>OZ007600.1:70903289-73539956 GCA_963931845.1 Maratus michaelseni
GATTCTGTTTTCTACAACTCACCAAATCTGGAAAAGTTTCCACAAGAGATCCCAACTTCCAGAAACATTAAAGACTAATAAGAAAAGCACAAATAAGTTGTTCACATGTGTAACATTGTTATAGAGGTTTTACAAGAAAATACATGGAAGGTTGTACCATAATTCACTATAAATTAAAAACTGTTGTATCTTAAAGATAGCTGTTGTTTAAATATGTCCCATTAGTATCACACAAGGGTTAAACTTGCATTATTAAATTTCAAATTACGCTGAGGGATTGTTTGGCAACTTTTGTTGTGTTACAATTATGTAATTTACTAATTATGTTTTTATAACCTTCTTTTATTTAAAATTAATTTGTTCATTCTATGTTTGTACGTAACCGTTGGTTATGTTATTTAAAAAAAAGTATTTGTTTCCATCCAAATCCTATGAAATAACAAAACAAAGGATTTGATGAATGTTTACAACTGCCGTAAATGTTAATATTGAACTCATTTCATTTTAATTATACAGTTTAGTTGTCATGTGTAATGTAAAACATATTAATAGAACTCCATAGTCATGTATTTTTTATCAGATATTTCCTTAAATTATATTATAAAGTTAGACTTATAAGTCTTCTTTTAGAAATGCATGGTATTGGAAATATGATCTCTAGTCATATGTACTTTATATCTAATATTTTATATTTAGTATGTTTCATATTAGCTGTGATAACTGTCTGGTGCATTATAAAAATTACTAACTTTTAAATTTCTTTTAGAATTTTTTTTCTATTTCAGTTTAATATTTAATATTGAAATTTGCTTTAGATTATTTAAGATTATTGTCATGAAACTTTGATAACTCAACTTGCTTAGGGCATGAAAAATGCATCAAATTATCTGAGTGTTGTATTATTTGAGTGCTGAATTAATTTGTTTTGCACCATATCTATTTAACAGTATGTAGATATGCTAGTTTTTTACATTAGAAAAAAACATCCAATAAAAAAATATATTAATATGAGAGCTTTTACAGTATATTTTGTTAACTTAGAGAACCAAAGTTGAAAGAATATATTTCATACTTCAGTTCAAAATGGCTGGATTGATATCAGTTTATCAGAATTTTCATCAAATAGTGTCAAGTTATTGAGATTCTGTTTAATAACAAATGTACTAATCTAATCAATTATATAAAAAATTCCAACCTATCTAAAATGTCAAGTTGTCCAAGGGTTGAGTTATCAAAGCTTCATTTTATTAGGTTTTGTTGAATGAAAAAAATAGTTTCATA
Source organism: Maratus michaelseni (assembly GCA_963931845.1). NCBI lineage: Eukaryota > Metazoa > Arthropoda > Arachnida > Araneae > Salticidae > Maratus > Maratus michaelseni. The sequence goes on from OZ007600.1 coordinate 70,904,571, forward strand.
CTTTAGTAGGTTATTTATTAATTATTAATAATATATTTTTCAGTGCCTGAGAATTTTTTAAGCATCAAGAAAAGAAAAATATTTTATAATGTTAATTTGAAAAATTGTTTTTAGAATGTGAAAGTTAGGTGAGCTTTCATGTGTTCCCAAGTTTAGATGCGTGGATTTTTAAAAATAGATTAATAGAATATTGTGAAGGTAAGAGCATACACTGTTTTGAAGCTTTAAAAGGGAATCTCTTTTCAGTACAGTTTGTAAAATATGGAAACAGAAACATTGCTTTCTCCTTTTCCTTTGGCAGTTTCAAAACATTCTTTAAAACATTGTATATAAAAAGAAAGAGGAAGTAATAGGACAACTTTCTATTTTCAGTAGTTTTAAGGTGTTAAAATTAGTCTCTTCATTAATTCTATGTGTGCATTGTAAGAAAATAACAGTGACAACTTTTTCTTTTTAAAATTTTCTTCTGAAAAGGAATGCTTTTTTTTTAAAGCTTCAAAACAGCCATATGTTGTCATTGTTCTGGCTTTCATGTTACATACTTCACAAAATGCACAATTTAAATATGTCCTGCTTCTAGAAACCTTAACTTAATATTAAAGTATCTGTTGTAACATATTCATTAGAAACATTACCTTCCTTATCTTTGTTGAAAATACAAGCATGTTTTTTGGTATGTCTTTATGCTAATTTGGAGCACTACATTTGGGTTTTCCAAACTCATAGCATACTTTTGACTTTTTGATAGATTCTTACTTCTTTTATAACATTTTTAGGTTAGAGTTCAAAATACAAGCTAATTCGGAATGACTGCAAATGACAAAATAACTTCATTGTAAACAACGATAGGAAGAAAAGAAATTAAATGTGATACAGAAAGAAGTTCAAAATTTTGTTTGTCTACATAATAATTATTCTTAAGTGATGCCTCTTGGTTATGCAGACAACACCCTTGTGGTAGTCAATTTTATACCAGACATTGTGAAGTAGTTATTGATGCTCTACATCTGTATCAGGTTGGGATAAGAGTTTTGTCTGTATCTATCAAATCAAAATAACTGCTTGCCATTGACAGTTACCTGAGTGGGTTAAATATGACCCCACAACTTTGCTTTTGATATTCCACAGAAAACATTGACTTTATGTAACTCTATATGACTAAGGGGAGTCATATATAACAGTTATAAAGAACACAAACAAAACTTTGCTCTTCCTTCTGTATCGAGCTCAATTTTTTTCTTCCTAGCATAGTTTATCACAACATTGACATTTGTAATCAAACAGTCAGTTGTAATCGCCTTATATTCTTTTCTCTGAAAATTTCATTGTTGCTAGTAAGATAAAAAATTACTCTAGACTGCAGAAAGTTCTTATATGTGTCTTCTAAGCATATTGCATTTAAAACTAAAATTTTCATGCTCGTATTTTCTTTACAGCTTGTAAAAATCTGCTTGTTAGGATTGAATATGATGAACCAAAAAAATGAAATATCTTTCTTTAGTTGCTCAAAATTTTTAATGTTGTCTATTTGACGTCTTTTAATTATATTTCCCAGGTATCTGAACTTTAATTTTGGAACAAAGTTTTTTCTTTGTGTGCAATATTTATTTTTAGAGATAGATTAATTTTCAATATATAGGAATTTTTAACAATTTTATAGGTTGTAATTTTTAGCTAGGTAACATTTAAAAAATAATTTTTTATCTATTTTTTCAATTATAATTAAATAATTAAGCAGTATTTTGTGCTTTACATTTTTGCTATGTTTTGAATGCTTTTTGTTTTTTAATTAATCAGAAAATATTTTTAAAATGTTTTTTCTTCAGTCATTACAGTATAAGCCCACTATAATGCGGTTGTCATGAGATATAATATATACCCTCATTGTTTCTGACTCACATTATATCAGAAGTAGTATTTAGAAAATTACACATTTTGTCATTTTTCCCTTTATAGTATATGATTACTACCCCTTTATGTAGTATATCAAACCGCCTTATATATGGCTTCTGTTGTACTAAGATAAATAAGGTTTATATCTTTATGTTAACATATCAGTAAGTATGCTCATTTATATTGCATAAATTATTTGTATTATTTTTTATGCAAACATTTCTGAGGTTTGTATTTATGTTAAATAGTTTTAAAGTAGCTTAAGGTGAAATTAGTTTAAGTATGTCATTAAATTAATATTTGTTTGTTTATATTTCAGTAATAATAATTAATATGGATTAGTATTGTTATTGTTACTTTAAATTATTAGCAAATAGCTTGGTTTTCATTTAGGTTTTGTTTTTATTTAAATTTAAACTTTAACATATATTTTTCTCTTATTCATTTAGATTTTGTATTTTACAATTTTATGTTTTATTCTAAAATAACTTTTTTAGTTAGTGAAATCTGTATTTTAATTTATTCTATTTTAATATATCACATGCTCAGATTTCTTAGACTATGTGTATTGGTGTTTACAAACTAGGCATTCTTAGCATTAAGCTGTTGAATCAGTTAAAACACACATTTGTCTAACAGTTTTATTGTAATTTTATAATAGTTTTTTTTTTTAATTTTATTGATTTGACTTTTTAAAAATATCTTTGGTAAGTTTTCATAGAAAAGTATTCTTAAGCTCAATTTAATTTATTTAGTTTGTGTAGTGTATCATGTAATCTGTGATAACCCACTTTTTGTTCACTATTTTTGCTCATAAAGCAAGATTGGATTTATATATACAGTTTATGTCAAAATGATATGAACAGTTTCAACTCATCATATTTTATTCATACAGCTGTCTAAAATAAGATATAATTTCACATATACTATGTAATGTATCAGCCTAAGTGACAATAGTTATCGTAAAGTCAGTGATATAGTATAGAGAATCAAAAATTGTAGGAGGGCATAAAGTTGTCATTTTCAAAACAAATATGATTTTGAATAATTAATAAAATAGTTATGGGAATAATTAGCTGTTCAAACTAATTAAAATTCTTTTCTCCTGAAATCAATACTTTAGTTATAAATAGAAGATTCAAAATACTGATTTCTGTGAAGTCTGAATTATCTGTTCATCAAATTAATGAAACAGTGGGAGATTCAGGCAGAAGAGCCTATCTGATATAATAAAAAGTTTTCACAGAAAATAAACAGTTTTTATATCAATGCTCATAATTGTATTTAATAAGTTAGCAATATTAATATGAAAGAAATAATGGTAATTTTGTGTTGAAAACTTCAATTATTAAATAAAATGAGAATTAATGCTGAGATGTCATTGAGGCCCGTGATCTGCAGAATTAAACATTAGAAATATAATAAACATTTATAGTGATCTTTATGCATGGAATTGTTTTTTCTGAGAAAAATTATCAAATGTTGAAGATAGAACACATGGTAAATGCAATAAGTTTTATAAAAAGTTTTTCTTTGCTTAAATGGGGGAGAACTTCATCCCTATGAGCTTCTCCTTTTCCTACACCCTTGCATAAAGTTAATTCACACATGCTCAATGTGCATTCCTTTCATTACACTGCACATTTCAACTCCCATCTACTCTCAATTTTAGCATGTTTTCACTGTGTGAGGTCACTGGACCTCACACCATGGGATTTCTTTTTTTTTTTTTTTTTTTTTCAGTGGAAGTATTTTTAGAGTATTTTCTTGAAATTCCATCTTCTCCAAGATGTACATGAACTGCTAGATTACATTAGCACTGTGATTCAAACTATTGATATGAAAATAGCTGGAATGTGTTTGGATATAGTTTACATGGACAGATTATGCACAGCACATCGAGCATTTGTGAGTTAACTTTTTGATAACCATTGCCACTTAAACTTGCACTGTTACGTTATGTATTATATGTTCATATCTTATTTTTATAATTTATGGATAAACTATAATGTGTTGAAATTGATCAAATCATTTTAAAACATGCTGGCTCTATTAATATCAAAATTTAGCATTTTCTTTTATAGCTGGGTCACAATAATGTATTTACTATTTGCTCATATTTTGTGAGATCGTATTGGAGTCTATAATGTTTACTTTTTAAAATAATACTTCACAAGTTATTTTGATTTACTTTTTTTTTTTTTCAAAATATGTATATATTTTTAGTGTAGCAATTAGTCAATAAACAAGATCACTATTATTTTCATAATTTAAAAAAATCATACTAATTTTTAAATTATTATTTTCTTCATAAAACTGTTTAACTCATTCAAGACCAAAAATAGTTTGAACAAGAGTGTTTATGAATCAATTTTCTTTTTTATTGTGATTTGAAAAAGGGAAACAAAACTTAAAAAGTGATAAAAATTTCAAGATTTTTATAATTTTTTGGCAAAAATTTTATAATTTACTGCAGATGTTTTTGAATTCTCAGTTGTTTTTTTTTTGTTTAGTTTAGGGAAAATGTAACACAATCTCAATGTGTAACATACACATAAAGAAGAAAATAAAAATAACATGGTACTGATCAGTGCCTAATTTTCACATTATTTATAATACTTAATAATTCTCTAAACTGTGTACAAATGTTGTCAAATTGTGAATACTCAGCTTTAAATACATACAGTACTATTAAACTTTCAGTGTTTGTGGGAGGTTCAAAATTCATGGACTCCAAATTTATATAAGTACATAATGTGTGATTGGTTCTTTTGGTTAGGAAAGAAATTAAATGCCTAGTGTACAATTTGTCTTGAATGAGTTTAAAAAAAATATTCTAAACTATTTTAATGTATTATATTAACAAGTTAAACATTTTAAGGCCTAGTACAAGGTATAGTTTTTTCTAAATTAAGGAAAATTGAGAATTAATTGCTGTACTATATTTAGTGTTTGATTATCAGTAATTCATCTGCACTTTCTGAAAATGTTCAATCTATGAAAATATTTAGTTGATTTCTAATTGTAGATAATTCATGTATTCCACATCCCATTTCTGACATGTTCTATTATAATATTAATGTGTCCTATCTCCATTTCATTTTTTATTAAACATACTATTATTTAGCATTTTAGATATTATTTAATTCATATGCACTTGTAACCTTTCACTTGATTTCTCACTTGAATATGATTAATGTATATTGCATCTCATTTCTAGCATCTTGTATCAAGATACTAATTTGCTCCATCTTTAATTTCAAATTATTTTTTCTTTTATATATTTTTATGCACTTTCATGTAAATTCACAAATATTGCTTATTGTAGATTTATTATTTAAATTCTTTAGGATTTATTACTTTTAATAGTTTAAATATTCTGGCATACTGCTAGAAATTATTTTCGATAATGAAGCTATGTATGCTGTATATCTCTGCTTATACTTTTAAGCATAGTTATAGCAATGATTTTTCAGCATTATATAAACAGGTTTGTGTATTGTTAGTAAAATTAAATCAACAATGTCTGTATCAAGCTGTTTTTCCAAAACTGTATTTATGTGTATTACCTATGTATATCATTATGTGTATATGTATAAAATGATTTACATAGTAGAAAGACAAGTTGGCATTGTGATTTTCTGAAATGAACTTGTTTATGTCACACTGTGATATCATTTAGAATTTCTTTGATATTCAATGCATAAAAATATTTTTTGAGGGGGGGGGGGGGGTGCATATGTCACTTTGAGTATGGCTTTAATTTTTAAGTAAGAATTAGCAAGTATAAAGTTTTTATGAATACCTAAAAATATCTTAAATGCCTCTATACTTTCTTGTTTAGATAATTTGGATTTATATAAAATGTGTTTAAAAAAAAGAAAAAAAATCATTGCTGAGAATTATTGCCCATCTTGCATATATAGCTTCATTATTGCTTTACAAAGTTGATTTTTTAAAGAAATATATGTAACTACTTTTCTGTATTAATTAACCATGCAAAGCTCTTCAATATTTTGTACATGTTAAATTTCAACTGCTTGCATATATACGTTGATGAAAGTGCTTCCCTTTTATATATATGATATACTATATCAAAGTTCCATCCTATTTGTTCCCATCCTTTTCCAACTTATTCTATCTATATCATTTATAGACTTTTGTATATTGTATGAGAAGTATAAAACATTTTTGGAATAATTTTATTTACGTTAATGTTGATCTCTGCCCATTTTTTAATTATCATTTTAGTGTTATAAGTGTACAAATCATCATTGAGAACCAAATATTTACCTTTTGTTTTACTCCCATGTATTGCTATTAATTTTTATTGTAAGATATAAATATTTATTGTAAATATTTGGATCCAATCAGATCTTTGCAGTTCCATTTGATCCCTAACAATCCTTTGTGGTTTCCATTGCAATGTGACAAGTCTAGTGGCAAATCTGTATAAAAAGGTTATTTTTTATCGATTAGGAGATGGTGAAAAAATTAACTTAAGTGTTTGATAAAGGTTCAAGCATTTAAAAAACAATCTGTTTTTACTTTCTTCTATCTTTACAAGAAGAATGTATTGGATTTATGAAAAATTTCAACTTCCGGTTTTTGATGGATTTATATATTTCAGAAGGGCCTGAATATGATTTGACTGTTTTTAAAAAATGTCTGTATGTGACTCAAATTTTGTGGATGCTCTATCTCAAGAACTAGTGCATGAAATTTAATCAAACTTCATATTCAGTTATGGACTGGGTGGCAGCCACACAAACCATCACCTCATCAAGTTCATGGCTAAAATTCCAGCATTATATGGAACTTGATTAGCATATGAAAATGAAACTGGTCTGCCAAGTCATATCTTGGTAGGAAACCACCTATAGACCAAATTTTAGTGGTTGATTGGTAGATCCCCATTGAGTTTTCTAATGAAATTACTTTTATCCCTTTCCTCCTGACTGACAAGTTTCCATTGTAATATGCTATCTAATGTAGGAATTTAATGAGAAAAGTCAATGGGAACCAAGCAATCAACCACTAAATTTTAATCTGCAGGTGGTTTCCACCATGCTATGACTTGGCAGACCAATTCCATGTTAATATGCTAATCAAGTTCTATTTAATCCTGGAATTTCAGCCTTGAACTTGAATAAGTGACTATTTGTGCAGCCACTACCTGCTGCACTATTAGACCTTGACACAAATTGGTGCTGACTAGGTTTTAGTGTAAATTAACCAACAGGTAGCACTGCTATGCTGCACTTTTTACTATTTCTGCAGTAGCTATATCTCAAGAACTAATCTATGAAATTTCAACCTTGACATAAGTTGGTGCTGATTAGGTTTTGTTGTGAATCGCCCAACAAGTAGTGCTGCTATGCTGCATTTTTCACGATTCTTGCAATAGTTATATCTCAAGAACTAATGCATAGAATTTCTTCGAACTTCATATTCCGTTAGACCTTGACATAAAGAGATGCTGATTAGGTTTGGGAGTAAATCGTCCAACAGGTGCTACTTCTATGCTGTGTTTATCCTAATTTCCGTGATAGCTATATCTCAAGTATGAATAGATTGTCATTTAAATTTGGTTGCAGACCATTTGATTTATATAGAAGAAAGCTTTGTGATGGCTACAATATAGTAGTTCCTTTATTGAAATATGCATGGATGACTTGGCAGATTGCCAGTGGTTTAAAAGTACACTTATCAATATCTGCTACTAGTTGGAGTAACATCCGTAATTGGGATGCATTGATTTGCTTTGCAGCAGCCTGTGTGATATTGCTAAGTGTACTTTTAAACTGCTAGTAATCTTTCAAGTCACCCATATCAGGTAATCAACAAGAATCATTGTTTGAAAGTTGCACTCTTCATCGAATACTCAAGTAAATTTCTTCAACATCTCTGTCTGTTAGAGCTAAATAATAATTTTTCAACAATTCATCAGTTTAATTACAGGCTTGTTGGAATTCTACTTTAAAAAAGTGATTAAAAAACTTTCAAATTAGGATTTGAAATTGCAGGCCACAAAGGGTTGATTTAATTATGTTTTCATCAGTATTTATTTAGTAGCCTTTAACTACATGGCTTTGATAGCAATATGTAATTCAATCTATTATGATCTTTATCATTGTATATGCCATGTAATATAATATTTATATTCATCAATAAACTGTCATTATTTTTATGGTATTGATTTTTTGCTCTAAGCTGTTATTTATTTTTCCCCTTACTTTAATTTTCTTCTCATTTTATCTTTTCCCAATTAATTTTTATAGTTCTTAATGCCTTTGGTGTGAAAATTTTCTGTTTATCACAACTAGACTAGAATATTTACAAGTTTAACTTTGAAGAACAAATTTTTGATGAAGGAATGCCCATTTTCTTTTACCCATTATCATGCTAATTTACATATACTATTTTCATTTGCATCATATAAATTTCTAGTGAGAAGTTTTAGTTTTATTTTTCAAGCCTTTCAAGATTTAAAGAGATGGTTGTTAAAAAAAAAAAAAAAAAAAGTCCATTTTTTACTTACCTTAGAAGGGTTTAAGAAATGTAAGCACACACCAGAAGCATTAAAATAGCTACTTATTGCCCTGTTTTGGGCTTGTTATTTGTTGCTTAAAGCAGAGATTGAATTATGTATATGAATTAATTCAGCATTTTTATGTCTAATGTTCAGTAGTTGCCAGATTTTGTTTTATTCATAAGTTCTGTTGTTTTTCCAAAACTTTTTTTTTTTTTTACATGTGTCTGTTGTCCATTTTTCCTATTCAATATAGTTTTGTTAACCAGTGTACAACTTATAACTAATTAAAAACATTGTTTCCTAGTTAAGTGATTGATGTTTATGTCATATAATTCTTAAACAATCATATAATCAGTAAACTTCTTTAGATTTCTTTTTGTAAATAAAGATAATCGATTATGTAATATTTATTGTGTATTATATTGTTATATATTATATGACTATACAATGTGTGCACTTTTCAAAATCTTGTTGTAGACATATAAGCATCTTACTTTTATCCTTACCTCATATGTTTCCATTTTATAAAAATTCTCAATTCTAGATTCTGCTAATTTTTATTATGTATTTATAATAATTCTATGTTTTCCCATTTTCATTTATTTATTATTTTTAAATACAATAATAGTGTATCTATCTTAAAATTTCTTCATGCCTCCTGAATTTAATTTTAAAAGAGTATTCCTTATATTCTAGAATTCCTTGAATTACTAAACTGCTTGAGGGGGAAAAAACACTTAATTGTACATTAAAATAACTCTACCAAATACTTTTTATTGCACTAAAAACTTTTATTAGCATGTTTGCTATGTTTAAAATTGTTCGCAATTCATAATTATTGTAGTTGAAAAAACTGCCCACATTTTTATAATAAAGATTTTTCTTTTGTGTGAAGCTCATGTTTGGTCTATGATGCAGTCAATGTGTGTTTTTCTTTTATAGAAAACTTTTCATATTCTTGTATTAAATTCTGGTTAGGTATTAAATATTTGTATACTGTTTGAATTTTTGCATTGACAGTGCAAGTTTATTTTACATACTTTTTATATCAGGATGTTTTGGAGTTTTTGCATTATCATAAACAGTTTTTGTCTATTTTATGGAATAGACACTTCACAAAACTTAGAATAATGGTTTCACAGTGAATTTTTTTAATATAGCATACTGTACACTCAAAGATATATAACAAATGCAAAAATGAGCATGAGGCAGTTATTTTCAATTTTAGAAAATGGACAGATGTGTAATAATATTAATCTGAAATATGCAAAAATTTCAAAAAAAGTAAATTTCATAAGCATGTAAACTATACTTGCACTATCTGTGTAAAATTTTTATTTAACCCTTTAACGGGCGGTGGTCACAAAAAAGGACACCTAATTTTAATTCCAAAACTGACAAACGGCACCAAGAATATTTAATTAAAATTTTTCTTTTGTTAAGTACCGGAAAATAAGCAAGTTTATATTTTCTAATGAATTCGTTTGTTATTTCTGGTGTCAGTCCATTATTTCATCATTTTACAAACAGACTTACTCCATGCCGGAAAGGGTTAACAGTAAAATGTATGTCCAGCATTTAATAAAACATTACAAAAAATATTCTTAAAAGGTTGTGGGTGGGTATGTATCATAGTCCAAAAATTGGCTTTATCAATCATTATCCTATCATGATTTTGGTTTTTATATTATTACAAATGTAAATATACATTTACATTAAATCTTATGACTCCTCCTATTAACTCTTATTTAATAGTGTGAAATAATCAACTTTCCAAATATCCTGTGAATATTATTCCTCTCTCATAAGCTCTCAAAAGTGTCAAAGTATTAATCATGTTTTAGTGGGGGGGGGGGGGGGGAGTACATCTTTGAAAAGTTTAAAAATTCTTTTGTTGAAAGAGGTTTTTAAGACCATCAAAATTCTTTAACTTCTTAATATAAATTATACATAAAAAAATAATGATTGATGCTACTTTTGAGAGTGTGTGTTATATTGTACATAATTTTAGAACTTTGTATATCTATTGAAAGCATTATTATTTTCTTTTTGACAATGTGTATAAAACTATAAATACTGTTTGTTTTGTGAGATAGATGAGCAAGAGGAATAGGCAATCACATTTGTATAGTTTGATTTAAAGTTAATAATTAGATTTACTGCTAATGAAGAAAGAAGCGTTAGCAAATGTAGTGAATTTTCTTCAACTAAAATTTTGAAGAGTTAAAAAAAAAAAAAAATGTTTCTTTTCCCCTCTCTAAAAAAGAAAATCTTTGGGCAACTGTAGTACTAGTAAATTAAAATAGTTTTAATCTTAAAATAAATGAATCAGTTATTATGGGCAAATAAGCATGTCAAAGAAAAAAAATCTTGAAAATAAAATATCAATTTTAAAATTCAAGAAAATTTAAAAATTCCACACTCTCTTAAGGTAGAAGGAAAGAGTTTTGTTTGTTTTCATCTTTAAAAAACTATTTTACATTTATGCTTTTTCAAGCATCTTAACTTCTAATATACAGTAATCCAAAACGAGTGTAATTCTTTTATTTCACAATTTATGATATTTTAACAAAGTTTTAAATATTTATTGATGTTGAAATGTTTAAAAGAAAAGATTGGTGTGTTATTAAATTGTTGTTAATCTATAAGAATATTTATTTGTTAATCGTGTAACAAAATTTTAAAAGCTTTATTTGTTTCATTAAGAAAGAAGAGGGGGGGGGGGTAAACTAGCAGAAAAGACTGGGTGGGTTGGGGAGGGAAATAAGGGCTTTTATTTTAAGAAAAAACTATTGAGTTATATAATTTTTATTATTATATACCAAAGGTTTTCTTAATAATTAAAAAAAAAAATTGTTGTGAAATTGGACATTTTAAATTTGAATTTTGATTGGATCTACAATTATCTAAATTAATAGTTTAATCGCTGAATTACTGTATAACACAGGTCTATAATGATTTTTTACTTTGAAGTGAAGTGTGTTTTTGATGATTTTTTAAATTCTGAAAATTCTGTCTCATACAATTTTGACTTTGATAATTTCTGGCTTGTTTAGTAAATTAAAAATTTAGTCATAAAGACATCAGAATTTCTAATAGGCAAATTATTAATTTAGTCATAAAGACATCAGAATTTGTAATAGGCAAATTATTAATTTAGCCATAAAGACATCAGAATTTCTAATAGGCAAATTATTAATTTAGTCAAAAAGACACCCAATACCACTAAACATCGTAGCAGACTATTGGTGGTTGCTGCATAAGCAGCTTCCACAAACACTGCACAAGACAAAAAGTTCTAAAAGTGGTGAATGCGTCGTTCTTTGAGATAAAAAAAGCATTTATAATGATTTTCCACTTTGTAACAGCCATGGTGAACATAACAATTAATAAAATGTAGAGTGCAGCTTATTTTTTTAAGGTTTTTTTCCAATAAATTTTTCTGAGTCTCTTAATTTTTCTGTGTGATTTTTCTAGATCTTCATTTTTATTTTATAGAAAAATAAGAGAGAAAAGCTTGGTATTTTTCCATTATGTCCTGTATATTTTTCCCCATCTTGCATATCAAAAACATTAGGATCATTCAAAACAGTGCAGAAAAAGTAAAACGGAATCATTTTGTAGACCTGTGTAATTTTTAATAAACTTATGTACGTTTTATTGTTATAAATAGATGTAGCAAGTATAATTACTTGCTGTCACAGCATTTGTATTTAAAATTCTTTCCTGAAGCAATAAATATTAGTAAAACATGAGTTAGGTAAACTTTCCATTAACTAAAAATATTCTTATTTCTGATTGCTCGATGTAAAAATGCTGTATATAGGTGTTTTCAACTTTTGCTTATTGTATGTGAAGGATGGCTGATTATCTTGTTTTGTGTGCGATTCACTGTGGTGCTATAGTGTTGGTTGTGAGAAAATATAGATGGCTTTTTGCATTCTATCCTGTGAGACTAAGATATTTTAATGTCTAATGAGCATTACAAGATAGTATTTTGCTACAATATAGAAAATAATCTTTGACAATCAATTATTGTCAATTAAATTTTGTAGATTTCTTCCACATAGTAGCATTTAAATCTTATATTTCTCTCTATATATAAATAAAACTGTTCCCTCCCCCATCTTTTTTTACAGATTCATGTTTACAGCTTATTAATTTTTTTTTTGTATGTGAGTTATTCTATAATTAATATACAATTTTATGTGTATGTAATATTGATTCTTGTAAGTTTTGGTTAGTCAGCTGCATGTTAAAATACTTAATAAAAATTTGAAAGATTTTCTTGAAAAAGTGATGACTCCATTAAATTTTGGAAAATGTAGAATTAAAACCTTTTTCATTTTAGATGTATCAAAAGGGTTTTTTTCCAATTATTGATAGAATTTTTCTTAATACAGTCATGTCACTTTCTCCCACACCTCTAGGGCATCTTTCCGAAGTATTTGCAAAATATTTGAGTGGCATCGTCTGAATGCTAGCTTTAACAAATACCTAGCTGGTGCTAAATGGAAGTTTGTGGTACCACTGGGCAAAGCACATAGCTTTATTTAAGTGGCAGTAACAAAAACAGTGCTTTTTTTATCAATCAATGGAAGAAAAAAGCCAACATATTTTTCTTCCCGATATGATGCATAATTCACATTTTTCTAAAAAAAATAGGGCTATATTCTTTTTGCAGTAAGCCCTTCAGTTTTATGAAAAAACATTTATTGAATGCAAAGAGTGAAAAAAAAGACTAAAATGGAATAAACCTGATAATGTTTGCAAATAAAGAATGTTGTTTGCAGCTTTTAATTCACCTGACTCCCTCCCTCCCCTCCCCCCTTCTCTTTCATGACTGTGATTAAAATTTCTTGGCTATGAATTGCTCATTGTTTTAAGCCATTATATGAATGTTATTGTATAAGTTATGTTTTCAAACTTATTTATTTAGAATGAAAGATTGGTTGAATATTGTGAGTTGTTAATTAATATTCATTCAAATATAGTATTTTTTTTTTTTTTTTGTGCTTAAGGGTTTAACAAATCAAGATAGTTATTAATTTATAATAAATTGTTTTCTTTTTTTAGTTCAAGCTTTGACTTCATATTTTTATTAAATATTTAAAATTTACCTTTAAATTGTATACTTATAAAATGCAGCTTTCCATCCAAAATTGCAGGATTCTAGTTTTATTGATTAAATATTTATCCTTTTCCCCTCTACCCGTATATTATTGATTAAAGGTGACAGTTTTTTGTGATCACATTACTTACAGCCATTATTAAATTATTTACGTTCTTTCTTTTCATACAAATATATTAACAAAATGTAAACAATTTTTTTTTTTAATTTTTGTTAAACATAGGCTGTATCATCCCTTTTTAAACAGATATTGAAATCAATTCTTTATTTTGTAGATGTTAAAATATAGATAAACTTTTTCATGGCTGTATATAGATTTCAGCTGCATGTATACACAGACAAATAAGTAAATTGAGTTTTCAGATAAAAATTATACAAACTGAAATAAAAACTTCCTGACTCCGAATCAGGGTAAGATATCTTATCAATTTGAAAAATATTATGAAGTTAATCCTAATATTGCCTTTTGAATTTTAAATTTTTGTCTACTTGGGGGGTAAAAAATTTATTTTTAGTAATTGTGTGACATAATCTCTGGTACAAAAAATATTCTATACAACAACATAACACACTTCATAGGTAAAAAGCCATTTTTTAGTAATCATGTAACCCAACTTCTTGTTCAAAAGCTCTTCTTACATGAACCAACACATTCTTTTCACTGTCAAAAGCTATTTTCAAATCTCGTATAACGCAATGTTTGATTATAAAACTATTTTCAGTAAATATATCACATTTGCAAATGCCAGTTTAACTGAATATTTACCAATGACTTGCGATTCATTATTACAATCATTGGATTTCTAATTTTCTTAAGGCACAAATTTTAGGCTAGTTAGCAGCTAGATTCCCCCTCCCCTATCTCAAGAGAATATTTTAGAATTTGATATGATGAAATAAGAGGGCAACAGAGTAGTATATTTGGCTAAATAAGATATTTAAAGCAGCCTTTCGGATAGATAGTATTGCAGCTAATATTTTACAACTACGTCACATCATGGAAATCTTCTACCAATATGATAAAGTCAAATACCAGTGCAGAAATTCATGTTTTTTAATAATTTTTTTTTTTCAAAAAGAAAATATTGAAGTACTAGCAGGCTTTGCCGACTACACTGGTCAGTTTTTCCAAACGAACCTTGAATCACATGAAATATACTGGTGAATTTGATGTCTTTTAAAGCAATATGAACTTTTACCTTCAATATCCTTCCACATGGCTATAAAACTATACGAACGCCATTGCACTGTTATATTTTCTAATGCATTACACAAAATTTGGGCTGTTACAGACCAACTCGTTCATTTACAGGAGGATTTTCTAAAGAATGATATAAAAATATGCAATATACTAAAACTATCCCTGAAAAATTAACAATGCAAGATCCATCAAAATCCATTCAGCAGAATCTTTTAAAAAGGCTTAATGTTTCATAATCAGATTCAACTGATTATAAAACTTTCCCCCCTAATTCTATAACTAAGCAATGTGATTGATCAATAATCAAACAGTAAACTTCCCATTGTTTGGGAAACTTACTTATCAAAATTACATCCAAGTATTAGATTCTAAAAATGATATTCGAATGAAACTGTGTTAAATCTGCCTTTTGCATTCTATAGCTAGATTAGTGCACAAAATCGGACAGATAAAATGATATTTTATAGCTGAATCCTATCTTTTAAACTAAGAAAATTTCATTAGAAAATAACCCCCGAAAACTGTTGTGAAAATGATGAAAGGGAATGGTCCTTATTATGCAGTTTTATATCTATACAGCAAAATAAAATTACTAGTTTTATGGACTGTTGAGGTTGACCATTAATTTTAAACACTATTGTTAAAAATTTCAGTAATTAAAAAATCTTACATGAAAAGAGTAATTTATTATGAATACATATTTGATAATTTTAAATGCATACCTATCTGTGTATATATGTATGCCATCTTGTTGGTATTCAGTTATCAGTAATCTGCGCAGTTTGTTCTAAGGATGCAAAATATATATTTTTAAAATAACTTAATTATATTATTATTGAGATTATATCAGTTTTTCTTATCACCATAATGTATATTTATGTGGTCACAATGTTTGGATGTTTTGATGTACATATATATGTTTGGATGTATTACTTTGATTGAAAATATCAGTTATTGATTCTTGCACTATTCCTTAAATGGTTTGTTTGTAAAATATCATTTTCAATTTCAATGGTGTAGTATGTATAATTTTGTTGTAGCCACAAATACAAGTTATTTTTATAAGTCTTTAAAAAGGCCTGTAAAGTTGTCATTGTGAAAGGTGTAAAATGTTTGGGATAAAAGTGCAAGATAATATGTATGTAGTTGTTATCAATTTTGATAACAATATTCTGTTGCTAAGAATAAAAGTTTATTTAAGATGGTATTTTTTATTCTTTTCTATTTACATATTTAAAATTTGTTTTCTTCAATCTGCATGACTTTATGGATTCCAGAAAATAATAATAATAATGTTCCAGGGGATCCTTATATAGTACAATAAAATCTTTATAAATAGACTACCAATTGATTCCATCAAAAAGCAGTCTTCAGGAGAGGTGTTTTTTAAATAGAGGTAGCGCTGACAAATACCTATTTTTGAACTACTAAAATGATCATACCAGATAGTGTTTTTCATATTATAAAATAAATTATCCAAAGCTTTTAAAGGAAAATCTTTTTAATTTAAGAAAAAATATTATTTCTTTAAACATTTATTCACATTTAATTCTTTTACAACTTTTTTTCTAAGCTATTTTTTAATTTATTATTAATCTATCACTTGTATAATTTTTTATCATTTGGGTTCAGGTGCAGGGGTGTTCCTTCTTTTTAACACTTTGTAACATAGTTGAAAAGTGTTTATAAATTCTGTTTGTCTGTGCTCTGTGTAAATGTACTTGGATTTGCTTGAAATTTTTATATGTATTGAGGTTTACTATATAATGATCGGTATTGAAAATGAAGTGTGTTAGCATTTATAATTCGTACACAAAAGAATTCCTTTACATTATGTGAGAAAGAATCATTTGCAGTGCATGTTATTAGTGTTACAATATCTTAAACATTATGAGATTGATATGCATCTCTGAGATGGACTACAATTTGCTTTCTCAGGAGTATTGGTATAGAATAAGTAGCAACTGTAGTTCATTTAGAGAAACACACAAAAGATTTCATTGCATTAGATCAAATACAATTTTCCCCCATAGATCAAAATTGCATTATGATCTATTGGGGAAAGAGGGGAATGAATGCATTATGATGAGGGAAAATAGTTTGTGGTGCATTTTAATGATGTTATGATTACAAACATGTGACAAAGTTTAAAAGGATCACTTAAATGCACTACAAGATGTCTTCTGTAATTTATGGGGGTGCATAATAGCATTTATCGTTTATTTACAGACACACACAAAATAATTCAGTTACATGACTGACTAAGATCGATAATTACTGGAAGAGCGTATTTTTCTGTGGTATGCATTTTTAAACTTATCTAATTTTGAGTGTATTAGTTGGTGTGTATAAATTCTATAAATCACATACAGGGCCATACGAAAGAATTCATACACATTACTTGATATGAACTGCAATGCTTAGAACTGATTTTTACTGAAATATGTGTTTTTTAAATTGTTTATTTAGATATATCATCTCATTTCATTATAATGAAAAAAAAAATATATATATATATATATATTAAGATCAGTTTTTGAAAGTGTTTCATAATTTATACCTGATCCATGATTTTTTGTTCTTGTTATAAATATTATGGTTATTTGGATTTGTGATAGTTGGGGTGGAGGGTGGGGGGTAAATACCAAATCATTTCGTGCCCGGGTACCTAAAACTTTAGCTATGGCACTGGAACTTATTTTCATAAAATGAGAATATCTGGTAATTCAGCATTTTTAGGAAAACACTTTGGAAAAAAATTATCCTTAGTAAATAAACTGGATTGATGCAAAACATATGATTTATATTAAGTGACATGTTTCAAATGAGAGAAATATCTTCATTTGCATTTTTTAAATAACGGCTTTAAAAGACGAACATATTTAGACCCCCCCTCCCATCCCCTTTGATTGGACACATGCCCCCACCATAAATCAGTCAGTTCTTGCACTTTCAGTTGGGCATAATTTCTCATTTGATCATATTTGGAGCCTTCTCTTTATTCTATATAGTATCTTGGTATTTTATATATAGTATAACACTAAGATATAATCTAAATAATCTAATAACAAATAATTTAAAAGCATTACAGAGTGACATTTCATAAATGTATTTAGTTATGTTAAAAGAAATACTCAGTTTCCTGCTGTCTGTTTAAAAGAACACTCTCTCATTCACAGGAGGTGGGGTGGGTGGGGGATAAAATAGGCTTTTCTGTAGTTTCATTAATTAAAAGGCCTATCTTTTCAAGATCAAAATATTTATCTATTTTTTTAACACTTCCCAACGTAGTTCGAAAAGTTTTTATGAATTCGGTTTGTTTGTCTGTCTGTCATGCAATTGATATATATGTTATTGAGGTTTACTATGGCATGTTCGGTATTGAAAATGAAGTGTGTAGCACTTATAGTTTTTTTACAGGGACACTCAAAAGAATTCCGTTATATTACGGTCTATGAGAAAAAATCATTTGCACTGTTTATTTTAATGATGTTACACTATTTCAAACATATTGAAATGGATATATAGCACTGAGGTGCACTACAAGAGGCTTATTATAGAATATGGCGTGCATAGCACTTGCAGTTCCTTTACAGGAACACTCAAAAGAATTTCTTAACATTATGGTCTATGGGAAAAAATCGTTTGCATTTTATTTTTAACCGACTTAAAAAAAGGAGGAGGTTATCAATTCGACCCGTATGTATGTATTATGTTGTTTACGCATAACTCTCGTAAATGTGAATCGATTTTGATAATTTTTATTTTGGTTGAAAGAGTAAGGGTCCAAGGTGGTCCCATTTCAATTTCGTCAAAATCTGATCATTAGAACAAATTATTTTATTCAAATTTTCATTATTTTGATAATTTAATTTATATTTCAAAAAGTCCATTATTTGAATTGTTGCCAATTTGTAAAATAGCACACATAATAATATTCCCTTTCAATTAAAAAACGTATTTACACGTGACTATCAAAAACAGAAATAAAACTTTAAAACAATAATTAAATGATCACGTGTTAAAAGCAGTAAATGTAGAAAAATACATTATAAAAAAATATACTTGCGTGTGAATATTAAAAAAGAGAAATAATTAAATTATTACACGTTCAAAACATTAAATGGGAAAACTTACGTCATATTTAAAATGCTCAAATAACATTACTTCCAAACAGTTTCAATTTAAAAACATATTTACACGAGAGATTTAATTTATTTGTAGCTGATATATTATGTATACTAAACTACGAAAAGTCCTGGTCTATACCGGCAGGAAAAGACAGCCTACCTATTCCTTGGTTTTAAGATTTTAGCTAATTTTACTGCAAAACACCAAGCTATAAAAATGGATGGAACCCGATTACAGAAGATTCAGTCACAGTTCTCATCAATATTTAATTTGAATCAGAATTTAGCCAAATATGCTAGCTATAGCCAAGTTGACTTCATTTATGGCAACTTGTTTTTGTCGCCAAATTTGTTGATATTTCGCCAAATATTGCCTAGCTTGGAGAGAATTTAACACTGGCGAACATGAATATATAGTGTTGAGAATGTGAGAGTTAGAACGATGGTTACAACAATGAAATAAAACTTGCGAGATAGTATGTTCACTAAAACTCTTAAATTAAAACCGTTTATGGAGGAATCCTTCTGTCTTCTTTCAAAATGTCAGCCACTCTAAAATTTCAAAATGCTATATCTGAGGCATTTTTTAAGGTAGAGGCAAAAGAAAAATTGTTCCGGTATCCTTGGATCAAGGTTGAACATTCAATTGAAAAAAACCTTTAGGATTTCTAATATTTTTAACGACTTTGTACATCTTTTTGAATTTGAAATCTTTAAGTGTCTATCATAGCGCCTCCTTCGTGCCGAATATCCCCAAATTCAACTGGGACCTGCAGGCCATAGTAAAAAACACATACAAAAAATTTGGTTCAGTACTGTGGATAACCTAATACACTTTTCGATGATACAATAATTTACATGTAACAAAAATCGCTATCACAGCGCCCGCTTTCGGCAGAATATCCGCAAATTCACGTGGGACCTGCTGGTCACAGCCAAAAACCTATAAATGAAATTTCGTTCAATTCTAGGTTGCTTCATAACTTGACACACTTTTCATTGATACAAAGAGGGCACACACGGACAGACAGATATTTTGAAAAAAACATGTTTTTCGGAATCTTTAACTCCTAAAACATTATATTAACATCCTAAAATTTGTTTTCTTCAATCTGCATGACTTTATGGATTCCAGAAAATAATAATAATAATGTTCCAGGGGATCCTTATATAGTACAATAAAATCTTTATAAATAGACTACCAATTGATTCCATCAAAAAGCAGTCTTCAGGAGAGGTGTTTTTTAAATAGAGGTAGCGCTGACAAATACCTATTTTTGAACTACTAAAATGATCATACCAGATAGTGTTTTTCATATTATAAAATAAATTATCCAAAGCTTTTAAAGGAAAATCTTTTTAATTTAAGAAAAAATATTATTTCTTTAAACATTTATTCACATTTAATTCTTTTACAACTTTTTTTCTAAGCTATTTTTTAATTTATTATTAATCTATCACTTGTATAATTTTTTATCATTTGGGTTCAGGTGCAGGGGTGTTCCTTCTTTTTAACACTTTGTAACATAGTTGAAAAGTGTTTATAAATTCTGTTTGTCTGTGCTCTGTGTAAATGTACTTGGATTTGCTTGAAATTTTTATATGTATTGAGGTTTACTATATAATGATCGGTATTGAAAATGAAGTGTGTTAGCATTTATAATTCGTACACAAAAGAATTCCTTTACATTATGTAAGAAAGAATCATTTGCAGTGCATGTTATTAGTGTTACAATATCTTAAACATTATGAGATTGATATGCATCTCTGAGATGGACTACAATTTTTTTTCTCAGGAGTATTGGTATAGAATAAGTAGCAACTGTAGTTCATTTAGAGAAACACACAAAAGATTTCATTGCATTAGATCAAATGCAATTTTCCCCCATAGATCAAAATTGCATTATGATCTATTGGGGAAAGAGGGGAATGAATGCATTATGATGAGGGAAAATAGTTTGTGGTGCATTTTAATGATGTTATGATTACAAACATGTGACAAAGTTTAAAAGGATCACTTAAATGCACTACAAGATGTCTTCTGTAATTTATGGGGGTGCATAATAGCATTTATCGTTTATTTACAGACACACACAAAATAATTCAGTTACATGACTGACTAAGATCGATAATTACTGGAAGAGCGTATTTTTCTGTGGTATGCATTTTTAAACTTATCTAATTTTGAGTGTATTAGTTGGTGTGTATAAATTCTATAAATCACATACAGGGCCATACGAAAGAATTCATACACATTACTTGATATGAACTGCAATTGTTTAGAACTGATTTTTACTGAAATATGTGTTTTTTAAATTGTTTATTTAGATATATCATCTCATTTCATTATAATGAAAAAAAAAATATATATATATATATATATTAAGATCAGTTTTTGAAAGTGTTTCATAATTTATACCTGATCCATGATTTTTTGTTCTTGTTATAAATATTATGGTTATTTGGATTTGTGATAGTTGGGGTGGAGGGTGGGGGGTAAATACCAAATCATTTCGTGCCCGGGTACCTAAAACTTTAGCTATGGCACTGGAACTTATTTTCATAAAATGAGAATATCTGGTAATTCAGCATTTTTAGGAAAACACTTTGGAAAAAAATTATCCTTAGTAAATAAACTGGATTGATGCAAAACATATGATTTATATTAAGTGACATGTTTCAAATGAGAGAAATATCTTCATTTGCATTTTTTAAATAACGGCTTTAAAAGACGAACATATTTAGACCCCCCCCTCCCATCCCCTTTGATTGGACACATGCCCCCACCATAAATCAGTCAGTTCTTGCACTTTCAGTTGGGCATAATTTCTCATTTGATCATATTTGGAGCCTTCTCTTTATTCTATATAGTATCTTGGTATTTTATATATAGTATAACACTAAGATATAATCTAAATAATCTAATAACAAATAATTTAAAAGCATTACAGAGTGACATTTCATAAATGTATTTAGTTATGTTAAAAGAAATACTCAGTTTCCTGCTGTCTGTTTAAAAGAACACTCTCTCATTCACAGGAGGTGGGGTGGGTGGGGGATAAAATAGGCTTTTCTGTAGTTTCATTAATTAAAAGGCCTATCTTTTCAAGATCAAAATATTTATCTATTTTTTTAACACTTCCCAACGTAGTTCGAAAAGTTTTTATGAATTCGGTTTGTTTGTCTGTCTGTCATGCAATTGATATATATGTTATTGAGGTTTACTATGGCATGTTCGGTATTGAAAATGAAGTGTGTAGCACTTATAGTTTTTTTACAGGGACACTCAAAAGAATTCCGTTATATTACGGTCTATGAGAAAAAATCATTTGCACTGTTTATTTTAATGATGTTACACTATTTCAAACATATTGAAATGGATATATAGCACTGAGGTGCACTACAAGAGGCTTATTATAGAATATGGCGTGCATAGCACTTGCAGTTCCTTTACAGGAACACTCAAAAGAATTTCTTAACATTATGGTCTATGGGAAAAAATCGTTTGCATTTTATTTTTAACCGACTTAAAAAAAGGAGGAGGTTATCAATTCGACCCGTATGTATGTATTATGTTGTTTACGCATAACTCTCGTAAATGTGAATCGATTTTGATAATTTTTATTTTGGTTGAAAGAGTAAGGGTCCAAGGTGGTCCCATTTCAATTTCGTCAAAATCTGATCATTAGAACAAATTATTTTATTCAAATTTTCATTATTTTGATAATTTAATTTATATTTCAAAAAGTCCATTATTTGAATTGTTGCCAATTTGTAAAATAGCACACATAATAATATTCCCTTTCAATTAAAAAACGTATTTACACGTGACTATCAAAAACAGAAATAAAACTTTAAAACAATAATTAAATGATCACGTGTTAAAAGCAGTAAATGTAGAAAAATACATTATAAAAAAATATACTTGCGTGTGAATATTAAAAAAGAGAAATAATTAAATTATTACACGTTCAAAACATTAAATGGGAAAACTTCGTCATATTTAAAATGCTCAAATAACATTACTTCCAAACAGTTTCAATTTAAAAACATATTTACACGAGAGATTTAATTTATTTGTAGCTGATATATTATGTATACTAAACTACGAAAAGTCCTGGTCTATACCGGCAGGAAAAGACAGCCTACCTATTCCTTGGTTTTAAGATTTTAGCTAATTTTACTGCAAAACACCAAGCTATAAAAATGGATGGAACCCGATTACAGAAGATTCAGTCACAGTTCTCATCAATATTTAATTTGAATCAGAATTTAGCCAAATATGCTAGCTATAGCCAAGTTGACTTCATTTATGGCAACTTGTTTTTGTCGCCAAATTTGTTGATATTTCGCCAAATATTGCCTAGCTTGGAGAGAATTTAACACTGGCGAACATGAATATATAGTGTTGAGAATGTGAGAGTTAGAACGATGGTTACAACAATGAAATAAAACTTGCGAGATAGTATGTTCACTAAAACTCTTAAATTAAAACCGTTTATGGAGGAATCCTTCTGTCTTCTTTCAAAATGTCAGCCACTCTAAAATTTCAAAATGCTATATCTGAGGCATTTTTTAAGGTAGAGGCAAAAGAAAAATTGTTCCGGTATCCTTGGATCAAGGTTGAACATTCAATTGAAAAAAACCTTTAGGATTTCTAATATTTTTAACGACTTTGTACATCTTTTTGAATTTGAAATCTTTAAGTGTCTATCATAGCGCCTCCTTCGTGCCGAATATCCCCAAATTCAACTGGGACCTGTAGGCCATAGTAAAAAACACATACAAAAAATTTGGTTCAGTACTGTGGATAACCTAATACACTTTTCGATGATACAATAATTTACATGGAACAAAAATCGCTATCACAGCGCCCGCTTTCGGCAGAATATCCGCAAATTCACGTGGGACCTGCTGGTCACAGCCAAAAACCTATAAATGAAATTTCGTTCAATTCTAGGTTGCTTCATAACTTGACACACTTTTCATTGATACAAAGAGGGCACACACGGACAGACAGATATTTTGAAAAAAACATGTTTTTCGGAATCTTTAACTCCTAAAACATATAAATCCGTCGAAAACCGGAAGTTGAAAAAATTTTGATCACAATACTTTCTTCTATTTAGATAGAAGAAGGTGAGAAAAGGAGGATGTTAATAATTTGACCCAATGTATGTATGTATGTATGTTTTAGTCCTGTTCACGCATAACTTTCGTAAATGTGCACCGATTTTGATATATATATTTTTTTGTTTAAAAGTGTAAGACACCCTGGTGGTCCCATTTAAATTTCGTCAAATTCTGATGATTAAAACAATTTTGTTGTTAAAAAAATTTCAAAATTAAAAAATGCGTAGAACCCGATTACAGAAGATTCATTCCCAATTCTCGTCAATCTGAATGAGAATTTCGTCAAATTAGTCAACTATAATCCCGTTGGCTTCATTTATGGCAACATATTTTGATCGCCAATTTTGTCGATATTTCTCCAGTTGTCGTCCAGATTGACAAGAATTTGATTCTGTCAAAGATTTTATTAAAAAATATTTATTTAATGGATAATTTTGGTAAATTATAATTTCTATTACAAATTATTTATTCAGCAGATGTTGAAATCAAGATAATTGTCTATTACTGTATTAATAACTAAAAATTAGGAAATAAAATAAACTTTTACAAAAAAAAATATTAACCGACTTAAAAAAAAAAAAGCACTAAAAAGTATTAAATAATTCTTTAAAATTCTCTAATGACAAAATGTTATCCATTAACCACAAATCTGATATCATGTGTCGGAATAAAAATGATAAATTTAATATGTACAGTTTAATACCCACCAAACATGGATTTTCGAGAGAATATATTTTACAAGAGATGAATATACAGACTTATGATTCAGTTTACGAATATATACATATGAAAAGCAATCAATTACTTTTTGAAGTCGGTGCCAAACAACCCTAATCGATAAATTAGTAGATACTAGGTACAATATATTCATAATTCTTACTAAACTTAAGGTAGTTTGGCACCGACTTCAAAAAGTAATTGATTGCTTTTCATATGTATATATTCGTAAACTGAATCATAAGTCTGTATATTCATCTCTTGTAAAATATATTCTCTCGAAAATCCATGTTTGGTGGGTATTAAACTGTACATACTAAATTTATCATTTTTATTCCGACACATGATATCAGATTTGTGGTTAATGGATAACATTTTGTTATTAGAGAATTTTAAAGAATTATTTAATACTTTTTAGTGCTTTTTTTTTAAGTCTGTTAATATTTTTTTTGTAAAAGTTTATTTTATAATAATTTCACTATTTCAAACATATTGAAATAAATATATATCACTGAGGTACACTACAAGAGGCTTACTATAGAATATGGTGTGCCCTTTATAGGGACACACAAAAGAATTAAGTAAAACTTGTTAGCAATAATTGATGGAAATTCTTTTTCAGTTGCTGTACGCATTTTTAAATTTAACTCATTTTTTGTTTATTACTTGGTGTGTATAGATTCTATAGTTCATATACAGGGTAGCACAAAAGTTCTCGAGTACATTTCCGTTTATTGACGGAAATTCTAGAAGGGGAATTTTAAACTGTGCTACGCGTTTCCTAACTGAACGAAAATTTAACATTCTATGTAGTATATATACAAATCCATTGATCATATACAGGGCTGCACAAAATAGTACGGATATTTTTCCGAATATTGTTCGTAATTCTTGAATTCGGTTTCTAAATATGTTGTGTGTTTTCCAAATTGTTTACTTAGATATCATCTTTCACCTTATTAAACGGTAAAGATTTGTAAAATTATTTTGGAAAGTGGGCTAAGATGCTTTACACTCGCGCAGAAAAAAAAAAATAATAATCGGTTAAAAAAAGGAAAAAAGTCACCAAATTTAGGGGATTTGTTCCTTTAATGGCAACTTAGCCATTGTATTAAGTTATTCGTTTGGCGAAGTCTTGAAAATCGCGCCAACCAAAAAGTCGCCAAAGTTTTGTTTACATGTTTGCGTGAATGTAAAGCATCAGTTCCGGAAAGTGTTACATAATCTATGCTTGACGCATTATTTTTCGTTCTTGTTTAACGTGACGCGATTGTGGTAAGTATGTAAAAGCTGTTTAGTTGGTGCTGCCATCTATTATCATGCCCGTAAACCTTATATACTCGCGCGTAGCTCATGATGATGCGACGATCATCATCATAGACTGTCGACTAGAGATCTGCACGTGCCGGGCCAAGGCCCGAAGCCCGTACTCGGCCCGTCCCGCGGGCCGGGCTCGGGCCTATTTTTCTTCACGGCACTCGGGCCGGGCCGGGCCCGGGCCATATTTTTTTTCTGAAGGCTCGTCCCGGGCCGGGCCTAGTGATTACTCCTTACGGGCCGGGCCCAACTTTTTTCCTGAAGGATAAGGCCGTGCCTTAAATTATTTTTTCCGTACAGAGCCGGGACTGGTTTCATTCTTCCTAGTCTTCATGCCTTAAAATTTTTTGTCCTGGTTTTGACTCGTATGAAAATCATTGTCTCGGCGTACCTGGTCCGTTCGAAGGTCAGTAAAATAAGATCTGGCATAAAAATCTTTTCAAAACATGCATACATTTTTAAATCGCCATTATTTTATAATTAAACATTAAAATTTATTCTTTTTAAAGAATAGTAGATTTATACACTTATTAAAATATAGCTAAATTAAAATATAGTAAAACGTGTGAAAAATAACCTGCTTATGATGGAATCCTGTCTTAAATTGAAAAATGTGTTGAGCCATTAAAAATGAATATACTAATATGTAAGAAAAGAATATATAATACATTTACACCTGCTAAGAAGGCAAATTGTCTATAACTCATTTTTTTTTTCTTCCCTATGCAATTCCATCTTAGATTTTACTGCATAGCATTTTTCTGATTTTTAACACTTCAATAAATGGAATATGGATTAACAATATCGATGATAACTTAAACACATACATACAACAAATAGAGATTTATTAAAAAAATAAATATTCCAGCTTGCGGCACCTCTATAAAAATGAAGATTATAAACATAAAAAAAAAAAAAAGGCTGAGATAGGAATTTTTGGTTAGATCTCCTCCTATGGGGCAAATTTTTAACCAAATCGACGTAAAAATTATGTTTTGTAGAAATTTTAACTTTTTTCCGGGCCGGGCCGGGCTCGGGCCGAACTTTTAACTTTTAAATCGGGCCGGGCCGAACTTTTAATTTTTGTATCGGGCCGGGCCGGGCCAAATTATTTTTTGTATGGGTCGGGCCGGGCCCGGGCCTGGAAATTTCGGCCCGTGCAGACCTCTACTGTCGACTACTCCACTTTCAGAGAAATAACGGAAATAACACGACGCTCCGTTTGAATACGAATATTTCCAAATAGTTTTCTTCGCCTTATTTAATCGCAGAATTCGTAATAATTTTCTGCGATTACATAAGACGAAGAAAACTATCCGAAAATACGGATATTCAAACAGAAGGACATAACAAAAGAACAAATACCATGTTCTTTCTCTCGAAGTAGTAGAGGGTTCGAAGTTTGACTTATAGGCGAGGTTATCTATTTGAAGGACAGTGGTATATTATTTATACCACTTAATTTTATTACCCAACTTGCAAATTTGTACTTTGCAGAGTCCCCTGAAGAAATGTTCCAACAAAAAGTAATTGAAGAGCAAAATTGTGTTGAAGCGTGTTATAACAGGTCTTAAAAGTTAGGTTTTCTGAATCTTTGGGAAATCTTGTATGCTGAGAAATATACATTGTAGATTTCAGGATGTTTCATATTGTGCGAGTTAGACGAAAATTAAAATATCTTGCAAAATTGACGCTGAGACCCTTGATTTAAAAATTTACTAGTTTATTTATTGTATCACTGTCATTCAGAGGTGAGTGCATTATGAGAATGTCTTCAAACTTGCACACATATTTTCATTTCTTCCCACTGAGATACAATATTGTCTGTGATTACATCAAACACCAAATTTTTAAATTGTTCATCTTCAGTTTCTTTTGGAAGTGTTTCAGAGGCTATTACCACAGCCTAATTGAAACATTTTCCCTCTACTTAAAAAAGAAAAGCCACAAGTTTTTTTAACCTCTTCGCGACGACCGTGTATACTTGACGTATAAAGTGCTCAGAATCCTTGATTATTCCTACTGGTAATTTTGAATAGAAAATTTTGCCTAATTCAATCGCAGCATTTCTGCATTTAAATTAGAAAAAAAATATATTTTCTGAATAAAATAATAAATAAAGATTCTGGAAAGGACGCATGTCGCGAAATGTTTAAGCATTGCTTAAGTATTCAGAGACACATTAAGCGCTTTAATGTTGTTCATTACAATATTAAGGGTTGATTTTAGAAAGTCGCTAAATCCATATCTTAAAATTTTCAGAAACATCTTAAAATTTTCAGAAACAATGTTTTGTCAACAAACGGAAATATCTACTCTGTCGTAATAAAATAAAATAAAACTAGTAAATCTACAGATCAGCCTTAACGTCTGCGATACAAGTCATTGTTTATTAATCTCACTAATATTTAATATAATCAGCAAAATATTTAATATCCTACAATCCGAATTTTTAACAAAGTTTTTTAAATTTATAAGCATTTAAGATTTATCGAACTTCCGAAAAATTTTAGAAGTATTACATTAAACACGATTTTATGCAGTGAGAGGATAAACTATTTATTTTGGCAGAAGCTAGCATTAATGTGGGATTAAAAATAAATTTGGAAAAGACTAAGGTGATGTTCAATTCATTTGCATCAAAAAAGAAAATCGTCTACAACAACACTGAGATTAAAGATGTTGAAAGTTATGTGTACCTTGGACAAGAAATATCTTCAGACAACAGTATCATGAATGAAATCAATAGAAGAATAAGAAATGGATGGAGTGCTTTTGGGAAGAACAATATTATTCTGAAAAGTAACATGCCTCTTTGTTTGAAAAGAAAATTGTTTAACCAATGTGTTTTGCCTGCACTAACTTATGGAGCAGAAACTTGGACACTAACAAAACGGAAGGTACAAAGATTACAAACAACACAGCGAAGTATGGAAAGATGTATGCTAGGCATAACCAGAAGAGACCGAAAGAGAATAACGTGGATAAGAAGTCAGACGAAAGTTTTTGACATTATCGAGAGAATTAAATGGCTAAAATGGAAATGGGCTGGGCACATTGCAAGAAGACAAGACAATAGATGGAGCACAAACACCCTACAGTGGTATCCCAGAGATGTAAAACGACCAAGAAGACGACCTCAAGTAAGATGGAGTGACGAAATCAGAAAAGTGGCCGGTGTTAATTGGATGACTAAAGCACTAGACAGGCAACAATGGAAAAATCTGGGGGAGACCTACATCCAGCAGTGGATTGAAAACGGTTGATGATGATGATGATATATATATGTACATATATTTCAAAATAAGAATACATTTCTTCGGGGACTCTGCCCCACTGAACCCCCCCTCCCCCTCTCCCTTGTCACTTTAATCTTATGTTATAATTTCCAGTAATTTTGTTATTTCATTATTCGAGTATATGTATGAATGCATTTACTATTCTAATTTCATTAAATTAACTATCTCCTTGTACAGGCGATTTTATCCTATCCTTTAAAAGAATACTTATTTTTCAACCATGAAACATCATCATACGTTGCAGAATTTGAATGAAATCTGGTGTAATAAATATACTTTTACAAATGTAAATTCCTCTTATGACATTTATATTCAATTTACACATCCAACGTTTTAATAATTTTCGTTTAGAAAACCGATTTGGTCATCTTTCTGTTTATTGTATATCATTGTATAGTTAAAATAAATCCTCATCTATTTCAATAGAAAAAGCATATTAAAAATTTAAATCTCTCAAAAATAAGCAACTATTTTGTTAATAAAATGTTGCGTCAAAATAATATAATTTACTTGAATTTTCTTTTTTTGATATGTTTTGAAATACAACGATATTAGGCAACGACTTAAAGAAAAAAAAAAAGAAATGCCTTAAAATTAAAAAAAAAAAAAAAAAAAAAAAATAGAAATTAAAATGTTTTATACCTCTCGAATTTCCTTAAAATTTTGCTTAAAATTTCTCGATAATTTATACAACTAATTGTGAAATTCTAATAAATGTATTGACAAATTTTCAAAGCGATCGGATTAATTTAATACCTCCATTTCGTTAATTTAGCATCCATAAATTAACGTTTAAATCAATTTCATTGCAATGTACCATTTTGTTTTCGACTGAATGATAAAATTTTAAAATCGTCCGAATTACCGTAGAAAAGCATTATGACTGGAAAGGAAATGTTCTATATTTTTTGAACGAATGAACCAAAATAAACGAAAAACTACAGCTTATTCCGGGTAAGGCTCCTATAATAGGGTATCTCACCAACATATTTATCAAATATCAAGCTAATTGGATGCCTTTTGCGACAGTTATCGCGGAACATACAAACAATCAGACAGACACTAAAAAGTTTTCGGTTCTCCACAGTAATCCTCAGCTGACGTTTCGACAATAACACCACAATTGTTACTTTTTTGAATCGTTTGTTGGGTACAACTAAAAAACGTGTAGCTTTAAATTATACTTTTAAAACTACTACCTTTACCAATTAGTTTTTAACTGCTTTATATGAACTTAATTTTAATGATATTAATGCTGAATATATCAATTATTGAGATCATCATGCCTTTATTCTTTATAGGTTAAATAATCTAAATATAGCCAGCCACTTAAAATACTCTGTGAATTATATTTTCTCCGAGCCTTTTAAAAATTTCAGGGGACAGTAATGGTATTATGTTTCAAAATTCTGTATTTTCATTCCGAAAAAAAGAAATGATCGGAATTATAAGTCCTATGCAATAGTAGGGCTTAAACTGGAGAAAAGTTGTCCTGTTTGCAGAAAATATTCAATTAATTCCAATACTAGATGACGCCTACAATGTAAAAAAAAAAAAAAAAAAAGACCAATGTTTGCAGTGTAAAAAAAAAAAAAAAAAAAAAAAAAAAAAAAACATAATAAATATACTCATGCACTAAAAAAAGAAAAGAAAAGACAAACGATTCTTAATCTAGAAACATATAATATAACCACGAACAAAAATATAGAATAACCTCTTCCGAGTTATCCACAATTACAAAAAGCGTTCTTTATCTTTAGATACTTCAGAAACTAATATATTTTCGAGGTTTAACGAAGCCTTTATAAAAACAAGGTTTCTTTTGCTGCCACTGATTTTCGGAAACGTTTTCGAGTATTTTTTTATAGTGTATTAATCAGTTTTCTCAACCCGGAATGTAGGTTTTTTGGATGCTATGCATTCTTTGTAGACATTTTCATTTCAACAAACATGATAAAATTAACAGCATTAATATTAACAGTACAATTAATAATATTTGATTACTTTTACACGTATAAATTCAATTACGCAGCTGAAAATGTTTAATTGCGAATTGACAGCATTCTAAACACCTATATGGCGGTTTTAAAAAACTGATTAATACTCAATAAAAACTACTCAGAAACGTTTCCGTAAATCAGTGGCAGCAAAAGGCACTTCTTTGTTATAAATGTTTCTTTAAATCTTTACAATATATTGCTTTCTGAGGTTTCAAAAGTTAAAAAACGCTTTTCGGAACCTTGGGTAACTCGAAAGAGGTTATTGCATATTTTCGTTTGTGGTTATATTATATTTTGCAGATTAAGAAACATTTGTCTTTCATTAGAGTGTATAGAAATGAATACACATATTTGAATATTTATAAGATAAACATTTAAAACAAAATATTTCATTTTCAGTAATTTGGAATAAGCATGGGGCATTTTTTAATTTCTGCGACTTTCTATTCAAAACAAATTTCTTGAGCAATAAAATTGTTATTATACCTTCCTTCAAATCTCATACACATGTATAACAAATATATATATATATATTGCGGCATAGTTTATTGGTACGTAAAATGTAACATGAAGATCTTCTATTTGAACGTTCATTCTCCCTTTAAACTACAAATGTAGAAAAAATTAAGTGTGAAAAAAGAAATCGAAACAGAATTTAAACATAACTTATAAATACAATTTATTAATTTATATCCCGTGTTGTATGAATAAAGTCAACATAATAATGACAGATGCACAATGTCCAATGGTAACTTTGTTTCGAAGAGTAAATATTACAGAAGGAAAAAACGAAGATGACCTCAGTGCAAGCTCAGTTGTCGGAAATATACGCTATCAATTTTGTGAATGTATGAAAGAGAAGCACTGTGAGATAAATGTGATTTTTAGGCGGCAGCCTGTTCCATCTTGATCATCTCCAAGATGCCATCTTGCATCTCTTTGACGGCCTGGTACTCAGTGAGACCCATACGCCTCTTGTTGGAGATATCATATACACCACCTTCGCTCTCGGTATGCTCACCACGGGTTCCTAGGAGGAAAAAAAAATTAATGTTTTAAGTGCTTGTTGTCAGACATAGTGCTAGGATTGCTGGCTGTACAAATACGATTTAAAACGTTTTCTTGTGACGGACACCATGAATTTGTATAAAAAACAGCCAACGAGTGTGAAATGACCGCATCAAAATCGTATTTTTAGTAACAAGTTCAGAGGAACAAATAAAAAAACAGTCAAACATTCCCGAATTCAAGTGAGAGATGACAAACAAAAAAGCGTTTTCATCACTGCATTCGTTGCGAATTTCACCAAGAAAAAGTGTTTCTAAATCTTGTAAAACACGTGTGTGTCATATAATTTCTTTTAGAGGTAAAAGTTTCATACGCTTAAGTGGCATAAGTTTCAATGGCATAACTTAAGCGCGTGTACGTTTAGTAAATTAGGCAATCATCACTGTCGTTGATGAAAAATTTATGGCTACCATAACTAAGACATTGATAGGTTAATATTAAACTAGCGAAGGGAAATTAAAAGATCAGCTTACATAAAATCTCGTGCATCTTCAAGACGCTCTTAGACAAGTTAGATATGTTATGGCAGAGGTCTAATTTTTTAAAAATAATGTGAGCGGATGCTACTGATATTTCAATCAATCGAACCAAGGATACGTGCTTCGCCGCCGCTTCCATAAGTTGCATTGAAAGTGCAAAATCAACTAATCAATGTGTGTCTATGATATAGCCATTGTACGCCACCATACTTAAATATGCACAATGATTAATTTTGAGTACTCAATAAAATTGATACAAGTGACTGCGAAACAAATATACTTGCTTAGAATGCATCAAATCTCAAGCATCTCGAGAAATATAGAGTAGTTATGCCACAGGATAAAGGCGCTTTAAGGCGGTTCTCAAAGAAATATTTTTCTCCACTCAACAACGCAAAACTTTGACACAATTTTCTGGCTCAGTTTTAAACATAAAAGCGTGATACATGCAGGCGTGAATTGATTATTGAAGGGATCTGTAATCGAACAGTTTTTTCATTTTCCAATGAACGAATTACATTTTGAGTTATAAGCGAATGTTGTCTCAGAACGAAAGTCTTTTTTTTTTTTTTTTTTTTTCCTCCTGCGCTATCCCCTCCGGAAATTCGGTAAAACGCCAACTTTGAAAGCATTTTCTGAAAAATCTTCTGCCTTTACCGAAAATCAAAAAAGCTAATTCGATTACATAGTTTCTTAATAAGAACACCTGACAATTTGATACGTTTGAGAGCACAAATTAATTTAAAAATGCGTCAGAAAATAGGTAGTTTGAATTTGAGAACAGCCTTGAATAATAGTTTTTGCGCATTTCTTTCTAAATGAAGGGAAATTGATGTAATTTGTATACTAATAAAATTTACCTCTGACTTGGAGATTGAACTTAGCGGCGATGTCGTCCAGAACCTTCTTGTCCTTGGCAAGCTTGGGAAGTGCGATGTGGACAGATGCACGGATTGTAGTACCCAAGTTAGTGGGGCAGAAAGTCAAGAAGCCGAGACGATCGTCGCGGGAGAATGGCAATTTGCTCTCAATATGATTGACAGCCTGAAAAAAAAAATATTAGGGGACATAAGACTTTTAAAATATCGAAAAGTGAATAAAAAAATGAACATTTTTGTCATTTTATATCTTAATTTTATATGAAACTTTAGCCTTATTAAAAGATTCTGCTGAATGAATTTCGATGGAACTCGCATTGCTAATTTTTTAGGGATAGTTTTAATATAGTTATTTGGGAAATCCTACTGTAAATGATTAAATAAACGAGTTGGTCTTTAACAGCCTAAATTTTGTAAAATAAATATGGATAATAAAATATATATATGATAATAATATAAAAATATAACCCGGCGACATTGGCGGGATTTTGTTTTGTATGGTAACCCGTTAGAGCAGTTTGCGTGCGTTTTATATTAAATTAAACATTGTGTGTATTTTAAAATAAATTAAGCATTGTGTATGTTTTATAATAAAATAATCTGCGTGTCTTTATAATAAAAGAAATGTGTATGTTTTATAATAAAATAAAACTAATATGATGTTAAGCAAGCTAGACCGGTAGTTTTCCGTTATAAGGACACCATGCCAAAATGTATGCTAATGCATAATGTATGTATGTATGTAAATGTATGTAGTAAGTGTATGTAAAAGTATGCTTGGCGACACTGGTGTCCGTATAACGAAAAAGTACCGCTAGACCTAACAGGTACACGAAAACGGGGGTTTTCTCGCCAAAATGGCGCAAAACAAAAATCGCGTCAAATGATAACATATGAGACAGCTGTTCCCTTTTAAGTATTATCAGATGCTGGTAAATGGATATTAAAAAATTTTAAACAAATATATATAATTTGTTTAACCTGCTATCTAGCAACCAACACATGGGATTGCTTGTAGATCGCCATTAGTAAATTTAAGAGATTAAAAAAAAAAACCTGTTGTATATTTGTAAACTTTTTAGTTGTGTCCATCCCAAAACCGTGTATTTCGTTATTCGGGCTTCATCTCGCCGTGTAAAGATGATCCAGTCCCTGTGACGTCATAAGAGTCATGGTGCGGCCGTGTATAACGTAGGTCACGAGCAGCCTTTGTTAAAAAAATTAGTCATTTTACTTTATTACTAGTAGTTGTCATGGTTAAAAAAATTTGAATAATTTCAATTGTCTAAAAATGACTCCAGAACGGCAAAAGATACACATAGACAAAGCAACCACTTGTTCTGTTTTTAGATTCTAAACACTAAGTTGCCCTTCAAAACATTTCGTTCAGCAAAACTGTTCCAAACAATTTATGCCAAGCCGTCAAATAGTGGTGGCGCGGATTCCAAAAATTCAAAAAGAAAAGCATAGTACAAGGGAAGAAGTCTTCTGCGGCACGTGGCACCCAGCCAGCCAAAGAACATAGTTTCTGTATATAGCTCACAAAGTCAGGAGGAGCACGAAGCTGTAAATGGATATCCCACGTTCATTCAGAGGATGGTGAGAATGTTCAGAATGATTGCATCTTAAAACGTTTATAACAACTGAATCTAAAAATTCGAAATACAGTGGCGTAAGAAAAACAGAAGATCGTGCCCCTCCCTTTTTCCATCCTTTTCAAATGTAGATAATTTTTTCTAAGTTAGATACGCTATCCCAAAGTTTAGTATTTTCTGTCTTAAATGTTTGATACTTCATATCCGAGGGATAAACTTCAAGTTATAAAAAGACGCATTTCAAGCTATAAATATTGTTACACTACAGTTAATTAAGAGGTTTTGAGGAATACGTACGTTGACCAGGCGTTGGTAGATGGCTTTCAAGTCACCACCTTTCTGCATAGAGATGATACGCATGTGATCCTCTTCATTCACCCAGATGAGGAAAGTCTTGTTGTCGTTGTGGTAGATACCGCGACCAGTGGGCCAATATCGGCAAGCGTTAGCAGCCTGCAAGAATCTAAAAAAATATATATATATTTAAATATATATTCATAAGATCCTTATTCTAGAGTACAAACCATAAATTTTAAAGGGTGGATAAAAATTTACGAAATATTAATTGTAAGGTACTAGTTCAATGGTAGATTAATAGTATTTATATTATACATTTTCAGATATATATATATTATATATTTTCAGTATTTCTTAACCTCGGAGCTAAAGTTTCAGTGTCTATTGGTCACGGAGAGATATTATTCCATCGCTTCGATTTCACTGTATGGATTTATTAAAGGTCAAGTTTACAGCCTGCCGCATCCGCAATCAAAGCCTGAAATGAAATCACGAATCAGCATTGCGTTTGGCTTGATCGACGTAAACATGCTCTCAAACATGCGTCAAAAACCAATTTAACGATGGAACATTCGCAGAGTAACAAAGGGCAGCCGCCACACTTTGAACATTTGTCAAAAAAGTAAAGGTTTTCTGTTTCACTCTCTTATGATCATGAGTACTCTCATGTTTGGATGTATAACTATATACAAGTGGGTAAGTGTGATCGAAGATCGCACAAAGGGTATCGTTTAATATTCTTTTCAAAACACTTTATCCTTTCCTTAATAAATCCAAATAAATTTCATTTAACCAAAAAAAAAAAAAAAAAGTCATGTTTTTTATAAAGTAAATATTTACAATTCTATTTTTTTCGTTTTTTCGAATATCTAAACCAGCCCGATAGCGGGCGAAGCCCTCTATTATACTTTGTCATAATAATATCTGTCATGTGGACTAAATGCGATATTTAAAAAAAAAATAATAATAATTTCAAAATTAAACATGTTGTACACCTTCAAAATGTTAAAATATGCGAATATTTCCATAATCGGATTTTTATCATGATTCGATAAGTTCCTCAAACTCATATATTTATTTACTATTCTCTATTACTCATATTGATACTCGCTTTGTAATATTCTCAAACATTTGAAAAATCCGTTGAACTTCTAATATGACGTCAGATTAATTTCTTTTTAATTCTCTAATGACGTGATATTAATCTGCTTTCTGTACATACACATACTCATACTCATTGTATTATTGAGAAATGTTTGAAAATTTCCGTTTTATTACCAATATGGCGTCACAGTAATCTTTTTTACGATTGGTGAAACTTTTTATTTCATTTTCATTTTTCACGTGGAAATCTTTCAATAGAAAATTAATTATTGTAGAAAGAATGTTATTGTGTATTTTTAATTGTTGGCAACTGCTATAACGAAAAATGTTTCAATTTAATAGCAAAAGGCTGTTTGAATTTTGTTTTTTTATCTCTCTATATTAAAATGATACGATTTTTTCAAATTTTAATATTTTGAGCTCATAGTAGATATTTAGCTATAACTACACAAATTTTCATGCCTGTAAGTTATATAGTTTCTGAGAACGGCTCTGTGACGGACAGACAACGGAGCGGGAGTAATAGGGTTTCGTGAGATGAACGAAACCCTAATAATGAAAAATTATTTTTGCCCAATTAATTTATGTCCCTTCTGTATTTAAAATTCTATACGCAGTAAATCCTCATTAATTTGGATTAATTGGAGTTCTAATTCGGCGGATTAATGAAAGTCCAGATTTAAAAAGTAAACTTGTAAAATGATCTATGATATACTTAAAACACTTTGTACAATAACATTTATTCATTTATTTTTACGTTTGACGTATTAGAAAAGGTAAATTAATCTACAGGAAAGAAATCAATATGCAACTTAGATTGGGGTGTCCCAAACTTTGATTGGTTATATCACTAAATCGAAATTCAAATTTCGTTGTACCTCTGTTAATAAAGGTAATGTTAACATTTAAAATGCCATTATTTTATGACTAAATTAATATTCGAATTATCTTCTTTTATTGATATTCAAATAAGAAATAACAACATGATTATATTTTAAAACAAAATTATTCAATAATAATAATAAAAAAATGTATATATACAATATATATATATATATATATATATATTTAAATTACGACAGAAACCGGAAAAGTTAGGTAAAATATTTTATCATACTTATTAATGACAACATACCTTGCACTGTATGCGGACGACACTACAATCTACGCTTACGCTCATCACCCATACACACTTTACAGGTATCTGCAGACTCACATTGATGCCTTCTTAGACTGGTGCGACCTATGGCGCATTAAAATCAATGAAAACAAAACTGCTGCTGTTTATTTCTCTAGAAAACTAACATATCCCAATAGAATAACCATTAATAATACCACTATACCTTGGACTAATGAAGCAAAGTACCTGGGGGTCACCCTTGACCAAAGACTTTCTTTCAAAAAACATATCCTCACCATCAGGGGGAAAGTCGCTGGAGCTATGATTGCACTAAAACCTCTCCTTAATAGTAAAACACTGGCTATCCATAACAAACTTCTCCTTTATAATTCCTGCATTTTACCAATTATCACCTACGCCTGTCCGGTCTGGGGCTATATCTGCAAATCCTCCATGAAAAACCTCAGCCAACTTCATAACAAAAATCTGCGTACTGTCAGAAATGCCTCTCGCTATCTCCGTAATAGCACTGTTCGCAAAGACCTCGAAACTACCACATTAAATAAAAGAATCAACCACCTTGCCAAAAAATTTTATGAAAAATTATATGACCTCCCTAATGATATAATCGCAGAATTGCCGGATTATGACGCATTCGAACCACATCACCGCAAGCGTCCAAAATATTCTTGCATTATTGATTATGAGCATTAGTGCTCACCATCCTGCAAATTTCTCTCTCTTACTTTTATATAAATTTGTATTTTCCTATTAAACTTATTCCTATGCTATACATTATAATAATAAAATTTAAATATTAATAAAAAACTTTTGTAAAAAAAAAAAAATAATAATAATAATAATATAAAAATGTTTGTTCTTTTTTAAGTGCTATTTTTGTTAAAGCTTAGCTTTGCCTGCCTTTTCCACCTGGCATTTATGTACTGTTTTCGAACATGTTCCGAACCCTATTTTACACTTTTTCAACTTTTTTCAGTAGTTAATTTTAACTACAGCTATACCATTTTACTTTTTTTCCATTTATTAGACTCTATCCGTAATCTCTATAGCTTTACCTTTTTATTCCCATTGTTTAATTTTTCTTCTATTTTTAATTGTTCTTTCTTTTGTAGTTAATACTACATTTAACTTTTCCCAACGACTCAATATTTACAAGACAGGTTACTCACATATAGACTGGGCGTAAAGTTGATCGCAACTCGGAAGCCCCTTAACCGACATCAACTGTTCGGCAACTGTTGAGGAGAAATTCGTAATACTTGTGACTTATTGGCATACATTGACACTAGCCGTACGCGGATCGGGATCTCTAAATCTAAAATTTTGCTGTGATTTTAGCTTGTATTTAATAAATACAGGTGGAGCACAGGAGCTATAAACTTCATAGGTTTGCAGCTCTACTCGGTCTAAGTCTGACTCTGGTAGGTGTTGATCTCAAATTAAGGTGTTGGCATTTAATAATCCCTAATTTAACAGTAAATTATTGTTATAACCGGATGCTTTTTGTAACTTTCAAACATCCTCCTGCCTTTTTGCTTCGTGACACTTCGACGTTGCCCAAGTTTTATGTTTACCATGACTTGTAAAGAGTGAGTACTGACATTTTTTCACGATTTATTCTTAGTATAATAGTTTTAGAAAACTTGTGTATGAAAATTGCCAATGAATTATTGCGCTAGCGCACAATACCGACTACAGTAAACGGTAATGTAGCAACAAAAAAAAAAGTAAGAATTGTTTCAAAAGAAACTCGTATAAGAATTCAATATTTATCTTAAAAATTACACTTAATTTCATGACCACAATTCATGTGGTTACGAAAGATTTCCGTTACAGCACGTTAATTTGGCTTGGGCCCGATTATGGGAAATTCACCAATTTGATTTACGCTTGATAGAAAGCGGGAAGTAGTGAATTTATTTAAAAAAATACATAGCATTTGCTCTGTTTCTTTTATAAAATGTGGCAACAGGAAAGAAAAATAAAAGCTTTATTTAAACTATTCAAGATTTCTAAATTGTTTTCTCAACGTATAATACTAATTTAATTAATATTAAATTATTAAATGATAAAAGAGTATTTTCTGTTTAAAATTTTTACATTTCTAATTTTTATTTATATTTTCTACTTTTTAGTATTTAAAATATTTCGTATTTGCAGTTTCATAGACCGTTGTCACATTTTGGCCAGAGTGGTTCAGCGCTCCTTTGTTTTTGTATATCTCGTAAACAGTTCTAACTCTGAAGAATACTGATTGTGAAGAAGAAGATTTATCACCTGCGTTCGGCCAACGGGAAAATGACTTACAATTAATTTATTAATTAATTTATAATTAAGTTCTAAATAACGAAAACGCATCTGTGTGCATATATATTTTCTAAATAATTCTAGTATATCGGGAAGTAAATGAAAAAATCGATTACAAAATCCCATCCTTACAAACAAAAACCCAGTTAGCTTAAAAGAGTATAGTAAAAATAGAATAAAATAATAAATAAAATTGTTTATATTTGTCTGATTTAGAGGCTAAAGAGCTGAAAACCATTGAAAACAAGAACGAAAAAAATCATGCATGAGGCATAGATTATGAAACACTTTCCAACACTTACATGATATTATTAAAATTTTTCTTTTTTTCCCCCCTAGACTGAAATGATATAGCTAAATAAGCGACTTTTAAAAAACCCATAACTCAGCAAAAATCCATTTTCATCAACTACAGTGCATATCCGGTACGAGTGCGATGTCTTTCGTGTGCCATCTATAGAATATATACACACCACCTCATACACTCAAAATTAGATCAGTTTAAAAATACATACTACAGAGGAAAACACACTTCCAGCAACTATGGATCTTAGTCAATCCTTTAACCGAATTATTTTGTGTGTCTTTGAAAATGAACAATAAATGCTCTATAATCTATAGAAAACATGTTGTAGTGCACTTCAGTGATTTTGTTATTTTTGAAGCATCATTAAAAGGCACAGCAAACGATTTCCCCCCATAAATAATAATGTAATGGAATTATTTTGTGCGTCTCTGTAAACGAACTATAAATGCTACGTATTCTATACTCCTGAGAAAGCATGTTGTAGTCCATCTCAATGATGTATATCAATCGCATTATGTTTGAAATATCGTAACATCCATAAAATGCACAGCAAACTATTTACCCCATAGATCATAATGTAATGGAATTCTTTTGTGCGTCTCTGTAAACGAACTATAAATGCTACTTATTCTATACTCCTGAGAAAGCATGTTGTAGCCCATCTCAGTGATGTATATCAATCGCATTATGTTTGAAATATCATAACAAACATAAAATGCACCACAAACTATTTTCTCCACACACCGTAATGTAATGGAATTCTTTTGTGTGTCCCTGTATATGAACTATTAACACTACACACTTCATTTTCAATACCGAAGATTCTATAGTAAACCTTAATAACATATAAAACTTTCATGACAATCCGAGTATATTTACAAGAGTTAGAGTAAAATATCAATATGAGATTCGACAGATCCCACTGTTACTTAACAGGTGACATTTAAAAGACTCAAATAGATGTTAAAAGATGTTTAAAATGTTTAAAAACAGTCCAAGTACTTTCAGCCGGCTACCGCGACCATCATCAGGGAGCGAAAAATCCTTACTGCATTTCGCCTTATGTGTTTTGATGTGTTTTGAGAAATCAGAGTATGAAGAGACAGACGGCAGACAAACCGAATTCATAAACGCTTTACAACTAAGTTGGAAAGTGTTAAAAAAATGAAAATTGTTCTGGAGGGTACTTTGAAGGGAACTGAAGGGTTAAACAAAAGTACGAAAATATAAAGAATTTCATCAGAGAGAAAAAAAAAATTACCTGTCACCCTCCTTGAACAAGAAATGGTCATCGATGAGCTGCTGTTGGGTGGCCTTGTCCATACCAGTTAAGGGATAGTATTTTCCTTTAAGTTCACCCTCGAAGGAATTAAAGGCAGCGCTTACTTTTTCTTCCATTTCTTTGTAGTTCTGAAATAAATTTAAGCTTTATTA
Source organism: Maratus michaelseni (assembly GCA_963931845.1). NCBI lineage: Eukaryota > Metazoa > Arthropoda > Arachnida > Araneae > Salticidae > Maratus > Maratus michaelseni. The sequence goes on from OZ007600.1 coordinate 70,946,537, forward strand.
TTCAACTTACTATTACTGTTTACAATAAAAACGTATCTGATTATGAATAATCAATAAAAAGTCAGTATCAAATCAGTTTTTACTTTCTTCTATCTTTACAAGAAGAATGTATTGGATTCGTTAAACATTTCGACTTCCGGTTTTCGACGGATTTATACGTTTTAGAAGGTTCTGAACACAATTTGACTGTTTTTAGAAAATGTCTGTCTGTCTGTATGTGAAAAAAAAAATTGTGGGCGTTCTATCTCAAGAATTTAATAAAACGGAATTTAATAAAACTTTAGATTCTGTTAGACCTTGATATAAATTGGTTCCGATTAGTTTTTGGTGTAAATCGCCCAACAGGTGGTGCTGCTGCCATGCTGCATTTTTCATGATTTCCTCGATAACTCTATCTGAAGAACTAATGCACGGATTTTCACGAGATTCCGTTAGACGTTCTCTTAAGTTATTGATGATTAGGTTTTGGTGTAAATCTTCCAACACGTGGCGCTGCTATGCTGCATTTTTCCGGATTTACCCGATTTTAGCGATAGTCATATCTCAAGAACTCATGCACGGAATTTTATCAAACTTCACATTCTGTGTTTGATATAAGTTAGTGCTGATTAGGTTTTCGTGTAAACCATATAACAAATGGCGGTGCTATGCTACTTTTTTTTATTCTAAAATGCACGGGTAAAAACAAAAAAATATGCTTTTTGAAGTATTAACATGTATGAGATAGAAGAAAGTTTTGGGATTGGCACGTCTGACTAGTCTATCTATCTATCTATCTATATTATAAAGGACAAACGTGTCCGTGCGTAACGCTGACGTCATTTTGCGAATGGCAATAGTTGACGATAAAATTTCGGTTTTGTGATTTTTGCTACTGCAATTTTTTAATTTCTAAACATCGTGCATTTTTAATTTTTACACCGTTATATAGGAAAAAAATCTACTTTCAAATGCAATTTGTTTGAAAACTGTATCGCAATTTACTCAATTATGACAGCATTTAAATTAAATTTCAAGCATGATTTTAAAAAAAAAAATCGATTATCGCTTGCAGACGATTACAAAATATTAATCTGTTTGCACTTTAAACAATATTAAAAGTTCAGTATTTGTCTCCAGCTAATATTCCATAGCGAAATTAAAACTTCATTAAGGAATAAATAAAATAGTATAAATAAAACACAGATTTAACAGACATGTAATTGAAATAAACGCTTAAAACTGCTGAAATTATTAGAATTAAAAAAAAAAAAAAAAAAAAAAACTGCTGCAGATAGTGAAATTTTTAGCGATTTCTTTGGTGGTGTTAGCGGGCGATCTAACAAAAATTATTAAATGTAAAAAATCTATTAGTTTTCAATAACAAAAAATAAAATAAATGGTTTTCACATATATTCTCTATCCCGGGAAACCCGGGTTGGATGCTCTAGTTTACTTAAAGGCCTGAGGTACGCAGAGCCCACTTATGATGTTTAGGGGACTTTATACACCTACCTCATGGACGCCATGGATATACAAAACGGCCATAATTCAATTGACAGTAAGTATTCGGCGTGTTCTGTAGCGCGATCTAATTGCGAGAATGGAGCCAAATTTTATAGGATATAAAAGGAATATAAAGGAATAGGATACAACAAGATAGGGGACAAAGGATTCCGCGAAAAGAACATAACCCCTAGTGATTACTTTTGGAACAAATGTTTTCAAATATTCCTTCTTCCGACGAAAGACCGCGTACATCAATAACGTATTAAGTTTCATAAAACGCACTTAAAACTAATCAACACCAATTTATATAAAGGTCTAACTGAATCTAAAGCCTTATTAAATTCCGTGCATTAGTTCTTGAGATATTAGAGGACCCACAAAATTTTTGTCACATATTGTGCTGTCTTCTAAAAAAACACCCAGAGTGAAATGTTTCCTAAAAAAAAACCGCCTTAGTATTATGTCAAATATTTTACTGATGTTAATTTTTTTGTTTGTCCTGTTTTTATGCGCCATTTAGAATAATAAAAACATTAAAAGGTATCTAAGGATTGCTTATTTAGTTTTAAAAGAATTCAAATTAACAATTACAGAATTCTGGCAAAACATGAGCTTCATTTTTACAGATTTTCTTGTTATAATAGAATTTTAGAATGATGTACATAATTTTTTTATTGTTTTTTATGTCAAACCGTTAATATGTAAAAAGAAGTGCTTCATTTTCAACTGAGTGTGTCAGGGGTGGTTTTTTTTTTTTTTTCTAGTAACATGGGTTATTTTTTGGAAAAGTGAGTTTTTTTTTTTCAAATTCTCGCTTAATTGGCGGCCACTTTGTAATAAAGCGATAAAATGAAAATTGCGCAACATTAAAATCTTTGTCAGAACAAGCTGTAAAGATTTAGCCATGTTTATTTTTTTCATTTTTTATTATACTTTATATAGAGAAAATTTTAAAAAGTGGGATTTTTTTTAAAGGACAATACAATACAGACAGACACACGGACAGGCATTTTCTAAAAACAGTCAAATCGTGTTCAAAACCTTCTAAAACGAATAAATCCATTGAAAACCGGAAGTCAAAATTGTTCATGAATTCAATACATTTCTTGCGAAGATAGAAGAAAGTAATAAGGGAATAAATAGGCAGGCAGGTCATTATAAATGAACCCTTAGATTAAAGTGCATTTTTAAATTCCTACTATTAGCTCACACTCTCTCTATATATATCTTGTTCAAATTTTCAATCGTTAATAAAATATTTTCTATTCATCCACTCAAGGTCAAATACATTTTTTTAAACTTGTTGGATGACACTTTATGTTAATACAGTTTTTTCAAATATTAATTCATTAATTAAATTTAATTAATTAATTTTAGTTTTAAATGGGAGAAAAAAATTCCTCCCATTGTTTTCATAAATGAAATGAAAGATTTATCTCAAATGAGTGATGCCACAGAAATAAAATACCGCAACGATGATTATAAAATGATGTTCAATAAAGATAACGTGGGACATTCATGCTGCACGGGTTTATTTTATATAGTTATGATTAAAATGTAGGAATTGACTTAATTTTTTTTTTTATATTACTTGTTTATTAGAAATATTTTTTAAGTTCAAAACTAAATGACTCTAAGCTGTCAGCCTAGCTCAATTGACTATGTGGAATAAATTAACGGTAAAAGGAAGTAATGTATAGGGTATCTTGAATGAATGAAAGAAAAAAAAATTGCACTTCTGAGAAAATATCAGAAGGCATTTGCAAATTCCTAAAAAAGATAACTTTTGACAATTTGATTGTAAATAAATTTTTCTTAAAAGCAAATTTATCATATTTGATTTACAACATATGAGAATAAAAATGCAGAGAACAAAAAAATAAATTGTAATTTTTTTCATATTATAAAGGGTAACTTATTTTCAATAGTGGAACACTGACATTTTTATAATTCTCTTTATAATCAAAGAAGTTATAAAAGAGTAATTTTGTACTAAATCTATCCATTTTAAATCTGTCTTAAGTGAACAATCATCGTATATATTATATCTCCTGTCAACATCCCTTTTTCTAAGAAAATACGAAACGTAGAACAACGAATAAGATACCATATGAAAGGATTTTGAACAGGCTTCTGACATAGTACACTTACATTTTCCTAAAACACGTTTTTTGATTAAAATTTGCTGATAATTAAAAATTAAATCGGCGTTGATTGTATGAAAGAAATGAAAGGCTTTCCTCAAATTACTGTTGCCACAAAAATAAAATACCACATTATAGGATGCTCAGAAATGAATATTAAAAACACCGCATGGGTTTATTTTATATCTATGATTAAAAAGTGAAGTTGAAATTGAAACGTTTAGATTTATATTTCTATGTCTCATGTTTTTCCTTGAAGCGAGGCTAACGAAAAATACAGGCTACCGCGGTGCTTTACGCCTATCTTTTTTTACAGACCGCGGGAGTCACGTGGTGGTCGAATCCACCAATGCAGGTGTACGAAAAGAGCATCACGTCACTCTGGCGGTCTGTAAAAAAAGATAAGTGAAATGAACCGCGGTAGCCTGTCTTTTTCGTTAGCCTCGCCTTGAAACGGATGACGTCATCCTCTAATGTAGTTAAAATACGATTGTTAATTTTTTTTTTTTCTCGCGCGTGCCATTTGCAATCTTGGATCTGTTTTTACTCTAACTTTGATGGAATAAATTAGATAATATTCTGGCTTGACTAAAAACTAAACTTTTGCAGATATTTTTATCCTCACTTTTTCTTTAGAAGTTTAAACCTGCATCTAATAAATATTACATATTGATAAAAAATATTAGATTGTAGTGCGAAATCCTCGCACGGGCCCACTGGTATACATTATTTCTGTTGTCAACATCCCTTTTTCTATGAATTTACGAAACGCACAACAACGAATGAGGTATCATTCGAAAGGTTTTTGAAGCGGCTGCTGACATAATGCATTCACATTTCGTTAAAACATGTTTTTTGATTAAAAATTGCTGTTAATTAAAAATTAAATCGGTATTGTTTTCATAAATTAAATGAAAGCTTTTCCTCAAATGAGTGTTGCTACAAAAATAAAATACCGCATTATAGGATGCTCAACAATGATTATACAAAAATAAATAGTACAAAAAAGATAAAGCATGATTCATCCGCACGGGTTTATTTTATATTAATGATTATAAAGCAAAATTGAAATTGAAATGTTTAGAAGAAAAAGACACCATCGATCGACCGAAGAAGTAGCATTTCACGTATAGAATAAAAGATATGTTTTGTTATATTAGATTAAATTGTATTTTAAATTCGTTTTTCTTTCTTTTTTTTTTTTTTTGTTTCATGTTTTTCAAGAAATGGATGACGTGATCTTCTAATGTAGTTAAAATACGATTTTTTTTCCTCGCGCGTGCATTTTGCTATCTTCAAACAGTTTTTCTTTGATTGAATCAATGAGACGATATTCTGTCTTGACTGATGTAGTTTGCAGATATTTTTATTCTTAATTTTTCTTTAGAAGTCTCAACCTTCATCTAAATAATATTAGATACTGCTAAAAATTATTAGACTGCAGTGCGAAATCCTCGCACGGATACACTGGTACTTTTTAATCTATGAAAATGAATTCTTGCTTCCTGCATGAGAAGATTAATTAGTCAGATGTGTCAATCCCAAAACTTTACTATATCTCACACAGGTTTCACATACACTAAAAAGAATCAGCACCAATTTATATCAAGGTCTAACTGAAACTCAAGTTTTATTAAATTCCGTGCATTAGTTCTTGAGACATATGACTATCGCTAAAATCGTGTAAATCCTGCAAAATGTTGCATAGCAGCGCCACCTGCTGGGCGATTGTTACCAAAAACTAATCAGCACCAATTTATATCAGAGACTAACTGAATATAAAGTTTTATTAAATTCCGAGCATTAGTTCTTGAGATAGAGCGTCCCACAAAATTTTTGTCACATACAGAAAAACAGACAGACAGAGTCACAGACAGACATTTTCTAAAAATAGTCAAATCGTGTTCAGGACCTTCTAAAACGTATAAATCCGTCGAAAACCGGAAGTCGAAAATTTTCATGAATCCAATACTTTCTTCTTGTAAAGATAGAAGAAAGTAATACTAGTAGAATAATTCTATGAAAGTAATATATATGTATGTCAAAATACTCACAGCTTCGGTGAGGCAAGGGTTGAAGGCGTATCCTTTTAAACTGCGGCCACACCTGACACGGGTGGACACGACGAAATTTCCAGTGGGATCAACGTTGACAAGGGTGTTGATGTCACCGAAATCAGTGGGTGGATGCTTGTCGGTGGGCTTGAAACCCTCATGGTAATCCTCGATGATGGGGTTGAAGATGGGGGCGAAGAGAGTGTAAGCCTCGGCGTCAGGAGCATAGATGCCGACACCACTGTCCAAATTCTCGATACCTTTAAAAGAAGCGAACAGCTTACTAACAAGAGCAAAAAATTATGCGCCATGCATATATTGTGAAACAATTTCTTACACTAACAATATATAATTACGATTATTATTATTATGTAATCCGATGGAAAATGCATAACACAACTGAAGAAGCATTTTCTGCAATTATCGTTCATAGACGATAATGTGCCTGAATTTCTGGTGCAGTCCTGTAAAAGAACATTAAATATTACATGCCTTATTTTTTGTACGGAAAATGTTATCGTGCACCTCAATGACGTATATCAATTTCATAAAGCGCACTTCAAACAATTTTTGTCTACAACAGTTAACACAATGGAGTTCTGTTGTGTGTCCCTGAAAATAAACAATAAACATTGCACGCCTATTCTCTATATACGAAATATGTTATCGCGCACCTCAATAAAATATATCAATTTCATAAAGCGCACTTCAAACAATTATTGTCTACAACAGTTAATACAATGAAGTTCTGTTGTGTGTCCCTGTCAATAAACAATAAACATTGCACGCCTATTCTCTATATACGAAATATGTTATCACGCACCTCAATAAAATATATCAATTTCATAAAGCGCACTTCAAACAATTATTGTCTACAACAGTTAATACAATGAAGTTCTGTTGTGTGTCCCTGTCAATAAACAATAAACATTGCACGCCTATTCTCTATATACGAAATATGTTATCGCGCACCTCAATAAAATATATCAATTTCATAAAGCGCACTTCAAACAATTATTGTCTACAACAGTTAATACAATGAAGTTCTGTTGTGTGTCCCTGTCAATAAACAATAAACATTGCACGCCTATTCTCTATACGGAATGTGTTATCTCGCACCTCAATAACGTATATCAATTTCATAAAGCGCACTTCAAACAATTATTGTCTACAACAGTTAATACAATGGAGTTTTGTTGTGTGTCCCTGTAAATAAGCAATAAACATTACACGCCTATTTTCTATGCTGGATGTGCCACCGCGCACCTCAATAATGTATATCAATTTTATAAAGCACACTTGAACCAATTATTGTCAATAGACAGTAACTCAATCGAATTCTTTTGGGTGTCCCTGTAAATGAACAATAAATGCAAACAATTTTCTACAGGAAATATGTTATAGTGCATATCAAGCATGCGTATAAATTTCGTAATGTTCGATGTATTGTAACACCAATAAAATGTACTTCAAACAATTATAGCCCATAATCAGGGGTCGGAAAAACTACTTTTTTATTGTAGCGAACTACAACTACAACTACTTTATGGAAAATGTAATTAACTACAACTACTTATATTAAACAGTAGCGACTACAAACTACTTTTCAAAAGTAGTCACAACTTCGCTACTTTCAGATTTTACTAAAGGGTTCAATTCACACTAGAAATCGAAGGCGTGGATTAAACAATAATGCGACCCCTCGTTATATCGTATCTGTCTGGATGCAATTAAATAAATGCGACATAACTGAGGACATTAAAAAATTAGGAAAGATAAGATATAAGAAAATGTTTTCTGTTTGCCTCCAAAATGTTAGTTTGTACACAAATTACAAATTTCGTAGCAAAATTTAGAAAGATAGTATAATCTAGAAAGTTACAGAAAAACAACTCTAAATGCTAACAATAAATACATTTGTAAATAAAGCAATTCCGAATAATAAGAAACCTGGCGTTAAAACATGAAAATCTAATAACGAGTAAATGGACAAATGTTGGCAGCAAAAAATTAATTCCTTTGGTCGGTTATTACTAGTACTTGATTTTAGCAGCAAGTGTGAAAATCTATGACTTCATGCAGTGTTGCTAATATACTGCAGCTGAGATTTGCCGCTGAGATTCGCAAATTGATTAGCAGAACAAATTTTGCACAAAAGAAGAAAGTTTCGGCCACTTGATTTCCAGAGTGGCACATTTTTTTTCTCAGGTAGCGTTAAAAGTAGCGTCGATTCTCGCTACAAACTACTGATTTTTTAATCGCGCTACTCACTACACTACATTGTTCAAAATGTAGCGCTCTATACTACAAACTACTGTAAAAAGTAGCGACTACTGTAGTTTCGCTACTTGCAGCGCGCTACTTCCAATCCCTGCGCACAATGTATACGAAATGTATAGACTATAATAATGTATTCGAATGTTTTTGAGTGTTCCTGTAAATGACCTATAACTGCTACACACTTTATCTTCGATAGGGAACATGCTATAGTAAATATTATTAATATATATCTTATATAAGCGCTTAAAGTAGGTTTCAAATGAAATTATTAAGAACAAATAATGTAGAATTTTGAATTTTATTACAAAGTTACAAAACGATTCTAATGTAATGTATACGTACACTAAAAGTAAAATTATGTATAATAATTGTTAAATAGTGTTTTGTGACAATTTAAACTTTGGATACATTAATATAAACATTTATATAAAGACATTTTTGCTCATTATCTTGTTTAGATACAAGAGCAGAAATTCTTAGACAAAATCTTCTCTCATGCAGAACAGAACAAATTTTGCCAAAGGATATATATTATATAAGGATTTTATAAGGATAACTCAAGAACTATTAGCCGGAATAAGTTGTAATTTTCGATTCTGATATTTGAAGCTTCTAGAAATCGAGTTCTGTCAAAAAATATATACGTTACAATTCATAATTGTTTCAAAATTAAAAAAAAAATAATTTTTTTTTCGAAATAAATAACGTTTGAAAATACATTATGAATTGAAACCTATATATTTTTTTACTAAGAAAAGCTACCCGCTTGGCAATCTGTTTTGCAACTATTAACAAAGAATTTAACATTAAGAATTCCAAACTTTAAACTTTCATAATTCCTAAACTACTTGAGCGAATCACTTCCCGTTTGATACCTACCCTAAAATTTATCGAAGAATTCAAATATGATGTCAAAATTAGGTGTTCCTATTGAAAAAAATTTAGAGTTTGGTACAATTTCAGTACGAAGGCGACTCCCTGAGCGTTTTTAGTAACATAAATTGAAAAATAAAAACAATTTCCATAGTCGAATGATATTTCCGTTTTTATATGTGGTAATTTGGGGATGCATAGAAGTCTTTTTTTTTTTTTTTTCGGCCGACTGTACCTTGTATGCGATTTATACATGATGTGATACAGGAATAAAACTAATATATAATTGTTTTCTGGGAGTTGTTTTTCAAAACAACCACATACGAGATTTCTATGTATATGAGAGGATTAACAAAATGGTAACGCAAACAATTTAAAGAGAAAAAAAAGTTATATAAAGTTATTCTTTTGTAAAAGAAAATGTAGTAAACTTCCGAATTGACCTTCAAAAAACAATGTTTCCAACTGAAAACATTGAATTGAAGACTGTTTAAAAGATTAAATTCCATTCATATTGATTTGAGAAAAATAATAACAATTATAGTTGAAAGATAGCTTGATTTTTAAGATAAAAATTGGTGTTTAGATAATTGGCAGACATGTAATGTAGACAAGAAAAAGGAAACAAGAACATGTAGAACACAAGAAGATGTATATACAAGAAAAATGTAATTAAATCATAAAAACGGTCTTTTTGACGTTTTTCTTAGAGTACAATTTAACCTGTAGAATACAATTTTTTGCACCAGTAGGGGCCAGTGTTGCCAATTTATCGGATTTATCCCAATATCTCAGCTTTATTTAATCACGAAAAGTCTGTCATTAAATAAGGCGAATATTGCTATTTGGAAAGAGTGGTATTCAAATATCTGCTAATTTGACAATACTGGTATACTGTCGGTAGTGTAAGTCTGAGCTGTTCAACCTGATACATGCGAGCACACCTCGACTGATGACAAACAAAAAAATGTCACCATTATTCACACGACTAGAAGCATATAACAATGTTATGTTATTATGGAGTTTGTAGCGATACACACTCAAGTCGTATACGATGCTCTGCACATTCAGCTCGCAGTAATGAGCCATAAAGTCCCTATGATGCAGCGCTCCATGCAAAAATAAATTAGAGAAAAAACATAAATCATAGTAAATTAGAATTATATTTATCTGAAAAGGGCCTACCTCAAAAATTTTTGTACGGAAAGGAGCCAAAAAATTTTATATCACATATAATATACACGTAGATATGTGTAATCGAAGATCACCACAAAGGGATTCATTTAATATTCCTTTCAAAACAATTTATCCTTTAATTAATAAGTCCAAATCCTTAATTAATAATTATCCTTATAATTTTTCAATACACTTTATCAATAACAACACAGATGACAGCACCATTACATTTAATAATAATCTAGAGGAAGCTATTTTTTAAATCAAATTGAAAATATTCAAGAACTATCTTTCAGACAATTGTAACATAATATGTTTGTATATCTAAAAAGCATATTTAATAATATGACTTGATTTTAGCTCAAAAAAAAAAAAAAAAAAAAAAAAAAAAAGAAACCTTTAAAAGGGAAAAAATACGAAAGTTCTTTTAATTAAATCCATAAGACAATGAAATGTAAAATTCGAAAATCTCAACTTCCGTCTTCGAAAATAGAACGCAGAACCTTTGGGTTAGGAGAATAACACTCTACCACTGAACCATGTAGCCTACTAGAGAAAAAGCGGAAATTAACGCTCTGGTTTAAGACATAAGAAAACCGCAGAAATGGTCGGATGTCATTAAATTAATTCCTTTGATTAAAATAATATGACTTTTTCAAAATTTTATGATTTGTTGTGTGACAATCTATAAGTATGCCAAATTTCAAGTCTCTTTTACAGTTTCAGAGTACAAACTCTGTGACAGACAGACCGAAGGAACATGATGGGAACAATTTATTTTAAAATGTTTTTTTTTTTTTTTTTTTTTTTTTTTTTTTTTTAATGGCTACTAACAAGAAACTTTCGAAAGTACGCCAAGTCTTCACAGGGTACCATGAAACCGAACGCGCCGCGTCGGACAGCCCTGGTATAAAGGTTAAAAATTCATACAAAATTGTAAACCCTACATTTCTGCAATTCCATAGATTTTCTTATAATGATTCAATCTTTTCAAAGAATGTGACAAATAAGAAATGAACTTTTACTGTAGTTTATTAAATTGTTACCATTTAGAAACATTGGCCTTTAAATGCAAGATTAACTTCCAATGAAATCAAAAATAGATTCTATTTAGGTTGCTTTTCCAGTGTACATTAGAATACAGTTATAAACATGAATGTTATGACTTTTTTGTTCAAAAATTTTTTTCTTTTCTTCATTTAAGATATACAAATTTCCCACTTAATTGTGTGCTTAAATCTAAAAATGAATATTTCGAAATGTTTTACTGTTTGTTGTTGTAAAATATTTTATTGTTTTATATTCTTTTTAATGTTCAGAAAAATCCTACCATACCTACTGTAATTAAAATTGTATGCTAAACTTAAAGTATCACTTGGCTAACAATCGTTGAAATTTTAATGCTTTAAAAGCAATCTTATCAGAAAATAAATCAAATTTTAAGTTAAAAAAATAATTTGTAACTTTTTAAAATAAGTTCTTTTCTTGTTAAATTAGTTTAAAAAATATTAAACCTTTTTTAAGTTATAGTTTATTTAAATGAAAGTTTTCGGTGAATTCCTCTATTTAAATTAATTTCTGGTAAAAATATATACCTTACAATTCATAATTGTTTCGAAATTTAATTAAAAAAAAATTTTTTTTTCGAAATAAACTTTCAAAAGTATTATGAACTGAAAGTATTATGAACCTATATATTTTTTTACAAAAACTACCCGCATTTCAATCTGTAGAAAATATTTAAACTAATGTCATAGTTCCCATTTGACTTTGACAGTAAAATAATATTAAAGTTAATAAGTGCAAAAATCGACTTATGGTCTATTCAGGAGTCAGAGCTGTCACGTTTTTGAATACCACTATTTCAAACAAAAATCTTCGTTATATATTTATAATGCAAGTGTTATAGAAATGTACCGCGAAAATTATTGTTTAAAAATAATCATATTCAAAATAGTGATCGTACAGATCGCACAAGTTCAAAAAAAAAAAGTAATGTTTTTTATAAAGTAAAAATTTATCGGTCTATTTTTTCGTTTTTTCGATTATCTAAACCAGCCCGATAGCGGGCGAATCCCGCTATTATATTCTGTCATAATAATATCTGTCATGCGGACTAAATGCGACATTTAAAAAAATAATTTCAAAATTAAGCATGTTGTACACCTTCAAAATGTTTAAATATGCGAATATTTCCATAATCGGATTTTTATTATGATTCAATATGTTTCTCAAACTCGTATATTTACTACTCTCTATTACTCATATTGATACTCGCTTTGTATTATTCTCAAACATTTGAAAAAATCGAGAATATATAACTTCCAATATGGCGTCAGATTTTCTTTTTAATTCTCTAATGACGTAATATTAATCTGCTTTGTGTACATACACATACTCATACTCCTTGTATTATTAAGAAATCTTTGCAATTTTCTGTTTTATTACCACTATGACGTCAATCAATTTTATTTCATATTAATCTTTTTTTCAATTAGTGAAACATTTTATTTCATTTTCATTTTTCACGTGGAAATCGTTCAATGGAAAACTAATTATTGTAGAAAAAATTTCACTGTGGATTTTTAATTTTTGGCAACTGGTATAACGAAAAATGTTTAAATTTAATAGGAAAAGGCTGTTAGAATTTTTTTTTTATCTCTATTTATTAAAATAATACGATTTTTTCAAATTTTAATATTCTGAGCTTCATAGCTGGTATTCAGCTATATAAACACAAAGTTTCAACTCTGTAAGTTATATAGTTTCTGAGAATGGCTCTGTGACGGACAGACAACGGAGCGGGGGTAATAGGGTTTCGTGAGATGAACGAAACCCTAAAAATGGAAAAGGCCATTTTATTGTTGTTCTTGATATTTGACTGATTCCTTGTTGAAATTTACATTGTAAGGGAAAAAAGGCTTAGTCGACCGCCCCCGTATTGAAATAATGACAAAATTTAGTAGCAATGTTCAAATTCGACTTCATACTTTCTAAAGTAATTTTAGCTTCTAAAATAATTTAAAGTAATTTTACAATTCTAAAGTAAATTTTAGCTTCGGATATCAAAATTGAAGTTATTTGAAATTTAGGAACTACGCAGATGTAAAATTTTGACCTTCTAATGTTTAATTAATTTTTTATATTTTTTCCTTTTGCTTCTTTTTCTATTGTGTTAGTTTTAAGTATTCCCAAACATACATTTTTGATTTCCATAGTTCCTTGTATTTTAATGTATGGAATACGAAATGAATGTATAAATTGTAAGCTACAAATATTTTAAGAGAAATCAATTGCCAAAAATGTTTAATATGAGTACACAACATTTCAACTCAATCTTCTAAGTAGTTATTGAGCTATTCTTAAAACAACTACTATTTGCTGGACCGTATAGTCAATGGGATAATAATTACTTTCATAAATGTTATCAATATAAATAATAATAATATCAATATAAAATATCAATATTAACACAAATATTAGAAAGTCTCAACCATATTATGCAATATTTAAACGATTTCCTTAAGCGTTTTCTAACTCTAATGGTATGTCATAACTTTAATGATACTTTCTATTAAAAACTATTAATACATTTGTATTAAATTGGAACCTTATTGTAATTAATTTCATTTTTGAGAACATCTCCAATGTTAGGTGAATATTAAATACTGAATACTTCCAGAACAAAACTAAGTGAATACTGATTAAAACTAAGTGAAAATTTATATTTAGACTAATTTGAAGATCGAGATCTAGAGTCAAAACTAGGTATTCGCATTTCAACAGTGTAAAATCAATCTTTCACTATTGGGGAGGGGGATATCTCTTAAATTGATTTTTAATATTCAAAGACGACATATTTCTAATCAAATGGCTGTTTTCGTTTTTCTCTGTAGCATTTAATTTTTTCGATTTGGCCTATTGTACATCTCTAAGCTACTTTAATGGAAATAATATTTATCAATGCTTTCAAAATTAATGTTTCTAAATGTTTCTAATTTTACTAATGTTTCTAAGACTCGATTGAAACTTTTATGACTTATAACTTATTTTTAAAATATTTAATCAAAAGTTACATTTAAGTCATTTTAAAAAAGTGGCAGGCCAAATAAAGTTGAGCATTATATTATCGTCACATTCTTTAAAATGTTCACCTTTATTATTGAAAAAAAAATCAAATGCATTGATTAAATTTTATTTAACTATTTATGGCTTTTAATTCTACGCATTTAATTTATATGAACGGGTCTCATACCTTTTAAGAATGCATAGTGCATGCGAAAAATGATCATGTTTTTAAATATTTACTGACATTACGTAGAAGATATTCAAGGCCGTTTCAACTCTTAGAAAAAAATATTTATATATACAAAAAAGTCTTAATAAATTAAAATAAAAATAAAGCACAATTATTATAAAATAATAAAGACAAATATTATATCACAATTCCTAAGATAGCTTAATTGAAAACGTAAATATTAAAATACAACTTGTATTAAAATGATATCTCAGAAGCAGCATTCTATAGAATGAATTAATAATACAGAAGTTTTCTTAGGAAAAAGTATTTTAAACACTAATCCAAATTTTAAAAACATTAAAATATATTTAATTAAAGTATCGTTAAGGGAAAAAAAACTAAATGTTTAATTTTCTCAATTATGTTAATTCATTCTATAGTTGATACAATCCTATATACACAGGGAAAACATCGGCTTATCCATTTGAATAGATTTTTTAAATATTACACATCGCCAAGAAAATTACAGTTTTCAGAAAATAAAACGTAAAGTTAGAATTATTCTACTTAATATATCAAGTGGAATCAAATAGTTTTGTGTATATCTGCGATTTCTATTGCGAATTCCTTAATGCTTAATTTGTTCAGAATCCATGACAAAATTAAAACCAGATTTTTTTTGGATTTACAGAAATTTTAAAATACTAGTTCGAGATGCATAGATCTCGAAAAAGAAAAATAACATTTTATCTTTTTTAGTTTAATTAGTACTTTAGAGGTTTTATAATAAAATGATGCAAACCACACATAAATATGATAGTTGATCAGGAGACTTGTATAAAACCAAAAACTTTCTGTGCATATAAATATTGGGTCAAAAACTTTCTGCAAATTAATTTAATGCTTAATAAAATTGAGTGTTATATTATTTTGACGATATGAATTAAAATAGTATTTTAAAATAATTACCATTTAAATTTAAAATTAATTAATATTAATTAAAGAATAATTATTTTGGTTAAAAATAATAATAAAGTTAAAAATCCATGATAGGAAGAGCTAAATTATTATCAATTATTTTGTCAATGCATTTAGAAACCGCCCAATCCTTAATATTTTGACCTCTTCGCAAGCATATGTAATGTCACAATAAAGTTTTGCATCTTTAAATTTTTAATTGTGCGCAAACATTAAATAAATCGTACATAAAATTAGGGAATATTTTTTATTTTTTGGTATAAAAAAAAAAAAAAAAAAAAAAAAAAAATTAGGGTTCTTTTTTTTCTGCAAAATTCCGAATTTTGCATAAAATTTTCCGCGCACGGCGGGCGCGCGTGCGTCTATATTATACAACTCTGTAATGATCAGAAGTTATATAGTACGGTATATCTTTATATAGTACTGCCTATAGTTGCCGTGCTTTCTTCCAGGATTTTAATGCATATATCTCAGAATGCATGTTTTCAAGCTATGTTATATTTAAATTGATACAATTAAATTTCTATGAAATATAAAGTTACGATACTTTGCACAATGATTTGCAATTACATATTCTTTAAATCGTCTTTGGTATGTATAGCTTTGAATGGAAATTTGAAATTATAGTTATTGTAGTAAAAACTACTCATAATTTTTTTAAATTACTACATATTTTAAAAAAGAAAAATTTTTGAAAATCACGAAGATAAATTAATATTTATTTATTTATTTACTCAGAAAATGAAAAAAGTACACAAAAAGAGTTATTCTTTCAGAAAATAAAAACATGTCTAAAATGTATAAAAATAAAAACATGTAATTAAAAAAATTGAATTAATTTTTTTTTAAAGAGTCACTTGGAAAAAAGTATATATACAGTCCAAAGGGGAAAAATGCGAAAAAAAATGTAAATAAAAAAAAGTTAAAATTTATGCCCCGAACAATCTTAAAATATATGAGATCCTGCACTGCAATGACAAACTTTAATGATTGAGGCTGGGATTGACATAAAAAAAATAAATAAACAGCAAAAAAATAAATAAATTAAAAATAATAATAATCGCTATAGAAAAAATTTCATTGAAATGTTCTTACCAGATTGAATGCAGTCCAGGAGAGTAGCTCCCAATTGGGTCTTCTTAGTCTTGCATGCGTCCAGTACTTCCCGGCTAAGGTATTTTTTTAACAAAGATTTGCAGTCGGCTGCTGCCTGCAACTTTTGGAAACCGGCCTCCAATTTGTCGATTGTAGCTTGGTCAACCATGTTTGCTGTTTAAAAAAATTACAATTTAAATGTCCAATTCACACAAGATGAAACAACTTGATGCTTACACCAAAGGTGAAGCAGCTGAAAAGGTGGTCTTATTTATAGAGTTCGAGAAGGGGATTATGGGTATGTAATCTAGGGGGAGCTTTTTTAAAACAAGCTAAACCGATGCTATTCTTTCCGATGTCATGATTTTTTTTCTTTTTCTTTTGCTTTGGCGCTTATTTCGGTTAATTTGAATGCGTTAAAGAGCAAGTGCAATGCCGGTCACACAACTGAAATATTGCCAAGTGGTTTACGACATTGCCCTGAATTTATTTATGGATACACAGTATGCTAATTAATAGAATTTGAATTTTAAACATTTTGTGGGATCAATGATCGATTAACTCGTGGAAATTAAAACACAGTAAGACTTGCTATGACGGAAGAGGCCTAGAAAACGACCGAAGGAAAATTCTATTTTATACATGTATATCTTTGAAGGGACACAGTCCATTGTATTGTAATTCTGTTGTTTTCGCCTAGGAAATGAAAACTTTTTCGCTTAAGACAGAATTCCGTAATATACAGATTCCGTTTTGACAGACTTTGCTTCATTTACTTTTAAGTGCAATTACCTTTATCATGACTATTGCAGATATTTTATTAAATATTTTGCGTAAAACATTTAAAAAAAGATTTTGTTTTTTATAATCCTTTATAAAGTTGATGGATTTAGTATGATTGCGTCAAAATAAAAAGATTTTTCTGATTCTCATTTTGACGGTTTATGGCCGCGAATGCGTTATTGTGATCGGCGTATTTTTAGGATATTACATTTTTACTTTCTTCTGTCTTTACAAGAAGAAAGTATTGGATTCATGAAAACTTTCGACTTCCGGTTTTCGACGGATTTATACGGTTTAGAAGGTCCTGAACACGATTTGACTGCTTTTAGAAAATGTCTGTCCGTGAGTCTGTGACAAAAATTTTGAGGGCGCTCTATCTCAAGAACTAATGTACGGAATTTAATTTAAAAAAATCGTATTTTTATATTCAGTTAATCCCTGATATAAATTGGTGCTGATTAGTTTTTGGCGAAAATTGCCCAGCAGGTGGTGCTGCTATGCTGCATTTTCCGCGATTTCCGCAATAGCTCTATCTCAAGAATTAATGCACTTATTTTCATCAAACTTCAGATTCAGTTAGACCTTGGCATAAATAGACGCTGATTACTACATTTTGGTGTAGATATCTCAACAGGTGGCGCTGCTATACCACTTTTTTCATTATTTTTACGATAGCTATACCTCAAAAACTAATGCAAGGAATTTCATCAAACTTCAGATTCTGTTAGACCTTGACATAAATAGATGCTGATTATGTTTTGGTGTAAATAGCCCAACAGGTGGCGCTGCTATGCTATTTTTTTCATTATTATCACGATAACTGATATCTCAAGAATTAATGCACGGATTTTCATCAAACTTCAGATTCAGTTAGACATTGTCACAAGTTATTGTTGATTAGGTTTTGGTCTATATCTCCAAACAGGTGGTGCTGCTATGCTGCATTTTGAAGGATTTAAACGATTTTAGAAATAGTCTTATCTCAAGAACTAATGCACGGAATTTAATAAAACAGTAGATTTAGTTAGACCTTGATATAAATTGGTTGCTGTTTCTTTTTAGTGTATGCCAACCTGTATGAGATAGAAGAAAATTTTGGGATTGGCACACCCGACTAGTTCTATATGTACATATACAACTAACAGTGGAACTTCCATTTAACGAAGTCTCATCGTTACACTTAAAAACTTCGTTATGAAGAAAATTCGTTAAACAGAAATTAACTTAAATTCATGAAATTTTTTCTTGAGATATGACAAACAGGTATTGGATTCAGAAGCATTTGATTCAGTTTTAATTATGAAGCCGTCTTTTACAAAACAGTCGTGTACGGTCGATGAAATCACGTCACATTCCCAAGCTTTGGCCCAAGCTTTTATCAGCTCTGACACACAGATTCTCAAACTAATGTTTTCACTACATCGGCTTTTTTCTGTCTTTTTCGATAATGTACTTCAAGATTTTTTATTATTCCTTAGACTAATGATTAAAGTTTAGCTGTATTGGCAGGGACAAAAATAACTTTGATGTTCTTCGTTTTGTATTTTGAAGCACGTTCTTTTGGATGTACAAAGCAATTGTCTATCAGAAATGGAAGGTCAGAATGGTACCTGTCTGACTCTAATAGATATTTTTTGTTTCAATACATCTGTCGCCATTGCGACACCTCATCTTCTATATCATTGAAAGTAAAAAGGGGATTTTGACTTCCCCCAACTGTCAGCACTGGAGTCTCGGAGTGGGAGAATAGTGATAACAAGTGTTTTTCTTAGTGTGAAAAAAAAAATTGTTTTATTTAGCACCAAGCAGAATGGAAATTATTTAAATGTGTTCATTTTCACACAATCGAATCCGCTGAAATAAATTTGCATATCCTTCGAACAGCAATCGCTTAATTTGAATTCTGTACACGTACAAAAGTGGAATAAACTTCGTTATATAGAATATATTTTTCGTAATGTGGAGATTAATTTACATGCTAATGGTGTTCAAAGTCAAAGTTCTGCAGAAAATTTCGTTAAGTAGAAAACTTCGTTAAATAGGGACTTCGTTAAAGGGAAGTTCCACTGTAGTATGTTGTGGTCATCACAAAACTTTCTTCTAAATAAACCAAATCGTCTGCAATCAAAATTAAATGACAATCTACTCGTTCTTGAGATATAGCTATCACGGAAATCGATAATAATGCAGCATAACATCGCCACCTCTTGGGCAATTTACGCCAAAACCTAATCAGCACCAATTTATGTCAAGGTAAAACAGAATCTGTAGTTTGATTAAATTCCGTGCTTTAGTTCTTGAGATAAAGTGTCCACAAAATTGGTGTCACATACAGACGAGCAGAGATTTTTTTAAAAACAATGAAATCGTATTCAGGACCTACTTAAAACGTATAACTCCGTCGAAAACAGGAAGTTATGAATCCAACAATTTCTTGTTGTAAAGATAGAAGAAAGTAAAAAGCACAACGATGAATGAGGTATCATACGGAAGGTTTTTGAACAGGATTTTTACATAGTATACAGCCACATTTCGTTAAAACACCCTGTTTGATTAAAAATTACAGTTAATTAAAAATTAATGAAAAGATGTATCGGCAAATAATCTCAAAGATTGCAGTGCGAAAGCCTGTGCACCGGTCCACAGGTAAATTTAGTAATATGTATATGAATTCCTGTACATCTATGAATTGAACTGCTAGTTTCTGATAAGGACTAGTCAGTCTCATGCGACGAGGTGCTAATAATAAGTATAGGGAATAGGGATGATTTTGATATAGATCAGCTCCAAATAATTTTTTATGGCTACAGCTACCACAATTTAATCCCTATATTTTTACTCATAAACGTTTGTATTTTATTTTATTTCTAAAAAAAAATATTCCTTTTGATCTACTTTCGAGAATTACCCGGTATGACTAATTCCTTGCAGAAATATATGATGTAATTAGGAAACGAAATACGAAATGTTATGTCATTCATCATTATAATTATGGTACCCCAAATTAAATTACCTGATATTTCATATGAAAAAATATTTGCAGCATGTAAAAGAAATGATTTGATGAGTCATTTTCTTTGATATCTTTTAAAAAAGAGTAAGTATCTTGTCTAAAAAGGTGCTTTATGACCAAATTTGGCACATATTTTGACATGATGATTAATATCTCCTAACAGCAAGCAGACACTGCTCTCAGAATTCGTGGAAGATATTTTTGCGGAAAAAAAATTACTTGAACAATAATTTTTTATGGCTTTTATTTAACTTTATATGTTACTTTCTTCTGTCTTTACCAGTAGAAAGTTTTAGATTCGTAAAATAATTCGACTTCCAGTTTTCGGCGGATTTATACGTTTTTCAGG
This sequence comes from Maratus michaelseni, assembly GCA_963931845.1. Lineage (NCBI taxonomy): Eukaryota > Metazoa > Arthropoda > Arachnida > Araneae > Salticidae > Maratus > Maratus michaelseni. The sequence continues at coordinate 70,967,010 of OZ007600.1, forward strand.
GTCCTGAACACGATTTGACTATTTTTAGAAAATGTCTGTCTGTCTGTATAATATGACAAAAATTTTGTGGGCGTTCATATATCAAGAACTAATGCACGGAATCTAATAAAACTTTAAATTTAGTTAGTCCCTGATATAAATTGGTGCTGATTAATTTTTGGTGTAAATAACCCAACAGGTGGCACTGCTATACCACTTTTTTATGATTTTCACGATAGCTATATCTCAAGAACTAATGCACAGAATTTCATCAAACTTCAGATTCAGTTAGACGTTGACATAAGTTGTTGTTGATTAGGTTTTGGTGTAAATCTCCCAACAGATGGCGCTGCTATTCTGAATTTTTCAGGATTTACACCATTTTAGCGATAGTCATATTTCAAGTGCTAATGCGCGGAATTTAATAAAACTTTAGATTCAGTTAGACCGTGGTATAAATTGGTGCTGATTCATTTTTGGTGTATGTGAAACTTGTATGACATAGAAGAAAGTTTTGGGATTGGATCAGTCTAGAATCATATTTGACGATTGCAAGGCAGTATTTTTCTCCTTTAAACTGGATTCCAGTCATTTTAATCAAATAAGCAAAATTTATTTTCGTCAGTGAATAATAGTTTCTTCAAAAATTCTTGGAGTCCAGTTTGAAGGGGAAAAATGCTGCTTTGTAATTGTCAAATATGATACACGGGGGTGGTAGTATTTTGGTTTGGTGTTATGTGTTGAAGTGGAACTGGTAAACTGGCAATAACTGAAGAAATTATTGATGTTAGAAAGCGAATCGGCATTTTGCGCGATCATTTGATAAAAAGTGCGTCGAATTAAGTAATTAGAACTATTTCAAGTTCCAACAAGACGACAACTCCAATAAATTGTTTTGGAAAGCTGCATTTTGTGTTCTTCTCAGATTTACTTCACTAGTATATGAATTTTTACTTGCACTTGTAATCTTGTAGCTTTATTTTAACGAGCAGGGAAGAGCGAGCTAATCTCGGTCAAAATTAGCTTTGAGTTCAAATATCATGAACCATGACCAAAATGACCCACTATTCAAATTTTCTCGAACATGTGACCTAGCCCAATTGTCGCCCGAAACCCGTAGGATATAAAATTTAGTCAAAAATGTCTGAGCCGTTTTTTAGATACAATTAGCTTGACTTTGACCCATGATGACCCAAAATGACCCACTAATCGAGTTTTCTGGAGCATGTAACATAGCCCAATGATTTTCTCGTGCCCAAAAACCGGAGGATACAAAATTTAATACAAATCGTTTGAGCCCTTTTTAAGAAAAAAATAGCTTAACCCATGACTAAAATGACCCACTAATCAAAATTTCTCGAACATGTGACTTAGCCGAATAATCTTCTCGTTCTCTAAAGCTGTAGGATACTAAATTTAGTTCAAATCCTCTGAGCCGTTTTTAAGATAAAAATAACTTTAACCATAATGACCCATGACCAAACTGACCCACTAATCGAATTTTCTCGAACATGTGACCTAGCCCAACAGTCTTCTCGTGCCCGAAAACCACAGGATGCAAAATTTAGTCCAAATAGTCTGAGCCGTTTTTAGATAAAATTAGCTTGAGCCACAGTGACCCAAAAATGTCCCACTAATCGAATTTTCTCGGAAATGTGACCTAGCTCAATGATTTTCTCGTGCCCGAAACTCGTAAGATACAAAATTTAATCAAAATCGTTATAGCCGTTTTTTAGATAAAATTAACTTGACCCGCGTTGACCCAAAAATGACCCACTAATAGAAAGTTCTCGAACATGTGACCCAGCCCAATGGTTTTCTGGTGCCCCAAAACAGTAGGATACAAAATTTCGTCAAAATCGTTAAGAAAAAATTTGCATTTATAACCGCACACACATACACAAGATTTGCTCGTATTAGAATATTATGATAATGTTTCATAGTTCGGAGTGTGATTTAATTCCAGAACATTAAGCAGCATTTATAGGTGTTGACTCAGGGTTGGACGGTATTTACCGTCTGATGGTTTTTACCGGTTTTAACCATGGTTTTTACCGTCTTTGGAAAAACATGTTTTTACCAGGGTTTTTACCACTTTTGAAAAAACTCATTAGTTTGATTGTTTTTGTCACTTTTATGCAAATTTATCTACCAATTTTTCATTTTCCCAGCGGTGAAAGTTTTCTGGATATTTAATACCACTATTTCCACATAACAATATTCACCTAATTTAGTTTCTGATTAGGTAAATAAAAGAATGCTATATGAAAATATTGGTTTTTAAGGAATGTAAAAACCTGAAAAACTTTCATCCATGTTTTCTTCCTACAAGAATTCAAAATTTTAAAGATATTATTGTACATATACCATTATTAAACCTAAAACTCATTATAACTATTATTATGAGAATACACACTACATTATTCATCTTGATGGAGATAAGTTTACTAATTTTTACTAAAAGAAAAAAGAAATTATAAGTACACTTTTATCACACTTAAAAACCTTAATCATTTTAATAAAAACAAAATGCTTACAAATATTACAAGTTTTCTCTATATAAAAATACATCAATTACATGAAAATACAGTTTTTATTAATAGTATTAAAATAAAGTGTAATGACTAGTAGAGTTTATTGTATCCTAAGGTATTTACCAATTTTTCCCAGGTTTTTACCGGTAAAAACCTAGATTTTACCATGTCCTGGTAAAAACCTAGATTTTACCATGTCCTGGTAAAAACCAGTTTTTACCGGTAAAAAGCCAACCCTGTGTTGACTGCTAACAAAAGGATATTTTAAAATGATTTTTGTATGTTTCTGCAGTCTTTTCTTCAAAGGGATTTAGGTTGTGCAGTTATCGTTTGATTTTCGATCTTTCCATTGAATTTTTCAGTAATCTAGAGAAATGTAAATCTACTCAACTTTAAAGAATTCACTATTTGATGAAAAGAATATCCTGTTCTTTTTATATAGATAACTTTTATACGCATAACCAGAGACCAATCATTCTTTTTTTCTAGACAGGGTAAAAATGGTTAAATTTTTGCATGGTAAATCGTGAAAATGTATTGTCACAAATTAAAATCAGAGATTCCGGCAACATTCTTACCCACTGCTCATCCGACGATTCTGCATCACACTGCTCGGATCACCCCGCACAATAGAACCCCATTCTCAATTTACTCCAATAATATAATATAAATTTCCTCCCGACTTGACCTTTGTGGAGGAAAAAATAATTAAAGGGAGCGTCGTGAAACGACTCCGATCCGACAGCTACTAATTGCTACCAACGCTGTTCAAATATTCCCCCCCACCCCCCAATAAAAAATTTGCATAATTTGTATTTTAGACGTTACTATTAAAAAAATCACTCTATTTCTTTCTATTCTTTGATTTGTGAGCGTAGTGCACTAATTTGGAGAGAATCCATACTCAAATTTATAATTACAAAATTAAATTATTTTCTTGTTCGAATTACCTTTTCCGCCACTGTAGTTAACAATCGCTAATAAAATAAACAGATATTTTGCCGTCCAGTATATGAGTATTTTATCCATTGCTTTTTAGTTTAAATAAAGAAATAATACAAAAGTGACAAGGTACGAAAGTTTAGCAAGGGTTGATTTTTTAGAACTAATTACTGTAATTTCTTGATCTAAGATATCATTTTTAGGTGCGTTCGAAATTATATAAATACGTAGCACCTATAGTCGTCGTCTGGTCTGCCCGTCTGTCCGCATCTAACAGCGCAAAAACTACCCAACCGAATGGCTTGAAATTTAATATATGTAATCGTTGCAGAATTTTGTCGAGTCATTTCGAATTTTATGAAAATCGAATCAAAACTTAAAAAGATATTAATAAAAGTTTTCTTCATTCTATGAAATCCTATCATAAGTAATTAATTCAATGATATCCCATTATAGATAATGATTGTAGGTTGCCATGGTGATTATGCCCTGTTTAAGATGGAGTCATATTATATCCGTATTACTGAATTTAAAAACCGAATTTGTGTACTAAAATTGTTTAATTATAGGAATCCTACAATCTACCGACAGTTTTTTGGATAGATGTTTCCGGAGAAGTGGATATCAAATGGAAAAAAGAGTCTAAATATAGATTTCAAGTTCTGAAATTTTCAAAGCTAGGCTTAAGTTTCCCATTGGAATTTTCAATAAATTTCAACAAAAAGTAAAATGTTGCCAACTTAAAATATATTTATTTTATTACGGAAATTAATCATATCATAATAACAGGCGATATAATTCATTTCATTGAAATAATAACAGTACGAACGCACCTCATTTGTCACGTTTCACGTACAATTTCCAGCTTTTTTTTTTTTTTTTTTTTTTTTTTTTTTTTTTTTTTTTTTCTTTCTCCTAACAATCGCATTTAGAAAATACTTTTTCAAATGTGACCATGCATCCTAATGATAAAAATTAACCTCGTATTACTGACCTATTTGTCGAGGTTTTTAAGAAAATTGTAAAGTTACGCAGACGTCAACCTGTAAAAGCTAGGTATAAGAAAATTAATAACTCTAACTGTGTGATTATATCTGATGAAATAAAATAGCCAAAGGTTCATGAATTTAATTTCGACACAAGTCGTATACAGAATGGTACATAAATTATGGAAGGCTTTTTCATTTTTCCTGCATATATTTCAACTTGAACGTCGTACACTAGTATACATTATAAAATACACATTCAATATTTTTTCAGACTAATGTCCATTATTTTCTGTGAAGCTTTTAGCGTAAAGGTGTAATTGAACAGATGTATTAAATATTAAATCCCCAAGTAATATTCTAAAATTGCAAGTCGTATAAATGCCCCGAAAACAACCTTCAATTACACTGAAATTAAACTTATACCGCCTTCATCTAGAACAGTGGTTCCCAACGGGGGGCAATTCCAGATTTTTGTGAACTCACACCCTCTGAATTATTTTTGTAATAGTAATGCTGTAGACTGAAAATAAAAGTTACACATTCAAATTAAAAAACACAAAATGAAAAAAACAAGTGTTTTTTTAATTACTTTTTAAAAAGTCTCCATTCAAAAATTTTAAATACAGTTCTACCAGAATAATTATAGAAAAAATTATTTAAGATATTTAGATACTTTTATATATTTAAAAATTCTTTACAATTTTTCTGATTTATAAGTATTTTAGAATTTTAAACAACTTTCTCGATTATTTATTGAATGAGTCGCACTGCAATATGTCACATGGAAATCAATTTTACACATGAAACTATTCAAGTGTATACTTAACAATTACTTGATGACCTTTCTTTACAGAACCTTTTATCACGTTTTATTCTGATTAGAAATTGTTGTGTAATTTTATCGCAGAAATTCTGTGATTAAATAAGACAAAAATGTTTTATTCAAAATTATTAATTGGTCTAATCAAGTATACTGAGCACTCTATACATCACGCATACGTGGCGACCGTTGCGAAGAGATTAAAAGTGACCCTTTATGTGCCAACGATACTTTAAACTACGAGTAGTATCAGATGATTATAAAAAATATTTGATTCATCCATTACGTTCGGTATGTTTCAGGATCAATGTTAAATGTTTTTTACTCTATCAGTTCATTCATTTAAATTTTTATAAGAATTATATTTTTCAGGGGGAAGGGGGGAGCATCATCATTTTAGAGATGTTTTGGTAGGGCATGGCCAAAAAAGGTTGGGAACCACTGATCTAGAACAAATAAGTAGTCATTTTCTAAATCCCTAAACTAGAAATATAGATTTCCGAGTTATGCGAATAAGGTAAACAAATAAACTGAATAGACCAAATGATCGAGATTTTCTACTCTATAATTTTCTAGGTGATTAAACGATACATTATATATGAATCGTTTTAATTGCGAGAAATTATCACTTGAATTCTAGAATAAATTCAGAAACAAGAAATTATAGTTACTAAAACTAACCTCTTGTGTTCACATTTATTTGCAGATATTTTTAAATAAGTTTGACCACGATAATATAGGAGAACGCTCTTGAATTTCAATAGGGGAGACTAGAACTCTCCAGCCAGGGTGGTGCAAAATTTTAATTAGATTAACTATTGAAAACTAACGATTAAAAGTTTAATCATGACTAAAGATTGACGATTGAACTATTATCGTCAATCTTTAGTCATGATTAAACTTTTAATCGTTAGTTTTCAATAAAAATTTTGCACCACCCTGTCTCCAGCAAAGAAAACTAGAATTTATAAGGATGACATGGAACTATTTTCTCTAGAGCCACAATTTATTTCCTAGATGCCAGTGGCAAAATTTTTTTCAGTGTATTAACAATTCATAGATGTCAGTGTATTATGTTTTTTCGCTTTTGATTTTTTGATCACTCTTACGTTTTTGAGAACTTTAATTCCTTCGTGATTTTCCTTCTCTTTTAATGATGTCATTGAGCACAAATGTTACATTATTTGTATACACATTGACAAATTACAATTTTGGGGTTATTTATGTGTGGTGTAAATAGTTAGCTTCTCAGTTATTTAATAATTTTTTTACACAAGTTTCCTTATTTTATAAGTTAAAACTGAAGTTTTGTGAAGCTTATAGTGTAATTGAATTAAAGTGTAATTGAACATACATATGCATTAAATAAGTTAATTCCCCAAGTAATATTCTAAAATTTCAACCATATAGATGCCGCAAAAACACTCTTCAATTATTAACCATTCATAGATATTAGTGTATTATGTTTTTTCTCTTTTGATTTTTTGATCACTCTTGCGTTTTTGAAGACTTTAATTCCTTCGTGAGTTTCTTTTTCTTTTAATGATGTCATTGAGCACAAATGTTACATTATTTGTATACACATTGACAAATTACAATTTTGGGGTTATTCATGTGTGGTGTAAATAGTTAGCTTCTCAGTTATTTAATAATTTTTTTACACAAGTCTCCTTATTTTATAAGTTAAAACTGAAGTTTTGTGAAGCTTATAGTGTAATTGAATTAAAGTGTAATTGAACATACATATGCATTAAATAAGTTAATTCCCCAAGTAATATTCTAAAATTTCAACCATATAGATGCCGCAAAAACACTCTTCAATTATTAACCATTCATAGATATTAGTATATTATGTTTTTTCTCTTTTGATTTTTTTATCACTTTTGCGTTTTTGAAGACTTTAATTCCTTCGTGATTTTCTTTTTCTTTTAATGATGTCATTGAGCACAAATGTTACATTATTTGTATACACATTGACAAATTACAATTTTGGGGTTATTCATGTGTGGTGTAAATAGTTAGCTTCTCAGTTATTTAATAATTTTTTTACACAAGTTTCCTTATTTTATAAGTTAAAACTGAAGTTTTGTGAAGCTTATAGCGTAAAAGTGTAATTGAACATACATATGCATTAAATAAGTTAATGCCCCAAGTAATATTCTAAAACACCCTTCAATTATAAACCATTCATAGATATCAGTGTATTATGTTTTTTCTCTTTTGATTTTTTGATCACTCTTGCGTTTTTGAAGACTTTAATTCCTTCGTGATTTTCTTTTTCTTTTAATGATGTCATTGAGCACAAATGTCACATTATTTGTATACACATTGACAAATTACGGTAATTTTGGTTCATGTGTGGCGTAATTAGTTAGCTTTTCAGTTATTTAATAATTTTCTTACACAAGTTTCCTTATTTTATAAGTTAAAACTGCTTCAAACGTAACATGCGATAATTCAAAGTGACTCTTGTTATAAATGAACTGAGCTTCGCAAAAATCGTCTGGTATCTAAATGGAGATCCAGTCCCTTAACAACGCTTTAAACACCTATAAAGCTCCGTTCTGGAGGAGTCTCTCTTAGTGGAATTTTGCCAGAGGTCATAGTAAGAGAAGACTGAGAGGAAACTTGGAGGGATAATGGCTAAATTTATCCCCTTTTATTCTGTGAAGAATAATTCTTCGCTTTATCCCTACCCTGCAACAGCTTCATCTGGTAAATTTGTCTTTTATATTGTTTTAAACTTGACATAACGTGCGACTATTTTTTGCTTTTTCAGCACGCCGGATACAATAGACAAAAGAAAAAAAAATATTTTGCTCAGATTAATAAAAAATAAAAAAGACGTCCTTGAAGTTCATTAACAACAAGTGCATTCCACGTTCTTATTTCGATAATTAAATACAGTAGAGCGCCGATTATCCGAACATATCGGGACAAGCGCTAGTTCGGATAAGCAACAGTTCGGATAATTGGATAGGAAATTTTAGGGATGTTCCTGGCTATGCCAAAATGGTTAAAATGCATTTTTTACGTGTAACAGTTTATCTTTTTAGTGCAACCAATGAATATTATAAAAAATATAGTACCAGATAGGTAGATTAAAAAAAAAATTGTATGGACACAATTTTCCTTCACATTTTAATCAGATTGAGGACTGGCAACTGTTAAAAATGCTTTTTTTTTAATCTTTGTAATTTTATATTGTCTTTTTTATCAGTTTCTGATCACTTCTGATCTTTCTTTATCACTGCAAAATTTGAAATTTAAGCAAAACGCTTTGGATTGATATTTTCTTTAAAGAAGATATTCTTTTCAATGTTGTCATATCACGAATTTTTCTTAAATACATAAGTTGAATAGGATCAGCATTCTCTTGTCGTTCCAACTATTTCATAGCTGATTCCAAACATTCAAAGGCTTCATTATGCGATGGACCTGGGTCAGTTTCATAATATTCGTTTTCATTTTCCTCGATACAGTGATCTGGAAAAAGCTTTCGATTTCAAGGGCCGTCCTGAAAAAAATTTCAAACCAAACAAGTTGGAAATTGTACGTCAAACGTGACAAATGAGGTGCGTTCGTACTATAGCTAGTTATATAAATATTCAGATCTTGATGATTTTTAATTCTGTGAAATGAATTATATCGTCTGCAGATTTATTTCTGGAATAAAATAAGTATCTCGGTCGCTTGACGGTTAAACCTCGGAAGTTCCTATAACAAGAAAGCACCGATTTTTAAAAAAAATTCAAATTTCTTAAAAAAGGATTTTATTAATATCTTCTAAAGTTTTGATTCGATTTTCATAAAATTTGAAATGTCTCGACAAAATTCTGTAAAGATCGTATATCTTAAATTTCAAACCATTCAGTTGGGTAGTTTTTGCGTTGTTATATGCGGACAGACGGACGGACGGACAGACAGACGGACGGACGGACCAGACGATGACAAAGGTGCTACGTATTCATATAATTACGGACGCACCTAAAAAGGGGCTGTTCAAACAAATGGATAGTTCGGTTAATTGGAGTTCGGATAATCGGTGCTCGACTGTATTTGAAAAAAAATAATCATTAACTATCTGCTGAACTTAAATTGTCCTATAGAACAGGTTGTTATTTCAGGGTTGTTATTTTACTATTTCAGACAATTATAGAAACTTCATTTAAGAAGAAACAATAAAGAAAAATTATGCATCAAGCATAGATTATGAAACACTTTCCAACACATTCAGAATACTGACAAAACTTCCCCGTTTAATCAGATGAAAAATTATAACAATTTGTAAAATGTATAATACATTTGAAAACTCAATTTCAGCAATTACTATCTATGGTCGGGAAAATATTTAAATTATTTTGTGAATCCTTGTATATGATCTACAGATTTGTATATATACTACATAGATGCTAAAATTTAGTTCAGTTAGGAAACGCATAATACAGTTAAATATTCTTCTTCAACAATTTCCGCCATTAAGCGGAAACGTATTCGAATTATTTTGTGCAGCCCTGTGCATGATCTATAGATTTTATACACATAAATTAATATGCAAAAAGTTAGTTAAATTTAAAAACGCATTCTACAATTGAAAACGCATTTTCAACAATTATCGCTCATAGACAATATTGTAATCAATTGTTTCCGCGTGTCCCTGTAAATGAAGGATAGATGCTATATGCACGCTCTAATCTAAGCATCTTGTAGTGCTAGATGTTTACTGCAGTTACCTCAGTGATGTATATCAGTTTCAACATGTTCGAAATAGTGTAACAGCATTAAAGTACATTGCAAACGATTTTTCCCCATAGACCTCGATGCAACGAAATTCTTTTGAGTGTCCTTGTAAACGATCTATAAATGCTTCAATTTCAATACCGAACATCCCATAGTAAACCTCAATAACATATATCAATTGCACAGCAATCAGAGTATATTTACGCAAGGTAGAGTATGAACAGACGGTAGGACAAACAGAAATCATAAACACTTTTCAACTATGTTAGAAAGTATTAAAAATTGATGCTGATAATTTACCTTCAGATTTTACTTAAAAAAAAATCGGGGAAATTAGGATAAAGAGAGTGTTACGAGTACAAGGTGTTTATCGCTGAAAATTACTGATAAGTATCTATTAATAGTAGCAATTATAAGGATAGTTCTGTTTTCAGTGACTCATACATGGCATGAATATCGTTTTGAAAATCATAAAAACCATAAAAAGGGACACATTAGGATGCAATACCACAAACCAGGGTTACTTTGATTCTGTTGTGCTACTTGGGGCCAAAAAAACCAAACAAGAACGAAAAATCATGCGTCAAGCATAGATTGTGGAACACTTTCCAACACATCTAGAAAACTGTAACGAAACTTCACTGTTAAATAAGGTGAAAGAAGATATGTAATCATACCGTATAGATTACATATAACACATTTAAAAATACGGTTTTAAAATTACCTTCCATAGTCAAAAATGTAGTCGAATTATTTTGTGCAGCCCTGCATATGATCTACAGATTTGGATATATTCTACATAGCATGATAAAATTTAGTTCATTTAGAAAATTCACATTTAGCAGTTTTCGCCAATCGATGGAAATGCACTCGAAATCTTTTGTACAACCCTGTATATTATATAAAGTCTTTTGTACACACCCCATTTTGAACTAAAATTTAATTCAGGTAAAAAACGCATAAGACAACTTAAAACAAACTTCCACCAATTAATAATCATAAACGAAAATGTACCGTGTTCTTTGCGTAGCCCTGTATATGAATTTATTTATTTTGCACAAACTTCTATAAGTCTACTAACTATAGTTCAGCAGGAAAATGCGTAGCAAAATTAAAAACTACCCTAACCAGTTCACTTCCATACTCTGCAATATTTATGAATTCCCTTGTGTAGCCCTGTATATAATCAACCAAATTCATGCACACCACGTACTCGCACACGGCAACGCAAAAAATTTAGTTAAATTTAAAAACGCAAACCAATGTTCAAAACTCACTTATCATACATAGACTGTAATTATTGCACGTATACCGTCGTATACTGATATCTTTTGTGTGTCCCTGTAAATGAACGATAAACGTAATGCACACCATACTTTTAAGTAAGCAATTTATAGTGTACCTCAGTAATGCATATAAATTTAGTTATGTTTGAAATAGTAAAACATCATTAAATTACACTACAAACTATTTTTCCCCGTAGTAAAATGTGCAACAGAACTGTTTTGTTTGACCATGTAAATGAATTTTAGTGGGCTTCATAATTTTATATAAATTTAATAATTTTTCAAATGGCATAGCATCATCAAAATGCACTTGAAACGATTTTTTCCCATTGATTGTAATGTAACGGAATACTTTTGACTGTCCCTGTAAAAAAACTATAAGGGTTACACACTTCATTTGTAATAGGGATCATGCTATAGTAAACGACAGTAACTTACGAAAATTTCAGGGCAATCCGAGCACATTTACGTGAGTTAGAGCATGGACAGACGGCAGACAAACTGAAGTCATAAACACTTTTCAACTTGGTTGGAAAGTGTTAAAAAGTGTTTTTAATTAATCCTGGATCTACTGATTGACGTGATTCACAAATACTCTATACATCTAACAGGACGTAACATAGTACTGATTAAAAACATTTTTTATTTGGGTCAAGTAACCCTCTCCTTTGTCCAAATATACTCAAGTTATGGTGAGTCAAGTTAAGTTGAAGAGAAACTAACACCGAAATTCTAAGACTCTGTAGCTGCATTACGTACTTTACGAAGTTTTTAACTTTCTTCTGTAAAAAAGAAAGTTTTGCAATGCTTATGAAATCAGAAAATAAAATTGAATCAACGAAATCCAAAGAGAAAACAGATTTTTTTGACAGGCTGTTTAGGTAATGTTTTTTCATATTTGCTAATTTTTTCTTATGCATTGCAATATATTTTTTAAAATAATAACTTTCCATTTAATAGCAGGTTAAAATATATACTTTACAGATATGATTCGTAAATGATTTTTTTTCAATTTTTCTTTTCTTATTGTCTATTTTAAAACAAAATTACCTCAATTATAAAACCATCACCCTGCTTAAAATCTCGAAATCAACAGATCCCAAGGGGTAACAACTTGTATTACCATAAATATTTACAGTCATTTGGAAAGTTGTTTCGATTTGAGTTTTTAATATTTTTTACTATTACTACAATTATTATAGGGTCATGTCTCATGAGACACGTTGTTTTGGTTTGCGTTTTCAATAATATATAGTATTTAATTTAATGTGTAAGTTTTTTTTTTTATTACTGTATTACTGAGGGGGAGGCTCGAAAGCCAAAGCACCGCGACCAGAGGTCTATTGTACTATCCCCCAAGGTCTCCTAATTTTGAACCAATTCCAGATGAGAGACCTGCATTTGGATTGGCACCCCCAGAGGTAGCGCTTGTAAGGAACTTGGAGGACTTTGGAGCCACGAACAGATTTAACGTGCACCAGCTCCCATTAACGTTAATGTGTAAGTTGATATTACTTGCTGGTATGTTATCCATATTTATCTTAATCTAATAGTAATAAGAACGAATAAACAATTTTGATTTATTATTTTTATATTTTTTCTTAGCAAGAGAGGAGGGCAGGGTTGCCACGCCATAGTCACTTGAAAAAATTTTTTGAAAAAAATTGTCACGCGGATGTGAAAAGTTTCGCCGACTTTGTAAGGGGAAAAATTGTTTGCAGTGCATTTTAATAAAGTTACACTATTCCGAATCTACTGAAATTAATAAACATTAATGAGGTGCAATACAACATTCGTTCTGTAGAATATGGAGTGTATGGTTTTTATCATTCATCTACAGGGACACACAAAATAATTACGTTACATTACGGCCTGTAGAAAAAAATTATTTGCAGTATATTTTTAAAATGTTACACCTTTTCAATCATAATGAAATATATGTGTATTGATGAGCTGCACTACAATGCTTATACTTTAGAATGGCGTACATAGCACTTATTTGTTCATTTACAGGCACACAAAAAGAACTCTTTTACATTATTGTTTAAATTTTAGCTTAATATGTGGTGTGTATAAAAATCTGTAGATCATATGCAAGGCTGCACAAAATATTTCAAGCCACCATATATGGGCAGTAAATGCTGAAAAAAAAATCAAATGTGTTTTCAGTTTTATAGCTGATTTCAATTTTAGAAAATCACGTAGAGGGTAATAAACGGAAGCATACAAATACACTGCTGCCCAAAAGATTCCGAATATCTTATCGACTGTGGGTGTTCATTACTGAAATTAGGAATTCAACTGTGTTATGCGTCTTCGAAATTGTTTATTTAAATATCTTCTTTTACCTTATTAAACAGTGAAGTTTTATTACAGTATTCTGGAAGTGTTAGAAAGTGTGTCATAATCTATGCGTGAAGCATATATTTTTTCTTTCTTCTTCTTCTTTTTTTTTTAATCGTAATTGTTTTAGTTAACAAGAAGTTGAAGACAAGGGATTAATCGTTTATTGAAAATTATTTTTCTTTCTCAAATATTTAACGAGCAAGAGTTCCACGTTAGCCCTCCTGTGAAGTTCTCATGAATGAAACATTCAAAAAATTTGAAGTTATGCAGAAGAAAGAAAATAAATTGTAAAATACAATACATCGATCGAAACATTTTAAGAAAATTTTAAACAGTTTAAACAGTTTTCAGTAAAGTTGAACTGTATATTACTTTCTCCTATCTTTACAAGAAAGTATTGATTGGTTGTTTGTATGAGGTTTAATGGCACAAGGTCCCATTGAGGACAAGCTGCGCCAAAGTAAAAGTTAAGACAAAATATATAAAAAAAATCCACAAAAGGTAATGTTAACAAAATCCAAAAAGGAAACAAAGCTTAATGATAAAATTATCTGGATGGGATTACCCATCCAGATAAGTGAAAGCACTGGATTTGTGAAAAATATCGACTTTTGGTTTTTGCCGGATTTATACGTTTCAGAAAGTCCCGAACACGATTTGACTGTTTTCAGAAAATGTCTGTCCACGAGTCTCTCTGTATGTATGACATGGATTTTATGGGTGCTCATGTCTCAAGAACTAATGCACGGAAATTAATCAAACTTCAAATTCAAATAGATCTTGGCATAAATTGGTGCTGATTAGGTTTTGGTGCAAATCGCCCGTTAGGTGGTGCTGCTGTGCTGCATTTTTCAGGATTTACCCGATAGTAGCTATATCTCAAGAGCTAATTCACGGAATTTCACGAAGCTTTATATTTTGTTAGACCTTGGCATAAATAGATCCTTATTAGGTTTAGGTGCATACCGCCCTACAATTGTCGCTGCAATGCTCTGTTTTTCAGGATTTAGGCGATAGCTATTTCTCAAGAACGAATAGATTGTCATTTAATTTTGGTTGCACATTATTACTTACCCATCATACGTTTACGTAGTATAGGGTAAATCTTGTAATCGTTTTGAACATCGAAAAATTTTTTTTGACGAATTTACACGTTTCAGACACTGGAGATTTCGAAAAACATATTTTTAGAAAAAAAAAATTGCCGTCTGCCTGTCTGTGTGTCTGTAAACGCTCTATCTCCCGAACAAATCGAGATAGAGACTTGAAATTTGGTGTGTACTTAGTATGTAATAATGGGAAGAAGCTTATTGAATTTCAGCAACCTCGATTATCCGAAACTATTTTTTTCGTACTCTCGAAATATTCGTTCTGATAAAAGGTACATAAATTTTTTCGAAATCGTTTATTTTAAGGAGGGAATATAAAAAACAATAAAAAAACATAAATTTTGCATACAGAATGAAGTCGATCGGATAATGAGTTGCCGAGATATTTGTAATCCTATTTTCTACACTCTTCGATTTTTCATGACCCTGTATTTCATTCAAATTTCCATTCAAAGATATATTTTAATTGGAAATGAGACGCTTAATCCGACGCAGTCAACCGTTAGTTAATATGATTATCAATTTTGGAGTAATAGAGCATTTAAAGTTTATGACGTCATCAAGCCACGATTTTATTCGAATTGCAATGCATTTTATGAATAGTTTACGTATGTTTTATTTTCATATTTTATATTATGCATATCCATGATGGGTAAGTATTACGGTGGCCCCCAACGACTAGTTTGATTTACATATATAGTAGAAAGTTTTGTGATGGCCATAACATACTAGCTTTTTAGTGGTATTTTTTATTTCAGTTGTTTACTTATACAGCCATATAAACAAGAAAGTCTGGCTGTCAAGCTTAAAAACTTTAGTACTGTTTTAAAAAATATGGAAAAAAATACGTTACATTGATATGTTACATTTAAAATAATTTGGCAACCGAAAGGATAGAAAAGAACTTAGTTTGTTTCTTTAGAAACTGATTGAGAAGTATTTGTGTCTCTATAGGAAAAAGTAAATTCAACCACCCTTACCCAAGGTGACTTGAAGACGTTACATTGTTTAAATTTTAACTTTCTATGTTTAAAATAAATCTCCCGCTTTTAACTTTTCACTTTTAAACTTTCCTCACTTATCAAACAAGCATAACTGAATTAACGTAAAACTAACATTTACAAGACAAATGCCATAAGTTTCAAAAGACCGTAAAAAAAAGTAACAAACTTCCATGATTGTATTTTAAAACAAACTCACGAACAATTAAGCAACTTTTCATTTTCGAAACAAATTTTTTAAATGCCGTAAAATATTTGCTTTTGTAAGGATCTTTTTAAATTCTTATTTTTTTTAAATAAAATAATTAGTATAAAGATAAAAGAGACAAGTTTTTTTTTTATAAAACTTTAATAAAGTTACCGGGAGGGACATCAGTGCTCTACTGACTTGGCCTCCTCGTCTGAACAGTACCTCTTAGGCAGTGAGGGGCAAGGGCCAACTGCCCTGGCATTAATTCTACCATTGTTAAAATATAGTCCTGCCTTATCAAAAGAGGACCTCGTTGTACAAGAATTTAAATATAAAGCATAGATATGCTAAATCTGAAATTAAAACACAAAATACCGCGATCATTATAACCCATGTATAAACGCTTTGCGCCTGCGAAGAAGAAGAATAAAAAAAGAAAAATATTGGATGCAGCTGCTTCGTTGCACAGAAATATGAAAATATTGAAGTTCGGTAATGTTGCAATCAGTATAACACATATATGTTTGCTTCTCGCCCATGACACTTCACAATCCACAAAAAATAAAATCGCTCGATGCAGCAATTTCGTTTTATAGAAATCGGAAAAATACATGAAATTTATAAGGTCACGATCACACTACGCGTGTATGTGCGCTTCGTGCCACAAAAACTAGCAAAATTTTTATCATTGGATGCAGCAATCTCGTTGTACAGAAATCTCAAAAACAGGTGAAATTTGGTAATGTCACGATCACATAACGAGTGTATGTGCGGTTCGCACCCATGCCTCCCCCCCCAAAAAAATTAAATAAATAAAATAAAAAATAAAATAAAATAAAATAAAATAAAATAAATAAATAAATAAATAAATAAATAAATAAATAAATAAATAAATAAATAAAATAAAATAAAATAAAATAAATAAATAAAATAAAAATAAATAAAATAAATAAATACCGAATGCAGCAATTTCGTTGTATAGGAATCTAAAGAATACATGAAATTGAGTAGAGCCGCGATCACTATAACGCATGTATGAGCATTTAGTGTTGATTAAAAAAAAATCACTAGTTGCAGCAACGTTGCTGGCATCTTAAAAACACATGAAATTCGATAATGCCACGGTCACTATAATGAAGCATTTAGTGTCCATTAAAAAAAAATCAGTGGCTGCAGCAACGTTGCTGTATGGGGATCTCAGAAATACAGTGGTGGCCAAAAGTGTGGACATTTTTTGAAAGTTTCATGTTTTTCAAATTTGTGTGCTTGTAGAATATATTAATTTTTACTTAAATACAAACGTTTATATATCAAATTGAAGGTAATTTAATGTAGAATTTAATAATAAAAACAGTATTACAATATCTGTATAACAAAAAAAGGTATGCAACTAATAGTAAGATCTATCTTAGATTTGCATTTTTTTAAAGTGATACTTACACAATCAATACTTAGTACGATAATCCTTATTTTTTAAGACAGCTTCACAGCGTCTTTTCATCGAGTGAACGAGTGTTTGAAGTTCATCTTTCGTAATCACATGGTGTCAAGTATCAATTATAGCTTCAATAAGTTGTCTTTTATTAGATGGACGTTTTTTTTCGTACAAGAATTTTCAAACGTCGCCACAAATTTTCATTTGGATTGAGATCAGGGCTGTTTCCTGGCCATGGTAATATATCTATGCCTTTATTTTGGAACCATGCTTTGCATACTTTTGCTGTGTGGCATGGATCTGAATCCTGCTGAAAAATAAATGGTGCGTTGTTGGGGAAGATATCCCTGATGGAAGGCATCAATTTTGGTTTCAGGACAGTTTCGATGCTTTTTTTTGGCAATAAGGATGCCATCAATCACTTGCATTCGGCCCACACCATCTGCAGACATACATGCCCAAATCATGACATTTGTTGGGTTTTTTGTAGTTCCTTCAATGCAATCAGGATGAAGTGCTTCTCCTACTCTACGTCTCGCGTATTTTCTACCATCACTACCAAAGAGCGATATTTTACTCTCATCGCTCCAGATTACTTGCTTCCATTGATTTTCTGACCATTTAATGTGTTATTTTGCCCACTTAACTCGTTTTTCGCGTTGCTTTTGATTTAAATATGGTTTTTTCCTTGGAATTCTAGCTTGTAGTCAAAATCCTGATAACCTTCTTCTTATTGTTCTTGAACTTACTGCAATACCCGCTGCATTCATTTCACATCTAATGGCATCTGATGAAATTTTTCTATCTTGAAGGCATAGCCGTTTAATTTTTCTATCGGCAGTAGCACTTGTGAATTTTTTTCGGCCTGATTTTTGGCCTTATTTTCCACTGATTTCGTTTTTTCATAACGTAAACAGAACTTTCGTTCACCAGAACAAGTTACTGAACCACCAAACTTGTCTTGCAATTTCAGCATAAGAGAGGACATTTTCTCTCAATATGACAATTCGGCTTCTTTTTGTAGATGTCCAATTAGTTCTTCTTGCTGATGACATTGTTTAAAATTAGTTTAATTAAAAAAAAGGACTTTAAATATTAAAAAACAGCAATACTCTATTTAATTGTACTAGTATGCATCATTCCGCAAAATATTTCCACAACAATAACTCTTTTACCATCCAAATAACCTAAACTATAGTTACAGACATTTGATTGGTCCTCAGAACAGTGTTTGTGATTGGCTAGTACGTTTTTATTACAAAACACGTCCTTTTTCAAAACGATTTGTGTTTGTTTGTTCTACTAAAATGAGCATAACTTTTTTTTAATACAGATATTGTAATACTGTTTTTATTATTAAATTCTACATTAAATTACCTTCAATTTGATATATAAACGTTTGTATTTAAGTAAAAATTAATATATTCTACAAGCACACAAAGTTGAAAAACATGAAACTTTCAAAAAATGTCCAAACTTTTGGCCACCACTGTACATGAAATTTGGTAATGCCGCTATCACTATAACGTTAACTATCACTAACTTTGAATGTGTATTAAAGAAAAACGCTTGTTTTCAAATCCCATTCCAATATATCATTCATACTCGGGAGTGAAGGTAAACGAAGCCCATCAGGACAGATGGGACATTTCTGTCTACGAAGTTCCGCGGCAGATGATTTTTTTTTTCGAATGCCAGGGCATTTGACGTTACCCAGTTCGGCAACAAAAATAAATATCTACACTAATAAGAAAAATATGTTTGTCTGCCTGTGTGTGTGTGTGTTCGCTATGGCTAGAAAAATCTACAGCACGTAGAGGTCTGAAATTTGGATGAGGATAGATCAAGGCTGATCCGAATGCGCCTGAGGCTAAGATTTTTCATTTTTTGATAATTAGCCGAGATATTAATTAAAAATCATAATGAATATTACAAAATGGCGTGCCGTTGACGATCGTCGAGATTTCTGAAGCATTCCGAGATTCAGTAGCAGAGGAAAAAAAAACAGGGAAAAGGCTTTTTTTTTTCCTCGCATTTTTACTTACCGCACATGCTTAAAAAATCGAAATACGAAAAAACAAAAAATGTCCTCATAATCAGCGTACTTTTCCGGTTCTTACGATGTTCATTCAACAAATCCATTTGAAAATTTAAGAGGGCTGACCTATGGCACCACTAGTGGTCCACGGGCTACAGGTTGGAAAATCCTGGTCTACGAAATATAAATAAAAGTAAATCTTTAAAACGAGATCTCCGTAAGTTTTAATGTAGAATTTTAATAACATATTGTTATTCAGACATTATTTTATAACTAGAAGGACCCGTGCGAAGCTTTCGCACTGCAATCTTTGAGATTATTTCCTGGTACGTTTTAGCACTAATTTTTAATTAACTGATTTTTTTTTAAATCAAACAACGCGTTTTAACAATATGTGGGTGTACTATCTCAGAAACTTGTTCAAAAACTTTTCGAATGATACCTCATTCATCGTTGTGTGTTTTGTATGAGCATAAAAAAAGGATGCTGAAAACAGAAATAATATATATGATGATTGTTTGTGTATAAGAAAATGGGAATAGATTGCCAGAAAAAATTTTGCCAATTTTTTTTCTCTCGCCAGAGTCATTTCTCTAGGCTGCCAAGACTGAAAAAAGGGAATTATATAAAAAAAAAAAACAAAAAAAAAAATGAAACACTGAATCTGACGTTTAGGGAATTCATATGAAAGCATTTCCTCAGATTTTGCAAAACTGTTCCAAAAACTTCTTAAATACATAAATCAATATTTGGTACACCAATTTTTTGCAGCCCTATGGGAACTTAAACATGGGATGTTCAAACTTTGTGGTTCAGCAGCCATTCGAGGCTAACGAAAAAGAAAGGCTACCGCGGTACTTTACGCGTATCTTTTTTTACAGACCGCGGGAGTCACGTGATGCTTGAATCCACCAATGCAGGTGTACGAAAAGAGCAACACGTCACTCTAGCGGTCTGTAAAAAAAAGATAAGTGGAATATGCACCGCGGTAGCCTGTCTTTTTCGTTAGCCTCGGCAGCCATTTAAGTGACGTCAGACTTCGCTGGCGTATTAACAGCTTAATGAAATATTAAAAAATAAATACTTACAATTTTTGTGAATCCTAATGAGATGTGTATTTAAAAGGAAGATAATCCTTAAATTACGCAATATACTGGTGCTCCGATACAGTACGCATATACATCGCCAAGATTAAAAAAGGAAAACAAATAAAAAAAAGCTGACGCACGCGAAAAATTAAATAAAATTCCAATTAAAAGCTCGATATTTTTCAAAAAGTACGTGCAAAAAATAAATTAACAATCGTATTTCAATTGCATTATAGGATGACGTCATCTGATAATGCAGTATTTTATTTTGGTGGCAACACTGATTTGAGAAAACCTTTCATTTCATTTATAAAAACAATGCCGATTTACTTTTTAATTAACTACAATTTTTATTCAAAAACATGTTTTAACGAATTGTTAAGTGTGCTATGTCAGAAGCCTGTTCAAATCCTTTCATATGCTATCTCCTTCGTCGTTCTGCGTTTCGTATTTTCTGAGAAAAAGGGATGTTGACAGGAGAAATAATATATACGATGAGGCATTAATTGCGATAATTGAATAATTAAGTAAAAGTGCAATTATCACCTATATTTTCTAAGTAGGCATTTATAGAGTACGATTGAATAATTAAGTAAAAGTGATACTATCCCACATACTTACTAATCGTCTTGTATTGGTTGAAAATCATATAATAGTAAAAAGTTTAATTTTGTGCTGTATTTCAGTTACGAGAGTGGTATGCTAATGAAAGTATTATTGCTCAACTTTCACTTGTGAATATTCTCATACAAATAATGTTAATTATTACAAAGATGAGCTACTTTTTACTAACACTGTTGTTCGCACGTTGTAAATCACATAAATTTAATATTATGAAAGAAAATTGTTATATTTGTACGTTCTAAATTAGAAGCTAATGTCCTGTTTTTTTTTTTTTTTTTTTTTTTTTGCAAATTTAACAAGGCAACACTTGTCGGAATAACCAATATGTATACAACAGCCGCGATAACCAATATGTATACTCCAGCCGCGATAAGTTGGAATTGGATCTTGAAAAAGTTGATGATGCCATGGCGAAAGAAAGCAATTAAAAGACACAAATGAGGCAGAAAATGCGATACTTCCTCTGTTATAGTGGCCTTTCGTGCTTTGGGATGCACTAAAACTTAAGGCTGAGCTCCTTTGGATTCTGTTAAAGGGACTTTTTCGAGATAGAAAAAAGCACTTTCGCAAAATAAATAATTTTTTCATACACATTTTCTGGCAGCCTGTTAACTGCATTTAAAAGAAACGTTAAAGCCTTTATAACAGTGAAGTACCGAAAATGCATTACTTAGCATAGTTTTTCATTAACTATATTCTGTTAGTTGCTAGTTGTGTGCTTTTTGCCATCAATTAATGCAAATTCATTTAATTTGTGTTACTCATCGTCCAACTTATACCGGATAGATAATGCCAAATAATGTGTTGTTTACTGTTTTTATCGAGGCATACGATATAAAGAAGGCATACTCGTTTGATTATAATGTGTAAAGTCAATCACTAGAAGGCGCAGTAACTTACAATCAAAATTCTGACCCATCGTGCAAACCCTGCTGAACTCGGACTTTAACCAATCCGCTATCTGGGCAGAGTAGAAATCAGCTGATTCAATGATAATTTGGGCATGGTTTGTGCTAAACCACGTGGTTAAATCCGACTAATCTTTTTGCGCGGTTTTCTGTGAAATGCATTTGTTTTCTATAATTATGCATGCAATGGGTTTTATTAATCAACCTTTTGTAGTCAGAATTCTTTAAATGTAATTAACCACATTTCTTTTTAAATAGAATAATTATCGCAGAATATAACGAACGGTTTTGTTAAAATACATCAAAATGTATTCTATACGGTTGTAGTATGTACATAATGTATAGCTGGATTTTGGTTAATCAAGATCATTTGAAAGACCTACCATAGAGAGGTGGCGTTTCAAAATAATAGCAGAAGGCGAGCAAAGAAAATACGACAGACGTTGTAGCATTTGTGCAGCAGGTAGAAGCTGTCAAAGACGTCTTGCACCGAGACAAAAATACTATGAATTGTATGTTGGACTGGAGGACAGCCAAATAGTTTGTCAAAAAGGACCTTGTAAACTTAATGTATTTCTTTTTTACTGCATGGCCTGAGGAAAAGATAGTGAAATATTTGCATATAATCATCTATAATAATAGGTTGCGAATAATATAAGTATATTTAGAACAAAACAATCCTGACGACAAAGGAAAACAAGGGGAAAAAACTGCTTTATTGACAGATTTTATTTATACTCCAGATTGGTTAAGATAAATAAATGTTTTCCTTAAAAAAAAAAAAAAAACTGTATTATACTCTCCTTTGTGAGTACGTCACAAACGGTACCTATCTTCGAAATTTTATGATTTTAGGGAATGGTTAAAACTGGGCGTTAATATGTCTGTCATTCTCAGATGTGATATGCGGATTGTATGATTTTTCGGTACTTCCTTGTTATAGCGGCCTCCACAATTACAATTACGCGAAGATCGTTGCCAAGCTTCTATATATATCATATATATACTTAATATATATATACGTCTTATATATATTATACATATATACAGAGAAGGTCCGTATATACGCCATACATGTCATATTTATTTTATATATACGTCATGTATATCATATATGAGTAATATTTATATCCTATATGCCATATATATGTAAAGATACGAGTTTCAAAACATCCAAAATTTAAAAAATTGCGTTTTCTCTATCAATTATATTCTATTGGTAAATCTGCACTGAAAAAAAAAACTACAATCCGTAAAAAAACTAGTTTTAGCATGTATTTCTGGCATTGTAAAATATTAGTTTACAACGAAAACCAATGGATGCAGTTAGAAGTTTTTTTCGATTTCCCAAAATTTGATATTCTAGATAAGGCGAGTTTTGAAACTCACGTCCTCATGTCATATATACGACATAATATAAGTCTTATACACACGTCGTATATACGTCATACATGACTATAACTTGGTCATATCTGTACTTTTATATAAGGAGAGAACGCCTGACTGACTCATCAACGCCTAGCTGAAACGGCTAAAGTCAGGATCACAAAATTTAGACAGTAGATTGCTGTTATGACCTAGGCAAACAATAAGAGAGGATTATTTAAAATTCCCGCTCCTCCGAAGGAGGTTAAAGGGGGGGGTCGAAAGTTTAGATCATTTCGTCATATCTCAGCATCATTTTTAGGCAAGAGCGTGAAATTCAAGAAAACAAATCTACTAAAAAAAATGATTAAACACGTATTTCAGCGATTTTAGAAATTCACCAAGGGGGTTAAATGAGGGGTTTTTAGCTAAAAAAAATTATTCTTGCAACAATACAGTTACAAAAATAAAGTCGCAACAATAGTTACAACAATGAAATTATAACAAGGAAATTACAACAATCGAATACATAAAATACAGCTAAACCAATCTGCTAAAAAATAGTTAAACACGTATTTCATTTATTTTAGCGATTTCGCCACCAACATCGGCAATGAATCCGATTATGGAAGATTAGACGAATAAGACAACTATTGCTGATTTTTGATTAGATATTTTGCGTAAGACATTTTTCCAAGGAAGTCGACACATATGTCATTTACGCACCACGTTGGGGCGATTTTTCCCCCCCACCATTTTGGCGAAAACTTTTATTTTTGAATATTAGTTACAAATAGCATGCAATAATAGCACGTGACTTTTTATTTCAATGTAAAAATAAAATAATGTAATAAATGAAATAGCTTCTATTATTTAAAAAAAGGAAATAAAAATAAATAAATGACAGTTTGATATAAATAAATATTGATATACACTAGCCGCCACTGGCGACCAGTTTGGTCGCCCTTAAATGTATGTTAAGCATTGTAACAAATTATTTTTATTCCTAATTTATTTTTTTCCTTAATCCCTCGCATAACTGGAAAAATCTAATAGATAAATCAAGAACTTTTGCGATCGCGGTAGCATTTCGCATATTTTTTGTTGTTATGTATTTCATCTTTCTTGACAAAAACCGCTTAACCCACTTAAGAATTTATGCTTCATGTCCGTTTGCTTATCACTTGCAATATGTTCGCTAATGCGGAGATTCTTAAACATATTTGGCGCAAAACAAAAATCGCGCCAGCCCCGGTGCGTCCGTGACAGCTGTTTCAATTTAAAATACATGACGTTCACATTTTTCATTTAAAATAGAAAATAGAAAAATAATAATTATCATAAATCAAAACATTTGATTTCAAATTAAAGTATCGTTTCTAATTTGCACGCGCAAAAAATAAAAGCTGACAATTATTTTCGAAATTTGATCCATTAAATATTATTACATGAGTTCTTGAACTTACGTCAAAAAAGATCCGGAAGTTGAGTTGTATGGAACAGAATTAAGGTAAACTTTGACTGTCTCACTGGTGCGGATTACTTTTTTTACGCCAGGCAGCGATCCAAAAATTCATGGTTTAATATTTTAAACATTCACAACGAATGAATCTTTTTTCTTTGTTTACTTTCATATATAGAGAATTTTAACTGCGAACCTAATTTAAACTGAAGTTATTGCAGAATGTATACATAATTGAACGTAAGTCATCTCTCAAATATTAATTTATTTTGAACGATCTTTCTAAAAATGTAATTTTTATGCAGTTTTATTTGCAAAAATAATTTTGAATAAAAATGGCCGCCTGGCATATGAAAAAGTGAAACGGACATCCCGGAACTGTTGATGACAGTCACATGACTTACGGTTTTATTATTATTATATAGATCAAGACCTCCTTATCATTATATTATGATAAGGGAGTCTTGATATAGATAATACAAATAATTTATAGAATTAAAATAAAAAATAACCGGGTTACCATCTGAGGCATAATATTGCCATTTTGTTGCAATCGCGCGAACGTGGTGCATATATGACATCTGTGCCAGAAAATGGACTTCGAAATTAAAAAAAAAATGATAATGACTTTTAACGTTATGTTTATGCTACTGTTGATCTATAATTATTTCTCAATGACACGATGTTTGTCAGATTTCTTTTTACAAAAACATGATAGCCGTGGAAAGTATCGCTGTGTTGAAGATGGTCATCGGCCGAACAGTTTAGGAGTTTTAGAGTTACAAAGAAACCATTGAAGTCGTCGCTTCGCTTCGCTCAACTCATTGAGAAATCTTCTATAATTCCATTCTAATGCAGCTATTGATACAATGACTTCGGTTAAAGTTCCGTAATCGGGTTGGCAACCAAGAGGCTGGAGTCAAACACGAGCATTGGTTGTTGGCAGCAATGTGGTTTCAATTGTATGAGAGCAGTTATGTGGAGACAAACATACGGGAAATGTTTATATTCAACTGTAAATTATTGAAACATAATTTCTATATTTAATTATAAGCACAAAGTTACATACTAAACACGGAAGAAAATATGGTACTTACGTATTATCCGTGCCAGGAGATTGATCGCCAAAAATGGTTGCCAAGTACCAATCTTGTTTATCGTTGCCAATCATGTTTTTAAATGCAGTAATTTAACATTATCGAATAACATTGTTAAAAATGGTAATTAATATAAAATAAATAAAATGTAATATATGTTTATTAAATTTATAACATTGTTAAAAACAGTAAATAACATTATTTTAGTAAAATTAATAAATGGTAAATAGCATAGTAAATAAGTAATAATAATATTATAGATTATTCCCAGGCATGTACTATGCAGCAAGAAAACAAAATATAAGGGTTACTATAGTTAGTAATATTGGCTCCATGCCTGGCGCAGTTGGCTTAAAACTGGCACGGATAATACGTAAGTATACCGAAAATATTTAAATGCAAGTGAAAACGTTCGCTATTAAAAAAAAAAAAAAGCTTATAACAATGAAGTAACGTTAAAACATTATGAATAAAAGTATACACATACACCAAATTAGGTAGAGGAAAAGGAATGGTAATCGTAATGACTATGTATAGTTTAATAGAAGTGTAGCTAATTTATAAAATACTAAATTATAGGAGAAATTTACAAACATTAAATAATATATTTCTGGCACAGCCGGCATAAAATTGATCATTGTAATTAGCATTGCTAAAAATGCTTGGAAATGTTTTTTTTTTTTCAATGCCACTGCCGGTACGGTACAGCTGTCGCAGACGCACCGGGGTATCTTTTTGGCGCCAAAATGGCGATTTTATGCCTGAGCAACCCCGCGACATTGGAGAGATTTTGCTTTGTATGCAACTCGGTAGAGCAGTTTGCGTGTGTTTTATAATGAATTAAACATTGCGTATTTTATAATAAATTAACATTGGGTGTATTTTAAAATAAAATTGTGTTTTTTATAATAAAATAAATTCAACATGTTAAGCAATCTAGGCCTAACAAGTTCCCAAAAACGGGGTTTTCTCGCCAAAATGCGCAAAACAAAAATCGCGCCAACCCCGGTGCGTCTGCGACAGGTGTTCTAAATTGTGTGCGTTTCATAATAAAAAAACTGTTTCATAATAAAATAAAACTAACGTGCTATTTTCCCATATTAGGCCTAACAGTTATTCAAAACGGGATTTTCTCGTCAAAATGGCTAATAATAATAATAATAATAATAATAATAATAATAATAATAATAATAAATATTTTTTTTCCCTAATAAAGTTTTGAAATGGATCCGAAATCGATCATACGCAATGCATCAAAAGTGTATTTTTTCCGCAAAGTGCCGTAACTGAAAAATGCAATTAGCACAAAGCATTCCAATTGTTGTTCAAACAATTTTATGTAGATTCAACTATACTTTGTGACTTTTTTGACAATTCTAATAAACACTTTTTGCAGTTGTAATAATAATAGTGAAACCTTACCAAGGCCTTAGTCAATTATTCAAATCAACGGCATAATACATATTAATTAAAAAGGAAAATAATGCTTTATTTAAATGGGAAAATTATAGGTGATCATGAAATTATTTTAATTTTGAAAGTTTAAATAATATTAATTACTAATTTATACACATATAGATAAAAAATGCTCAAATGATCAAATATGCAGTATTGGTGAAAAGGAACATCACGCATTTTTTATTTAATGGGTTATGCAACGTATTCATAAACTTAAAACATTAAGTTCTCTGTGAAATTTATTTTATTTTATTTTAAATTTGAAGAATGAAATATATTGATAATTTTTATACTTACAAAAACTCCGTAAATCACTGGTTAAAAACTTGTCTTTCAGCTGTAACAGTGTAATTTACTCAGTTTCTAATATAGCAACGAAAATCTATAAAAAGATCTGAACTTAATAAGATCTAAGAACAAGAACTTAATCACTTTTAAAAAATTCTATTTTTTTTTTATTGTCGCGATATTTAAGATGTAAAAAATGTTGCCAAAATCAGGAAAAAATAAGTGAGAAAATTAAATATTACGTGTTTTACAATTTATTTTCTTTTTTTTTCTTTTAGAGAAATAACGTAATTAATTTAAATAATAGCGGCGAACATAGTTAATTAAATATTAAATATAAAAATATCAATTTTTTTAGTTATTTAAATAACAGAATGAACTGAAAATTGCATGACAGTAGAAACTAGCAGATATAAGCATGCCTAAGGTTATTGCGACATATGACGAGTTGCAACATATGAGTTATAAAATTTGATTGGTTGAGAAGATTTTGGATACAACGAACCGCTAAGGTGTCTTGGCAAACTTGCCATTGTCGCCAAGCTAATGTATGTTTACTTGTCTCAATAGCGATTAAAAAAAGCATGCAACATCGATATACTAGAGTTAGTTCACATCATGTTTTTTCATTGAACTAAATACAGGTCTCTTGTTCTTTTATCGATCATTCACTGTATTAGTGATCATTTACACAGCCAGGATCAACATTTTATTTTCTTTTTTATAAGATGTATTGATTAATTGAATATAATTTAGGGGAGCAGATGTTGCAGATGCACCAAGGTTGGTGCCATTTATTTTTTGGCGCTATTTTGGCGAGAAAACCCCATTTTCGTATACTTGTTAAATCTAGCGTCCGCAAATAGCATGTTAGTTTTATTGGTAATTCGCCCTTATCGCGTCTACCATTTTCCATAAAAGAAGAAAAAAAAACTATCACCAAACTACAGCGCCTAGAATACATAGTGTGGAAACCGGCAAATGGTGTAATGCTTTAAATAGTGCTAAAAAGTTGTAGCCTATAAATGTGCAACGGTGCTCCTACGAAGCCTACGATAATGTTGCAACCAGAGAAAAAAAAAATGCGTATCACGTTTTTTAGCCACGCTTTCATAATTTAAAAAAAAAAAACTTATAAAAATCACTAAGTCAGAGGAGAAAATGATATAATTTAAGTATTTAAAATACTTACCACCAGCCGAAACATTCTAATACAATGTCAAGAGCTAGCAGATGGCGCTGCGAACCCATCCTAATAGTTTCAGCAACGTTGTACATTTATTGGATACAATTTTTTAGTACTATTTTGTAGCCGGTTTCCACACTATGTATTCTAGGCGCTGTAACCAAACTATCCGTTAAATTATAACTCCCAATAAACAATTGGAAAAATGTTGCCATTCTAAATTTTTAACTAGTTACATATACGGAAATTAATGAATTTAGAGATAAATTCGTCACTGAAGGATAGGGTGCTTCTATATGAGAGTAGCGACATACGAGATGCAAAATTTGATTCGTTCAAATGATTTTGGAGAAAA
Source organism: Maratus michaelseni (assembly GCA_963931845.1). NCBI lineage: Eukaryota > Metazoa > Arthropoda > Arachnida > Araneae > Salticidae > Maratus > Maratus michaelseni. Next base: position 70,996,250 of record OZ007600.1, read on the forward strand.
TGAATGCTAAGAATAATTTAAGAATTTAAAGGCAGGATTATTAAATTAAACCACAAACAGACAGATGATTTTATTATATTGCATTTCTGAATAAAATATAAATATTTTATTTTGAAAATTTAATAAGATACATATAAAAAGTTAATGTATGAGCAGTAAGAAACAACTTTTTAATGCACATTTCATCCATATTACAAAAAAATGTTAACAATCAATGCACAGTTGAAAAAGAAAATATATGAAATTCGTTAATGTCGCGATCGCAATATCGCATGTATGAGCGTTTCGCTTACATGAAAAAAAAAAAAACATCATTGGATGGAGCGACCTCGCTGTATTGGAATTCTAAACTAGTTCGGATGTGCCATTTCCAAAACTTTCTTCTATCTCAATCATGTTAATACTTCAAAATTCGCTATCACATCGCCAATAAAATCAATATTTATCGTCATTCTGTTGTACGTCACTTGCTTGCGAATCGTCGGTTTATCTGGATGCGATTAGCCGATGTATACTAAACTACGAAAAGTCCTTCTGTCCTGTATTGAAAGGAAAAGATAGCCTCCCTATTTCCTTGGTCTTAAGATTTTAGCTAATTTTACTGGAAAACAAGAAGCTAAAATGCGTGGAACCCGATTAAAGAAGATTCAGTCCCAGTTCTCGTCAATATTGAATTTGAATGAGAATATCGCTAAATAAGTCCGCTATAGCCAAGTTGGCTTCATTTATGGCAACCTATTTGTGTCGCCAAATTCGGCTATATTTCGCCATCTGTCGCCAAGATTCGCGAGAATTTGACGTTGGCGAAAATAAATATATAGTGTTAAGCATATAAGAGTTGAAACAATGGTTACAACAATGAAAAAAAAATTTGCCGAAACCATATTCACTAAAACTCAAAAATTAAACACGTTTATGGATGAATTCTGCTGTCTTGTTTTAAAATGTCAGCCACCCTAAAATTTCAAATTGCTCTACCTAAGCCATTTTTTAAGGTAGAGCAAAACAAAAATTGTACCGGTATGCAGATCAAGGCTGAACATTCAATTGAAAAAAACCTTTAGGATTTCTAATATTTTTGTACATCTTTTTGAATTTGAAATATTTAAATGGCTATCACAATGCCCCCTACCGGCAGAATATCCTCAAATTCAACTGGGACATGCAGGGCATAGTAAAAAATATAGACAAAAAATTTGGTTCAATTCTCTGCATAACCTCATACACTTTTCGATGATACAATGATGAAAATGGAACAAAAGTCGTTATCACAACAACCCCTTCCGGCGGAATATCCTCAAATTCAACTGGAACATGCAGGCCATAGTAAAAAATATACAAAAAATTTGGTTAAATTCTCTGCATAACTTCATACACTTTTCGATGATACAATGAGGACAGACAGACACTTTGTAAAAACATGTTTTTCGGAATAGCTGACCCCTAAAACATGTAAATCCGTTGAAAACCGGAAGTCGAAAAAAATTTCGATTGCAATACTTTCTTCTATTATAGATAGAATAAAGTAAAAATACAGGAAATACGTTAATGCCACGATCACTATATAGCATGTATGATCACTTTGCGCAAATGAAAACCAGAAAAACTACTCGGATGTACCAATCCCAAAACTTTCTGCTATCTCACACAGGTTTCGCATACACTATAAAGAATCAGCACTAATTTATATCAAGGTCCAACTTAATCTAAAGTTTTATTAAATTCCGTGCATTAGTTCTTGAGATATGACTATTGCTAAAATCGTGTAAATCCTGCAAAATTTAGCATAACAGCGACACCTGTTGGGAGATTTAGACTAAAACCTAATCAACAACAACTTATGTCAACGTCTATCTGAATCTGAAGTTTAATGAAAATCCGTGCATTAGTTCTTGAGATAGAGTTATCATAAAAATAATGAAAAAAGTGGTATAGCAGCGCCACCTGTTGGACTATTTACACCAAAACGTAATCAGCATCTATGTATGCCAAAGTCTAACAGAATGTGAAGTTTGATGAAATTTCGTGCTTTAGTTCTTGAGATATAGCTATCGTAAAAATCTTGAAAAGAGTGGTATAAAAGCACCACCTGTTGGGATAGCTACACCAAAACGTAATCAGCGTCTAGTTAAGTCGAGGTCTAACTGAATCTGAAGTTTGATGAAAAGAAGTGCATTAAGTCTTGAGATAGAGCTATTGCGGAAATCGCGAAAAATGCAGCATAGCAGCACCACCTGTAAGGCGATTTTCACCAAAAACTAATCAGCACCAATTTATATCAGGGACTAACTGAATCTAAAGTTTTATTAAATTTCGTGTGTTAGTTCTTGAGATAAAGCGCCCACAAAGTTTTTGTCACATACAGACAGACAGATTCACAGATTGACTCACAGACAGACATTTTCTAAAAATGGTCAAATCGTGTTCAGGACCTTCAAAAACGTATAAATTCGTCGAAAACTGGAAGTCGAAAATTTTCATGAATCCAATACTTTCTTCTTGTAAAGATAGAAGAAAGTAAAAATCACTGATGCAGCGACCTCTTTGTATTGGAATCCTAAAAAAATACTAGTTGGATGTGTGAATCCCAAAACTTTCTTCTATCTCACGCAGGTTTTCTATACACTAAAAAAAAATCAGCACCAATTTATATCAAGGTCTAACTGAATCTGAAGTTTTATTAAATTCCGTGCATTAGTTCTTGAGGTATGACTATTGCTAAAATCTTGTAAATCCTGCAAAATGCGGCATAGCAGCGGCACTTTCAACAATAAAATTTACATTATATTAATGAAATTACTTATGAATTATTAATGAAAATACAATTATATTAATGAAAATGTAAAAAATATTCTTGGATATTTATTTTACTTACATTATTTTCCTTAATTATCCCTCTCGGTTGGTAAATAAACGTCTGCGACGTCAGTTGAAACTGATCTATTGCATGTAACTATGCGTCGCAACAATTTTTCAATGCTTTTTCACTTTTAATACCATAACATCACCGTTTAATGATGTAATTGTTATTTTAATTAACGAAAGGCCGAATTGATCAGTGAAACACCAACATTATAAAAATACATATATACTTCGAATTACAAATTACTTGATGACGTGACAAACAACTTGTAACAAAACTCACGTCAAATGAATGACACAATCATGCGTTTTTGGCGTTAATTCCTATAGTTTGGCGCTAGTTTTTTTTCTTTTTTGCAAAGTGGTTGACGGGATAATGCAGAAGTACCGTTTTATTTTATTATGAAAATATATTACAATTTTATTTTAAAACAATAATTTTAATAAAAAACACACACATATAATTGTATTTATTACACACCTTTAATTTTATTAAATACACATTTTTATTTCACACACACACTATTTTTATTTTCATTCATTATTTTTATTTTTATTTAACACACATTTAATTTTATTTATTAATTATTTTCATATTATTTAATTTTATTTATTAATTATTTAGGTACTTCTCCATTATCCCGTCGACCACTTTTCATAACAAAAAAACTATCGCCAAACTTTAACGCCAAATAAGCAAATGGAAGAACGTTACCATTGGAATAGCAAAATAAATAAATAAATAAAATACAAGAAATTCGGAAAAGCCCCACTCACCAAAGTACAGCGCCTAGAATACACAGTGTGGAAACCGGCTATCCTTGTAATGCTTTAAAAAGTGCTAAAAAGTTGCAGCCTATAAATGTGCAACGGTGCTCCTACTGTTCTTGTATCGAGTATTGCAACCAGAGACAAAACAATGCGTGTCACGTTTTTTTGCCATGCTTTCATAATTTAAAAAGAACTTATAAAAATCACTAAGTCAGATGAGAAAGGGATACATATAATTTAAATATTTAAAATACTTATCACCAGCCGAAACATTCAAATACAATGTTTACGTTGAAAAGAGCTAGCAGATGGCGCTGCGATCCCATCGTAATCTTTTCAGCAACGTTGTACATTTATGGGATACAATTTTTTAGTATTATTTTGTAGCAGATTTCCACACTATGTATTCTAAGCGCTGTAACCAAAGTGTCAACTATCAGCAAGTTAAAAAGAAAAAAAAATGTGACGTCAGTTGAAACTGATCTATTGCACATAACTATGCATCGCAACATTTTTTCAATGCGTTTTCTCTTTTAATATCATGGCACCGCCGTTTAAGGGCGCAGTTGTTATTTTAATTAATGAAAACTAATAAATCAGTAAAACATAATGAAAAATACAGGTTAATGTCTGATTAACAACCACTTATTGATGCAATAAACACGTGAAATGGTTCTGGAGTCAAGTGAATGAGATTTCATTTTTGGCGTTAAATCCTATAGTTTAGCAATAGTTTTTTGTTATGAAAAGTGGACGACGGGATAATGGAGAAGTACCATCATTTATTAATTATTTTATTTTATTTATTTACACACGCATTTAATTTTAATACAAGCGGGAAAAATTCTACCTTACGGCAGAATACAGATTGGCCACCCACGGCTTTTATCGTTGAGATTTTTTCAGCCAAGCCTAACTCGTCAAAAAAAGTGTTTGTTAGCATAAGCCAGCTTCTCCGCTTTAGAATTTAGTTATCGCTCTGAGATTTTTCGTGAGGCTGGCGGAATATATTAGGAACGAACACACCAAGTTTTAAAAAGATTCGGTGACTAGAAGTATTTTTAATAAATATAATAGTGAAAAGATGTGGCTCCAATGGGCTGAGACGTGGCGAGGTAGATGTTGTTTAAATATGTGCTGGCTTAATGACACCCTTTAAACTATTTTTGATGGTTCAAGACACTTTAACACTTAATAGATAACTTTAAAAAAGTAATGAAAAGTTCTATGATAGCAGCTTTTATGATGGATACAGCTAAGAGAAGTTGTTTAACAAATGATGAGTTAGCATTAATTGACGGGCTCTTGAATAGCGGTGGGGGGGAGAAAGGGGGAGCTATACAAAACACAAGTGCTCTACGAGACCTTTAAAATGAATCTTCACTTGCAATTGAGAGATAGGACTTTAAAAGGGATGCCCCTTTTGCGCCTCTCTAAAGGGCCCCCTTCAAGAGATACGTGAAAACCTAGGCGCCAAAATAAACGGGGGGGGGGATTCTTTTAGGCGGTGTACAGCTAATTTTGGTGAAATTTTGGAGCTGTCCGGCCCATAGAAACAGAGAAAAATGGTAAAAACTAAAATAATTATGAGAAATTGAAAAAAACTAAATAAGAAAAGTGCTCCTGACGGGAGGGAAAGGGAGTGGGGAGAAAAGGAGGAGGGAGAGTAGGACCAGACAAAAGTGCTTGACGAGATCAAAGTTTTGATATGTTACATGATGGGGTTTGAACACCTTGAAAACTCCCCCCGGAGGGGGGGACGCCATTCCTATAGGAGAGAGGGCCTCGGGACTCTCTAAAAAATGTCGGCCTCGACGAGTTTAACTTCGTTGTATCTTTTAGAAGAGGCCTACGCACTCTGCGGGGCTTAAAAGGGCTGAGAAATATGGGAAAAACTAAAATTTAAAAAGTGTTGAAACAGAGAAAATGCTTCTTAAGGAAGGGGGGCAGTGAGAGGGGGAGAGTAGGACCAGACCATAGTGCTAACGAGATCTATCTATTGATATGTTACATGAAGGGGTTTGAGCACCAAAAACATCTCCCCCTGGGTGGATAACTTCGTTCCTATGGGAGATAGGGCCACGGGACCCCCTTAGAAATGTCCGCCACGACGAGTTTAACTTTGTTGGATCCTTTATATTATTATTTAAATGGGATCTGCGCCCGCTGTAGGACAATTAGGGACTGAGAAAGGAAATACAAGCGGAAGTATCGGCATAATAAAGAGAGACAATTTTACTTTTAATATCGTCAGTAACAACCATTTGTATAGCTATGTATAAAGGGTTTCCTCCTTTATATATGGAGTGGCTGTGACTTTTCATAAACATGAATTTTACTGTAGACTGAAAGAATTAGATCTGTGTGTGGCTAATAATAATAAGTAATATAAAATTTTAATCGTGAAATAGCTGAATTTGTCGTATTTAAATAAGTAACTGTTATTAATATCAAATTTTACTTTTATTAAATATATCCCATTTATCTTGAAAAATACAAAGCAATCGATAAAACATTTTTAAATAAAAAAGTAGAAAAATCATACAGAAATGTAGGGGAATCGAACCAGCAACCCCCAGAATGAAGAGCAGTGCTCTAACCATTCGGCCATCAAATTCCCTTCTAGACTTTAACAAAATATCATTAAAATAGACAAATTAGTCAAATCAATGTTTCGAACGCAGGCCTTTCAATTTTCAATTCACAGTAGAGACTCACTCCATATTTTAGTCTCATTCACCCGCTCGCCTCATAATCTTCGTCCGTGAACATGAACATCCCCATTATCTTTTTACGCATGCAGGTACTTTTGCTACAGCGCCTAGAATACATAGTGTGGAAACCGGCAAATGGTGTAATGCTTTAAAAAGTGCTAAAAAGTTGTAGCCTATAAATGTGCAACAGTGCTCCTACGAAGCCTACGATAATGTTGCAACCAGAGACAAAAAAAAATGCGTATCACGTTTTTTAGCCATGCTTTCATAATTTAAAAAAAAAACTTATAAAAATCACTAAGTCAGAGGAGAAAATGATATAATTTAAGTATTTAAAATACTTACCACCAGCCGAAACATTCTAATACAATGCCAAGAGTTAGCAGATGGCGCTGCGAACCCATCCTAATATTTTCAGCAACGTTGTACATTTATTGGATACAATCTTTTAGTACTATTTTGTAGCCGGTTTTCACACTATGTATTCTAGGCGCTGTACTTTTGTTATGGTACTTCATTGTGAAGTTTGGTAATTTTTAAAATTCAATATTTGAAAAACGGCATAATCATTAGATTTGAAATTTATATCAAGAAAAATACATTTTTTTACCTTTCTAACGCAGTTTGTCTAACAATTTTGTGACAAATACTTTTCGAGTTATTAATTTTTTTAGTAACTTCAAATATTTCATTTTCCGAGATTAACCTGTGGCAACGATGGATTGCTGTGACTTTTAATAAACATGAAAAATGATAGAGATTGAAAGGATAAGCCACCCTGTGTGTGGCTAATAAAACACACATATTTTATTATAAAATACCAGATCCCAACTGCATTTAGCTGTCCGGCCCATAGGAACAGAGAAAAATGGTAAAAACTAAAATAATTATGAAAAATTGAAAAAACTAAATAAGAAAAGTGCTCCTGACGGGAGGGAAGGGGGGGGGGAGAAAAGGAGGAGGGAGAGTAGGACCAGACAAAAGTGCTTGACGAGATCAAAGTTTTGATATGTTACATGATGGGGTTTGAACACCTTGAAAACTCCCCCCGGAGGGGGGGGGGACTCCGTTCCTATAGGAGATAGGGCCTCGGGACTCTCTAAGAAATGTCGACCTCGACGAGTTTAACATCAAATTTTACTTTTATGAAATATATCCCATTTATCTTGAAAAATACAAAGCAATCGATAAAAGATTTTTAAATAAAAAAGTAGAAAAATCACACAGAAATGTAGCGGAATCGAACCAGCAACCCCCAGAATCAAGAGCATTGCTCTAACCATTCGGCCATCAAATTCACTTCTAGACTTTAACAAAATATTATTAAAATAGACAAATTAGTCAAATCAATGTTTCGAACGCAGGCCTTTCAATTTTCAATTCACAGTAGAGACTCACTCCATATTTTAGTCTCATTCACCCGCTCGCCTCATAATCTTCGTCCGTGAACATGAACATCCCCATTATCTTTTTACGCATGCAGGTACTTTTGCTATGGTACTTCATTGTGAAGTTTGGTAATTTTTGAAATTCAATATTTGAAAAACGGCATAATCATTAGATTTGAAATTTATATCAAGAAAAATACATTTTTTTACCTTTCTAACGCAGTTTGTCTAACAATTTTGTGACAAATACTTTTCGAGCTATTAATTTTTTTAGTAACTTCAAATATTTCATTTTCCGAGATTAACCTGTGGCAACGATGGATTGCTGTGACTTTTCATAAACATGAAAAATGATAGAGATTGAAAGAATAAACCACCCTCTGTGTAGCTAAAAAACACACATATTTTATTATAAAATACCAGGTTGCCAAACGAAGCAAAACTCGCCGGTTACAACGCCACGCAAAAAAATCTCGATTTTGACAGAAAAGAAATCCCGAATCATCTGCGACATCTGTACCAATGACATATACATCATTTTTACAATGCAACTTGGCCGGTCGCTTATTTCTCGGTCGCTTGGCGATTCATCCTCGGGGCCGCTATAACAAAGAAGTACACATCTATTTTAGGTACTTGTATAATTATCCCGGACTGGTCAGATACCGCGCCAATTACACTAATTACAGTCACCCTCATTTTTTGACAACTATATAGTTTGTTTATTTATTATAGTTTATAGTTTTTTGTTATTTATTTATTATTGTTCATTTATTATATTTTATTTATTTATTTATTTTAGGCACAGATGTCATATACGTAAAACGTTGGCGCGATTTTTCCCCCGCCAGTTTGGCGAAAAAAATAAATTGTTGTTTATTTACTTTTATTTTTTATTTTGATTCTATAAATTATTTTTATTATGTATATCAATATTTATTTATATAAAACTATCCTTTATTTATTTTTATTTCCTTTTTTAAAATAATAGAAGCGTACGTTATTATTTTTTTTTAAATATTGAAATAAAAAATCACGTGCTATTATTGCATGCTATTTGTTACTTATATTCAAAAACAAAGTTTTCGCCAAATTGGCGTTATAAAAAATCGCGCCAACGTGGTGCGTATATGACATCTGTGTTTACGATAGACACATTGTCTACGATAAACAAGATTGGCAATTGACAAGCGTTTTTGGCGATCTGTCTCCCAGCCCGGATAATGTGTAAGTACCCTATTTTCCCCCTGACACTTCAAATGTAAATGAAACATCACCTTTCTGATCTTCCCTTTCATCGAGCAACTTTTGAAAGTAATCAGCGGCAAAGCTATAAATGTCTTGAGGATTATTTCTTATCACCGCATAGCTGAGATCGTGAAGCATATTCGGAAGTTCTCCAGGAACAACAGGACGTGGTCTTGTAACAGACATTCTGTTCCCTTAAAGTCCCCTTAATAAATTCGATTTGAAATGCTAATTGAAGAAAAAAATAAGTTCAAAAGCTAACGTAAATATAAATCCGACTAGAAATTGACACTGTTTGCGATCTAGTTTACACTTGCTTCGTTATAACAGCAGCAGCAGCATCAACAACAAAATGATACTAATAAGTTGCCATACAAAACAAACTTTTGAGTTGGAGTGAAATGCACGTGTAATTAGACAACCATGGACGCAATACCGATTCCATTACGGAAAACAGTCGGAGACAAACTATGATACTATCATCCTTATATATTATTTCTCCTGTCAACATCCCTTTTACTCAGAAAATATGAAACGCAGAACAGCGAATGAGATACCATATGAAAGGTTTTAGAACAGGCTTCTGACATAGCCCACTTAACAATTCATTAAAACATGTTTTTGATTAAAATTTGCTGAAATTAAAAAATTAAATCGGCATTGTTTTCATGAAAGAAATGAAAGGTTTTCCTGAAATTATTGTTGCCAAAAAAATAAAATATCACATTATATGATGCTCATAGCAATTATTATAAAAAAAACACCGCACGGATTTATTTTATACTTATGATTAAAAAGCAAAATTTAAATTGAAATGTTTAGATTTATATTTCTAAGTCCCATGGTTTTCCCGAAGCGGATGGCGTCATCCTCTAATGCAGTCAAAATACGATTGTTATTTTTTTTTCTCGCGCGTGCCTTTAGCAATCTTGGATCAGCTTTTACTCTAACTTTGATGGAATAAATTAGATGATATTCTGGCTTGACTAACAACTAAATGTTGTTTGCAGATATTTTTATCCTTGCTTTTTTTTTAGAAGTTTAAACCTGCATCTAATAAATATTACATATTGATAAAAAATTATACTTCTCTACTAGAATCCGTCAGGCCGAAATGTCGGAGCATTGAGTGGGATAAACATAAAATATAACATTAACAATATATAATATATATTTTTTATTTTTATATTTACTGTTTAATAATACTTATAAAAGAAAATTTACAATAACAGCTGTTGAATCTTCAAGTGTTTATTCGGTCAACAGTTGCCTCAGACACTGCTCAAATGCTAATCTATCAGCAAGTGCCCCTATTCTTCTAATTTGGTCTAGCCTATCCTTTGCGAAAGGCACTTCAATCAGAACATCTTCTAAACGTCGAACCCTGCTAAACGCGACATAAGTTGCTCCAAGTGACAACTCTTTTTCACCAATGTCCACAGCTATTTTTGACAAAATTAAACTTTGGGATTTGTGTATGGTGACAGCGTATGAAACTGTTAAAGGTAACTGAGTACGGGAGCATGAGACATTGTTTTCTTTCCAAGACTTTGTAATAGGTTGACAGGAAAAAGTCTTTCAGTGAGAAATGGTCCCCGATAATCATCAAAATGAACCATTACTGCCTGTGGCAAGCCTGGAGGCCGTAATCCTGGCCCGTAGACAATATATTTTACCGTACCAAGTGCACCGTTGACCAATCCTCCCTCTGTCCACAGATTGGTACGCAACATAATTCTGCATCCAATTGCTAAAAAAAGTTCAGCCTGAAGTCCAGACGCGTGCTCATCTTCACTCCATGTTGCTATTTGATTATTGTGGTCTGCTAATATTCTTGCCACTGGCCATTTTGATTTACGAAGTACTTCTTGATTATGTTCTTCAGCTTGCTTGTCTGTGGAAAAAAGGCGTATGGCATCTTGAAATCTTTCAAGTTCAGCCGAAGGCTGTATAGCTTTACGTCGTTTCATATAAGGATGCGTATTGGTCGCCTGTAACTTCGCCTACGGAAAATGAATCAAGAGTCTCTCTAATCTGTATTTGCTGATCGTCGCTTTGTCTCATTGACTTCGTTAAGCTGAAACATTTTTCAAACATCTTAAGAACTGTTTGTCCACGTAAAGCCAAAATGTCTTTTATAGAATGTCTCCTATATAGAGGTGTGTCTTTTACAGGCTGTAGCTGCCTAATATCTCCAATCAGGTAAACAAATAAGCCTCCAAAAGGTTCAAAGCTGTCTGGTTTACCTTCGCGACATCTTTGCTCAAGTGCAGCCATCAGACGGCATCCGATCATTGAAAATTCGTCAATAATGAGAAATGAAACTGGATTCATGCTGAGCTGTAGATTTCTTGCTGCTTCACTTCCTAAATCAGCAAACGATTTAAAACATGTTGGTACTTTTAGTGCAGAGTGAATTGTTTTGCCCTCGACATTAATTGCAGCAGCACCTGTTGGAGCCAAAACCATAATAGCTTCCGGTCCTAACTGTTCGGTAACTCTTTTACGAATTTCTTTTATTACCGTACTTTTTCCAGCTCCGGCTTTCCCAATAATAAAAGTACGTTTAGGGCAATTTATAAATCTTGATTGCAAAGACGAAAGCTGTTGCGTGCATAAGTGAAGTATTTTTTGCTGCTCATCTGTAAATCTGATCTCAGACGTATCGTAATTTTGATGCACTGTAAGTTGTTGTTCTTTACAGTAATTTAAAAATGAAGTAAAATTGCGATCAGGGTACTTGTAACTCTCACTTTTCCACTCACATGCATGATCAATCACGCGTTGCCCCAAAGTATCCTCGTTTGTCTGCACAGGAACTATGGCAGCTGCTGTCATATATGGATCAATCTCGCGGTATTCTTCTTGCAGGATTTCTGTCTCATGTGTACTGCTAACAGCAGGAAAATTTATTTCTTCGTGTGCATCAATATTTAGATCATTGAATGCTTCCTCCCATGAGTGATATGCAGACGGCAGGCCTTCTTGCAATAAAGAGTCAGAATTACCTCTCCAAGGATAATTGAGTAATACTTGTTGCCTATAGTATTCTTCGGCTAGAGTTGGGTCGTGGTTGAGTGATGTAAGAGGAAAAACTCTGACAACTGCATCTTTTCTTCTTTGGTGATAATCGACTACTCTTACTGAGAAAGATTTTGCAAACTAAAGAAGCGTGCAGGAAATAAGTTCCTCCGGCCGCGCGCAATATTTCTGAAGCATTTTGATGGTCTTTCGTCGCTTGAAAAGTTTATTTCTTCCCAGTTCTTATCACGAAGCCGTATTGTAACTACTTCCCGACTACTGTGATACATTGGCCATCCCATTAATATGTGTACTACCTCTTGGGCTGAGTAATCCTTTTCAGAAACAGAAGACGAAATAAGATTTTGGACTGCTTGAACCGCTGGATTTGTTTCGTTCATCTTATTTAAAATCTCAGATAACAATTCCTTGTAAGGAACAGAAGCTGTTTCTGATTTTGAGGCATATTTGGCAATGTAATGCAAAATCGCATCCTTTGATGTAATAGGACTGAAATCCGTGTTAGCTCTCCAAACTTGTGACACGAAGCAATTGTAGGTATTCATTTCAGAATCGTTTCTTTTTGGCAAAAAGCTAATTATGCCATTTTCTACTTGAAGCTTTGGAGAGTCGCACTCTGCTTTTGGAAAACCAAATCTGCAGCTATAACTATTTGTACCTCGTTTTTTCCTTAGGCAATAATCTCCATGTCTTGTGTGACGTTGGACTTGATTTAAGAGCTGAGCGAGATCTTTTTCACGATCTTCACTGGAAATGTCTGAAAAGCGAACTCGACAGCGGTGTATATCATTTACGAGGACGTCCTTGTCAGGATTTACAGCACTGCATAGTTTTTCAAAATATGCTGTTACGGCTGCTACATTTTCAGCGTTAGTCATGTCTAGTGTTTCCATGTTTGGCGCCCCTCTTAACCACAACAATCCTTGCATGTGAGAACTTCCACGCCACTGACATTCGAAACGAACCCAGTAGTCGTCTATTAAAAACAACGGCATCAAGATTTTTCTCAAAAATATATCACAACGTTTTTGAAAGAGCAAACCAGTCAACAGAGGGTTGTCGTGCATTAATTGTCTGCGTTCTGTATCAGTCAGCTCATTTGGATCTCTGTTAGGCTCTAAAAGTCTGAAAAGATCAGGCCAGTGATAATCAGCTGCAGACAGTATAAAAAAATTGTTGGTGCTCCAATTTGTCCTACCATGGAAAGGAGTTCACCACAACGTGCACGCCAGTATCCTTTTGTGGATCTTAATTTGCTAGCATAAATCATAATGTGTTTTGCCATTTCTGGTTGCCTATTCAGAATATCACGCATCTGCTCTACCGTCTTATTGCTGAACCTATTTCGCTGAACGAAAAAACGCCCTTTAGCCAAAGACTGCCACCGAAGAATTGAATTCATGGCAAAGTAGCGAAATCGGGGGTCTTTAGCAAATCGCCCATCTTCATACTTCATTAGGAACTTAAAATACTCATCAGGAGAGACTGCTTTTTGACGAGGTTGTCGTAAGTCAGCTGTACCATGCGGAAAAAGATGAGGAAAAGCACGTGCTATGTAACCCTCTTCTTGAAATTCGTTGATAGGCTGTGAATTTAATGAAGGTGAGGCACACGAATTGCGTCATTTATTAAGTTGTTTTGATCTACCGGTTCAAGTAGCGGTCTAAATGACTCGCGCCTTATTTCCTCGTTCAAAGTATCAATATCCTCAGTAATATCAGTTGCTGTTGGTAACATTTGAGATACGTCCCCATTCTCAGGTAATGTAGCGATCAAATCTTCATCAATTGTGATATTTGAATAATAAGGATTGTGAGCTTTAAGCCATCTGAGCGCTTCTAGAAGGCGTTGTGAGCGAACAGAAAACTCTGCACATCCTGATAAAGTATCTTTTGTCACTAACACAGTTGAAGTCATATCTGAAGGATTGACAGGCAGGCGCGAAATAAAACTCTCAATATTTTGTTTAAAGCTGATTACATTTCCGCTGTATCCATACTGTGAGCCTCGTATACGGTAAAGAGAAACCACTGGATGCATTTGAGCGATCATCATTTGTTCAATGTAGCTCAGATATTTGAGACAAATAGGAACTGGACCTGGGTCCATCGAATTAGTGGCAGAAAACTTGAAAGCACCATCTCTACACTTGCATGTCTGGCAGAGCCCAGCAGTATTTAATATATCAGGGAAAGCTCTGTGACACGTATTACAGGACACATAGGTGATTTGCGATACCTCTCTATCAAACCTGATTGCTTCATTCATTTGAGTTGTCAGTATACCGGTACTCTGCAAAGAATCTGAAGGTAACTGACTTGTGCGACTTCTCCGCATTGAATTACGATTCTCAATTCTTCTCATTTCAGCTGATTGCTTTCTCTTAACTGGCATCCTTGCAAATTCTATATAATAAAAACATATAATCCGTTCATATATAAAATGTTTCTTAATATATATATATATTTTTTATCCTGGATTGGCTGGACTATATCAAAATAAACAGATTTACTCTCATACTTCTTTTATACAATAAGCTTGAATGAAAAGAAAAAAAAAATTGAAATGGAAACAAAAAGTTTAATTACACCAATTGCTGAGTTCGATTTAAAAAAAACTAAATTCATGTACTTAATACGATTTAAACTTCATTGCACGTGTTTTAAGATAAAAATGTATGGGGTCCTTATTATATGTAAAACTAGCCGCCACTGGCGACCAGTTTGGTCGCCCTTAAATGTATGTTAAGCATTGTAACAAATTATTTTTATTCATAATTTATTTTTTTCCTTAATCCTTCGCCAAACCGGAAAAATCTAATAGACAAATCAAGAACTTTTGCGATCGTGGTGGCATTTCGCATATTTTTTGTTGTTATGTATTTCATCTTTCTTGACAAAAACCGCTTAACCCACTTTATAATAAATTAATCATTGTGTGTGTGTTTTTAATATAAAATAAACTATTTCATAATAAAATAAAAGTATATGCTGTTTTAGTAATCTCTAATAGGTACCTGAAAATGGGATTTTCTCGCCAAAATGGCGCAAAACAAAAATTCCGCCAACCCTGGTGCGTCCGTGACAGCTGTTCCAATTTAAAATACATGACGTTCACATTTTTCTTTAAAATAGAAAATAGATAAATAAGAAATATTATCATAAATCAAAACATTTGATTTCAAAATTAAAATATCGTTTCTAATTAATACACACGAAAAATAAAAGCTGACAATTTGTTTCGAAATTTGATCCATTAAATATTATTACATGAGTTCAACCACGGAGTTCAACTTACATCAAGAAAAGATCCGAAGGAAGTTGAGTTGTATGGAACAGAATTATGGTAAACTTTGACTGTCTCACTGGTGCTGATTATTTTTTTTTACACCAGGCAGCGGTCCAAAAATTCATGGTTTAATATTTTAAACGTTCACAACGAATGAATCTTTTTTTTTTTGTTGTTGTTTACTTTCATGGATAGAGAATTTGAACAGCGAACCTAATTGAAACTGAAGTTATTGCAGAATGTATACATAATTGAACGTAAGTCATCTCTCAAATATTAATTTATTTTGAACGATCTTTCTAAAAATGTAACTTTTATGCAGTTTTATTAGAAAAAATAATTTTGAATAAAAATGGCTGCCTGGCATATGAAACAGTGAAGCGGCATCCCGGAACTGTTGAGGACAGTCACATGACATACGGTTTTATTATAGAGATATATGTAAAATATATAAATTAATATATGTAAAATATATAAAAGTAAAATATATGGGACCGAGATTAAGAGCTTTTACTAAAAGGTTGTTTCCGAGTATATTGTTATTTAAATAAGTTTCTCATGATAAAAAATGGCAACAATATACATTATTTCAATTTTCTTTTTATTTAATTCAAAAGTTTTTCATGATAAAAAATGGCAACAATATAAATTATTTCAATTTTCTTTTTATTTAATTCAAACAATCGCAATGTTATCTCTATGGGGAAATGGAAAATTCTAAAGCAGACGATTCCGGGCGTTAGAGTGGACGAATATTTCTGTTTTTCAATCCCCGGCGAGATTTTGCCACTACCGACTTCCAGTCCAATTTTGGTATCAATGCGGCAAATATTTAGGCCGCTATCGTGTACACAAAAGTGTAATTTTTCATTCAAACAATCGCAATGATATCTCTATGGGGAAATGGAAAATTCTAGAGCAGACGATTCCGGGCGTTAGAGTTGACGAATATTTCTGTTTTTCAATCCCCGGCGAGATTTTGCCACTACCGACTTCCAGTCCAATTTTGGTATCAATGCGGCAAATATTTTGGCCGCTATCGTGTACACAAAAGTGTAATTTTTCATGGGAAGCCGGAGCTTTGCTCCGACAACTAGCAAGTCGTAGAGAAAGTGAATTTATTTCTGTTAATACGTTCACTTACCCGGTTAAAATTAACGCACTCTTAACTATGTTCCATCAAGAGTTTACAGTGCTAAGGAGAAAGAAAGTAACTAACAGACACAAACGAGGAAAAAAACGTATTATTTACCGGAAACTGGATTCTAGTTGCTAGCTGCGATTATAGCTGTATTTAATCTTTAATTAGTGACATTTACGTTACTCATCAAAGAAAAAAAAAAAAATCGCCAACGCGAAACCGAGCCGGATTCGAAATATTCAAACCTGAATTCAAAGTAAAAGAAGATTAACCAGTATTTTAATACAATACGTATTATGGAAAAGTAGCCAATAATTCAATCAATTTTATCTATTTTGTATAAAAATAAACACATGCACACTCATTAATATTCAAATATATATAGTGTTTTTGATTTGAAAAAATATTCAGGACTTTCTTTTGAAAAATCGGGTCCACCCAACCTGAAGAGTCAAAACCCAACCCGCAACGAAAAAAGTTAGCGTCAACCCGGACCGCGGGCTCGGATAAAATCTGGTTACCCGACCCGATGCAGGACTCTAATATAGTGTTAAAATAAAGATTATTTTAAATCGATTACAAAATAATGACGGAAACGTCTGACGTTAATAATTTTTAAGGAAGGTTTCTTTACGTAATATGTACCGAATATTACTCAGTCATCCAATGTTATACTCGTGTGTAAAAAAGAAATTATTTATTGTTTATAACTACGACTGCATTTAAATCAATTGCTGTTTATTGAAGCTATGGCAACCTTTCAGGTTGCCATAGTTACACAAACAAGGAAGCAGTAAATGATGCAAATAAATGGCAGAAATATACTAAATTATTTAACATGGAGGCTTATATAAGAGGGCGAAAGATTGAAAAAGAGGCGAATTTGGTATAAAAAAATCTGCATTGCAATTGTAGTAAGTTTTTATGATAAAATAATGTTTAAGGAAAGAGTCGGGTGAGTGAAATAATGTTTAAGGAAAGTGTCGGGTGAGGAAGTATTTTTACTTCCTGTTATTACTCTTAAGGATTTTTCAATGTGTATACTAGAATCCGTCAGGCCGAAATGTCGGAGCATTGAGTGGGATAAACATAAAATATAACATTAACAATATATAACATATATTTTTTATTTTTATATTTACTGTTTAATAGTATAAAAGAAAATTTACAATAACAGCTGTTCAATCTTCAAGTGTTTATTCGGTCAACAGTTGCCTCAGATACTGCTCAAATGCTAATCTATCAGCAAGTGCCCCCATTCTTCTAATCTGGTCTAGCCTATCCTTTGCGAAAGGCACTTCAATCAGAACATCCTCTAAACGACGAACCCTGCTAAACGCGACATAAGTTGCTCCAAGTGACAACTCTTTTTGACCAATGTCCACAGCTATTTTTGACAAAGTTAAACCCTGAGATTTGTGTATGGTGACAGCGTATGAAACAGTTAAAGGTAACTGAGTACGGGAGCATGAGACATTGTTTTCTTTCAAAGACTTTGTAATAGGTGTGACAGGAAAAAGTCTTTCAATGAGAAATGTTCCCCGATAATCATCAAAATGAACCATTACTGCCTGTGGCAAGCCTGGAGGCCGTAATCCTGGTCCGTAGACAATACCTTTTACCGTACCAAGTGCACCGTCGACCAATCCTCTCTCTGTCCACAGATTGGTACGCAACATAATTCTGCATCCAATTGCTAAAAAAAATTCAGCCTGAAGTCCAGACGCGTGCTCAACTTCACTCCATCTTGCTATTTGATTATTGTGGTCTGCTAATATACTTGCCACTGGCCATTTTGATTTACGAAGTACTTCTTGATTATGTTCTTCAGCTTGCTTGTTTGTGGGAAAAAGGCGTATGGCATCTTGAAATCTTTCAAGTTCAGCTGGAGGCTGTATAGCTTTACGTCGTTGCATAAGGGATGCGTATTGGTCGCCTGTAACTTTGCCTACGGAAAGCGAATCAAGAGTCTCTCTAAACTGTATTTGCTGATCGTCGCTTTGTCTCATTGACTTTGTTAACGTGAAACATCTTAAGAACTGTTTGTCCACGTAAAGCCAAAATGTCTTTTATAGAATGTCTCCTATATAGAGGTGTGTCTTTTACAGGCTGTAGCTGCCTAATATCTCCAATCAGGTAAACAAATAAGCCTCCAAAAGGTTCAATGCTGTCTGGTTTACCTTCGCGACATCTTTGCTCAAGTGCAGCCATCAGACGGCATCCGATCATTGAAAATTCGTCCATAATGAGAAATGAAACTGGACTCATGCTGAGCTGTAGATTTCTTGCTGCTTCACTTCCTAAATCAGCAAACGATTTAAAACATGTTGGTACTTTTAGTGCAGAGTGAATTGTTTTGCCCTCGAAATTAATTGCAGCAGCTGATTTTAAGCTAAGTTTAAGGCTGATTACATTTCCGCTGTATCCATACTGTGAGCCTCGTATACGGTAAAGAGAAACCACTGGATGTATTTGAGCGATCATCATTTGTTCAATGTAGCTCAGATCTTTGAGACAAATAGGAACTGGACCTGGGTCCATCGAATTAGTGGCAGAAAACTTGAAAGCACCGTCTCTATACTTGCATGTCTGGCAGAGCCCAGCAGTATTTAATATGATATCAGGGAAAGCTCTGTGACACGTATTACAGGACACATAGGTGATTTGCGATACCTCTCTATCAAACCTGATTGCTTCATTCATTTGAGTTGTCAGTATACCGGTACTCGGCAAAAAATCTGAAGGTAACTGACTTGTGCGACTTCTCCGCATTGAATTACGATTCGCAATTCTTCTCATTTCAGCTGATTGCTTTCTCTTAACTGGTATCCTTGCAAATTCTATATAATAAAAACATATAATCCGTTCATATATAAAATGTTTCTTAATATATATTTTTTTTTAATCCTGGATTGGCTGGACTATATCAAAATAAACAGATTTACTCTCATACTTCTTTTATACAATAAGCTTGAATGAAAAGAAAAAAAAATATTTTGAAATGGAAACAAAAAGTTTAATTATACCAACTGCTGAGTTCGATTTAAAAGAAAAAAAATTCATGTACTTAATACGATTTAAACTTCATTGCACGTGTTTTAAGATAAAAATGTATGGGGTCCTTATTTCAGAAAAGTAAAATATATGTAAAATATATAAAAGTAAAATATATGAGACCAAGATTAAGAGCTTTTACTAAAAGGTTGTTTCCGAGTATATTGTTATTTAAATAAGTTTTTCATTATAAAAAATGGCAACAATATAAATTATTTCAATTTTCTTTTTATTTAATTCAAACAATCGCAATGTTATTTCTATGGGAAAATCGAAAAATTTAGGGCACACGTTTTTGGGCGTTAGAGTTGACGAATATTTCTGATTTTCAATCCCCGGCGAGATTTTGGCACTATCTACTTCCAGTCCAATTTTGGTGTTAATGAGGCAAATATTTTGGCCGCTATCGTGTACACAAAAGTGTAATTTTTCATGGGAAGCCGGAGCTTTGCTCCGACAATTATCCCGTCGACCACTTTTCATAACAAAAAACTATCGCCAAATAAACGGGACAACGTTGCCATTGGAATATCAAAAAATAAATAAAATATAATAATTTAAGGACACAATTGTTATTTTAATTAATAAAATAACTACTAAATCAGTAAAACATAATCTCATCAAAAAGTCACCTGTAAAAAAAGCAGCCAAGTCTCGTAACTCATTTACCGTAAAAAGTACTGAGATCGTATAAAACCAAGTTTAACTATCTTATTAACTCTGAAATTTTCATTCACAAATCACTCCTAGTCTCTACATCTTTAGTTAATTATTATTTTGTGACTTGGCAATTACGTAGCACGAGAATGTGTTGTATAGAGTTAGTCTTAATCAAATAATACTATAACATATTAAAGTGTAATAACTTCCCTGTGCGTATATCATTTGCTTTAGTTAAATTATCCCATCCCATCCCATGACATAGTAAGGTGTAATAACTTTCCTGTGCTGCGTAATTGCCAAGTCACAAAATAATAATTAACTAAAGATGTAGAGACTAGGAGTGATTTGTGAATGAAAATTTCAGAGTTAATAAGATAGTTAAACTTGGCTTTATACGATCTCAGTACTTTTTACGGTAAATGAGTTACGAGACTTGGCTGCTTTTTTTACAGGTGACTTTTTGATGAGATTTCACTTCTTTTTGTAAGTAATCCTGCTTTTCTTGATTTTGGGTTCTTTTTGGAGATCATCCACTGATTTTCGCTAAGCCCACACTCTGTCCCTATTATTTACAGGTATCAAAAATTTGAAGCTTTAGTTTCGTTTGCAAAGTACTGTAGATAAAAAGAGATTTCAGGTTCCTAGGCAAGCACTAAGTTAGGGGAGGGGGAGTGTCAAAAGTACTCTCAATTGCTTCCAGGATAGTTGCTATCCATCTGAGATATTACTCGCAGCCCTAGATACTTGATATTTAACATAAAAGAACTTTTTAGTATAAAAAGAAAGCCAAAATTAAAATTTCCGTAAATTTCCAATAAATCAAACTATATTCCTTTTTTCAATGTTTTTTTTTTCGTTTTTTTTTTAGTCTTTTTTTTATTATTTACGGATTTTTTAATTTTTCCTTACTTTGTGTACTAAACCCTGCCTTTCTGCCAAATGTCAAGCTTCTAGGACTATAAAATCGAATTATTTTCAAATTTTCAACTTTTTATAAATTTATTGATTTTTCGATTTTAATTCTAAGTTACCTGATTGTCATGCCAATATAGTAATTATTTGATCCGTCTTCTTAGGATCATTTAGGTTCAATTTAGAGATAAATCAAGTGAATCTTAGAGTCACCATGATTTTATTTAGAAAGGACTATCAAGCCATAACCAGCCAGTAATATCGGGGGGGGGGGGGGGTAGGGGGAGCTGTGAAAATTTTTGTGGGGCTAACATCATTTAACAATCCATATTTCATACGTGAAGTAAATAGAGTACAACCTGTGAAAGAAAACAAACCTGTCTATAAAGAAATCGCCTATATCGTAGCCAGTCTATAGCGGAACTTTTCTATAACGAAATTCGTAAACGAAAGAAAAGAAAACCATAATCCGGGAGAAATAACATAAAACAATTAGGGGCGTTGTACTAGCTAATAGGACAATTATCTTAAAACTAATGTTTCTAGCAGTACAAAATCAAATTGTTTTCGAATTTTCGATTTCTTAAAGATATTTCGATTTTTCGATTTTATTTTCGAATTTAACGAATATTTTAATTGCTCCTTTTATTGAATAGTAAATACTACCTTTAGACCAAGTTTTAAGTTTCTAAGACTACAAGATAAAATTATTTTCAATTTTTTATTTTTTCGAATTTTTTTTTTATAATTTTCTGGATTTTTTAATTTTTTGTATCTTTATTACAAATTTCAAGTTTCTAGCGCTACAAAATCGAATTATTTTGAAATTTCCGATTATTTTCGAGTTTTTTATTCTATTTTCGAATTTATTGTGATTTAATGTTTCCTTTTTCTCTATCCTAAACAATAAGTTTTCGCCGAATTTTAAGTTCTAAAGCTACAAAATCGAATTTTTTTCAATTTTTCTAATTTTTTTTTTCGAATTTTACAGATTTTTTATTTATTTCTTTTTTTGTATCCTAAATACTACCTTTAATCCAAATTTTAAGTTTCTAGCTTTACAAAATCGAATTATTTTAAAATTTTCGTTTTTTTTCGATTTTTTGATTTTATTTTCAATTTTTGTTGTGTTTTTAATTTTTTCTTTTTCTGAATCCTAAACACTATCTTTACAGCAAATTTTCAGTTTCTAAGACTACGAGATCATATTATTTTCAATTTATCTCCTTTTCTTTCTTTCTTTCTATTTTTTATTTATTTATTTTATTTTTTTAAATTTTCGATTGTTTTTTTGAATTATCCTTATTTTTTAATGTTTCCTTATTTAGTATCTTAAATATTACCTTTATTCCAAATTTCAAGTTTCTAGCGCTATATGAAATCGAATTATTTTCAAAATTTCCTTATTTTTCGATTTTTTTATTTTATTTTCCAATTTTATTGCGTTTTTATTTTAACTTATTCTGAATCCTAAACACTATCTTTACCGCGAATTTTAAGTTTCTAAGGCTAAAAGATCAAATTATTCTAAATTTTTTTTTTTAATTTTTTCGAATTTTTGATTTTTTTTTTTCGAATTTTCTGGATTTCTTAATTTTTCCTTATTTTGCATCCTAAATACTACCTTTATTCCGAATTCCAAGTTTCTAGCGCAACAAAATTGAATTATTTGAAATTTTTCGATTTTTATCGATTTTTCGATTTTATTTATAAAAAAAATTTGTGTTTTTGACGTTTTATTTTTCTGAATTCTAAACACTACCTTGAAACCAAATTTTAAGTTTTTAAGACTACAAGATCGTGTTATTTTCAATTTTCAATTTTGTTCGATTTTTTTTTGAATTTTCGAATGTTTTTTTTTTTTCCGGATTTTATAATTTTTTCTTTCTGTGTATCCAAAACACTAGCTTTATTCCAAATTTTAAGTTTCTGTGGCTGCGGGATCTACCCATTCTTTTTGATGACGCGAGATGGAGTGAGTGTGTGAGTGACAAAAAATCGAAACTTTGAGTTCATATATCGTCTGCACTAATTTATGGGTATTTTTTTAATTATCCATATTTTTTAATTTTCCCTTATTTAGTATCTTAAATATTACCTTTATTCCAAATTTCAAGTTTCTAGCGCTATAAAATCGAATTATTTTCAAAATTTCCTTATTTTTCGATTTTTTCGATTTTTTGATTTTATTTTCGAATTTTATTGCGTTTTTTATTTTAACTTATTCTGAATCCTAAACACTATCTTTAATGCGAATTTTAAGCTTCTAAGGCTAAACAATCAAATTATTTTAATTATTTTAATTTTTTGCGAATTTTTCGAATTTTTGAATTTTTTTTTCGAATTTTCTGGAATTTTTAATTTTTCCTTATTTTGCATCCTAAATACTTCCTTTATTCCGAGTTCCAAGTTTCTAGCGCAACAAAATCGGATTATTTGAAAATTTTCGATTTTTTTCGATTTTTCGATTTTTTCAATTTTGCTTTCGATTTTTTTGGTGTTTTTGATGTTTTCTTTTTCTGGATACTAAACACTACCTTCACACCGAATCTTAAGTTTCTAAGACTACAAGATCGTATTATTTTCAATTTTCAATTTTGATGGAATTTGCTGAATTTTCGAATGTTTTTTTTTTCGAATTTTCCGTATTTTATAATTTTTCCTTTCTTTGTATCCTAAACATTACCGTTTTTCCAAATGTCAAGTTTCTAGGACTACGGGATCTACCTAATCTTTTTGATGACGCGTGAACGAGTGAGTGAGGGACAAAAAATCGAATGTTTGAGTTCATATATCGTCTGAACTAGAAAAGACAGAAAGTTGTAATTTTAAATTTTGGTCCTGTGTGCCAAATACTCTAGAAAAACGAAGTTTCAAATTTTTTGAATACTCCAGCGCGGAGATATGGGGGGGGGGGGTCAAAAGTGCCCTGAGTTGCTTCCAGTAAAGTATGCTTACGGATGTCCTCTCTCGACTTGGCGGAGGCACTGCCGTGCCTCCAGATTATATAATTGCACGGTCTAATGAAGTTATTATTTGAAACGATATCATTTAATTTTTCACATACTGATTAAAACTACGCACGTTATTTTTTATTTGTACTTGGATGTTTATTTCCATACTAGCCGCCACTGGCGACCAGTTTGGTCTCCCTTCAATGTATGTTAAACACTGTAACACGTTACTTTTATTCATATTTTTTTTTCCCGTAATCCTTCGCCAAACCGGAAGATTCTAATAGACAAATCAAAAACTTTTTCGATCATGGTAGCATTTCGCATATTTTTTGTTGTTATGTATTTCATCTTTCTTGACAAAAACCGCTTAACCAACTTAAGCATTTATGCTTCATATCCGTTTGCTTATCAGTTGCAATATGCTTGCTAATGAGGAGATTCTTAAACATATTAAGTAGTTTTCCGTAATTGGATCCATTGCCAAATGGCGTATTTTAGTTAATACGATTTGGTGCAATGAAGTCTATTTTGTGAAAGTCTTTAATGATATCCACCATTTACACTGAACCATATTGTTGCCAATATTTTTTTGTTTGTTTATTTCTCGCTAACTTTGGCTGTAGACTTGATTACGGGAGAATCAAGAAGAAAATCTATCATTATTCTCATTTAAAACGTCTTGAATAATGTGACATAATCGGAGTGCATATTATAACACGTAATTTTCGAGTATGGTTTGGTGAAACATTGAACTTTTGGAAGCCAATTTTGATAATCACGTAAATATGTCACACCAACATTACCGCCTATAATTCTAATTACAGCAACCCGTTTTTTCTCTCTATATTGCAACTCTATAGTTAATATAGTGCCCCGGTGCGTCTACGACAGCTGTTCCATCAGAACATTTGATTTCAAAATAAAAGTATCGTTTCTAATTTGCGCACGCGAAAAATAAAAGCTGGTATTGGCGATTTAAAAAATTCTATTGGCGAGATTTGCGCCCAAATAACACAAAAGTACTTAATGATGTTATGTATTTTGTAAATGTATATTAAATTACTGTTTTGAAAGCGATTGGTCATTAATAATGGTAAATATGATTGGTGATTAACAATCATTTTCGGTGGTCTCTCTTCCTTTCACGTATAATACATAAATACCAAATTAACTGACAATTTGTTTCGAAATTTGATTCATTAAATATCATTACATGAGTTGTATTTGTTTACATTCAGCTTACATCAAGAAAAGATAAAGAATGAAGTTGAGTTGTATAGCACATAATTATGGTAAACTTTGATTGTGTCACTGGTACGAATTATTTTTTTTGACACCAGGCAGCGCTCCAAAAAATCTTTCATGGAAAACTAACTTTACGAACGATTATCTCCATGGTTTAATGGTTTAATATTTTAAACCTTCACGACGAATGAATCTTTTTTTTTTTTGTTTACTTTCATGGATAGAGAATTTGAACTGCGAAGCTAATTTCAACTTAAGTTATTGGAGAATATATATATAATTGAACGTAAGTCATCTCTCAAATATTAATTTATTTTGAACGATCTTTCTAAAAATGTCACATTTATGAAGTTTTATTAAAAAAAATAATTTTTAATAAAAATGGCCGCCTGGCATATGAAAAAGTGAAACGGACATTCCGGAACTGTTGATGACAGTCACATGACTTACGGTTTTATTATATAGATTTGTAACCATGGAGTACATCGAGCCACAATTTTCATAAATTAAATTATGTTTATCGTTTACACATTGTATTTTTACGTGTTACAAACTCTATGGTTTTTCGGTACTTCTCTATTATCCCGTCGACCACTTTTCATAACAAAAAGCTATCGCCAAACTGTAACGCCAAATAAACGGGAGAACTTTGCCATTATAGTATCAAAATAAATAAATAAATATAATGTAAGAATTTAAGGACACAATTGTTATTTTAATTAAGGAAATAACTAATAAATCAGTAAAACATAATGAAAAATACACGCAAATGTCGAATTAAAAAGCACTTGATGAAATAACAAACACGTGTAATGCTTCTGACATCAAGTAAATGGGACTGCATTTTTGGCGTTTAATCTTACAGTTTGGCGATGTTTTTTGTTATGAAAAGTGGTCGACGGGATAATAGAGAAGTACTGGTTTTTCTTATAATACATGGTTTGTATAGATTCGAGGGGAAAATTATATTACTTTCATAAAAATGTATTTGGATGGTTTCTTGTTAATACAGTCTTGCCAAGGCTGTGGTTTTCCTATTAGACTTAATGTTATCTATATGCTCCATTTTTCTGCAACTAAATTTCCTCATGCCAATATAGTAATTCATTGATCCGTTTTCTTAAGATCGTTTATGTTCAATTTAGAGATAAATCAAGAGAATCTTAGAATCACCATGATTTTATTTAGAAAGGACTATCAAGCCATAACCAACCAGTAATGTCGGGAGGGAGGGAGAGATGTGAAAATTTTTGTGCGACCAACATCTTTTAACAACAAATATTTCATATATAAATTAAATAGAGTAAAGCCTGTGAAAGAAAATGAACCTGTCTATAAAAAAAAGGCCTATAACGTAGCCAGTCTATAGCGGAACTTTTGTATTACAAAATTCGTAAACAAAAGAAAAGAAAAGCATAATCCGGGGAAAATAACACAAAACAATAACGGAAGGTGTACTAGCTAATAGGACAATTATCTTAAAATCTATCTAAAACAAACTATCCCCATCCTGTGGGATTTGTTTTTCAATGTTTTACTTTATTTAATGCAAAACATAGATTGAATCCGACAACTCATAAAAAAGTCCTCCGGCCTGTACCGGCAGGAAAAGGTAGCTTTCCTATATCTTCGTTTTAAAATTTTAGCTAATCTTACTCGAAAACAGCAAGTTAAAATGCAAAGAAACCGTTTACAAAAGATTCGTTTACACTGAATTTGAATAAGAAATTCGCCAAATTATTGAGCTATAGCCAAGTTGGCTTCATTTATGAAGACTTATTTTTGTCGCCAAATTTGGCGAGATTTCGCCAATTGTCGCCAAGTTTGGCGAGAATTTGGCGCTAATGGATATGAATATATAGTTTTATGCGTATGATTGGGAAAATGATTACAACAATGAAAAAAAATAATTTGCGAGAAATCGCGTTCACTAAAACTTATAAATTTATATTAAAATCATTAAAATTACAGACATTACAATACACTTTCATAAAACATTAAAAACATATTAAAATTGGACGTTTCGGATTTACATGGAAAATCCCTCTTCAACAACAACATTTCACTTAGCGTAAATCATAGTTCAAAAATATCAACAAATAGAAAATGCAACGTATCAAAATTTCGAAGTCAAAGTTACAGTTATAATGACACGGAGTATTCATTCGGGATTGCACCTGCTTGACCATTATTGACCATAAATTTATCGTTGTTTTTTTGTAATGTGCTGTTTTGTTTCAAAATGTCAGCCACCCTAGAATTTTAAACTGCTCTATCTCAGCCAATTTTTAAGATAGAGGTAAAACAAAAAATGCTCTGGAATCCGTGTATCAAGTCCTAACACCTAATTAAAAAATAAACTTGATTTTTTAACTTTTTTGTATATTTATTTTAGTTTTAAAATTTTCCGTGGCCGCCATCTTGAAACAAGATGGCGGACCAAGCTGGCCAACGAACTCGGTCGAGGCATTCGTGAGCTTAATACACACAATTAGTTTCATCCAAATTAATTTATAAATACGAGCGTTATCGTATCAAATTATTTTCATTTTTTCAATTTTTTTCGAATTTTTTTATTTTTTTTTCGAATTTTCTGGATTTTTTTAATTTTTCTTTTTCTGTATCCTAAATACTACCTTTATCACTAATTTGAATTTTCTAGCGCAACAAAATCGGATTGTCTTCAAATTTTCGGTTTTTTTCAATTTCTTCGATTTTTTCAATTTTGCTTTCGATTTTTTTGGTGTTTTTGATGTTTTCTTTTTCTGGATGTTAAACACTACCTTCACACCAAATCTTAAGTTTCCAAGACTACAAGATCGTATTATTTTCAATTTTCAATTTTGATGGAATTTGTTGAATTTTCGAATGTTTTTTTTTCGAATTTTCTGGATTTTATAATTTTTCCTTTCTTTGTATCCTAAACACTACCTTTTTTCCAAATGTCAAGTTTCTGGGGCTACGGGATCTACCCAATCTTTTTGATGACGCGTGAACGAGTGAGTAAGAAGTGACAAAAAATCGAATGTTTGAGTTCATATATCGCCTGAACTAGAAAAGACAGAAAGTTGTAATTTTAAATTTTGGTCCTGTGGGCCAAATACTCTCTATAATTGAAGTTTAAAATTTTTGGGATACTCCAGCGCGGAGATATGGGGGGGTCAAAAGTGCCCTGAGTTGCTTCCAGAAAAGTATGCTTACGGCTGTCCTCTCAAGACTTGGCGGAGGCACTGCCGTGCCTCCAGATGAAAAATACACGCAAATGTCGAATGTAATACCACTAGATGACGTAACAAACATGCATAATGATTCTGACATCAAGTAAATGGGACTGCATTTTTGGCGTTTAATCTTACAGTTTGGCGGTAGTTTTTTGTTATGAAAAGCGGTCGACGGTTAATAGAGAAGTACCTAAAAAATATTAGATTTCAGTGCGAAATCTTCGCACGGGTCCTCTGGTCATATATATTATTTCTCCTGTCAACATCCCTTTTTCTAAGAAAATATGAAACGCAGAACAACGAATGAGATACCATATGAAAGGTCTTAGAACCGGCTTCTGACATAGCCCACTTAACAATTCGTTAAAACATGTTTTTGATTAAAATTTGCTGAAAATTAAAAATTTAATCCTCATTGTTTTCATGAAAGAAATGAAAGGTTTTCCTGAAATTATTGTTGCCAAAAAAGTAAAATATCACATTATATGATGCTCATAGCAATTATTATAAAAAACACCGCACGGGTTTATTTTATACGTATGATTAAAAAGCGAAAATGAAATTGAAATGTTTAGATTTATATTTCTATGTTCCATGTTTTTGCCGAAGCGGATGACGTCATCCTCTAATATAGTTAAAATACGATTGTTAATTTTTTTTTTTTTCTCTCGCGCGTGCATTTTGCAATCTTGGATCAGTTTTTAGTCTAACTTTGATGGAATAAATTAGATGATATTCTGGCTTGACTAACAACTAAATGTTGTTTGCAAATATTTTTATCCTTGCTTTTCCTTTAGAAGTTTAAACCTGCATCTAATAAATATTACATATTGATAAAAAATGATACTTCTCTATTTTCCCGTCGACCACTTTTCATAACAAAAAACTATCGCCAAATAAACGGGAGAACGTTGCCATTGAAATATCAATCAATAAATAAATAAATAAAATATAAGAATTTAAGGAAATAATTTTTATTTTAATTAATAAAATAACTACTAAATCAGTAAAACATAATGAAAAATACACGCAAATGTCGAATGTAAAACCACTAGATGACGTAACAAACACGCATTATCTTCTGACATCAAGTAAATGGGACTGCATTTTTGGCGTTTAATCTTACAGTTTGGCGGTAGTTTTTTGTTATGAAAAGTGGTCGACGGGATAATAGAGAAGTACCTAAAAAATATTAGATTTCAGTGCGAAATCTTCGCACGGGTCCTCTGGTACTTTCATATTAGCCGGGCGCAAATCTCGCCAACAGCACATTTTTACTTTCTGTAATAGAAAAAAGTATTGTAATCGAAATTTTTTTCGACTTCCGGTTTTCGACGGATTTACACGATTTAGGGGTCAGAGTTCCCGATACACATGTTATTACAAAATATCTGTCTGTCCGTTGGTCCATGTGTCTGTCCTCACTGTAGCATCGAAAAGTGTATGTAGTTATGCATATAACTGAACCAAATTTCATTTATATGTTTTTGACTATGGCCAGAAGATTCCAGTTGTAGTTGGTGCTATTTCGCCGAAAGGGGGCGCTGTGATCATGCTCTTTTTGCGATTTTCTCGATTTTTCATAGTTGTTTGTGCATCGGCTGCACGTGCAGCGAATGGTTTTTTCGTATCAAAGTAACAGAAAGCTTCGCAAGCAGCTGACGTACAACAGAATGACGAAAAGTATTGAATTTATTGGCGATGTGATAGCGAATTTTGAAGTATTAACATGTATGAGATAGAAGAAAGTTTTGGAATTGGCATATCCGATTAGTTTTTTTTATTTTGCGTATCTAAATTAGAAAAAAAATCCTTTGATGGTGAAATAAAATGCTTTGGTTTATGGTATTATTTATTTATTCATTTATTATTATTGTTATTATTATTTTGCATTTAAAATGAAATGAATGAAAGACATGTACAGTGACCTCTTACTTATACGCGATACACGGTAATTATTTTCAGTACGAGTTTTTATTTAAAGTAATTTTCGCCTTATTCTATTACAGAATTTATAAATCGAATTTTGCTATTTTAATAAAAAGTAATTATTAAACATCGCGTATAAATGAGAGGTCATTGTATTTTAAATGTATGTAACACATGTATTTTAAATAAATATTATGCATTTCAAATGCAATGAGTGAAAGGTTTATATTTTAAATAAAATGAATGCATTACAAATGATAGTAATGGGGGACAATAACTGACGATTTATCACCTGCGCCCGGCTAACATAAAAGTACCCAAAAAAAGGACTAAGAATCTGCCTCATTTGAAGATTTTATTGGCGAATCAGCTGCCTGCAAATTCTATCTTGGAAAACGAAAATCTAAAAGTTCTCAATAATTTTAGTCCGTTGCGTTGTGTAAACAAAATCTGCTAATAAGGCAGGTATTATTATTATTATTTTCTTTTAAAGTGAAAATTTCTCTAGGGGCGCCGAATTTTTTCCAAGACAGGCTAGATAGACCGGGGCACCTATAATATTTTTCTTAAGTGATTTAAATTGATTAAACACTAAAAGAAAAGTACGATTGAAGGCAAAAGTGCTTTTATTTGTTCCAAAAATACATTAATTTTGAAAAATAATGTTATCTAACATACACTGATATTATTTATAATTTATGAAATGTACTTACATATCGTTGAAAAATATTGCAGATGTTTATTAAATATTCAGAAGTAATTCCTATTTTATATTAAATAATGAGATGTCTGTCGTTTCTTAATAATATATTTTGAAGCTTCATTGTAACGGTAGCAGCACTGCCGGATTTCCATATTTTTCTTACTGCAATACAACCAAGTTGCTGCATTCAGTTATGTTTTTACGGGCGCGAACATACATGCGTTTTAGTAAATACGGCATTAACTAATTTCACGAATTTTTTAGATTTCTACACAGCGAGGGGGCGTTTTTTATTTTACGTATTATTATTTTTCAAATTTTGGTTTTCTTGGACGCGATGCGCAAATACATGCGTTTTAGTGATCGCGGTATTACCGAGTTTCAGGCATTTTTGAGATTTCTGTACCGGAGTTTTCAATTTGGCCTCCTTTTATATTTAAAAATTCAGAATTCATATCAGGAAATTCCGAAAGAAGAATTTACCTTATGTAATCAAGAAATGTCTGTCATTTAATAAAGCAAAAATTATTGTTCAGAATTTCTGGCATGAATTCAGAATTTCCGAATAAAAATGAGGCCAAACTGGCAAGCCTGTTCTACACAACAAGATTGAAGCATCCAGTAATGTTTTTTGGTTTTCAAGGGTTTTCATTTTTGGTTTTAATTTGTTTTACTTACCTTTCTACTTAAATAACCGCCTTTCTTTAACCCTTTCAGGGGCAAGCACTTGTGCTCCTGTAACGTTGAATTCCCACCGGAATTTAGGAAAGAATTTAGTTCAAAATAAGAATATGCAATTTTTCAACTTTTTCTCGTCGAAGTTAAAAAAGTAAAATGTAATTAAAAGTTTCTGGTTTGAATCGGATTAGTATTCCAGTACGATTAGGTGGTATATAATATATACCACATATATTCCAGTACGATTAGGTGGTATATAATATATACCACCGCCCCTCAAAGGGTTAACAACAGCACATAGTGAAATGGAAATATTTAACTCTGTGTAAATGGTACTGCATAGTGAAATACATTTGATTTAAATGAAGCGGTAGTACATATTGGAGAAACATTTAGACAGATAGAAGAAATTGTTTGTTTCCATTGTTATTATATTAATGAAAAGATAACTTCTGGATTTTAATTTTATTTTAAATAATTGCATACGTTACACTAAGTGCTGAATACAAAATAATAATAATAAACTTAAATTATTTGACAAAAAAGAAAATTAAATTTATTTACCTAAAATTTTTCAAAGAATAATCGGAAATTCAGATTAGCTTAGATCAAGTAAATACCTGAAATTGTTATCCAAAATGAAAATTCCTGACTTTCAATCAATTTAATTGGAAATCAGTAAATGAATAAAAATGTAATTTAACTACAAAAATTAGAGGACAAAAAATAAATGCTTAATATTCAAATTTTATTTGCTTAATAGGCGTATAGCCAACATAGTGAAAAACTACCCAAGCCGGGACTCGAACTTTATCTTTTACTATGATTACGATTACTTTTTCACTATGTTGGCTATACGCCTATTAAGCAAATAAAATTTGAATATTATGAATGCAAGGCGTGAGAAATTTTCTCTGGAAAAATTTCCAAGTATTAAATATGAAATAAATGCTTATAAAACATAATGCCTATATTCCACACATGAAAGAAATTATAAGAAAAAGACAACTGCTGTTGAATTATGCTGTTTATTAATTATAAAAAGATCCTATATTTAAAAAAAAAACTATAAAGTTACAAATTACATAATAAAACACTCACATTAAAAAAAATACATATTTATTTACAACCTTCACAATAAAATAGAAACCAAGTAATGATTTACAGCATTATACAACATTACAAAATAAAATTTCTTTCCTCAACATATTTTTTTCCTTTTGTAACAATCAGGTTCTTTCCACCTTGTCTTTATCACGGAAATATTTCCTTTGCACACAGCATCTATAAAGAAAAAAGACAAAAATATACATCTCTACCTAATTTTGTAGATGCATTACATTCATTCAAAAGTCAGATATCAGAATATATACACAAGTTGTACAATAAATTATTATTATTATTATTATTATTAAAATTTCTTCAAAGGATTTCACAGTAAAATTTACAACTATTATTAGGAATTTAACCATTTGAGTTCTAAGGGATATGCAACGTGTAATGTTGTTGAGTATGTCAAAGACTGACTCAAGTTAAACACATTTTTAATACAACACAGCACAAAACATTACACTCAACTTCGCTAAAAAGCGCGTAAACTAAAAAAGAACATAATGCAAATATGAGAAAGTCTCTAGACGAGATCCATCCCCGTACTCCGAATAATTACACAGTCTCGCGCGATACAAATTCGCTCAACTCACTTCACTTCATGTTTGGCAAAATATCTATGGATATTTTGCCGAAAGTGGCAACAGCGCCATCTATACGTTATTGAATCTAGGGAAGGCAGTCATTTTGTTACAAATATTTATATTCACCACTTTAAATGCACAGAAGTCAATGAAACTGTACTCTTATCATCCTGAATTTGGGAATACATTGTGTTTAAAACCTACTAGCTGAATCTATGTAATTTCTTGTACTATTTAAATCATTTAATTGATTTGATTGATATAGAAGAAAGTTTTGTGATAGCCACAACATACTAGTTTTCCTTGTTTTTAATTACAAAGTTATTCATTATGTATTTATTCATACTTTAAAAACAAATCAGCATTTTCTTATTATTTTGAAAAACATCATTAAGTTAAAAAAAAAAAATTCCCGAACTATATATATGTTACGGTCAATATGATTAATCCGGTCATTATTAATAATAACTGGTTATTATTAATAATGACCGGATTAATCATATTGACTGTAACATATATATATACATATTAGGGATGCACCGGATGTGAAATTTTGCCGGATACCAAATATCCGGTACAAAATTTTACGAATATCCGGTATCCGGCCGAATACTTTTTTGTTTTTAATCTCTATAATAAAACCGTATGTCATGTGACTGTCCTCAACAGTTCCGGGATGCCGCTTCACTGTTTCATATGCCAGGCAGCCATTTTTATTCAAAATTATTTTTTCTAATAAAACTGCATAAAAGTTACATTTTTAGAAAGATCGTTCAAAATAAATTAATATTTGAGAGATGACTTACGTTCAATTATGTATACATTCTGCAATAACTTCAGTTTCAATTAGGTTCGCTGTTCAAATTCTCTATCCATGAAAGTAAAAAACAACAACAAAAAAAAAGATTCATTCGTTGTGAACGTTTAAAATATTAAACCATGAATTTTTGGACCGCTGCCTGGTGTAAAAAAAAATAATCAGCACCAGTGAGACAGTCAAAGTTTACCATAATTCTGTTCCATACAACTCAACTTCCTTCGGATCTTTTCTTGATGTAAGTTGAACTCCGTGGTTGAACTCATGTAATAATATTTAATGGATCAAATTTCGAAACAAATTGTCAGCTTTTATTTTTCGTGTGTATTAATTAGAAACGATATTTTAATTTTGAAATCAAATGTTTTGATTTATGATAATATTTCTTATTTATCTATTTTCTATTTTAAAGAAAAATGTGAACGTCATGTATTTTAAATTGGAACAGCTGTCACGGACGCACCAGGGTTGGCGGAATTTTTGTTTTGCGCCATTTTGGCGAGAAAATCCCATTTTCAGGTACCTATTAGAGATTACTAAAACAGCATATACTTTTATTTTATTATGAAATAGTTTATTTTATATTAAAAACACACACACAATGATTAATTTATTATAAAGTGGGTTAAGCGGTTTTTGTCAAGAAAGATGAAATACATAACAACAAAAAATATGCGAAATGCCACCACGATCGCAAAAGTTCTTGATTTGTCTATTAGATTTTTCCGGTTTGGCGAAGGATTAAGGAAAAAAATAAATTATGAATAAAAATAATTTGTTACAATGCTTAACATACATTTAAGGGCGACCAAACTGGTCGCCAGTGGTATCAGTAGTTTTTTTATACGTATATTTTTACACACATATACATATATTTTTATACATAGTTTTTTTATACATATCAGTAGTTATTCAGGGTCATTGAACATAAAAAGATAAACCATTAAGTATTTTAATTTCTCTGTTTTTCATACTTATAAATTTTTGTTATTTATAAATCGTAAGCATCCTATTGAAGCGTCTTTTTCTTTTCTTACATACTCGTACATATTATTACTTACTTTTTCTATGACGAATGTTTTCTAACAGAATTTAAATAAAGAAGCTCCTCATTGCAAGTATCTTGTTTTGTAGTAGAAAGGGGACAGTGAACTATTCAAGAAAGTGGCACAATTCTTTTCATGATCACTATTATTTTACCACAACTGGTCTTCCATCCATAGATAAAATAGTGACAAAAGATTCAATAAAATCATTTTTACTTTAGAATTGTTGAAAAACACAAGAAAAAGAGACAACCAGAAGAGTGAACGCTTTTTCTCAGAAAAAGGAAAATATTTGTGATAAAAACATAACAGAGTTTGAAAATGATGAGCACCATAACTTGCCTTTAATTATAAATAATTAGTTGTCATATTTTAAATATTATATTTTCATTTATATATAAATCCTATAATTTCATTTTTGCGAAAATATGAATTATTTCTACTAACATTATTTTAACGGGATAATGTTGGTAACAAACAAACAAATTAATTTTGTACTAACCTTTTCTGATAATGTTATAAAATGATTTAGAAAATGAGTCACTATTCGGCAATCGGATATTGAAGTATTCGGACGGACCGGATATCCGGTTTGAGTGCCGAATAAGCAGGATATCCGGCAGGAGACGGATATCCGGTGCATCCCTAATATATATAAGAGTGGGTCTATAATCTTTGGTTGTCAAAATCAATTTTGACGATCAATCCAGTGCAAAATATACGTAAGTAACGGCCGACATTTCGATATGTCTGGCGAAAAGAGGCAGTAAACCACTGAAATCCACCCCTATGGGAATATTCTGCCCTGCTACTGCTTGTAGAGTACATTCTCTGGTATTTTCGCGAATACAGCACTTATATAAATTGAATACCCATTTTATCATCACTTAATTTGTCTTTTTATACATTTTATATCCATCATTCTTTCTCGAGTCATTTCACACATTTGAAGGGAACGGTAAAATTATCATTAAGGTCATCCCAAAACGATTAATATATATATATATATATATATATATATATGAAACAAATTAAAAAAAAAAAAAAAAAAAAAAAAAAAAAAAAAAAAATTTTTTTTTTCGTCGTTGACTTTATTAAGACTATAATTCTGTGTAAATCCCATTATTCTAAATTATTTTCTCGCTCCAGTATTCGATTGTCAAAATTACATCTAGCGAAATATATAG
This sequence comes from Maratus michaelseni, assembly GCA_963931845.1. Classification (NCBI taxonomy): domain Eukaryota; kingdom Metazoa; phylum Arthropoda; class Arachnida; order Araneae; family Salticidae; genus Maratus; species Maratus michaelseni. Next base: position 71,032,810 of record OZ007600.1, read on the forward strand.
TTTATTCCAAATTCATTCTCTTAAAAAATGGCACTGATAGAATGTTCTATTAAATTTACGCACTTTTATTTTCTTTAAATAAAAAGCATCCTAGAATCTAATAATTCAAAAAATACCCATTTCCCAGCTAAAAATATTTTACTTTTAAGAAATAACAACCTATGAATTTCTTTTCTTTATTTTTTATTTCCCTACGATTCCTGACAAAATATTACTTTTCAAATTCTGAAAGATTTTAATCTCAATGTAAAAATTATTTTGGCATATTGCCATACTTGATAAAAACATATGTACTCCTTTTCTCTCTGCTTTTATTTATTCGAAGGAAGTAGAAGGCACGAGATTGTTCTAGAACATTTTTTGGCGCGCTTTTGCCAGCTTCGGTAAGTTCACTTCGATATTAATTCGCCGAAGAAGTTAAGCCGTGAGCGTTGATTGGCCTAGAGGCTTTTTAGATAGAATGTATTCTGGCGCGCTCGGAAAATGATATACGGATTTTTTCCCGCGTTTAGAGCAGAATGTTCCGGGATTTCGGTGGTGGATGCAACTAGTGATGTACTTCCTAAATCTTCGAAGGTTCTCCTTGGCCGCCGATTGATTTTAAAGAATACCTGCCTGTACTAACTAAGATGTCTTCTTATATTTAAATTTAAATCATCAAGTTTCGCCACGACCCTAAAATTAGCAGTGCATGGAGTGAGATTTCAATAGAGTAAAGCTTAATCGATTAATCTTTAAATTTTTCGAATAAAGTGTGAACTGGAACGAACTGCCTCTTCTCTGTAGCTTATACGTACACAATGAAGTAAGTCTCGGTGCTCGACTGAAAATCTCCTCGGAGAAACCTCCCTTGCCTTGAATAGGAGTCTACAAAAGTATGGTGACTCCAGTTAAATCGTCACATATATATATATATATAATTTAAGAAATTACAATAACCATTGGAAAAATGTTCCGAAAGCTTAAAAAAACATACCGTACTTTTGTTTTATAGCGGCCCCCACAGTTATGATTATACCAAGGTTGCAGTTACGATTTCGCCAAGATCATCGCAAAGCTTATATATGCATCCTATATACGCATATATATATTCCAAACACTCCTATATGTGCCATATACGTCATTATACACATATTATTTACGTCTTATATACATCATATACACATGTCATATATATATACATCATATCATATATGCATCATATATGATTATAACTTGGCCACATACGTCAAGAAATGAAATATATATATATCATATATTATTATAATGTCATACATGCTTTATAATTTGGCGATAAATCTTGGTCGCTTGGCTATTCATCCTTGGGGGCCACTACAATACGAAAGTACCAAATTTACAATATATTAATGAAAACAGAAACAAAAATATTTCACCCTTGAGGGGCCGCTATAACACGAAAGTACCAAATTTCTGCTTTATTTTTCATATCTGATAATTTGCGTCTATCCTTTTTGTAACTTTAAGATTTTTGCAACGATTTTATGCATTTCTATTGCCCATTCAAAGAAATTTTTTTCTAAAGTTACAGAATTTCGTTAAAAATTCTTCTAAAGTTACAGAATTTCGTTAAAAACGCTTAAAAACATTTCAAATAATAAAGTGACGACGTCAAGAGGTCCATTCTCGACCGAAAACAACAAACATTTTTTCCAATGGTTAAAAAAAAACCCGTTCATTTAATATTTATTGCATAATAATATTTCTGCGATTTTAATGCTGTTAGTAATTTCAAGTGTCTCTGATTTCAATTTCTCAATTTCTCAATGACATAACATTGAAGTACCTTTGTATATTGAATGGAAATCAAGCTATGATTAAACGCATTTTTCACTGTGTAATTGCAGTTTGAAGGGGGAAAAAATCATCAACTCATGTTCAAGCAAAAACCATCAAGCAAACAGTTATAACTAGTCTTGTGATTAAAATTATTATTAATATAGCTGCCAACTTCTACAATTTTCGGCCACCAATAATTTTTCATGGAAATCTTCGCCTTGTTTAATAGCAGAAATTCTTGATTAAATAAGGCGAAGATTTAGAAATTATTGGTGGCCAAAAATCGTAGCAATTGGCAGCTTGTTAATCAAATAAAAATAAGCCAAAAGGTATTCTGAGAAACTTTCCATTTCATTCTTGGGTTTTCGGTTTTGGCTTTTTGTTGATTTGACACAGATGGTGGTTATGTCCAGCACTTATTATAATGTCATCATAATTCTCACAAAACAAAGTAAATCTCTTGAAAAAATTCTCTAAAATAGTACTAAATAGGACGAATACCAAGATTCGACTTGGAGTGTGACGGGCATAGATCAACTATCCTGGATCTAATCCCCTCTTTTGTTAAAAAGTAGGCCATGTGTTCCTACTTTGAAATAGGTGAGTTGAGCTGGCAGTACCTAACGTTACATGCACTATAACGGATGTATGTGCGTTTCGCTCCCATGACAAAAAATATATATCATCACTGGATTTATCTTGTTGTATGGTTATCTTTAAAATATATGAACTTCCGTAATGCCATGATCACTATAACGCATGTACGCTTCACGTCCATAAAAACTAAAAAATGCATTACTGAATGCAACAACCTCATTTTAAAGGTATCTAAAAAATACACGAAATTCGGTAATGCAGCCATCACACTGTACTCTAAAATCAACTACCATTAACTTTCAACTGCTACTAAATGAAAATAGGTCTTTTTCATGCTATACATACTGAAAGTGAGGGAGGCGGATCAATGGAAACCCACCAGGACAGTTGGACAATTTCTAGCTACAAGCCTCTAGGACAGGTGACCCCTTTTCGCGAATGCGAGGGCAGTTGATATACACCCGAGTGGGCAGCTTGTATGTTTGACTAAGTAAGCGAATTGTAACCCTGTGTTACTATATGTTTATTATTTGCTTCCGTGCGTTTGATATGTGCTTTTAATTTTGCCAGAAATTTTTACAATCAGCTTGCGTTGAAATGAAATTAAGCTATCCTTAAGCGCATTTTTCTCTATGTGATTACGTCTGGTTTAAAAAAAAATAATAATAATCAGCCCAAGTTCAAATGAAAACCTTCAAGTAAACAGTTACAATTAACTTTGCATTAATCAAATCAAAGAAAGCCAAAAAAGTCATCTGCGCAACTTTCAACTTTATTTTCCAAATTTTAAAAATATGAAAGCTTTTCGCTTCTATGCAATACAGCTGACAATGAATTAATTTTTATAACGTATAAAGCTTATTAAATCGTTTCTACCGTCCGGGATGAAAATCAAGTCAAAAAGCAAAATGTAAAACTGAGTAATAAAATAAAATAAAATAAAATAAATCTGTAAAATACAGGGTGGGAAGAAAATTCGTATAAAGTTTTAAAATTCACAAAAATAAAGAACAAAGAACGGGACGAGAGTGTGGATTGCCCTAAAGACATTGTACGGATGCAAGATTTTTTATCAGCAAAAAGGTTGTAGTTCAAAAAGTCACCGATAGAGGTCTCATCTTCCAGAAGTATGTTATGAGGATGATTAAGAACTGACTCGGTGGATCCTATATTTGATCAAATCATCAATATGATTGTAACACGAACCTCTATAAACATATTGTTAGTCATTTTCTATATATGTTCATTTGTTTTCTTCGTCGTTTATATAAACAGTTTAGCTGACAAACTTAGATTTGTCATAGATACATTAGAGTAGTTACTGCTTCTACCCACCAAATCGGTGACTCAATCGAATGAACGATCCACCGAATAGCTAGTTACTTTGTAATCATCTTCATTTGCATTCTTCTAGAAGATACATTCGTATTTGCACCCCTTATCAGTGACATTATGAACTGCCACTATTTTGCTGTTAAAAAAATCTCTTATCACGACAATGCAAAATGCACTTGCGTGTCATTAGTTATACTTTGTTTTCATCATTTTTTAAAGTTTATACGGATTTTTCGTCCACCGTGTATTACCATGAACTCTCTAAAAATTTGTAAACAGTATAAAAGATCAACGTACAAGGCAGTTTGGATTTTCCTTTACCAACATTTACTTCCTAAACCTTACAAGTTCGATCCAAAAATGGAAGATTTTTGTACTTTTTAACACTTTCCAACCTAGTTGAAAAGTGTTTATGACTTCGGTTTGTCTGGCCGTATGGCCGTCTGGCCGTCTGCCGTCTGGCCGTCTGTCCGTGCTCTAACTCCCGCAAATATGCTCGGATTGCTCTGCAATTTTTATATGTTATAGTCGTTATCTATAGCATGTTCCCTATTTCAACGGAAGTGTGTAGCACTTATACTTTTTTTACAGGGACACTCAAAAGAATTCCATTACATTGCGGTCTATGGGGAAAAATCACTTGAGGTTTATTTAAATAATGTTTCACTATTTTAAACGCATTGAAATTTATATATATCACTAAGGTGCATTAGAAGAAGCTTAATATGGAATAGTGTGTGCCTAGCACTTATAGTTACTTTACAGGGACAGTCAAAATAATTCCGTTACATTACGTCTATGGAGAAAAATCGTCTGCGGTTTATTTAAATAATGTTTCCCTATTTTAAACGCATTGAAATTTATATAAGGTGCATTACAAAAGGCTTACTACAGAATATGGTGTGTATAGCAGTCATCGTTCATTTACAGGGACACACAAAAGAATTCTCTACTGTCTGTTAACAATAATTCCTGGAAGTGCGTTTTAAGTTACTGAACGCGATTTTAATTTTAACTCGCTTTTTGTCTATTACGTGGTGTGTATAAATTCTGTAGATCCTATACAGGGAAGCACAAAAGTTCGCGAACACATTTCCGTATTATTTAACTCCAGACGGAGAATTTTAAACTGTGCTACGCGTTTCCTAACTGAACTAAAATTTAGCATCCTATGTAGTATATATACAAATCTATAGATCCTATACAGGGCTGATGAAAAGTATTCGGATTACTTAGATGTTATTTTTTAGCTTATTAAACGATATGATTTGTAAAATTATTTTGGAAGCGTTGGAAAGTGTTACATAATCTATGCTTGTCGCATGATTTTTCGTTCTTGTTTGTCTTATAATTTAGTTTATCAAATTTAAAACAACGTAACATCGCAGTACATTTAAATTAAATCGAAATCAGACTATCATTAAAATGTTTTCACCACGTGATTCCAGTAAAAAAAAAAAAAAAAAAAAAAAAAATCACCAGCTCAAGTTCAAGTGAAAATCACCAAGCAAACAATTACAATTAACCTTGGCAATTAATCAATTCAAATAAAGCCAAAAAGTCGTCTGCAACACTTTTCACTTTATTTTTGGCTTAGGTTCTATGCAATAGAACAGTCAATGAATTAATTTATATTTCTTATAAAGTATGTTAAATCTGCACTAAATATTTCTAACGCCCAAGAAGAAAATTGAATCTAAGAACGAAATGTAAAACAAACAAACAAATAAACAATAAACAAGAAAGAAAAATCATGCATCAAATATAGATCATGAAACACTTCCTAACACATTCAGAATACTGTAACAAAAATCCACCGTTTAATAAGGAGAAAGATTATGCTTAAGTAAACAATTTGGAAAACGCATAACACATTTGAAAGCCCAATTTCAGCACTTACCATTTATAGTCTGAAAAATAATCCAAATTATTTTGTGCAGCACTGTATATAATCTATTGGATGTGACAGATTTGTATATAGTGGCTCTCAAAAGTGTTCGTACAGTTTAAAACTTGTAGTAAAAAGGAAGTAACATGGAATTGAATTCGAATATGAAATCCAATATTTTTCAACATCATCTCTATGTTATTTAAATAACACGCAACATTTTTTTTAAAAATATTGACTGATTTTCTTTTTATTTAAAAATGAAAACGGAAGGAGGCAGAGAAAGAACATGCTACAAAAGTCTTCCTACACTGAAACATTTTCGGATAAATTCATAATTAAAATTATCTTCTGTCTCTTTGTTTAAATAACACGCAACATTTTTTTTAAAAATATTGACTGATTTTCTTTTTATTTAAAAATGAAAACGGAAGGAGGCAGAGAAAGAACATGCTACAAAAGTCTTCCTACACTGAAACATTTTCGGATAAATTCATAATTAAAATTATCTTCTGTCTCTTTATTTTTATTTTATTTTTTATTAGTAACATTTGAAAAAATGTTTGGCTTTAATTTTTGCTTGCTTTCTCCGTGATATTCTATTTATTATTAAAAAATAGCTCGTAGTCGTGACGAAACAGCATTTGAAAATTGATTATCTTTCATCATAGTAGTGGTAAATCCGTTCGGAATATTGGTGAATTAGTTAATTTATCACATTATATGATGCAGTATGTGATAAAATGCTTTAAAGAAGAAAATCGGATCGAAAATAAGGTAAGAAAAGGTCGTCCGTCAAAGTTAACACAACGTGATCAGAGATTTATAATTAGAAAAATTGTGAAAAATCTACGTTTAAATGCTGCAAAAGTTGCTACAGAATTTAATGAAAAAATTTCTACTATAATTTCACCTGAAACTATTCAACGAGTGCTGAAATCAGCTGGATTAAATGTAGAAAATTTTTTGTTAGTGCGAAAAACAAAAAAGCTTAGGCTTTCATTCGCAAAATCAATGATAAATAAACCAGAATCGTATTGGAATTAATGTCTTATTTGCAGATGAAAGCAAATTTAACATTTTTGATTCCGATGGGCGTATAATTGTATGGAGAAGAAAAAATGAAGAACTTATTCCCAAGAACTTAGTTGGAACAGTTAAGCATGACGGGGAAGGTGTCCTTGTGTGGGGGTGCATGGCAGAATCCGGTCTAGGTAATTTGGTATTTATTGATGGCGTAATGAATCATGCTCTTTATTTGAATATTTTAAAGACAATTTAAAATTATCAGCCCAAAATTTGGATATTGAAAACAACTTTGTTTTTTATCAAGATAACGATCCTAAGCACACGGCTATCAACGTTCGCCTCTGTTGTCTCTATAATTGTCCACAAGTTCTGAAAACACCACCTCAATCGCCGGATCTAATCTCAATAGAACATATTTGGAGAAAACTGAAGGTTAGAGTACGAAGACACGATATTAAAACGAAAAACGAACTAAAAACAGTAATGATCGACGAATAGATGAACATTGATGCAGAAATTACAAAAAAAAAAAAAAAAAAAATAGTGAAATATAATTTCCAGACGTTAAAAAGCTGTTGTGGAAACTAAAGGATATCCTACTAAGTTCTAATTTAACGAAATATTACAATATTTACTAATATGTAGAGATTTTTTAAAAGTGTACGAAGATTTTTGTGAGATAACTTTTTTGTTATTTTTTTTATTATCGATTTCTTCAAAATAACGTTTTACTTTGTTTTTAAAATATTTTAAGTAGCTTTGTTAAGAATAAGTTACAGATCTTATTATTAAATACCCATTCTGAAATATTAATTTTAATTAACGAATAGAGTATTATTTCACTGAAATTCGTAAGTATACGAACACTTTTGGGAGCCACTCTATATACAAAATAGCATGCAAAAATTTAGTTCAGTTAGGAAACGCATAACGCAGTTAAAAATTCCCTTTTAGCAACCCCCCGTAAATAAATGGAAATGCACTGGAATTATTTTGTGCTGCCCTGTATATGATCTATAGAACTTATATACACAAAGTTATATGCAAAATATTAGTTAAATTTAAAAACACATACCAAAACTGAAAACGCATTTCCAGCAATTATCACTCATATATACTACTGTAACCAAATTACTTTGTGTGTCCCTGTAAATGAATGATAAATACTATGCACACCCAATTCTACAGTAAGCATTTTGTAGTGCACTTCAGTGATATATATCAATTTCAATATGTTTGATAAGTTTAATAGTATTAAAATACATTGCAAAAGATTTTCTCCCATAGACCATAAAGTAACGAAATTTTGTTGAATGTCCCTGTAGGCGAACTATAAATACTACGCACTCAGTTTTCAATACTGAACATACCACAGTAATCCCCAAAAACATAATATGAATTGCATAGAAATTCGAGTATATTTACGCGAGTTAGAGTGCGGACAGACGACCAGACAAATCGAATTCATAAACACTTTTCAAGTATGTTGGTTACAAAAAAATAAAAGCTATAAAATACTATAAACTCTCTAAAATCTTGTAAAACTGTATAAAAGATCCACGAACAAAGCAGATCGATTTTTTCCTTCGTATCATTTAAAGTCCACAAATCTTACGATTGGCTTCAAGAAAGAGGAGATTTCTGTACCTTTCTCTCTTTATATTTAGTGTCTCATTGTCATCATTTAGTGTACATTTATATATTGAATAGAAATTCAGCTTTAATTATTTTCTGTTACGTGATTCCAGTTCAAAGAAAAAAAAATCCTCAGCCCAAGTTCAAGCGAAAATCATAAAAAAATAATTACAATTAACTTTGTCTATTAATCAAATTAAATGAAGCCAAAAAGTCGTCTGCGGAACTTTCCATTTTATTCTGGGCTTTTCGATTCTATGCGGTAGGACTGTCAATGAACTGTGAGGGTTTCCAAGCTGCGTGAATAAAACAACAAAGTAAGAAAAGAATTTGAAACTACCATTGTTACGATTTTAGAATCAAGACTGGGGTAACTTCGTTGATTGTTTCAGCGGTTACAAAATGCGATTTTGTAGTATTTTAAAAGTTCCCGAAGGTGTCCTGCCAAAGGTGTCGGATAACTTTTTGGAGCAAATCGTTTATGTAAAAATTTCCTTTCTAAGTATTTTCGCGATTTTTTAAAAATACTATTACAAATGAATATTTCAAGTATATCTTAAACATGAAAAACTGACTGTATTTCACATTTACTTCTCCGAGAATATGACAAATTGCGAGCTAAATGCATTGGTAATACAGCAGGTTATACACTAATACAAAAATCTTTTGGTAAGGAGAAAGCAAATTTGTAAAATAAATTTTTAGATTCTCTTGCAATTAAGACACTTTTATTCACTGAATGAATATTCTAGAATTAAAAGGCATTAGTCCCAACTCGGACCACAAAAATCTCGAAAGCAGCGTAATTCAATAAGCACATTGCAACGCATCGTAAAAACAGAAACTTCAGTCTTTTGATTAGCAGGAGAATTCTTTGTATCGCCACTGACTTTATTTGTGTTTGCCTTTTGCTTATGTCTTTTCGCTATCCACTTAATGAAAAATGTTTATGGCGTCATTTCCAGTTATTTAGAATTTTCTCAATGTCGCCATTCTTTCAGCTGATATAGAATCGTCACATGGTGACTACAATTTGAAGTCAACGTGACCGATATTTTGACCGTTTGCAACTCATCAGGAAATGGGACTTATCGACGACATATTCTTCTATGTCAAATCTCAACATTGATGATAATAAGAATTTTGGTCCCGGTGTATTCACAAATTAGTCATACTTTGGTCATAATTCTATAATTCGGTACTCATTAAATTGCCAACTTTCTAAATCTACTTTACGTTAGTAATAATATAATATATAAAAATGAAAATTTGTCTGTCAGTCTGTCTTTCTATACAAATCCACAGTTTAGAAGCAAGAATTATGAAATTTTACTTACAGTTGTATAAAAATGCGGTCGAGGCAACTAAAGTAATTCGGAATCGAACGAAATTGTAGTTAATTTTTAGTTAATAAAAAACCAACATCTAACAGCCATTTCCTATAAATTTTAACCATTTTTCGTTCTAGTTAGTTGCCAAAAATTCAAAATTCACAATAAAATTCTTTCCACAGCAATTAATTTTCAATTGAAAAATTTCCAAGTGAAAACTAAATGAAATAAAAAGTTTCAAGAATTAAAAAGAAGATGAATATGACGTCATGTTGGAAGTATAACAGACATTTTCAAACATTTCTCAATAATACAGTGAGTATGAGTATGAGTAAGTACAAAAAGCAGGTGAATATGACATCATTAAAAGAATAAAAACGAAATGAATATGACATCATATCGGATGTTTAACAGACTTTTTCCAAATATTCAACAATCATACAAAGAGCGCATCAATATGAGTAAGTACAGAAAGCAAATGGATATGTCATCAGCAGGTGAATGTAACGTCATACTTGAAATAAAACGGACATTTTAATATATTTGTAACTAATACAAGGAGCAACAATATGATTAATCGGGTTCTCAGACAACTTGCGTATTTTACTGAACAAACGTTCAGTGAGCATGGCGCAAATTTAATTTCATTTTATTAACTTATTTTTGTTTTACTTTCTGTACACATACCGTGTGAAAAACGTATTTAATCATGATAAAAACTATATTATGGAAATATTGGCCTATTTTAACATTTCGAGGCTGTCTGAATTCGTTTTCGCTATTTTTAAATCTATTCTACATGTATATGTGTGTATATGCGTGTATATTAGAATTTACACAAATTTTTAGGCCGCCAGAGATCATTCTTACTGAGCAACTAAAATAAAGATTTCAGATTTAAAAAAAAATAAAATGTCAGGTCATTGTATGGAATAAATACACCATGTCACACAAGAATGCTTTGTAAGCCCTCAATCAGACATTTCAATTTTTAAGAGGCAATGGATTACAAATGCATGGAGTCACTGTTGAATTATCTGGAGATATCCGATAAACATTGCCGGTCATTCTAAAAGGAAGAATGGCGGATGAAATTAACGCATCCCTTAAATCACCACATCACTGGATTCATGTTTGCAATTTGCGACTAACTACAAATATGAGAGTTCATCTGCATGGAAACATATGGAATGACCAATTTTCTGACCATTTGTTACATATTGCGAATGGATTAATACCGCTTCATCCAGTAACTGATCTGTTCAAAATCAGAGAAGCATTTTGTAACACAGTTGTATCAGTTGAAGAACTCCAGGCCAAAGTATTTCCAAATATTCGACAACATTTTACAGACCATAAATGGCTTTGGAACATGCGATTCTTGCACCAAAAATTGATAGTGTAAACAACATCAACTTGAAGATTCAAAAATAGTTACATGGAGAAGCTGCATTGTAAAAATCAATAGATACCGTTGTTGAAGAAAATAACACTGTGCATTACCCTACTGAATTTTTAAACACTTTGGACCCTTCCGGAATATCACAGTATAGCTTTGATACTCATTGATTTGATCACTCATTATACTTCTCAGAAATTTAAATACTCCAAGACTTTGCAACAGTACAGGATTAATAGTTAAGAAGCTCCAACCTCATGTCATTGAAGCAACAATTTTGACAGGCTGTGCCAAAGGTGAGAATGCTTTCATTTCGCGCATATCCCTCATACCATCTGCTATGCCATTTCAATTCAAGCGCCTACAATTTCCAGTTCGTTTAGCTTTTGCCATGTCGATGAATAAGGCATAGGGCCAATCTTTACACGTAGTTGGAGCGCGACCTACGTTATACACGGCCGATGCATGAAGTTTAAAACGTCACATGTAGTGGACAATTTTTTCTCGGCGATTGGTGCAAAACGGGGTGCGCGTCGCTTTGCACCAATCGCCGTGCTAAAATGATCCACTCCGAGGCTAACGAAAAAGAAAGGCTACCGCGGTGCTTTACGCATATCTTTTTTTACAGACTGCGGGAGTCACGTGATGCTCGAATGCACCAATACAGATGTACGAAAAGAGCAATACGTCACTCTAGCGGTCTGTAAAAAAAGATAAGTGGAATGCACCGCGGTGTCTGTATTTTTCGCTAGCCTCGATCCACTCCATGTGATGTTTTAAACGCCATGCACCGGCCGTGTATAACGTAGGTCATGGTTGGAGTCAACTTGAAATCACTTTGCTTTTCTCATGGACAGTTTTGCGTTGCGTGCTCAAGATTTGCGCTCTTCAAGGTATTTGTCCCGAATCAACAAACAAGGAATATAGGCCGGGATCCAGATAGATTTTGCGCTGTTTGCGATACGAGATTGACCAATCAGAAGCCTGTATTTTTGCGAAACATTCGCTGTTTATTAGTAAACAAATTTTGACAGGTGTCAAGGCGGGGCTTATTTCCGTAACTGCGAAAATTTCGCAAAAATGCTATCCAGGTGAAGTTATAAACTCCGCCTTTCGCACTAAGCTAAAAAATAGACATGGAGTGTACGTCAAACTGCCGTATTCAGTTTTTCTGATTCAATTTTCAAGTAATATTTGATTTTTAATAATTTATTTTAATTATTACGGATAGGTCAGTGCGCTGATAACTGTTTTACATTGAAGCAGTTACAATTTTTTGATTAAATACTGAAACATACAGTTTAATGCTTAAAACCGTCATTTTTGTAATCGTTTAGCATGTTTTCTCTATAAATGTACTCTCTTTTTACAAGTCTGTGTAATTGTTGTCAGAAGCAAACTAGTAAAAAGCAGATAAAAATAAATTAAAAATAAAAATATTTACTATCCAAAACTGATGATTTCTCAAAAATGATGACCTTTCTTAGTAGAAATATTTCCCAGACGTAACGCGCCACCAACCTAAAGCAACTGAAAATTGTATCATCTCTCCAGGCGAGCTCAGCCATTGAGCTCAGCAGTTTTCTTCTTGAGTGACAGTTGAAGGAGGAGTTTAAAGTTAATTTTCGCAATTAACTTTTCTCGATCAGTAAAATAGAGAAATTTTCGCAGCTAGTTTTTCGCTATCTCGCATGAAAATCTGCGAGTACTCAGAGGTGCCGCAAAGAGCGTAAGCGCAAAGTTCGGCGTAAGCGCAAATTTCGCAGCGATATTTTCGCAATCTCGAATGAAACTGTGAAAGAGTTTGTATTTGATCGATGTTGCATTTGTGCGTTTCAGTGTACCAACTATAGCAGAATATTTTATTATTCGTCGATTACAACGATGTAAAGCCCCCATTTTATGGCATTTAAGAGATCGGGCTAATCCTTTTTAGCCCTCACTTTTTAATCTCAGTGTAGCAGAGTTTAAAAACCGTTTCAGACTATCTAGAGGACACCAGATTGTTAATACGAGCAAATCTTGCGTGTATATGTGTGTGGTTTTATATATATATATATATACAAATTTTATCTTAAAAACGGCTCTAACGATTTTGACGAAATTTTGTATCCTACCGTTTTGGGGCACCAGAAAACCACTGGGCTAGGTCACATGTTCCAGAAAATTCGATTAGTGGGTCACGGTCAAGCTATTTGTATCTAAAAAACGGTTCAAACGAATTTGACTAATTTTCGGGCACGAGAAGACTATTGAGCTGGGTCACATGTTCGAGAACTTTAGATTAGTGGATCATTTTTGGGTCATCGCGGATCAAGTAAAATTTATCTAAAAAACGGCTCTAACGATTTTGATTAAATTTTGTATCCTACGAGTTTCGGGCACGAGAAAATCATTGGGCTAGGTCACATGTCCGAGAAAATTCGATTAGTGGGTCATTTTGGGTTAAGCTAATTTTATCTAAAAAACAGCTCAGACTATTTAAGAGCCTACACTAGTCACGCGAAAAAACGCTCACGCTAATGTTAAGTCTATGGGAAGGTTATCCCGCGATTTCTCGCTCGCATTTTAATATTTTTAAAGGATTTTTTTTGCGTAGGATAGCTGAGGTCGATCTGCAACGTTGTTAGTTTTTATTTTATTTTTTTTTGGTTAAAGTTTTTTTATAAGCGGACATTTTAAATTTTGGAACCGGTTCTGAAAATGAAAGTACCCTTATATAAAAAAAACTGGAGCCAAAATCGAAAAAGTAAAAACTAACAACGATAGAGATCGACGTCAGCTATCCTACGCAAAAAAAATCATTTAAAAATATTAAAATGCGAGCGAGAAATCGCGCGATAACATTCCCATAGACTTAACATTAGCGTGAGCGTTTCTTCGCGTGACTAGTGTAGGCTCTTAAACAAAATTTTGCATCCTATGATGGTTTTCAGGCAGGAGAAGGCTGTTGGGCTAAGTCACATGTTCGAGAAAATCCGGTTAGTGGGTCATTTTGGTCATGGGTCAAGCTATTTTTATCTTAAAAACGGCTCAGAGGATTTGAACTAAATTTAGTATCCTACAGTTTTAGGGAACGAGAAGACTATTGGGCTAGGTTACATATTCGAAAAACTTCGATTAGTGGGTCATTTTGGGTCAAGCTATTTTTATCTTAAAAATGGCACAGACTTTTAAAACTAATTTTTGTATCCTACGGTTTTGGGGACCGCGAAAACCATTGGGGTAGGTCACATGCTCGAGAAAATCCGATTAATGGGTCATTTTTTGGTCACTGTGGGTCAGGCTAATTTTATCTTAAAAACGGCTCAGAGGATTTGAACTAAATTTAGTATCCTGCAGTTTTAGGGAACGAGAAGGCCATTGGACTAGGTCACATGTTCGAGATATTTCGATTAGTGGGTCACTATGGGTCAAGCTAATTTTAACTATAAAACAGCTCAGACTATTTAGACGAAAGTTTGCATCCTATGGTTTTCGGGAACGAGAAGACTGTTGGTGTAGGTCCGAGAACTTTAGATTAGTGGGTCATTTTTGGGTCAACGCGGGTCAAGTTAATTTTATCTAAAGTACGGCTCTAACAATTTGATTAAATTTTGTATCTGACGAGTTTCGGACACGAGAAGACTATTGGGCTGGGTCACATGTTCGAGAACTTTCGATTAGTGGGTCATTTTTTGGTCAACGCGGGTCAAGTTAATTTTATCTAAAAAAGGCTCTAATGATTTTGATTAAATTTTGTATCCTACGAGTTTCGGACACGAGAAAATCATTGGGCTAGGTCACATGTCCGAGAAAATTCAATTAGTGGGTCTAGCTAATTTTATCTAAAGAACGGCTCTGACTAAATTTTGTGTCCTATGGTTTTCGGGCACGAGAAGACTGTTGGGCTAGGTCACGTGTTCGAGAACTTTCGATTAGTGGGTCAAATTAATTTTATCTAAAGAGCGGCTCTGGCGATTTTGATTAAATTTTTCACCTGACGAGTTGCGGGCACGAGAAAATCATTGGGCTATATCATACGTCCGAGAAAATTCGATTTGTGGGTCATTTTTGGGTCACTGTGGGCCAATTTTATCTAAAATACGACTCAGACTATTTTGACTAAATTTTACATCCTACGGGTTTCGGGTACGAGAAGACAATTGGGCTTGGTCACATGTTCAAGAAAATTTGATTAGTGGGGCATTTTGGTCATATTTGAACTCAAAGCTAATTTTGATCGAGCATAGCTCGTTCGATATTTATTCTAGAAAAGAATAACATTTTTTGCATGATTTGTTAATTTTTAAATAAGAAAAGAATAAACGTAAATGTGTCTTAGAGATTTACATAAGTATTTATTATTAAAAAAAATAATCAATATTTAGATGAAAATAGTTATTAGGGTTTCTTAAGAAGAGTCTTAGGGTCAATTAAAAACGGAACCATTATAAGATCACTCGTGTGTCTGTTTGTTACAGTAGTTTTTCTGGTAAACTGGGGAATGTGGAAAGTTCAAACTTGGAAAAGTCATAAAGCCTATTGACCAGTGTTGAATTCAGAGGATGCCCCGGGGGGAATACCCCCCTTCCGGAAGATTTAAGATCTTATGCTTTTAATGGTTAAAAAAGTACAATTCCCCCCCCCCCCCCCCCCCCCGGAGCCACAGAAATCCCTCCCGCAGAAAAGTGTCTGAATTCAACACTGCTTATTAGCCTTAGCCATTCACAAATATATTTAGGAAAATTTTAGGGAAGGTAATTAAATTGTTTTTTTTTTTTTTTTTTTTTTTTTTTTTTTTTTTTTTTTTAAATATTGTGTGAAAGATTACGTAACCCCGAACTCAAAAATACATTTGTTTTAATTTTAGGTATTATATTTTCAGAGATATCGTCGAAAATGTACTGCAAAAATATGTCCCCCACACCCCTATTTCCGAATCTAGTGAAAATAAAATTTTGAAAAAATTAGGGGTAGTAGGAGTTTATTCAAATCTTTAAGGAAAACTATAGCGATTTTCCTAGGTCAGATAGTTTTTGAGAAAAACGCATTTTTCCGTTACACACAAACTTTACTTTTTGGGCGGTCCGCAAGGGAGTTGCGCTTAAGGTACTTATCGATGCAGAATCATCCAAGGATAGTTAATAATGATTTTCAAAAAATAAATAAATTTGGTAATTAGCCGAGATATTAATTAAATTACTTGTCTTTAAAAAAAATGGGGTTGTAAGAGTGTAATTAATAAATTCAATGTATGGAACACTTTGAGCACGAGTTATACTCGCACTTGATCGATTTATTTTTATGTATACTGTCTGTCACTACGATGAGAATCATGTTTTCAAAAGTTTCTCTTAAAATCTCAAAAACAGTTTAAAGAGTATATAATTGAAAATATTATGCAGTTTCATAACTTTATACTTCATGAAAATATAGAAATATCAATTAAAAAAATATGATAGATTTTTATAAATTCATTTTTAGATAAATGCATTTAAATTGTGTAAGAAGATGTGGTAACTATAGACAGTGCAACATAAAGACCGTTATATCTTTTGACCTAATTGACGTATTTAAATGCGATTTGTGTCATTTTACTCTAATGCGTGTACAGCAGTACTATCAACGCAGGGTCCGAAGGTGGAGTCCTGCACGACTCGAACCCGGAAATTCTGCTTAAAGTCAACCTCAAACCCAAAGTGAAAAAAATGAATCTATATTTTAATACAATTATGAAAATGTAGTTTATAATTATATCTCTAATATCAATTTTATTTATTTTTTAATAAAAATGAACACATACACACTCATTAATATCCATCTTATTAAAAAAAAGTCCTTCCGGCCTGTACCGAGAGGAAAAGGTAGCTTTCCTATATCTTCGTTTTAAAATTTTAGCTAATGTTACACGAAAACAGCAAGCTAAAATGCAAAGAAACGTTTACAAAAGATTCGTTAATACTGAATTTGAATAAGAATTTCGCCAAATTATTGAGCAATAGCCAAATTGCCTTCATTTATGAAGATTTATTTTGGTCGTCAAATTTGGCAATATTTCGCCAAATGTCGCCAATTTTGGCGCTAACGGATATGAATATATAGTTTTATGCGTATGATTGGGAAAATTATTACAACAATGAAAGAAAACAATTTGCGAGTAATCGCGTTAATGTGCTGTTTTGTTTCAAAATGTCAGCCACCCTAGAATTTCAAACTGCTCTATCTCAGCCCTTTTTTAAGATAGAGGTAATCCAAAAAATGCTCTGGAATCTTTGTATTCCTAACACATAATTAAAAAATAAATTTGAATTTTTATTTTTTTTGTATATTTATTTTAGTTTTAAATTTTTAAATGGCCGCCATCTTGAAACAAAATGGCGGACCAAGTTGGTCAACGAACTCGGTCGAGACATTAGTGACCTTAATACACACAGTTAGTTTCATCAAAATCGATTCATAAATACGGGCGTTATCGTATGACATAGGTCATATATATATAAATCAAAATTTGAGCGGAGGGTGGTTTTGGGGTCTGGGGGTCATGATCGGTGAAAATATATCGAAATTTTCCGGAACTGCTTTCCTCCGAACGGCTGCAATAGGTAGCTTTATACTTTTTTGTATTGAAAGCTACCTAATATTCAGGACTTTCTTTTGAAATAGATCCATTGTTTAAAACTTTCACCTGAATCAGACCCGAAAATATCTAAACTAAATTTGAAAAAGACCCATACACGGAACTTTTTAAGTGAACCCGACCCACACTGAAATAAATAGCGCAAACCCGAACCCCGGGTCGGGTTTAGGGAAAATTGAGTAACTCGAGCCATGCAGTACTCTACCCAAATGACGGCCTTTGAAGGCTTTTTTAGTACTTCTCAGAATATTTTCAAATACTAGCTTTAAAAAAATGTATATTTTTCAAAGTTATTTTGTTTTAAAATAATTAATATTTGTATATCTTTTTAAGACTTTCTAACATCAATAATAGTCAACATAATATAGCTGAAAAATGTTTACAACTTCGGTTTCCTGTCCACACTTTAATTCCCATAAACACAGTCCAGTTGCCATGTAATTTATATATGTTATTGAGCTTTGCTGTAGCATTATCTCTCTTGAAAATGAAGTGTGCCGTATTTAAAGTCCGTTTATAGGGACTAGAGTCCTGCATCGGATCGGGTAACCTGATTTTATTCGACCCAATCTGTAGGTCGGGTTGATGCTAATTTTTACTGTAATTGTTTCGGTTTCGGCTTAGGAATTGATTCTTGTGGTCGGGTTTAAGTTTACTCAATTTTTCGAAAAAATCTAGAATATTTTTTCCAATGAAAAATACCATATATTTGAACATTAATGAGTACATACATATATATATATATATATATGTTCATTTTTCCACATAAAAGATAAAATTGACATTAGTTATAACTGTATTTTCCTTAATTATTTTAAAACATGGATTTATTTTCTTTTATTTCAGGTTTTGGGTTAACTTGAAATAGAATTTTTGGGTTCGGTCTGGATATAACCCGACCCAAGCAAGACTCTAAAAATAGACAAAATAATTCCATTATATTATAGTCTATTGGGAAAAATAGCTTGCAGCGTATTTTAATGATGCTACACCATTTCAAACAACACGAAATTGATATGTATTTCTGAGGTGCACCGAAACATGCTTTCTACAGAATATATAGTGTGGAAAGCATTTATCACGCTTTTACAGGATCATACTAAAGAATCCTGTTACATAATAGTCCATGGACAAAAAACATTTGTACTGTATTTTAATGATGTTACACTATTAAAAACATAATAAAAACACAGTTCATTTTTTTTGTGTCCCTGTAAATCTATACTAATGAAAGTGAAAGTTTCGCTTTGTATGTGTGTGTCCGATGGCAAGGAAAATCTAGCACAGCTAGAAGTAAAAAAAATTAGGTGAGGATAGTACAAAATCTGTCCTGGTGCACCTGAGAATCATAATTGTAATATTTTGAGAATTAGCATAGATATTAATTAAAAACTCATCAAAATCGCAAAAATGAGATCAGGATTTAGAGAAATAGGATCGTTACAGTACTGTAAAAAACATTTATTGTATAGGAAACCAGGGTCAAATATTCATTTATTTAGTCAAAATTACAGGTCATCTCACACCAATCCGAAATCGCATTTTCATTCATAACTTTCACAGTTGTGAAGATATTTTAACAAAATTCGCAAAAGACTCATCTTTATATGAATCGTAAAGATTTCGTTAAAATATCTTCACTACTGTTAAAGTTATGAACGAAAACGCAACTTCGGATTGGATCAAAATTAGTGATTTGTGGTTGAGTACTTCCCCATAACGTTTTTTTCTCTAACTTTGGCTTATATCCATAACTTATTTTATAATGTTCCAAACTTCTCCAAACTAGTTTCATTTTGCCAAATTAGCATAATAATCAACACTCACAGCTTCAGGGTATATTTCTATAAAAGAGCTACCAGAATTTTCTAATAATAATCTAACCGAAATTGGAAATTAAGTTCCTAGCTTAACGAAATGAATCAATCTTTATAGTGGTCTTCCTAATTAGTCATTTAACGAAGGGTACTGAAAAATCTGCTCCCCCTTCATGTTTTTTCCTCTAACTGTGTCCACGTCCAGTTTCCGTATCTCAGCAACTAATTTTCTAATTTGAACGCAACTGATTCCAAACATTATAATTAACTTAAAAATCACCCTTTTTAACATTAAAGTAAACTTATGATAATCACCCTCTATAGCATTAAAGTAAACTTATCAGATGTATATACCACTCTTTCCAAATAATAATTTCAGATTTTTTTAAAATTTCATTTCAAAGTATCTCGAGTTCTATGGGTCTAATTACGAGTGGGTTTGGCTCATTCAACTTGATGTTGATTTGATAGCCTTGCATATTTTAGCTCCAGCTTCCACCGCCACGGGGCGCATTCTTATCTCGCATTCTATGCACCCGATTACAATGGGACTTGACTCATTCGACTTGATTTCGATCGCCTAAGAGATTTTAGTTCCACTTTCCTCTGCCAGTCGACGCATGAAAAATGTAAAAAAATTTGTTAAGTAATATTTTAATGGAATATAAATTATTAAAAAATAAATATGAATTTTTTAATTTTATCAATGAGTAATAATATGGATCATAATTACACTACTTTGTTGATGAATAAATGAGCCTTATTGTTTTAAAAATCATTAAAAAAATCATTTCATATAAAATAAGGTTAAAGATATAAAATCATATAAATTTGAGGTTTGTTTTAATTTATTATCCCGGGCTCAGGTAACGCCAGGTGGGTCAGCTAGTGAAAAATAAAAGCTAATAGTTGTGGTATGCATTTTTAAGTTCAACTAACTATCTGCATATTACATGGTAGGTGTATAACACAGGTAACGTGATGTGTATAAATTTTATGTACCCTATACACGGCTTCAAAAAAGAACTTGTAAATATTACTGTTTATTAGTGTGGAATTGCTTAAGGGTGTATTCAAATAGAAAATGCTTATTTTGAGACACATTCTCAAATTCATTTTTGCTCTAAAATGCATCCAATTGGCAGGTTCTCTTATTCAGAAACTTTATAATGTCCGTATTGTCTCGATTTTTTGATAAAGGTAGAATATATTTCAAAAAATGCTGTCAAAGTGGATATTTTGAACCGAATTTCCGGAAGCGATAGCGCTGGAAACAAAAAAAAATTATCGTACTGTGAAAATAATTGTTCGCAAATCAATTTCTAATTAACTGAACGAAAAATAAAAACATGGGCCCCTTATAAATCTCTTCATAAATCACGTCGCCAAGTTTCATGTTTTTATTTTTAAAAATGAGTCTGTAAATGTGTCTCAAAATTTTGAGTTGTTGAGCGTGGAAAAATATTTTTTTTGAATACCGCCTTAAGGATGTTTTTCACTTGTGTTATGCATTTTCCTGTTGAATCATTTTTGAATACTAAGAGATGTTTGTACAATGTAAATAAATTCATATATAGGACACGCAAAGAACTATATACATTGTCATCTATGGATAGTAATTGCTGGAATTGCATTTTTAGTTGTATTATGAATTTTTTACCCGAATTAAATTTTAGCTTAATATGTGATGTATATAAAAGTCTGTAAATCATATACAGGACTGTACGAAAGAATTCAAGTGCATTTCTGCTTATTACTGGAGATTGCTTAAGGTGAATTTTTAACTGTGTAATGCATTTTCTAACTGAAATCCCCCCCCCCCCCATAAAATGTAGTATATGTACAAATCTACATATCATATACAGAGCTGCAGAAAAGAATTTGACTATTTTTTGCCATTATGGACAGAAAATTCTGAAATCAGGTTTTTAAATTTATTTTACATTTTCTGAAATATCTACTTACATATCTTCTTTGACTTTATTAGACGGAAGAATTTGTTTTGTAATGATATTCTGGATATAGATATGCACAGGCTCGGATGGAGAACCTTACTTTTTTTCTGCAGACTCGGTCCGGGCTAGATGTTTTTTCCAGCCTTGACCCGTGCAGACTTCTACATACTCTCCTCCGAGTCCATGTTGGGCTGCCATTTTATTGATTTATTTTTGTAAAAGTTAATGTGATGTTCTATATTTGTTTATCAAAATCATTATACATTTAATTTGGTTTAATAAATTAGAGATATTTTTAAAAATCTATTATTGTCTCTCTAGAGCTTTACATTTATGATTTTCTTACTGAATCTTCATTTGAATGTAATTGTCTAAATCATTTTTTTTAAATCAGTGTTTCTTTAATCATATTGTTGTTATTCAGTATTCCATGAATTTCGAACATCACCTGAAAATAAAATCTATGCATAAGTAAGTGTGCTTTTTGAATAATTGTAATGGTAGGATAAAATTGATTCAAAAATATCAGCACGTTTTCTAGAAATTCGGTCGACCCGGACCGAACATTTTACTTTTATATCGAACCGGGCCGGAACAATTTTTTTCTACAAATCGGACCTATAAACTTTGGCCCATCCTATAATTCTGGATGTGCTGGAAAGTGTTTCATAATCTATAAAACTTAAAATAAATGCCTAATGCAGGGTTTTTATTTTAATAGCAGGTGACATTAACACTTTTGACTTCTTCCCCTACAAACATTTTTGAGTTAAAAGGTAAAACTTGATGCTAAATTTACCATAATTTATGTTTTTCTGCAATTTATTTTTACATGAGAGAAGGCTAATTGGAAATGCTGGTATAGCCTTTAAAAAAAGATATGATCTTTCTCCCCTCAGGAATAAAGGTGTTTATTGTCAATTCATACACACATTGTTGACTTGCTAATATGTAGCACAACTGGAATGATCGGAAATAATTTTCCACTTTGTAATAACTTTCACAAACATGTCACAAACTATTTACATGGACGTACGCAAGAAAAGGCTGCAGACTCACCCTCCTCCGCTGTAGATCCTTGAAAAGAGTATTGAGAGAAAATAAATATAAAAGCTGTTTGTGACTGAATTAATTACTGCATGATTGCAATTTGATTGTTTTAGTATTTTAAAGGTTTCTATTTTATATCATTACAAGTTTAAGCCCTTATTAAAATAATTGCTAATATGTAGCATTTTATTTCAACTTTAAATTTTTCATTCACTATTCAATCACTCATTCACTAATGCTACTTAGCATAACTACTGAATGTGTCCAATTTTCTACTGTCTTTGAGTTTTCTCAGCTACATTCCCTTTCTTTTAAGAGGGCTTAATTTCTAACAAAAAGAAATACTGGAGTTTTAATATTCTGTGATATCAACAACTGTAGTGTACCCCTCTCTTCCTGCCCCTTCTTCTGCATATTTGTATGTCATACTTCATTTGCAAATTTAAAGCATTTTTTTCTTCAGCAAAAGAAAAGTCTTAATATTTATTTGAATATATTCTCTATGCTTATGAGCATAGTTGTAACTATTATGTTTGTTTTTGTTATAAATTTTTTTTTTCTGAATAGTAATCTTTGCCTTATTTAACCGTAGAAATCTGCTATTATATAAGATGAAGATTACCATTTGGAAATAGTTTGGTAGCTATGCATTACATATATATATGTATAATAAAATCTAATAAATGAACCGATAGCAAAAACATTTATAAAGGCAATTTTTAGAAAATCATTCTTGTGAAGGATTTTTTTAAATATCAAACCAGTAAAACATAACATAATTATATGTTTCTGCGGCCTTTGGTGCACAATATTTATAAGCTCTCATGAGTTCTGGCTAGTATTTAAATATTCACTAAAAATAAAGAAGTACTGGAACTGTACTCTGGTGCAAATTAAGCACTGCTTTTAAGAATATGAATTTGGGAGAACAGGAACCCTAGCAGAACATAGAGCCCATTCTATCCTTCTAGATATTTTCCCCACTTATTTTGGAGGGAAATAAAGCTCCTTCTGCAAATGGACTTGACAAAATAAGGTAATACAGTAAAGTCAATGAAAATGGAATTTGTCTAGAGTGAAATCTCGTCCTAAGTGGAAAAATTGCTTGGTCCCAGTAAAAAGGAATACTATTTAGTTATAAATGGTGGGGCACTTGGAAAGACGAAATCCAGTCTGAAATGCAATTTTCTTTCGGCCTCTTGCGATTCCATGTCAGCATGTTTCAATCAGGGTTGGCAAGTTTCTTCCAAAGTGGAAAAAAACGCGGAAAAAACCGGCCGGAAGAAATAGGTTTCTTCCAAGTTGAAGAAACTGTTTTTCTTTAGGAATGTACCATATAAGTTGCAACTTTGTGAGATACAATAAAAATAAATGCATTTTTCTAATAGATAACCTTAAGTTAATTTAATTAGACCTATAAAAATTTAATTATACATGATAAATTCATAATTACATCAGTCTTTTAGCCAAGATCCACACACCTGTCTAAAGCTTTCCAATCTTGTGTAAATGAATAAAATAAATGGTACTTTTCCATTATACTAACACCATGCCAAAATGTATGATTATGTGCCATTTATTTCAACCCTTAACGTGCAAAGAATTTTTATTGCAAACCATACCAAACATTGTGATTTACTATTTATTGAACATGAGTCTTTATTATTATTACTTAATCGTAGCCTCACAAAACATCTTAATTTTCTATTTTTCAAATAGAGAATATTTAATATTTGTTGTAACTTATATGTATTGTTGATACTGATATGGATTTTACAATTTGTCAGTTACCAGATGATGAGGAAGCTGCAATAAAATTGTTTCAGGCCTTGGGATACATATAAAAAGCTTTTATTTAAAAACTAGGAGAGTCTTCATTCGAAAAGTGAAATGTTTACTGCAATGCTAAGAGAGATTTACAATTCTATGCCTGTAGTTTAAATTGAGTTTTATTTTACATTTGTTTGTTCTTTTATTTTAAGCCTATATTTGTATTGATTTAATAAAATAGTTCGTGAAAGTCTAATTTTCAAATGTTATATTTTTAATTGCTCAATTGTGTGCCAATTTTTTCTTTTTTTTAATGAATCATTTTACAGGAATTTCATTTTGTGCCAATTATTACGCTTGGCGATGACAGTGGTGTGGGTATAACAGAAATGTACCAAAAAAATTTATCCAAAATACACAAAATCAATTAAAAGTAATTTAATTCAAAGGCACATTTTTTTTTTATTATTTAAACTTCTGTAACCAGTAGTAAATAGTACGTGGATCATTTACCTACTGTAGAATGAAACTGCTTTAAGTAAAAGACAGTGCTTTTAATTTACATTCATCTTATTAAGGGTAATAATATCCAATCATTACTGTATTGAAAGATTTCGTTAAAAGCTCCATTTTCCTTGCTACAGTGCAACATGGTATAACAAAACAAAAATATTTTAGCAGTAGGAGGCTGAAATCAATTTCTCAACTTAGAATGGATGACTGCAAAAGATGAAAAAATTCAAGTCCTGCAAAACATGGAGAGTTCAAAAGAATTTTGGGGTACCCGTACAGCTAATTTTTAGAACATTTAGTTTTTTAAATCAGCATTGAAATATGCATGCTACAACTATACATAATCACAAATTTGTTTATTTTAAGAGTTGCACAAAAGTTTTTAAAATATTGCATTTTTATATAAAAAATTGGTAGTTTTTTTTTTTTTTTTTTTTTTTTTTAAACAGACATGACAAACAATGAAAAAATATTCTCTACCTCTAAAGTTGTAAAAAACATAACCTGTAAATACCTGTTAAACCTGAAGTTTTATTAAAAAATAACTTATTTTTCCATAAATAATATTTTTAATATTAATTAAAGTTTCCAATTTAAATTTCATATAATTAGGTTTTGAATTATATCTTTTATTTAGTTAATAAACTTTAATTTTGAGCATCTGTTTTGTTTTCTGTTGGTTTCTTCCATTTCTTCCAGTTTTTTCCATTTCTTCCAGTTTCTTCCGGTTTTTTCCAGTTTCTTCCACTGTCCTGGAAGAAACTAGTTTCTTTCGGAAGAAACCCAACCCTGGTTTCAATGTTCTTTTGAAAATATAATTAAATACTTTTTCCTCTGGGCCAGAACTAACTTCTTTTTGGGGTCTGAAGATAAGTACTTTCCATTTCTGCAGGTTTGTGAAGAGGAGGGGTATTAGCGCAGGGAGTATGGGTTTAAAAAAGGTCTTAGGAAGTTTAGAAAATGCTCTTCAGTGCTCTTCAAATATTTCAAAAAACAAAATTATTCTTCCAGCTTCATGGTTTTCATACAATCCATATTTCATGCACTGAAATTTAAACATTTTATTTCTCCTCTAGAGATGTAACCTATATGTTATATAAGGAATTTCAGTATAATTATAATGATTATAAACTTTAAGAGGTGGTAAAGCACACTACAACAGATAATTTTTTTACAGGAAATCAAAGATCGCAATCGATTTATTCAGTCAAAACTACAGGGTGCTTCACTTCAATCTAAGTTGGGATTTTTGGTAATAACTTTAACAATAATGAAAATATTTTAATGTTATTTCGAACAAAATTAACCTGTTGTATACAAAATGCTATAATAATTAAAAGTGCTAGAAGTGCACAATATATCAGTTCCATCATTGTAATGTCAACTTCACTAAAAGTGGATTGTCTAATATAATGCTGATTGGATGCAGATGGTGGCTGTTCCGTACCAAGACGCAAGCACTGTTGTAGCAGCGCCACCTATAAAAAAAAGAGTTAATGAGTGGGCAGTGTTGCTCCAAAATTTGTGTAGAAAGGAGCCGTGGTGATCATGCTCTTAATGTTGATTGCATTTTTGAGTTTAATGAGAAGTAAATAATAATAAAAAGTGCTTCGTACAATCCACCATGCGTCGAGCTATTTCTTGTGTTTGAAGAGTGGCCACTTTCAGCTCATCTTGTGATATTGTCTCATTTCATGTGGTGGAAGTGGCAACCTTTTGCATCCAATGAGAGTTAAATTAGATGATCTCTTTTCAGAAAACAATTGAAATTACATGTGCACTGAACGAATTACTGTGTATGTATACCATTCTTTCTGATTTTGTCATATTTTGCACACAACAAATTAATTCGGTTGTAAATAGAGTTAAAATATTTTCATTATTGTTACAGTTATGAGCAAAAATTCTGAACTTAGATTGAAGCAAAGCACTATGTAATTTTGACTGAATGAGTAGATTGTGATGCTGGTTTCCTATAAATAAAATTATTTGGTTCATTGTACTCTACCATCTCTTAAAGATTATACAATGTTTCAGTATAAAACTTACAAAGTGTTTTGTCAAGAAGTTGCTAAATTTTTAAATCAGAGATTTCTTCTTTACCAAATTAAAGAATGATTGGTACTTCTCTATTATCCCGTTGACCACTTTTCATAACAAAAAACTATCCAAACTGTAATGCCAAATAAACGGGAGCACGTTGCCACTGGAATATCAAAATAAATAAAATATAAAAATTTAAGGACACAATTGTTATTTTAATTAATGAAATAACTAATAAATCAGTAAAACATAATGAAAAATACACGCAAATGTCGAATTAGAAACCACTTGATGACATAACAAACACGTATAATGCTTCTGACATCAAGTAAATGGGATTGCATTTTTGGCGTTTAATCTTACAATTTGGCGATAGTTTTTTGTTATGAAAAGTGGTTGACGGGATAATAGAGAAGTACCGAATTATTTCTAAACTTTTTCTTTTGGAAGGGAAGGGGGGATTCTTTTCTATGGTAGATAAAAAGGGCGAAACATACAAAATGCATAAGTAAAATAAAACAAAACATCAGTAAATAAAATTTAAATATATTGTATTAAATTTATAAATAAATTTTGTCGACAACACACATAAAAAGGCAGGCACAATGAAATAATTCTCCTCCAATAAAGATTAAGAAATGAAGAAATAATAGATAGAAAATTATCATAGAGAACTTTGCACTTACGTCAAAATTCTAATACTACCACACACACAGGCCACATTTTACATTAAATATATATTCAAGATGCATTTTACGTTAAAATCATAACACAACACGTTGAAATATTTTTCTAATTTAGCCACTTTTTAACATAAGTGAATAGAATCAATCGATCAGGTTTCAGTATGAGAAATTTTGAAAATATAGGGGTCAAATCAACCAAAAATTTTCAATATTAAACCTGACCATTTCAGATTTTAATGAAACCTTCAGGAATCATTCTCCCTGATGATAGAAATGAGAATATACTTTTATAATTTTTTTTATCTCAGTAAATTTTCATACAATTAATTTTTTTAATTAAAAAAAATCATGATTTTTTGGCTTGTATAAACATTACCAATTTTAAATTTCTCAAGTTCTATCAGGCGTAGAGAGTTGTTTGACACCTCATTTTAAAGAGAATTTCATAAGGTTTAATTTGATATGCAAGTTGACTGTGCATGATTTTTAAAAAGTGAATTTTATTTAATTAAAAAAATTTTAAGTGTTTTTTTTTTTTTTTTTTTTTTGAAAAAATATGTTTTTTGTAATATTATAATCTTTAAATTCTGAAAGTTTTAGAGTGGGATCTCAATGGGATCAGCAGTTATATAAAAATATAATATTTAAAATGAATAAAACAATAATCTCTTTAGCACAATCATAAAGTTGGCGAGGTGCCAACTTTAAATATCAGCCCCAATTGGTGTTTAGTTTTTTTTTTTAACATAACTGCTGATCCCATTGAGATCCCATTCTAAAACTTTCAGAATTTAAAGTTTATAATATTACAAAAAACATAATTTTTCAAATTAAAAAAAAAACACTATTTTCAATTTTTTTTAATTTAATTAAATTAACTTATTTAAAACCAAGCACAGTCAACTTGCATATCAAATTAAACCTTATGAAATTCTCTTTAAAATGAGGGGTCAAACAACTCTCTACGCCTGATAGAACTTGAGAAATTCAAAATTGAAAACATTTATACAAGCTAAAAAATGATGACTTTTCGAAATAAAAAAATTAATTATATGAAAATTTACTGAGATAAAAAGTTATAAAAGTATATTCTCATTTGTATCATCAGGGAGAACGATTCCTGTAAGTTTCATCAAAATCTAAAATGGTCAAGTTAAGTCACTGGTTGATTTGACATGGAATGACTCTAGATAGAAAACTGTTGTAAACAGCAATAAAAATGATATAGGAAAATATTAGGTGAAACAAAAACATTAAAACTGATGGTTATTTTGAAGGCAAAAAATAAATAAAAGTTTTAAAAAGTTTGATAGGCTATATTGTGCTGTCCTCTAAAAAAACATTTTCTGGAATTTTCTCTATATCAATCTAAAAAAGAATGCAAAAAAAATTAAACATTGCTAAATTTTTACAGCTTGTTCTAAGATTTTAAAGTTGAGCATTTTTCATTGTATCACTTTATTATAAAGTGGCAGCCAGCTAAGCAAGAAAAAAAAAAAACCCTATCCAAAAAAATATCCTATGTTACCTGAAAAAAAAAAAAAAAAAAAAAAAAAAAAATCTCCAATCTTACAAAATATACAAAACACAATATATCTTGATAAATTTTATTTATATTATTAGAACATGCATATATATAAAAACAGTGGATAGTACTTTTCTATTCCAAATGTATAGCAAGAAAACACAAATAGAAGAAAGTAGAATTAATATGTGTACTATCCATAAATGAGAGGGTGAAAAAGTTGAAAATAAGAAAATAAATAAAACATAGTAGGCAGTCTATTGTAAACAGCCATAACTTGCATCAAAAAAGCAATTTCATCAAAGTCATCTATAGTACAAGCAATGTCTCCACAAAACCTACTCGACATGTGCTTTCTCTTCTGCATCAGAATATGCGACCTAGAAAAAAAATTAAAAGAAAAACTGATTTTTTTTTTAATGAAAAAATAAACTGAAAAACAGAATTACCTATATTATAACTTATGAGCATGAACACATAAACCAAATGATAATAATAATAAAAATGTAATTATAATAAGAAAATTTATGTGCATTATTACACAGTGACACTAATATTAGTTTAAAATGAAGATTTCTTTTAACTAAAATTAATTGCCATCAGACCCTCTTTTGGATATTATTGATATTTCAGATCATCTTAAATCAGGGTTTAAAAAAATAAAGAAATAAAACCCAAAGAAACCAATGTTTTAAAAAACGATTTTGTTCTTAGTTCTTAAAAATTTTTGGGAGTTCCTCAATATAAACTAACATGTGCTGCAATTTTTTTAAAAAGCCTGTCTGAATTTCTAGCTTGAATGTAATAAGCATAAAAGTAGAAATAGTTTGTTTAAAAACACTCTTTAATAAGCATCCAATGTTTGTCTTAATAATTATGCCTAATTTCGTGGTTGCAATATAGGTTTGTCCTCCAAAAAATCTGTTAATATGTTAATTTGGCACTTTTTAAGATTTAATACTTATTAAGGGTTTAGAGTTGAAATCCCCATTCCTCAGAACTGACAAAGGATAAATGAGATAGGCTGCACCGCCCGGTGCACCTAGCCCGCCGAGCCCTCAGGGACTTATAATGCGCATGACCGGATTTGGCTCTCCATTGAAAAGTGTCCTTTCACTCAACAGAATATGCCCATTTGTCATTCATAATTTTTATTGAATTTTAATTGCTAGACAATGCAATCATTATATAATTATAACTATGCACTTATACAATAATTATAAATATACACTTGTAATGGATATAAATTTTTAATCACAGAAAAAAAAAATGTAAGAACAACATTCTAAAGAAAAAGAGAATCAGCTTAATAAAGTACCGTATTTTCGGGAATATGTGCCGCACCCATCGTAAGCGCCGCATCATTGAAAAATCGGTAAAAAAAAAACAAATAAACACGTAAGCGCCGCATCATTGAAAAATCGGTAAAAATGAAATAGTCACAATAAAAAACGATCAGCAAAATTGGATTAAAAGTAACAAGAATAGTGATAAAATCTTACAAGATATATGAATTAACAATAAAACACAGGTTATCTTAAAATACAATAGGAAAAAACATATGTACTACGCCAATCGATTATTCGATTATCATTTTAATCGAATATCGCCGTATGCTTATGAAATAAAAATAATTTATCAACTATTGTAAAGTATACAAGAAGTACTTTTAAAGAGTGAGCTATTAATATTGAAACACATGTTATCTTAAAATACAATAGGAAAAAAAATACGTACTACGCCAATCGATTATTCGATTATCGTTTCAATCGAATATCGCCGTACGCGGTGTGCTTATGAAATAAATATAATTTATCAACTATTGTAAAGTATACAATAAATTAAAGAGTAAGCTATTAATATTGAACAGAAAATAGAGAAGTATGGGTGAGTTAAATATATTTTGACTATAGTAATTATGTTTTTATAATAAAGATATATTGTGATACTATGTACTGTTTATGAACTTTATACTGAGATTAAATGAATGTAAATAAAGGTGAAATAGGAATGAATGTTAATGAATCTATGTGTTTACAAGTGTATTTGAGGCAGTAAGACTAAAAAAAAAACCCTTAAATGAAGGCTTGTTTTTCACACTATCCAGATTTTGCTATGTTGAGGAAAAAAAAACCATTGTACCCGCCGCCCTAGCGTATGTGCCGCATCGCCGATATTTAGAACTTTCAAACACGTATGCGCCGCGGCGCTTACTCCCGAAATTACGGTACTCAAAAATAATGTAAATATATAACAAAGAGCTTCATTAATGAAAAATATTTTATATAGCACACAAATATGCATTTTTCATTGTGTTCCAACATTCAAAAGCACAATTGATGCAAAAATCTTTATATCTCTCGTTCACTATTATAGGAAAATTTAAGATTTTTTCCATTTTAAATGACTCATTAGTCTTAGTGATAATTTGCTAGCAAAATCACTTTTCAATATATGCAAATGTCATAGGACACGTTAAACCCATGTTTACTAATTTTAAATGATGGTTAAGTAATTTTAAGTTTTAATTCCATTGGTAACATTTGCTCTTACTTCTAAAATGATTATTTACCCCCCCCCCCCCCCCCCCTCAGAGAAAAAAACATTTGGAACATATTCTGACAAAATTGAAATCTTTATTGTCACTCTTCAGATATTTGGAAGGGTGGAGAATGCATTATGCGGTCTCTGTTTTTTTATTTAAAAATATTACACAATTCTTTCCCTTACTTCTAGTAATGAGTTGAAGTAAGTTTAATAATTCAAATTTGTGACATAAAAATTATATAACTGTTCAGCATTTTGTAGGCAATAGTCAAATTTTCTAATAAATATTTCCTCTAAATGTAAACATACCTTGTGTTTCTTTCCCAATCTGTTTAAGAATTTCATGAAACAGAGAATAAATCTAAATAAACAAAGTATTTTAAAAGCTTACATACAATATATTTTGATTTATTAGAAAACTGAGCTCCTTTTTGACCATAAATAGCTGACAATTTACTCAGTGTAAATGATACTAAAAAAAAAAATAAAATTTGTTCAAAAATGATTTATTTTAAGAATTTCAAAATAAACTTTGTATAAGAGAGAGAAATTTAGAATTTTTTTTTAGTCTTGTAACATTACTAACTTACAATCAATACTTTACATTGATAGACTAGATTTTTTATGGAACAGAAGTGTTACACTCACACACAGATGTTTGGCGACTTTTTGATTGGCATGATTTCCAAACCCGCACCAAACAAATAACTTAATACAATAGCCAGGTTACCATTAAAGGAAAAAATCCTCGAAATTTGGCGATATTTTTCCTTTTTTATTAAAAAAAAATTAAAAAAAAAAAAAAAAAATTGGTGCATGAATGTAAGACATCATAGCCTTTTTTATAAATATAATTAATTAGAGCACTTGAAAAGTAAGTATATTAACATTTTTGTAAAATTTGCCAAATGAATATAAAGATAAAACTACAAAAATAGAACAGTATCACTTAAATTCTATAGTGCTGATCAAGAATCTGTGTTTTAAAGGAAAATATTTGCAAGAGGCAAATACTTTTGCCTCTCCCCCCTCTCTTGCAGTGACTTTTTAATTCTGCCTCCCCCCCCCCCTCCTCCTCTCTTAAAAAACTTTTCCAGGCTTTATGTTTGAACCTAGATTTTTAAATGCCGAAGCAATAATCATATGTGACAATATTAACTTAGAACAATTGTTGAAAGATATAAACTATCTAATTCATTAGAAAAAATATTTTCTGATTTGTTTGTTGTTCAGTTTAAACTATGAAAAATTGGTACTTTTTTATTATCCCGTCGACCACTTTTCATAACAAAAAACTATCGCCAAACTGTAACGCCAAATAAATGGGAGAACGTTGCCATTGGAATATCAAAATAAATAAAAGAATTTAAGGACACAATCGTTATTTTAATTAATGAAATAACTAATAAATCAGTAAAACACTGAAAAATACATGCAAATGTCCAATTAAAAATCACTGGAAGACATAAAAACATATAATGCTTCTGACATCAATTAAATGAGGCTGCATTTTTGGCGTTTAATCTTACAGTTTGGCGATAGTTTTTTGTTACGAAAAGTGGTCGACGGGATAATACACAGGTGCCGAAAAATTTTAGTGAATGAAAAAGCAGATAAGCTTACATTTATATTAAATTTTTTCAATTAAAAAAAAGTATTTTGCATTTAAAATTTTGTTGCTATAAAAAACAAAAATTTTCTTGATATTTGATACTGAATCACTTGTATTTTGATGAATATATTGAAGCAAATTGTTCACCGTATATTGAAGCAAATTGTTTCAATTTTTGTTATGTAGGTTTAAAAAAAAAAAAAATTAAAAAAAAAATAGAATAATGTTTTATTAAGTTTTCATGTCATGTACTAAAACTATGTATGTTTTAGTTTCTAATTTATGCTAAACTAAAAATATTTATAATTAGCAGTAATTGGACTATTTTAAAAATATCAGATACATAAAAATTACAAGATATTTTTAAAAAAAATCATGATATCTACGAACCCTGGCACTGACACATAGCTATGCAAGTAAGAGGAAACAATTATAAATAGCTGCCATTAAAAATGAGAGGTATCCTCTTCCTTCCTCCAAGGCCAAACGATAACCCAATCCAAACAAGCAAAGCATTAATTTTAAAAGTAAATTCTCATGACATTTCTTTGACATTATATGAAGATCAAAATTATGTTTTTCTCGATATCTATATTAAAGATGAAATGAGTACGGGATCACGTGTATTTAACACCCTCTCCCTCGATATGTTGTTGAATTAACTACATAACTGGACAAATCCTTTTAGTAATTTGCATAACAAAGCCATTCAGAAATATTAATACCTTTATAAGAACCACATTCTTGATGATTTAACTTTTTAACTAACATATATGAATTGCATAGTCAGATTTATGCAATATAGGGTAGATGTGCCAGTAATGGACACCCTTAAGGAATTTCTTTAAAACTTGTTTTTTAATTAATAGTTTTATTTATTATATTCCAGTTTTTTCAATATTATATTAATCTATCAACAATATTTAACCATTCTCATAGTCTCATTTCCTAATATGAATCAAAATTTAATTGTAAATAACAGTAATATATCAAAATTTATCTAAAATGTCAGTAATGAACACCACATAAAAAATAATAAATATAATTATTTTTATGAACCAGAATTTAATGAAAGCATACTAATGAAACAAAATAGTTATTTTCAAATAAATTTAACAATTCTGGATACCAGTAATTAATAAAATATTTGTGATAATCATTCACTGTTTGCATCAATTATTGTAATTATCAGAAGATCAATATTTTAATTATTATAGATGGATAGTTTAAAATACTAAATATCAGACAGCTATCAAATTATTGAGACAGTCGGGGATTTAAAGGGTAATAATTAGAAGAAAAAAAGTTTTGGAGTATTAGTATATAGTTTCGTCTCACTATTTTTAACAATTAAACTTCCAGAGCAGAGACTACTTCATATATTACTTGAAATAATTAATATTACAAATATGAAAAAAATTATACTGTGAGTAGGATATTTTAAATACTAAATAAAATTATTTCAAAATAAAACTGTAGAACTGATTCGTTAGGTCACTGATCTGCAGATTTACTTGTTTCATGATTACTATAACTTTCATTAATATTACAATTTTTTTTTCTGTAAGAGATGAATAAGAAAACATTTAAGACAGAAAATAGATTTTTAACAACTCCTGTAACTTAAATGTTTTTATTTAAATGGGGAGGGATTAAGCCCTATGAGCCCTTCTTTGACTGTGCCCTTAAACAATATTTTCTGCTTCCTGACTGGTTTGATTGCCAGATTATAAAATATGCAAAGTAGAGTTACATACATTAAAAAAAATAATAAAAGAATCAAATATTGAAATTTTATTAACCACATAAAATAACTTAAAAGAAGTTATTTATAAAAGTTTTGGTGTTATTACATTTTGGTAAGTGTAATTTAAAAATTAAATTTGATTATTTAGGTTTTCAAATAAGTAAAAATATTGTATCCACTATAAACTATAAACATTACGGAAATTGCATTTTTAGCAATGTCTACGTGGGTGTCCATTGCTGGAAAATGACTAAGCATCCCAGTAATGGTCACCCCTCTTAAAACCTTAAAAATGAATTAAATCTAATAAATTGGTATTAGTATATAAAATTCAAAGTTTTCT
Organism: Maratus michaelseni; assembly: GCA_963931845.1. Taxonomy (NCBI): domain Eukaryota; kingdom Metazoa; phylum Arthropoda; class Arachnida; order Araneae; family Salticidae; genus Maratus; species Maratus michaelseni. The sequence goes on from OZ007600.1 coordinate 71,068,048, forward strand.
ATTACTACCAAAACAAAAAGCTTCAAATTTTGCAAGAAAATAAAGAATATATAAATTTAGCATGTTCATTAAGATTTTCACTGAAAAACAGTGGAACTTCGAAACATTATTTTCTGCTTCCCGATTGGTTTGATTAAAAATGTCAACAATAACCCAGATCATAAAACATGCAAGAGGGAGCTATGAAAGAAATAATAAAAGATAAATTTTTTTATAAACCAAAAACATTGAAGGGTGTCCATTACTGGAACATCTACCCTATATAAGAATATAAGGAATTATTGATTTATTACTTTTTAATGTATTCATATTTATAAATTAAAAAAACTATAAAACAAATATTTACTGTTTTTATAATTTAAACCCCTGTCATTGGGACTCCTTTGTTTGTAATTTATAAGTGACAAAAACTTCAGGATGAGAGTTATAGATTAAATTAACTACTTACCAATAAGGCTTAAAACCAACTACATTTTAAAAAATTGCAAAATAGACTTTGCAATTTATCAACATCTCTAGTCAATTCATGATTTCAGATCAATATATGAAGTTAATTAAAGGAATAGTTAAAGTGTACAATTATAAGCACATTTAAATTATGCTTATTTTTCTAACACTATATTTAGACGACAGCTTTTTAGTAAACAAATAATAACAATAATGGCAAGCAGTATTTTCATACTCCAGAGTAAAAAAACCTCAAAAAGCTCACTCACACCGCCAAAAAAAAAAAAAAAAAAAAAAAAAAAAAGAAAAGAAAAAGAAAACGAAGAAGCTGCTAAATATATTTTGACTGTATATAATCGAAAAATGAATAATACAGGGGGATATTTATACAAAAAAAATATCTATGCTGACTTATTTCATAAAATACAACAAACAGCGAAATCAAGCTCCAGATCGATTACTACAACATTTAAGTTTTATTATACAAATTAAAACATGTGTAAACATCAGTGTATTAATATTTTTAAATGTAGAAGCAATACTTACTAACTTTAGCATTCCAGACTTTGAAGCTTTCGACGTGCTGATAAAAACATACAATCAATTAGCTAAAGTAAAAGGTATTCATTAATTAAGTCTGTTATTTTTTTTAACAGTCGATTACGTACAGGGATGATTTACTTATATTTAAAAAGCATTTATGCTTGTTTAATATCACTTCTACAACTTTGATTTAACTTGGCGAAACTCCGCCCACTGCGAACTGTTCGCAGTTTCGCAAACAGCGCAAAATCTATCTGGATTCCGGCCTATAGTTTATGAAGCTGCTTTGAAGTAATTGTTTTACAGTTCGTTACATCATGTACAGTTCAAAGACAGTTTGATATTTTCCCTTTTTAGCTTTTATTGCTCCAATGATTAATGGAAGCAAGTTGATTTATAGCTGAATTCTGATGAGTTTATAATATAAATTTAATATTTTTATATTGGGTTTTCATTCGATTCATGTGTATAACAGTTCGACTGCTTTCTTTTGTTAAGTTTTTTATACTGCATGTTTAATTTTTAAATTGATTACTCTAAATAAACATTCGTAAAATCCCGAGCAACGCCTCCGCGTACTTCAGCTAGTGCCGATGAAAAGAAGAAAATTTTGACGTTTCACAGCAACATTGAACAATAAATAAAATAACCCAATTTCACCAAAGTCCAGTGAATTACTTTGTAGCATGATTAATTGTAATCTAAAGTAAAATCTGTAGATTATATTCATACCTCAAGTTTTATTTATTTTTTCGAAAGTAATGTCAATGTATGCAGTATGTAACTTGAAAATAAGGAAATATCCAGTGAATTATGAATCCATAGATGAATATTAAAATAAAATGTATAAAGATAATTTTTTTTGTCTTAAAAATGCATATGACGTGATTATTTTTTTAATTTTACATTAATAAAATTATTACATGTGAGTATATGTGTATGATTCAGCCAGTTTTGGCTATATTACTATGTGATAAATGCTTTCAAGAAGGATTGTTGTGTAGTACGAGGGGAAGTACATAAGTTTTTAGAAAGCTATATACAGGACTTTCATAGAGAAATAAAGTGTTTCATTAGTTTTCAGAATATTCAGCTTTAAAACCAATACACATTTCATTTTAATAAACAATTTTCGAAAATTATTCACCATTCAGAATTTTTTTTACTATGGAAAAAAAAGCAATTTATGGATTGTAACTGCTTCTTCAGGGCTACCAAATTAGTTATCACACAATTTATTTTTAAACATGAGCAACTCAATTTTAAATTATACATTTACGATGTTTTAAACTGTTACATTTAGCAGGAGTTCAGCTCACAATATAAAATATTCAGTATATAACAAATATATAAAAATTTTCACTAAAATCATAATTTTCCACTGTATATTTAATTATGTTTAGTGATCTGGAAAAAAAAGTTTAATTACTTTTCAAAAATAATCTAAGATGAAAAAGATTTACTTTTTTTTTTTAAATTGTAAAGGGTGGTAACCGTGCTGCCACTTGCCGTCATCCATTTTTTTTTTCTTTTCTTTAAAAAAAAAATATATATATCATTATTATGTTATTGCGTTTGAGTTACGTATTTTATACTTTTTGTTTTCCTTTCTTTTAGTATAGGTTTAACTGTAAGTACCTAGCAAGTACTGATCCAATTGAATAATAGCAACATTTTAAATTTATTTTTAAATTTTCTGTATTTCTTCCGACATCAACATGCATCATGTAAATTTTAGCTTAAAATTTTGCTACTTCATAAGTATTTATTAACTAAATAAATTAAATATTATTTGAAGATGCTGAAATTTTATTATTTCGCCCATCCCCTAAAAGTGCAAATAACACCATTCTCATATTTATATTGTTATGAATTTTGTATATATCTGTAAATATTCCATTTGTTTAAATTTATTTTATTTTGTTATTGTGAAAATTGCAGTATTATTAATGTATTTCCTATTGAGCATCATGTAACTCAATGCTAAAGGCCTCAGGTGGTTTGCAAGGAAAACAACCTTACAGCATCGGTTTTTATTATGAGTTCTATTGGAAAATCGCCAAGGAATGGGTTTATCGCCAAGTTGGCGATGGTTTTGGCGACTTATTTTTGTCGCCAAATTTGGCGATATATCGCCAAATGTCGCCAAGTTGGCGACGGATTTGGCGACTTTTTGTGCAATATATTGTGCAATATATGGATTTGGCGACTTTTTGTGCAACTTATACCTGTACATTGGGATCCTTTCTTGCTTGGGTTCTCTATCGAAAGTTAAAGCACTTTCTGGTAATTTCTAGCATCTGAAGGCTCTGGAATAATCTGGAAAGATCTCTGAAACCTATATAAGGACCTCCATCAGTTCAGTTAGTTAGTTGTCTGTCAACTGCGATTGAATTCATACGAGAGGCTTTGCATTGAGAACTGTGTTTCTCGGATCGATTTTGTCGTTGATACGTCGTATTGAACGCATTGTTTCTGTGTGAAATTTTGCTGCGCTTTTATTGGATTTGAAGATTACTGAATTCTTGTAATTTTCAGAAGATATTTGTGATCGTATTGCACTGTTTATAGTGAATAAAGCCTTTTTATTGTTCTTATATATTGGCATCAGTCCTTTCGAACCCCGAGCTCACAACAATATATTAATAGAGCAAATAAATACAAGCAGTGTTTTCGATTTAGCCCGTTATCTTATTCAAAATTTCTACCACGATTGCCGAATAACAATTTCCTCTCTTTTAAGACAGTGACTGTCTCTAATGAAACAAAGCAAAGATTGCGATTCGGAAACAGTACTAATTAATAAAATATATATATATAAATAAAAATAAAAAAAATAAAATAATAATAATAATATATGCATTATTTATATTCTTTGGCTTAATATTCCCACTTTTTTTTTAATTAGTTGTATGTAATAACACGGTAAATATTCACTGTAAATATTTGAATACAGATTCCTTGATATCTTTATGAAAGATAAATAAGCTTTCTTTTATAATCCTTCTCTAATCTTGTTATATCATTAAGTAATTTAAATTAACTATGTGAAATAACATTGATATTTTATACACTGCTCAAAACAATTAAAGGATATTGCAGTTTTAGGTGGATTTTGTATCTGGGAAACTTTTTAGCTGATTGATACATGGTCGACAGACATAGTAGGTTATATGAGAATAAATTACACATGTTTGGCAGAAAAAAATGCATTTTATTGCGCATTTGTGTACAAAAGGAAAAAAACACAATTTGTGCATATGAGAAAAAAAGAATAAGAAAAGGTGTTTTCTTTAAAGAAAATCATTTTCAGTAGGGGGTATGGTTTCCACGGACGGCCAGCAACGTTGAACACCTTTGAGGCATGGACTCAATGAGGCTATTAATGACGAGTTGGGGTATTCTGCCCCACTCTTCCAGAAGAGCTCTTTCCAGTTCTTGGAGAGTTTGTGGGGGTTGTTGGCGGCCAGAAACTCGTCTTCCTAGAGCGTCCCAAACGTGCTCGATTGGATTCATGTCTGGAGAACACGCTGGCCATTCTATTCGAACGATTCCTTCCTCGAAAAGGAAATCCTCCACCAGGTTTGCACGATGTGGCCTGCAGTTATCGTCCATTAGAATGAAGTTATATTCGATTGCTGCAGCGTAAGGGACTACAATAGGTCTGAGGATCTCATCCCTATATCGGCGACCAGTCAGAGCTCCATCTCGAATGATGTAGAGGTCAGTGCGCCCGTCAATGGAGATGCCACCATACACCAACACTCCTCCACCGCCAAATCTGACACTTTCGTGCACGAACACAGGATTATTCCTACTGCCACGGTCCCTCCAGATGAAAGAACGCCTATTATCCGGATGCACAGAAAAACGGGACTCGTCAGAAAACAGAATATTGCTCCATTCATTTCTCCTCCAGTTGACATGCTCGGTTGCCCACTCCCTGCGGTCGCGACGATGCCTTGATGTTAATCTAACACATACCATCGGTCGGCGAGCATACAGACCTACAGCATGGAGCCGGTTTCGGACAGTCTGAGTTGAAATCGTGGTGCTGTAGCCGAGCGAAGGTGTCGTTGGAGAAGAGTAGCGTTCATGTTTCGGTGTCTCCGAGCTGTTAACGCTAAATACCGATCTTTATTGGGCGTTGTTGCCCGTCTACGACCTTGCCCTGGTCTTCGGCCTGCACAGCCACTCTCCAAAAAACGGTTCCAGATCCTGGAAATGACACTTTGTGACACTCCAATGGCTTGCGCTACTTCGGCTTGAGTTTGGCCCCCTTCTAACCTACCAACAATTCTCCAAGCTTCTGAATCTGTCAAATGACTTCGCTGAGACATCGTACTCATCGAAACAAAGCAATCACTGAATGCCGATCATCCTTGTCTTCATTCTCTTTTATCCAGTTGAAAGTCAAGTTTCATTCGCTGCCGCTGAAGCGACGTTTTTGACGTCGAACTCAAAATTTGCATACTCCACAGTTTGAAAACCAGAAAAATTTGCATTTGTGATTCTCTTCTTCTATTTTCGGCAAAAAAAATTTCGTTTATATCTTTATTTTATATAAAACTTCAAATATCCTTTAATTGTTTTGAGCAGTGTATAATTAAAATAAATTGTACTTACACTAGGGGGCTCTGCCCCCCCTGCTCGCTAAGCTCACCAACCCCCGTTCTGATTTCGCAGCCTCTTAAAACCTTGTAATGTATCCTGTTTTAAAAAGATGATGAGGATGATATTACGAACGGCGACTATCTTCTGTAATCAGGTTATAATGCTTTTTCATTTAATTAATCTTTTTTATTTTTAATATTCATGTGTAAACACAATTTTTATGACGTAATTTTCTTTATTTCCTGCTTTCAACTCGTGATCATTTAATTATTATTTTAAACTTTCATTATTGTTTTTAATAGTCTCGCGCAAATACATTTTTTATTTGAGATAAAACATAATCCTTTGCGCGTATTTAGAAATTGGCAACAATATTAAAAAAATGACTTTTTCAATAAAAGATTTTTTACTCGATTTTTAAGGATTTTTTGAGTTTTTATTGTCCGGACGGGATAATTTTTTGAATTTTTGAAAGCTTGTTATATTTCGCGTCTGGTGGTATGATTTTCGAATCCGTAGGATGGCTAGAAAAAAAGTTATCGCTCCTCAAAAAAAGTCCCTAGTAAAAAAGCAATGAGAATAACACGGAATATCTGCGCAGATTTTCAGTGGTCCATTTCCAAACCATTACTTTTTTTTATATATAGAAGGATTTTCCTTATTAATATTCATGCGCTTGTGAATTAGTTTCGAATATTTTCAGTTGCCGAAAGAATTTTAATATTTCGATCTCTCCAGAAGTTTCGTTTTAATTTACTTTAAAAGAAATCAACTCATTGCAATAAATTTATAGAGAAATGTATTATTTAATATATTTCTTGGTTCTTTGGATTAGGAAAAATATCTATTATATTGTTAAATTACACTGAATCCCGCTGCCGGTGATCCAGTGTCTTATAATAAAGTTTAGCTTGGACGTTTCTTTGGACGTACCTGGGCCAAAGAATATACATAAGAATATACCAAAGAATATACGGATAAATATTCTTTGCCTGGGCTGTGATGGAGGCTAACGCATCCTCGCAGATTTGGAGCCCAATCGAAAAACTAAACTAATCAGAACCTGGATCTGATTGTATTATAGGAGTCTTAGGCAACCCCAGCTCCGGCTGCGGTAGATTGATGCTGAACTGGGTATCAATAATCCAAAACTAAATGGATATGCGTCAGCTCCTATTGCAGGAGTCTTAGCCATACCCGAGACGGAACTTACGATTGATTGTATGATACAAATATTAAGGGTTTACCATGAGCAAATCCTGAAACTGATTATGACTCAGCCATGCAGATAAGATCAGGGCAAAGAATAGATAGAACACATATTTCGGCAATGCGAATCTTATTTAATCATAATAGAAGAATTCTTAGTAATTTTCTGCAAAAGAAGATTGAATCGTGATTATTATTTATTTATTTTACATGTATGGAGTTCTAAGACACACAAACCTTAGTCAACTGTAAACTTGATAGTCTTAAAAAAAACACAAGAGTTTTTGTCTTTTTATAAAATGGCAGAATCCGCATACAAATTTGCTGAAATTGTGACAAATTTGTGAAATAGTATTATAGAAATAAATCAAATTATTATTATTATTATTTTAATTATAACCAAATTAATATTTATAGATTAGTTAAGAGCAAATTTGATAAATTCTGATAGCCAGCAAACAATTCTACTCGCCAATAAAAAATATAAAAATATTTACGCCCCTTTCCACCGTCATTTTTTGAAACTGCCTTTGCGAAATTGAGATTATCAGTATAAATATTTCAACAGGTCATATGAATGAGTGATTAAATTTATTTGTTTTCAATAAATATTTTATATATTTATGGAAAATTAATAAATTTATACGTACGTAGACAACCCTCAACCCTTTAAATTCGAAAGGTGATAATATGTGACAGTACGAGAAAGGTGAACAATCACGTGCTGAGAACGAACAATAGTACCTCCTACATTTAACTAATGGGCGTTCCTAAGAATTAACTAAATTTCTCCCTTTTTTATTATTTTTCTTTGGCCTAACAGGTGAAAAAACTTTTAAAATGAGAATAACAGGGTTAAATTAATCAAGAAATTACAAATTTTGCTTATACATTTTAATATTTCTGGAATACATGTTTTACAACAGCAAAAAAACTGCATATATATGTACGATTTGAATTAAACACTGGAGAATGTTTGAAAACCTACACAATGATTAGGAAAGAAACTATCTTTCCATATTAGGAAAGTGCGTATACATCTTAGAATTCCCAAGATAACACTATTTCAGACTAGAAACTTATTTTAATACTGAAATTGTAGAATTTTTAATCAATGAATCTAATAATAGGATTTGTAATATATTTCTGCGATTAAATATGACTTAAAATTCTATTAAAAAATTTTTGTAAGTATGTACACACCCTTTAACAGTGTTATACATTTAATGTCGAAATATTTTCAGGAAATGTAATGAACATAATCATTTGATGGGTATTGTATCAGTGTGTTATCAAGATAGGTAATTCATGTACTTAAAGAAAATGGCGGTAGAGTTACAAAATTAATCAAGTTAACTGTGATAAAAAGAGGAGAGGCAGGTTCTTATTGTTGTTTTTTTCTTTCTGGACGATAACAGGATAAAATCCAGAGAGATGCTATATATTTTTTTTGTGGACATTTTCTTTTAATCATTGCAATATAGTTTCAATATCCTTTCAAACATAAAGTCCATCAAAATTTTCTTTGTATGAAAGTTTAGGATTATCCTCCAAAGAGTCGTAGTATTTTTCGTGTAAAATTTCTTTTAATCCTTCCAATACTGCCGAAAATCAAATACACAGTCTAACAAAATTTCATTTGGCTGAAAGTTTAGCAACATATAATAAATATATATAATTTTTCACTCCCAATCAAATTTTTCTACTTATTGTTTAATTATGTTTAGTCATCTGGTAAAAATCGGTTTCATTACATTTGAAAATTAACTCTAAATACAATTTATGGCCAACTGCATTAATTATTTAATAAATCCAAATACAATTCCTTACACGCTAAGAAATAACACATGCGGTACTTATATTCTTAGGTTTTCTTATATCTTTATGAAAGACAAATAAACTGTATATGTTTTTTTTTTTTTTTTTTTTTTTTTTTTATCCTGCAACAATCCTATTTTTGTTATGTCATTGAATAATTTAAAATAATAATCTTAAATAAAATTGATATTTTTGTAAAATTAAAAATTCTTTTTTTTTTTTTTTAACTTTTACTAATAGCATAAAAAAAAAAAAAAAAAAAAAAAAAAAAAAGAAAAAACTTCGCTTTCAGTTTTCTTAATAATATTCATGCATTTGTGAATTAGAATCAAATATTTTCAGTTCTCTTAAAGAGCTATAAAAAAATTAAGTATTCGATCTCTTCAGATAATTAGTTTTTAATTGCTTTCACAGAAATCAAGTAAAATATAATGAAATTTTATATTTATAAAATTGCTTAGTCATTGGAATAAGCAGCAGTGTAGTGTTATATAACTTTAAAAGTTTATAAATTATTTTATTAAAATTTACTTTTTGATTATTTTAATTGAAAATCATTTTTTTTTTTTTTTTTATCCTGCAACAATCCTATTTTTGTTATGTCATTGAATAATTTAAAATAATAATCTTAAATGAAATTGATATTTTGTAAAATTAAAAATTCTTCGTTTTCAGCTTTTTACAATAGCATAACAAAAAAACTTCGCTTTCAGTTTTCTTAATAATATTCATGCATTTGTGAATTAGAATCAAATATTTTCAGTTCTCTTAAAGAGCTATAAAAAAATTAACTATTCGATCTCTTCAGACAATTAGTTTTTAATTGCTTTCAAAGAAATCAACTCATACCGAGTAAAATATAATTAACTTTTATATTTATAAAATTGCTTAGTTCTTCGAATAAATATCATTCATGACCTGTATAACTTAAAAAGTTATTGAACCCCATTCAAGGCGGTTCATTGTCGTATTTTAAAGTCAGTAAGGAGCTAAGAACAAAGAAATGGAACATCTATTCTATGTTCTTTGCTAAGAAGTTGGAATGTTTGTTGTTAACTTCCAACTTCAAACATCACTAATGTCCACAAATTCTGCTCATTCACGCATCTCATCTTCCGGTAAAGTTTACTTGGCAATAGAGGTTCAAAGCTATGAAAACTATTTGATTACTTTGGCGCTCGTGGATTTCCATACTGGGATATAAGCGATGATTTGGCGTATAGAAATAGAAAATTCCTTTTCGGATTTAATTTATATTATTTGTTTACTCTTGAAGTAAATCCTTGAACCGCCAGAAAGAATTCCTGTTACAATGTTTTAGCCCACTGTACTAAATTTTGTCATTTGCGAATTTCGAATTTTTATGCGATTTAACGGGGATGATGCATTTCGGGTTATTAAAAAATAAGTCCGGTTTTAAATTTAGTGCAATTTAAGAAAACTTTATCCTCTTTTCAATAAAGTTTACTTGGAATTCGTACGTAGGGTTTTGAATTTTTTGGCGAATTTGTTTATGTAAATTTATAGATTTTTCAACAGTCGCAAAAAGAATCCTTTTGTCTTTCAGTCCAACATAAAAAATATTTTCCTCTGCAATTTATAAAATTTTAGCGATTTTTAATGCTAGTTTAGCGTTTTTGCGCGATTTTCTGCCGTTTTTCCACATGAGCAAAAATAATCCAGTTTGTATCTTCTAACCGAATATAGTAAATTTTGTTATCTTTACAATGAATGTTATTCAAAATTCATCAGATTAAAACGCCAATTTTGAACAATTTTCTGAAAGATTATTTGCTTTTATAGAAAGATGCGAAACGCAATTCGATTTCTTGATATATGAATGAGAATTCCCGTAAATTTTATGCATTTACGAATTAAAAGGACTGCATGAAATGTTAGCTATTTCAAATTGACAAACTGCCGGAAAGAAAACTAAAATTTTTAACCTAAAGGCTGGAAGTGTCTTAAGATGGTTCTCAAATGACCTGCTAAACAACGCGAATCTTTCTAGCACATTTTCGGACTAATTTTTAAACGCAACGGCAAAAAATTGGCTGTCCTGACATGGAAGCGATTTGGAATTGAAATGAGTTTTCCATTTTTTGATAAATGAATTACTTATCAAGTTATAAGCTATTGGTCTCATGCCACGACACATTTTTCCCCTTTCTCGCTCTGCGATGTTGGAAATTCGGTTCAAAACGCTAGCTTTGACAGTACTCTTAACTCTTACAAGATTCTTATTATTTAGTATTCTTCATTTTTTATGTTTAAAGCAGAAGCAAAATTTTAAAATAATCTAATTATACCCTTACAAATGTTATTACAATTTCAGATTCCTTATCAATTTTATCCCAAGAATTATAATAGCAGTTTTTAAAAAATGACTATCAAAATAGAATGAAAAACATTTTTTTTTGTCTTACTATGTTACTTAAGGCATGTTCACTAAAATCAAAGGAGCTATTTTCTAACGCAATTTTGAATTAATTTTTATTCGGAAACGGATGAAATTGGGAGGTATTCTTAATCAGCAAGTAATGTAAACGAAATAAGTTTTTCATTTTTTGGTCAAGGTAGAATATCTTTCAGAAAATACTGTCAAAGTCGGCGTTTTGAACCGAATTCCCAGAGGGAGGAAGGGGGAAATCGTCCCGTCACGTGACATGAATCGCTTAACAAGAGTTTATTTGTTGAAAAATGGAAAACTCATTTTGATTCCAAGTCGCTTCCGTATTCAGGCCTGCCAAATTGCGTTTAACCCTTCTTTGCATTGTGATGGAAATTTCCATCACTGTTTATTTAACTTTTAATAAATAAATCAACTTCTTCGCCACCACTATATTTATATAGAAATATTAATGTAGTAAACTTCCCATGAACTATGTTGCTGACAAAGTAAAAAATTCATTTTAAAATTTCTGGTGTAATATTTAATATATGTATGAAAAACCATTGTAAAAGAAAAACTCATGCAAAGAAGGGTTAAAAATACGCCAGAAAGTTTCACGTTGTTAAGCAGGTCATTTGAGACCTTAAGTCCACATTTTGGGCACATAAACAAATCCCCATTTTGGGCCACATTGAAAAGATTTTTTTTAATCTATTCGTATAATCAACAAATTTGTCAATTTCGTTTCATAGTAGTTGATTTATACCAACTTAAATTGTAATTTAACTTATCAAATTAAGTTACATTTATGCATAAAACTAAAATATGCACTGTGGATAACTGATGAATTTTTTCTGTTGTTTCTGAATCTAAAATACTGTTGAAATGTTGAATTTATACCATATATTACAAGACAAATTAAATTAACTGCTGATCGGTTCTTTGTAATTAAAATAAGAATACTTCTAACTTGTGTACGTGGAAGTATAAACGTACGCTGAATGTTCGTAAATAAAGAAATTCTTTCAGTCGTTTTATTTTACAGAAAACAAAATTCTTGTTATTTTATAGATTTTAGCCATATGTTTCGTATGTACTTCAGGTGAAATTTTCTGAAAAATTGAGATCCATTGAAATTTTTACTTTATCTTCAATAGCTTAAAAAATGAAACATATTATTGCATATAAAAAAATCTAAAATCTCTGGAAATGGCAAGAGAAACTTTGTTACCCGCTGATTTGTTTCAAGCGCCAAAACTTCATCAGAAACTTTTTGCGCGAAGAGATACGCATTCCTTGAATATTACAAGTATTTATCATAAAAATGAATATACATTAAGCTAAATCAATTTTGTAATCAGTCTATCGTTTTTCAATGGAAATATCTAAAAAAAAAAAAGTCAGATTTAAAGCGACCTTTCTTTTAAATTCAGTTAAGAACTATTTCTTCTATCGGACGTACACTTTTCTCTAGTATAATGTCAATTGACAAGTTAGGTCTTTAAGCAGATTAGTCTGCGTAGAGCCACTAGATCAGGGCAAATAATAACATTCCCATACTTTCTATTACTCACAGAAATATTTTATTACAGAATAAATTAATTGTCTAGAATTCACAAAACAGTTAGTGGTAGATCCCAAGATACTTCCAAGAAAATACTTCATGTGTTTAAACGTTGGCGTCTCATTTCATTATTTTTTACTAAAATCGATTGTTTATTTTGGCTTACATTTTAAATTACATTTATCAGTCGATAGAAACATGTGATAACTTGTAAATGAAAGTCTCAGTCACGATATTGATTGTATTGTATTGTATTGTATTGTATTGTATTTCAGTAATGGGAATCTTAAAATAAAAAATAAATTCTGCAATAACTTATAGCACTCAGATTTTATACCTTTAAAATTGTAAAATAAATAAATAAATCGCGGTTACGGTGATGAATAAAGTTGAGAAAAAAAAATACTGATTCATAATACAAGATAAATTTGTTTCGTACGAAGAATTTTCGTTTCTATTCAATCAAAAATATATTCTGTATGGATTTCCACTCAAACCTCGGTAAGTCATCATCCTCATAAATTTGTATACTGGATTAAATGTCATTAAAAGATTATATATATATATCGACATTAAAACCTCGAAAACTTGTCACTTTCAAATAAGTCAAAGCACCTTATAACGAAATCGAAAGTGCTGCAAAGATTTGTTCGTTGTAACGTACTTTCGTTAAAACGCTATAACGAATTATTTCCTTATACAGTAAGAACTCCAATTATCCGGACTAATGCGGTCTAAACGTAATAAAGATATCTCTTACGATTGTTTTGTTTAATTAAAAAAAAAAAAAAAAAAAAAAAAAAAAAACTAGACCTTATGTATTCATATTAAACTAAGCCTTCATGGGAAGTATCACTTTTAATACAAGCAGTAAAAAGAAGAAAGCGTTTATTTAAAAAGGAATTTCAAGATAATTATATTTTTACGAATATATACGAACAATTCATATCAAAATATTTTTATTTTATGATTATAGATCTGGATGATGACTGGATTTCAGATTCAATAACTTGCAAACGGTGAAAACTATTTAAAAAAATTTTTGCGTGAGAGTAATGTGCGATGTTAGGAGTTTTTTTTTTTTACTGCGATTCCTGATTTCAGTTCGACTTACAGCAATAGATGGCGCTGCGAGCAATAGACATCCAATCGAGACAAAAGCAGAAATCACCAAAATTGATGTGAAGGAAGGAGGTTTAATACGTGGAGTGGGTCTAATTCGCCAATACAATCTTGTTCAGAATCGGGCCCTTCGAACAAGATTGTATTAGCGAATGAAACCCACTCCATGTATTGAACCTCCTTCCTTCGTATTAATGCTGGGTGATTTTAGTTTTGTCCGGGATTGCACTCCTATCGCTCCCAGCGCCATCTTTTGCTGCTAATTCGAACTAAAATCAGGAATCGAAGTAAAAAAAAAAAAAAAAAACTCCTGACATCTTACATTACTCTCCTCCAAGATTTTTTTAAATATCTGTCACCGTTTGGAAGTTATTGAATTTTAAAATCAGTCAGTCCTTTTTAGGACAACCGTTATATATATATATATATATATATATGTCACAATTTAACGTGTATCACCACAGCTTTTGTAGAATCATACTCAAGGCAAGGGCTTCTCCGAGGAATTTTACAGTCGAGTACCGAAAACTCACTTCGTAATGTACGTATAGAATGCAAAGAAGAGACAGTCCATTTCCATTTCACTTTTATTCACAAATCAAAAACAAACTGGCTAGGCTTTACTACAGTGTCTAGAAGTAAATAGTGTTGTTATCGGCGTCAAAATTATATCTCTGAAATAGAGGACGCGGATAGATGGCGCCAGTGTTCTCGCCGCGGCTATGGTAACTTTCATTTGTATATAAACATCGTTTTAAATCTAATTTTTTCGGTAACAAATTAGTACTTTACAATGCTCTAGATAAAAAATAAATAAGAAAAAAAAATTCTAATAATGAAAATGCAGTTGGGGAGAAATGTAACTGCTTTCATAACAACTAATTGTAATGAAATCAAACAGTTACAAAATTTATTATAGGACGATTTTCTTCCAACAACATTTAGTTATTTCTAAAACAATATATTGGATAAATACATCATACTATGATAAATTGTTGTAAAAACATGTCCTTTTTTATACAGCTAAATTTTTTTACCCCTATTTTGACAACTTTTTAATCGGTATATATTATTACATAACTTGTTTACATCCACTTACCAAACTAAGAGTAAATTGAGTTGTTAAAAATTTCTGTTGTTTCAGAGCTTAGTTTTGGGTAAACTAATTTAAGGTATACCAGCAAAACATCAAATGAGAAATCTATGATTCTTTCAAATCTAGAAAAAAAAAATCTCCTGAAAGTATTACAAGAATGCTTTTTCTTTAAATTGGGGTAGATGTGCTAATCATCCTTTAAAAAAATTCTTTTAATTAATAGTTTTTATTATATTTTAGTTTTTTTTAAAAATATTATATTAATCTATCAACAATATTTAACCATTCTCATACTCACATTTCCCAATGTGAATCAAAGTTTTAATAAAAGAAATAAATCAAACACTTTTAATTCCACAATAGACACCCTACAAAAAGTAAGAAATTTATTTTGTGAATGTATTAAAACCAAAATTCAATGAAAGCATACTAATGAAACAAAATAATCATGTTAAAATAAATTTAAAAGTTAGAATGTCAATAATTAATAAAATATTTATGATAATAATTCAGTCTGTATTTATTGTCATTATCACAAAATCAATATTTTAATTAATTTAGATAGAAAAAAGTTAAAATACTAAATTTAAAATAATTGTATAACACAGCTATGTAAATTCAAGCTCAAAAAACATTTCAAGCTATAATAAATTTAATTAATAATGATTAGTTGTTAAAAATTTCTGTTGTTCCAGAGCTTAGTTTTGGGTAAACTAATTTAAGGTATACCAGCAAAACATCAAATGAGAAATCTATGATTCTTTCAAATCTAGAAAAAAAAAATCTCCTGAAAGTATTACAAGAATGCTTTTTCTTTAAATTGGAGTAGATGTGCTAATCATCCTTTAAAAAAATTCTTTTAATTAATAGTTTTTATTATATTTTAGTTTTTTTTAAAAATATTATATTAATCTATCAACAATATTTAACCATTCTCATACTCACATTTCCCAATGTGAATCAAAGTTTTAATAAAAGAAATAAATCAAACACTTTTAATTCCACAATAGACACCCTACAAAAAGTAAGAAATTTATTTTGTGAATGTATTAAAACCAAAATTCAATGAAAGCATACTAATGAAACAAAATAATCATGTTAAAATAAATTTAAAAGTTAGGATATCAATAATTAATAAAATATTTATGATAATAATTCAGTCTGTATTTATTGTCATTATCACAAAATCAATATTTTAATTAATTTAGATAGAAAAAAGTTAAAATACTAAATTTAAAATAATTGTATAACACAGCTATGTAAATTCAAGCTCAAAAAACATTTCAAGCTATAATAAATTTAATTAATAATGATTAGTTGTTAAAAATTTCTGTTGTTTCAGAGCGTAGTTTAGGGTAAAATAATTTAAGGTATTCCAGCAAAACATCAAATGAGAAATCTATAATTCTTTCAAATCTGGAAAAAAAAAAAATATTCTCCTGAAAATATTACAAGAATGCATTTTCTTTAAATTGAGGTAGATGTGCTAATCATCCTTCAAAAAAATTCTTTTAATTAATAGTTTTCATTATATTTTAATTTTTTTTAATATTATATTAATTTATCAACAATATTTAACCATTCTCAAAATAGTCATGTTAAAATAAATTAAAAAGTTAGGATATCAATAATTAATAAATCGTGTATTTGTAACTCCTCTCAATAAATCGCTCATCAAAATGCGATTCACACACAACTGAATATTGGTTCAAGTCTTTATCGGCTTTTAACCATTTTTAGGTGCGTTCGTAATTATATAAATACGTAGCACCTATAGTCGTCGTTTGGTCCGTCCGTCTGTCCGTCCGTCTGTCTGTCTGTCCGTCCGTCTGTCTGTCTGTCCGCATATAACAACGCAAAAACTACCCAACCAAATGGTTTGCAATTTAAAATATATTATCTTTGCAGAATTTTGTCGAGACATTTCAAATTTTATTAAAATCGAATCAAAACTTTAGGAGATATTAATAAAAATATTTATTAAGAAATTTGATTTTTTTTTTTAAATCGGTGCTTTTTTGTTAGAGGAGCTTCCGATGGATGTTAAATCGTCAAGCGACCGAGATACTTATTTTATTACAGAAATTAATCTGCAGACGATATAATTCATTTCACAGAATTAAAAATCATCAAGATCTGAATATTTATATAACTAGCTGATACATATATATCTGAATATTTATATAACTAGTTAAGATATTTGTATGAACAGTGTCATAAAATATATACTTAACTAGCTGTTTAGCCCGTTCTACGCACGGGATATCATGAATTTAATTCTAAAACGTGCGTACGAACGCACCTCGTTTGTAACGTTTGACGTACAATTTCCAACTTGTTCAAATTGGTTTTTGTCTTTAAGGGTGAAAAATACAGTTATTTTAGTTTTGTTAATTTTATATCCACTTGAACATCCAGGAACGAAGCATGTTCGATCAGCTTTTCTTTTCGTAGTATTTGCGGAATTATCCATATTAATTTATCATTAAAGAAGCATAGTATATGTTATAATGTATGTTTACTTTAAAATATTAGAGAAATAGAAAAATTCGTATAGTTTGTTTGAAAACATAGCGGTAATTATATCGAAACTCACATTAGGATCAAGCCTTTTACATGAAACTTCAAATGTAATTAACCACGGTGGGAACTCGACGCCCTCTGGCGGAGAATCTGGTTTTTCCTCCTTTCTGACACATTTTTTTTATTATGGTTGTATTGGCGATAAGCACACTAGTTACTTCTAGGCACTGTAGCTTTACTCTTTATGATGTTCCATCCATACATGCTGATTTTAATACCGTGAAGGATCTTGATGATTTAATTTATTAATTAAGAAGACTTTTGGTTCGTATAGGCAGGTATTTTTTTGAATCTATCGGCGGCCAAGGAAAATGTTCTATGATCAGGCAGTACATGTCGGGGTTGCATACACCACCGAATCCTGGAACCTTCTGACGCAAACGTGGGGAAAACGCCGTATATCATTTTCTGAACGCTCCAGAATACATGTTTACTAAAAAGTCTCTCGACCAATCAGCGCTCTCGGATTAATTCTTTCGGCGCGCTAATATAGAAGCGATTTTACCGTGAGCTGGAAAAAGCGCGGCAAACAAATGCTTCGAGAATATTCTCGTGAAATCTAATCCCTTCGAATAAATAAGAAGAGAAGCAAAGAGAAAAGAAATACATAGGTTTTATCAAGTATGGCAAGATGCCAAGATAATTTTTACATTGAGACTAAAGTCTTTCATAATTTGAGAAGTAATATTATTTTGTCAGGAAATATAGGGAAATAAAAATAAAATAAATAAAAATACATAGGTTGTTATTTCAAAAGAGTAAAATATTTTTAGCTGGGAGATTGGTATTTTTTAGAAGAATTAAATTCTAGGATGCATTTTATTTAAAGAGATAAAAGTGCGTAATTTTAATAGAACATCGATCAGCGCCATTTTTTTAAGAGAATGAATTTGGAATAAACTATTTTAAGACAGTGGAATTTTGACAATCGAAATACTGGAACGAGAAAATAATTTAGAATAATGGGATTTACGCAGAATTATAGTTTTAATGAGGCCAAAGGCGAAATTTTTTTAATTTGTTTCATATATATATATATATATATATATATATATATATATATATATATATATATATATATATATATATATATATATATATATATATATATATAATTATATGCTACACATTAAAAAGCCGGCCAAATTTAAATGTAAAAATATGTTATTGCATTAATTCTCTTAAATGTCAGTTTTACACACCTATATAGGTTTGAAGAATGAAGTTAACAAGTTCTTCTTTCTTTTCTTAACTGCATTGTGTAAGATTGTACGCTCTATTTTGTCAACCCTCAACATACATGTTAATTACATTCGTTAACAAGTTTTCATTATGGCTGTAACACGTTATTTTCTGTAAATACTCAACTGCATCAGATGGTAAAAGTTTCTAGCAAATTACTATAAATTCCTCACTGACAATGCGATCGGGCGACTCATCTTCTGCACTTTTTTTCTACACTTTTTGTTTTCATTGAACTCTTCATTTGCTGTTATGTGTTCATCAACATTAAACGTATTGATCAAAGTTAAAGTCGGAAGTCGAGTTTAAGGATAAAATCACTTCATCTGTATATTCCAATTCGGGTAAAGAAATAGGTTCATTATTATTTGATGGTGATGGGAAAATTCCCGAAACTGAAAAAGCGTTAGCAATATTTTTCTTCGAAACATCGCACCAAGATTTTTCTATCATATAAATGGCTTTCAGCCCGTCTATTTTTGTTTCTTTCTTGTTATCTGAATTCACGTTTTTTTTTTTTTTTTTTTTTTTTTCACAAGCACCTTCCAGTATTTAGTTTTAAACGAACGAATAATTCCTTGGTCTAATGGTTGTATTTTGGATGCAGTGTTAGGTGGCAAAAAAAAAAAAAGAAATTTCATACATTTAAGAGGAACAGAACTCACATGTGAAGAGACATTGTCTAAAATAAGCAGAACTTTTCTTTTGGCATTTTGCATCTCTTTGTCAGAATCTAAAGTTCATTCTTCAAAAATACATTTCATCATTCAATCTTTGTAGTTATGCATGTACATTACGGGCAAAGTTTTGGGTTACTTTTCCAATTAAAAGAAGTTTCCGCCTTTCAGAGCCGTCGGCATTGTAGCATAATGCTAATGAAAGTCGATTTTTGCTCCTTTTCCTACCGTGACAAGTTTCATTTTTAAGGTTAGTATTTTATCAGGCATCAAACGGAAAAACAATTCAGTTTCATCTATATGAAATATGTCTTTTCTATCGTAATTCTCAAACATTTTTGAGTTTTCGTTTTTCCGTTCTTCAATTGTTTCTTCTGAAACAGAGGCTACTTTTCCACATAATATTTTACAGACAATTTCATGTATATATATATTTTTTTATTATTTACTCAACCAACCAACACTTACATGAAAGTTTTTATAACCAAGTTTTTCGACAAACGCATTTTCTTTTTCTTGCAAAATACTTCAGTAATAGATTTTGGATCTTGCATCTATAAACCATGAGAATAATACTTCCTATACATTTGCATATTTTGCTTTGCGTATACGTTTAACCCCTTGTGGACGAGCGACACGTATGCGTGACGCGTAAGATGCTCAGAATCCTCGATTATTCCCACCAGTTATTTTTTATTGTAAGCTTTGACTTATTTGATGTTAGCATTTCGGCGATTCAATTAGGCGAAAATTTCCGTTTTGAAAAACCGGTGGTAAAAAATTAAAAATTCTGTAAAGGACGCTCGTCGCGAAGGGGTTAAACGATGTGGAAACTACACCCTTTCCGAAAATTGAAAGAATTTTTAACTGCATCTTTCAATATTGTGCTGAGAGTGACTACTTGGACTCCCAAATTATTTCGCTAGATCGCTTTTTTTTAACATTATTCTCGACACATTTTGTAACTTCGACTTTCTCGTCTGAACTCAAACATTCTCTTTTCCAGACATAGCCAGTGTACACAGAGTTTTAAAAATTATCACGCGATAAATTTGCAGGAAAAGCCAATGTCAATTAAATCAGTCATCGAATAAAAAAAGAACATAATATAGCTACTCAGATAAGCTGTCGCTCCTCTGTTTGTCTCAAAACACTGCTCCTCCCCCAAATCTCTCTTGGAAGTATTGAAAATATGTGACCGGCCGTAGAGAAAAAGATTAAAGAAATAAAATTATGTTTCCGGCATTCAGAAAAACAAGTAATATAAAAACTTTTTTTTTAAAGTCAATTCCTACTTAGGTCAAATAGAAATTTTTTTTCAGCGATCTACACGCTTCGCCACTGACGGTATTTATTCCTAAATTTATATCCTGCTAAATATCTTACATAGGAGAAATTTTTGAAATTTATTAAAAATTAAATAAAAAATAAATAGCTAAAAATACCAAAAATTAATAGCTCGAAAAGTATTTATCACAAAATTGTTAGACAAACTGCGTTAGAAAGTTAAAAAAATTGTATTTTTCTTGATATAAATTTAAAATCTAATGATTATGCCATTTTTCAAATATTGAATTTCAAAAATTAACCAAACTTCACAATAAAATGCCATAGCGATGTTACAGTTAACGATAATACAGTTTTTTCAAATATTAATTAATTAATTAAATTTATTATTTAATTTTAGTTTTATACTTCATTTCTGTTCAAAAGTATAGACTCACTCCACATTTATAGTCTCCTTCGCCCGCGAGCCGCCTAATCTTCGTCCGTGCCGAACAGTTGATGTCGGTTAAGGGGCTTCCGAGTTGCGATCAACTTTACGCCCAGTCTATATGTGAGTAACCTGTCTTGTAAATATTGAGCCGTTGGGAAAAGTTAAATGTAGTATTAACTACACAAGAAAGAACAATTAAAAATAGAAGAAAAATTAAACAATGGGAATAAAAAAAGTAAAGCTATAGAGATTACGGAAAGAGTCTAATAAATGGAAAAAAGTAAAATGGTATAGCTGTAGTTAAAATTAACTACTGAAAAAAGTTGAAAAAGTGTAAAATAGGGTTCGGAACATGTTCAAAAACAGTACATAAATGCCAGGTGGAAAAGGCAGGCAAAGCTAAGCTTTAACAAAAATAGCACTTAAAAAGAACAAACATATTTATTATTTACAAAAAATTTTTATTTAAATTTATATTTTATTATTATTTTGTATAGCATAGGAATAAGATATATAAAAGTAAGAGAGAGAAATTTGCAGAATTGTGAGCACTAATGATCATAATCAATAATGCAAGAATATTTTGGATCTTTTTACGTGTGAAGGTGAGACTATAAATGTGGCGTGAGTCTATATTTTTGAACAGAAATGAAATATAAAATTAAAATTAATTAATTAAATTTAATTAATGAATTAATATTTGAAAAAACTGTATTAACATCAATTTTCATCCAGTACAAGTTTAAAAAAATTTATTCGAACTTGATAGGATGAATAGAAAATATTTTATTAACGATGGAAAATTTGAACAAGATATATAAATATAAAGAGCGTGTGAGCTAACAGTAGGAATTGAAAACAAAATGTGAAAAATTCGTTATATCGTTTCTATTTCACTTTTCATGCTCAAATTCTTTTCGTTATATCGTGTTTTTCGCTATAAATATTTCGTTATATCGTTTCGAATTCAGCATTCTTTAACATAGAGGCCAACTAAATGGTTATGAGCATTTCGTTATATCGTGCTTTTTGTTACATCATAATTCGTTAAAAAGTGCTTCAACTATATCTGTGTTCTAACCAATCAAATATAATTAACTTGTGTACGCGTATTAATTTGTGTAATATCTATAAATCGTCACCCTCATAAATATATACTTTTATTTAAACAAATATTAGAAATAAATATGAAGCTCAAGAAGAGTGGCTTATTTTCTTACAACGCAGAAAAGCCCCTATCTAGACCTGCAAACTATTGTGCGATCTTTCCCAGGTGATATAAAATAGTTTTGGTGAATATTAATATTTGTTGTGGCGTGGTAACTATGGCACCAAGCTTGAACTGGTTTGAAATTGTCTGGGATTTATCAGGCTGACTCCATTGTAAAAATTTTACTATAACCGTAATCAATGACTAATTAAATTTAAATAAAAAGAATCAAATATTTAATTTTCGTTGATTCATGAGTAAGCTTTTACATGCTTAATACATGATAAATTGGTGACAAATTTCTGAAATGGTTGTATAGAAATACATAAAATTATTAAATTACTTTAAAATTAGAATAAAATTAATATTCATAGAATGCTTAAGGACGATGAAGGACATTGTCTTTTTTAGGTACGTTTGTAATTATATAAATACGTAGCACCTACTGTCGTCGTCTGGTCCGTCTTTCTGTCCGTCCGTCCGCATATAACAACGCAAAAACTACCGAAACCAATGGTTTGAAATTTAAGATATGTTATCTTTGCAGAATTTTGTCGAGTCATTTAAAATTTTGTGAAAATCGAATCACAACTTTAGACTATATTAATAAAAATATATTTATTAAGAAATTTGAATAAAAAAAAAAAAATCAATGCTTCATTGTTAGTTTCCGAGGTTTAATCGTCAAGCGATCAAGATACTTATTTTATTACATAAATTATTCTGCAGACGATATAATTCATTTCACAGAATTAAAAATCGTCAAGATCTGAATATTTATATAACTATCTATAGTACGAACGCACCTCGTTTGTCACGTTTGACGTACAATTCCCAACTTGTTTTAAAAACTATATCAGTTTATTCTCTGTAACTTTTAGCAGTTAGCTTTTCTTTTCTTCCTTTTCTTCCAAAGTTTGATTAACAGTATAAATATTACAGCAGGTCGATTAAGAAAGTGATTACAAATTATTTTGTGGAATTTTTCTGTTAAAAATACTGCAACCAAAATACTGCAGGAAAGGACATAACATAACAATTTTATATTTCGCTGAAAATTTAGTTTTATCCAAAGAAAAATTGAAACGTCAGAAATTCAATGTTAAAATATACCTTTACTATGTTTCTAAATCTTTATTTACATCAGTATGTGAGAGTTTTTCAATGCAAACACATGGTTGTGTTATTTTTTGCGTAGAATCAACTCAAAATAAAACATATTCAAAACATAATTAATATATATAATTCTTAACTCGAAATCATTATTTTCCGCGGAATGTTTAATTATGTTTTGCCATCTTGTAAAAATCAGTTTTATTACTTTTGAAAAATCATCAAAGATGCAGAAAATTTAGTTAAATTTTTCAAATCGTCCAAGAGGAGGAACCATAGTTATTCCGAACTTTCCCTTGCCGACCTCCGTCTTTCTTCTAATCTTTAAAATATTTTTCTTTAGCATTATTTAAGAGTAATTCTTATCTAAACTAATCAATAATGCAAGAATATTTTGGATCTTTTTACGTGTGAAGGTGAGACTATAAATATGGCGTGAGTCTATATTTTTGAACAGAAATGAAATATAAAATTAAAATTAATTAATTAAATTTAATTAATGAATTAATATTTGAAAAAACTGTATTAACATCAATTTTCATCCAGTACAAGTTTAAAAAAATTTATTCGAACTTGATAGGATGAATAGAAAATATTTTATTAACGATGGAAAATTTGAACAAGATATATAAATATAAAGAGCGTGTGAGCTAACAGTAGGAATTGAAAACAAAATGTGAAAAATTCGTTATATCGTTTCTATTTCACTTTTCATGCTCAAATTCTTTTCGTTATATCGTGTTTTTCGCTATAAATATTTCGTTATATCGTTTCGAATTCAGCATTCTTTAACATAGAGGCCAACTAAATGGTTATGAGCATTTCGTTATATCGTGCTTTTTGTTACATCATAATTCGTTAAAAAGTGCTTCAACTATATCTGTGTTCTAACCAATCAAATATAATACGCGAGTTTCAATTTAATTTTGATAATAAAAAAAATCAACTATGTTATTGCCTTTGAGTTAACTTTTTTCTACTTTAAGACTGCTTAGCTAATTGAATAATGCAGCATTCCAAGATTATTTACTAATTTTCTTGTATTTCTTTCGCTATCATTTTACATCATGAAAATTTCAGATTCGGTATAAAATAAACAACATCGATAATATCAAACAATTCGTCGACTTGTAAACTGCGCATTTATTATTTTCAATTTTTGAAGCTATCATTCTTAGAAGAATTTAAAATTCTAGAATAAAATTTTGCTGCTTCTTGAGTATTTATTAACTAAAAAATGTAAATCTAATTTGAAGATGCGAAAATTTGATCAGTTTCGCCCATCCGTATGAGTGCAAAGAACACCATTCTCATATTTACCTACTAATAAATAAAATAACAAACAGTGTTGCCGATTTAATCTGTTATTTTAATCAAAATTTCTACTGCTATTTTTGAATACTAATTTTTCTCTTTTAAGACAGTGAATGTCTGTCATGAAATGAAGCAAATATTACGATTCGGGAACAGTACAGTCGGAAGCAAAAGGAATTGAACACCGGTACCTCCGTCATAAATTTTTAAATTGTTTTTTTTTCCAATATTAGATTAAAATTTGAACCCATTAAAATGGATCATAATTTGTGTAATTACTAAAATAGGTGTAAAAATGAAAAAGTTCTAAAACATTAAAACCATTTTAAGATGTTAGAAAACATTCATCGGAGTCCCGAGCGCTTTCGACCAGAACCTGGCCATCATCAAAGGGGGGGAAATGAGGAAAAATTCTAGAATATTTTTTCTATATATTTAATTCCATTATTAGATCCAACCTATCATCAAGAAATATATTCAAAGATGACAATCTTAAAACCATTATTTTTGAACACCTTTTCTTCAAAACACTGTTGAAGAACGTTTTCTTTTTTAACATAAAATTTGTAAACGCGGGCAAAAGAGACGTGCAGAGAGTGGAAAGGTGAACAACTCATTTTTCGACCGACTGTACTAGTGATTTTCAAAAACCGAAACTTGCTGAATTCGCAACTCAGGATACAATTCCAGACAAACTGCATTAATTATTGAAAAAAAAGAAAAAAAAATCCAAATAAAATGTCTTACATGCTAAGAAATTAATTTCTTAGGCTTAATTTTTTTTTTCTTCTTTACGTTAGTTTTATGTAATGTGCAACACGGTAAATATTCACTGTAAATTTTTTTAATTGAGTTTTTCCAAAATCTTTATAAAAGAGACATTGACTGTATATATATTTTATAATCCTGCAATAATCCTACTCTTCTTATGTCATTAAGTAATTCAAAGTAATGATGC
The DNA here is from genome assembly GCA_963931845.1 of Maratus michaelseni. Taxonomy (NCBI): domain Eukaryota; kingdom Metazoa; phylum Arthropoda; class Arachnida; order Araneae; family Salticidae; genus Maratus; species Maratus michaelseni. The sequence continues at coordinate 71,093,667 of OZ007600.1, forward strand.
GAAAAAAATTCATATATCTATAATTAAAAAATTCGTTGTTTTTAACATTTTATAATAGCATAAATCCAAAAAAAAAAAGAAAAGAAAGAAAAGAAAAAAATAATGTGCTTTCAGTTTTTTGAACAATATCCTTGTTCTTGTGAATTAGAATCGAATATTTCCATTTCTATTAAAAAAACGAAAGGAATTTAACATTTCGATCTCTTCAGAAATCTTGTTTTAGATTGTTTTAAATGAAATCAACTCACACCGAAAACATTATAAAGAATTTGTTTATGGATAAAATTGCTTGCTTTTCAAGCTATTTTAAACAATACGCTATCTTCTTTTTTACGGCATTGATCCCCATTTATGGTGTATCAATGTCATAAAGCAAAAGTAAAATACTGTACTAGTGGAAACGTTCAAACCCTCCTCTTAACTATGCCGCTAATGGAATTGACTGTGATTCATTTGATAAAAGTAAATCGTCAACAAATCCTAAATCTGACTGTGTCTGCTCATACTATGTAGAACCACTAGATCACGATAAAGAATACATATTTCTGCTATCGGGATCTTATTGAATCCTAAATGCAACAAATCTTAAAAATTTTCCATGTAAGAAGATTACAATCGTCATTATTGCTAATTCGTTTATTTATTTTACATGTATCGGGACACACAAACTTTAGAAAACTACAATCTTGATGGACTTTAAAAATACACAAAAGTTTTTTCTTTTAATAAAATGGCAGAATCCACATATAAATACGAGAAATAGATCAAAGAGAACACCGCTTTTTACGCTACACTATTAGTAGTTCATACGTTCTCTCCAAGGATTAATTTGGGTAAGTGTAAAAGCTTTATGTTTTACTGAAAATTTAAAACATTGTTTGAAAATAGTTTTTTTTTTCTTATTGAGCAATTTCTTTAGAAGTATTAAAAAATGAGAAAAGAGATTGAAGTGCTACTTCTTCGAAATATCAGTAGTTAAAAGTTAAAATTCATTTATCTCAGAATGCACTTCCTCAAGATTAATCGAATTTAAATTTGTATACACAAATTTCTATGAAAGAAATAAGTACTAAACTTTGTAAAATGTGTATTATTATTATTATTATAAAACTTTCTCTTCGTCATTGTATTAGCAAAAGTCTTTGTTAAAAGGTCAGGTATGTTTTGTTTTTTAATATTGAAAGACAGCGAATGTTATAAAACATGTAATTTTTTAACTTTGTAAAACTTATTATTTTTTAACTTTGTAAAAATTGTTATTTTTTAACTAGACCCAATATACTATTTTGCCATATACTATTAATTTTTGCTTTCAACCAAATTAAATATATTTATTTTTTATTAATTTTAAGTCATAAGCTGATAAGTTGCGCAAATTTGAGGAACGAAACTTTTAATTAAATTTGAAAATTTGTTCTTCTTATTTCATGCAAATTTATAACCAGGGCTAGCATTCCCCCTAAAATTCCTAAATTTCCTAAATATTATTTTATCCCCTAAAATTCCTAAAATTCTCCTAAAATTTTCTTCTTGTTCCTAAAAATTCGAAATCGACAAAATTTCACCGAAAAATATCGCGAATTTCGACAAATGGTCACCGAAAAAGACACGTATTTTGTCAAAAGATCGCTAAAGTAACGCAAATTTCGTCAAAAGATCGCTAAAATAACGCAAATTTTGTCAAAAGATCACTAAAACAACGCAAATTTCGTCAAAAGATTGCGGAAAAAAGCAAATTTCGACAAACAATCCTGAAAAAAAAACTCAAAGTTCATCTAAGGATCGCGAAAAACACTAATTTCTTCAAAGGATCGTAAATTTTTTAAAAACATCTCGGGGGGGAAAAAAACTAGAATTTCTTAAAAAGATCATGGAATAAACGTGAATTTCGATTAAAAAAAAAATCGTGAAAAACCCTTCCAATTTCATCCAAAAATCAACGAAAAGAGATAATTTCGTCTAAGAATCACGGAAAAAACGTGAATTTCATCAAAAAATTGTGGTAAAAAACGCCGATTTCGTTGAAGGATCATGAAATTTTGTCAATCCATCGTGCATATAAGGCAAATTTCGTCAAACGATCGCACAAAAATACAAATTTCGTCAAAAGATTGCGGGAAAATCGCAAATTTTGTCAAAAGATTGCAGAAAAACGTGAATTTTGTCAAAGGATTACAAAAAAAAGCAAATTCCGTCAAAAGGTTGCGAAAAAAAGCAAATTCCGTCAAAAGGTTACGAAAGAAACACGAATTCCGACAAAAGTTATTGAAAAAAACATAAATTTCGTCAAAATATCACGAAAAAACGTGTAAGTTTGTCAATACATCGTGCAAATAAGGTGAATTTTGTGAAAGAATCGCGAAAGAATACATGTTTCGTCAAAAAAAAAAAAACACTGAAAAAAATGCAAATTTCGACAAAGTGTGAAAAAAACCTTTCAGAAGTTTTTCTGTTAGTTTCAGAATTTTTTTTTCTCATAATCACCCCTGCTTCCTGCCTCTTGTTCTCTTGGTTCACCGAGAACATCCAAAAGAGAGAGAAAGAGAGCATTCATTCTGGTTAGGCTCAATGATACAGGAATTAAAAATTCCAATTAATATAATTGCAGTAAGCATAAGTTGTCAAAACGGTTTGTAATATCAAGCCGGTTATTGTGCAAATTTAAATGCCCTCATTCGCAACAAACAACACAAGCACATGGAACAAGGGCTGAATTCATTGGAATGATGGGAATATTCTTTGGCAGTGTACCACATGTGCCTGTCTAGCACGAAAATACTGTTATTACATACTTGTAATGTTAAAAAATATCGCAAATGCCCCTAAAATTTTCCTAAAATTTGGAAAAAAATTCCTAAAATTCCTCCCTAAAATTTTGAAAAATCCTAGTATAACAAGAAAACGAAATATTCTCGGATTTCCTGATAAATATTATGATCCTTCTTTACAAATTGTTGTGCAATTTTCAAAATGCGTTTATTACTATTGATACCTCTTTTGGGTTTTCACCTATCAAAAATTTTACAACGCAGCTCAAAAAAAAAAAAAAATATATATATATATATATATATTGTTTTTTTATCACAAAAAGTTTTGGAAAAAAAAAGAATAATTAAAAAAAAATTAAGTTAAAATGTTAGATAAAAAATATATACAACGCTTTTTGTGTTGTACTGTCTGTGGTTCCAGCGTTTTCTTCTTAGATTTAAATGCATTTATCTCAGAACGCATTTTGTCAAAATTTGTCATATCCAAACTGATATAACTAAATTTCTCTGAAAGTTAAATTATGAGATTGCATGCAATTATTTTTAGTTATATATTGATTCAATTGTATTTAGTAATTTACTATATATATATATATGTATTTAAATAAGATTATCGTAATAACATGCATTCATAAAAATCTCTTTTTCTTTTAAAACTCAATTCGGTTTTTGAAACTACCTTTACGAAATTGAGATTAACAGTATAAATATTTCAACAGGTCATATAAATGAGTTATTAAATTTATTTGTTTTCAATAAATATTTTATTTTATATTTATGGGAAAGTAATAAATTTATACGTACGTAGACAACCCTTTAAATTTGATAGGTGATAATATGTGACAGTAGGAGAAATGTGCACATTCACGTGCTGAGATCGAACCACAGTGCCTCCTACTTTTTAACTAAAGGGCGTTCCTTAGAATTAACTAAACTTTTCCATTATTTTATTCTTTTTATTGACCTAAAAGGTGAACAAACATTAAAAATGAGAAGAAATAAGTTAAAAAACTCATCAAATCACAAATTTTGCTTATTTATTTTAATATTCGTGGAATACATAGTTTACATATATATGTTACGGCCAAAACCCGAAGTTCGGCCAGTTCGCGAATTGGCCGAGATTCCTGGCCAAAACCCGAAGTACGTGAAATGAACAAAGCATTTCGGGTTTTGGCCGGCCAATTCGCGAAGTGGCCGGGAATCCTTGGCCAATATACGAAATGGGGATCCAAGGCTGTCCGATAGGGGACACATGATAGGAAAGGAAGTTCCAAGCTGTGACGATTATACTTTTTAGAAATGTATGACAGATGTTCTCTGATGAAGAATTTCCCGCTTCTGTGACTTATTCTGATACAGTGAATTCATTGTGACGATTATATTCTTATCTGTTGAAAAATTAATTTCCTGCCTATGTGACTCAGGATTTATTGTGATTATTGTATTCTTCGTATAAGTATAGTATTTCATATAAATATTGTAAAAGGCTATTCTATATATTTTTGGAATACAATTTCTAATGATTCATATAAAAAATATTCTTTGTCCAAAATCATTATTTGTTACGAAAAATTAGTTTAAAAGTGTATTTTTTTCTATTATTATTAATCTGACGTTAAGCCAAAGTATTTGTATGGAGGAATTTTAAAACATTATTATTCGTTTAAAAGGTCGATAAACAGGGGGGGGGGGAGGGGTCAGCGGAGAGCAATTGCCACTTGCTGGATTTTCATATTTATGGTTTTTTTCTCTTTGATTTTGAAAGCAATAGTAAAATTTATTCTTCTCAAATGTAAAATAATTAAACACTAAAAAGAGAAGTAGTTAATAATTTTCATCACGGGGTCAAAGTCCCCTTAGCCCCCCGTTAAAGACAGTTTTTAGTTATGCTTTTATTTTTATGTTCATGGGTTTAAAAATTATCTTAAACGGAGGCTACAGGGGGCAAAACCCCCGCCCTGATTAGGAAAAATAGTAAACTGTTTCAATTCTTCATTTTTAATATGTGTTGTTATATTTCTGTATTTATGCTGATTTACTTAAAAATTGTTTTGCACGTAGAGTTCTGATAAAAAAAATAATACATTTTGTTTATTTCGGGTTTATATTCTCTATTTAACAGAAGAAAACGTGTCGGTTGTGCCAATCACAAAAGATTCTTCTATTTCATACATGTTAATACTTGTAATAAACTTGTATGTTTTGAACTTGTGTTTGTTTAAACTTGTAATCTTATATGTTTTTTTTAATTATGTATATTTTCAAAACAAAAAATGAGAATAATTTTGCATTGATAAGCGAGACATTTTTTATAAACTTGTTTTTCGGGATCTCCGACCCCTAAAACGTGTAAATCCGTCGAAAACTGAAAGTCCATTTTTTCTGATAAAAACATATTGTAAAACATTTGGGTCTGATGTCAATATCAGAAGAATGAAATACCAATCAAAATTTTGTCATTTGGACACAATTTTAGTCAAATATTGCCATTTTCTAAATAAAAAAATATTTTGTCAGTCAAATGTCTTTTAAAAAGGATGTCATTAACACAGGTAAAAGCAATTCCTTCTATTGAAATTTTGGTACCTAATTTCAGAGTGGGCAGAATGAAAAAATATGAAAATAATTTCATTTTGATGCAATCATAGGAAAATGCTGCAATTTCATGTTTTAAATAAATGTTTTCTTTTGATATATGATGTTAGTTCAATTTTAATGCCCTTGACCTTGACAAACACCCTTTTTGCAAATTAATATTTTATTTTTTATCGTTATAATAAAATGTCATCAATGAAGATACAAGAAAGAAAAATCATATGCGTCAAGCATAGATTATGAAATATACTTTGCAGCACTTATAGAATATTTTAACAAAACCGTTTAATAAGGTAAAAAAGATACTCAAGTAAACATTTTAGAAAACGCGTAACACATTTGAAAGCCAGATTTCAGCCACTACTGTGCATAGCCGGTGAAAAACTCTAATTGTTTTGTGAAACCCAGTATATGATGTACTGATTTGTATATATTCTATATAGTATTCTAAAATCTTGTTTAGTTAGAAAACGCGTAACATAGTTGAAAATACACCTTCAGAAAATTCTACCAATGGGCAGAAATGAATTATTTTGTAAAGACCAGTATATTACCTACAGGTTTTTATACACGCTAAATATCAAGCTACAATTTAATTTAGGCAAAAATACACATAAAACTACTGAAATCACATTTCCAGGAATTACTTTTCATAGGCAGCCAAGTATCAAATTCATTGCATATACCTGTATATGATTTAATTTATAATCTAGAAACTTCTTTTAGCAATCTAAATACTATATTTATGCTTGAAAATGCATAATTCAAATTAAAAAGCATACTTAATGTACCTTTTTAAAATCACAATAGTAAAGCTTAAGAACTTTTTTGTTTAGCCCTGTATAGGATTAATAGAATTTATACACACCACGTAGTATGCAAAAATTTAGTTAAACTTAAAAACGCATAACTGAAAACGCACTTCCAGCAATCATCCCTAATAGATAATACTTCCGATAGAGTAGTGTATTCGAAATCAATTATATGTCCCTGTAAATGAACAATAATTGATATACACATTATATTCTACAGAAAAAATCTTGTAGTAAAAATCAGCAATGTATATCAGTTTCAGCATATTTCAAAAAATGAAACATAATTAAAATACGCTGCAAACATTTTCCCCCGTACACCATTATGTAATAGAATTATTTTGTGTGACCCTGTAAATCAATGATAAATTATTTTTGCTCCTTATTCTACAGAATCATGTTTTAGTGCACCTCAGAAATTCTTATCATGTGTGACCCTGTAAATCAATGATAAATTATTTTTGCTCCTTATTCTACAGAATCATGTTTTAGTGCACCTCAGAAATTCTTATCATTTTATTATGTTTGTAACATTGTAACACCATTAAGGTACGCCGCAATTGATTTTCTCCCATAGACCATTAAGTCACATATTACTTTTGAGTACTCCTGTACATGAATTATAATCTCTACATACTTCATTTTCAATACCGAAATTGTCAAACACTTACATTCAAACTGCCCAACTACCCATAGCTATTTCGGGAATGATAAATTATTTTTGCTCCTTATTCTACAGAATCATGTTTTAGTGCACCTCAGATATTCTTATCATTTTATTATGTTTGTAACATTGTAACACCATTAAGGTACGCCGCAATTGATTTTCCCCATGTAATGAAAAAAAGTAGAAAAAAAAGAGAGGGATAGGAAAGATGGAATTAATGTGTTTACTGACCTAGAAATTAACAGAGAATTTTGAATATTAAAACATAATTTTAAATTTTGTATTTTCCTAAAATAGATGAACAATAATTTAGCCAATGATCGAAAGTGGGAAGAATAAACAATAAAACAATGCGTTGTGAAAAGAAGATAAAAATTTGGAATATTATAAAAATAAATGAGCGAATTCTTCATGGTAAAATATAACAATTCTTACCTGAACTGAGAGATCTGCATCGCTGAAAACATAGATAAATACGATGTTTATAGTGCCACTAGAGATTAGATTTAATAATTTAAGAGTGAAAGAAGAATATTCAAAAGAAATCTAAACTGAATCTTTACTGTTTAAATATAAATAAGTGTTACTTTAAAATCTTCATATTATTAAATAATATTTATTCATGAGGTATTAAATTATTTTTAAAATTATAAAGTTAGCTTTTAATTTTAAAGGCACTCTAAAAAAATACGTTATATATAACAGATTGATAATAAATTTAGGCATAAAAAAAATAGACAATTTCTGAGCAGCATATATTTATTATAAATAAAAAAATATATATTCAATGAGAGACAAATTACCTATTCTTGGAAGTGCGCACTACCTTACATTATACGAAATATTGATACAATTATTATTCATATCATTCCTTACATTATAAATTTATTTTTATGAATTAATACATCAGTTAGGATGAAATCATCATTTAGTATAAATAAAATCAGATTATATGTATATATATAACAGGCTTAATTATTTATTTTGTCGAGTTGCAATTAAAAGTTTCTAAAGGAGAAATGTGAATGTTCGTTGGTGTATATAAAATCAAAGAGCTATTCCATCTTCGTACAACTGACTCACCAAAGGAGTCTACTATTCTTTGTAGGTATTGTTCTTTTAACACCACACAAGTTAATCAAAGATAAAACCATGATATTATGGTAAGTTGACAGCACTATTGTCCCAAGCAACTTAGTAATTATTAAAAGGTTATATATTACCAATCTTTAAAAGATGATCAGTATAGTTGATCTCTCTCCAAGCGCTATCGTAATAAGCTCATCTGTAGCTCACATCCTTCAATCTGCCAGGAATAGGTTAAATTACAATCAACCGGTCTTTTCATAATCAAGCTGTTCCAACTAGCTCACTCTAGATTCTCCATATAGAAAACTGCATTCAACATTTTTCTTTAAATAATTGCTTTCTTTTAACTCTGATTAATATATGAATAAAATTGTGCAAATTTACTTTATTGTAAAAGATGTACGGATAGGACTCTACTGCGAGACCTGTTTAGTCTCACATTAGGCCTATCACGTAAACTTATTTATATTTTGAGGAGCGCTCTCGTGGACTTGTTTCCACTCGGGCGTCCTGTAGTCGAAGAGACCAGACGCTAACGGGGAAGCCTTGAAGTCCCCTGTTTCGCGCCGAAGCTATCTTAGCCAATCAGAGGCCTCCACGCTACAACGGTGTTCAAAACTCCGGTGCAGATAATGCCACAGGAAAAATGCTTAAAGATTAAACGTAACGACTCGCAACTCAAGTTTGCGATCGCTAAAGCTAGTGCGTTGATGGAAAAAAGTATATATACGATTGGCAACCGCTGATGAATTAAAATGGCGTCTGTTTACAATTAAAAGAATATAGAAATTAGCGTTATGGTTGCCGATCAAATGAAAATAAATTTAGAAAATGGGAATTAATTAAAAATGGGAAATAAATAATTTAAATTTAAAAATAAATTAATTAATTTAGCATAAATAAATTTTAATAATTTAAAAGAAATAGATGTTATGTTCGTGTCATAACACCCCATAGACCATTAAGTCACATATTACTTTTGAATACTCCTGTACATGAATTATAATCTCTACATACTTCATTTTCAATACCGACCTTGTCAAGCACTTACATTCAAACTGCCCAACTATACATAGCTATTTCGGGAATTGGCCGACGGCATCTGGCCAATTCGCGAACTGGCCGACAGCCTCTGGCCATTTCGCGAATTGGCCGGCCAATTCCCGAATTGGCCAATCAATTTCAAACAAAGTTGGCCAATTCGCGAACTGGCCGGCCACTTCGCGAATTGGCCGATTTCGGGTTTTGGCCGTAACATATATAACAGGTTTCGTACGCTTTTACCACAAGTTTTTAATTGATTTTTTTTTCTCATTATTTGAAACCAGAAAAGTATTACAATTTCTGCTGATCTTCTTCAATTCAATAGAAATTTTCTATTAAAAAATTATGGTAAGAGTGTACGAACTGTCTATGAATGTTTTCAAATAAACACAGTAGAATATTTGAAAACCTACGCAATGAGTAGGAAAGACTCTGTCTTTTCAGTACAGGAAAATGCACATACTGTTTAGAACTTTCAAGGCACCGTTATTTCAAATAAGAAACTTTATTTTAATATTTAAACCGTAAAATTTGTAATCACTGTATTTATTAACAGGATTTATAACATATTTCTGCGATTAAATAACATGAAACATTCTATTCAAAAATTGTAGAAAAAATGTACACATCCTCTGAGAATTTTTTGCAGTGGAATTTGATGTCTAAAATATATTCTAGAAATGTATTGAACATAATCACGCGATAAGTATTTTATCAATGCTTTCAAGCTAGGAAATTCATGTATTTTAAGAAAATGGGCGTAGCGCCACAAAACTAAGCTGATTACCCATGATAAAAGTAGGATGATATGTTGTTGTTTTTTCTTCATGAGGGATAACAGAATGAAATCCAGAGAGAAGAAATATTTTTGGGTGGAAATTTTCTATTTATAGATCAATACAGTAGGATAAAACTTTAGTATTTTGTTCTTCAATATTTTGTTTGGCTGAAAGTTTAGGTTATCCCCCTCCCCCAAAAAGTTAATGAATGAGAACGAGAAAAAAAGTCATTAGGTGCTAAATTACACAAATAAGGACAATTTATAATTTTTTTCCTTGCTTCAAATAATGCATAGTTTGAAATGCAATGTACTAGTTTGTGCCATCATGGTAAATAATGATGTGACGTTGCACCATTTTGTTTTCTGAGTTCTGCCAGAGCATGATTACCGTCTGGGCAAACTAGCATCAGTAAATTTTAATAGAAATTTTCGTCTTATTGAACGCTTTATTCATGCAGAGTTACTGTCATGGATAAGGTAAAATTTTCTATTCCTTTTTTAATAGTGGAAGTTTGAATCGTTGGTAATCAGGACCTAAGTTCAGCAATCATTTGTGTCAAATAAACTTTCGTACACTAATTAGCATTCACTGCTCAACGATCTTCCAAAATAGCAGTTACAATATGGCCGGCCGGTAAGAAAAAAAAAAAGAAGGAAAGAAAAAAAGGAAAGAAGAAAGAAAAGAAGAAGTCATTTTCTTTGAAGTACTTTATATGTGAAGAACTTTTGTCGAATTTTCTCAAATTTGAAACATCCACAGAGTCCGTTGTTATTTTGTTTCGGATTCATAGAAATAAATCGACGTTCACCATATGTTATAATTAGAGTTGCAAAAAACCCACAGTTTTTGAGAGACGGGAATAAACCCGGGAATTTTGGGGAATAAACCCGGAATTTTGGGGAATGTTGGAAATTTTGAAGGAGTTTTGAAGGTAAACAAAACCAGCAATTTTTAAACTGTAAATTTTTATTTTAAGAAATTTTAGGCACTGTTCTGAGACATTTAAAATAGATTTTTTATTAGAAATTCACAAAACTTATGATTTTGCACTTTAAGTTTTTATAATTTATCAAAAACTCACCAGCTTTACAACAATGGTGGCTGTGAAGGAATGAGGATTTGAATAATTCTTTAAAAAATTTAACTGTTTAATTTCTGTTAGCTGGCATATCCACTATTCACAAATACTCTATATTAATTTTCTTTCAAATTGTATTGATCATGTTTAGTAATGTTTATTTTCTTTTTTGTTTACATTGCTGATTCTGAGAGCAGAGGTGTTGTTTACATTCATAAATAAATCTCATTTGCACTCTCACTTTTTACTTATGAGTAATACATTTAAATTTTTCTTATTTAATATTTCTGCAGCTTAAGCGTGTATTTCATTAGTTTTCATATAAACTTTGCTGTTTTGTTTACATTTGTTATCGTAAATATTTTTTGTACTCAATCAGTAAGTTTCATAATATGCAAACAGTTTTAATAGACTGATCTTTATAGTTGCATAACCGCGTCATAAATGTCATTTAGCAACAAATTTAAACCATGTGCTGCGCAACCAATTGTAAAGATATGTGCATACTGTGTTATACCATTAACCATGCTGCCTTCATATTATTAGCATTATCAGTTACCAAGGCTGTGATCTTCTCAGCACCAATCTCGTCAATTACCTTTAACAACTTCTGGCTAATGTATAACTATATAGTTGTTATAATGCGTGCTTATAACTTCGCTTGCCTCGCTGGATCGCTCAGTTGCAGAGTAAAAAAGAGTTGAGTTGCGGCTGAAAGTTTACAGCTTAAGACTACAAAAAATGAAATAACTAAAAAAAAATTAAATAATAAATTAAAAATTTCCATTTCTAAAACTTTCTGAAAACTTCCGGAAATTTTCAAAATTTCCTTCCCAAAAAACCTGGTTTATTCCCGGGAATAAACCCGGTTTTTTCCAGCCTTTGCAACTCTAGTTATAATGTTTTGGGCATGTTTTGAGTCGATGGAATAGAAGTTTTTGAGACTTTCCTGGCGCCATTTGACACGAGCGTCCTTTTGGACTTCATTTAAATTTTATGGAATTGAACTTGCATATACTTTTCAATTTCAAACGATCACGTAAAATTGAATGCCCATGGATTCTTAAAATATTGGAAGATGCCTTAATTTCAATGCTTGTTCGAGGCTAACGAAAAAGAAAGGCTACCGCGGTGCTTTACACGTATCTTTTTTTTACAGATCGCCGGAGTCACGTGATGCTCGAATGCACCAATGCAGGTGTACATAAAGAGCATCACGTCACTCTAGCGGTCTGTAAAACAAGATAAGTGGAAAGCACCGCCGTAGCCTGTCTTTTTCGTTAGCTTCAGCTTGTTACGAGGTTAACGAAAAAGACAGGCTACCGCGGTGCATTCCACTTATATTTTTTTACAGACCACTAGAGTGACGTGATGCTCTTTTCGTACACCTTCATTGGTGTATTCGAGCATCACGTGACTCCGGCGGTCTGTAAAAAAATATACGCTTAAAGCACCGCGGTAGCCTTTCGTTTTCGTTAGCCTCGGGCTTGTTACATGTGACGTGACCACTGTGACTTCACAGTGACGTTAATGCCACTATGCTTGCTATACGGGTCATAAATTATTTAGGGCCATCCTTAGAGTGAGGCCAGGGGGTGCCATTATACCTTTTTTTTGTAATAGAAAAAAAAAATAATGTTTTTAATAAAAAGCTTCGCTCATTTTTATCATTGAAAATCTCGATTAAAAAATGATAAATTTACTTTTAAATAAAAGTGGTGTGATGGGATCCCCTGGCCTCATCCTAGAGACGCCCATGATATTACCTTTAAATTTACGCATTTACGCACTTACATACATAAATCTAACGTGATATACATAAACGTCTCTTTTGAATGTTCCAAACTTCTCTTTTCAGTATTCCAAACCTATTTAGTTGCCTTTCATGTTGAAATTGTAGCATTAATGTATTTCATTCATATCGTTATATATTATTTCTCCTGTCAACATCCCTTTTACTCAGAAAATAGGAAACGCAGAACAACGAATGAGATACCATATGAAAGGTTTTAGAACAGGCTTCTGACATAGCCCACTTAACAATTCGTTAAAACATGTTTTTGATCAAAATTTGCTGAAATTAAAAAATTAAATCGGCATTGTTTTTATGAAAGAAATGAAAGGTTTTCCTGAAATTATTGTTGCCAAAAAAATAAAATACCACATTATATGATGCTCACAGCAATTATTATAAAAAACACCGCACGGGTTTATTTCATACTTATGATTAAAAAGCGAAATTGAATTTGAAATGTTTAGTTTTATATTTCTAAGTCCCATGGTTTTCCCGAAGCGAATGACGTCATCCTCTAATGCAGTCAAAATACGATTGTTAATTTTTTTTTTCTCGCGCGTGCATTTTGCAATCTTGGATCAGTTTTTATTATAACTTTGATGGAATAAATTAGATGATATTCTGGCTAAGAAAGATTACATATTGATAAAAAATGGTACTTCTCTATTATCCCGTCGACCACTTTTCATAACAAAAAACTATCGCCAAATAAACGGGAGAACATTGCCATTGGAATATCAAAATGAATAAATAAATACAATATAAAAATTTAATGACACAATTGTTATTTTAATTAATGAAATAACTAATAAATCAGTAAAAGATAATGAAAAATACACGCAAATGTCGAGTTAAAAACCACTTGATGACGTAACAAACACGTTTAATGCTTCTGATATCAAGTAAATGGGACTTTATTTCTGGCGTTTAATCTTACAGTTTGGCGATAGTTTTTTGTTATGAAAAGTGGTCGACGGGATAATAGAGCAGTACCTAAAAAATATTAGATTTCAGTGCGAAATCCTCGCACGAAAATATAATATAAAATATAAAATATATCTTCCAACATGTCCATGTCTTAGAATGCATACATCATACATATATACTTTCATACATCAGTTTACTATATATTTACCCTACAACACACTTACAATAACTACAATTTACAATACGTATAATACATATTACATTATATTTCATACAATACAACAGTAGTAACCAAGCAGTTCCTATTAAGGGTTAGTGTAATTAATATTAATGGGGCCATTGTTGGCGATGTATCTTCCTGACCCAGATAATACGTAAGTACTGAATAAACTGCAGTGAATATTCTTGAAACCATCCAAAAAGAATTAAACAAAAGCCATTTTAATCAGATTTGGAAAGGCATTTGAACATTTCCGTAAACAACGTCTAAGTTGGATAACTTGAGAAATCATTACCACGTCTATCAAAAGATTGGCAATCAGTCAGGAAAAAAAAAGCCCTTCAATTATCTGTTTTTAACTCTTTGCCCTGCAAATTAGAAGATGAGACTGATAAACATTTGACTTAATGTGTTACAATTAATTTTGAGTTTATATAGGGTGTTTCTAAACAGTTTTTACAAAATGAGAGGAGTAATAATACTCATTAAGACGAATAACTTTTATATAAGAAATAGTCTTAATTCACTTATTTAGTCAAAATTACTAAGTGTCTTACTCCAATTCAAAACCACATTTTCGTCCTTAACCCATAAATGCATGACTTTTTCTTTTTGAATTGTGTTTTTTTATACTTATATTAAGAATCAGACACCAGAAATTTTAAGATAGATTTTTAATTTTTTTTAGTAGCAAACAGTATGTGATTTTTAGAGCATTAGTATTTCTGTATAAATATTGTGGTGGCGAAAAACTTGATTTATTTATTAAAAGTTAAATAAAAACTGATGCAAATTTGCATCACTGTACATTTAAGGGTTAACTTTAACAATAATCACAACAGTTTTAACAAACAGTTCAACAAACTAACTTTTCTTTGCGTGAAATGAGATGACAATATTAAAGTTCAGTAAGTGCATTGTAATTTGGTCACTAACGACGTGCCTACTGCCATCTATCTACATTCGGAATTATGAAACTTTTAGGGTCAATGTTGTTTGGAAGTGAATGGTTACTATTTATTTAAAGCACTTCTTGTGATGTCATCACATTTTACAGAATGAAAATTCAGACTGTTGAAAATGTTGTTACAATACATTTATTAATGCTAAAGTTATGTACGACAATCTGGATTCGGCTTGGAGTAAAACACCTTGCATTTTTAATTGAATAAATTAATAGTGATTCCAGTTTTTAACACTTTCCAACCTAGTTGAAAAGTGTTTATGACTTCGGTTTGTCTGTGCGTTCGTCCGTGCTCTAACTCTCGTAAATATACTCGGATAGCCTTGAAATTTCTGTATGTTACTGACATTTACTACAGCATGATCCCTATAGAAAATGAAGTATGTAGCATTTATAGTTTATTTACAGAGACAGTCGAAAGTATTCCGTTGCATTACAGTCAATGGGAAAAAATCGTTTCAAGTGCATTTTGATGATGTTACGCCATTTCAAGCATGTTGAAATTTACATGCATTACTGAGGTGCTTTATAAATTGCCCACTGAAAATTATGGCGTGCATGGCGTTTATCATTCATTTTTCAGGGACGCACAAAATAATTCGGTTACAGTATAGTGCGATAATTACAGTCTATGTGTGATAAGTGTGTTTTCAACTTTGGTTTGCGTTTTTAAATTTAACTACATTTTTGTATAGTACGTGGTGTGCATAAATTGTGTTGATTATATACAGGGCTACACAAAGGAACTCGTAAGTACTACTAATTATGGGAATGAATTGCTTAAGGATATATTTTAATTATGTTACGCATTTTCTTTCTGAACTATATTTAGTAGACTAATTGAAATCTGTGGAATATAAATAAATTCATATACAGAGCTACGCAAAGAGCAAGATACATTGTCGTTTAAGGTTGGTAATTGCTGGAAGTGAATTTGAAGTTACTTTATGGGTTTTTTACCTGAATTAAAGCTTAATTTTAGCTTAATATGTGGTGCGTGCAAAAATCTTTAGATAGTATACAGAGCTCTACAAAAACTTTCGAGTGCATTTCCTCGATTGACAAAAATTGCTAAATATGAATTTTCTAACTGAAGTAAATTTTATCATTCTATGTTGTATACACTCAAATCTATAAATTATATAAAGGGCTGCAGAAAGTAATTCGACTACTTTTTTGGCCATGAAAGGTAACTGCTTAAACTGAATTTTTAAATGCGTTATATATGTAGGAGTAGGTGTGGGAGCCAGGATCGAACCTGTGAACCCACGGGCAGTAGGTGAGATCTTTAGTGCCGAGCAAAAGGCTATCTCAATCGCTTCCTGTGAGGATCTTGTTTGACTACTCGTGCAAGATGGCGTCGCCACAATACCGCCAGTGAGGAGTACGTCTCGTTGACGTCGAACGAGCGATATGCACTCGTGAATAATGCTGTTGTATGCATATGTGATTCGTGGGATGACAGGCTTTGTGCTGCGAGCGTTTCACAGACTTTGCTTGCTGGGAGTGTTTGGTGCTGCCATCTGTTGGACTCCAAAGGAGGTGGTGATGGCATCGAAGGTGCGTGTTCGTTTGTCCAAGGTCACCAATGCAGGAGTAGGTGTGGGAGCCAGGATCGAACCTAGGAACCCACGGGCAGTAGGTGAGATCTTTAGTGCCGAGCAGAACGCTAGCTCAATCGCTTCCTGTGAGGATCTCGTTTTACTAGCCGTGCAAGATGGTGTCGCCACATATGTTTCCTAAATTGTTTACAACATATCTTCTTTCACCTTATCTAACGGTGAAGTTTCCTTGCTATTTTCTGGATGTGTTGGAATGTGTTTCATAAGCTATGCTTCACGCATGATTTTTCGTTCTTTTTGTTTTTCGGGAAGAGAGGCTGGGGGAATGGGGTGCAGGAAACAGAGGTGAAGTCGAGGGACACACTCATTTCGTAAATCTTTGAAAATATAAGAACTTCGGTCACTTTTGACCAATTTTAACTATTTGGCACCTAATCACATAATAAGATCACTAATTATAATTAAAATATAGATAAAACGCTTAAGTGATACAAAGAGAAACACAAAAGGCTTATAAAAACCTTTTAATGATCGACATATGTTCCAGCGCTCATATACGGCGCCATTTTCAAGATATATAACGATAAACAAAAGTATTCTCACAAATTTTTGAAAATAAACTTGAAAACATAAATCACGAGATCATATATGCAAAAAAATGTATAATATTATATAGGATTGATCACTAGAAAATTTAAAACAATATTAAAAGAGCATAGGGCAGATACCAAATATGACAGAAGTACTACACACTGGCAAGACTACATAGAACCGAGACTTTAAAAATTGATTTTAAAAATAGTAAAATAAGTTATCCATCAAGGCTTTATTTCCCATCTATTATCCGTGAATCAATAGAAATCTATATGCGTAACGTGAACATTTGCAATGAATCCGCCTCATCTGAATTACCTAAAATTTGACACGAGGTATTTCTCAGTTTTAAAAAAGCAATAAGGAAATATTAATTTTCACGTTTACATTTGACTATTTCAAGCACCTGCTTTTTTACATATATGATCTCGTGATTTATGTTTTCAAGTTTATTTTCAAAAATTTGCTAGACTATTTTTGTTTATCGTTATATATCGTTAAAATGGCGCCGTATATGAGCGCTGAAACATATGTCGATCATTAAAGGGTTTTTATAAGCCTTTTGTGTTCCTCTTTGTAAAAATTAAGCATTTTATCTATATTTTAATCATTTGGCACCTTATAAACAAAAATCTTGATTAAGCTCATGGAGGAAGGGGAGGCAGGACAACTATCTCGCATGCCCCTGCATTAGTTAGGCTCTGGATTATATGAGTTCAACCATCGTATAATCTCTAAATTAAAATAAACTTGCCTCTTAAAAGTTATTAAATTCCTACTATAAGCTCACACTCTTTCTCTATATATCTTGTTCAAATTTTCAATCGCTAATAAAATATTTTCTATTCAACCACTCAAGTTCAAATAAATTTTTTAAAACTTGTAGTGGATGACACTTTATGTTAATAAAGTTTTTTCAAATATTAATTCATTATTAAATTAAATTAATTAATTTTAATTTTAAATGGGAGAAAAATTTTCCTCCCATTATTTTTATAAATGAAATGAAAGATTTATCTCAAATGAGTGATGCCACAGAAATAAAATACCGCAACGATGATTATAAAATAATGTTCAGTAAAGATAACGTGGGACATTAATGCTGCACGTGTTTATTTTATATATTTATGATTAAACAGTAGGAATTGACTTAATTTTTTTTTTTTATATTGTTTACATATATGATCTCGTGATTTATGTTTTCCAGTTTATTTTAAAAAAAAATGCGAGACTATTTTTGTTTATCGTTATATATCATTAAAATGGCTCCGTATATGAGCGCTGAAATATATGTCGATCATTAAAGGGTTTTTTATAAGCCTTTTTGTGTTCCTTTTTGTAAAACTTAAGCATTTTATCTATATTTTAATTATTTGACACCTCATTATTTCATCACCCTGATTAAGCTCATGGGGGAAGGGAAGGCAGGACAGCTAACTCGCATGCCCCTGCATTAGTCAGGCTCTTGATTATATGAGTTAAACCATCGCATAATCTCTAAATTAAAATAAAATTTTTACTGAATTACGTGTTTTTTTTTTTAATTGTCAATTCCATTCTAAGAAAAAATGAAATTTCTTAATAATATTCTGTTAGTGTTAGAAAGCGTTGAACTATCTACACTGCAAAAAAAGTGTTGATTTTACAGTATAATACTGGCATTCCAGCTGCCAGTATTACTGCTTATTTTACTGTTTATTACTGTTAATTTTAAGGTATAATACTAGCAGCTGGGATGCCAGTATTATACTGTAAAATCAACACTTTTTTTGTAGTGTGTGCCTACTGCATATTTTTTTCTCTTTTTCTCAAGTCGAATAAAAATGAAATTTTTATAAGCCTTTTGTGTTCCTCTTTGTAAAACGTAAGCATTTTATCTATATTTTAATCATTTGGCACTTTATAAACAAAAAATCCTGATTAAGCCAATGGGAAAAAGGGGGAGAAGGGCAGGGGGGGCTGTCTCGTATGCCCCTGCATTAGCCAGGCTCTGGATTATTTGAGTTCAACCATCGCATAATCTCTAAATTAAAATAAACTTTCCTCTTAAAATTTATTTTGTACTTAAGATTCCATTGTGATGAACGGACTTTTCTGAACAAAACTGAAAACTTCGTTGATGAATCAGTGATACGTTTCATTCACATTCAACTTTGCTTTAACTCCGTTCCTTGACTTTCATCCACGTGCTCTCTCTTCTTGTCTATTTCGAGAAAGCTTCTCTTACATCTATTCTGAGGTATGCAGGGTGAATTATTTAGTATGCCGCTGCCATCTTCACTTTATAAATCTTTATAAATAATTTGTTTGCACCTTTTTTTAATACTAATTTTGGAAATAAAAATGGAAACAGATCCACATGTTGCTTTCATTTTTATTCGACTTGAGAAAAAGAAAAAAAAATACATGCAGTAGGCACACACTGCAAAAAAAGGTGTTGATTTTAAAGTATAATACTGGCATCCCAGCTGCTAGTATTATACCTTAAAAATTATAGTAATAAACAGTAAAATAAGCAGTAATACTGGCAGTTGGGATGCCAGTATTAAACTGTAAAATCAACACTTTTTTTTTTTTTTTTTTTTTTTTTTTTTTCAGTGTAGATAGTTCAACGCTTTCTAAAACCAGCAGAATATTATTAAGAAATTTCATTTTTTCTTAGAATGAAATAGACAAAAAAAAAAAAAAAAAAAAAAAAAAAAAAAAACACGTAATTTAGTAAAAATCCATTTTTTTAGCTCACGGGCTATCAAAGACTGAGAGCTAATGTGCCCGCCCGTTCTGTTACGTATGTACGTAACGCGATAACTCTTGATAGAAATAAGCGTTTTGCTTCAAATTTTGAATATAGGTTCATTGTGATAAGGTGCCTCCCTGATTAGTTTTAGGGACTCATTGGTTAAGTATAAAGAGGAAAAGGGGGCTAATACCCCCCCCCCCTTAATTTAGATAAATGGGAATTATCCGAATTTCTTCAAATTTTGTATATAGGTTAATTGTGATAAGGCGCTTTCCTGATTGGTTTTGGGGATTCATTGTTCAAGTGTGAAGGGGGTAACGGGGGGCTAATCCCATCCGTAATTTAGATAAATGGGTTTTTCATGGAGAATTATCCGATTTTCTTCAAATTTTGTATATAGGCTCATTGTGGTAAGGAGCTTCCCTGTTTAGTTTTGGGGATTCATTGGTTAAGTATAAAGGAGAAAAGGGGAATAATCCCCCCCCCCTTAATTTAGATAAATGTGTTTTTCATGCAGAATTATCCGATTTTCTTTAAATTTTGTATATAGGTTAATTGTGATAAGGCGCTTCCCTGGTTGGTTTTGGGGATTCATTGTTTAAGTATAAAGAGGGTAACGGGGTGCTAATCCCACCCTTAATTTAGATAAATGGGTTTTTCATAGAGAATTATCCGATTTTCTTCAAATTTTGTATATAGGCTCATTGTGGTAAGGAGCTTCCCTGGTTAGTTTTGGGGATCCATTGGTTAAGTATAAAGGAGAAAAGGGGAATAATCCCCCCCTTAATTTAGATAAATGTGTTTTTCATGCAGAATTATCCGATTTTCTTTAAATTTTGTATATAGGTTAATTGTGATAAGGCTCTTTCCTGGTTGGTTTTGGGGATTCATTGTTTAAGTATAAAGAGGGTAACGGGGTGCTAATCCCACCCTTAATTTAGATAAATGGGTTTTTCATGGAGAATTATCCGATTTTCTTCAAATTTTGTATATAGGCTCATTGTGGTAAGGAGATTCGCTGATTAGTTTTGGGGGTTCAAGGTTAGCTATAAGGGGGTGGGAACGGGGTGATGATCCCGCCTTAATATATTGTCGATTTTTTTATTTTTCGAAGGGCTTATTTCAAAGTTTTTGAAATATGAGTATAATATACAATTAGTGTGAATAGCCTGTGAGCTGAATACCGTCAGTTTAACTGGGCAGTTTTCTTTTTTATACCAATTATTGTCTATATCCGGTAATTTGTGCGAATTTTTCGTGTAACGCTGTATCAAATCTATAGAATTTATACAACACCTAATAACTCAAAATTTGATATATTTAAAAATGCATACAAAAGCAAAAAACGTACTTTCGTTATCGATCTTGGTCAGTTCTGTAATCGAATTCTTTTGTATGTCTCTGTAAATGCTATGCACTCCTAATCTATAGAAAGCTTGTTGTAGTGCACTTCAGTGATTTCATTATGTTTGAAGTATCATAACATCATTCAAATGCATCGCAAATGATTTTCCCCATAGATCATAATGTAATGAAATTCTTTTGTGCGTTCCCTGTAAGCGAACTATAAATGCTATTTATCCCATACTCCTAAGAAAGCATACCTCTTGTAGCCTACCTCAGTGATGCATATCAATCTCTTTAAGAAATATTGTAACATCTATAAAATGCAATGCAAACGATTTTTCGAATATAGAACATAATGTAACAGAATTCTTTTGTGTGTCCCTGTAAACGAATTGTAAATACTACACATTTCATTTTCAGTAGCGATCATTCTGTTGTAAACTTCAAAAACATAAAACAATATTTGACAATCTGAGTATATTTAAGAGAGTTAGAAAGCGGACAGATTGACAAACCGAATTCATAAACATTATTAAACTTATTTTGAAAAGTGTTAAAAAGCAGATGGAGGTTATCATTTCAGATTTTCAATGCTCATGTTTCATTAAGAATTGTATAGTACAACACACATTTTATCCTCTAAATCAGTGGTTACCAACCTTTTACTGGCCACGCCGCACCAGAGCATCTGTAAAATCACAATGCACCCCTAATGTAAGGAAAGTACATTATCGGGACTTTCCCATAAGTCGCCTCAGTTGAAAGATTTAGGATGGCAAATTTATGACCAGAGACTCGCTGGCGACAATTTTAAGCCATAAAAGTCAAATAAGAAGAACTTTGATTTAAGTTGGTCTGGGAGATAATATCAAAGAACACACACGTCGTTCCGAGAAAAAAAACAACACGCTACAGCAACAACTGATGCATAGCCATTGGTTGGGGTTGGTAAGGAGGAGGTGAAACTGACCCTCTGTTATGCAAATTTCAGTTAAAACGGGAGATCAACTACCCAATGAAAAAAAAGAAGGATGGGCTTAAAGCACTGTCATGCAAATTTTGGGCAGAACAAAGTACGGCCCACCGTGGTCATGAAAAAGCAGTTGTGAAAAAGAATGAAAACAGAACATCACATCGATATCAGAAGCGAAAGTGAGAGGTGAAATAAAATGACGCGATGAATTTTGTGCGGTCCGAAAGAGGAAAATATATGTAAGTGGCAATTCTGATGGTAAGAAAGCAGCGAACCCGAACAACATATATGGAGAGTGGTGAAGTTGCGCTAAGTTTTGTGAAATGAACATTTTCAATAAGTGCAGCGCTATTTAGTTAGCGGAAAGTGTGCTCTGATACAAAGAGAAACCTTCGTCAATCAATGTGTATAGGTAAATATGACTCTGACCTAAGTAATTCCCCAGTTGATTTGATTTTATCAAAATATTATAAGAGAAGCTGGTAGTGTGACCTTAGTCACAAATGGAAGTCAGTATTTTAATTGTAAACAAATAATGTTGTCAAAGATCAATTTAAATATAAATACAAACAAATATAAGTATCCTTTGCAAGGATCAAAGTGTTAATGCCAATATTATAGGAGAAATTTTGTTAGGAAATTAAATCAGATGTGTTCTGATAAATCTTTTTTTTTTTCTTGAAATAACTGTAAATATTGTAAATAAATAATTGTGTTAATTATTTGGAGTCTTCTCATTTAAATTATCTAGTATGTGTTTGTTTATTTAGATTTCCATTTTAAAAGTCAGCTAGGGGCAAGAATGATCATTCTCAAAAAGGGTAATGGGCTACTACGAAATTACACAACGCGATGGGGGAACATATCCAAAATTTAATCTCTAAGGATTCCTTTTATTATTATTATCTTGGTAAATTAATTTATTCTATTAGCCAACCCCAGAGAAACCTTTATGTATTTAATTCTAAGCTGTAATTTTGATCAACTTGTCCCAGCAAAAGGGTTATGTTGGAATGGGCAGCAATTAGAAGGGAAATTAAAGAATAAAAAAATCTTAAATAAATAATATAACTGAGCCATGCATATTTCTCTTCAACATCTGCAATTCCTATATAATTCAACAACCCCCCCCCCGCACCAGCTCTATAACATATCGCTTATCTATACTATTATATAAAAGAGAACGCCTGGATGACTGACTCATCAACGTCCAGATGAAACGACTAAAATCAGGATCATGAAGTTCGGACAGCAGATTGCTGTTATGACCTAGGCAATCAATAAGAAAGGATTTTTGAAAATGGGAGTTGAATGTTTTAGATCATTTCGGCATATCTCAGCAGCAGTTTTAGGTAGGAGCATGAAATTCAGGATAACAAATCTATTAAAAAAATAGTTAAGCACGTATTTCAGCGATTTTAGAAATTCACCCCTAAGGGAGTTAAATGGTGGGGGGGGGGGGGGGTCGAACGTTTTAGTTGATTTCACTGTATCTCGGCAGCAGTTTTAGGTAGGAGCATGAAATTCATGATAACAAATCTGTTAAAAAATTTGTTAAACACATATTTTAGCGATTTTAGAAATTCACCACCTAAGGGAGTTAACTGGGGGGGTCGAACGTTTTAAGTCATTTCGTTTTATCTCAGCAGCAGTTTTAGGTAGGAGCAGAAATTCAGGAAAACAAATCTACTAAAAAACTAATTAATCACGTATTTCGGCGATTTTAAAAATTTACCCACTAGGAGGTTAAAGGGGGGGGGGGAGTGTCGAACGTTTTACGTCATTTCGCCATATCACAGCAGCAGTTTTAGGTAAGAGCATGAAAATCAGGAAAACAGATTTACTAAAAAACTGGTTAATAACGTATTTCAGCGATTTTAGAAATCTACCCACTAAGGTGTTAAGAAGGGGGGGGGGGGAGGTCGAACGATTGAGCTCATTTCGCCATATCTCAGCAGCAGTTTTAAGTAGGAACATGAAATTTAGGATAAAAAATCTGCTTAAAAAATAATTAAACACGTATTTCAGCGACTTTAGAAATTCACCCACTAAGGGGGGGGGGGGGGAGTTAAACATCGGGATGTTTAACTCCCGATTATGGAAGATTAGACGAATAAGACAACTATTGCTGGTTTTTTATTAGATATTTTGCGTAAGATATTTTTAAAAGTATTTTTTTTTAGTGATTTATAAAGCTGAGGGATTTAGTATGATTGCGTCAAAATAACATAAGTTTTTTTTAATTGTTATTCTGTCGGTTTATGAACGCGAATGCGTTATTGTGATCGGCGTATTTTTAGGATATTACATTTTTATTTACGTTACCCGGAAGGCCAAGGTTAACTCGGGCGAAACTGGGTGGTTCTGCTATATTAAAATAAATTTATTAGTTTCAATATGTACATAAACATAAAAAAATATATTTATCATACTTTTACAAACTTTTATTTAAAGTTTAAAATTTGTAAGTACTGTAATTTTGTGTCACTTCCGCTTTTATCCGATTTAGAACATTTTTTTTAAAAAAAATTACCTACCCATCTCTACCTTACATTGTAGTCGACACATTGTCACCCGCGCGAAGCCAGGACGGGCCGCTAGTTATTTAAAATGGGAATTATTGTCACAGTAGGGAGGTACAAAGAGTTTTAACAATAACAAGTCATTTCGCATTTTTTCCGCTTATCAAAGAGGTAATGTTTCTGTTACAAATATGTTTTTTAACATAACTATAAATGCATAGAGATCATATACATCTTCACCTTTATGGTGAAGATGTATATGATCTCTATAAAGTACTTTGAAAAAAAAAATAGAATTTGTTAACAATAAATGATACAATATAAATTTTTAAAAAATTGAACAAAAATGTTTTACAAATCTTTATTTACAATGCATATAAGATACTCAATTTGTTTTGTACAGTGTTATTGGAAACAGTTTAAAAAACTTGGGAAAATCATTATTATAATTATTATTTTTTTGTTTTGTTTGTCAACTAGAAATATCAAAGACAGAAATACTATAGGCAAAAACATTTAATGCCACCAGTTTCTGATCGTAAAAATAGCCTTTAAAAAAAATAATTCGGAAAAAAATAATTAATTGAATGTAAACAAACATAGATGGTACAGTTTTGTTCAATCAACAGTTATTATGTAAACATCTCAAAAACAACACATGATTAGGTTATTCGGATTTTTCAACTATTTTGTTGATAAAATTAGCAATATAATTACAAATCACTTGCAAACTAAACAACATATTGAAGCATATTGTATTCGGCAATCATTATCTTATAACATTTTCAAAGACATTCATGTAGCCTTTTACATGCGGTATTTCAACCATACGAGAACCAATATCCAATCCTTAAGTCAAAGGGGAGAAGTTCTACTTCTCTGGCTTAAAATTAACGTGAATTTTGCGAGTTTTTTCGGTTACAAAGAAAAGAGATATAACGTTCGGACATTTTGCATTACATTATTGAAATTTCACTTATATATTTGAATTTTTGTGTTTAAAAAACGTTAAAAATAAGCCTTGTGCGACGGGAAGAGCCTGCAGGAACGTGCTGTGAACTTCCAAACGGTCGACCGGTTTTCTCCGGTGACAATCATCTGAAACGAATTTGGTTGTAAAATTATGAAAGGGCATTAAATTCTCTGGAGCTTTATACCAGCATTTAGTTTAAAATGTTGATTCTTTGACAAAATGGTGGTCATTTGAATAAGAAAGGCGAATTTTTGTCTTTTAAAAAACCTTTTGCGAGTTCGAAAACATAATCAATCAAAATTATACTTTTCGGGGGTATACCTTAATTGTAAATTATACTTTTACATACTACACTTATATATATACTACATATATATATTATCCTTCTATGTATATAAAAAAAAAGTAATGGTTTGGAAATGGACCAATGAAAATCTGCGTAGATACCGCGAAACGTATCTGATTGGTCAGAGCTTTCTGACTTTTCTTAGGGGGAATTAACATGAAAGTAGAGAATTTAGATAGGATGGGCGCTATTAAGGGGGTTACCAAGGGGAAGGGACCCGGGTATATCGCCACGTTTGGCGCCAACTTGGCGATATATCGCCAAATTTGGCGGCCAAAATTAGCTGCCAAAAGTGGCGCCAACTTAGCTCTATTTCCAGTATTTGGTCAAATTTCCATAGACTCCCATTGAAATCCAATAGCGTTTACTCGCATGCAAAAAATCAACAAATTGGGATATTGCAATGCAACAAAAATTAATATTAGCTTATGAATAGAGATTAATTGAACTATTTACATTATTTTTAAGCACAAACACTAACTATTTACAATATTCGTAACACTATATATACAATTGGTACTTGTTAGTTATCCTGTCGACCAAATTACTGTCGCCAAATTCATCTATATTAAAAGAGCAAGGGATTTTCCCGATTATTCATATATATTAAACGAGCAAGGGATTTTCCCGATTATGAACGATATAGTAAACGACTGGGAAGATTTTCACGAGACTTGCCCCCTATACTAAATCGAGCACGAGAAAAAGATCTGGCTAGGTTCCGAATACAAGAAAATTCGTTTTTACAGGGTAAAACAAACTTAGCGCTGAAAATGTTTTTTGTTATAAATGGAAAAATACTCAAACGATTTACACGAAATGTGTTGCCCATACTAATTCGAGCGTAAGAAATCCATCTAGCTAGGTTTCGAATTCGGGAAAGGTTATTTTGATCTATTAAAACAAACTCAGGACTAAGAGTGCTTGGCTAGGGCGCGATTACGCGGGGGTTGGTGAGCGTAGCGAGCAGGTGGGCCGAGCCCCCCTAATATACTACAATTGTACTATTACATACTATACTTTAACATACATACTGTAAATTATAATTTTCGGTGGGCTCCAGAAAAAACGATTACCTTTCTTAAAAAAATTAAGGAATCGGTCGAATAGTTCTCGAGAATAATGATCGCCCAATTTGAAAAACATGGTTTCGAGAAAAAGGCTTTCGAGACGCATTTTCGACATGATTTCGAGATTTTTTTTCCGATATGATTTCGACTTGGTTTCCGGACGCAATATATAAAACATAAACTTCGAGCGTAGAGCTGCCGTCTTCTGGCTGCTGCGGTGCGAGTTGGTTTTGGGAGTTCCTTGGTTAAGTATAAAGGGGGGGGGGAAACAAGGGGCTAATCCCTCTTAATTTAGATAAATGGGTTTTTCATGCAAAATTATCCGATTTGCATCAAATTTTGCATACAGATTTATTGTGATAAGGCGCATCCCTGATTAGTTTGGGAGTTCATTGGTTAGGTATAAAAGGGGGGACGGGGGGCTAATCCCCCCCTTAATTTAGATACATGGGTTTTTCATGCAGAATTAGCCGATTTGCTTTAAATGTTGTATACAGGTTTATTGTGATAAGGCGCATCCCTGATTAATTTTTGGGGTTCATTGGTAAAAAAAAAAAAAGTAAGTAATTGGAATATCACGATGCTGCTTTAGGGCAACAATATACACACTTATCCCTTTCAGGTGCAAAGTACTTCTGTTGCTAAAATGTTGAAATGCTTGAATTACACCAGGTTTAACGAACAAATTTACTTCAAAATAAGTAAAAGCAGATCTTCACGTCGTACATTATAAAAATGCAAAATTTTATTTAAAATTCCTGGTGCCATTGTGGCATTCGGTAATTAAAATTAAGTGGGATATATAATATCCCACCGCCCTTCAATGAGTCAAAAAGAAAAAAAAAACAAAGAAAAGAAAATTTTGAGCCAATGAAGTAGAACTTCCCCTTAAAAGATATAGGTCAAAAGTATTAAAATTTTTCCATGATATATCAGTTGGTGTCCACTCTCCAGATATTTTGGCCATAGCCTACTCTATATCTCGCAAGCTTTTATCAGTTACATTGCATATTAGCTTTTCCGGATCATTTAGTAAACGCAAATAGATTTGAAGAGTTTAATGAAAAAAGATGTTATCTAGTAAAAATTAAGTTTTAAGCAAATTGAAGTGAAATTCTTTTGTTGTAAATTTTATTGATTTATTTTTTCTTTGTAGCACATGATCGAAATGTTAACAGGTGGTTCTAAACTCGATAAGAAAAACTTATTAATATTTATTTTTTAAATATTAAAAATTATTAATATTATTTAAATTATTAAATTATTAAATTATAAAATATTAATGTTTCATATTTTAAACAATAATTAGTCTTAGCATTTTAGGTTTACTATATGATTGATTACCTTATAATGCCTTCATCCATATGATAAAAGAAGTTTTGAAAAAGAAAATTGACAGAACATCTCAACAGAATGACCCTCGGTGAAAATTTTGGAATAGTGTGCAATTATTTTATGTTAGCTTGTTTTACTTACAAAAAAAGTAATATATAATCTATATTAAAATAATCAAATTAATCCTGTTATAAAGGTAAATTAAAAAGTAATTAAGGACTACTTATTTAATTAACACTGAAATGTTTGACCAGTTTTAAAGTGTGAAACTTTAGAAAAAAATCTAAAAGAACATGTCGATAGATGTAATATGATAAAAATTTTGGAGTAGCGTGTAATTATTTTATGTTAGCTCGTTTGACTTGAAACAAGTAATCTATAATCTATAGTAAAATGAATCAAATTAATCCTGTTAGAAGAGCAAATTAAAATGCAATTAAGGACTATTAATTTAATTAATCCTCTTTAATAAAAAGCTATGCGTTGCTGACGACTGGGATTATCGATAATCGTTGCCACAGATTCAACTCGGAAAATGAAACACTTGAAGTTACTGAAAAAATTAATAGCTCGAAAAGTATTTGTCAGAAAATTGTTAGACAAACTTCGTTAGAAAGGTAAAAAATTGTATTTTTCTTGATATAAATTTCAAATATAATGATTTTGCCGTTTTGCTAATATTGAATTTCAAAAATTACCAAATTTCACAATGGAGTATCATAGCGAAATCTTCACGCGTAAAAAGATAATGATAACGGCCATGTATCCTGACGTATACTGGCTATAGTACGAGTCACAAATTATAGCAGCCATACTATTCTGTTAAAATATAAAAGTGAATTATGATGCCACGAGTGCATTATTTTTATTTAATTTTAATATAATCATATTAGAAACAAGGTTTTGGAATTTTTTTTTGAATGGGACTAATAAATTGGCCAATACTGTATATTATTTTGAGTTTAAAAGAGGAAAGGTGGGGGAGCGCTTTATATTATTTTGATTTCCTCAGGAACTTTTAGTTTAATATATCAAAATGTCAGAAATTAAATCGACATTAAATCGGCAATAACTATAACGACTGTCCTTCAGTTCGTTTGGTTATATTTTCATTTTAAAATGTAAAATCATTCAACATTGATTTTAGGTATTTTTAAGTTTATTATCACGGGCCCGGGCAACGCCGGGCATGTCAGCTAGTACTGTAATGATTAGCCAGTTTTTAAAACGTGAAATTATTGAAAATAAAAATGTGACGAAACGTCTCGACAGAATAACTCTCGGTGAAAATTTTGGTGTACTGTGAAATTATTTTACGTTAGCTTGTTTGACTTAAAATACGTAATCTATAATCTATTTCAAAATAAATCAAATGAATCCTGTTATGAAGGTCAGTTAAAATGTAATGAAAGACTATTTGATTATTACTGTACTGACTGACCAGTTTTTAAAATGTGAAATTATTTCGTTGCATTCAGTAGAATTTCTAAAGTCTCCTTCCCGTAATTCTCCTCCTTGATCGTTCGACAAGAAGTAAAAATAAAAATGCAATAGTACAATAGTTACAAGCATTAAAAATCTATTTTTTTTTTAAATTAACGTTACTGAGAAGGAATTGCTTTTCAAGGAAAACAAAACAATACAAATTTAACTACTTATAATAATAATATATATATATTAAAATCACTTCAGTAGTTTCGGAGAAAAAGCTGCTTCAATACCAACTGTTTTTCATAGGATGCCGCGACTGTTGTTGCTCCCCTCATTAAGGGTGTCCTCAAATTCAAACAGGCTCTTTTCTGGCACATTTTTAATTCATTTTTGTTCGTATATATATTAAATTAGTCGGTGCTCTTATTAAGAAACTATGTAATCGAACTTTTCCCCCTCCATTTTTCGGTTAAGATAGGCAATTTTTCAAAAAATGCTGTTAAAGTTGACGTTTTGAACCGAATTTTTGGGCACGACACCCCAAGAAAGGAAAAAAAAAGCTGCCATTCTGAGTCACGAATCGCTTATAAATCAAGATGTAATTAATTTATCGGAAAGTGAATAATCATAAGCTTTTTAACAGAAAAAAAGAAAAAAAGAACAAAATATATGACCCCCCCCCCCCCAAACAGATAGTCACGTGATGAAAATCGTTGAAAATGAAGTATTTTAAAGATGTTTTTTTAATTTATTTTTGCCTGGGAGGGGGGGTATGTTGTATGTTGGATTTCTAAAAAAGCGCTGAACCAATTTTAAAGAAATTTAAATGGGACCAATTCGAGAATATCCCCTTTCAATAATAATAATACTTCATAAAGTACATGAATAGGGGCATAATCGGTGAACATACATAAAAAAAAAGCATACATACACGTCGAATTGAGAACATCGTCTTTTTTTTGGAAGTCGGTTAAAAAAAAAATGTTCGATTAAAAATCACATCAATAATTATGCCTGCAAGTATCATACTTTTATGTTTAAAAATGAATCAGAAAATGTGTCAGAAAGGTTGTGTGGGAGAATTTTTTTTTTTTTTTTTTTTTTTTTTTACAACAGCTATAAGTGCACAGTCAACAATAATGATTAATGAATCCTGCTCTCGTAGTTAGAGCTAAAAGTCGGCTTACAAACAGCTGAAAAATACAGTCATCATTCACAGTCAAAACACACAAGATGCAAGATACATTCATAATACAATCAATTAGGAAACGTGATATAAAGGAAGTGGCGCATTTAACAGTGTCGGAAATGTTGATGATCCGCTGTTCATTTTCCCATGATAATGTTGATAAAATCTCTCCGAAATCGGGGTTGTTGGATCTCTTGATGGCGAAATCTGATCATAGATGTCACTACCAGCAGCCACAGATGTTACTTCGTTTGAAGTGAAGCTTTTAAAAGGAATTGGTTCTAAAATCAGAAAAAAAATGCACAACTTATTAGTCAGAAATTAGTTTTGGTAAAATAATGTTAATAAATTAATTTTAGTGAAGGAATTCCTTAACATAATCTGATTTATTTTTTATTAATGGAATACACAACACGGGCAATTAGTACTATTTTAACGGGTGGACCGGCCTGTCTCCACAGGGCCCTAACTCTGCATGGTAGGGGCGGATTACCCATTAGGCTGAGTAGGCTGAAGCCTAGGGGCCCTGAAGAAAAGGGCCCCTCTGCTAAGAATTTCTTTTGGGTTTTTTCTTCATATTGGGCTGATATGTTATGCAAAAGAGAAATGATGTACAATATCCGGTTTCACTTATTTATTGAATCTTTCAGGTTATCAACATATAGATGGTATTCCAAATGTCCCTTTTAATTTTATCCATATTTATAAGAAGAAATTACTGGCTTCATGAAAATTTTCGGCTTCCAGTTTGTACCGAATTATAACACTTTGAAGTTAATGGAATTTCATTGTTTACCTGCACTAACAGTGCTTCTTTCCGTTTTTAGTGTCAGGAAACACTGAAATTTCATAAAAAACGAAGTATAATAATTTAGTAAGTTTTGGTCATAAAAGAATAGGATTTTTTTTAATGTTTATTCGTAAACGAAGTACATTTTTCTAAATATAACTTATAGAATACAAGGACGTATAAAAATTAAATATTGTATTTTAATATGTATAAAGCCCCTTGTACAACAAAAGCCATGTCTAAAATCTGTACTTGTTGTAATTGAAATTATGTTTCTATCTTCAGTGGTCTAAGAGATAAATGAGCAAACATGTAATTTGAATCACACTGTATATATTCCTTTGTAGGAGGGGGAGGGGGGCAAAAAAAGATCAAGCCTAGGGGCCCGTGTGGTAGTTGATCCGCCTCTGCTGCATGGGACATCTGATTAGCAGAGTTTGAGTAATCAAATAAACTTTTAATTTTAAAATTTATCAACAACAACAATACAAAAAAATCATGTCAATCGTAATGAATTTCATAAGATGAGAAATGTTTCCCCAACACTATGTTTAATATCATACATTTTTTATTGCACACTTCTTCTGAATGTCAATAAAATCTATTTATGAGATGAGTATAAACAGCTTTTATTTTAAGAGAACTTGTTGATACACAGGCCCGCAGAGAGGTTGGTTGATTTTATGGTGGCCGATTAACTACACGAGGAATATAGGCCATAGGGGGAAGTGCCCTCCGTAGGGGTCTTAATGAGGGACACTAACACGTTTGAAGAAAACACCGAACGGTTAGGTCGACGAGCGCGACAGGGGTTTGAACCCAGCACCTCCCGTCTACCAACTTTGAGAGCAAAACCTCTCAGCCCACAGAGAGGAAACGGAGCTGGTATAAATCACAGAGTCCGGCTGTATTAAAAAGCCCATCTCTGGTCTTCTTCTTCTTCTTTAAAAAAAAAAAATAAATAAAATTGCAAGGAAATACGCTCGAGAACTTTTTTTTACGTAACAATTTCAATATATAACTGAGAAGGTAGAGAAATTAAAAAGTAAGAATTTGAGCCGGATAAATTGTGCATGCGTGTAAATATTATTTCGCAACCTAAAGAAAAAGGCAATAGAAACAAAATAAATCATCTTTTAATAAATCACTAGCAGTAGTGTAACTATATAGTGGCTAAGCTGGCGAAATGCCGGGGGGGGGGGGGGTTCACAGGGCACCGTGGTAACCAAAAATTGCCATACGTCCGCGGGACTTTTCATCACTTATGTTATATGTATATCAACATCATTAACCGTTTTCAATCCGCTGCTGGATGTAGGTGTCCTCAGATTTTTCCACTGTTTCCTGTTTAGCGCTTTAGTCATTCAATTAACACCAGCCACTTTTCTGATTTCGTCGCTCCATCTTACTTGAGGTCGTCTTCTTGGTCGTTTTACATCTCTGAATTACCACCGTTGGGTGTTTGTGCTCCATCTATTGTCTTGTCTTCTTGTAATGTGTCCAGCTCATTTTTCCTTTAACCGTTTAATTTTTTAGATGACGTCAAAAACTTTTGTCTGACTTCCTATCCAGTTTATTCTTTTTTTGTCTCTTCTAGTTATCCCAAGCATACGTCTACCATACTACGCTGTGTTGTTTTTATATATAAATGTAGCGATGTTTAAATTTCCAGGAAATGTGTATTCTTTATAAAAGATAATTATTCAACAAGCTTATTTTCTAGTACTATACAGGGCCTACTATACTCGAAACCATACCGGTGCCCGCAGTCACTCTCTTCGGTACAGTAAATACATATTATGTGGCTCGTACCAGGTTTCAGCATAACCTGTATAGGACCTCAAAATTTCTTTCAACGTCCCTGTGTATGAAGAGCCCCAGAAAGCAATCAGACCCAGAGTCCCCGAAGGCCTTAAGAGGATTCTATGAACAATAAAAAATATTGCTCCAATTTTCATAAGATAACTATGCATAGGCGGCACTAGTGGCAGAAGCCAGAGGAGTAAAGTTCTCAAATTGAATCTATTAATCTGGTAGCAAAGTGAAATTAAAAATGTAATTTATATATCAGTACAATTGATGTAATATAATTTTGTAAATAATTTAATTCTCTTTTTGGGGATACAAATTCAAAGTTCCGCCACATTCGCCAGTGAACCGGGCTGAGACGTTGATATTTGTTTATTTATTATTAATGTGTATTAATTATTATTAATATCCTCTTTAATAAAAAGCTACGCATTGCTGACGATTGGCTTTTTCGTTAATCGTTGCCACAGATTAGTCTAGGAAAATGAAACATTTGAAGTTACTGAAAAAATTAATAACTCTTGAAAAGTATTTGCTAGAAAATTGTTAGACAAACTGCGTTAGAAAGGTTAAAAATTGTGTTTTTCTTGATATAAATTTCAAATCTAATGATTATGCTGTTTTTTTCAAATATTGACTTCAAAAATGATCAAATTTCAGAATGGAGTACCATAGTGAAACCTTCACGCGTAAAAAGATAATACTAACGGCGATGTGTCCTGACGTGGCGTGTATACTGGCTATAGCACGAGTCACAAATTATAGTAGCCTTGTTATTCTGTTAAAATATAAAAGTGAATTATGATGTCACGAGTGCATAATTTTTATTTAATTCTCGACAAATACTAGATGCTTCATTTCTTTTTAGTTGTGAATAATATAGGTTAATTCCGTCTCCTGTAAAATGTGATAAAGAGTTGGTTAATTTACATATGTTTTTAATTATCAGGGGTGAAATATTTTCCTTAATTAATGCATTTATTTTTCTTTTGATGTCACGTGAACGACGTCACGGGTAACAGCTAGTATGTAAATAAGAAGACTAAATAATTTATACCTGTGTTTGATACTGATGTCAGAAGCAGTGGTAGATCAACAACTGATTCCAATTCTTTGCTTCCGCTGAACTCTATTCCTAAGAATATAAAAAAAACATAAATAATAATAGTAATAATTACTAATTTAATAATATGTATTCATATATATATATATATATATATATATATATATATGAAACAAATTAAAAAATTTTCGCCGTTGGCCTCATCAAAACTATAATTCTGTGTAAATCCCATTATTCTAAATTATTTTCTCGTTCCAGTATTTCGATTGTCAAAATTCCACCGTGCTAAAATACTTTATTCTAAATTCATTCTCTTAAAAAATGGCTCTGATCGCGCTGTTCTATTAAAATTACGCACTTTTGTTTCATTAAATAAATGCATCCTAGAATTTAATTCTTAAAAAAAAAAAACCAATCTCCCGGCTAAAAATATTTTAACTCTCTTGAAATAACAACTTATATCTGTTACGTATTAGTAGATATACATATAATTACTCATGATATAACTTAACAGGGTTTATTAAAGATAAAAGCATGTGCATTGCTATCTTGTAGCGACACGGCGTGAATGTTTACATCTCCTGCTGCTAGCCTGTTGCCATTCTGGAAACATAAAAATGTTATGGTTAACGT
Organism: Maratus michaelseni; assembly: GCA_963931845.1. NCBI lineage: Eukaryota > Metazoa > Arthropoda > Arachnida > Araneae > Salticidae > Maratus > Maratus michaelseni. Next base: position 71,128,788 of record OZ007600.1, read on the forward strand.
TACAGTTAGAGTCTGTGATAATACATAACATCCCTCCCCCCTATGTAACGTAGTCCTTTAGCCAGGTTGGTGGATGTTTAGCTCTAACTGGTCTCGATGGGAGGAATGTTGGACTTGTAACATCAGGGATCTGTCTATCTCCTGCAGGTGCAATCCCAATTAAACTATCTGTATCCACAGGCTCTGGAACCGTGTCATTTGTTGTCAGTCCCGGATCTTTGGTGCCTCCTGCTGGCTCGGTGTCCTCGCTGTCTTCTACTGATCCTGACATCAGCCGTGAAGGTGTTGGACCACAGGATGGGTATGCTGAGGAATTACCAGTGTCTGTCACATGCTGAAGATTACCTTGACGTCGTCTTAATTGGTCAATGTGTCTCTTCCACACAAGATCTTCATTCGTTAAGACCTCATACATTGTGGCGCCAGTTACTTCTGTGACTGTAGCTGGTACCCATTTGTCGTGAGGATGGAATCCTCGAGCATACACCGAGTCTAGAGGTGCAAACATTCGGAACCTTGGATTAGACAGATTCTTGGGATTAGGCTCCGTAAAATCAGGATGAAGTCTGTCCAGGCAGGTTTTCAAACGGCTGTTCATAAGCAGCTCTGCTGGAGACACATTTGTAGTAGCATTGGGTGTAGCATGTTGTGCTAATAAGAATGATGCAAGTCTAGAATTCCAATTCCCAGTAATAATTCTTCGAAGTGCATCTTTTGTTGTCTGCACCATCCGCTCTGCTTGCCCATTCGATGAAGGATGTCTCGGAGCTGTAAAAGAATGGTAGATTCCATTTCTCTTAAGGAACTCGTCAAATTCTGAGGATTTGAAGCCAGGTCCGTTATCTGACACTACAGTGTCAGGGATGCCATGTGTACCGAAGAGCTTCCTCAGAGCTTCAGTAACACACACTGAGTCTGTTGACAAGACTTTAACAACTTCTAGCCATTTTGAGTATGCATCGACAACAATGAGGAAAAGGGATCCTTGAAAAGGACCAGCATGATCGATGTGGAGTCTTGACCAAGGTTTTTTAATGCACTCCCATGTTCCCACTGTCTTAGGAGGAGCATGTCGTGTCTGTTGGCAAATATTGCAGCTATTTACTGTGTCTTCGATTTGGCTGTCCATCCTCGGCCACCACATGTAACTTCTTGCAAGAGCTTTTGTTCGCACAATGCCTTGATGTGAATTGTGGAGAGTAGCCAGTAGACGTTCTTGTGCCTTCCTTGGTATTATGACTCTGCATCCCCAAAGGAGGCATCCTCTGTGGGCTGAGATTTCCAATCGTCGTTGAAAATAAGGGGCGAATTCTTCATCTGGCTTTTCAGCCGGCCACCCCTTCAAAACCCAGTTGAGCACTCGAGCTAAGATTGGGTCTTGGAGTGTCATTCGTGCAATATCTTTGGCTGAGATACGGGGCTTGTCCAAAGCCTCCAGGAGTAACACTTCATTGGGAGATGTTTCATGATGGGTCATCTGCGGGTGAGGTAGACGACTAAGTTCATCTGTATTGGAAATTAATTTGCCAGGTCGGTATACAAGATGGTAGTCATATGAGCTTAATGTTAGGGACCATCGTTGCATTCTAGGAGACAGCATAGTTGGTGTGGGTTTGTCACTGGCCAAAAAGCCTAGTAAAGGTTTGTGATCAGTTCTTATTTCGAATTTTTGTCCATAGAGGTAGTTGTGAAACTTCCTAACACCCTGTATAATGGCCAAGGCTTCTTTGTCAATCTGGGCATACCGGCGCTCAGTTGGGTTCATTGTTCTTGAATAGTATGCCACTGGAGCTTCTACGCCCTCTGACAATTCGTGGCTCAGGACAGCTCCAACACCATACTGGGAAGCATCACATGTGAGGATGATTGGTTTCTTTTCATCGAAATGTACAAGGAGGGAATCACTTGAAAAGAGTTTTTTTTACCTTATTAAAAGCTTCTTCGTGGCTTTTCTTCCATTTCCACACTGCTCCCTTGTCAAGCAAGCGATGAAGAGGTTCTGCCACTGTTGCTTTATCTTGTAGAAACACATGATAAAAGTTCAGTAGGCCCAAGAATGCTTGGAGTTCTTCTCTCTTGGTTGGTATAGGGGCTTCTTGGATAGCTGTTACTTTCTCCTTTGTGGGTTTAATACCTTTCTCATTGATTTCATACCCTAAGAATTCAATGCTGGAGGTTCCAAAGATACATTTCTCTCTGTTTAAGCGTAACCCAGCCTTGGAGAATCGGTCAAGAACTTCTCGAAGTCGCTTGGCTAGTTCGTCTAGTGTTGAACCCTTGATTAAGACATCGTCATAGTATGGCAACACTCCTGGTATGTTTATGACCAATGACTCAATGAACCGTTGGAATATTCCAGGAGCTGTGGAAATTTCGAATTGGAGTCGATTGCACTTGAATGCTCCACGATGTGTCACAATTGTTTGTACCATGGCAGAAGCTTCATCCACGACTAATTGCAGGTATGCTTGGGACAGGTCAAGCTTTACAAAATGTTGGCCTCCTGTTAATTCTGCGAGTATTTGGTTTACTGCTGGCACTGGATATGGATGAGTGCCTAAAGCTTTGTTGACTGTACATTTATAGTCACCACAGAGCCTAATTTCCCCATTAGATTTAAGGACAGGAACTACAGGAGTTGCCCAATCAGAGTAACTAACTGGTTCAAGAACTCCCTGGTCTTGTAATCGTTGCAACTCCTTCTCAATCTTGGGTCTTAGAGCAAATGGTACATTTCTAGCTTTCAGCTGGATTGGACGGACTGTGGGATCTAAATGCAACTTGATAGGAGTACCTGTAAAGCTTCCCAATTCTTCCTTGAAAACATCAGGGAATTCACTTAAGACATCATCAATGATAGACTGTTGTATGCTATGGATGCCTGTTACCTTTATTCCTAATGGTTCAAACCAATTCAGACCTAAAAGTCCTTGACGTTTCTTCTTAGCAATCAGAAGTGGAAGCTTCCGGTCAAATGAAGCATATTTAACATCTACTTGGCACCGACCCAAAATTTCTACTGGTTGTTTATTATAGTCTTTAACAATAAAAGGAGACTTTTCCAACAGTGGAACCTCGTGAGGATATAACTGGTCAAAAGTACTTTTGTCAATGATGGATATTTTGGCTCCCGAATCTACTTCCATAACACATGGTGTACCATTGATCAGGACAGTTGTTCTCATGTTTGGTGTTTCCACATTATTGAGACACACATATTTCAAATGGAAGGTGTTTAAACTCTCTGTTTCAGAGGAATCAGTATCGCTATTTTCTAAATTCTGTTCATGTACTGTTTTCCTAGTAAAATTTGATTTGTTCCGGCAGACCCTTTGTATATGGCCTTTCTTTTTGCAGGCATGGCATTCAGCATCTTTAAATTTGCACTGTGATCTTGAATGGTTGCCTCCACCACCAGCACAATTTTCTCTCTGTGATTGAGTTTTAGATTGCTTTTGATTTCGATTTTGTCTCTTGTCGAGAGGCATCACTGAGACAGATCCGGAGCTCCGAATCTCCTTTACATGAAAATTAGCAGTCTCTGCTGCCAAGGCCTTATCTAGTGCTTGATTAAAAGTCAGCGATGCTTCGGCAAGTAAGCGTCGTTGGAGAGCTTCGTCTAGCAGCCCGCACACCAACCTATCTCTGAGCATGACATCCAACGATGAGCCAAAATTGCAGTGTTCGGATAGTTTTCGTAATTCCGCGATGAATGCATTTATACTTTCCCCCGATTGTTGGTTCCTTCTATAAAATAGAAATCGTTGGAAGATTTCTGAAGGTTTTGGCGAGAAATGAGTTTTGACAAGTTGTATTAGTTCGTCGTATGTTTTAGAAGAAGGGCTTGCTGGGGATACGAGAGAACGGATTGTCGCGTACATCTTCGCGCCGCACACACTCAGAAATATGGCCCGTTTCTTCGTCGAGTCGCTGACATCGTTCGCTTCTAAAAAGCATTCCAATCTTTCGTGATAAGAGTCCCACGTTGATGGTTCCGATACATCGAAAGGCTCTAAGCTGCCGAAAGTAGCCATTTTTCACAACGATATTTTGGAGAAAAAAAAATCAGAAGTTTGCAGAATGTAGATTTCACTCAGTTCTGTAACCAATCCACGTTGTCACTGTTAAGCCTAACGCGTGAGTATCAATATTTTGCAGGTAGCTTGCTAAACCCTTTAAATCCATCATCGTCGCCAATTTGTTACGTATTAGTAGATATACATATAATTACTCATGATATAACTTAACAGGGTTTATTAAAGATAAAAGCATGTGCATTGCTATCTTGTAGCGACACGGCGTGAATGTTTACATCTCCTGCTGCTAGCCTGTTGCCATTCTGGAAACATAAAAATGTTATGGTTAACGTTACAGTTAGAGTCTGTGATAATACATAACAATATCTTTTTATGTTTTTATTTTTATTTATTGCTACGTTTTCTAACAAAACAATATTCTTTCTCAAAATTATGAAAGCTACTTCAGTCTCAATGTAAAATATCTTGGCATCTTGCCCATGCTCGATAACACCTACGTATTTTTTTTTTCTTTCTTCTCTTCTTATTTATTCGAAGGAATTAGAATTTGCGGGAATGTTCTAGAAGTATTGTATTCCCGCGTTATTTTTTTTTTTTTTTATTTTTTTTTTCAGATTACGGTCATATTGCTTCAAAATCAGAGCGCCGAAAAAATTAGTCCTATAGCGCTGATTGGTCGAAAGACTGTTTAATGAAAATGTATTCTGGGGCGTTCAATAATAGATATACGGAGAGTTTCCCGCGTGAGAGTCAGATTACTCCTGAATCCGGTTGTACATGTAACCCCGGCGCGTACTTCACGATCATGGAATAATCTCCTTGGCTGCCGATAGATGGAAAAAACAACTGCTTTAAGAACAAAAAAGTCTTCTTAATTATTAAATTAAGTCACCAAGTTTCTTCACGGTATTAAAATCATCATGTATGGATTTAGCATCGAAATGAGTAAAGCATGGCAATTTTCTTTTATTTCGAATAAAAGTGAACTGGAACGAACTGCCTCTTATTTGCATTCTGTACGTACACTATGAAGTGAATTCTCGGCGCCCTTCTGCAAATTCCTCGGAGAAAGCTCTTGCCTGGATAATGATTCTACAAAAATTATGGTGATACAAGTTAAATCGTGACATATATATTCTTACATCATCGAATAAAAAAAAACCCTTTTGAATGAAACTTATTTGAGAACTACCGCTGAATTTAGAAACTTTTTAAATAATTTTCAAGCATGAATTGCTTTTCAAATCTATCTCAACAATGGCCACCAGTTTGCTTCAGTAATATAAAGTAATCAACAGCAAATTTAGCAGAATTGGAAATCGCTTGCCTTATCTAATTAAAAAAGTGAAAAGAAGATAAATTACAAGATTATATTATATTCACACGATACAGCATTCTGGCGCTAAACTGAAATATGTCAACAAATAGAAATATTTTCAGTTTAAGTTGAATATAAAATTAATATCATGTTGAATTGGTTAAAATATGTGTTGCATCAGAATATACTAGGAAATGTAATTTATTATTTTTAAATGATCCATTGGGTATGTCGCTTTATATCAGGGACAGGATACCCGATCATATACTTTAAAGGATTAGATGTAAATTAAATAATAAGTTCTGTAGATTAAAATAATACTGTAATACTGTATATTAAAATCTGTAAGGTTTTCCCAAACCCCGAAAAAAATTAAACCCAGTCTATCAGCTATACGGTCTTGTTTGGTATCGGAAAGAGAACCGAATCTCCATTTTGTCTTGATAGGGCCCTGAACGCAACATGTATATTCTATGAACCCCTTTTGAGCTGCAACGAAAATGTTTAATTTATTGCGCTGGGGCTCGAGCTCCCCCAAAATACAGACTGTCTTTTGCACTTTTTGGAAACGATTTTCACAGTTAATTTCTGAACATATATGCCAATCTTTGCAACAGTTTTACTCTACTGTATAGTCCTGACTCTTGATTATAACTCTGGATCGAAATTTCCATCATAATCGATTTTTATCTTAGTACAATCAGAACAATTTTCTCACACACCTCTTGAAAAACTTTCCAAAGTCTTCCAATGTGTTGTGGATAGCGCTTTATAATGCACGCTTTAACAAACACGTAGATCGTGATAAATAAAAATTTATCGTAACACTGGATAAAGCATGGCTTTATTTAAGTGAGTATATCAAAAGAAGAGTAATTTTTATTAATTAATAGAAAAAAAGAAAAAAATGGGTTTGTGAATGTAAAGAAAAATGTCCAAAAGAATTCATGATTGCTGCAGGATTTTGTTAAGAAATTAAATTAATGGTAAAAAATGCAGAAAGCTGAGGTGATTTCACTTTATTATCAGATAAATATTTTAGAAACCATTTTTGAAGAAGAAATTCCAGCTTTATATGAAAAAGACATTAATTGAGCTTCATATGAACAGTCTCTCAGCCGTTCTTCCATAACTGAACTGACGCATATTTAGCAAACAAAGAATCCCAAACGGAAATAAATTGTGTATGAATTGAAGAAATGCAGGTAAAATCACTAGACACACCCCCACCCCCTCCCCTCCCCTCATCAATGGCCTTTTTCTGAATCTAGATTGTTTAAATGAATTCACGAATATTGAAAAAACTTTGAAAAGTTTTTACAAGAGGTATCAGGAAAAAATGACCTGACTGTAATAAGGAAATTATATTATAATAGAAATTTCGAGGCAGAGCTATTGCCAAATATACGTCAAAGCTATGAAACAAAGTCAAATTGTTTCAAAGAATATGTCATTTATACGTAGAAATTAACTTTCAAAATCGTTTCCATAAAGTGCGAACGACCTTCTGTAATTTTAAAAGAGTCTATTCATTTACATTAAAGGCATTGTATTTTAAAATCTATAAAGGATGCCCTCCCTACTCAAATGCTGTACAATATCCACATACTTATGTATTGTAGCAACAGATTATTTCATGTATTTTTTTACTTACCCATCATACGTAGTATAGGAAAATTTTTCTTGTGACCGTTTTAAAAATCGAAAATGTTTTTGTTGGCGGTTGGGTTGAGTTGGGTTGATTATTGACGGCCAATTATCTACACTAGGGATATAGGCCCGGGGGGAGTGCCCTTCGTGGGGGTCTTTCTAAGGGAACCTAATCCGTATTTACGCATGGATAAATCCACGGCTCGAAGAAAACCACGAAAACTCCGAACGATTAGGCCGACGGGCGCGATTGGGATCGAACCCAGCACCTCCCGTCTAGCAGCTTCGAGAGCACAACCTCTCAGCCACTGGTGGGGCTTTTTGTTGGCGGATTTACACGTTTCAGACACCGGAGATTCCGAAAAACATATTTTTAGAAAAAAAAAAATTGCCGTCCGTCTGTCTGTGTGTCTGTAAACGTTCTATTTCCCGAACAAATTGATATAGAGACTTGGAATTTGGTATGTACTTCGCATGTAACAATGGGAAGAAGCTTATTGAATTTCAGTAACCTCGATTATCCGGAACTATTTTTTTCGGACTCTCGAAATATTCGTTCTGATAAAAGGTATATCAAAATTTTCGAAATTGTTTATTTTAAGGAGTGAAAATAAAAGACAATTAAAAATTTTGCATAAAGAATGAAGTCGATCGGATAACTAGTTGCCGAGATATTTGTAATCCTATTTTCCACACTCTTCGATTTTTCATGACCCTGTACTTCAGTCAAATTTCAATTCAAAGATATATTTTAATTGGAAATGAGACGCTTTCCGACGCAGTAAACTCTTAGTTAATAATATTATGATTTTTGGAATTATAAGGATGTTTCTCTTACGCAATTCAGTAATAGAGTATTTAAAGTTTATGACGTCATCAAGCCACGATTTTATTCGAATTGCAATGCATTTTATAAATAGTTTACGCATGTTTTATTTTCATATTTTATATTATCCATAACCATGATGGGTAAGTTTTTTTTTTACTAGTTTTTGTTTTCTTTTTATTTTACAGGATGATCAAAAATGTTATTTTTTCTTCAATCTGCTGTAGGTTCTCTTAATTGCCCTCCTGATAAAATCTTCGTGGAAAAATATGAGGTCAAACATGTTCTTTATATTCCCGAAGTTTTAAAAGAAATCGTGAAATATTTCTTTAGATATTTGATAAAACGTCTAAAATCTAAAGTGTAAGGGAGTTTTTGGCAACATAGTGTATGTATAATGTTTAATGTTATTGTAATGATTCTCAGTTGTATAACAGACGTTCTCAAATCTAAACTATCTTTCTACTGATACATCCATAACTTTAATTTTTAAAATTAGATGCATGAAATTTTCAAGTATTCTAATTTGGATATTACTGAATAAGGGTTTTTCGTTTTTTTTTATAAGGGCTAAGGGATCTTTAATAAAATGGTGTCGAAATGACCGTTTCGAACCGATTTCAGGGACAAAACATCCAAAGAAAGGTTGTCATCGAGAAACAAATGATTAAAATTCAAAATGCACTGCATTTATAGGACAACAAGAAAAGTTATTCTGTTTCAAAGCCGCTCAATAGTAAGATTTGCATATATCACGCATTTATGTATAAAGTGCTTTCGGGAATCTATAAGAAAGATCTGTTATATTGAGTGAGGTATTATTTATTTATTTATTTATTTATTATTTTGAGAATAGCCTTAAGCTTTTGGAGACCAGCCTCCCATACACTAATTCTATTCGGTTAGCACCACCTTTTTTAAGCAGTTGCCTTTACTTATTTAATCACGGAAATGCCATAATTAAATAAGGCGAATATTACTTTTCTTTATTACTGGTATCAAAAACAATTGCTGTATGCAGCTTTTGAAGATATAGATATGCACCTATGGCCCCGAAAGGGTTAACACCTTCGCAACAAACGTCACTTAGATAATTTTTTAATCTTTTAAAATAAGTGTTTTCAAATAGAAATGTTTGTCTAGTTCAATAGCAGAAATTCTGTGATTAAGAAAGGCGAAAATTACTATACCAAAATATTGGTAGAAAAAGTTAAGCATCTTATTCATCACCTATCTATGGCTATGATCCTCGCGAAGGGGTAAGGTAAAAGAGATAGCGATTAGGAGTTCCATTTCATAACTGTCTTTAGGGTTGGTAGGTTGATTATTTGTTACGGCCGATTAGCTGCGCTAAGGACATAAGCCGGCGGGGAAATGTTCTCCGTTGGGGTCTTTCTAAACGATCCTAACCCGCATTTATGGCAAGGTTCGAAGAAAACTACGGAAAACTCAGAACGGTTAGGTCGACGAGCGCGACAGGGATTTTAACCCAGCTCCTCCCGTCTACCAGCTTTGAGAGTAGAACCTCTCAGCCACTGGTGTGGGGCCTGTCTTTAGGGATCAAAGTTTTCTTTCAAGGGGTGGGGGGGCTTTCTTTTAATCTTGTGGATATATGAGAAGCAATTAACCCTAGAACTACCGGAAATTTTACTCAACCTTGATAAAAACATTTCATACCAGAATTTTTATTTGAAACTATTTAAATTTATTTATTTATTTTAGTTCTCTGTGGTTTATATTTGACTTATTTTAAGAAACAAATTCTGATTCGAATAATCATTTTGAATGTACCTGTCAGGTCCATTGGACCCGTCTGGTAGGCGGATGGTAAATAGAGTTTTATTCTTACATATGTTTTGAAAATTAGCCAAAGTACCTATTAACAATAACTGTGTCTCACTTTGAGAATGTTCTAATAGCTTTAGCAAATATTATCGATAATTATTCATTTCTGTGCTTAAAGTTTTTAATGATAATGCTCCTTTTTTAGTCAAATCTGAGAAGTTATTTTACCTTTTATGCAATTTCTGAAAATTTGTTTCTAATCTGACCTGTTCAATTCTAAAAAGTAAAATACCTTCGGGGGGGGGGGGGGGGGGGTTGTCCCCCTCCCTTTCCCTCCACCAAATGGTACCCCTGATAAAGACAACAGAAAATAAATCCGTTTTGTGTAGGGGGAAAAGTCTAATTCTTATTAGCATAAAAAGTATTTCTCTTACGTTCTCCTTATTAATTGTAGTGCTGCCATCTAGTGCTTTTCCTGAATACGTTTTCCTTGTAAAATTAAAAGTACTGCTGAATACTGTTTATGATAAAAATTGGAAAAAAACGGATCTACTTCATATTTTATGCCAGCCAGATTACCATTTTAAGAAAGAAAGTTATAAAGTATTGTTTGTGTATATTTGTGAATAATTTGTGCATTTTTATAAATTTTAGAATAGTATTTTGATAATGGTCATTTTGTTTTTCCGGTGGTCTTGTTTTAATTTCATTCATGGGTAATGTATCATTGAAATTTCAGAAGGCAGCAAAAGTTTTAAAACTTTTTATCTTTAAAATTATTTCACCCTCTTGTACAAAACTTTTATGAAATATATAAAGAACCTTTTTCTTTTGAATTTAGCTTTTCAGGAAACTAAATTTATTTCATATTTTTAATTATTAATTTTAAGACATAAATATATGTATACTTGATAAATAAACTACACGCAGAATCAATGTACGAATGGATTCACTGCATACAGAACAAGTTGGAAATTGTACGTCAAACGTGACAAATGAGGTGCGTTCGTCTAGTTATATAAATATTCATATCTTGATGATTTTTAATTCCGTGAAATGAATTACATCGTCTGCAGATTAATTTCTGTCATAATATAAGTATCTCGGTCGCTTGACGGTTAAACCTCGTAGGCTCCTATAACAAGAAAGCACCGATTTTTAAAAAAAAATTCAAATTTCTTAATAAATATTTTTATTAATATCTTCTAAAGTATTGATTCGATTTTCAGAAAATTTGAAATGTCTCGAGAAAATTCTGGAAAGATAATATATCTTAAATTTCAAACCATTTGGTTGGGTAGTTTTTGTGCTGTTATGTTATATGCGGACAGACGGACGGATCAGACAACGACTATAGGTGCTACGTATTTATATAATTACGAACGCACCTAAAATGCCTCATAGCCAATATGATCTTTTTCTTTTACCTTCTTTCTTTCTTTTCTTTTATTTTTATTTTTAAAAACTTACTATGAGAGTATGGTAGGAAGTGGTAAACTTAATAATTTTCAAACTTTGGTAATTTGAAGGTCCTACCTAGGTTTAAAAATTTCATATTATATGGATGGACTGATATGCATAAGCAAAAAGTTTTAGCTGATTGCATTTCACAGTACCTTTATAACAACGCTATGAATATATATATATATATATATATATATATGTTTTTTTTTCACCGAAATCATCTTCTCTTTTTTAACACTTTCCAACATAATTGAAAAGTGTTTGTGAATTCGGTCTGTCTGCCGCCTGTCCATGGACTCGGTTATTTGGTGATTTTTATGACGGCCGATTATCTGCACGAGGGATATAGGCCCAAGAGGGGAGTGCCCTCCGTGAGGGGTCTTTCTAAGGGGAACCTAATCCATATTAACGCAAGGTTAGAAGAAAACCACGGAAAACTCCGAACGATTAGGCCGTCGGGCGCGATTGGGTTCGAACCCAGCACCTCCCGTCTACTAGTTTTGAGAACAGAACCTCTTGGCCACTAGTGGGGCCCGTGGGCTCTGATTGGTTGGTTGGTTGATTGATTTATGACGATCGATTGTCTACACTAGGGATATAGGACCAAGGGGAGTGCTTTCCGTGGGTATCTTAACCCGTATTTACGGCAAGGGGACTCGGATTGGCATACAATTGATATAAGTTATTGAGGTTATCATTTCGGTATTGAAAATTAAGTGTTTCATATTAGTTGTAATTTTCCAACTGGACGAAAAATGCCGGGGCCAGGATTCGAACCTGGGATATCTTGGCTGAAGCTGTCATGCTTTACCAACTGAGCCATCCCGGTCGAATCTGGAGGACATAATTCATCCAGTTAACCTTATTGATCATAGCATCTGGTCTGATATATGAATCAGAATGGCAGCTTCAGCCAAGATATCCCAGGTTCGAATCCTGGCCCGGCCATTTTTCGTCCAGTTGGAAAATTACAACTTATATGATTTCTTTGCCAATTTGAATAATTGTGTCAAAATTAATCTAGTGTTTCATATTACATTACATTATGGTCTATAGGAAAAAATCGTTTGCGGTGTATTTTAAATATGTTACAGTATTTCAAGCATGTTAAAATTGGTATATGACACTGAGGTGCACTACAAGAGGTCTACTATTTCGAGCTCGGGCTCGATATTGTAACAGTTTGCGGGTTCGGACTTTAATTGAAAATTTTATTTAAACAGGAAAAAAAAAAATTATTATGTGGAAAACAAGAATGTATTCTAAGTTTCTTAAAGTATTTTACAATTTTTCAAAAACAATTTTGAAAGGGAATTGAATTGTTATTAATCTAATATATAAAAAAGAAAATTTGTCTGTCTGCACTTCTATACAAATCAACAGTTTAGAAGCAAGAGTTGTGAAATTTTACGTATGTGTGTATTAAAACTCGGCCGAGGCAATTAAAATAATCCGGAATCGAAATAATGTATAGTTAATTTTCAATCAATAAAAAACCTAAAATCTATAAATCCTATCAAATTTAAACATTTTTCGTTATAGCAGTGGCCAACAATTAAAAATCCACACTAAAATTCTTTCTACAGTAATTAATTTTCTATTGAAAGATTTCCATGGGAAAAATGAAAATGAAATAAAAAGTTTCAACAATTGCAAAAAAAGTGGAATATGACGTCATATTGGTAGTATAAGGGAAATTTTCAAACTTTTCTCAATAATACAAGGAGTATGAGTATGTACAGAAAGCAGGTTAACATGACGTCATTAGAGAATTAAAAGAAAATTAATATGACGTATTGGAAGTTTAACGGACTTTGTCAAATGTTTCAGAATAATACAAAAAGAGTATCAAAATGAGTAATAGAGAATAGTAAATATATAAGTTTGAGGAACCTATTGCATCATGATAAAAACCCGATTATGAAAATATTGGCTTATTTTAACATTTAGAAGTTCTCTACACAACATGTTTAAATTTGAAATTGATTTTTCTACACGAACATTCTTAAAATCCCGGACAACGACGGGTACTTCAGCTAGTGGGATATAAAGAGAAATACTGTGTCTGATTCTGAATCTTTTGCAGGGTCAGTCTTAGTAACATAAAGAAGCCGTTAGATATCTCTTGTCTATCTGCGCTTTCTGTTTCAAGTCCTTTACAGAATAACTCAAAAGAGAACTCTTATCTTTCTACCATAGTTGTGCAAGGATATTTTAAAAGAATAAGAATTATGATTTTTGCAGATTTCTGCTAGTGGTTGGGTATAAATAACAAATTTGCAATTTTAAGCAGATTTTCAGGTACATGAAAATCATGAAACATTGTCATGAGGGAGTATTTAGAATTAATACATATATCTGTGTCAGAAGAGATTTTTAATCGAGAAAATTAATCATGCAACAAATATATTACTAAAAATTTTTTCTACTGCGCACTTTCGGAATCGGGCTCGGGTTCTGATGATACAAAATTTTCGCTATGTAATTTCAAATCGTCGGACTCTGCCGAACTCCGTTACATACATATCGGTAGTAAAAATTTAATTTTGATTTCGGTACTTTTTGTGAGAACAAAGTTTCGGGCAAATCACGTTTGTCGTAAAATTTGAGACACCGCGCTTGCCGGAAGTACAACTGATATAGTAAAATCGTAAAGCTCACTTAATATTTTAATATTAAAAATAATCTTTTTTTTTCTTCTAAATTAAATTAGTAAAATATGATGAGAAAAGTTCGTTTCACAGTAGTGGCAACCGGCGAAATACAGTGGAACCAAGTCTTATTTTACAAAGATCACAGAACGTCATAAATGGATATGAGGACGTAGCAAATGATAATAATAATAATAATAGTAAGAATAATAGGCACAGTAACTGCAAATGATAACTGTAAAATTAACGATAACAATTAGATAAATGAATGAAAAACAAAATGTATTAAAAGTTTGTACATAATTTTAGCTTCCATTCATAAAAGTAAAAAAAAAAACTTTAATTAAAAGATTACTTTAGCATGTTGACACATGTCTCCCCCCCCCAAAAAAAAAACAAACAAACAAACAAACAAACAAAAAAAAACATGTATATATATATATATATATGTTTTTTATATATATACTCAAATTCAATTATAAATTCACACTAACTACACCACATAGACGAAAAACAAATAACAATAATTCAACTGAACCCTAAAATATAACCAATTAAAGCTAAAATTCGTATATGATCAAACGCAAAATTACTATATATATATATAGAGAGAGAGAGAGAGACAGGAAACAATGGAAAGATCTGGGGGAGAACTACATCCAGCAGTAGAAACTAAAACGGTTGATGATGATGATATATATATATATATACTCACAATATATCTTTCCTTCCTTTAAAAAATGATCATATAGTATTATTTACATTTAAATGATTGCCAGATTTCTAAAAATGCCTGCTATTAAAAAAAAAAAAAAGTCTGGCATTTTTTTAAGTACATGAATTTTATAGATAAATTCTAATATTAATAATTATGAATTTTCCGGAGATTTTATCAAAGGTAATGCTTTCTTGCTGATAGTATAAGCTGATAAGATTAAATGATAAGATAAACTTACTTGCTGATTCTGTAACTATCCATAAGAAATTCAAAGAAAGTGAAAATATAATCCCATACATGATATGCAAACTGCTTTGTAACTTTCTCATGTTGACTCTGATTGATGCTCAAACGTACTGCTTACAATTCACGATTACAATGATTTTTGAGAAAAGAAAAAAAAAAAACTTGCGTGCAAGTTTAGTTGACCCACTCTCAGTTCATTTAATGACCACACGCCTGCTCATTTGTTTTTCTAAATGTCTTCGAAAATATGATGAGGGAAGTTTGTTTCACAGCGCTGGCAACAGGCGAAACGGCAGACGAACTCAATCTTATTTTACGAAGAACGTCGTCATAAATGGATGACTTCGGATCATGATTTTGAACAAAATGTTCCTTGGAATAAAAGAAGATGAAAAAAAGGCCTTAACCTTGATGGCAGCGGACCGTATGAAAAATGGCGTGATATAATCATGAAGGGTATTTTTTTGGCATTTAAGCAGCATTTAGAAATGATTAGAAAAATATTCCTCTTTTTTTATAATACTCTTTTTATTAACTTACCTTCTTTCATTTTTTGTAAAGGTTGAGTTCTGTAATAGATTTTCAACTTATTTCCTGATGTTCTTTAGTTTTAAAATGAAATATTCAGTCGAGAGTAATTTTTCCATCTGGCGAAAATTTGTTTAAGCTGGAAATCGAACCCAGAAATTTTGGCTGTAATTGCCAATGCTCTTCCATTTGTGCTATCTGGACGACATCCTAGCTAACACAATATTCGCTCAGAACAACCATTTGGTCATGATATGCAAACTGCGTTGTAACTTTCCCATGTTGACTCTGATTGATGCCCGAACGTTCTGTGTACAATTCACGATTATAATCATTTTCGAGGGGAAAAAAGCAAGCGTGCAAGTTTAGCTGACCCACTCTCAGTTCATTTAATGACCACACGCTTGCTCTTTGTTTTTTCTATTATATAATATAAAATATAATTTTCTATAATATAAAATATTTAATCTTACAGGGTTCATTCTCTATTTAAATAACAAAATTCGCTGACTTTTCCAGGTTTTTTTCCAGACTATTTTTCCTACAATTCACGACATTCATAGAAATACGAATAGCAATTCTAGATTTTAATGATTAAATATACCTTTGAAAATGAAAGTAATCTATAAAATTGAAACTAAAAATCTATTATTTGATATTTAAAATATAAAAAATTAAAAACAATTAAAAATATACAATTTGGATGGATTCAAAGTAACATTTTACTAATCATTTTACTACTACTTTTGTATCCAAATGTACTAGCTTATCAAAGTTGACATAATAAGAATGAAGTGTCTCTCCTTCTATATTTGATACAACCCCTATCTTTTTTTTCTTCCTTTTGGAAACAGCGAATTTCGAGCTTATTCTATCGACGATTACTATCAGAATTTTCAAGCTATGTTTTTGAGACTTTCATAAAAGTTGGTCTATACATTTAGCTAATATATTATGCACAGTATATTTTGATTGAATTCGCGAATGCGCAGTGAAATAATATTTCGTATACCTGCTCATTTTTCATACAATTTTTATTATTTTTTAATTCTTATTGCAGGGTATTGTGTATAATTTTATTTGTCATATTTTCTGAAAAAAAAAAAACTCGTTTTTATATTAAAAACTTTGCAAATTATAAATAAGCAAAAAACTTGGTAAAATTTGGGACTGTTTTTATAAAAACCTGAATTTCTCTTCGAGTATACATGCTATCTTCATACAAATGAACCCAAATTATTACAATAATCCACTTAATCATAATCTACAGTTTGAATGTTTTTGCAATATTAGTTTTTACAGGGTTATCCAAAATATATTCGTTTTTCTTCAATTTGTTGACGACCCCTTATGGGGTTTCGGGAAAAAATCTTCGCGGAAATATATGACGTTTATCATGTTGTTTATACTCCTGCAGTTTCAGGATAATTCCTCATGTATCTTTCCATATATTTAACAAAACGTCTAAAATCGCAAGTGACCGGTCATCATTGGAAATATAGTGTATAATTAGATTTCACATATGAACCGTTCAAATATTTTTTGACATTTAAACTACCATGTCATTTGTTTGTATTGTTTCAGAAACAGTTTGTTATGTAACTTTCAATTTTTTGTCTTTTAACAATTTAATTTTAGCTACAGCTTTTCTTTTTTGCTTGCTTTAAAATTTTCTTTGCTTTTCTTATTTAAATATTCATGATATCTCATCCTAGCCACCTTAACTGGCCTCAATATTTCTTTCGCAGAAGTATCACTTATTTAGCAACAAATTTGTATGACTAAAACATCATTATGTTAAAAATATGAATGTAGCAAAAATACTACTTGCTAGTAAAAAATCTGAATTTTTTGCAGACTGAATTCGGAACTCGGAAGAATGATAACACACACATGATAGCACACATATATATATTTTAAATCCCTTGACTTTTCCAGGTTTTAGGAAAAAAATGCGATTTTCCCTGACTTTTTGAGCACTTGTCATTTTTCCGCACAATTCCCTGTTTTCCATATTTTCCAGTTGCGTAGGATTTCTGATTTTACCTTTGAGCGTGTAATTTTCTATAGACTGGTGTTTTCTTTACATAAAATCACAGTACTGATATAAGCCTATATAAAACTAGTAAAACCAAAGGACATGAACGACGTATAGTAATTCAACTGATCACTTCCTTTTCTCTCGGAAAAACTCGGCTAACACTGTAATAATAATTGCAATTTTCGAGTTATTGATTCCACATAGCCTTTTCTTTTTAAAAGTGCAATAAAAGATTCGAAAAGGCTGGTTTATACAGCCCAGAGTCCGGACTTAAAGAAATAAACAAATAAAGGTTTTCGTCTATGCTTCTTCATTTCCATGGATCAGTTCTAAATCTAACAATGGGCGGTACTTGAAATTCTCAGGACATTTCTTTTATATTTTCTTGCGTGGGGGAGGGGTGTCTCCTTGAAGGTTGAAATTCTGTCTGGTAAATTTTGAAATGTCTCAGGACATTCCTCTGTATTTCATTGGTTGTGTGTGTGTGTGGGGGGGGGTGGGGGGGGGGTCTCCTTGAAGGTTGAAATTCTGTCTGGTAAAATTTGAAATGTCTCAGGACATTCCTTTGTATTTCCTTGGGTGGGAGGACTCCTTGAAGGTTGAAATTCTGTCTGGTAAAATTTGAAATGTCTCAGGACATTCCTTTGTATTTCCTTGGGTGGGAGGGCTCCTTGAAGGTTGAAATTCTGTCTGGTAAAACTGATAATTATAAATTATTACTTTAAATGTTACGTTTTAACAGACAGTTGTAATGTAGAACTATTATCGCTGAAAGAGAATAGTGTTTGATAAGACAGGGATTTCTTTCCTAATTCTGCCCTACTTTTCACCAAAAATCACATTGAAATGAGCAGATCTTTTGCTCGTATTAGCCGAGATTCTGATTTTGTAGCTCGTAAAAAGCGTGAAAATCTTAATGTAGTTTGAATGATGAAACATTCTTAAAATTCAAATTGCTCGGTTTAACCGTGCCATCGTTTTAGCCGTGCTCGTATTAGGGGAGTGCGACTGTAATCAAGATTCTTTAAATAAATTACATGCTTGGAAAGAAAAAATAAATGAAAGGTAATTTTAAAATGTAATTAAATAATCGGTTTTTATTAAGGAATATGTCTCACTAATGTGATGATATAGTCATAAATATTTGCGCAGATGCATAGGGCTTGACAAATGCGGTAGCCAGGTCGCCACTGGTGACTAAGTTTTTCTATCTGGCCGCCAAGTTATTTAATCTGGAGCTTTTATTATTATTATCCTAATTTCTTGCAGAAAAATTGACCTAAGAAGTTGACCCTAGAACACAAACGGCATTTTTTCTTCGGCATTTTTAATTTGGTAAAAATAAGTTCAGCAAATGCAAAAGATATTTAAATAATAAAAAGATTAAAGTAGTAAAAACAGAATTATTTGACTGACTTCGACAGGAAAATAGGCAAAAATTGTTCTTCTGTTTCACTACTTCATCGAAGCCTTCCTCATCAGATATAGATTTTGTAGCACTCCTATCCGGATATTGGAAGCCTTCGGCAATCAGAATTTTCCGAACATGTCGGTTAATTCAGCTTTTACAGAATGTCTCTTTTCTTTTTCACAGATAAATAATTTTGATAAATTTCACTAGAAAACTGGGTTTATATTATCTTTCTAAATTATGTAACAATTCCAAACTATGTAACTAATAATCCTGAAATTATACTTATAATTATATTTTCTCAATTAATTCATAATTTTTTTTTTAATTCTTTTTGAAAATCAGTGTCGGGGGTAGGGGGAGGGGAATAAATATTTTTGTACTGGCGACTAGAATATTTTGCTGGCTACCAGATTTTATCAAATTTGTAAATTCCTGATTATAGCTGTAGATATATTACATGCATGGGAAGTTTTGAGCAATGTCTGGAAAAGTGAAACCAGTAAACTGGTATTTAAACTTACTTAAGGGTGTTCTCAAATTTAAATTTGTTACGTTCTGACACATTTTTAAATTAATTTTTGTTCGCAAATGTATTAAATTGGTAGGTGCTCTCATTAAGAAGCTATGTAATCGAGCTGTTTTTCGACTAAGATAGAAGATATTTTCCAAAAATGACGTTTTGAATTGAATTTCTGGAAGCGACAACGCAAGAAAAAAACTGTAGTTCTGAGACAACAATTGCTTACAATTCAAGATGTAATTCATTTATCGGAAAATGGAAAAAACTGTTCGATTAAAAATCACGTCTGCAAGTATCATGCTTTTATGTTTAAAAACTTTTAAGAAAATGTGTCAGAATATTTCGCATTGTTGAGTTAGGAAAAATATTTTTTTAGAACTGCCTTTTACGTATTATATATACAGGGTCATTCATAATTCCCTCCGGGGTTTCGAAACGTTATAGTAAAAAAACGAAGACGAATATGAAAAAAAGAAACATATGAAATTATTCCGAAACTATTCAAGTTTTACTTACATACATTACAGGTGTTCTATGTGTGAACCCTTGGTCACACGGCATACATCCATGCGATAGTCCAGTTCCTGCCATACTCCGTTTTTTTAAATCTGAATCAGTGGTGTCAGTTCAACGGGCCTTTCGTAATAAATATCGAAAACAGGGACCAACTGACAAAACAATTCATGTGTGGTACCGGAAATTTAAAGAAACGGAGTATGGCAGGAACTGGACTATCGCATGGATGTATGCCGTGTGACCAAGGGTTCACACATAGAACACCTGTAATGTATGTAAGTAAAACTTGAATAGTTTCGGAATAATTTCATATGTTTCTTTTTTTCATATTCGTCTTCGTTTTTTTACTATAACGTTTCGAAACCCCGGAGGGAATTATGAATGACCCTGTATATATGAATGTAAGGTAACAAACAATAATTTTAAGTCTGTTTTATTTTTTCTTAA
Source organism: Maratus michaelseni (assembly GCA_963931845.1). Classification (NCBI taxonomy): domain Eukaryota; kingdom Metazoa; phylum Arthropoda; class Arachnida; order Araneae; family Salticidae; genus Maratus; species Maratus michaelseni. The sequence continues at coordinate 71,148,949 of OZ007600.1, forward strand.
AAAATACTTGTATTTAAAAAGATATTTGAACAATATAACTCGAACATTAGACTTCTAACTTCGATAGAAAAAAAATCATTACAACGTAGAACATTCTTATCTTAACCCAAATCTATCGGCATATTTAAGCAATAAAAACTGCGTTCTCACATCCAGCCTTTCATATCAAATACATTCCACTCTCTATATATAGGAAAAGAGCGATTTATATCCGAGTTAATTATGTTTCGATGAGATAGAAGAAAAGTAGACCGTGAAAATATCATTCCTCTAATTAAAAAAAGTGGGAGAAAAAAATTGTCCACGATCGCTGGAGTTTGTAATGACGATGAACGGGTCATAAATTAAGCATTTAAAAAAAGATCTTAGTTGATTAATAATCACAAGAAAGAGAAATGATGCGTTACGCATAAATTATGGCAAACTTTCAGTGCCGTAACTATAGGTGGTTTACGTGAGGGCTGTGCCTTCACAGCTTGATTTCAGGAGGACATCACAGTCACCATTATTTTCGAATATTTTTCATTAACGCCTAGCGTTACCATACGGTGACGGAATAGCTGCCAACCATTTATTTGTTTGAATACCGGTATTTTTAAGCGAAATATTCTCCTTGTTGGATGAGAGAAAACTCCCTAATAACAGGAGACAAAAGTTTCTATTTTAAAAAAGTGGTATGAAATGCAGCTTTTGTATTTTAAAAATTAAAAATAATTCTGTCCTTAGTGGGTTAACTTTCGCTTTATTTAAACGCAGAATTTCTGACATAAATAAGTCGAAAATTACTGTTCTGTATTACTGATGACTGTGTGTGCCTGCGGTAATCAGGCTCTACGTTCAGCGGATACAATGCACCTGGCGCCCACGATTACTCCCCCCTCCCCCTCCCTCAATGTCTAAAATATACATATATTAATTTTTTTTTAATTAATATTTTATAAATATTTGCACTGTTGTGCACACTTATCCCAAAACTTATAGATGCAATGCACTAAAGCTCCACGCTTATAGAGGCTTCTAATAAGTTTCATTTTATTACTTGTGAATAGAAACGTTTTGTTTAATACAAAATGATCTATTTAATGTACAGGATTCAATTTATTATAAAGGGTTCTATTTAATATAAAGGTCTAATTTAAACATTCTATAAACGTTTGAACCAGGGTTCACATCTGTCCCATGCACTTATGAGAAGATGCGCGATGGTCCCTAACGGAACAAAACAATATCTTGTTTTTACTTTCTTCTATCTTTACAAGAAGAAAGTATTGGATTCATGAAAATTTTCGACTTCCGGTTTTCGACGGATTTATACGTTTTAGAAGGTCCTGAACACAATTTGACTGTTTTTTAGAAAATGTCTGTCTGTGACTCTGTCTGTCTGTATGTGACAAAAATTTTGTTTGCGCTCTACCTCAAGGACTAATGCACGAAATTTAATATAACTTTATATTCAGTTAGTCCCTGATATAAATTGTTGCTGATAAGTTGTTGGTGAAAATCGCCCAACAGGTGGCGCAGCTATGCTCTATTTTTCGCGATTTCCGCAATAGCTCTATCTCAAGAACTAATGCGCTTATTTTCATCAAACTTCAGGTTCAGTTAGACCTTGACATAAATAGACGCTGGTTAAAGTTTGGTGTAGCTATCCCAACAGGTGGCGCTGCTATACTACATTTTTCTCGATTTTTATGATAGCTATATCTCAAGAACTAATGCACGGAATTTCATCAAACTTCAGATTCTGTTAGACCTTGATATAAATAGATGTTGCTTACGTGTTTGTGTAAAATGACCAACAGGTGGCGCTGATATGCTACTTTTTTCATTATCATCACGATAACTATATCTCAAGAACTAATGCACGGATTTTAATCAAACTTCAGATTCAGTTAGACGTTAACATAAGTTGTTGTTGATTAGGTTTTGGTCTAAATCTTCCAACAGGTGGCGCTGATATGCCGCATTCCGCAGGATTTACGCGATTTTTGCAATAGTCTAGTCATATCTCAAGAACTAATGCACGGAATTTAATAAAACTTTAGATTCAGTTAGACCATGACATAAATAGACGCTGGTTACACTCTAAATAAGAAAGAGTGACTATTCACTCCGGAGGAGTGGATATTCACTCTATCGCAGAGTCAAAATTTGCCCAACCTCTTTAGAGTGACTATTCACTCTAGGAAAAAGTGAAATTCTTGACTCCCTGAAAGAGTGAATACTCACTCTTTCAGGAGTGAGTTTTTTCACCCCTGATAGGAGTAAATAGTCACTCTTTCAGGAGTGACTAAAATTCTTGAATAAAAAAGAGAAACTCATTTTTTACACACGGTTGTTCGTAGGCGGTCACCCTCTGAACCGAGCTCGCTGCTGCTTGACTTCTGCGCTCGGACGAGAACTGGTACCTACAGCTTGCTACAGCCGCTTACAATTTAAAAAGCTCTTATTACATTATTTTAGCTTTGTTTCTTTTGTGATATTCGAACACTCTTATTAAATTTGTGTAGAAATCATAAATATCTACGGTGTTTCTCAACTGTGTAAATAAGAAACTGAAACCTTCTCTTTGTATCATATAATACAGAGACTGTTCGCACATTTTTTAGACAAATTTGATAAATTATTTAAAAAGATGGAATTCTTTTAGAGGAAAAAATTCTGACAACAACTTATTATGTGTAATTTATATTATCGTCTGATACTTTCAAATTTATTCTTATTTCAAGATTGCGCATGCTAAAAAAGCTGTGAATGGGAAGATGCGTTTGCGTTTTTTTTTTCTTCTTCCGAACAGAAGTATATGCTAATTCCACAGTTTAAAATGATTGCAAAGCGCATAATATAAAAACTTTTTAGTGCGAAATAAACATAACAATTGATTGGAAAGTGCTATTCCAAAAATCAGTACATATACATAGTAAAAAGATATCAGATGAAAAAAAAAAGTCCTTCCGGCCTGTACCGGGAGGAAAAGGTAGCTTTCCCATATCTTCGTTTTAAAATTTTAGCTAATGTTACACGAAAACAGCAAGTTAAAATGCAAAGAAACGTTTACAAAAGATTCGTTAATACTGAATTTGAATAAGAAATTCGCCAAATTATTGAGCAATAGCCAAATTGGCTTCATTTATGAAGACCTATTTTGGTCGCCAAATTTGGCGATATTTCGCTAAATGTCGCCAATTTTGGCGATAATTTGTCGCTAACGGATATGAATACATAGTTTTATTCGTATGATTGGGAAAATTATTACAACAATGAAAGAAAATAATTTGCAAGTAATCGCGTTAATGTGCTGTTTTGTTTCAAAATGTCAGCCACCCTAGAATTTCAAACTGCTCTATCTCAGCCATTTTTTAAGATAGGGGTAAACCAAAAAATGCTCTGGAATCCTTGTATCAAGGCCAAACACGTAATTAAAAAACAAATTTGAATTTTTAATTTTTTTGTATATTTATTTTAGTTTTAAATTTTTAAATGGCCGCCATCTTGAAACAAAATGGCGAACCAAGCTGGCCAACGAACTCGGTCGAGACATTGGTGAGCTTAATACACACAATTAGTTTCATCAAAATCGATTTATAAATACGAGCGTTATCGTATGACATAGGTCAGATATATATATATATATATATGGATATATCTATATATATAAATCAACATTTGAACGGAGGGTGGTTTTGGGGTCTGGGGGTCATGATCGGTGAAAATATATCGAAATTTTCCGGAACTGCTTTCCTCCGAACGGCTGCAATAGGTAGCTTTATACTTTTTTGTATTGAAAGCTACCTAAAACAGGGAAAAAAAGAGCCCATTTCAAGGCGGAAAACGAAGTTTCAAGTAAGGATTTATGACTATCGCAAATTTATCTTACATCGAAAACATCCATCGATATCCATCGAAAGCATTATGCAGAATTAGAATCAAGAAACAAGATTATCATACAGATTATTTCAGAAAGCAATATTCATATTTTAAACGTTAAAAACAACAACGCCGAAATCGTCTAAAAAATGTGCGAACACCCGTCTGTACATTTCCGCTATGACAAAAATTCCATTACAACAAAGCAGTTATTTATTTATTCATTCATTTTTTTCTTGCTAATTTTTCCATAATTATTAGAGCCCGATTAAGATTGTCCTTGGCCCTGTTTACCAAATAGGCCCGTGAAGCCGAAGTTTACTCACTGAAATACAAAGGGGCCCCCAAATTTACTTTCCAAAACTAATTTTTAGGGGGGAAATTTTAGTCAGGGTAAAAAACGTTTTTTTTTTTCTTAAATTATAGCTGTTAAATTTTTCCTAAGATTATTTCCGACACATTCATACTCTTTTTTTTTTCTATAATAAATGTTATAAAATCAGTGATTAAATGCAACGTTTTTCATTTCTCTTATGTTTAATTTCAAACGTGCTGAAAATAACAGAAAATTTAATCTGTATAGTTATATTTTGTTTATATTCATAAAGAGGTTAGAAATGATATAAAATATGTAGAATAGGTTATTTAAATAAAGAGGAAAATAATTAGCATTCAGAGATATTAAATTTCTGTTTATAAAATAGAAGCAAAATTGTGTTGCAGCTAAGCATAAATTTACTTCAAATATTTATTTTCCCTGCACTTTTCTTAGCATTGGCAAATCCTGCAATTTGTAAAGCATAAAATATATTTCCTGTCCATAATTCTATCGATTCATTTATTATTTCAGTGCCTTTTTCAGTTTTTTTTTTAAATCGTGCTATTATATATAAAGGGTTTCATTTTAGGTGTTTCGTTTCGATAACGGAGATTACTCGGATTCTCATCCGTCAGCTGGCGCCATCTTGTGATTTTATTGGAAAAAACTGTTTTTCGTCACTCTTCAACGGAGTGAAATATCTCACTCTTGTCAACGGAGTGAACAGTCACTCTCGACAACGGAGTGAGATATTTCACTCTTTTCTAGAGAGTGGAAAGTTCCACTCTTTAAAGAGTGCATATTTATAAAATTCACTCCTAAAAGAGTGAAAATGCCTCTCACTCTTCCAAAGAGTAAACTTCTCACTCCTTCCAATTTTAGAGTGTAAAGTTTGGTGTAGATATCCCAACAAGTGGCGCTGCTATACCACATTTTTCTCGATTTTTATGATAGCTATAACTCAAGAACTAATGCACGGAATTTCATCAAACTTCAGATTCTGTTAGACTTTGATATAAATAGATGCTGCTTACGTGTTTGTGTAAAATGACCAACAGGTGGCACTGATATGCTACTTTTTTCATTATTATCACGATAATATATCTCAAGAACTAATGCACGGATTTTAATCCAACTTCAGATTCAGTTAGACGTTAACATAAGTTGTTGTTGATTAGGTTTTGGTCTAAATCTTCCAACAGATGGCGCTGCTATGCCGCATTCCGCAGGATTTTCGCGATTTTTGCAATAGTCATATCTCAAGAACTAATGCACGGAATTTAATAAAACTTCAGATTCAGTTAGACCTTGATATAAATTGGTGCTGATTCTTTTTAGTGTATGCGAAATCTGTTTGAGATAGAAGAAAGTTTTGGGATTGGCACATCCGACTAGTTTATTTTTTAAAACAAATTCCACAGCCTCAGTACTGTGCATTAAATAGATTTAAAATAATACACCTAAATGACGTTATGTTTACCTTGAATAATAATTTTTCATTGATAAAACCACAAAAAAACTACTATGTTTGCGTCAAAAGGATATAATTTTCGCATGTTTTTTCCTTTCGTAATTACAAAAATTAAAGCCACCTGACGTTACTTTTGAGTTTAGCGTTGATGACGGACGCATTTATTTTCATAATATAGACTAGCTAACCCCCGTCCGGCGTTGCCCGGACCGTGAAAAAAAAACCCATCAAGTTTTTATTATTTTATATCTTTAATCTGATTTTGTATGAAATTATATTTTAAGATGAAAAATTCGCGAAAAAATATTGATATTTAGTGATAATAAAAAGACTCATTTTCTTGTTTTTTTACGTAGGGCCGTTTCATAATTTTAAAATAAAAAGTTCTTTTTGTCCGAACTCTTTGAAATCTTTATTGGTGATAAATAAAACTTTTTTACAGCACGTGTAAAGATTTTGTGAAAAAATATTGTTATAGTTGTAAAAGAAATGTTTTTTTCTCGCCTTTTTTGTTTGTTTGTTTTCGCGTATAGCAATAAAAAAATTTCTCATCTTCCGTACTCTCTGACATTTCAATCGGTTATAAATATGACTGTATTCAAGCTCTTTAAAATTAATTATTTTTTATTAGTACATAAAAATGAATCAAATATATAGTCTCTTTCATAACACAGTAATAGTTAAAACTATAGTTTATTTCCATCATCGGGTTGTTTGCTATCATCATAAATAATACTATATTTTCCAGTCATTGAAAGGAATAAACATCTCTGTCGATTAATAATTACATAAAATACATATTAAAAGGGCTTCTTCTAATACAAAGTATCTTCATTTTAACTTTAGTTTGCGCTTTTAAATTTAACTAAATTTTTTCATAGTACGTGTGTGTTCATAAACTCGGTTGATCATATACAGGGCTACACAAGGGAATTCGTAAGTATTACAGACTATAGGAGTGAATTGCTTAAGGGTGGTTTTTAATTGTGTTGCGCATTTTCCTGCTGAACTATATTTAGTAGACTAATAGAAGTGTGTGGAATATAAATAAATTCATATACAGGGCTACGCAAAGAAAAATATACATTGTCGTTTACAGTTGGTAATTGCTGCGAGTGCATTTTAAGTTGCCTTTTAGCTTAATATGTGGTGCATACAAAAGTCTTCAGAGAATATACAGGGCTGTACAAAAGATTTCGAGGGCATTTCCATCGATTGGCGCAAATTGGTAAATGTGAATATTCTAACTGAACTAAATTTTATCATACTATATATCCACATCTATTGATCATATACAGGGCTGCACAAAATAATTCGACTACTTTTTTGACACTGAAAGGTAATTTCAAAAATTGTATTTTTCAATGTGTTATATGTTTTTTAAACTGTTTACTTACATATCTTCTTTCACCTTATTTAACGGTGAATTTTCGTTACAGTTTTCTGGCTGTGTTGGAAAGTGTTTCATAATCAATGCTTGAAGCATGATTTTTTGTCCTTGTTAATATTTTGTTTTGTTTCGTTAAAATACATGTCATGAAACATGCTATTTCTGCATAGCGCAATGCGTTCTTTTAAAACGGTTCATATATCATAATTTTTTTTCCGTATTATGATTTACTGAATGGAAATAGGAATTTGATATTTTTGTTCAAATTCTTCGATCACTTGAAATGGGTTTTATTTATTTTTCTTTAAAATTACTTGTTAAAATAAAAGAAACACTTTTTCAATACATAATTCTTTTGATTAAAGACAATGACACAAAACATGCTATTTCCGCATAGCACAATGCTATTCTTTTAAAACGATTCATTTATCTTTTTTTTTTCAAATATAATATGATTTACTGAATGGCAGCAAGAATTTCACATTTTTGTTCAAATTCGTTAGTTTGTAACTGATTGCAGTTATAAAAACATTGACCTTGTTATAGAACAATCAGCTTCTTTTATTCTTTGTGCTATGACATGACGAATGATCGGGTGAAAAAGCGTATTATTTTAAATTATACTGCGGTAACTGCTTGACCTCACCTTAACAAAGCGGTTCATTTTACGGTTTTTATTTAAAACTAACTAAGAAGAGATATTTTTCCGCGTGAAAAATAAAAGAACTTTCAGTAAAGATTAGTAATTCCTGTTAGTCGTTTTTTTTTAAAGGCGAACAACGAAGAAAATTATGTTAGAAGCTGTCATTACATTTTGATAGATCATATAAAAGGGTTCAGTACATCAAATTCATTAAATTATATTAAATTAATAAATAAAAATAAAATTTATTTTTATAAAATATGATTTAAAATAATTCAAAAAATAATGATCGTTCATTTTTTACAATGAAACTATAATTTAAAATTTGCGAATTCTGTATTTAATTTATGTTATGTATTTGTTCATAATATTGTCTAATTTTTACTTTCTTCTACCTTTACAAGAAGAAAGTATTGGATTCATGAAAATTTTCAACTTCCGGTTTTCAACGAATTTATACGTTTTAAAAAGTCTTGAACATGATTTGACTGTTTTTAGAAAATGTCTGTCTGTCTGTCTTCTGTCTATCTGTATGTGATAAAATTTTTGTGGGCGCTCTATCTCAAAAACAAAAGCACGGAATTTAATAAAACTTTACATTCAGTTAGTCCTGAAATAAATTGGTGCTGATTAGTTTTTAGAGAAAATCGCCCAACAGGTGGCGCAGCTCTGCTAAATTTTCCAAGATTTTCATGATAGCTATATCTAAAGAACTAATGTACATAATTTCTTGACATAAATAGACGATGATTACGATTTGGTGTAAACAGACCAACAGGTAACACTGCCATACTACTTTTTTCATGATTTTCACGAGAGCTAATAGCTCAAGAACTAATGCATAGAATTTCATCAAACTTCAGATTCTGTTAGACCTGGACATAAATAGATGCTGGTTATGGTTTGGTGTAAACAGACAAACAGGCGGCGCTGCTATGTTACTTTTTATATGATTTTTACGATAGCTATATCTCAAGAACTAATGTACAGAATTTCATCAAACTTCAGATTCAGTTAGACGTTGATATAATTTGTTGTTAATTAGGTGTTGGTGTAAATCTCCCAACAGATGGCGCTGCTAGGATCCATTTTTATGGATTTACACGATTTTAGTGATTGTCCCATCTCCAGAACTAATGCAATGAATTTAATAAAACTTTAGATTCAGTTAGACTTTGACATAAATTGGTGCTGAATCGTTTTTGGTGTATATGAAACTTGTACGAGATAGAAAGTTTTGGGATTGGCACATCCGACAAGTTCATTAATTGCATATGTATTACTTTCCAAAAAACTTTTAGCTCAGCCTAACGGGATAAAATGACAAAAATGTCGAATTTCAGATTTTAATCCTAAAATGAACTTGTACATCTTTAGTACATTGTGCCAAATTTTTTAAAGATCTGATAAAAACACTGCAAAACTAGTCGGATGTGTCAATCCCAAAACTTTCTTCTGTCTCATATAGGTATCGCATACACTAAACAGAATCAGCACCAATTTATATCAAGGTCTAACTGAATCTAAAGTTTTATTAAAGTCCGTCAATTAGTTCTTGAGATATGGCGATCGCTAAAATCGTGTAAATCATGCAAAATGCTGCATAGCAGCGCCACCTGCTGGGTTATTTTTACCAAAAACTAATCAGCACCAATTTATATCAGAGACTAACTGAATATAAAGTTTTATTAAATTCCGAGCATTAGTTCTTGAGATAGAGCGCCCACAAAATTTTTGTCACATACATACAGACAGACAGACAGACAGAGTCACAGACAGACATTTTCTAAAAATAGTCAAATCGTGTTCAGGACCTTCTAAAACGTATAAATCCGTCGAAAACCGGAAGTCGAAAATTTTCATGAATCCAATACTTTCTTCTTGTAAAGATAGAAGAAAGTTTAAAATAAAGTGTTGATTTTACAGTGTAATACTGGCACCTCAGCTGCCAGTATTATACCGTAAAAATAACAGTAATAAACAGTAAAATAAGCAGTAATACGCTGCCGCGCATGCGCGGCTAAATTTACCTCTTTTCAGACTAAATTGTCAGCATTTTTGCATAATTCTGTTTTTCGATGATATATGAAAATTATTTTTCTCTCAGTCTGACGTGGATGTGCGTGAGAATATACATTTGTAGAACTTCTCGACTTTTCTTAAAATATAGAAAATTACCGACGTAGAAAGTTTGCGTGCTTATTCACATCTGAAAGCGTTGCCGTTTATTTCGGAATATAAGGAAAAACAGAGACGATCTTAATAGACCTGAAACACTGGAAATAAAACATACTCATTTTCATTGACCGTTATGCGATGATAGCGCAAGTGCTATTTATTGCGAATTCTATGTTAAGATTACTCAAGCAAATATTGCCAAAAAAGATAGGCATGAAATTGTCGGTACACTGCACGCACACTCGCGAACGCTCGCACTGGAAAAATATATATAAGAAAAAAATAAACCATGTTCACTAAAACTCATAAATTAAACCCGTTTATGGAGGAATCTGCTGTATTGTTTCAAATTGTCAACCACCCTAAAATTTCAAACTGCTATACCTCAGCCATTTTTTTAAGATAGAGGAAAAATAAAAAAATGCTCTGGAATCCTTCAATCAAAGCCAAAGTTTAACGAATAATAATAAAAAAAAAATTAGGATTTCTAATTTTTTTGTACATTTTTAAAAATTTGAAATCGTTATTTGGCTATCACAGCGCCCCCTCCTGGCGCAATACCCCCAAATTAAACTAAGACCTGCAGGCAATAGTAAAAAACATATAAAAAATTTGGTTCAATTATTGAAATAACGTCATACGCATTTCGATGATACAATAGTGAAAATGGAACAAAAAACGCTATCGTCGGAATATCCCTAAATTCAAGATGAACCTGGTGGTCATAACCAAAAACCTATAAATGAAATTTGGTTCAATTTGAAGCATAACATCATATACTTTTCCCTAATGCAAAGAGGACATACACACGGACAGACAGACATTATGTAAAAACATGTTTTTCGGAATGTCTGATCCCTAAAACTTGTAAGTCCGTCGAAAACCGGAAGTCGAAAAAAATTCGATTACAATGCTTTCTTCTATTACAGATAGAAGAAAGTAAAAGTCATGCATCACGGTATAGATTATGAAACACTTTCCAACGCTATCGGAATAATATTGCTATGAAATTTTAATTTTGTTCATAAAATGAAACGAGATATCTAAATAAACATTTAACAAAAAACAGAATGCAGTAAAAATTCATTTTCAGCAATGGTTCTCCATAGTCGTAATGTCTGCGATTTTTTTCTGTTCAGCCCTATAAAATCTAAACATCTCGTAATGCACAAAAAATTATTTAACCCTTTCATTACTAAAGCGCCCAAATCGCCTCACGAAGCAAAATACTGCGAGAACGCCCGAGTGCCTGAGAAAGAGGTGTGACATTTCTCCCCTCAGAATAAAATCCATCTTCTGTCACAGAGTAGGGATTATGAAATCAACGAGTACTTTTGTACTACTACGGCCTTTTGTACTAGTGATCTTAGGGAAGTTCCACTTTCGAAGATAGCTGCTTTCTTATTGTGTTGCTGACAGAAAAAAATGGGGGGGGGGGGATCTCCCAGCATATTTCAGCATTCGGGCGCCTGCCGTATTTTGAACGCTATTGGGTTTTCAGACTTCAGTATTCAAAGGGTTAAGTTTTATAATACATATCGCAGCTGAAAACGCACTTCCAGCAGTTATGGCTCATAGTGTTAGTCCTTGCAACGGAATTCTTTTGAGTGTCTCTGTAAATAAACGATGCATTTTACGTATTCAACAATCTATAGAAAACATGCTGTTGTTCATCTCAATAATGTATGTTAATTTCGTTGAAATAATGTTACATCAAAAATACACTGCAAAATTTCCCCCCCCCCCTATAAGTCGTAATGTGCTAAAATGGACTGACTGTTAAACTAGGGACTGTTAAACAATGGACTGACAAAATTCAATAACTTCCAAACGGTGACAAAAAATAAAAAAAAATTCTTGCAGGAGGGTAATATATGATGTCAGTTTGTTTTTTACTACGATTCCTGTTTTTAGCTCGAATTATCAGCAATAGATGGCGCTGTGAGCAATAGACATCCAATCGAGACAAAAGCAGAAATTACCCCAGCATTGATGTGAAGGAAAGGAGGTTCAATACATGGAGTGGGTCTCATTCGCCAATAAAATCTTATTCAGAATCGGGCCCTACGAACAATATTGTATTAGCGAATGAGACCCACTCCATGTATTGAACCACCTTCCTTCGCATCAATACTGGGTGATTTTAGTTTTGGCCTGGATTGCACTCCTGTCGCTCGCAGCGCCATCTATTGCTGGTAATTCGAACTAAAATCCGGAATCGCAAAAAAAAAAAAAAAAAAAAAAAAAAAAAAAAACTCCTGACATCTTACAATACTCTCCTGCAACATTTTTTTGAATATCTGTCACCGTTTGGAAGTTATTGAATTTTAAAATCAGTCAGTCGATTTTACGGCACCCGGTATTTCTTTTGTGCGTAATTCTTTTGTTCCTGTAAACGAACTGTAAATGGTACTTCCACTGTAAAAAGCATTTCGCTATCCACCTTAGTCATGCATATCAATTTCAATGTGTTTGAAATAGTGTAACATTATTAAAATACACTGCAAATGATTTCCCTCCTATAGACCGTAATGTAACAGAATTCTGTTGAATGCCCCTGTAAACTAACCATAACACTTCATTTTCAATATCACTATGGCAAACCTCAATAACATACAGTATACATTAAATGACAAAAAAAAAAGGAGAAATATTTGTTTATGTGAAAAAATCAGTTGAAATAACAATGTTCTTACTGAATACAGTTTGTTTTTTCGTAAAATAAACAGCTTTTCCTGGCGTTCTGGATGGAATGTTTCTTTTTCTTTCTTTTTTTAACAGGGAAATAGAAATGGTGAACCAGATGCGAGCCACTCTTCAAAAATAATAAAATACTGATTTTTTTTTTTTTAATTTTCGGCTTATCTAACAAATTACTTCGAGTGCAATTTAGTATATCAAAGACAGTTTCTTTCCATTCTGAAAAAAAAAAAAAAAAAAAAGAAAAAAAAATACACTCTAAAATTGGAAGGAGTGAGAAGTTGACTCTTTGGAAGAGTGAGAGGTATTTTCACTCTTTTTGGAGTGAATTTTATAAATATATACTCTTTAAAGAGAGGAATTTTCCACTCTATAGAAAGGAGTGAAATATCTCACTCCGTTGTCGAGAGTGACTGTCTCACTCCGTTGACAAGAGTGAAATATTTCACTCCGTTGAGAGTGAAAGCCTGGCGTTATATAATTTTGCCCATATTTATTGATTGAGATTATCATTATTTCTTTTTTTTTCAATGTCAACATGTTAATTCAAATTTTATTGCAAGTTATTTGCAGGCGTAGAACCGCTCGTGGCTAAATAAACTATTTTTATTGGAAAAGCGATATGTTTTTGTTTCTGACTTAGTTTTTCTGGTAAATCTTACGATTGAGCCCTGGAATTTTTGAACATAAATAGGTGAAAGTCTTGCCCAATACAGCTTTTATCTATTTTTATTCATAAATGCCACAGCTCATGGCAGGGTCGGACTGGGTCAGGGGAAAGGGCGCAGACCTTAGATTTTCAAAGGGCGCAAGCATTTTAACAAACTCAAGTCAATTTTTCTTACTTGTGTTGTATCTGACTTGACAAGGTTTAACACATTCGCATAGTACCAGTACCAAGTAAGAAAATGGCTTAATATTATATCTTTGAGTCTAGATAAATGACTTCGCTATAGTCCCCGTGCATGTTTGAAGTTACATCAAATCTGCACAATGCTACACAATTTTCTATAACATCTCATGTAATATTTAAAAACTCTAAAAAGTTGAACACAGATTATCTTACGAGTCTATTTACCAATACGAACTATTTACCAATTTGAAATTTACCAATTTGAAATAATTGTGTTAAAATTAATCTAGCACAGATTACCTTGTAGTAGAATGACTCTAGACTTGAACTTACCTACTTTATTCTTTTGTCAATAGATACCTTAGAACAGTCATGGAAAAAAGGGTGATCACCCTCTACTAATTATCCTGGAAATAAGGTATAAAAATGCATAGGTATCTATTTATTGGGAATAATGTCTACTATTAAATTATATTCATAAATTTTGTCTGCATATTAAAAAATGCACGACGTTCATTTCAAATGGTAACATCCACTTTTGATACTATCTCTGAGTTTCCTGGATCAAGGCAACCTGGGACGATAGTATTTCTCTTAAATCTTCTTAGAGTTATAAAAGAAAATGTGTTAGGGATTTATCTAAAAATTTCGGAACAGGAAAATAATAAAAGATACTGAATACATTCATGTAGTCACCAGTAAGATTATACAGAATTTTTTTTCTTTATAAAAGAGTAAAGACAACAAAATGTTTCTGGTAAATGTCTACGATTTATTTTCTGTGGATCTTGTGAAAACAGAAGACGGTCCCTTTAGATTTAAACTTTTGGAAGGTTCTCTATATCTTGAAAACTAATTATTCAATGAGCTGTAAACTTACACACCGATGTTTTTGATGATTATGGTTTTTTCATACAAAACATAATTTAGGTCATAATTCATAAATGTTTAATATGAATTTATTAATAATTTTGATAATTAAAAAAATGTCTTTGAATACATAAAAAACCTAGAATATGTTTGGGTCTATTACAGGGTTCCTACAGGTCAGGGAATTTTTCCGACTTTAGGCCAGATATACACCAGTATTTACATAGAGAAAATCTCCCCTTATGCAATCGCACGATTACATAAGCCGAGTTTTTCTATAAGAAAATACTGTTACTTGCCTGAAACTGTAGGAACCCTGTATTAAGTGTATTTTATTAAAAAATAATAAAAATCAATCAGATGATTTTTATAAGTTTGTCAAATGGATTTATCATCAGCATCCTCAAACTTTTAACTCTGCTAACTCTATGAAGATTTAAGACAAAGTATATAAAATACACCTTTTCGCGGGCCCTCTCCATCCAAATAACTAAAATGGGGTGTTATGTTATTGTTCGAAAATTTCAATATCGAAAAAAAAATAATGTTCGAAAAAAAAGTTGGTATAATTTTTAATTTGGAGACGACCTCTGAGACGTAATTTATGAATAGAATTAATTACTAGACATTATTTCCAATCGATTAATACTTATACATTTTTTACAATTATTTTTAGAGGAATTGGTGAGGGGCGATCACTTATTTTGTCTTGTACTGTAAATTAACACATTAGTCTAACTTGATATATCCATAGTTGTGTCCATTAAAGCAAAAAAAAGAAATAAAAACAACCTTGCTTTACTTTCTTAGCAATTTCAGACTTTATTACAAGCTTGACGATATTTATGATTTTTTTTAATTGTCATCGTGCTGTGAGATATAACTTGACCAACTCTTCTCTTTTTTACACAATTATTTTTTCACTCAAGAAACACAGAATTATTGGGATATCATTAGTCCATTGTTTTCTAGCTTCGTTGGTTAACGATTGAGTTTGGCTGTCTCGCCTACATTGCCAAGCATTTGCCTGTTATTTGGACCAATAGCTCCTACTGCACCTGAAACAACGCAACGGTTGGCTGATTGTTAATCTAAAGATATGAGTTGTCATTTGAACAACAGTTATGTTTACAGGCAAAACTGCCCTTATAATAATGGTAAAATATGCTAATAATTTATCCTATTTAAATTAGAAACTTCAAATAATTTTTTGATTTTTTAGGCAAAAATTAATTATAGTTCTAGAATTACCGATTAAAATTGCTTATAATTTGGTTTCCTTGGTTTGAGAAATGTTTCATTATTTACCATTTGTATTTTAATAAATATCACTAAAACTATTACGCAAGTAAATTTTATGACTATCAAGATGCAAGAATATGAGTGCTAAGAGCTCCAACCTCTTTTTAAAATATATATTTCTTTGATGTAATATGAATTAGTTATCAAATCAGTTATGAACGTAGTATAGATGCAATTTCTGAAATGACAGCAAATGCTGTTTATTTACTACAGATTTTTTTTCTTTAGCAAAGTAGCATCTTTAAATGGGTTCCCTGAATATGTCTGTCTCATCATACACGCAAATAAAGATTCAATATGCAAACTTCGTTCAAAAAATATTTATATCAAGAACAAAAATATACGTTCCGTATGTGAATAGAAATTTTGAAACTAAAACTCATGCTTGATTTTTTTTCTTTTAAAAAAGTACTACGTATTATAACAGTATTTCAATTCCAAAATATAGGGATTTTGAATGGGGAAATAACACTTGCTTGTGAAAATAATATTACACTTGCAGCACTTGGGATAAGGAGAGGAAGGAGAGGGAAGGGGTATTTTGTATGCTTAAAAATGACTTTATGCATCCTTAAGATGCTGAATTGATAATCGCACTATAAAAAGCTTTCTACTGAAAAAGGAGATCAAAAATAGTTAGTAGCCTTAAATCATTAAAATAATTGAGTAAATTTACTTTTCTCAGCACACTTTTTCCACGATTTGCCAATTTATTGTCATAATTAAAAATCAAAGGAAATATTTAAGTTACCATAATTGAAAGAAATCCCCCGGGAATCGTAATCCTCAAAGCTACAGGATTTTGCAGCCAACATTTTTTAATTCAAAAAACCTACAGTAGTTTCTGAATAGTAATCATCGCTTTATTTGATGATCGATTTTTCTGTGATTAAATAAAACAATTTTTTATTGAAAATGCACACCAGAATTTCCGAATAGTTATTTAATTACGGAAAGACTGTCATTAAATAAAGCTAAGATTACTATCCAAAAATTATATGGTCGGTTTAAAGAAAGAAAAAAAAAACACTGGCCGCGGGTTCCCGCAACTTGCAGAATTGGAATCCAGGAGTGTCATCAAGTTTGTATTCCTCAAAAAGAAAGGTTATATTTTCCAGTTGACAACAAAATCCACACAAAACGTTTTTGCCTTCTAATACTTATATCTCTCTTTTATCAAGTTCTTTTTCGAAAAGCATAGAATCAATTATAGGGTGCATTCAGAAGACGGCTTTAAAGGGGCTTAGGTCGAGCGACCTCCTTGGGTATTTACTAACAGCTAAGGGACGGAAAATACGCAAAACATTTCATATGAGATTAAGACCTAAAAGATCTCATTCTAATAACCGATGATAAAAATCTCTCTCAGGGCGCGGGAGTAGTACCTGGGCGTAATAGTAGAGTTTTAGTAGAAACAGAGCAGCGCGTCAGGGCTATTAAAACTTTTCCTAGGTGCATGTTTCTCCCTCAATCGTATGCAAACACGCCGCTTTAGCTTCCGATTCTGCAAATTCCTTCAATGTATCTGCAATTTCTTTATGATAATAAAAATCCCTCTTTTTTGCTCTCTGTCTAGTAACTGATGATTATATTCCTAAGAAAATTCTCAAAATTTAGTACACTAATCAGAATGTATGCGTATAGAAAGGAGAAAATATTGGAGCAGCTTAAGGGCGCGAAATTTCCCGGACTGAGGGCGCACCGGCCATAGGGCCGATGGGCCGGCGGGCCAGTCCGAGCCTGGCTCATGGTGAAAAAACTAAGTCCGAAAGAAAGAAACATGAGGAAGCCATGGAAAGAAACATAGTTTTTTCCACAAGATGGCGCCAGCTCTCGGACACTCCGTTAGCGAAACGAAACGCCTGAAATGAAATGCGTTTATATAGTAGTACATTAAAAAACGAAAAAACCTTCGGAAACGTTTCTGAAAAATACGGGCAGGGAGAAATACTTTGTTTTTATAAATAATTCTTTAAATTTTGGAAATGTATTGGTTTTTGGGGATTCAAAAGACAATGGAGCACGCTATTAGGAATTTCAGATAATTCAGAAGATTATATTATATATTCGTTCGTGGTTATAGTATATTTTCATAAAATAAGAAACATTGGTCATTTTTTACAGTGAATAAATATTTAACATTAAAGTATTATAGTATCAAACAGCAAAAGAAAATTTACGTTAACCTGAGTTTTATGAGCATTTTTATAAAATGAAGGAAAATTTCCGAATACTTTCCAAAAAATATTTCTAGTTTTAAACATATTTTGGTTTCGTTTGAGGAGAGGAGGGGGGGTGGGGGGCTTGATAAGCTGCTAGACCTTGGGTCTCGACGGACCGAAATTTCCAGGCCCGGGCCCGGCCTGACCCACACAAGACAAAAATTCGGCCCGTCCCGATACAAAAATTAAAAGTCCGGCCCGATTTAAAAGTTCGTCCCGAGCCCGGCGCGGTATAAAAGCTAAAAGTTCGGCTCGAGACCGGCCCGGAAAAAAGATAAAATCTCGGCCACCAGAAATACAGGGGGGAACCTTATACTCTACCAATTATGCTTCAACAATTTGAAATTTTACCATCAAAATTTTGAGTAAACAACACTTTCAATATTAAACTAGTTATAAAAAATATTTTATTCTATTCATAATTATACATAACAAATTAATTTTGTAAAAGAATTTTCAAATATGGAACATGTGCGAATATTTAAACTTCAAAATATATTTTATGCTTTACAAATTGCAGGATATGCCAGGGCGAAGAATAGTGCAGGGAAAACAAATATTTGAAGTACATTTATGCTTAGCTGCAACACAATTTTGCTTCTATTTTATAAACATAAATTTGATATCTCTGAATGCTAATAACTTCCCTCTTTATTTAAATAACCTATTCTACATATTTTATATCATTTCTCCACTCTTTATGAATATAAACAAAATATAATTATACAGATTAAATTTTCTGTTATTTTTAGCACGTTTGAAATTAATATGTAAAACATAAGAAAAATAAAAATAAATTGCTGTTTTTATGCCATTTATTATAGCAATAGAAAAAAAATAGAGTATAAATGTGTCTGTAATAGTCTGAGGAAAAATTTAATAGCTATAATTTTTTTTTAAACACACATTTTTTACCCTGACTGAAATCCCCCCTCCCCTAAAAATTAGTTTTAAAAAGTAAATTTTGGGGGCCCTTTGTATTTCAGTGGGTAAGCTTTACGGGCCTATTTGGTAAACAGGCCCTGGGCCTCGGACAATCTTAATCGGGCTCTAATTATGGGAACATTATTAGCAAGTAAAAAAAATGAATGAATAAATAAATAACTGCTTTGTTGTAACGGAATTTTTGTCATAGCGGAAATGTATTATATGATACAAAAAAAAAGGTTTCAGTTTTCTTATTTACACAGTTGAGAAACACCGTAAATGTTTGTGATTTCTACACAAGTTTAATAGTTGTGCACGAATATCACAAAAGCAACAAAGCTAAAACAATGTAATAAGAACTTTCTTGTCAGCGGCTGTAGCATGCTGTAGGTACCAACACTCGTCCGAACGCAGAAGTCAAGCAGCAACGAGCTCGGTTAAATACTTGGGAGGGTGACCGCTTGGGATCGTGTAGTAAGAAGAGTTCTTTTTTTCCCCAAGAATTTTAAAGTCACTCCTGAAAGAGTGAATATTCACTCCTATCAGGGGTGAAAAAACTCACTCCTTTTGCAAGAGTGGATAGTCACTCTTCTGAAAGAGTGAGTATCCACTCCTGTTCAGAGTGAATATTCACTTCTCAGGAGTGAGTATTCACTCTTTCAGAGAGTCAACAATTTCACTTTTGCCTAGAGTGAATAGTCACTCTCTAAAGAGGTTGGGCAAATTTTGACTCTGCGATAGAGTGAATAGTCACTCGTTTTTATTTAGAGTGTATATATATATATATATATATATATATATATATATATATATATATATATATATATATATATATATATATATATATATGACGCTGCTGCCGCTGCGTAATTGAATTTTGACCAGAGGTCTTTCTCGGGATATATTTAAAAAAAAAAAAAACTATTGCATATAAAAATATGAAAATCGGTAATTTTATAGCGAATTGTTCAATAAACGCGCTAAAGCAGACAGTTTTTACTTACCCATCATACGTAGTATAGGGTAAGTCTTGTAATCGTTTTGAAAATCGAAAAAAAATTTTTGACGGATTTACACGTTTCAGACACGGGAGATTCCGAAAAACATATTTTTAGAAAAAAAATTTTGCCGTCCGTCTGTGTGTCTGTGTGTGTGTCTGTGTGTCTGTAAACGCTCTATCTCCCGAAAAAATTGAGATAGAGACTTGCAATTTGGTATGTACTTAGTATGTAATAATGGGAAGAAGCCTATTTCATTTCAATAACCTCGATTAACCGGAACAATTTTTTTCGGACTGTCGAAATATTCGTTCTGATGAAAGGTATATAAAAATTTTCGAAATTGTTTATTTTAAGAAATGAATATAAAAGACAATAAAAAAACATAAATTTTGAATAAAGCATGAAGTCGATCGGATAATTAGTTGCCGAGATATTTGGAATCCTATTTTCCACACTCTTCGATTTTTCATGACCCTGTATTTCATCCAAATTTCACTTCAAAGATATATTTTAATTGGAAATTTGACGCTTAATCAGATGCAATAAACCGCTAGTTAATAGGTTTATTATTTTTGGAGTTATAAGGAAAAACCTCTTTCAAGCAATTCAGTAACCGAGCCTTTAAAGTTTGTGACGTCATCAAGCCACGATTTTATTTGAATTGCAATGCATTTTATAACTTATGATTTATACTTATATTATACTTATTATTATTATTACTTATATTACTTATTATTATTATTACTTATTATTACGTTTATTTTATACTTATGATTAAAAAGCGAAATTGAAATTGAAATGTTTAGATTTATATTTCTAAGTCCCATGGTTTTCCCGAAACGGATGACGTCATCCTCTAATGCAGCACCGCCTCCTGAATACTAGGCCTGCGCGCTGGAAAAAATGGCGGCTGTCGCAGGCGGAATCGTTTGTACAGTCCATCGAAATTCAACACCAATAATATCTAAAAGTTATCTTTGACTTATTTGAACTCAGAAAAACAAGACGAAGAAAACGTTTAGAAATTATTGGTGTGGAATTTCGAGGGACCGTTCAAACACCGAAAAAAAAATCGGCCTGCGACCGCCGCCATTTTTGTCAGAGCGAAGGCCTAGTATTCAGGGGGCGGTGAATGCAGTCAAAATACGATTGTTAATTTTTTTTTTCCTCACGCGTGCCTTTAGCAATCTTGGATCAGTTTTTAGTCTAACTTTGATGGAATAAATTAGATGATATTCTGGCTTGACTAACAACTAAATGTTGTTTGCAGATATTTTTATTTTTGCTTTTTCTTTAGAAGTTTAAACCTGCATCTAATAAATATTACATACTGATAAAAAATGATACTTCTCTATTATCCCGTCGACCACTTTTCATAACAAAAAACTATCGCCAAATAAACGGGAGGACGTTGCCATTGGAATATCAATAAATAAATAAATAAATAAAATATAAGAATTTAAGGACACAATTGCTATTTTAATTAATAAAACAACTACTAAATCAGTAAAACATAATGAAAAATACACGCAAATGTCGAATGTAAAACCACTTGATGGCGTAACAAACACGCATAATGATTCTGACATCAAGTAAATGGGACTGCATTTTTGGCGTTTAATCTTACAGTTTGGCGGTAGTTTTTTGTTATGAAAAGTGGTCGACGGGATAATAGAGAAGCACCTATAAAATATTAGATTTCAGTGCGAAATCTTTGCATGGGCCCTCTGGTATTATATATATCTCCAAATATTTTACAATTGAAAACTATAATGACACATGAATGTTATTGTATTTAATATGTATTCGTATTACCGCGTTAAATTGGATAATTTGTATATATTTTTTTAAATAAGACATAAAATGTTATAAAAAATTGTGATAGGACTGTACGCACACTGGGGACTTTTTAAAAGTAAATTTTCGCAACAAATATTATGAAACCACAATTATCCGGACTAAATTTTTCTGGAAACAATTCAAATATGCAGAAATCCAGACAATTGGGGCAATCATAACAAGTGGATAAGTGTGATCAAAGATCGCACAAAGAGTTTAGTTTAATATTCCTTTCAAAACACTTTATCCTTTCTTTAACAAATTATTATTATACTATACCGCTATTATACTCTGTCATAATAACATCTGCCATGTGGACTAAATGCGATATTTAAAAAAATAGTTTATATAAAATAGCTATTTAAACCTATTGCGCAATCCTCTGTAATTCAGGTCCTACTGCCAAATTGCGTATTTTAGAAAGTGAGACTTTTTGTGACAGTTCTTTAAAAGTATCTACATTGATTTTAAACTATATTGTTGCTAGCAAACGCCCATGTTTGGAGCTAACCTTGCCCACAGATTACGAATAAAAATAAATTAATTTTCATTTTGCATGTAAACAAACATTTCACTTCCCAGACGAGAATTTATTCTTTCAAAAACATATTAGCTATGAAAAATAATTTCTCTGTGGAAACAATTTTTTTTTCTTTACATCCAAACAAATTCGTCTAAAAAATGTGCAAACAGCCTCTGCATTTCTCCATATGAAAAGAAAATATTGATATTGGAATTTAAATATTTGTTTCAAAACTTTTGACTGAATAATTCAACAAAAATATCTATTCAGAATGTGTTCATATGAATCGTAAAATCTGTTACTGGAATCTGACGAGAAAGTTAAACTAGTCGGAAATGCCAATCCTAAAACTTTCTTCTATCTCAATCATGTTAATGCTTCAAAATTCGCTATCACATCGCCAATTACTGGAAAACACGAAGCTAAAAATGCGTGAAACCCGATTAATTCTCAGTTCTTGTCTATATTGAATTTGAATGAGAGTATCGCCAAATTAGTCCTCTACACTACAGTCAAGTTGGCTTCATTTATAACAAAATATTTTTGTCGCCAAATTTGGCGATATTTCGCCAAGCGTTGCCAACTTTGACCAGAATATGACGTTGGCGAATATGAGTTGGAACAATGGTTACAAGAATGAAAAAACATTTTCCAAAACCATATTGACTAAAACTCAGAAATTAAACCCGTTTATGGATGAATTCTGCTGTCTTGTTTGAAAATGTCAGCCACCCTAAAATTTCAAACTGTTATGTCTCAGCGATTTTTTAAGATCGAGGCAGAACAAAAATTGCTCCGGAATCCCCGGATCAAGGCCGAACATTTAACCAAAAAAAACTTTTAAGATTTCAAATTTTTTTTGAATTTGAAATCTTTAAATGGTGATCTCAAAGCGACCTCTTTCCTCGAAATATTCCAAAATTCAACTAGGACCTTCAGGCTATAGTCAAAAACATAGAAAAAAAATTAAATTATCTGCTTAACTTCATACACTTTTCGATGATACAATAGTGAAAATGGAACAAAAATCGCGATCCAAGAATGCGAGGTGGGAGGATGTCATATCTCTTACGAACTGAAGTGAAATAACATGCGTGTGACAGAAAAGGAATTCATGTTTATTTATCGTCAGATGAATTCTGTGTATTTCTTATGTGATGTGTTCGTTTTTTGTGATTGTTTTCGAATAAAGTAATGTTTAAAATGGGTAAAATGATTGCAGTTTAGTATAATGAACGGTCATCCCGGCGGAACAAGACATTAATGCAACGTAACAGAAAGGGTAAGCTATTACATTTATTATCTACTAAGTAAATTCAACTTTTAACACATTCGAATTCTGGAGCTAACAATATTGTTCTTTTATGATTTGGGTTCTAATTACGAATCTGATAAAATAAAAGTGACGTCGATGTAATCATAAAAAAAAAATATGTTAGATTTTTGAATTAAAATATATGCACAACAAGCGGGGTAAATGTACTTTTTTTTCTGATAAAACATTTTACTTTTATCGTCTTTGTTAAACGCTTTACCGCCACCTTTCAAAAATAATTAATGGGAAATAATATATACATTTTTCATTAAATTCAATTCTTCTGATAAAAGGTAAATAATTGTCCACCTACATACAAGGAGCTTAAATATTCTTCTTTGATTACATATAAAGCTGAAAAAAAAAATCAATATGTAAACAGATACTTTTTGTTTTTGCAGAATATATTGATTCATTTTGAGCTTGAATATGTGAAAATATGTTCTTATTTCTTCGAATTTTTTTGCAAACTTAATTTGATCAGGATATTTTTTTTTTTTTTTTTTTTCTTTTCTTTTCTTTTCTTTTCTTTTCTTTTTTTTTTTTTTTTAAGAATCTATTAAAATTTTAAGTAATTTCGCTCTTTTTTATGAGAAAGTGACGTAAAAAAAATCTAATAATCCCCATCGTTTCCGATTTTCTCTTTCTTATCCACAAATGAAGTAATTTTTAACTGTCACCATTACAGATATGTCATTCAAAATTTACAAAAAAATCAATATATCTGAAACTACTTTAAATTTTAAAATTCTGAGATCTTATATGATATCCTCTAATCCATGATCATAACTGATGTTAATTTCATCGTCAAACATCAGATATTCTATAAGGAGTATTAGAGGAATACAAACAGATAAGCTGATTCTTATTAAATCTGAAAATATTTCTTTTTATAAAGTTAATAATTTTTCGTCTACATTTATTCTGACAGCGTAATAGAATTAGAAGTATACAACAAGGTAAATTTCTGAATAAATGTTGCGGCGTTTGTATGTTACAATTCCCCAATATAAGGCGTTTCTGTTAATATATCATTTACATAAAATTTAGTATACAGAATCTCAGTTAAAGTAATTAAGCCATCTGAAGTACCATGAATAATAATCCTTCAATTCTTATGTAGGATTATATAGATGAAACTGTCCAAAAATTGTCAGTAATTTATAATTGATAATATTGTTATTTCAAATTTCATTCCTCTATCTATTACAGGTGTATCTTTCTTAAATCATAGTTAATCGATTGAAATTTGTATACTAACTTTATAATTTTTTCACGTTTATTTTTAACAGATTATACGCCAAAAAATTATTAATACGTTTTTGTGCCATCTGGTAATCTCGCTATTTTTTATAACTAAAATCCAACCATCGTTAGCGTATCATGTATCATTTGTAATAAAAATATCAATGCAGAAAAATTAGCAATTTAAAGTTGGCAGAGCATTGTGTCTAATCCCTGTTCAATTGGGTGTAAAATGTGTTTAATTCAGTCACTGAAAAGTATTAATAGACAGTTTATGGAATTCGCATTTATTTGAGGATATCTGTAGAAGGGATACTAGCTTATGAATGCCCAACATTACATAAAACAATTTGTCTCAGTGGAGGATTCACAATGTAATCGAAAACTCATTAAAAAAACCTAAAAGACAGTAAAGTATCCGAATATTTGTATATTAGGCCCTGTATTAGGTCTAAACTTTTTAATAACATACACACACACACACACACATATATATATATATATATGCATACATAGAGAAATAGACAGACAGATAGGATAGATAGATAGACAGATAGATCGGGGATTTAAAATTTGGATACAGCCAGAAAAACTCTTTCAGAAGTTTTTCGAAAGACAATAAGCGTAAGTAGGCGTTCAGGGCGGGGTTTCTTCAAGCTAAAAATTTCTGAATAAAGTAGCTCAATCCCCAAATTTCATCATTCAACATTTTCTGTTTCCTGCACTTTTAAAAATATACTCCTTCTGTCCCAAATTAGTTGCTACATTTGAATACTTTTGTAATGATTTTTGATACTGATGATTTTATGATTTTGTTTGAACATTTTTCAGAGATTTCAGGGTGCTATGCTATCAATCACCAACATTTACTTATCCTCTGTCCCTCCTTAAGAGCCTACATCAGTCACGCGAAAAAACGCTCAAACTAATGTTAAGTCTACGGGAAGGTTCTAGCGCGATTTCTCGCCCGCATTTTAATATTTTTAAATGGTATTTTTTTTTTTTTTTTTTTTTTTTTTTACATAGGATAGCTGAGGTCGATCTCCAACGTTGTTAGTTTTTACTTTTTCGATTTTGGTTCCAGTTATTTTATATAAAAGTGATTTCATTTTCAGAACCGATTCCAAAATTCAAAATCCCCACTTATAAAAAAACTATATCAAAAATCGAAAAAATAAAAACAAACAACGTTGGAGATTGACCTCAGCTATCCTATGCAAAAAAAGCATTTAAAAATATTAAAATGCGAGCGAGAAATCGCACTAGAACCTTCCCATATACTTAACATTAGCTTGAACGTTTCTTCCCGTGACTAGTGTAGGCTCTTAAATCAGTACCAAATTATTCTAAAAAAATCCAAGGTTCCCACGCTCTTAAGCCACGCCCTATTTTGTAAGGATTCTTCCACCAGTAATCGCATAAAACTATCTTGTAGCTAATGAACCGTGAATTCATTACGAAGAAAAGGTCACATCAATACCTTGGGAAGGGGACGTGTTATTCCCGTCCCCCTGCTATCCAGTGCAAGTGTGTATCCAGTGCTGTTTCTTCGTCAGGCGGAGCTTGGAAAGGGGGCGTGTTATTCCCGCCCTCTTGCTGACCAGTTTTTGTCTCCTGTGCTGTGTGTTCGTCCGGCGGTGCTTGGAAAAGGGGCGTGTTACTCCCGCCCACCTGATCTCTGGTAATCTTCAGTGACTGCTCTTTTTTATGCTATGGCTATGAAAGAAAAACAACAGCTTGACGATTTGATGAATGGAATTATAAGCGGTTATGTTCCAGCGGACTGGCTACAAGAATTCAACGACTTCCCTACTCCAAATGATCAAGTAGATGAAGTCTTTCGGGAACTGCTATCCGGTTTAGATGAGGAAATACGGTCTCTTCAACAACAAAAGGACTACAACGACACCCACAAGGCTCAGGTAAAAGACCTCTGTCTTTTTGCTATATCTATTTTGGGGGAGCCATCTAGATTAGATTTAATTGATTTAGCCTGTAGAACTGGTTATATTAGATTTCTGGGGAATAACCAATGGGAAAAACTCCAAGTTCTAAAGAATTTTAGCTCACATTCTAATCCCCCCCGTGTAGGAAAAAGAAAAAATTCTGAATCTGAAAATCCAATTCCCCTCAAAAATAAATTCGAAAATCTAAATTCCGAAGCTAATCTTGATAACTATGATCTTATGGATCTATACAATCTACTCAAGAGGGTGCTGCAAGCACCGATGTTGAATGTTCAAAAAACGACAAGCACCCCTTCTTTATTGAATTCAAAGATATGGATTGGCGCAAAGTAGCCCAAGAGATAAAAGCCCTTGATTCTGATAATCCCCCCCCCAAGTCCGCCTCTCCGGGGAACTTCTAAAAGTTCTACCCAAATCTGTGAGCCAATTTAGAGAAATCC
This sequence comes from Maratus michaelseni, assembly GCA_963931845.1. Taxonomy (NCBI): domain Eukaryota; kingdom Metazoa; phylum Arthropoda; class Arachnida; order Araneae; family Salticidae; genus Maratus; species Maratus michaelseni. The sequence continues at coordinate 71,176,021 of OZ007600.1, forward strand.
AAAGATACCTAACTGACAAACATGTGAATTTCAACACCCTTAATTCAAAAGAGCTCCGACCAAAAAAAATCTGTATTAGGGGAATCCCCCCCAACACTGACCCCCAACTTATTATCGAAGACCTTGGTAACCATGGATTTAAGGCCACACGAGCCGCCATGCTCAAGAGTCGCAAAACCGGCAGAGGTATGCCAATTTACATGGTCAACGTCCTCCCTTGCACTAACTTTGAGAAAATCTATAAAATTGAGGAACTTTGTGATATAAGTGTTCGTATTGAATACTTCAGAAACAACAATAACCCAAAACAATGTTACCGCTGCCAACGGTTCGGACACGCCTCCGAGACGTGCAGCCTAACACCAAAATGTCTTAAATGCTCAGAAGAGTACCTCACTGATAACTGCCCCAAGACAGGTAAAATAATTCCAAAATGTTCCAATTGTAACGGTGCCCATCCGGCCTCATACAGAGGTTGCCCAAAAAATCCAAACAACATTAAGAAAAAAAATACCCCAACACTCAACACCAAAAAAACCCCGCAAAACCAAAAACCAAATCTAATTGCTGACATCGCAGACATTTTCAAACCCTACAATTACACCATTCATGATAAACCAAACGATGTTAACAACAGTGAGACCACTACTGACGTTAATAACGTTATCCAGGAAGCCCCAGTTGAGGACACTTCCAGTTACACCAAACAAAATAAAACACCACCTGTTATACAAAATAATTATACAAACACATTCAAAGATATGTTTGACACCTTCAAAGACATGAAGGAACTTCTCCAAATTACCAAACTTCTAAAACATTTAAAAAACATCGCCATCAAATCAAAAAATTGCAACAACCCATTCGACAAAATGTATATCATAATAGAAGAATTAGACGCATTTTCTACGGAGCTCAACATTCCCAATTATGAATAATTACAATAACAAAAATTTATCTTCTCTTCTTATTTTCTCCTGGAATTGCCAATCATTGCAACCCAGGATGAATGAACTCCGTTCCTTTATTTCCATTAATCCACAAATCGATATACTCTTAATCCAAGAAACACTTAACCCTTCCTGCAGTATCACCATCCCAGGTTACAAACTCCATCATACACCACGTGCCAACTCTCACTGGGGCGGCACAGCCATCTACATCAAAAATTATATCCCACATCATACAACTCAAAATATTCCACTCCCAGGCATTGACTACACCAGTATTGTCGTCAACTTGCCCCATGCCAAAATCAACTTCACATCTTTTTACGCACGACACGGGCGACGATACCCCATAAACGACCTGACACACATCATTACACAACACCAACACGCATTTATCGCTGGTGACTTCAATGCACATAGCAGGCAGTGGAACTGTCATTCCACCACTACCAGAGGTAGATCTCTTCACAACTTGGTTAACCATTTCAATCTCAGTCTCCACGCACCTACTACACCGACACACATTCCAGTTGCTCGCAACCAGCATCCCTCTATTATTGACTTTGCCATCACCAAAAATCTTACCTTCTCTATCACCACTTCTGTTATTAATGACCTAAGCTCTGACCACCTTCCTGTCTTCTTCAAAATTGATCTTATCAACCCTATCTCTCCTCCTCCTTCAGTAGCAATTGACTGGAATAAATTCCAAAATTACCTCAACAACACCGACCTTACCTACCCCACAATCAACAACACTACTGACATTGACAACGCAGTTAATAAACTCAACAACATCATTTACAAAGCTCAAAAAGATGCCACTTACACCAAATTCAAAAATAATAACTCTTACATCTTACCCACTTACATACATAATATCTGTAAACAACGCAACACACTCCGTCGACTCTACCAAAATACCAGAGATCCCACCCTCAAAACAGCTGTCAACAGGCTCAATAATAAAATTAAAACCCTTATTCAAAAATATAAGTAAAAAAACTGGTCTAAATTTCTCGAAAGTCTTACTTGCGAGGATAACTCTCTTTGGCAAATCAAAAAGAAACTCAACAATAATTACACCCCTATCCCTCCCCTTACTGTCAATAGTCAAACTGCGTATACTGACGAGGACAAGGCAGAATGCCTTGCTGGCTCATATGAAAAGCAATTCTCTCCGAATCCCTTCCTCGCAAATCAAGCACACTTTAACAATGTCAATGATACTGTTAATGACTTCCTCTCAACCCCTCCTACCCCCTTCCCCGAAATTCAACCCATCATGATCAACAATATCATTCAAAAACTTAATAATAAAAAATCTCCTGGGTACGATAAAATTTCCAACTATACTCTTAAACAACTTCCTATCAACTGTATTCTCTACATTACGAAGCTCACCAATTCTATCCTCAAACACTGTTATTTTCCTAAACCCTGGAAAACCTCTATCATTTCTCCTATTCCTAAACCATCCTGCAATCTTAATGATCCAACTAATTTCCGTCCCATCAGTCTTCTCTCCTCTCTAAGTAAAGTCATCGAACGCGTCATTAGATCACAGCTCAATGACTACCTTCACAACAACAACATTCTTATGCCCGAACAATTCGGCTTCAGAGCCAAGCACTCCACCCAACACCAACTTCTTCGATTTGTGGAATTCTTAACTGAAAACTTCAATGAGAAGAAGCCTACTGCTGCCATATTTCTTGATGTCGCCAAGGCCTTTGACACGCGGACCTCATTTACAAATTAATTCGGCTTAAGTTCCCGTCTGGACTTATCCATTTAATACACTCTTACCTTGGTGATCGTAACTTCTACGTCCGCGTAAACAACTCACTTTCTCTACTACACATAATACTCTGTGGTATTATTCAGGGTTCAGTCATTGGCCCTATTTTATTCATAATATACTTTAATGACATTCCACGCACACTCTTCACATCACTCGCACTCTATGCGGACGACACTGTTCTCTATGGCACTGCACATCACCCATACAATCTTTACAAAAATCTACAACATCATCTCAACATCTTCATGGATTGGTGTGATCAATGGCGCATTAAAATAAACGAATCTAAAACTACTGCTGTTTACTTCTCTAGAACATTTTCCACTCCTAAATGATTAACCCTCAATAATACTACCATTCCCTGGTCTGACGATGCCAAGTACCTGGGGGTTACCATTGACAAACGTATTACCTTTAAAAAGCATATTCTTAATATCCGCGGTAAAGTCGCCGGGATTTCCAAAACCCTCGCCCCCCTTCTTCGCAACCACTCACTCTCCATACACAACAAACTCTTAATTTATAATGCTTGCATTCTCTCTGTTATCACATATGTATGTCCAATCTGGGTCTTCACTTGCAAAACCAGTATGAACAGCCTCTCTAGTACCCATTACAAACAGCTCTGTTACATCAGAAACGGGTCTAGATACCTCAAAAACTCCACAATCCTCAAGGATCTGAAAACGACTTCATTCAAACATCGCATTAAACACCTTGCGAAAAAATTCTACAATGACATTAATCACATCCCAAATGAACTCATCTATGAGCTACCTGACTACGATGCTTGCAGTCCATCCAACCGGAAAAAACCAAGGTACTCCACTATTCTTGATGAATAGTCCTTCCGAGCTATAATTCTTATTTTCTCTTTAATTAAAAAAAAAATTATTATATGTTTATTTTATTAAATAAATAAAATTGACTTTTCTCTTAAACCTCTCCTAACATCTTTACTTTACCTCGTCTGGCATTATTTTTGTTTTTTTGAACTATGAACTATTTTTACTTTTATACTTTAACTAGTAAATTTTCATTATTTTATTGATATACTTAACATTATCCTATTTTTTTGTAGTCAGTTAGACTACGGCTAAACATTTCTTATGGCTCTCTCAGGATTTGATATACACCTACTCAAAGCCAGGGTGTGCAGTTGCTTCGCAACTTGGAAGCCCATTGAACCTATCACAAGTTCAAGTTCAAGTACGAAGAAAATGATCTTTCTGGTCTGGTATACTGGTGGTAGAGTTCGTACAAAATGGGGCGTAGCTTAAGAGAGTGCGAACCCTGTAAAGCTTCGAAAAATTTATTACAAAAGAAGTGTATGTTTGTGGAAAAAAAATTAGAATGAAAATGACAAGTTGTGATAATTTTAATCGCACATAAAGCAATTTAATTGATATTTAAGGAATTTCTTTAAGTGTTGTAGTAAAAATTGTTTTACAGCGTTAGGCTCTTTATTATTTATTTCCTTCTTTAGGGTAATTTCTAAATTGTTATTCATAATTACAATTATCGTCACTTTTTTATTAGGTCGAGTCACATTACTTCGTATTCTCATACTTCACGTTGTAGTTCATTGCTTCAAATAACTAGTATACCGCATTATATTCATTTTATATTCATAATATTCATTTTAGTTTAATAATTTTAACGGCGTCGATCTGCGTCGGAAGTTATTTATGACTCCACCTACTTGAAATGTAGCAACTAATTTGTGACTAATTTTTCAACCCAAATGTAGCAATTAATTTGGGACGGAAGGAGTATTATATTTGTAAATATTTATGTGGGTGTTGATTGTAACATTTTCAGATACATAATACATAGGCCTAATTGTTGAATAAGTGAAAACAAAAATGGTGATCACCCTCTGAATATAAATAAGTTTTTAATTTTTATAATGGTTAAGTTATTTGTCCCATTTGTTACTTACAGAAAATTACGAAAAAAATTCTACCTATAAGTCTTTATTTTTTATTTCATATAAGTTTTTACACTTTAATTTAGTGGAATTTAGAACAGTGTTCTTGAGAAAGAAAGGCATTTTTTTTTTCCAATTCAATTCCGTCCACCCCTTCTCCAGCCACCTTAAGTAGTGTTAATACTTACAAGCAGTTGTTAAAAATAAATATGATGCTATTTGAAGATAGTATGAGAGAAAAAACAACAACAACAATATTGTTATAAATGTATGTAGGGCATGCTTATCTAGATACATTTTAGATGACCACATCCAGTATATTGGTATCAACAATGTCAAAAATTCAATCTTGTATCTTCTACGGCATAGCCGAATCGGGAAAAATCTTTGTATCATCCGATAGATCAATTATTTCTTTGACTGATGATAAATATTGAAATCTGCCAATAGAAGCAACTGTAGACAATGACCGTGTTTATCACAGGTTTATAAAACTTTTAAGGCCGTCTGTGTACTTCCCTGAAAAATAATATACATTTTATAATTACTATATATAGCACAAGATTGTTTAGTATGTTTATGTGTAAAAGTAACTTTCTCTAAGGACGTGATAATTTCACCATCTACCGGCAAAAGTAAAATGTTACCGATTCCGAAATTATTTGCTGATTGTAAAGGCCAATAACGGGATTCGAGTTTTGGCGAAGACCTTTCACGTCATTGCTCCATGGGGTCATGGCATGTTTTTAACTTTCTTTTGAGAGCATGAGAGTCAGATATGATCTGACTCTATTACTAGATCGTTTGCTTTAAGTTATATTTATTTCATGTATAAATAATAAAATTAATTTAGAGTAAATTTTCAAAAATATTCTGGTGTGAGTTTTTTTATTACGTGACCGTTTTTATTTTTATTTAAATTTGATAAATATAAAAGTTTTACAATAGGCAGCATAACGTAATATTATCAAGTTTTCTTACGAAGATTTATTTTTTTCCCCACTACATTCTTTTTTAAAGTTCATTATTAAGTATGTTTAAACATGAGCTTAACTCTTACTTTGATGATATGGACAATCAAGTTTTTAATAACCTCAAATTTTTCTCTGAGATACTTGAAATAATTTTACTGAGATAATTTATGATCACTGAGATAATTGATGTAGCGAAAGAATTATTTTATACTGATTATTATTAAGCTGATTATTCAATATTTTATAAACTGGTAATGAGGAAATATATCGCGATAAATAACCGTCATTTATTATAATTGTACAATATCATTTTGAATGTAATTTAGTATCGGCAAATATTTCTTATAGACAGAAGGAAAATATGTCTTTAATAAAAATTAAAAATTATGTATATTTAAAATAAAATTCTTCGGAAACAAGAAAAAATCTCGAATGTAAAAACATATATTAGCTACAAAAGTTCGTTAACTTCAGATTAAACGGAGATATCTATAGAACGTTTAAAGGCAAAATTACAAAACTAATGTAAACTAATTTCTAAAAAAAAGTACTTTAAACTTGGAAAAACAATTTGTGAAAACTGAGTTTAAGGTTTTGAATAAGGGTCGGGACTTATGCGTCCCAGTTAAATATATATTTTTTATTTTATTAGCACTGCATTTGACAAATGATCTCTGCTATATAAGTATACTAGGATGTTTTCAAGAGAAATCTACGGGAAAGGGAGAATTTTGAAAAATGTGTTGCTATTGAATACAAAAATAGCACCAGTCTTAAAATCGTAATCAAATACTTAAAGTATGTGAATATACCTCCTTCAAACACGCTTCTTCCATTATATTATAATTTCTTCCACTCTGTTCGAGAGCATTCTACTATATTTTACAATTTTTTTTTTTCTGAGATTTAGGTAAATTAATTATCTATCACAAAATTGTTGTCGAGCTTCTGCCCCTTTCCCAATCGATTGTATGGTCCACTTTTCAAAATTTATGTGGTCAAGAATTATGTACAGATGAAACAACCAAAATTCCTTATAATTTTCAAACTTTTCGTTGTCGTAGAAAACAAAAGTTATATAAAGTTGGAAAAGAGAGAAATAGAAGATTTAATATGTTTAAAATCCCAAAATTGATATTTTTTTGTTTTTTGCAGTTTGATGCACTTAAGGAAAAATTGTGTTTGTAGCGTACTGGGCATACTATTGAAAATTTAAACACTAATGAAGTTGAAAGTACATGTTTGAAAAAAAAAATATGTATACTATTTAAAATTATAAAAGTATTCGTTTGTCGTTCCTTCTCGTTTTCAGGTATTACATTTAATTTTTAGGATGAAAACAAAACGAATAATAATAATAATAATAATAATAATAATAATAATAATAATAATAATAATAATAATAATAATAATAATAATAATAATAAAGAGAGAACACACGCATATTTATAAATACACATTCAAATAAATTATACCTGTAGAGTGATAATAGCTTATGAACGTCGGACATTACATATAGCAATTTATCTCAGTGGAAGATTCACAATGTAATCGAAAACGCATTAAAAAAAACCCCAAAAGACAATAATGTATCCGAATATCTATATATTAGGCCCTGTATTAGGTCTAAACTTTTTAATAACATATAAACATATATAGAGAGAGATAGATAGATAGATGCATACATAGATAAATAGACAGACAGATAAGATAGGTAGATAGATCGGGGATTTAAAATTTGGATACAGCCAGAAATACTCTTTCAGAAGTTTTTCGACAGACAATAAGCGTAAGTAGGCGTTTAGGGCGGGGTTTCTTCTAGGTGTAAATTTCCGAATAAAGTAGCTCAACCCCAAATTTCAACATTCAACATTTTCTCTTACCGGCACTTTCCAAAATATATTATATTTGTAAATATTTATGTGAGTATTGATTGTGACATTTAGAAATACATAGGCCTACATATTGAATAATTGAAAACAAAAATGGTGATTGCCCTCTGAATATAAATATGTTTTTAATTTTTTTTAATGGATAAGTTATTTGTCCCATTTGTTACTGCCAGAAAATTACGAAAAAAATTCTACTTAATTTTTTTTATTTTTTATTTCATAAGTTTTTATACTTTGATTAGAACAGTGTTCTTGAGAAAGAAAGACAATTATTTTTTCCAATTCAAGTCCGTCCACCCCTTCTCCAGCCACCTTAAGTAGTATTAATACTTACAAGTACTTGTTAAGAATAAATATGCCGTTATTTTAAGATAGTATGAGGGAGAAAAAAACCAAAAAAAAAAAAACCAATATTGTTATAAAGATAAAGCATGCTTATCTAGATACATTTTAGATGACCACATCCAGTATATTGGTATCAACAATAGCAAAAATCCAATCTTGTATCTACTGGCGCAAAGCCGAATCGGAAAAAATCTTTGTATCACCAGATAGATCACTTATTTCTTTGAGTGATGATAAATATTGAAATCTGCCAATCGAAGTAACTGTAGAGAATGAGTATGTTTATCGCAGGTTTATAAAACTTTAAAGACCGTCTGTGTAATTCCTTGAAAAATACTATATATTTTATAATTTCTATATATAGTACAAGATTGTTTAGTATGTTTATGTGTAAAAGTAACTTTTTCTAATCACGCCATCTACCGGCAAAAGTAACATTTTAACGATTCCGAAATTATTTTAACTGCTTATTGTAAAGGACAATAACGGGAATGGAGTTTTGCGGAGGACGGTAATCTTTAATCTCATTGATATTAAATGATGTGATCGTGGGAGGATATTTTCTTTCTTTTGAGAGTATGAGAGTCAGACACCAGATCTGACTCTATTTCTTGACTGTTGTTTGTTCATCTATACTTAACGTAAACTAGTCGTTGGGGGCCACCGTAATACTTACCCATCATGGATATGCATAATGTAAAATATTAAAACAAAAATGTGTAAACTACTTATAAAATGCATAGCAATTCAAATAAAATCGTGGCTTGATGACGTCATAACTTTATAGGCTCGATTACTGAATTGCTTGAAAGAGGTTTTTCCTTATAACTCCAAAAATAATAATCCTATTAACTAGCGGTTTATTGCATCTGATTAAGCGTCAAATTTCCAATTAAAATATATCTTTGAAGTGAAATTTGGATGAAATACAGGGTCATGAAAAATCGAAGAGTGTGGAAAATAGGATTACAAATATCTCAGCAACTAATTATCCGATCGACTTCATGCTTTATGCAAAATTTATGTTTTTTTATTGTCTTTTATATTCATTTCTTAAAATAAACAATTTCGAAAATTTTTATATACCTTTTATCAGAACGAATATTTCGAGAGTCCGAAAAAAATAGTTCCGGTTAATCGAGGTTATTGAAATGAAATAGGCTTCTTCCCATTATTACATACTAAGTACATACCAAATTGCAAGTGTCTATCTCAATTTTTTCGGGAGATAGAGCGTTTACAGACACACACATACACAGACACACAGACACACAGACGGACAGCAAAAAATTTTTTCTAAAAATGTATTTTTTGGAAAACTCCAGTGTCTGAAACGTGTAAATCCGTCAAAATAAATTTTTCCATTTTCAAAACGATTACAAGACTTACCCTATACTACGCATGATATGTAAGTAAAATAATAAAATTAACTTAAAAGTAAAATTAGTAAATTTTTCTGGTGTGGGATTTTTTATTACGTGAACATTTTTGCCTTGGTTGAGTTCTAACATAGAAGTTTTATTATAAGCAGCATAACATAATATTATAAAATTTCTTACGAAGATTTTTTTCCCCCACTAGATTCTTTTTTAAAGTTCATTATTAAGTTTGTTTAAACATGAGCTTAACTCTTATTTTGATGATATAGACAGTCAAGTTTTTAATAATCTAAAATTTTTCTATGAGATATTTGAGATAATTTCACTGAGATAATTTCAATGAGATAATTTATGTATAGAAAGAATTGTTTTAAACTGATTATTATTAAGCTGATAATTCAATATTTTATAAACTGGTAATGAGGAAATATGTAACGATAATTAACTATAATTTGTTATGATTAATAATTGTACAATACCATTTTAGATGTAATTTAGTATCTGCAAATATTTCTTATAGAAATATGTCTTAGATAAAAAATAAAAATTATGAATACTTAATAATTGAACTATTGTAGTTATATATGTGTATATTTAAAACAAAATTCTTCGATAACAAGAAAATATTTCGAGTGTAAAAAGAGTATACATGTATTAGCTACAACAGTTCGTTAACTTCAGAATAAATGGAGATATTTATAGAACGTTTAGAGGCAAAATTACAAAACTAATGTAAACTAGTTTCTAAAAAAAAAGTACGTTAAACTTGGAAAAACAATTTGTGAAAACTGAGTTTAAGGTTTTAAATAAGGGTCGGGACTTATGCGTCCCAGTTAAATATATTTTTTTATTCTATTAGCACTGCATTTGACAAATGATCTCTGCCATATAAGTATACTAGGATGTTTTCAAGAGAAATCTACGGGAAAGGGAGAATTTTGAAAAATGTGTTGCTATTGAATACAAAAATAGCACCAGTCTTAAAATCGTAATCAAATACTTAAAGTATGTGAATATACCTCCTTCAAACACGCTTCTTCCATTATATTATAAATTCTTCCACTCTGTTCGAGAGCATTCTACTATATTTTACAATTTTTTTTTTCTGAGATTTAGGTAAATTAATTATATATCACAAAATTGTTGTCGAGCTTCTGCTCCTTTCCCAATCGATTGTATGGTATACTTTTCAAAATTTATGTGGTCAAAAATTATGTACAGATGAAACAAACAAAATTCCTTATAATTTTCAAACTTTTCGTTGTCGTAGAAAACAAAAGTTATATAAAGTTGGAAAAGGGAGAAATAGAAGATTTGATATGTTTAAAATCCCAAAATTGATATATTTTTGTTTTTTGCAGTTTGATGCACTTAAGGAAAAATTGTGTTTGTAGCGTACTGGGCATACTACTGAAAATTTAAACACTAATGAAATTGAAAGTACATGTTTGAAAAAAAATATGTATACTATTTAAAATTATAAAAGTATTCGTTTGTCGTTCCTTCTCGTTTTCAGGTATTACATTTAATTTTTAGGATGAAAACAAAACGAATAATAATAATAATAATAATAATAATAATAATAATAATAATAAAGAGAGAACACACGCATATTTATAAATACACATTCAAATAAATTATATTTCAAAGGCTTTCGTTGGAGATACAGATGTCTTCAGTGCAAATAATATTAAATTATCTGCACTCTAGTGCTGTAGTCCAAACTAAATAAATTACATATATTTTATTTCGATCACAGATACAATGAAATAGAAAAAAAAATGATGAGTTTAATTTAATTTAATTTATTTGTATTATTATTTTATTTTAATATATATTATCTTCAAGGAGTGAAAATCCTGTCTCGAAAAAGAGCGAAAGGATTTTCCTTCCTTAAAGATGGTCACGGTTGCCGGCCGAAAGTACTTGGTCGGGTTTTTAAACATTTTAAACATCTTTTAACATCTATTTGTGTTTTTTAAATGTCACCTGTTAAGTAACATTGGGATTTATCGATTCTCATATTGATCTTTTATGAATAAAGTAAGTTGAAAATCTGCATTTCGCCCGATGTGTTTTGAAATTCCAATCTATTGGTTGCGCGGTATTGTTATCATGTAAATCGTGAAACACACATCATAACAGCTTTCACATGTTGCTTGGTAACACTAAAACATAATTCGCATTTGTCTATGTGATAGTGTCTTACTGAGTATTTTTCTTAAATGAGTAAATGATGTTTTATAAAATTGACGCTTCTGCATTCAGATAAATAGAAGTTCGGTATATAAAAAAATATTTAAGTTAAAAGTTTGGGTTTTAACCCTCAAGTACAAAGCCAGTAAAGTGTTTAAATGATGAAATTTGATTTGATTCGCACATGCATCAGCTCGCAGTGTAAGGTTAAATGAATGCCATTCAAAAAGTCAGGCCGGCAGGCAGGACTGTGAAAAGGGCTAAACAAGAACGAAAAATCATGCGTCAAGCATAGATTATGTAACACTTTCCAACGCTTCCAAAATAATTTTACAAATCATTACCGTTTAATAAGCTGAAAGATAACATCTAAGTTAACAATTTGGAAAACGCATAACATATTTAAAAACATAATTTCAGGAATTTCCAACATATACAATATTCGGAAAAATATCCGAATACTTTTATTCAGCCCTGTATAGGATCTATAGATTTGTATATATACTACATAGGATGCTAAATTTTAGTTCAGTAAACGCGTAGCACAGTTTAAAATTCTCCTTCTGGAGTTTCTGTCAATAAAAGGAAATGTGTTCGCGAACTTTTGTGCTTCCCTATATAGGATCTACAGAATTTATACACACCACGTAATAGACAAAAAGTGAGTTAAATTTAAAATCGCGTTCAGTAATTTAAAACGAACTTCCAAGAATTATTGTTAACAGACAGTAGAGAATTCTTTTGTGTGTCCCTGTAAATGAACGATGACTGCTATACGCACACTATTCTGTAGTAAGCCTCTTGTAATGCACCTTAGTGATATATATAAATTTCAATGCGTTTAAAATAGTGAAACATTATTTAAATAAACCGCAGACGATTTTTCTCCATAGACGTAATGTAACGGAATTATTTTGACTGTCCCTGTAAAGTAACTATAAGTGCTATGCACACCCTATTTCATATTAAGCTTCTTGTAATGCACCTTAGTGATATATATCAATTACAATGTGTTTGAAATTGTGTAACATCATTTAAATAAACCGCAAATGATTTTCCCCCATTGACCGTAATGTAACGGAATTCTTTTGAGTGTCCCTGTAAAAATACTATACGTGCTACACACTTCCGTTGAAATAGGGAATATGCTATAGATAACGACAATAACATATAAAAATTGCAGAGCAATCCGAGCATATTTACGGGAGTTAGAGCACGGACAGACGGCCAGACGGCAGACGGCCATACGGCCAGACAAACCGAAGTCATAAACACTTTTCAAATAGGTTGGAAAGTGTTAATAAAAAATGACAAACACATAGTGAATTTAAAACATTAAAGCATGAGCAAATATCCAAATGTTACATCGGAAAACAGGACCAATAACAACTGAACAACAACCATTCAACCGATCAAATATTCATAGGGAAGAAAGGGCAAAGTTCTGTTTAAAATAATCTTGTAACAAATATATATGTATATTATATATATATTATATAGTATAATGTATATATCATACTTCATTTCAATTTATATTCCCCCATTTGTGTATGATGTTTGTGTGATGTCTCGTTTCGGAAATAATATATTATGTATATTTATATAAAATAATGCACTTTCTGCGACACGTGAGTGTTCTTGCCAACTGATGATTGAACAGTTACGTGTCTGTTAATTTTTCTTTTCGATCTTCATTTTTATAAATTTAATTTTGTTATATTTTATGATTAAATCTTTTTTATCTCATTTTTTGTTTAACATAATCTATCTTTAAAATGATTATGATTTACATTACTGAGACTTCATAATACGTAAATTTATTATAATGTTTTCCATACATTTTTTTTTTTGCTATAACAATTAGTGTATAAAATTACATGCCATCTTGAAATTGGAGATTTGGTCAGATGTTATACGAACTGTTATGTTGTGTTTCAATTTCAAAGATCTGTATATATATATATATATCTATATATGTAGTATGGTTATATGTAAACAGTTAATTTACTGGAATTATTTGAACAACTAGACGCTAAATAACAAAATATAAACTTTAATACAGTCCTAGAAATGCAATTCTACAATACTTCGTTAGTATTTTCTTCACATGTAATACACTTCTCGCCCAAAATATACAACACGCTTATTTTCGAAAAGTCCAATTAGGCCTAACAGTACCTTAATTGACTATTTCACACTTCGACGCTTACTCGATGATAAAAATTATAAGACTGGCTCCTTTTCCAATTTTGAAGATATTAAAATCTTGATCTCGCGATCCAAACTTTTTATAACTTGTGCTGTGAAATCATGGAAAATAAAAATACTAGAGCATCAGTTAAATTGGTGATCACGAACGTCATGAAGGAAATGAAATATGTTTAAAATCAAATCCTACATATATATATACCGGGTGTCCCAAAAATGACTGTTGGATTTTAAAATTCAATAACTAGCAAACGGTGACAGATATTTAAAAAATTCTTGCAGGAGGGTTATGTATGATGTCGGGAGTTTTTTTACTGTGATTCTTGATTTTAGTTCGAATTTCAAACAATAGATGGCGCTGACAGCGGTTGGCGCTCATTCGAGGCCGAAACCGACGTCACTCAGCATTGATGCGAAGAAAGGAGATTAAGGCTATGGAGTGGATCTCATTCGCCAGTACAATCTTGCTCTTAGCCCCGATTCTGAACGCATTCGATATGATTTCAATGGAATGCGTTGTTGCCATGGAAACAACAAATACTTCGATAGTGGAATACAGCGTTCTGATCAGGGCATGGATTTAATTAGCAGTATTCGAGTTGTAGGCGATTTTACATTTATGAACTTTTATTTTCCCGGTTTAATTACTTTTTATGGCCTGATTTAAAGAATATTTTATTCATCGTATTTTAAAACTACTAGGTGAAATAAACCATTTTCGATAAATAGTGTACACTCTTTTAAAAGTACTCACTAGCAGATTGCGTAGCAAAATAATGAATGAAGATGTGACGGATTCGATTTCTGTGCAGCTCTCAGATACCTGCATTGCCGTCATCTGCCAAACTAAATTTCCATATTGGTTAGATAAAATTCCTATAAATACTCATAAATGTAAAATCGCCAGCAAACTCGAATACTGCTTGTTAAATTCATGCCCTGATATGAACGATGTATTCCACTATCGAAGAATTTGTTGTTTCCATGGCAGCAACGCATTCCATTGAAATCATATTGAATGAGTTCAGAATCGGGGCCTAAGATCAAGATTGTACTGGCGAATGAGACTCACTCCATAGCCTTAATCTCCTTTCTTCGCATCAATGCTGAGTGACGTCAGTTTCGGCCTCGAATGAGCGACAACTGCTGTCAGCGCAATCTATTGTTTGAAATTCGAACTAAAATGAAGAATCACAGTAAAAAAACTCCCGACATCATACATAACCCTGCTGCAAGAATTTTTTAAATATCTGTCACCGTTTGCTAGTTATTGAATTTTAAAATCCATCAGTCATTTTTGGGACACCCGGTATATATATATATTGAAATCTAAAATAACAGCAAGTTTCGTTTATGAATTGAACTTCGAATGCCGTGCTTCATAAACAGGTGGGGAGACGGATTTTTAAAGGATCGTAAATCACTTTATAGATTTTAGATCACATTCTTGTTTCTCAAATAGCAAGTGTTGTTTTTTTTTTTTTTTTTTTTTGGGGTGGTGGTTCTTCAAATTTGTGAATAAATTAATTTTTACTATGAGCTCGAAAATTTATATAAAAATCGATCCCGGGCCCATTTTGGGTCCGGGTTCGGACTAAGCCAGTCTCATCTCTAAAGTGCATATGGATTTCAATTCAGGAAGGGATTTTCGCAGAGGCGAGCTGTAAACTTGATCTTTTATGACGCCATTCACTTGTGACGTACCCGACAAGGCCGTCAATCTGAAGAGCAGTCATAACTACACTGGTGTGCAAAACTTAAGCAACAAACACAAAATGCTAATTTTTGAATACGTGAGTACTCAAACAGAAATTCTATAAAGAGCAAGTGTAGAAAAGAGGTACTACCCTAACAGCACGGCCAGTCGATGTGAAGTCCTCTTGACATCACACATGGTTAGAAGTGTCACAATCGCTACAGTGAATCAAAATATGCGATATTTCACTGTCTCATTATTACTCTCAAATGATTGTTAACACTGAAAAGTCACTGTGACTGTCGCTTTGTGATGAGTCACCAGGTGACATTACAATGAAGTCACCTTGTGATTCTCAAGTCACTGTCAGTTTAAGACTGAACTTTGAAGTCATTGTGAGCATTGCATTGTGATGAGTGATATGCGATATTTCACTGTCTCATTATTACTCTCAAATGATTGTTAACACTGAAAAGTCACTGTGACTGTCGCTTTGTGATGAGTCACCAGGTGACATTACAATGAAGTCACCTTGTGATTCTCAAGTCACTGTCAGTTTAAGACTGAACTTTGAAGTCATTGTGAGCATTGCATTGTGATGAGTCGCCAAATAATGTCACAATGAAGTCGCATGGTGACTTTCCGGTGATCGACATTCTATTGTGAAGTCATCATTGCACTTCTTTGTGAAAAGTCACCACATGATTTCATTTTCTGTCACTTGGGAACTCGTCAAAGAACAGCTATCATGATGACTTTACAATGGAGTGTCAAAATGACAGTATGAGAGTCACAAGTTGACTTCATTGTAAAGTCACCTGGTGACTCGTCAAAAAGCAGCAGTCATGGGGACTGTTCAGTGGAGTGACCAAATGAGAGTAAAAATGAGACGAATGAAGGCTATCACATTTCTGTTCATTGTAGTGACTGTGACAATTGTGACCATTTGTGATGTGAAGAAGACTTCACATCGACTGTCTGTGCTGTTAGGGTAGTACCTATTTTCTACACTTGCTGTTTATAGAATTTCCCTTTGAGTACTCACGTGTTCAGAAATTAGCATTTTGTGTTTGTTGCTAAATTTTTGCACACTAGTGTAGATTTATATGTAAAAATTCCTTTACTTAAAACCAATCGGAAAGGGATGCGATGAAGCTTCTTATAAATTTTGTCTATGATACACTGTGACTAACAACAATTTTTTCTTAGATCAATATGCACTAACGCATTAAATACAAGATTATTGATTTCAAAACTCACGTACGAAACACTGGAAGCTCAAATCACTGATAACTTTGAAATCAAGCAAGGCTGTGGCTGCCAGTGAAACCCATGATTGCCTACCAAGTTTATTGACCTATAAACTGAATTCACTCGGATCAAGCTGACAAGTTGCACTCAGCTACATTCTATACTTTTAAATGTCCTAGGCCCGTCGTGAACAGAAACTTCAACACCTGTTGAATTCTCTAATATGCTTTCACAAGGTAGGACTCGACCCAAGATCCGTTGATACGAACTTTTTATTATGCTTTTATACTCAGCAGACTGACCGCCGAAGCCTAATTTGCGTAAAATCACAGCGAAAACTAACAACCGGAGATTAAGAGAGCCACAAAAATTAAAGTAAAATAAAGTACAGATGTTGATGTTGCGCGCACAGGTTAATATTGACAGAACATTTCCTTCTATATTAAAAAAAAGTAATCTGGCACTGAGCCAAAAACGAAATGGACCAATCAAATTCTGCGTAGATATTCGGGTTAGTCTCATCGCTTTTTTATTAGGGACTTTTTTGAGGAGCGATTGCTTTTTTTCTAGCCATCCTACGGATTCGAAAATCATACCACCAGACGCGAAATATAACAAGCTTTCAGAAATTCAAAAAATTATCACGGTCGGACAATAAAAACTCAAAAAATCCTTAAAAATCGAGTAAAAAATCTTTTATTGAAAAAGTCATTTTTTATATTGTTGCCAAAAAAGCGCAAATGATTATATTTTATCTCAAATAAAAAAATTATTTGCGCGAGACTATTAAAAACAATAATGAAAGTTTAAAATAATAATTAAATGATCACGTGTTGAAAGCAGGAAATAAAGAAAATTACGTCATAAAAATTGTGTTTACACATGAATCCTTCAAATACCTCGAAACGTATCTGATTGGTCAGAGCTTTCTGACTTTTCTTAGGGGGAATTAACATGAAAGTAGAGAATTTAGATAGGATGGACGCTATTCGAGGGGTTACCAAGAGGAAGAGACCCGAGTCTGTCGCCTACTTTAGCGCCAACTTGGCGATATATCGCCAAATTTGACGGCCAAAATTAGCTGCCAAAAGTGGCGCCAACTTGACGCTATTTCCAATATTTCGCCAAATTTCCATAGACTCCTATTGAAATCCAATAGCGTTTACTCGCTTACAAAAAATCACCAAATTAAGATATTGCAATGCAACAAAAATTAATATTAGCTTATGAATAGAGCTTAATTGAACTATTTACATTATTTTTAAGCACAAACACTAGCTATTTACAATATTCGTAACACTATATATACAATTGGTTCTTGTTAGTTATCCTGTCGACCAAATTACTGTCGCCAAATTCATATATATTAAACGAGCAAGAGATTTTCCCGTTTATTCATATATATTAAACGAACAAGAGATTTTCCTGATTATGAATGATATCGTAAACGACGTGGAAGATTTTCACGAAAATTGTCCCCTGTACTAAATCGAGCACGAAAAAAAGATCTAGCTAGGTTCCGAATACAAGAAAATTCGTTTTTACAGGGTAAAACAAACTCAGCCCTGAAAATGTTTTTTGTTATAAATGGAAAAATACTCAAACGATTTACACGAAACGTGCTGCCTATACTAATTCGAGCACGAGAAATCAATCTAGCTAGGTTTCGAATTCGGGAAAGGTCATTTTGATCTATTAAAAGGAACTCAGCACTAAGAATGCTGCTATATATCGAAAACGGCACTAACGATTTTCACAAAAATTAATGACTACACTAATTGGAGCACAAGAAATCGATCTAGCTAGGTCACTAATTCGAGAAAACTTGTTTTCTGTGTTTAAAACTCGACGTGGTATAAAAAACAAGTCTTGAAACATAATCGAAAAAGTACAGGAAGTTCTTTGTCCAGATCGACTTTAGCTATCCAGTGCCAAAAAAAGTGGGTGCTTTTCGAACCAAAATGTACCAAAAAAAGAAATAAAGGGAAAAAACATTCATAAATATTGAAATGCAAATGAGATATTAAAACAAATGTATCCCACAGGACTAAAGTAAGCCAGCGAGTATTTTTGTGTGAGTGTAGTATCCTCTTTAACTAACGATTGTGTTTTTAAACGGCCTCGACAAAATTTTAAAAGCTGTAAAAAATTGAAAAAATTTAGTGATGCATAGTTACATAGATTAGATCAGTTTCTACTGACGTCACAAACATTCACCTGTCGAGAGGTATAATTATGAAAAATCTCTATAATAAAACCGTAAGTCATGTGACTGTCATCAACAGTTCCGGGATGCCCGTATCGCTTTTTCATATGCCCGGCGTCCATTTTTATTCAAAATTATTTTTCAAATAAAACTGCATAAAAGTTACATTTTTAGAAAGATCGTTAAAAATAAATTAATATTTGAGAGATGACTTACGTTCAATTAGGTATATATTCTGCAATAACTTCAGTTGAAATTAGCTTCGCAATTCAAATTCTCTATCCATGAAAGTAAACAAAAAAAAAAAAAAAAAAAAAAAAAAAAGATTCATTCGTCGTGAAGTTTTAAAATATTAAACCATTAAACCATGGAGATAATCGTTCGTAAAATAAGTTTTCATTGAATGATTTTTTGGAGCGCTGCCTGGTGTCAAAAAAGTAATTTGCACTAGGGCCTGTAAAACCATCAAAGTTTACCATAATTCTGCTTGATGAAGTGCTTTACAACTCAACTTCCTTCGGAATATTTTCTTGACAAAGTTAAATGTAAACAAATACAAGTCATGTAATAATATTTAATGAATCAAATTTCGAAACGAATTGTCAGTTAATTTGATATTTATGTATTGTACGTGGCAGGAAGAGAGATCACCTAAAATGATTGTTAATTGCCAATCATATTTACCATTGTTAATGACCAATCGCGTTCCAAATAGTAATTTAATATACATTTATAAAATACATAACATCATTAAATACTTTTATGTTATTTGGGTGCAAATCTCGCCAATATCATTTTTAAAATCGCCAATACCAGCTTTTATTCTTCACGTGTGCAAATTAGAAACGATACTTTGATTCTGAAATCAAATGTTTGGATTTATGATATTATTTTTTGGTACTTTTCCGTTATACGGACACCATTATCGCCAAGCATGCATTTACATACATTTAATACATACACTTACATACATTTACATACATTATGTATTAGCATACATTTTGGCATGGTGTCCGTATAACGGAAAAGTACCTATTTTTTATTTATCTATTTTCTATTCTAAATGAAAAATGTGAATGGCATGCATTTTAAATTGGAAAAGCTGTCGCAGACGCTCCGGGGTTGGAGCGATTTTTGTTTTGCGCCATCTTGGCGAGTAAATCCCATTTTCAGACACCTGTTAGAGATTGCTAAAACAGCATGTTACTTTTATTTTATTATGAAATAAGTCATTTTATATTAAAAAAACACACAATTTTATTTAAAAACACACACAATCATTAATTTGTTATAAAACACACAATATTTAATTTATTATAAAGCATGCGGAATCTGCTCTACCAGGTTGCCATACCAAGCAAAATCTAGCCGAAAACGCCAGGTTGGCCAGGCATAAAATCGCCATTTTGGCACCAAAATGATACCCCGGTGTGTCTGCGACAACTGTACCCCAAAGGACCCATCTTAAAAAATGGTTAATAATATAGAATTAAAGTAAAATAATACAGAAAAATCTTTTTGTATACACTTACTAAACACATAAAATCATATTGATGGTTTTTAGATTAGACATTTACGATGGAAGTTTTATTTGGGGTATGTTATATCCACCGGAACGAATATGAGATATATATATTCTAATCACATATTATATACCCATGAATATACTATACATATCTATATCTACCATATCAATAGAACCGTCTTCAATAGTCTTTTATATTTCTACTACGTAATATTAACTATAGAGTTACAATATAGAGAGAAAAAACGGGTTGCTGTAATTAGAATTATAGGTGCCAATGTTGGCGCGGCGTACTTTACCTGTTACGAATCTTAATAGTCACTAGACATTAAGCAGACATGCCGAAATAAGAGAATTACGCTATTATAAAAACTCCTGAACTATATCAAGAAAGGGGAGCAGAGAAAAACAAAGTCGTACAAGGCATCTAAAGGAAGTTCGTGAATTTTAATCAGATTGTACGTCATGGGTCAAAAGTCCTGACAGAAAATATTGTTTAAAGGGAAAGCGATTATCAAAACTGGCCTTCAAAAGTTCAATTTTCCACCAAACTATACTCGAAAATTACGTGTAATAATATGTAGCCCGATTATGGCACATTACTCAAGACGTTTTAGATGAGAATAATGATAGATTTTATAATCTTTCGTAATCGAGTCTACAGCCAAAGTTAACGAAAAACAAAAACAAACATTAGCAACAATATGGTTCAGTGTAAATGTGGATATCATTAAAGACTTTCACAAAATAGACTTCATTGCATCAAATCGTATTAACTAAAATACGCCAATTGGCAATGGACCCAATTACGAAAAATTACTTAATATGTTTAAGAATCTCCGCCTTAGCGAACATATTGCAACTGATAAGCAAACGGACATGAATGACAAATGCTTAAGTGGGTTAAGCGGTTTTTATCATGGAAGATGAAATACATAACAACAAAAAATATGCAAAATGCTACCATGATCGCAAAAGTTCTTGATTTGTCTATTAGAATCTTTCGGTTTGGCGAAGGATTAAGGAAAAAAATTAAATTATGAATAAAAGTAACGTGTTACAATGCTTAACATACATTTAAGGGAGACCAAACTGGTCGCCAGTGGCGGCTAGTATTGTAAATAAATAAATATCCAATATTATTTTTTTTCTGTTTTCCTTAATACATTTCAAAATTTATTTTAATAAAATATTGATAGTTGACACTTGAGTGAATGTAGCTTTTCCGATTTTTTTTTTTAAATTCCAATGCCAACATTCACCCATTTGTTTATTTGGCGTTAGAGTCTGGGTCTGGCGATTACTTTGGCGATAGTTTATTTTATAGAAAATGGTTGACGGGATAATGCGAAAATACCAAAAATAGTTTTTTAAAAACACTCTTTTATAAGCAACCAATGGTCATCTTGAAAATACCGCGGAATTTTTTTAACCGCAATTCATATTTTTTACGTAAAATATATATTACAATGCATTAATTTGGCCTGGGGAAAGACCTCTATTATGAAAAATTCACTTCTTTTTTATACGTTTGCCAGGAAGCTCAAAATAATGAATTTATTTGAAATATATACTTTTTGCTCTGTTTATTTTTCAACAAAAGAGAATCAGAAAGAAAAATGAAACATTATTTAAATTATCTTTTTACTCTTTTAAATTTATTTGTCATCGTGTAATTGTAAATTTATTGATATTTAATTTTTAATTGATGAAAGCGTATTCTGTATGTTACATTTTTTTTAACAATTTATATTTTACTTTTAACTCTTTAAAATATTAACTTTTGCCATTTCACAGCGCTTTGGCCTATTTTGGCGAGCATTTTACTGTCACATAATTAAATCCGTTGTTTTTCAACTCCCATACAATTGTACGAGTTACAGAGATATTTGGCGATTTATCACCTGTTCAAGTGAATGTATCATATATATTATTTCTCCTGTCAACATCCCTTTTTTTCTGAAAATACGAAACGCACAACGACGAATGAGATAGCATATGAAAGGATTTTGAAAACGCTTCTGACATAGCTCACTTAACATTTCGTGAAAACATGTTTTCGATTAAAAATTGCTGATAATTAAAAATTAAATCGGCATTGTTTTCCTAAATGAAATGAAAGGTTTTCCTCAAAACATTGTTGCCAAAAAAATAAAATACCACATTATATGATGCTCAGCAATTATAATAAAAAACACCGCACGGGTTTATTTTATACTTATGATTAAAAAGCGAAATTTAAATTGAAATGTTTAGATTTATATTTCTATGTCCCATGTTTTTCCCGAAGCGGATGACGTCATCCTCTAATGCAGTTAAAATACGATTGTTATTTTTTTTTTCTCGCGCGTGCCTTTAGCAATCTTGGATCAGTTTTTACTCTAACTTTGATGGAATAAATTAGATGATATTCTGGATTGACTAACAACTAAATGTTGTTTACAGATATTTTTATCCTTGCTTTTTCTTTAGAAGTTTAAACCTGCATCTAATAACTATTACATATTGATAAAAAATGGTACTTCTCTTTTATCCCGTCGACCACTTTTCATAACAAAAAAACTATCGCCAAATAAACGGGAGAACGTTGCCATTGGAATATCAAAATAAATAAATAAAATATAAGAATTTAAGGACACAATTGTTATTTTAATTAATGAAATAACTAATAAACCAGTAAAACATAATGAAAAATACACGCAAATGTCGAATTAAAAACCACTTGATGATTTAACAAACACGTATAATAATGCTTCTGACATCAAGTAAATGGGACTGCATTTTTGGCGTTTAATCTTACAATTTGGCGATAGTTTTTTGTTATGAAAAGTGGTTGACAGCATAATAGAGAAGTACCTAAAAAATATTAGAATCAATGCGAAATCCTCGCACGGGCCCTCTGGTTAAATTATGATTAAGTTGTAAAAATATTAAAATGTTGTATTGTCATCGGCAAAACAGTTTTCAACATAATTTATATAACTCTTGCCTATCAGGAATTGTGTTAAAAATCGATTGGAAAATTCCATGAATAAAAAAAAGTAATTAAAATAAGCTAGCAAAAAATAAAATAAAATAAAAAAATACCTGTTGAAAAAAAATTACCGAGCGAGGATTGGTCTACTAGGTACTTGTAAGATTAAATGCCAATAATGGTTGATCGAAAATGTCACATTCACTTGACAACACGTGTTTACGTCATCAAGTTATTTTTATTTCGACGTTTTATTTATGTTTATTAATGTTATACTAATTTATTTGTTTTTTCGTTATTTAAAATAAAAATTATGTCAATTTGTATAATTTGGTGAGTGAGCAGGAAAAATAAGAAAATTACGTCATAAAAATCGGGTTTACACATGAATATTAAAAATAAAAAAGATGAATTAAATGAAAAAGCATTAGCATTATAACCTGATTACAGAAGAAAGTCGCCGTTCGTGATATCACCATTATCTTTTAAAACAGGATACATTACCAGGTTTTAAGAGGCTGTGAAATCAGAACGGGGGTTGGTGAGCGTAGCGAGCAGGGTGCAGAGCCCCCTAGTATATTAAAAAAAAACTAGACTCTCTTTCTAACAAGGAGAGGGCCAAGCTTGGTAATCGCAGATTTTGATTATTTTTATATACATGGTGCAATATGCTATCTATCGCCGACCTTTAATTTCTCAACCGTTGGTGGTAGACATATAGTTCGAATTAACAAAACGTTTCAAATGAGGTAAATATTCATGTTGTGGCGTTGTTCAAAAGAAAAAATCAATTTTATAAAAATAAATCTACGAAATCTAACTTTTTATACGGTCCACCAATCCTTATAGTTATATTTAGTAAATGTTTACACATATCATAATAGATATAACACAAAAAGTTTTACTTCTGTACTACAAAAATTGACACAGTTATTTAATTTCAAAGTTTGAGATTTTTGCATATGATTTTGTCTTTCATTGAGGGATCAGTTAAAAAGTGAATTAATGTAATTCGAGATCAAAATCAGGATGCAATGTCTTTTTTGCAGCGGAACCATCATTAGCCGATATCGCGAAATCGGGGTAAGGATATCACCAAAGTGGATTTTATCTAAAAATTTGAGCTAACTCTTAAGGGTCGAATAACATTAAACAGTCGAAGTAAGTAGAATCGACACTCGGAAAATAAAACATACTCACTAAGAACTAGATACAGTGAAACCTGTAAAGTTGACCACCCTTGTAAGTTGACCACCTGTCTATGTTGACCTCTGTTGTCAGGAACCAAATTTATCCTATACAAAACTATAAGACAAACCCTTTGTAACCTGACCACCTGTCTATCTTGTATCTTGACCACTGACATTATTCAAATTTGACTAGAACTATTACTAGAATCCGTCAGGCCGAAATGTCGGAGCATTGAGTGGGTTAAACATAAAATATAACATTAACATTATATAATATATATTTTTTATTTTTATATTTACTGTTTAATAGTATAAAAGAAAATTTACAATAACAGCTGTTGAATCTTCAAGTGTTTATTCGGTCAACAGTTGCCTCAGATGCTGCTCAAATGCTAATCTATCAGCAAGTGCCCCCATTCTTCTAATTTGGTCTAGCCTATCCTTTGCTAGGCACTTCAATCAGAACATCCTCTAAACGTCGAACCCTGCTAAACGCGACATAAGTTGCTCCAAGTGACAACTCCTTTTCACCAATGTCCACAGCTATTTTTGACAAAGTTAAACCTTGGGATTTGTGTATGGTGACAGCGTATGAAACTGTTAAAGGTAACTGAGTACGGGAGCATGAGACATTGTTTTCTTTCCAAGACTTTGTAATAGGTGTGACAGGAAAAAGTCTTTCAGTGAGAAATTGTCCCCGATAATCATCAAAATGAACCATTACTGCCTGTGGCAAGCCTGGAGGCCGTAATCCTGGTCCGTAGACAATATATTTTACCGTACCAAGTGCACCGTTGACCAATCCTCCGTCTGTCCACAGATTGGTACGCAACATAATTCTGCATCCAATTGCTAAAAAAAGTTCAGCCTGAAGTCCAGACGCGTGCTCATCTTCACTCCATCTTGCTATTTGATTATTGTGGTCTGCTAATATTCTTGCCACTGGCCATTTTGATTTACGAAGTACTTCTTGATTATGTTCTTCAGCTTGCTGGTTTGTGGGAAAAAGGCGTATGGCATCTTGAAATCTTTCAAGTTCAGCCGGAGGCTGTATAGCTTTACGTCGTTGCATAAGGGATGCGTATTGGTCGCCTGTAACTTCGCCTGCGGAAAGCGAATCAAGATTCTCTCTAAACTGTATTTGCTGATCGTCGCTTTGTCTCATTGACTTTGTTAAGGTGAAACATTTTTCAAACATCTTAAGAACTGTTTGTCCACGTAAAGCCAAAATGTCTTTTATAGAATGTCTCCTATATAGAGGTGTGTCTTTTACAGGCTGTAGCTGCCTAATATCTCTAATCAGGTAAACAAATAAGCCTCCAAAAGGTTCAATGCTGTCTGGTTTACCTTCGCGACATCTTTGCTCAAGTGCAGCCATCAGACGGCATCCGATCATTGAAAATTCGTCAATAATGAGAAATGAAACTGGATTCATGCTGAGCTGTAGATTTCTTGCTGCTTCACTTCCTAAATCAGCAAACGCTTTAAAACATGTTGGTACTTTTAGTGCAGAGTGAATTGTTTTGCCCTCGACATTAATTGCAGCAGCACCTGTTGGAGCCAAAACCATAATAGCTTCCGGTCCTAACTGCTCGGTAACTCTTTTACGAATTTCTTTTATTACCGTACTTTTTCCAGCTCCAGCTTTCCCAATAATAAAAGTATGTTTAGGGCAATTTATAAATCTTGATTGCAAAGACGAAAGCTGTTGCGTGCATAAGTGAAGTATTTTTTGCTGCTCATCTGTAAATCTGATCTCAGACGTATCGTAATTTTGATGCACTGTAAGTTGTTGTTCTTTACAGTAATTTAAAAATGAAGTAAAATTGCGATCAGGGTACTTGTAACTCTCACTTTTCCACTCACATGCATGATCAATCACGCGTTGCCCCAAAGTATCCTCGTTTGTCTGCACAGGAACTATGGCAGCTGCTGCCATATATGGATCAATCTCGCGGTATTCTTCTTGCAGGATTTCTGTGTCATGAGTACTGCTAACAGCAGGAAAATTTATTTCTTCGTGTGCATCAATATTTAGATCATTGAATGCTTCCTCCCATGAGTGATATGCAGACGGCAGGCTTTCTTGCAATAAAGAGTCAGAATTACCTCTCCAAGGATAATTGAGTAATACTTGTTGCCTATAGTATTCTTCGGCTAGAGTTGTGTCGTGGTTGAGTGATGTAAGAGGAAAAACTCTGACAACTGCATCTTTTCTTCTTTGGTGATAATCGACTCCTCTTACTGAGAAAGATTTTGCAAACTTAAGAAGCGTACAGGAAATAAGTTTCTCCGGCCGCGCGCAATATTTCTGAAGCATGCTTTTTGATGGTCTTTCGTCGCTTGAAAAGTTGATTTCTTCCGAGTTCTTATCATGAAGCCGTATTGTAACTACTTCCCAACTACTGTGGTACATTGGCCATCCCATTAATATGTGTACTACCTCTTGGGCTGAGTAATCCCTTTCAGAAACAGAAGACAAAATAAGTTTTTGGACTGCTTGAACCGCTGGATTTGTTTCGTTCATCTTATTTAAAATCTCAGATAACAATTCCTTGGATTTTACGAGGACGTTCTTGTCAGGATTAACAGCACTGCATAGTTTTTCAAAATATGCTGTTACGGCTGCTACATTTTCAGCGTTAGTCATGTCTAGTGTTTCCATGTTTGGCGCCCCTCTTAACCACAACAATCCATGCATGTGAGGACTTCCACGCCACTGCCATTCGAAACGAACCCAGTAGTCGTCTATTAAAAATAACGGCGTCAAGATTTTTCTCAAAAATATATCACAACGTTTTTGAAAGAGCCAACCATTCAACAGAGGGTTGTCGTGCATTAATTGTCTGCGTTCTGTATCAGTCAGCTCATTTGGATCTTTGTTAGGCTCTAAAAGTCTGAAAAGATCAGGCCAGTGATAATCAGCTGCAGACAGTGTAAAAAAAAATTGTTGGTGCTCCAATTTGTCCTACCATGGAAAGAAGTTCCCCACAACGTGCACGCCAGTATCATTTTGTGGATCTTAATTTGCTAGCATAAATCATAATGTGTTTTGCCATTTCTGGTTGCCTATTCAGAATATCACGCATCTGCTCTACCGTCTTATTGCTGAACCTATTTCGCTGAACGAAAAAACGCCCTTTAGCCAAAGACTGCCACCGAAGAATTGAATTCATGGCAAAGTAGCGAAATCGGGGGTCTTTAGCAAATCGCCCATTTTCATACTTCATTAGGAACTTAAAATACTCATCAGGAGAGACTGCTTTTTGACGAGGTTGTCGTAAGTCAGCTGTACCATGTGGAAAAAGATGAAGAAAAGCACGTGCTATGTAACCCTCTTCTTGAAATTCGTTGATAGGCTGTGAATTTAATGAAGGGTGAGGCACACGAATTGCGAAATTTATTAAGTTGTTTTGATCTACCGGTTCAAGTAGTGGTCTAAATGACTCGCGCCTTATTTCCTCGTTCAAAGTATCAATATCCTCAGTAATATCGGTTGCTGTTGGTAACATTTGAGATACGTCACCATTCTCAGGTAATGTAGCGATCAAATCTTCATCAATTGTGATATTTGAATAATAAGGATTGTGAGCTTTAAGCCATCTGAGTGCTTCTAGAAGGCGTTGTGAGCGAATAGAAAACTCTGCACATCCTGATAAAGTATCTTTTGTCACTAACACAATTGAAGTCATATCTGAAGGATTGACAGGCAGGCGCGAAATAAAACTCTCAATATTTTGTTTAAAGCTGATTACATTTCCGCTGTATCCATACTGTGAGCCTCATATACGGTAAAGAGAAACCACTGGATGTATTTGAGTGATCATCATTTGTTCAATGTAGCTCAGATCTTTGAGACAAATAGGAACTGGACCTGGTTCCATCGAATTAGTGGCAGAAAACTTGAAAGCACCGTCTCTACACTTGCATGTCTGGCAGAGCCCAGCAGTATTTAATATGATATCAGGGAAAGCTCTGTGACACGTATTACAGGACACATAGGTGATTTGCGATACCTCTCTATCAAACCTGATTGCTTCATTCATTTGAGTTGTCAGTATACCGGTACTCTGCAAAAAATCTGAAGGTAACTGACTTGTGCGACTTCTCCGCATTGAATTACGATTCGCAATTCTTCTCATTTCAGCTGATTGCTTTCTCTTAACTGGCATCCTTGCAAATTCTATATAATAAAAACATATAATCCGTCCATATATAAAATGTTTCTTAATATATATATATTTTTTTATCCATTGGCTGGACTATATCAAAATAAACAGATTTACTCTCATACTTCTTTTATACAATAAGCTTGAATGAAAAGAAAAAAAAATATTTTGAAATGGAAACAAAAAGTTTAATTACACCAGTTGCTGAGTTCGATTTAAAAAAAACTAAATTCATGTACTTAATACGATTTAAACTTCATTGCACGTGTTTTAAGATAAAAATGTATGGGGTCCTTATTTCAGAAAAGTAAAATATATGTAAAATATATAAGAGTAAAATATATGGGACCGAGATTAAAAGCTTTTACTAAAAGGTTGTTTCCGAGTATATTGTTATTTAAATAAGTTTCTCATGATAAAAAATGGCAACAATATAAATTATTTCAATTTTCTTTTTATTTAATTCAAAAGTTTTTCATGATAAAAAATGGCAACAATATAAATTATTTCAATTTTCTTTTTATTTAATTCAAACAATCGCAATGTTATCTCTATGGGGAAATGGAAAATTCTAGAGCAGACGATTCCAGGCGTTAGAGTTGACGAATATTTCTGTTTTTCAATCCCCGGCGAGATTTTGGCACTACCGACTTCCAGTCCAATTTTGGTATCAATGCGGCAAATATTTTGGCCGCTATCGTGTACACAAAAGTGTAATTTTTCATGGGAAGCCGGAGCTTTGCTCCGACAATTAATAACAAAATGGTGCGTTTCTTGGTTTGATTTCGCACTTTATTTTATTTCCTTTTTAGAAAGTAGCTAGCTTTTAGCACTTTCCAACCTAGTTGTCGGAGCAAAGCTCCGGCTTCCCATGAAAAATTACACTTTTGTGTACACGATAGCGGCCAAAATATTTGCCGCTGTGACACGTATTACAGGACACATAGGTGATTTGCGATACCTCTCTATCAAACCTGATTGCTTCATTCATTTGAGTTGTCAGTATACCGGTACTCTGCAAAAAATCTGAAGGTAACTGACTTGTGCGACTTCTCCGCAT
The DNA here is from genome assembly GCA_963931845.1 of Maratus michaelseni. Classification (NCBI taxonomy): domain Eukaryota; kingdom Metazoa; phylum Arthropoda; class Arachnida; order Araneae; family Salticidae; genus Maratus; species Maratus michaelseni. The sequence continues at coordinate 71,205,770 of OZ007600.1, forward strand.
TGAATTACGATTCGCAATTCTTCTCATTTCAGCTGATTGCTTTCTCTTAACTGGCATCCTTGCAAATTCTATATAATAAAAACATATAATCCGTTCATATATAAAATTTTTTTCAATATATATATATATATTTTTTTTATCCTGGATTGGCTGGACTATATGAAAATAAACAGATTTACTCTCATACTTCTTTTATACAATAAGCTTGAATGAAAAGAAAAAAATATATTTTGAAATGGAAACAAAAAGTTTAATTACACCAATTGCTGAGTTCGATTTAAAAAAAACTAAATTCATGTACTTAATACGATTTAAACTTCATTGCACGTGTTTTAAGATAAAAATGTATGGGGTCCTTATTTCAGAAAAGTAAAATATATGTAAAATATATAAAAGTAAAATATATGGGACCGAGATTAAGAGCTTTTACTAAAAGGTTGTTTCCGAGTATATTGTTATTTAAATAAGTTTCTCATGATAAAAAATGGCAACAATATAAATTATTTCAATTTTCTTTTTATTTAATTCAAAAGTTTTTCATGATAAAAAATGGCAACAATATAAATTATTTCAATTTTCTTTTTATTTAATTCAAACAATCGCAATGTTATCTCTATGGGGAAATGGAAAATTCTAGAGCAGACGATTCCGGGCGTTAGAGTTGCCGAATATTTCTGTTTTTCAATCCCCGGCGAGATTTTGCCACTACCGACTTCCAGTCCAATTTTGGTATCAATGTGGCAAATATTTTGGCCGCTATCGTGTACACAAAAGTGTAATTTTTCATGGGAAGCCGGAGCTTTGCTCCGACAAAAATGCCCATCAAAACCCTTTATAACTTGACCATCCAAAAAGCTAACAAATCATGAATAAAAAAAAGTAACTCTCCAGGATATTTCCTTTTTTTTTTCTTTTTAACTAGAATTTCTAAAAGGGCGAAATAGGATTAACCTGGGAAATGCTTTTAGTAGTGATAGGTGTAGGTAAATAATTCAAGGCTTATCTATTCTTACATTGTTGCTCTTATGGATTTGACTTTTCAACCCTTCCCCTCCATTCTTTGATTCCAGATTTCTTTCTTCTATTTCCCATTCTCTTATGATTCCTTCCCTTCTTTCAATAACCCCAGGTGCTAGTTGGTGAGCAGAAATATTTCCATCAGTTGCAATAGTTTGTGGCAATTGTAACAATACAGTTAAGGAAATTATTTGTTATAATGATGAGTTACACTAGAACTGTGTTGTAGTATAGAAAGATTATTATTTTCATCCAGTAAACTTGGTGTAGAGTTAGTTACAAGACATTTATATTTTGTAATTTCTTTTTAACAAGGAAGATTTTGTTAATCTAAAATGGCTCCAAAAAGAAAATTAGTTGAACTTTCAAATGAGAAAAATATGAAATATTAAATTTAATTAGAAAAGGAGAAAGCCAGAGAAAATTAGCTGATAGATATGGAATTTCCAAAACTATAGTGTCTAACATATCAAAGAATGGGGAAGAAATAACTAAATTGTGCTTAGAGAACTGTACTTGTGATAGAAAAATAAAATTGAGAAAAACATCAAATGAAGAAATTAATCTGGCAGTTTGGAAGTTTTTAAAGCTATGCCGTTCCAAAAATATTCCAGTTTCAGGATCTATGCTCCAAGCTAAAGCCTAAGATATTGCAAATGAATTGGGAATTTCTGAATTAAATGCAAGTAATGGATGGCTAGAATCCTTCAGATCAAAAAACAACATAAATTTCCGTAGTCTTTGTGGTGAATCTGCTTCAGTAGATTGTAATACTGTAGAAAACTGGAAAGCAAAATTAACTGAAATTATGATCCGCCTGAAAACCAATTCAATGCAAATGAAACAGGACTGTTTTACCATCAATTGCCAAGAAAATCTCTTGTATCAAAAAATGAAAAAGGTTTTGGAGGCAACATGCCGAAAGAAAGACTAACTGGTTTTTATTTAAATAAATAGTAGTATACAAATTGATTTTAAAATTTATATAAAACTATTAATTCATTCTTGTAGTTAATCTTTTCTTTTATAAGGTGTTAGAAATATGCATGGTAATACAATATTACTTTAAAGCCCTGTCAATAAATAAAACTTTTGTGGAAAAAATGTTATGGTAATTACGTAAAAAAAAGTAAATTTATCATCACCCTTTATAACTTGACCACTCCTCTAAGTTGACCACTGAAGTGTGGCACCGCAAGTGGTCAACTTACACAGGTTTTACTGTAAATGGCAGCGGAATGCAAACGACCAGCCGAGCTATAACGAGCTTGAAAATCGGGATTATGAAAATATAATAGTACCACAGCGCCAAACGTTCGGGATAAAACACAAGCCATCTAGCATCTTCTCTCCCTTCCATCTCTGGAAAACCCCCACATCGTCCGCACAGTACGACAGCAGGTACGCTGGTCAACGAACGTGTGGTGCGGTATATGGGGAACCCAGATTGTTGGACCCATCTTCTACGATGAGACCTTAACGGGCGATCGTTACTTGCACCTACTACAAAACAGGTACGTGACTGGTATGAAGAGCTGCCTCTCCGACATGCATGCCGGGTGTGGTTTCAACATGATGGGACCCCTCCGCATAAAGTATCAAACATCCCTGCGTATCTGGCCACCGAATTCGGTCAACAGATCATTGGAAATGGTGGTCCGGTAAATTGACCACCACGTTCGCCGGACTTGACTACCTCTAGGGATATATCCAGGTAAGGTCTATGTGACTCAGCCTACTTCTCTGGTTGACCTGAAGCAGCGTATCATCCTTGATTGTCGCACAGTTACACCTGCTATGCTCTCACGTGCCCAGGACTCAGTACTGTCACTCATTCAATTGTGCATTTCCACCAATGGAGGGATCACTTTGAGCAGTACCTCTGGTAGATCCCGGCGTTTTATGTATTCATTTTTTATAGTAGACCGTTTTCTGATATGATAATAAATTGATATTTATATTTCTGTTTAATTTCAATATTCCATTCTTCAATTTTGTATACGACCCCTAAAAGTCAGCTCAAAATTTTAGATGAAATAATCCTCTTTGGTGATACCGGCTAAAAATGGGTTCGCCGTAAAAAGGACATTGCAATTGCACCCTGATTTCGATTTGAGAGATTACTTTATTTCCCTTTTTAACTGATCCCTAAAAGAAAGACAAAATCATGTGCAAAAATCTCAAACTTTGAAATTTAATAACTGTGTCAATTTTTGTAGTACAGAAGTCAAACTTTTTGTGTTATATCTATTATGATATGTGTAAACTTTTACTAAATATAACGATAGGGATTGGGGGACCGTATAAAAAGTTAGATTTCGTAATTTTTATAAAATTGATTTTTTACTTTAAACAAAGCCACAACATGAATATTTACTTCATTTGAAACGTTTTTGTAATTGGAACTATATGTCTACAACCAACGATTGAAAAATTAAAGATCGGCTATAGATAACATATTGCACCCTGTATGTTGTAGGGTAGAAGCTCCTTAGTCTCCGGTTCAACGGATTTTTTACAACAGTCCTTAGTTTTCGAGAAATAGGTAGTCTAATATTATAACACAACTTAAATACCGTAATTTTCGGCCTATAACCCGCGGATCAAACAATCATATTTCGACCTAGAAATTTTATTCAATAATTGAAGTCAAATATTTATAGCGATTTAGAAAGTTACATTTTATAAAATAAAATATTTAGACCCGGAAATTGTATTTTATAAAACATAACTTAGTAAATCGCTGTAAATATTTGACTTCAATTATTAAATAAAATTTCTGAGATGATTGTTTGATCGGCGGATTATAGGCCGGAAATCACGGTATTTAAGTTGTGTTATAATATTAGACCCCCTATTTCTTGAGAACTAAGGAGCGTTGTATAACATCCGTTGAACCTGAGACAAAGGATCTTCTACCCTACAACATATATAAAAATAAACAAAATATGTGAATACGAAGTTTGGCCCTCTCCTTGTAAGAGAGTTGCTAGTTCACAACATCTAGGGTGAAATAGTTGGTGATCGTGAAGACCATTGAATAACAACTCCTCAACCAGTCAGTCTAAACTGATATTTCAGCACTGAGGTAAGAAGTATATCTGCAAATTTATGATACAGTATTAATAATCTGTCACTGAACTGGTACTACCTTAACAATTGACAATTCGTAAATTATTATTCCGTTACGAAATGGATCAGCTAATGTGTGCCCACAGTGTATAATCACCACTTACAGTTCTGATAATCAGTTATGATATACGCTGTATTGCAGAGAGTAGATTCCATTAAAGCTATATGAATTGTCATATCTATTTTTACTTACTATGATATATAAAATATGTGAAATTTATTATCTTTATGTCAAAAATACATGTACCACGCCCTAACGTTTGTAATAGGAATCAATCACTATGATATCATAATTTCTGTACATAAATATAATGATAAAATGCTAAAGCATTGTTTTAGGTCTATTTTTGTATATATGTGACTGTTCCGACGTGAATTTCGTGAAACTGACTCCACCTGCATTACTTGTCATTAGCTTTAGACGTTACCTTTGAAAATCAATCATTTAAATACAAAGATTCTATTCCACCGATAATTCCCAAATCGATTAATCGATAAGATTTTTCTCCCGTTGAATCGATGAAAAGGCTGGAAAAGGCTGCAGCTAAAAATAGGAGTTAGGGAACATGCAAAAAACTCATTTTAACCATCCCAGTTATATTATGCTGTAAAACAGGAAACATATGTCTAATGAAGAGGGAAAATTCGAATGATTTATTACAAATAAAATAGTTGTTAGTGAAATTTTCAGATATATTCTGACATTCTTATCGATACAGGAAATAACATAAGCAGAAAGATCTTATTAGAAAAATAAATAATTTTTATCGATTACTGTTTAAATGACTGCGAAAGTAGAGGTACCAGTTTGGCCTTTTTAAAAATTCATACCGGAAATTTCAAAATAATAATTTTTACTTTATTACAATCACGAAATGTCTGTTATTAAATAAAGCAAAAAATACTATTATGAATTTCCGGTATAAATTCGAAATTTCAGCAACCCTGATTGTAAGTATACCACTCGGCAAAGTTAAGGGATACTAGTGGAATTAAAACAACCGTTATTTTTAGAAGAAAATATTAATAACAATTTGTACAAAAGAATTATTTAATATAAGTTACTACATTTGAGAGTTAATTAATTTCAAAAAATTAAATTTTAATTCAAATTTATTGAAATTTATAAATTATGGAAAATTGATCTAGCCAGTTATGCATAAAATCTTTCTTTAATATATGATTATTTCTGACAAATAAACAAACCTCACATTTTGTTTTCATAAAATTTTCCTTGTATCACAAATCTTTATATAAGGTACTTCTACCAAATAAGGCCATGCTCTTCATAAGGCCATCAGCCTATATCGTGTAGGAACGGTCTAGGGCTGACTAATAGCAGCATATACATGACAGTTTATTTGTTCTTGATATTGTGCGGATAGTTTCCACCACAGCTGATACCGGCTTCGTCGCCATTTTTGGACCACTGAATCTTTCAACACGACGTTGTGAAAAACAGTAAGTAAATTTTCATATGAAAAAAGCTTAAATTATTGATTAATTTTTTAAATATTTGCATGATGTTCGATATAATTTAATGATCTTTAAGAATGCATATTTAAACATTCCGTATTTTTAATTCTGCTTGTGTTTGAAAGCTAAATATGTGAAAAGTAGAAATCTTTAATAAGGCCAGGTAATATAAGGCCTTGTCTTTTTAAGGGAAACTTCATTTTCTTCATATATTACAATTACCAAAGCTAATAAAACGTTTCCTGTGCCTATATTTGCAGAAAACTGTGGAATATATCAAAGCGGTGGTAAAGAGAACTCAATAAAGTGAAAGGCAAACGGTATCACCAGTTTTGGCTGTTTAAAATGGCATGTATGTAAATAGAACAGCCACAGGAGATTGTATTACAAGGAGAAATCTTTATTTTGTTCTATTCTGGCTTAATTCCTGTAAAATATCTGTTAATCAAAGTTAAATCATGTATTTAGAAAATTATGACCTGATTTAAAACACATACACTTAGTAGATCCTCTTTAAAGTACGAAAAAAGTCATTAAGTCACAAAAGATAATTAAATAATAACTTACAGCGATTCACTTCAAAACTATTTTTATTTCTCAACATATTCTCCACCCATATTTATGCACTTATATCACCGTTTTATCAGTGCCCCAACACCAGCTACATAAGATTCTTTGGGTTGCTGTCTCAGCCACATTAGGACTTCAAGTTGAACACAGGAGACAATTCAGAAGTTTGGTTGGCAACTTCTTCAACATCCACCATACAGCTTCGACTTAGCCTCAAGTGATTTTCATCTGTTTAGTCCACTGTAAAACCATCTTGTAAGCAAAATGATGTACACAGATGATAAAAAGGTTAAACTAGAAGTCCTAATGTGGCTGAGACAGCAACCCAAAAAGTCTTATGCAGCTGGTGTTGGGACACTGATAAAACGGTGATGTTAGCCCATAACTATTGGTGGAGAATATGTTGAGAAATAAAAATAGTTTTGAAGTGAATATCGTTGTAAGTTATTATTTAATTATCTTTTGTGACTTACTTAATGACTTTCCCTCGTATCTTTTGTTTTGAACTCTCCAGGCCACAAATAAACAGCAACAAGAGTGTGCATGATTTAATATAGTAAAAATATGTATAAATATTACATCTAACAACATTTAAAATATTAATTAGGATATAACACAGTTTATCGTGATCTGAAACTTTAACGTGGCCTTATTTGGTACAAGTACATAATTAAAAATAAATGTGCAACGTTAAATTAGCACAAATTAAAATCATTTCCAATGGCAAACAGCTGTTTCAAAGCCCTTAAGCTCCATCTTCAGTGCCAACTCAAAAGGTAAAAACGAATTAAAAACTCCTAAGCCATGACCGCTTGCCTGCCATCTCTCGCCCCGCGGCCAGATGAAATGGCGTTGAATGTTTCAAAACAGCGGAGACGAGGAAACACACGTGACAGAGAGACCAATAGGAACACTCCGCCGACCGGGAAAGTTTAAGTGTGGAGGCGAATAAAGGAGGGGGGACGAAGAGAATGAACTAAGCGAAACGCAGCCAGACGTTTGAAACGCTTTGTACGGCAGAGAAAAAACCAGAAAGGGGGGGGCAATGAGGATGAATTAAATGAAAGGTAGCCAGACATTTGAAAAATTTGGTGTACTGGACAAATCATTAACCAAGCTGCTCGAATTTTTCCACATGTAATAAGCTTCCCAGAAATTTAGGTCGTAAATTGATGAGCATTTCTGAATTATCGCACCTTCCGAAAAATTAAAACTGTGACTTTCAGACCAACAATGGTTAGCTATTGCAGATCGTTTAAGTACATAAGTCTTGTGGAATTGAAAGACATCTTTTTGAAAGTTTTCAAGTCCTGGAGTTATCCAGAGGCATTTGAAGCTGTGCAATGTTGCTAACTAATACGTCCCACATATGCTCAATCTGGTTCAAGTCTGGTGAACGGAACCAACCCTTTCGAGTAATATCTTCTGTTTTCAAATATTCTGACACCACACAAGCTGGATATGAGCAGCAACTTTCGTCCATCAGCAAAACAAACGGTCCAACAACAGTGCAGTCTGTTTTATTATACAGAATTTTGTGAAGGGATCCCAAATAGGCCCCAAATTTTGCCTGGGTCGACCCTTGATAGTATTCCGGGTACAAAATAAAAAAAAATTTCAAAAATACTGAAAATTCAAAAATTAAAAAAAAAAAGCAAATCGAAAAATTGAAAATACGTTGATCTTGTACTCTTAGATATTTAAAATTTGGTGAAAAAGTAGTGTTTAGTATTCAATAAAAGAAAAAATTAACAAATTTGGAAAATTCGAAAAAAAAAAAAAAAAATAAAATTTTTTATAAAAATTCAAAAGTTTGAAAATAATTCGATTTTGTAGTTCTAGAAGCTTGATATTTGGCAAAAAGGTAGGGTTTAGGATCCAAAGTAAAGAAAAATTAAAAAATTCGGAAATTTTGAAAAAAATAATAAAAAAACGAAAAACTCTAAAAAAAATCGAAAAATTGAATATAGTTTGATGTGTTGGAATTTCCCAGAATTCTTAATTTTGCCTTTATTTTTATCATAAACAGTATTTTTATGTCAAATATCAAATAATTAGGGCTGGGAGTAATATCTCAGATAGATAACACCTTTCCTGGGAGCAATTCAGAGTATTTTTGACTCCCCCCCCCCCACCTTCCTTCCCGTAATTTAGTCCTTGCCTCGGAACGTCAAACTTCTTTTTATCTACAAGACTTTGCAAACGTAACTAAAGCTCCAAATTTTTTGTACTTGCAAATAATAGGGACAGAGTGTGGGCTTAGCGAAAACCAGTGGATGATGTCCAAAAAAGAGACTTTCGTCTGTACTCGTAAGTAAAAAGCGATAGATTCGTCAAAACTTTCGACTTCCGATTTTTAATGTATTTCCAAGTTTAAGGATATGCTGATCACGATTAGATTATATTAGACAGAAATCCGTCAATGTTTTACACAAATTTTTTGTGCGCTGTAATTCAGAATTAATGCACAGAATTCCGCAAAATTTCATAATTATTTAAATGCAGATATAAATTGTATCTGATTAGATTCTGGGTAAAAGTAGGCTGCGCCGCCAGGAGCCCACGGGGGCGACCGGCGCGTCCCGACCGTCGCGCGCAAGTCTCTAATGAACTTATATCGCGCCAGCAGCTTTGTCTCGCTACGGCCGACCTAGGGCCGCTCCCCACTGCGGACCCCAAGCCAATTTACCAAGTGTCGACGACACAGGTCGTTACGACAGTAATATCACATCTCAGCGTAAACTTCCACTAGGACAGACACTTGATGAACCGCCGAAAACACCCAGTGACTTCATTGCCGAAATCCCAGAAGGGGAGCCGGTTCCTAAGTCATATGCTAGGCTTCACGAAGGCTCTTGCTTTCCCACGGCGTTCGATCGTCAACATGCATGGAAGGGCAAGCAACTAGTCTGATCTTCCGTGGGGTGTCACTACAGGTGACGAAGGCGCCTCTCACCGACCCAGGACCACGAGGAAACTCGGCCCTTTCTCATAGGAGAGATTCGGTTAGATCGTCACCCGCCGAATGAATTCCCGCGAGGCTAAAACCCCCTAGGCGAAACTACCCAACTAACACAGAACTTGCGGGCCACTGATGGCTACGTTAGCCTTGGCCCAAACTAGTAGATGAGGGGCCGCAATCGTTTGCCGTAACGGCAACTTAAAAAAACTGTCACGCCGGCCACAATGTGGCCGCAACAGAATTGGCCATAACTACATTAAGATGCCCATAATTGTGCCACAAGTGGTTAATCATAATTGACGGATAGCCTAAAACTGGCCACAGTTATACTTTAAGTGGCAATTATTAATGAAAACTAGCCACAGTTTGGCCATTAACGATCATCGTGAATAAAATCTAGCCAGAAGATCGCCACAGCCATGCCACCTGCGTTTGTTAAGAATAAAAGCTACCCCAAAGCTGGCCATAAATGTTAATTTATTGGTCATCATAAATGTAAACTGGCCTTAAGCCAGCCATCCACATACCATCAATGCTATTCATTAATGAATGCATGCCGAAAACTAGCCACTTTGTTGCCATGAATGGGCATCATTAATGTATGTAAGCCGAAAGCTAGCCACTTCGTTGCCATCATTAATGAATGCAAGCCGAAAGCTAGCCACTTTGTTGCCATCAATGGTAATCATTAATGAATGCATGCCGAAAGCTAGCCACTTTGTTGCCATGAATGGGCATCATTAATGTATGCAAGCCGAAAGCTAGCCACTTCGTTGCCATCATTAATGAATGCAAGCCGAAATCTAGCCACTTTGTTGCCATCAATGGTAATCATTAATGAATGCATGCCGAAAGCTAGCCACTTTGTCGCCATCAATGGGCATCATTAATGAATGATAGCCCAAAGCTAGCCATATTCATGCCACTATTAGATATCATGAATGGAAGCTGGCCAGAATTATACTTTTTATGGTCCTCAAAAAAGTAAAGTTGAGCAAATCTCCATTTTTACTCCTTTGGCAGGGACAATTTTTCTTCTTTTTTTAAGTTATTTTAAACTTTAGAATCTAAATTTACTGGTCCATAATTTTTGTCTGAAAACTCTAAATATTTTATTCAAAATTTGAAAAAAAAAAAAAAATAATAATCTATTGGAATATTTTTCTTAACAAGAGCTCATAACACCAACCTGACTTTTATGCATACATGTTTCACTTTATTATAATATTTTTCAGTTAAAAACTGCAATGGTGTTATAAGCACCCCATATTAAAAAGGTCAAAATACAATAAAATCGAAAGTGCTTCTGATCTTGTATAGAATACTTTCAATCTGGAAGCAATAATAATTTTTTTTTTAAAAAGTGTCCCAATGGAGGCAAAAATAGGCTGTATCCACTCATCTCATTAGATCGGAATAAAAGGCCATATGGTTATGATTTATTTTTTAATGTTATTCTGAAAAAGTTGCAAAAGCCTTAATTGAAATTAATAAAAAAAAAAGTTGTAAAATAAGGTGTAACACAAGGTGTAAAATAGATATTGAGCGTTAAATTACCAATGATGGTGAGAATACGAAAAAAAAACTATTTTTCTTCAATTTTTAATTAAATTATAGGTTTAAACATTCTATTCAAAGGAGTAAATTTTTAAGTAGTTTCAATTTATGTTTCTTCAAGCTAATTCACCAGGTGGATTGTCCAGCCAGAATTTCCATTGAAAATTGTTATCTAATGATTATATTCAACATCCCTTTTTCGAAGCAAATAAAAAATGTATAATGTTAAATGAGATACCATATGAAAGGATTTTCAAGCAACTTCTGACATAGTACACTCACATTTCTTTAAAACATGTATTTTGGTTAAAATTGCAAGTAATAAATTAAATAGGCATTGTTTTCAGAAATGAAATGAAAGTTTTTCTTCAAATTAATGTTGCCACAAAAATTAAATTCCACAACAATGATTATAAAAAAAAATGTTCAATAAAGATAAAGTGGACATGGTTGCTGCATGGGTTTATTTTATATTTATGATAAAAAAGCAAAATTTAAATTCAAACGCTCAATTTTTTTTTTTTTCAAAACATTATTTCACTCTCTAATGTAGTTAAAATACAATTTATATATATATATATATATATAGCTCTTGATATTTTCAGTCAGTTTTTACTGTAAAGTATGAAAGAATAAATTGGATTATATTCTGGCTTTATTTTTTTTTAGAAGTTTAAACATGCATCTAAAAAATATTAGATATTGCTAAAAAATATTAGGCTGCAGTGTGAAATCTTCACACAGGCCCACTAGTATATATTATTTCTGTTATCAACATCCCCTTTTCTCAGAAAATATGAAATGCACAACAATGAACGAGATGCCATAAGAAAGGATTTTGAACCAGCTTCTGACATAGTGCACTCACATCTCGATAAAACATATTTTTTGATTAAAAATTGCTGTAAATTAAAAATTAAATCTGCATTGTTTTCATAAAAGAAATGAAAGGCTTTCCTCAAATTAGTGTGGCCACAAAAATAAAATACCACATTATATAATGCTTAAAATGATTATAAAAAATAAATACTACAAAAAAGATAAAGTGGGACATAGTTCACTGTAAAAAATTTCCAACCCTTTTCCGTTTCGTAAAAGATAAATTTCCTTTACGATACGGAAAACAACCGATAAAATATTTTTTCCGAATCACAACAGAAAGTTTTCCTACAGTCATAAAAATAATCTTTTTATATCGTATTAGTTTCCGAGTGGATAGAAAATAGCATTCACCGGACTTACTGCGCAGTCTCGCTCTCTGCTGACGTATGAAAGGCGTGGCGTCACGTGATTGATAACAGAACAGAATCGAGATTTTCGATGAAGAAGGTGTACGCCATGTTGTTAAATATTGGACAATTGTTCTACGTAGTTCTAACTTCGCAATGGTAAGTACTAAAATTTATGTGATTTTTAATATTTGGGATTTGATATGTCCATATATTTACAGTGCATGATTATCAAACCGAATAACATGTTTAAGGAGCTGCGTAGCCTGAAATAAAATGCATATTATCTTATTTCTCGCTCAGTTTATTTTTTATGAGAAAAATATCCCCAATCAAAAAAATATTTTGATGTGCCAGAAATTTCTAACTTAGATATTATCTTAATGAAAACTCAATTTTTGTAGACTGCTTTTTAAGTAGTTTTTAACTTATTCTAAATTCAGGTACTTGTTTATTTGTTTAATTCTGTAAGGCATCCAGTGTTGAATTCTGGAGATAGCCGGGGGAGGGGGGACATTCCTCTCTCCCGGAGCATTGAAATGGCCACCCCCCTCTGAAGATTTCGGATTTTATGATTTAATGGTCAAAAAGTGCAATTCCCCCCCCCCCCCTCGGAACTCTATAATATGCCCCCAGAAGCCACAGAAATCCCTCTCGGAGAAAAATGCCTGAATTCAACACTGAAGATATCAATACCATACCTATGATCTTAAAATAAATTCATGAGATTTTTCTGTGTTCGATGCCATATCAGAATCATATATTGTCTTTTTTTTCAGGTACTACATTATTATAGAATCAATTTAACATTTTATTATTTGTAGTGTATTAAAATTCAATTAAAAAGGAATGTCCATTAAATTCTATAATGTTGATTAAAAAATTGTGAAATGTATGTCAGGGTGCTATAACAAAATTTATAATGGTATATGGTAAAATAAATTTCAGTAGTCTTTTAATATCAGACAATATTTTAGTTGTGAAAAACGTAAAGTAGAATATGCTTAATACCTTGAGGTTGATTTTACCTATATTCATGCTGTAAAAGCTTGCATACAGAAGCTTTCAACTGCCCCACCCTCTATATTCAAATTTAATTGATTAAATTTTATTTTTCTCACATTATTTTGAAAATAAAAAATGACTTTTAATCTTTTCTAATAATTTAAAATAAACATAAAAAAAGCAAACAGGGAATTTTTGTCAGTAGAGGTGCGGGGGGGGTGGGATTTATTTTAAAAATATAAAGCTTCAATTCTTCATTTAAAAATAAAAAATAAAAGAAAGAAAAAGAAAACCTGTAATAGCTTTTGTTACAATTCTGTATTGTTTTTCATCCTAATTTATATAAAAATTATCTTGTATGTGGGTTTCTAACAAAAAAAAAAAAAAAAAAAAAAAAAAAAAATATCTAATTTGATTTTATTTCATATTTGTGCTTTCCTTTAACTAAATCTTGTCATGTATTTAAATGCACGTGTTAATACTGTGCAAATTTCAAGAAATAAAAAAATGTTCAAATGAGTCATAATGTCAACATATAAATCATAAATGTTCTGAAAATTCTGCTATTTTTGGAGTTCACAGAACCCGAAATATCATTGTAATAGAATTTTTTTTTAGCTCACAGGTTATCAAAGCCGGAACCCCCCCCCCCCCCCCGCCCGCTTAATTTACATAAATAGGTTTTTCATGCAGAATTATCCGATTTTAAATTTTCAAATTTTATATATATGTTCATTCTGATAATCCGATTCCTTGATTAGTTTTGGGGGTTAAATTGCTAAGTATAAAAGGGGGAGGGGGAACAGGGGCTGATCCCCACTTAATTTATATAAATGGGTTTTTCATGCAGAATTATCAGTTTTGTTTCAAATTTTATACATAGGTTCATTCTGATAAGGCGCTTCCCTGATCAGTTTTGGGGGTTCATTTGTTAAGTTTACATGAGGGAACTGGGGGCTAATCCCCCCCCCCTTAATTTAGATAATGTGTTTTTCATGCAGAAATATCCGATTTGTTTCAAATTTTGTATATAGGTTCATTCCAATAAGGCGCTTCTCTGATCAGCTTTGGGGGTTCAATGGTTAAATATAAAGGGGGAACAGGGGCGAATCCCCTCCCTAAATTAAATAAATGGGGTTTTCATGCAGAATTACACAATTTGCTTCAAATTTTGTATATAGCTTCATTGTGATAAGGCGTTTCCTTCATTAGTTTTGGGGGTTCATTGGTTAAGTATAAAGAGGGCAACGGTCATTAATCCCCCCACCCCCTTAATTTAGGTAAATGGGTTTTTCATGCAGAATTATCCGATTTGTTTCAAATATTGTATATAGGTTCATTCTGATAAGGCGCTTCCCTGATTATCTTTGGGGGTTCATTGGTTAAGTATACAGGGCGGAACTGGGGGGCTAATCCCCCCTTAATTTAGATAATGGGTTTTTCATGCAGAATTATCCGATTTGTTTCAAATATTCTATATAGGTTCATTCTGATAAGGCGCTTCGATGATCAGTTTTGGGGGTTCATTTGTTAAGTTTACAGGAGGGAACTGGGGGCTAATCCCCCCCCCCCCCTTAATTTAGATAATGTGTTTTTCATGCAGAAATATCCGATTTGTTTCAAATTTTGTATATAGGTTCATTCCGATAAGGCGCTTCCCTGATCAGTTTTGGGGGTTCAATGGTTAAATATAAAAGAGGAACAGGGGCTAATCTCCCCCTAAATTAAATAAATGGGTTTTTCATGCAAAATTTCCCAATTTTCTTCATATTTTTTATAGAGCTACATTGTGATAAGGCGCTTCTTTTATTAGTTTTGGGGGTTCATTGGTTAAGTATAAAGAGGGGAACGGTTATTATTCCTCCCCCTTAATTTAGATAAAAAAGTTTTTTATGCAGAATTATCCAATTTGCTTCAAATTTTGTATATAGGTTCCTTGTGATAAGGCGCTTCCCCGGATCAGTTTTGGGGGTTCAATGGTTAAATATAAAGGGGGAACAGGGGCTAATTCCCCCCCTCTAAAATAAAGAAATGGTTTTTTCATGCAAAATTACCCAATTTGCTTCGTATTTTGTACATAAGTTCATTGTGATAAGTCGCTTCCCTGATTAGTTTTGGGAGTTCAATGGTAAAGTATAAACGAGGGGAACGGGGGGCCAATCCTACCCTTAATTTAGATAAATGGGTTTTTCATGCAGAATTATCTAACTTGCTTCAAATTTTGTATGTAGGTACATTGGTGAAGTATAAAGGGGAGAACAGGGACTAATTCCCCCCCCCTTCTCAATTGAGAAAAATGATTTTTTAAAGCAGAATTATCCAATTGTTTCAAATTTTTTTAATAAAAGGTTCATTCTGATAAGGTGCTTCCTTGATTAGTTTTGGGGGTTCAATGGTAAAGTATAAAGGGAGCGAAATGGGACTAATCCCCCCTTAATTTATGTAATGGGTTTTTCATGCAGAATTATCCGATTTGCTTAAAATTTTGTATTAGGTTGTTTCTGATAAGGCGCTTCCCTGATCAGTTTTGGGGGTTCAATGGTTAAATATAAAGGGGGAACAGGGGCTAGTTCCCCTAAATTAAATAAGTGTGTTTTACATGCAAAATTACCCAATTTGCTTCATATTTTGTAGTTCATTGTGATATGTCGTTTCCCTGATTAGTTTTGGGAGTTCAATGGTAAAGTATAAAGAGGGGAACGGTGATTAATCCTCCCCCCCTTAATTTACATAAATGGGTTTTTCATGCAGAATTATCCGATTTGCTTAAAATTTTGTATATAGATTGTTTCTGATAAGACGCTTCCCTGATCAGTTTTGGGGGTTCAATGGTTAAATATATAGGCGGGACAAGGGCTAATCCCCCTAAATTAAATAAATGTGTTTTTCATGCAAAATTACCCAATTTCCTTCAAATTTTGTATATAACACATGGGCTGATAAGTTCCCGGTCTGGCACACAGATGGCGTTGCAATTGCCGAACCGATGCTTTTTTTTTAGTAAAGACTAACCTTTAAAAGGTAGCAGAAAAGATGTCATGATGATTCGCCGTGTGGATAAAACGTTTTATTTGAACAACTTTGTTGATAAACAAAAAAAATGGATAAACAAGAATTTCAAGAATTGTATTTTGATGGGAAAAAACACCGTTCAAACAAAAGCTTGGCTTGATAAGCATTATCCGGACACTGCACCAGGTAAATCAAACATTATTGACTGGTTTGCTGAATTTAAACGTGGTCGTACGGACACCAGTGATGCACCTCGCAAAAGAGGTGGTTACTCCGGAAAACATAAAAATAGTCCAAAAAATCGTTTTGGGGAACCGTAAAGTGAAGTTGAAGGCATAGCTCAGACTCTGAAGATATCCAAGAAACGTGTAGGTTTTATTTTGAATGAGCATTTGTCTATGAAAAAGCTGTTGTCAAAGTGGCTGCCGCGCGTGTTGACTTTTGACCAAAAACAACAACGAGTCAATGATTTAGAACACTGTTTGGAGCTTTTTCGTTATAAAATTATGTTATTTATTATTAAACTATTATTATTATTTATTTATTAAATTATTATTATTATTTATTTATTTATTAAATTATTATTATTAAATTATTATTATTTATTATTAAAGTTATGTTGTTTATTAAAGTTATAAAGTCATAATGTTTTGTTAAAAAGTTGTGTTTTCTTTATTAGACCGGGAACTTATCAGCCCATGTGTTAGCTTCATTGTGATAAGGCGCTTCCTTCATTAGTTTTGGTTGTTCATTGGTTAAGTATAAAGAGGGGGACGGTGATTAATCCCCCCTTACTTTAGATAAATGACTTTTTTATTCAGAATTATCAGATTTGTTTCAATTTTTATATATACGTTCGATGTTATAAGGCGCTTCCCCGGATCAGTTTTGGGGGTTCATTGGTTAAATATAAAGGGGGGAACGTGGTCCAATCCCCCGTAATTTGGATAAATTGATTTTTCATGCTGAATTATACAATTTGCTTCAAATTTTGCATATAGGTTCATTGTGATAAGGCGCTTCCCTGATTAGTTTTGGGGGTCCAATTGCTAAGTATAAAAGGGGTGGAACGGGGGCTGATCCCCCCTTAATTTAGATAAATGTGTTTTTCATGCAGAATTATCCAATTTGCTTCAAATTTTGAATATAGGTTCATTCTGATAAGGCGCTTCCCTGATTAGTTTTGGGGGCTCATTGGTTAAGTATGAAGGGGGAATGGGGGCTAATCCCCCCTAACTTAGATAAATGGTTTTTTCATGCAGAATTATCGAATTTTCTTCAGATATTGTATGAGGTTCATTGTGATAAGGCTCTTTCCTGATTAGTTTTGAAGGTTCATCGGTTAAGTATAAAGGGGGAATACTGGAGGCTAATCCCCCCCTCCTTAATTTAGATAAATGGGTTTTTCATGCAGAATTATCCGATTTGCTTCAAATTTGGTATATAAGTTCATTCTGATTAGGTGCTTCCCTGAATAGCTTTGGGGGTTCTTTGGTTAAGTATAAAAGGGGGGAAAAGGGGTTAATGCTCCCCCTAATTTAGATAAATGGGTTTTTCGTGCAGAATTATCCGATTTTCTTCAAATTTGGTATATATTTTCATTGTGATAAGGCACTTCCCTGATTAATTTTGGGGGTTTATTGGTTAAGAATAAAGGGTGGAACGAGTGGCTAATCCACCTTAAGTTAGATAAATGGGTTTTTTATGCAAAATTATCTAGTTCGCTTCAAATTTTGTATACTGATTCATTTTGATAAGGCGTTTCCCGCATTACTTTTGGGGGTTCATTTGTTAAGTATAAAGGAGGGAACGGGGACGAATTCCCTCCCCTTAATTTAGATAAATGGGTTTTTCATGCAGAATTAACCGATTTGCTTCAAATTTTTTATATAGGTTTATTCTGATAAGATGCTTCTCTGATTCGTTTTTTTTAGGGGGGGGGGCATTTGGTTAAGTATAAAGGGGGAACAGGGACTAATTGTCCATTTTAATTTAGATAAATAGCTTTTTCATGCCGAATTATCCAATTTGATGCAAATGTTGTATACCGGTTTATTTTGATAAGGCGCTTCCCTGATTAGATTTGGACGTTTATTGGTTAAGTATAAAGGATGTAAATAGGGGTGCTAATGACCCCCCCCCCTTCTAATTTATATAAATGTGTTTTTTCTTTGAAATAAGAGTATAATATGCAAATAGTGTGAATAGCCTGTGAGTTCAATGCCATCAGTTTGACTGAGCACTTTTCTTTTTATTATTTTATTTCCAATTTAATATATATAAATTTTTTTAATTAATATACTTTTTAAAAGGTTAGTATCCAGCCGAATATTTGATAATCTGCTAAATCACTATTTGTTACATATCGTAAAATTATTGTTATGTTTTTCTACTATATTCCTGTGGCACCATTTTTTTTCTTTTAATGCTGATTGTGAAATCCCATAGTAACCTATGTAAATTTTAAAGAAATGATAAATTCCGTTATGCAATTATCAAAATATAGCTTTCACCAGCAGGAAACAGATGTCCAATGCTGGTAGAGTACATTTTAAAAAATTTCCTTAATTTTTAAATTTTTAAAAAATTTTATGAATTTTGAATTCTTTATTCAAAGGAAAATTTTCAGATATTTTGTTCTTAAAAATACTTATCGCTGAAGACGAAGTGTCCCCTTAATCATTCTTTGCTCTTGTGCTGTTTTTTATCTTTTTAAATATACATGGTCACTAGCAATTAGTACAATAAAAAAAATTAATATGATTACTGTTATTATTACAGGATAATACTGCAGTGAACAATGTCGCCTTACAACTAGAACAGATCATCCTTGCCTAATAGAGAATGAGGATGTTAGAAAGGACGTCTAGGTGTTTTCGTATGTTGCTGGTGTGACACTTTTTTCGGAGAAATGTTCAACTGAGTCAATTTCGTTGCTGTAGCATCCTACTGGATGTTTAATTAAGACTGTTATCAGGCCGGAATCTAGGCAGGCTTTTTTACTAACTGCATCAATTCTAAAGGAATAAAAGCCAATAGCATACATAGCATAAATACAGTGCTGTAATTTGTTTTATTAAAACATTTTGATTTATAGTTTTGTTGAAAATAAATTTTATTTTTCAGTATAAATGTTAGTTTTATTTTTTCTGTCTTTTGTTGTTAGCCAGAAAAAATCGAGTAATTTATAATTTTAAAAAAAAATGGTATTTAGTCAATACCAATTTAATGTTTGTGTAAATTAAATGCACTTGATTTATTTAAATAAGTTTAAGTAAAAAAAAATATAGCACATACATATTTGCTAAGACCGATTTTTTATTGAATTCACTCTTATTTTATAGATATTTTTTCTGAATTATTTGCAATTTTTAATATTCTGCTATTAAGTGATCTGCCATTGAGGAATAAAAGACTCACAAACATTTATTTCTTTGTTATTAATCATGATAAAAAAAATTTGTAATCAATATACTTTTTAAAAAGTTAGTACTCAGCCGAATATTTGATAGTCTGCTAAATCTCTATTTATTACATTTTGTAAAATTATCACGTTTTTCTACTATATTCCTGTGGCATCATTTTTTCCCCTTTAATGCTGATTGTGAAATCCCATGGTAACCTACGGAAATTTTAAAGAGGTGATAAATTCCCTTATACAATTATCAAAATATAGCTTTCACCAGCAGGAAACAGATGTCCAATACTGGTAGTGTACATTTTTTTAAATTTCCTTAATTTTTAAATATTTTTTTAAAGTATCTTTAAGTATCTTAAAGTATCTTTTAATTTATATTTAATATATATATATATATATATTTACTGGCAACTGGACTTCCCTGTAAGTAAGTGCTTATATATTCCATATTTTTGCTTTTTTCATTTGTAAAGAGTTTATAAGTATTATTCACAAGTCCTTATTTTATTTCTTCAAAATAAAATACAGGTTTTAAGTTATCAAATTGGCTTTTGATAAGTTTATTTAGCTGATTCACCAGATTGGTGTTATAACTTTTACTTCAATATAATCTTTTGTTAAAATATTGTATGCAAGTACATGATTTTGGAAAGAAATTTTTTTTAATTACTTTTTTTTACAGCATTTGGTAAATTTTGGTATCTTTTGAAATCTAAGCATAGTTTCATTGCCAATTTCTTCAACGTTATCTAATCAGTTATAATACAGAAAGTTCAGAAATCTTAAAATATTTAGATCAATAATTGAAATTATATTTCAGCACTATAATCTCAATTTAAATTAAATAATTGCTAAATAACACTTGTGTAGTCTAACAATTTTTAATCAGAGTTCATTGATTTAAATCAACTGGATTTCAATCCTGATTTATTTAAATACACTTTTTTTTTTCAAATTTAGGTTAAGATATTTCATTATAAATATTATTTTTGACAACAATACATTGTAAATTTAAGGACTGGGGGAGACAACACTGAAAATCCTTGCTTTTCGAATTTTATTTAAATCAAATATCACACTTAAAAATAAAAATTCTAATTTAAAAATAGAGAATCTCAGCTAAGAAATGTTAAAAGATTAAAGCATAAATTTATTTGTTAAAAAAATATGTACAAATCTTATGTGAATTTTTTAATACAAAAACATGGGGAGTTTCTGCGAGGATTTGTAAAACGTTAGAATAAATAAATATAGGTCAATCAAAAGTATATTTATTGTTATTTATGTTGATATCTCATGACTTCATTGTGCACATGTAAATAACAAATGGTTCGATATTCCAATGTAATTTATTTATGGAAAGACTCGGAAAATAAAGATTCCATGGTTAATAATACTCTGAAATGTTTATATATATTTTTTAATATAATTTTAATTAGTTATAAATGTAAACTAATAAACAACTAAAGTTTTAAAATCTTTAAAAAATCAAACACCTGATTTAAAAGAATCTTTTATTTTAAATTAAAAAAAAATCAAACTTTAATTCACTGCAAACTCTGTAATTGCTTATAAAGAACTCATAAAGCTGGAAAATTGGTGTTTCTTTTCAAACATTTTAATAACAAAGAATAATTTTTTCAGATCCATTGAAATTTATACCCAGATAATCATAATTATCTTAAGTATTTTTAATATATGCTCCAACTTCATTAAATGAATTAGTGTATGTATTTCAGAGTAGTGTATATAATCTGGAATAGGTATGTTTAAAGGAATACTGTATATAATCCAGATCTAGAATAGAATGCTTAAAATTTAATTTTTTTTTTCTGAATAAAATTCTTACATTATCTTTTATATTTTAAGATTTTTAATCGAGAAATTTGGTCAAAACAAAAAGATTTAGCTTTTAGTAATGAAGAGTTTATATGCTTTTTATTTTATCAAAGGGGTAATTTAAGGTGGTATATATTTTATACAGAATAGGTCAATAAAAAGTATATTGTTAAATTGCAGTTAGTGTAAATAAGTGATATATAACACAAGACAATTTGTTTACTTTATTTCATGTTTTCAAAAGTAAAAGAAAATTCACATTTTCAAATTATATCATTTTCTGTTGCTCCATTTTTTAACTATATTTTTAACTGTTTATATGATTAAAATATTTCAAATTAAACAAGTGAATGAGTTTCTCTATATATTTTTAATTTCAAATAAATTTAAATGAGCTTTTCTAATTATTAATTTTAATGATTTAGTAAAGGTTATTTTACTTTAAAACGCGTAATTTTAAAATTGTATTTTGAATTTAAAAAAAATAACTGATTTAAATTTTAACAAAAAATGATTTTCATTTACTGAGCCTTTTTGTTATGTAATTTTCAGTTGAGCTTCAAGTTCAAAGTCTTGTACATTTTCAAATTGTATGGCTTCTGAAAATTGTTTATCATCAATGTATTTATTAGGGTTAGCTGAGTTCTGTATATTCTTATAATTTACATGACTTCAAAAGTTTTTAGATTTACTTTATTATTATTATTATTTTATGGCGTTTTTAATTTAGACAGGAGAAAAAAATTACCTTCCACATAAAAGATAAAAAATTAAAGTTTCAATGCTGCTCTATATAAATTTTCAAAATTTATAAAATAGTTTCTGGATTTTTTTTTTGTGTGTGTGTGTGTAATAGAGCAGAAAAGCACCCAAATTGGGTTATAATAGTTAGGTGCAGCAATGTTCCTAATTGAAAAGTGTCTCTGTGACACAAATTGGGTATAAAAAGTGACAAATTTGAAATATATGCGCAGGGTGTATTTGGGGACAAAAAAGAACATTTAATCTCCAAACTGTCACAGTAAAAAACAAAGTTATTCTTCTGGAAACTGTCTTTTTTAATTTAATGTTGAAAAAAAATAAGCTTAGAGGGTCATATTCATGCCAAAATTGTAGCAAATTCAATAGATACATCTAATTGGGGCATCATGTTTGTTTTTTTTCAGTAAATGTTGCCCTATGATAACAAACTGGAATTCACTCAGTCGAGTAGTTTTGAAATTATGAAAATTTAAAGTTTGTAACTCCTAATCTGTAATCGTTGCAAATCAGACTGTAATGTGGGTAGTGTTTTAAGCATAACTTAAAAACTACTTAGTGGAATCAGCTGTGATTTTTGATTTGCATATTTGAAGTTTATAGAAATCTATTTCTATTAAAATTAATTTTTTAATTAATTTAAAAATACATTTTTTTTATAAATTAAACCATAATCTATAATTTTTTAACCAAAATAGATTTCGAAAAGCTTCAAATAAAATATACGAATATAAAATTATTACGTCAAGTATTGAATTATATAAAAAAAACTCCACCAGCTGTTTAACATTAGGAGTTCCAAACTTTAAACTTCATCATTCTTAAACATTTTGACCAAGTGACTTCCCTTTTGGTATCTTTGAGAAAAAGTGTATGTCACTATTGTGATTAAAAAATGTTTTGTATGTCCTTTGTTTTGGATATACAGCAATAGAAAGTCTTTCCAGTACCAATAAAACTTCAATGTTAGTTGCATACACTTCATACGCATGCAACATGTCATACACTTGTGCTACACCCAATGACATAAGTGTGGGTTTTAAATATCCAGTCCAAATTGAAAATATTTTGTTCCGTTTTTAATATCTTATTTAACAGTTTTTTGGCATCACCTAAATATTTAGTGCCTGGGGCAATTATCTCCCACACACACTTCACCACTGGCTACACCTATGTATATTCTGGTACGAATAAGCTGACATCTCTGTACAGTCCACTTTGCTATACAGACAACAGATGAAAAGGTTTGTTTTGGACACTATTTGGATTTTCTTTTATATCGCTTAAAATATATTAAGTTTTTTTTTTCCCTAGGAAACATATACACATATTCTAAAGAAAATAAAAGTATATTATGTATTTTATGAACATAAAATCTATTTCATTGTGTACTTTTTATTTATTTATACACTTTTCTTTTACGAGAATTACTTCTCCTTATTTATAAAGATACTTCTCTAGCATTCCTTGTATAAAATACTTATTTAAAAAAAATGTAAATACTCATGAGCTAAACGTATCAGTATACTTGTAACAAATAAATAAAATTTCAAGCTGATTCTGTATTGTAAAGAAACTTTTGTTATAAAGAGTAGGACCAATAACAGATGAAAATATTGCTTTTGGACACTATTTTGATTTCCTTTTATCTCAGTTAAATATTATTAAGAACTTTTTGGAATACATACATACATTTTAAGTATTTTGTTATCATAAAATGCATTACATGTAATGCATTTTATGATAACAAATACTTAAAAATGTGTGTATGTATTCAAAAAAGTTCTTAATAATATTTAATTGAGATAAAAGGATATCAAAACAGTGTCCAAAAGCAATATTAGCAATCTGTTAATGTTCCTACTCTTTAAAACAAAAGTTTCTTTACAATGCAGAAAATTTTCCGATCATAATGAAAAAAAATTCCGTAAAGCAAAGAAAAAGTTTCTATTCTACACAGGAATTTTTAATTTTTTTCATGATTAGTTTACTGACTGATTCGGAAAAGTTTCCTTTTTAAAACGGAATACTTTCTGTCTATTCTACCGTTCTACCAAGACATTTCTTAGTGTGAATGGAAAGTTTTCCTTTTTAAAACGGAATACTTTCTGTCTATTCTACCATTCTACCAAGACATTTCTTAGTGTGAATGGAAAGTTTTCCTTTTTAAAACGGAATACTTTCTGCCTATTCTACAGTTCTACCTAAACGTTTCTTTATGTGAATGGAAAGATTTCCGTAAGACCCAAGAATTTATTCTGTGTCTAAAGATTAGTTTCTGAATCAAACAGGAAAAGTTTCCTGACGGAAAGAAAAAACTTTCGTTTTTTTTTCCGTGTTGGTTCGGAAAAGTTTCCTGTCCTATACGGGCAACTGGAAATCCTATTCCTACCGGAAACTTTTCCGAATTTTTTCTTACAGTGTTGCTGCACGGGTTTATTTTATATTTATGACTAAAAAGCAAAATTGAAATGCTCAATTTATTTTTCTTTGTCCCATGTTTTTTCCGAAACAGATGTCATCCTCTAAAGCAGTTAATTAACTATAGATATATATATTTTTTTTGTCTTTGCTATGCTCGATCAGTTTTTACTGTAACTGTGATGGAATAAACGAGATGATATTCTGGCTCGACTAATGTTGTTTGAAGATAGTTTCAGTCCTTAATTCTCCTTTACAAGTTTAAACCTGCATCTAAAGAGTATTAGATATTGCTAAAAAGTATTAGACTGCAGTGTGAAATCTTCGCATGGGTCCACTGGTGCTTTTATAATACAATTTCTTACCTGGATGTTTCTTCCAATTATCCAGCTTGAAAATAAAACAAAAACGCAGGAACTCTATTTTATAAAATTGGTAAAATGTTGACATTACTGATCATTGAAATTTAAGAATTTTTTTTAATGATGTAACTATATATATATGTAAATTAGGTCCGTTCAAAAAATGTCATTTCACTATCTTCATCTCTTTGGCATATAATATCAGAAAAATGTAGCAGTATTCCTATAAAGTAATGTTTTAGTCTGTTAAGGACTCTTCCCCCCTTTATACACATCATAGAACAAAATTTCAATGTATATATATTTACAAAATATTACTAATTGACAGAAAGCCAATTGTCACTATTTTCCTTCTTATGCAATCTTAAATTTTCTCTTATTAAATAAGTTTAATATTTTTTCAAAATAGTAGTGGCAGTTGATCTTCTAGAACACGGCAGGTTCACCATTCATACACTAAATCTTTTGTTTTGTTTTTTTAAATGGACTAAACATTACTCATAAATAATAATATATCATTGTTTTTACTTTTTAAAGATTAGCAAGTAATGAGTACTGAATATATATATTTTTTTAATATATTACCAATAAAGAAATCTTTAAAATATTTTTCCTTCCTGCAGGAGGTATGTGACTTTTTGACTAACAAAATTTCAAACTGATTCATACAATATTATGTACATTAAAATTTTAATCTCAACTTCTAATGAGATTATGATGAAATTTTTATTAAAATTTTCAAAAGTTTTTATACAGCAAATTATTTTTAATACCTGATCTCCAAGCAATGCTAATTTATAATCAACCAACAAAAACAGTTTATCAGGCTGTCAGTTTTTAAAATATAGCCTACATAAAACACTTTTATTCAATTATATCTTAACCTGTAAAAAGAAGGGGGAATGTTCTCAGAATGAGAAAGAAGGGGAAAATATATAGTACATCCTTTTTAACAACATCACTTGCATAAATAAATATATATATTTAAAAACACTAGAACTGAATGCTTTTTTTTTCATATAAATTTTATTTTTCACAACAAATGTAAAACAAACCAACCAAAAAACATTTATTTATGTATTTACAAGATGCTCAAAATTTATCAGAAATATTTTACAAGAAAATTTAATCCTGTTACAATTAAATTTCTGATGTTTCTTAATTTAAGTTTATAAACAAGAGCTGAAAATCTACAGTCATCTTCACAGAGAACTTTTTTCTTTCCAGATTTTTATTCTTCTTCTTCTGAAAAACAAAAAATAAATTTTACAAAACAAAATTAAAATGCCTTACTTTAAAAACACCACTTATTAATTAGCCATTTATAAATATAATCGGAACAGAAATTATAATTTAAAAAAACTATTTACAAAAAGCTTTGTAGTTCAAGTTATTTGTACAAAATGAAACTATTTTATTGCAGTATACCTATATTTGCTTTTAACAAAAACTCATGAAAGGGCAGCGTTGTCAAATGATGCCTAATTCCTTTTTTTTTTTTTTTTTTTTTTTTTTTTTTTCTAGGTGCGAAACTGCATTTCATGGTGGCAATTTTATGTTATATCATATTCTCTCATTTCTTTTTGCAACCATGTTAACAATAATATTGTTTCTATTTTTATGTGTTAAGAGCAGGGGGGGGGGGGCTGTATATATTAAATACTTTATCTCTGTGTTAATCACTAAAACAAAATAAAAACAGGCTTTCTATAAATTCTTTTGAATAACTTCAAATATATAAATTCATATTCTTTACATATGATGTATGGGTGCTCTTTCTGTTCATTTCATAAAAGTCGAATTGCTCACTTTGTGAATGTTTCTAGAATTTGTATTGCTAGAAACCAGCAGTTCTTTATTTTCTTTACTTTATTTTTTCACATAACATTTCCTTCAAAATGGCTTTGTAAAGTAGGAAAATACATTGTGTACCTTATTTTTTCACATAACATTTCCTTCAAAATGGCTTTGTAAAGTAGGAAAATACATTGTGTACCTCCAAGCTATAAATCTGATATTATCACTCATAAAACAATAGCATTTCAATTCTCACCGTAATTTAGTTCAAAATAAGGAAAAGCAATTTTTCAACTTTTCCCCGTCAAAGTTAAAAAAGTAAAATTTAATTCAAAGTTTCTGGTTCGAATCATATTAAAATTAGGTGGGATATAATATATCCCACCACGCCTCAAAGGGTTAAAAGACAATAAAGAAAAAATGAAGTTACTTTGACACAGGGTTGGGTTTCTTCCGGAAGAAACTGGAAGAAATGGAAAAAACTGGAAGAAACCAACAAAAAACAAAACAGATGCTCAAAATTAAAATATATTAACTATATAAAAGAATTAAATTCAAAACCTAATTATATGAAATTTAAATTGGAAATTTTAATTAATATTAAAAATATTATTTATGGAAAAATAAGTTATTTTTTAATAACAAACTTCAGGTTCAGCAGGTATTTACAGGTTATGTTTTTTACAACTTTAGAGGTAGGGGATATTTTTTTATTGTTTATATAATTTCTGTAAAAAAAAAACCCTACCAATTCCTTATTTATCATATAAAAATGCAATATTTTAAAAACTATTGTGCAAAACTTAAAACAAACAAATTTGTAATTATGTATACTAGCATGCTGATTTAAAAGATAAATGTTCTAAAAATAAACTCTACAGGGATAAGAATTTTTTTCATCGTTTGCATTCATCCATTCTAAGTTGAGAAATTGATTGCAGCATCTTAAAGCTAAATTACTTCTGTTTTGTTATACAATGTTGCATTGTAGTAAGGAAAATGGAGATTTTAATGAAATCCTTCAATACAGTAATTACTGTATATTAGTTTCCTTAATAAAATGGGCGTAAATTCAAAGCACTGTCTTTTATTTAAAAGAGTTTCATTCTACAATAGGTAAATGATCCACATACTATTTACTACTGGTTACAGAAGTTTAAATTATATATATAAAAAAAATGTGCCTCTTTTGAATTGAATTCCATTTAATTGATTTTGTGTATTTTGGATAAATTTATTTGGTACATTTCCGTTATACCAACACCATTGTCGTCACCAAGTGCAATAATTGGCACAAAATGAAATTCATGTGAAAGGATTCAATTGGAAAAAAAAAAATGTTGGCACAAAATTGAGCATTTAAAAATATAACATTTGAAAATTATAGACTTTCACGAACTATTTTATTAAATCGACACGAATATAGACTTAAAATAAAAGAACAAATAAATATTATATGATAAATTAATAAAATTAACTCAATTTAAACTACAGGCATAGCATTGTAAATGTCTCTTAGCATTGCAGTAAGCATTTCACTTTTTGAATGAAGACGTTCATACTTTTTTTTGTATCCAAAGTCCTGAAACAATTTTATTGCAGCGTCCTCATCATCTGGTAAATGCCTAATGGTAAAATCCACATTAGTGTCAACAATAAATATAAGTTACTACTTAATATTAAATATTTTCTATTTGAAAAATAGCAAATTAAGATGTTTTGCGAGGTTACAGAGTAAATTAAGTAATAATAATAATTAAAAAGTGTCATGTTCAATAAATAGCAAATCACAATGTTTGGCACGGTTTGCAATAAAAATATTTACACGTTCAGGGTTGAAATAAATAGCACATTAGCATACATTTTGGCATGGTGTTAGAAAAGTCCCATTTATTTTATTCAGGTACACAATGATTGGAAAGCTTTAGACAGGTGTGTGATCTTGGCTAAAAAACTGGTGTAATTATCAATTTATCATACATAATTAAATTTTTATAAGTCTAATTAAATTTATGTAAGGTTATCTATTAGAAAATACATTTATTTTTATTGTATTTTACATATGGTAAATTCTTAAAGAAAAACAGTTTCTTCCATTTGTTCCACTTGGAAGAAACCTATTTCTTCAGGCCGGTTTTTTCCACTTTGGAAGAAACTTGCCAACCCTGCTTTGACACATCATAGACAATCTCTGACAAACAGATTTTTCCATTTTAATTTTGTTTTTTTAACAGTTAAAACTGTTTTGGCCAATAATTCAAAAATTTTTAGTAGCATTTGGGGACTCCTGAAAATCGGGGACCCTGGCCCCTTGCCCCGAATGCCCTGCCCATGACAGATATATAAATTTCTCTATTTTTGGCCGCAATCGATTGACAAATTTAGCAATTTTTCTCATGCGATCAATGGAAGAATTTCGCTATTTTTTCCCATGACTGACTGAACAGTTTCGTGATTTTTTCCGCAGCTGACTGATGAATTTCAGAATATTTTCCTGCTACCAATTGCCGAATTGTGCAGGGAGGGAGGTTTTGCGACAAATAAGCAAATTTCCCAATTTTTTTCCTACAATAAACTGCCGAATTTTGAGATTTTTGAATTTTGTAATTTTTCTTGCGACCAAGTGACAAATTTTGTGATATTTTACTGTGACCGATAGACGAATCTTGCGATATTTTCTCATGATCGATAGATGATTTTTGTGATATTTTCCCGCTAAATTTTGGTGAAATTCGCGAAAGCAAATTCTTGCGACCACAATAATCAGGACACATTTCCAGCTATATAAAAACGGGCAGGGTGCATTTACAACTATAAAAAAATGGGCATGGTGCTGCGCCCTCTCGAAAACGTCTAGGGGAAACACTAATTACTCCAATACAAATATTGCACAGTTATTTTATTCTAAAAACTTGATATTTGAGTAATTTTAATTAATTTTCAGCAGTGAAATTAACTCGAAATTATTGAATAACAAACATGTGAATTTTTACATTGCTAACTAAGTGTAACCAAGCTTCCAGGCTCGAACATTTTTCACACTGTCAGTTTTACGCTTAGTTAGCAATGAAAAAAAAATCACCATTTTTATTACTTGATATTTGATTTAAAGGAAAATTTAAAAACATGGATTTGAGCCTTCAGCTCCTCTCCAGAATCTTACATTTGCAAAATATTTTGGGCAAAACATAAGAATGTTTTAAAAATACCTTGAATTTAAATATCATTTTTTAAAGTTTTTTAAGAAAAAAGGGTCAAAGAAAGTATTAAAGAAGGTCCCTTTCTCCAAAGAATCTGCTTTATTTTTAATTTGTTAAAAATTATACATATAATCAAAATCCAAATTAATTTATATGACAACATATTAAAAAAAAAATCCTTAATTTAGAGGTCAGAAGATTAAATAATTTTATCACCTTCTCCCTTCCTCTTCTACATACATAGCATAAATTAAAAAAAATGATTTAGCATAAATCTGTGTAATCTTAAGTATTGTCAAAGTTCATGAAAGTCAAAAACCCTGTTAACAAAAATTATTTGACACATTTCTGCAAAACTTTAAAAAATACTCAATCTTTTTCTATTAAATTTTACATTTCAAAAATTTAAATTAATTTAATTTTTATTAAATGTAAGTCCAGATTAGATGCACTATATTTCCAGAGGTGTCACAATAATCACAAAACTGAATCATCACTCTTGAAACAAATATTAAAACATTTAAAGCAAACATTTTCTAAGCACATGAGCTGAAGCATCAAAATTTTGAGTAATTTGGAGGACCCATTGTACAAGATGTTTACATTTTATGAAACTCTGCTAAACTGTTTTAACAAACTGTAAAATAACAATTTTGAATAAAATAATTTTAATAAAAATGAACAAATCCTATGCAATATGTAATAGACGAAGATTTTTTTATGATAACTTTTTGAATACAGTTTTGTTAAAATATTACAATTTAACTAAATTTTAATATGAAAAAGTTTACAAAATGATTTTTTGGCCATTTAAAAGATATCGCCAAATTTATCAGCCAATCGTGGTAAAAAATCTTAAAATTAGTCAATGGATTGTTGGGGGAAAAAAAAATTTCGGTTAATGTACGTGAAGCGTACATACACAAGTTACTGACCGCGGCTTGAATGAATTTCGTGCATTCTACAGATTGCTGTACAGTGAGTTTCATGCGTCCAGTGATGCTTTTTTCGGTTAATGTATGCGAAGCGTACATACACAAGTTACTGACCGTGGCTTGAATGAATTTCGTGCATTCTACAGATTGCTGTACAGCGAGTTTCATGCGTCCAGTGATGTTTTTTTTCGGTTAATGTACGCGAAGCGTACATACACAAGTTACTGACCGCGGCAGGAATGAATTTCGTGCATTCTACAGATTGCTGTACAGCGAGTTTCATGCGTCCAGTGATGTTTTTTTTCGGTTAATGTACGCCAAGCGTACATACACAAGTTACTGACCGCGGCTTGAATGAATTTCGTGCATTCTAGAGAATGCTGTACAGCGAGTTTCATGCGTCCAGTGATGTTTTTTTTCGGTTAATGTACGCCAAGCGTACATACACAAGTTACTGACCGCGGCTTGAATGAATTTCGTGCATTCTAGAGAATGCTGTACAGCGAGTTTCATGCGTCCAGTGATGTTTTTTTTGGTTAATGTACGCGAAGCGTACATACACAAGTTACTGACCGCGGCTTGAATGAATTTCGTGCATTCTACAGATTGCTGTACAGCGAGTTTCATGCGTCCAGTGATTTTTTTTTTCAGTTAATGTAGGCGAAGCGTACATACACAAGTTACTGACTGCGGCAGGAATGAATTTCGCGCATTCTACAGATTGCTGTACAGCGAGTTTCATGCGTTTAGTGATGTTTTTTTTCGGTTAATGTACGCCAAGCGTACATACACAAGTTACTGACCGCGGCTTGAATGAATTTCGTGCATTCTAGAGAATGCTGTACAGCGAGTTTCATGCGTACAGTGATGTTTTTTTCGGTTAATGTACGCGAAGCGTACATACACAAGTTACTGACCGCGGCTTGAATGAATTTCGTGCATTCTACAGATTGCTGTACGGCGAGTTTCATGAGTCCAGTGATGTTTTTTTTCGGTTAATGTACGCGAAGCGTACATACACAAGTTACTGACCTCGGCTTGCATGAATTTCGTGCATTCTAGAGAATGCTGTACAGCGAGTTTCATGCGTCCAGTGATGTTTTCTTTCGGTTAATGTACGCGAAGCATAGTCAACCGCGTCTTGCATGTATTAGAAAAATGAAGAATATCGAAATTTTCCTCACTTATAACGTGTGTGGTGTGATGCAGAGAATTGACTATTTACAGAGTTTTTATGAGAATTTCTTTCATGAAGTAAACGTTGATTTTATTCCGGTTTGTGACAATTTTCAAGTTTAAGCCTTATTTTACTAGAAATTTTTTAATTGTTAAAGGTAATAAATTATTAAACTTGATAAATATTTCAAAAAAATTCATAGAAAAAAAAAGATAAAATTTGTAAAAATGGATTCATGTGGAAGAAAAAAGCTATAAATATGTAAAAATAGAAAAAATTTGATAAAAGTATGTAAAAATGGAAATATCCGGAGGAAAAAAATAGCCGAAAATTTGTAAAAATGAAGTATCCGGAGGAAAAAATAGCTAAAAATTTGTAAATTGAAAAAGCTAGAGGGAATAGATAACTAAAAATTTTTTTAAATGGAGAAATCTGGAGGGAAAATAGTTAAAAATTCATAAAAAAAGGAAAAATCCGGTGGGAAAAATAGTTTAAAATGGAAAAATTGGAGGAAAACATAGCAAAAAAATTGGAAATTCGGAAAATATGGTGGCAAAAATAGCTAAAAATGTGGGAAAATATGGTGGCAAAAATAGCTAAAAATGTGTGAAAATTGTAAAATCTGGAGGAAAAGTAGCTAACAATTTGTAAAAATGGAAATATGATGAGGAAAGAATAGTTAAAAATTTATACAAATGAAAAATACAGAAGAAAGAAAATTAAAAATATGGAAAAATCTGGAGGAAAAAAATGGCTAAAAATTTGTAAAAATGGTAAAATCCGGAAGAAAAAATAGCTAAAAATTTGTAAAAATAGAAAATCCAAATGAAAAAAATAGATATTTTTTTAAAAAAAATTGAGAAATTTGGAGAAAAAATTGGTAAAATTTTTTTTTAATTGAAAAATCCGGAGGAAAAAGTAGCTAAAATTTTTTTTAATTGAAAAATCGGAGGAAAA
Organism: Maratus michaelseni; assembly: GCA_963931845.1. Lineage (NCBI taxonomy): Eukaryota > Metazoa > Arthropoda > Arachnida > Araneae > Salticidae > Maratus > Maratus michaelseni. Next base: position 71,238,595 of record OZ007600.1, read on the forward strand.
AGTAGCTAAAATTTTTTTTTAATTCAAAAATCCAGAGGAAAAAGTAGCTAAAAATTGTTTAAATTGAAAAATTCGGAGGAAAAAGTAGCTAAAAATTTTTAAAAGCGGAAAAATCCAGAGGAAAAAGTCGCTAAAAATTTTTAAAAACGGAAAAATCCGGAGGAAAAAATAGCTAAAAATTTCAAAAAATGCAAAAAAAAAAACAAAGGAAAAACATAGCTAAAAATTTATAAAAATGAAAAAAAAAGTAAAAACATAGCTAAATATTTATAAAAATGAAAAAAAAAAAAAAAAAAGTAAAAACATAGCTAAATATTTATAAAAATGAAAACAAAAAAATAAAATAAAAACGTATCTAAAATTTGTAAAAATGTAGAGGAAAAAATAGCTAAAAATTTGTAAAAATGGAAAAATCCAGAGAAAAATTATCTAAAAATTTGTAAAAATGAAAAATAGATGAAAAATAGCTAAAAACTTGTAAAAACGAAAAATCCAAATGAAAAAAGTAGGTTAAAATTGAAAAATCCGGAGGAAAAAATAGGATAGAACTTTTTTTTATGGAAAAATCCGGAGGAAAAAATTTGTAAGAATAAAAATATCCGGAGGAATAAATAGTTCAAAATTTGTAAAAATTGAAAAATTCGGATAGAAAAATTGCTAAAAATGAAACAATACGGAGTGAAAAATAGCTAAATAGTTTTTTAAACAGAAACATCCGGCGGGAAAAATAGCTAAAAATTTGTAAAAATGGAAAAAATCGATAAAAGTTTATAAAAATTGAAATATCTGAAGGAAAATATCGGTAAAAGTTTGTAAAAATTTAAATATCTGAAGGAAAATATTGGTAAAAGTATGTAAAAATCGAAAAATGTGGCGGTAAAATTTACTAAAACTTTGTAAATATTCTTAAAACGAAATAAAATCAATGCTACGTTCACGGTGTACTTTGTGAAAGAATTTGCTTGACGATGTGTGTAAGTAATAAGTCGTCTGCCGAAAAGCTAGTGTTCTGATTGGGTAGAATTCGGAGGTTGCCGATTTCTCGGTTGGCGCGCGTCAAAAAAATCGTCAAATCGGGACCCTCGCTTATTCAAGGATTCTGCCGAAAAATATTTTAACAGCTTTTTTTTTTCTATAACTTTTAAGAGTAAAAAATAAGTACATTCTAGCTGTAAAAAAAGGTTAAAAAGTGTAAATTTTACACTTAAAGTGCAAAGGTTGGAAAGCTTTGTAAAGAGCTTTAACGTTTACCAACTGTATGCAGCTAAAATACAAGAGTACACTTCTATTTTATGAATGTGTGAAATTAAATTTACTAATGTAAATTGATCAATACAGACAAAATTTGGAGCCTATTTAGGGTACCATCCCAAAATTCTTCCTAATAAAGCAGGTCCCTTCACAATATACCTTTTAATAAACAGGATCTCTTCCCATTTTTTTTTTAAATAACACAGGCACCTTAAAAAAATTGAGTTTTAAAAAGGAAGAAGTCTTTAAAGACAAATTTGTTTTTGCATGTGGGGTAGCAATACTTTTAAAATCTGGAATTTTCTGAATTGCCTATTTTATAAACAATCTATAAAAACATACTCTTCATTGTTAATTTTTATTTTATTTTGTTATGTTTCAAAATGTGTAATTTGTAAACAAATTGAAAGGAAAACTTTAACAGAAGGACTTAAAGAAGTTATCAATAAACGTTTGGTTCAAATTTGAGTAACTAAATTTCATATTCATTATAAAATGTTATCTTTCACACACAAAAAAAAAAAAAAAAAAAAAAAAAGAATAAATTTCACACAAATAACTTTTACTTTTTTCAAAATGGGCCCTAAGATAAAAGCCCTGCGTTACAAACTGAGTAAATTGACAACTTACCTTTGCTTGAATGCCAAACGAGTTTATGCTGCACATTCATCTTTTCTACACCATCTATCTCTGCTGCCATCTCTGAACTGCGCCACCACAGTCTCCTGAAAAATATGAAAATAAATTGTAATAGGTTGCAATATTAAGCATTTATCATATTCAACTAGAAAATTAAAAAGAAAAAGTACAACTGATTAATGTATATAACTGATGTCAGTGAATCATTTTCTTCTTCTTTTAAATCAAAACTTATTTCAACATGCACACACACATAATTTGCATTAAATAAAATGGCATCTTATCTAAATATTGCTATGGGGAGGAAAAGAAAAAAAAATTACTGAATCAGCCACACCAGCAGAAGTGCTGTGCACTTAGACTGTTTTAAATTTTTACACGCATATGCACTATAGCGCTTTTTACTGAAATTATGGTACTGAAAAAGAAAAACACTGCAGAACATAATATAAAAGATGGAGATAAATTATAGTTCCAGGAAAGTAATTAAGGAAGATAATTGATACAATGTTTGGTACTTTTCGGTTAGCTGGACACCAGTAATATATATACATGTATGTACTTGTACACATCATTGGCACCTGGCTAACCGAAAAGTACCCAATGTTTTATTTAACATAAAATTAAAAGTGTAATATCAGACAGGCTCTCTCCTCTTAATATTTTGGATGGGTGTAAAAAAAAAAAAAAAAAATGTAACAGTATAGTATAACAGTGTGCAACTATTTTGGATTCCAAGAAAGAAATTGCATGCTTTGAGAGTATGTTGTCACAAACACAGAAAAAAAATTTCAGACTCGGGGGAGATGAGGTTAAAAAAAAAATACTTACAAAGGCTTAAAACAAGTTTTAAAAAGGAAGACGTCCTTAAAGACAAATTTGTTTTTGCATGAGGGGTAAGGGACGATGCAATACTTTGAAACAAAAAAAGGTACAATTCGGTTAGCCGGGCGCCAGTGATATATATCAACATATATAAATACATAATGTATATACCTATATATGTATATACATACATATATGTATATAAATATATGTATGTATATATATGTATATGCAGACATATGTGTATATACATAGATATGTGTATATATAATACATGTATATATATCACTGGCGCCCGGCTAACCGAAATGTACCCAAACAAATTATGTGCTTTCATTAGGAAAAAAAAACCCATTAAAAATTAATCTGGTTTGTTATTAAAAAAATATTTACAACATGAAAATATATTAAAAGCAACTGTTTATAAAAAGTTTGGGTCCTTTTCTGTTATACCAACACCATTGTCGCTAAGCGTAATAATCGGCACAAAAGGAAATTCACATGAAACGAATCATTTGAAAACAAAAATAACATTGTTGGCACGAATTTAAGCACTTAAAAATAAAACGTTTGAAAATTGCAATACAAAATATGCACTTAAAATAAAAGAACAAATAAATATTACATAAGGTAATAAAATAAAACTCTATTTAAACTACAGGCTTGAAATTGTAAATGTCTCTTAGGATTGCTGTAAACATTTCATTTTTTGAATGAAGATGTTTATGAGTTTTTTTGATAAAAACTTTTTTTTTATGTATCTAAAGTCCTAAAACAATTTTATTGCCGCTTCTACATCATCAAGTAACAGCTTAATGGTAAAATTCATTTCAGTGTCAATAATAAATGCAAGTTATAATTTAATAAATATTTTCTATTTGAAAAGTAGCAAGTTAAGATGTTTTATGAGGTTACGATTAAATAATAATAATAATAAAAGATTCACGTTCAATAAATAGTCCAATCAGAATGTTTGGTACAGTTTGCAATAAAAAATTCTTTACACGGTTAGGGTAGAAATAAATGGCAGATTAGCGTATATTTTGGCATGTGTTGGTATAACAGAAAAGTACCAAGTTGTGTTCCTATTACACTCTGATAAGTGGAATTTAAAAATTAAATCATATTACTTAGCTTTTCGGCTAAACCAAAACATTTTGGGCACTATTGCCATGACTAATTAAAAATCACATTAATGAATTAAAAAGAAATTACCTACTTTATTAAAATCTTAAAAATAAAGTGAAATTTTGTAAATGGTCATTAATTAGTACATAAAATTCGAAGTTTTCTATTACTATCAAAACAAAAATATGCCAGTATCATCAGAAAATACAGAATATATATATATATTAGTTAATTAAAACCAGATCTTAACATATGAAGTATAATTTCACTGAAAGACACTGGAGCTGTAAAATATTACTTTCCGCTTCCTGACTGGTTTAAGATTGTCAGCAATAAAGCAAATTATAAAACAGGCAACGGAGAATTATGAAAAAAATAAAAGCTGAATTTTTATTGGTTAATTTTTTTATAAACCAAAAACTTCCGAGATTGTTCATTACGGACACATTTTACTCTGATATATATATATAATTACAATCAACTTATTAATAGCATATTCAGGGCAGATGTAAGATCAGTAAAGAACTTTTTTTTTTATTCACTTCTGTAGAATTAAGTCGCATAATAAGCAAAGCAATGCAGTTAATTTTACACAATTGCTGATGCTTTTTCTCAGCTTTCTTTATCTTAAACTTAAATCTGTCCCTGAGAATGATGAAAACTAATTTTTAACTAACTCTTGGAATAATATAGAAAAATAATCTTACCTTATTTGTAAATCTAAATATCCAAAAACCAGTGAATGACGAGACAGACATAGACGACGCCACGATGCAGGCAAGGGAAATGTAAACAATGCTGCGATGACGCTGCCAAAAAGACATAAAAATCCCTACGAGACCGCAGAAAAAAAGCTATATTTCAATAGATTTATTTTTTCAAGGTTTTTTTTTATCTTCAAAATTTCTCATACAACATTAAATAATTTTAAAAGTGGAAATTTTTCAATGCTGATTATTACAAAGCGGAAAACATTTAAAAATATATTTACAAAAATCCCCACTGGGAAAAAAAATGTGTCGGAAAAGGGAAATCTTGTTTCATCTTTCCCTGCATTCCTCCCTGCTTGCCGTGTGAAAGGAGTGGGAGGGGGGGATCGGTATTTGCTATTATTGCTTATTTAAGATAGTTAAGATTTTTTTTTCTTTTAAATCTAAATTTTGAGTGTTTCAAAAAATGAAAATAACTGATTTTTTGGAACTGATTTATAGATAATATACAGATAATATAAAATCACCGCCTCCCCCCCCCCCCTCCAAGAAAAAAAAAGAATTTTTTTTTTTTTTTCGTTTAACAGTAACTGCTTTTTGGTAAAGTGGCATTTATTTCTTTTGAGAAATATTTTTTCATTGAAATTGAAATTGAAATAAATTCCCATTTATCATTAATTTTTTTAATATGTTTATATAATATGTATGTCTAAAGATTGCAATATTCATTTTCATTCTAGGTGCTCACAAAAAATATTCATTTAAAGATATTAATGCATACTTTAAAAGCAGAAACATTAACAGTTTTTATGATTTTTTTTTCCATAAAAACTCTTTAAATTAAAGAAGGGTACTTTTTGTGTATTTTTTATTGCATAAAATATTTAAATGCAGCATATTTTATAGTTTCACATAAATCCAGGTTTAAAATAACGAAAATCATCTTATAAAATGTGAAGTAAAGATACTTTTTATTTCTTATAATAAAAATGTCGAGAAGATTATACTGGGCCACTGACTTTTAAACAATGATAGATTTGTATATCTTGGCCGCAAACGTACTTTCATTCGCTATTGGGCACTGAAATTGCATTAAGTTTCCCCGCCATTTGCCCGTTAACGATTTGGCGATAGACATCCGGTGTGCGGGCGCTTCAGTTAAAATACATTAATGGCTGGATACAAATTGCCGCAAACTTTTTTGGCCACAACGTTTACAACAGGTGGCCAAAAATCTCGTGTTTGTTGGGTAGGATGTAGACCAACGACCCCATTCGACGAGATCATCCACATATATATTACAAAACACAAATAACACACTAAAAAAAACGGAAGGACCCTAAGAACCACTATCGGACTCTGGAGGACGTGGAAACCCCCTCCAAACACGGCAAAGGGACGTGCCCGATCGAGATTAATAACAGGAAGCTTAGGAGACGAGCCACTCGTCCCCCCGCAAGATGTGGTAATTTCTGGCTGCACACAGACGTGCTGGACTGGGTTTTCGACCAAGGATTCGAATTTTGACCTGATCGATGCCGCGTTAGTCGGTGAGCCTCCGGCCCGGTTCCTCGTAATCACATGGCAGGAGGCGATTGGATCCCTCCTCAAAAGCGAACGGTCTCGTCCCCGGTAACCTGACGGGTTACTTTTGGATAGTGACTGCCCTTTTGATTTGGGCACTTCCTGCGGTGACCATTGAGGGCGGCTCACAACTCCTCTAGCTGCAGAGGATGATGTGGGGTCGTCGTCCACGTGGCCTGGACAACACGTGTCGATAACTATCTCACCTCTGCCGCTGGAACGTCGCAGATAGTTGCTACACGCCGTATCACCCGACGCCCAGCGCACCACAGAGTCACCACGCATCGTGCTCTTCAGAGCTCGATCTGGCCTCCGTCAATTCCTCGGTGAAGTTTTTGGAGAGATCCGGCTGGCATTAGCTTAGCCCTTGCCCAGAGTCTTAGAACTCACTGGGATCGGCCTACGGGATTTCTTTCCACCACCTACGGAGGAAGCTCCGAGCATTGGCCAATCCTCGCGTCGCAGAGAGCCTGCGTTTACGAGGGGGAAACCTACGGCCCACAGTTCTCATTGGGTCAAGACCCATATGGGCTATAGCGCAGCGTCTCCGGTTTCAGAAACCCCTTTCCCACTGGCGGACCATGATGAGGTCGCCAGTCCGGTCGTCTCCTGTCCCCGTCGTGTCGACGAACATCTCCGTGTGTCAGGCGCCCGGTCTTCTTCCCTACCTAAAGGGCCGATTCGGATCGAACCTGACAGAGCGTCCGCACAATGCTCAGCTTCCGGTCGCCTCCTCCACTCAAACAGTCGGGTCAGAACCACAAAAGGGACCGGCCAGTTAGATTCTGGGTAAATCGCCCTGCAAGCTGCATTGTTATTACGTATTTTTTTTTTCACGATCTTGTCATCTATGGGATGCAGTTGCACAAAACTTAATCTGTAAAATGTTTATTATTAAAAATCGAAGTGATTCAATTTCGGCTTTGATCACTCAACGGTGATGGGGAAGGGACGCTCTTAATGCTATGCTATTTTCTATAAACACTAAAGCTGTAACTCAGTTTCTATTTTCTAGAAATGTACCAAATCATTTATTTATTTGAATTGTGTATGTTTGTTCAGTTTAATTTTGAATACCGAACAAGGGCGTTGTTGTGCTATCTTTTTTTATCCGCTGATCACTGCCATTCTATCTTAATTTCAAAGAAATGTCCTATTGCACTACTGAAAAGAAATCCACTATTATCATTGTGTAACTCAGGTTCGTTTAGAAATGTCATTCAGATATATGTTTAAAAAATTACTCATTCAAAAGTGAAAGCAAATTCAAATTTAATTGCTCAGGTCACAAATTAGAGAATATGTTGTTGAGTTTTGTGAGTCAAACTTGACTTTTTGTTATGAAAAGTATAAGCCAAAAAAAACCAAACATATATATGTGGGATGGAAAAGTAAATAATAACCATTTGTGCGTCAATAGCCACAAAATACAAACACAATGATCTAATTAATAAACACGTGAAATCTCAATATTCATACAAGACTTGTGATAAATAAAAAGTCCATCCGGATGTACCAGAAGGAAAAGGTAGCTTTCATAGTCCATGTTTTAAAAATTCACCTCATTTTACTCAAACACCCGAAGCTAAAATCCTTATAATACGATTATAGAAGATTAAATCCCGGTTTTCGTTAATACTGAATTTGAATGCGAATTTCAGTATTAGAGTTACAGCATGACAAAAATCAGATTGTTTCTCAAATGTCAACCACTCTAAAATTTCAAACTGTCATATCTCATCCATTTTTTAAGACAAAGCCAAAACAAAAATGTTCCGGAATCCTTGTATCGCGATCTAACACTTAACGGAAACAACCTTTTAAATTTATAATTTTTTATACATCTTTTTCATTTTTTTTAAAAAATTGGCCGCCATTTTGAAACAAGGTGGCGCATGAAGCTGGCCAACGAACTCGGTCGAGACTTTGGTATGTTCTGTATGCATTATCAGTCACATTCATATCGGTTCGTAAATACGAGAGAGTTACAGAATAACAAAAATCAGATTGCTTCAAAATCTCAGCCACTCTAGAATTTCAAACTGCGATATCACAGACAGTTTTTAAGATATAGCCAAAACAAAAAATGTTAAATAATCCTTGTATCACGTTCTAACACTTAACAGAAACATTTTTTTCAATTTATAATTTTTTGTATATCTTTTTGAATTTTTAAAAATTTTAAAAATTTTACTGACCGCCATTTTGAAACAAGATGGCGGATGAAGCTAGCCAACGAACTCGGTCGAAACCTTGGTATGTCCTATACACATATTCAGTCACATGCAAATCGGTTCATAAATAAGAGAGTTACAACAATACTAATGTCATATATATATATATATATATATACAGGGTGACAATTATTGAACTATATGAAATAAAACATAAAATATTTAAAAACTACTGAGTGCACAAACTTTATTCAACATGCAAACGTTACAACAGATATTCGGATTTAGGTTATTACATGTTCGATATGGCTGCCATCATTGGCTATGATATGGCGCAGACGAATATCAAAATTCTGCATGACCCGCTGAAGTGTCGGAACATCGATGCTGTCGAGATCTCCTGAATGGTGGTTTTCAGCTCAGCAATGGTTTAGGGGTTATTTCTGTGCACATTGTCTATAATGTAGCCCCGCAAAAATGTGTCACATGTTTACAGATCCGGAAAATATGGTGGCCAAGCGAGTCCAATTCCAGTGGCGTCTGGGTACCCCAGAGCCAGAATTCGGTCCCCAAAGTTATCCTCCAGGACATCAAACACTTTCTTCGTTCGATGGGGTCGAACCGACATTGCCAACACTGTAATCACTAACACTACCAGTTCTCTCAAACTTGCGAATCAAATTCTTGATTGTTAGCACACTTGGACCAGTTGTCTTCAGCTTGTACTCGGTCGCAAACTGCCTTTGAGCCGCAATCGGGCTGTTATAGCTCGCGTAGTAGGCCTTCACAAGCGATATACGCTCAGGCACACTGTACCGTGACATTTTCACTTGCAAATGGCCGACAACAACAAGTTGCGTGCCCATGCGCATACAAATTCCCATCATGCCCTGTGGCCAACCACGAAGTTTGAACTTCATCACGCAAACCGTTCAGAATTTATGACGGTTTAATTTCATATAGTTCAATAATTGTCACCCTGTATAAATCAACATTTGAACGGAGGGTAGTTTTGGGGTCTGGGGGTCATGATCGGCGAAAATAGACCAAAATTTTCTGGAATTGCTATCCCCCGAACAGCTGCAATTGGTGGCTTTATACTTTTTTGTATTGAAAGCTATCTAAAAATGGCAACGTGAAAAAAAACCCTTCAATTCACGGATTTTTTTAGGTTGTAAATAATTGAATGCTGTGTAAAAAATAAAGTTAAATCCTTTATTCAAAATAAAATTTCTCAATAAAGTGCATGCATTTATTAGGAAAAATAAATTCAAATATATATTTTTTAATCTTTTCCTTAGTTAGAAAAATGCATATTTATTCCTAGAAATCTTTATAATACACAAAAATTAAAACGTATTATTTCAAAAACTTATAATTAGTTACTCTTAATGAATGGAAGCGTATAAACCGTACAGAAAAACAAAAGCAAGACGAAACAACGAAAGAAATATGTTTAAGCAGAAATAAATTAATTATGCCTCGAATCAGCTTTTTAAAAGTTTTATTAAAATGACAAAAACAAAATAAAGGCTTGAAAAAACCTGTATGCCTTTATATGAAGAATGTTTATTAAGCAGAGCAATACTTATTTTCATAATTAATGTAATAAACTATAATTAGTTTATTAAATCGAAAAAAGTGTTCATACTTATCCGGATAAGAATAACTGTATGTTTATGTTTAATCAAAGAAAGATTATTATTCAATACGATAGTTATTTTCATGACTAATATATTAAAATACAATTAGTTTGATAAAAAACAAATGTTATACGTTACGTAAACTTTTATTTTGGATTTGACTCTGAATGAAGCGAACAATAGGGTTCCGATGTCTATATTGTTGTTTTACATATGGTTAGGTAGCGCGATTCAGTGGTCCGAAAAACTACTTTTTTTTTCTTTTTGTAGCAAACTACAACTAATTTATCGGAGAAGTAGTTGAGTGCAACTACAACTACTTGTTTTAAAATGTAGTGACTACATACTACGAAGATTAGTTAATAAGTTAGTTGCACTCTTTCGTAAAAAATTTCGGGGAAAGACTATTTTGATGAAACTTTGTGGCAACACTTCAGACATTTATCTATATCGTGTAACGTAGCGGCTTTCACGCAGCAATTTTAGTTTGTCTGGTAATCAGTCGTAAACACGTCTCGGCAGCTGCAAGTGGAGCCTAAATTGGAAATGCGTGCAGTGATTCGTGTTTTGTGAGCAAAAAGGTGTAACTGCACTGAAATTTACCGGCAGAAAAAAACGTGCGAACTTCTGAAAAAGTTTAGGTGGGAAGTGTGGGATCACCCTCTTTATAGCCCAGACCTTTTACCTTGTGACTTCCATGTTTTTGGTCCCATGAAAGAAGAACTTTCAAAGCAACGATACCACTTTTATGCCGAGGTGAAAGCAGCAACCCAAAAGTGGTTATCGGACGTTGGACGGGATATCTTTGCAGAAGGCATTGGAAAACATGTGCAACGCCTCGACAATGTTTAAACGACGGAGGTAATTACGTCGAAAAGTAGATCTTGCACTCTGAAAACGACATTTTTAAAACTGAGTAAACAATATTCAAATCTGAGTATGTCGCATAGTCAAAATGGCTCCGAATCAAAATTACTCAAGTTTGAAACATGTATATACTCATCTCTGAAAACATGCACACAATCAAGAATAAAACATCATGTGCTCCTATTTGAGTATGTCCATGTTTCAAAACTGAGTATGAACTGACTTCTATGTGCTCATTTTTGAGTTTGTCCATGTTTCAAAAATGAGTATGAACTGACTTTAATCATTTTTGAGTATGTCCATGTTTTAAAAATGAGTATGAACTGACTTCTATGTGTTCAGTTTTGAGTATGTCCAGTCCATGCTTCAATATTCTGAGTATTTCTGGTATTTAAGAATTGAAAGCAGTGGGTCGTCATTTTTGAAACAAGAAGTTTCATAACAAAATGAAAACATCGATTTACTCAGATTTGCAAGTGTCATTTTTCTCAGCTTTAGGATACAAATAAAGTTATTGTAAAATATCAATCCTGTATTGTTTTCTTAAGCAGTGCAACTAACTTATTGACTGACCCTCGTAGTTTTCAAAAGTAGTCGCTATTTTGCTATTTTCGACTTTTATCAAAGAATTTGATCTACACTTGAAATTTCAGACACATATTAAGTAATACAATAGCCCCTTGTTATATCGCATTTGCCGAATTACAAATAAAGAAATGCGATAAAACAGAGGACATAAAAAAAAAAAAGAAAGATAACATACAAGAAAATGTTTAGTGTTAGTGTCTAAAATGTTATTTTAAGCACATATCACTTGTTATACAGTGGTGGACATAATTAGAAGACACCTACCTAATTTGACATACTGTGAAAGAAAAGATTCAGAGCTTAAAAATTCTTTATCAAATACGACAAAAACATAAATTTATTCTGTTATCACACGTAATTGTTTTACAGAAATGATATTTTTATAGAGTTTAATAAAAAAAAATTAAAAAATTATAAGACACCCTAACATTTTAATTAAAACACCTACCTTTTTTCGAAATATGCAAATTTTCTGCACGTTGTTATGACGTCAGCAGTTAACTAAAGCAGTCAATAACCGATTTCCCGCATTTACAAACATGCCACGAGGTACAGAATGCCCCAGCACATTTTATAGCATTCTTTAGGTCTTCGACATATCTAAACTGCTTCCCATTTCGGTAAACCTCACGAACTAAGATCTCTCACAAGTTTTCGATGGGATTTAAGTCTGGGGAGCGAGAAGGCCACGGAAGAACATTGATACTTTGCTCTGAAAGCCACTTTTTTGTTACGTGTGATGTATGAATCGACGCGTTATCGTGCTGGGAAGTGTAGTTTTCGCCACAAAGTATATGGCTAGTTGATCTTTAAGAATATTCTTATACTTTTCGGAATTCATTCTTGAATGCACAAAAACGATATCGGTTTTCCCTTGAGCCGAAAAACCAGCCCAAACAATTACTAAGCTTCCACCCATTTGGTGGCTCATTTGTACATAAGGAAAATTCCGTAAATCATGCCAATAAGACAATTTTTTTTAATTTGTAATTTTTTTTTAAAATAAATGCAAACAAAACCAATACCATAAATATAGAAAAATAGCACAGTTTAGATGAAAACTAACGAAATACATGGTTAAGCAGCAGAAATATTAAGTAAGATAAATTAAAATATCATAAGTAAGTTGCTATTTTAATCGTGGATAATTAAAAAGTTAAAATCCAAATGTCCTTGTACTCGAGTCCTGGTGTCAAATCAATAAAACAAAGGCCTTTATAAATAGCCAAAAGCTCAGATCTAAAAACCGAGCAATAATTAGCATTTCTTGTCTTTATGTCGAACGTACGATCCGGTGTCTCAATGTGAACACCACTGCCAGAAATACCTCCCACACGCCTACTGCCATCTGTAAACATTTTCAGGGCCGAAGGTGGAATGCAATGAATAGTTTCCAGTCCCATTTGTCTAGTAAATGCCGGGTTCTCAAGTTTTTTGCACACGTTGGTTAAAATAGAGTATGTCTGAATAGTAAATATGCCAGCTAACAGAAATTAAACAATTTTAATTTTTAAGGAAACTTTCAAATCTTTACCAATTCACAGTCGCCGTTGTTATAAAACAAATAAGTTTTAATAAATTACAAAAACTTAGAGCGCAAAATCTTAAGTTTTGTGAATTCATAATGAAAAACCTATTTTTAACTTTTCAGGATAGTGCTTGAAATTTCTTTAAGGCTGCTCGTCAGTAAACTTCCCGATTCCCCTCGCTAATGTTATTCCTATGGGCGTAGGATGCATTCGTATTTTTAAAATATCTCCTTGGAAAATTTATATTTTTAACTTCTGTTTTCTTTGAATTGTTCTTAAAGAATGTCTCTTTTTTTCTTAGTTGTCAATTTTTTTCTAAAATATATACTTAATTTTATATGAAATGTTAAAATCTTATTCAGTTTCGCTAAGATTTTAACACATAAAAATATAAATTAAGCACATAGTTTGGAAATATTTTGATAACTAAGAAAAAAAGAGACTCTTTAAGAACAGTACACAGGAAACAGAAGTTAAGAATATTAATTTCCTGAGGAGATATTTTAAAAATACGAATGCATCCTATATCATTGGATTAACATTAGCGAGGGGAATTGGGAAGTTTACTGACGAGTAGCCTTAAAATACAAAAATTAAATTGAAAATGACTAGTTTTTTTTTATTTTCAAAACTCCTTCAAAAATTTCAAATGTTCCCCAAAATACCGGGTTTATTCCCAAAAATTCCCTAGTTTATCCCTATCCCTCAAAAACTGCGGGTTTTTCGCAACTCTAATTGCAAACCCGTTCAGACGGTGTACCACCACGGAGAAATATAGATGGAGAGAAAAGTAGCATTAAAATTTTACAATACAATTTTCCCCGATAGGTGGTGCTACGGTCGAGCTTAGGCTGACTATTTGTGCTTCCGCAATGCTTTTCAATGAGCATTCATATTTAAAAAAAATTAAATGCAATTTTTGAACTTTAAGAAAGTCGAACAAGCAGAAATTTCATTAAATACAGATTTCTTCACACCATGCATATATTATTAAAGATATATGGCGTTTCGATATTTCTTAAAACTGTAGACCATTCTGATCAAAACAAAAAAGAAAACCATTTAATAAAAAAGAAAACTGCCCAGTTAAACTGAGGGCATTGAGCTCACAAGCTATTCACACTAACTGTATATTATACTCTTATTTCAAAGAATTTGTAATAAGCCCCGCGAAAAATAAAGAAATCGACAATATATTAAGAAGGATCATGCCCCCGTTTCCCCACACCCTTATAGTTAACAATTGAACCCCCAAAACCAATCAGGGAATCCCCTTATTACAATGAACATATATACTAAATTCGAAGCAAATCGGATAATTCTGCATGAAAAACCCATCTATCGAAATTAAGGGGAATTGCCCCTCGTATACCCCTTTATACTTAACCAATGAATCCCCTTGCCACAATGACCCTATATACGAAATTTGAAGAAAATCGGATAATTCTCCATGAAAAACACATTCATCTAAATTAAGGGGGGAGGATAAGCCTCCACCCCCCCGTTCCCCCCTTTATACTTCACCAATGAATCCCCAAAACTAATCAGAGAAGCGCCTTACCACAATGAGCCTACATACAAAATTTGAAGAAAATCGGATAATTCTCCATGAAAAACCCATTTATCTAAATTAAGGGGGGATTAGCGCCCCGCTACCCCCTTTATACTTAAACAATGAATCCTCAAAACCAATCAGGAAAGCGCCTTATCACCATTAAGCTATGTACAAAATTTGAAGAAAATCGGATAATTCTGCATGAAAAACCCATTTATCTAAATTAAGGGTGGGGGAATTAGCCCCCCTTTTCCCCTTTATACTTAACCAACGAACCCCCAAAACTAATCAGGGAAGCGCCTTATCATAAGGAACCTATATCCAAAATTTTAAGCAAATGGGATAATTCTGCATGAAAAACCCATTTATATAAATTAAGGGGGGGGGATTAGCCCCCCCTTTCTCCCCCTTTATACTTAACCAATCAATCCCGAAAACTAATCAGGGAAGCAGAGACAGATCTAGACTAAAATTTAGCCGGGGCAAGCTTGTAGATTTGCGCCCCCCCTACTCCCAAAGCTTTTAAACATTTCAACTCATTCATCGCTTTTAATTAAAAATACTTTTTTCCCCTTCATTTTTCTTTTAATTCCTTTAATGAATGTTCCTATGTAAAGTGAGCCTTTTGAATTCAAGTCACTTGGATTTGTCAAACTCTGTGTACGGGAGTTTCTTTTTTCATTTTATATGTTACAAAATTTCTCAAAAATATACACAATATTCTTATTTATACAAACAATGTACTATAAATATAAATACATCGGTTAGAAAAAATAACTTTATCAATGTATAACAATGGTGTATTCAAAGGAGCGGCGATGTGGCGATCGCCCCACCCTTGGGCTCTGATAAAAGGTCTCCCAAGTCAACATGTGCAATGCAGACTTGTTTTAAAGTCTTAAAACAGAATTGCGGTAATGGGTCATTGATGAAAATCATTACCAAATAAATACACGTCGATTCGTATCAGGAAACTCTATAAAGTAAAGACTAGGCCTGGCCCGGAAGTATTGTAAACCAAGCCCGAGTTTTCAAAATAAAGTAAAGCCCGAGACCGACCCAGAAAGAGTGAAGACTGGCCCGGCCCGAGCTTCCTAATTAAAAATCGACCAGAGACCGTGCATACCTCTAGCTTACCTTCATGAATATCGCTCGGCTTAAGCCATGAGGACATACTAATTGATAGCTGTGAAACCTCCTCTTCTCTTTTTTTAGTCTTCTTTCTGTAATAATCACCCGAATGTCTTTTAGACATAACCAAATAAACTACTGCGCACGCTGGAAAACAACATAAAACGATATCTGAAAAGAAATGAAGCAAAATCTTTAAATTTTTAATTAAAAAAAATGTAAAAAATACTAGTGGCAATGGGATATTTTATATAATGTAATACAATTTTTTTTTCTTCTGATCCCTATGCAATGAAAGTAAACCGCCGTTGATCAAAATAAAATTTGAATATCTTTTCATGTGAATTTTTTATTTTGTTTTATTCTTAATCTTTTATGATTCCTCATTTTTGCGCCCTTCCAAGTCTTGTACCCGAGGCAGCTGCCCCGGCTAACCCCCTCTTAGATCCGTCACTGCAGGGAAGCGGCTTAACACAGTGAACCTATAAACAAATTTTGAAGTAAATGGGATAATTCTGCATGAAAAACTCATTTATATAAATTAAGGGGGGATTAGCTCCCCGTTCCCCCCCCCCTTTATACTTAACCAATCAATCCCGAAAACTAATCAGGGAAGTGTCTTAACCCAATGAACCTATAAACAAATTTTGAAGTAAATGGGATAATTCTGTATGAAAAACCCATTTATATAAATTAAGGGGGGGGGGGATTAGCCCCACGTTCCCCTCTTTATACTTAGCCAATCAATCCCGAAAACTAATCAGGGAAGCGGCTTAACACAGTGAACCTATAAACAAATTTTGAAGTAAATGGGATAATTCTGTATGAAAAACCTATTTATATAAATTAAGGGACGATTAGCCCCCCCCCCTTTATACTTAACCAATCAATCCCGAAAACTAATCAGGGAAGCCTTTTAACCCAATGAACCTATAAACAAATTTTGAAGCAAATGGGATAATTCTACATGAAAAACCCATTTATATAAATTAACGGAGGGATTAGCCGCCCCGTTTCCCCCCTTTATACTTAACCAATCAATCCGGAAAACTAATCAGGGAAGCGCCTTAACCCAATGAACCTATAAACAAATTTTGATGCAAATGGGATAATTCTGCATGAAAAACCCATTTATATAAATTAAGGGGGGATTAACCCCCCCCCCCGTTCCCCCCCCCCTTTATACTTAACCAATCAATCCCGAAAACTAATCAGGGAAGCGTCTTAACCCAATGAACCTATAAGCAAATTTTGAAGCAAATGGGATAATTCTGAATGAAAAACCCATTTATATAAATTAAGGATGGATTAGCCTCCCCCGTTCACCCCCTTTATACTTAACCAATCAATCCCGAAAACTAATCAGGGAAGCGTCTTAACCCAATGAACGATAAACAAATTTTGAAGCAAATGGGATAATTCTGAATGAAAAACCCATTTATATAAATTAAGGATGGATTAGCCTCCCCTGTTCCCCCCTTTATACTTAACCTATCAATCCCGAAAACTAATCAGGAAGCGCCTTAACACAGTGAACCTATAAACAAAATTTGAGGGAAAACGGATATTTCTATGAAGAGTTATCGCGTTACGTACATATATACGTACGTACGTACGTATATACATACATACAGAACCGGCGGGCACATAAGCTCTCAGGCGTTGATAGCCTGTGAGCTAAAAATACTTAAGTAAAATTAGTTCCTAAAACAGGGTTCGTACGCTTTTACCAGAAATTTTAATGGAATTTTTCTATTTAATATTTAAATAGCAGAAATTGTAAACACCTTGCCTAATTGCAGGAATTGTAATACTTTTCTGCATTTAAATAAAGTAAAAATTTCTATCAAATAATTATGGTAACAGCGTACGAATCCTGTAAAAGAAGATAACTTTTACGAAATCAAATCTATACAAAAATAATGAACTGAATCCAGATTAATTTAAATTTAATAAAACAAAATTAATAAGCATAAAGTGAAAACAGACTTACCAAGATTTCACCACGTGCAGTGCAGGATGATTATAATGATTGTGTATATTCATATAAAATGTGGGCATACTGCACTAATTGCAGCACAAGCTATTACTACTCTCTTAATGTGTTGTTGCGCCCTTATATTTTAAATACACTTTTAAAAAAATTGGGGAACCGGAAAGTTAAAAAAAAAAAAAAAAAAAAGAAAGAAAGAAAAGAAAAAAACTGTCTTTTAATGAAGAGCAGGTTGTGCAGGTTGCATTAATTAGAACCTGTGTTATGTGTGACTTAAAAAAAAAAAAAAAAAAAAAAAAAATGTTGTGAGTACATGATTTAGCGTCCTGTTTATAGTCGGTTCATTGCGTTGGCTTTTGCATTTACTTTACAGTAAAATTTATAGGATTTCGATAAAAAAAAATCGACAGTTTCCTTTTATACTGATTATGTATACTTGTGTAAAATTTGGGTAGGTTACATTAATTAGACCTCATGTCAGAGCCGCTGTAATGTGTTGTGCCTTTATGTTGTAATTATTCTAAAATTTGGGAGAGTTCGATAAAAAAGAAGAAAAAAAAATCGCTCTTTATAATGATTATATTTCCCCATACTAAAAATAGCAGGACTATGATAATTAAGAACAGAATCGCAGCGTTTGAATGTGTAGAATTTATTTTATACAAAAGTTGTGAGGGGAGGGGTGCCTTCAAGAAAAAAACTGACAAAGTCTGCTCTTATAATTATTATGTGTACTTGTATAAAATTTTGAAATAATATTTAATTCTTTTTAAAAGTATCTGTTCAAAAATAAGTATAGAAAAAAAAAATGCATTTCCTTATAGAAACTTAAAGACAAAAAGCCTTCCTGGTACCTGGTAAAGATATTTTGAAAAGTAAATGAAATTTTTAGTATGCATTTTTTTATGTTGTAGACATATGAAAATTAATTTTAAATTCAAAAATCTTCTTCTCTATATTACTGTATCGGTGATTGAAAAAAAAAAAATATATATAATTTATTTAGTTTGGACGACAGCGCTAGATTACAGATAATTTAATATTATTTGCACTGAAGACATCTGAAATATAATTTATTCGAATGTGCGTGTGTCTTTGGTTATTATTACTAATATTATTTTTTTTTTCGTTTTTTATCACCCTAAAAATTGAGATATAAAATCTGAAAACGAGAAGGAACGACAAATGAATACTTTTATAATTTTAAATAAGGTTTTCTTTTTTCAAACTTGTAGCTTAAATCTTTTATAATAGTTTAAATTTTGAGTAGTATGCCCAGTATGCTACAAACCAACACATATTTTCCTTAAGCGCAGTCAAAATGTAAAAACGGAAAAGAAAAAAATATCGATTTTGGAATTTTAAATATATTAAATCTTCTATTTCTTCGTTTTCCAACTTTATATTACTTTTGTTTTCTAGGACAACGAGAAGTTTGAAAATGTTAAGAAATTTTGTTTGCGATATCTGCCCATAATCCTTGACCACATTCATTTCGAAAAGTGGACCATAGAATCGAATGGGTAAGAAGCAGAAGGTCGGCGACTGTTTTATGATATAATTAATTTACCTAAATCACGGATAACAATTGCAAAATATAGTAGAATGCTCACGAACAGAGTGGGAGAAATTATAATATAATGGAAGAGGCGTGTTTTAAGGAGGTATGCATTTCACATAGTTAGGTATGTATATTCACAACCGTAATGAAGTATTTGATTACGGTTTTTAGACTGGTGCTATTTTTGTATTCACATGCACCACAATTTTCTAAATTCTTTCTTACACGTACATTTTTCTTGAAAACATCCTAGTGTACGTATATGGCAGAGATTATTTGTCAAATGCAGTGCAAATAGAATAAAAAATATATTCAACTGGGACGTATAAGTCCCGTCCGTATTCAAAATGTTATACTCAGTTTTCCCAAATTGTTTTTGTAATTTAATGTACTTTTTTTTAGAAACTAGTTT
This sequence comes from Maratus michaelseni, assembly GCA_963931845.1. Classification (NCBI taxonomy): domain Eukaryota; kingdom Metazoa; phylum Arthropoda; class Arachnida; order Araneae; family Salticidae; genus Maratus; species Maratus michaelseni. The sequence continues at coordinate 71,258,185 of OZ007600.1, forward strand.
AGATTAGTTTTGTAATTTTGCCTCTAAACATGCTACAGATATTTCAGTTTAATCTGAAGTTACTGAACTGTTGTAGCTAATTGCCGAAACGTCAGTGAAGGCTCACTGTGGAGACGCGAAAAGCTTTTGGTTTCTGTCTGTCTGTCTGTCTGTCTGTCCGTCTGCCTGCCTGTCTGTTCCGTGATAACTGCCGTAAAAAACGTTCGATTAGGTTGATTTTTGGTGAGTATGTTGACGAGGTACTCGGAATTAGCTGTATAGTTTTTTAGTTACATTTGGTTCATTCGTTCAAGAAATATAGAACACTTATTTTTTAGGTCATAATGCTTTTCAATGGGAAGTCAGACGATTTTTGTTAATTTTAACATTCACCAAAAAGGAATAATTGTAAATGCTAAATTATGGATTCTAAATTTACGAAATGGAAATCTTAATTTAATCCTATCGCATTGAAAGTTTGCCAATATATTTGTTAGAATTTCGAAATTAATTGCGTAAATTATTGGGAAATTTTATGCATTAATTTGAAATATATGAAACATTTTAATTTCTCATTTATTACAAAAATTTCCAATGCATTTTTTTTCTCTCTTTCATTAAATGGTTGCTGCTAAGCAACTATATTTCAAAGAATATCAACCAAAACGTATACATGTCAAGCGTTCCAAGATATATGGCCGTGGTGTCCACCGGGGTCACGTCATTAAAGGTCATACGCCACGTATCGGAAGGAGGGGGAACTACTAGAGGTTCAATAATTGTAGTAATATTTATGAAATAACTGCGCATGGGCAAACCAAAACACAAACGATTATTTCATTTGCAAAACATTTCAACTGTTGTCTTATTGTTTGTTTGTTCTTCAAGATTCCTTTAGGACGTATTTCATTATTTAAATAAAATATAATTTGTTGGAAGTACATTTAAAAGCATATTCAGTTTTATTTCATAAGGTTAGTATTAAATCTTTGACATCCTGTTTTACTATCTGATGAAATTGAAAAAAAAAAAAGTAGGCATAAATGTATTACCTTCATGAATATCGCTCGGCTTAAGCCATGAGGACATACTAATTGATAGCTGTGAAACCTCCTCTTCTCTTTTTTTAGTCTTCTTTCTGTAATAATCACCCGAATGTCTTTTAGACATAACCAAATAAACTACTGCGCATGCTGGAAAACAACATAAAACGATATCTGAAAAGAAATGAAGCAAAATCTTTAAATTTTTAATTAAAAAAAATGTAAAAAATACTAGTGGCAATGGGATATTTTATATAATGTAATACAATTTTTTTTTCTTCTGATCCCTATGCAATGAAAGTAAACCGCCGTTGATCAAAATAAAATTTGAATATCTTTTCATGTGAATTTTTTATTTTGTTTTATTCTTAATCTTTTATGATTCCTCATTTTTGCGCCCTTCCAAGTCTTGTACCCGAGGCAGCTGCCCCGGCTAACCCCCTCTTAGATCCGTCACTGCAGGGAAGCGGCTTAACACAGTGAACCTATAAACAAATTTTGAAGTAAATGGGATAATTCTGCATGAAAAACTCATTTATATAAATTAAGGGGGGATTAGCTCCCCGTTCCCCCCCCCCCTTTATACTTAACCAATCAATCCCGAAAACTAATCAGGGAAGTGTCTTAACCCAATGAACCTATAAACAAATTTTGAAGTAAATGGGATAATTCTGTATGAAAAACCCATTTATATAAATTAAGGGGGGGGGATTAGCCCCACGTTCCCCTCTTTATACTTAGCCAATCAATCCCGAAAACTAATCAGGGAAGCGGCTTAACACAGTGAACCTATAAACAAATTTTGAAGTAAATGGGATAATTCTGTATGAAAAACCTATTTATATAAATTAAGGGACGATTAGCCCCCCCGCCCCCCCCCCTTTATACTTAACCAATCAATCCCGAAAACTAATCAGGGAAGCGTTTTAACCCAATGAACCTATAAACAAATTTTGAAGCAAATGGGATAATTCTACATGAAAAACCCATTTATATAAATTAACGGAGGGATTAGCCGCCCCGTTTCCCCCCTTTATACTTAACCAATCAATCCGGAAAACTAATCAGGGAAGCGCCTTAACCCAATGAACCTATAAACAAATTTTGATGCAAATGGGATAATTCTGCATGAAAAACCCATTTATATAAATTAAGGGGGGATTAACCCCCCCCCCGTTCCCCCCCCCCTTTATACTTAACCAATCAATCCCGAAAACTAATCAGGGAAGCGTCTTAACCCAATGAACCTATAAGCAAATTTTGAAGCAAATGGGATAATTCTGAATGAAAAACCCATTTATATAAATTAAGGATGGATTAGCCTCCCCCGTTCACCCCCTTTATACTTAACCAATCAATCCCGAAAACTAATCAGGGAAGCGTCTTAACCCAATGAACGATAAACAAATTTTGAAGCAAATGGGATAATTCTGAATGAAAAACCCATTTATATAAATTAAGAATGGATTAGCCTCCCCTGTTCCCCCCTTTATACTTAACCTATCAATCCCGAAAACTAATCAGGAAGCGCCTTAACACAGTGAACCTATAAACAAAATTTGAGGGAAAACGGATATTTCTATGAAGAGTTATCGCGTTACGTACATATATACGTACGTACGTACGTATATACATACATACAGAACCGGCGGGCACATAAGCTCTCAGGCGTTGATAGCCTGTGAGCTAAAAATACTTAAGTAAAATTAGTTCCTAAAACAGGGTTCGTACGCTTTTACCAGAAATTTTAATGGAATTTTTCTATTTAATATTTAAATAGCAGAAATTGTAAACACCTTGCCTAATTGCAGGAATTGTAATACTTTTCTGCATTTAAATAAAGTAAAAATTTCTATCAAATAATTATGGTAACAGCGTACGAATCCTGTAAAAGAAGATAACTTTTACGAAATCAAATCTATACAAAAATAATGAACTGAATCCAGATTAATTTAAATTTAATAAAACAAAATTAATAAGCATAAAGTGAAAACAGACTTACCAAGATTTCACCACGTGCAGTGCAGGATGATTATAATGATTGTGTATATTCATATAAAATGTGGGCATACTGCACTAATTGCAGCACAAGCTATTACTACTCTCTTAATGTGTTGTTGCGCCCTTATATTTTAAATACACTTTTAAAAAAATTGGGGAACCGGAAAGTTAAAAAAAAAAAAAAAAAAAAGAAAGAAAGAAAAGAAAAAAACTGTCTTTTAATGATTGCTGTGCAGGTTGCATTAATTAGAACCTGTGTTATGTGTGACTTAAAAAAAAAAAAAAAAAAAAAAAATGTTGGGAGTACATGATTTAGCGTCCTGTTTATAGTCGGTTCATTGCGTTGGCTTTTGCATTTACTTTACAGTAAAATTTATAGGATTTCGATAAAAAAAAATCGACAGTTTCCTTTTATACTGATTATGTATACTTGTGTAAAATTTGGGTAGGTTACATTAATTAGACCTCATGTCAGAGCCGCTGTAATGTGTTGTGCCTTTATGTTGTAATTATTCTAAAATTTGGGAGAGTTCGATAAAAAAGAAGAAAAAAAATCGCTCTTTATAATGATTATATTTCCCCATACTAAAAATAGCAGGACTATGATAATTAAGAACAGAATCGCAGCGTTTGAATGTGTAGAATTTATTTTATACAAAAGTTGTGAGGGGAGGGGTGCCTTCAAGAAAAAAACTGACAAAGTCTGCTCTTATAATTATTATGTGTACTTGTATAAAATTTTGAAATAATATTTAATTCTTTTTAAAAGTATCTGTTCAAAAATAAGTATAGAAAAAAAAATGCATTTCCTTATAGAAACTTAAAGACAAAAAGCCTTCCTGGTACCTGGTAAAGATATTTTGAAAAGTAAATGAAATTTTTAGTATGCATTTTTTTATGTTGTAGACATATGAAAATTAATTTTAAATTCAAAAATCTTCTTCTCTATATTACTGTATCGGTGATTGAAAAAAAAAATATATATATAATTTATTTAGTTTGGACGACAGCGCTAGATTACAGATAATTTAATATTATTTGCACTGAAGACATCTGAAATATAATTTATTCGAATGTGCGTGTGTCTTTGGTTATTATTACTAATATTATTTTTTTTTTCGTTTTTTATCACCCTAAAAATTGAGATATAAAATCTGAAAACGAGAAGGAACGACAAATGAATACTTTTATAATTTTAAATAAGGTTTTCTTTTTTCAAACTTGTAGCTTAAATCTTTTATAATAGTTTAAATTTTGAGTAGTATGCCCAGTATGCTACAAACCAACACATATTTTCCTTAAGCGCAGTCAAAATGTAAAAACGGAAAAGAAAAAAATATCGATTTTGGAATTTTAAATATATTAAATCTTCTATTTCTTCGTTTTCCAACTTTATATTACTTTTGTTTTCTAGGACAACGAGAAGTTTGAAAATGTTAAGAAATTTTGTTTGCGATATCTGCCCATAATCCTTGACCACATTCATTTCGAAAAGTGGACCATAGAATCGAATGGGTAAGAAGCAGAAGGTCGGCGACTGTTTTATGATATAATTAATTTACCTAAATCACGGATAACAATTGCAAAATATAGTAGAATGCTCACGAACAGAGTGGGAGAAATTATAATATAATGGAAGAGGCGTGTTTTAAGGAGGTATGCATTTCACATAGTTAGGTATGTATATTCACAACCGTAATGAAGTATTTGATTACGGTTTTTAGACTGGTGCTATTTTTGTATTCACATGCACCACAATTTTCTAAATTCTTTCTTACACGTACATTTTTCTTGAAAACATCCTAGTGTACGTATATGGCAGAGATTATTTGTCAAATGCAGTGCAAATAGAATAAAAAATATATTCAACTGGGACGTATAAGTCCCGTCCGTATTCAAAATGTTATACTCAGTTTTCCCAAATTGTTTTTGTAATTTAATGTACTTTTTTTTAGAAACTAGTTTAGATTAGTTTTGTAATTTTGCCTCTAAACATGCTACAGATATTTCAGTTTAATCTGAAGTTACTGAACTGTTGTAGCTAATTGCCGAAACGTCAGTGAAGGCTCACTGTGGAGACGCGAAAAGCTTTTGGTTTCTGTCTGTCTGTCTGTCTGTCTGTCCGTCTGCCTGCCTGTCTGTTCCGTGATAACTGCCGTAAAAAACGTTCGATTAGGTTGATTTTTGGTGAGTATGTTGACGAGGTACTCGGAATTAGCTGTATAGTTTTTTAGTTACATTTGGTTCATTCGTTCAAGAAATATAGAACACTTATTTTTTAGGTCATAATGCTTTTCAATGGGAAGTCAGACGATTTTTGTTAATTTTAACATTCACCAAAAAGGAATAATTGTAAATGCTAAATTATGGATTCTAAATTTACGAAATGGAAATCTTAATTTAATCCTATCGCATTGAAAGTTTGCCAATATATTTGTTAGAATTTCGAAATTAATTGCGTAAATTATTGGGAAATTTTATGCATTAATTTGAAATATATGAAACATTTTAATTTCTCATTTATTACAAAAATTTCCAATGCATTTTTTTTTCTCTCTTTCATTAAATGGTTGCTGCTAAGCAACTATATTTCAAAGAATATCAACCAAAACGTATACATGTCAAGCGTTCCAAGATATATGGCCGTGGTGTCCACCGGGGTCACGTCATTAAAGGTCATACGCCACGTATCGGAAGGAGGGGGAACTACTAGAGGTTCAATAATTGTAGTAATATTTATGAAATAACTGCGCATGGGCAAACCAAAACACAAACGATTATTTCATTTGCAAAACATTTCAACTGTTGTCTTATTGTTTGTTTGTTCTTCAAGATTCCTTTAGGACGTATTTCATTATTTAAATAAAATATAATTTGTTGGAAGTACATTTAAAAGCATATTCAGTTTTATTTCATAAGGTTAGTATTAAATCTTTGACATCCTGTTTTACTATCTGATGAAATTGAAAAAAAAAAAGTAGGCATAAATGTATAAGCTGTTACCGATTATTTAAAAAATGCATTTTTATTTCTGAAACTTAATTTTTGAGAAACTATTTATGTGACACTTTTGCTATACCTATTGTTTTTGATATACGCCAAGATAAGGTACCATACTTAAATAAAAACTGTGGTTTATATTAACGGAACTTTAATGAAAATGTATTTAAAAAAAAACCCTTCTTTTAATTTATTCCCAAAAATCCAATTTCTTACTTAAACAAAAGTTGTAATTTATTTTTCAAATGGCCATTAATCAGGTATAGCAAATAATATGGCAAATATGTTTTTAAAGCTGTTATATTGATTCCACATGCCTCACATGAACATATGTATTTATAACCAATTTTTAATAACACCAATAAACTTTGTTTTGAATCAAATAAAGTGATTTATCACGAATGAGAAATAAAGCGTATTTTTTTTTCAAAAAATATTACACTTTTTCTTTTAATTCTATATTCTTTATATTGTATTTTATTTTGTAATATGTAATATTTTATTTTCTACTTTTTAGTGTTTAAAATATTTCATTGTTGTAATCTCACAACCAGGTGGCATATTTTAGAGATCGTGGTTTGATACATAATCATCTCGATTGTTGAATCTCGTATACAGTTGTAAGAATTGTATAGAATTTTTGGTGACTTATCACCTGCGTCCGAATAACATAAAAATTTCATAAAATTAATTTATAATTAAGTTACAAAAATATCAAACTGTTTTATTGTCACCGAAAACATATCTATGTACATAATTTTTAGGATTCTAGAATAGTTTTAAATTAATTACAAAATTCCACATTTACACACATATATATATAAATCAAGTTAAGGTAAATAAAAAGCGTAAAAAAAGTACTTTTAAGAGGCTACTTCACTCACGCGAAAACACCCGCTCGTTAATGTTAATCCTATGGGACAATTATTTTATTCTCGTTTGCATTTCAATATTTTTAAACATTTTTTTTTTTTTTTTTTTTTTTGCATTGATAGTTCAGGTCGATCTTTATGCAGACCATTTTTTTTCTTCTTTTTTTTAATCTTACTTCTCCCCCCCCCCCACCTTACACTGATGAAGAGGATCTTTGTACCTTTGAAACGGCCGTAGTCCGTATGTGTTTTAAAGTTTTATAATTTGTGTGCTTCAACGATGTTTTTACCTTTTTCGTATTAATAACCACACAAAGTGTACCTTTTATACCTAATATTAGATATTGCCAAAAAATATTAGATTGCAGTGCGAAATCCTCACACGGTTCCGCTGGTAATTTTTATTGCTGGAAAGTATAATTACATTTTGTGAACATATGTTGCGAATCTGTACTCAGTCAGGGAAGATGTGTATCTTGTTTACTAGATTTATTGCCAAATATTTTTGATACAGTTTGCTTTGATAGAGTTATGTATATTAAAAAAAAAAAAAAACCATTCACAATATCATATTAACTTCGGGTGAAAAGGAATTAGTGCTACAAAGCATTAATTCCTTTTTTCCCGAAACTAATATGGTATTTTGAATGTTTTCTTTTTTTAAATATACATATCTCTATCAAAACAAACTGCATCGAAAATATTTGGAAATAAATCTGCTAAACGAGATACGCAGCTTCCACCGCCCCCTGAATACTAGGCCTGCGCGCTGAAAAAAATGGCGGCTGCCGCAGGCGGAATCGTTTGTACAGTCCCTCGAACTTCAACATCAATAATATCTAAAAGTTATCTTTGACTTATTTGATCTCCGAAAAACAAGGCGAAGAAAACTTTTAGAAATTATTGGTGTGGAATTTGGAGGGACCGTTCAAACGCTGAAAAAAAAAATCGGCCTTCCACAGCCGCCATTGTTGTCAGCGCTCAGGCCTAGTATTCAGAGGGCGGTGCAGCTTCCCTCACTGAGTACAGATTCACAAAATATGCTCAAGAGATGCGCAGATGGTAGATTTTGTGTCATACTTAATGACGTCATCCTAAAAGCGCGCGCATTGGCATTATCCCTCCGTCCACAATGTAGCGCAGTTGTTTCAATTTTGCGGCTCTGTCATAGCATTAAGCTGGAACGCTTAATATGTATACGTTTTGATATCAACAAAGGAAAATTAAAGTGAATCGTATTATTTTGACGCAAAATTTTATTAAAAATAGCTAATTTTTGGGTTATATAAGTTTTTAAATGCTTTTTTTTAAATGTAGATGAGAATTTATTTTAACTACTAAAAATGATTACCAAGTCGGTTTTCCAAATGAAAATAATAAAAACGTTGAATGCGTAAATTGAATATAGGTCACATAAGAGGAATTTACATTTGTATAAGTATATTTTATACACGAAATTTTATTCTGTTACAGCAAAATATGATATTTAGTAGTTGAAATATAAGTATGAAGAACAGGAGATTTGGTGGAGGATCCACCAAATCTCCTGTTCCTCACTTTCGTAAATGGGGAATTTATAATGTTCCTTGTAATGGCTGTGATTTATCTTATATTGGTCAAATTAAAAGAAATCTCGAAATCCGCTTAAAAGAACACTCTCGTTATGTAACTAATCAAGAAATTTCTAAATCTTCTATTGCCAAGCACTCTTGGGATTCCGGCCATTGTTTTAATTTTAAAAATGCTAAAATTATCTTTAATGCCAATAGTATGTCTGAATTGGACTTTCTTGAAAATTTAGCTATTTATCTTAATCGTGATGTTATTGTTAATGATAAATCTGATTCCACAATGCTCTCTGCTGCTTGGAAAAACCTCTTCAGTACTACCATATAATTTATTTTTGTATTAATTAATATTAGTCTGTTTTTATATATATTAATATATTTTGGTTACTTGTTTATTTCTTAATTTTCATCTGTTTCCATTTTTTAATATATCTGTGTTTTTTTTTTGTTGTTTTTTCCCCTTCCTTATTCCCCTTCTATTTTGTATTCTATTGTCTTGATTTTACTCTTCTGTGATTGGCTGTTGTCCTCTCCTACTGTTTTCCTATTGGCTGTTGATTTCTACTTTCCTATTGGCTGTTGTTTCGCTTGTTTCCTCTCCCTTATCTCTCATTTTAGTCTTGCTGCTGCTTTCATAGTAGAAGCACGTCTTTTTGCGCCTGACGAAGAAAGACTCAGATCTTTCGAAAGGCCTGGCGCATTAAAAAAATTTTGATGGTGTTTTAAGAAGATATTTTAGTAATTACTAATCTAGACTAACAATGTGAACATCAACGGTTCGTTTTAGTAGCGGCCATGTTTAAATAAAAGGCCGCGCAATCTCTCCTACCGAAATTGGAGAGTTTGCGCATCTGCTACTTAGGAGAGATGGCGCATTGTTCGCATTAGTTTCTATGCTAGGAGAGATTACGCAGCTTATTGGTAAATTTGCATAAAAAATGAAAAAGGAAAATGGACTAATTTTAAGTTAAACGTGTTATAAAGTAACTTAATGTTATGTTGTAATTTTATCTGGACTTGCTATATCTGATGCTTTAAGCTTTTTTTCTTTAATTAAAAATTTTTAATCGTTTTTAAAATTATTTCCTTTTTCTGATTCTTTAATCATTAGGTTGAAATATTCACTCCTAATACAATAATATTTGTTCACAAAAACCTTACAACAATGTCATTTAAGTGTAATTATTATTGTTAACAATTTAATTGTAGTTATTATTAGTATCAATCTCTCCTACCCATGTGCGCAATCACACCAGCTCTGTAAGGACAGATTGCGCAAAATAATTTTCTTGGTTTTATTACAACTGTTCTATTAAATTGCAACATAACAACAAAATAGCAATGGAAATCCATAAAAAACAAATGAAGTAAAAATTATTCATGGATAGTTTAGCAAAAAATTAATATTTAGATTTTTTATTGTTATTCTTTTGAATTGTGCGCAGACTCTCCTAGCTTTACCTTATGCTCAAGAAATGAAATAGCGCAATTACTGGAAATTGAGAATAGAATATTAAAGCGACAATGTGGGGCTCAGGGGGGGGGGGGGCTCCACCACTCTGAATTAATGTATTGTTATTCTGAAAAAATACAGTAATAAGTAGTTAATCCTATCACTGCATAACATTGTGTTTAATACGATACTTCTAAAATTTCCGGAACTTTCGATAAATTATATATTTTTATAAATGTATAAATAACTTAAAAAGATTGAATTTTAAGGTATCAAGTATTATGCAGATAATGTTAAAAATGAGTGAGATTAATGAACAATGATTTTTAGAGCTGACGTTTCGGCCTCTGATCTGTAGATTTACTAGTATATATACTTTTTCATATTCGATTTTTTTTTCTGTTTTCGAATAATTCTATTTTTAATATATACATATATAATTACAATAGTTCACTTATTAAGCATTCATAATTTTTATTTTATATAAAAGACATATTTTATTTTTGTCTAAGAGATATTTGCAGATACTAAATTACATCTAAAATGATATTGTACAATTATTATTCAAAATAAATGATAAATAAGTATTATTACATATTTCGTCATCACCAGCTTGTAAAATATTGAACTATCGGTTTAATAATAATCAGTTTAAAATAATTCTTTCTATAAAAGAATACATAAATTATCTCAGTGAGAAAAAATAAAATAAATTTTAGGTTATTAAAAAGTTGATTGTTCATATCATAAAAAAAAAAGAGCTCATGTTTAAACAAAGTTAATAATGAATTTTAAAAATGAAACTACAGCTCATATTCAAAATATTAGAATAATTACTTTTTTTTTACAAATTGAAAATATCGTTTGGTAATTTAATGGCTTTTAATGCAAATATGCAAACGATGTTTTTATTAAGAACTTATTGTTGATTAAACTTATTTGTTATCTTAAAATTAATATCATTTTTAAAAAGATTAATTGAAAAGTATATTTTTAAAAGTCAAAATATTAGAATATTTATTCAAGTGGTTCAAAATTTTAGAATATTTCACATTAATTCTCCTTTCATTATCACAAGTTCATAACTGGTGGCATCATTGATTAAATTCAGACGATTTTATTTAAAATCAGTATTCTTTTTGCAGTTTGTTTGCTTTGTCGTCTTAAGATGAGTCGTGTGAGTGATATTCCTGGATCTATTAAACTTCGTATGGTTGATTTGTATATTGTATCTGCACGGTAAAAATCAATGTTATATAGCGAATTATTTACATTGTTCGCAATCAAGCGTTAGTAAAATACTAAGACTAACACAATATTCAAAAAATGGAAAATTTCAAAATAATCGCCGAAATGGTGGTCGCAAACCAAAAACATCTGCTAGAGATGACAGGAAACTGAAGCTTATAGTTAAGAAAAACCGTTTTAAAAGTGTGCTATTCTTGCACCGAAAATGGAAAGAAGAAGGAGTTGAAGTTTCTACATCGACAACATTAAGTCGTCTCCATAAATTTAAGTTTGAATCTCGTGTACCGAAAACAAAACCTCTCATGACTGCAAAACAAAAGCGTATAAGATTGAATTGGTGTAAATCAAGACGTTTATGGAGCTAAGAAGATTGGAAAAATATATTATTTAGTGATTCAAGTATGTTTTGTGTTTCATATGGTATTATGGTAATCAGGGTATTCGAGTTTGGAGAATGAAGCAAGAAGCATTTGATAAAGAATGCCTTAAACGTTCCATAATATTTTCTGCTAGTGTCATGGTTTGGGGTTGCATGAGTGCAGAAGGACCTGGAAAGTTATGCATCGTCTACGAAAAGGTTAACTCTCAGATATATCAAGAAATTTTGGAATATTACATGATTCCATCATCAGAAGATTTATTTGAAGATGATTTCACTTTTCAACAAGATTTAGCGTCACCGCATACCTCGATGTCAACTAAGAATTGGTTCCGCCAACGCAACATTAAGGTACTTTCTTGGCCACCAAACTCACCAGACCTTAATCCCATCGAAAACTTATAGTGTATAACAAAGAAAAAACTCCAAGAAAATCCTCCTTCAAGTAAAACTGAGTTAGTGGCACGTATAAAGTCTATTTGGGCTAATATTGATAGAAATGTTTGTAAACACCTTGTATATAGTATGCAAGATCGATTGTACGCTGTTATGAAAGCTAAAGGGTATGCTACAAAATATTAACTACCATTTACTTCATATTTATAAGGTAATATTGTTGCGTAAAATAAAATATTATAATATTTTGAACCAATCTAAATTTTATTCTAATATTTTGATGTGTTTCAGAAAGCTGTATACCTAATTTATTGTACTGTATTTTATATTTTGTAAATGTTAAAACCTTATCTAAACATTCCAGATTTAATATATAAGAAATTTAATTAGTATAAAAAATAAATGAAAAATAATTTTTTCTTATTGCTTTTTCTCAATTATTCTAATATTTTGAATATGAGCTGTAGTGAAAAAAAAATCTTCGTAAGAAAGGTATTGATAATATTATCGTAAACTAAAATATGCATATTTCTGAAAACTTTTAAAAAAAGGAAAAACGTTCACATAATTAATAATCTGACACTAGAATAATTAAAGAAAAATACCTATTAAATAAATTTTTATTACATTTGTATGCTACAGATAGTACAAAAAATGAAATACACTTTAGGAATAGAGCCAGATTCGTCTGGCTTTGTAAAGAAAGTCCAGAAAATCCTGACGGCAAAATACACTTTTGCTTTTGAAGCACTTTCTGATTTAATTACTTATTTATGTTCTCGGGATTTTAAAGGTGTGTGTGCTTCGGAAGCAATGAGCGGAGGGGAGTAAGAACATGTTGAGGAAGAGGATTTACATGATTATTTATTTATCGTTATTTTATAGTAAAAAATAAGGGCAAAATAATTTTAAAATATCAACACATTTTAAATTTTAAGGTGTGTGCTGTGAGAGGGCCGAAAGTTTAGATGATTGATTATTTATTTATGCTTTAAAGTTAGAAATCAAGCTGGAATGTTTCAGAAATTAAAGAGTTTTCAAATTTTTAAGCTTTGTATGTTGTTGGGGGTTGGAAGGAGAAAATCAGAAATTTCGAGGGGAGAGGCGGATAAAAGAATGCTTATACATCATTATTACAGAAAAGAGAAAAAGATTTTGAAAAGGAGATGCTGTGTTTTAAATACGTTGTTCACTGAGGGGTGAAGCAAAGGCGAAAGGTAAAATTTCTTGTAAAAGGGGCGTGGAGGGAGGAAATTTAGTGGCGCAAAGTAATAAACAGAGGAAAAAAATTTCAAAAAGATATATACTTATAGGATTTTAATATTGTGTGTCGGGATATGCAATGGTGTGTGATAGGAGGGGGGCGTTTACATAAAATGATAAGATGTGGGAATCTGCGGAAATGCTGACAATCCTCATCCATACAAGGTGGGGACAAACAATTTTAATCAGAGACGCAATGCACTTATCCGAAAATGAAAAACGCTGTTCGACTTGAAATAATTTGAATTTCACATATAAAATGACTAAGTATGCATTAGAAATTTTCGTATTTTTCGCTGTCTTTCATTTTTAATTTTTATTTTGGATAGACCAGTCTTGAATTATAAAATATATATTTTTTAAGAATCTCTGACGTTGTTTTGAATTGTTTAAGAAAAGAATTTGTATTTATTTATTCATATATTTACTTTTTCTCTTTTGTTAGAATTTAAATTTTTTCATTCTCATTCCCATTACATTATCAATTAAATGATATCGTTTCAAATAATAACTTCATAGACCGTGGAATTATTGAATATTCTTTTTTGTTTTGATAATGGTTCCGATGGAGCTGAAACATGTCAACAGTCTAATAAAACTTATTTTTACTGTTTATAATGTTTTTATTTTAGTCCTTATAGCAATTAAAAGAAGTATATTCTTTCCTTCTTCTTTATTATTGTTAGAATGGTCTTAAAGGGTTAAAACATATCAGAAATGTATTTATTTACTACGAGCTACGCTTGCCAGCCCCCGTTCTGACACCTCAAACTTTAAAAACACTCTGATTTGATCAACTCTAAAACGATTACTGAAGATTGAATTATATTTAAAAGACAAGTGACTATCTGCTGTAATCGGGTTTCCATTCAGTTTCCTATGACTGGGGGATTTTAAGGAAGAATCAGCTGCTGTCGAAACAGCTAACAACTGTTTTCGTGATTGATAAAATAAGATCAATTAAACATTTGAAAATCAACTTGTGCAAAATGGTTAAGTAAACAATGTCGCTGCATCGAGAAATTTTATAACGATACCATAGAAAAAGCAGCCCCACTTATCTTTTCGTCACGCTAATGAGAAACTTGTTATCGTAATTTATAGCTACTCAATATCAATCAGTAACGGGAATAACAACCTTTCCTCTATTCAATAATCGTTTGTGAAGTATGCTGAAAATTTAAACATTAATTATATCAAACTGTAATGTACTTAATCAACGGATTTCATCGCTTACGGAAAAAACAAAGTAATTTCTTAAACCCATGACGTAAGAGAAGAATGAAACAAAATGACTTTTCAATAGAACTAAAAATTCTCATTTCACTCCTGATAAAAAATGTAACGAACACAGTTGTGAGCTCAAGTGCTCTGATCTAATATAATATTATTCTGCTTTAAACCTGACTTGTAAAATGTTCATGATTGTAATACTTAAGATTAATTACATATAATGTTGTTGTTTCTAATCCCAGATGGTTTTAGCACTGCTAAATCATCCCCACGAAACCGAAGACCTCCAGAATCATGGTAAAGGGAAATGGAGCAGCTTCTGTTAGTACAAGATTCCAGGAGCACCCAAGGGTAGAAGTCTGACTTTACTCCAAACAGGTCTCCTAATTTTGAACCAATTCCAGATGAGAGACCTGCATCTGGATTGGCACCCCCAGAGGTAACGCTTATATAGAACTTGGAGGACTTTGGAGCCACGAACAAATTTAACATGCACCAGCTCCCATTAACGTACACGGTCCCACAGCAGAGGCAGACGAGAGAGGATAGACGATGCACCCTCCCAAGCATTGACCGTGGTCGATGCTGCTTGGCTTTCGGCGATCTTACGAGAGCCGAGCTTTACTGTCCGTGCCACTGCGGGACTATTACATATATATATTCACCTTAAGGAAAAACAAGCCTATTCATTTTAGTCTCCTACTAACTAAAATATTTAGTTTTCAGCTGTCTGTGAAAAAAGAGATAGGCATGTACCGTATCGATGCCATCATTCTAATGGATTACTAACCAAAGATGGAACAATAAGTCATATCCCACTAAAGGTCATATGGATAATTCATTTATTCAAATGGTGAGAGCACTTTCAGGAAAGGTAAGAAAATTTTCTTATCTTTATTCAAGTGAAGGTAAGATGATTTTCTTATCGTTATTCAAGTGATTAAATAATTTCGATAGAACTATTCACTAACTTTTAACATTTTTGAGAAATTTTTTATTCGCGCTGCCACGAACTCCTCCTTCAATTTCTTCATTATCCCGTCTACTACTTTCTGTAAAAGAAAAGAACTGTCGCCGAAATATAGGATTTTACGCCAAATGTGCATATCTGTGTCGTCGCACTCAATTGACATCAGATGCGTTACACGTGTTAGTTATGTCATCGAGTAATCTTTAATTCAACGTTTATCTGTATTTTTAATGATATTTTACCAATTTATTAGTTATTTCGTTAATTTAAACGTAATATTAAACGTAATTTTTTTAATTGAAGGAAAATACTATTATTAATTACACTGTTTTAAAATTTGCAATAATAGGTAAAAGGTTTTGTCGAAATAAATTAATATCTCGTGTAAATATATCTTTAAATTCAAACTGTTTGGAAATATTGTTATTTGAGCATATGGCGTAAGTTTCCCCATCTTTGAACGCGTAATAATTTATTTATTTTTTTTTTATTATTCACGCGTAAGTATATTTTTTATTACGTAATTTTCTACATTTACTGCTTTTAACACGTGATCATTTTATTTTTATTTTAAAGTTTTATTTCTGTTTTTAATAGTCACGCGTAAATACATTTTTCAATTGAAAGGGAATATTATTATGTGTGCTATTTTACAAATTGGCAACAATTCAAATAATGGACTTTTTGAACAAGCGGGTAAGCGTGATCGAAGATCGCTCAAAGGGTTTCGTTTAATATTCCTTTCAAAACACTTTATCCTTTCTTTAATAAATCCAAATAAATTTCATTCAGCAACCAAAAAAAAAAAAAAAAAAGTCATGTTTTTTATAAAGTAAAAATTTACCAGTCTATTTTTTCGTTTTTTTGAATATCTGAATGCCCGCTATAATATTCTGTCATAATAATCTGTCATGCGGACTAAATGCGATATTTAAAAAAATAATTTCAAAATTAAACATGTTGTACACCTTCCAAATATTAAAATATGCGAATATTTCCATAATCGGATTTTTATCACGATTCAATATGTTTCTCAAACTCATATATTTACTATTCTTTATTACTCATATTCATACTCTCTTTGTATTATTCTCAAATATTTGAAAAATTCGTTAAACTTCCAATATGACGTCAGATTCTCTTTTTAATTCTCTATGACGTGATATTAACCTGCTTTGTGTACATAAACATACTCAAAGTGCTATTACACGAGGCGTCGAGTCGCCGCTACCTCCAGGCGACACCAATGTTAACCTATGGCTTCAGAAGAGTTGCTCGGTACCAAGCAACTTTTTTTTTGTCGGGGCAATTTTGTCGCTCGGCTACAGGCGATATCGCGACCATGTCGCCAGCAACAGCCAATCAAATGCTTAGGAATCTGACTCACGTTTTCACTCTCTAGATTCTTAAAACATGGCGGCTGCCGAAGCTCTGTCTCAGCTCGACGGAGAGCATTTTTTTCATTTATTTTGTCACGCAATATCTTTTAAACCTCACAGACAAATCTATTTCTTCAAAATGAAAAGTATAGTGAAAGGTTTTCGTCACATAAGCCGAGAATTGCAAGATACATATTCTGCTTTCCTCTTCATAGTTGGTAAGTGTCACTTTTCTATTTATCTTTTTTATTCTAAACCATCTTTTATCTAATGTTAAATACAATAACAATTAATTTCTTTAATTCATTCTCGTGTTCATTAAAATTATTTCATTGTTGTTATTCTTATTAATGTCGTAATTTCCGTAATGATATTTTGGCGCTATTTCAAAACTTTCTCGCCAAACTGTTTGTTTACATTCAGCTATTGTTTCAGCGATATATATGTCAATGTAATGTTAAAAATGCAATTTTACTGTTTTCTTGCCAGGTTGAAAATAAAAATTTAATTTTTGGAAATTTCTTAAAATTTTGACTATTAGCCAATTATCCAATATTTGTAAGACCAAATATTATATCAGAAAATTAAAATCATTAGAAAATTGGTAGCACATATTACCAGTATTTTATATGCACAAACATTAATTTCTAAGTAAACATACTATAAATAACATAAATATGCACTAACATAAATAAAAATTCTAACAGTAAGATATATTTAAAGAGCTAATTCCAGATGTACATTTTTTGACATTCGCAGCAATAATCTAACAATTTTAATTTAAAGAAAGTAGTAATCTATTATTTTCCTTTATAATTGGAAGTTTTTGATATGGTAAAAGAGCTTTAATTATGTCTACTTCTTCCTCATTTAAAAGCTGTTCAACTGGAACTGGAAAATGGATGCAAATAAGGGTGGGGTAGGACATGCCATTGCTCATGCCTGTAATTTTAAATTTAATTAAAAAAATTTCCCTATTCTCTAATGAGTTTTGGAAAAAATATGTAATTTATTATTCCCGATTAACTTAACGTAATGAAGTATTACAAGAGAAAATAAGCAATGATTTTTTATGAAAAGGGCACGGCCCCCTTAACCTTTTGTATAATATAAAATTTATTTTTTATGTTAATTTGTTTAAAAATTATCTAAAATTAACGAAAGATAACAAATGAAAAAACTGTTTCATTATTCATAAAAAAATAAAAAAAACTAGTATAAGTTTACTTTTTGATATTTACTATTGCTTGTTTGTTACATTTCTGTATTACTTTTTATGTTTAAAAATTCTCTGTATGTCAAAAACTCTTAGTTTTGCTTATTTTGTATTTATATGCTTCATTTTAAGAAATGTGCATCTATTTAAAAATCTCACGCATCAAATACACAGAGCCATCGCTATGACATATTATTAGGGAGAGGCTTAAAATTACCATGACAATTATTGGTGTTTGACAGCTGTCTATTTAACCAGAAAGTGTAAATATGTGGAAATGTAGGGGAGACTGGTACATAGTGGACCACCCCCTAACATTTTATTTATTTGATTTTTTTAAAGCTTCTCTTCTAATAGATAACAGCACTGCACTGATTATTTATAGCCTTCAGAAAATATGTTTAGCTCAGATTGAACTATTTTATCTTGATTGGTTGTTTTGAGCTTCTAAAAGTAAAATTTTTCATCATCATATTTTTATTTTTTAAGTAATTAAAGGTTGT
Source organism: Maratus michaelseni (assembly GCA_963931845.1). Classification (NCBI taxonomy): domain Eukaryota; kingdom Metazoa; phylum Arthropoda; class Arachnida; order Araneae; family Salticidae; genus Maratus; species Maratus michaelseni. The sequence goes on from OZ007600.1 coordinate 71,276,688, forward strand.
AGATAAATAAGATAAAACAGCTATTTTGCAAAGCTAAGATACTTGTATTTATTTAACTTTAAAGTTAATATGTTTAAAAGAATGGATCACCCACTCCTGGGGCACAGTGGTTCACAATCCACTCTGCTCCTGTAATGCAGAATGTTCAAAATATTTAATAATTGCTTATTTTCTATAAAGAAATATTTTAAAGTAGTTATTTAACGGTAAAATAAAGTAAACAAAGAAAAATAACAATTTATTTAACATAGTAAGAAATATTTTGTTCTGCATTTATTTACTGCCTTTGATAAATATAACTGTATTCTAATTGATGATGATTCTATTCAAGTAAGATTCGTGAGATGCAAATTGAATGGAAATCAGTTTTTTTTTCCAAAACTGTAGATGAATCTGTTATTGATATCAATGATTTCATAATGTTGCTCCCAGACCCAAAAGTATTCCAGGAATATTCCAGGCTCAATCTTACTCATAAGTATTTTGGAATTTCATTTGCAAATTTTAATGTGCGCTGATTTTTTTGTACTTAAGTAATAACTTCAACTAAATTGCAATTGTTCCTGTATTAATCTGTTATTATTTTCAAAATATAATTAGTTTTGTTTTTGTTTCAAAATGTTACTTGTAAATTTATATTACTATGTTATTTTACGGGTAAAGGGGAAATAAAAAAGAATTAGATTAATGAAAAATAGATTTATATTGTATTTCAGATAATACCTAATAGCGGTCCACTGTACCCCGGTGGGTGGACCAGTGTACCCCAGAAGTGGGGCACACTGCTCCACTTTACGGAGGCATATAATTTTTTTTTTTTTTTGAAAAATGTATTGAAAACTATGTTCTGAGAAAATTATGATGGATGTATAGAGGGAGGGGGGGGGGGGCTTTTTGTGAAAACAGAAAACCCCCATATTTTCTTAATTATGATACGCATTGAATCCATTTAACGTTATTATTATTACTTCTAGGAAAAGGGCCGAAAATTTATGGATGACAGATTTTTGATATCATTAAAAATGGCCCCGGGGGGGGGGGCTTAAATCTGCTTAAATTTATATTAAATCCTCTTAATATTACCTAAAACTTTTATATTGACAAGTTTTTTATAAGACCAACCCTTATAGCAAAAAAAAAAAAAAAAAAAAAAAAAAAAAAAAAAAAAAAATTAAAAAAAAAAAAATCCCTGCCGGCTTTGCCTGCAAACAAGTTAGGTTTCAAAGTGGGCGTTTCCAAATGACGCATCATGGCAAAAAAGTCATTTCTTATGCAATTCCCAACTGACAAGCGCCTCACGGTCTGCGTCTTCGAAATCTACCTGTGCTTGTAGGCCGGGCCGTCAGGGATTTTTTTTTATTATAGGTTACAGTTTTTTGTTATTTATTATTATTTATTTTATTTATTTATTTATTTTATATTATTTACCACTTTCAACAATTTTATGTATTTAACAATATTAAATAACTGTTTTGCACATTATTGACAACAATTTTTGGCTATCTATCTCCTATCCCAGATGTCAGTACCAAAAAATCTTCCAGATAATACTAATTTTGTTTTGAGTATGCCAACAGCAAATTTAATGCTTAGTTTGCTTGCATTCAATAGAAAATAACAACGTCACAATATCACAATATATGGTACTTTTCAGTTAGACAAGTTTTATTTATTTATTTTATTTATTTATTTATTTTTTTTTTTTTTGGGGGGGGGGGGAACACAATGTAGTTCTTAGGGAAAGAATTTAAACTCTTATATTAAAAGGGAAAACACACACATTAAAAAAATATTTTCACTCCTTCATTTAAAATAACAAAAAAAAAAATAATGTTCTAATGAGAAATTCCTTGAATCAAAAGTATTTCATTTCAACATTTACATTGTTTCTTATTTTCATATGCAAAGATCAAAACTACTGCTTTTCTTTAATTAGGGGCAAAAATATTTTAATAACAACAGATATCCTATCTCTATATATTTATAAAAGGGATAAATTTAAGAGCGTTTGACAAACATTGAGATTTGTGATCATAGGATAAATAATATCTAATATGATCATAAAAAAATTTCTTTGAACATTGTTCATTATTATATAGCACGGATATATTTGAAAAATAAATTATGGTGGCCATAAGAAACCTTCTTAGTTGTCACAAAAACATACTAATTATTTTATAAACAACTTTATGTACTTTTTTTAATCTAAAATGTAAAAGGCAAAAAATCTGTTAAAAAATTAAAATAGCTGTACAAAAATCCTGACAAAGTATGTAAACATGAATATATCAGTACAAAAACCACTGATCTTCCTTAAAATCGGATTATATGATGAATGGGCTTAATCACATAACAATGTCAGTAATGGGGATTGAAGCATTATTTGGTGATCTGGTTAACAAAAAAAGCACTCAATAATAATAAAAAAAAGTGTAGTGTAAAATTTGAGTGACAGGGTTTCTAGTTACATTGTGAATGTCATTTTCACATTAGCATGTTTAATGCCAAGGTTGATTAATCTTATTTAAACTTCATACTCAAACTCACATTATTCTGTTTTCATAATATAAGTTTTGTTTATTAACTGACCCATCTGGCGTTGCCCGAGACCATGATAACCTTAAATAAACCTCAAATTTGTATAAATTTAACCCTTTTTTAAATGGAATATTCACATATAGATAAACAATGAAGATAAATCATTTACTTGATTTAATTTTGATATTTTTATCTAATTACTCATAATTCATTTTCCTTTTAGGTCCAAGAAAGCTGTCGTAAATAATACTGATGAAGAGGTAATCCCGAGGGTCAGCTAAGAATGACTAAACGACAACTGAACTGCTGAAAAAAGTTCTTCTTCAATAGAGAAGAATTCATCAAAGATGACGTAAGATGCCATTCTTGTGTCATATACAGCATCATGATGCTAGCATCCATGTTTGGCAGCATCGTGGAAAATGCACATTGCCAGCTTGCATTCATATCGTCATACTGTCATATAACCTGTAGTGACGGTATGAAGTGCCATTGGATTTTTGTTTCGGTAACCTCTTGTTAGCATTGCCGGCAATTTCAACAGCAGACGTTATATTTCTGATGTGTTACGGCCCGTGGTTCTGCCTTATATTCGATGCCTCTGCAATTCTACTTTTTGGAAGTACAGTGCACGACCACATGTTGCTAGTACTATGCTGATCTTCCTTGATACAGAACATGTTCGACTGTTGCCCGGGCCAGCACGTTCTCCTAATTTCTCAACAATTGAAAATGTCCCGTCAATGACTTCTGAGCGACTGGCCCGCCAGCACTCGCCCATCACTACCGTTGATGAACTGCGGCATAGTGTTGAAGCTGCATGGACTGATGTACCCGTACATGACATCCAATCTCTCTTCGACTCCATGGCTAGGCAGATAAATGCTATTATTACAACCAGAAGTGGCTGCTTTGGGTAGTGTTTTCTCAAGATCTATACCTCCAAATTTTCTGAAAATGTAATCGCTTGTCCTTCCCATTATAATGTATTTGTCCAATAAATATCATTCTGTTATTTGCATTCCTTCATGGTGTTGCATTTTAGATAGCTAGCAGTGTATAACAGTGATAAAGTTATATATATTTTAACAGAAAAATTGAAATTGCTGTTTGTAAATGATATTAAAATTTATTTTGGCCAATATCTTTTTTAATATTTTTAGTACCCTTATATTCTTTTAATAAATTTATTTTGTATTATTTACTGTGCAAGAGATTAATTTTATTGTTAAGGCTGTTAGTCAGTCAACTTCCCAATTTCCCTCGCTAATGTTAAACATTATGGGTGTAGAATGCGTCATATATTTAAAATATCTCCTCGGGAAATTTATATTTTTAACTCATTTTTTCTTTGTATTTTTCTTAAAAGATGTCTCCTTTTTTTATTAGTTCTCAAAATATTTCTAAAATCTATGCTTAATTTAATATTTTATGTGTTAAAAGCTGACGAGCTGTGAGTAAGATTTTAACACCTCACAAATAAAATTAAGTGTTTAATTTAGAAATATTTTGACAACTAAGTAAATAAAAAGAGAATCAACAGGAATATACACAGAAAAAAGAAGTTAAAAATATTAATTACCTTAAATATATGAATGTATTTTATGTCCTAAACTTTTACATTAGCGAGGGGAATTCGGAAGTTGACTGACTAATAGCCTTAATTCTTGTTTCATGTTTATATCATTCTGACTTATTTTTCCTTTTCATTAAAAATATATTGGTTGAAGTGTGCAATATCCGATGCACAATTTTTAACACACATAAAATTAAAAAAAAAAAGGAAAAAGATAGCACAATTTGTTGATGTAAGAGTCATTCAGAACCAAAGAAGATCAAGTCGATTTTCTTATTAAACCAAGATTCTTGCTCTAGGCAATAATTTCATTGATGCCTTCAGGGCCCCGGGACCAACCCTTCCCGCTTTTCGAGGCATTAAACCTATCATATCAGGGTTTTACATTTTACCAGTGACATCTTTATTTCGCATCTGGATGTTGGTCAGGTATGTCACGGTAAAGGGCGTAGGGACGTTGGATGGTCGTCCAACGTCCGTATGCCCTTTCACGACACTCTACCAGACTCTTTAAAAACCGGATTCAATATCGGAGAAATTTAAACTCTATATTCTGCAAATTTAATACACCGAAAATGGGGAAGGATTGGGCTCGGGGCTCTGAGATCATTGGACGACCGCAGCAGCTTCGAGCTTAATGTTCGTCTTCATAATAATATTTCAATGTTAGCTGTCTAGAGGAAATTTTGATTAACTGCAAACAATGTGTGTTTATTCTCAAAAAATAAATAAATTATTGGATATAAATAATTTTTACTTTTAACACTTTATTCTTTTAAAATTGCAGATTATTTATGACAAGTAATAACATAAGATGATCTTTAAAATTTTGGTCAAGCTGTAAAAGAAAATTTTCTCGATTGGGAAAATTATCCGGTACTTTTCGGTTAGCCGAGCGCCAGTGATATATGTGCATATATATATATATATATTTTCATATATATATGTGTACATATATATGTATGTATATATGTAGATATATGTGTATATATGTATATATATGTGTGTGTATATGTATATATATCACTGGTGCCCGGCTAACCGAAAAGTACCGATTATCCTTTAAGAATTAAACACAGAAACTAAAGATATGAAGTCGAATAAGAAAAAATTGGGTGCTAGTTACAGCATTTCAATAATACCAATCTATCTTTTTTGTTACTTGCGGAATCTGATGGACACAAATCTAGACTTGGAGTTATCACTCAAAAAACAAAATCACATGAAGTATTTTAATATAAAAAATTCTTTAACAATCTCAGATACCGATAATTATATTAAACAAAGTTAGCCATTTTGAAGATGAATTTGTTTATAATTGTGAAGTAATGATTAGGTGAAGAAGAAAATATTAAAATGTTCAGTGAGCTAGTTTTCACTGCAAAAACATACTACAGTCAAGGTAGAAAAATCTTTTATTGGCGTGGTCTCCTATAATCAAAATCGCACAATTAAAAAAAAAAAAAAAAAAAAAAAAAAAAAAAAAAAAAACTAGAAATTTTTTTTGTTTTTCTTTTATATTTTTAAACCAAAATTCTGTTGAATAAGCACCTGTTTACTTTTAACTAAAATATGAAACAAGATGTATTTACATGCACAATTAAACCCACTATCTTGAACCTAACAAGAAAATGAAGGGAAAATCAAGATACAGTTTGTTTTAGACGCATCGTTTTATAAAATACTAGCGAGCTACGCCCGCTACGCTGGTCAATTTCTTTTAACGAACCTTTAATCAAACAAAATATTGACATTTCATAAATAACTTTTATATTTATAGCGGCCCTCCCTCGCTTTGCTTCAGGTTAACCTTGAAAACCTTCATCTCTTTGTGTTTTCTGTAGACCTTTTTAATGTGTACAATAATTAGTACATTATTTTGATAAATCTTGTAGGGTTCAGCCTGCGTTTGCAATGTATAAGCGGAAAAAATGAAATTATTTACGACATCACATTAAAAACCTCAAAAGTAACAGTATTTCTCCACTATTTAATGGATGTTATTATACATATAAACCTTCCTCTTGAATCACTCTATCTATTAAAAAAAACCGCATCAAAATCCGTTGCGTAGTTTTAAAGATTTAAGCGTACATAGGGATATAGGGACAGAAAAAGCGACTTTGTTTTATACTATGTAGTGATTGTCTAAAAATATGTTATTAATATTTTTTTTCATTTAAAAGTAATGTGTAATCAACATAGCTTAAAAAAAAAGCCTGTTTTTAAAGTCTGATGGCTGTTTAAATCGTTTAATGGATGACATGACAGTTTTTGTAAAACTACTGTGCATTTTAAGAACAATATTTTTAATGGTTTAAAAAGCTGGTAAATGTTTTTCTTTTCTCTGCTAATTTTACTGCTGCCTTTTTTTTTTCTCCTCCATATTTATAGAAGAACATGTTGAGGCTGATGAGGAAAGTATATTTTTTAGATTCTTAAGAGCAGTTTTTAGATTCTTAAGACTTCTCTAGTCCAAACAGGTTACTTTATGACAACTTTTTAAATTAATTTTTGTTCGCAAATGCATGAAATTGGCAGGTGTACTTATTCAGAAACTATGTAATCTAAACACGTTTTCCATTTTTTGTTAAATGTAGAAGATCTTATAGAAAATACTGCCAAAGTTGACGTTTTGAACCAAATTCCCTACGCGGCAGCCAGAAAAGTGCGAAAAACGTGTTGTCACGTAACCAGAATCGCTTATAACTCGATAAGTAATCTATTTATCAAAAAATGTAAAACTCGTTTTGATTCCAAATCGCTTCCATAGTCAGGCCTGCCACTTTTATACCTCTGTGTTTAAAAATGAGTCTGAAGTTGTGTCAGAAAGTTTCGCATTGTTGAACAGGTCATTTAAGGACTACCTTAACTGCACATTTTGAATTCTGAAGGACACTCTCTTCAAGATAAGAATGAATCAGTTGTTACTTATGCAAATAAATTTTTTAATACAAAGGCATTATGGGCAGAATTTTTTTAACTGAGGGGCAAGAAGGGTGCTTATTTTTATACCAAAGGGAAGGCAGGGTCCTGAAACTTGGGGAGTTAGGGAACTGTAGTATAAGATATAACTTAGCACCAGGTTTACATCATGGTAATACAGGTTTCGTACACTTTTAACACAATTTTTTAATAGAATTGTTTGCCTTATGTAAATGTAGAAAAGTATTATGAATGCTGTAATTAAACAATGTATCTACAATTTCTGCTATTTAAATAGTAAATAGTAAATTAAAAAAAAATTATTAAAACATTGTTGTAAAAGTGTACGAACCCTGTAATATGCAAAATATGATTATTAAATAAAGTTTTTGGCACACCTTCTATAGCTAGCAGTTTTTAAAGGACTTCCATTCGCCGTGTTAGAAAATCCACTTATCTAGTGGGGAGTAAAATGATGTAATCCCTACACTTTGTAAATAATTAAAATTCTTAATATCAAGTTTCAGATAAACATCTTATCTCCGTGGCAGAATTGCAGCGACAATGTCGCAGAATAGGAAAGATTTATTGCAGAAATAATTCTCATTTGGAAAAAAAAAAAAAAAAAACATTTTTGGGAGAGAGAGAAGATTTATGCAACAGCAAAAAGATATTCTGTGTGTGTTTCGCTTCTGCAGAACAATATTGGTAAGAGGTGAAAATCTTCTGAGTTTCGGCAGATTTTTGTCCCTCCACCCCCGAAATTTTTGTTTGTCCCTTCCCACACTCCCTAAGCTTTAAAGTTTAAAATATTTATAATTGTTAAGCTCTAAGTTCTGCTCAATTTCTTAATAGGGTTTTGCAGTAGTTTTATTGTTACAAAATTTTAGTTTTCTCTTTCTTTGCAACCCCCCCCCCCTTCTCTCTCCAGCATTAACCTTTAACTGCTGTGACAAACACTGTTGCATAAGATACTGTGAGCGATCTCTGAGACTGCTTGTTCGAAAGGCGAAAAAAAAGCTCGATTTACTCATAGGATACTGTTTATGTACTAAACTTTAGTTCAGGACCATTATCATTAAAATCCACTTATTCAGAATTCTCTAGCAATAGTACTAGGGCTTCAAACGAAATATTTCACTATAGTTAAATCATAAGTATCTATAGTTAAACTATGAAAATTGAAAAAAATATATAGCTGCCTGTGAGACAGCTAACAACAGTTAAGTGTTAACGTTGTTAATATTAAAAAGTCTCTATTTTTAAAATTGTGTCCCTTTTTTAATGTTGTTTTGCATTAGTTCTTTTATTTTGAACTCGATACTTCTGCCTTAGTTCTTGTTACTTTAAAATACTAATACATAAATATCCATGTAATCCCCTCCCCCCCCCCACTTTGCTCCATCATCACAATTTAAAATCTTAAAAAAAAAAATAAATAAAAACTGATAAAAATCTGCCGTATTTATTACTTTGAAATAAATTATCACCCCCCCCCCCAAATTTGTAGCTTCCCTTCCTCCTAATAAACAAAGTTTACAGTATTTAAAATTATTTCTTTATGTTTTTTAAGTTTCCTTGTGTTTTTTTACATAAACAATCCACAAATATATTTTTTTAATTGTTCCCTGAAATGTCTACTGCTTGTTTACCCCCCCACCCCTGCCCAGCATTCAAAGTAAAAAATATTTTTGGCAACAAATCATTCTATATTTTCCAAGGGGGATTTTCTAAATATGGGGGAGGTACAAAGTATTTAAACTTTTTTGTAGTTTGGCCTAATATAACTCTTGTTTGACTTCAGACTGTTACTGAAGAAAGATTTTGCGGTTAATAAAGTTTGTCGCAGAAAGTACAGTAATTTTCTGCCACAGTGCATCTTATATTATAACAGGTGCGCTAAAGGTAAAGTTAAAATAATCATGACTTTACATATTTTGTTACATTATATGCTTTCATAACTTTACATATTTTATATGTAAAGTTTATTAGGATAAAATGTTCTTTAATGATGCCATGAATTATTGAAAAAATTGAATTAATATTCTCATAAAATAATTTTGATACTTTTTGAAAAGAAATGATAGTAGCTTTCACTATTGCATTACTGTGATCTGACATGGCTTTTATAAATATTAAAATCACCCTATAAATTATTTTAAACATCTTGTTTTTTTAAAACTCTTTTAAGGGTTGGGTATGCGAGTTGATCTTTTCAGAGGTCTATCCTAGGTGGGACAACTTAGTTTGTGAATTGTACATTTGGTTGCATTGTTCTAAGAATATATAAATGAAATTGAACTTCGATAAGTGGGAACTTAAGTATCAACCAATCCAGCCATAATTAAAATGGTTTCTCTGTTATATAGGTTCAACAAGTGCTTATTTTACTAATAGAGGTTATCAAAGTAATAGTAACTACTATAATTAGTAAAGGTATTATATCTGTGTTCTCAATTTTAACTGTCAATCATGTGGGACTTTAATAACAAGTAAAAACCATCTCAGTTATGAAAGTAATAATCACTTAATACAGAAATAAAATAATTTCAAGTAGAGGTTTCATTGGCTCAATAACAAAGCTTTTTCTTTCTAAAAATGCAGTGGCAGAATAAATAGCAGCAATAAAAGTTTCTCACTTATCCAGCTTTGCCTGTATTACATTAATACTGTTTATGATTCTTTAAAAGGAGCTTTCCATGATGGTTTGGAAAATGATACAAAATTATATCTGTTATCTGTACACTATGGATTATTTTAAAATCTAATTTATAAAATTTAATTTGGGTGTAGGGCTAATGATTTATATTTTTATGAATATTATAGAAATTGGTGCTGATACACACACACACACACACACACACACACACACACACACACACATATATATATATATATATATATAATACAATTTTTCTATTCAAACTTCCTTAGTATCGCTAAAAATTAAAAAATATCAGAGGTCAAAATTTATTATACTGAGTTAAAAGATTGAAACAGGATTCTTTTTACGAATGTCGGAAAAAAAAAAAAAAAAAAAAAACCTCTAAAAATAGCATGTAACATTTCGTGAAAATTCAAAAATCAAGGTACGAATTCGGAATAAATTTTATTCAAAAGAGTTGTATTGCGCTAGAAAATTTAAACTGGATTCCTTTAACGAATGTCAAAAATTTGCCGCGAAAAAACGCTAAATATTCCCCTGTATTAATGTCTAATCGCATCTGTTAATTTCGTGTATATATATCAGCATTTTTAACAATAAACACAACCAGCGAACTTATAAATCATATCTTTAAACTTTATTATACAAGTATTTTTTACTAATGTTCGAAGAAATGTCTGTTTTATACAATGTGCTATTAAAATTTAACCGAAAATCTTGTTAAAAGCCGCAAAACAAGTTCAAAAACCATCATATTGGCACGGTCGCTTGCTTGGCTGCCAATTTAGAGCGATGAGTAAAGGAGCGCGGGAGCGGATTCAGATATTATTTTGGCAACCCAGGCAGAATGATCTGGTGGGAGGAGTTTGTGGAGGCGATTTTTTGTCGCTCGTAATTCACGTGTAATAGCGCTATTAGATTAGAAACTAGGAGCACAACATTTTCTTCTCATTATTTTATAGATATAATCTACACTTTCTTTAATAATTATAATCAATAATTATTGATAGCATTATAATCTAAATACACTGAAAAATATTATTAATTACTATATAAAACAATAAATAAAATCAAAATACTATCGTAAACAATCCGTACAAACGAACAAAGTACATGAAAATTTTTAAGTTATTATGGATCACTGTTTTGACGTCAGCAGGTTGTGACGTCACTTGTAGCAGGCCCGGTGTAGGACACACAGCGACATCTCGGAGGCCCCGCTCCGCCCCGCTGAAGAAATCAATTTTTTTATCTAAAAATTACAAGAATACGAAATTCACAAGAATTTCAGAATATCATTGCGTAAACCATGTTTAATTTAACGCTTCTAATTTCTGCAACCAACGAAGTATTTTATATGCCTATAAATATGTATGCAATATAAACAAAAATTAAATTGCGGATTGTAAGATGCTAAATAAGATGAAAAGTGAGATTAAAAAAACAATGACTTTCAGAGCTGACGTTGAGGCTCCTGATCTGCAGATTTACTAGTATAGAGTAGATACTGACCAAACGTTATAACTGTATCACGATTTGCAGTTTTTTCACTCCTGGACTACCGTAGCAAAATAATCTGAGTTACTTGAATTTTATTATTTTGATATTCTTTGAAATACTTGCTAGGTTACGGTTAAATTAAAGATGAAAATAAAAATAAATGCATTTTAAAATTTGCAAAAAATGATAAAATTAAATGTATTATATTATTAGAACAGATGTATAAATTGCACCAAAAATTATACACCTAATTTAAAAAATCTGACGAATGTATTAATAAAATTTCAAATTAATTTGAATAATTTAAGACCTGAGTTGATAAATTTTAGCCTTCATAACTTACTGTTTAAATAGATTAATCAAATGTGCCATTTTATTTTCAACGAATGGAAAATTTCAAAATCGTCTGAATTCCCATAGAAAAGCATTATGACCTATAAGAAATGTTCTATATTTTCCGAACGAATGAACCAAATGTAACTAAAAACTATACAGCTAATTCCGGGGATCTCACCAACATACCTTACAAAAAATCAAACTAATCGGATAATTTTTGCGGCAGTTATCGCGGAACAGACAGACAGACAGAAACCAAAAACTTTTCGGATCGCCACAGTGAGCCTCAACTGACGTTTCGGCAATTAGTTCTCTTAAAATTGGCTAATTTGAAAATAAATTTCGAATTCGTTCATATCTGCTTGCAAATCGAGAACAAGAGTCCTTTTCTTTAGCCATTTTGATACAAAAGATGGCATTTTCGATGCGATGTTTAATGATATTCTAATTAATATCTTGGGTAATTATCAAAATATTAAAATTTTGAGTCCCAGGTACATCAGTTCAGGCATTGGACAACCTAAATCTAAATTTTTGGTTTCTAGATATGCTAAATTTTGCTAGCCATTGCAGATAGACAGACACACTCACACATAACAGACACACAGAGTAATTTTTTTTTTTTTTATTAATATAGATTATTATTTACGGATTACTCTAATTCTATGTTAAATTGCAGTAATGCCTCATACATAATAATTGTTGATCTCTAACTGCACTGTTGGAATAAACCTATTAGAATGATATGGAACAGAATTTTCCAAACTATGTTATGTGTGCCAGTTCAGTACGTTGGACTTCTGATATTGGTACACGAACTTTCTATTCTGAATGAAATACAGTTCATTAACAGCTTTCAGGAGAAGATCTCTACACATCTTTCTATATTCAGGTTGATAAATTCCTTAGAGTACTTAAAATCAGACAATCGATCACAGTGCTCCCTACTGGCAGTCCAAAGATAAACTCTTGCCGAACAGTTGATGTCGGTTAATGGACTTTCCAGTTGCGGGCAACTTTACGCCCAGTCTATACGTGAGTAGAGTGTCATACAGGGTGTCCACGTATAACCTGACTGACCTTTATTTTCGCAACCGTTGCTCCTGGATGCATACTTCCAATTACAAAAATGGTTTAAATAAGGTAAAGAATTATTTTTAAAGCGATTTGGGTCAAGAAAAACATTTATTAAAAAACTACAAAATTTAAATTTTTATACGGTCCCCCGGTCTTATAAGTGATGTTTTGTAAAAATTTACTATGACACTAACAAGTAAGATAAAAAAAAGTCCCATTCATCTACGATTAAAACTGACCGAGTAATAGCTGTTTAAAGTTGGAGTATATTTTTTGTTGAAAAATAGGGGTCATTCACAAATGTAATAGAAATATAAATAATCGTCAGATATATCAAAAAAATAGTTGAGAGCAAAATTAACATTGCAATCTAACATAAATGTGAAATCTATAATCATTCTGACATATTAATGCAAAATATACATTTTGTACTGAACATATAAGAAGATAAAAATAACAGAATTTTTGTTAAATAAAAGGATGAAAAACAATAGCCTCAATTAAGATTTGAAAATGCTGTTAGATTACACTGTCTTTCAAATTGTGGGTTGTGCCATGTTTTTTAGCTTTTAAAAATTTATTCTAATGCATTTTTTAGCGCTGAATCCGAAAATGACCTTCATTTTAAACCATCACGTCAGGATTTTTCTCAAATTGAAAATTTCAAAGTAAAAAAGCTCAAAGTTAAAATTGATCCCCCCTCCCCTCCCAACCTCATCGGACCCCTAAGCTATTTAGTTGTAAAAAACCCAGTACAAGCCAAAAAATTGAATAAATTATTGAATTAAATAAAATTAAACTGAATAAACAAGTCTTACATCTATTGTATAGTAACAGATTTTTCGCTATTTTTTTAACCTTGAAATTTACGATTTGCGCATAATAAAAATGCATAAAACGTAATTATAAAAGTTAACCCAAACATCGCATGTTTATGTTATCTAATCTAAAACTTTTTGATTTTTTTTTTGTGTTATCCTTTAATATGAGTATTATTAAGATGGTAAGCGTCGAAAATCGTAATAATATTACATTGTCATCGGATTTAAGTCAGTATGCTTAGGTTCCAACCTCTCATTAATATTCCGTAATATGCGGGTTAATTTGACCCAGGTTTAACACATTCTGCACCAGAAATGTTTTTAAGAAATGATGTTAAATAAGTTCCACGTAGAAACCTGAAATTGAATAAATAAAGATTCATCCAATAATTTTTCTGTTTTGAAGCGTTGTTAAACTGGGTCAAATTAACCCGCATATTACGGAATATTAATGAGAGGTTGGCACCTATGAGTATGTAAAATTGAACTTCGATCGGACATTTGAAAGTGAGTTAAAGTTCGAGTACGAATTTTAAACTGGAAAGACGATCGTTGCAAGTTAAATGAAAATACCTTATGAAAATAATATAATTTTTGTAAAATAAATCATAGCCACAAATCCTTACAAAATAAAACATATGTTAAAATACAATTATTATAACTAATCTGAAACTTAACTAATAAAATTTAAGTCAATCGTAATAGTTGTACGATTTCTTTCGAAGCACAGATACCTTGAAATAAGTTTAAGTACTTTATATACGACCCTTGAAAGCACGGCCGAAATCATCTGTTTTGAGATGCAAAAGAGTGGTATAAGTCATGCATTTCAAAGTTTCATAATTCGATCAATTTTAATGTTAGATGAGTGTGACTTTTTTTTTATCTTACTTGTTACTGTCACAGTAAATTTTTACAAAATATCACTTATAGGACTGGGAGACTGTATAAAAATTTAAATTTCGTAATTTTTAAATAAATGTTTTTCTTGACCCAAATCGCTTTAAAAATAATTCTTTACCTTATTTAAACCATTTTTGTAATTGGAAGTATGCATCTAGGCCCAACGGTTGCGAAAATAAAGGTCGGTCAGGTTATACGTGGACACCCTGTATATTAAATTGAGCCGTTAGGAAAAGTTAAGATGCGGTATTAACTACAAGGTAAAAGAACAATTACAATGAAAAGGATAGATGTAAAGTTAAGAAAAGAGATGATAACAAATTTGGAATAAAAAAGTAATGCGAAGAAGATGAAAAATAGAGTCTAAATAATTGGACGAAAGGGAAATGGTATAGCTGTAGTTATAACTAACTACTAGTAAGGAAGTTGAAAAAGTAAAAAATAGGGTTCGGAACATGTTCGTGAAACAGCACATAAATACCAGGAGGTGAAAAGGGGGGTAAAGCATTATAAAAAAAAAAAAAAAAAGTTGGAAATTGTACGTCAAACGTGACAAATGAGGTGCGTTCGTACTATAATTAGTTTCAGTGGAATAAATTATATCGTCTGTTATTATGATATGGTTAATTTCCGTAATAAAATAAGTACATTTTAAGTTACCAACATTTTATCATTTGTTGACATATACTGAAAATTCCAATGGGAAAATTAAGCCTAGCATTGAAAATTTCAGAACTTGAAATCCATATTTAGACTTTTTTCCATTTAATTTCTATTAATCCGGAAACATCTATCCAAAAACTGTCGGTAGATTATATAAATGCTATAATTAAACAATTTTAGTATACAAATTCGGTTTTTAAATTCAGTAATACGGAAATAATAGGACTCCATTTTAAATAGGACGTAATCACCATGGCAACCTAGTATCATTACCTATCATGTGATATCACTGATTTAATTACGTATGATTGGATTTAATAGAATGAAACATCTCGGTCGCTTGTCGATTAATCCTCAGAAGTTGCTATAACAAAGAAATACCAATTAAAAAAAAATTCAAATTACTTAATAAATATTTTTTTAAAATATCTTTTTAAGTTTTGATTCAATTTTCATAAAATTTGAAATGACTCGACAAAATTCTGCAAAGATTATATATATTAAATTTCAGATCATTGGGTAGTTTTTGCGTTGTTATATGTGGACAGACGGATAGACGGACGAATCAGACGACGACTATAGGTGCTACGTATATACAGGGTTGTTATAATTAAAGTTCGCCTATTCAGAAGGCTCTAGAGCCGGTTCTATGATTCCAAACGAAACAAAATTTCACTAGTACGTAGTTGAAGAGATGCGCTCTGCGAAAATTGAAAAACAAAATTAGTTAAAATTTTTGTCAATAGGTGGCGCTGTGCCAATATTTAAGCCAATATTTAAGCCAATATTTGCAGATTCCTTTATTTTGTAAAAAACAAAATACAGGAAATTTTATTTCACAGTTGGTAAAAGTAAACTTTTTCAGATTCGATATATCAATTTCGGTCAATCCAGATGAAACACACAAAATCACAAAATTTCACCCAACGCTTGAAAAAGATCACATTTTATTCAAATTTTCGACAAACGACGTCAAAGTGACGTCGCAACTTCGAAAACTTGAAATACCCTTCTAACCGCCTGACGATTTAAAACTTGCTGATAAAGTGTGTCTGTGATTTCTTTGACACTGGAACAGTTAATTGTTTTTGAAAAGCATTTGGATCTACGCTTTGTGGAGAATGGTAACTTTGAAAGAAAAGGCACTTCTTGTAAAGTTATTTTATCAAAATAACAGCAACGCAGCTGCAGCTCTTCGAGAATTCTGGAAACTAAAAGATGTTAGACGTGGACCAATGCCGGATCGTGTAGTTCACAAAATGATTAAAAAGTTTGAGGAAACAGGAAAACTCGACATTCTTCCTGGCAGAGAACGAAAAAAAGGTAGACATTTCTAGCATTGAAGATATTGCTACTGCTGCCGTGGATTTAGCAAGACAGTCATCATTTGGTAATGCAAGTGTGCTAGCTATTGTGACTGAAGTCGATATGCCGATTTCCACTGTGAGAAAAGTGATGCGTCAAATTTTATGCTACTATCCATACAAGATTCAGAGGGTGCAACAACTAATATAGGGTGATACCGAAAGTCGGCTATCATTTTCACTACAGTTTCTTGCACGAATGAATGTGGACAATTCTTGGCCCTGGAATATTCTATGGAGTGATGAAGCGCATTTTTATTTAAACGGACAAGTGAACACACACAACTGTCGAATTTGGGCGAAAGAGAATCCTAATGTTGTCCAAGAAGTTCCATTACATGCAGCTAAAGTGACGGTGTGGTGCGGTTTCACAGCTACGTTTATGATAGAGCCATATTTTTTTGAGGAACTAACATCCACAGGACCCATTACATGTTCCGTAAATGGGAGAAGGTATCTCAATATGTTGTCAAATTTCCTGATTCCCGAGCTGCAACAGCGAGGCTGCCTTCAAAATATCGTGTTTATGCAAGACGGTGCACCACCGCACATTACTAGAGCAGTTCGGACTTTCTTAACAAGCCATTGTACAGAAGACCGCATCATAAGTCGTTATTTTCAAACAGTCTGGCCACCACGATCGCCTGATCTAACACCATGCAATTTTTGGTTGTGGGGATTTTTGAAAGATTCTGTATCTAAAGACAGATGTCAGACAATATCTGATCTGAAAGACAGTATTAGACTTCATATTAGCTCAATCTCACAGTACAATTTACGCAATGCTGTAGAAAGCATAATTTTGAGAATGGAATGCGTTATTGAAAATGGTGGAGGATTCATTGAGCATGCGTAATGTTATTCTTCGTTATTTCCTCGCTGCCGAGCGACATGTTTTATTTTTGTTGATGCAGATTACATCACATGAAATTATATTCATTTTTCTGTATTGTTTGGAGTCATAGATCAGGCTCTAGAGCTGTCTGATTAGGTGAACTTTAATTATAACAATTCGCAGTTCGTCGAAGTTTGTTGAAACTTTTAAATTTGTGTTCTTCGTCTGGATTGACAGAAATTGATATAATGAATCTGCAAATATCGCCTTAAATATTGGCGCAGCGCCACCTACTGACGAAAAATGTAACTATTTGTTTTCGATTTTCGCAGAGCACATCTCTTCAACTACGTACTAGTGAAATTTTGTTTCGTTTGGAGCCATAGAACCGGCTCTAGAGCCTTCTGAATAGGTGAACTTTAACTATAACAACCCTGTATATAATTACGAATGCACCTAAAAAAAGGCACTCAAAAGAGTCATACCTTTTTTATAGCTTAGATGTATAGATTAGATGTTAAGTTTTAATTAAGAAATTAGGTATTATAATGTGGAAAAAATTACTAAGTATGAATAAAAGAGAGAAATTTATAGTTATGGTGAGCACTAATTCTCACAGTCTATAATGCATGAATATTTTGGACGTTTACGGTGATGTGGTTCGAAGGCGTCGTAATCCGGCAATTCTGAGATTATTTCATTAAGGAGGTCATAGAGTTTTTCATAAATTTTTTTAGAAATGTAGTTGATTCTTTTCTTTAATATAGTAGTTTTGAGGTCTCTACGGATAGTGCTATTTCAGAGGAACGGGAAGCATTTCTGACAGTACGTAGATTTTTGTTGTGGAGTTGGCTGAGGTTGTTCATAGAGGTTTCACAGATATAGCCCCATACCGGACAGGCGTAGGTGATTATTGGTAGAATACAAGAGTTATAAAAAGAAGCTTTTTATGGATAGCCAGGGTGTTACTATTAAGTAGAGGTTTAAGTGCAATCGTGGCCCCAGCGACTTTCCCCCTGATGTTAAGAATGTTTCTTGAAAGTAAGTCTTTGGTCAAGGGTGACCCCTAGGTACGTTGCTTCATTAGACCAGGGTATAGTGGTATTGTTAATAGTAATTCTAGTGGGATAGGTTAGTTCTTTGGAGAAAAAGACAGCAGCGGTTTTGTTTTCATTAATTTGAATGCGCCATAGGGGGCACCAGTCCAAGAAAGCATCAGTGTGAGTCTGCAGATACATTTAAAGTGTATATGGGTGATGAGCATAAGCGTAGATTGTAGCGTCGTCCGCATAAAGTGCAAGGTAGGTGTTAAGTGAACGAGGAATATGGTTAAAGTAAACGTTGAACAACAAGGGGATCCTCCCTTGGACGATTCCTGATAAGATACGGAAGGTGTTAGAAAGAGTGTTCTTAATGCGGGTGCGGAAGATGCGATCGCAAACGTAAGAGAAAAATTAAGTGTATAAGTCTAGCAGGGAATTTAAGCCTAATTAATTTATATATGAGGGTCTCGTGCCAGACTTTGTCAAATGCTTTTGCGATATCAAGAAAAATGGCAGCAGCAGGAATCTTTGAGTTTAGCTTTTCGCTGAGGAACTCCACTACTCGAAGTAGCTGGCGTGTTGTAGAATGTTTTGGGCGAAAGCCAAATTGTTCAGGCATTAGAATGTTGTTCCGTTGTATGTCGTCCTGAAGCTGTCACCAAATGACGCGTTCGACAACCTTGCTGACTGAGGTAAGAAATGAGATAGGTCTATAGTTGACTGGGTCAGAGAGGTTAGCACCAGGTTTGGGGATAGGAGAGATTATAGAAATTTTCCAAGTTTTTGGAAAATAGTTAAATTTGAAGATGGAGTTAATAAGTTTCGTAATGTAGATGATATAGTTAGGATGTAGGTTTTTGAGAGCAGTATTAAAGATTTTCTCGTACCCAGGGGTTTTACGTTTTTAAAATTTATTAATAATATTGTGGATAACGATGGGCTGAACTTCAGTAGGGGTGTGCCAGGAGTCTACGAACAGTTTCACTGACATGGGTGACATGATTATGGTTAGCAAGGGTGGAATTTGGTGAGAATTGGTTAGAGTAAGCTCTAGCGAGGAGTTCTGCTTTTTCTTCGTCAATGTAAGCTATGCTATTTTTGGCCGAAAGGGGGGGGGGGGGTATAGCTGTTATTCATTTTACGTTTAAGAAGCCAAAGAGAATTGGCCTCGCTAGCAATGTTTTGGAGAAAATTAGTCGCACTTTTTTTTTTTTTTTTTTTTTTTTTTTTTTTTAAGATGCTATTTTTGATTCTATTATTAAGTCTATTGATAAGGGATTTAAGTGTGGGGTCTCTAGAATTTTGAGAAAGACGCCGAAGTCTATTGCGTTGTTTACAGAGGTTATATATATATAAGGTCGAAAGGTGAAAGAGTTGTTGTTTTTAAAGTATTTGAAGGTGGAGTAGTTAAGAGCATTATTTATGTGAGAATTAAAGTTATCAACAGCAGTATCAATATCAGCAGTATCAATATCAGCAGTATTATTAATTTCTGGGAGATTAATATTATTATTATTGAGAAAATTGGTAAATTTTGTCCAGTCAATGGCCACGGATGGAGGTGGGGAAAGAGTATTTATGAGATCAATTTTGAATGAACTCTTAAATAGCAAAACAAAATGATAAATTTTATTTTTCTTACAATTTTATTGGTAAAATAATAAAAGATCACCTGAAATTGTCAAGTGATATAAATGAATAGTGAGAATGGCATATAGTAATATATTTTAATTAATATTTTCCAGAAAATTTAACAGAATTTCATTAAAAAAATCAATTTGTTACTGAAAATGCTGGGATTCTGCTAACCTGAGATGAGGACATTTTTAAAAGGATAAGTAAAAAATTTAAAGGATAAAAGGCTTTTGTTTGCCGAGGTGAATGTAATAGTTAAATTATGCAAATTTCCGCTAAATCTGTGTAATTTTTGAAGCGAATATATAAATTAAATCAATATCCATAAATGGAATGAATGGAAAATAGAATAAATAGAAATGACAACTAAAATAACAAGAAAGTACAATTATTCGACACTTAATCTTACAGAAAGCGTGTGAAATTTCAAACTCACAAAATCAATCTAAATAATCCTACATACAATAACATAAATATGCAAATTGAGATCATCAGGTTTTTATTGTCCGTATTTATATGTTTATAGTGTTTTTGATGCGAGTAAGAAATATATAACATATGTCTATACAAATAAATAATATAATAATACACATTTAGCAATGCATACATATACAAATTCCACACCAAATACCACATAAAATGCCCTGTTGTAGCAGATTTCTCTCAGCGTTGTGTTTTTGTTTTACGAGAGGGATTCGTCAATTTCCACGATTTTACTTGGCCCTCCTTTTTTCGTTGGTTGCAGTTTCATTTTCGAGATTGTTTATGTGTTATTATTTGGCATGAAATTTCACTTCTTTTTAGACTGAGTTATGTCACGGCCCCTCTTCCAAAGAAACGTCGTATATTCTCCTATAAAATGTGATAAAGATTTGGTTAATTACATACGTTTTTAATTATCGGGTGTAAAATGTTTTGCTTAATTAATGGATTTATTCTATTTTTAATGTTACGTGAACGATGCCACGTGTAAAAGCTAGTATTTTATATGTAGTGCGTGTATTGTTATAAAATCATTTTGCTATTCCATGTATTAATGTTAATGAAAGGTAATTTAAGTACTAGTTTTGCAATATAATAACATAGTTTTAATTATTAACTTTCAGGAATGCTATTAACTGTGGAGAGAAGACTAGTAGACATGTTTTTTGCAGACTCGTAGAATTATATATATATATATATATATATATATATAATAAAACTTTTGTTATATATATATATATATATATATATATATATATATATATATATATATATATATGTATATATATATATATATAATTATAATATCTATGAATTTCAAAAACATATCAAGTTCTAATATCATTCTACTAAAATCTACAAAGAGATAATTAATGATATTGTGTAATCAGAATACCACATAGCTAATAATTAACTTGTGCAATCATAAAATTATCATAGCATGTGCTTCAATGGTAATTAGCCAAATTTACTCATACCTGAAGAACATTTAAAAAGAAAGAGAGAGAAAGGGGAAAAAAAATTTATAAATTGGAGTTGCTATTAAGTAAACACAAATAGATTAATAAATTAATTATGAACATTATTCAGTGGAAAAACTGGACCACAAGAGAACCAATCAAGAATTGGATATGAAAAAACATATGTGGATGTACTCGTCAGCTTGGCTGCACCCACATGTGTTTTAAAAATAATTCCGTATTTCATAATTCTACTGGCATGATGCTAAGAACAGTAGAATCAGCCAAGTATACTGAATTATTACCAGACAACAATTGGAAAAATTTAAAATTGGAAATATGTAAAATGTAAATAAAAAACCATTAAGAAATATATAATATATCACTTACAACGATTATCCTAGAATCTTTATAAATCACCACACTAAATTACCACCAGATATCATTTTTGAAATAATACAGTCGAACCTCGTTAACGCGAACACTCAAGGGGAAACTTTTTTGTTCGTGTTAAAAGTAGTTCGTGTTATCCGAACTTAAATACATTACATACAACTGGACGGGGTAATTGGAAACAGTTCGTGCTAAAAGTAATTCGCGTTAAGAGTGTTCGTGTTAACGAGGTTTGACTGTATTGGAAATTAGAACCCTTAAATTGTAGAAAAAATGTTTTACTTACAAGAATGATCCAGAATCCTCAAAATATAGCAACTTCTGCATAATGATCAATTCCACATGGCACGTATCAAACATGTTGACATTCGAGTCGAGTTGAGAGAAATGATTTGAAAGACAAGTTGAGAGCTCATTTTTTTTAAAACACAACTCGATCAATGACACCCCAACACAAAATAATTCAAAAACACACAAAACTATGCTGTTGATAATACTCTTATAACAAAATTATATCCGCGAATATATAATTACTCCATCTAATTTTAATTCCTGAAAGTAAAATTAATATACAAGCAATGGCTCCCTCTATAGTTAAATTAAAAATAATATCTATAATATGATCAACTAACTAAAACGTAAAGTGTCGCCATCTGTTGGTATTATAATTATTCATAATTAATATTTAGTTACATATCCATATTATTATTAACATAATCACTTCATTAGATTTAATCAATATATAAATTTTAATAAACAATACTTCCTTGTAGTTTTTACATTAAATTCGAATAAAATCCTACAATAGGAATAAATATACACAGAATTTATTCATCCTACACAGCATTTCAGATATTCTTAACAAGAGTATATTTTGTAAAAGAGATATTATTTTAAAACAAAGTGCTATATAATAAAACTTTTGTTACATATATATATATATATATATATATATATATATATATGAATGACAGTTTACTTGGATGAAGTAGATTTATAGCAGATACTCAGTAATTTTAGAGTCATACTATGTCATTGTCGAAGCATTAGAAGGTATGCATTTTTATTAAAGGTTGACATTGAATTGGCGATTATGAGGTCTTAACTGCCATCTGAAAAAGGTCACGATTCAGTTCTTAATAAAAATGTGCCATTTTAGTTATGTTGGTAGTGGCATGGTATGCACAGTTCAAGTTAGGATCTAAAAGAATTTTCCCATAGTCAAAGATCAGCTGGTAGTTGAATTCAACGCATTTAGAGTAATAATTCTTATCGTTCTTTAAGGAAAGGCTCTCAGTATTCAAACGTATCTTAAACATGTCTCTCATATATTTGACATATCTCTATAATAACACATGAATAAGAGCACACATAAAAAGAAATACCACAATGCACCAACAAATGCCATCAGCATATGTGACTGAAGTCTTTAACTGCGAATGAAAAAAAATAATGTGCTGGAAATGGTATGAAAATTCTTAAAACGAGTTCTTTGTGAAATAAAATATAAGTTTATAAAAGGAAGAATATTCTGAAATGGAATTAAATTTTAATGTATGTAAATGCTAAGATACAGGTATGTAATAATCTTTATTTATTAAATCTATTGTAGACTTTTGGAGTCCAGAACACATGCACAAACTTCCTGTTGTAAACTGACCTTATTAGTATTAACTTCATTACCTGGTGGTATGGTAAAAGTAGAAATTTTGATTTAATGGTATACCAGTTTAAATATTTGGGCATCCCTGATATAAAAGAAACTTTTGTAGTGGCAGAAGCATATTTCGTTTAGAAAATTTTTTGAAAAGCAGCTCAGTGATTTATACCAGAGCATGATTGGTATTTCAGCCAATTAAAAAAAATAATAAAAAGCAATTTTGTGTTCAGAAGTAACAATGTGAAAGGGGGACCATAGAAAAATACTGCCATTGTCTCTAAGCTATTACTTTGGAAAATGCATGAAAACAATTACTTTTATTCCACAGTTTATTTACTATGGTAACCCAGTTTTGATAATCATTTTGTAACATTAGTTGTTGCTGTTTTTATTAAATTATGCTTATGAAACTGTAGAATCATTTGTCAGATACAAAGTTTAAGTTTAATTCTGTGATATTAATTCTGAAATATATATTTTTAAAGATATTTTTAATCAGATATTCTAGAATACTGTAGGCTTTTAGTGTAAAAGACAATTTAGCGTAAGGCTAATATTTTTCTTTCATAATCAGCTGTATCAGACTTTGCTGAACTTTTATTTTAATTTGTTTTATATGATTATGTAACATTATATATCCTTTAGTTGTAAAAACTTTATTGTATGGGAGATCATTTTAATAGTTAGCATTACCCATTTCTTACTTCAAATTTCTTGTAAATATTAAATTGTTAATAAAAGAATGAAAAATGTTCTAATTTTGAGTTATTCATGCATTACATCAATCTGAAAAATATTTCACTAATATAAAGCATTAAACGTCTATTCCCGAATATTGAACTTCTTCCTTGCTACTAAAATATGTTTTTTAAATTGTTTCTATTACCCTTTTATTAACTTTTCTCACTGAAAATTTGCTAATGACCTTTTTTCTTTTGTAAGTGGATAGATGTAAAAATAAATATTAAGTGAATTTGAATTTAAAAATTACAAAAAAAAATCTCCCACTTATCTTAAGTTATCAATTAACCATGGTGTAGTCTTAAAAGAGAATAAATCCCAGGATATACGCTTTAGGCAGAGGGTATATACTAGAGGTATATGTTATAGCTTTATTTCAGAAACAAAGTGTATGGAGTTCCTTCGACTCCTGGAGTTTAAAAAAAAAATCCAGAAGCTATACGGCATATGCCACCATATACCCTCCGTGACATTCTTGCATTTCACTGTTTGAAATAGTGTTAAAACACTAAATTTTTTTATCAATGTATATATTTCTTTTTTCTTTTATTTAAAGAAAAGGGAACTTAAAAACAGAGTAGAGGAAGGGGGGAGGGAGAGAGGGGTATTGTATGCAATCTTGGGTTTTTTGTCTATTTAGAATTTATTTTGATTTCATGGCTGGAATTCTTTGAAATAACCCCCTTCTATGCAACCTTAAATTTACTATATTATTACATTTAATTTTTTATTTCAGAAATACTGTGATTGACCATTCTATCTTTTTAAAAGGGCATATTATCCCTTAATTATCAAATATATATATACTCTCTCTCTATATATTTTTTCTGCACTTTAATGTTTATGCAAACTATAGGTATCTTCAGATTTTACATTTTATTGAAACAGGCATGGAGTTGTAATATTTTCTTTTGAACTCCCTCCCCTCCCCCATATGTATATTTATCTAGATTGCTTAGTAGCCAATTTATCTTTTTGAAAACATGTATAGAATCAATGTTCGTTTAATCTGCTATTCAAATTTGTTGTATGAACTAATTTCTGAAATAAAGTTTAATATTAATAAAAGTGTATTAATATTTTGTTAATGTAAAGTTTTTACACCCAGAAAAAGGAATTGATTAAAACAACAAAACATGTTTTGTTGAGTGCATTTTGATTGTTTTAGCAAAATTTTTAGTTGAAGTAAAAAAATTGGTTTTGTTGCTTGGATAAAAAAATATTGTTAACACAGTTACAAAATTTTAACAAAATTTCATGAATTTTACTTGAATTAACAAAATCTGTTTCTTTAATTTTACAATAATTTTGTAATTCCAGCAAAATTTTATTAAAATTTAAATTGTTGTATAGTAGCCATAACTCTCTCACGTAACTTGATTTATTTGACTTATATAGCTATATAATTAAAGGATTAACATAATTTTTGAATAATAAAAAAAATTTTCATTGGGAAGGACCAAGGTAGTTTTAAAAATACCCCTATCCCATTTATTACTTTCTTCTAACTTTACAAGAAGAAAGTATTGGAATCATGAAAATTTTCGACTTCCGGTTTCCGACGGATTTTATAAGGTCCTGAACACGATTTGTCTGTTTTAAGAAAATGACTGTCAATGACTCTATCTGTCTGTATGTTAAAAAAAATTTGTGGGCGCTCTATCTCAAGAACTAATACACGGAATTTAATAAAAGTTTATATTCAGTTACTTTCTGATATAAATTGTTGCTGATTAGTAACAATTTTTGGCATATTTTGACAAATTTTAGCAATAATTTTTGGTGTAAATCGCACAACAGCTGGCGCTGCTATGTTGCATTTTTCGTGATTTCTGCAATAGCTCTATCTCATTTTCATCAGTGAATTACGCCTGTAATCTTTGAATAATAACCAATGAATTTTTATATTCTGCTTTTAGCAGGCGTAATTCTCTGCTGAAAATGAATTAAAAATTAACTATGTGTTGCCGTATGCTGAAAATAAGCATAGAATGTTTTAAGGTTTAAAAAAAGATTATTTCTTGAATGTTTTACACTGGCATCATCTCCCCATTAAAGGCATTGAGAAAATTTAGAAGATCTACAATTAAAAGGAATTTAATACTTATTAAAGTAACTTAGAGCGTAAATGCGAAGGACTTGATTTGATTCAGTTAATCTATACCTGCATTCTTTTTTAAAAATATGTAACAGAATAGCATCGTTTACAAATAACTGCTTCGTAAACTTTTGTGCATTTATTTTAAATACACAATTAAATATTTTTTTTATTAAAATGACGCAACGTAAAACAAATCTCTTTTTTTATAATAAACGTTCCTATTATACTTAAATCTCGTTTAGACATTTTTTTTTCTCGAGATTTTAAAATAACTATAATCTTTTTTTTTTTTTTTTTTCAATTAAACGTTTGTATTGTCGTCTTACGTTTGCCGCAGAAATCTGCGTGCTCCTGATGACATTTCCATTTTGTCGTTCCGAAAGCCGTTCCGACATATATAAGAGTGAGAAATGCCGAGCTAAGACATCGTTCATGGCAGCTCAGTGGTAGAGCTTCAGGGCGCTGTTCTGAGGACCCGGGATCGACTCCCAGCTTGGGCAATTTTCACTCTCTTGGTTTTAACTTGAAAAAAGGCAGGGTAAAATTCACTTGTTATTATTCAAGGTTTACAGGCGTAATTCACTGCTGAAAATGAATTAAAAAATAGCTGAAATTGCATATTTTGATTGGTTTATTTAACAAAAGTTTTTGTAGTCTAAACAAAACAAGTTCGTAAAACAAACAAAATATATTTTGTTGAAAAAAGAAAATAGATTGTTAAAATAACACATAGCATATATCTATGTAACAAAACGAATTTTGTTAATTCAAGTAAAATTGAACCACTTTACTTGAATTGACAAAACATTTTTTTTGCTGAAGATACAAAATTTTTTTTTGGAATTGCAAAAAAAAATCAACAATATTTTTTTTGTTGATTCAAACAAAATTTCCATTGACCCATATTCAAACGAAAAGTTTTGTTGGGTCAGCCAAATTTTTGTTGATTCAACATAACTTTTTTCTGAGTGTAAGTAGATGTGTCAAACAAGTAGTTGTAATTATCATACATTTGTAAGTGTACGTGTGTCCAAAAATTAACTTTTGAATTTAAGCTTAATAATGTATGTCTGTGTACTGAAAATTATTTTATTTATTGCAGAAATCTGGCTGGGGATGGGATTACTACGGTTGTTGAAAAAGCAAAATCTTCAAAAGTTGTGCAAGCGATAGTTACCCAACTATCATCAGTAGTGGCATCCACTAAAGAAACAATTATGAACACCATAGAATCAGTCAATAATACAACTAAAAATACTAAAGAAACAATAGTTAATGAAACTGAGAATGCAAAAAAGACTTTCTTAAATGCTACAAAAAATGCCAAAGTTTTTTTTTTTTTTCTAGCGCAAAATTTGCTACGGAGTCCATTATTAGTAGTACAAAAGAAACTGTAGTGAACGCTACTGCAAATGATATGTAAGCATTCAATTTTACATGCAAAAATATTGAATTTGATTTTAAAGTTTTCCCCTGCTTTGCAAATTTGTAAATAATGTAATTAAAATGAAATAAATTCTGAAAACTTGCAGAAATATTAATTCAAAACTATTTGGCAGATAAATTTTCTTATCTCTTGAATTGGAATTCATGCTAAAATTACGTATTAAAGATTATAAAATTATTTAAATAATCCAATTTGTAATGAAGTTGTATAGTAAAAAAATGGCTTAAATTTTTGCATGACCAGGCATGTAGCATATTTTTTGCAGAGATTTGTTAAGTTATTAGAAATGAATGATATTTCATAACAGTAATAAGATATACAGGGTGAATCTACACTTTTAGGCAAAACTTTAAGAGGTGATAGAACACATCAAGACAAACAATATTAAATAGGAAACGTCCCAAACGTCTTCCGAAGGAGATAGGCGACATTAAAGTTTAGGGTCCAATAATTTCAAATGATTATAAAAAACGGAAAAATTGGTAGATTCGTTTGCGGTCTTCGATAAAACTATTCTTTATGTCAGTATTTTCTTGAAAATAAATTTTAAAGATAAAGTTAAAAAAATACGATGCGCGCTAGATAGAGGGCGCTTTAGACTTTGGAGTAACAAACAACTATTTTTTACCGTTATTTTTTGTATATCATTAAATGCTTTAAAAAGCTTAGACTTAAATTTTGAGCTCAAAATCTGAATCGCTGGGAGTGGTTAAGTAGCGCAAACTGAACTGTGTTCAGGAGTTGAAATTTGAAACAACCCACTCCCCCTGAACACAGTTCAGTTATTCCCGATCTTGGTGTCGTAGACCAGGCTCAGGCAGAAACTACTACCCCGTACACGTAAAATAAACGATAGAGGGATGACAAACTTAAATAAAAATTTTATTCATAACAGACAAGGACAATTTCTCCGTGCAAAATAAAAAGAAACAATTTGATGTACGCACGTAGTGCGCAATATGAATGAAGGTTGACACGTAGAAAATGGTACACGCATGATGTTCGTGCGGAATCACAAAAACTGCTCGAAAGAGTGCCCACCAGCAACGATGCAGGTCTCGCACCGCCGGCGGAGGGAGTTGCGAACATTAGAGACTACCCCGGATATCACCTTCTACGACGGCAATCCTCGTAACCAGGTCCTCGTCGGAGTTGACGGGGCTTGCGTAAACAAGATTATTCATATGACCCCCGAGGAAGAAGTCTAGGCAGGAGAGGTCAGTCGAGCGTGCCAGCCAATATATCGTATCACCCCCTCCAATCCATCGCCCTGGATATGCTGTATCCAATGCATTTCGCACATCCACGCTGAGATGTGAAGGCGCTCCGTCATGTTGTAACCACATACCTGCCTTTATGTTGGCTGGAACCTTTTTGCAGTAGAACTGGAAGCACGTCTTGCAGGAATATCAGATACGCACCGCCGTCCAGGTGCCTTGGCAGAAGATATGACACGATCATGACGTGGATAATTCTAGCCCACACATTGACGCTGAAACGCTGTTGATATGAATGAGGACGGGTGGCGTGTGGATTCGTGTACGCCCTGTTGTGTGCATTGCGCGCATTGAAAATGCCTTACCGACTGAAACTGCATTCATCAGTAAATAGCACGTGTGCGGTTAAGTCTGGTTGCGAATCTAACTGTTGGAGGATCATCGTAAAAATCGACACGTGGCTGACGGTCGGTTGCTTTCAAGGCGTGCACACGCTGTGCATGATAGGGTCGAAGGCCTTCGGCTCATAACACTCGCCAAACCGTCATCTGGCTCACATTTGCGGCGGTGGATACAGCTCACGTGTTCGTCTACGGTTGCTCCTCGAATTCACGCAACACATGCCCTTAAAGTTCCAGTGTCCTCGCACTCCTGGTACGCCTAATGTCGTGCATCCCGCTGAGAAACGAACCGCTTTCTCCGAGACGCCGATGCAAGCGTTCGAAAATTTTTCGGTCTGGCAAGCGTCTCGAAGGGAATCGCTCCCCGTACAATCGCCTGGCCTCCAGTTCATTCCCATCCGCAATGCCGTAAATGAAATGCATATCGGCCATTTCCTGATTTTTATCCCTACAGCCACCAAAGAAGAAAACACGATAAATGCGGACAACCAGCGCTTTTATAGCACTTTCGATCACAGCGCCATCTGGAGGTTACATCCTTCTGTACTAAGCATTGCCGGCCAATCGGGTGACACGGACCGTTACTAGGTAATGGCTACGTAACTATAAATTATATCTTGTTATTTTGTGCGAAGAAATTGCTCATGTCTGTTATGAATAAATTTTTTATTTAATTTTGTCATCCGTCTGTCATTTATTTTACGTGTTGGGGGTAGTAGTTTCTGCCTGTTCTACAACACCAAGATCGGGAATAACTGACTGTGTTCAGGGGGGGGGGGGGGGGTTCAAATTTCAACTCCTGAACACAGTTCAGTTTGCGCTACTTAACCACTCCCAACAGATCCTTCAGATTTTGAGCTCAAAATTTAAGTTTAAGTCTAAGCTTTTGAAAGCATTTAATGAAATACAAAAAATAACGGTAAAAAATAGTCGTTCGTTACTCCAAAGTCTAAAGCGCCCTCTATCGGCATTTTTGAACTTTATCTTTAAGATTTATTTTCAAGAAAATACTAACATAAAGAATAGTTTTAGCGAAAACCGCAAACGAATCGACCAATTTTTCTGTGTTTTATAATCATTTGAAATTTTGGACCCTAAACTTTAATGGCGCCTATATCCTTCGGAAGACGTTTGGGACCCTTTGTTTCCCATTTAATATTATTTGACTTGATGTGTACTATCACCCCTTAACTTTGACCAAGAGTTTAGATTCATCCTGTATATTAGAAGACCAATTATACATATCAGTAGAAAAAATTTAAAATTCTTTGCCGTTTGTGAGAAAGTTTGTTAAATCATGTTGTACAATTTGCGAAAGTGTGCCCGCTGAACAGTTAAATAACTTGCATCTTTTGATAAGGTTTATGAAAGGAATATTAATGCTTACAGCTCTAGATTTGACTACAAATTTTAATTTTTGTCTTGATATGATCAAAATGTATGCCATATTAAAAAAATTTCAAATATTTTAAAGCATTTGATATACTAAGTAACTATATTAATGTGACAATATATTTGTTCTCTTTTTTTTTCTTCTTTTCTCATGTCAGTCATATTTAGAGTTGGGGAATTTATGTAAGCTAGCATAATAAAATTTAACTGGAAAAGTTACTTTGTAAAGATCTTTAAATATTTGCATATAAATAAATAATAGCTTGATAAGATCAATTCCCCACCTCTGTATTATATATATAGGGGATAATTTAATTTACCCCATTTATCAGTTGTCAAAGTTGATATTTTTTAATATATATATACATTCATAGTTGTGCAATTAATGTTAAATTCTTCTGCATAGCTTGCTTAAAAAAAACTTGACATGCTTCTTGGCAAAATTCTTGACAAAAACATTCTTTGAATGTCATCACATTTACGACACTTAGCCAGTCTCCAAGGTCTGCACGTATCACAAAGGTTAGAAGTTAAAGATTTTAAATTGCTGCAGCCATTACCGGATACGACGTGTCTTTGTTTTGGATAATTTTGGTATAATTTTTCTGAAAAAGCTGCTTGCTTTTGTCCATTCTTCTTACAGTATTAGTTATCTAACAATTGCTTAAATATTATTCAAAATGTGTTTCTGAACTTAATAAACATGCATTAAAATTTACTAAAAAACAGTTTTTGGAAAAGCAGTATTTAAATAAAGTGTTTTAAGTGAAGTGTAAGAATTAAGACACGGTTGCCCACCCCCCTTTTAGGTAGCTTTCAATACAAAAAAGTCCTTCCGACCTGTGCCGGAAGGAAAAGGTAGCTTTCCTATATCTCCGTTTTAAAATTTTAGCTAATGTTACTCGAAAACAGCAAGCTAAAATGCAAAGAAACCGTTTACAAAAGATTCGTTAATACTGAATTTGAATAAGAAATTCGCCAAATTATTGAGCTATAGCCAAGTTGGCTTCATTTGTGAAGACTTATTTTGGTCGCCAAATTTGGCGATATTTCGCCAATTGTCGCCAGGTTTGGCGAGAACTTGGCGCTAACGGATATGAATATATAGTTTTATGCGTATGATTGGGAAAATGATTACAACAATGAAAGAAAATAATTTGCGAGAAATCGCGTTCACTAAATCTCATAAATTAATCGTTGGTTTTTTGTAATGTGCTGTCTTGTTTCAAAATGTCAGCCACCCTAGAATTTCAAACTGCTCTATCTCAGCCATTTTTTAAGATAGAGGTAAAACAAAAGATGCTCTGGAATCCTTGTATCAAGACCTAAAACTTAATTAAAAAATAAATTTGAATTTTTAACTTTTTTGTATATTTATTTCAGTTTTAAAATTTTCAGTGGCCGCCATCTTGAAACAAGATGGCGGACTAAGCTGGCCAACGAACTCGGTCGAGGCATTGGTGAGCTTAATACACAGAATTAGTTTCATCCAAATTAATTTATAAATACGAGCGTTATCGTATGACACAGATCAGATATATATATATATATATATATATATATATATATATATATATATATATATATATATATATATATAAATAATCCAGCAAAAACATGATTTTGGCCTGAACTAGCACCACCCCCCTCACCAGAAACAAGACAACACAAGAAAACACTTTTGAAAATATATGTAAAAATAAACAGAAACAAGCTGCGGCCTCATCAGCAGTGGGTAAATTCAAAGGCAGCCAAGCATCCGAACAAAAAGATTAACAATTAGTGGCAGTGGGTTTCGGCCAGAGCGCTGCGTAGCAAAAATTCAAAATGTACAGAAACATATTTGAATACTACTTAACAGACGCTCCCCCCACCGTACCCTACGCCACAATATAAGCGAATGCTGTACCAATATCACAATACTGAATCACCATAGTTGAAACAAATGTCTCTTCGAAAATACACACAACCAATTCAGCCACGTTGCCACAATTAAAAAAGTAAAACACGATAAACACACCAAATCGATTATTCAATACACAATCCAGATTCGTTCCACGTCGGATGCCAACAAACACAGCCATCATCATAAAACCGTCCTTTTCAGGCTTCAGGAATTACGAGTCATTTTCTGTTGAATGTAAGCAATCTATTAATAATGGAGGCAGTCTGCAAAATCTGAATATTTTTTGATAAATTTTAGAGGGATATTGTTTTTATAGTATAAATGACTGATAAAATAAAATAGTTCCTTCTTAAACAGGTTTTTATTTGGACAAATTCTGTAAAAACGTTAAATTTGACCAATTATAATATTTATATATATACGTTTGTGAATATTTGAAGACCAATGAATTAATTGATTCACAGTAAACGGAAAACTGGTACGCTTGTCAAAAACTGAAATTTGTAAACCATTTTTAATCAAAATTTTTAGATCAAGATAATTAGCGAGCTTGTGATCATCATTAGTTTTCTTTAATACTAAAGAGTCAGGGTAAATTTCTGGAGAAATCACCCCAAAATCCCCATCGAAATTTAAAACAATTAAATCATCTATGTATCTGTATGCAATAAATCGAACATCAGCTGTATTGATATTATATTGAAACTCATAATAAAATACAAATAAAAATAAATTAGCGGCCGTAGATGAACAACTCGTACCCATCCCGATACCATTGATTTGCGAGTATATTTTGAAACCTGTATAAACATAATTGTTATAAAGACAGAAATGACATAATTTGAAAAATAAAGTAGAGTTAAAATCCCTGACATCTAAAACCAACTCAGCTGTCTTTAAAAGTGCTTCCTTTAAGCTATTAATAGGGATATTTGTAAATAAATTTTCGAAATCATAAGTTTGGATGGAATGTATATTATCACTTTTTATTTTCCTTGCTATTTCATAACTATTCGAAATTATCCAAAAGCCGTTAGTATCTTTGTATTTGTATTTTAACATGTTAAAAACTTTTTTAAGCAGCTCTTCGAATTTCTTATTGAAGTTATTACTAATACTATTGACACTACTGCATATAAACCCGTATTTAACCGGTATTTTATGAAATTTGGGGGAAATAAATAAAAATGGAAATGATAAGTTTTTATTGCAAGGAAAAGGAATTTTAGTTTGTTTAGAAAATGCCAGATGCTTTTTAATAAGTGTTTGTACTGAAGAATTATACATTTTGTATGTTAAACTATTATTCAGCGCTGCATTGAGCATTTCAGCATAATATTTTTTACAAATAATTGCAAAATTACCAACAGCCTTATCGACTGGACAAAAAACAAAAATTTCTTTCAACTTTGTTATTTCATTTCTAATTTCCGCATTGAGATTATGATATGTATATGCAGAATTATTAAAAAAACTATTTTGAAAAGATTTAAAATCATTTAAAATATGAAGTTTCCAATCAGTAAAAAGGGGGCTTGGTTTATTATATTTGTAACTTAAATTTAAAAAAAAAGTGTTCAATTCAGCTTTAAATATTTCCAATGATCTCTTTTGATTTAATATTTTATTAATACGATACTTAGTACCAAAATTCATTAAATTACGGAGGTATACGTTAGCAATAATGTTTAGACTTACAGTTACAATGTGCTGACTATTGCTATCCAAGAAAGTTAAATTTTCATAATCCTTACAATGGCAATCTAAATTAAGGTAAGAGTCAAGATTTTGAGAAACATTTCTGTAATTAAAAAGCGTACTGCCTAACGTTTTAGTATATATATAAGTTGAAATAATTGTAATATTTCTAAGTGGAAATATGCTATTATAATGAAAAATAATTTTACTCAACTGTAAATGATTAAAACTTTTTTGTTGAAATGTACATACAAAATAAACTTTATCAGTGCTTGAAGGTTTGTATACGCCAACTTTATACAGCAAAATATCAGTAACTAAATCTGTAAAATGCGAATTATCACACTTAAAACTTTTTAACCTATGCTGTAATCTCTTAAGAATTTTAAGTTTTAAACCAAATAAAATGGTTTTAAGTTCCTTGATATTATAACTATTGCTAAATACATTACATAGATCCTGTAAAATAATAGAGGGGTTTATGTCAGAATATTTTCTCTGTAATAATTTATTATTGTGACTTCCACGTCTACCTAAATTATAAAGAAACGAAGGTATAAATACTGATGAAAAAAGACTATATATACATGTAGAATGTCCAGTTTGATAACTTAACTTTGTATTCAGTCCATACGGTTATAAAGTTCTTAAACGAAGTATGTAAAAACTTTCACTCCTTAATCTGAAAGGATCATCTATAACTTGTTCTAAAACGTGAATTTTAACATTAATAAAGCCATGTATATGAAAGTGTCTAATTTCAAAAGACGAATTAGGATCATCTTTACTAGATGAAGATCTGTGGTTGTTCATTCTCATATGAAGCTCACCGGATGTTTCACCTACATATTTCTGATTACAAATTGTACAGGTTAAAAGGTATATGACATGTGTAATTTTTCAGAGCTGAAAATTTAAGTTAATCATACTATGAGTGTATGTATTAGCAGACAAATCTCCATTAGGTCAAGTTTTACATCTTTTATCATTACATTTTTCCAAAACCATAATTATTTTTTTTGTTATTCGTAACATATTTATGAATATTTTTATCGAGCGAATATACTCGTTGCAGAAACAAGAAAAATAAGAAAAAACAAGAAAAAGTGAGAAAAACGAGCCAGTCCAAAACCAAAAAAATAATAAAAAGCATTTTGTTTGTGATGTGATGGTTACTGCTTATATATATATGGATATATCTATATATATAAATCAACATTTGAACGGAGGGTGGTTTTGGGATCTGGGGGTCATGATCGGGGAAAATATACCAAAATTTTCCGGAATTGCTTTCCTCCGAACGGCTGCAATAGGTAGCTTTATACTTTTTTGTGTTGAAAGCTACCTAAAAGTATAAATCTACCTATTGCAGCCGTTCGGAGGAAAGCAATTCCGGAAAATTTCGATATATTTTCACCTATCATAACCCCCAGACCCCAAAACCACCCTCCGTTCAAATCTTGATTATATATATATATATATATCTGACCTATGTCATACGATAACGCTCTTATTTATAAATTAATTTGGATGAAACTAATTGTGTGTATTAAGCTCACCAATGCCTTGACCTAGTTCGTTGTCCAGCTTGGTCCGCCATCTTGTTTCAAGATGGCGGCCACTAAAAAATTTAAAACTAAAATAATTATACAAAAATATTAAAAATTCAAATTTATTTTTAAATTAAGTGTTAGGCCTTGATACAAGGATTCCAAAGCATTTTTTGTTTTACCTCTATCTTAAAAAATGGCTGAGATAGAGCAGTTTGAAATTCTAGGGTGGCTGGCATTTTCAAACAAGACAGCATATTACAACAAGTGGGTAAGTGTGACCGAAGATCGCTCAAAGGGTTTCGTTTAATATTCCTTTCAAAACACTTTATCCTTTCTTTAATAAATTCAAACAAATTTCATTTAGCAACAACAAGAAAAAAGTAATGTTTTTTATAAAGTAAAAATTTACCGGTCTATTTTTTCCTTTTTTCGAATATCTAAACCAGCCGGATAGCGGTCCAAGCCCGCTATTACATTCTGTCATAATAATATCCGTCATACGGACTAAATGCAATATTTAAAAAAATAATTTCAAAATTAAACAAATTGTACACCTTCAAAATGTTAAAATATGCGAATATTTACATAATCGGATTTTTATCACGATTCAATATGTTTCTCAAACTCATATATTTACTATTCTCTATTATTTATATTGATACTAGCTTTGTATTATTCGCAAACATTTGAAAAATTAGTTAAACTTCCTATATGACGTCAGATTTTCTTTTTAATTCTCTAATGACGTGTATTAATCTGCTTTGGCCACTTACACATACTCATACTCCTTGTATTATTGAAAAATCTTTGAAATTTTCCGTTTTATTACAACTATGACGTCAATCAATTTTTTTTCATATTTATCTTTTTTTTCAATTGGTGAAACTTTTTATTTCATTTTCATTTTTCACGTGAAAATCGTCTGATAGAAAATTAATTATTGTAGAAAGAATTTCATTGTTTATTTTAAATATTTGGCATCTGCAATAACGGAAAATGTTTCAATTTAATAGGAAAAGGCTGTTAGAATTTTGGTTTTTTATCTCTATTTATTAAAATAATACGAATTTTTCAAATTTTAATATTTTGAACTCTTCACAGCTGCTATTCAGATTTATACACTAAGTTTCAACTCTGTAAGTTACATACTTTTTTAGATTGGCTCTGTGACGGACAGACAACGGAGCGGGGGTAATAGGGTTTCGTGAGATGAACGAAACCCTAAAAAAGACCTTCCTTCTTTTACCGGGAGGAAAAGGTAGCTTTCCTATATCTTCGTTTTAAAATTTTAGCTAATGTTACTAGAAAACAGCAAGCTAAAATGCAAAGAAACCGTTTACAAAAGATTCGTTAATACTGAATTTGAAAAAGAAATTCACCAAATTATTGAGCTTTAGCCAAATTGGCATCATTTATGAAAACTTATTCTGGTCGCCAAATTTGGCGATATTTTATCAAACGTCGCCAAGTATTGGCAAGAATTTGGCGCTAACGGATATGAATATAGAGTTTTATGCGTATGATTGGGAAAATGATTAGAACAATGAAAGAAAATATTTTGCGAGAAATCGCGTTCACTAAAACTCATAATTTAATCGTTGTTTTTTTGTAATGTGCTGTTTTGTTTCAAATGTCAGCCACCCTAGAATTTCAAACTGCTCTATCTCAGCCATATTTTAAGATACAGGTAAAACAAAAAATGCTCTGGAATCCTTGTATCAAGGCCTAACACTTAATTAAAAAATAAATTTAAATTTTTAATTTTTTTGTATGTTTTTGTTCTAAAATTTTCAGTGGCCGCCATCTTGTTTCAAGATGGCGGACCAAGCTGGCCAACAAACTCGGTCGAGGCATTGGTGAGCTTAATACACACAATTAGTTTCATCTAAATTAATTTATAAATACGAGCGTTATCGTATGACATAAATCAGATATATATACATATATATGGATATATCTATATCTATTAATCAACGTTTGAACGGAGGGTAGTTTTGGGGTATGAGGGTCATGATCGGTGAAAATATATCGAAATTTTCCGGAATTGCTTTCCTCCGAACGGCTGCAATAGGTAGCTTTATACTTTTTTGTATTGAAAGCTACCAAAAACCAACGATTAATTTATGAGTTTTAGTGAACGCGATTTCTCGCAAATTATTTTCTTTCATTGTTAGCTAATCATTTTCCCAATCATACGCATAAAACTATATATTCATATACGTTAGCGCCAAATTCTCGCTAAACTTGGCGACAATTGGCAAAATATTGCGAAATTTTGCGACCAAAATAAATTTTCATAAACTAAGCCAACTTGTCTATAGCTCAATAATTTGGCAAATTTCATATTCAAATTCAGTATTGACGAATCTTTTGTAAACGGTTTCTTTGCATTTTAGCTGGCTGTTTTCGAGTAACATTAGCTAAAATTTTCAACGAAGATATAGGAAAGCTACCTTTTCCTCCCGGTATAGGCCGGAAGGACTTTTTTCCTTTTACAAATTATTCCCTTGCTTCAAGACTAGTAGTGCTCACCCCCTTAATTTTTTTTGTTATTACTATATTGCTGTTACTAGACATCTGTTATTAATACCTTATTCTTTAAAAAAATATTTTCCAAAAATCATTCTAAACATATATTTATGAGAAACTTTCATCTTATAGATTTCGTTTTGCGTGTTAATTTTGCTTTTTGCAGGCGTGAACGTCTTTTGTAAATTCACATTATCTTTTATAAATTTTCCAATCATTAAAAGTTTAATATTTCTAATCATTCTCTAGTAAGTCTAAAATATTAGTGCATTATTTATCACTTGATCACAAATGTCTGATGTTGAATCAATCATTGTAATGACACTTACATTGTTCATTCTCCATCCACAGTATGAATTTAAGCATTTACATTAAACATATTTTATTAAAGTCTAACGACTAACAGGAAATAAAACTGCATTGCATATGTATGTTTCATATTCATTTTATTTTTCTAGGCGTCTGTTTGATCGGTGTGAATGAATAGTTAAATTCATCACAGAACCAATTAAATCTACAGTTTTAACACTGTAAATTAAAATTCTGTCGCTAAAGAAAAATGTTTGTTTACTAAATAACATATGTTTTTCTGTGTGAAGTACATTAAAAGTGTAGGCAATAAACATTTTGGGGTGTTGTAAGGTTAGAAAATTGTTTTTTAAACCACATTAGATCTTTTCAGTTTTCACTTTTTCCAAGCTAGTTGAAAATTGTTAAGAGTTGAAACTTTCATGCCTGTAGTAATCAGTGTTTTCACTGAAATAATATAGCTTTCATTTCACAATAGCTATTTTGAGAAATAGTGATCAGAAAATAAGCGGAGGGTGGCATAAAATGGGTAAAACAGTAATATTGTATGAATTGAAATTTTCTCTATAATACAGTAAAATCTAACGGACATTCCCGAATAGCTGACACCTCTATTGTGACACATTTTCAAACCCCAACACATATATAGTTTATATCTTTTTACCTCTGAAAGGCAGGCACCTCCGAATAGCAGACAAATTCCCTGTACCCGAGCTGTCAGTTATTCAGCAGTTTTACGGTATAACATGTCTTTTGTCTATCCCACTATATTAAAAAAAAAGTAACGATTTGGAAATGTGCCAAATGATTTGGAAATGAACCAATGAAAATCTGCGTCGGTCTTCCCGGCTTTCTTTCTTTCCACTGTTGTTTTACTAAGTATTTCTTCAAATGCAGTATTAAGGGTTGAAACTAAAATATGAAGAAGAAGACCTTCCGGCCTGTACCGGGAGGAAGTGGTACCTTTCATAGTCCATGTTTTTAAAAATTCAACTCATTTTACACAAATTCGATTTTATTACATCCGAAGCTAAATGGCTTGGAACTCAATTATAGAAGATTCAATCTCGGTTTTCGTTAATACTGATTTTGAATGCACATTTCAGCACGACAGTTACAGCCAAACAAAAATCAGATTGTTTCAAAATGTCAGCCAACCTAGAATTTCAAACTGTCATATCTCTGCCATTTTTTAAGATAAAGCAAAAACAAAAATTTTTCCAGAATCCTTGTATCATAATCTAACACTTAACGGAAACAACTTTTTCAATTTATAGTTTTTTATTACTTTTTTGAATTTTTTAAGAAATTTAAAAAATTTAACTTGCCGCCATTTTGAAACAAGACATCGCATGAAGTTGGACAACGAACTCGGTCGAGACCTTGGTATGTTCTGTACACATGACCAGTCATATTCATATCGGTTAATAAATACGAGAGTTACAACAGCATAACAAATATCAGATTGTTTCAAAATCTCAGCCACCCTAGAATTTCAAACTGCCCTATCTCAGCCATTCTTTAAGATATACCAAAAACAAAACATGTTCCGAAATCCTTGTATCACGATCTAACAGTTAACAGAAACATTTTTTTAATTTTTTAATTTTTATGTACATATTTTTGAAATTTTAAAAATTAAAAATGTTTTAATTGGCCGTCATTTTG
The DNA here is from genome assembly GCA_963931845.1 of Maratus michaelseni. Lineage (NCBI taxonomy): Eukaryota > Metazoa > Arthropoda > Arachnida > Araneae > Salticidae > Maratus > Maratus michaelseni. The sequence goes on from OZ007600.1 coordinate 71,317,026, forward strand.
AAAGAAGATGGCGGATGAAGCTGGCCAACGATCTCTTTCGAGACCTTGGTATGTTCTATACACGTAATCAGTTACATCCAAATCGGTTCACAAGTAAGAGAGTTACAGCATAACATATGTTATATATATATATATATATATATATCAACATATATATTGAACGGAGGGTGGTGTTGGCGCCACTCTTGGCTTCTAATATCGCTTGGCGATGAATGTAAATCAGAAGTCGTTTGTTCTTCGCTTCGCACGGTGTCTCCATGGGGAGCTCCGAGAAAACCAATACTTCGTAAATAAAAAATGGTTCGTTAAAGTAAACAGAGGTGAAATTTTATAGATATTTACTTAATTACAGTCCACTAACCTTTTCGTAGTCAACATTATGGTACCGCTCGCGGAGAAAAATCAGTGATCGTTGGATTATATTGCGTTTTTGTTAAAAAAAAAAATCGAAACAATGGATGTAAAAGTGCTGAATCGAAGAAGGGGTAATATTAAAGCCCAAGTTACAAAGTTATCAAATTTTATAGCCGATGAGACAGAAAAAATAGACCCAGTGGATATTTTGAATAAAATCGAAAATTTGAACAAGTTAGAAGACAAATTAGACGATTTGAAAATGGAGTACTATAAAATTTTGAAAGACGAAGAAATAGATAAGTGTGAAGCTGAATTTGAAGGATTCGAGCAAGATCTCCAAAATCTCAAGGTTAGATTTAAAAGACTTATTGAGCTTTTTAAAAATGCTGATCTAATAAATGAAAATAATGGTGTTAAAACTAAAAATTTAAATGTTAAACTACAGCGCCTAGAATACATAGCGTGGAAACCGGCAAATGGTGTAATGCTTTAAAAAGTGCTAAAAAGTTGTAGCCTATAAATGTGCAACGGTGCTTCGATGATAATACTGCAAACAGAGACAAAACAATGCGTATCACGTTTTTTAGCCACATGCTTTCATAATTTTAAAAAAGCTTATAAAAATCACTAAGCCAGAGGAGAAAAGGATATAATTTAAGTATTTAAAATACTTACCCCCAGCCGAAACATTCTAAAACAATGTTTACGTTTAGAAGAGCTAGCAGATGGCGCTGCGAACCCATTCTAAAACTTTCAGCAACGTTGTACATTTATTGCATACAATTTTTTAGTACTATTTTGTAGCTGGTTTCCACACTATGTATTCTAGGCGCTGTAGTTAAACTACCGGATATTCCATTGGCGAAATTCGATGGTCCGTATGTAAACTGGGATTAACTTTAAGACTCAATTTAATAGTATAATTGATTCGAACGAATTGTTAACTAATGATCAAAAGCTCTTTTATTTGCAATCTCTCTTGTGGGGACAGCGAAGCAAATCCAAAGTACTGATGACACATATGAGTCATTATTTGAAGCACTTAAAAAATATTTGACAATAAAAGATTAATAGTTAACATTCATATTAAATCTTTATTAATGTTAGATAATATTTGTACTGAATCAGGTTTAAAATTAAGAATGCTGCTTGATTGTATTTTAAAGCATGTAAGAGCTTTAAAGGTGTTAAATGTCGAAATGCACAATTTTAGTGAAAATTTATTGATTAATATTATTTTGACAAAATTTGATAGAACAACATGCAAGGAATTCGAAATGACATTAACAACGACAGATTTACCCAGATGGGATACCTTTATCGAATTCTTGCAAAATCGTGTTCAAATATTAGAAAACCTACAAGAAACGCAAATAAATTCGCAAAAATTTAAAACCCAGAACAAACAAAAAACTTTTATTCTGAAATCTAATTCATGTTTTGTTTGTAAAAAATTGCATGCATTACAACTTTGCCCTGTCTTTCTAAAAATGACACCAATTCAAAGATTTGATGAAGTAAAAAAGAATAAACTTTGTATAACTTGTTTAAATGACTCATATCTACTCTCGAAATGCGGTTCAAAATATAACTGCCAGCTGTGTAATCTAAGACATAATGTATTACTTCATCGAGATAAAAATAAATCATTTCAAAATAAAACGTCATTAAAAAGCCCCGATTCTGAAGTCGAAATATTTTCATCGGTGCCAGACGGACTTCGTTCTGGTAAGGAAAATGATGAATCAAATAAACAAAATTTATCGGAAATATCTCAGAGTTTTCCATCACATAATAATGAAAGTAAAAAAGCAGTTCTTTTGTCTACGGCATATATTTATATTTATAGTCCGTTACATAAGTGTTTCGTCCAGGCTCGTAGAATTCTCGACAGTGCTAGCCAAGATAACTATATTTCGAAAGAGCTGGCCTTCTATTTGGGCTTGAAAAAAGAAAGAATAAATATTTCCGTTAGTGGATTAGATGGAAATGCCTTTAATGTGAAAGGGAAGGTTAATACGATAATTCGTAATAAGAATTCTTCCTTCTAGTAAATTTTTCGTTGTTTCTAAAATAACTGACTGTGTACCTTCTTCAAATATTAAAATTGATAAGGCATTGTTACCAAATCGGGTTTTGCTAGCTGATCCTACTTTTGACATACCGGGAAAAATTCATTTAATAATTGAGGCAGAACTCTTTTATGAGATAATAAAAGAAGGAAAAAATCGCATTTCACCAAATTTAATGTTTCAAAATTCGGTGTTTGGCCTTGTTGCGACTGGAACTGTTAAAAATCAAGATTTCTAACTCATATTGTGGATTGACATTTAATTCTGAAATTGAGAATAGTGAATCTAATCTTAAAAAATTTTGGGAAATAGAAAATATTTCACCTGTCCGTCTTCTAAGTAAAGAAGAAGAATTCTGTGAATCTTATTAAAAAAAAAAAAAAAAAAAAAAAAAAAAAACCGCACAAACGAGATGATATCGGAAGGTTTATTGTCGAAATGCCAACTCAAACTGAACAATTAAATTCATTGGGAAAATTGAAATTTGGCAGAAAGGCGTTTACAACAAACTGTAAGAAAATTGGAAAATAATAGTACTATGAAAAAACTTTATTGCAAATTCTTAAATGAATATGAAACATTGGAGCATATGGAGAGAATTTCAGTCGAAGACTTTCGCTCAGTAGTTTATTACATGCCTCATCATGGCATTTTTAAACCGGATAAATCCTATATATTCCTTTTAAATGCTAAAGGTGTAAATTAACAACATAATATAAATTAAAATAACTTTTATTAGTTGTTTTACATGTTTCGACTCTTTCCGAGTCATTTTCAAAAACAAAATGAGAATATTCCAAAGTTGCACGGGCTTTGAAGTTATTATTTTCATGTACTTTTTTAAAAATTACGCACGTTACCTATTGTTTTTTCACCTTTTTTTCTGGTTTCTTATTATTGGTGATATCCATGATTAATTTATTATATGGTGTACTTTAAAACCATTATATTACCATAAAGGTGATTCGCAAAAATACAAACTTTATACTTTTCAATATTATTCAAGCTTTTTTGAAAAATTAAAACACAGCTTTAAACGTTTCAATATCTGCTTAGTAGCCAAACCACCTAAGAAATTAAATAATATCATTTGCAGTAAAATTGACCCAATTAATTTTGAGAATTATTCAGGAGTATATGAAATACCTTTTATTAAAGAAGACGGATCCAAGAATTACTACATAGGCATGACCAGCAGGAAATTTAATTGCAGAAAAAAGAGCATATAGTTGATATTAAATATAATAGAAAAACTACAGCCCTGGCAAGATTATATCAAGAAGAAACCATCCAAATAAATTTCAATGAAAGTAAAATAATATTTCCCTCCAGTCTATACTATCCATCCATAACAAGAGAAACCATAGAGATACTAACACGCAAAAATACAATATGTAACGATGCGGCATCTTTTAATTTACCGAAACTGTGGCTAGAGTTACTCCATGGTCACAGATATGAAAATAAACAACGAAGTAAAAAAATAATAGATAACGTGCGTAATTTTAAAAAAGTACATGAAAATAATAACTTCAAAGCCCGTACAACTTTGGAATATTCTCATTTTGTTTTTGAAAATGACTCGGAAGGAGTTGAAACATGTAAAACAACTAATAAAAGTTATTTTAATTTATATTATGTTGTTAATTTACACCTTTAGCATTTAAAAGGGATATATTATTACAAGGTGTTATAATTTATTATACTGTCGGATAAATCCTCTACTAAATTAAGGATAGCCTACCACAACCGGAAAAAGCTTGAATGATATTTTGCTTTCCGGTGAAGTTAAGGAAGATCTTTTTGATATTTTGTTAAGATTTCGAAAATATAAGGTTGCTTTAACTGCCGATATTAAAAAAAATGTTTCGGCAGATTTTGATAGATCTTTCACAAAGGGACCTTCTACGCATTCTTTGGAAGGATTACGAAAATAATTCTATAATTGCCTTTAAATTGAATGCGGTCACTTATGGAACCAAATGCGCTCCTTTTTTGGCCATAAGGTGCATCAAACAATTGGCTTTAGATGAGAAGGATAGATTTCCTCTAGCGGCAAAGGCTATTCTATCTGATAGCTACATGGACGATATCGTGACTGGATCCCCAGATTCAGAGTCGGCAATTGCCCTAAAAAATCAATTAATTAACATATTTCGTTTTTGTGGAATGGCTTTGCACAAGTGGAATTCAAATTTGAATGAACTTCTAAATTATGATGAAATCGAAGATGTTTCCTTTTGCTCTAAGTCTGAAACTCCAGTTAAAACTTTAGGTGTGGTTTGGCAATCTAATAAAGATCAATTTTTGTTTAGAGTTTCGGTGAAAGAACAAGAATCATACACTAAAAGACAGGTTCTTTCTGTCATAGCAAAATTGTATGATCTTCTTGGGCTCATTGGCCCAATTATTTCCAAGGCCAAGTGTTATCTTCAAATATTGTGGCTTTGTAAAATAGGATGGGACGAAAACATTCCGGAACCCCTTGCTAGTGATTAGTGTAGCTTCGTAAGTCAACTAAAAACTATAGAAAATACAACAATAAGTCGATTTTAACTTCTTTCACAGAAGCAATATTTGTTCTTGGTTTCGCTGACGCTTCCATAACAGCTTTTGGTGCTGCAGTTTACGTATATTGTTTAAATTCATCCAACTCGACCACATCAAACCTCATTGCGAGTAAATCAAGAGTGTCACCTCTAAAAACCATTTCTGTGCCAAGACTGGAACTATGTTCCTGTTGGCTTCTTTCTCAACTTGTCTCCAAAATTCTCCCTTCCTTACAACTAGACATTCAAAGAGTAATTTTATTATCAGACTCAACAAAAGCATTGGCAATTGGCATGGATAAAATCCTCTGCTCATCTATTAAAAACTTTCATCGCAAATAGAGTCTCAAAGATTCAGTCTCTCACGGAACAATTTTATTGGAAACACATTCCTTCTAGCAACAATCCTGCTGATATAATATCTAGGGGAACATTTCCTCAAGAACTTTTAGATATGGAACTGTGGTGGAAAGGTCCATTATTGCCTAATAATCTCTTGGACTTGACAGAAAAGGAGAAAAAAACTGACCTTTCAAATAATGATGCATATTTAAACGAACTGAAATCGAACTGTAAAATTAATTTGTATCTTATGAACAATCACTTTAATGATTTTCTTAACAAATTTTGTGATTTAAGTAACAATTATTTTAAGTTAATTTGTATTTTAGTTTATTTTTATAGATTTATTTATAATTGCAAGCACAAAGAAAGGATTGTAGGGCCTATTACAAATGAGGAATTTCACCAAGCAAAACTAAAATTGGTTAAACTAGTGCAGGTAATGTACTTCGCAAGGGAAATGAAGGCGCTCAAGAAAGGTGAGAAACTAAAGGATAGTCGAGTAAGTAATTTAAATCCTTTTCTTAATAGGGATGAAATAATTAGGGTTGGTGGTCGTTTAGACCAATCAAATTTATCTTATAATAAAAACATCCTATTATTTTACCCAAAGATCACAGGCTTACACTTTTAATTTTCCAGTATTTTCACTTAAAAAAATTGCATGTTGATGCTCAAACCTTGCTTCATTTTGTGAGACAAGAATTCTGGCCTTTAAATGGCAGAAACCTAGCCAAAAAATTGTGCATAATTGCATTGTTTGTTTTAAAAACAAACCTAAAATGGTAGAACAAATTATGGCCTCGTTACCTAAAGAAAGGGTAAATATCTTTTCCCCTTTTACAAATTCAGGCATTGATTTATGTGGCCCATTTTATATATATATAAAACAAAAAAACGTAAAGGAGTTTTAGTAAAATTTATGTCGCAATTTCCGTCTGTTTTGCTACTCGTGCAATTCATTTAGAAATAATAACAGATTTAACTTCTGAAGTCTTAATAGCTACCTTAAAAAGATTTGTAGCTAGGCGCGGAATTTGTGCCACCATCTCTTCCGATAATGCCTCTAATTTTGTTGGTGCAAATTCAGAATTGAAAAAATTGCATAAAATTGTACAATCCGAGGAATTGGCTGCTTACTTATTGGCTAATTCAATTTCTTGGAAATTCCTTCCTCCTAGAACCCCTAATTTTGGTGGCTTGTGGGAGGCAGGAGTAAAATCCTTTAAGCACCATTTAAAAAGAACTATTGGAGATTTAAAACTAACTTTTGAGGAATTTTTAACTGTCGTTAATCAAATCGAAGGTATTTTAAACAGTAGGCCTCTAATACCTTTATCTTCGGATCCAAACGATTATGAAACGTTAACCCCAGGACATCTTTTAATCGGCCGCCCTATAAATAGCATCTGTGAAACAAACCTGACTGACCTTGCCAATAATAAACTTAGTCATTGGCAGCGAGTTACAAAAATCAATCAATTAATTTGGAAAAAATGGAGTAGAGATTATTTAAATAATCTCCAACAGCGTACAAAATGGTTAATTGAAAAACAAAATATGAAAATTGGAACTTGGTTTTATTAAAGGATAGTAATTTGTCCATGTGTACCTGGTCAGTAGGTCGCATTCAAGACGTTATTTATGGGAGTGATGGTAAAATTAGGGTCGTACTTGTTAAAACTCCAAATGGTATATTCAAACGAGCAATTTCTAATATTAGTATTTTGCCCATAAATGATCCTTTATTATAATGTAAATATTTATTTTTCTTATATTTCTTGTGCATTTATATTTGAAAATTTTTGCAGTAACTTTGTATTTTAATATTATAATTGAATTGAATTGTATATTTGTATTATTGATTGAATTGAAACTTGTATTAGAATTGAAGATTTATTGTTAAAAAGAAAAAAATTAATTGTTTACAACGACGGACATTTGTTAAAGAAATGTTGCTGAAATAAATATTTCAGTGGTGGCCGGTATGTTGACGCCACTCTTGGCTTCTAACATCGCTGGGCGATAAATGTAAATCAGAAGTCGTTTGTTCTTAACTTCGGACGGTGTCTCCCATGGAAAGCTCCGAGAAAACCAATACTTCGTAAATAAAAAATGTTCTTTAAAGTAAACAGAGTTGAAATTTTATAGATAGTTACTTAATTACAGACCACTAGCCTTTTCGTAGTCAACAGTTGGTTTGATCGGTGAAAATATACCAAAATGTTTTGGAATTGCTTTCCTTCGAACGGCTGCAATAGGTAGCTTTTTGTATTGAAAGCTACGTCAATTCGTCACAACGAAAATGTTTTTGAAGGCTATGATGATAAAATAAAAACAACTTAGTAAAAATGTTTAATGATAATTACTTTTTGAGATATAGAAGATTATAACTAACAATTTACATGTGATTATATCTAAAAAAACAAATTATCATTAAATAATTTTACTAAATTATTTGATCATCATAGCCTTCAAAAACATTTTCGTTGCTACGAATTGACGCTGCGACAAACTGACGCTGCGATGAATTGTGCGCGCGAATTGACGCGATACCATTTATAATATGATAAATTTGTGTTGTAGTTTTTTCAGTGAGCCTCAGCTTTCATGCCTGTTATTACAGTTTTAAAATAAATTTAATTATTTAATGCGTTTTTAGTTGTAAAGCAGTGTTTCTAAGACAATACTTATCACACGTAGCCTGTTTTAACTATCTCGTATGTGCTTTCTTTTAACAATCTCATATTTCTCTTTTTACCTTTCTGCAATCTAATGCCTCTTTTTGAATCACTGTGCTCTTACATTAAATTTGTTCCTTGAGTTCAGAAACTTTGTGCTCTTAAAGAAACAAAATAAAACCCCTTAAAAATGCATCAAATACCTACATATTTTCTTCAGAATTTTTCTGCAGAAATCATATTTAATTTTCTACAGATACAAGCATTAATTCAAAAGTTTATTCTAGTATATGAATGTAAATTACATTAGCACAGCACATATTTATATCAGCTTTCAAAATACATTATTGCCAATACAATAATTGCAGACTTATTGAATGTAAAAAATCCTACCTTTTTAGACCCAAAAACTATTTTTACGAAAACAAGTTGGAAATTGTACGTCAAACGTGACAAATGAGGTGCGTTCGTACTATAGCTAGTTACATAAATATTCAGATCTTGATGATTTTTAATTCTGCGAAATGAATTATATCGTCTGCAGATTCATTTCTGTCATAAAATAAGTATCTCGGTCGCTTGACGATTAAACTTCGAAAGCTCCTATAACAAAAAAGCACCTATTAAGAAAAAAAAATTCAAATTTCTTAATAAATATTTTTATTAATATCTCCTAAAGTTTTGATTCGATTTTAATAAAATTTGAAATGTCTCGACAAAATTCTGCAAAGATAATATCTTTTAAATTGCAAACCATTCGGTTGGGTAGTTTTTGCGTTGTTATATGCGGACGGACGGACAGGCGGACAGACAGACAGACAGACGGACGGACAGACGGACGGACCAAGCGACGACTATAGGTGCTACGTATTTATATAATTACGAACGCACCTAAAAAATGCAAATACCCTTTTTGATATATATTTTTATATGTATCCTTTTTAACATTATCCAAAGCCACTTTGAAGTGATGTCAAACTGTACAGCAAAATAAAATTGCTGCATATTATGTTGTATTTCTTTCGAACTTTTTTTTTTCACAGTTTATTTGAATTTAATATTTGACTAATGTTAATTCGTAATTTTAACGTTAATTTTAATGTTAATTCGTAACTTCTTAACGTAAAATTTCATAAATGTTGCTGTTTTGTTTATTTAAAGTTTTTCTAGGGACTCTTTCCTTAATCTGGAGAATTTTTTTAAATTAAGTAAATTTAGAATTTTTTCTCGTAGTTTAAATGTATTAAATTACTAAACTTATGATTTAACTGATTAAAAGTTTAACAGTATGACCCTTTGACTTTCTCTTTTTATAGAAACAGTTAATATATAGAATTTTTTACATACTATTTGGCTTTCAGTCTTTGACAATAGACTGTTTGGCATTGGAAGATTTTCCCTTTTAAATGTTCGGGAACCTGTTCTGGCGTGCTTAGTTCATTAATAAAGAAAATAGATATGAAAGACATAAATATGTATATATATATTTTTTTTAGGTGTGTTCGTAATTATATAAATATGCAGCGTAGCACATATAGTCGTTGTTTGGTCCGCATATAACATCACAAAAACTACCCAACCGAATGGTTTGAAAGTTAATATATATAATCGTTGCAGAATTTTGTCGAGTCATTTCAAATTTTATGAAAATCGAATTAAAATTTAAAAAGACATTAATAAAAGTTTTATTCATTCTATTAAATTCTTTCACACGTAATCTATATAATAATAAAAACGCAAATCACGTAAGTGGGAAAAGCAAATACCGGCTGACAATTTCTTTGTTCTTATGCCAGAAGGCCATTTTTATTCAAAATTATTTTTCGAATAAAATTTGCATAAAAGCTACATTTTTAGAAAGATCATAAAAAAGAAATGTTTGTTTGAGAGACGAGTTGCATTCAAATATGTATAGATTCTGAGAACTTAATAATAGATATTGAATATTTTACATTCAGATATTGAAAATTGCATGTCTCAATCCATTAACCTATTGGGTACATTTGACGACTGAGACTCGTCATCAGTATTGTCCACAATTTTTTTTTTTTAAATTCAGAAATTTCGAATTCATATCAGAAAATTCAAACAGTACTTCTCGCTTCTTTTTAATCAGTGAATATCTGTCAACAAATACAGAAAAAATACTATTCCAAATTTCTGCTGTGTCTGTTCTGTAAGTTTTTTTTTTCAAGTAAATCTGCACCCAAAGGTTAAAGAAATAAAGACAAGAGATTCGTTCTTTATGAGTCATAAAAATATTAAACCGTGGAGGTAATCATTCACAAAGCAAGATCTCCATGCAGCGTTGTTAAATGTCGAAAAAACTCGCATCTATAAACATTGCATACGTAATAAGAAAAAGAAAGGACGTGCTCATCTCGCTCATAGCAGACGATTTAATTCCTTTCACTAAAATAATAAGGTTGATTTATTTTTTTACTTTGTAAAAATAGTTATAAGATGAACGCACTTCATTTGTCACGTTTAACGTACAATTTACAACTTGTTTTCATGTTTAAAATATTTTCTGTCAATAGTTAACATTTTCTGGTGACCCCCAATTACTAAACTTCAATTTTAACTTTAAACCTGTGTGTGGCTTGCTAGTTTTTTGTTAAAGTGTGTCTGTGACATTGATATCAGGATTTTTCTAGTCTCAACTTAAAAATATTTTTTCAGATTCACCGGGGAAAAAAAAAATCTGATTATGCTAAAGGTTGTTTATGTAACCAAGTTTATTTGAATTTGATTTCCCTTTTCAATGTCATGAGTCAGATTGCAATAGATTTGTTTTAAAATGTTGTCTCTTGATAAAGAAATATATTTTTGCTAAAACAAATATCTTTAAATGATTGAAGTCTCTGGCATTTGTGATGTAAGGGAATGTTGGGATTCTTGGCATATTATGCAAAGTCCGGGGTCCCGGAGCATGAAGTTTTGTTTGGGATTTCGGCATATTTGAAAGGTTTGAAAGAAAAGTCTTAATTTTTATTTTCTTGGTTGAGTGTTTCTGGAAAATAGAAGTTTTGGAAGTGGCAGGTATGTGATCAAATAGGTTGAATGTGAAGTTCCCCCCCTTTTATTATCTTGTGTTTTTGCAATAATTTAAAAAGATCCCTGGATATAGGTTGTAACTAGAGAATTTTTCGTTAATTTGTTTTGAATGCAAGATTATTTTCCAGTTTTTAGATTTTTTTCTAATTCTTCAGAATCAAAAACATCTGAAAATAGAATCTTCCGATTTACTTCCAGACATGTTAACACTAAAATCTTTTTCATTTGAGCTGCTTATCATAGAAATGTATAAAATGAAAAAGATGTAGATGTCTGAAGATGTGTTCAGATCTGAAACAAATAAATCAAATGTTCAGACTTTTACAAATTCTTCAAATTAAGCATTCCGATGTTAAAATCAAGTTTTTAACTGATTTCACAAATGCCAGAGTCTTCAATCATTTAAAGATATTTGTTTTAGCAAAAATATATTTCTTTATCAAGAGACAACATTTTAAAACAAATCTATTGCAATGCGACTCATGACATTGAAAAGGGAAATCAAATTCAAATAAACTTTGTTACATAAACAACCTTTAGCATAATCCGACTTTTTTTTTCCCGGTGAATCTGAAAAAATATTTTTAAGTTGAGACTAGAAAAATCCTGATATCAATGTCACAGACACACTTTAACAAAAAACTAGCAAGCCACACACAGGTTTAAAGTTAAAATTGAAGTTTAGTAATTGGGGGTCACCAGAAAATGTTAACTATTGACAGAAAAATATTTTATTAGCTGCTTATCATAGAAATGTATAAAATGAAAAAGATGTAGATGTCTGAAGATGTGTTCAGATCTGAAACAAATAAATCAAATGTTCAAACTTTTACAAATTCTTCAAATTAAGCATTCCGATGTTAAAATCAAGTTTTTAATTCTGTGCTGACATCTATTAAGCACTTAAGCATTTAAAATAATCTCGAGAGGAACAAAATCAAAGAAACCTTTATATATTAGCTATTGTTATGACAACTACTTCTTACTTTTTTTAAAATTAAGGCAAGAGAAACCACCAAAGGACCTTATTGCGATGGAAGAAGTATCAATAAACATTTTCCAAGCTCTCATTAGAAGATGCTATTTCTTAATTTTTACTAGTTCCGACTAAAACCGATTATATGAATATTCCAGATTCTTTCACTTTCTTTTAATTTATAGGTTTAGTTTATTCTATGTGAACTAGGTGTTTTAATATATCCAGCGACAGTGAAATATCTGATTGCTGCTTGTATTAATACAGTTGCATATATTTCAAGATGTTTAACACTAAGAAATACTAAAATGTGAAATGAAAAATATAAATAAATAATGTAGCATTCAACTGCGTATTACATCATTTCTGACTCAATAAATGTAAATGTTTAAATGTATATTCTTACTATTAAAAACCAAATTATTTCTTATATAATACTCATACTGTATATAATACAATACGAGTAAACATTCAATTCAGCGAGTACATATTCTATTACAGAGGCCCTTTTATTATAACAATGAAAAAGTTCTGAAACACATTTGCGGGAAAATTAAAGAAACCACTATAAAAAAGATACTTAATCTTAAATTATATATTATGATCTGTTAAATGAAGTTCAACGGAAGGTAGTAGGTTGGTAGTTCAAGATTATCACGTAGTCCAACACCTTCACCATTCAGAAATATGCAAATTTAATAAAATTTTCACATGTAAATGCTGAGAAGGCATTTAACGGATTGTAAGAAATGATCTTTTTAATTGGGAGAATGGGAGGACTGCAAACTTGCCGAGTTGTAAAGCTTTCATTTCGATCAGGTGTGTCCATGCACTTTAAGTTTTCTACATATCTCTTAAAAGTTGCAAAATATAACAAAATTTTTCTTGACTTTATAGCATATTTTCTATATTTTATTTTTGCAGAAATAGGATATTCTGCATTTTGAAGGTATTTCAAGCATGACAAAATAAAGATCTTATGGAAGTTCCATGTTTTTAATTGCAAAATTATTCACATTACATCAGTTTGTTCCTTTAATTTTCCCCATCATTGTATTTTTCCATTCACACTATGTTACTTTTACAGAGCTGTTAACTTATGTATTCTCTGTGTAATCATCGATTTATTTCCTATAAAATAAAAAGCATATTTGTGCTTCAAATTAAAAAAAAAGCTTCATCTCATGTTATTGATGAAATTATTGAACAGTCTGAGAGAAAATAATTGAAATTCAGGTGCAGTGAGATGGCTTTGAGATGGAGAGCTCTGCTTTTACACTGAATACAAAAGCGACATGTTAGTATCACATGTTTCAATACCTGGTGTAAAGTATCTAACTTTTTTTTTTATATATTTCGATTTCCCCCCCCCCCCTGAAATTAAGCTGTAGAATAGTTACCAACTGTTGTAGATTTTCAAAGTAATTATATCTCTAATTAGATGATAATAAACCTATTTTTATTAATTAATGTAATTGAATTAAATTATTGAATTTGCAGAATTTTATTTTTAAATAATAGCATAATCAAACATCTTTGCAGTTTTTTGGCATCAATAATTTGTAAAATCACAATCAAACTTTAATCACAATTTGCACAGAATCCGGAGTGTAATGTATTGTGATTTATTTTAGCTTAATAAAAAATCATCTCAAAATTAGTTGGATAATTTAAATGCACAGGGTTCATCTGTACTCTCATTTTACGAGATACAAGTTTTGTAGCCAGTTTATTTCTAAACTAAATCATTAAAGGCTGTAGCCGGGTTTCATAGTAAAATGTGCTATTGAGTCAACCGGGTTGAATCTTACAAGAATCGATAGCCTTTCAATAGAGATGCGTTTTTACCAAGTTTGAAGCTTATATCTTAAGCCCATGGTGGTTGTAACTCTTAATGTCCGTTTTGGAAAAAAGTGCATTGTGACGAAACTAGTGCTCGAATTTCACTAAAAAAAACAGGGATGTGTAATATTACCATACAAATAGTGGATATTTTCCTCAGATTTGTTTCAGGAAAATAACAAGTTTTACATTTTCTTGTTTTTAATTGAACTTTTTAATTAAGAACTCATCGAAATATTTCAGTGACTACCTTCATTCTTTAACCGCGAATACTACGAGGTATGATTTACATTCAACTCTCTACGTTGGGTACATCATACAAAGAAAGAAAAAAAAACTTATTCCAGGAGGGGAGGGGGGGGGGATGGAGAGTTGCATGTGCTATTACGAGGGCATGCACAGTATTATCTACAGGTTACGTATATAGCTATGTTATTGGTGGTAATCATTTGAAGGAAACCATTGTGTTTTGTCAGTTGACTTTTTTTTGGGTGGTATAGTTTTCGACTTAGTTTGACTTAACACTGTTGTTGATTAATGTTTGGAAAGGTTTGTAAGTGACATATTTTAATTCATTCAACGCACCGAGTTATATTTAATTGAACTATTATATATACAGAGCTTGATTACCAACGGAGCAATCTTCCACCAGTAAAAATGAGTAGAAATTTTGTTCTTATTCAAGACAGTAATTTTTCATGAATAGGGCATTTTAAATGACAAAAATATCTAGTAAAATTTACTGGCGGAAGTTTTACCCGCTGGAAATCGGGCTCTGTATAAGTATATACAATAGCTAAATATAACTCAGTTCACTAAATGAATTAAAATATATCACTTACGAACATTTCAAAACGTTAATTAAGAACAGTGTTAAGTGAAAATACGTAGGAAATTACACAAATAAGTCAACTGTTAACTAACAGAACACAATGGTTTCCTTCAAATGCTTACCACCAACAGCATAGATAAACTGTACATAATACTGCACATGCAATAACACACTTAACCTCAACCTCCCCCCTTCCCCCTTCCCCCCCACACACACTGGAATAAGTTTTTAATTTTTTTGTATGATGAATCCAGCGCAGAGTTGAAACTCATATCAAATATACATCATACCTCATAGTATTTGAGGTAAAAAAAATGAAGGTGGTCACCAAAATATTTCTATATGTTCTTAATTAAAAAGTTCAATTAAAAACAAGAAATGTAATAAAACTTATTCCTTTGCTGAAACAAATCTGAAAAAATACCTACTATTTGTATGGTACTCTTACACATCGCTGATATTTTTCGGTGAAATTTGACCACTAGTTTCGTCGCAATGCACTTTTTTCCAAATCGCACATTAAAGGTCATAACTGCTAATTAGATTGAGATATATACTTCAAACTTAGTAGAAACTCATCTCAACTGAAGGGCTATCAATTGACTCGACCTGGTTGACACTAGGGCATATTTTACTATGAAACCCGGCTATACCCTTTTATCAAATACCATAGACTATAGCACACATGGGTGCTGATTAGGTTTTAGCGTGTATGGTGCAACAGATGGCACTTTTATGCTGAATTTTTCACAATTTACCTAACTATATATCAGCATCTCTGGTGAAATTTCATTAAACTTCACATTCATTTAACCCTTGACATAAACTGGCGATAATTAGATTTAGGTGTATTTCGCCCAACAGGTGACGTAACTTGGTCGCATTTTTAACGATTTCATGATAGCCAGATTTTGGTATGTTTGGGATTGAATTTCACCAAATTTAATATGCAAGATTATGAGTAACTAAGATCTTCCCTATTCATTATAGCCAATTTATTTGACTTATCTGTCTGCAATACAATTATATCAAATACATTATATGATATAATTAATCATATAATCATTTATCATATAATAATCAATTATATGATATAATTGTATTGCATACAGATAATTTCATCGACAACGGATTTTATTAAGAAAGTGAAACTTTTTCAGATTACTGACAACAGCATTTTTGAGAGTTTGGATGTGGTTTCGTTATATCCATCTGTAGATATGAATGATGTGGGTTTGTTCCTGAAAGAATCTATTAATGGTAATGATTCTTTTAACATAAACACAAAAAACACTTATTTCGGGATTTAATCTTATCAAAAACGATTTTCAGTTTGATAATATTTATTATAAACAAAAGGTTGGATTACCAATGGGCTCCCCCATTTCGGGTTTACCTGCAGATTAAATTAAGACCCATTAAAAATATGCTTAAAAGCATTTAGAGGCAAAAATTTTTAATGTTTAATTAAACGATACTTGAAACGTGTGCATTTAATTTGTAAAAATAAAACTCTCTCTATTAGAATAATTTATTTTATTTCATATATTTTTCAAAAGATAAATACAGCAATAGAATAATAATGAGTCCAAATCCAAGAACATTAATATACAGTTCCAAATATTTAAAAAGTTGGTGCCCTAGCTTTGCAGAAAGTTTTCAACGGCTTGCAGCAAGTCTGGGACGTTCCGATTTTCTCCTAAATAGTAAAATATTAAGAAAAATTAATAAATAGTATGCAAGTTTTGGAAAAAAAAGGGGGGGGGGAGATTGAATTGCGCTTACCTGCTGTCACCTGCTTGGATTCTTCCCTAAAAAGAAAGAATACTTAATACATATGGTTTAATGGCCAAAAATGTCAGTTGAGGCTTACTCTAAAGACCCGAAAAGTTTAGTTTCTGTTTGTCTGTTCTGCGATAACTGCCGCAAAAAGTACATTATAAATTTGTAATTATGTAGGTGACATACCTGGATTTACCCATGCTAAAATTTTCTAAAATTGGTATTAAAATATTAAAGATTAATTTGGAATTTTCTGAATTCCCATAGAAAAGAAAATTGTCTAATTTTTTGAACGAATCAACCAATTTTATCCAAATAAATCAGAGTATGTCACCAGTATATACAGTGTGTCTCATAAATATAAAGACAGATGTTTTTGAAATTACATTTTATTAAATAAGTATAAGAATTAGATTTCGAGATATTAATATTTTTTGTAAATATTATTTCGAAAGTATTAGTATCTTTATATTTATGAGACGCCCTGTAGGAGCACTTGGGAGACTTGATCCCCTTTTCAGTTTTTAATTTTAATTTTGGAAAAAAAAAACAAAATTTAAAAATGTTTCTAGATATTATTAAAGGCTTATGTGTCTTTAATGTTGTAGTAATTTTTTATTTTTGAAAAACCATTTTTAAAATAAAATATAAATTATTTTCCAAAAAAGAAAAAAAGGATCAAGTCTCCCCACTTACAGGGAGACTTTATCCCTTTCCAAGGGAGACTTTATCCTTGAAACAGATGCATTGAAATGATTCAAATTAAGTTGTAGAAATCAAATTTATTGCTGACTAATATGTAAAAAAGGGAGAAAACGCAAAAAATTCTACATTTGGTAAAAATAGCTGTTTTTTATATGAATGATTATTGCTAAAATTAATGATAAAAAAACATTTTCAAAGCTTTAAAAGTCAAACGTAAATGTTAAAATTGTTCCAATTTGAAGAGTTCCACCAAGCATGACTGGTTTAGGTACTTTTTTGACAATGTTCGTCATTGCCCACAACACTAATGTAAACATTTTCTGGATAAATAAGTTGGTCGGATTAAATTCTCTTTTTTTCTTAGAAAATTGATTTTGCATTCAGATGATGAAAACTTTTTTACAATTTTTTGAATTTACCAATTTCCTTCTTTCCTAGAAATCGCACAATGACAAAGTCCCTTTCATCAATTGACAAATTTTGTGGATCTTCGATAATTTCATCAGAATGTTCATTAAGTGAATCTGTCTCGGTTGAATCATGAACACTACAGCTGCTCTCACTTTCGGAAGATTCGGGGGCTTTCGTTTTTAGTGTTTACTTTTCTTTCTTGAGATGAAATGAGTTTTTCTTGATTTATGTTTTTATTCGGTCGGCGATCTTGTATTTCTTCTCCAATCTGTTTTTTAGTTGGTGTGTTTGTCAAAATTTTTGAAGATCCTTTATTTTTCCGTTTTACATAATTAAACTTTAGGGAAGGCTTGTATGTCTTCTGGAGTCACTATGTTTGGTTTAACTGTAATTGTATTACTGCTTGTTGGGGTTAATGGTTGATCTGTGACGAAAGATAAAAAATCATCTTTAGAAAAAATATTCCTGTTTAAGGGATATATGCCAGTGATTTTAAATCCATTTATTATGTTAGTTGGCATATTGGCTTTAGGATAGGCAATTCCGTTCAATTCAGAAATTCGATAAATTGTTATTATTTGAGCAGAATGATTAGTGTGTATAGGGGACTCTCCCAAGTCTCCCCTATTTATCTAAAAATTAATCGGATGCTTTTTGTGGCAGTTATTGTGCAAAAATGAAACTAAACAGACAAACCGACTAAAAACATTTCATGTCTCCACTTTAATCCTAAACTATCATTTTACAAATAAATAAAGAGTGGAAATCCAATAAAAAAATTACTTTGATACTGCGTCAACAACGACAATACTTTTCTCAATAGCTGTTTTGGTATCAGCAAGGGATTCCAATAATTTGGTCACCAACTTCTAAAAAATGAGAAAACAAAATTTATGTACATGACACCTGTACATGACAAATTACAGATACGTCCCACTGATTTAAATATTTTCCAGGCACATTTTTCTTCATGACAATTAGTCTGGTTTAAGGGTTTTTTTTTTTTTTTTTAACATGACATTTATTATTATGATGGAGATTGTTAATACAGAAAACTATTTAACAGATTCTTTTTTATATTTGCGGGAATGAAGAGGGGCAAGGCTCTAATTACATTTAAGCATCAAGGTGTATTTCTAGAAAGCAGTTACCAGAATTTCCGAATAATAGTGTAAGCCAAATTTCAAATTAAGTTCCTAGCTTAACCATATGAATCAATCTTTAAAGATGTATTGCGATCCTCCTAATCACTTATTTGCTGAAGGCCACTTGAACACCCCCCCCCCCCCCCCAATCTCGGCCCGTTCTTCAAGGTTTTTTCTCTAACTCTGCCCCGTTCCGTTTCCACATCTCAGCAACTATCTTTCCGATTTCAACGCAAGTGATTTCAAACATTATAATTAATTTAATAGTCACCCTTTATAACATTAAACTAAATTTATGAGTAGCGGTTACCACTATTTACGAATAACAGTTTAAGCCAAATTTGTAATTAAATTAAAAACTTAAGGAAACTAACGAATTTTGAAAGATGCATAGTGGTCCTTCTAATTAGTCATTTGCCGAAGGACACTTGAACAACCCCTCCCCCCCCGGACCGTCCTTCAAGGTTTTTTTCTCTAACTCTGCTCCGTTTCCATATCTCAGCAACTATCTTTCCGATTTCAATACAAGTGATTCCAAACATTATAATTAACTTAATTGTCACTCTTTATAACATTAAACTAAAATTATGAGTAGCGGTTACCAATATTTACGAATAATAGTTTAAGCCAAATTTGTAATTAAGTTCACAGCTTAAGCAAACGAACGAGTTTTGAAAGATGCATAGTGGTCCTCCTAATTAGTCATTTGCTGACGGACACTTAAACAACCCCTCCCCCTCCCCCTCCTGGCCCGTCCTTCAAGGTGTTTTCTCTAACTCTGCTCCGTTTCCATATCTTAGCAACTATCTTTCCGATTTCAACGCAAGTGACTTCAAACAAGAATGAAAAATCGTGCGTCAAGCATAGATTATGTAACACATTCCAACACTTCCAAAATAGCTTTACAAATCTTTACCGTCTAGTAAGGTGAAAGATTATATCTAAGTAAACAATTTGGAAAATGCATAACATATTTAAAAACCAAATTTCAGGAATAACCAAAAATATTCTGAAAAATATCCGAATTCTTTTCTGCAGCCCTGTATATGATCTATAGATTTGTGTATATTCTACATAGAATGCTTAATTTTAGTTCAGTTAGGAAACGCGTAGCACAGTTTATAATTCCCCTTCTGGAATTTCCGTCAAGAAACGGAAATGAACTCGACAACTTTTGTGCTTCCCTGTATATTATCTATAGAATTTATACTCTCCAAGTAATAGAAAAAATGAATTAAATTTAAAAACGCGTTGAGAAACTGAAAATGTCAGAAATTGTTAGCAGTACCGAATATATTTTTGTGTCCCTGTAAATGAACGATGAACCTATACACACAATATTCTATAGCAACCCTCTTGTGATGAACCTTAGTGATATATATCAATTTCAATATGTTTCAAATAGTGAAACATTAAAATAAAATACAAACGATTTTTCTCCATAGACGATAATGCAACTTTCTTCTTGAGTGAATTCTTTTGAGTGTCCCTGTAAAGGAATTATAAGTGTTATGCATACCCTATTCTATAACAAGTATCTTGTAGTGCAACTCAGTGATATATATATAAATTTCAATATGTTTGGAATTATCTATCATTAAAATAAACTGCAAGTTATTTTTTCCATAGACCGTAATGTAACAGAATTTTTTCAAGTGTCATGTAAAAAAACTATAAGTGTTACACACTTCAATTTTAATACCGAACATGCCATAGTAAATCTCAATAACATATATATCAATTGCATGACAATTCGAATATATTTATGAGAGTTTGAGGACGAGCGGACAGACAGGTAGACAAAACGAATTCATAAACATTTTTCAACTATGTTGGAAAGTGTTGAAAATACATGATTCTCAATTTGCACGGATTATTGATCATTGAAAAAATTTGCGAAAGTATAAAATTTAAAATATGGATCCACACTAATTCTAAATTTTATTATTGATTAAAAACTGTAAACGTTTGAAAAAAAAAAAGAATTTATTTTGAAGCATTGTTTTGCATAGGCCATTATTATAACTCAAATGTGGTAACTACGGTGTATTGAAAAAATTAATTTGTACATAAACAACATACTGGGTAATTATATAAAAATAAAAGTACAAATTTGGTTTTTTTATGCTGCGTAATATATATTGTCTATAATGAATTATTTAATAAATTTTACATTTACTATCATTTTCAAGTTTTTGTAGTAATGTATGAAGAAAAGAAAAAGACTTTTGAAACACATCAAATAAAAGTATATTAAATGATAAGGAATAAAATGTAGGTAAAAAATTTGAAAAAAAAAAAGCGTAATTTTTATATCTGAAAATTTTAAAGTGTTTTCTAAATTTTATTGTTCCACTCATTTTAAAATTTGAAGGAGTTTCGCGTCATACGTAATATGCAGGTGAGTGGAAAAATAAAACGTTTCAAATAGTTTTCCGTGTTAGCTGGTATAATTGTATGTTTTTCTTTCCATTCAGACCAGAAAACTTTTCTGATTAAAGCAGGATTCTGCTACAGACAATTTCATTTTCACAGATTTTAATGTGTAGTATAATTTTGAAGAATTGTAAGATGTTTACGCAATGCACGAAAGCATTACAGGTGACTCTTAGTTTCGGAATCCTTAACTGGAATATATGTGCCCTATAAACGTAGGAAAAGCATAAAAAAAGAAGCTTCTAAAAATGCCTTATCATATTGGTTTATTTTTATTGGTGAATTAAAGACATCAACAATGAATTAGTTTTAATTTGTTATAATAATGGCAAATTAAAATTTTTTTTGAATGGTTTAATTTTTTTACCTACGAATTATTTTCCCCATCTACCCCCTGTTTTCCGTATATTGAGTATATACGGAAAACAGGGACGGAATTTATCATTACGTTTAATAGAATTTACCATTACAGTTAGTTTGTATTTTAAATATAGACGGCAATACTAATATTTCATTCTACGGCTACATTCCACAGTAGCTTACAAGAGGTTTCCAGAGACTGTTTACCAGAGAGAGTTTAAAAATGCGATGGAATAGGATTGTTCAATAATCATAACTTACATTAATTTTTAAATACATTTATTCAAATTGGTGAAGAAATCATTTATTTTCCAACTGGGCGAAAACCTGGGATCTCTTGGCTGAATCGGCCAAGACATCCCAGGTTACAATCCTGGCCGAACATTTTTCTTCCAGTTGGAAAATTACAACTCATAATTTCTATACCAATTTGAATAATTGTGTTTAAAAATTAATCTAGTGTTATTTATTTATATTATTAAATATTATATTTATATTATTAAATCGCGTATCCAGCGTTTACTGGCGTTCCAAATTATTCTGTTGAGATGATTCAGTTATCAGACCAGATGCTATGACCAGTAAGGTTAACTGGAGGAATTAGGTCCACCAGATTCGACCCGGATAGCTCAGTTGGTAGAGCACTGGCAGCTTCAGCCAAGAGATCCCAGGTTCGAATCCTGGCCGGACATTTTTCATCCACTTTGAAAATAACAACTCATACTAAATATTGAATTTTGACTTCTGAATAAGACTTCGGTTTTATTTTCCTTTTTAAAAAAAAAAATACGGACTTTTGCGTAAAAAGTCAGTCAATTTTGAAATCTTGCTGTATAATTTGTAAGCAATTTCTTGCTCTACCAACTCGTTGAGTGCCTCATAGCGGCTGCTAGCAAAAGCAGATGTTTGAGGTGCAGATCTTAAAAGAAGCGATCAAACTGGTCTTCTATGAAGCAACCGCATGGAGTTTTTCGAATTAGAATATTGGCAACTGCTATTTCTCTACTTTCAGTCGCATTTTAAGAAGAAAATGTTTAGAGATCTGGAATCTTTCATTTACTGAACTTTACGCGATAAACTGCTTTCAAGATTATGAAATTCTGCATACAAAATTATCTATTAAGGGGCGTGATATGAGACTATCTGTAAACGCATAAACAATGGCGATATACTGTGATTAGCGAATATCTCTTAGAAAAGGAATGTGGTATGGAGGTTACCTAAATAACATGGCTGGTCAGTGAAACTGGGAACAGAATTCAAAACTATATTTGTTTTAATTTTAGATATTGTATTTTCAGAGTTATCGTCGAAAATTCACTGTAAAAATATGTCCCCTACCCCTATAATTCCGAATCTACTAAAACTAAAATTATGAAAAAGTTAGGGTAGTAGGAGTTTGATTAAACCTTGAACGAAAACTAAAGTGATTTTTCTAAGTTACATAGTTTTTGAGAAAAACGTATTTTTCCGTTACACACAAACTTTACTTTTCGGGCGGTCAGTTGGAGAGTTGACTGGCACACGAAGTACCTATCGACGCAGAATCATCCAATGATGAATGATACTGATTTTCGAAAAACAAAAGTCAGTATTAGCCAAGATAGTAATTAAGTTACTTGAAAGAAATTCTTTTAATGTATCGTGTAGGGTATCATTCGAAAGATATCATAACATCGAACCCAAAAACATATTTGTTTTAATTTTGGGTATTATATTTTAAGAGATATCGTCGAAAGTACAATGGAAAAATATGCCCCTTCCCCACACCTCTTATTTTCGAAAGCGGAATTTCAAAGTATTTTATGAAGACGTTGCGTGGGAAATTAGAATCAAACCGCGCCTACTATACAGTAACGTAGGCAGCGGGGACCTGTCTCTGAAGTTCGTTCGGAAAGAGGTTTGTTTAGAACAGAATGCTCCCCTGGTGGTGGTAGGGGGAAATAAAAGATCTTCTAGAGCGTTCCGAAGCCATCGCAGACCGTGGCCTGAGTTCCGTTTCTTAAGAGATTTAAGTTATTACAAGTGCTCGGGCAGCGCCGGGCGGGTCAGCTAGTATTAAATATAATATACATACAGATTTTAAATTATACTGTATTAAATATAATATACATACAGATTTTAAATTATACTGTATTAAATATAATATACATACAGATTTTAAATTATACTGTATTAAATATAATATACTGTATCTGCAGGGGTTTTTCCACTGAGAAGAATTCCTTTAAACAGCAACATTAGGCGTCTACCTTCTGAGAGCTGTTCTTCATATCTTCGGCACCTCTGACGATAATTCTGCAGCCTAAAGTGTTAAAAGTAAACATAAATAACAAAAAACTCGCAAAATCTGTTATATCAAGAAAAAGTCAACAACATGAGATCCGAAAAATTCCTAATCAGAAAAATTCCTTTTTTAAAAATTAAATCGCATTGTTTTCATAAAGGAAATGAAAGGTTTTCTTAAATCAGTGTTGCCACCAAAATAAAATACTGCACTCTAAATAAGAAAGAGTGACTATTCACTCCGGAGGAGTGGATATTCACTCTATCGCAGAGTCAAAATTTGCCCAACCTCTTTAGAGTGACTATTCACTCTAGGAAAAAGTGAAATTCTTGACTCCCTGAAAGAGTGAATACTCACTCTTTCAGGAGTGAGTTTTTTCACCCCTGATAGGAGTAAATAGTCACTCTTTCAGGAGTGACTAAAATTCTTGAATAAAAAAGAGAAACTCATTTTTACACACGCTTGTTCGTAGGCGGTCACCCTCCCAACTAGTAACCGAGCTCGCTGCTACTTGACTTCTGCGCTCGGACGAGAACTGATACCTACAGCTTGCTACAGCCGCTTACAATTGAAAAAGCTCTTATTACATTATTTTAGCTTTGTTTCTTTTGTGATATTCGAGCACACTTATTAAATTTGTGTAGAAATCATAAATATTTACGGTGTTTCTCAACTGTGTAAATAAGAAACTGAAACCTTCTTTTTGTATCATATAATACAGAGACTGTTCGCACATTTTTTAGACAAATTGATAAATAAAAAAATGGAATTCTTTTAGAGGAAAAAATTCTGACAACAACTTATTATGTTAATTTATATTATCGTCGGATACTTTCAAATTTATTCTTATTTCAAGATTGCGCATGCTAAAAAAGCTGTGAATGGGAAGATGCGTTTGCGTTTTTTTTTTCTTCTTCCGAACAGAAGTATGCTAATTCCACAGTCTAAAATGATTGCAAAGCGCATAATATAAAAACTTTTTAGTGCGAAATAAACATAACAATTGATTGAAAAGTGCTATTCCAAAATCAGTACATATACATAGTAAAAAGATACCAGATGAAAAAAAAAACAGGGAAAAAAAGAGCCCATTTCAAGGCGGAAAACGAAGTTTCAAGTAAGGATTTATGACTATCGCAAATTTATCTTACATCGAAAACATTCATCGATATCCATCGAAAGCATTATGCAGAATTAGAATCAAGAAACAATATTATCATACAGATTATTTCAGAAAGCAATATTCGTATTTTAAACGTTAAAAACAACAACGCCGAAATAGTCTAAAAAATGTGCGAACACCCGTCTGTACATTTCCGCTATGACAAAAATTCCGTTACAACAAAGCAGTTATTTATTTATTCATTCATTTTTTTCTTGCTAATAATGTTTGCATAATTAGAGCCCGATTAAGATTGTCCGAGGCCCAGGGCCTGTTTACCAAATAGGCCCGTGAAGCCGAAGTTTACTCACTGAAATACAAAGGGGCCCCCAAATTTACTTTTAAAAACTAATATATAGGGGGAAATTTCAGTCAGGGTAAAAAACGTTTTTTTTTTCTTAAATTATAGCTGTTAAATTTTTCCTAAGATTATTTCCGACACATTTATACTCTTTTTTTTTTCTATAATAAATGTTATAAAATCAGTGATTAAATGCAACGTTTTTCATTTCTCTTATGTTTAATTTCAAACGTGCTAAAAATAACAGAAAATTTAATCTGTATAGTCATATTTTGTTTATATTCATAAAGAGGTTAGAAATGATATAAAATATGTAGAATAGGTTACTTAAATAAAGAGGAAAATAATTAGCATTCAGAGATATTAAATTTCTGTTTATAAAATAGAAGCAAAATTGTGTTGCAGCTAGGCATAAATTTACTTCAAATATTTTTTTCCCACACTTTTCTTAGCATTGGCAAATCCTGCAATTTGTAAAGCATAAAATATATTTCCTGTCCATAATTCTATCGATTCATTTATTATTTCAATGCCTTTTTCAGTTTTTTTTTAAATCGTGCTACTATATATAAAGGATTTCATTTTAGGTGTTTCGTTTCGATAACGGAGATTACACGGATTCTCATCCGTGAGCTGGCGCCATCTTGTGATTTTATTTGAAAAAATTGTTTTTCCTCACTCTTCAACGGAGTGAAATATCTCACTCTTGTCAACGGAGTGAACAGTCACTCTCGACAACGGAGTGAGATATTTCACTCTTTTCTAGAGAGTGGAAAGTTCCACTCTTTAAAGAGTGCATATTTATAAAATTCACTCCTAAAAGAGTGAAAATGCCTCTCACTCTTCCAAAGAGTCAACTTCTCACTCCTTCCAATTTTAGAGTGTGCATTATCAGATGACGTCATCCTATAATGCAATTTAAATACGATTTTTAATTTATTTCTTGCGCGTACTTCTTGAAAAATATCGAGCTTTTAATTGGGATTTTATTTAATTTTTACGCGTGCGTCAGCTTTTTAAATCTTGGCTGTGTATATGCGTATTATATCGGAGTACCAGTATATTGCGTAATTTAAGAATTATCTTCCTTTAGATATAATTTTTGTGAATCCTAATGAGCTGTATAAGTATTTATTTTTTTATATTTCATTAAGCTTTTAAAATGCCAGCAAAGTCTGACGTCACTTAAATGGCTGCTGAACCCCAAAGTTTGAACATCCCATGTTTAAGTTCCCATAGGGTTGCAAAAAATTGTTGTACCAAATATTGATTTATGTATTTAATACATTTCTGGAACAATTTTGAAAAATCTGAGGAAATGCTATCATATAAATTCCCTAAACGTCAGATTCAGTGTTTCAAATTTTTTATAAATCTTTTTTTTTTTAGTATAGGAGTCTTGGCAGCCTAGAGAAATAACCTTGGCGAGAGAAAAAAAAATTGGCAAAAACTTTTCTGCCAATCTATTCCCATTTTTTATACACAAACAATTATCATATATATTATTTCTGTTTTCAACATCTTTTTTTTCTATGCACATACAAAACATACAACGATGAATGAGGTATCATTCGAAAAGTTTTTGAACACTTTCTGATATAGTACACCCACATATTGTTAAAACGCGTTGTTTGATTAAAAAAAAAAACAGTTAAAAATTAGTGCTAAAACGTACCAGGAAATAATCTCAAAGGATGCTGTGCGAAAGCTTCGCACGGGTCCTTCTGGTATATTCTTATTTGTATACATGGTGCTTAAGCACAAAACTAAAGTATATAAAATACGTGTGAAAAGTTTGCGCCGGCGAAAATGTTATGCTTAGCTTGAAATCAGGGGTCGGAAAAACTACTCTTTTATTGTAGCGAACTACAACTACTTTATCGAAAATGTAGTTAACTACAACTACTTGTTTTAAAAAGTAGCGACTTCAAACTACTTTTCAAAAGTAGTCACTACTTCGCTACTTTCAGATTTTGTCAAAGGGTTCCATTTACACTAGAAATGAAGACACTAATTAAACAAAGTGACCCCTCGTTATATCGCGTCTTCCGGGATATAATTAAATAAATGCAACATAATCGAGTGCATTAAAAAAGATAACATACAAGAAAATGTTTTGCGTTTGTCTCCAAAATGTTAATTTATACACACATTAAATTTCGTAACAAAATTAAGAGAGACATTATAATCTACAAAATTACAGAAAAACAACTCTAGATGCAAATAATAAATAAATCTGTAAATCAAGAAATTCCGAATATTAAAAAACCGGCGTTAAAACAAGACTTAATAATGAAAAAATAGACAAGTGTTGCCAGAAAGAAAATTAATTCATTTGATGGATTAGTACTTGATTTTAGCAGCAAGTGTCAATGGGGAAAATCTATTACTTTACGCTGCAGCTAAGATTCGCAAATTGTTGAGCAGAACAAATTTTGCCCCAAAGAAGCAAATTTCGGCAACGTGATTTAAAGAATGGTACATTTCGCACCCCTGAAGTAGCGTTAAAAGTAGCGTCAGTTTTCGCTACAAACTACGGATTTTTTGTATCGCGCTACTCATCGCGCTTACAAAAAAAGGCAGTGCCAAAAACATTAATGATGACACTGATAGTGATGTCTGTACCTAATAACTTAATTACTATTTACTAAAAAAATACTCTTCTTGTTGTAAAAGTTAGGTCTTGTATATTTTTAAAATCTGCACTGAATAAAATAACACTGTTTAAAAGTCAATAAATGAAAGTGACGAAAACTCTTTCTTTTATGATTATGATAATGTAATAATGATGACGTAAAATGTACAATGTAACGAGTAAATATATATTTTTCCATAATATAGAACCATTTTATCTATAGTAAGTGCAATTTTATTTAATTAATATCAGTAATTTTCATAAATTGAATTTTGACCCGCTAGATTCGCAAAATCTTACACTGTGCGTCGTTTTGGACGCCAGCGAAAACACAGCGGCAGTTTTTAGAAATGTATAACGGTTGAGACAAACGGCGCTATCGCTTTAACACTTAACTGCTGTTATCGGTCTCACAGACAACAGCATTTTTCAGAGTTTAACTTGTAACTTTCTAGTTTAACTACAGTTACTAGTGAAATTTTGCTTAGTTTGAATCCCTAGTACTATCGCTAGAAACTTCTGGGGGGAATTTTGATTAGAAACAGCCTGGTACATAAAGTTTAGTACAGAAACAGTATCGTATGCGTTAATCGAGTCTTTTATTTATCTTTCAAACTATCGGTCTCAGAGACCGCTTCACAATAATTATAGAACAATTTCTGTTACAGTAGTTAAGGGTTAACTTTAATCGCGCTTACATCACTTCTAAATACTACAAATTTCTATTTTTTACTACATTTTACAATTTCAATTCTAACATCAATTAGAAAAAAATTAGCTTTCGATTGAAATTTATTTGAAAACTGTGGCTTAATTTAACGACTTTTTAAATAATTTTAAAGCATGAAATGTTTTTTAATTCTATCTGAACAATGAATGTCAGTTTGTTTCAATAATGCAAAATAGCCCCTGGGAAAGTTGCCATAATTGAAAATAGGTTTCCCTAACCATTATAAAAGTTAATAATATTAATAAATCCTGATAAATCATAAGATCAGATTATCCATAAGATACAGATTTCAGTTTAGCGCCAAAATGTTCTATTTAAAAATTATATATACAAGTCCTAGCATAGTCTGATAATATACAGATAAATCAACGAATTCAATATACCAATTTTATGTTAAACATATACAGTTAAGTATCCAATGGATTTTCAAGCCCCACCAGTGGCTGAGAGGTTGTGCTCTCGAAGCTGGTAGACGGGAGGTGCTGGGTTCGATCCCAATCGCGCCCGTCGGCCTAATCGTTCGGAGTTTTCGTGGTTTTCTTCGAGCCGTGGATTTATCCATGCGTAAATACGGATTAGGTTCCCTTAGAAAGACCCCCACGAAGGGCACTCCCCCCGGGCCTATATCCCTAGTGCAGATAATTGGCCGTCAATAATCAACCCAACCCAACCCAATGGATTTTCAGTTTAAGATAAAAAATATCCCGACTGTGATGGAAAAAGGATAATCATCCTGATTATGTAAAAGGACCGAAGAAACCATACAAATAAATTACACTTGAAAATATTAAAAATCTCTCTCACCTGCAGATAGATTTAGTATTGTAAAAAAAAAAAAAAAAAAATTCTTCATCTTTATATAAAAATTGATTAACTTAAAACAATGGAAACGGTTTAGAAGAAATGGATTTGAAACGAGCAATGACTGAAAAGGACATTTTAAAAAACTTTTTATTTGAAACATTTAAAAAAACTTAATTTGAAACATTTAAATTTTACATTACTTTATTTGCCTCCGCAATATTTTAATCCGTCACCATGTAAAAGTTCACGATCTAAAATGTGTATTTCTTTTAAATTGTGTACATTTTTTTTGAAAGATAGATGGAGTTACAACATTACATTTATTTATATATATATTACATAAACCACAGTGGAAAAAAAAGTCTTTTTGGCATAAATTTAATTTAAAAAGTTAAAAAAGCCTGCTTACTCTTTAAGCATCACTTAGAAATGTCTTTAAGCTTCTCTATAAAATTCAAGGAAACCAAACTTAAGTTTTCCTCCCACACCGCCTCTTCTGTACTAGTACCAATATCCATATTAACTTACTAAGTGCACACCTTTACGCAAGGTAGAAATATTGGCAGATAATTTTACCTTGTTCTAAAGATAAATTTTATTCATCCTTATATACGTCTCTATATCAGGGTGACGTGCATATGCACAAAGCGCATGCTCATACTGTGCTTAGACAGATTTTTTGTCCAAGCTATGGCAAGCCTACATTCCAGAACTCGACGATATTCATCTAGTCAAGTTTGATTAAATGAGGGGGCCTCCGTGGCCGAGTGGTTAAGACACCATTCCGCTAATCGCTTGAGAGCGTAGGAGTCAGGTCGGCGGGTTGGACTCCCGCCAGCTCCATTGCACACACTTTGTGGAGCTCCCGCATGTAACTCTCTGGTTTTGTAAATTTCCTTGTGGCTATCTCGTCCCTGTATATTGACGATGACTTATAAGCGGGCACTTGATGTTAAGCGCACAAGTCAGATGTATGTTCTCAATAAAACAAACATTAAATGAGTGAAAAAAGTTAACAAGCATTAGCTTGGCAATAATGGCAGGGGCAAGATCACCACTGACAATACTGGTTTGAAAGGGAGAAATACTTATATAGGTACTCTCGTAGAGTAGAGTACCTTCATAAAAGAGTCACAACATACGCAAAGGGCATATGTTCAAATTCGAAATTTTTGACCAACCCACGTCAGTT
Organism: Maratus michaelseni; assembly: GCA_963931845.1. Classification (NCBI taxonomy): domain Eukaryota; kingdom Metazoa; phylum Arthropoda; class Arachnida; order Araneae; family Salticidae; genus Maratus; species Maratus michaelseni. The sequence goes on from OZ007600.1 coordinate 71,347,684, forward strand.
TTTAATTGCTGAACTTGACGACATTCATTTTGATGAGTTCTTCTGTGAAAGATTAATATTTTTTGTATTTTGCTGGGTTTTACGAATTATTTATATTCAGCATAAAGGAAAACTTTAACGCTCTGCCCGGAACATCCCTGAATATCTGGAATACCCGTTATAATGGACCACGCACACTGGGCGAAGATCGCAACGCTTATGGAGAATTGACCGTGTTAGATTAGCTCTTGGCTAATGCTTGTGGGGAAAATAGGGACGTTGGTTCACTATATAAAAGAAAAGCGCCCTTGTGATGTTGGATGACATCAGAAATGCTTATTGTCCATTGGCTACTATTCCAGGAAAAGACGATATTTCTTTCATTTTTCGAGGGTATCATATTCTTTAATCAACATTTTATCTTTGGTAACTGAATGGGATAGTTCAGAACATGATTAAACTCCTGGTTAAATCAGATACGACGTCATTTTGACCGTCAAAGTTGGAGAAGAAAGTTATGCGAACTGCGAATCATAGCAGTCATAATGACCGATATATTCCAAGTGGAGAGTTAATAAAATAAAGGCAGAAATCCAGATAGATTTTTTGCTATTTTCGAAATGAGATTGATCAAACATACAACTGCAATTTTACGAGCTTTTCACTCATTTCGAAAATTTCTCAAAATACGACTTCTCATTGGTCAATCTGGTTTTAAAAATAGCAAAAAATCTGTTTGTATTCCTGCTTTGTTCTTAATGACAAAAGGTTTCGCACACTGTTCCAAAAGAATTCATGAAAGTACATTGCAATAATAACAAGTTGGAAATTGTACGTCAAACGTTACAAACGAGGTGCGTTCCTACGCACGTTTTAGAATTAAATTCATGATATCCCGTGCGTAGAACGGGTTAAACAGCTAGTTAAGTATATATTTTATGACACTGTTCATACAAATATCTTAACTAGTTATATAAATATTCAGATATATATGTATCAGCTAGTTATATAAATATTCAGATCTTGATGATTTTTAATTATGTGAAATGAATTATATCGTCTGCAGATTAATTTCTGTCATAAAATAAGTATCTCGGTCGCTTGACGATTAAACTTCGGAAGCTCCTATAACAAAAAAGCACCGATTAAAAAAAAAAAAATTCAAATTTCTTAATAAATATTTTTATTAATATCTCCTAAAGTTTTGATTCGATTTTAATAAAATTTGAAATGTCTCGACAAAATTCTGCAAAGATAATATATTTTAAATTGCAAACCATTTGGTTGGGTAGTTTTTGCGTTGTTATATGCGGACAGACGGACGGACAGACGGACGGACCAAGCGACGACTATAGGTGCTACGTATTTATATAATTACGAACGCACCTAAAAACGCATTAACCTTTTACATTTTATATTTAGAGTGTGTTTCTTTGAGATTTTTGGCTACTATGGCGATTGTCTGCGCATTACAACTTAATAGAAAATTGACAAAAAAATTATGCAAATACACACTACATTTCGATAGAAACAAGCGATAATTATTAGTGCGAAATCGAATTTTGCTGTTTATTGAGAACATACATCTGACTTGTGTGCTTGACATCAACTGCCCGCTTATAAGTCATCGTCAATATTACAGGGACGAGATAGCCACAAGGAAATTTATAACACCAGAGAGTTACATCCGGAAGCTCCACAAAGTGTGTGCAATGGAGCTGGCGGGAGTCGAACCCGCCGACCTGACTCCTACGCTCTCAAGCGATTAGCGGAATGGTGTCTTAACCACTCGGCCACGGAGGCCCCTCGAATTTTGCCCAATCCGCACAATAAATGAAAGTTTGCTAACCATGGCCGGGATCCACATAGATTTTTCGCTATTTTCAAAATGAGATTGATCAAACATACACCTACAATTTTACAAGCTTTTCACTCATTTCGAAAATTTCTCAAAATACGACTTCTCATTGGTCAATCTGGTTTTAAAAAATAGCAAAAAATCTGTTTGTATTCCTGCCTTGTTCTTAATGACAAAAGGTTTCGCACACTGTTCCAAAAGAATTCATGAAAGTACATTGCAATAATAAAAACGCATTAACCTTTTACATTTTATATTTAGAGTGTGTTTCTTTGAGATTTTTGGCTACTATGGCGATTGTCTGCGCATTACAACTTAATAGCAAATTGACAAAAAAATTATGCAAATACACACTACATTTCGATAGCGACAAGCGATAACTATTAGTGCGAAATCGAATTTTGCCCAAAATCCGCACAATAAATGAAAGTTTGCTAACCATATAGTTTCTGAGAACGGCTTTGTGACGAACAGACAATGGAGCGGGAGTTAATAGGGTTTCGTGAGATGAACGAAACCCTAAAAATGCTATTTTAAACAGATTTTCGGAAAAATGAAAATCACGAAATGTTGTCATGATGGGGTATTTGGGATTTGTAATTATTTCTATGTGATATGAGATATTTAAATGAGAAAAGTAATGTTGTAACAGCATTTAGATGTTAATAACAATTTTTTTCTGTGTACTTCTGGTATGGGACTGGGGCTCTGATAACTGAAACTATTTCGGATTCAGGATCTGATAACTTAATATATTTTGAGTTCGGATATCAAATCATTGGGGACGGGATCCGGAAAAAGAGCCCGAACTCATCTCTAGAGGGACATTAATTTATTAAACTCTGAAAAAAAATGAATGAAAGGAAGTAATGACATTAAAAGTCAAGCATACAACTGTATCGAGATTTCAAATAGCTATTCATCAGCGCAGATACAAACTGAAAAAATAAATTCAACATGTTAAATTGGCAAAAAAGAAAAAAAAAAAAAAAAAAAACTGTGACGTTGTAGTTATTAACGAATGAAAAGCTGAACCATGAGCTCTTTTGCTTACTTTTACCAATTTAGCATGTTTTTTAAATTTTTTTTTCTGTTGTTATATTTGCTGTTCAATGTGTTTTAGAAAACTCGAAACATTTGTATACTTGTCTTTTACTAGCATTTGTATTTTTTATTATGTTGTTTTATTTCTACTTTGGATGTAACTTTGTCTGCGAGTATGCGTTAAATCTATTGTTTACAAGGCACTTGATTCCATAAACTTGAAAGTGAGATGATGTACATTTGGAAATTCAAAGTTGATAGTTTAAAAAAAAACAAATTAATTACTAAAAAGGAACTTTCTGAAAAACAAACTTAAGGAATACGGCGAATGTACGGTTCAGTGTATGACCATATGTATCTTGTATATTCACACCAAAAGAAATTTTCTCTGTCAAGCCTTATATTGGGCTGTAAACCGTGCGAATATTACTTCACATCAGTGGAGATTTCGCCACGTTGCTCAATTAGCGAGAAATTCACCTTAGTTTTAGCGCAGAAGTTGGTAATACTTCACCAAAAATCGCCATGTTTGGAGACACTTTGACTAGTGAGTGCTCCACGATCGCGGGCGCGTTTGTTCAAATGTATGTATACGTATACGCAAGTATTAATCTACATAAATTTGCATTGCAGCGGATTGTTACATTTATCCAATTTGTTTGTTTTAACATCCTGACATAACACTATGTTGTCATCTAAAGCAACTGGAATACGGCAGCGGACGCATTCGTCATACAGAGGGTGTTCGCACATTTTTTAGACGATTTCGGCGTTGTTTTTTTAACGTTTAAAATATGAATATTGCTTTCTGAAATAATCTATATGATAATCTTGTTTCTTGATTCTAATTCTGCGTAATGCTTTCGATGGTAGAAGGTTTCTTGTAAAATTTACAGAGTTATTGCTTTCCCTGCCTCTTAAAAAAACTTTCCGGATTCGATCAATCGTGGTGGTTCTGCGCTTTGAAAGAGCTCTTTTCAGCAGACCAAATGCACAACAAACCATAAGATAAACGTCAGGTGACTTCTTAGGAATATGTTGAAAGGTATAAATGCAATACCTGTGTTAGTTTTTAATGTTTTCAACGAATACAGCGGTAGTTTTTAAAGTATGAGCGATGGTTTTGCTTTGATGCAGTTTCACCCTTTAAAAGTCGTTGAAATAAAGAAAATAGCATTTTTTCTGTAAATATCGGATGTAACACATTCTCTTAATAATATAATGAATTGATTGTAACATTTTCTTATTTTTATTTTCCCATTGTAAGATAAATTTGCGACAGTCATAAATCCTTACCTAAAACTTAGTTTTCAGCCTTGAAATGGGCTCTTTTTTTCCACCTGGTATCTTTTTACAATGTATACGTACTGATTTTTGGGATAGCAATTTCCAGTCAATAGTTATGTTTATTTCGCTCTAAAAAGCTTTTATATTATGCGCTTTGGAATCATTTTAGACTGTCAAATTAGCATACTTCTTTTCGGAAAAAAAAACCGCAACTTCCCATTCACAGCTTTTTTGCATGCGCAATCTTGAAATAAGAATAAATTTGAAAGTATCAGACTATAATATAAATTACACATAATAAGTTATTGCCAGAATTTTGTACTTTTAAAATAATTTCATTTTTTAAAATCATTTATCAAATTTGTCTAAAAAATGTGCGAATAGCCTCTGTATATGTGTCTATGCCAGGAATGGCGAACTGGGGGATTTTTCGGTCGCAAGGACCCGATGTTGTCGCGTCAGGAGCGAATGTTTCGTGATCAAGTAAGATCTAAAATATACTAATCGTTATCCTTTATGAATCTTAACTACACCTTTCAATCGCCGGAACATTCCAAAAATTGACTAATTTCTTCTCGAGTTTTCGAGCATTGAAATATTGGTTGATTGATCGATTCTTTCGTGTTTTCTCAAAATTCATTTTAAACGTCGGAATGCGACAAGCTGCAGATTGTATCCACAATTATCATGAATAAATCTTAACTAGACATTTCAGTCGGCGTAAGATTCCTTAAAATTTATCAAGAAATTAAAATTATTAGTTTCGATTTTTTGACTATTTATAGACTGGTTGATTTATTTATTTTCCGAGTTTTCCCCTATTTTCTCAAAAAATAATTTAGATATCTGAATACGACGAACTACAGATTATACTCAGTTCTTTCCTTATTGTCCCTTACAATTTGTTATGGAACCGTTTCTGAGCTTATTCAAGACAAACAGACAGGCAGACAATTATTTTTAAAATGTTATTTTTGACTATACGTTGTCGAAATTGTCGAATGAACTAGAAGTCGATGCTTTTCTGAAAATCAGATACGAACACTCCAATTTTTACTTTCTTCTATCTTTACAAGAAAGTATTGGATTCATGAAAATTTTCGACATCCGGTTTTTGACGGATTTATACGTTTTAGAACGTCCTGAACACAATTCTCTGTGACTCTGTCTGTCTCTCTATCTGCCTGCATGTGACAAAAATTTGTGGACGCTGTATCTCAAGAACTAATGCACGAAATATAATAAAACTTTATATTCCGTTAGTCCCTGATACAAATTGGTGCTGATTAGTTTTTGGTGAAAATCGTTCAATAGGTGGCGCTGCTATGCTGCATTTTTCGCGATTTCCGCAATAGCTCTATCTCAAGAACTAATGCCCTCATTTTCATCAAACTTCTGATTCATTTAGACCTTGACATAAATAGACGCTGATTACGTTTTGGTGTAGATATCCTAACAGGTAGCGCTGCTTCACCACTTTTTTCATGATTTTTAAGACAGCTATATTTCAAGAACTAATGCACAGAATTTCATTCAAATTCTGTTAGACCTTGACATAAATAGATGCTGCTTGCGTTTTGGTGTAAATATTCTAACAGGTGGCGCTGCTATGCTACTTTTTTCATTATTATCACGATAACTATATCTCAAAAAGTAATGCACGGATTTTCATCCTACTTCAGATTCAGTTAGACGTTGACATTTTTGTTGTTGATTAAGTTTTGGTCTAAATCTTCCAACAGGTGACGCTGCTATGCTACATTTTGCAGGATTTACACGATTTTAGCGATAGTCATATCTCAAGAACTAATACACGGAATTTAATAAAACTTTATATTTAGTTAGACTTTGATATAAATTGGTGCTGATTATTTTTAGTGTATGCGAAACCTGAGTGAAATAGAAGAAAGTTTTGGGATTGGCACATCCGACTAGTTTGTATTAAGTATAGATAACATACAGTGGTGGCCAAAAGTGTGGACATTTTTTGAAAGTTTCATGTTTTTCAACTTCGTGTGCTTGTAAAATATATTAATTTTCACTTAAATACAAACGTTTATATACCAAATTGAAGGTAATTTAATGTAGAATTTAATAATATAAAAAGTATTACAATATCTGCATTACAAAATCAGTTATACAACTAATAGTAAGATCTATCTTAGACTTGCATTTTTTTAAAGTGATACTTACACAATCAATACGTAGGATAACCCTTATTTTTTAAGACAGCTTCACAGCGTCTTTTTATGGAGTGAACGAGTGTTTGGAGTTCATCTTTCGTAATCACATGGTGCCAAGAATCAACTATAGCTTCAATAAGTTGTCTTTTATTGGATGGACGTTTTTTTCGTACAAGAATTTTCAAACGTCGCCGCAAATTTTTAATTGGATTGAGATCAGGGCTGTTTCCTGGCCATGGTAATATATCTATGCCTTTATTTTGAAACCATGCTTTGCATACTTTTGCTGTTTGGCATGGAGCTGAATCCTGCTGAAAAATAAATGGTGCGTTGTTGGGGAAGAGATCCCTGATGGAAGGTATCAATTTTGGTTCCAGGACAGTTTCGATGTATTTTTTTGGCATTCAGGATGCCATCAATCACTTGATTTCGGCCCACACCATCTGCAGACATATATGTTCAAATCATGACATTTGTTGGGTTTTTTGTAGTTGCTTCAATGCAATCAGGGTGAAGTACTTCTCTTACTCTACGTCTCACGTATTTTCTACCATCACTACCAAAGAGCGATATTTTACTCTCATCGCTCCAGACAACTTGCTTCCATTGATTTTCTGACCATTTAATGTGTTCTTTTGCCCACTTAACTCGTTTTTAGCGTTGCTTTTGATTTAAATATGATTTTTTCCTTGAAATTCTAGCTTGTAGTCCAAATCCTGATAACCTTCTTCTTATTGTTCTTGAACTTACTGCAAAACCCGCTGCATTCATTTCACATCTAATGGCATCTGATGAAAATTTTCTATTTTGAAGGCATAGCCGTTTAATATTTCTATCGGCAGAAGCACTTGTGCATTTTTTTCGGCTTGATTTGGCCTTATTTTCCACTGATTTCGTTTTTTCATAACGTAAACAGAACTTTCGTACACCAGAACAAGTCAATGAACCACCAACTTGTCTTGCAATTTCAGCATAAGAGAGGCCATTTTCTCTCAATATGAACAATTCGGCTTCTTTTTGTAGATGTCCAATAAGTTCTTCTTGTTGATGACATTGTTTAAAATTAGTTTAATTAAAAAAAAGGACTTTAAATATTCAAAAACAGCAATACGCTATTTAATTGTACTAGTATGCATCATTCCGCAAAATATGTCCACAACAATAACTATTTTACCATCCAAATAACCTAAACTATAGTTACAGACATTTGATTGGTCCTCAGAACAGTGTTTGTGATTGGCTAGTACGCTTTTACTACGAAACACGTCCTTATTCAAAACGATTTGGGTTTGTTTGTTCTACTAAAATGAGCATAACGTTTTTTGTAATACTGATATTGTAATACTGTTTATATTATTAAATTCTACATTAAATTACCTCCAATTTGATATATAAACGTTTGTATTTAAGTGAAAATTAATATATTTTACAAGCACACAAAGTTGAAAAACATGAAACTTTCAAAAAATGTCCAAACTTTTGGCCACCACTGTATATATCGTACATTGGTTTCTTTATATGTTATAAGGGACATAATTTGTCATTTTTAGGCTTAATTCCGGCAATATTTGAGGAAATAACACATATTTACTATGAATTATTCTTATGATGCTCCTATGAAGAAACCACAAGATATTCATAGTATTCCATTCTTGACTTTTCTTTTTATTAAGTTTAAGACTCTCACAATCCTTTCCATTGCTTTTTATAATATATCTTTCTTTATTTTTCACACATATGATTTGAATTTAAATAAATAAATAAATAAAATATATATATATATATATATACCTAAAATAAATAAATACCTGTATAATAATTTTTAATTCTTAGCGTGCCAAAGAAATTGTCGTTGGTGCCATATCGGGCACGTGCACCCTAGGTTCGCCACTCATGGTCTATACTGTGTTGCCAGTTGGGCACTTTTATTTTTCTCCAGATTGCTTGATAGCTACAACTTTTTTTGAAAAAATCTTATATCTTATAACTTAATACGTAAACTAAAACCTTTAACAAAGTTTTAACGCATAAATACGTACAAACACTGCACAAAAAATCACATACGGGTGTTTCGAGTATTCCTGGATCCCCTTCCTCAGTACGGGAAGGAAAAAAAAAAAGAAAAAAAAAGCTATACGTATATTCATAAACACACTTCTTCCTTAGTGAATGATATGACCAGCACCCCTTTTCTCTCGCTTGTGTGTGGTGATCCTGCGCAGTAACCCCTTTTTTCAGTTAGTTCCGGTCAATTACGTCATTCCTTTAAGATATATAAACTCTTGCTTTGGCCTTTTTCAATCAATTCATTAGCCAGTACTTGGGGCAATAACCGACGATTTCTTTAAACCCATTGTAATCTTTTTTTTTTCGCACTAAGGAAGGGGATCTAGGAATCCTCGAAACAGTCGTATGTTATTTTTTGTGCCATGTTTGTGCGTATTTGTGCGCTAAAACATTGTTAAAGTTTTAGTTTATGTATTAAAATTCGCAAAAAGTGTTTGATTTATGCTTATTTTATAACTTACTTTGAAAACCAAATACATACTGTTCCACTCTGCCTTTTCAACCAGGGTTCTCTCTATTGAATTCTTCTTATTCTTTGTGCATATATTGCGTCTTACCAAACATCCATTGCGTCTTACCAAACAACAACATTGCGTCTCCACTTTTTTCCGAAATCAAACCACAACCAAACGATAATGCTAAGGTTTTTATTTCAAACTAGCTGACCCGCCTGGCGTTGCCCGGGCCCTTGTAATAAACATAAATCTCTTAAAAAATGGAACTCTGGCCACGGTCTACGATGGCTTCGGAACCGTATACCAGGCATGCTCGTACGCTCTAGAAAATCTTTTATTTCTCCCTACCACCGCCAGGGGAGCATTCTGTTCTAAACAAACCTCTTTCCGAACGAACTTCTGAGGCAGGTCCCCGCTGCCTACGTTATTGTATAGTAGGCGCACTACAAAATTGAGCTTATTTCGAAAAGATTGGAACATTATTAACCCAGTTATTGCAATAAGGCACAGTTAGAGAAAATAACCTTGAGTGAGGTGCCGAGAGGAGGGGATGTTCGAGCGAGTGTCCTTCAGAAAATCACTAATAAGGAGGCCCACTATGCATGCATAAAAATTCGTTCGTTTTGTTAAGCTACGAACTTAATTACAAAGTTGGCTTAAACTCTTATTTGTAAATAGTGGTAACCGTTACTCATAAATTTAATTTAATGTTATAAAGGGTGACTATTAAGTTAAATATAATGTTTGGAATCACTTGCGTTGAAATCGGAAAGATAGTTGCTGAGATATAGAAACGGGGCATAGTAAGAAAAAAACCTTGAAGGAGGAGCCGGGGGGGGGGGGTTGTTCCCTTCAGCAAATGACTAATTAAGAGGAGCACTATGCATCTTTCGAAATTCGTTCGTTTGCTTAAGCTAGGAACTTAATTACAAATTCGGCTTACCCAATTATTCGGAAATAGTGGTAACCGCTACTCATAAATTTAGTTTAATGTTATAAAGGGTGACTATTAAATTAATTATAATGTTTGAAATCACTTGGGTTGAAATCGGAAAGATAGTTGCTGAGATATGGAAACGGAGCATAGTTAGAGAAAAAAAACCTTGAAGGGAGGACGGGGGGGGGGGGGGTTCAAGTGCCCTTCAGCAAATGACTAATTAGGAGGACCAATATGCATCTTTCAAAGTTCGTTCGTTTCCTTAAGCTTTGAACTTAATTACAAATTTGGCTTAAACTATTATTCATAAATAGTGGTAACCGCTACTCATAAATTTAGTTTAATGTTATAAAGAGAGGCTATTAAGTTAATTATAATGTTTGGAATCACTTGCGTTTAAATCGGAAAAATAGTTGCTGAGATATGGAAACGGAGCATAGTTAGAGAAACATTGAAGGAGGTCCCGGGGGGGGAGGGGGTGTTCAATCGCCCTTCAGCAAATGACTAATTAAGAGGACCAATATGTATCTTTCAAAATTCGTTCGTTTCCTTTTTGAATTTAATTACAAATTTGGTTTAAACTGTTATTCGTAAATAGTGGTAACCGCTACTCATAAATTTAGTTTATTGTTATAAAGGGTGACTATCAAATTAATTATAATGTTTGAAATCACTTGCGTTGAAATCGGAAGGATAGTTGCTGAGATATGGAGACGGAGCAGAGAAACCTTGAAGGACGCGCCGGGAGGGGGGGGGGGCGTTGTTCGAATGGCCTTCAGCAAATAACTAATTAGGAGGATCACAATACATCTTTAAAGATTGATTCATTTGGTTAAGCAAGGAACTTAATTTGAAATTTGGCTTAGACTATTATTCGGAAATTCTGGTAACTGCTTTCTAGAAATACACATTGAAGCTTAAATGTAATTAGACCCTTGTCCCTCTTCATTCCCGCAAATATAAAAAAGAATCTGTTAAATAACTTTTTCTGTTATAGCAATCTCCATCATAATAATAAATGTCATGTAAAAAAAAAGAAAAAAAAAACCCCTTAAACCCGACTAATTGTCATGAAGAAAAATTTGCCTGGAAAATATTTCAATCAGTGGGACGTATGTGTAATTTGTCATGTACAGGTGGCGTGGCAGTCGCATGGCTCTACGCTGATAACTTCAATCCATATTGACACTATTTAGTTAGAAATCCTTATTTATGCATCGCTACTCTGGTTTATTTAATTACTTCTGTGAAGAATCGATACAACCAAACAGTGAACCAACCAACCCAAGAGAATAAAAGCGCATTTTTGATGAGAGTTCTTTGTGCATTTTAATTAATATTTCAAGAAGTAATTAAAATATTAAAATTCTGAAGTAATGTTGCACCAGGAGAGGGTTTGGACTACCTAAATCTAAATTTCCAGCCTTCTAGGTGGGCTAAATTTTCCTAGCCATCGCCAACAGACACACAGACACACAGAGCGAAACTTTCTTTTATTAGTATAGATATGTCTCAGAATGTTTTACATTTTCTTGTGCACTTGGAAAGGAAAACATATATTTTTAAAGTATGATCCCATAAATTGACAAAACTCACCAATATTTATACCAGGAAAAAATATGGTAAATTGCATTAGAAATGTAATAAAAATTTTGGTAAAGAATAACAAGAACGAAAAATCATGCATCAAGCATAGATTATGAAACACTTTCCAACACATTCAGAAAACAGTAACGAAACTTCACCGTTAAATAAGGTGAAAGAAGTAAGTATACAGTATAGGAAACACAATACATTTAAAAGTCCGGTTTTAGCAATTGCTGAAATATTGCAGATCGAACATATTTATTCTTCTTCGAATCAGTACTTATTCATACTAAAAATTTCTCGTTAATTTACACATCAAATGAAAAGTTCAGATAGATAAAACTAACAAATTATTTATTATAACCAAGCAAAAGCCTGGTTCAGAAACTCGGATATACCGCCGAGAACTCGGTTCTAGTTACATCACATCTAATCAGAAAATTAAAACTGAAAAACAGCAAAATAAAGGGTTACAATAATTATTATTGGCGACGCCTAATCTCGTCAATCAAAACAACAGAAAGGGGATTTTTACACACTGTCCCCGGATGAACAATTAATTGTTCATCATTCAAATTAAATTTCTAAAAAAATTTAAACTACATTGATAAGATAAAAATAGAACATACTTACAATAAGGAGATTACACAAAAACAGTTTTCACAGGAGTTAATACTGAAACTAAAATATACAAAATAATGGGATTAGAAAACGATAATAAAGAAAATAAAAATAAAATGTTCATGATAATGTTCATTTTTAGTCCATAATATCTAGTTCCAGTTTGTAAATCAATTGGACTGATCTTCTTATCACACCGGAAACAGTCTGAATGGCACATGATCTAATTTTTGAATATCTTCCTAAAAAGAGTTCTGTTATTCGTCCACACTTCCACATGTGCTTTGGAGTTTTATCCTCCTTAATCAACACAACATCTCCAATTTCGAATTCAGTTGGAGTTTTGACTGGAACTGTAAAATTAGCAGAACGAAGTTCTAGTAAATATTCCTGCCTCCAACGTTTCCAAAAATGGTTTAAAACTTGATCTCGATATCTCAAAATTCTAGTCAGTGTTATTTTATTCGATTTAATTTCTGAAACACAATGAAGATCTGGTAGAGAATTTATTCGCTTGTCGATCAAAAAATGAGAAGGTGTAAGTGGAAGCGGTTCACTGTTTTCTTCATAGACATACGTCAATGGGCGACCATTAATCACAGCCTCAATTTCGGTCAAAGTGGTTTGAATTTCTTCAAATGAGAGACAAGACCGACCAAGAACTTTCTTCAACGGAGTTTTTACCGAACGAACCATTCGTTCCCAAAATCCCTTTTTCAAAAAATCAATTTCACGATCAAACACAGATAATTGAGTTTGTTTTATCCAATAAATTTCGACTTTTTCAATTTCTGGAGCTGTCAGCTCACCTGAAATTTTAGTTTTACTTTTGTTGATATTGTTTAGAAATCTTAAAATCCATGCTATGATGTTAACTATTTTTGAAATATTACTAAAATTTTCTACTTTTAACAATGATTCTGGAGGTACAACACCTACTGTACAAGATATTTGGTCAGAACTCGACTTAGATGATTTTCTTTCATTCAAAGTGCTTTGATTTAGAATATTTACGTTAAATGGTACCTTTTCAGGTTTTGGCCAACTGTCCTTTGGTAATGATAACCATTCAGGACCATAATACCATAATTTATTTTTACTGAGGTTATGTAAATTCTCGCCTCTAGTAAGAAGATCACTCGGGTTGTCTTTACCCGAAATATACTTTCACAATTTCGGATCAGTCAAAGACTGCATTTCTACAACCCTGTTAGCCACAAAAGGCTTCCAATTCTTGGCTGATCCTTTTATCCAGTATAACGTAATAGTGGAATCTGACCAGATATGCATTTCCAAATTTTGAAAATTAAATACATTTTTTAAATATTTAGACATCCTAGCAGCTATTAATGCCCCCATTAATTTAAGACGAGGGATTGTCAAACACTTAATCGGAGAAACTCTAGATTTTGCCCAAATAAGACTGATCATAATTTCATTATTACTTGTGATATATCGAAAATAAGCTACAGCCCCATAAACCTTAGGGCTGGCATCGGAAAAAAATATGAATTTCAATTGGGTCCGAAAATTCTAAGCCCTGTGGAAAATATTTGCGGAAAACCTCAAATTTATCTAAATGTTCGATTTCTGAACACCATTTTTCCCATTCAATTTTTAAATCATCAGGGAATTTTTCATCCCATTCCAAACCCCTTTTCCATGTTTTCTGTAGCAAACTTTTCATACGAATAGAAAATGGTGCGATGAATCCAATCGGATCAAAGATTTTTAACATCGCTTTAAGAACAGGATTAAATTTCCAATCATCAGGAAAGGATTGTACGTCAAAACGTAAAATATCCCAATTGGTATCCCATAATAATCCCAAAATCTTCAAAGAATTATGCAAATTTTCTTCTGAGTCACATAATTTATTTTCCTCCCATATTTTTCTAAGTTTAACAGAATTAGTATTGAATTTTCGAAAATTCATACCAGCTTCCCTAAAAATATCTGAAGCGGTTGATGATAGATAAAAAGCGTCTTCATCAGATTTTGACCCCGTTATTAAATCATCTACGTACAAAGATGAATTCAAGATCTTAACGACTTCAGGATGATCAATATATTTCCGAATATGATATCTAATCGTTGCAGCCAAAATAAAAGGACTGCAAGTTACCCCAAAAGCTGCTCGAGTAAATCTCAAAAAAGTTAAGTTATCATTTTCGTCACCAAACCACAAAAATTTGAAATAATTCCGATCATCTTCTGATATCCCAATTTGCAAAAAGGCTTTTTCTAAGTCAGCGCAAAATGCAATATTATATTTTCTAAAATTCATTATAACATCAAGTATGTTAGGATTAAGATTAGGACCTGGGTATAAACAGTCATTTAAAGAATTTAAATGCTTTTCTTTAGAAGAAGCATCGAAAACCATCCTCACTTTGGTAGTTAATTTATCCTCTCTTAAAACTGGTCTATGAGGCATAAAATACCCATTCCCAATTATTCTATCAGGGCAGTCTTCTACAATTCCGGTAGTTTTTTGTTCCAATACAATAGCCTTATATTTTTTACATAAGTCTTTATCCTTTTCGAGTTTACGATTTAATTCGTTAAAACGATTCCTTGCTATTATAAAATTATTATCTACTCTAGTTTTCTCATCCTTCCCCAATAAACCCGTTTCGTACCTATTATTTACAAATTTTAAATTATTCTCAAATTTATTCACAATTTCCTTATCCATATCTGAAATATTTTCATTTGATTGCACCCAGAAAAAGGAATTGATTAAAACAACAAAACATGTTTTGTTGAGTACATTTTGATTGTTTTAGCAAAATTTTTAGTTGAAGTAAAAAAATTGGTTTTGTTGCTTGGATAAAAAAATATTGTTAACACAGTTACAAAATTTTAACAAAATTTCATCAATTTTACTTGAATTAACAAAATCTGTTTTCTTTAATTTTACAATAATTTTGTAATTCCAGCAAAATTTTGTTAAAATTTAAATTGTTCTATAGTAGCCATAACTCTCTCACGTAACTCGATTTATTTGACTTATATAGTTATATAATTAAAGGATTAACATAATTTTTGGATAAATTTTTTTTTTTTTTATTGGGACGGACCAAGGTAGTTTTAAAAATACCCCTATCCCATTTATTACTTTCTTCTAACTTTACAAGAAGAAAGTATTGGAATCATGAAAATTTTCGACTTCCGGTTTCCGACGGATTTTAGAAGGTCCTGAACACGATTTGTCTGTTTTTAGAAAATGACTGTCAATGACTCTATCTGTCTGTATGTTAAAAAAAATTTGTGGGCGCTCTATCTCAAGAACTAATGCGCGGAATTTAATAAAAGTTTATATTCAGTTACTTCCTGATATAAATTGTTGCTGATTAGTAACAATTTTTGGCATATTTTGACAAATTTTAGCAATAATTTTTGGTGTAAATCGCACAACAGCTAGCGCTGCTATGTTGCATTTTTCGTGATTTCTGCAATAGCTCTATCTCATTTTCATCAGTGAATTACGCCTGTAATCTTTGAATAATAACCAATGAATTTTTATCCTGCTTTTTGCAGGCGTAATTCTCTGCTGAAAATGAATTAAAAATTAACTATGTGTTGCCGTATGCTGAAAATAAGCATAGAATGTTTTAAGGTTTAAACAAAGATGATTTCTTGAATGTTTTACACTGGCATCATCTCCCCATTAAAGGCATTGAGAAAATTTAGAAGATCTACAATTAAAAGGAATTTAATACTTATTAAAGTAACTTAGAGCGTAAATGCGAAGGACTATCAGCGAATGACTTGATTTGATTCAGTTAATCTATACCTGCATTCTTTTTTAAAAATATGTAACAGAATAGCATCGTTTACAAATAACTGCTTCGTAAACTTTTGTGCATTTATTTTAAATACACAATTAAATATTTTTTTTATTAAAATGACGCAACGTAAAACAAATCTCTTTTTTTATAATAAACGTTCATATTATACTTAAATCTCGTTCAGACATTTTTTTCTCGAGATTTTTAAATAACTATAATGTTTTTTTTTTTTCAATTAAACGTTTGTATTGTCGTCTTATGTTTGCCGCAGAAATCTGCGTGCTCCTGATGACATTTCCATTTTGTCGTTCCGACATATATAAGAGTGAGAAATGCCGAGCTCGGACATCGTTCATGGCAGCTCAGTGGTAGATCCTCAGGGAGCTGTTCTGAGGACCCGGGATCGACTCCCGGCTGGGGAATTTTCACTCTCTTGGTTTTCGCTTGAAAGGGTAAAATTCACTTGTTATTATTCAAGGTTTACAGGCGTAATTCACTGCTGAAAATGAATTAAAAAATAGCTAAAATTGCATATTTTGATTGGTTTATTTAACAAAAGTTGTTGTAGTCTAAACAAAACAAGTTCGTAAAACAAACAAAATATATTTTGTTGAAAAAATAAAATAGATTGTTAAAATAACACATAGCATATATCTATGTAACAATACGAATTTTGTTAATTCAAGTAAAAATGAACCACTTGACTTGAATTAACAAAACATTTTTTTGCTGAAGATACAAAAATTTTTTTGGAATTGCAAAAAAAATCAACAATATTTTTTTTGTTGATTCAAACAAAATTTCTATTGACCCATATTCAAACAAAAAGTTTTGTTGGGTCAGCCAAATTTTTGTTGATTCAACAGAACTTTTTTCTGAGTGTACGTAATGCCCAAAGATTCCATTTCCCATAAAAATTTCAAATCCTATCTCTCTAGATTTACAACGGACATATTTAAAACAGATGCGTATTTCAAATTCCTTTTTCCATTCTCATAGAATCCACATAATGAGTGTCCGAATAAACTTTCACATAAAAATAGAGATTTAGTTATTTTCTGTACCTCTCCCTCGTGACAGATTTGATTAAAATAATCCGCTCCAATTAATATATTTATTTGAGAATCGCATGGCGCAGCAAGATTCGTCAGCTTATAGGGCGCCAATTTGTCTGTTATCTGTTTGTTGAGAAGTGGGGGAGGAATCGTTGCATTAGAAATTACATCTGTTACTAAAGCTTCAATAAAAATGAAACGCGATTTGTTTTCAACATGGGATAATTTTAATTGCACAACATCATAAGTTTTTATTTTCGGTTTAGTAGCTGCAAAGGAAAAAATCTGAGTTTTTCTCTACGAATAATTCGTGGATTTAATTTTGAAACTAATTCTTGTGTCACAAAAGATTTTTGACTACCTAAATTATATAAATATAAGGAAAGTTCAGAAATTATTCCAGATTCCACTTTTACGCAAGCTGTTTGTAAAATAACCTCTTTAAAGGAATTTTCATTTGAATTGACTTTACAATGAGTAATTGAAGTGATTATCGAGTCTGCTGATTTGATTTCTTTCGGGACAGTTTGATTAGAATTTTTCGGGACAGTTTGATTAGAACAAACCGAAAAATGGTGAAAATTGCTATTATAATATTTGCATTGTTCAGAATTAAATTTACACTTGGCCGAC
The DNA here is from genome assembly GCA_963931845.1 of Maratus michaelseni. Classification (NCBI taxonomy): domain Eukaryota; kingdom Metazoa; phylum Arthropoda; class Arachnida; order Araneae; family Salticidae; genus Maratus; species Maratus michaelseni. The sequence goes on from OZ007600.1 coordinate 71,365,184, forward strand.
ACATGAAATTTTCGAAAACAAACAAAGCAACGACCTTGGATGCGTAATTTATCACGTTTTTGATGAATATAACAATCTTTACATGATTTAGAATCGTGATCATTTTCACAAAATATACAAACATTTTTTACATTTGTAGCCAATGCAGAGGTTGAAGGAATGTCGCGTTTATAATTATTCAACTGTTTATAATTATTATTATACTTTGTATTTTTAGCACTGAAACTATTTTCAAAGTTCTGGAGTGTCATCGTAGCTTCTCGCGATTGCACTTCGTTTTTAATGAAGGAAAGGAGCTCTTCGATCTCCATTTTTCAGTATTGGCTCTTTTACGATTAAAATCTGGCGCTATTTGAGAAGGTATTAATTTCATTAAAATCGGGCAGAGAAGATGACCATAACTTCCTGACGTAACACCAAGAGAATTTAAATTTCTTATTTGTATCTCGATATTATCATTCAATTCTCGTAATTCTTTAACATTCGAAGCATTCTTTACCTGTTTTAAATTTAACAATTTGCTCATATGAGCATTGATAACTAGGTCGTTACGACCATAGCGATCTTTTAACAAATCAACAGCAGCTTTAAAATTTTCCTCGGAAAGTGAAAAACCTGCAACAGCATTATACGCACTGCCTCCAAGCAGGGATTTTAAATATACAAATTTATCAATTGCGGTTAAATTAGAATTATTCTCAATAGCATTAGAAAATTGCCCCCAAAATTCTAGCCAAGAACTGCTATCACCATAAAATTTGTTTATTGTTAGCTTCGGCAAGTTCATAGATTTCTCTATATTTCCGTTTTGAGAAACGGAATCATTTTTCATAAAATTTTGAAAAGCATTATTTTGGTTTTGGGAGTTGCGTTCATTTAAGAACCTCGTTATTTTGTAACGCGATTCGATAATTTTTTCACTATAGCTTTCTGAGCTTTCAATTTCTTTTTCGAAATCTGCATCGGCGATTTCGTCTTGTATGTCAGAATTTAATTTTTTTAATGTCTCATATTTTTCATTTAACTGATCTTTACAGATATTTAACATATCAAACTTGTTTTCTAATGATATAGAGTCATCTTCAAGAATTGTACATATTTTAGTACACAGCTTTGTTGTTTGCGTTCGTAAACCAGAACGCTTCTTTTTTAAAGTATCTATAGTAGACATATCACTTTTATTTTACAGTTCAACAAAAATATAAATTAGACTGAGCTTACCCCAAGTCTTCAGATAATCATTTATCAAAACCAAATCCACATCATTCCATCATTCCATCATGACGCAGGACGCCAGAAATGATATATTGCAAATCGAACCTATTTATTCTTCTTCGAATCAGTACTTATTCATACTAAAAATTTCTCGTTAATTTACACATCAAATAAAAAGTTCAGGTAGATAAAACTAACAAATTATTTATTATAACCAAGCAAAAGCCTGGTTCAGAAACTCGGATATATCGCCGAGAACTCGGTTCTAGTTACATCACATCTAATCAGAATTAAAACTGAAAAACAGCAAAATAAAGGGTTACAATAATTATTATTGCGACGCCTAATCTCGCCAATCAAAACAACAGAAAGGGGGTTTTTACAATTGCCATCCATAGTTAAAAATGTAGCCAATATATTTTGTGCATCCCTGTATATGATTTATTGATTTGGATACATATTACATAGCATGATAAAAAAAAGAGTTCAGTTAGAAAATTCATTTTTAGCAAAATTTTAGCCAATCGATGGAAATATACTAGAAATATTTTGTACAATCCTGTATATTATTCAAAGACTTTTGTACACAACCCATATTAAGCTAAAATTTAATTCAGGTAGAAAATGTATACGGCAACTTAAAATTCACTTCCAGCAATTACCAACTAAACGACCATGTCCCTTGTTCTTTGAGTAACCCTGTATATGAATTTATTTATTTTCCATAAACTTCTATAAATCTACTAACTATAGTTCAGCACGAAAATGCGTGCCACAATTAAAAATTGCTCTAAGCAATTCACTTCCATAGTCTGTAATACTTACGAACTCTCTTGTGTAGTCCTGTATATGATCGACCGAATTTATACACACCACGTACTATGAAATAATTTAGTTAAACTTAAAAACCCAAACCAAAGTTTAAAACGCACTTATCACACATAGACTAATTATCGTAAGTATACTGTAATCAATATCTCTTGTGTGTCCCTGTAAATGAACGATAAACGCAATGAACACCACACTTTTAAGAGAGCAATTAACATCTGTTTTATCATGTTTCAAATGGAGTAGCATCATCAAAATGCACTTCAAACAATTTTTTCCCATTCACTGTAATGCAACGGAATACTTTTGACTGTTCCTGTAAGAACACTATAAGCGCAACACACTTCATTTGCAATAGGGATCATGCTATAGTAAACGACGATAACCTACAAAACTTTTAGGGCAATCCGAGTTTATTAGCGAGATAGAGCACGGAGAGACGGCAGCGGCAGATGGCCAGACAAACCGAAGTCATAAACACTTTTCAACTTAGTTGGAAAGTGTTAAAATAGGCTTCCGAGAAACGTCGTAAAAATCCGATGGTAATGAAATTTCACATGCGTGCTGCTCACTTGATAGGAAATAATTTAAAAATAAGTATAACACATGGGCTGATAAGTTCCCGGTCTAATAAAGAAAACACAACTTTTTAACAAAGCTTTATAACTTTACTAGCAAGCTACGCCCGCTACGCTGGTCAGTTTTTCTTGACGAACCTTTAATCAAACGAAATATTGACCTTGAAATTGACCCTGTGTTTTAAAACCATACGGACCTTTACTTGGAATGTCTGAAAACGATACAGAAAAATCATTTCCGTTGGATTTTAATGAAGTTACAATACTTCAAATATAATTAATGAAATATAATGATATGCCTCACTGAGGTGGACTAAATTATGCTATTTGTCGAGAACTAAATGGACTAAAATATGCTATTTGTCGATAATTGAATAAACATCCTGCACTGGTGACATCATAATTCACTTTTATATTTTAACAGAATGATAAAGCTACTATAATTTGTGACTCGTGCTGTTGCCAGTATACAGGCTGCCGTTATCATTATCTTTTTACGCGTGAAGATTTCGTTATGGTACTCCATTGTGAAATTTAGTAATTTTTTTAATTCAATATTTGAAAAACGGCATAATCATTCGATTTGAAATTGATATCAAGAAAAATACAATTTTTTATCTTTCTAACGCAGTTTGTCTAACAATTTTCTGACAAATACTTTTCGAGCTATTTATTTTTTCATCAATTTCAAATGTTTCATTTTCCGAGATTTCAACCTGTGGCAACGATTCGCGAAAATCCCAGTCGTCAGCAACACATACCTTTTTATTAAAGAGGATATACATACAATATTGTATTAAATTTAAACGGCATTTTTCTTTCAAGTATGCATGCTTACATATGTTTGGCGAATGTCGTGCAGTCATTTATGAAACAATTGTACTTAAGATTCTCGTTTTTGAGGAAGCATTTCCAACTCTCTGATCAAAATTAACATTTATTTGGAAGTAACACAGCTCAAAATCTCTAAAGTATAGTAAGCAAAACATATTAATGTAAAACTTATTTAATAGAGAGTAAAAAATATTTTATATAAAGATTTATATTTTTTTCATACTGTTTCCTGCACTGAATACAAAAAGAATAAAAAAAGTAAATGATCTATAAAACGGCTTAACAAGAATAAACGTATCTGAATTTTATTGTTCGCTATCTACTTCTTAAAATAACAAAAGTGCTTTCACGAGAAATAATGTTAAATGATAAACAGAGAAATAAATATTTATTGTCTCTTACGCCTATGAAATGTGATTGAAATATTTAAATAAGAGATAATAAGTTTTTATTTCGGAAAAATATTGGAGATTTAATGGCAGTTATTTGCAGTTTCTAATGATATTATTCAGCGAATAATAAAATTATTTTGAGATGCTGAGTTATGCTGTAGATAACAAAGCATAATGCTGAAATAATGTTCCAAACACAATTTTTCGGAGCTTTTGAAAATCAATGTTAGAAATCGTCCCTGATATACAACAGTCAAGATAATCATGCCACTTGTAAAATAAAAATAAATAAATTTTATTGCTCAATATTTTCTTATTAAAATCACAAAAGTACTTTTCAATAAAGATTATGTCAAATGGTAAAGAGAAAAATAAATATTTATGCTTTAGATGTTATCTGTATAAAATTTGATTGAATGCATTTGGATATAAGATAACAAAGTTTTATTTTGGAAAAAATGGGATATTTTTCTGTAATTTATTTAAAATTTGAAACTAAATTTTACACAAATAAGAGATTTGTTTCGAAATGCAGTTTTAATGTACGGGACAAACAATATTGTAAAAGTAATATTGTAAATAAAAATGTCTATTTCATATCTATTAAAAATCTTGTAAAAGTTTGAAATGGTGCATATCATATAAATTTCCATGTGAATAAGTATATCATAATAAGAGTTGTTAAATTTCCAACTAAGTTAAAAAAAATTTTAGGCCATGACCTGAACAGAGGACCTTGGCTTAAGCTGACAATTAAGCTATCTTGGACAAATCCGGTGAACACAATTCACCTGGACAACCTTTTGACAAATACATCTGGTTTGCTATCTGAAACAGATTGACAGAATGAACCGCAGGTAAAGAAACTTCATCATGAGCCCTGGGATTAATCCATTCGTATAATTTTTTTAAGCTAATGACAATTTTACGCTTTCAAATTTTACGTGCGACCTATGAGATTAAAAGAATCTCATAGGTCTCATAACAAGAGTTCCTTCAGACTCTTCGTTTACTTTAATATGCCTTACACATTCATATATGTTTTTTTAATTTCGATTGTTAACTAAAAGTGAAAATAAACATTTGCAACTTAAAAAAAAACAAAACAAATATTCAATAATACACATAACTTAAATGTCAGCTTCGCTATAACATAAAATAGATATTTGCAGCTTCCAAAACATAGAACATATTTTTTTCAGTGATAAAATGAAATAACTGCAACATTAAGCAGCTTATATATATTATACAAAAAATAATAAACTATTTCATAGTTTAAGTTTAAATTCATTAATAATTGCGCATTCTAATAATCATTTTACATGCAGTTTCAAAATGCATTAAAATCGTTTGCGTTTGGCGACGAAAAAATGTTGCTAGCCAAATCGCGTCTTTTTGTGCCAAATGCTCGAAAGTATTTTATTTTTTTTGCAGTTTTTCTACTGGGATTCCGCAGCTATATTTCACTGTACCTTTATTACATACATGAGTAGCTTCATTAGCACTTTTTTCAAAATTTTCTGAGTATGCGCTTTAAGGAGACCTTCCTTGTTAGTGGATTTCATCTAAATTCAGTATCCTACAGTTTTCGGAAACGAGAAGACTATTGGGCTAGGTCACATGTTCGAGAAAATTCGATTAGTGAGTCATTTTGGTCATGGGTCATTATGGATCAAGCTATTTTTATCTTAAAATGACTCAGACGATTTGAACTAAATTTTGTATCCTACTGTTTTCGGAAACGGGAAGACTATTGGGTTAGGTCACATGTTCGAGAAATTTCGATTGATAGGTCATTTTGGTCATGGGTCATTATGGGTCAAGCTATTTTTAGCTTAAAAACGGCTTAGAAGATTTGAACTAAATTAAGTATCCTACAGTTTCTGGGAACGAGAAGACTATTGGGCTAGGTAACATGTTCGAGAAAATTCGATTAGTGGATTATTTTGTCTTGGGTCATTATGGGTGAAGCTATTTCTATCTTAAAAACGGCTCAGACGATTTGAACTAAATTTTGTATCCTACAGTTTTAGGGAACGAGAAGACTATTTGGCTATGCCACATGTTCGAGAAATTTCGATTAGTGGGTCATTATGGGTCAAGGTATTTTTATCTTAAAAACGGCTCAGACGATTTGAACTAAATTTTGTATCCTACGGTTTTTGGGCACGAGAAAATCTTTGGTATAGGTCCCATGCTCGAGAAACATTCGATTAGTGGGTCATTTTTGGGTCACTGTGGGTCAAGTAAATTTGATCTAAAAATCGGCTCATACTATTTTGACTAAATTTTATATCCTACGGGTTTCGGGCATGAAAGGACATATTGGGCTTGGTCACATGTTCGAGAAATTTTGATTAGTAGGTAATTTTTACTATGGGTCATTATGGGTCATTATGGGTCAAGCTATTTTTATGTTAAAAACGGCTCGGACGATTTGAAATAAATTTAGTATCCTACAGTTTTCGGGAACGAGAAGACTATTGGTCTAGCTCAAATGTTCAATAAATTTCGATTAGTGAGTCATTTTTGGGTCACTGCATGTCAAACTTATTTAATCGAAAACGGCTCTTAACTATTTAATTGAATTTCGCATCTTACGGTTTTCGGACACTAGAATGTCATTGGACTAAATCCCATTTTCGAGAAAAAAATATCGACTAATGGGTCACTTTGGTGTCACTGTGGGTCAAGCTAATTTTATCTAAAAAACAATCCAACGATTTTGAATAAATTTATTATCCTACCGTTGTAGATTACGGGAAGACCAATAGGTTAGATCACGTGTTCGAGAAAATTCGATTAGTGGATCATTTTGGTATCACTATGCATAATGCGTTTCAATTTAAATGAAGTATTCAACAGTTATTAAGTTGTTGAATAGTTGGCAGTAAACGAAGCCGGCAAGTTGTCATCATTTCATGAAATTTGGGCAAATATTGGCGACATTAGGCTGGAAAATTGACTTTCGATATTTCGTGATATTTGAACTCAAAGCTAATTTTCACCGAGCACAGCTCGACCTTCCCTGCTTGTTCTTTCTAAAGTAACGTTCTATAAAAAAAATACCCAGATCTTTATTTTATTGTATTTTCAGTAAATTGGTTTTTGTTGTTTTTTTTATTTCAAGCGAAATGTTTGAAAATATTTTTCTAGAAACAAAATTTACTATATATATTTTTTTCACAATTAAAATCATTAGAAATTCTGTACACAATATTTCCATAAAATTTGCCAACAAAATATGCAGAAAGCTTTTATGTGCCTAGAAGTGAAAAAAATTATACAAATTAATCAGGCAGTTAGAAGTCATACCATCAATTAAATATCATAAATTTAAAATATATCAAAATAAAATTTTAATCTCTTCAAGATTTTCTGTGCGAAAAATGTTTTTAAAATTAAGAACCAAACTTACAACAATAATAATAATAATAATAATAATAATAATAACAATAATAATAATAAATCATTGAAAATTTTTGCGCATAATAAACAAATAAATAAATAAACTTTCCAGTTTCGGGCCCCTTTAAGTATATTAATATCTTGGCCAAGATATAATTTTCCAAATAAGCTGCAATATCCTATATAAAAATAATAGAAACATATATTAATAATAAGTCTTTAAAATCCAATAAGTAAAAAGAAACAAAAATTCCAATAAATAAAAGAAACAAAACAGAAAAATCTCATGCCTTGCAAAAACAATCACTCCGAATACTTAGAAAAAGTGCATTATAATTAACTGAAAATTGAGTTCTCGAGGAGAAAAAAGAAGAAGAAAAAGGGATATATCTAGATATCAAAGATAACACTTAGTTTCAATTTTAAATTAAAGTGCAAGGGTAAAAAAACGAAACCTTGCGGCTTCTTAAATATTATTTTCTTGGTGTAACGAAACCTATTCTTATGAGATTTATTATGAAGCTAGCAAACTCGGGACCGCAGAAAACTACCATCTATCCCTGTATATATATATATATATATATATATATATATATATATATATATATATATATATATATACATTTTTCTATCCAGGCCTCTTAGATGGGAATTTTAAACTGCAGAAAAAACGGAAAACATGAAAATAACCATTAGAAAATTAGGTTTTTTGAAATAATAAATATTCATATAGTTTTTATTGAAACATACTCTAAACGTAGGTCTTTTTTATTTTTTATAACTCCGCCAGGGTCCCAACGATTGTGATTTTAAAATGCACAAAAAACGGAAAATATGAAAACAAAACTTCAGAAAAAAATTATATAGAATATATATATATATATATATATATATATATATATATATATATATATGGTAAAGCCAGGAGAGATTGCGCAAATAGAGGTTCGGGGGTAAGGAGTAGAGTGAGCGCGCAGCGATTCCAGGTAGTTGTACACCAGCAGTAGTGGAGTGTCTACTTGAAAGTGCACGTTGATTGTTTTGCGCGTCTAAGATAATGCTATTTTGTTTTGTTTTCTCAAAGTAAGTGCTTGAAATTTCATAGCTATTCATCAGAATTTCTATACAATGTCAGTAGTACAAAATATTTTAAACTTTTGTACTACTGACTAACGATTTACTGTTTAACTGTTATTGTACTGTTTAACGATTTTTCATAAACTGCTAGTCTAGACTAACAATGTGAACATCAACGGTTCGTTTTATTAGCGGCCGTGTTAAATAAAAGACCGCGCAATATCTCCTACCGAAATTGAAAGAGTTTGCGCATCTTCTACTTAAGGGATATGGCGCATTGTTCCCATTAGTTTCCCTGCTAGGAGAGATTACGCAGCTTATTGGTAAATTTGCATAAAAAAATGAAAAGTGAAAATGGACTAATTTTAAGTTAAACGTGTTATCAAGTAACTTAATGTTATTTTGTAATCTTATCTGGACTTGCTTTTTCTGATTCTTTAATTTTTTTTCCTTTAATTATAATTTTTTAATCGTTTTTAAAATTATTTCCTTTTTCTGATTCTTTAATCATTAGGTTGAAAAATTCACTACTAATACAATGATATTTGTTCACGAAAACCTTAGAACAATGTCATTTAAGTGTAATTATTATTGTTAACAATTTAATTATAGTTTTTATTAGTAACAATCTCTCCTACCCATATGCGCAATCACACCAGCCCTGTAAGGACAGATTGCGCAAAATAACTTTCTTAGTTTTATTACATCTGTTCTATTAAATTGCAAGATAACGACAAAATAGCAATGGGAATGCATAAAAAACAAATGAAGTAAAAACTATTCATGGATAGTTTAGCAAAAAATTAATATTTAGATTTTTTTATTGTCATTCTTTTGAATTTTGCGCAGACTATCCTAGCTTTACTTTATTAAATATTCATATTTTTTTAATGAAAAGTACCATTGGTATCGAGAAGGTACCGGCTAATCGCAGGTGTTCTTATTTTTCTCCTTTGTGAAACAAGTGATTGCGATTTTAAATTTTAAGAAAAATGGCATGTGTTCCTGCCGTCTGCGAACTATTCTTGATAAACAGCGTTTCCCCCGGACATGCCTGGAAGCGATGATAACGCCGTCGAACTAAGAGAAAATTTAAAGCTCATTCATTAGCGTTCAATAAGGGGTTTTAATTAATATCGAGGCTAATTATCAACAAATGGAAAGGTGCATTCCCACATGTCTTCGTCTCTCCTTATCCAAATTTCCAGACTTGTACATGCAATAAATCACCCAAACCATCGCCAATAGATAGACAAACACACATAAACAAACATCTCTGTTTTATTAAAATAGAATATTAGATATAAATAGATATTTTATAGTGAATAGCTTTTTTCAGTTTATTGATACCGAAGGTTTATTTTTTTTAAATAAACAGCAACTGTTGAAGGTGATGCAAATATACATAACATAAATGAGTGTCAAAAATAAATGACATATTATGTTATCCATAATAATGAGTTATACAGAGTAAAAAATAAATAAACAAATGTTTCTTAATCTACAAAAATATAATATAACCATGAACGAAAATATGCAATAATTTCTCCCGAGATACCTATGAATCCGAAAAACGTTTTTTATCATTAAAACCTTAGAAACCAATTTTTTTTCGAGATTTTAAAAAGCATTTATTAAAGTTTCTTTTACAGCCTCTAATTTTCGAAACCTATCCAAGTAATTTTTATAGGGCACTAACCAGTTTTTCCAAACCGTAGTATTGATTTTTGGGATACTATCAATTTTCAATTAAACATTTTTAACTGCGTAATTGAATTTAGGCATGCAAGAGTAACAGAATAATCTATATATTTAAAACGCTAAGCGATTTCTTTCGACAATCCGTGAGAACAAACTACTGCATCAAACTACATCATTCTTTTTTTAAATGAAAGATATTTGGACACAGATTTGTTATCGTGTATTCGTTTGTTCGAAAATTTTATTAATTAGCCGTAATTTTCAATTAAACTTTTACTTCTGCTAATGACGTCATAATCGGATAACGCCTACTGTTCCGAAGCACAGAGTTTATTTTCTAAACTCTGTGGTTGAATAAAAGATAAATAATAAATATTAAAAGCATGCGGTTTTAAGGCCGAATTTGTTAATTTGCAAGTTAAATTTCGGTAAAAATACTTATCCGCGTGTTTTATAAGCGAATAAAAATTCATATTTATTGTGACGTCACGGGAATATTGTCCATTGGGTTTATTTTATCATTATGCATTATAACTTTGTTGATGCCATTTTTTCATTACAATTAAATACAAAATATATTTATATTTGTGTGCATGGTGTTTGAGCATTAATGTAAGGTATATGAAGTACGTGTGAAAAGTTTGCGCCGGTGAAAATGACGTTATGCTTAGCTTGAGGTGCATTATAACATTGATAAAACAAAAGAGAAAAATGTATATGATTGTGTTAACATGACATAATTTTACTGATTTTTGCATTCATAATTATAAAGATTAGAATTGGAGCCGTCATTGATTTCTTCATCTTGATTGCATACCTTGATTGCATGTTACCAATTGCTTTTTTTTTTTAATTATAGGATAGAAGATTTCCTTTTTTAATAAAAAAAATCACAAAAGTAAAGGATTTCAGAAAATTTAAAGTTATTAAAAATAGTGTTACGGTAGAAAAAAATCTTGAAATAATGATTGTATTTTTAGCTAGAATAAACAATGTAAGACTAATATTTCATAGGAATTATTTTGATAGATTTATTATAAGTTCATTTAACAGTTCCTTATTAGCGCAAAGTCCTATTTCTTTCACTGTGAATTTCTCTTTCGATGTCAAAAAATGTTTTTCCACTTTTGAACGCCAGCCAAAATACAGTGGCAATTTTTAGAAATGTATAAAAGTTGTGACAACAAAGGCGCTATCGCTTTAGCTTTCATCGCGCTTACATCACTTCGAAATACTACAAATTTCTATTTTTTAATACATTTTACAATTTCAGTTCTTACATCATCAATTAGAAAAAAAAATTAGCTTTCGATTGAAATTTATTTGAAAACTGCCGATTAATTTAACGACTTTTTAAATAATTTTCAAGCATGAAAAGTTTTTCAATTCTATCTTATCAATGACCACCAGTTTACTTCAATAATGTAAAACAGCCCCTGGGAAAGTTGTCACAATTGAAAATAGATTTCCCTAACCATCATAAAAAGTGAATAATAAAAAAAAAAAAAAAAAAAAAAAAAACGTGATAAATCATAAGATCAGATTATCCATAAGATAGAACATTTTGGCGCTAAACAAAAACCTGTCAGAAAAAAAAAAAAAAAAAAAAAAAAGACTATTTTTAGTTATGTTGAACATAAAATTGATATGTTGAATTCGTTGATGAATATGTTCTATCAGATATCAGGATATGCTAGGAATTGCATTTTTTTATTTTTTTACATTTGCCAACTGTATAAGAGGAAAAATATCTCCGACTGTGATGGAAAAGGGATAATCATCCTGATAATGTTAAGGAACCAAAGAAACCATACAAATAAATTACACTTGAAAACATTAAAAATCTCCCTCATCTTAGATTTATTACTGTAAATAGATTTATTACTGTAAAAAACTTCTATGCAAAAAATTGATTAGCTTAAAACAATGGATGCGTTTTAGAAGATATGGATTTGAAACGAACAATGATTAAAGAGGACATTTTAAAACATTTTTAACGTCGAATTTCGACGGTGCTTTTGGGCAGATGCAATGCACATGCGCATAGGAGCTCATTCGGTTGCATTATCACAGGGGGAGGGGGAGATGTGTGCTTTATTTACTATGTTCTGTTATTTACTGAATATGATATGAACGTAGGAATATACTATTTGTATATACTTCATAGGTCCATGAATTTTTTTTCTTGCTGTGGGGAATATGGTGGTAATGTCAAACTGATTTGCATTACACAGTTATTTACGGATTGTTTGTTTGGAGTTTGCATCGAAAATAGTAGTGTATTTGACTGGGGAAAAGAATTAAATAAAATATTTGAAAGACTGTTTTATACGCACCCCTTTATAAATAATAAAGAAGCTTATTTTACTGATATTGTTATAGTACTTTTTTTGCGTCAAGTTTTGACGGGTTCCATCTAGTATTAGTTTTAATAATATTGTTAATGCTGTAATTCTATCATGCTTATCTGTTAATCATATGTTGAATATGAAAACATTTACTTGAGAATAGATAGCATTTGAAACATCTATATTTTGGTTTGAAAATAATTATTAATACACTTTAAAGAGGCCTCCGTGAACGAGTGATTAAGATACCATTCCTCCGCTAATCGCTTGAGAGAGTAGGAGTCGGCGGATTCGACTCCTGTCAGCTCCATTGCGCACACTTTGTGGAGCTCCTGGTTGTATTTCTCTGTTGTTGTAACTTTCCTTGTGGCCATCTCGTCCTTTTATATTGACGATGACTTATAAGCGGACACTTGATGTCAGGCACATAAATCAGATGTATGTTCTCAATAAAACAAAAAAACAAACAACACCTTAAAACTACTCGGAAACGTTTCCGAAACTCAGTGGCAACAAACGAAACTTTGTTTTAATAAATGCTTTTTTAAATCAAGAAAACATATTGTTTTCTCAGATATTGATTTCTAATGATAAATAACGTTTTTTGGAATCGTGTTAACTCAGAAGGGGTTGTTGTGTATTTTCGTTCGCGGTTATATTTTATTTTCCGAAATTAAAAAAACAATGTTTTTTACAGTGTGTCGATATTGTTTAAGAAATGAAATACTGATATTAGGCACGAACTACGATTAGAAAATAAACATTATAATAAACGATAAAAGTCAGTTTCCAAGAATTAAAAAGAATACAAAATAAGATAGTCAAAATTCTGATTAGTCAAGGATAATAAAGTTCAAGAGTTACACAAATAAGCTTTATCATTATTTTTTTCTGTCTTTTATTATTAAATTAGCATGCCACGCCCGCTGCGCTGGGCCATTTTTCTAAATGTACCTTACAGCAAACGAAATGCCTTTGTATTTTAAAGGAATGTGGATCTTCACCTACAGATGCTACCTTAGTAAATATTTTCAAACGAATTATATCAATGGATTTGAGCATGTATTTTAAAGCAATAGGGACGTTCACCTGGATTTTCCTTCAATATTGCTGTAAACGATGTGAACAACATTGCGTTATATTATATCATACATTAGACGAAATTTGGGCTAAAAGAAGCAACTCATTTAGTTGATCATTTATAGTAGAGTTTGGTAGGGAAATGAGGCCGTTATGAGATTATGACAACAGGAAGTAAAATGTTCTCTAGTCAACATACTACTAAAAGAAAAAGCATTACAATGATTGCATAGATTGACCATTGAACTTAAATAATGTTCGGGTGCTTCATTTTCGTCTGTAAGTTCTTGTACTCCGTCCCTCTTTCTTGTCTCCATGTGAGATTCTGGTAACGTAAGTACAATCTCACTCTATGTTATGTTATATTTCGCAATATACGCCCTCTTCTGGCAAGTCTACTACGGTTTTTCATCTTTCGATTCCAGCAGAGTAAATACAGTGAAAATTGTAATAAATTGTTTGCATATAAAGAACAGTGTTTAACTTTCATATTTAAAAAAATGGTGAAACATAAAAAAGTGCATTTTTAAAGCTGAATATAAATAAAATTAAAATGACGCCATTTTCACTGTCATTCCATTTTTAGACCAGTTGCATTCGTGTAACCATTAATCTGAAAAAACCCCATTGATTAACTCTGGTAGAAGAATAAATCTATAGTTTGTATCCAATAAAATCTTCCTAATCTTCCATAATCTTGCCGATATCCAAGTTTGACGTCAAACATTAGAAGTGCTTGAAACGATATGGTTACTAATGTACCAGAGTTAGTTACAAAACGCAGTTATTTACGTGCCAAGGTATGTTCCATTAAACAAAGTCAAATTACTGTTAATTCAACTATAGATCTTTCATTAACAAAATTCCTTATCTTAAATAAAATTGACAATGATAAAGTTAGTTATGCAAAATGTTCAGTAATATTATTTTTGGTGAATACTTGAACCGAAGATTTTTTTTGCATTTCTCTAAAGAGCATAATAACACGCAGAAATAAATTCAATTCTCAATATGTTTAGCTGCTAGGGCTGTGTGTAGGTCGAAAAGGCTTTAGAATGATCGAAAAATTATCTAATCAAAATTTCAGGTACTCGTTTTTTCTTATCCAGCCTGAAATAATAAATCGACAAATATTATTTATTCCATTCGCCACCACCCGTAAGGCATGGTGACGTCACGGCGACGTCACTGTGAAGTCACACTGTGACTTTGTGACCGTCGTCGTGACGTCGATGTGAAGTCATTGCGACGTAAATGCGAGGTCGTTATGGCCGTTTTCAAGGCTTTCTGTGACCTCACAATGTGACTACTTTGTGAAGTCACCGTGCGACTTAAATGTGAAAAATGTGACGAATCTGCATCGGATAGGGTGACCAGATTTTACCCGAATCCTATACGGATTGTTCGGATCAAAATTTTTTTATGGTTCAAGTTTGTGACGTTTGTGACGACACTGCACCGGGTCGGGTGACCAGATTTTACTCGAATCCAATCCAGAAACTTCGGATCGATCTTTTTGGATTTGTTTGACTACAGAATAGATTTGGATTAGTTGTCGTGTGACCTGATTTTCGTGAACCCGATCTGACCCGAGTCGGGTATAATGTTTTTACTGTAAGTCTTGTTTGGAATAGAATCTTGCATACGACCGAGTAACCAAATTTTATTAGAAATTGTGTTACGATACAATTTCTGATGTCGGCTCGGATCTAGAGTCATACACGAATCCGGTTACATACTTCTTGAACATGATTGAATGTCAACTTGAACATGAATGATGGTTGACTGAAACTATATTTTGATTCAACCCGTATTCTTACCCTAACCCAGCAACAACAACAACAAAAAATCTGTAAGCCCACATCCCGACCGAACCTGATAAATGATTTCGCATAGATTCGGATGACAAGATTTCACCAAATACGGATAAGATCGACGATAAGGATTGGATCGGCAATCATTTTTATTGATGCAACTCGTATTCAAATTAAAACTTTGCATCTGATTGAGAAACCGGTTAACACGAAACTTTCTGACACATTTATGAACAAACTTTTAAACGCATGGCACTTGCATGCCTGATTATTAAAGCTATTTGGAATGAATAGCGTTTTCCATTTTTAGATAAATGTAATACTTAAGATCAATGTCGGTCACGTTTTACCCGTTTCTGACGCTGCGCGTCGGAAATTTGGTTCAAAACACCGACTTTGATAGTGTTTTCTGAAACATCATCTGCCGTTACCAAAAAATGGATAACGCCATTCGATTATATATAGGGTAGATGTGCCAGTAATGGACACCCTTAAGGAATTTCTTTAACAATTATTTTTTAATTAATAGTTATAATTGTTATATTCAACATTTTTTAATATTATATTACTCTACCAACAATATTTAACCATGCTCATAGTCACATTTCCCAATGTGAATCTAAATTTAATTGTAAATAACAGAAATAAATCAAAACACCCTAAATTCCAGTAATGGACACCTCACAAAAAGTAATAGATAATTGATATTATGATTGCATTTAAAACTAGAATTTAAAGATAGCATATTAATGAAATAAATAAAGCTGAATTTTTATTGGTTATTTTTTTATAAACCAAAAACATTGAAGGTGTCCCATTACTGGAAGGCGGTCCATTACTGGCTCATCTACCCTATTCTGAATAAGAACACCTGCCAATTTCATGTATTTCCGAATAAAAATGAATTCAGAAATATGCCAGCAATTAGCTATTTTGTATTTGAGAACAACTTTAAAGAAAATATAAGTATACATTTTCAAATAAGCATTCTGAAAAATTTATATTAGGAATCAATTTAAATAATAGATATACCTATTGTGCGATATTATTAAATAATAAACATTGTATCAAGCAGTAAAACAGTTTTCGTTGTAAATGAAATATAGAACTTAAGATCATAAATGCCAAAAAAAATTATATATTTTTTTTCTTTACAAATTATTTTATTTATAGTTTTTGATAGAATACTAAATGCAGAACTTAAATATCAATTATTACAGTAAAAACATTCGATAACACAGCTGGAAAAATTACCTTAACTAAACAGTTATTTTATTGTTTCATCAATATTTATTATTTTTGTGAATCTAACATTGACATATCTCGACAAATAAATTATTCAATGCATTAAATTGTCCCTTTTTTTTTCAAATATACCGGAAAATTATTTCTGGAAACCTACACTAGCAACGAAATTATTAAATTGCAAATCAAATATTAATAGTTTTAAAAATTGCAATGTTTTTAATTATAATGAATAACTATGAAAATTGAACTAAGAAACGCAAAATATTAAATAAATTCCTCATTTTATATAACACTTTACATTTAGAATACATATTCTCAGTAAATACAGTTTTTCCAAACGATCTATTTTAAAAAATTTAAAACATTAAAGATAAAATTTAATACAAGTGATTTTTTAAAAGAAAATTTAAACATCTTAACTTTTAAATAATGCACTATTAAATGTACTAGTACTAAACATGCACTATTAACAAAACTGCGAAGACATTCAAGGGCGCCCATAGGATTAATTTTAAGGGGGGGGCTGAGAAAAATCTCAGCTTCCACCAAAGCTATCATACATTTTAGTAAATATTTAAGGTACTTTGCGTTTTTTTTACTATCTTTTGACAAAATTTGAGTTTTTTCCCGCGATGTTTTGACGAAATTTGCATTTTTTCGCGATCCTTTGGCGAAATTTGCGTTTTTTCCCCGAATCTTTGACTAAATTTGCGTTTTTTCCGCGATTCTTTGACGAAATTTAAGTTTTTTCCACGATTCTTTGACAAAATTTCGTTTTTTTTCGCGATTCTTAGACAAAATTAGAGTTTTTTTCCGCGATCTTTTGATAAAATTTCATTTTTTTACGCGATTCTTTGACGAAATTTGCGTTTTTTCCCGCGATCCTTTGGCGAAATTTGCGTTTTTTCGCGATCCTTTGAAGAAATTTGCGTTTTTTCGCGATTCTTTGAGGAAATTTGTATTTTTTCGCGATTCATTGACGAAATTTTCATTTTTTTCACGATTTTTAGACGAAATTTGCGTTTTCTCCACTATTCCTTGACGAATTTTGCGTTTTTATTGCGATCTTTTGACGAAATTAGTCTTTTTTCCCCGTGATCCTTTGACGAAATTGGCGATTTTTTTTTTCAGCGAACGATTGACGAAATTGGTGTTTTCTGTGACCATTTGTCAAAATTTGTGATATTCTTCCGTGGTATTTTTTATGTTCGAATTTTCGGAACCGAATGCCTTAAATTTTCAGACAATTCGGAACATCTTCACTACTGGCCTGAGGGTACTGAATAAGGGGCTCACAACCATAGTAGACAAAGTCTATTAAAAAAAAAAAAGGAAAAATGAGATAGTCCATTGAGAAGGTGCATAAAATGTGTTTTATCCACTCCCGCAGTAAACATAGTCTGTAAGCAGATGACATACACAGGGTTGCCACGGTCGACTATTTTTCTGTTCTATTCGCACCACTATTAAAAAGAGCAGATTTTGTAGTGTATTTCTCTTGCAAATTTTCTCGAATTTTATGTCATTAATTTTTGTTCTTAGAAAGTGGTGTGAGGTAGAATTAAAAAATAGTCGCCTGTGGCAGCCCTGCATATATGAGAAAGTAAAAACAGATTTGGCTCAGGGTGGAAATGTAAAAAAAAAATTTATGCACCTTCTAAATGGGCTATCTCATTTTTACTTACCCTTCATGCGTAGTATAGGGTAAATCTTGTAATCGTTTTAAAAATCGAAAAATTTTTTTTGACGGATTTACACATTTCAGATGCTGGAAATTACGAAAAACATATTTTTAGAAAAAAAAATGTTTGCCGTTCGTCTGTGTGTCTGTAAACGCTCTATCTCACGAACAAATTGAGATAGAGACTTGAAATTTGGTATGTACTTAGTATGTAATGATGGGAAGAAGCTTCTTGAATTTCAGTGACCTCGATTATCCGAAACTATTTTTTTTGGACTCTCGAAATATACGTTCTGATAAAAGGTATATACAAATTTTCGAAATTGTTTATTTTAAGGAGTGAATATAAAAGACAATTAAGAAACATAAATATTGCATAAAAATGAAGTCGATCGGATAATTAGTTGTCGAGATATTTGTAATTACATTTTCCACACTTTTCGATTTTTCATGACCCTATATTTCATCCAAATTTCAACTCAAAGATATATTTCAATTGGAAATGAGACGCTTATTCCGACGCAGTAAACTCTTAGTTAATATGATTATCATTTTTAGAGATATGAGGATGTTTCTTTTACGCAATTCAGTAATTAGAGCATTTAAAATTTATGACGTCATCGAACCACGATTTTATTCGAATCGCAATGCATTTTATAAGTAGTTTACACATGTTTTATTTTCATATTTTATATTATGCATATACATGAGAGGTAAGTATTACGGTGGCCCCCAACGACTAGTTTTTTTCAACGTGGACTTGGTCTACTATGGTTGTGAACCCCTTAAATGACCTTCCTACTATGGAAATTTTTGGCAGAATTGTCTATAATTTATTATAGCTGTCTTAAGTAAAGGGTGAAATGTAGTTTCTGCGAGGAGATCATTTATCATGACATTCTCATCACAGTCTTTGCTTTTCCACAAATCAAAACCATGTTCTTGCTTCCGACTTCAAATTCTCAATATTATAAAAATGAGATAGCGCCTTGATTTCTTTGACAAAAACATTTTTTTTTCATATTTTTCATCATATTGGGATGAAGTAAAATTGCTTTGAATGACGTTTCATTTCGATTCAAAAACCTTGACTCAAGGGATATAATTAAAGAGTCTAAATATGGTTATAGAAATGCTGCTCTGTAATATGCAAGATGAGTCTCCATAGGAAGGTTCGAACGGTAAGATTATCTAGTAGACGGTCTATAACATTTTGATATCGATTACAATTCTCCATTAGCTCCATGAAAATTTCTGCAAATTCTTCTTCTGATTCCATTCTGTACATTAGAAAAATCTCAAAAAGTTCCATCTGTATGTTCTGATAAACCGAATGCAAATCTTAATCTACAGATTGTAATTTGTTTACAACTGGCTCCAGATAGAAAAAATATCCAGAAATTACTTTGAGATATACAATAAACTTTATAGATGACGTTGCAGCATCTAAATGAACGGCTTGTGAGCGTGTTTCTTGGTTAGTACTATTGTCTAGAGAAAGATTACAGAGATTTTCTTTAACAACTGGCAAAATGACTAGAAAAATATGGTGTGGACTTAGGCTTTTCTGACCACATTGTTTCATATAGACCAGGAAAGTGTGATTTACAAGAATTATAAGGTTTCAGGTCGACGAAAATTATTTTGTCTTGTTCTGTAGACTTAAGATAGAATTTTCGAGTTCGGGCTGCGTACAATCTGACACATTCAGGATTCTAATCTTTATTAGATTCGGGAAAAAGAATTTTTCAATTAAAAATTTCACTGTACCGTTCACATTTTATTATTAAATCTCTCTCTAATTTCTTAGCGTTTTGTTCATGCAAAATCAGTTTTACCAGTGAAAATGGATCCTGTTTACAACAAAATCCTTTCTTATACAGAAAAAGTGTTATCATCTTGTAGGAAAAAAAACCACATACTATAACACCGGCTAAGATAAAAATCGTCTAAAACGGAATTTGTTTCCTATATTGTGCTTTTTCTCTTTGTAAGAAGCAGACTATTCGAAAGGACTAATTAAAAACTTATAAAAACAGAACCTGTCTAAAACAGAATCCAGCTTTAAAAGAAAAAGAATTATGGCTGTGACAAAATGAATTCCCAACAATTATACCCCCCCAGGGGAATACCTTCTTTAGGTATTTACGGGTTTCGCGACCCCGGATTCCTGAGCGATCTTTCTCCCTTCCTGCCTTCTTCTCTGTTTAGTTGTCTATCCTTTTTTCTTTGTTTCACACTTTTTAATCTTCTCTTTTCAGTTTGTTATACCTCTTTGTTCTTGTTCATGTTTGATTGTTTTACTAACTTTTTTGTTCACTTTGTTCCACTAACATTGTTTTTGTTCTTGAATTTAAAAAAAAAAAAGAAAAAAAAAATTTAAAAAGAGTGAAAAAGACAAAAAATACACCTTGTTTCTAAGTTTTCTCTCACATAGCTTCTTTTTTATACAATAGTGGATTTTTTTATTTTCACGTGAGACACTCTGGGTGCTGAGGTTTTTTAATCTCTTCGACTCGGTTCTACCTTTTTAGGCTGATCTTGAGTCCCAGAGTGCAGGGCATTTTCCGAATTCCGGTTCCGTGATCGGAGGACGCCATACATTGTATGGTGGCTGTTAGGACCAACACCGGGAGACTGGTGCCTTTCGGTGAAAGGGGTTGTAGGTTGGACAGAGCTGTAAAGGCTTACCTACTGACTACCTGATTCCAATGTGAAAGAACTAGATATTAGGAAGTGCTATCGAGTTTAATCCAATGTTCGAAAAACGTGGAGGTTTGTTGATAGTTTTCACCCTTTTGAAACCTGCGCCCAGAAGTAAGGTTAAGAAGAAGGGTCGGTGACCAGGCCCGACGCCTGGCGTTAAAAAAAAAAAAACTAAACTATGGCTACAATTAAAGGAAATAAGATATGCGATGTGGAGGCCCCACAACCAAATACATCCTGGGCTGATATAGATGAGGAAAATTTTTCTTCCAACTTGGAAAATAAAGGTGCATCCTATGATGCAAGGAAAGCTTGTAGCTTTTCAGATTTGGCATATAGAAATGCACGTTTCTTTATCGTAAAATGTGTTGAAGGCAATTTTGCCCTCAAGTCACCTTTCCTGATACAAAAAGCTATACAAGGTCTTGTTGGTGAACCAAAGACCATTAAAAAACTAAGATCTGGAGACTTACTCATTGAAGTTAAAAATTCAAGTCAAGCTGAAAATATAATGAGATGTAAATTCTTTGGAAATATACCTGTTACTGTATCTGCTCATAATTATTTAAATAGCTCACGTGGTGTCATCTCAGAACAAGACCTCACATATGTCTCAGAATCAGAAATACTTGAAAATCTTAAAGAACAGCATGTTACAGAAGTTCGAAGAATAACAATTAAAAGAGATAATAAAATCATCCCAACAAAGCATATAATACTTACATTTGATATACCTAACCTTCCCACGCACATAAAAGCTGGATACTTAAGTTGCCCAATCCGACCATATATTCCAAACCCATTGCGCTGTTTCAAATGCCAGAAATTCGGTCACTCCAAAAATAGCTGCCGTGGAACCATAACATGTGCTCGATGTGGAGGAAAAGGACACGAAAATGAAAACTGCACAGCTCCTGCTCATTGTGTAAACTGTGAAAAAGATCATCCATCATATTACAAATCATGTGAAATCTGGAAAGTAGAGAAAGAGATCCAAACAGTGCGTACAAAACAAAACATTTCATATCCAGAAGCAAGAAAAATAGTTAAGTCTCGCACACCAAATACAGGCATAAGTTACTCTGCTGCATTAACTGGTAATAAAAAATATCAAACAATAGCCACTCAAACAGAAACAACAAAAGAAAACCTGTCTACTTATTCTGGTACAACTAAAGCAAACCTCTCTTCTAATTCTGTTACAACAAAAGAAAACCTGTCTACTAATTCTGGTTCGACAACAAGATCAACACAATCTGTATCTGCTGAATTAGTAAATTCTCTTCCTCCTAATTCGCCACAAAATGTCTCTTCAAAGTCATCACAATCCTTGTTTCCTAAAATTCCAATCCATAAAAAATCCTCTCAAAATACCAACAAAACTACACCTATAAAACAAAGTCGCAGATCTGATTCAGAAAAACATGGCCTACCACAAATAAAATCCACCGTAACATCTGAAAACCCATCTAATAAGAAAAAAAAAATTAAACCACTCAAAAAAGAAACTCAACAAAGTCAAAATAATAAAGTAAATGTGATGCGTATGCAGGATGAAGACGCGGTAGAGCTTCATCCAGAATCGGATGCTGAATTGAACGATGGAGGAGATGATATGTCTAATACCTCTGAACAAAGTGACGTTGATATATCTATTTAAAACAATCAATCATGACTAATATTATCTCGTGGAACTGCCGTGGATATCATAATAAACATGCCGAAATCCGTAATATTCTCTCTGACCATCAACCACTATGCTTAGCTTTACAAGAAACCCATCTAAAGCCCAATGACAAAGCAAAATTACATAACTATACTACGTACAGAAAAGATTTTACAGCTAATGGAAAGGCCACTGGTGGAGTGGCCCTTTTTATCTCCAATAATTTACCTCATTCTGATATATCTCTAAATACAAACCTACAAGCTGTTGCAGCCTGTGTACATATTAAACAACTCGTAACAATATGTTCCATTTATTTACCTCCAAACCAAACTATTCTGTCAGCACATCTCGATAATCTCCTTCTCCAACTCCCGACTCCATACATCCTTGTTGGAGATTTTAATGCACACAGCCAACTCTGGGGTAACCGTGATTCTAACCAACGTGGTGACATTATTGAAAAAATTATTTCAGACAATGGCTTATGCCTGCTCAATAACGGTGATCACACTTATTTTCATGAGCCAACCCGTACTTTCCATGCAATAGACCTTACAATTTGCTCCCCAATACTCTATCCATTCTGGAATTTCTGGGTCTCTAATGACCTGCACGGCAGTGACCACTTTCCCACTTTTATTACACTGACTACTCCTGATAGGGATTCTAACAATTCTACCAATCGTTATATATATGACAGAGCCAACTGGCCAACATTTACAGCACTTGCAACTATCACAGCTGACATGATACAGGGGAATATTGACAATGCGCTTGATAATATAACTCAATGTATTATCAATGCTGCAGATTCTAGCATTCCTAAAACATCATCTAAACATAAACATAGAAAGCCATGGTGGAATAGTGATTGCCAAAATGCCAAGAAAAAACAACAGAAGGCTTGGGGAATATTTCGTAGGTACCCAACAAATACTAACTATATGGCATATAAAAAAGCAAAGGCTGAAGCTAGAAGAGTGCGACGCAAAAGCCAGCGTGAATCCTGGATCAACTACATCTCCAGCATTAATTCCAATACATCAAGTAAAGAACTATGGAATAAAGTGAAAAAATGTATGGGCGTCTACTCTGATCATCATCATATTTCTGTTTTAAAACATAACGGTCAAACCATCGCATCACCTAAAAACATCGCTGAGACAATAGGTAGTACCCTAGCATCTATTTCAAGCTCTGACTCATACCCAGAACCTTTCTTAACATATAAAAGACAAACTGAAAGAACCAGGATTAATTTTAACTCTCATAACTCATATGCATATAATAAACCATTTATCAAATCAGAGATGATAAAATGCCTGAGAGACAGCCATTTATCCGCCCCAGGTCACGATGGGATTACATATATTATGCTCAAGCACCTTTCTGCTCTATCCTTGAATAATCTTCTCTCCTTTTTTAATAGGATATGGATGGAGCAGACTTTTCCTAATGCTTGGTGCAGAGCGATAATTATACCTTTTCCTAAACCAGGAAAAGATGCTACAAATCCCAATAATTACAGGCCGATTGCACTCTCTAGCTGCCTTTGCAAACTCCTTGAAAAAATGGTAAATTGCCGCCTCATCCATATTTTAGAAACTAACAATAGCCTTGCTGCATTTCAAAGTGGATTTCGACGTGGTAGGTCAACTATCGATAATTTAATCCATTTGGAACATCATATACGGACAGCCTTTCTAAAACGCAGCCATTTGGTCTCAGTATTCTTTGACATGGCAAAAGCTTATGACAGAACATGGCGTTATGGGATTCTTCGCGATCTTTATAGTCTGGACTTTCGTGGGAACCTTCCAATTTTTATTAAAAACTTTCTTGCCATTCGACGATTTCAAGTTAGAATTGGAGGAATACTATCTAGTTTTTATGTACAAGAAGAGGGTGTACCTCAGGGCAGTGTCTTGAGTGTCACCCTCTTTGCTATTAAAATAAATGACATCATGAAACAACTACCACCTTCTGTGAAAGGAGATCTCTATGTTGACGACTTCCGCATTATGTGTATGGGACAGGATATTCGTTTTATTGAAAGACAACTGCAAATTGCAATTAAAAGTATTCTTAGCTGGACAAATAAAAATGGTTTCTTAATATCTCATGACAAAACATCTTGTGTGCATTTCTGTAGACGTAGGGGTCTGCATCCAGATCCTGAAATTTTTATCGGTTCATCCCAAATTCCTGTTGTGGACAATGTTCGTTATCTTGGCCTGCATTTTGACAGTAAACTTACTTTTTTACCACATGTTTTACAATTAAGGACAAAATGCGAAAAATCCCTTAACATAATTAAAGTACTTTCAAATACTTCTTGGGGAGCAGATCGTACCTCTCTATTAAAAATTTATAGAGCTGTGGTGCGATCAAAAATGGACTATGCCTGCCAGGTCTATGGTTCAGCACGACAATCTGTTCTTAAAAAACTAGACACTGTGCACCATAGTGGACTCCGTGTCTGCTCTGGTGCATTTCGTACGTCTCCAATTTTAAGTCTTTACGTTGACTGTAATGAACCATCATTACACCATACTCGTGAAAAACTCTCATTAGAATTATATTACCGTGTACTCTCTCATCCTGGTCATCCTCTTCACACCTATCTTTTAAATACTGACAATGATATTCTATATCAGCATCGATCATCCTGCATCCCCTCTTTTGGAGTAAGAATGAGAAATATTATCGATAATCGCCCATTGAAAAATATCGAGGTGAGTCCATGTCCTTTGCATGTTCTCCCTCCTTGGAATCCCCCCAAAATTACCTCTCTCCACCCTTTTAAAGGTTATGACAAGAACAACTTGGCTCCCATTGTTTTTCAACAATTATTTGCTGCACATCGTGCAAAATATAACAGCTTTACTGATATTTATACAGATGGTTCCAAGTGTGGGGATATTGTCGGTTGCGGGGTTTTTGTTGATAAAACTAGCTTCAGTTATCGGCTTCACACCTCACTTTCTGTCTTTACGGCAGAGTTGATTGCAATAGAGAGAGCCATGTTACACATATCTCATCATCATAAAACATCCTTCATCATATATACTGACTCAAATAGTTCTATTGACGCAATGAAATCTTTTAAAAAGCATCCTTTTGTTTCATCCATCCTGGATTTTCATAATAATTTGACTAGGCGTGGTTATAATATTTTATTCTGCTGGGTACCTGGACACATGGGTATACCTGGAAATGAAAAAGCAGATGAGGCGGCAAGACTTGCTCTTAATCCATTACACCATAAAATTCCATTCTCAGACATTAAACTATTTATAAAACACTGTATTCATAATAAATGGCAAGAAAGTTGGGATATAGAATACAATAATAAGCTGCATCATATAAAACCCACAATCATGACTTGGCCTCCGATTTATCCAAGAAAATTAGATGTTCTTCTGACTCGTCTGAGAATTGGACATTCAAGGATAACCCATAAACATCTCTTACTTCGGGAGGATGCGCCCATGTGTCCACATTGTCATTTTGATTGCCTGACCATTTTTCATATTTTAACTGACTGCCCGGGCCTCCGGCACTTGTATAGAATTCATTTTAATTCATCTTCACCAATCTTGACAAACCTCATTGGGGAAACACCTCATGGGGCACTCTTTCATTTTTTAAAACATTCTGGGTTTTATTTTGATATCTAGTTTTTATATACCCTTCATGTTTTATATATAATAATGTTAGTTTATATTTTTTTATCTGGACAGCTGGATGGGGTAACCCCATCCAGGTGATATTTCTTAATGTTGTATTTTTGTACATTACTTTTTTAAGAATTCTTTATATTTGTTTTATACACTTGTGACTATATCTGGATGGGTAACCCCATCCAGATAGCGTTCTCATTAAACTTTGTTTCCTTTTTTATTTTTGTTCATTTTAAATTTTGTGGTTTATAAAAAAAAAAAAATATTTTTTCTTTGGCGCAGCTTGTCCCCTATGGGACCTTGTGCCATTAAACTCCATACAACCAACCAACCAACCCAACAATTATACCTGCTAAGACGGAAACCCGTCTAAAACGGAAATTTCTTCCGGTGCCTTCTGATGTTGTCGAGGCAGATTTTATTATGCTTTGTTTTTACAAGATAAAGTTAAAATTTTCATATCTTGCGATTTATATAAAAAATATTTACAAAACCCAAAATCTAGGGGGGGGTCAAGCCCCCCCTTACCCCCCCCATATGGGCGCCCTTGAAGACATTAAAAGTTACCTGCTGATCTATAGATAAAGGGGTTATGATGGAATGCTCCTTATCTGCTTCCCTTTCATTGAAAAATTAGAATGTAAATCCACTACAATAATTTTCAAATTATTCCTGCTGAAGAGATGTGTTCATAGATCTGAGAAATCAAATATCACCCAGGCCTTATGAACGCACCCGGCTAGACACAGTGAGATGTTAAAATGGATGGTTTACTTTAAAATGGAGATTGTTCACTTTAAAACGTTAATTTACTTACACAGTATAAATCTACAAACTTAAGAACGCAACACATGCTAATCCTAGCTTCGAATGAGAAAAAATCGTCTGCCTTCAATATGCGCGCGCAGTATTGTTTAAACACAACAAAATAACAGCTAGCAGATGTTTCCAACTTTACCGCAAATGATTTAAGAATAAAATAATTTAAATCAAGACATTTCAAAACCTTTATAATTTATATGGCTGAAAAATGAACTTCTAATGATGCTATAATATTCTCTTTTTTATATGAGAGAGTTTTGTATTCTTAGAAATAATCTGTGAAAATTTACATTTTTATATATTTTTTAATCCATTGCATTTGCTTTAGTCGTCAAAAGTAAAGATAAATTTTTTAAATAATAATTGATTTAATAGGCTTTATAAAGTAATTTCGATATAAATTTAAATTGCAATCAAATTTCCTAAGTACAAATTTTTCATTTTTTACACTCTATCGAAAAGAGCAATATATTTAATAGAGGTGACATCTTACTAAGCACTGGCCAGTTTTGGATAAATTGCTATAGGAATGACATATACTTTATAACATGTTTTTAATTCATTTTTGCTCGGAAATACACGAAATTGGCTCGTGTTTTGTTCAGAAACTATGTTATTGAAAAACCTTTTCCATTTTTTGTTAAAAGCAGAAGATCTTTCAGAAAAGAATGTCAAAGTCGGCGTTTTGATCCGACGTGACAGTGAAAGACAGGAGAAAAACTGGTCGTCACGTGACACAAATTGCTTATAACTCGATAAATAACTAAATATCTATTTAAGGATTTTTACCTTTGTATTATATAGTAATTTTGTTAAATTTCATGAAAATGGTAATGAAAATTGTAAAAAAATATCTGCCTCATATATGTAGACAGATATTTATTTATTATTTTATTTTGGAAATACTCAATATATTTAAATAGTGTGTGACAATATTTTTATTAATGATTTAGGTACATGACATAATTCAAATCTATATTTTATGAGTTTTTTTTTTTCAAATTCACTCTCCGATCACACCGTGAAGTCACAGAGTGTTGGCATTTTGGTCATAGGTTTTACGTGACTTATGTGATTTGCAGTGACGTCATTGCAACGTCACAAAAATTTTTAAAGCTGTCAAACAGTAATTTTCTTTATGTTATAAGATGTTCTAAAGTTTATTTTAAGTTTTCTTTAGATCTCCAAGATGTTCACATTTTGGTCACAGTGTGACGTTACAAAGTGGTGGTATTTTGGTCACAGATGTGACGTGACGTACGTGACTCACATTGACGTCACAATGACGTCACTGTGACTGTGCATGCTATGCGGGCAATGACATTACAAAGTTTTTCCATACATTGAAAGCGCCAAAACAGTGGCTGAGATGTTCTTCTCTCAAAGCTGGCATACAGGAAGTGCTGGGTTCAAACTCCTGTCGCGCTTTTTGACCTAACCGTTCGGAGTTTCCCGTGGTTTTCTTCGAACCTTGCCGTAAATACGGGATAGGATCCCTTAGAAAGACCCCCACGGAGGGCACTCCGCCCAGGGTCTATATCCCTCGTGTAGATAATCGGCCATCATAAAATCAACCAACCGTACATAGGAAGCATTGCTTTTTTGGTAAAACTTTGCTTCATAATGAAAAACCCCATAAATTTAGCAATCGCTAATTTCAAAACTCGTCTAATCTTCTGTAATCTAAATGGTCGTCCAGAGTAACCTTCAAACCTAAGCGAACCATCCAACAATGTAGTAAAAATGCCAACTGGCAGGTGACCGGAGTTCGGACAATTAGTCCAATGTCTTTTAAAAACCTTCCTGAAAGAAGGGAAGATATGTAGAAAAAACTAAAAAGATATGACGAATCAGAAAGAGCATCGAGAATTTATTTCAGCAAAGAATTTTTATAGCAAAATGTAGCCTTTAGTGATAGTAATAACGCATAAATGCACACATCTCCTTAAGGATATTTTTTGGTTCCTAACTTTTGAAACAGTGAATATTTATATAAGTGAAATTGGCGATACATTACAAAAATAAAATAAAAGTAAAAGAATAGACAATATTCGCTGATCTGAGTTCGAGGCTATAAAAATAATATGTTTGGGGAAAACAAAATGGCACATTTCCGTAGTAAATTTTTAAATGTCTAAAATTTAATTATTTTACAATATGTGTTTGAGAGGCAGACATTCACTAAAATTTAAATATTTGATCCCATATTCATAACAATAACTGCTATTTATATAATTTGCATTTGAATATAAAAATTTACTCCAAAAATGATCTTGTATACACGAAAAAACACTATTATTGCTAATATCGCTCAAGCTGATGTCACGCTTATGCATTTTTGGCTTAAAATCACATTGCTTGGCGACAAAAAGCAAAATCAAATCCGTAAATAAACAAATAGCATGTAACTCATAAATGCAGTCATTTTTACAATTACATCTGCTAGTTCCTCTTGTAAGACACATGATAGGGGAGTTATATAAAAAAAAATTAGCCGAAAGAAAAAAAGGGAAAAAAATTACTCATATTTTATTAAATCAAATTATCAGATGCATCTTTGTTAACCTGACGAAAACGATAAATCTCCAAATATTGATTTAATCTGAATTGCAATCTCATGCATTGCAAATATTTTTAAGCATTACAAACATTCCCTTGGGGTTTAAATTAAATGTTATGTCTCATAAAAACAGTTTTTTTCTTTTTTTGCGAGGGGAGGGGGATTTTAAATAAAATTAATAACAGCATTTTTATTTTATTTTTCCATTTGCATTCTTTTCTGATATAGCCGTTTCAATTCTTTCGCCAACGATAATGGTCGTCAAAAAATAACCAGTGGTAACCTTTTCGTCCAAAATAACAGAACTTTCCATCATAATTCTATAACTAATATATGTAGAACTATGTGTTATATACTAAAACCTTCCCTGAAAAATTATCTATCCAACAGTGCAAGTTCCATCAAATTCCATTCAACGGAACTCGAGTTATAAAGGAACGGAACGAAATTTCCGTTTGTGTTTTATATATACTAGGGAATCGAACCCGGGCTTCCCGGGTTACAGAACATAGGCGAAAACCATTTTTTTCTAATTCTAACAGATTTTTCATATTTAATAACAACGTAATTCATTAACATCGTAAAGAATTTTTATAAATAAAATATCAATAATACATTCAAATAAAATTTCGATATTTAATAAAGCGATACTTTTGTATTAACCGCATGCCAGGAGTTCAAGATTTCGCTGTTACTGCAGGTTTTTTATTCTGAAAATTTCAACTGCTTAGGCGCGTAGTCCGAGAACATGTCTGCTAAATTTGCATTTTATTTAAATTATATTATTTTTATAGTTATATTTTGATGAAGTTTTAATTTCGTATTGTAATATTATCCGGTATTATAAATGCAGATCTATTTATATTGTTTTAAATGCAAACGGATTAGTCTTTCGCAATCGGACTGTACGTGATAGAGATAGATTTAAAATTAATTCAAGCTTGGAAAGTATTCCATAAATCATAAAATCAGTAAATTAGTCGTCAAATATTAATATGAATTAATCATCAAATAGTTTTCAAAGAAATTGCAATTTTTTTTTTTATTCGACGGTGTAGGAATTGAAAATGTGCGATATTTAGAAGTTAAAAAAGATGCAGTGAAAGCGAAATTTATTAGTCAGTTCGTTGCTACCATAAAAATGACTTCAGCAATAATCAGACATGTGTTGGTTTATAATGTAGATTTTTATTATTAATAAACCCTATTATTGACAACATCATTTATGTGTAACTCTCTCTTGACACGGACCCGATTACGTAAGATTAGCATCAAAATTTAATAAAAGGATTTTATTCTATATGTTTGAATCAAGGCAAAATTCGTCTAACGTTGCCAGCAAATACAATTACTATTCTAACAAATACCGAATCATTGTTTTTTTTATGTCTTTAACCATACGGTCTACACATTCAAACACTAATTTACTCATCAAGGGAGCTTCATCCTAGACTATGAACTTCGTTTCTCTTATTAATTCAGTAAGGTCAGATTGTTTACTAATGGCACACGTAGATGTTTTGTTCAAATTCAGCGGTATCTTGAATTTTGAATGTGTTATTCTACCTTGATATAATAACAAAGCTGAGATCTCAGAATATGGAACTGCTAACGCAACCATATTATATGATCTCATCATTTAAAAAACTCATTAAGTAAAAATGTTTTGTCCGTTCTGGCGTGCCAATAAAATAAACCATGGAATCCTTATATATTATTTCTCCTGTCAACATCCCTTTTACTCAGAAAATATGAAACGCGGAACAACGAATGAGATACCATATGAAAGATTTTAGAACAGGCTTCTGACATAGCCCACTTAACAATTCGTTAAAACATGTTTTTGATTAAAATTTGCTGAAATTAAAAAATTAAATCGGCATTGTTTTCATGAAAGAAATGAAAAGTTTTCCTGAAATTATTGTTGCCAAAAAAATAAAATACCACATTATATGATGCTCATAGCAATTATTATAAAAAATACCGCACGTGTTTATTTTATACTTATGATTAAAAAGCGAAATTGAAATGTTTAGATTTATATTTCTAAATCCCATGGTTTTCCCGAAGCGAATGACGTCATCCTCTAATGCAGTCAAAATACGATTGTTCATTTTTTTTCTCGCGCGTGCCTTTAGCAATCTTGGATCAGTTTTTAGTCTAACTTTGATGGAATAAATGAGATGATATTCTGGCTTGACTAACAACTAAATGTTGTTTGCAGATATTTTTATCCTTGCTTTTTCTTTAGAAGTTTAAACCTGCATCTAATAAATATTACATATTGATAAAAAATGATACTTCTCTATTATCCCGTCGACCACTTTTCATAACAAAAAACTATCGACAAATAAACGGGAGAACGTTGCCATTGGAATATCAAAAAATAAATAAAATATAGGAATTAAAGGACACAATTTTAATTTTAATAAATGAAATAACTAATAAATCAGTAAAACATAATGAAAAATATACGCAAATGTCGAATGTAAAACCACCGAGGCTAACGAAAAACAAAGGCTACCGCGGTGCTTTACACGTATCTTTTTTTACAGACCGCGGGAGTCACGTGATGCTCGAATATACCAATGAAGGTGTACGAAAAGAGCATCACGTCACTCTAGCGGTCTGTAAAAAAAGATAAGTGGAATGCACCGCGGTAGCCTGTCTTTTTCGTTAGCCTCGTAAAACCACTAGATGACGTAACAAACACGCGTAATGATTCTGACATCAAGTACATGGGACTGCATTTTTGGCGTTTAATCTTACAGTTTGGCGGAAGTTTTTTGTTATGAAAAGCGGTCGACGGATTAATAGAGAAGTACCTAAAAAATATTAGATTTCAGTGCGAAATCTTCGCACGGGCCCTCTGGTTTTCATTTAAAACAGCAAGCGAAACTTCACCATAAATTGATTTTTGAACGTGATAATCTTGGCGCAAACGATAAAAAGCCAAATACTGTTTTGAGTTGCAATTTTCATAATGAAAAATATTTTTTGTATCCCAAACATTCCTTTGGTTTTTAAATTAAATTATTTTGATTTATAAAATTATCGCTCATCAAAACGCTTATTATTATTAATATTATTATTTTGCGTTTCATATAAAATCAGTAAAAGGGTTTTTTCTTTTTACTTTTTAACGTGTCTGTATTAAATTTTAACTAATAATACTAATTTCAATTCTTTAATCAACGATAATAGGCGGTCGCCAAGAGGGGAAGAAATATTACCAATGGCAACCATTAAACACGAAAAAAGTTAAAAATACCATTTTTTATAAATTTAAAAGCCATAATAAATCAGCTAATTAAGATACAGTTTTCAAACAAATTGCATTTCAAAGTAGATTTTTTCCCCTATTTAACGGTGTAAAAATTAAAAATGTGAGATGTTTAGAAATTAAAAAAATTGCAATAGTAAAAATTGCAAAACTGAAATTTCCTGGTAAACTGTTGCCATTCGCAAAATGACGTATGCGTTACGCACGGACACGTTTGGCCTTTATAATATTGGCCTTTATAATATAGATTGGCCTTTATAATATAGATAGTAGATGACTTTATAACTTTAATAAATAACATAAATTTAATAATAAATAATAATAATTTAATAATAATTTAATAATAATTTAATAATAATAATAATAATTTAATAATAATAATAATAATAAAAATAATTTAATAATAATAATTTAAAAAATAAATAATAATAATAATTTTATCATAAATAACATAATTTTTATAACGAAAAAGCTTCAAACCATGCTTAGAATCATCGATTTGTTGTTGTTTTTGGTCAAAAGTCAACACGCGCGGCACCCACTTTGACAACAGCTTTTTCACAGACAAATGTTCATTCAAAATAAAACTTACACGTTTGTTGGATATCTTCAGAGTCTGAGCTATCTCCTGCAACTTCACTTTACGATTCCCCAAAACGATTTTGTGGATATTTTTATGTTTTCCGGAGTAACCACCTCTTTTGCGTGGTGCATCACTGGTGTCCGTACGACCACGTTTAAATTCAGCAAACCAGTCAATAATGGTCGATTTACCTGGTGCAGTGTCCGGATAACGTTTATCAAGCCAACTTTTTGTTTGAACGGTGTTTTTTCCCATCAAAAACAATTCTTGAAATTCTTGTTTATCCAATTTTTTGTTTATCAACAAAGTCGTTCAACTAAAACCACTCTAACGTTTTATCCACACGCCGAATCGTCATGACCTTTTTTCTTCTACCTTTTAAAGGTTAGTATTTACTAAAAAAAGCATCGGTTTGGCGATTGCAACGCCATCTGTGTGCCAGACCAGGAACTTATCAGCCCATGTGTTAAAATTAAAAACAGATTTTTTTTTTTTTTTTTTTTTAAATACACTCTTTTATAAATCATTCAATGTTCTTGAAAATCACGCGTAATTTCATGCGTGTAATTTAGGATTTTTTAAAAAAAAATTCCATTACAACACATTAATCTGGCGTGAGTACCAAACCCGATTATATAAAATCAATCTTTTTAACACTTTCCGACCTAGTTGAAAAATATTTTTAACACTTTCCAACCTAGTTGAAAGATGTTTATGACTTCGGTTTGTCTGCCGTCTGTCCTTGCTCTAACTCCCGTAAATATGCTTCGATTGTCCTGAAATTTTTGTATGTTATTGTCGTTTACTATAGCATGTTCCCTATTTCAACAGAAGTGTGTATCACTTATAGTTTTTTTACAGGGACAGTCAAAAGTATTCCGTTACATTGCAGTCAATGGGGAATAATCGGTTCAAGCGCATTTTGATGACGCTACGTTATTTAAAACATAATGAAATTGATATATAATGATGAAGCGCATTAAAACATGCTTTTTGTAGAATATCGGGTGCAAAGCATTTATTATTCATTTACAGGGTTAAACAAAAGAATTCATTTACACATCGTTATATGGAAAAAAATCATCTGGGGAAAAATCGTTAGTAATATTTCACTATTTCAAACATAATGAAAACTATATGCATTACAGAGGTGCACTATAAATTGCTCTCGTGTGTGCATTGCGTTTATTTACAGGGACACACAAAATATATTGGTTACAGTACATGTGCGATATTTACAGTCTATGTGTGATAACTGCGTTTTTAACTTTGGTTTGCATTTTTAACTTTTTTTTTCATAGGACGTGTGTGTTTATAAACTCGGTTGACCATATACAGGGCTACACAAGGAAATTCGTTAGTACTACAGACTATGGGACTGAATTGCTTAAGGGTAGTTTTTAATTGTGTTTACGCATTTTCCTGCTGAACTATGTTTAGTAGACTAATAGAAGTTTGTGGAATGTAAATAAATTCCTATACAGGGCTACGGAAAAAAAGATACATTGTCGTTTACGATTGGTAATTGCTGCAAGTGAGTTTTAAGTTGTCTTTTAGCTTAATGGGTGGTGTACAAAACTCTTAAGATAATATACAGGGCTGTACAAAAGATTTCGAGTGTATTTCCATCAATTGGCGAAAACTGCTAAATGTGAATATTCTAACTGAACTAACTTTTATCATACTATAGATCCACATCTATTGATCATATACTGGGCTGCACAAAATAATTCGACTACTTTTTTAACACTGGAAGACAATTTCGAAAACTGTATTTTTCAATGTGTTATGTGTTTTCTAAACAGTTTACTTACACATCTTCTTTCCCCTTATTTAACGGTGAAGTTTAGTTACAGTTTTCTGGCTGTGTTGGAAAGTGTTTCATAATCTATGCTTGACGCATGATTTTTTGTTCTTGTTTTTTTTCTTTACGCTTGCAGAAAGCGCAGCATAAAGAATTTATTATTGTTATATTTTGCTCTGTTTTTTTTTTAAAGATATGGCAACAGGAAAGAAAAAAAAGCATTATTTAAACTAAGCATTTTTTAAACTAGCATTATTTAAATGTTTTAGGATTACTAAATTGATATCTCAACGTGTAATCATAATTTTAATTAATATGAAACTATTAATTGATTAAAGCGTATTTAAAAAATATATATATGTATTACACACTTTATTTTTCATTTATATTTTCTACTTTATCATGTTAAAAATATTTTGTTGTTGCAGTTTCCCAGCCTATTGATCTTTTTTGGTGTGAGTGGTTTGGCGCATAATTAAATCTATTATTGTTGTAACTCGTATACATTTGCATGGCTTCCTCCGATCTCTATAGAGATCGCAGGAAGCCATGACATTTGTAACCATAAAGAAAGTTTGGTGATTTATTCGTCACTAAATGAAAAATGCCTTAACATTAAGATATTAATTTTTAATTAATTTCTAAAAATATTAAAATGTTGTATTGTCATCGGAAACACACCTTTGAACACAATTTTTATAATTTAAGAATATCAGAAAGTGAGTATCAATTACAAAATTCCATCTTTACATACGAAAACCAAGTTAAGTTAAATAAAAGTTTATTCGCGAATGCATTTAAATCCTGGTTAAAATTTGTGCTTTTTTTAACGCTGCGTCGAAATTTTCTGATTCTGCCGCTGTGAAATAAAATGTTTTCTCTTAAAAAGAAAAGATTCCCGCCACAAACAACTTAATTCGTCTTAATTCCTCTTGGATTTCTTTGCTTTATCTAGTTATTTCTTAAACAAAATCCTCAATTACTTTATTTTTTATTGCTTTACTTTATATAAATTACTTTATTTTTTATTGCTTTACTTTATATAAATTACTTTATTTTACTTTATATTGGATTATTTTCTAAAAATCATAAAGTACGATAGCCACTGGTTGATTGATTTATGACGGCCGATAATCTACTCGAGAGAAATAGACCATAGGGGGAGTGCCCTAAGTAAGGGGTCTTTCTAAGGGATCCTAATCCGTATTTAAGGCAAGGTTTGAAGAAAATCACGAAAAACTCCGAACGGTTAGGTCGACGAGCGCAAAAGGGGTTTGAACCCAGCACCTCCCGTCTACCAGCTTTTGAGAGCGGAACCTCTCAGCCACTGGTAGGGCACGATAGCTACTGAACGTTAAGTATTCTGAGTATCACAAATGTAGCGAAATGTTCAAAGACAAACCTTCAGAAGACAAGATTATAATTTATTTACTTTGAAAACCAAATTCATTCTCTTCCACTCTGTGTACATTATCTTTTCAGCTGAGGTTCTCTCTATTGGATTGTTTTTATCCTTTATGCATCTATTGCGCCTGATCAAGCATTGTATCTCCACTTTTTTACGAAAGCAAACCACAAACAAACGAAAATTCTAAGGATTTTATTTGAAATATGTCTAAGAATATGTTATATTTTCGTGTACTTTTCGAAAGGAAAAAAAATATCTTTTAAAAGTATGGTCCCATAAATTGGCAAAACTCACTAATATTTACACACGGAAAACATGCAAGGTTGCAATGAACTGGGAAGAATTAGAATATCTAAAATTGAAGCGATATCAAGAATTAGAAATTTGATAAACGGTTTGATGCAGCATAAAAAGGCTTCGGAGAAACGATATAATCATCCGATGGTAAGAAAATTTCACATGCGTGCTGAGCATATGATAGGAAAGCGTTTAGCAATATGTATAAAAGTAAAAATATATTTTTTTGAAATACACTTTTTTATAAGCATCTATATATTTAATACGAAGAGAGCATTCTGTCAAATTTTCACATTCTATTTTTCACACGAATATCGTCTCTTTGCTCAAACTTCAACCTTTTTTGAAGGCTTCTCCCTTCAGAAAGGGGATACATGATTGATTATACCTCACCTGTTTAGCCTAGGGGGATTGAAAAGGGTTGATTGGAAACGGATGGAGTCGTACCATTACTTTGAAAGGACAGATCTTCTAATATATTTTTGCTCTGAGATTAAAAGCTAAAGCTTTTTTTTTTTTTTTTTTTTTTTTTTTAAGGATTCATGTTTTCACTGCTAAATATGCATATTTTTCGCAAAATTTTAAATAGAACTTGGATACAGTTATATTTACGCGAAAACAAACAAAAAAGAGAGAGGAAAACTTTTCTTTTACAACTAGATAACAGTATTTTTTCACGAAATTTTTACATGGGCTATAAAACCGTTTTATTTATCAACAATAAATATTTCAAAGAGTTCGGTTAAAAAGAACTTTTTATTTTAAAACTATGAAACGGTCCAACAAAAAACACAAAAAAATGTGCGCTTTTATTATTAAATACCAATATTTTTCCGTGAATTTTTCATTTTAAAATATAATTTCATACAACAAATTTAACTTATTTTCGGTTTATCGTATATTTTTTACCACATCATCTTCCTATATTCATTCACGCAAGCCCATCCTCTTTCTCAAATTAAATGTTTAAAGCTATTTCTCTTCTAGTGGACATGTCGCGCCATCTCTTGCATCTTCTACGCACTATTTGTTATTTTAAAGTTCTGATACCCTACAATGCACTAGACAGTAATATATTGCACTTTTATGCATTATTTTAAATTTGTTTGTTACTTTAAATTATTATAAACTTTCTCTCATGCAATAGACTGTAATTTATCGCATTTTATGCTTTCTTTTACATATTTTTGTTACTCTAAATTATTTTAAACTTTCTTCACATGGTTCTCCTAACATGTGTTATACTATTACTCATATACAGGAAGTAGAGTTATTTTTAACTGTGAATCCCATTGAAACACTCAACTGTTTCACTGTTTCAATCGGGTTGAAGATATAAAATGATAAAAACTTGAATTTCTTTAAAAAATTATTATAACGGGACCGGGTAACGCCGGGCGGGGGTCAGCTAGTTCAATGTTTATCTTGAAAATCACGCTTAATTCCATAATTGCATGATTTTTCCAAAACACTTCTGCTGCAATACATTAATTTGGTGTAGGCACCAAACCCGATTATGAAAAATTCACCACTTTTTTTTTACACTTGGTAGAAAGAAGAAGCTAATGAATTTATTAATTTTTGCTTTGTTTCTTTTTTAAGATATGTAACAGAAAAGAAAAAAAAAAGGATTGTTTAAATTATCTTTTTAGGATTTCTAAAATGATTTCTCAACGTATAATCATAATTTAATTAATATGAAACTAGTAATTGATTGCAGCTATCTTAAATAAATATATTACACACTTTATTTTTTATTTGCATTTTGTATTTTATAGTGTTTAAAGTATTTCGTTGTTGCAACTTCACAGCGAATTGAACTTTTTTTTGGTGAGCGTTATTTGGCTCATCATTAAATTATTGACGCTGTAACTCGTATACAACTCGTTTACATATAGAATATTTTGCGATTTATCACCTTAAAAGGAAAAATACTTTAAAATGAAGATATTTATTTAAAATTAAGGTCTAAAAATATTAAAAAGTTGTATTGTCATCGGAAAAACATCGGAACATTTGCATACAATTTTTATAATTCAAACATATCAAGAAGTGAGTTTATCGATTACAAAATTCCATCTTTGCATACGAAAAGATATATTTTTTAAGATAAATATCAATATTAAGATAAATAAATGTACTGTCTTGAATGCATTTAAATCCTTATTCAGTTTTGTGCTTTATTTAAAGCTCTGTTGAAATTTTCTGATTTGTTACCGTGAAATAATATGTTTCCACTTAAAAAGAAAACATGCCCACCACAAACAAGTTAACACTTCCGTTTCTTTCGTTCCAATCCGTCTTTCTTTTTGCTTTCTCTGCTAATTTGTTTTTTAAAAAAATCCTAAAATACTTTAACATTATTTTCTAAAAATCGCAAAGTACGATAGCTACTGAACGTTAAGTATTCTAAGCATCACAAATGTAACTGAATCTGGAAAGACAAACGTACAGAAGATAAGATTTCAGTTTATTTATTTTCAAAACCAAATATACACTCTTCCACTCTGTGTACATTGCCTTTTCAACTAAGGGGATTCTCTCTATTGAATTCTTTTTATTCCGTGCGTGTCGATTGCATCCGACTAAACATTGTATATCCGCTTTTTTTCAAAAAGCAAACCACAAGTAAACAAAAATGCTAAGGATTGTATATCTAAGAATATTTTATATTTGCTTGTACTTTTGAAAAACAAAATGTATATATTTTAAAAGTATGGTCCCATAAATTGTCCAAACTCACTAATATTTGTATACGGAAAAAAACTAAGGCAAAGCATTAGAAATTTGATAAAAGTTTTGATAAAGAATAAAAGGGGATTCCAAAGAAATCATACGATGGCAGTCAAATTTCCCATGCGTGCTGTATGATAGGAAAGATATAGAAAGATATAGTTTAAGAATAAGTATAAAAGTAAAACAATAAACTCTTTCATGAATCATTCAATGTTTATCTTGAAAATTACGCCTAATTTCACGTTTGCAATTCATAATTTTTCCAAAAAAATTCCGTTACAGTACAATAATGTGGCGTCCCGACTAGCGAAATTCTTTACGCTTGGTAGAAAAGTAAAGGAAGCTAATGAAATTAATATACGCTACGTGACATTGAAAATTCAAAACCAAGGAGGAGTGGCCAGAAAGTGATGAAACTCGACAAACAGAGAGACACAGTAACGAACAATAAGTGATCTTTATTTCTAAATGATATTCATAACACAGAGCCAGAACAACGTCGGCTCAGTAGGATGTAGGACCACCGTGGACGGCGATACACGTCTAGGCACAGAGTCTAGGAGAGTACGAATGGCGTCTTGAGGAATTGCTCTCCATTCCCTGTCAATCATTTGCTACAGTTCGTCTTCTGAACGTGGCAGTGGCAGGGTCTGCAAATGGCGTCTAATCACATCCCAAATGGGTTTGATTGGTGAGCGATCAGGAAAATACGCTGGTCAGGGAAGCATCTGTATACCTTGCAGCACACGTTGGCTGATGCGAGCATTGTGCAGGCGGGCATTATCGTGCAGATAAAGGGTATTGGGAACTCCCTGAAGGTAGGGGACTGCCACCGGCCGCAGCACATCATCCACGTATCATTGGGCCGTCATAGTGCCCTGAATATGAACTAGAGGTGACCTGGAATCG
Organism: Maratus michaelseni; assembly: GCA_963931845.1. NCBI lineage: Eukaryota > Metazoa > Arthropoda > Arachnida > Araneae > Salticidae > Maratus > Maratus michaelseni. The sequence continues at coordinate 71,405,848 of OZ007600.1, forward strand.
TATGCAATTGCACCCCTAACCATGATGCCGAGCTGTCGCGCGGTGGGATGTTCAACAATTGCTGACGGATTGGACCTGTCTCCACGTCGACACCACACTCGCACGCGGCGACTATCACTGGAGAAACAGCAGCGTGACTCATCTGAGAACACGACCTTGTGCCATTCCGTCGTTCATATCGTCCTAGCCCGGCATCATTGCAGAAGTTGGGCCTATGCTGTGAGGTCAATGGCAGTCTTCTTAATCGACGCCATGAGTGCAGGCCACTAGCAACCAATCGACGGGAAATTGTTCTGGTAGATATAGGAACATCCAGGGTGTCTTCAACATGTTGTAGAATGGAGGTAGAAGTGGCTTGCGGGTTCGCCACCGCTTGTCGGCGGATGCGTCGATCCACACGTGCTGACGTTACTCTGTCTGCACCGGCACCCCTCAAACTTGCCACATTTCCTCGTTCCAACCATCTTCGCTACAGCCGGTGCACTGTGGATGCGTCCAGGTGTGTCTCAGTTGCGATTTGCCGTACGGACCAACATGCCCTAATCAGTCTAATCACCATTCCCCTCGTAAAATCGTCTGTCTGCTGGAACTGCCTCCGTTGACAGTGGCCTGGCATTCTCTGCTATTACACGCGTTCTCTGAGATAAGAACAAAATTTCTACGATGATTTCCGTAGTAGAAGTAACAGCAAGAATATTGCCCATTCTGCTGTTTCCTTCCCTTATATCTTATTCAACGTGCGCTGGAGATTTGCGCATTTCACATCGTTTGAATAACTCGGTGACGTGCGTCTATCCTGAAATTTGTATGAATTTCTACCCACTCCTTCAAGGTGTTGCATTTTCAATGTCGCGTAGTGTATATATTTTAAATTTTTTTAATAAATGACAACAAGAAAGAAAGAAAAAAAGGATTGTTTAAACTACCCTTTTAGGACTTCTCTAAAATGATTTCTTAAGGTATAATCATTATTTAATTATTATGATACTTTTCATTTATTAAAGCGTATTTTGTTTTTAAAAAATATGTTAAACTCTTAATTTTTTGTTTTTTAGTGTTTAAAATTTGTTGTTGTTGCAGCTTCACAGCCAGTTGACCTTTTTTGGAGAGCGTGGTTTGGCGCATAATTAAATCCGTTGTTTTCGTATACAATTGTAATCATAAAAAATATTTGGTAATTCATTACCTGTGGCGTGCTAAGGGAAAAATGCCTTAAAAATAAGTTCTTTATTTATAATCCAGTTAAAAAAATATTAGAATGTTATATTATCACCAAAAACATATCTTTCTACGCACTTTTTATAATTCAAGTATATCAGGAAGTGAATTTAAAATCGATTACAAAATTCCATCTGTACATTCGGAAAACCAAGTTGAGATAAATAAAAGTCCTTTCAATGAATGTATTTAAATCCTGGTTAAATTTTGTACTTTATTTAATGTTGTGTCGAAATTTTCTGATTTGCTACAACAGTGAAATAAAATGTTTTCACTTTAAATAAAAATAAGTCCACCACAAAGAAGTTAATACTTCCGTTAATTCTTCTCAATTCCTCTTATTCTTTGCTTTCTCTACTTATTTCTTTTTTTTTTTAATCCTGAAATACTTTAGCATTATTTTATAAAAAATCCCAAAGTATAATAGCCACTGAAAGTTAAGTAGTCTAAGCATCACAAATGTAATTGAATCTTGAAAGACAAACCTTTTGAAGGTAAGATTGAAGTTAATTTACTTCCAAAACCAAATACACACTCTTCCACTCTGTGTACATTGCCTTTTCAACTAAAGGGGTTCTCTCTATTGAATTCTTTTTCTTCCGTGTGTGTCGATTGCGTCCGACTAAACATTGTATATCCACTTTTTTTCAAAAGCGAACCACAAGTAAACGAAAATGCTAAGAATTGTATAGCTAAGAATATTTTATATTTGCTTGTGCTTTTGAAAAAAAAATTATATATTTTAAAAGTATGGTCCCATAAATGGTCCAAACTCTACTAATATTTATACACGGAAAAAAACTAAGGCAAAGCATTAGAAATTTGATAAACGTTTTGATAAAGGATAAAAAAGTATTCCGAGGAACGCAGTAAACGATGGTAATGAAATTTCACATGCGTGCTGCACACATGATAGGAAAGAGTTTACGAATAAGTATAAAAGTAAAAAAATATATATTTTTAATACACTCTTTTACAAATCATTTAATGTTTATCTTGAAAATGACGCCTTATTTCATGTTTGCAATTCATGATTCCCCCCCCCCCCCAAAAAAAAAAAAAAGTCCGTTACAGAACAATAATTTGGCGTAGGACCGAACCCGACTGTGTAAATTTCACTGCTTTTTTACGCTCGGTAGAAAGAATTTAATATACATTTAATTTTTTCATAAATGGCAACAGGATAGGAAAACAAGTGGGTAAGTGTGATCGAAGATCGCACAAAGGGTAGACAAAGGTAAGACAATAGTCTTTTCAAAACACTTTATCCATTATTTAATAAATTCAAATAAATTTCCTAAAAAAAAAGTCATGTTTTTTATAAAGTAAAAATTTACCGGTCTATTTTTTCGTTTTTTTCGAATATCTAAACCGGCCCGATAGCGGGAAAAGCCCGCTATTATACTCTATCATAATAATATCTGTCATATGGACTAAATGCGATATTTAAAAAAATAATAATTTCAAAATTAAACATGTTGTACACCATCAAAATGTTAAAATATGCGAATATTTCCACAATCGGGTTTTTATCATGATTCAATACGCTCCTCAAACTCATATATTTACTATTCTCTATTAATCATATTGATCCTCGCTTTGTATTATTCTCAAACATTTGAGAAATCCGTTAAACTTCCGATATAACGTCAGATTAACTTTCTTTTTAATTCTCTAATGACGTGATATTAATCTGCTTTCTGTACATACACATTGTATTATTGAGAAATCTTTGAAAATTTCCATTTTATTACCAATATGCGTCAATCATTTTTATTTCATATTAATCTTTTTTTCAATTGGTGAAACTTTTTATTTCATTTTCAATTTTCACGTGGAAATCTTTCAATAAAAAATTAATTATTGTAGAAATAATTTTTTTGTGAATTTTTAGTTGTTGGCAACTGCTATAACGAAAAATGTTTAAATTTAATAGAAAAAGGATATTAGATTTTTGGGTTTGTATCTCTATACATTAAAATAATACGATTTTTTCAAAATTTTATGATTTTGAGCTTCGTAGTAGATATTCAGTTATATATACACAAAGTTTCAACTCTGTAAGTTATATAGGTTCTGAGAACGGCTCTGTAACAGACAGACAACGGAGCGGGAGTAATAGAGTTTCGTGAGATGAACAAAACCCTAAAAAAAGATTGTTTAACCACCTGTTTTAGTATTTTTAAATTGATTTCTCAACGCAAAATCATTATTTAATCATTATGAAACTTTTAAAAGATTAAAGCGTATGTTTTTAAATATGTACTCTTAATTTTATTTTTTATTTTTATTTTTTAGTATTTAAAATATGTTGCTGTTGAAACTTCACGGCTAGTTGTCCTTTTTTAGAGAGTGTGGTTTGGCGTATAATTAAATCCATTTTTGTTTTAACTGGTATACAATTGTAATCATAAAGAATATTTGGTAATTTATTACCTGTGACGTTCTAAGTGGAAAATTCCCTAAAGTTAAGATATTTATTTATAATTCAGTTCAAAAAATATTAGAATGTTGTATTGTCATCGAAAACACACCTTTCTACGTAATTTTTATAATTCAAGCATATCAGGAAGTGATTTTAAAATCGATTTCAAAATTTCATCTGTAAATTCGAAAAACCAAGTTGAGATAAATAAAAGTCTTTTCATGAATGCATTTAAATCCTGGTCAAATTTTGTATTTAATGTTGTGTCGAAATTTTCGGATTTGCTACTGTGAAATAAAATGTTTCAACTTCAAAAGAAAATCTTCCCACCACAAAGAAGTTAATACTTCCGTTAATTATTCTTAATTCCTCTTATTCTTTGCTTTCTCTACTTATTTCTTTTTTTTTTTAAATCCTGAAATACTTTATCATTATTTTATAAAAAATCACAAAGTACGATAGCCACTGAACGTTAAGTATTCTAAGCATCACAAATGTAATTGAATCTTGAAAGACAAACCTTCAGAAGACAATATTGCAGTTTATTTACTTTAAAAACCAAATACACACTCTTCCACTCTGTGTACATTGCCTTTTCAACTAAGGGGGTTCTCTCTATTGAATTCTTTTTATTCCGCGTGTATCGATTGCGTCCGACTAAACATTGTATATCCACTATTTTCCCGAAAGCAAATCACAAGTAAACTAAAATGCTAAAGATTGTATATCTAAGAATATTTTATATTTGCTTGTGCTTTTGAAAACAAAAAATGTATATATTTTGAAAGTATGGTCCCATAAATTGTCCAAACGCACTAATATTTATATACGGAAAAAAACTAAGGCAAAGCATTCGGAATTTGATAAAAGTTTTGATAAAGAATAAAAAAGGATTACGAAGAATGTCGTAATCATACGATGGTAATGAAATTTCATATGCGTGCTGCACACATGATAGAAAAAAATTTTAAAAATAAATATAAAATAAAAATAGTTTTTTTTTTTTTAAATACATTTTTTTTACAAATCATTCGATGCTTATCTTGAAAATGACGCTTTGTTTCATGTTTGCCATTCAGGATTTTTTCAAAAGCATTCCGTTACAGAACAATAATTTGGCATAGCCACCGAACCCAACTGTGGGAATTTCACTGCTTTTTTTACGTTTGGTAGTAAGAATTTAATATGTATATTTTTAATTTTTTCATAAATGGCAACAGATTAAGGCAAAAAAGAAAGATTGTTTAAGAGCATACGCTAGTCATCCGAAGAAACTCGAACGTTAATGCGTTAAGTCTATTGGGAAGGTTCTTGACAGATTTCTCGCTCGCATTTTAATATTTTTAAACGATTTTTTTTCATAGGATAGCTGAGGCCGATCCCTAACGTTGTTAGTTTTTACTTTTTTAATTTTGGTTGCAGTTTTTTTTTTTATAAGCGGACATTTTCAATGTTGGAACGGGTTCTGAAATTGAAAATGTCCGCTTGTAAAAAAACTGTAACTAAACTAAAAAAAGTAAAAACTAACAACGTTAGGAATCGACCTTAGCTATCCTATGAAAAAAAATCATTTATAAATATTAAAATGCGAGCGAGAAAACTGCCAAGAACCTTCCCATAGATTTAACATTAGCTTGAGTGTTTCTACCCGTGACAAGTGTAGGCTCTTAACTAGATTTTTAGGATTTTTAAATTGATTTCTCAACGCATAATCATTATTTAATTATTATGAAACTTTTAACTGATTAAAGCGTACGTGTTTAAAGATGTTAAACTCTTAATTTTTATTTTTTATTTTTTAGTGTTTAAAATTTGTTGTTGTTGGAGCTTCACAGCCAGTTGACCTTTTTTGGAGAGTGTGGTTTGGCGCATAATTAAATCCATTGATGTTTTAACTCGTATAAAATTGTAATCACAAAGAATATTTGGTGATTTATTACCTGTGGCGTGCTAAGTGGAAAATGCTTTAAAGTTAAGATATTTATTTATAATTCAGTTAAAAAAATATTAGAATGTTGTATTGTCATCGGAAATATATTTATATTTTTATAATTCAAGCAAAATTCCATCTGTACATTCGAAAAACCAAGTAGAGATAAATAAAAGTCCTTAAAAGAATGCATTTAAATCCTGGTTAAATGTTGTACTTAATTTAATGTTGTGTCGAAATTTTCTGATCTGCTACTGAGAAATAAAATGTTTTCACTTTAAATGAAAAGATGTCCACCCAGGCCCGGACTGGCCAGGTCGGTTGGTTGGCGATTGCCGATTGCCCCTGCAAAAGGGGTCCTCCAAAAACGGATATACGAGTACAACTTTATAATTAGTTACATTAGACAAATTTCACTATTTCCCATTAATTTTGCGCTTTTACAATCAATTTTAAGCAGTGCCCAGTTGTTGTTTGTTTATGGTAGCCTACGTAGTGGCGCTGTGTCGTGTCGCCAGATGGAAGAGTGCTGCTGGCTACTAATCGAGTTCTGTGTAGTGCTCATAGGCTTTGATTCTGAGCGCATTGTGGCGCTCATTCGCTCAGTATCGTAGTATGGTTGTAGTTAGTGCAGTGTCACAGTTGTGTCAACAAGAAACGTGTATACCATAGTGGCGCTACGAAAAGGAAAAAAAAAAGAAGATAAAATATTTAGACGTTGAAAAAAGTTCGAAAAGTTAAAGTACTTGGTTAACTAGTGCCACTTCTCAATCGCAAAGTCCGCCTTTGAGGGACTATACTGATACATTAAATACATGTAGGATAAATCGAATTAGTTTATTAGCTCATAAGTACTTTGCACATACTCAGTATTTTGAGTCGCCAATTCCGTTTTTGTGTTTCTTGCCTATTATTAGTCCAGTCATATGGTACAAAATAAAAGAAAGTTTTGATATTTGGTACTTTTATGTTTTCTGGGGTTGCTGAACACGAATCTGAGGTTTACCAACAAACATTTTTCCGGAAAATACTTTTCTTTTTACAAAAATGTAAAAAAAATCCGGACTTTACTCTGTTTTATCAAATTACTCTAAAACTATGCATTTTACGTGAAAGTCGACAGTATATGTATCAAAGAGGATAAAATTTCATACATTTTATGAATTGAAATTTTTTTCTCTGATCAATAGTTTAGCCATGAGAATGCCACAGAAATAGGTGGTGTTGAAACCAAAAAACTGAAACAACGGGAAATACGGCACTTCACATCGATGTAACATGGTAACTAACCATTTTACGCTATAAAGAATCAATTTTTACTTTTACGTGCCGGTGCGTGAGAACCAGTGTTTGACATCTGAGTGTTCTCGTGTGAAGACTACTAAAAGAACGTTTCCAGCATATTTTCTCACATCGGCGTTGCTTTGAAATAGAGGCAATCCCGAACTTCTTTTGTGATCAGAGGAAAACTTTAGAATTATAATTGATGTAGCATTGTCCACCAAGGATGACATAACTTACTTTGCTGGTGGCCTGTCTTGGTGAGAAACAGATCTCCATAAGAAACCACAAAGTGCAACTACTTATTTTCCACTTTTTAGAAAGGAACCAATACCGCACTGGTTTGCAGGTGATGTCATGGTCTCACGGTACAAGTGGTCCTGATAAGCCTCTTCTCGGACAAAATCCTCTCCCATTTCGAAAAACATGAGCGAAAGGATTTTAATTAAGAATTCAGATTGAGAAAAACGCTGAGAGGTGCCAGACCTCTATTCGACAATACAGGGTATGCCAAGTACCCGGGTGACTGCGAGAGAAACGCAGAGAGGTGCTAGACATCTGTTCCTGAATACAGGGTACGCCGAGTACCCGGGCGAATGCTAGAAAGTCCGGTCGCAAGAAGCTTTGTGCGGACAGGGAACGAGAAACCTTTTGAGATGCAACACATGATGTGGATAAAAATCCTGATAGAGTGGCAGAGAATTCCGAACTTTTCACGAATCGAGAAGAGTACTAAAACTCTTAATATAAAACAAATCTAACTATCAATTATAGTGAACTGAACAGACACTGAAGTCCAATCAGCGATTATTTAAAACGAACGATCGTCATATCGACGAACTCATGAAATTTATTCTTATTTTTAATCTTATTTTTATTTTTCATCTACCAACCTTTGTTTATTCAGTAAAGTGATCGTTCGCTTGTAAGAAATATTTTCCAAGTTTAATCCTTTCGCTATCAAATCATTACTTCGCGGATTATCTTTGAAAGGGCGTCATAACGCAAATGTTGACCATTAATGATACTAACAATTATATGATTGACTATATTTTATGCATCTGAGGTTCATTGTTTTCTTCATAACTAAAAAATAAATAAAAATGAGCATTCCTGGGATCGGATCAAAATCTCCATTTGCTTAAAAAAAAAAATTAGCACTTTATTTTGCCTTTTAAATAACACAAAAATAAAATAACTGAAACACACTTTCGCTAATAAAAGCTACTTCAGTTCCTAAAAGTTTTATTTTTAACCTAAACGGATCAACTGCCATAAATTTAGGTGATCAGACATTAAAGACGTGAACAGTGTTGTTGTTGATGACTTTGGAACTGTCAAATTTAAACGGAGCGACAGAATAAAACCTCTTGCTATAATGAACAGTGTGATACTGTGATACGAGAGTAGACGACGAATTGGTTTCTATTAATCCCACAACTTTGTTCCAACGAATTTCGATTGCGAAGCACTCGGATGAAGATATTGAGGAGTTTTTGACGTACGATCCAGGACCTTATTCCGTGTCCCTATTCGACAATGGCTTAAGAAAAAAGAACCAAATCTACTCTCTACAAGGCATTCAAACCTCTAACAACCAAGCGGTTCAGCGGAGGGTTCAATTCGTCATTGATGGTGGGTTTTAATTGCATAAGGCTGTTTGGTCTAAAAATCCTTCTTTTTCTTTAATATCCAACAAGTATGTTGAGTACGTGCAGTCAAAATATCAACCACAGGCAGTAGTTGTCTTTGATGGCTACCCTGATGGCCTATAAAGTGGTAAAAAAACTGATGAGCGTATGAGACGATTAAGGAAGCATGCTTTGACTAACGTATTGTTTGACGGCACAACGAAACCTACCACGTCTACAGCGCCTAGAATACATAGTGTGGAAATCTGCTACAAAATAGTACTAAAAAATTGTGTCCAATAAATGTACAACGTTGTTGAAAAGTTAACGATGGGATCGCAGCGTCATCTGCTAGCTCTTCGCAACGTAAACATTGTGAATGTTTCGGCTGGAATGATCACCTTATTATTGTAGGAGCACCGTTGCACATTTATAGGCTACAACTTTCTAGCACTTTTTAAAGGATGACAATGCTAGCCGGTTTCCACACTATGTATTCTAGGCGCCGTACCACGTCCAAAGAAAAGTTTCTTGCTAACCCAAAAAACAAGGGTTGGTTAATATCTATGATGATTGACAAGTTTTCATCTCGAGATATTACATGCAAGCAATTAAAAGAATACGCAGACACCTTTATGCTGCGTCAGAACACTGCTTTGTCCTTGGGTCCATAAAATGAGATGGTGAACATTGTCGATGCTGCGAGTGAATACAAATGGTCGCTGGTTCAATCAAACTAAATATTACTTCAAAATTAATTTATGTACACGAAGTTTATATACATGTTGATTTTACATTATTCAAAGATTGTAGATCCAGCGAACGCGCCATAGGTCCGCTTAGATCGCCGATAAACAAACGAATGATGAATATTAAATGTTGCCAACGGCAAAACACAAATTACAATAGAATGCGCCTTGGAGGTGCGCGCAACAACCAAGGTCAAGGGAAGCGGTAACATACCGGCCCCCGTTGACATGTGCCAACATTCAAACAAATACAACACTAAATATTTTTAAACATATTGCTTACGATAAAAATTATTTAAAATACAATTACATACAAGTTCCAAAACACCTACATACTTAACTTTTAAACCATTATACATGTCTAACTGTTAAAACAATATAGTACTTAATATGCATAACAACCCTTCAAAAAAAATTAGAAAACATATATACATATATACAAACAATAAATGACACTAATATAATTGCATTAATGTTTCAAATTTCTAATGGAAGAGGACAAACTTTTGAGATGGACCTCGTAACTACACTTGTTGCTGTTTTAATTTCTAAAACTCTAATTTTTCCATCAGATCCAGGTATTATTTTTATAACACGGCCCATTGCCCATTTGCCTGGGGGGAAATTATCCTCTTTTAGGATGACCATACATCCTTCTTTTAGATTTTTTTTCTCAACGTACCATTTAGTTCGTTGCTGTAAATGGTTCAAATAATCATTTTTCCATTTTTTTCATATTAATTGTGTCATTTTCGTGATTGCCTGCCAATTTGACAGTCGGTTATCATTAATTTTTGTCAAATCAGGTTCAGGAATTGAAGTGATGGGTCGACCTATCAAAAAATGGCCAGGGGTCAAGACTTCAATTTCATTTGGATCGGGCGACAAGGGTATTAAGGGGCGAGAATTTAAAATTGCTTCGATTTCTGCCGTTAATGTCCAAAATTCTTCGAGTGTGACTCGAGAATTACCTAAGGTTCTTTTAAGATGGTACTTGAAAGATTTCACCTCAGCCTCCCATAATCCACCAAAATTGGGCGAACGAGGAGGGATGAATTTCCAAGTGACAGCCTCGGAGGCCAAATAATTAGACAATTCTTCATCAGGCTTACATACCAGGGCATGTAATTTTTTCAACTCCGTATTAGTACCTACAAAAGTAGCTCCATTATCTGACATGATAATTAAGCTTTTACCTCTTCTGGCGAAAACCCGTTTTAGGGTAGCAATAAATGATTCGGTTTTTAAATCGGTAACTATATCTAAATGGATTGCCTTAGTGGCGAGACAAACAAATAATGCTACAAAAATTTTATTATAATTTCCCTTTCTTTGGTTTTTGTATTTAATCAGAAAGGGTCCACAAAAATCAATTGCACATTTTTTCAAATGGTGGGCTAGGATTTACTCTTTCTGAGGGCAAATTTCCCATGATTTGATTTGCCCCCATGGGTTTATTTCGAAAACAGGCTATACATTTGTGTACTGTTTTACGAGCCAAAGATCTTCCATTCAGTACCCAATATTTCTGCCGAACATGATGCAATAATGACTGCGGCCCTAGATGGAAAAACTTTACATGATAATATTCAAAAATAATATCACTTAATTTATGATTATGAGGTAGTACAATAGGATGTTTCTTTTCATAGGTCAGACGGGAATTGTCTAAGCGACCTCCTACACGAATAATTCCTTCGGAATCTAAATATGGATTCAAAAATTTTAATTTACTATTACCTGAAAGGTTCCTCTGGTTCTTCAAATTTTTTAGATCTTCAGCAAATGAAGAATACTGTACCTGTTTTATTAGAAATACTTCACCTTTCTTTAACTCAGCAGAGGATAATGGCACAAGTTTTTTTTCTTCAGTATTTCGACAATTACTTACAAACCTACAAATATAACTTATGACACGAATCAATTTTAGAAAATTATTAGTCAAAGTAAATAAATAATTAAACAAGGAAAATTCAGTCTTAATTGCGAAGGTATAGTCCTGAATTGGTTTAAGTTCTGCAGCATAGTCAATGTTATTGTCAAGATCTACCGGATGATTTTCTACCTGCTGAATTTTTTCACGAAGAAGATTCGGACCACAAAACCAAAATTCACAGGTCAACAGTTCCTTGGCATTCAGTCCTCGAGATATAACATCAGCTGGATTGTTTTCCGATGATATGTGTTGCCATTGGTACGAGTCCGTAAGGTCTTGAATAGCAGCAACTCGATTACTAACAAAAGTTTTTAGCAGATGTGGGGGTTTTCTAATCCATGCGAGAGAAATCGTGGAGTCAGTCCAGAGAACAACATTTTCTATTTGAATGTCCAGTGATGCTAGAACTTTATGCATCAACTTAGCTAATAGAAGACAAGAGCACAATTCCATCCGGGGAACTGTCACAGTCTTTATGGGCGACACTCTTTATTTACTGCACAGAAGTTGTGCAGAAGGAGATCCTTCAACTGGTAAGGATTGAACATAGATTGCAGCACCATATGCTGACAACGAAGCATCAGCGAACCCATGCATTATTATGCGATCTTCTCGAAAAACGTGTCTGGGAACCTTTAAGTTCTCTAACTCTGAGATGGTGGATACAAAGTCATTCCATTCTCTTGCCAGGAAATCCGGCAATGGCTCATTCCAATCGATTTTGGCTAGCCAGAGCTTCTGCATAAATATCTTGGCTCTTGTTACTACAGGACCAAGTAGACCCAGTGGGTCAAAGATTTTCGAAATAAGAGAGAGAACATCTCGTTTACTATAAAGGTCCTTGTCGGAAATTTTTAATTTATATTGAAAACAGTCACTCTGTGGATCCCATAGAACACCCAAGGTTTTTATCGAAGTACACTCTGGTTGATCATCGAAACCGTATTCGGTGGCAACCCTATTTTCAGATTCGATCAATTCTGGATGGTTTGCACACCATTTGTGCAACTTCATGTTTCCGAGTTTTAACAGATTAATTAATTGAGATTGAAGGATTTTAGCTCTTTCGAGAGTTGATTCTCCAGAAAGAACATCATCAACGTAAAAATCATTTAAGACGACCGACGATGCTAGAGGTAAATTGTTTTGTTCGTCTATTGCTAATTGCTTAAGAGCACGAGTAGCTAAGTAAGGAACGTTTGATGTCCCGTAAGTCACTGTATTCAGCTTATAAATTTGTACTGGCGCGTCAATACTGTCCTTCCACAAAATTCTAAGAAGGTTTCTTTGTGAGGGATCTACTAATATCATTCGATACATTTTTTGTACATCAGCTGTGAACGCATACCTGTGTTTTCGAAAGCGAAGCATAATCTGAATCAATTCCTGTTGCGGAATTTTACTCTTTAAAAGGATGTCATTCAATGACAAACTAGACGTTGTGAGCGTTGACGCGTTAAAAACAACGCGCAAGCGTGTAGAGCTTTTCTCTGGTCTGTATACCCCATGATGAGGTATATAATAACAGACTTCTCCGGGTTCAGATTCCTCTACTAACTCCATGTGATTTAAATTTTTATACTGTTCCATAAATGTCGAATAGAGTAGTTGCAAGTTCGAGTCCCTATCTAACCTCTGCCAAACTTGATCGAGTCTTTTTTCAGCAAGTTTCCTGGATTCTCCTAAAAATGTAGCATCCTCCATAGGCATACTCACTACATATTGACCGTCGGATGTTCGATAATGTGTCTCTTCAAAATGCTTTTCGCAAAATTGTTCTTCATTACTAAGCTGAGAATTAGAATCACTAATATCTTCTATTTCCCAAAATTTTTGCAATGATTTCTCTATTTTTTCGTTTTGAGTGAGTAAACCGCAATATTGAGAATCAGGTGAGGAATTATTCACAACACCGCTAACTACATAACCGAACACTGTCTCTTGAAATAATAGGTTTTGTGAAGAACAGCGAATTTGACCTGCTTTTAATAAATCAAAAAAACATTCGGCACCCAATAATAAGTCTATTTTTCCTGGTACATTAAATGTATCATCTGCTAACGAAATATGTGTAGGTATATCAGAAATTTCTATATGAATGGGCATTAATGGCGTTATTTCTGTTATTTTTGGCACTACAAAAAAATCCAGTTCCTTTTTGAAAGCTCTATTTTTATTTGAAATTACAGTTTTAATTTTATGATTAAGTGTTGTACATGTTCCATTTAACCCTGATACAGGAGCGACAACCCTAGCTTTCTTTAAACCCAATTTTTTTGCAAAGTCAAATGACACACAATTAATTTGACTGCAAGAGTCTAACAGACTTCTTCCTCGAATAAAATTTCCTTTAATAGTTTTAATATCAATTATTGCAGTTGATAAAATAACATTCTTATTTGAAAGTAAATAGTTCGAAGGATTTTGCGAAACGATTTCCGGCGTCACATTCCTTTCTTCTAATTGTTCTATCTCTCGCTTTTGATGACGTGATGAATCATTGGGAACAACCGAGTTTTCTCTGTGTAAAAGGCTGCTGTGCCTTGAGTTGCAATGCCTACATAAATATTTCGATCCGCAGTTTGCTGCCAGATGTTTCGGTGAGAAGCAATTAAGGCAAAGTTTATATTTTTTAACGATCGCAAATCGCTCATCAAATTTCATATCAAGGAATTTTTTACATCTAAAAAGAGGGTGAAATGAATCACAAATAACACACTGTTTTTCGGAAGAATTTGAATTAACGACCAATGCTTTCGATTTCATTTCATTCGTGTTTTTTATTCTTGTAGATATATTTTTGTTTATGCTTTCGAGCGATTGACTTCGCTTTTCGAGAAAGGTCATTAAATTATCAAAGCTTGGTACTTCTGACGTGTTTATAGACAGTTCGAATTGCTTTCTCGTGTCTTTATCCAGTTTATCTAAAATGATAGTTATTATCAAAATGTCCGAAAGTTTATTTCTTTCAAATCCCAAGTTATTTAAAGCCCTGATGTTTTTATTTATGACATCTACTAAACGTCTTAATTCTTTAGCTGACTCATGCATAATTTTTTTGGAATTCGAGTATAGCTTTTAAATGAATATTAACCATAATTCTTTTATTCTCAAATCAATTTTCTAAAGCTGTGAACAACGAATTAAATGTATCTTCTGGAGTTTCTAACAGTTTAGCCTCATTTTTTAATGCGGAGTGAAGATAATGTAATTTCTGAACGTCTGACAGTTCGTCATTATTTGTAACGATATTATTAAATTCAATTTTAAACATATTCCAATCCTCATATTTCCCACTAAATTGAGGAAGCAGAATTTCTGGCAATTTTATCTTACAACCATGTAATTTGAATTGAGAATTTTTATTTTCATATTCATCAGAATTTAATTGAAGGAGACCTACCTCTAAATATTGTAGTCTTTCCTCCAATTCGAGTAATGAAGTATCGATATCTGTCATATTTTGATCTTCAGGAACTGTTGCATAATAGTCAGTGCGTAGTGTATCCACATTACTGGAAATCTTTTCAAGCACATTCAGTTTCGTTTCTATTTTAACCTTTGTCCCTCGAACTGTTTCATTCTTTACTAGATTTTCTAATCTAGTGAGTTGTGCCTTTACTGAGCCTCTAATGCGATTTAATGTCACTAATGTAGTCATTATGAACTAACTATAATTTCTAACTATAATACTAGCACTAACTAATTAGAATCAAATTACTCCGGCTCGACGGACCAAATTAGTGTCGATGCTGCGAGTGAATACGAATGGTCGCTGGTTCAATCAAACTAAATATTGCTTCAAAATTAATTTATGTACACGAAGTTTATATACATGTTGATTTTACATTATTCAAAGATTGTAGATCCAGCGAACGCACCATAGGTCCGCTTAGATCGCCGATAAACACACGAATGATGAATATTAAATGTTGCCAACGGCAAAACACAAATTACAATAGAATGCGCCTTGGAGGTGCGCGCAACAACCAAGGTCAAGGGAAGCGGTAACAAATATAGTTGGGGGGAGGGTATGTAAAGCTCTTGGTCATTTTGATAGGTCTCTGCAAAGCTGAAAACGTTTTCTTTTTAAAACCTGGGAAGGACACCGTTTCTCCATTGACATTTTCTCCATCAAATGCTGTGAGTTCAACGGTTGCGGAAAACATCATCTTCCTACATGCTATGAGAGGGTGTGATACAAAGTCAGCACCGTTTATGCAAGGGAAAATGAAGTTCCTCAAAATTCTTGGGAATAATCCATATGTTGCAGATGTTGTTAAAGTGTTCAAAAACCCTATCGCTACTCAGGAGATGCTTGCAGCTGCTGCGGAACGTTTCCTTGTCTTACTGTATGGCTATAGTGGGACAAATGTGCCCTCGCTGAACTACCTAAAGTATATTTCGTACAAGAAGTCAGCCTTTAGATACAGTTCTAATCTTGCTGCTTTACCACCATCTGCAGCTGTAGCGCAACAGCTCTCTTTAACAGTATATCACCAAGTCCAGCAATGGCTGGGGATTGAAAGAAAATGCTGATGACTGGGGATGGAAGAAAACAAATGCTGGCCTTGAGTCTGTATTTACTGTAATACCCCTACTCCCCCCGCTTTGTTGAAGCTTGTATCCTGCAAGTGCACAGAGAACTGCAACCGAAATTTTGGGTGCAAGAAGGCAGGGCTTCGTTGTTGTAACATGTGCCTGAACTGCGAGGGGAACTTCAACAACATCGCATTGGTGAGTCAAGACGAGGAAGACGAGCTTGCTTTGAAACCGAACTGTAGCTGCATTCCGACCCACTGAATCCGTGGCCCCAATGGAAGAGGAACAAGCCATGCCACAAGGTTTGAAATATTTACTATTAAGAAAACATTTATTCTATAATATTGGTAGTAATAAAAAAAACCACTAATTCCATACGTCTATTTTTTATGTTGTAGATGTCGATGAACAGCAGGGATCTTCAAATAAAAGAATGCCTAAATAAGATTTTTGCTTTTTTATTTTATGAAAATGTACTTGCTAATGTGCATAATTATTTATAATTAATTAATGATTCATAATGAGTCGTATTTGTTATCAGGCAACTTCATTGTAAAATGTAGTCAATCACATTCTCTTTAGTATCATTAATGGTCAACGTTCGCGTAAAATGGTTAGTTTTCATATTACATCGATGTATAGGGTCGTAACTCTCGTTTTTTAGGGTTTCGTTCATCTCACGAAACCCTATTACCCTCGCTCCGTTGTCTGTCCGTCACAGAGCCATTCTCAAACACTATGTAACTTACAGAGTTGAAACTTTGTGTATAAATCAGAATATCAGCTGTGAAGAGCTGAAAATATTAAAATTTGAAAAATTCGTATTATTTTAATAAATAGAGATAAAAAACCAAAATTCTAACAGCCTTTTCCTTTTAAATTTAAACATTTTTCATTATAGCAGATGCCAAAAATTAGGTCCCCGATGAAAATCTTTCCACAATAATTAATTTTCTATCAGACGATTTCCACGTGAAAAAGGAAAAGGAAATAAAAAGTTTCACCAATTGAAAAAAAGATTAAAATGAAATAAAATTGATTGACGTCATAGTCGTAATAAAACGGAAAATGTCTAAGATTTCTCAATAATACAAGGAGTATGAGTAAGTAAACAAAGCAGATTAATTACACATCATTAGAGAATTAAAAAGAAAATCTGACGTCATATGGGAAGTTTAACTAATTTTTCAGATATTTGAGAATAATACAAAGCGAGTATCTATATAAATAATAGAGAATGGTAAATATATGAGTTTGAGAAACATATTGAATCGTGATAAAAATCCGATTATGGAAATATTCGCATATTTTAACATTTTGAAGATGTACAATTTGTTTAATTTTGAAATTATTTTTTTAAATATTGCATTTAGTCCGTATGACGGATATTATTATGACAGAATATAATAGCGGGCTTGGCCCGCTATCTGGCTGGTTTAGATATTCAAAAAAACGAAAAAATAGACCGGTAAATTTTTACTTTATAAAAAACGTGACTTTTTTTTGTTGTTGCTAAATTAAATTTGTTTGAATTTATTAAAAAAAGGATAAAGTGTTTTGAAAGGAATATTAAACCAAACCCTTTGAGCGATCTTTGATCACACTTACCCACTTGTTTTCTTTTTCTTTTAATAAACACTTTTTTGCTTTTAACCACCATTTTTGCAGCACTCTCACGGATAAACTATTGATCAGGGACAAAACTTTAAATACATAAAATGTAGGAAATTTTATCCTCTTTAATTCATATACTTTCGTCTTTCACGTAAAATGCCCATCTTTGGAATTATTAAAAAAAACAAAAAAAACAAAAACAGCGACAAGTCCATTCTTATGAATTTTGTATTTGTAAAAAGCGTATTTCCCGGAAAAAATTTGTTGAAAAATCTCTTATTTGTGTTCAGCGACCTGAAAAACATAAAAGTACCAAATATCAAAACTCCACCAAAACTTTCTTTATTTTGTCCTTTTTGAGTACTTGATGCTGGACTATATGTTTTATTTTTGCCCCTAAAATCGTTATAATAAAAGTGCAAATCACGTGACTAAGAGCGGATTTTAGAGCTTCCCTACACAAATCACGCTTCGTTTCTAAATATTATTTTTGCGCTATCTGTCGCTAATTAATATAAATAAAGAAATTTTCTTTTGAAATTATACTTTGTTATGCATGTTATGAATTCTTAAGACATTGAAAATAAATGACAAATAAAATGAATATTTCTTATAAAATGTAATTAGAATATAAGGAATATATAATACCATGTACTACATATATTAATTATATCAATGCAAATAAAATTTTGTATTTTAACATACTAGAAACTTTGTAGTGAAAATAAATTTGTAATCCTATTTATGACTATTGTTTTATTAGATTTATTTTTTGTTATATCTCCTATTTTAAAATATTTACAAAGTAAAACCATTGACTATTCTACAGCCTGGAGCTTGGTAGAGAAGCTGCTTCAACAAATAAAAGATAAAAGGAGTGATAAACACTTTCATGCTCTGTATTTCAAAACAAAATATTATACAAGTATAGTTAATAGCAACTTAGAAGATAACAGTATTGATGTTGAAGTAGAATTAGATTTCAAGGAAAAAAGAACTTCAAAGAAAAAGGTAATGCTTGGTGAAAAATCAATAGATGTGGCTCCTGGAATCTCAACTGCTCAAAACTATAAATTGGTCTTTTTCAGTGTTTTAGATTGTGCCAGAGCAAGTATCGAAGAAAGATTTAGTCCAAACACAGAAATTTCAGTAGATTATCCCTGGTTAGACCCAAAGAAATTTAATCAAATTGTAATGCTTGATAGTTTTCCTGCGGAAGTCCTTTGTAGCATTTCTAATCTTTGTAAAGTTGAAAGGAGTCAGTTATAGATAGAGCTGAAAGAGTTTGCAGATCAGACTGAAAGCTTTAGAATGGCTGAAAAAAATATCATTAAAAGGAAACAAGACAATCTGAATGGAGCTGAAGAAATCTTTGAGTATGACGATGTAGAATCTGAATTTGAAAAAGAAAACAATCTTTATGGTTACTGCTCTGACAAGAAACAATGTTTTCTGTGTTTATCATGCGCTTTTTCTGTTGTTTTTGAACTCTCAGAATCTGGAATATTTACCAACCTGTATGTAGCTTACAAGTTTGTGCACCTGTGAAAGGGTGTTTTCTAAACTTAAAATACTCAAGAATTGACTTAGATCTACTTTAAGCCAATACCTTATTTCTAATCTTCTTTTCATGAATGTAGAAAGATTTTTTTTATAACTTGGATAAATGCTATTATAGATGAACTATAAAGGCGTTTGGTTAGTAAACAGCCGTTCACAATCACATGAACTTTCTTAGTTCGCTGTATCTGTACCAAGGTACTGTAGAGCCATTTTTCTTTTTGTTATAAAATCTATTTTACAATTTGTAACAATTAAGTTAAAATTAAAGAGGACATTGTTTTTTGTTTTTTTCAATATGCTTTTTTAGGTAGATTTCGTCAGAAATACTACCTATTACATTTTCCCCTAAGTTGGAATTTTTGAAAAATTTTTGCAGATCTTCGCCGATTATGACTCCCAGAACCACCCTCAGTTCAAAACTTTATCTATCTATCTATCTATCTATCTATCTATCTATGTCACTTTTTTATGGACACGATAACTCGAATAATTCTTCACAAATCTCTTCCAAACTCATACATAAAATCAAGGGGAATAAAATCTCGGTCAAGTTTGTTAATGGGCAAAATCGAACCAAGGTGGTGGTGGGGGGGGGGGGGGTTGTGAAACAAAACCATAACGTCTTAATTATGATACGTATCGAATCCGTTTAAAGTTATTATTACTTCTAGGAAAAGGCCCGACAATTTATGTATAACAGCTCTTTGATATTATTAAAAATGGCCCCAAGGGGGAAAAAAAGAGGGGTTTTAGAAGAAAAAAATTCATAACTTCGTCAATTTACAAGATATCAAATCCGCTTCAATTTATTATAAAACCTCTTACTAGTATCTAAAACTTTTATATTGACAAGTTTTTTATAGGACCAACCCTTATAGCAAAAACAAAATTAAAAACAAAAAAATTCCTGCCGGCTCCGCCTGCGAACAAGTTAGATTTTGAAGTGGCGGTCCCTTATGGAACCCAACTACGGCATCATGGCAAAAAGGTCATTTCTTCCGCAATCCACAACAAACAAGCGCCCCACGGTCTGCGTCTTCGAAATCTACCTCTGCCTGTAGGCCGAGCCGTCAGGGATTTTTTTTTACCGTTTTGTCCTTTTTTAATATTTACTTAGGTAATACAGAAGGATTTAGATTATTAGAGCTTCAACTTCTGTTATTTGGTTGCCTAAAACTAAAAGTATTTTTCAATCTCATTTTTAAGTAATAAAAAACTCGTAATTAATTAGTATACTTACTTTTTTCTAGCATGGAACGAGTTTAGGTACGGTATATAAAAATAATATAAATATTTATTGTGAAAGTAAACAAACTACATCAGAGAAAGCTTACATTTTAACCCAACTATTTTTCAAGTGACAAAGTAGCTAAATGTGGTTTTTACATGTAAACCTAATTTTCAAAAAGTATACATTCTAAAAATCTATGTCCTCTAAATTTCCCGGTAAGGGGCCCCTTTTCAGTTTCTAGCCGAGGGCCCCCAAAGGAGCCAGTCCGGGCCTTTGTCCACCTCAAAGAAGTTAATACTTCCGTTAATTCTTCTCAATTCCTCTTATTCTTTGCTTTTTCTACTTATTTCTTTAAAAAAAATCCTGAAATACTTTAGAATTATTTTATAAAAAATCTCAAAGTACGATAGCCACTGAACGTTAAGTATTCTAAGCATCCCAAATGTAATTGAATCTTGAAAGACAAACCTTCAGAAGATAAGATTGTAGTTTATTTATTTCGAAAGCCAAATACATATACTCTTCCACTCTGTGTACCTTTTCAACTAGAGTTCTCTCGATTGGATTTTTTTTTTCTGTATGCATCTATTGCGTCCGACCAAACATTGTACCTCCACTTTTTTCCGAAATCAAACCACAAGCAAACGAAAATCCTAAGAGTTTTATTTGAAATATATCTAAGAACATTTTATATATATTTTGTGTGCTTTTGGAAAGGAAAACATACATTTTCAAAGCATCGTCCCATAAATTAGCGAAAATCCCTAATATTTATATTCTGAAAAAAAAGTAGGGGAAATCATTATAAATTAGATACAAATTTTGGTAAATGGTAAAAAGGCTTCCGAGGAGCGTCGTAATCATTCGATGGTAAGGGAATTTCACGTACTTCTTGCACATATAATAGGAAGAGCTTAAGAGAACAAGTATAAAAGTAAATACATTTTTTTAATACACTCTTTTCTAAGCATGCAATATTCATCTTGGAAATAACGCCTAATTTGATTTTTGCAAAAAAATTCGTTTACAATACAAGTAGCAAGATAATGGGGGTTCACCTGCAGCAGGTATATTCATATCGTGTTAAATGGTGAAATTTTGCAAGAAATTAGGAGAACAATCCACTATGATGGTTCAAACTCTGGAGTTTTTAATTTAATCTAATTTTGCTGTTATATCTGATATTTTATTATCAAAACGATTTTGCTTATGTGTGTCTGTAAATATGTGTCTAAATATATGTATATACAGGGTGATTCATAAAAGATGGGCAGAACTTTAAGGGGTTATAGTACACTTAAAGACAAATAATATTAAATAGGAGACTAAGGGTCCCAGACGTATTCCCAAGGAGATAGGGGGCATTAAAGTTTAGGGTCCGAAATTTCAAATGATTATAAAACATGGAAAAATTGGTCGATTCGTTTGCGGTTTTTGCAAAAAATTTTCTTTATGCCAGTATTTTCTTGAAATAAAATTTTAAAGTTCAATTTCAAAAAATGCCGATAGGGGGCGCTTTAGACTTTGGAGTAACAAACAACTATTTTTTAACGTTATTTTTTGTATTTCTTTAAATGATTTCGAAAGCTTAGACTTAAACTTAAATTTTGATCTAAAAATCTGAGTCCTAACGAGTAGTTAAGTAGCGTAAACTGAAATTTGAAATTTGAAACCCTTCTCCCCCCAGAACAAAAATCAGTTATTCCCGATCTTTGTGTCGTAGATTAGGCTCTAACTACTGCCGCGTTTTGCTAAAATTATTCTTTATGTCAGTATTTTCTTGAAAATAAATTTTAAAGAAAATTTTCAAAAAATTCCGATAGAGGGCGCTTTAGACTTTGGAGTAACGAACAACTATTTTATACCGTTATTTTTTTTGTCTCATTAAATGCTTTCTAAAGCTTAGACTTAAACTTAAATTTTCAGCTCAAAATCTGAATCGCTGAGCGTGGTTCAGTAGCGAAGGGAGGGGGTTCAAATTTCAACTTCTGAACATAGTTCAGTTTGCACTACTTAACCATGCCCAACGATTCTGTGCTGTGATACGAGGCAAAAATACAACTTTCGTCAAGGACTGCATAGTCGGAATTCACTCATAAAGGCACTGGCACAGTTGGAAACGTCGCTCACGCAAACGTTAAAGCTCCATTCCTGACGCTAGTCACCGGGTGAAGAAGGAAACAGAAAGTATGCAAATGTCAAATGGGGAAGAAGAAGAACACGTATGCAAAATTTCGACACGATTCAGGCATAAAAACCACTGAACGGTGAGTCAAGTGTAAGTCGCTGTAGTAATGAATCGGAAGATGGTGCCCTTCACGAATAAGGAAAAGGCTGAGATGCATTTAATTTACGGAGCGGCAGATGGAAATGGTGCAGAGGCACAACGAATGTACGGAGAGCGATTTCCTAACAGGCGGTTGCCTAACCGCAAAACTTTCGAGCGCTTGCACAGACAGTTGTGTGAGACGGGATCATTTCTCGCTTCCCGGTCGAATGCAGGTCGTGCAAAAAAGGACGAATCAGTAGTTGTTGCAGAAGCCATTCTGGATGTAGTAGCGGCGCAGCCAAGTACAAGTACACGAACAGTGGCTAGCCAGGTGGATACCTCACAGTCCACGACTTGGAGGGTACTGAAGGATGAACATTTGCTCTCCCGTTTCATGTGCAACGAGTCCAGAAACTGTCTCCAGGGGATTATCCAAATCGTATTGAATTCGCCCGCTGGTTTCTGCAGCAGAACGCGCTAAATCCACATTTTGGACGAACTGTGCTTTTCACCGATGAATGTACCTTCACACGTGAAGGTACATTTAACACACACAATGCACATGTATGGGCGGATGTCAATCCACATGCTACGTATCCACATGCTCATCAGAGACGCTTTCCCATCAATGTTTGGGCAGGAATCCTCGGAGACCACCTAATCGGACCGTACCTTCTTCCTGAACGCCTCAACGGTAAAACATACCTCACATTTCTGCAACATGTGCTGCCAGACCTGTTAAACGTTGTTCCTCCACGCATCCGGCGGGTCATGTGGTTCCAGCACGATGGAGCGCCAGCCCATTACGTACGAGACGTCCGCAACTATCTGGACATCACATTTCCGAACAGATGGATTGGTCGAGGTGGTCCTGTTGCTTGGCCTGCTCGCTCGCCAGATCTTTCACCCCTCGATTTCTTTTTTTGGGGACGATTGAAGGCTCTTATGTATGAGACACCCATTGAATCCCCTGAGGAACTGGTCGCCAGACTTTCCGCCGCTGTAGGGGAAGTGCTCGAAAAGCCTGATGTTTTCGCGAATGTTCGCCGTTCCATTCGTCGCCGTTGTTCTGCGTGCATAACCTCTGGTGGTCACAATTTTGAACATTTATTGTGATTACATGTTAATAAATATGCTTTGGTAACATAATCCTAATTTGTGTCTTTTTACCTCGTATCACAGCACACAATGTGTGGACATGGTAAACTGAACTATGTTCAGAAGTTGAAATTTGAACCCCCTCCCCTCGCTACTGAACCACGCTCAGCGATTCAGATTTTGAGCTGAAAATTTAAGTTTAAGTCTAAGCTTTAGAAAGCATTTAATGAGACATAAAAAATAACGGTATAAAATAGTTGTTCGTTACTCCAAAGTCTAAAGCGCCCTCTATCGGAATTTTTTGAAAATTTTCTTTAAAATTTATTTTCAAGAAAATACTGACATAAAGAATAATTTTAGCAAAACGCGGCAGTAGTTAGAGCCTAATCTACGACACAAAGATCGGGAATAACTGATTTTTGTTCTGGGGGGAGAAGGGTTTCAAATTTCAAATTTCAGTTTACGCTACTTAACTACTCGTTAGGACTCAGATTTTTAGATCAAAATTTAAGTTTAAGTCTAAGCTTTCGAAATCATTTAAAGAAATACAAAAAATAACGTTAAAAAATAGTTGTTTGTTACTCCAAAGTCTAAAGCGCCCCCTATCGGCATTTTTTGAAATTGAACTTTAAAATTTTATTTCAAGAAAATACTGGCATAAAGAAAATTTTTTGCAAAAACCGCAAACGAATCGACCAATTTTTCCATGTTTTATAATCATTTGAAATTTCGGACCCTAAACTTTAATGCCCCCTATCTCCTTGGGAATACGTCTGGGACCCTTAGTCTCCTATTTAATATTATTTGTCTTTAAGTGTACTATAACCCCTTAAAGTTCTGCCCATCTTTTATGAATCACCCTGTATATATATATATGTATATATATATGTGTGTGTGTGTATGTATATGTGTACGTATACCACGATCCGAACGGCTATCTGTTCTTGTTGAAGTTGTTACGGAAGTGCATAATATGATTACTGCAAGTTCATTGCATACTGCAAGAAGTGTTGCTCGCAATTTGAATGTACCAAAAACCACAGTCCTCAAGATTATGCGCAGAGACGAGCAACAACGTTTCGACTTTGCGAATTATTTCCCCCTCAAATACGATAAAGACAGCAGGTGGCCACTGCGGATATTATGGACGGATGAGGCACATTTCTCTTTATCTGGGAACGTAAACTCCAAGAACTGCGTTCAGTGGGCTGACGAAAATCCTCACCATGTGACACCAACGTCTTTACACTTACACGAAGCTAAAGTGACAGTGTGGTGTGGCATCGCATTCATTCTTGGTCCGTACTTCTTCGACAAGGTGACTTCCACAGAAATGAAAATGTGCTCCATCACAAGTGCCCGGTATATAACAATATTGCATAATTTCATAATTCCAGAATTGTAGTAGCGAAATGTCGTTAATGACATTACATGGATGCAAGATGATGCTCTTCCACAAGCCGCCACATGTGTTCGACAAGTGCTGCAGCAGCACTTTGAGGCTAGAACCATCTCCCATAACTTTGCAATTTCGTGGCTAATGCGATTCTCTAACCTCACTCCGATGGATTTCTGGTTCTGGGGTTATCGGAAATCGAATGTTTACGCATCACATCAAAGAGATTTGTCAGAATTAAAAGATGCCATAAAACGTGAAGTTATACAGATTCTTT
The DNA here is from genome assembly GCA_963931845.1 of Maratus michaelseni. NCBI lineage: Eukaryota > Metazoa > Arthropoda > Arachnida > Araneae > Salticidae > Maratus > Maratus michaelseni. Next base: position 71,431,008 of record OZ007600.1, read on the forward strand.
CTGCAATGTTACGTTCTTCATTGTTGTCAACACTCTCCCGCATTCAATGCGTTATCGTCTGCGAAAGTGAGCACGTTGAAAACTGCCAATTCCAATAAAAGTTCTTTCCCCCTCTTCTCTCTTGTGTTTTCATTAGTTCTTTACAATTCTCATCTCTGCAAATGTTTTACGCCGGCAATTTCCGTCATACATGTACCGTTCAAAAAAAGGGGAAAAAAGGGGTGTTGCCACTCAAAATTTCGAAATTAGTTTCACTGTAACCGTAACCATGAATACTCTACTGTTTTAAGTCATAACAATCTCGAGCACATACCTTCAAATAACAATATCTGAAATTGTCTTTCGATATGTTGAGTGATTAGGCCGCTAGGGGTTCATACATCGGGAAACCACTCGATATATTATGACATGACCAACTTGTATATGTATGTGTTTACATGTGTGCCAACATGCAGCCATATATATATATATATATACACGCATGTGTATGTGGTTATGTATATATGTAAAATTTTTTTAAGTTTTAAAAAGTTTTACGATAATTTTTTAAAAATTGCAACTTAATTTAAAAAATAAATAAAAAAGTTTTTTAAAAATTACAAGTTATTAAAATTTTTTTCTTTACAAAAAAGTAAAAAAAAAAAAATACAATTGAATAAAAAAAAAGTTTTACGATAATTTAAAAAATTGCGACTTAATTTTAGAAAATTAAAAAGTTAAAAAAAATTAAAAAAATGTCCCCAAAGAATGCAAGTTTTCCTATGTTCACTCTGTTACCAAGATTTCCTATTATACAGTAGATGACAGCACATGTCTCAAGATTGTGTACATGTTTTTTAAAAATTACAAGTTATTAAAATTTTTTTCTTTACAAAAAAGTAAAAAAAAAAATACAATTGAATAAAAAAAAATGTTTTACGATAATTTAAAAAATTGCGACTTAATTTTAGAAAATTAAAAAGTTAAAAAAAATTAAAAAAATGTCCCCAAAGAATGCAAGTTTTCCTATGTTCACTCTGTTACCAAGATTTCCTATTATACAGTAGATGACAGCACATGTCTCAAGATTGTGTACATGTTTTTTAAAAATTACAAGTTATTAAAATTTTTTTCTTTACAAAAAAGTAAAAAAAAAAATACAATTGAATTAAAAAAAAAATGTTTTACGATAATTTAAAAAATTGCGACTTAATTTTAGAAAATTAAAAAGTTAAAAAAAATTAAAAAAATGTCCCCAAAGAATGCAAGTTTTCCTATGTTCACTCTGTTACCAAGATTTCCTATTATACAGTAGATGACAGCACATGTCTCAAGATTGTGTACATGTTTTTTAAAAATTACAAGTTATTAAAATTTTTTTCTTTACAAAAAAGTAAAAAAAAAAAAATACAATTGAATAAAAAAAAAGTTTTACGATAATTTAAAAAATTGCGACTTAATTTTAGAAAATTAAAAAGTTAAAAAAATTAAAAAAATGTCCCCAAAGAATGCAAGTTTTCCTATGTTCACTCTGTTACCAAGATTTCCTATTATACAGTAGATGACAGCACATGTCTCAAGATTGTGTACATATATGGAGATTTAGTCCACATGGAATTTGCATTCCCAAAGTGGGAGAATATTTTTACAGATTTTTGTAATAAAAAATTAGGTAAGTACATTTTTTGTCTGCCCACTATGTTACCTTGCTATATATATAATATAAATAACTGTTAAGATTGGTAAATATAAGTAACAGTCATCTTATGTATGTATGTAACATGAAAGGCTACTTAAGCCTAAATGATGTCTTGAAATTTTTTTAAAAATGGAAATCTTCATTTGTCCACTTTGCTATTAGAGTACTTTCTTCATTAAATTACAACTCGTATATTACTTAAAATTGGATTATGAAATATTTCTAAAATATTTTATTAACTACGTGAATTAAATATTGGGGGCAGTAATTCATATTATTGTAATGAATCATTTATGTGTAATGAATCATTTATGTGTATTGAATCATTTATGTGTAATGAATCATTTATAATATGTCCATTTTTTAAAATCATAGAAACAGAGTGAACATTTATTTGTTTTCTATCCAAATTTGTAAAATATTTGTTTTCTGTAGTGTTTGTCAGTACTTCAAAAAAGATATATAATAAAGTTTAAAAAATTAAAAATGATTTTTGTGTCAAGAAATGTAATAAAGTGTAAAAAACTAATCCATTCATTTCAATCACTTAATATTTTCCACTCAAAGTAAAATAAATAAATAAAGAAAATGATGAAGCACGCAGATAAAAACCCAACGATAATTTTTCTCTCATCTCTTAAAACAAGTGACCTAATTTATGACTCTTAAGTTTCAAGTTTATCAAGCAATAGAGATTTATTACCTCGTTATAATCGTTCTCTTCTAATAATGTGAAATATGTTTATAATTTGTTATTTGTGATTATGCCATTATAAACTTATTACAGAACTAAAACATTTAAAAGGACAATTATTCAACGTCAATTTGTTTCAAAGAAATGATGCAACTTTACTCGTAACTTTCCAAACTTTGTGAAAATGAGTCAGTGTATTACTATCCTTCATTCTGTAAAGTCACAGGAAAAAATGTTTCCTGATGCTATAATTAATATAATTCTAAATGTAAACCTTTTAAAATTTTAAGTAATGTAAAATATAATTTTTAAAATCAATCCAAACGTGAACTTATTTATTCAATGTGAATTGTGCATTAATATAATTTTTTTTACAAGTCTTATTTCAGCGGTGGTGCAAAACAGGATTATTCAAGAAGTGTTTATAATAAATTCTCAAATAGTTGAAATATATAAACCAGTGGATATTTCATAAATTGGATAAACCTTAGAAAAGGTAAGCAATTCCTTTTCTTTCTGCATGTTGAAGACCAGAGTTAATTTTAATTTGAAGAATTTAATATTCTGATGTTATGCGCTTACCTCGTTGGCCTCGCCCCTTCAAAAGTGATCATGAGCCTGATGAATATATGAACTCAGAATTTATTCTTAAGGATTAATAATTGACTCTAATTAATAAAAATAATACTCAGCTCTTATGCTAGATTAAAAATTCAAGAAAACATAATTGAATTTAATAAACTATTTAAACTAATAAAACTTTAAAAACTGTATAAACAAGTTCTCCGAGATGGCGACAATAAAGGAAATGCAAATAGTAGATAAATTAAACAATAATAATTATTCTATATGGAAGTTTAAAATTAATATGTTGTTAATTAAGGAAGATTTGTACGAACTCGTAACTCAGGAACCCCCTACACCAATTAACGAAGATTGGAGAAAAAAAGATGCAAAAGCTCGCGCTTTAATAAACCTGAGTATAGACGATACGCAAATAGTTCATGTAAAACATTTAGAAACAGCAAAACAGACATGGGATAGTTTAAAAAATATTCATGAGAGAGCCAATTTGTCCAGTAAATTGTATTTGTTACGAAAATTGTATAGTGCAAAACTTCCCGAAAATGGGAACATGCACAAACACATTACTAATATACTGGAAATAAAAGATAAGCTCTCCGCAATAGGAGAGAACATAACCGACTCGCATTTATCTGCACTTCTATTGTGCTCGTTACCTGCGAGTTATAATACTCTAATAACAGCTCTCGAAGCCCGAAATGAAATTGAATTAACTCCCGAATTCATCAAGAGCAAACTTACTGATGAATTTAATAAACGGGTAGAAAATAGTGAGCAAGTTGAAAACTCACAAAAGGTGTTTAAAACACAAAAGAAATACACTCAAGATTATAAAGGGCAAAACAAATATTGTACCTACTGTAAACAATCAAATCACACTTACAAACAATGCTGGCATCTCAAGAACAGAAACACACAGACCACTACACCTAAAACACAATACAAATACAAAAAGTACACATCGTTGTGTTTTGAAAATACAAAAGGTGATAGTAAAAATAAAATGAATGAATCAAAAACAGATGAACAGGTACAAATAAATAAAAGTGAACATAAAGATGCAGCATTCATAATTGTCAATCCCGCTAATAAAACCTGGTTAATTGACTCAGGAGCGTCTTCGCATATAGCGAACGATAGGGATATATTTACAAAATTCAACGATACTGAAAAAACTACAGTAACAATTGCTAATGGGAATACATTAAATTCTTACGGAACCGGCGAAACACAAATAATGACAAAAACATCTGATGGATGTATAAATAGAATTACACTTAAAAATGTGTTATTTGTTCCACAATTGGAATCAAATTTAATTTCCGTAAGTAAAGCCACAGAACATGGCTACAAAGTATTTTTCGAAAATGAAAAATGCATACTATCGTGCAATGGAAATATATACTTAGAAGCATTTAAGAAACATAACTTATATCAAGTTGAAACACTAGAAGAAAGTTCTCAAAATAAAATAAACATTGCACATGATTGCAGAAATAAAGATTGCCTCGAAATTTGGCATAAACGCCTTGGCCACAGAAATAATGAAAGTATAAAAGAATTAGTCAAAAATGACTTGGCCAGTGGGATAAAAATAAATAACTGTAATCATAAAACAAACTGTGAAACCTGTATAAAAACAAAGTCAACAAATGCACCGTACTCTAAATCTATCGAAAATAAAACAACAAAAGTATTAGATTTAGTACATACTGATTTATGTGGGCCTTTTAAAACACCCACAATAGGAGGAAAAAATTACTTCCTTACATTCATAGATGACAGTTCTAGATTCACAGTTATTTACTTATTAAAAAGTAAAGATGAAGTTTATGAAAAAATAAAAGACTATGTACAAATGGTCAAAACCAGACAAGGAAAATATCCGACGGCGATTAGATCGGATAACGGTGGGGAATATATAGGAAATAATACAGAAGCCTTTCTAAGGGAACATGGTATAAAACATGAATACACAGTTCCATTTTGTCCCAGCCAGAATGGCATTGCTGAGAGAAAAAACAGAAGTTTAATTGAAATGACACGAAGCCTATTATCCGAAGCAAATTTACCTCATAGGTTCTGGGGTGAAGCGATAAATACTGCTAATCACCTCCAAAATAGGCTCCCCACTAAATTGATAAATAAAACGCCATATGAAATTTGGTTCAAAAGAAAACCAAATCTCTATTATTTACGTGTATTTGGCTGTAAAGTATACACTTACATAAACAAACACAAAAGATCTAAACTAGATGACACAGCAGAAGAGGGTATCTTCATGGGCTATGATAATAATACAAAGGGATACCGCGTTTTCACTAAAAATGGTGAAATAATAATTTCCAGATCTGTAAAATTTCTGGAAGAAAAACTGAACAATTTAAACGAGAAAATTAATGATCACGAACAATTAATTGAAGATAAAAAATACATTGAAATAGAAATAGGTGACACACCCTGTACACCTGACGCGCCCAAACAATCAGAAACACATCAACCTCGTAGATCTGAAAGACAAAACAGAGGAGTACCACCTCAAAGATATACTTCCGACAATTTTATTGCTTTAGCAAATGATTGCGATACAACAGAACCTGAAAACTGGAAACAGCTTATCAAAATAAACAATCCACTAGAAAAGAAAAACTGGCTTAAAGCCACTGAAAACGAAATACAATCGTTAATGAAAAATAATACATGGGATCTAGTCGATCCTCCTCTTAATAAAAGAATCATAGGAAGTAGATGGATTTTCAAACGAAAAATTGATAGTTCAGGAAATACACAAAAATATAAAGCACGTTTTGTTGCCAAAGGTTTCAGTCAAAAATATGGGGAAGATTATCAAGAAACATTTTCACCAGTAGCACAACATTGTACCATCAAAACACTTCTTTTAGCAGCAGCTTATAATAATTTGAATGTGCGACATGTAGATATTGACACCGCTTTTCTTCATGGGAACTTAAATGAAGAAATATATATAAATCAACCTGAAGGCTATGTAAACGAACAATTTCCTGAAAAAGTTTGCAAGCTCAAAAAGGCAATCTATGGCCTCAAACAGGCCGCCAGAGCTTGGCATATTAAAATCGCTGAAACACTAGACAACTTGAACTTTATCCAAAGTACAGCAGACACATGTCTTTTCACTAGAAAAGAAAAAGATCATACATCATATATAATAATATATGTTGATGATATACTCATCGCCAGCAAAGATGAAATAATAGAAGAAATCGTAAATTCTCTAAAACAAGAATACGAATTAAAGGATCTAGGCAATATTAGTAACTATTTAGGTACTCAAATTCAGAAATTACCTAACGGTTATTCTCTGGATCAAAAAATTAAGATTGAAAATTTAGCGAAAAAGTTCAATCTTGAAAACTCCAAACCGTGCAAAACTCCAATGGAACCAGGATATAACAAATTAAATGATGATGATAATTTAATGCCAAATAATATTAAATATCGCCAGGCACTTGGTTCATTGCTTTATATAACAACCATAACGAGACCTGACATTTCAGCAGCAGTAAACATTTTAAGCAGAAGAAATGAGAATCCTCGCGAAAAAGACTGGCAAGCCGTAAAAAGAATAATAAGATATCTATATCATACTAAAGAACTAAAATTAATAATTAACACTAATGAAGAACCAATATTAAAAGTATTCGCTGATGCCGATTGGGCAGGTGATACCAAAACCCGTAGATCAACATCGGGAATATTATATATGTTGGGCAACAACCCAATTCAGTGGACGACGAAAAGGCAAAGTTGCATTGCCTTATCTTCAGCAGAGGCTGAATATGTGTCCGCAGCACATGCTAGCCAAGAAATAATTTGGTTATTGAAGTTACTTGACGATCTAGGCTTTCCACAGCAAAAACCAATCACTTTATATGAAGACAATCAAAGTACCATAAAAATGGTTGAATCAGAAAAATTCACGAAAAGATCAAAGCACATCGACGTCAAATTTAATGCCATTAAACAATATAGCGAAGAAGGCATAATTGAGTTAAGATATCTTCCAACAGAAAAAATGATAGCTGATGCACTTACCAAACCTTTACCCAAGCCTCGATTCATCGAACACAGAAATTCAATGAAAATATTAGTTAATCCCCATGAACGGATTAAGGGGGAAATTGTAAAAAACTAATCCATTCATTTCAATCACTTAATATTTTCCACTCAAAGTAAAATAAATAAATAAAGAAAATGATGAAGCACGCAGATAAAAACCCAACGATAATTTTTCTCTCATCTCTTAAAACAAGTGACCTAATTTATGACTCTTAAGTTTCAAGTTTATCAAGCAATAGAGATTTATTACCTCGTTATAATCGTTCTCTTCTAATAATGTGAAATATGTTTATAATTTGTTATTTGTGATTATGCCATTATAAACTTATTACAGAACTAAAACATTTAAAAGGACAATTATTCAACGTCAATTTGTTTCAAAGAAATGATGCAACTTTACTCGTAACTTTCCAAACTTTGTGAAAATGAGTCAGTGTATTACTATCCTTCATTCTGTAAAGTCACAGGAAAAAATGTTTCCTGATGCTATAATTAATATAATTCTAAATGTAAACCTTTTAAAATTTTAAGTAATGTAAAATATAATTTTTAAAATCAATCCAAACGTGAACTTATTTATTCAATGTGAATTGTGCATTAATATAATTTTTTTTACAAGTCTTATTTCAGCGGTGGTGCAAAACAGGATTATTCAAGAAGTGTTTATAATAAATTCTCAAATAGTTGAAATATATAAACCAGTGGATATTTCATAAATTGGATAAACCTTAGAAAAGGTAAGCAATTCCTTTTCTTTCTGCATGTTGAAGACCAGAGTTAATTTTAATTTGAAGAATTTAATATTCTGATGTTACGCGCTTACCTCGTTGGCCTCGCCCCTTCAAAATAAAGTGGCAACATAGTGGACATTTTGCTCATGTGTTTGACAAGAATTGACCATTATTTCTTTATAAAAAGAAAAGTGTGGAAAAACTTTAAGTTTTCTTAACACGAGATACTAATGTAGGTAATTAAAATAAAAATTTATAAGAAAAAAAAAATCAAGACATAATCATTTTCTAAATTGTAACTTTTTTTGAGCATGCCCCATATAGGTCTAACTTTAACCCAGGTAGTCCGGCACAGATCACTTCGTTATATTAAAAGGCATTAAGCTATATAAAATGATAGTCAGAGTTTTGTTCTGAAAGATTAAAACATGGACATGATTTTTTTTCTTTTATTTCATAAATGGAAAACAAGAAAAAAAAATCCGAAAATATAGTAATATACTTTTTAAAGTATACATTTTGTGTTACATAATATCATAATGGATCTTCAAAACACATCACAAATGTCAAGAAACACAATGAACTTCAAGAGTATCATTTAGTTTAATTGTTATTTTGTTACTTGATATAATGTCAAGGCCGTTGGCAACAGCAAAGTGTCACGCAATCTTATCACGTGACTAAGTTAAGGAAAGCTATTTTATTTCTTTAAAAAGAAGAATCATTTCGAGATTTCTAAGTAGCATTTTTTGACACTTCTCAACACAAATAAATGAGTTTATTATCTTTTTCGCATCATATGCTTGCTTATTAATTTTTCCTGTAATATTAGAAAAATAATTTTATTGTAGGAGTCTTTATTATGCCGTTGAAAGAGAAATGGAAATGCGAAAAATTAAATTTAAAATGAAACAAAGGAAAGGATAATAGTAACATAAAATAATAAATAAATAAAGACTAATGTTAATCCAAACTATGTTTTATGTAAAATACCATTAATAATCAAGCCTTATGATCAAAATAAAATGACAGAAAGTCTGTAAAAAATACTACCTTACTTGTAAATTTTATTTACGCGCAGGAGTGGTTAAGATTTTAAATCTTTAAATTTTGAAATGGTCCGGGCGAAGTTTATCATAAATGGCACGGCATTTTACCAGCAATTGAAATCAATAAGCAACTCTGTCATTCAGTGGCGAGACTAGAGTAGGGATCCAGGGGACGAAGTGTAGTACTTTTTTAGAAAAGTAATCTTCGCCTTGTCTAATTGCAGAAAATTATTACAAATTCAATGATCGAATAAAGCGAAGATTGCTATTCATTAATAGTGGTAACCTAAGTCTCTGGCTACGCCACTGCTGTTATTTAATAAAAGATAAAGTAAAGATATAAGATTAATGATAATACAATAAAAGAAAAAATAAACAAAGAATAATGGCAATTGAAACTGATTTTCTTTAAATATTCCGCAACGTGTTATGATGAAAAGAAAATTATAAAAAGAAAATTTTCTTTGTTAAAATGAATGCACACTCACGTAGTTAAAAATAATATACATTGTTAAAGAGAGCTTTTTTTGTACAACCTTGGGAAAAAAATGATCATCCCTACTAATTCTGCTGCAAATAATTATGTAAAATGATATAGATACCAATTGACTGGAAATAGTGTGTAATATTAAATGCTATGCATAAAAAAATTATGCGTTGGGGTCACCTACATATTAAACATTGTACTACAAGGTAAAAAAAAAAAAATTAAGTAAAATTACGAGCGAACTCCGTCAGCAGAGATTCCAGGTAACGTCCGTAAAAAATATTTTGACCGTAAATATTAAATACTCGCAATTTTACATTGTAGCAAATATATGATCGACCAGTAAAAAAAGTTGTATTGTCTGTAAAATAACACACTTGCTGATCTGGATTACCCTGTGAAAGAATGGACAATAGGACAATGTCCGTAAAATTTAGAAATTAGCTTAATATATATAAAAAGTAGAATTTTCCATAAAATAGGAAATCGTTTTAAAATGTTTAAAAAGTAAAATTGCCCATAAATTTGTAAACTCGTGACTACAGGCAATACTACTTTTTTATAGGTTTAGTCGGTGATGAAAAAAAAAAAAAGTATCATCAATCGCAGTGTTGCGAATTAGGCACGAATTTCTATTTTGCTTACTACCACTATTTTCGAATGGTAATATTTGCTTTATTTAATCTGTCATTACATAAGGCCAATTTTACTGTTTAGGAAATTATAAGCATTTTGAATAAAAAAAAACTGCTTAATTGGCAACACTTATTAATCATAAAATTAAATGTGTTTATGCTTACACAATAACTTAACACTTTATTGATCGACAATCTCATATGAAATCACTTTTTTATAATACTTTTATGTTACCACTATATTTAAAAAATAATTTTCACCTTAATTAATAGCAGATTTCTGCGATTAAATAAGGCGAAGATTATTTTTCAAAGTGTTTTGTAACAAAAAACGTATAAAAGATGGCATCTTTGAAAATCGCTACCGATGAATCAAAATGTAGAAATAATCTTTGTGATTATGAATGATGCTCTTTTATAAACTTGCTGGATTTTCAAATAATTAAAAGATGAATCCGACTTGCCTTCCTTTTATTAGCATTAATAGAGTATGCTTATGTAATATTTTTAGAGGCGTAAAACATTATGATCAAAAGGTTCAAAAGTCCTTAGTCTATTAAAGATTTTTTTCATTTAAATTCAGTTTAACTTTCATTTTTTTACCAAAATTCATACAAATAGAAAAAAAAAACATTAATTTGTTACATAGGTAAACCTGAAGTTTCACAAAATCTGTTCAAACAATAAAATAACATAAACAAATATCATGGGGATAACAGGATCTGGAGAAAAATAAATACGTGAATTTATTTCAGGATGCACTTTTACCCTAATTTTACGGCTTATTTAATTGCAGAAAAATGCTACAAATTTTACGATAAATTCCTGATCAATAGCATCATTCATGATCATGAATGTTGCTCTTTTATAAACTTGCTGGATTTTCAAATAATTAAAAGATGAATCCGACTTGCATTCCTTTTTTAGCATTAATAGAGTATGCTTATGTAATATTTTTAGAGGCGTAAAACATTATGATCAAAAGGTTCAAAAGTCCTTAGTCTATTAAAGATTTTTTTCATTTAAATTCAGTTTAACTTTCATTTTTTTACCAAAATTCATACAACATAGAATTTTTTTTTTTTTTTTTTTTTTTTTGTTGCATAGGTAAACATGAAATTTTACAAAATCTGTTCAAACAATAAAATAACATAAACAAATATCATGGAGATAACAGGATCTGGAGGAAAATAAATACGTGAATTTATTTCAGGATGCACTTTTACCCTAATTTTACGGCTTATTTAATAGCAGAAAAATGCTACAAATTTTACGATAAATTCCTGATCAATAGCATCATTCATGATCATGAATGATGCTCTTTTATAAACTTGCTGGATTTTCAAATAATTAAAAGCTGATCAGACTTGCATTCCTTTTTTTAGTATTAATAAAGTACGCTTATGTGATATGTAATATTTTTAGAGGCATAAAACATTTTGACCAAAATGTTCAAAAGACCTTAGTCTATTAAAGATTTGTTTTCTTTTAAATTCAGTTTTTACTTTAAATTTTTTACCTAAATTCATACAACATAGATTTTTTTTTTTTTTTTACATAGGTAAACGTGAGATTTCACAAAATCTGTTCAAACAATAAAATAAAATAAACAAATATCATGGTGATAACAGGATCTGGAGGAAAACAAATACTTGAATATATTTCAGGATGCACTTTTACCCCAATTTTTCGGCCTCTTTAATTGCAGCAAAATGCTACAAATTTTACGATAAATTCATGATCAAGAGCATCATTCATGATCGTGAATGATGCTCTTTTATAAACTTGCTGGATTTTCAAATAATTAAAAAATGAATCAGACTTGCCTCTCTTTTTTTTAGTATTAATAAAGTATGCTTATGTAATATTTTTAGCGCATAAAACATTTTGACCAAAGTTTTCAAAAGTCCTTAGTCTATTAAAGATTTTTTTTTTTAATTCAGTTTTTACTTTCAATTTTTTACCTAAATTCATACAAATAGAAAAAATAATAATTTGTGACATAGGTAAACCTGAAATTTCACAAAATCTGTTCAAACAATAAAATAAAATAAAATAAACAAATATCATGTTGATAACAGAATCTGAAAGAAAAACATACTTGAATAGATTTCAGGATGTATTTTTATCCCAGTTTTTCGGGTTATTTAATTACAGAAAAATGCTACAAATTTTACGATAAGCAAGGTAGCTGCGACAATGAGGAAATGATAATAATTTTTTTTTTAGAAATTCTTGTTCAGAAATAAGTACTTTTTAAGGGATGTACACACCCTGCATTTATTATATAATTATTGCTAATAGATCATTAAAGAAGGAAAAGTAATGTTTGAATATATATTTATTAAAATTAATGAGCATATAAAAATACGTTGAACACCAGTCTCTGTTCTTTTGTATGTACGTCTGCATCTTTTGTGGAGATTCCCAAGTATAAATTAATATGGCCTATTAACCCTTTCAGCGGCAAAGTACTTTCAGTACTACAATTTTGAAATAAATGACTGCAACTGGAATTTACAAAAAAAAAAAAAAAAATATTTGGAAATAAGGAAAAGGCTATATTTCACATACATCTTAACCCCTTGGAGGGCAAGCACGTGGTCTAAAAATGCTAAATTTTGCGATATTTTGACACCAATAAATTCAAATAATGAATTTTTACCTTCTCAATCTGCAAAAAAACAATACTAAATATTTTTATTTAATAATACTGGTGGCAAAGTTATATATTAACCCTTTTAGTGCCAAGGAGCGCCGTCGCGCTCCTTGAGTCAGTTCAATTTCTGTGTTTTTATTATCATAGTATAAAATCTTCTGAAGAGAATGTTGAAAAAATTATGAATATTGGTGTATTGTAACGGAAATGGTGAATATTTCTCTTGTTCATATAAATTATCTATAAATATGCACTTTTTTACTGGCATTTTTAGCATATATTGGTAAAATATGTATGGCACTAAAAGGGTTAAAAAGTGGTATATATTATATACCGGTGCCCTTCAAGGGGTTAAATGGAAAAGATTTTAGCAAAATTCTGGTGCCATTTTGGTTTTTGGGAATTAAAATTAAGTGGTTTCATAAACATACCACTGCCCCTGAAAGGGATAAAAATAAAACAGATATATTACAAAACATACAAACACACAGAGTAAAAAAAGATAAGAAACATGTTTATTTATTTGTAATTTTCTACTGAGTAACTGTTTTTAGCATATTAAACTAATTTTGACGCAACATTATAGAGGAAATAAATCCAACTGGCATCTGAAAAACAAATTGTACGAAAAAACTGAAAGCAAAAAAAGATATATGTATCAAGGTCAATTTCTCGCAAAGCATTGTCATGAATCTGAACTTTATTTTCATTGAAGCGGTTCTTTCTGAAAGGAAATACGGAAAAGCTACTGCAAAAGAATAAATCAAACAAGAAAAATGGTAGTAATTTACCCCAACTTGCTACACATGTTGAAAAAAAAAAAACTAGCAAAATAGTAGGTGTCAGATTTTTTCTTTCAGTGATGACGTTTTTCGTTATGTACGCGAAATCAGATAGAAGCGACAGTTATGAAGTAATTTCCCTTGAAGGTCAAATAGGAAAAACAAATTTCTCCATACAATTATTTATTTTTATCTTGAAAAAATTGTATCAAATGTGTTGAATGAACTTTTTCTGTGCGTAAAAATTGAGAGAATGACTCTACATACGAAAGCATTGGAATCGTGAAAATTTTTAACTTACTTTTTTTGATGTATTTAAACACCTTAAAGGATGCCTTACATACGTACGATTTGATTATTTTTGGAAAATATCCGTCTGTTTGTTTGCTTGTGGGTGACACAAAACTTGTGGCTCTTCTGGCTCAAGAGCTAATGCCCGAAATGTTATCAAACATTAAATTCAATTAGACATTGACATAAATTTATTTGAATTAGGTTTTGGTGCATACCGCCTAACAATTGGCGCTGCTGAGTTTCATTTTTCACGATTTATTTGATAGTTATATCTCGGCATCTATGGAATGCAATTTTATCAACATTCAATTACATTTTGACGTATACTGAAGCTGGTTAGGTTTAGGTGTATATCGCCCAACAGGTGTGAATGCACTGTTTTGTTTTCTCATGATTTTTTCGATTGCTTTATATCGGCATCTATAGGAAGAAATTTCTTTATATTCAGTTAGAATATGACGTAAGTTGGTGCTTATAAAGTTTTCATGTATATAGCTTATATATGCTTTTCCTTATGTGCCACAAGGCTTGTGGCCCTTCTGGCTCAAGAGCTAATGCCCGAAATGTTATCAAACATTAAATTCAATTAGACATTGACATAAATTTATTTGAATTAGGTTTTGGTGCATACCGCCTAACAATTGGCGCTGCTGAGTTTTATTTTTCACGATTTATTTGATAGCTATATCTGGGCATCTATAGAATGGAATTTTATCAACATTCAATTACATTTTGACATATACTGAAGCTGATTAGGTTTTGGTGTATATCGCCCAACAGGTGAGAATGCACTGTTTTTGTTTTCCCATGATTTTTTCGATCGCTTTATATCGGCATCTATAGGATGAAATTTGTTCATATTCAGTTAGAATTTTACGTAAGTTGGTGCGAATAAAGTTTTCATGTATATAGCTTATACATGCTTTTCCTTATATGCAGGAAATCAGATTGAAGGGACTATTATGAACTTATTTTCCTTGAAAGTGAAATGGAGGAAAAAATTTCTCTGTAGAAATATTTAGTTTTATATAATAATTCTTTGCACTACATATTTACATCAAATTCAAAAACATGCAATGATATGACCCACGCAAAAATAGATAACAGATAACGCCATATGTTATTAGGAAAAAGTAAAATGGGGGTTTTCAACAGATTGATTGACGAAGCAGAAAACATAACATCAGTGACAAGATGCCTGAGAGCAACAGGTGAAAATACTGTTTTACAATTTTTAACAGATTGACTAGTTTCGTGTACTTTTAAAAGTATTTTTAAAGACTTTTAGACATGTACACTGTTTGCTTATGTGTTTGAAAATAAAATAATGTCTCTGAAAATGGTAGTGAAAAGAATTATTATGTTAAAAAATGACATTATGAACGATCATAGATAAAAAACTATTTAGTTTTATCTTAGTATCAAATGTGTTGAATTATCTTTTTCCGTGCGTGATAAAGCGTGAAGTTAAGATATTATTGAAAATCAGAAGTTCCAATCCGGGCTACATGTACAGGACATACTGCCTGGTGTACGCAGTATGGGTGATAATTGTTTTTATTTGAAATGTATAGTAGATTTTTTTTTGCATTTAATAAGGTTATTTGGAATAATTGTAAACAGGGATTAATTGTAAACAATCAGTACTAACACTCACCTAAATGTTAAAAAAACTGATAGACAGGTAAGCTCACATCTTTCCATCATCCAGAAGTGATGTAGCTAATTCCTATCTTGATTGTGCTACAATTAGCATCGTCGTTATACTGTAAGGCAGAAAAAGTTGACAAACGTAGTTTATATGCCTCATTATTTCTTGCAGCTGTTGGAAATAAATCAAAGGTAGGTCTTTTATATGATATTTATTGTTGTTAGTGACTTGTTTTGTCGACGAACTGCTTCTTTGTATTTGTTCCTTCATATTTATTCTTCTGTACAAAGCTGTTTACAATTATCCTTTACATTTTTCATTATGTGTTAAGGGTAAGAAATATTTCAGTCTGTTTTATTTTTGTCTGGAGAACTACAAACATAAATTTTCACTATACAAAGTATACCTTGACTTTTTTCTAGATTAAAGAGGCAAAATAAGAATAAAAGTAAAAATAGTTTTTTTTAAACACTCCTTTATAATGTTTATCTTTAAAATCATGACTAATTTCATGACTGTAATTTATGCTGTTTCCCAAAAAAATCCGTTATACTACATTCATTTGACATGATTATGGAAAATTCGGCGAATATTTTTAAAGCTTGGTAGTAAGCAAGAACTAATAAATTTATTAACAAATTATAATTTTTGCTATGTTTGTTAAAGATATAGCAACAGAAAAAAATAAACATTATTTAAACTATCTTTTAAGGATTTTTAAATTGCTTTCTCAACTCATAACATATTTCATAATTTAATATGAAACTATCAATTGATTAAAGCATATTTTTTAAAATATATGTATTACATTCTTTATTTTTTATTTATATTATCTATTTTTTAGTGTTTAAAATATTTCGTTGATGCAGTCTCACAGCCAGTTGGCCTTTTTTGCCGAGTGTGGTTTGGGGCATTATCAACTCCAGTATTGTTGGATAGAATTGTAACCATAAAGAATATTTGTCGATTGATCTTTTGAGGCCCGCTAACGGAGAAATACCTTAAAATTAATTTATGAACTATCGTATATACTCGCGTATAAGTCGACCCCCTACCTTTTAAATACAAATTCTGTAAAAAATCAAAAACCCGCGTACAAGTCGACCGCCTAAGTTTTTACTTAAATTTTGCATAAAATCAGGCGAAAGAGTTCACTTTCTAGACGCATTCTTGCTGGAAAGATGCTGAATTGTGACCGTCAACCTTTACCCTACTTTAGGTTTAACCTTCCTACCCTGAAAGGGTCTAATCGACATGTTTCTATAATTTATTTGATTAGATTCGAACCAGATTTATATATATATATATATACAAGCAAAGTTGCCAACTTTTACGCTTTTTTCCTACCACTAAAATTTTACAGTAAATTTTTACTTTCTAAATCGCCGAAATCATGTAATTCAATAATGCAAAAATTTCTATTAATTTTTAGTGGTAGCAAAAAAGCGTAAAAGTTGGCAGCTAAGCAATGAGTTAAATAAAAGTCACGGATAACCAAGTTAATTAAATATGTTAAAATTTTTTATATAAAAATTCTGGTGTGCACTGTTTTTATCAAGGTTAAGTAAAATTTCAACAGGGTAGGAAAGTTAAGATACGTTTCGCGTCCGAAGAAAAGATAGGAGAAAAACGCTTGTTCCATATGGTAGGATAGATTCACCAATGCGAAAAAGTGGTAAGTAAGCAAAAACAAATCAATGAAATATTTTTAATGATAAATTACTATTATTTGTATATTTTAAATATTATTTTATTATTCTTACACATAAAAAGCCAGAATTTTGGTAGTATTTGAAGTTTTTTTTATTGTTTTAATTGACTCGCGTATAAGTTAACAATTTGCTTGCCGAAAATTGTCAGAAATTCCTCGACTTATACGAGAGTATATAGGATAATTATTAAATTCTTAAAATGTTAAAATGTTGTATTGTCATCACACCTATGAACATCATTTTTATAATTCTAGTATATAAAGAAGTGAGCGAAAAATCGATTACAAAATTCCATTTTTACATACAAAAAGTTGAGTGATGATGTACCGAAAAGAGTCATGGACAGAGATTTACACTGTTAGGCAAGGTATATCAATGAATACTTCTTCTACCTATTCAGCCACTCTTTCAAAGACGCTAGGGACCAGATTGAAGCAATACGTACGGAGACGTTTTGATGAGATCAAAAGAAAGGAACAAGTCAAGAAAACTTGGCGATTGATCTTTTGAGGCGCGCTAACGAAAAATACCTTAAAATTAATTTATGAACTAATGATTAAATTCTAAAAATATTTAAATGTTTTATTGTCATTGAAAACACACCTATGAACATAATTTTTATAATTCTAGTATATGAAGAAATGAGTGAAAAATCGATTAAAAAATTCCATTTTTACATATAGAAAACAGGTTGAATTAAATAAAACAGTGTATAAATGGCAAACGCGAGCGACGATGTACCCAAAATAGCCATGGACAGAGTTTTACACTGTTAGGCAAGGTATATCAATGAATACTTCTTCTACCTATTCAGCCACTCTTTCAAAGACGCTAGGGACCAGATTGAAGCAATACGTACAGAGACGTTTTGATCAGATAAAAAAAATGGAACCAGTCAAGAAAACCCTGTACAAAAAAAGAAGTAAAAAAGATGCACGATCGGAAAGGAAACAAAAAAGATGTAGAAAAAGATAATGAATGTCAGTTTCTGACTGACGAAGAGAGCGACAAAATTGCCATAACTTTTGAATATTCAGATGTTCAAATAAAAGGTATAATAGCTGATGAACAACGAGAAGAGGAAAAAAAAACGAATATAAATCCTACCATTGGCTACAATTTTTTGTTCAATTATTTTTCATCATCATCCTTAGGAATTTCCACTAAACAGTGAGTAAACTCGACCTATAAAAATATTTTTGAGCGTCCCTCTCCATTTCTGTCTGTCCAGGGCAATAACATCATTTAACTTATAATTCTTTAATGACTCTTGAATAGAATTTTTCTAAGTCATTCTTGGTCTGCCCCTCCTTCGTCCACTTGTCGGGCTCCATTCTAAAATCATCTTTGTAAGGCGCTACTCTTTCATTCTGCGTACATGTCCATACCGTCTAAGCTTATTATGTTCGATTGTAAGTACAGCATCCTGTTTGACTTGCTGATTTCACGCATTCTTAAATATTTACCTTTTTCCAGCCTTGATGTTCTTGCTGATCTTCACCAGAAGTCCATTTAGGTTGAGAGGAATTTCTTTTTCAGGACGAAATTTAACCCTTCAATGCCTAAAGTATCAAATTTGCAACACTTTTTATTTAACTTTTAATAAATAAAACAAGTTCTTCTCAAACATTATATTTATATCGAAATATTAATCCTGTAAAAATTAGATAAATACGTTACTAAATAAAGTTAAAAATATATCTTAAAATTTCTGGTGTCAAATCCTTAACCCTCCAATGCATGAATTTTTCTTTTAGAACTGTGTTTGTTTTTACTTATATTGAGAATTTGACACCAGAAATTTTAAGATATATTTTTAACTTTATATAGTAGTATATTTATCTGTTTTTTACTGAATTAATATTTCGTTATATATATAGTGGTTGCGAAGAAATTGATTTATTTATTAAAAGATAAATAAAAAGTGTTGCAAATTTGATACTCTAGATATTTAAGGGTTAAGGTGTGCATTTAATATATTCTTATTACATTTACTATATTAGTTTTCCTACCACTTTTTCCATGCAGCAATAATCTACATCAAATATTAGTACAAATCTGCCACGAAAATTTTCGGTTTTATATAGCAGTAGGTTTTAAATAGCGATAGCCGCCAGTAACAGCCTTGCTATTATTATGAATAAAGTTCATTCAGTTATTGCTCCAATTAAAGGATTGTTCTTGAACACTTAGGGAACACATATTTCTTTAATACAATTCAACAAGAAAAACATATTGGGTGGTCCGGAAAGTTCGTGCCAGTCAATTCGTACCAGAAAAATTCTATCATTTAATTATTTGACATTGATTCCGATATCTAATGTCTAATTATTAACAGGTAGAATTTTCCGGTACGAATTGATTTTCCCAACCGGCGCGAACTTTCCAGACAACCCAATAGAAAGTTACAGAAGACGGCTTAGATATTAATGAAATGCAGAAAATTTTGTGATCGTGGAAATGGATCGTTACACTTGATGTAATGATGTACATTTAGCCAAAAAAAGAGAACATTCCTCATATTTAAATCTCCAAATTGCCATAGAATAAATGTAAAAAGGTATTCAACTAGAAATTATGTCTTTTCACAGTTTATGTTAAAAAACTAAACTTTGGGGTCTTCTTCATACTGAAATTGCATCAAACTCTGACATTTGAATACGAACAAATGATTTTTACATCATATTTAACTTTTTTGGAAACTTTTACCTTCGGTTATAATGCGGAAAGACATTTGGTGAAGTACTCATAGTTCAAGAGTAATGAAGGCTTAAAATTTGAAACTTCTAATGCTAAATTCATTTGTAATCGTTGCAAAACTCGTCGATTGTATTGCTGTTAGTCTTTTAAGTATAACTCAAGAACGTCTTGACGGAATTATCTGTAATTCTGGATTCGCATATTTGAAGCTTCTAGAAATCAATTTCTTTTACGACATCCATAAGTTACAATTAATACGTGTTTTCAAAAATATTTATTTTTTCGAATTAATTTTTGAGGAAAAAATTAATAATTTCCTATAATTTTGTTAAAAAGAAATCAATATATATAAGCTTCAAATATGCAAATCGAGAATTACAATTCATTCCGCCAAGTAGTTCTTGAGATATGCTTAAAAAACTACACCGCATTGCAATCTATTTTCAAACGATTATAAATGAATTTAACATTAGAAGTTTCAAACTTTAAACCGTCATATTTCCTAAACTACTTGACTGAATGACTTCCCGTTTGGTATCCGAAAGTAAAATTTACCGAAAAAGATAAATATGATGTCAAAATTAGGTGTTTGCATTGAAAATTTTAGAGTTTGATGGAATTTTATTATGAAGAAGACCCCAAAGGCTTATTTTTTAAAATATAAATCGAAAGAAGACGTAATTTCCTTTAGAATAGATATTTCCATATTTTTCCGGGACAATTTGGTTAGAAAAATTTATGGGGTGCTCTTTCTGGGTTGTACAGGGACAAACAAAAGAATTTGGTTACAATATTGTCTATGAAGAATAATCGCCTGAAGTGCGTTTTCAGTTGTGGCTCGCGTTTTTAAATTTAACTAATTTTTTGCATATTGCATAGTGTGTATAATTCTATAGATCATACACAGGGCTTGTCAAAATACCTCGAGTACATTGCCATCTTTGGCGGAAATTGCCGAATGGGAATATTCAACTATGGTATGCGTTTCCTAACTCACTAAATTTTGGAATAAATAATATTCGGATATTTTCCAATTATTAATGGTAATTACTGAAATTAGGTTTTTAAATATATTATGCGTTTTCCAAATTGTTTACTTAGATATAATCTTTTCCCTTACTAAACTATGAAGTCTTGTTACAGTATTCTAAATGTGTTGGAAAGGGTTTCATAATCTATGCTTAACGCATGATTTTTCGCTCTTGTTGTAATTCATAAACGGTTAATATAAAGAATAAAGAATATTTGCCGATTTATCACCTGTGATCGTCTAACGGAAAAATGCCTTAATATTAATTTACTCATTTATAATTAAGTTCTAAAAATATTAAAATATTGTATTGTCATCGAAACACACCTGTTTACGTAATTGGAATCAATTCTAGCCAATCAGCAAGTGGGTTTACAAAATTGATTAAAAAATTTCATCCGTACATTCAAAATCCAAGTTAAGTTAAATAAAAGAGTGTAAAAAGCCGATATTTCTTCGATGTTGTGCCGACATTGATTTCCTATTAGGGTTTAAAAACATGAAATAAATAATATATGATTGTGTGCTATTTTCTCCATATCTTGCGTGATGTTAAAAATATTAAGCATGAATATTTTATCATCAAGTCAACTAATACTTCTTCAAATGGTTTTTAGATGGATAACCAATGCATGTATCATTTATGATGATGTATTACTAATATATTTTGTCGTTTTCTGAATTTATTTAAGAGAATCCTTTTAACATCATTAATAACCTCTTTTTATCTTCTTTGATTATATTTTGATTACACCATGTCGACCACAAAATCTTCTAACATGTAATTCCCAGAGGAGTACTTCTTGTCTCTATCAAATGTAGATAATCCATACAAATTAGCTTTTAGAAGGTGATTGTGGCATATCGTCATTTTTTTCAGATGAAGAATATATTTTTTTATAACAATTTCATTTGTGATGCAAACAAATGGTTTATCAATGGTTTTAAATTCTAAATGATATTTTATTCTGTAGTGTTTTTTTATGTAGCACAGGGTTCGTATGCTTTTACCACAATTATTTAATAGAATTGGCCGCCTTATGTAAATGCAGAAAGGAAAGTATTACAAATCCTGCAATTAAAGGAGGCGTCTACAATTTCAAGTATTTAAGTATTAAATAGAATTATTCTATTAAAATTGTGGTAAAAGCGTACGAACACTGTAGAAATAACATGTTGCAGTACAAGTATTTACATGTATGACAGTCTTCATATAAATATTCATAAAATGAATAAAGCTTAATCTCCGTCAGAGAATTGTAAGGCAAAGTATTCGGGAGATACAATGTTCTAACAGAATGAGCAAAACAGAGATATTCTGAAAGAAAAAAAATCTATATATATATTATGCTATCGTACGTGGCACAGAAATCGTGATTATTTGTTTTGTTTAATGGCAACGCCCAAATGAAACGCATGTCATTGGTTATTGTGTAAAAGACCTTTGGAAGGATTTATGCCGAGGTAAATTGGGTTTATTTACGTTTCGCTCTTTCGCTCTTTCGCTGCAATTATGGAGTTTCAAAATATCATTAGAAATGCCCGTAAAAGATCTCGGTGATTGCTTGAAAGTGAAGAAGAAGCCGAATTAAGAAAGAGAAAATCGAAATAGATTGGATCGAGAACACCGTCAAACACAGAGCATAAGCGATCGCCAAAATACGCTTAATAACCGTCGCATGCACGAACGCGTTGCTTCTGAAATCCAAATTACTAATTTAAACGTTTCGGAACATAACTGTGGGACTTTGAGTGAAACGTGTAATTTCTGCCAAGCACTGTATTGGAAATGCGAATTAAACAACAGCAAGAAGTTTACCAAATGTTGTCATGACGGTAAAGTAATTTTGTCTCCCTTATCAGAAACTCCCGATTTGATAAAAGATTTGTTGTGTTCAACCGTAAGAACTTCCCTGACCTTTTCATTCTTTAAAAGTAAGTGTAATAATTTTTCCTGACCGTTTCATTTTTTAAACGTAACTGTTATACTTTTGAAATTTTAGGTCTTATTTCAGTTTTTACAGGTTATTAGTATAAATAAATATATTCAGTCTTTTTTTTTACGAAGCCAACTCCACTGTTATATTTTTCAATGACAGTCTGCCCGGGCAATGCAGGGCGGGTCAGCTAGTATATACAATCTATTTTTTAAGACGTAGATATAGCTTTTGGATCACCCTGATCTTTGTTAATACCTGGAATACTGATGCGTACGTTATCTCTAAGTTTCTCTGGTGAGAATTTCGCATTTGATTTTTTTAAGGGTATGTAAGGGTACCTTGAGATAGCAAACTAACATGAGCTGCTGATCTTTTGTTCCTGATTTCTTGTTTACTATGAAAAAGCAGCAAATAATATTATCTCCGTACCCTTTGCCTCCTTTACTATATATTCCACATGTTACATGGGTATATTTGGCGTAGGATCCACAAGTATGGCTTCAACTACATTCTTTGTCACACAACATACAGACTGTTTTCGCACTGTTATCATCAGCCAACAGATCTGGATTTTGGATGGTTCCACCGTCATTGCAGAAGCTTTATTTCCATAAAAAGTTCCTGAATTTATGGTATTCTTCATTTCTTGTTCGACATTATCTTGTAACAAGTTATCCACAACCACTTTGGGTAGATTCGAGGTACGCAGTCCCACTTTTGCTTCTGAACCAAACATGGCTTCATATGACGATTCTGAATGTCTTAGTGAAAATAATAGTTTTTCCTCACCTGAATAAATTGGAGAATATCAGCCTAATGTGTTGATTCATTTGTCTGCATCCATGTAATCTTATTTTGAACATCCTGGTTGACACATTCGATAGAACGGTGGCTATGTCTAACCAGGAGTGGACCAATCTTGGTAATCACAGATTTTGATTATTTTTATATATATTGTAGGGTAGAAGTCCCTTAGTCTGAGGTTCAACAAATTTTATACAACGCCCCTTAGTTCTCGAGAAATAGGGGGGGAGTCTATATTATAACACAACTTAAATACTTACTTTGTAACGCAACTATTGCGTCGGTCGTAGCTTAATTTTTATGGCGTCTGTTCATTGATCCGCGGGCCCTGGTTCGAGACCGAAACGCGCTACGTTTGTTTTTCTCATTTTTCGTTTTATAAATATGCTTGTAATTATAATTTGATAATCTCATAATTAAAAATTTTAATATCGTACATTAATTATAATATTAACATACTTAAATTTTAATTTAGCATTTTTGATTTTTAAGCCATTATTAAATCATACCTTTTTTTATTAATAACATCATATAAATCACAAAAAATATGCAAAAACAATATGTTGTAATTTAATTATTATGCTAATTTTTAATATAATTATGCTGCTCATTTAAAAAAAAGAGTAGTATTATCATCACATTGAATTCTATTCTTAAGGCAAATTATAAATGTTTTTTTAAAATCACGAATTGACACAATTGCTCAATAGCACTGCATTAATAAAAAATACATTTTAAAAATGATTTTAAAAAAATTAACCGCTTAATGATGTTTTATATAACGATTTAGTTAGAAAAAAAAATAGGTTAACCTTATAATTAATGTACAAAATTATAATTTTAATTTCGATTATTAAATTATAATTATAAGTATATTTGTAAAACAAAAAATGAGAAAACAAACGTAACTCGTTCCGGTCTCAAACCCGAGCCTGCAGAACAACGAGCAGGCGCCATAGCAACTGAGCTACAACTAACGCAGTAAATGCGTTACAAAGTATGTATTTAAGTTGTGTTATGATATTAGACCCCCTATTTCTCGAGAACTAAGGATCGTTGTATAAAATCCGTTGAACCTGAGACTAAGGGGATTCTACCCTACAACCTATATAAAAATAATCAAAATCTGTGATTACCAAGCTTAGCCCTCTCTTTGTAAGTTTACCGTGTATCAGTTTCAGTTCAGTCCCCATGTTCTTTAGCTCATTTATAACTTGTTTCAATAGAATAGTCGTAACAAATGTAGAAGTAATATATACTAGTCATATACAATACCACACGAATACAAAGAATATATTACTCACAATGGAACCGTTATATCAGAATAATCCACAGAGAAAGGAACTTCTCCAGACTAGAGCTCCTATAATAGAGGCTGACGCATCCTCGCAGATTTGGTGCTCAAATTGAAGTTCAGTCGAAAAACCAAGCTAATCAGAACCGGTTCAGCCAATCAGAACCGAGTCTTAGGCAACCCCGACTCCGGCTGCGGTAGATTGATGCTGAACTGAGCACCGATAATCCGAAACAAAATAGATATGCGTCAGCTCCTATTATAGGAGTCTTACTCCAGACAAAATCAATATCACCGTCATAGTGTGCTTTCTACTATATGCACGTCTCTGATACCTAACAGACAGCAGTTGCACCAGAACTTCGAATTTTGGGCAGGGATTTCCAAACCCTTCGGGAAATGACCGACCAAAATAGCATATACAGGGCTCCCAAATGGCCCGCTTTTTGAATACCAGTATTTTATTAGAAAATTTTTACTTTTAGATTTTTCTTGCAAATGTAATAGAAACCACCTTCGGAGGTGAATTTTTTCGGAAATGTTGTAGAAACCTACCATGAAATTTTCTGTTAAAAAATATTGATATTTAGTTGGTGGACCATTTCGGAGCCTTGCATATACGATGTGTGTTTCATATACACCGGACTTTGGCGATATCTCTCCGCCAAAATACAAAATAGCCGTCAATTCAGGAACTGGACGAACACTCGTCCTTTGACAGTTACATATACATCCACAAACTTTTAGTTTTTCCTTCAAGTAGTTTTATAACTAAGGTGTTTTACTTTTAGGAAGTAACTCTAGATGGCAGCAGCACAGGAAATTCTTTCTAGTAGTTACTGACACCTATCATTCAGATTTTTTTGTTTCACTGCAGAATGTAGATGTAGTTCTGTGTTATACGTAAGTACTTCTTCTGTGATGTTAATTAAAATGTTTAAACTAATTCACTTCGTCTACCTCACTTTTGGTTCTACTATATTTAATTAAGTCTTCTTCATCAAGACATAATAATAACTATGTTTAAAATGTTATCATAAAGTGGGATTAGGCGACGAAGTATCAGTTCAGAAAGCAACAGAGCTAATGTAATTATAATTTCATATTTTAAAAAGGTAACATTGCTAATGGCTAGAAATTGGTTTTTCCCATATTTAAAAATATATGTCTAAAAATTGCGCTAGATCTACTACGTAAGCAAGTTTGATATGTCATTAAAGTATCGTCATTATGAACAATTAAAAAGTAGGGATGTCAGTTTTCTAAAATTTCTTATTTGAAAAAAAGTTAAAACTATCTCTGAAGATTTTCTTGGGAATTTTATTTTTCATATTTAAGGAAAATTGTTTAAATATTTGTGTCACATCAACTAAACATTAATCAAAAGTTAAAAAAGCTACTTTTATGAAACTAGAATGTATAGATATTTAAGCAAGGGAGAAAGCTTTTTATTGAATTTCCGTTCAACATGCTAGTTTCATATATTATTTACTAATCGTCTAATAGTGATATAACGATACATTTATTTTAAATTCTCCTTTCTGCAAGTAAGTCAATACTTTATCCGAAGCTCCTCATAAGGTATCTCGTTTTGCATATTGGAATTAAACGGTTAGAAATCTGTGTTTCGCAAACGCGATTAAACTGAACTAAAAAAAAGTTGACGAAACTACTTTGACTGAACTAGAATGTATGAATATTTAAACAAGGTTGAAAGCTGTTAATTGAAATTCAGTTTTACATGCTAGTTTCATATATTTACGAATCATGTAATAGTGATATAACAATACATTTGTTTTAAATTTTCCTTTCTAAGAATAAATTAATATTACGTCCGAAGCCCTTCATAGGTATCTCTATTTGCATATTTGAATAAGACGTTTTTGAAGGCGGAATTCGTGGCAACGCGAATAAAAATGTCTCAAAAATGTTTTAAAGTTAGTTATCAGTTCAGCGGAAGTTTCAACCAGTGCAATGAGGGTAAGAAAATTATCTTACATTTTCTGAAGTTGCTCTCACCGCTTGTAGATTCGGTGTATCCATATATTGGACGTGGTATAATCCTTATGAGGGCGTTTCACTTATTTATTTATTGCTGAAAAAACTAAGTGATTTGATTAGTAAGAGGCTTAAATGAATTTACACATCTTTCTTTGAGTTGAATATGTATTATAAATTATGAAGCGCATAGACATTACAATAATTAACACTTACAAATTAAGTTTAGTTTTAAAGTATGAAGTATAACAATATATTTGATCAGAGCCCTGGAGCTCACATGTGTATTAGTTACATCTTAATTCGGGACTGAAGTGGAAGTTATTAGTTTAGTTGAAGAGTCATTTACTTTCATTTCTCTCTTACGTCATGGTTTTTCACATTACATGGTTTTTTCCGTATGAGTGAAATCAGTTAATTAGGTTCATTATAGTCTGCTATAATTATTGTTCAAATCTTCAGCATATTCCACAAACGATATTGAATAGAGTGTTTTAACCATTATTGGTTGACGTTGAGTGGCTATAAATCACTATAATAGGTTTCTCGCTGCGATGAAAAAGATATGAGTTTTTTTGGTGGTTTCCCCCTTGATTAAGTTCTTTTATTTTCTGTATTTCTCAATGAAATGAAACCGTTCTTTGTGATTAGTAATTCGCGGATGAGATTAATATTTCCAACAGTTTTAGACATCTGTCTTACACAAACACGATTTAACTAAACTTAATGAAGTTGGAGAATTTACTTTGATTGAACTAGAATGCATGGATATTTAAACAAGTGAAAGAACTGTTTACTGATGCTCAATTTTACATGTTGATTTCCAGGAGTAGATCCACCTATCCGAACTGGGCATTCTCACTACTAATGTCTAGTAATTGCTTCTAATTTTTCTAATAAAATTTTACGATTAAATAAGGCGACGAAAACTATACGAAAAAACTGGTGGAAAGAACGCCTCTGCTTATTTCATGTATTTATTTTTTTCGTGTTTGTCGTGGAATTTTTCTCCTTCAAAGTTTACCTTAAAAATCAAGTTGTGAATGATGCATAAATATTGGAGATCTGACTGGTATTTATGACTCTGTATTTATGAACATTGGTTGTTCATAAAATGGTTGTTTCGGCAATTTTATATTTAAATTTGTGAAGCCATAAAGCAGTACATTGTGTATACTGTGGAATTTTAGAGCCGACTGTTATATTTTTAATACAATAAAATCTGTTTGAAACGTGTTTTTTTTTCTATTTTCTTATCAGGAATTTTTTCCCAAAATGAGGTATTAAAAATCAGGGTGTGCGTGTTACTTGAAGGCGTAGCATACACGAAAAAGTACGGTATTTAGGCATCTTATTTAGTATAGTAACCTTCCGGGCTGCGCACTTGAAAATAGGCCATTGCACAAATTTAACAAACAACAACAATTTATTTAAAACAGTAATAAAGGATTAGGCAGTGGAGCGGGAATATTTATGTATAGACGTTCAATGTTAAACTCAAACTCACTAAAATATGAGAATTGAGAAATCCTTTCCCAAAAGTTTGTTAAATCCACTTACCTCAAATCAAAATGGCTTCACTATTTGCTTCTGTAGGAACCTAAGAAACGACAATTTAACTCTCTATAAAATACCACAATAAACACTGTAATATCACTATAAAAATATCCCTATAATCACTATAATGTCACTATAAAGTGGAATCCCGTGGATTCGAAAATTCCTTTATTTGTAAACACGAAACAGAACTTTTTACCGCACTGGCGGATCTGAACAGTCGTGGATTCTATCTGAAACCGATAATGGGAAAACTCTGCTTTCAGATGCCAGGTAGTTGAACTCGACGTTCAAATCCAGAACTCAGTTACTTTCTGACGAGATGCATTCAAAATCCAGGAACTCAACTAAATTCAATGCAAGATGCGTTCCAAATATATCGAATCCAACTCCTACAGCAGTATATAGCAACTACACAACCACAGGTACCCAATTATCATACCATTCCATGAAATAACCATGACAATTATATTCCCGGAGATTCAGACTTACTGAAGGAAACTTAAAGAAATAACAGAATAGCTAGCTTAGCTTATTAACACCCAAATATAAATCTCAAAACTCACTCGACCACAGACTACCTTTATAAAATAATAGGTAGGCACTATGCTACAATTTACAATGATAAATATTGGGATAATACCGTCTTTGTTACATTGGGATGTGAATTGATAACTTAATTACCGTCTTATAAAGTCGGTGATGTCAAAATTACTTGTATGTCGTGGTGATGTCGCGAAAATAAAATCTGTCAGTGAGGCAGTGTTGTTTTTTATCTTTGTTTTTATTATATTACATTTTTATGCAAAAATTAAATTAATATTTTTTATAAGCGTAAAAGATAACAACATAAAGAAAAATACTTCATAAAAGTCAATCACTGTTTGCCAATGACACATTATTTAAATAGTTTATTCAGCAAAAATGTTTTCACTATATTGTACAGTTTTATCTTTATTATGCTTTAATTAAAATTATATACAAAAGGTTAGATCTCGCCTAAAGAATTTTTTTATTCTTAATATAGCAAACACTTGCTAATAAATATATATTTATAAAATATTTTTTATACATTAATAATAAAAAAAAAAAGTAAGAAAAAGTTTTTTGTTAATTAAAGGTTTTTTTTTTTTTTTTTTTTTTTTTTGGTAGAAATTAATTAACTCTTTATTAGATTTTACGAATAAAAATATTTTATTAGAAATTAAGTAAAAAAAATTGATGCATTTAATAAATGCAATTTTATAGATTGTTACATAGAATTACGTGTATACATATATACATGAACAGGGTGTCCCAAAAACATTGAACCCGGCTTTTATTCCTTAAATATTGATCATAGACATATATTATAAAATACAAAGTTACGTAAAAAAAGGTTCAGAATTTTGATTAAAATTTTCAGGGGATTATATTTGAAGAAATACAAAATTTAAATTATTATATTGACCCCGTACAAAAAAATTCTCAATGAGTTACATGTACTCCATACACTAATAAGGTCATGTACAAAATTTCAGCATTTAATAATAAAATGTCGCAGAGATAATTTTAAGCAACGTTGGTGAGAGGTTAATCATAATTTAAAAAGTAAATGTTTACAGCTAGAGTGCAGATGACGTGACGCAGAAATGCACCATAAGCAAATAAAATATGGCTTATCTTTAGTTTTAGTTACAAATTTACAAAATTACGCTTCCTGAAAAATATCTTAAAGTTTTACATGAATGATGAATTACAGAATAAAACATAGAAATGACACAGTCAATGAAAATTAAAACAACTTAAAAATGTTTGCATATGCAAATATCTGCCTGTGATCAGTGCGTCACATAATCTCAACAGACAAGTCATTTCATGAGAAAGTTCTTAAAAGATACTTTTGTACCAACAAATAGCACAATCATTATTTATTTATACGATCATTGTTTTCTTTTGTAATTTGTGTACGACCCCTGAAAAGCGACAGGATTTTTGCCCTTTGCGATCTCATATCCAGACATCAAAAAGTGATTTAAATCAGCATTTATGTATTTTAATATCTCTGCGACTTTTATCATAAAATGCTGAAATTTTGTACATGGCCTTATTAGTGTATGGGGCACATTTTACTCAATGGGAAATTTTTTGAACGGGGACCGTATAAAAATTTAAGTTTTGTATTTCTTTAAATTTAATTCCCTGGAAATTTTAATCGATTTCATAAAATTCTGTACCTTTTTTTTTACGTAACTTTGTAATTTATAATATACTAGCAAGCTACGTCCGCTACGCTGGTCAATTTCTTATAACGAACTTTTAATCAAACAAAATATTGACATTTCATAATTCACTTTTATATTTTAACAGAATAATAAGGCTACTATAATTTGTGACTAGTGCTATAGCCAATATACACGCCAGGACACGTCGCACTTATCATAATCTTTTTACGCATGAAGGTTTTGCTATGGTAATCCTTTGTGAAATTTGGTAATTTTTCAAATTCAATATTTGAAAAATGGCATAATCATTAGATTTGAAATTTATATCAAGAAAAATACAATTTTTTACCTTTCAAACGCAGTTTGCCTAACAATTTTCTGACTAATACTTTTCGAGCTATTATTTTTTTTCAGTAACTTCAAATGTTTCATTTTCCGAGATTAATCTGTGGCAACAATTTGCGAAAAACCCAGTCGTCAGCAACGCATAGTTTTTTATTAAAGAGACTGTTGGAGCAGAGATTGTCACCACCAATTTGCCACCATCACTTTTGAAATCGGTTCTGTAGTTCCAGAGATTCCATAGAAATTGTAATTTAGAATGATTTTAGAACGCTTTTTGCTTATTTCACCCTTTTAAATTTCGAATTTTTTAAAAAATTTGTTCTTAAAGAGAATTTACATCTTATAAGTAAATACATCGCCAAATTTCAATTTTCTAGCTCAGCCGTACTCAACCTTTTTTTATCGCGGGCCGCAACACACTTGTATAATAATGGAAAAAAATATCGATTTCTATTACAAATGTCGCGAAAATTATTGTTTTAAAATAGTGGTATAAAACTTTTTGCTCCAATTTTTTTCTGCGACAAATATTTAACCATAAAAACTTTATTAGGTATATAAGTATAAAACGTAACAATATAACAAAGCAACAATCCCAAACTGTCAAAAAAAAAAATCAAGAATTTTTTTTTATTTTAATAAATCAGTTTTTTTCTCAATGCAAAAACTTTTTTTTAAGTAGAAATATATAGTGCAAATTAAATTAATTTGGAATAATGTTTGTTTAGTTTTCAGGATTAAGAAATGTATACACTACTATAGCACAAGTAAAACTACATGTAAAAAGAAATTTGACTAAGGAAACGTCATTTAAGATATTTTGAGGTAATTTTATATTAGTAATTATAAATTACAGGAATTTTTTTTCCTATGAAAATATATAAAATAGCAGTAAAAATATTAAAAACTTTTTATACACATCTCAATTAATTTTATAAATAGCGATTAATCATTATGTGTCTCGGGCCGCACATAAATGGTCACCGGGCCACATGCGGCCCGCGGGCAGCAGGTTGAGTATGGCTGTTCTAGCTCCTTCAGTATAAACAAAATCGCAATTTTAGAACGTTTTTCGCTCCTGCACCCCCCTGGGGTTAGTGAGACCGACATAAAATATAGCCTATGTTGGAGCAGGGATTGTCACCATCAATTTGCCACCATCACTTTTGAAATCGGTTCGGTAGTTCCAGAGATTCGATAGAAATTGTAATTTAGAATGTTTTTAGAACGCTTTTCGCTCATTTCACCCTTTTAAATTTCGATTTTTTTTTTTATTTTGTTCTTAGAGATCATTTACATCTTATAAGTAACTACAACGCCAAATTTCAAATTTCTAGTTCCTTCAGTATAGAAAGATCGTAATTTTAGAACGTTTTTCGCTCCTGCACCCCCCTGGGGTTAGTAACACCGACATAAAATATAGCCTATGTTGGAGCAGGGGTTGTCACCATCAATTTGCCACCATCACTTTTGAAATCGGTTCGGTAGTTCCAGAGATTACCCTCTACAAACAAACAAAAACAATCTTTACTCCTTTATAATATTAGTATAGATGCCTATAATCAATATTTAAGGAATAACAGCCGATATCAATGATTTTGGGACAGGTATATATTACAGTCTAATCATTTTACTTTTATTATATACTAGTAAAATTTTTCCTTTAAGGGGTGGCATGCCTTTGAAACGTGAAAAAGCAAAAATTAAAAAAAAATTATCTTAAAAATTATTAGTGTTTCTTGTACAAAACTTTATTTCAACATTTTACCAACAGAACTACTTCGCGACTGAAAAGGTTAAGGGTTTCTCCACAGTATGATGGGATAATAACTGGCAAAATTTTAAAGGGTGGTTGAGGCAACCTAAACAAGCAATTTTCATCATAGAATGCATGTCCGGAAATGGCGCGTTTAAGCACTAGTGACGAAGAAAAATGTGAAAGGTGCAATGAAAGACAGCGTATAAGCGCTAGTTCCGGACACACTTTCTATGACAAAAATTGCTTATTTTGGTTATTTATTCTACCTTTTAAAACTGCTAGATAGTTTCCGATCACTTTTGTGAAAATTGTGTTAGGAATTTGTTTTCTGTATACAATTTTACAAAATTAATTGGTACAAAATTTGCGCAAGTAAATAAATGTTCAATAAACAATTTAAAAAACAGCAAAATAAGAAACAATCAACGTAGAAAATTCCGAAAAAACCGTTTTAACAAACTATAAAATAAATCTTCAGAGCAACGAACTTTTTTGAAAGTCAAATCTTTATCATACGCAAACTCTTCTGAAACAGGATTTCGAAATGAAGACAGTTAAAGAGAAAAAAAAAATTGTCTCCAATCTTAGGTAAAAATGTTTGGATATATTTCCGTTAGCTTATTGTGACGGAAAAGCTTCTTTGGAGTAGAATTTATTTCAATTTTAACTTTCATGTTTGTTAGTCCGAAGAGCATAAAAATTTCTTTTAATAAAATCACGTGAATGGTGCCAGTCTTGTCTAAAGTTTGAATTGTTTAAAGAACTGACAGTTAAAGTGTCATCATGTCAATTAAAACGACATTAATATAGTAGGTCTCATTTTATATAATTTATCTTGTATATTATCCTACCTATGATGAAATTACCTCAAAATTCTCTTTTGAAATTAAGAGGTGTGAAATTTACCGGAGTGCATATTGCAAATAAAAACAATAAAAAATAGTAAAGAAAACGTCTCTGAAAAAGCCCAGACGCCATTTTAAACTAACTGCAAAATAAATCTTCAGAGCAATGAACTTTTCTAAAAGTCAAGTCTTTATTATACGCAAACTATACTATCATTTTAAATAGGATTTCGAAACGAAGATAGGTGAATAAAATTTGTCTCAAATCTTAGGAAATGATGTTTTGACGTTTTATTTATTTAATGTGAATGAAGCGCCTTCGTTTGCGACGCATTTATTTTAGTTTTATTTATTTAATGTGAATGAAGCGTTTCGTTTGCGATGCATTTATTTAAGTTTTAATTTTCATAATGTAAGACAGAATAGATTATTTAAGGATATAGAAACTCTTTAATATAAAGTGAGTGAACGCGAATGGTGAAATATTTAAAGTTTGAA
Source organism: Maratus michaelseni (assembly GCA_963931845.1). Taxonomy (NCBI): domain Eukaryota; kingdom Metazoa; phylum Arthropoda; class Arachnida; order Araneae; family Salticidae; genus Maratus; species Maratus michaelseni. The sequence continues at coordinate 71,465,037 of OZ007600.1, forward strand.
TTTTTTAAAGAATTGACATTTAAAGTTTCATCAATATGAATCAAAACTAGTCGTTGGGGGCCACCGTAATACTTACCCATCATGGATATGCATAATGTAAAATATTAAAATAAAAATGTGTAAACTACTTATAAAATGCATTGCAATTCAAAAAATAAAATCGTGGCTTGATGACGTCACAAACTTTAAAGGCTCGATTACTGAATTGCTTGAAAGAGGTTTTTCCTTATAACTCCAAAAATAATAATCCTGTTAACTAGCGGTTTATTGCATCTGATTAAGCGTCAAATTTCCAATTAAAAAATATCTTTGAAGTGAAATTTGGATGAAATACAGGGTCATGAAAAATCGAAGAGTGTGGAAAATAGGATTCCAAATATCTCGGCAACTAATTATCCGATCGACTTCATGCTTTATTCAAAATTTATGTTTTTTTATTGTCTTTTATATTCATTTCTTAAAATAAACAATTTCGAAAATTTTTATATACCTTTCATCAGAACGAATATTTCGAGAGTCCGAAAAAAATTGTTCCGGTTAATCGAGGTTATTGAAATGAAATAGGCTTCTTCCCATTATTACATACTAAGTACATACCAAATTGCAAGTCTCTATCTCAATTTTTTCGGGAGATAGAGCGTTTACAGACACACAGACACACACACAGACACACACACAGACACACAGACGGACGGCAAAAATTTTTTTCTAAAAATATGTTTTTCGGAATCTCCAGTGTCTGAAACGTGTAAATCCGTCAAAAAATTTTTTTCGATTTTCAAAACGATTACAAGACTTACCCTATACTACGTATGATGGGTAAGTAATAATATTAGTAATACTAGGTTTATAGAAATGCGAAAAAAAATATATATAGGGTGTCCCAAAAGTTCTCGATTCAATAAAAGATCAAGCAATTTGCGTACAAGAGTGCGGTTTGGATGAAAATGTTTCTTATGATTGAAAATTTTGTGTAAGCAAATAAAAAAATTAGTTTCAAGAATTTCTCATAGATGGCGCTGTTTCTGGTAAGTTATCGAATTGGTTGAATGCTTTTATAGATAACAATGGCGAAAGACGCACAATGTGCATGCACAGTTTTTTACCCAAACTGTGGCGACACACATTCCAGAAGTTAAAAATACTCGTCTTCATGAGTTCGATTAGACGAATCAGACAAAGTCAACAAACATTAGTTTGGCGATAATAGAAAGCTCGACAAGAAACTTGGCGATTCGTTTTTTCCAAAGTCGTATCAACCAGTCAAATTTTTTGTCCGTATGTCGCTATTATCTTATAGAGGCACCCTATTAATCTTGGCGTGCTTTCTATTATCACCAAATTCATGTTTGTTGACTTGCCTCACTCATCTAATCGAACTCAGGTGGGCGAGTATTGTTAAGTTCTGGAATGTGGGTTGCCACAGTTTGGACAAAAACTGTGCACACGCATTGTTCGCTTTTCGCCAATGTTACGTGCAAAGGCATTCTACTTCTTCGGTAACTTTTCAGAAGTAACGCCATCTATGAGAAATTTCTTAAACTAATTTTTTTATTTACTTAAACAGAATTTCAGATCATAAGAATAATTTTAATTCAAACCGTAATCTCGTGCGCCAATTGCTTGATCTTTTATTGAATTTTAAAATGTGTCAAAGACATTTGGGACACCCTATATATTCGAATAGGAATATATGTAGTACGTATATCAATAAATGTACGCCTAAAAAAACAAATGTGTGAAAAAGATTTATAAATAAAAAAAAGGGCAAAATTTCGTGTCTGGATCAATTTAATGTCTCAATCAATATATCATTAGCAAAACTTTTTGAAGTGATGCTATAAATAAAGATTGAAAAATAGTAATGAATTTATGATGAGTATTCAAACAGTATGGTTAAACATCAGAACAAATTTATTTTAAATGAGAATGGCATTTATGTAACACAAAGAAAATACCTGAGAAACAAAATAAGCAGTTTTATTCGGCTCACTTTTCTTTCAAAAAAAAAAAAAAAAAAGGTTATGTCAAAATCGTCTGCCAGAGAAAAATGTAATTTATGTATCGTCTGCATTTGATTGCAACAAGAAAATAAATGACTCTTCAGAGAATTCTAATAAAATACTTTATGATAAAGATACTTACTTATAGGTAAGTAAAATAAAAGCCAGAAGGTTGAAGAAAGTGCGACTATTCTTATTTTAATGTATCCTTGAATTACATCTAAATAACGGCACTGGATATTGAAAACATATCAGAGCAAAATCATATTCAATTAATATAAAAGCGATTGACATGAATGTTAGTTGATATATTGATAAAATATTTATAAATATACCGAGATAGCGGGTCGATTTTAAAACGTCCAAATTATATGATAACCAGAATAATCATTTCCATTCATAGAAACTAATGTAACTCAGAAAGAGTGTTTGGAAAATATAGTTTTAAATCATGTGTTATTCGTTTCTGCTCTTACAAATACCGTCTCTTTTTAGATTAATTCTGTATTTCAGAAAATCGAATCTGAAAGCTTCAGCACATTTTAAGGTTCTTACGTATTATGCGTGCCATTGTCAGATTCATAGTGCCAAGAATGACACCGTTGATACTAATTATAGTAACATTAATTCTTTCTTTGTTTTTACATTTTACATTCTGTAAATATAACTAGCTGTTTAATCCGTTCTACGCACTAGAGTTCATGGATTTAATTCTAAAACTAAAATTAAAAATAAAAATCAGTACAACCAAATGTATCTATGTAATATGTAGAAAATATTTTTCTACTACTGTGCATTTTTTAAATGAAATTTAATTTTTGATGTTGCTATGGCAGCAGACGATAAAACGATATCTTTGGAATAAGGGAATAAATAGAATAAAAAGTTTTGTTGATGTTTGTGATAAAGTTTTTCTTAATTTTTAAGAATAGGTAATAATTAAGCACAATTAAATAATCTCTAATTATTTGCATGTGAGGTAAAAGAATTATCGTAATACCTGCTACAGCTTCTTAGTATTGCCGCATGGCGTATCTAATATGTATATCTCACATTGCAGTAAACATTTAGAACTAGTTAGAACTCGAGTGAAACGGGTTGAATATAAAAAAAGGCAGAAATTCGTCAAAAACATAAAATAAAAAAATCTATTTAAAATTTTCGAATTTTTGCCCCAATCGTTCATGAGCCACCTACCAGCAACCCGTGTGCCAAATTTCGTAGTCCTGCGCCCTGTGGTTTCCGAGCTTTTGAGGTTACACAGATAGCTACGCGGACGGATTTTAATAGGGTAGATTGTGAAGTGTGTTTTAACTTATATCTTCTATACATTGTTTTAAATTCTGCATTTTCAGTAATGCGTTTTACGAATTTGCCAAAAACTGCAACAGAAGCTACACTCTTAAAAATATCTGTTGCTTTAATAGATATTCTACAGCATATTTAGGAGAATATCTCAATTTCAGATAAAGTACAGATTTTCTCTGTTATCCAGAAAACATATCATTTTTACCCACTAGCGGAAAACGTTAAAATCATTAGGAACCTTCACTTTTGACTGACAAACAAATTCGCAAGTACCAGAAATACTGTAAAAGAAAATGAAAGTTATCTCGTACGAACAACTTTGTTCTATTTATTTCAATTACACCAGAAATTCCAATTACCTCAGAAAGTAAAAGAAAAAGGAATGTCGACTCGTAGAAAAAAAAATTGTTTATAGTTAGACAAATTTCTTATTATGTGGCGCTGAAAAATTCTGTTTAATACTGAAGAGTTCTGTACTTGTTGAACAGGATTGTTTTCTCTATGACGTGGAGAAATTTTGTTTCGATTTAACAGGGTTATCCTGCTGTAACATGCCAGAGTATTTGAAGCTTAAGCCTAGAGGTCCCTGGTTCGAATCCCGGCATGGACACTTTTTCACTCAGTTGGAAAATTGCAACTCATATGATTTATTTACCAATTAGAATAATTGTGCTAAAATTAATTACGTATTCAACGTTTACTGGAATTCCATTACCTTCATTATATTCTGTTGAGATGTTACAGATAACAGACCAGATGCCATGATCAACAAGGTTATCTGGGTGGATTATGTCCACCAGATTCGTCCAGGATAGCTGAGTTGGCAGAGAACAGGCAGCTTAAGTCAAGAGGTCTCTGGTTCGAATCCAGGCCTGGAGACTTTTTCACCCAGCTGGAAAATTACAATTCTAATACAATAAAGTACTATAAATTGTGTACATATATTTTCAATTACTCAGGAATTCTTAGTTTTACTCAGTATATAATTTTTTTATGACTAAATTTGAAGATTATTTGTATTACAACACAATTACATAAATAAAAAACAAAATAAAAAGCATGCCAGATAAAAAAGTAAAAATCAACTAACTACAAATATATATATACACAAATTACTAAAATGAAACTTAATATGATTACAAGTGGTTCTTACCATTCTTAAATAGAGAACTGATACAGCCAATAGAAAAACAGAAGACAAAGTTAAACAACCAATCAGAAGTTGTCAAACATGTGCAGGAAGAAAAAACTGAATTAAGTAAAACAAAATGACAGAAGCAACGTTGTAGGAGGGCATACACAAAGAAGAATAAATAAATAAAAATTATTATAAATAAATATTTCCCCTTGATTTCCTTATAGCATCTCTATCTCTCCACAAATGGAATCCTCAGCGAAATTTCTCATTGGTCATCGCTAGGGGTGTAAAAATCTAGGCGCCAATGGGCTGATTCCCACCACTAAATTTTATTAGTCAAATTTTATTAATATGCTTCGCGTAAATTTTATCAGTATTCTTATTAGGCGAAGAATACTAAAAATTTAGTGGTGGGAAACGGCCCATTTGCGCCTAGATTTTTGCACCCGTGGTCATGGCCAAGTTTCGATTCAAGCATTGTTTTACATCAAGCATTTTGGCTGTACATTTGGGTGTACATTTTGGCTGATAGTGTTGGAATTTCGGAACTTTGCGTATCAATAAAACAGCTTTCGCTCTTGATATAAAGTGTCAAATTTTTTCGCGGCTGATGTCTGCAACGACAGTCTCAGTATCACGATTACAATTGAAATTCACAAAAACGCAAAATGCGAATGATGTCAGAGCTCGCAGCATTCCTAACCTTTGGTACCTTCATCATAAAACTGTAAAATTTCTAGTATATTTCTGTTGCAAATGCAGAGGTGCCAAGGTTTCATTAATCTTCCATAATATGTGGGTTAATTTGACCCAGGTTTAATATGTCTTGCACGATAATTTTTTTAAAGAAATTAAATTAAATATATTCTACGTATAAATCTAAAATTAAATAAATAAAGATTCATCAAATAAATTTTCTGGTTCAAAACGTTGTTAAACTGGGTCAAATAATTACACATATTACGGATGATTAGCGGAAGCTTGGCATCTCTGCAGATGTTATATAAGAATCTACAACGAAGATTTTTGTTTTAAAATAGTGGTAGCAAACGTAGAAAAATTGAGTAACGATGCGTGCTCTGGACGTCTCTAGTTGGATCAATTGTTGGACAATCATGTGAAAGCAATTCATCAAGAAATATACAAGGAAACTCTGCACAGACCAATGCTTTGTTAATAATTTTTTGTTTTCATTGATCTTTTAAGTGATCTCAAACTTTTCCTTACAGACTAATATTTTGAATAGAATTTTAAACTGATAAATTATAATATTTTCTTATTTAAATAGTTTGCATCAATGCATGACATGGTATCAAAATATCATAGAATATTTTACTTGTTTAATGTCTGAATCAATAAAATACTACAAACGCCCTTGAAGTGACGCCAGGAACATAAATTGAAGACTAGTAATGGATATACGACGATTATTCTAAAAATATGATAAACCATCAGAACAAATTTATTTTAAATGAGAAAATATTTTTGTAACGCAGAAAAAATACTCGAAAAAAATTATTCCTCTTCACTTCCTTCAAAAATAAAAAAAAGTAATGTCAAAATCGTCTGCCAGAGAAAAAACATACTTTATGAATCGTCTGCGTGTTTTGCAATAAGAAAATAAATGACTCTTCGGAGAATTCTAATAAACGATTTGATGATGAAGATGTTATAGGTAAGAAAAATAACAATAGAAGGCCAATAAAATGTGAATGTTGTTATTTAAAGATATCCTCAAAATACAATTTAAAGAACGGCTCTGGATATTGGAAACATATCACATTGTACTCAGGAGTGCACTTTAAAATTTTACTGTACGGGAGCATTTTATTTTGTTCTAAATGAACAGCCGGCGTTGTCCGGGACTGAAATAATAGTCTTAAATTTACCTAAACTAAGTGTTGAAAGATTTTATATTTTTTAACAAAAATATAAGTGACAAGCGCTTGCAAACTCTTCTATTTTATTTATTTATTTATTTTTATTAAATTTGTTTTATCATTGACTACCATCGAATACATTTACACTTTAAAAAAATTTATCGTTCAAACTCTTTGGAATTTTTATGAGTTATAAATAGAATGTTTCCGAAGCCTGTGTAAAATTTCCGTGCTAAAATATTGATATTTAGTTGTAAAAAGCATTGTTTTTCTGCCCAGTTTTCTTTTTTCACATAGAAATCCTACGGGTAAAAACGAAATTCACCAAAAAGGACTTTCAGAAATAAATTTGTTTAAAGCGCTAATAATCATTTTTTTAAAAAAACGAATTGCACCTTTAGGAAGATAAATTAACATACACGTGCTTCGTTTTTTTTCTTCAGATTTTGATTTCCCAAGCCGAAGCGTAATTTTGAAGTATGCCAAAAAGGGAGGGAGGGAGAATGTCGTACATTAAATGTTTTATAAAAAATTTTCTTTAGTGTCGAAACTCTGAAATTTTTATGGGTTAAAAATATAATGTTTCCATAGTTTATGCAAAAAATTCGTGAAAAATATTTATAGTGGTAAAGGCGCTTGAAAGAAGATTTTTTTTCTACATCAGGTCATTTAATAGTTAAAGAAAATAGTTCTTATTGTACAAACTCTTTTTATCGGTTTTAAATATAATGGTTTTAAAGCCAGTATAAAAAAATCGTGAACAGATATTGATAGTTTGTTGTAAAAGAAGTGTATTTTTTCCGCGTCTTGTTCTTTAAAAAAAATAGCCTTTTATCGTCCGAACTCTTTTAAATTTTTATCAGTTATATAACGGTTTTGAAGCCTGTGTAAAAATGTTGTGCAAAAATATGGATATTTAGTTATAAACCCATTAGCCGAAGCCTTTGGCGTGTTTACGTTCTGAGCGAAAATTGTGCAGATTTTATTTTTAAAAAATACTTTTAGTCGTCCGAACGTTCCGAGATTTTTTATATGTGATGTAAATCGAGTGTACTAAGAACGTGTCAAAACATTGTGTTAAAATACTGACGTTCAATTATTCTTAGAGTAGAAAAAAGTGTCTCCGGGAGGTGCAAAGTGATCTCCAATCGCCATTTTTTTGAAAGGGTTAATATTCGTATTTTTGAACAGAAATTGAGCCGTTCTCGTCGTAGAGAAGAAGGTCCCTGCTTTAAGTGGATATTTTTTGTTTATCAGTACCTTTGAAATTGACAACAAATTGAAATAAAAATAATATCTTTTCGAACGAATCGAAGCGTTTTAAACGTATAACTGCGATCTTTAATTTGTAGCAATCGGTTTTTCGATATTTCGAACGTTTCGGTGAGTTCGCGATTAGAAAGACGAGAGAAAGTAAAAGCCGTAATTTCATTCTGAGTTCTTTTTTACTCCTGAGCTCCGAAACGGTGCTTTCGGCAACTGCTTTTTTTTTTTGCAGGTTTTAATTAATATCACGGCTAGTTATAAAAAATAAAATCTTAGCCTCAGGTGCATTAAGACCTGTCTTGGGCTATCTTCATCCAAATTTTCAGTCCTTTACACGCGGTAGATTTTCCTAGCCACCAGGCGCGCAAACACACAAACAGAAACATACATCTTTCTTTTATTAATGTTAGAGTATAGGTTATAGCATATGGAGAGGATGTGGTACACATCCACATGCAGCTGGCTGCACGATAATGCTTGGAAGAATGCACATTTATTTAGATATTTACATTCATAAGAAGCAAAAGTTATCTTTTCCATTTAAATGTTTAACTTTTTTCATACAATGGTATTTTAGCCATTTTTTTACGTCGTTTTTCTACGAATATCCAAAAGCGCACGGATAATTTTTGTAAGGCCTGATTTTTATAATTTAAGTTTTATACTTTTTATAGGTTCATAATGTCTTAATAACATATCAATAATTAAAGTGAAGTGATATGCTAAATCAAATCATACAATTTCAATATGCAGGAAAAACATTTTATAGTAGAAACATTTAGCCCACACTTAGCATCTACTATGGAGTTGCAACTACAACTTTCAAATAATACTTTCAGAATCAGAAACAAAAACGTTTTATTAAGGGAAATATAGCCCAGTTTCAATAAATAATGTTATAGTAAAATATAGGCCAGACGTTAGGTTTAAATAACTTTTATATGAAAGGATAATTTTTTACCCAAATATTTTTCTTAGATATGGAACATTCGAAGGTTAGTTGCATGCACGTATAGCTGCCAAACTTCCGTATTTTTGTAAATCAAATAAACATATTTGGAACCCCAAAAATACAGGGTGTCCACTCTCAACGGCGTCCAATGTCTAATTCCTAAACCTTTAGTCATAGGCATTTCTAATAACAAAAGTGTTTTTGTAATGTATTCTCACTCCATATATTATAACTCCATGTCTTATGTGCATATGCTATCTCAACTCGATGTTTTATGTAACTTACTTACGTGGATCTGGCAACAGTATCCACGGTTGTTCAGTTGTAAATAAACATGATGTGAAGATGTAACGTTGTGTCTTTTTTATTCTTTTAGGATCCGTGTCATTTATTTAATTATGTTTAGCAGATATATTGCAAATTTGGCGACGAGGCAACCTTTTTAATTATACATCATTATTTTTCGGAAAAAGTTCTGATTGATTACGTTATTTTAAATCTGCAACTTGTGCTACTCAGCATGGCAACTACGGATCCGAGCAACATGACTGTTGTAAACACAGGAATTGTGGCAAATATTCGCCAATTTAATTTAAATGATGACTGGAACATTTTTATAGAACGTTTGGAACAGTATTTTTTGGCTAACGGAGTTGAAGATACCCGCAGAGTGCCGGTTTTACTTACAACAGTGAGCGAAGCAGTGTACAAGATTTTAAGAAATTTGTGCGATCCAGTTATGCCGTCGGGAAAAACTTTCGACGAGTTAAAAAAACTTTTGACAGAACAGTTCCAACCTGCAGTTTCCGTATATCGCAAGCGAGTGGTGTTCGACTCATTGAAACAATCACAAGAATCCGTGAGAGAGTGGTATGTGAAAGTCAAGACGCAAGCGGCAGAATGTGAATTCGGATCGAGTCTTGAAGAAAGAGTTCGAGACAAGTTTGTTACTGGAATGAGACCAGGGCGTATCCTCGATCGTCTTTGTGAAGAGAAGCTCACCACCACACTGGCTAATTTACTGGACATTGCCCAGAGCAAAGAAGTGCTACTTCAAGAAGCAAGACACATTGAGGTAAACAAAGTACAATTCAAGCCTTCAAAAGATAGAGCGGTACAGTCTACTAAAAAGTACACTAAAGTCAATCAGCAAAGAGATGATGTGCTGAAGTGTTTTCATTGTGGTAAAGATAATCATGACTTTAAAAAGTGTAAATTTAAAGACTTTAAGTGCAATACATGTAATCGAAAAGGACATTTAGCTAAGGTATGTAAATCTAAAAATTTATCCTCTACTGTAAATTCAATAGAAGATGAAGGTTGTCATTATATTGATTTGTATAACATTGATGTTTCTTATATAAATCCTTTATTAGTAAATGTTAAGCTAGAGGGTAAGGAAGTTAAAATGGAAGTGGATACAGGGGCTGGGGTGTCATGTATTCCCTTTTCATTATATAAGAAAAATTTGAGAAATATTAAATTGGAGCATACAAACATTAAGTTAAAATCTTATGGAGGGCATATTGTAATTCCTGTGGGGCAAATTAATGTTTCTATGGAACTTAATGGAATTTCTAAAATAGTCAACATGATTGTAGTTAAAGAGTCTGAAAAATTGTTATTGGGGCGAAATGTGTTAAATGATTTTGGGTTAAACGTGGAAATAGGTAACACTAATGTGAATAGAATTTCTGTAGGTGAAAAAAATTTAGAACTACAGTCATTGCTATCTGAATACTCGGATTTGTTTAAAGATGAATTGGGTACGTATAAGGCAGAGAAGGTACATTTGGAACTTGAGGGTAAGGTAAAACCCATTTTTCACAAACCACGACCAATCCCTTTCGCCTTTAAAGACAAAGTTAAGTCAGAGTTAGATAATTTAGAAAAAAAGGGAGTAATTACAAAAGTGGATAATTCTCAGTGGGGCACACCTCTGGTTCCTGTAATGAAACCGAATGGTAAAGACATTAGAGTCTGTGCAAACTATAAAATCACTGTTAACATATATTTAAAGGATGATAACCATCCTTTGCCGAGGATAGAAGAACTGTTCACAGCTCTACAGGGTGGTCAAAATTTTAGTAAATTGGATTTATCGAATGCGTATAATCAGTTAGTGTTAGATGATTCAACCAAAGAATTATTAGCCTGGAGCACACCTTATGGCATTTATTTAGTAAACCGTTTACCTTTTGGAACCAAGCCAGCTTGTGCCATTTTTCAAAGAATGATTGAAAAAACATTACAAGGAATTGGGGGTACCGTTAATTTGCTAGATGACATTTTAATAACGGGTAGTAGTGAACAGGAACATTTAGAAAATTTAAAAGCAGTTTTGAATAGGTTACAGACTGCAGGGTTTCGGGTTAATTTAAAAAAGTGTGAGTTTTTCAAAGATAGTATTAAATATTTAGGACACACTATTAGTAAAAATGGGTTGCAAAAAGATGATACTAAAGTTAAAGCAATTTTAGAATTTCCCCGACCACATAATGTTAATGATGTGCGAGTATTTTCTGGTATGGTTAATTATTATTCAAAATTCATTCCAAATTTATCACCAAAAATGAAACCATTGTATGATCTGTTGCAAAAGGATGTTGATTTCAAATGGTCTACTAAATGTCAACAAGCCTTTGATAATGCTAAGAAAGAATTAACATCAGACAGAGTTCTAATTCACTTTGATAGGTCTAAACCTTTGAGATTATCATGTGATGCTAGTCAAAATGGAATAGGAGCAGTGTTATCACATGTATTGGAAGATAAATCTGAAAGACCAATTTGTTTTATATCTAGAGTCTTTAGTCCAGCAGAGAGAAATTATTCAATGATACATAAAGAAGCTTTAGCCATTTATTGGGCATGCCAAAAGCTGTATCAGTATTTGATAGGAACAAAATTTGAATTGGTGAGTGATCATAAACCATTATTAGCTTTATTTGGAGAAAACCGCACTTTACCACCTATGGTAGCAGGACGTCTCCAACGATGGTCATTGTTTTTATCTGGTTTTAACTATAATTTTCGACATATAAAAGGCAATTTAAACACACAGGCTGATGCCTTATCTAGATATCCCATAATTGATAACAAGTTGGTTGAAACAGAGGAATATGATTATGTGCATTTCATAGAAAAAGACGTTCCGATTGATTTATTTAAAGTTAGATCTGAAACAAGGAGAGATCCAATTTTAGGAAAATTGTTTAATTACATAACTTATGGATTCCCACAGAATGTTACTGATAGTGAGGTTAAGAAGTATTTTAGTCGTAAAGATGAGTTAAATGTTGATCATGGGGTAATAATGTGGGGATATCGTATTGTTATTCCAACAAAATATAGAAAGCAATTGCTAACTGAACTTCATAGTACTCATGAAGGGATAGTTAAAATGAAAAGCAATGCTAGAGCTTATTTTTGGTGGCCTGGTTTAGATTCTGATATTGAAGATTTTGTGAAGAGCTGTAGCGTTTGTTCCGAAGCTAGACCAGAGCCTAAGAAATGTAAAATTATTTCAGGGAACAAAGCTAGTTACCCTTTCGAAAGAATTCATGCAGATTTTCTAGGTCCTATAAAAGGAAAAATGATTTTAATTATGATAGATTCATATTCTAAATGGGTTGAAGCATTTATTATGAATAGTATAGAGGCTAAGCCATGCGTTGAAAAGTTTAGAGAGTGTTTTGCTCGCTTCGGTTTACCCAAGATTGTGGAAACTGATAATGCAAAACAGTTTGAATCAAGGGAACTAATTAATTTCTTGCACATTAATGGGATAAAATTTCTAACATCTCCACCATATCATCCGGCTACTAATGGACTAGCTGAGAATGCGGTGAAAAATTTTAAATCTAGCTTAAGTAAATTATTAAAAACACCAACTAATAACAATGTTAGCTTTGAAACTTTAATGAATCGGTATCTTTTTCACTATAGAAATTCAGTTCACATGACAACAGGGGTTACACCCACAAGTTTAATTTTTAAAAACAAAGTCAGAACTAGATTAGATTTGCTAAAAGATACAAATAAATCGGGTATGGTGGTTACTAAAGGTACTAGAGAGGAAGTATTCAAAGAAGGGGATAGAGTGTTATGTAGAGATTACCGAAATCCAAACAAGAAGGGTTGGGTTCACTGCACAATAGATGAAGTGTTGGGTGATAGAGTATATATGTGTAAACTAATTAATGAGGATTTAATTTGGAAAAGACATTTGGATCAAATTATTGTGGATAGGAGTATGTATGATTCTAGAAGTTCTATTATTAATAGAGACAATAGCAATTTCAATTCTAATTTCAATGTTGGGAATTTCAACAGGAGAGTTATGGATAAGGTTGATTGTAGAGATAACAAACTTCCATCTCTAAATGAGGAGGTTGATTTACCATCAAATGAACTCCAAAATGATACTGATCATAATGTAATATTACAACAAAGTTCCCATTCAAATGATACAGAAAATAATGTAACATTACAATCAACAAGCTCTCATTCAAATGAAATTGAATGTAGTAAACAAAACATGAACTCACAACCAGTAAAATGGAATATTCATGAACGCCCTAAGCGTAACATAAAACCAGTTGTACGTCTTAACTTGTAGAGGAGGGTATTGTAATGTATTCTCACTCCATATATTATAACTCCATGTCTTATGTGCATATGCTATCTCAACTCGATGTTTTATGTAACTTACTTACGTGGATCTGGCAACAGTATCCACGGTTGTTCAGTTGTAAATAAACATGATGTGAAGATGTAACGTTGTGTCTTTTTTATTCTTTTAGGATCCGTGTCATTTATTTAATTATGTTTAGCAGATATATTGCAGTTTTAATTGAGGTAAAGAAGTATTTTAAAAGCGATTTGGGTCAATAAAAACATTTCTTAAAAAGTTACGAAATTTAATTTTTTATACGGTCCCTCGGTCCTATAAATTATATTTAGTAAAAATATCCTATTACACTAAGACGTAAGACAAAAAAAGACCCATTCTTCTACGATTGAAACTGATCCAGTAATAGCTGTTTAAAGTTAATAATAGTTGAGAGTAAAATTTATATAACAATATAAATTTGTAATCTATTTTGATTCTGAGATATTAAAGCAAAATATACAACTTGTACTAAAAATATAAGTGAAAAAATAACCGAATTTTTGTTAATGAAATGATAGAAACAGTCTCAATTCTTTACAAAATAAAACATATGTTAAAATACAAATATTTTAACCAATCTAAACTTAATTAATAAAAATTAACACAATCGTAATACTTGTACGATGTGACTACTTTCGGTTAAACTGCAGATGCACGCGAAATAAATTCTTCTAATACTTTAAGCACTTTCTGTACGATCCCTCAAAGTATGACACAACTCATTTGTGTTCAAATGCAGAAAATTGGTAGAAGTCATGCAGCTCAAAGTTTCATAACTCGGTCAATTTTAGAGTTAGATGAATGGGACTTTTTTCTTGTCTTACTTGGCAGTGTAATAAGATTTTTTTTATAAATATCACTTATAGGACCGGAAGACCGTATAAAAATTTAAATTTCGTAACTTTTTAAGAAATTGTTTTATTGGCCCAAATTGTTTTAAAATAGTTCTTTACCTCATTTAAAACATTTTTGTAATTGGAACTATATGTCTGTGACTATCGGTTTATTGATTAGCCATTGAACACCGTTGAGAATGGACACCCTGTATATTGAAAAAATATTTTGCATGAATTAATAAACCTTTATATATTCACCATTGGTAGCACAAAGCACGTCAAGGTAATAATCATCCATGTTTTCCTCTGATACTCTTTTTCGTCCACCCCTTGCTTTATCCAGTACTGAGCCGGTTCCCATGAATTTCTTGTGCCATTCACGAATTCATGTACCTGGGCACAAGAAATTCATGGATATTGGTATCAGTATTGGATAAAACGAGGAGTGGAGGAAGGAAAGTATCAGAGGAAAACGTCGACGATTGTCGTCTTGTTGTTCTTCGTGCAACGAATGATGTACATATAAAGGTTTATTAATTGATGCAAATAATAATAATAATAATAATAATAATAATAATAATAATAATAATAAACTTCCTAATATTGTACTACTTTCCATAGATGCATCTGTTCATTTGTATTTGTAATAAAATCTTGTAAGTGTAAAGAGACTTTATAGCACCTTGCATATTGACTCAATCATGATACTTAACCCATTCACTGCCAAAACTATGTGGGCGGAGTCTTCGATAGTTTTACTGAAATTCGTTTCCCACCAATCATTCTGAAAGATGATATTTGGTAACTTTAATAGCAAAGTTTTTGTCATTAAATAAAGTATTTTTAACATATTAAAATAGTGGTGACAAGGCAAGTTTTTTTTTTCTTTCTATCATGCACTTTTATTTTGAGTGTTAACAACGACGAGTATATTCGTGGTTGGCAGCGAATGGGTTAACACTAGCACCGCGAAGACAGTGTCATTTTGGCCCGTGCCAGATGAATAATTGTCGATTCGCACCAGAATTTTTCTAATACATTAAGTTAAGTATATACCGCGCAAAAATAAGTTGAATAAATAAGTTAAATAGTTTTAAATATAAATTTTGGTGTCAAATATTTTTTTGAAAACTTAAGTAAAATCTAGTGTTACGTCTAGTGTTAATGAATTTTCAGAGAGTTTGCATATAATAAGCCAGTACAGTCCCCGCATTTGCTATAAAAAAACAAACAAACAAACAAACAGTTCTATTGAATTATGTTACTTTTTCAAGTTTGTTCTATTAAATGTGAATTAGCATTTTATAATTTTTTAGTTGAAGCTATTGTTATTTAAAAATATTACAACATGAATAATAATTACTCTTTTCTTTGAATTTTCTTGAAACTTTAACCTTCAAACTTTATCTGAATATTAATCTAAGAAAACATTTAAGTAAACGAGAAAAGTTTTTTTCCATGTCACTCAGCATATGGAAATACAGTTAAATCATATTTGATGAAAAGAGCAAATGTTTGTGATATGTAATTTACATTTTGAATGTTTTCCTTAACTATTCCTCCAAAATAGAATGTTTTTCTTTCATCATTTCAGAGCGAAAAAATATTAAAAAAGCATATGTATATTTCTATTTTTATAACATATTTGCCAGAAAATTTATTTTAAATGTTATGATATTAATGCTTGAAGGGGGAAAATCCATTTATAAAAATAAAAATGTAATGAGATTTTGTAATATGTTATGGCAGATCAATAAATTAAAATTTGATCAATTTTGTGAAAATGAATTAGTATTATGAAGTCTTGTGTAAAGTCAAGTTTTTTTTTTAACATCTGAAAACCCTATTTCAGACTGCCAACGACATTCTCAAGTTAATGTTTAACCTATCCGAACGTTCTTTTTAAGAATCTCGTTAGTATTTCAATACACACACACACACACACACATATGTACCGGGTGTCCCAAAAATGACTGATTGATTTTAAAATTCAATAACTTGCAAACGGTGACTTTTTGTTACAGTGATTCTTGATTTTAGTTCGATTTTCAAACAATAGATGGCGCTGACAGCGATTGGCGTTGAGTCGAGGCCGAAACTGACGCCACCCAGCATTGATGCACCGCCCCATGAATACTAGATGGCAGCTGTCGCAGGCGAATTTTTTTTTCAGCGTTTGAACGGTCCCTCGAACTTTAACACCAATAATATCTAAAAGTTTTCTTTGACTTATTTAATCTCAGAAAAAGTAGGCGAAGAAAACTTTTAGAAATTATTGGTGTTGAAGTTCGAGGGACCGTTCAAACGCTGAAAAAAAAAAATCCGCCTGCGACAGACGCCATTTAGTATTCAGGGGGCGGTTAATCAATGCTGAGGGGCGTCAGTTTCGGCCTAAACTGAACGCCAATCGCTGTCAGTGCCCTCTATTGTGTGAAATTCGAAGTAAAATCAAGAATCACAGTAATAAAACTCCTGACATCATACAAAACGCTCCTGCAAGAATTTTTAAATACCTGTCACCGTTTGTAAGTTATTGAATTTAAAATCTATCAGTCATTTTTGGGACACCCGGTATATACCGTAATTTCCGGCCTATTATCCGCAGATCAAAGAATAACATTTGGACCCAGAAATTTTATTTAATAATTGAAGTCAAATATTTACAGCCATCTAGCAAATTACATTTTATAATATAAAATTTCTGGGTCGAAACATGATTCTTTGAAGCGTGGATTAAAGGCCGGAAATTACAGTGTATATATATATATATATATATATATATATATATATATATATATATATATATTGCAACGGATAGATCAGGTCGATCTCTAAACAGGCCCTTTTTTACTTTTTCGATATTGGTCAGATCATTTTTTATGTGGTTACTATATATGTTAGAACCTGAAATAAAAGTATCCTCATAAAAATAATAATAAAAAAATTAATAATAAAACTTTCGTTAAAGAAAACTTTAAACGAAAATCGAAAAATAAAAATAAATGCTCGTTTACAGATCGACCTCAGCTATCCAACGCAAAAATAAATAAATAAATAAAAATAAAATAAAATAAAAAAAATTTCATGTATGTAAATAGCTTTTTCTATTAATTGCACGTAATTAACCCATTTATGCCTAGCGTCCCAATTTTGGGACGCTTTAATAAAATGGGTTAATAATTTTTTTAAAGATTGCAATCAAATAAATTTTTTTAAAACCGTGTCTTGCATATTTTATAATGTGGAAATAAACACCCAAGCAGGAAGCAGAGAATAATGTTTCAGGGATAGGAAAATGAGTGGCTTATGGGGCTCAAGCTCTCCTCTATTTAGATAAAGACAATTTTTTAAGTCACACAAGTTATTAAAATTTTATTTTTGTCTTAAATGTTTGATTATTCATCTCTGACAAAACAACTTTGTACATAAAAAAACTATATTATTATTTAAATTTACAATAGTAATGAAACTAATAAATCTGCAGAACAGTTTGTTCAAATGTCAGTTCTGCAAATTTATTTTGAAACAATTTTATTTGGTATTTAAAGCATTTAACTCATACTTTCATTTATTTGATATTTTTTATACAAATTACTAAAAGTAATATATCAAGCAGTTTTAGGAAGTTTTGTTTAACTAAACCTTCTACCCCCCCCCCCCCCCAAAGTCTCAATAATTTGATAAATGCAATTCTTTGAAATTTAGTATTTTAAACCTTCTATCTAAAATAATTAAAATATTGATCTTGTGATAATGACAATTTAAACAGTGAATTATTCTCATAAATATTTTCTTAATTATTGATTTCCTAATTGTTAAATTTATTTGAAAATAACTATTTTATTTCATTAATACGCTTTTTTAAATTCTAGTTTTAAATACAATCATAATATCAGTGATCTATTACTTTATGTGGGGTATCCATTATTGGAACAGAGGGTGTCCATTACTGGAATTTGGGGTGTTTTGATTTATTTCTGTTATTTACAATTCAATTTCGATTCATATTGGGAAATATGACTATGAGCAGGATTAAATATTGTTGATAGATTAATATAATATTAAAAAAGTGGAATATAATAAGTATAACTATAATTAAAAAATACTTTTTTAAAGAAATTCCTTAAGGGTGCCCATTATTGGTACATCTCCCTATGTTCTTTGCATCCCCGAAAAAAAAAAAAAAAAAAAAAAAAAAAACATTTCGTCCAGAATGTTGCACATTTTCGCCAGAACTTGTAAAATTGATAGTGTCGTGGCACTTTTGACCAGAGTGTGTGTTTTAATTTCATCAAACGATTCTTTAATAAAATTCTTTACTAAATGTGAAATGGTATCAAAAATAATCATCCAGGTGAAAAACATATCATAACAGTGAATCTTCGAGTCTTTTACAATTTCTTATTTGAAGCAATTCTCTTTTTCAAAATATTATAATATTATAAGAAAAAAAAATGAAAAATTTTGATTGAACTTCCTATGCATTTTCACTTTCAAACTTTATTTAGATATTAATCTAAATAAATATTTATCTAAAGAATAAGGACATTTCTTTATATGAACACGCGGAAATACATTTAAATTAAGTTTCTTAAAGGAACAAACGTGACATTCAGTTTCAAATTTGAATTTCTCCCTTAAATATTCAAACAAATCAGGACATTTTGGTTTCAACGTTATTTTTATTTTTTGTCTAGAGAAATGTCCTTTTCTAATTAAAATTTTTATTCTTATCGAATTTTCTGGACACTTTAATCATCCAACTTTATTTGAATGTTTATTTAAGAAAATATCTAAGTAAAACTTAAACTTTTTCGCTCGTCGATCAACGTATGGAAACACAGTTGAATCATTTTTGATGAAAGAGCAAATGCATGTGACATGCAATTTACATTTTGAATTTCTTCTTTAACTATTCCATCAAAACAGAATGTTTTGTTCAATATTATTTTTCAGAGCAAAAGTGTGTTTTGATAATAATATGTAATCTTATCAATTTTTTCATATTTAACTTTGAAGATATTAAAGCTTTGAAAATTCCAAAAATGCTTTTCAAACTAGTCGTTGGGGGCCACCGTAATACTTACCCATCATAGATATGCATAATATAAAATATGAAAATAAAACATGTGTAAATTACTTATAAAATGCATTGCAATTCGAATAAAATCGTGGCTGGATGGCGTCATAAACTTTAAATGCTCTATTACTGAATTGCGTAAAAGAAACATCTCATAACTCCAAAATTGATAATCATATTAACTAATGGTTTACTGCGTCGGATTAAGCGTCTCATTTCCAATTAAAATACATCTTTGAATTGAAATTGGAATGAAATACAGGGTCATGAAAAATCGAAGAGTGTGGTAAATAGGATTACAAATATCTCGGAAACTAATTATCCCATCGACTTCTTACTTTATGCACAATTTATGTTTTTTTATTGTCTTTTATATTCACTCCTTAAAATAAACAATTTAGGAAACTTTTATATACCTTTTATCAGAACGAATATTTCGAAAAAAATAGTTCCGGATAATCGAGGTTACTGAAATTCAATAAGCTTCTTCCGATTATTACATACTAAGTACACACCAAATTTCAAGTCACTATAGCAATTTGCTCTGGAGATAGAACGTTTACAGGCACACACATAGACAGACAAACGGCAATTCTTTTTTTCTAAAAATGTGTTTTTTGAAATCTCCAGTGTCTAAAACGTGTAAATCCGTCAAATTTTTTTTACGATTTGCAAAACGATTACAAGACTTAACCTATACTACATATGATGGGTAAGTAAAATGAAAAAAAAATTAATAAGCTTGTGTAATATATTACGCAAGCATGTGGCAACACATTACCTAAAATTATACAGCCAAAATATAGCAGATTACGAAACGAAACAGTCATTGCATGTTTATAAATTATAGTGCATTTTCTAATATTTGACACTTTATATTAACTGTAGATTCATCGAATAATTTCGTATTATATTTGCGCAATATACAAACGGAATTACATTTAAATATTTAATAAAAGAGCAAATGTATTTGACATGCAATTTGTGTTTTGAATATATTTCTATCATTTTCCATCAAGACAGAAAATTTGTTATTGTAATTTTTAATGGAGATTTAAAAAAAATAGAAATTGCCATTTTTGCCGAATTTTCAATTTCAAGATATTTTAATCTTTAAACATTATATTGATAAGAAGATATATATATATATATAAAGGTTAAATGCTTTCTTAATATCGCTTAGCACATGGAAATAAAATAAAATTACATTTCATAAACGAGCAAACGTATGTGGCATTCGATGTACATTTTGAACTTTTTTCTTAAACTTAAGTAATAACAAACAAGTTATTTGTTCGCGTTTACAATTTATTCTTACATCGAAAAAGAATGTTTTTCTTTCAATGTGATTTTTTTATGGGGGGGGGGGATTAAAACAAAATTTTGCTCTAGAAAGTTTAATATTAAAACTTTCGAATTAATCTAAACATTTGTTATATAAATGATAAATGTTTTTCTGTATGTCAGTCACAATAGGGAAATGTAATTAAATTTAACTCAACTAACATGTCTAAAGAGCAAACGTGTGTGACATACAATTTTAATTTCTTTCTGAATTTTTTCCAGAGCTGCCAATTACTATGCCTTTTAAAATGAAATAGACATGTTTTAAATTAGAAAATGTATTTAACAAAATGTATGACGGATTTATTCAATTACATGTGGTACAACATTACTTTATTTAACTTGTTAAGTGAGATTTCTGGTACAAATATGTTTATTTGGCAAAAAAAAAAAAGTGCAGAATTTGGCAGCCATGTCACTCAACAAAACAGAATGTTATTTTTTGCAATATTATTCCTCAGAGAAAAACGATAATTTTAAATAACAAAATACCATTCTTATCTAATTTTTGCGAGAAAACGTTTGCTCCGTTAATTACGAATTATCCGGCATTTAATTTTTTTTTCTTTTAAGCAAATTTTCTTTTAAAATAATAAAAAAGCCATAACTAATTTCATTAAACTTTCTCGGAATTATCTTTAATTCAAAATAATTTTAAATCATTACTTGGATTACTATCCTAACAAAAGATTTACGTAAATGATAAATATTTTTCTGTATATCAATCAGAATAAGGAAATGCAGTTAAAATTAACTCAACTAACACATTGAAAGAGTAAACGCGTGTGACATGCAATTTACAATTTAAATTTCTTTCTTAACTCTCATCAAGTGAATACAGCCTCATAGATATATGACGGACTAACGGCCACGGAACAAGCCCCACTCCATTAGTGCGACCAGTTTCTCAAACAACAAATCAACAAGTTGCACAAAATTCAAAAGCAGTGATAACAGCCATTAGGATTCAATGGACTGATCACATTAAGTGTATTCACGAAGGAAAAAAAATAAAAAATAAATAAATCAAATCCACCAATGCTTGGGTGAGATAAAGTGACAAAGGCAACAAAAATGAGTGTGCAACATCCAGAAATGTGACAACCACCAGTAACAAAAGTTACAATGTGACAACCACCAGTAACAAAAGTTACAACGTGACAAAACCCAGGATAGTGACATAATAACCAGTGAAACTCTCGAAAGAAGACCAAGTTTCAAAATGTGACAACCAGCTCTAGCACAGACTACAGGTAACAAAATATCAAGAAAGAGACAAAATCCAACGAATAGTAACAGACAGAAACAACCCACAACAGGGGTGTGCCCATAAAAAAGGCAAAAAACCCTGTCAGAGACAAATAAAAACGAAAAGTGAAATCAGCCCCTAAAAAAGGCGATAAACACTACAGCGACAATCCACCATGAGCGTGACAAGTCAACAGAGACGACAAATATGAAAATCTATGTACGCTAAAGGCGCCTGGTGCTTGTAAAATCCGTCGTGGGTGCAAAGCCCTCCAAGTTACCTGTGAATTATACCTCAGGGGGGTGCCTAGTCAGGTGAGGGTCTCGTCACCTGATAAAGGTTCTAAATTACGAGACCTATTAAATCTGTCAATTCAACAAAGTTAAACAGAAACCTTAAACCGGCAAACAAAGATAACTGTAGCAAACCACAAGAGAGCAAGCACAGCAGCGATGTCAACAAATCTATAGTCAGGTGGATCACAGCCATGCTGTGATCAGGCGATTTCCGCCCCGCACCCAGGTATAATTTAGGCATTCCTGCCGGTCATGTAGGGGCCTGGTTAGCGGTATAAAAAAATCTTAACTATTAAAAAAATGCTTTCTTTCGATATTATTCTTTAGGGCAAACGATAATTTTAAAAACAAATCTTCCATTCTTATCCAATTTTGCAGGAAAATATTTTTTTCTGTTAGTTACGAACGAGCAGGGAAGACCAAGCTATGCTCGGGCAAAATTAGCTTTGAATTCAACTATCATGACCCATGACCAAAATGACCCACTAATCGAAATTTCTCAAATATGTGACCTAACCAAATAGTATTCTCGTTCCCTCAAACTGTAGGGTACTAAATTTAGTTCAAATCCTCTGAGCCGTTTTTAAGATAAAAATAGCTTGACCCATAATCACCCATGACCAAAATAACCCACTAATCGAATTTTCTTGAACGTGTATCCTAGCCCAACAGTCTTCTCGTGCCCGAAATCAATAGGATGCAAAATTTAGTCTAAATAGTCTGAGCCGTTTTCTAGATAAAATTAGCTTGACCAACAGTGACTCAAAAATGACTCACTAATCGAATTTTCTCGGACATGTGACTTAGTCCAATGATTTTCTCGTGCCCGAAAGTCGTAGGATACAAAATTTTATCAAAATCGTTAGAGCCGTTTTTTAGACAAAATTAACTTAACCCGCGTTGACCCAAAAATGACTCACTAATCGAAAGTTCTCGAACATGTGCCCAACCCTATAGTCTTCTCGTGTCCGAAAATGGTAGATTCAGATTTCAGATTCAGATTCAACCAAGCAGGGAGGCCTACCATATGGCTTTAGCCCCTGCAAGCCCTGCTTGGCAAGTTTATTTAAAAAAAAAATTACATATTTGACAAAACAGCCTAGCTTAATTTGCAGAAAAGTCATACTCAAAAAGTCATACTCAAAAGTCTTATTCAGCAAAAAAGTCACAATTAATAAGAGTTTAAAAATCATTTGAAATTGTCAGATTTTTAGCATAAAATATTTTAAAAGTGGAGACAGTGGATTTTTTCAATAAACTTCGTCCTCATCAGGAAAAGCATCATCATCATCATCACCACCAATGATGTGTACTGGTGGCATTTGGAATAACAGTTGGTTTTTTTCTATTAAGGACATGCAGCTAATTATCTTTTGGAGCAATGAGTAATTCGCCGAGATTGATTTGAACCAATTCGACAGAGAGATGGTGTCTGTTTTCCTCAAATGTAGAGTAGCTGTCAATGGGCATGTGAGAACGTAATGTAGCGAATCCCCTCTTGCGCCACAAGTGCATCTTGAAGACAAAACTTTATTAAATTTAATTAAATAAGCCGGGTTAAATTTAATTAAATAAGCCATGATTGATAGCGAATATATATAGGTATCGATGACTTAGAAGATAGTCTTCTGAAACTTTTGGCTTCAATGCATAGGTATATCGCCCAGTGGGACATAAGTCCCAATCACGTTGCCATGAGTTATGTAAAGTTTGCTTTAATATTCTCTTAAGATTTCAAACACTATTCTCACACATAGAAATAATTAAACAAAACAACTCGTATATATCCCTGTTGTCAACAGATTTTAAAAATGCATTTGATAATCTTCCGTGGGAGTAGACATTAATCTTACTTCAACAACTAAATATTGAACAGCCCTATATTAACACAACAAGGTCCTTCCTAACTAAAAGAGGAGCATATCCCAACTGGCTAATGGATGAAATACATTGGTTCTCCAAAGGCTGCTCACAAGGCTCGTGCTATGGTCCTTTCCTGTGGAAAGTGTTTATGCAGCAATTAATCGATATTCTCAGCAATAAAAATATAAGAGTCATAGCATATGCGGATGATTTAATGTTAATCATTGAGGCAAGAACTAGAGCCGAACGAGAAAGGAGAGGAAATGAAGCTCTTCAAGTAATTAGCGATTGGGCTCAAACTTCAGATCTGAAAATATCGTATCACAAGTGCCAATGTCTGAATCTCAGACGTCCAAAGTATTTAAAACGGCGTCCAATCTTCAAACTTGATTCACATAATCTTAAAACTGAAGATACTATGCCATATCTAGGAATACATTTAGACTCAATCCTATCATTTTTGCCACATCTTAGAATCAAACGGGATGAAATGTCAGCAACAATACAAAACTTGTTAAAATTCGCATCAACCACAAGTGGCATTTCCAAACAAATCATAAAAACTTGATACACTTCCATTCTAGAAAAGAAAGTTTCATATGCAGCCGCTACATGGTTTCCAAGATTGCAAAAGTCACATGGCTTTCGCTTGCTCTTATCTATTCAGCGTCGTTGTCTGCTACTAATTTCTGGAGCATATAAAAATTCTCCTACATCGGCTCTAAATGTCCTGACAGGAATTCCTCCACTACCTTTAAAACTGAAACAGATTGCAGACCAAGGAATGATACTGAGACTGGGAGTGCCATCACACCCACATCACTCTGATACATTTCAAAACAAAGCTTACAAAAAATATATATATAACCTCAAAAAATATATAACCTCAAAAGAATATCTTAATATACTGGATACAGAAAATAAAATAGAGACAGATGTGCAAATATACACGGATGGCTCCAAAACTGAAATCGGCACGGGTTATGCCTACTGTGTATTTAAAGAAGAAGAAATAATATATACATATCAGCAAAGAATACAGAACGAAAACTCAGCGTATCAAGCGGAACAGCTGGCGATCTTGGACTCAATACAATGGTCAAAACAATCAAAATATTGCACAATAGTTATAAAATCAGATAGCCAATCTACAATATCAGCACTAAAAGATATACCGGGTGATTATAATTAAAGTTACGATTTCAAAAATCGATAATTTTAAAACTGCTGGTCAGAATGACTTGATATTTTAGCAGAACAATCGTGAGGCAATGGAATTTTGTTTGGCGAAGGAAAAAAAATAGTTCCAAATTGTGCCGATAGATGGCGTTGTCAGGGTAATGTCAGGGGAAAGACCAAAAATGTATTTTTGAACCCTTTCCGGCGCGGTGTAAATTTGTTTGCAAAATGATGAAATAATAGACTGACACCGGAATTTACAAACGAATCCATTAGTAAAAAGAAACTTGCTTATTATCTGGTTCTTAATGAAAGGAAAATTTTAATTAAATATTCTTGGTGCCGTTTGTCAGTTTTAGAATTAAAATTGGGTGTCCTTTTTTGTGACCACCGCCCGTTAAAGGGTTAAACATAGAAATGATGTTGCCAAAAGGAAAAAAATAGTGTTCAGAGATTTACTAAAAATTTATTAGCGAAAAGACAAGACTACGTGTTTACAGCGACGACAGCGATAATGACAAAAAAAGAAAAAAAAAGATCTTCATGGAACAAACACCTTACTGATTATTAAGGCATAAGTTGCTCAATATGCCCTCCGCCTTGTTCCGCTACTAATTGGAAGCGCAAAACGGCATGCTCCACAACAGATCGGAGGGTATCTGTACTAATGCAATGGGTGTGTTGTGTGATGCTTGCCTTCAAGTCGGCTAGATTCTGAATCCGCCCGCTATAAACAACATTCTTCAGGTACCCCCAAAGCCAGAAATCACACGGGTTTAAGTCGGGGGAACGTGGCGGACACGTTGTTGGAAAATGGCGGCTTATGATCCTATCATCTCCGAAATTATCACTCAGTAGCTGCTTCACAGTAGTAGCAATGTGCGGAGGAGCGCCATCTTGCATGAATATTATGCGATCCACACACTGACGCTGTTGAAGTGCCGGAAGAACATGGTTACGCAAAAGTGCTTCATACCGCTTGCCAGTAACTGTGAAGGTAACGGGACCCGCAGGTGTGATCTCCTCGAAGAAAAATGGATCGACGATAAACGCTGCCGTTATTCCGCACCACACAGTGACCTTTTCAGACTGAAGAGGTAATGGCTGTAGCTGGGACGGATTCTCGGTCGCCCATATCCTGCAATTTTGCGCATTTACAGAACCTTGCAAATGAAAGTGGGCTTCGTCAGACCACAGAATGTTCCATGGCCATCCGTTGTCCACTTCCATCCGGGCAAGAAATTGTAGTGCAAAAGATTGACATGCTTCCAGGTCAGCAGGTAGATGTCGACCAGGTCAGCTGTCGATGATTTTTTCTTTTTTCCAGGGCTGTAAATTTTGGAACTTCGTGCTTGAAGTAATTTCCATTTAGAGAATATAGTAAATAGTTTTATTCCATTTTCAGGAAATTTTAATCTTTAAATTTTATCTGTATACCAATTTAAGAAAATATTTATAAAAATGCTTAAAAAATATTCAGAAAATATAAAACATAAAATTCTTTAGCCTTTAAATTTTATTTGTATATTAATTTATTAAACTATTGATAAAAATGCGTATAAAACGCATAGAAAATATTCACAAAGTGTAGAGCATGAAATTCTCCGACCAACGTATGGAAATACAGTTAAATCATATTTGATAAAAGAGCAAGCGCATGTGACATGTAATTTACATTTTGAATTTCTTCCTTAACTATTCCACCGAAAACAGAATGTTTTTTGTTCTATATTTTTTTTAGAGGGAAAGAATTTTTTAATGAAAGTTCTGTTCTTATTGATTTTTTAATAGGAAATATGTTGAACTTTCAAGATATTTGAAGAGTAAAAATACATTTAAAAGCATAACTAACGTAATAAGGTTGTGTAATACGATAGGATAAATTAACAAACATCAAAAGTCGAAGCTTAACTTACAAGAAATTAATATTTGAAGTGTAAAAGTTCATTTCAGAGCATAACAAATGTAATAAGCTTGTGTAATATATGATAGTGGATAAATAAAAATCTTATGTTTACCTTATAACATGTTAATATTTGAAGAGCAGAAAATTATTTAAAAGTATAACAAATGTGAGGAATTTTAAACCTGTTTAATTTCTGAACTATTTGACCGAATAATGTTCCATTTGATATTCGAAGATAAAATTTACCGAAAAATTTAAATATTACCGTATTTACCCGCGTATAGGTCGAGAAATTTTGGACAAAAAGTGAGGGACAAAAGCGAGGGTCCTTAATTTTTTTTTTCAGAGTTGATTTCATCCGGTTGTCCAACATTAACAAAGGGCGGTAATATTAGAAATTCCGACATTGCATTAATTGCCCAGTGGTTTAAAGATGCGTGGAATCAAATTCCTTCAAATGATTATAAAATCGTTCAAGAATTGCTGCATAAGCAACGATCTAGACGGCACAGAAGATGATGCCATTTAAGAAAGTAATAACGACGAGGAAGAATGTTGCGATACAGAGATTGAAAACGTGTATCATGATGAGCCGATGACGACGAAGGACTTATGTGAAGTGTTTGGCGAGTCCGATATTGAATCGGACCTCGAATCAGTTTAACTTTGTATATTATTATCTTCATTATTGTATATTTAGTACTTTTTCTTTCAGATGATTTCGAATAAATGTACAAAAAATAATAATCACTAATATTAAGCGCGGTAAACGTCTGTGTGTGTGTGTGTGTGTGTGTGTGTGTGTGTGTCTGTCTGTGCACTCCACCTTTGTACCCGCAAAGGCTCCGGGACCAGGCGACGCACGGACGGCGGACGCGGACCAAAAAATTCGCAAAAAAGGCGCGACGCTCAAGTTTCGATCGGGTCGGGCCTCCGACCCGGACCCGGGGAGTTATTAATGAGCGAAAGTGTTTTAATTACCGACCGAAACCGAACTGGAAAAAGAATCGAAAAAAATTTCCGTTTTGATAATCGCAGACATCCAAATCGTCGCTTTTTAACGCATCATCGAATTAAAAAAAATGTACCGGAGGTATCGATCCGAAAATCGGGGTACGCACGCGGCCGATTTTTGTCGTTCCAAAACGTCAAATTTTTTGAAATTCGGACCGTAACTTTTCTTTATTTCGGCCAAAAACTGACCAGACATCCAACATCGACCCCAGACGTGAAAAAAGGTTGCCGTAAAGAATGCAGTGTCGACAGATACGAGATCGAATCGCCCCAGTCCTTTTTGAAACAAGTGGAAATAATGACTCTACATTCGCGAAAATTTGCTAACACGTGTATAAAAAAATCGCGAATTCAACAAAAAAAAATTCGTAAAAATCGACCAGTAATTTTTGAAGATATCAATTAAAACTCATTAATGACACGGCAAATGAATTTATTTCTATTCCGGAGAGACAGCTTCTTTTTTATTTCAACATTCAACGCAGACGAATCGTCTGCGGATAAGTCATTTCTGAAAGAGATAAAATAGTCAACTGCGTTTTTTCAGAGGGGGGGGGGGGGCATTTCCGAATCTAAGGGGCGCATTAATTTCAAACTTTGACAGGGCGACTCAAAATGGATTCTGCTTTCAGAATATCTAAAAATTATTCTCATATCTTCATTAGGAGCCGATATATTATTTTATTGTATAATTAATCATCGTTATTTGTATAATTAAAGCAAAAGAAAGATTTCTATTACAGTGCCGGCTAGATATTACGATTTTAAGAAGTAGGCCGCGTCTAAAAACTGCCATAACGAGTATCTTAAGTTTTTGTTTTAGAGTGGAAACCAGATATTATGATAGGAAAAAGCGGGCTTCGCCCGTTATCGATTTTTTTTTTTTTAGTTTTAAGTTTTTCTACAGCTCACTGTCTTTGAACTAGAACACAGGTAGTCTACATAAGTTGTTTGAGGAAAAGCAGTGTCATCGCCAACCCCCCCCCCCCCCCCCCCCCCCGCTTTTTTCTTTTAACTGTGGTCCGTTTCTATAACTAAGAAACTGTGTTACGGATGTCCACCAAACTGATTCCAAACATCATAATTAAAGTAATAAGGACCCCCTATCCAGATATTATGATAGGGAAAAGCGGGCTTCGCCCGTTATCGATTTTTTTTTTTTTAAGTTTTTCTACAGGTCCCTGTCTTTGAACTAGAACTCAGGTAGTCTAAATAAATTCGACTCGACATCGATACAGCTTACCGATTTTATTTCGTTTTTTCACCACTAGGGGGCGCTTTCCTATCTTCGGTTCTACGGGCATGAAAACGACGGGGTATGGCTCATTCGACTCGACATCGAAAGTCTTAACGATTTCAGTTATGATCATATAAACAGATTGCGCCACCTGGTGGCGGAAGGTGGAACTAACGTATACTGCAGCGCGTGCGCAGCACGACTGCTATACGGTGCCGCAGGCAGCGGGGACCCGAGCCGCAGGTTTTCGTTCAGTTAGAGGTTTATACTATTCCATGTGCAATTTAAGGGATTATCCGGTGCATGCGTAGCACGACCGTCATACGGTGCCGAAGGCAGCGGGGACCAGGGTCGGAACGACTGCTATACGGTGCCGCAGGCAGCGGGGACCCGAGCCGGAGGTTCGTTCAGTTAGAGGTTTATACTATTCTATGTGCAATTTAAGGGATTATCCGGTGCGTGCGCAGCACGACCGGTATACGGTCGGAGGTTCGTTCGGTTAGAGGTTTGTACAATTCAATGTGCTAATTAAGGGATTACCCGGTGCGTGCGTAGCACGACCGGTATACGGTGCCGAAGGCAGCGGGGACCCGGGTCGGCGGTTCGTCATGTTTGAGGTTTTACAAGATTCGAGATTTTCTACAATTCGAGGCACCGATGTAAATTAGGGGCCCGCTGGCGGGCGAAGCCAGCTAGTAATAATAATAAAGTTCCTTTATTATTGTATATTTAGTATACTTTCTTTTTTTCCAGGTGATTTTGAATAATGTATATTGAAAAAAAAATCAAATTTATTGATCGGAAAAGTGGGGGGTCGACTTATACGCGGGATTTATAAAAATTCAAATTTCTTGATCGGGAAAGTGGGGGTCGACTTATACGCGGGATCGACATATACGCGGGTAAATACGGTATGTAAAATTTAGTGTACGTATTGTGAATATCAGAGTTTGCTACAATTTCTACATAAAGATGACCTTTTAAGAAAAATTTAAGTTATTATTAATAATCGATTGGTGTCAATTAAATTTTTATACGATGATTTGCCGTGGAGTTAATAGGGGGTGATCCCTTTTTTTCCAGGGCTGTAAATTTTGGAACTTCGTGCTTGAAGTAATTTCAATTTAGAGAATATAGTAAATACTTTTATTCTATTTTCAGGAAATTTTAACCTTTAAATTTTATCTGTTTACCAATTTGAGAAAATATTTATAAAAATGCTTAGAAAATATTCGGAAAATATAAAACACATAATTCTTTAGCTTTTAAATTTTATTTGTATATTAATTTAATAAACTATTCATAAAGTTGCTTATAAAACGCATAGAAAATATTCACAAAATGTAAAGCATGAAATTCTACGACCAACGTATGGAAATACAGCTAAATCATATTTGATAAAAGAGCAAGCGCATGTGACATGTAATTTACATTTTGAAATTCTTCCTTAACTATTCCACCGAAAACAGAATGTTTTTAGTTCTATATTTTGTTCAGAGCGAAAGAATTTTTTAATAAAAAGTTCTGTTCTTATTGATTTTTTAATAGGAAATATGTTGAACTTTCAAGATATTTGAAGAGTAAAAATGCATTTAACCCTTAATTGCATAGTGATGTAAATTTCCATCACTTTTTTTTAACTTTTAATAAATAAATCAACTTCTTCGCCACCACTATATTTATATAGAAATATTTATCCAGTAAATTTCCCGTGAACTATGTTGCTGAACAAACTTAAAAATCTATCTTAAAATTTCTGGTGTCTAATATTTAATATATGTATAAAAAAACACAATTGTAAAAGAAAAACTCATGCAAAGAAGGGTTAAAAGCATAACCAATGCAATAAGGTTGCGTAATACGGTAGGGTAAATTAATAAACATTAAAAGTTGACGTTTAACTTACAAAATAATAAATTTTGAAGGGTAAAGTTTATTTAATAGCATAATAAATATAATATGCTTGTGTAATATGTAATACCAGAAGGACCCGTTCGAAGTTTTCGCACTGCAATCATTGAGATTATTTCCTGGTACGTATTAGCACTAATTTTCAATTAACTTATTTTTTTTAATCAAACAACGCGTTTTAACGAAATGTAGGTGTACTATCTCAGAAATTTGTTCAAACACTTTTCGAATGATACCTCATTCATCGTTGTATGTTTTGTAGGTGCTTAGAAAAAAGGATGTTGACAAAAGAAATAGTGTATATGATGATGGCTTGTGTATAAGGAAATGGGAATAGATTGCCAGAAATTTTTTTGCCAAATTTTCTTCTCTCGCCAAGGTAATTTATCTAGGTTGCCAAGACCCCTTTACTGAAAAAAAATCGAATTATAAAAAAAATTGAAACACTGAATCAGACGTTTAGTGAATTCACATGAAAGCATTTCCTCAGATTTGGCAAAACTGTTCCAGAAATGTTTTAAATACATAAATCAACATTTGGTACACCACTTTTTTGCAAGCCTATGAGAACTTAAACATGGGATGTTCAAACTTTGTGGTCCAGCAGCCATTTAAGTGACGCCAGACTTCGTTGGCGTATTAACAGCTTAATGAAGTATTAAAAAATACGAGGGCTGCAAATTAAGTAATGGCAACATAGGTATAAATCAATTTTTAATGAACTTACAAGTACAATTGCATTACATTCCTTCTATGTAATCACCAGCAAAGCTTATAACCTTTTGCGAAATGTCGGGAAGCCATTGTAAACCAGTGGCAAGGTGTTGATTGTTGATGTGAGCGACCGAGTGCCCTACTGCGTGGAGTACAATTGAAACGTCATGAAATCGGTTACCTCGGAGGGGTGAATGCTTGAACCCATCGTGCTACTGTCCTATACAATAAAGCATTTGTGCCACAGGCTTCCACTAATCCTCGATAGCATTCTGTTGCATTTTTGCCATGGGCAACCTCGATTTTAAGCCACGACCGCTGATCACCTTTTGAAAACATGCTTTTGAGCGATGGAAACGAAACTCCTCACTTTAACGCCACACAACAACTACCCTTCTAAGCAGATCGGCTGTTTTTTGCACTGTACACATCGACAACAGCGCCATCTCACCACTTCCATATGCTATTTGCGCATGCCCGCCCTTCTGCGAGTTTCAAGGTTAAGTTGCCACTATTTAATTTACAACCCTCGTAAATACTTACAATTTTTGTGAATCCTCATGAACTGTATATTTAAATGGAATATAATCCTTAAATTATGTAATCTACTGGTGCTCCGATATAGTACACATATGCACAGCCATGATTAAACAAAGAAAACAAATAAACAATGGGTGACGCTCGCGTAAAAATGAAATAAAAACCCGATTAAAAGCTCGATACTTTTTCAAAAAGTACGCGCAAGAAATAAATTAACAATCGTATTTTAATTGCTTTATAGGATGGCGTCATCTGATAATGCAGTATTTTATTTTTGTGGCAACACTGATTTGAGTAAAATCTTTCATTTCATTTATGAAACAATGCCGATTTAATTTTTAATTTATTGCAATTTTTTATCGAAAAACATGTTTTAACGAAATATTAAGTGTGCTATGTCAGAAACCTGTTCAAAATCCTTTCATATACTATCTCATTCGTCGTTCTACGTTTCGTATTTTCTTAGAAAAAGGGATATTGACAGGAGAAATAATATATACGATTGGATAAATAAAAATCTGATGTTTACCTTACAACATGTTAATATTTGAAGAGCGGAAACTTATTAAACTGTATAACAATGTAAGAAAGTTTAAAACGGCTTAATTTCTAAACAATTTGACCGAATGATTTCTCCTTTCGTATGCGAAGATAAAATTTATCGAACAATTTAAATATTATGAAAAATTTAGGTGTAGGTATTGTAAATATCAGAGCTTGCTACAACTTTTATATAAAGATGACCCTTTAAGCAAAATATAAGTTATGTTATATTTAATAACTAATCGATTGGTATCAATTATATTTTTATACGATGATTTGCGCACTGTTAAAAATTTGCGGCAAACTGAACAGTTATTCTACAGTTTTTATAGAAAACGGTTACATAACCATAAATTAACTGTATTCTGACCATAAAATGGGCAATAATAGGGTCAGAATAGCGTTAATTTACGGTTATGCAACCGTTTTCTGCAAAAAAGGTTGAATGACTGGACAGTTTGCTGCAAATTTTTAACAGTGCGGTAGAGTTAGTTGGGGGTGATCCCCCTTTTTGGGGACTGTAAAATTTGATATTTCGTGCTTGAAGTAACTTTTATTTAGAGAATAGTAACTACTTTTGTTACATTTTCTGGAATTTTAACCTTTAAATTTTCTTTGTATACTAATTTAAGAAAATATTTATAAAAAATGCTTAGAATATATTTAGAAAATGTAAAACATAAAATTCTTTAGCTTTAAAATTTTATTTTTATATTAATTTAAGGAAATATTGATTAAAATGCTTAGAAAACGCTTAGAAAATATTCAGAAAATGTAAAGCATGAAATTCTCCGATCAACGTATGGAAATAAAGTTGAATCATATTTGATAAAAGAGCAAGTGCAAGTGACATGCACTTTACAGTTCGAATTTCTTCCTTAACTATTCTACCGAAAACAAAATGTTTTTTTGTTCTATATTTTGTTCAAGGCGAAAGAATTTTTTAATGAAAAGTTCTGTTCTTATTGGTTTTTTATTAGGAAATATGTTCAACTTTCAAGATATTTGAATAGTAAAATTGCATTTAAAAGCATAACCAATGTAATAAGGTTGCAAAATACGGTAGGACATATTAATAAACATCAAAATTTAACCTTTAACTTACAAAATATTAATATTTGTAGGGTAAAAAGTTAATTTAAGAGTATACTAAATGAAATAAGCTTGTGTACTATGTGATAGCGGATAAATAAAAACCTTATGTTTACCTTACAACATGTTAATATTTGAAGAGTTGGAACTTATTTAAATGTATAAAAAATGAGAGAAATTTTAAACCTGCTTAATTTGTAAACTACTCGACCGAATAATTTCTCATTTGGCATGCGAAGATAAAATTTACCGAAAAATTTAAATAATATGTAAAATTTGGTGTACATATTGTAAATATCAGAGTTTGCTACAATTTCTATATAAAGACGACCGACTAAACAAAATTTAAGTTATTATTACTAATCGATTGGTATCAGTTAAATTTTTATATGATGATTTGCGGTAGAGTTAGAAGGGGGTGATCTCTTTTGTTTTAGGACTGTAAATTTTGGTTGGTTGGTTGATTTATGTCGGCCGATTATCTACTCTTGGGCTATAGGCCCTAGGGCAGAGTGCCTTCTGTGGGGGTCTTAACCCGTATTTACGGCAAGGTTCGAAGAAAACCACAGAAAACTCCGAACGGTTAGGTCGACGAGCGCGACAGGGGTTGAACCCAGCACCTCCCGTCTATCAGCTTTGATAGCAGAACCTCTCAGCCACTGGTGGGGCCTGTAAATTTTGTAACTTCGTGCTTGACGTAACTTTCACTTAGAAAATAGTAATTCTTTTTATTACATTTTCTGGAAATTTTAAGCTTTAAATTTTATTTGTATACTAATTTAAGAAAATATTCATAAAAATGCTTAGAAAATATTCAGAAACTGTAAAGCATGAAATTCTCCGATCAACGTATGGAAATACAGTTAAATCATATTTGATAAAAGAGCAAGCGCATGTGACATGCAATTTGCATTTTGAATTTCTTGCTTCACTATTCAACCGAAAACAGAATGTTTTTTTGTTCTCTATTTTGTTCAGGGCGAAAGAATTTTTTAATGAAAAGTTCTGTTCTTATTGATTTTTTATTAGGAAATACGTTCAATTTTCAAGATATTTGAAGAGTAAAAATGCATTTAAAAGCATAACCAATGTAATAAGGTTGCGTAATACGGTAGGATAAATTAACAAACTTCAAAAGTTGACCTTTAACTTACAAAATATTAATATTTGAAGGGCAAAAGTTTATTTAAGAGCGCAATAAATGAAATAAGCTTGTGTAATGTGTTTTAGCGGATAAATAAAAATATTATGTTTACCTTACAACATGTTAATATTTGAATAGCAGAAAATTATTTAAAAGTATAGCAAATGTGAGGAATTTTAAACCTGCTTAATTTCTGGACTACTTGACCGAATAATTCTCCATTTGGTATTGGAAGATAAAATTTACCGAAAAGTTTAAATATTATGTAAAATTTAGTGTACATATTGTAAATATCAGAGTTTGCTACAATTTCTACATAAAGATGACCCCTTAAGAAAAATTTATGTTATTATTAATAATCGTTTGGTATCAGTTAAATTTTTGTATGATGAATTGCGGTAAAGTTAGTATCCCCTTTTTCTCCAGGGCTGTAAATTTTGGAACTTCTTGCTTGAAGTAACTTTTATCTAGGAAATAATAGTAACTACTTTTAATACATTTTGTGGAAATTTTAACATTTAAATTTATTTGTATATTAATTTAAGAAAATATTGATAAAAGTGCTTCTAAATGCATAGGAAATATTCAGAAAATGTAAAGCATAAAATTCCTCGATCAACGTATGGAAATACAGTTAAATCATATTTGATAAAAGAGCAAGCGCAAGTGACTTGCCATTTACATTTTGAATTTCTTCCTTAACTATTCCACTGAAAACAGAATGTGTTTTTTTTTTTTGTTCTATATTTTGTTCAGAGCGAAAGAATTTTTTAATGAAATGTTTTGTGCTTATTGAATTTTTATTAGGAAATATGTTGAACTTTCAAGATATTTGAAGAGTAAAAATGCATTTAAAAGCATAACAAATGTAATAAAGTTGCGTAACGTGTTCGGATAAATTAATAAATATAACTCAATCTGTACCTTATAAAATATTAAAATTTGAAAGGTAAAAAGTTCATATAAGAGCGTAACAAATGTAATAAACTTATGTAATATGTGTTAGTGGATAAATAAACAGCTAATATTTTATGCTTAACTTGCCCTATGTTAATATTTGAGGAGTAAAAACTCATTTAAAAGTATAACATATGTAATAAGTTTATGTAATATGTTCTGGATAGTAATAAATTGTATTGTCTTATGTTTAACCTTCAAAATATTAAGATTTGAAAGTTAAATACACATTTAAAAATGCAACAAATGTAAAAATCTTATGTAATATCTGATGATAGATCAATAAACAACAAATGCCATTGCTTATTTAATCCTTATGGTAATTTTTAGGGTTTCGTTCATCTCGCGAAACCCTATTGCTCCCGCTCCGTTGTCTGTCTGTCACAGAGCCATTCTCGAAAACTGTGTAACTTACAGAGTTGAAACTTTGTGTATAAATCAGAATATCAGCTGCGAAGAGCTGAAAATATTAAAATTTGAAAAATTCGTGTTATTTTAATAATTAGAGATAAAAAAAACAAAATTCTAACAGCCTTTCCTTATTAAATTTGAACATTTTCTCTTATAGCAGATGCCAAAAATTAAAAATCCATGATGAAATTCTATCTACAATAATTAATTTTCTATCAGACGATTTCCACGTGAAAAATAAAAATGAAATAAAAAGTTTCACCAATTGAAAAAAAAAGATTAATATGAAATAAAAAAGATTGACGTCATAGTGGTAGTAAAACAGAAAGAATAAAATAGAAAAGAAAAATTCTCAATAATACAAGGAGTATTAGTATGTGTGCATGTACACAAAGCAGATTAGTTACACGTCATTACAGAATTAAAAAGAAAATCTGACGTCATATCGCAAGTTTAACGGATTTTTCAAATGTTTCAGTATAATACAAAGCGAGTATGAATATGAGTAATAGAGAATAGTAAATATATGAGTTTGAGGAACGTATTGAATCATGATAAAAACCCGATTATGGAAATATTCGCATATTTTAACATTTTGAAGGTGTACATGTTTAATTTTAAAATTAATTTTTTTTAAATATCGCATTTAGTCCACATGACAGATATTATTATGACAGAATATAATAGTGGGCTTCACCCGCTATCGGGCCGGTTCAGATATTCGAAAAACCGAGAAAAATAGACAGTTTTTTTATTTTTAGAAAATGAAATTTATTTGGATTTTTTAAAGAAAGGATAAAGTGTTTTGAAAGGAATATTATACGAAACCCTTTGTGCGAACTTGGATCACACTTACCCACTTGTTTTATATAACACGTGGTACTGATTTCGGAAGCATGGATGTGTTTTATATTACGTTCTGAGAGAAACATTACGTTATACTGATTAAATTCATTGAAATTATTGAGTAGGAAATTTCAGACAACCTTTATATCTAAGAAAATAAATATTAGTACATGCTATACAAAAAAATCTGCAAGGTTGCTCAATGATAATTTATTGATAAATATATTTTAAAATTTGGTATTTGAAATAAATCTGATTTTTAAAATAGCATTACCTGAACAATAAATATTACAATATAACAACTGTAATAAGCTTATGCAATATGTTCTGTTAATAAATTGCGAAAATCCTTATGTTTAACTTTTAAAATATTAATGTTTGAAAGGAAAATTCTATGTTTAAAAATGCAACAAATGTAAAAATGTTGTGCAATTTGTAATAATAGATCACTAAACAGCAAATGTCACTGCTTATTTCATCATAATGGTAATTGTTTATTTAATACGAGGTATTTATTACAGAAGCATCACCTTGCTTTTATATTCTGAGAGAAACTTTACGTTATACAGATTAAATTCATTGAAAATATTGAATAGGAAATATTAGGTAACCTTTTTATTTAAGGAAAAAAATATTCATACATACTGTACAAAAATGTTAAAAGATTACATATATTAATTTGTTAATAAATATATTTTAGAATTTGGTATTTGAAGTAAATCTCATTTTCGAAGTAGCACTACTCAAACAATAAATATTTTGATTAAATGTTCTGGAAATATTAGCCTTTAAATTTTATTTTTAAGTTAATTTGGGAAAATGTTTACATAAAGAATTACGTCCTCTGGTAGAGGATTAGCACTCAGTAATACAGTAAAATTATATTCGATAAAAGAACAACGTATGTGGCATTCAATTTACATTTTGAATTTCTTCCATGACTATTCCAAGAAAATAGAATGTTTTTCTTTCAATATATTTCAGAGAAAAAACAACAACAAAGAATGGTTTTTCTTTAATATTATTCTTCCAAGCGGACAAATTTTTTTCATAGAAAAATCTATTTTTATTTAAATTTGCCAGATAATATATTTAACTTTTGCTATATTAACGCAGAACACTTGTGTAAATGTATCCTATCTATAAGGTAATTACGCTTTAAAATGAAAATTTCCATTGTCCACCGAAAAAAATACAACACGCCCTCGTAGCAGATGGTGTATCTTCTACAACGAAAACCTGTATAAAATGGGATATTTTCTAGTTCCTGATGATTCAGGTTTAGCAAATTTTATTGTATTTGAAGAATAAAATGCATTTAAAACTGTAACAAATGCAAATTTTGTTATCGCAGGGCTTTTGACCCGTTTAGGGAGTACCAAAATTTTCGAATAGTAATAGTCGCCTTCATTACATCTTCTGTTACAAGTATGGCGAATATTAATATTTGTAAATAGTGGTGAATGTCTATAGTGTAGTAAACTATGAGTTCAAAACAAAGCTTAATTTTTAAATAATGGTGAAGTGAATTTAACATTTCTTTAGGTGCTTTCGTAATTATATAAATACGTAGCACCTATAGTCGTCGTCTGGTCCCCTCGTCCGTTCATCTGTCTGCATATAACAGCGCAAAAACTACCCAACCGAAGGGTTTGAAATTTATTATATATTATCGTTGTAGAATTTTGTCGAGTCCTTTCAAATTTTATGAAAATTGAATCAAAACTTAAAAATATATTAGTAAAAGTTTTCTTTATTCTATTAAATTATATCGTACGTAATCTATATAATAATAGCGCAAGTCATGTGACTGAGGAAAACAAATACGGGCCAACCAGTTCTTTTTTCATATGCCAGGCGGCCATTTTTATTCCAAATTATTTTTTCGAACAAAATTGCATACAAGTTACACTTTTAGAAAGATCGTTGAAAAAAATTGTTTGTTTGTGAGATGAGTTACATTAAAAAATGTATAGATTCTGAGATAACTTCAGTGGAAATTACGTTAACATCCGAATATCTGAATCGATGAGAGCAAATAAACACAGGAGATTCGTTCATTATGAGTCATAAAAACATTAAACCATGGACGTAATCATTCGCAAAGCAAGATCTCCATGGTGAATTTTACAGTGCTTTTTGGTGTAGAAAAAAAAATTGCATTTGTAAACGTGGCATACGTAATAAGAAAAAAAAAGGCATGCTCATTATGCTCATAGCAGACGCTATAATTCATTTCACTGAAATAATAAGGATGATTTTTTTACATTGTGAAACTAGTTATAAAACGAAAGCACCTCCTATGTCACGTTTAACGTACCAACTTGTTAGTTTTAGCATAATTATAATGAATACTAAATATTTTAATTTGTAAATTGCATTAAAAAAACAAATAAAAAACATTGTAATTTCTATATAAAAAACAAGCGTAAAAAATATACAAAAAGATAATGACATTGATAAATAGTGCAGTGAATGTGTATAGTGTATTAAGCTATGAGCTCAAAGTAAAGCTTAATTTTTAAACAATGATGAAGTGCATTTAACACATTCTTTAGTTTTGGCATAATTAAAACGAATATTAAATATTTGAATTTGTATGTTGCATTAAAAAAAAATCGTAATTTTTGCAAAGAAAACAAACGAACAAACAATTACAAGAAAGATAATTCCCTTTAATTTGCGTGTAGTAAAATTTTAGTTCTGAAAATCTCAAAATTTATTTGTAAAGATTGAGAAAACTTTAAAGCATGGTAGAAAACACAACAACAAATAAATTTTGATAGAAAGCTAAGGTCATAACCCATTCAGTCAGTCAAAAATAGAGGGTGTCTCACGCCAATAAAAACACAATTTATTGTTCATAAGTTTAACAATAATATAGATATTTTAACAAACTTTGTACTAGGCTTATCTTTCTTTATGAAAAATGTAATGATATCGGGAGAAGTTGTAGAAGTGATCTCCATCTATACACCACACTCTAAAAAAGAACACATGTTTCATAATCCACGAAAATATAATACACTGGTGTCCAGAAATTAAGGGACAGTGGCCAATTTCAGACATTTCGTCGAATATCTTATTGAAACTCGCGAGGAAAGGCTCGGAATGCCTTTGAACTTTGAGGATGTAAAGAACATGTGTGACTTCATGTCATTTTGTCGGGAGGACAATTAGAGAAGGCAATAAAATTTTTAATAATAAAATAATATTTTTGATTACCCAAGTAACAAAAAATGCTAAAAATGGCCTGTCACTGTAGCAAATGACTATGTAGGTCCTGTTCAACATTTGTTTGCATTTGTATAAGCATAGCACGCATATTCGTGAAGATGTTAACGTTTCCGTGAAAAATTCAGAAGTCAAACATGAAGTCAAACATGAAGTCAAACATGTTCTTTACATCCTCAAATTTCAAGGGCATTTCGGACATTTCTTCACGAGTTTCAGTAAGATATTCGACGAAACGTCTGAAATTGGTCACTGCTCCTTAATTTCTGGACACCAGTTTACAACCGCGAAAGAAAATATACAATAATCTCTTCCAAGTTACCCACAATTCCAAAAGACGTTCTTTATCTTTAGAAACTTCAGAAACGAACATATTTTCGAAATTTAAAGAATCATTTATAAAAAACAAAATTTCGTTTTCGGAATCGTTTTCGAGTAATTCTTTATAGAATATTAATCTCTTATCTTAAACTGGAATACTGTTTTTAGGATGCTATCAATTTAAAGAATCATTTATAAAAAACAAAATTTCGTTTTCGGAATCGTTTTCGAGTAATTTTTTATAGAGTATTAATCTCTTATCTTAAACTGGAATACTGTTTTTAGGATGCTATCAATTTAAAGAATCATTTATAAAAAACAAAATTTCGTTTTCGGAATCGTTTTCGAGTAATTCCTTATAGAGTATTAATCTCTTATCTTAA
This sequence comes from Maratus michaelseni, assembly GCA_963931845.1. NCBI lineage: Eukaryota > Metazoa > Arthropoda > Arachnida > Araneae > Salticidae > Maratus > Maratus michaelseni. The sequence goes on from OZ007600.1 coordinate 71,506,359, forward strand.
ACTGGAATACTGTTTTTAGGATGCTATCAATTTAAAGAATCATTTATAAAAAACAAAATTTCGTTTTCGGAATCGTTTTCGAGTAATTCCTTATAGAGTATTAATCTCTTATCTTAAACTGGAATACTGTTTTTAGGATGCTATCAATTTAAAGAATCATTTATAAAAAACAAAATTTCGTTTTCGGAATCGTTTTCGAGTAATTCCTTATAGAGTATTAATCTCTTATCTTAAACTGGAATACTGTTTTTAGGATGCTATCAATTTAAAGAATCATTTATAAAAAACAAAATTTCGTTTTCGGAATCGTTTTCGAGTAATTCCTTATAGAGTATTAATCTCTTATCTTAAACTGGAATACTGTTTTTAGGATGCTATCAATTTAAAGAATCATTTATAAAAAACAAAATTTCGTTTTCGGAATCGTTTTCGAGTAATTCTTTATAGAGTATTAATCTCTTATCTTAAACTGGAATACTGTTTTTAGGATGCTATCAATTTAAAGAATCATTTATAAAAAACAAAATTTCGTTTTCGGAATCGTTTTCGAGTAATTCTTTATAGAGTATTAATCTCTTATCTTAAACTGGAATACTGTTTTTAGGATGCTATCAATTTAAAGAATCATTTATAAAAAACAAAATTTCGTTTTCGGAATCGTTTTCGAGTAATTCTTTATATAGTATTAATCTCTTATCTTAAACTGGAATACTGTTTTTAGGATGATATCAATTTAAAGAATCATTTATAAAAAACAAAATTTCGTTTTCGGAATCGTTTTCGAGTAATTCTTTATAGAGTATTAATCTCTTATCTTAAACTGGAATACTGTTTTTAGGATGCTATCAATTTAAAGAATCATTTATAAAAAACAAAATTTCGTTTTCGGAATCGTTTTCGAGTAATTCTTTATAGAGTATTAATCTCTTATCTTAAACTGGAATACTGTTTTTAGGATGCTATCAATTTAAAGAATCATTTACAAAAAACAAAATTTCGTTTTCGGAATCGTTTCCGAGTAATTCCTTATAGAGTATTAATCTCTTATCTTAAACTGGAATACTGTTTTTAGGATGCTATCAATTTAAAGAATCATTTATAAAAAACAAAATTTCGTTTTCGGAATCGTTTTCGAGTAATTCTTTATAGAGTATTAATCTCTTATCTTAAACTGGAATACTGTTTTTAGGATTATATCAATTTAAAGAATCATTTATAAAAAACAAAATTTCGTTTTCGGAATCGTTTTCGAGTAATTCTTTATAGAGTATTAATCTCTTATCTTAAACTGGAATACTGTTTTTAGGATGCTATCAATTTAAAGAATCATTTATAAAAAAACAAAATTTCGTTTTCGGAATCGTTTTCGAGTAATTCTTTATAGAGTATTAATCTCTTATCTTAAACTGGAATACTGTTTTTAGGATGATATCAATTTAAAGAATCATTTATAAAAAACAAAATTTCGTTTTCGGAATCGTTTTCGAGTAACTCTTTATAGAGTATTAATCTCTTATCTTAAACTGGAATACTGTTTTTAGGATGCTATCAATTTAAAGAATCATTTATAAAAAGCAAAATTTCGTTTTCGGAATCGTTTCGAGTAACTCTTTATAGAGTATTAATCTCTTATCTTAAACTGGAATACTGTTTTTAGGATGCTATCAATTTCAATTAAACGTTTTTACCTCCGTAATTTAATTTATACTTTCAAGATTAACAAATTAATACAAATTTTAATGTTAATGTTAAAGCTTTTAATTTATCATATTTGTATGTAAAACATGTTTGTAGAACATGGAAATATTTACTTCAGAATTGATAGCATTAAAACCCCTTCAAATTTCGCGTTGAGAAAACTTATTATTACACTATAAAAACAAGCCAAAAATGTTTTCGAAAATCAGTGACAATCAAAGAAATTTTGATTTTATGAATACTTCTTAAATCTATTACGTATACTAAATACTACTTAAATCTCGAATATATATCAGTTTTTGAGCTTTCTAATGATAAAGAACGCTTTTCGGAATCGTGGGTAACTTCAAAGATTTTATATTTTATTTTTGTTCGCGATTATATTACATTTTCTTAGATTAACAAAATTGTGTCCTTTTTTGCAATGCAATAGCCCTGCAGTAGACGCTCTATAGTTCCGAATGTAAATATCAGTACATAGCGTTTTATATACCAAAATACTGCACGCTAGTATAACTTTTCATCCTGCCATTGTATTTCACTATTTTTTTTTAAAGTTATAAACAATAGTTATGTTCATATTAGAGAAATACCCCGTATCTTTGAAAAAGTAAATGAATTGTGACCAAAATTTGCTATACAAAATTTTGCTTACGGTGTCAAATCATTTTAGAAATTCAGCCAGTAGGTTATCCAAAAATATCCAGGAAAATAAATATTAGTTCGATACCATAAGAAAATTCTATATATATATATATATATATATAAATAAATAAATAAATAAATAAATATATATATATATATATATATATATATATATATATATATATATATATAAATCAACATTTGAACGGAGGGTGGTTTTGGGGTGGGGTCTGGGGGTCATGATCGGTGAAAATATATCGAAATTTTCCGGAACTGCTTTCCTCCGAACGGCTGCAATAGGTAGCTTTATACTTTTTTGTATTGAAAGCTACCTAAAAATCATATTTTCGAAACTACTGCAAATATTACAATAAGTGATACATGAATTTAAAGAAAATATACCAAGTTTTTTCCACCAACGAAGAGCTTCCACACCGGTGATGGTGATTAATCACATGGCCACCAAGATCCCCAGAACTTGATCAAAGAACACCAAGATCCCCAGATCCATGTCATTTCTTTTTGTCGGATTACGTTAAAGACATTGTTTATATGTACCACCGATACCGAATACAATGCCAGAACTTAAAGAACGCATTTGTGCAGCATTCAGAACCATTGACAGAGTGATGCTACAAAATGTTTGAAAGAACTGGATTACACATCGGACTTATGCCGCGTAACAAGAGGGTCACACATCGAACATTTGTAACTGAAAAAAACTTGTTATATTTCTCTTTAAATTCATGTATAACTTATTGTAATATGTACAGTAGTTTCTAAAATAGGATTTTTTCTAAATTCAGCTCATCATTTGTACTCACCCTGTATTTCATCAATATTAGTTTTACTAATAGGTATATTATATAATTTCTTCTTGAAGTAATTTTTATTTTCCAAATTGTACAACTGAAGAAATAACTTTTAACACTGAATTTTCTGTAAAAAACAACATTTGAATTTTATTCGGATGTTAAAATGTTTATACAAAGGATACAATTTTCCAATGTCTATCAACATATGGAAATCCATTTAAATTACATTTGATATAAAAAACACACATGTTATTCAAGCTACATTTTCAGTTCCTTCCTTAAATATTCCATCAGAACAAAATGTTTTCTTTTGAATATTATTTTTCATACCGGAAGAATCTTTTTATTAAAGATAAATAATTTCCATTTTTATCGAAGTTTTGCAAGAAAGTTTGTTTTGCGGTGATAACATTTGACGGTTGAAAATGCATAAAAAAATTCAATAACACATTAGTATAACTTTTCATCATGTTAACACTTTGCCGTCCGGCGACACCACAGCGGTGTCGTACGTAAAGTAACTTAATTTTAATCCTTAAATGCTACATTGGCACCAGAATTTTGGAATGAAAAATTCTTTTTTATCAAGTGCATGAAGAAAAGATTTTACTTATTTTCGAATAAATTTGTTTCTAAATTCTGGTGTCAATCAATCATTTCAACATTCAACGAATAGAAGTATTTTTACGAGACCTGCGGACGGCAAAGTGTTAACATACAGGGTGATTATAAAAATAAACTATCCCGATATATGAGCCTTTAACTATCATACCGTTCACAGAAACTGAATGAAATCTTGGTTTAAAGTATTTTGAGGTATGCGCTCAAGGATCATATGAAAAACAACAGTTAAATTCTAACAGTTACGGTTACAGTGACAAAATTTCGAAAATTTCAAATGGCAACACCTACTTTTTTTTATTGGAATGTGATCTTCATAGTGAAAAACCATAAAAAGCGTTGGAACGGTACCTGCAGCACGAAAATCGCCGGCGCTAGACAGACTAAGAAGAATAGTGAAAACAACCAATAAAGACAGAGAAGCAACAGAAAACAAAACATTTTATTGTGTTTCATACATTTTCCATTTCACACACAACGACACTTTACATGCGGCAGATGGTGGATAGCACTGAACAATAAAATGTTTTACTTTCTGTTGCTGCTTCTCTCCTTTATTGGTTGTTTTTACTTTTCTTCTTAGTCTGTCTAGCGCCGGCGATTTTCGTGCTACAGGTACCGTTCCAACGCTTTTTGTGTTTTTTCACTATGAAGATCACATTCCAATAAAAAAAAGTAGGTGTTTGTGATAAAGATATATCACAGTTTTATCTTTTTTAAGTATTTTATTTTTCAGCTCAACGTATTTCTGTATTTTTATAGCCTTTCCTTTCCAGTTTAATTGCAGTTCTTTTAAAATGCTATTTATCAGCAGTCACCCGCCTTGTACGTTGCTTTTTTGGCAAGGCCGTCTCCCCGCCTCATTGTGCTTTGCGTTCGTTGAATCGGCGATGTTGTTTTCTCTGCGAGGCATCTTCGCGCTTTGAGTTCGCTTTCAATCGGCGCCGAGCTGTGACGTCATCGTCATCGGCGGCTCTCACACCGCACGCGTGTGTTGTGCGCATGCGTCACCGCCGCTCTTGTTCCCTGTGTTTTCGGGAGCTGTTTTGTTTTGGCGCTGCCGCCGAAAGGGGCGTGTCTTTCAAATACAAATTAGAATCGTTCTTTTAATTATTAAATGTTAATTTGTTTCTGATTTGCTCTTTTAATTTTCACGTAATTCCTAATCAACAAATTAGTTTAAATTAATCTTGCTTTAACATTTGTGCACCCCTATTATGGGTATAAATAATAATGTAGCGCATTTTTCCAACAGAATTTTAATAAAAATGATGCTGTAATCTTATGCTAAAAGTCGTATGGTCTGGAGGCCCGCTGGCCTGTGCCAGCGCTCGTATCCTAGAATCGCCGCAGCGCTGATTCTTTGGATATCTATTTCGCGTTTTCAGTTTTTAATTATTCTATAAAAATGCTGTTGTAAATTTTAAGTTTAATATTTAAAAGTTTTAAATCAACTGGTAATTTAATTATTCTGCATTAATTCTACATCCCTTATTGGATTCTGCCAGAAGGAATATTTTAAAGATTCTTCGAATTTTACGAAATTTGATCAGTACTTTTTAAAGACTTGATGTGCAGTTTTCATCTCATCCTTCCTACTTCTTCAAGAAAATGTAATAAACATTATTGGATCCTAACCTAAACGAGTTCTTATTTCAAGTAGTATGAGTCTCTTATTTTTCAACAAAGATCAAGTAAGACCGTTTAATTTATTTTATATTTTTGATTCTCTTCTTAAGAATTATTGACCTAAAGAACAGATGCACAAATTGTGCAGGGTTAATTGCTATTTTAATCACAACTGCAATATTTAAAAGTTCACTATTACGATATATTCCTTATTCTCCATCCCATCAATATTTATTTATAACACATTTGGCGCCGTTTATTCTTTTATGAAGAGAAAAGTTGAAAATTTTATTTTGTTCTTAAAAATTATTATGAAATTTTGAAGCTCATTTTATGATACAAACAATATTATTTGAAGATTTGATGCTCTATTAATTAATTTATATTAAAAATGAAATATTATTTGAAGAATTGCTGATTTTTATTAAATTTTTGGAAGTTTAAAAAATATTCTTGTGCTGCTGAAATTAAAAAAAATTTTCTCCACAGAAGATCGATGTTTGCAATACATCGTTAATTTCGGAACTTTTATTCTCAACTGGCTTGCATATATTTAATAAATTATTTTTAATTGAAAAATGATATTCTAACAGAAATTAATTTTTATTCTGGTATTTTTCCATGAGATTTATTGAATATTTTATGCAAATTTTAATGAAGAATGAAATTTTTAAAAATGAATTTATTCTTTTTAACAAATGAAAATATGGTGCTTTTTTTTATATATAGAAAGTAAAAAATATATATAATTCATGATGAATTAAAATATTTTTTTAAAAAAATGCGAAAATTGTTCTTGTTCTAAGTTTTTGAGAACAAAATTTAAAGAGGCTATGGTTGTTCTTATTCTTGTTTTGGGTTAATTTTTGGTAATTTATTGACACTTTTAAATGAAATTGATATATTTTATGAATATTTAAAAAAATTTATTGAAGCAAATTTTATTGGAATTAAATTTATTGAAGCTATGTTCTCATCATATTACTAATTTTCCTGCACTTATTCTCAATATGAATGAATTGCCTTCATTGAAGCTCAAGTTTTCATGTGATTTTTAGTTGTTTTATCATACATAAATTTTTTGAGTTCTTGGTTGCTTCTACAAAAGTTAAATTACTTATTGCAATAACATTACAAGTTCATTGACTCTCGCCATTTTTCTACAAATATTTAGTATGATTATGATGTGCAAGCAGTCTGTGTTCTTTCTAGAAATTAAAATTCAACAACTTTATTTATATTTTGAAAATATTACACAATAATTTGCATTTTCTGTTCTACATTTTGAGAACTCTGTTTTTTTAATTTCAAGGAATTGTTGCTTCATCCTAATATAAATTTTATATTACACAGCATCTGCATCTTTTTATTGAAATTCTCATACCATTAATCACAAAAAGGAGAATGGTATTATTATTATTTTTTCTTTTTTTGAGAAGTTATAGCCATTACCTAACTGCTGCATATTCTTGCTCCTGAAATAGTTACTGTCTACCTATGCTGCATTTTTAATATTCTACAATCTGAATATATACTGACAACTTCAATAAACTGGTTATTATTATCATCTGACTTTGCTTACCTGGTGGAAGAATCTTCAGAATGTGTTATATCCATTGTTGGCTGATTTTCTCTGCTGTCTGCAAATATGATGGTTCCTGATAGTACAATAATTACTTACCTGTACTCTTTTGCGAGTTGAAGTGACTGTTGATGGTCGCTATTCATATAAGGCAAATATATCCGTGTGATTGCTCCTCGTCAGTCCTCTTCATCTTGTGGAACTTGTTTCTCCCTCATCAATGTTATCTAAAATATTACAAATATACAGCTGTGCCTATTTGCAATAGTTTTCTATCTTTTTCTACCCTCTGTTGCAAAACCCGATTATGGAAGTGTACTGTCATTTATTTTAAAATTCAGTTTCCTAGCATTTATGAAATTGCTGCTTTCTCAAATGGAACTTCTCAAATTTGGAAAAATTATTATTATTATTTGAAAATTTTTGGTATGCTTAAATTATAGTGCCTTTTCTTTTTATTCTAGTAATATTTCATAACCGAAATGTTTTCTAAATCATTTTTACCATATGCCTCACTTAAAGAAAATTATTTTATAAATGAAGAAAATTTATAAATGAAGAAAATTTTTGTTGCACTATTAAATTATATTGCAAAGTTACATGCAAAGCAATATTATTCTTAGAACTTTCCAGCGCATTATAAAGAAATATTCTACCACTTGTGAAATGATTTTGGTGAATATTATTTTTTTCTAAGAATCTAAAATGTTTTTATAGTCTTAGTGACTTTCTCAAATGTCACCAATCCTAATTTTGTCTCTAAAGTGTGCAAGTAGTGTTGTATTGTCTCTGCAATTTCTGCCTGCTTGAATACACCTATACAAAAATATATATGGGCAACTTAGACTTTCCAGCGCCTCTCAACAAGAGTTCTTGTGCTCTTTGTATTATTTTATTCTAAGTGCCACTTCGTCATATTATTCCTCAACATCATGGAACCACAGTTCATGATTTATGTCTGCTAATTACCTGATGTGTCTTCAAATGCTCTTACCTGCTGTGTCTTCAAATGCTCTTACGTGATGTGTCTTCAAATGCTCATCATTGTTTAGTGCTAAAATCTCCTGATAAAGTCTTCAATTTTATTTTAGTGGTGTGTGTTTCAGGCAAAAAGGCCAATTTGCTGCTACACTGCCATTGTGTCAATCAACCAACCAGTGTGCCACTTAACTTGCAAACTTTTCAGCAAGTAGTTACTTTTTTTCTCAGTGTAATCATCTTTTTAAAATCAAAAACTGATTTTAGAACTTTTAAAGGTATTACATCTGATCATTTGTTATGTAAAAGCAGAACGTTTATATCCTTCATCTGTAAACAAACAAATTTTTTTTTCCTTCAAGCATTTTATTAGCAATATTCATCTGTTTCTTTACAATAGTTTTAGCAAGAATGTTGTATATTTTTGTCTGGTTTACATACTTGCTAATGGTTTAACGGATCGCTATTAGCATTTTTGTAAGTTTTGATGAATTTATATTATGTTTTATGCTTATTTGATTTTCAGATTCGTCATCGGTTTTGTAGATCGCCTTTGACAGTCTTGTAAGTTTCGGTGTTTGTTCAGTTTACAGATCTACTAATCGTTTATAAGGGGGCTATTAGTGTTTTGTGAATTGTAATGAATACATATTAATAGTTTATATTTATTTGATTTACTGGTTTGATAATGGTCTCAAGGTAGTGAGAGGCTATTAACACTTTTGGTAAGTTTTGTAAATATCACCCAAATAATTCATTTATTGTCAATAGCTGATTTTTCTATAGGATATATTATCCTTTTCATTAATGTTATATAAATTTATGATTATAACATGCTTTACATAACGGTGCACTGTGTTTGTTTTCATAATTCTCATAAAATGTGTCATTTGTTTTTAACTTGTCTTTCTTTATGAAAGTTAATGGTTAAATTATTATTTTTTTTTTGAGGATCCTCATCATCTTTTCTTATTTTTTTCTCTCATTTTTGCAAAAAAACCATGGTATATTAAAAGAAAATTTATTGTGTATACTAGAGAAAAATGAATTGAGTATAATTGGAAGAATTTTGTTGAATATTTCAGAAAGAGTTTTATTGAGTATATTTCATGAAAAATATTTTTATTGAATATTTACGGAAATTTTTATTGAGTACTTGCAAGTACATTAAGTATGAAGTATATTACTGAAGAAATGTGTCATTTGTTGTTGGTTAAAACTTATGCATTATTTTGTTATATTTTGAAAGGTTTTTACTAAATCCAACTATTGTGATGAATTTACTTATTTATGACAAAGGAATTTAAATTTTGTTGCAACATGATTTTATGCAATTTTCATATAAATTTTGGGTAATAATTGTTATGCACTTAATATATACTTGTTTATGATATATCAGTATTATGTGCATTATGTTAAATACTTAATTTTATATGATTTGAATTATTACTAATGCAAGGCCTTTTTGAATGAATTTAAAATCCTTCAATGGATTGTTTTTGTGCACATTTATGCTATTTAGAGTTAAATTTATATGCGCTATATTTCAAAAGTCCTAGGCATCAGTCAGAATTTAAAGTATTCTTGGCTTTTTGTTGCTTTAAAATTGCAACTTATTATAATTTAAATATTTATGTCTAGACAAGTCGAAGAAGAAAGATAATTACCGACTCTTCTTTTTATGTTGCTTTACTGTTGCAACTATTTTGGTATGATCTCATTGCTAATTTAAAGAAAATATTAGCTTGTTTTTTTTTTATATACATGATGATATTTGTTTAGAGATCAAGATTAATGGAAGGTATGCCTTTCTTTGCTAAAAAAAAAATGCAATGGGGCTTTTGTATACTATGTTATATTGTATACATTTTGTATAATTTGTGATGAGATTTTTGAACGTACTACAAAGATGTATATTCTTTCGCTTTTTCTTTTTGGTTGCTGCACATCACATCAAATTTCATTAATAATTAATTTACTTTTCATGGCTCTAAATTTATGTAATTGTGTCATTTTACTTTGGCATTTAAAAATTTTGTCTTCCCTTTGTCGAAAAAGGCTTTTACTGTTTTTAACCCTTTTTCTCCTTCTGGTCAGTCAAAATTTTTGTCGGTGAATGGGGGTATTGTGATAAAGATATATCACAGTTTTATCTTTTTTAAGTATTTTATTTTTCAGCTCAACGTATTTCTGTATTTTTATAGCCTTTCCAGTTTAATTGCAGTTCTTTTAAAATGCTATTTATCAGCAGTCGCCCGCCTTGTACGTTGCTTTTTTGGCAAGGCCGTCTCCCCCCCTCATTGTGCTTTGCGTTCGTTGAATCGGCGATGTTGTTTTCTCTGCGAGGCATCTTCGCGTTGGCGCTGCCGCCGAAAGGGGCGTGTCTTTCAAATACAAATTAGAATCGTTCTTTTAATTATTAAATGTTAATTTGTTTCTGATTTGCTCTTTTAATTTTCACGTAATTCCTAATCAACAAATTAGTTTAAATTAATCTTGCTTTAACATTTGTGCACCCCTATTATGGGTATAAATAATAATGTAGCGCATTTTTCCAACAGAATTTTAATAAAAATGATGCTGTAATCTTATGCTAAAAGTCGTATGGTCTGCAGGCCCGCTGGCCTGTGCCAGCGCTCGTATCCTAGAATCGCCGCAGCGCTGATTCTTTGGAGATCTATTTCGCGTTTTCAGTTTTTAATTATTCTATAAAAATGCTGTTGTAAATTTTAAGTTTAATATTTAAAAGTTTTAAATCAACTGGTAATTTAATTATTCTGCATTAATTCTACATCCCTTATTGGATTCTGCCAGAAGGAATATTTTAAAGATTCTTCGAATTTTACGAAATTTGATCAGTACTTTTTAAAGACTTGATGTGCAGTTTTCATCTCATCCTTCCTACTTCTTCAAGAAAATGTAATAAACATTATTGGATCCTAACCTAAACGAGTTCTTATTTCAAGTAGTATGAGTCTCTTATTTTTCAACAAAGATCAAGTAAGACCGTTTAATTTATTTTATATTTTTGATTCTCTTCTTAAGAATTATTGACCTAAAGAACAGATGCACAAATTGTGCAGGGTTAATTGCTATTTTAATCACAACTGCAATATTTAAAAGTTCACTATTACGATATATTCCTTATTCTCCATCCCATCAATATTTATTTATAACACATTTGGCGCCGTTTATTCTTTTATGAAGAGAAAAGTTGAAAATTTTATTTTGTTCTTAAAAATTATTATGAAATTTTGAAGCTCATTTTATGATACAAACAATATTATTTGAAGATTTGATGCTCTATTAATTAATTTATATTAAAAATGAAATATTATTTGAAGAATTGCTGATTTTTATTAAATTTTTGGAAGTTTAAAAAATATTCTTGTGCTGCTGAAATTAAAAAAATTTTCTCCACAGAAGATCGATGTTTGCAATACATCGTTAATTTCGGAACTTTTATTCTCAACTGGCTTGCATATATTTAATAAATTATTTTTAATTGAAAAATGATATTCTAACAGAAATTAATTTTTATTCTGGTATTTTTCCATGAGATTTATTGAATATTTTATGCAAATTTTAATGAAGAATGAAATTTTTAAAAATGAATTTATTCTTTTTAACAAATGAAAATATGGTGCTTTTTTTTATATATAGAAAGTAAAAAATATATATAATTCATGATGAATTAAAATATTTTTTTAAAAAAATGCGAAAATTGTTCTTGTTCTAAGTTTTTGAGAACAAAATTTAAAGAGGCTATGGTTGTTCTTATTCTTGTTTTGGGTTAATTTTTGGTAATTTATTGACACTTTTAAATGAAATTGATATATTTTATGAATATTTAAAAAAATTTATTGAAGCAAATTTTATTGGAATTAAATTTATTGAAGCTATGTTCTCATCATATTACTAATTTTCCTGCACTTATTCTCAATATGAATGAATTGCCTTCATTGAAGCTCAAGTTTTCATGTGATTTTTAGTTGTTTTATCATACATAAATTTTTTGAGTTCTTGGTTGCTTCTACAAAAGTTAAATTACTTATTGCAATAACATTACAAGTTCATTGACTCTCGCCATTTTTCTACAAATATTTAGTATGATTATGATGTGCAAGCAGTCTGTGTTCTTTCTAGAAATTAAAATTCAACAACTTTATTTATATTTTGAAAATATTACACAATAATTTGCATTTTCTGTTCTACATTTTGAGAACTCTGTTTTTTTAATTTCAAGGAATTGTTGCTTCATCCTAATATAAATTTTATATTACACAGCATCTGCATCTTTTTATTGAAATTCTCATACCATTAATCACAAAAAGGAGAATGGTATTATTATTATTTTTTCTTTTTTTGAGAAGTTATAGCCATTACCTAACTGCTGCATATTCTTGCTCCTGAAATAGTTACTGTCTACCTATGCTGCATTTTTAATATTCTACAATCTGAATATATACTGACAACTTCAATAAACTGGTTATTATTATCATCTGACTTTGCTTACCTGGTGGAAGAATCTTCAGAATGTGTTATATCCATTGTTGGCTGATTTTCTCTGCTGTCTGCAAATATGATGGTTCCTGATAGTACAATAATTACTTACCTGTACTCTTTTGCGAGTTGAAGTGACTGTTGATGGTCGCTATTCATATAAGGCAAATATATCCGTGTGATTGCTCCTCGTCAGTCCTCTTCATCTTGTGGAACTTGTTTCTCCCTCATCAATGTTATCTAAAATATTACAAATATACAGCTGTGCCTATTTGCAATAGTTTTCTATCTTTTTCTACCCTCTGTTGCAAAACCCGATTATGGAAGTGTACTGTCATTTATTTTAAAATTCAGTTTCCTAGCATTTATGAAATTGCTGCTTTCTCAAATGGAACTTCTCAAATTTGGAAAAATTATTATTATTATTTGAAAATTTTTGGTATGCTTAAATTATAGTGCCTTTTCTTTTTATTCTAGTAATATTTCATAACCGAAATGTTTTCTAAATCATTTTTACCATATGCCTCACTTAAAGAAAATTATTTTATAAATGAAGAAAATTTATAAATGAAGAAAATTTTTGTTGCACTATTAAATTATATTGCAAAGTTACATGCAAAGCAATATTATTCTTAGAACTTTCCAGCGCATTATAAAGAAATATTCTACCACTTGTGAAATGATTTTGGTGAATATTATTTTTTTCTAAGAATCTAAAATGTTTTTATAGTCTTAGTGACTTTCTCAAATGTCACCAATCCTAATTTTGTCTCTAAAGTGTGCAAGTAGTGTTGTATTGTCTCTGCAATTTCTGCCTGCTTGAATACACCTATACAAAAATATATATGGGCAACTTAGACTTTCCAGCGCCTCTCAACAAGAGTTCTTGTGCTCTTTGTATTATTTTATTCTAAGTGCCACTTCGTCATATTATTCCTCAACATCATGGAACCACAGTTCATGATTTATGTCTGCTAATTACCTGATGTGTCTTCAAATGCTCTTACCTGCTGTGTCTTCAAATGCTCTTACGTGATGTGTCTTCAAATGCTCATCATTGTTTAGTGCTAAAATCTCCTGATAAAGTCTTCAATTTTATTTTAGTGGTGTGTGTTTCAGGCAAAAAGGCCAATTTGCTGCTACACTGCCATTGTGTCAATCAACCAACCAGTGTGCCACTTAACTTGCAAACTTTTCAGCAAGTAGTTACTTTTTTTCTCAGTGTAATCATCTTTTTAAAATCAAAAACTGATTTTAGAACTTTTAAAGGTATTACATCTGATCATTTGTTATGTAAAAGCAGAACGTTTATATCCTTCATCTGTAAACAAACAAATTTTTTTTTCCTTCAAGCATTTTATTAGCAATATTCATCTGTTTCTTTACAATAGTTTTAGCAAGAATGTTGTATATTTTTGTCTGGTTTACATACTTGCTAATGGTTTAACGGATCGCTATTAGCATTTTTGTAAGTTTTGATGAATTTATATTATGTTTTATGCTTATTTGATTTTCAGATTCGTCATCGGTTTTGTAGATCGCCTTTGACAGTCTTGTAAGTTTCGGTGTTTGTTCAGTTTACAGATCTACTAATCGTTTATAAGGGGGCTATTAGTGTTTTGTGAATTGTAATGAATACATATTAATAGTTTATATTTATTTGATTTACTGGTTTGATAATGGTCTCAAGGTAGTGAGAGGCTATTAACACTTTTGGTAAGTTTTGTAAATATCACCCAAATAATTCATTTATTGTCAATAGCTGATTTTTCTATAGGATATATTATCCTTTTCATTAATGTTATATAAATTTATGATTATAACATGCTTTACATAACGGTGCACTGTGTTTGTTTTCATAATTCTCATAAAATGTGTCATTTGTTTTTAACTTGTCTTTCTTTATGAAAGTTAATGGTTAAATTATTATTTTTTTTTTGAGGATCCTCATCATCTTTTCTTATTTTTTTCTCTCATTTTTGCAAAAAAACCATGGTATATTAAAAGAAAATTTATTGTGTATACTAGAGAAAAATGAATTGAGTATAATTGGAAGAATTTTGTTGAATATTTCAGAAAGAGTTTTATTGAGTATATTTCATGAAAAATATTTTTATTGAATATTTACGGAAATTTTTATTGAGTACTTGCAAGTACATTAAGTATGAAGTATATTACTGAAGAAATGTGTCATTTGTTGTTGGTTAAAACTTATGCATTATTTTGTTATATTTTGAAAGGTTTTTACTAAATCCAACTATTGTGATGAATTTACTTATTTATGACAAAGGAATTTAAATTTTGTTGCAACATGATTTTATGCAATTTTCATATAAATTTTGGGTAATAATTGTTATGCACTTAATATATACTTGTTTATGATATATCAGTATTATGTGCATTATGTTAAATACTTAATTTTATATGATTTGAATTATTACTAATGCAAGGCCTTTTTGAATGAATTTAAAATCCTTCAATGGATTGTTTTTGTGCACATTTATGCTATTTAGAGTTAAATTTATATGCGCTATATTTCAAAAGTCCTAGGCATCAGTCAGAATTTAAAGTATTCTTGGCTTTTTGTTGCTTTAAAATTGCAACTTATTATAATTTAAATATTTATGTCTAGACAAGTCGAAGAAGAAAGATAATTACCGACTCTTCTTTTTATGTTGCTTTACTGTTGCAACTATTTTGGTATGATCTCATTGCTAATTTAAAGAAAATATTAGCTTGTTTTTTTTTTATATACATGATGATATTTGTTTAGAGATCAAGATTAATGGAAGGTATGCCTTTCTTTGCTAAAAAAAAAATGCAATGGGGCTTTTGTATACTATGTTATATTGTATACATTTTGTATAATTTGTGATGAGATTTTTGAACGTACTACAAAGATGTATATTCTTTCTCTTTTTCTTTTTGGTTGCTGCACATCACATCAAATTTCATTAATAATTAATTTACTTTTCATGGCTCTAAATTTATGTAATTGTGTCATTTTACTTTGGCATTTAAAAATTTTGTCTTCCCTTTGTCGAAAAAGGCTTTTACTGTTTTTAACCCTTTTTCTCCTTCTGGTCAGTCAAAATTTTTGTCGGTGAATGGGGGTATTGTGATAAAGATATATCACAGTTTTATCTTTTTTAAGTATTTTATTTTTCAGCTCAACGTATTTCTGTATTTTTATAGCCTTTCCAGTTTAATTGCAGTTCTTTTAAAATGCTATTTATCAGCAGTCGCCCGCCTTGTACGTTGCTTTTTTGGCAAGGCCGTCTCCCCCCCTCATTGTGCTTTGCGTTCGTTGAATCGGCGATGTTGTTTTCTCTGCGAGGCATCTTCGCGTTGGCGCTGCCGCCGAAAGGGGCGTGTCTTTCAAATACAAATTAGAATCGTTCTTTTAATTATTAAATGTTAATTTGTTTCTGATTTGCTCTTTTAATTTTCACGTAATTCCTAATCAACAAATTAGTTTAAATTAATCTTGCTTTAACATTTGTGCACCCCTATTATGGGTATAAATAATAATGTAGCGCATTTTTCCAACAGAATTTTAATAAAAATGATGCTGTAATCTTATGCTAAAAGTCGTATGGTCTGGAGGCCCGCTGGCCTGTGCCAGCGCTCGTATCCTAGAATCGCCGCAGCGCTGATTCTTTGGAGATCTATTTCGCGTTTTCAGTTTTTAATTATTCTATAAAAATGCTGTTGTAAATTTTAAGTTTAATATTTAAAAGTTTTAAATCAACTGGTAATTTAATTATTCTGCATTAATTCTACATCCCTTATTGGATTCTGCCAGAAGGAATATTTTAAAGATTCTTCGAATTTTACGAAATTTGATCAGTACTTTTTAAAGACTTGATGTGCAGTTTTCATCTCATCCTTCCTACGTCTTCAAGAAAATGTAATAAACATTATTGGATCCTAACCTAAACGAGTTCTTATTTCAAGTAGTATGAGTCTCTTATTTTTCAACAAAGACCAAGTAAGACCGTTTAATTTATTTTATATTTTTGATTCTCTTCTTAAGAATTATTGACCTAAAGAACAGATGCACAAATTGTGCAGGGTTAATTGCTATTTTAATCACAACTGCAATATTTAAAAGTTCACTATTACGATATATTCCTTATTCTCCATCCCATCAATATTTATTTATAACACAGTGTTGCCATTTGAAATTTTCGAAATTTTGTCACTGTAACCGTAACTGTTAGAATTTAACTGTTGTTTTTCACATGGTTCTTGAGCGCATAGCTCAAAATAGTTTAAGCCAGAATTTCATTCCGTTTCTGTGAACGGTATGACAGTTATGGGCTCATATATCGGGATAGTTTATTTATAATCACCCTGTATTTCACACAAAGCAAGGTAAGTCTATTAAAAATATCTTTATTTTTGTAAGAGTAAGCAATAGTAAACTTCAGTAAACAAAAGTAAACTTCATATGATAGTATGTATATTTGAAAAAATATATTATAAAATAAATTACCCTGTATATTTGAATAAATAGATGGATTGCGACCATAATTTGCTATACAAAAAGTTTAGTGTGTGAGATCTTTACAGAGATTAATTCAGTAGATTATACAAAAATATCTCGAAAAATAAATATTATTTCAATACCATAAAACAATTTTCAATATTGAACGAATATAAGCTGCTAGGATGTGTAATTTTCAGATTCTAACTTGAAGCATTTTATTTTAATAAAGCAATAATTACTTGAATTTTCTAGAAATGTTTGCACTTAAATTTTATTTTTATGCTAATCTGCAGCATTTCATCAATATTAGTATACTAACAGGTATATTTTAAATTTCTTGAAGTAATTTTTATTTTTCTAATATCACAACTGAAAAAAAAAATACTAACACTGAATTATCTGTAAATGACAACATTTGAATTTTATTCAGATGTTAAAATGTTTATACAAGGGATACAATTTTCCAGTGTCTATCAATATATGGAAATCCATTTAAATTACATTTGATGTAAAAAAAAAAACATATATGTTATTCAAGCTACATTTTCAATTCCTTCCTTAAATATTCCATCAGAACAGAATGTTTTCTTTTGAATATTATTTTTCGCACCGGAAGAATCTTTTTTATTAAAGTTAAATTTCCATTTTTATCGAAGTTTTGCAAGGAAGTATGTTTTGCGATGATAACATTTGACGGTTGAAAATGCATAAAAAAAGCAATAACACGTAATGTATAAATGATTTATGAAAAACAAGCAGCGAGTAGGAATAGTTATATTATCAAGGATCGTACAGTTCCTATTTTGAATATTATTATTTCAGGATAGCCTTATTTAATAGAAAAAACTATCTCATTAAAATTGCCTAAGGTTTTTAATTGGAACCGTGCGAGCTTTGCTACTATATTTTTTCTCCAACTTTTCACATATTATATTAATTCATATTATATTACTATATATTATATTAATTTAAAGTTTATAATGATTTCTCAATGGTTCTACATTCCAAAATATTTTAAGCGATTTTTATAAGTTTCAAGTTACATTACGATTTCTGAAAATTTTAAATTTTAATGTTCTTTGGGTTATTAATCGACGAAAATATGAATGGTGTTTGCATCTTATCAAACACTATGATGGGTTCGATATATTTTAATATTCAATCCTTTTAATTATCACAAAATTTATTTACACACTTATAAAATACAGTTATGGGACATTCGACGAGATGTTGATATAGACAATTATTTACATATGTACAAATTCTAGATTAACTTTACCTTGATTCTGATCATCGTACTATATCCAATAAAAGATTATCCTAAATTATTTTCTTCTAGTTACACTTCATTCCATGCCGTCATTCTTTTTCTGATAATTAGACGGTATTCTTTTAATTCACATTCGTAGCTACACCTCACAAAATATTCTTAATTAACTACACAACAAAAAACAGATGCCAATTTCTTTTCCCTAAATTTTAACTTCTTCTGGAGATAATAAAATGTAAAAAGAAGGTAAAAGAAAAAACAACTACGTTGCTATAGCAACGAGCCGCAATTAACAAATAAAATAAAATACAAAAGAAACAATTTTATCGGCGTCAGCTAAAGTCGTCTGCATAAATAAAAATATTAATTCACCGATTCCTAACAAATGGTTTCATGAATGTAGATTTGAACATACAGTTACATACATTATATTTGATTCAAAAGTAAACTTGTGTGGTATGCAATATACATATTGTTTCCTTTCCGCCAAAAGCGATAGTTATTGCTTCAGTAACATTTTTCAGATTGGAAAAATGTTTATTGTGTTTCCATTTTTATGGAATTTCTGAAAGAAATATTATACACCACTGAGACATTAAATCGATGAGGTTATCAAACAGGGATTGGAGCACTTTCTCTCATTCTTGTACAGCCAAATTCCACTAGAGAGACATATGATAGAACGAAAATTTCTTTAGAACGAAATATTTAGGGTTGCCTTGAAAATCTTTATACCCGAATATTAAGTCTATTAGTAAGAGATTTGATTACAGCGATCAACTTTTTATGGTCCCGTGGAGTTCGCTCTAATGGGATTCGACTGTATAAGATAGTGTTCCAGCTGCTGAGATGTATCTGAAGGTGAGAAGCAACCAGCAATACTTCTTCCAAGAATGTCTCAATTATGTTTGTTTGGATTCATGTCTTGGAAGAATATTTGCCAATATATTCAAAACTTCTTCGTTTTTTTTTTTTTTTTTTTTTTTTTTTTTTTTTTTTTTTTTCCAAAAATTTCTTATTATCTGAGCACAATGTGCTCTGATGTTATCGTCCATAAGAAAGAATTCATCCCTAATTACTGGAACAGAATAACAATGATTTTGAGGATTTCATCCCGTTATCTCTTGTGAGTGATTCGTTACGGGTAATATACAGGTTTGCACGATCATTGATAGAGATAACAGCCCACACCATCCTTCCGATTTCTTCAAATAGGACAGACTCGTGCGTTTCTGACGCTTATCACTCTGGAATGTATCTTCTATGCAGAAATCTCCACCAGAGTTTCCAGAACTCATTCTTTAGACCGATTGCATTGGACAGTAATTTTTTTTCTTCATTTTTTTCGTATTATTGATGTAGGTTATCGTGGATTGAAATTCACGTAGGCTTCTAAAGCATCACTGTTAACTTGATGTAGCATTACATTCCGGTACTCTCTCTTTAGAACGTTTATGTCATCCAGAAACCTCCACCAAAGTTTCCAAATTTGCATTTTTTTAGGTCGATTGCATTGGTTCGTAAAATTGATCTTTATGTTTTTTGCATTATCGATGGAGGTTAGCGTCGATTGAAATTCACATAGGCACTCCTAAAGCATCAGCATTGACTTTATGCAACGGTATTCTGGTGCTCCCCACTCTTGAATGGCTCTGCCATCCAGAAATCTACACGAGAATTTCCGAAATCGCATGCTTTAGGCCTATTGCATTTGTTAGTAAAATTGACCTTTATGTGTTTCGCATTATCGATGGATGTTAGCGTGGATCGACATTCGCATTGGCACTCCTAAAGCACAGGTCTGATTACCAACGGGGCAAATTTCCACCAGTAAAACTGAATAGAAAATTTGGTTTTATTCATGACAGTAATTTTCAATGAATATGGCGTTTAAACAAGGAAAAAAAAATTATTAAAATTTACTGGTAGAAGTTTGCCCCGTTGGTAATCAGACCCTGCTAAAGCATCAGCGTTGACTTGATGCAATATTATTCTGGTGCTCTCCACTCTGGAATGGTTCTGCTATGCAGAAATCTCCACGAGAATTTGTAAAATTACATTCTTTAGGCCGACTGCATTGGTTAGTAAAATTGATCTTTAAGCTTTTCGCATTATCGATGGAGGTTAGTGTGTATCGAAATTAACACAGTCATTCCTAAATCATCAGCGGTGACATGGTGCAGCATTATTCCGAATCCTACATTCTTTCCATATTCCTCTTATGTCAGATTGTACACAGCGGGACTTGTCCGTAAGAAGTAAAGCTGAGACGAAATTGTTTTAAATACTTACAAAATGGAATTACAATTTAATCCTGAAATAACGGATATTGATGATGTTTCGACAAAAAGTTTTTCGCATTATCGATAGAGGTTAGTGTGTATCGAAATTAACACAGTCATTCCTAAATCAACAGCGATGACATGATGCAGCATTATTCCTAATCCTACATTCTTTCCATATTCCTCTTATTTCAGATTTTACACAGCGGGACTTGTCCGTAAGAAGTAAAGCTGAGACAAAATTATTTTAAATACTTATAAAATGGAATTACAATTTAATCCTGAAATAACGGATATTGATGATGTTTCGACAAAAAGTTTTTCGCATTATCGATGGAGGTTAGTGTGTATCGAAATTAACACAGTCATTCCTAAATCAACAGCGGTGACATTATGCAGCATTATTCCTAATCCTACATTCTTTCCATATTCCTCTTATGTCAGATTGTACACAGCGGGACTTGTCCGTAAGAAGTAAAGCTGAGACAAAATTATTTTAAATACTTATAAAATGGAATTACTATTTAATCCTGAAATAACGGATATTGATGATGTTTCGACAAAAAGTTTTTCGCATTATCGATGGAGGTTAGTGTGTATCGAAATTAACACAGTCATTCCTAAATCAACAGCGGTGACATGATGCAGCATTATTCCTAATCCTACATTCTTTCCATATTCCTCTTATGTCAGATTGTACACAGCGGAACTTGTCCGTAAGAAGTAAAGCTGAAACGAAATTATTTTAAATGCTTATAAAATGGAATTACAATTTAATCCTGAAATAACGGATATTGATGATGTTTCGACAAAAAGTTTTTCGCATTATCGATGGAGGTTAGTGTGTATCGAAATTAACACAGTCATTCCTAAATCAACAGCGGTGACATGATGCAGCATTATTCCTAATCCTACATTCTTTCCATATTCCTCTTATGTCAGATTGTACACAGCGGGACTTGTCCGTAAGAAGTAAAGCTGAAACGAAATTATTTTAAATGCTTATAAAATGGAATTACTATTTAATCCTGAAATAACGGATATTGATGATGTTTCGACAAAAAGTTTTTCGCATTATCGATGGAGGTTAGTGTGTATCGAAATTAACACAGTCATTCCTAAATCAACAGCGGTGACATGATGCAGCATTATTCCTAATCCTACATTCTTTCCATATTCCTCTTATGTCAGATTGTACACAGCGGGACTTGTCCGTAAGAAGTAAAGCTGAAACGAAATTATTTTAAATGCTTATAAAATGGAATTACAATTTAATCCTGAAATAACGGATATTGATGATGTTTCGACAAAAAGTTTTTCGCATTATCGATGGAGGTTAGTGTGTATCGAAATTAACACAGCCATTCCTAAATCATCAGCGGTGACATGATGCAGATTTATTCCTAATCCTACATTCTTTCCATATTCCTCTTATGTCAGATTGTACACAGCGGGACTTGTCCGTAAGAAGTAAAGCTGAAACGAAATTATTTTAACCCTTTCCGGCACAGTGGTCCCACTCCGGGCACACCTAATTTTAATTCCAAACTTGCAAACGGCACCAAGCATGTTTTAATAAAATTTTGTTTCTACAATGAAAGCCTAAAATAAGGAGTTCTTATTTTCTAAAAAAGTTGTTTGTAAATTCCGGTGTCAGTCAGTAATTTCTCATTTTACGAACAGAATTTGTTTGTGCCGGAAAGGGTTAAATACTTATAAAATGGTATTACAATTTAATGATGAAATAGCGGACATTGATGATGTTTCGACAAAAAGTTCATCAAAAAGTTCAAATGAACACACAATAATGTCAATTCACAAACTGAATAACTATATTATTTGTGAATTTTGTAATTTGTATCAATTAATTGTAATTGTTAATTTGTAATTTGTATCAATTAATTGTAATTGTTAATTTGTAATTTGTATCAATTAATTGTAATTGTTAATTTGTAATTTTTATCAATTAATTGTAATTGTTAATTTGTAATTTGTATCAATTAATTGTAATTGTTTATTTGAAATTTGTATCAATTAATTGTAATTGTTTATTTGAAATTTGTATCAATTAATTGTAATTGTTAATTTGAATAGTTAAAATTTAAACATTAAATATGTGTCAAAAAAGTTTATTTTATTTTATTTTTTTGTGGGGATTGGGGGGGGGGGTTGGGGGAAATAACTATTTATTTTTATAAAATTGCCACATTAGCGAAAAAAGCAAAAAACTGAAACTCCATGGCGTAAATTGGCAACGCTTATATTTATTTAAATTCTTTCTAAATTTTGAGTGAAATTTGAGGCTTAATTTCAAAATTGGGTTTTATACTTTTATACGGCAGGCATTTTTAGAAGTTTGTATTAGAAGTAATTATTATTTTCATAAAAGTTTAACAATAATATAATATTTTAAATTTTCTGAAAGTTTTATAATTTTTATTTTTATTTGGATGTTCATTTAAGAAAATATTCATGTAAAAAAATACTTAAAAAATATTTATTTAAAGGATAAGGTTCGCTAAATGTCGATCACGTTGTAAAATTCAGTTAAATCATGTTTGATGGAAAAACAAATTTATGTGACATACAATTTACATTTTCAAGATTTATTTCTTTCCTATATATTCCACCAAAACAGAATGTTTTTCTTTTAACATTTGTTTTTGAACAGGAAGAATATGTTGAACGAAATTTCCATTTTTATCGACGTTCTGCCAGGAAATATGTTTATCTAACAGGATATTAATGTTTGGCGAGTTGAATTTAAATAATACAAATAATAATAAGTTTACGAGATACGTAAATTTTAGGTGTAGTGTTTTCCCTTTCGGGAATAACGAAATTTAAAAATCGGCCAATTTAACTTGATTTTATTTTGCATTAACAATTATTTTTGTTATTATCTGATGTAGTAATGATAGTACCAGCAGGGAAGACCGAGCTATCCTCGGTTAAAATTAGCTTGACACATAGTTACCCCCAAAATGACCAACTAATGAAATTTTCTCGAATATGTGACCCATCCCAATGATCTTCTCTTACTTCAAAACGGAAAGATAAAAAATTAGCCAAAATCGTTAGAGCCGTTTTTTAGATAAAATTAGCTTGCACCGTAGTGACCTAAAAAATGACCCACTAATTGAATTTTCTCGAACATCTGACTTAGTCCAATGGACTGCTGACGCGCGAACGTGGTGCGTATATGACATCTGTGTCAAAAAAATTGTTTGTTTGAAAGATGAGTTACATTAAAAAATGTATAGATTCTGAAATAACTTCAGTGAAAATTACTTTAACAGCCGAATACTTCAATCTATTAGAGTAAATATACACAGGAGATTCTTTCAATATGAGTCATAAAAATATTAAACCATGGAGGTAATCATTCGCAAAGCAAGATCTCCATGGTTACTTTTGCAACGCTATCTGGTGTAGAAAAAAAAATCGCATTTGTAAACGGGGCCTACGTAATAATAAACAAGTTGGAAATTGTACGTCAAACGTGACAAATGAGGTACGTTCGTACTATAGATAGTTATATAAATATTCAGATCTTGATTATTTTTAATTCTGTGAAATGAATTATATCGTCTGCAGATTCATTTGTGTAATAAAATAAGTATCCCTGTCGCTTGACGATTAAACAAACTTCGAAAGCTCCTATAACAAAAAAGCACCGATTTAAAAAAAAAATCAAATTTTTGAATAAATGTTTTTATTAATATTTTCTAAAGTTTTGATTAGATTTTTATAAAATTTGACAAAATTCTGCAAAGATAATATATTTTAAATTTCAAACCATTCGGTTGGGTAGTTTTTACGTTGTTATATGCGGACGGACAGACAGACGGACGGAGCAGACGACGACAATAGGTGCAACGTATTTATATAATTACGTAAGCACCTAAAAAAAGGCATGCTCTTTTCACTCATAGCAGACGTCATGATTCATTTCACTGAAATAATAAAGATGATTTTTTTACATTGTGAAACTAGTTATAAAACAAACGCACCTCATATGTCACGTTTAACGTACAATTTCCAACTTGTATATAATTATTATCGAACTATTATATATAATAATATTATAATTTAATAAGGCACTGCGCAATTAAAAAAGTTTGCGCAGGGGTTTGCAACAACACAATCACGGGTTGCAGAGCTACTACTATTTCAAAATAGCAATCTTCACTTTGTTTAACTGCAGAATTTTCGTCATTAAATATGACTATATTAATATTCGAAAATACTGGTGCTCTGCGTCCAGTTATTGAGTTTTCGAAAACACTTGGTCCAGAGGGACGTAATTACTGCGGATTGATCGAAGGCGTTTTTATTGAGTTTTTAGGTTATGGTATATACAGAGCGTTTCAAAAAGGTGAAAAACCGATTTAATGTTTTACCTATTGGACATAAGTAGGCCATGTAAATTGCAGATTATGTTAATGGCATTTTTTCGCCCATTCATTTTCAGTACGAGCCTTCTAGGCAAAATTGACCAGTTATATATATTTTGCTTTTGCTACAACAAGATCATTATTAGAAACTTTTTACCTGTGCCATTAAAATTAGAAGTTATTATAATGATAAAAAAAACTAAATTGTTACAATGATGAAAGGATATTTCTTTAGTGAAAATAGGAGGCGTGTACAAATTGATGATGGCTTTTTTTTACGTAAAAAGTATGTTAACAACATTGAAAATATTGCATCAGAAATACATATTATGTATGTCAATTGCAATAATTGTCTTTATAATTAATTTTCTTCTTCTTCTTCTTCTTCTTTAAAAAAAAAAAAAAAAAAAAAAAAAAAGTATGCGTGTAAACCAAATGTTAGAGATAAGTAGAAGCCATTTACTCATAGGCTTTATTAATTGCCGTCGTCTTTCTGAATTTTTAATGTTCTTGGTTTTACAGCGCTTTTGGATACATTGCATTTTTGCTGGTCTCCCAGGAGGCGTGATGTTATGCTACGCTGAGACAAACGTATTGTGCTACTATGATTTGTACCAATACACTTCAAAAGCTACTCACTTACAAACATTAAGGGACACACACAGAAAAAAACCTTTTTATTTCAGAAATGCATCCATACATCTTTGAAACCAATTAGAAATTTCCACACATCTTAGAAACTTAATAGAAATTTCCATATATCTTACAAACTTACCTCTTACTGTAATTTCTAATTGGTTCTCCTCATATAGTTTCTGAAGATTAATCAGTCAAAAAAAAAAAAAAAAAAAAAATCCGCTTTTACAATCATATTTGCGCAACACATTAACTTTAAAATTCGCTTTAAAAAATTAATCATGCGTATTTTCCGGCTTTCTAATTTTAAACAAAATTTACAGTTTTTTTTGCTTTATTCATTATTTTTCATAAGCTTTTGTATAATTATTTAAAAAAATATTTCCAAAGATAGATATTTCCAAACATACCTCGAATGATTAAAACAAATTTTAGTTCAACCTTTCACCGTGAGGGGCCACATTCTGTTCTAAACAAACCTCTTTCCGAACAAACCTCCGTAACGGGGTCTCGCTGCCTACGGCACCGTATACGCACTGTAAAAATAAATTAGTTCCCCCTTCCACCGCCAGGGTGCGTCATATCTATGTACCTTTAACTTTAACGCGATATTTAAATTACGACCGAACGCCCTTACACTCAAAATTTAACCAATGACCTTTAACAAAGATTGTACGATGTAATTTGACTACCTATCAGCTCACACTTAAAAAAAAAAATCTATATCGTAAATCACAAATGTGTCCGTCAGTAAAGTTGATGTCATAACGATGCGGACAAGAATGAGGTTAAAATTCATAAGTTACAACAATGGAGCTTTAACATTCACAGCTATCGGTAACTTTTAAAACAGAAACAAAATGGCGCGTTTTTTGGCTTGACTTTATTTTCTTTCCTTTTCAGAAAGTAGCTAGTTTTTTCCAAAATTTAAGAAAAAATACTGGCTGAAAAAAGAATTAAAAAAAAAAAAAGAATTTAAATTTAAGAAAAAATACTTTTCTGCATCCAAAAATTCTATTTTTGGATGCAGAAAAATTTTCTACATATCTGTGGCGAGTTTTAAATTGATACTTCAAATACTTTTCATAATATTCGCAAATTAGAAAAAACAAACTACTCGTTGCCATCGGCAAAACACAAATAACCACTTTTTCGGCGCCACGTACTTAAGCGTTTTATATATGGATGTTCAGAAGTTCAGAAGAACTAACTGTACACATTTTCATCAGCAACAAACACCTCTAATGTCAGCTGAAGAAAGAACTTATATTTCTTGTCATTTTTCAATAGACATTGAGGACTGATTCTTCCATCTTACAAACGAGTGTAAGTTAAATGGTATACGTGGGCATACTCTACACTTATACTATACAAAAGTTACAATAAGAATAATAATATTAATAAAATTGGTCATTTTCTATTATCAGGAGTTATAAGTTAACGTTTTTAAGATAATATAACCATAGTTATATGGTTATCAAACATCAGCTTTTTTAACACTTTTCAACGTAGTTGAAAAGTGTTTATGAATTCGGTTTTTCTGTCTATCTGGTCGTCTGTCCGTGCTCTAACTCGCGTAGAAAACGAAGTGTGTAGCATTTACGGTTATTTTACAGGGACACTCAAAAGAATTCCTTAACGTTACGGTCATGGGGAAAAACAGTTTGCGACGTATTTTAATGATGTTACACTATTTTAAACATATTAAAATTGATACATATAATTGAGGTGCGCTACAAGGCGCTTACTATAGAATATGTTATGTACAGACTGTATCGTGCATTTACAGGGACACTCAAAAGAATCTGGTTACAGTACTGTCTATGAACGATAATTGCTGGAAGTGCGTTTTCAATTGTGATAATCGTTTTTATATGTAATTGATTTTTTGAATAATTATTGGTGCATATAAATTCAATAGATCATATACAGGGCTGTTCAAAAGTTCTCACGTGCATTTTCGTTTATTGACGAAAACTGCTGAAGGGGAATTTTCAATTGTGCTATATGATTCGTAATTGAAGTGCATTTTAACATACTGTGCAGTATACATACGAATCTATACACCATATACAGGGCTGCACAAAAGAATTCAAATATTTTGTTTGACTATTGGTAGTAACTGCTGAAATTGGGTTTTCAAATATGTTATGCGTTTTTTAAATTGTTTACTTAGTATAAATTCGTCAAGGCATCGTCACCTAGATGCAACTGCAGGAAAAGACATTACATTACATCCTTACATTATATCCTAGATTGTACCCTGACTGCCCACCATCACATTAGAAAGCCATCACAAATGAATCTGTCGGCCTGGTTTGCCTACGTGATGAAACAACCAAAACTGTTAAAAAATAGTTTGTATGTTTCTGCTAGAACGCAATCAATACTTATTCATGCCGCCTCCATTGGACTTACTGGAGGTTGAGGATGAAGTGGACTTCTAATATGTATAAGGCCCTTTACACACTACATAAACTCTAACCTTAACAATTTAGTTATTCTTAATGGCATTATACAGTCTTATTTAGTATTTTTATCATAATTTGTCATTCTGTACTCTAGTATTATTATTCATTCATTATTGTTCATTTAGTACTTACTTCTATCCATTATTATTATCTACTTCAGCATCTTACAGTATTATTACATGGTAGTATTATTGATCAGTATCACATAGTAGTATTTAGTACTGCTAAGTAGGATTGGTAAATTGTATTTTCAGAATTTGTATTTTTGGAGTATTGTATTTTTAGAATTTGTATTTTAGTATTACATAGTATAATTATTGCTCAATATCACAAAGTATAATTTAGTAAGGCTCAGTATAATTCGGTAAACAAACCTGCTGCGCGGGGCTAGTTGAGCTTAAGCCGAAGGGTAGGCCTCCCCACCCGGTTTGACCTAGACCTTGTTTACTTAGTAAACTGGGAAGTTTTGTTACAGTGTTCTGAATGCGTTGGAAAGTGTTTCATAATCTGTTCTAGAGGCATGATTTTTTATTCTTTTTTTGGCACTATTTACTTTTATACTTGTCTTTGATTTTGTACTGTTTATTCACTCTTTCAAACTAAGTCAATGAGTATTTTGTCTCCTTGAAAAAAAAATCGTAACAATATCTCTTATTTAGATATTTCGATCAGATATTCTTAAACATCAATAAGATTTTCCAAAGAGATAATTCTGAAGATCAATCAGTATATTTGATCATCAGTGTATACGTTTACTAACAAATTTAAAGTGGCTCACTTACTTATCTGTATTTTGGAAATAGATTTGGTTATAATTTAATGATTTATCTAAAAGTAACTTTCTGCATTATTAAATACTGTTTAATTCAACGTTGTGAACAAGGGATTAAAGTTTCCTCTTTGGGTTAATCCCTTTACTGAACTGCATCTTTTATCAATATTACATCATAAATATCTGTAAATGACTTTTGATAAAATGTAACAGTAATTTATCATTTCCGTTGAAACATTATAATTGTAAATCTTGCATATTCGTACCATATATTTTCTACAAAATCTGTAAATTTATTTGATCTTTCATTGTAATTCTTAGTGTATACATGGTGTTTTGATTCCAAATATGTTAGTTCTACAATCAGAATAGCTAGTGAATGAATGTTCTGTGCTTTGTGAATTCTGAAGCTACGGGAAAGGTTTCCGAAATTATGGGTGAGTTTGAATTTTTACGAATTTTCAATAAATTTTGATTAACAATTTTGTGCATCAGTAAAAAGGTTCTGAGCAATTTTAAATGTAGACAACATTGAAATAATGTGAAAACATTAAAAAAAATGTAAAATAATAATGAAAAAATAAAAGCTATGTTACATCAAGTAGGGGAAAGTAGCCTAAAATGATCCTAACGGGCAAAACGATCCACATATGTTTTCTTCCAGACAGGTCACGCTATCTACAGTGTAACACATAAACTAGTTGTGCCAAGTGAAGAAGAAGCAGTGGGGGTATTGTACAGAAATATGATTAGGTTTACTTAATGGAGTATGTTTTTAGATGTGAATTACACTTATGTATTGTCATAATTATTTTTATATCCTTTATTTTGCTGATAAAAAACAATTTACAATTATTTTTAAATGAAGAATCATTTTGTCCTTTGGTGAGAGTAAAATGATCCTTTGGACACTTTTAAAAAAATCTATTTTTTTCATTACTCAATTTACGTTTAAATATTATTAAAATATGTTTATAATGCGAAGAATAGTGCAAAACATACTAGCAAAGGACCAAAGTTTTATTTAAACAGTTATGTTATTTTACACAAGTTTTTCTCTTAAATGGATCATTTTAGGCCACCTTCCCCTAACTATGGTACATATATTTTTAATAAGTTTGAAATTAATTAAAAATGCATACAAGGATTGCACAGCATGCCTAGCGTGAAATTATATTTAAAAGAATCGTGTCAAAGAAGAACATTGAAATATTAGATTTATAAAAGTAGATAAAAATATAAAATAACTACATCTTTTAATTACTGTGCATTTTACCAGTCTGGTACATAATATTGGCTGTAAAAGCACATAACTGCTTCACAACATTGTCAGAAAAGTGTATTTCATTAGAAATATTTTCTTCATTTGATAACGTTAAAAATATCAGTTTTGCAAGAATATCAAGAAATAACTAGTCGGATGTGCCAATCCCAAAACTTTCTTCTATCTCACACAGGTTTCGTATACACTAAAAAGAATCAGCAACCAATTTATATCAAGGTCTAACTGAAACTCAAGTTTTATTAAATTCTGTGCATTAGTTCTTGAGACAGGACTGTTGCTAAAATCGTGTAAATCCTGAAAAATGAAGCATAGAAGCGCCACCTGATGGGAGATTGAGACCAAAATCTAATCCACAACCGAATCTGAAGTTTGATGAAAATCCGTGCATTAGTTCTTGAGATATAGGGGAGACAGGGGCAAGATGAAGAGTGGGGCAAGATAACGAATGTCTTAATTTTTCCGTTTTCCGCTAGGTGGCAGCATCAACCGGACACTACTGGCTCTCCTATCGGCCGTTCGTTAAACAATACTATAGAGACTCTGAAATCGCCATTTTTGTGTCAGTTGTGAAGCTTTGTTTGTTTTCCGCTGCTACGTTATAACTTTTATGCGTGTGTAAATAAGCTCTGCTACAGATACAGGTAAGATATATCGTTTCTCTTTAATATTTATGAGTAACTTAGTTTAAATACTACCTATTACCATGAATAAATGTCAATTAATCGCCTTCCTTCATGGCAATGAAAACGAATGTTTTTAAACAGGCAGTCCGGGGCAAGATGACGAGCTCGTCATCTGGCCCTGTGTTTCGGAATTTATTAAACTAACTATGTTGTTCATTCTATTTAAATCCTGTAAACGCTTGTTTGTCTGTATGTTTGTTCGCACGACCTTTCGCTTCTATCTCCTCTGGGACTAAGGGGCGCATGGGATCGGGGGAGGTGTCGTTCCAAAGGGGGCGACCAGAGGAAGACATTTTTGCCATCCGCTAAGCCCCCCTACCCTCCCGAAAGAAAAACCCTATCGGGGTCCGTATCTCCACTTCCAAGCGTCCGATCGGTACGAGGAGAGTACTGTTCGACGGGGTCAAGACCTCCCCCCTCCCCCGCTGGTCCCCCTCCTCCCAAAAAATTTAAAAAGCGTTTAAGGCCAACTTCCGGCATGGTGACCCACCAACAGAAGAATGGATCCAGTGCTGTAAATGCCAAGAGTGGTGGCATGAAGAATGTTCCAATTATGAAAATGGCATTTTTATTTGTGACTATTGTTAGCTGCACAACTAAACACTTCAAAATTACGTTACAATCAATGCATTATGCTTAGTTTGATACTTTGTAAGATGTAAAAACACAGTTATCATTTGTTAAACCATGTAACATATTCAAAAGATAAAATATGTTCAATCTTTTTCAGTGTTGTCATCTTGCCCCAGTGCTGGGGCAAGATGAAGATTTGTTAATGTTATGAAAAAATAAAATTATCCTTTATTTTTTTATTTGAAAAATTAAATGGTAATGTATTTAATACTACAAAGGTATACTCTATCAGTTCATGTAAAATTAATTTTACTATTACTTCAAAATAAATTAATAAACAACAAAAATTGTTAACATAGTCATCTTGCCCCGGTCTTCCCTAGTTATAGTGATAATAATGAAAAAAGTAACATAGCAGAGCCACTTGTTGGGCTATTTATACTAAAACGCCAGAAGCATCTATTTATGTCAAGGTCTAACAGAATCTGAAGATTGATGAAATTCCGTTCATTAATGCTTGAGATATAGCTATCGTAAAAATCATGAAAAAAGTTGTATAGCAGCGCCACCTCTTGTGATAGCTACACCAAAGCAAAATCAGCGTCTATTTATGTCAAGATCTAACTGAATCTGAAGTTTGATGAAAATAAGTGCATTAGTTCTTGAGATAGAGCTATTGCAGAAATCGCGAAAAATGCAGCATAGCAGCGCCACTTGTTGGGAGATTTTCACCAAAAACTAATCAGCACCAATTTATATCAGGTACTAACTGAATATAAAGTTTTATTAAATTTCGTTCAATAGTTCTTGAGATAGAGCGCCCACAAAATTTTTGTCACAGACAGACAGACTCACAGACAGACATTTTCTAAAAACTGTCAAATCGTGTTCAGGACCTTCTAAAACGTAATCCACAACAACTTATATAGTTTTATTAAATTTCGTGCATTAGTTCTTGAGATAGAGCGGCTTCAAAACTTTTGTCACATACAGACAGACAGACAGACTCACAGACTCACAGACAGACATTTTCTAAAAACAGTCAAATCGTGTTCAGGACCTTCTAAAACGTACAAATCCGTCGAAAACCGGAAGTCGAAAATTTTCATGAATCCAGTACCTTCTTCTTGTAAAGATAGAAGAAAGTAAAAAAATAAGACTATAAATAGAGAAAATTATTTTTGCAGCCTATAATTTCAAAAAGAAAATAACTTGTTATTTTTTATGAAGAGTAATTTTTTATATGTACTGCCACTGAAGTTTAATGGCTTAATTTTATATATTTTCTCTAAAAAAATATTTTTTTTTTAATCACACTTATGTTAAGGAAAATGTAACCTTCTTGTCTGTAATAAAACTGGAAAAAAGAAGAAATCAAAATTTGAATTTTAATAATACATATAAATGGCATTTATATGTATTATTATTTATTAATTCATATTTTGTGATTTATCTTTTTGTCATCATACATAATCTGGGATTCTTTTTTTGTATCAGCAAAGGACCTTGCAGTATTAAACTTTCAAAGACAGAGAAAATAAAAATTAACTGTCACGCTAGATATTTTAAATTATGCCACGCTTTCGAAATTTGATCTGATGTATTTATTAATGTTACGTTAAGATTGTTTTACAACAGCATGCAGTATTGCATTGCAATCTCTTGTGCAATCAGATAATTTTGAAATATCAGATTGTTAGAAATATATAAATATTTTAGAAGCGTTTATTTTTAATACAAGAATGGGAATTAATTATTTTTTACAAGAGGAGTTTGCATTACTGACATTGTAGAGTACAGCCTTATGATTTGTTAGAAAAGTCATTTTACTTTCTTGTTTATTTTCTTTAAAAAATAATCGTATGGCATGCAGAATGACGCATAATTCTCGCTAACAAACGTAAAAAAAAAAAAAAAAAAAAAAAAAAAAAAAAAATCAAGAGTATAATATCTGAAAAAAAAAAATTTAAATGGTATTTTCATAAACTTAATTATTAATTTACCTTTTTAACACTACTAACAAACATTAAAAAAAATCAAGAGTATAATTTCTGCAAAAAAATTTAAATGGTATTTTCATAAACTTAATTATTAATTTACCTTTTTAACAGTACTAACAAACATTAAAAAAAAAAAAAAAAAAAATCAAGAGTATAATTTCTGCAAAAAAACTTAAGTAGTATTTTCATAAACTTAATTATTAATTTACTTTTTTAACCCTTTACAACTTAGTTGAAAAGTGTTTATGACATTCGTTTGTCAGTATTTTTAAACTCTTTTATTTAACTCAACCTGGTTTTTAACACTTTCAAACATAGTTGAAAAGTGTTTATGAATTCGGTTTGTCTGTTGGACTGTCTGCCGTATGTCTGTCCGTGCTCTAAATTGCGTAAATATAATCGGATTGTAATGCAAATAATATATGTTATTGAGGCTTGCTATGGTATGTTCGGTATTGAAAATGAAATTTGTAGCACTTATAGTTTTTAACAGGGACACTCAAAAGAATTCCGTTACATTACGGTCTAGTGAGAAATTCGTTTGCGGTTTATTTTAAGGGTGTTACTCAATTTCAAACATATTGAAATTCATACATATCACTGAGGTACACTACAAGAAGCTTAATATAGAATATGGTGTGCAAAATATTTATAGTTCCTTTACAGGGACATTCAAAAGAATTCCTTTACGTTACGGTCTATGGAGAAAAACCGTTTGTGATTTATTTTTATAATGTTTCACTATTTCAAACATATTGTAATTGATATATATCACTAAGAGGCACTACAAGATTCTTACTATAGAATATTGTATTTATAGCGTTCACCGTTCATTTACAGGGACACACAAAAGGGTTCGGTTCTGTCTATTAACAACTGGATTACTAATTTAACTGGAAGTATTTTATAAGTTGCTGAACGCGTTATTAAATTAAGCAATTTTCTTTTGATTATTACTTTGTGTGTATAAATTCTGTAGATCATATACAAGGCAGCACAAACTTTCTCGAGTACATTTCCGTTTATTGACGGAAATTTCAGAAGGTGAATTTTAAACTGTGCTACGCGTTTTTTAACAGAACTAAAGTTTAGAATTATATGTAGCATATATAGAAATCTATAGATCATATACAGACCTGTACAACAGAGTTTGTATATTTTTCCGAATATTCTTGGTAATTCCTGAAATTCGGTTTTTTAATATGAATTCGTTTTCCAAATGAATCTGTCGGCCTGGTTTGCGTACGTGCTGAAACAGCCAAAACTGCTTCAAAAAATAACAGATTGTATGTTTCTGCTAGAACGCAATCAATACTTATTCATGCTGCCTCCATTGGACTTAGTGAAGTGGGAGGATGAAGTGGGCATATAATATGCATAAGGAACTTTACTCACCACATAAACTCTAGCCTTAACAATTTAGTTATTTTTAATGGCATCATACAGTGTTTTTAGTATTTTTAACATAATTTATAATTGTTTACTCTAGTATTATTATTCATTCATTATTGTTCATTTAGTACTTACTTATATCCATTATTATTATTTACTTCAGCATCTTACAGTATTATTACATGATAGTATTATTGCTCAGTATCACATAGTAGTATTTAGTACTGCTCAATAGGATGGGTAAATTGTATTTTCAGAATTTGTATTTTTGGAATATTGTATTTTCAGAATTTGTGTTTCAGAATTACATAGTTTAATTATTGCTCAATATCACAAAGTATAATTTAGTAATGCTCAGTATAATTAGGTAAACAAAGCTGCTGGGCGGGGCTAGTTGAACTTAAGCCGAAAGATAGGCCTGCCCGCTTGTACGGTTTGACTTTGACTTTGTTTACTTAAATATAATCTTTCACCTTATTGAACGGTAAAGATTTGTAAAATTATTTTGGAAGTGTTGGAAAGTGTTACATAATCTATGCTAGACGCATGATTTTTCGTTCTTGTTGTATATAAAGATGGAAAGATGGTAACCGATTTTTAACCCAATTCCTGAAATGTTAGAATTCTAAAATTACGTCCACAGGTGAGTTTCCGATGGCAATACAACATTCAAATTTTTTAAGACTAAATTATAAATCAATACATTAATTCTAAGGCATTTTTCCGTTAGCTCGCCACAGGGGATAAATCGCCAAATATTCTCTGTAACTCGCACAATCGTACAATTGTATGCGAGTGGAAAAAACAGTGTATTTAATTATGCGCTAATAAACGCTCGCCAAAATGTGCCAAAGGATTGTGAAACTGCATTAATGAATCATTTTAAAGGCTAAAAAGAAGAAAATATATTATATTAAAAATGAAGTGTGTAATATATTAAAATTTTTTTTATACCAATTGATAGTTTCATATGAATTTATTTACGATTTTACATTGAGAAATCCATTTAGAAATCATAAAAAGATATTTTAAATAACCTTTCATTTTTTTCTGTTGCTTTATCTTAAAAAAGAAACAGTGCAGAAATCATATATTTTTTAATAAATTCACATGCTTGCGTTTTAAACTACTGTAAAAAAAACAGTGAATTTTTCATAAGCGAGTTCGGTGCCAACGCAGATTAACGTATTGTAACGAAAATTTTGTGAAGTAACATGAAATAAAGTCAAAAGATTAAGACGGCTTTCAAGATGAACAATATGGATGCTTACAAAAGAATGTTTTCTTAAAAAAGTATTTTTACTTTTATACCCATTTTCTCTTTTTTTAAAATAAATTATTGACATAGACAAGTAGCCCATATTTTTAAACTATTGAAACACATGTTTGAAATAAAAATCTTGGGAAAGACGTATAAAGCTGTATAAGATATTTTATTTGTTTCACTAGCTGATCTGTCCGGCGCCGGTGTAGCCCGGCCTTTCTTTTGAGGTTTCGATAAAAATAGTCATTTTCTGCGTGCATTCTGTTCTAAACAAACCTCTTTCCGAACGAAACTCCGGCACTTGACCCCGCTGCCTACAGCATTGTATAGAAGGCGTGCTACGCACGCGCTGCAATATCGTTGAGTTTCAATTTCCACCGTTAAAGGACGCTAAATCATCTTACTTAGTCATCAATATCTTAATTAGTTCATGTTAAGTTGAATGAACCCAATTCCCGTTGAAGAAGATTCCAAACAATTTTTACAACATTTTGATCCAAATATGAAAATGCCCTAGATCGACCCCTTTAAACAACCCTATTTCCCCCCCCCCACAGCTACCTATATGTAACCACCATAGTGCACGATGGGAGACCCGAGGCTACTACCACACACAAACACCAGTGTTCTGTGCTGGGTAGTTGTGGCTGCAAAGGGAATTATAGTGACACACAAGTCTATTTTTATATATGTACATAAATTACTAAATGCTGAACATACATAAAGTGATTATAGTAAAGGTTAAGACATACACTAGAATCACTACATGAAGATAAGAACAAAAGTAATTCTAAAGACAACCTAATAGACTGTTAAAAAAAAAAAAAAAAGGAAAAATCATGCGTCCAGCATATATTATAAAACATTTCCCAACACATCCAGAAAACTGTGACGAAAATTCACCGTTAAATAAGGTAAAAGACGATATGTAAGTAAACAGTTTAGAAAACATATATAACATTGAAAAATACAGTTTTCGAAATTACCTTCCATTGCGGAAAAAAGTAGTCGAATTATTTTGTAGAGCCCTGTATATGATCTGTAGATTTGGATATATAATATATAGCAAGATAAAATTGTATTCAGTTTGAAAATTCACATTTAGCAATTTTCGCCAATCGATGGAAATGCATTCGAAATCTTTTGTACAGCCCTGTATATTATCTAAGCACTTTTGTTCACATCACATATTAAGCTAAAATTTAATTCAGGTAAAAAACGCAAAAGGCAACTTAAAGTCACTTCCAGCAATTACCAACCATAAACGACAGTGTATTTTGTTCTTTGCGTAGCCCTGTATATGAATTTATTTATATTCCACAAACTCTTATATGGTCTACTAAATATAGTTCAGTAAAAAAATGCGCAATACAATTAAAAACTACCCTTAAGCAATTCACTCAAATAGTGCGTAATACTTATGAATTCCCTTGTGTAGCCCTGTATATGATCAACTGAATTTATACACACCATGTAATATGAAGAAATTTAGTTAAACTTAAAAACGCAAACCAAACTTGAAAACGCACTTATCACACATAGACTGTACTTATCGCACGTATACTGTAACCGAATTATTTTGTGTGTCCTTGTAAATGAACGATAAACG
Source organism: Maratus michaelseni (assembly GCA_963931845.1). Classification (NCBI taxonomy): domain Eukaryota; kingdom Metazoa; phylum Arthropoda; class Arachnida; order Araneae; family Salticidae; genus Maratus; species Maratus michaelseni. The sequence goes on from OZ007600.1 coordinate 71,543,956, forward strand.
CAATGCACACCATACTTTTAAGCGAGCAATTTATAGTGTACTTCAGTAATGCGTATAATTTTCATTATCTTTGAAATAGTCAAACATCATTAAATTACACTGCAAACGATTTTTCCCCGTCGAGCAGTCTGTAACAGAATTGTTTTGTTTGACCCTGTAAAGGAATAATAAATATTTTGTACCCCATATTCTACAAAAAGCATGTTTTAAAGAGCTTCATAAATATATATCAATTTCATCATGTTTGATATGGCGTAGCATCATCAAAATGCACTTGAAACAATTATTTCCCGTTGACTGTAATGTAACGGACTACTTTTGACTGTCCCTATAAGAAAAACTATAAGTGCTACACTCTTCATTTGAAATAGGAAACATGCTGCAGTAGACGATAATAACATATAAAAACTTCAGGGCAATCCAAGCATATTTACGCGAGTTAGAGCACGGACAGATGGCAGACGGCCAGACGGTAGACAAACCGAAGTCATAAACACTTTTCAGCTAGGTTGGAAAGTGTTAAGAAAAGACAAATGTTTCTTAATGTAGGAAAATACAATATAACCACGAAAGAAAATATACAATAGCTTCTTCCGAGTTCACCACAATTCCGGAAAGCGTTCTTTATCTTTAGAAACCTCCGAAACCATTATATTTTCGAGATTTAGAAAAGTATTTATAAAAATAATGTTTTCTTTGCTGCCATTGACTTTTAGAAACGTTTTCAAGTAGTTTTTATAATGTATAAATCAGTTTTCTTTACCCGGAATATAGGTTTTTCGAATGTTACTAATTCTCAAGTAAATTTTTCTTGTTGAACAAACATATTTTACAGAAAAACATCAAATTAACAGCATTAACATTGGTATTAAAATTAATATTATTTTTTTACTCTTGCATGTATAAAATCAATTAGGCAGTTTAATTGCAAATTGAAAGCATCCATGTGTATTGCGATTTGAGAAAACTGATTGATACACTATAATAAAAAGCAAAGTGTCCAGTTAAACTGATGGCATTGAGTAAACAGGTTATTCACACTAATTGTATATTATAGTCTTATTTCAAAGAATAATGCCCCTCGAAAAATTAAGAAATCGACAATAAACCTGTATACTAAATTTAAAGAAAATCGGATAATTCTGCATGAAATACCCATTTAGCTAAATTAAGGGGGGTGGGATTAGCACCTCGTTTCTTTCTTTAAACTTAAACAATGAACACCCAAAACTAATCAGGGAAGCGCCTTATTAGAATAAACCTGTATACCAAATTTGAAGCAAATCGGATAATTCTGTATGAAAACCCATTTATCTAAATTATGGGGGGATGGGGGATTTGCCCCTTGTTACCCCTTTATACTTAACCAATGAACCCCCAAAACTAATCACGGAAGCGTCTTATCACAATGAACTTAGATACAAAATTTGAAACAAATCGGATATTTCTATCAAGAGTTATAAATGATTTATAAATGATTCAATCTGACTGATTGTCTAAATCAGAGTGAATGTGTGATGCTTTTAACAATTTTCTTAAAAATAAACTAGATTTGAGATAACTTAATACGTGTAATTTTTTAGAATGCATTGTGAATGTACAGCGTTATCAACACGTTTCTGAGGAATGAATCATTCTTCCTCAAGTATGTTCAAACAATTTGTAGCCTGAGGAAGAAAGATTTATTCCTCTAAACGCGTGGCTTATTTCAGACTGAAGAATTTTTGCATGTAATTTATGTGTTTGTGTGCACCGGTTTTTTAACCTTCTTATTTGAGGTAATTCATCTGACTTACCTTTATAAATACTCTTCACAGATATTCCATCAATAGCAGTAACGAAAAATCGCCTTTCTTTTTCAGTCTAGGAATACATATAATTGTTACCTAACAAATAGTAAGGTGTAGAAATTCGAAAAAAAAAAAAAAAATCTATAGTCTGAAGAAGAAAGATTTTTTCCCCCGAAACGCATTCATTGCATTCGAAGTTATTTGAGGAATTTGCAATTTAAGAAGTTTGTATAAGATTTCTTGCTTATTTAATTCAGTTCACTTTCCATAAATACAGCGTTGAAGACATTTCATCTAAGACAATAAAGACCCCCCCCCCTGTCTTTCGAATTTTAAGAATTTTTCTTTGACATTACCTAGGAATATAGTTTTTATAAACGTAACATAATAAATAGTTAAGGTGAAGAAAAATCGAGACAGGATATTTATTTTTACCAGAATATATTACATCCAATAAATGTGTTTATAACTTCCGATTATGTAACTGCTCGCCGTAACTTTTTTCCAGATCACCCCGCTTCACTATTTTTCTCCTCTTTACAAACAAACTAACCATAAGGCAGTGGAGAAAAAAAAAAAGTAAACATCCAGAAAATATCCTCTGTTTTTAAATATTTACGAACCAAAATAAAACTCTGCTACTTTCAAAATTAAAAATAAGAACCGTAGATATTGACCCAAGACACCCCGCCGAGGGAATGAGACTGCCCGCAAACTCAAACGCATCCTCTTTGGAAGTAGGCCCCCCCTTCGCGATGGCAGCGCCTCCTCATCGGGTCGATGCGGCGAACGCTCAGGCAGACGATCTCGAATTAGGAGCATGAACAGAAATCGTCGCAGCCTCTGATTCTTTCTATTTCCTCTCTCCTTCCCATCTTTGTTCTTAAACACAACTGATGGAACTCTCCAACCTTCAGAGAGCCTTGCATGGGACGTTTGATCGAAGTCTCCTCTTCGCGAGGTAAAAGGTGTGTTGCAAGTGCTGCAGTGTTGCAGACGATATGATTTGACAGGGGCAGCTGTTTCTCTCGACTTACAGAAACTGTACTTAGTTTTATTTTTTTTCCCTGTGTGTGTTCCACTTGTGTTAGTAGTGATTTGAAAAGGATTTCAATTCTATTTAAAACACTCTGTGCTTTGACACATAGAGATTTTAGTTCATGCAGTTTGGATTTAAAATACTGATACACTAAAATAATCCTCATCCAATGATAAATGAAGCAATAAGTTAAAAAAAAAAGATAACTTTTCAATTACAAAATTGTTTTTAATAGTCAGATATCTTTCAACTATTGAAAGAAATAATTGGATAACTACATTGTAATATAGTTAATAAAACTATATGAATCTCTCAAACATATTCTAATACTGTAAATACAGTTTCAAAAACTTTGAAAAAGTATTTTACGTATATGAGAAATATAATATGAAAGAGTGAAATAAGTAAATATAACTTTATATAATGCAAAGAAACCCCAATGAATAGAAATTGACATACAAGACAATTTGGATTACTTGTGAAATAAGTTATTAATTTGTGGTACATATTGTAACTCACCAATCATTAATCGATCTGATTAATTTCATTCTAATAAGTACACCACTTTGGAAAAGTGTTGCAAGGGGAAAAAATCAATAACAGTTTAAATGAGTTATTGCAAATTTGTGTTGCTTTGTGAAACACATACAATTTTGCACAAAAAAAAATATTTATAGAAGAGAATAATTAATTTGAGAATAGAAAATACAGTTGATAGTATCATTGTGAAAACTGCATCACAATAGAGTAGTGCGGAATCGTAGACAGATTGCAACAAAATAATCAATAATATTCTAATTAATTATTTTACAAATCGAATGATTTATGAATTGTCAACAATTTAATACTTTAAAATATTTCTAAAGAGAATTATTAGCTGTGAAAAAAAAGAAGTCAACTGCAATTTTTTATTAGAAAATATATGTGAAAGAGAATTACAATCTGTGAAAAAATAAAGTCTGCAATTTCATACTGGAAAATATTTGTGAAAGCGAATTCTTAGTTGTGAAAGTATTTACCAGCAATATCATATTGGAAAATATTAGTGAAAGAGAATTATTAGCTGCTGAAAAAATTGTCAGCAATTTCGTATTAGAAATTTTTTGTGAATGAGAATTATTAGCTGTGAAAAAAAAATCGTCTGCTTCTTTTGAAAAGCCAGAAATAAATTAAAAATTCATTCATTTGAAAGGAATATTTAAAAATAAATACAAGAAACATAGCTAAAGGTTTTACACTGAACTCTTAAATATAGTTCCGAACATCTTGTCATCGCTGATTATCATCAGTCGAAGGTAAGTTCCACATTTATTTGTTTTTTTAATAGACGAAGTATTAGCTTTTCTCTGTGCATGCAGACACCACGCGACTGGCACTTGATCAGCTTATTTCCGCTTTACCATTCATAAATTTTGTATCTTTGCCACTCGTTTTCAGTGGGCGGTTTCTATTTATAGGCGTAATACTTTTGAAAGCGGGCGAGCGTGAATGCGCAAAGATATGAGATAAAGTAAAGATTGTTTATTTATTTCAGCTTTAAAAGTAGCGGGAAAGATATCAGAGCAACCTTTATCTCGCTTAATAAAAAATTTACCTTTTTTATAAGGGTATTATTTATATTTAGAGTACATTTATACAAACTAATATATTTTATAATACATTAATTTACCCTTAAATTCAGATATAAAATTTCTAGCATAAATAAATTATAAAATATTAGTGAAAGAGAATTTTTAGCTGCTGGAAAAGTTGTCAGCAATTTTCAGGAAAATTTTTGCGAAAGAGAATTATTCGCTGTGAAAAAAAATGCTTCTTTTGAAAAGCCAGAAATAAATTAAAAAAATCATTCATTTGAAAGGAATATTTAAAAATAAATTTGGGTTACATTAAAATTTTATCTATATTGCATCCCAGTTTAAAAAAACTGAACTGTTCAGTATACTACAGTGGAACGGAACTACAGTGATCGAAACTACAGTGTTTGACGCATATGTCAAACACTGTGTATTATTATTTTTTAAAGATATTTTAATATATATATTTAATTTTTCACTTTACTGAATTTTTTTTTGTGTGTATGCGAAGTAAACTAAGCATTTTGCAGGATTTTCTATTTTTTTTTTCAAATGTCCTGTTTAATTGTTATATATATATATATATATATATATATATATATATATATATATATATATATAAAGTAGACTCCCTTAAATCTGCAAAGCTTAAAACCAGAGGTTGTGCGGATTTTAGAGTTTTGTGGATTTCTGATCATTGTTTCGTTTATATTTTTAAACAGTAATTTGAATTTAATAATGCACTTGAAATTATAATGATTGCTTACAATAAAGTAAAATGATAAAAAATAAGATTTTTTTTTTAAATATTAAAAGTAAAGGAAAAATAAATAATTAATAATGCAGAACTAAATATGCATAATGATGAGATAATTTTTTCTTGAATTATTCAGTGAAACTTGATAAATATACACTAATAATTCACATAAAAATCTTAAAACAACAAAGTTTAGCCATACTTAATAACCAAAAAGCTTGATTAATACATAAATGTATTTGGTAAAAAAAATGATCGCTACGGTATCAGTGCTATCTTGAAAATTTTCAGAAATAAATTTATGTTTTCTTTACGAGAAAACATGAGTTCAATCATATTAATCAGAATTCCATATTAAAATTTGTACAGAATGCTATAACAATAATAAAAACTTTAATTTTTCACCAACATCTTAACTGTAAATTTCATTGTTTACATCTGAAACGATGTGCGGATTTTAGGGTTGAGGATTTCAGGAAGTCTAATGTATATATAAAACACGCCATTAATTTTGAAAATAAATTTTCCTCACAAATTAGGTTTTTGATTTTCAATGGTCTATTTATTGAAAATAATAAGGAGAAAATTATTTAAAGAAGTTAAAAAAATAAATAAAACCATTTGTGCATACGTCAGTTATTCTTAAAATTTGAAATCATTTGCTATAAGATAAGTCAGAAATAATTCTAACTACTATGTATGACATAAAATCACATTATTTGTCATATCAGATTATTAATATTCGTGCAATAAAAAAAAAATAAAATACGTATATTTTATACGATTTTTTAAAAATCATTTATTTAAAGCAAAAATTAAAGATTAATATTTATTATTATTTTTTATTTTTTTTTTAAATATTCTTTCAATATTTTTGCAATATTCTTGCAATATTGCGGATGATGATCATTGCGGAAATATGAAAAGTTTTAATGCTTTTGTATCACACTTTTTTTAAAATTTGGCTGTTAACTCTTGTAATTATTTATGTTTGAAAGGAATTACAAGATTTTTAAATGTAACCCAATTAATATTTTAAAGAAATTTAAGTAGATTTAGAGGAAATATTCTCATGGTAATTTTGGAATAGTTAATTAAATTAAAAAAAAATTAGCTAGCTTAATCGGGTTTGGATTAGTTTCATTTGAATCCAGATAATTAAAAAAAATAATAAATAAAAAAATAAACCAATCACTGCTTTTAAATATATATATATATATATATATATTATTATTATTTTATTCATTTTTGGATTTTTTTTTTACTTTGCAAAGTATTTAAAATCAAAAGTACAAAAGTCTTGAAGATTGTAAGGATATATTACAAAAGACTTGAAGAGATTAGTGTAAGAATATGTTACGTTTCATTTTACCGCAAGTTTTTTTTTATTTTATGCATGGAGGTAATGCAAAATATTTTATCATATCCTCGCTACCATATCAAACTATCGAATGGGAAAAAATACATTTTTCATAACTTTTAAAAATGGATCTATTGTCACCACTAAATTTTAATAGTAGTTTTCACCAGACATGAAAATTTATCAACTTTTTTTCATTCAGAATCTGCGAATTCATACCAGGAATTTTAAACAGAAATTTTTGCTTTATTTAATGACAGATGTTTACTGAATACTTAAAGTAAAAATTTTTCTCTCAAAATTTCCTATGTGAATTCAGCATCTCTAAATAAATAAAAAGGCCAGAAACTTCATTAGTATTCTTACTAGGCGATGAATTCAAATAAAATTTAGTGGTGCCAATCGGCCCATTTTTAAAGTCATGTAAAATGCATTTTTTCACATTCGATAGTTTGACATGGTAGCGACGATATGGTTAAGCTAAAATCCTAAAATTTAGTAATTAGTCTTGGATATCTGAAAATTATTTTTGAATATTTAATATTTTAACGATTTATAATTTAAATAATGATATTAATTTTTACATTTCAAAATAAAATGTTGGTATGTTTTTCTGCGATAGTTTAGTACCAGCTGTTGATATTTTAAACATATGCTACCAAACAGAAAACAAATCAATAAATTTACAACAAAGCACTTTCACTTTAATTTTCTCGATATTTAATTTGTGTTACATAACCAAAGCTTTACAAATTTGATAAAATCTGGTAGCAAGCACAAAATTCTTGTCGCCAGTAAAAAATATCCCCCCCCCCTCCCCCGTCACTGTTTTTCAAAAAAAAAAAGTTTATTATGAATTAATTGAGAAAAAATAATAACACACTTAGTTTAGAATTATTAGTTTATTAGTTACATAGTTTAAAATGGTACACATTTTAGAAAGATAATATCTAAGTTTTTTGATGAAACTTACCAAAAAAATATATATCTAAAAAAAAATAGTAAACTTTTGTAAAGGCTGAATTAAAAGGTATGTTCGGAAAATGCTGATTGACAAATGCTTCAAATGTCCGGATAGAGAAACCTGATGCCGGGGGGGGGGGGGGGGGGGAGGGGGATTGATAAAATAGTAAAGAGGACCACACTTATATATATATTTTTTGTCTAATTTTCTGTCAAAGTTAGTAAAATTAGCAGTTGATGAACTTACTTTAGCCAAATTAAAAGGAAAAGTTAAAAATAAATTTGTTTGAATATAGTTTCTAAGTTATATAGCTTCTAAGTTTTCCTCGAGAAAAAAATGCCGTTTGTGTTCTTTTCTTAGGTCTATTTTTATACCAAAGAAAGAAAAAAAAGACACCGCTGGATTAAATAACTTGGTCGCCAGATAAAAAATCATGGTCGCCAGTGGCGAACTGGAGACCGCATTTGTCAAGCCCTGTACATAGCACTATTTTCCTTAAGCTAAGCTCTTCAATTATGTCAAATTTTTTTAAAAAAGGTTTCTTTAAAATGTTTCTCTTTATTAAAGTCTTTATTAAAAGTTTTTGTAAATTAAACAAATCACTGAGAAAAACAAATAGAACAAGTTAAAAAATAATGAACTGTATTCTGTAGAATTGAACGCGTAGTGAATTATATAAACATAGTATTTTACCTAAGAAACCTACCAAGTTTGTTACACAGTTGAATAAAACTGACTGCAGAAGTTAATTTAGTATTTAAATCAAACAAATTAGCACTTACAGATTAACATTTAGTGTATTCAATACAAAAAAATCAGGACAGGAAAATGGGTTAAAAATTAAATATATTATGGGAAATTGAATATGTAATGTTTGATGTCAGTAAAATCATTTATCTATCAAATTTTCAAAGCCTGTCGCACACTTAATTAAAGTTAATTACCTGCAAAGTTAATTCCAATTTTTGTTCAAGATTAAAATATTTTTTAGACTTGAGTAAAACACTATTATGAATAATTAATTCAACTTCATTTAAAAATATGTTTTATTTATTTTCATGATTTAATATTAAAATTCTATAAATTTATATAGTATTAATGATAAGTATCAATATAGTAATCAATGGTAAATTAATATATTAATAAATGATAATATATTTTTTGATATATTGTAATTTTAAAATGATTTCATATAATTTTGAACACAGGATGCCCCAAAAAGCGGGAAACGCGTTTTAATTTTTTACCTGTTATAGATTCGTGTGTAATGTAAATTGCAAAAATGTTCAAAATAAGGTAGGAGATCAGTTTATATTGATGAAATAATCCTGTCACTAATTGAAAAAAGAAATATTTTTTTTTAATTTTATACTCAAAGTGCTCTGAGAAATAAAAATTAAATTTTTCTACGACCCAAGCTCACAGAGTTATGATACTTTGAATTTTATACAATTTTTGAGAATTACAACACTACAAATGAACAGACGATTTTTTAGTGCCCGAAAGCCAGAAGGTTTCCTAAAATTCAAAGTGTTCTCGGTGAATTTTGATCGTAAAAGAATAGAATTTTTATTGTTTTACTTTTCAGAGAATGGAGAAATATTTTCTATATATAAGTTATAGGACACAGGGACAATATAAAAACTAGTCGTTGGGGGCTACCGTAATATTTACCCATCATGGATATGCATAATATAAAATATGAAAATAAAACATGTGTAAACTATTTATAAAATGCATTGCAATTCGAATAAAATCCTGGCTTGATGACGTCATAAACTTTAAATGCTCTATTACTGAATTGCGTAAAATAAACATCCATATAACTCCAAAAATGATAATCATATTAACTAACAGTTTACTGCGTCGGATTAAGCGTCTTATTTCCAATTAAAATATACATTTGAACTGAAATTCGAATGAAATACAGGGTCATGAAAAATCGAAGAGTGTTAAAAATATGATTACAAATATCTCGTCAACTAATTATCCAATCGACTTCATTCTTTATGCAAAATTTATATTTTTTTATTGTCTTTTATACCATGCCTTAAAATAATCACTTTGGAAAATTTTGATATACCTTTTATCAGAACGGATATTTCGAAAGTCCAAAGAAAATAGTTCCGGATAATCGATGTTACTGAAATTTAGTAGCTTCTTTTCATTATTACATACTAAGTACATACCAAATTTCAAGTCTCTATCTCAATTTGTTCGGGAGATAGAGCGTTTACAGACACACACACAGACAGACGGACGGCAATTTTTTTTTTCTAAAAATATGTTTTTCGGAATCTCCAGTGTCTGAAACTTGTAAATCCGACAAAATATTTCTTTCGATTTTTAAAACGATTACAAGATTTACTCTATACTACGTATGATGGGTAAGTAATTAGTGACAGTTCTATTTTACCATCATAATATTTATTCTTACCTTATTTTGAACACTTTTGCAATTTACATTGCCTGCGAATCTCCAACAGGTAAAAAATTAAAGCGTGTTTCAATCTGTTTCGGGCATCCTGTACAATACCATTCAGTGCCTTATTACTGACAGAGAACATGGGAAACTTGGCCAGGGACCACAGATTTCAGGGCCAAAAATGTTTTGGTCTGTAGTAAAAAATGTGTTGAAGAGAACTTTTTGTCAATAAAAAAGTTATATTATTTGATTAATTATACACAAGTCATATAAATCAAAATGCACTAAAAAGTAACTGTAAAAACTGTTACGAAGGGCATTTAAAATAGTGATTTATTTTTCTTTATATAAATGATATTTAGAATTTTCCAAATTTTGAATTACAATTATATGTACTGATGTGTTTTAGTATTTTATACGGGCTTTCTCTTTACGAATATAAGTGCATTTACATTTTTTGTGGATGTTAAAAGTTTCAAGTTTTTCATAATGACTCTAAGTAATTGCTAATTTTTTTGTATTTAATGTATGGTTTGAAATTTTACATTCGTCTAGTGTTTAATTTTTATGACTAGTTTTATCAGTGGAATTCGTATTTCCTTTGGAATACATAAATCTTTAAAAGATTTTATATAATTATTTATTTTTCATCATATTTGACTTTGCAATAATGTAATTTGTGTGCACAATGAAGTATGTTTTTATGCAGTTTATGTATATATTTCTTTATAAAAGCATGATAATCTGCGATTAGGATATAAATTACCTTTTTTTATTGCCCACGCCAAAAGTTTTATTCCAAGTGCTCCAAACGGCCCTTAAACGTACAATAGACTTCCAAATCATTGAAGTTTTGTTGAAAATTGGTTTTGTAACTTTTGGTTAAATATTAAACTATTCACTTATGAGTAGTAAAAAAAAAAAAAAAAAAATGTTTGTATAGAGACAAAATTATTTACATATACCTAAATGTGATGAAATGTATTTTGTAAAAGTTTTCTGAATAATAGATACTTCATGTTTTATTAATTTGGAAATGATCCAAGTAATCTGTAAAGGTCAGATTCCTTTCATATTTTCACGTAAGATACTCAATGAAATGTTAAAGTAAATGCCAATTTAAATATCTTCATATTAATTTAATAAGAAAAAGCGCGTCCAATTCAAAATTCAAGATTTTTCTACGGATAAAGGGGATCGTTTAAATTAAAATAAATATATAATTAAAAATTTTTGACGATGCGGGTAACTTACATTGCAATATCTTAAAAGTATCGAACAATAAGTGTTAGGGGAAAAAAGTACATATGGAGCATGTTGTATTTTATTGTATTTTATTGATGCTTTAAAGTATCTGAAATTTAACAACAACAAACATATTTTGTCAATTCATATAAGTTTTAAAAATCTTTTTTCGCTTTATTATGAACTAGCAATATGTATATATTTTTTTTTCAGAGGATAATATCGTAATTTATTGCATCAATTTCTCATGATTTGCTTAAAATGAAAATATAAGCATGCAAAATAAATATTTCTGAAATTAGTGCTAATGTTTGTTTAAGGTGAAATTAACAATAATATATTCAAGTGATTGAAATATATAAAAATACAATTTTGTAGAAAGTAATTTATAAAATATCATTTTACAAAAGTTAAACTAAATATAGTTATAACAGTTAATGAATCATTTTGTTGTAATTTATTATATGAATATCTTATAATTGTTTATGTATTATAACGTCATTAATGTAAAATTGCCCTATAATTTAAATATAAATCATGAAATCTTTGTTACATTCGCAGCTTCTTTAAATATGTATTTTGATTCATGTGACTAAAGAAAATTTTCTATAACAAAATATATCATTATTAAATAGAACATCTTTTTAGTTAACATATGTTAAATTTGAAACATGTTTTCTTCTGTGTTCTTTTAAACGATGCCTATTCATTCATGTTTGTTTAGTATCATTCTCATATTAACATAACAAATATTCCCGAAATTTACTTGCATAAAATATTACAGTCATTTATTTTAGTTAAATCTTCTTTTGTGCCAGTTCTTTACATATTAAGATTCAAGTATCCCAAATAAAATAACATCGTTGACTTTTAATTCATTTTCAGCATCGAATTACGCCTGTAATCCTTGAATAATATAATAATCTCGGCTTGGGACATTTTTCACTCTGTCGGTTTACGATTAGAAAAAGTAGGATAAAAATGCACTGGTTATTATTCAACTTCGTTGACTTTGAAAGTAATGTTTATTCAAAATAATTTCAAAGATTGTTAATTAATTGAACTCAGTAATGATCGTTAAGTTATAGCGATTTACTAATATCTTAATTTGCTGAAATATTTTTTTTCATTTGAAATCCAGTTCATCAATTGAATTAGATTATCTCTTTTCTAAAATTTTCGAATCCTCCAATGATGATAAATGTCTGCCGGTGAATAACTATACATAATTTCTGATTTTTTTTACATCTCAACCTTAAATGACATGAGTCATGATTAATCGAAAAAGATACAGAAAAAAATTACTCTTTTATATGTATACAAAGATTGTTATTTCGTGAATACTTGCTCTGTAAACATCAACGGAAAAAAAAAATAGAAAAAAAAATATTTGATTTCCCAACAAAAATATGTTTTACTGGTATTGTTTGTTAAAATTTTCCCTAAAAATGTTTCAAAATGTTTTCTCCCAAAATGTTTCAAAATGACCAAAATGTTTCGTCATTGGCAAATCTTAGTATCTTCACGTGACTTGGAAAATGAGTAGATTTCACGACTCTCTGATGCCAGTATGTGTCATTTTGTGACATGTCAAAACTAGAGTTAAAAAGTAGTAAAATTATTACAGCATTTAACTACACCGTAAAAAAAAAAAACACACAAATGTTTCTTAATTTATCAAAATGTAATATAACCACGAATTAAAATAAACCCTAACCTCTTTCAAGTTACCTACCAATCCGAAAACATTCATTATCAATAGAAACTTCAGAAACTAATATATTTTTGAGATTTAAAGAATCATTTATAAATACAAAGTTTCTTTTGCTGCCATTGGCTTTCAGAAAAGTTTCCGAGTAATTTTTATAGTGTATTAATCTTTTTTCTCAACCTGGAATATAGGTTTTTCGAGTGTTATCCATCCTCAAGTAAACATTTTTATGTTAAATACAAATGTTTTACAGACAAACATGATGAATTACCAGCATCAACATTAATATTACAATTAATATTTCTTCGCTTCTTTTGCATGTATATATTGAGTTACGCAGCTGAAATTGTTTTCTTCAGAATCGATAGAATTCTGAAAACTGATATTCCGGTTTGATAAAAATGATTAATACACTGCAAAAACTACCCAAAAACGTTTTCGAAAATCAATGGCAGCACACGATACTTTGTTTTCTTAAATGCTTTTTTAAATCTCGAATATATATTAGTTTCTGAAGTTTTTATAAATAAAGAACGCTTTTAAGAATCGTGGGTAACTATGAAGAGGTTATTTTATATTGTCGTACGTGACTGTATTATATTTTCGTAGATTATTGTTATTATTATTATTATTACTAGCTGACCCCCGCTCGGCGTTGACCGGGCCCGTGATAATAAATTTAAAAAGAAACGCCAAGTTTTTATTATTTTATATTTTTTAACCAGATTTTGTATGAAATTATATTTTTAAATGAAAAATCCGCGAAAATATATTGATGTTTAGAGATAAAAGCGCTCATTTTCTTCTTTCATTTCATAGTTTTAAAATAAAAAATTCTTTTTGTCCGAACTCTTTGAAATCTTCATTGGTGATAAATAAAACGTTTTTAGAGCCCGAGTAAAAAATTCGTGAAAAAATATTGTTATCTAGTTGTAAAAGAAATCTTTTCTTCTCGTTTTTTTGTTTGTTTGTTTAATTTCGAATCAGCTCCTTTAACACAGCAATAAAAAAAAATTTCTCACCTTCCGAACTCTCTGACATTTCAATCCGTTATAAATATATAACTGTATCCAAGCTCTCTTTTAAATTTTGCGAAAAAATATGTATATTTAGAAGTGGAAACATGAGTTCTTAAAAAAAAAGCTTTAGATTTCAATCTCAGAGCAAAAATAAATTAGAAGGTCTATGCTTTTAATGCAATGAGGACTCCATCCGTTTACAACCAACCCTTTTCAATCCTCCTAGGCTAAACAGGTGAGGGTCAATCGATCAGGTTTCCCCTTTCTGAGGGGAGAAGCCTTCAAAAAAACGTTGGTGAGTGCTCAAAGCGACGATATTCGTGTGAAAAATTTGACAGAATGCGCTTTTCGTTTTAAATATATAGATTATTTACTATTATTTTTTTTTTACATTGTAGTACTCACTCCTTTAGTTAGGCAAAGTTACGGCAAATTTATAGTGGAGTCATATAATGATATCACATGAGAATCACTACATGACTAGATCACGATAGACTATGACACTTTTGATCGTTTGTGACTATTATTATAAATTCACATTGACTGACAGATTACGTGACTCACAAATTTTTTAAAATTTACACTTTACCTGTATTTTATACACGGTAACATCATAGTGTAAAGTTTTTGCTAAATATTTTGTCAGTGTTAGTTTGTATGAAAGGTGTTTTAATAGCTAAATCACCTTTCACCGTGCCAATAACGATATTTCAAATATATTTTTTAAATTGACCTTCTATCCATTTCTTAAAACTTTTAAACTACAATAATAATTTAATGATATTTTTAAATATACAGTCTATTGTTATTATTTTAATCGTTAGTTATTTTAATGCATATGGATAATATGATAATGAATAATATAACATAAGAGAAAATATATTTTATTAATGAAAAAGGAATTTACCTTCGTCTTCGAATCGATCGAAATAAATCGATTGATACTGAAGGGAGAAAAGTTCAAAGTTGGCCTTTTCTTATAGCTTTCGCTTGTTTTGAAATAGAAACGTTCGTTTACCAATCAGATGATCTAAATTTAAAAGTAACACAGGTGTGCTTTAGAGTCTTGCATGAACTATCAGTAGGGTATACTAAATCTTATACTATTAAGCGATCGATACTTGTATGGCCATATTTTATTTTTTCTTCTTTATTTTCTGTATATTATTCATACAGGTATGTGTTCATATTTCCATTTTTGTTTTTTATTTCTCCATTTGTGTATGATGTTTCTGTATTGTATTTTAAATATATATATATTATACATTTGTGTATTTTACACTTTACTATAGTTACACTACTTTAGATATACTTTTATATAGCGTAATATAATTTTTGATTCATTTAAATATTGTCGATTTTACTGTTGAATAATATATGACAGAGCTAAAATCTTATAATCACATTACCTTTATTATAGAATTGAAAAAAAGTATTTTATGGAAGCACTGTTAGGTTGGCATTAATAAACAATGTGTAACAATTTGCAGGATAAAACATATTCATAATGATACGTATATTAAAAATATACAACTTTTTTCACTGTATGAAATTTTAATGAACTCTTGGAATTTTAATAATTAATGTTAATTCTTATTCTATTCCTCTATAAATTATTTAAGCTGCAATTAACTAATAAAGGAAATAACTAAAATTTAATGAACGTATTACCTTTATTATAGAATAGAAAAAGTATCTTGCGGAATTAATCTTAGCTTTGCATAAATAAATAATGTTTAATAAATTGTACAGTAAACTTTTTTCATAACTATACGTATTTCAAACATAAACTGTAACACTCCTGTTTTCTCTGTACGAATTTTTAATAAAGGCGAATTTTAATAATTAACTTTCATATTTATACTATTTCCTGATGAATTACTTACGTTGCAATTAAATTAAAAAAAAGAAATAACTACCATTTCCCAATCGTATACTTTTCATTAATGAAAAGAAAAATTACCCTGTGTGATTAATTTTAGTATCTATATTATAAAACACAAGCCTGTCCGTGAATAATGCTGACGTCATATTGACGATGGCAACATCTAACCAATAAATTTCGCTTTTACTGCAAGTTTTTTTAACATATTAGATATCGCACATTTCAATTTTTACACCGTCGAAAAGAAGGGAAAACATTCTTTCAAATGCAATTTGTTTCAAAACTCTTTCTCAATTTACGGATTTTGTATGATTTCGTCATGATATATTTTTTAATCTGTCTCTATCTCGAGCAAGATGAATTAGTTTATACTTAAAACAATATAAATAGTTCAGCATTTGTTTCCGGCTTATATTGCATAACGAAATTAAAACTTCATCAAAGAATAAATAAATAAATAATACTAATAATATAAGTAAAACATGAATTTAACGAATATGTAACTGAACTGCGCACTTAATCCTGAATCATAAAGGCTGCTGTAAGTACGAAATATTTGGCGCTATTATTGAGCTATTAACACCTGGCTTGTGGTTAACACGAAAGTATTACTTTTAATAATTTTCTAAACTCAATTTCAATACATCATTAATAATTTTCATATAAAAATGCATTTTTGTGTTGTTAGTGGACAATCTAAAAAAATACATTAAATGTAATATATATATATATATATATATTAGAGTTTTTAATTTAATAATAATAAAAAAGTGTTTTCACCTGTATTCTGTAACCCAAGCAACCCGAGTTGGATCCCCCAGAGACATTGATAAATAGTGTTTAACAAATTATACAATAAAATTTACATACTGCAAAAATAAAAAGTAACATTAAACTTTTTTCGCTGTGTGAAATTTTAATGAATGCTTAGGATTTAAATAATAATTATAATTAACGTTAATTTTTATTTTATTTCCTCATGAATTATTTACAATGAAATTATTTAACAAATGAAAGAACTAAAATTTATTAATTTATCTTTTTATTCTAGAATTATTTTGTTTTCGAAATTAAGTTTAGCGTGCCATTATTAAATAGTGTTTAACAAATTTCACAACAGACATAACGACACATATTTCAAACACTGAAAGTAATACTCAATATTTTTCATTTCTTGAAATTTTACTGAATGCTGAGTCTTTTAAAACCTGAATGTGAATTTTTATTTTGTTTATTTATGGCTTAATTGTAAATTGTTAAATAAGTAAAAAATAATAATTATATTAAAAACCCAATTGTGTTATTAAGTAAAAAAGTAAATCAAAACGAATTATTAAATGAGAAAGAAATGTAGAATGTATTATTAAGTGAACTTATATTTTGAGAGATTATTTTTACGTAGAATTAATAAATAATGTTTAACAAATTGTACAATAAAATGTACACATAATTATTGATAAATAATTAAATATTAAAGCTTTGTATGAATCAACACAAAAACAAAAGAATATACTAGACGCGTTTCGGGTTGGAAATTTTTAACAGCTCGTCATCAGTCAAAGTAAACACGTGTCCGGACACCTCTGTTAAAACACTTTCCAACATTAATGTGTCCGGTAACATTAATGTTGGAAAGTGTTTCATAATATATGCCTGATGCAGGATTTTTTTCGTTCTTGTGTTACTTAAAAGCAATTTATTAAAATATTTGTACTTCCATTTTATAATGGGAAAGACACTTAATAAAAAATATATAAATTTAGCAACAAACTGAATAGTGTTATGTGTACTCCCATGTTACTTGATCACTAATATGGGGACCTAAATAAATCACCATTCAAAAAGTACGCACATATTTTATTTAGTATGTATAAAGAATCTTTAGATGTATTGAGAAATTGGAAAAATATTAAAACATAAATGGATGGACGGACGGGGTTAAATGGCGTAAGGCCCTCCCCGCCCCCCTCTTCTCAGAAGGATATGGTATGTAAAAAATATATAAATTTGGCAACAAACTGAATCGTGTTATGTGTACTCCCATGTTACTTTATCACTAATTTGGGGACCTAAATAAATCACCATTCAAAAAGTACGCACACATTTTATTTAGTATGTATAAAGAATCTTTAGATGTATTGAGAAATTGGAAAAATATTAAAACATAAATGGATGGACGGACGGGGTTAAATGGCGTAAGGCCCTCCCCGCCCCCCTCTTCTCAGAAGGATATGGTATGTAAAAAATATATAAATTTGGCAACAAACTGAATCGTGTTATGTGTACTCCCATGTTACTTTATCACTAATTTGGGGACCTAAATAAATCACCATTCAAAAAGTACGCACACATTTTATTTAGTATGTATAAAGAATCTTTAGATGTATTGAGAAATTGGAAAAATATTAAAACATAAATGGATGGACGGACGGGATTAAATGGCGTAAGGCCCTCCCCGCCCCCTTCTTCTCAGAAGGATATGGTATGTAAAAAATATATAAATTTGGCAACAAACTGAATCGTGTTATGTGTACTCCCATGTTACTTTATCACTAATTTGGGGACCTAAATAAATCACCATTCAAAAAGTACGCACATATTTTATTTATTATGTATAAAGAATATTTAAATGTATTGAGAAATTGGAAAACTATTAAAACATAAATGGATGGACGGACGGGGTTAAATGGCGTAAGGCCCTCCCTGCCCCCCTCCTCTCAGAAGGATATTGTATGTAAAAATATATATAAATTTGGCAACAAACTGAATCGTGTTATGTGTACTCCCATGTTACTTTATCACTAATTTGGGGACCTAAATAAATCACCATTCAAAAAGTACGCACACATTTTATTTAGTATGTATAAAGAATCTTTAGATGTATTGAGAAATTGGAAAAATATTAAAACATAAATGGATGGACGGACGGGGTTAAATGGCGTAAGGCCCTCCCCGCCCCCCTCTTCTCAGAAGGATATGGTATGTAAAAAATATATAAATTTGGCAACAAACTGAATCGTGTTATGTGTACTCCCATGTTACTTTATCACTAATTTGGGGACCTAAATAAATCACCATTCAAAAAGTACGCACACATTTTATTTAGTATGTATAAAGAATATTTAGATGTAATGAGAAATTGGAAAAATATTAAAACATAAATGGATGGACGGACGGGGTTAAATGGCGTAAGGCCCTCCCTGCCCCCCTCCTCTCAGAAGGATATTGTATGTAAAAAATATATAAATTTGGCAACAAACTGAATCGTGTTATGTGTACTCCCATGTTACTTTATCACTAATTTGGGGACCTAAATAAATCACCATTCAAAAATTACGCACATATTTTATTTAGTATGTATAAAGAATCCTTAGATGTATTGAGAAATTGGAAAAATATTAAAACTTAAATGGATGGAAGAACGGGGTTAAATGGCGTAAGGCCCACCCCGCCCCCCTCCTCTCAGAAGGATATGATATGCAAATAAAACATAAATGGAAAAATTAAAATTAAAATTTTCGACTTCCGGTTTTCAACGGATTTATACGTTTTAGAAGGTCCTGAACACGATTTGACTATTTTTAGAAAATATCTGTCTGTGACTCTGTCTGTCTGTGACAAAAATTTTGTGGGCGCTCTATCTCAAGAACTAATGCTCGGAATTTAATAAAACTTTATATTCAGTTTGTCCCTGATATAAATTTGTGCTGATTAGTTTTTGGTAAAAATCGCTCAGCAGGTGGCGCTGCTATGCAGCATTTACACGATTTTAGCGATAGTCATATCTCAAGAAATAATGCACGGAATTTAATAAAAGTTTAGATTCAGTTAGACCTTGATTTAAATTTGTGCTGATTCTTTTTAGTGTATGCGAAACCTGTGTGAGATAGAAGAAAGTTTTGAGATTGACACATCCGACTAGTTTAATTATGCGTCATTGTATCTAAATTTTATTTTTGCAATTCGTAAAATGAACATAATGTGTTTGTTAAATTTTTGTTCTTTCATTTATTATTCATCTGTAACGTAAATAATTCATCAAGAAATTGAATAAAAACTAATGTGAATTATTGAAATACTAAGTATTTATTAAGATTCCATACAGCGAAAACAGTTGAGTGTTAATTTATATTTTGAAATATGCATCATTATGTCTAAATTTTATTCTACGATTCGTATAATAAAGGCAATGTGTTTGTTAAATTAAATTTCTTCCATTTATTAATCAACTGTTACGTAAACAATTCACCAAGAAATGAAATAAAAATTAATGTAAATTTTCAAAATTTCAAGTAGCTATTAAAATTTCATACAGTGAAAACAATCGAGTGCTACTTTCTGTTTTTGAAATATGTACTATTGTGTCTAACTTTTACTTTGGAATTCGTGTAACAAAGATAATATGTTTATCATATTTTATTTAATTCATTTATTATGCAATTGTAACATAAATAATTCAACAAGAAATCGAACAAAAAATAACGTGAGTTATGGAAATACTAAGTATTTATTAAAATTTCATACAGCGAAAACAGCTGATTGTTACTTTCTTTTTTTAAAAAACATGTACCATTCTGCCTAAATTGTATTCTGAAGTTCGTATAATAAACAGAATGTGTTTATTAAATTTTATTTATTTCATTTATTTTTAAATTGTAACGAAATTAATACATCAAGAAATCGAATAAAAATTAATGCGATTTTTTAAAATACTAAGTATTTGTTAAAATTTCATACAGCGAAAACAGTTGTGCACAGCCAGAAAAAGGAATTGATTAAAACAACAAAACATGTTTTGTTGAGTACATTTTGGTTGTTTTAGCAAAATTTTTAGTTGAAGTAAAAAAATTGGTTTTGTTGCTTGGACAAAAAAATATTGTTAACACTCTTACAAAATTTTAACAAAATTTCATCAATTTTACTTGAATTAACAAAATCTGTTTTTTTAATTTTACAATATTTTGTAATTCCAGCAAAATTTTGTTGTTTTTGTAAAATTTAAATTGTTGTGTAGTAGCCATAACTCTCTCACGGAGCTCGATTTATTTGACTTATATAGCTATATAATGAAAGATTTAACATAATTTTTGGATAATTAAAACTTTTTTTCATTGGGACGGATCAAGGTAGTTTTAAAAATCCTCGTGTCCCATGTATTACTTTCTTCTATCTTTACAAGAAAAAAGTATTGGAATCATGAAAATTTTCGACTTCCGGTTTCCGACGGATTTCAGAAGGTCCTGAACACGATTTGACTGTTTTTAGAAAATGACTTTCAATGATTCTGTCTGTCTGTATGTGACAAAAATTTTGTGGGCGCTCTATCTTCAGAACTAATGAACGGAATTTAACAAAACTTTATTTTCTGTTACTTCCTGATATAAATTGTTGCTGATTAGTTTTTGGTGTAAATCGCGCAACAGGTGGCGCTGTTATGTTGCATTTTTCGCGATTTCTGCAATAGCTCTATCTCATTTTCAGCAGTAAATTACGCCTGTAATCTTTGAACGTAACTCGATTTATTTGACTTATATAGCTATATAATTAAAGAATTAACATAATTTTTGGATAATTAAAACTTTTTTTCACTGGGACGGACCAAGGTAGTTTTAAAAATCTCCCTGTCCCATTTATTACTTTCTTCTATCTTTACAAGAAGAAAGTACTCTGCTACATAAATACTCTGGAACTGGAAGGAAGTACACTGGTAAAATGTAATAGTGAATTTTTATCCTGCTTTTTGCAGGCGTGATTTACTGCTGAAAATGAATTAAAAATTAACTGTGTTGCCGTATGCTGGGCTTTGTATTGTTTGCTGCAGGAATTTGCGTGCTCCTGATGACATTTCCATGTTGTGTTGCGGTTGCAGCCGTTCTGACATATATAAGAGTGAGAAATGCCGAGCTCAGATATCGTTCCTTGTAGCTCAGTGGTAGAGGCTCAGAGCGCTGTTCTGAGGACCCGGGATCGACTACCGGCTTGGGCAATTTTCACTCTCTCAGTTTTCGCTTGAAAAAAAGGGATAAAAATTCACTTGTTATTATTCAAGGTTTACAGGCGTAATTCACTGCTAAAAAATAGTTAAAACTGCATATTTAGTTTGGTTCACTTAACAAAAGGTTTTGTAGTACAAACAAAACAAGTTCGTAATATAACATATTTTATTATTTAAACAAACAAAATGGATTTTGTTGAAAACAGAAAATAGCTTGTTAAAATAACACGTAGCATATACCTATATAACAAGAAGAATTCTGTTAATTCAAGTAAAATTGAACCATATTACTTGAATTAACAAAACATTTTTTTGCTGGCGATACAATTTTTTTTTTTGAATTGCAAAAAAAAAATCAATAATATTTTTTTTGTTGATTCAAACAAAATTTCCATTGACCCATATTTAAACGAAATGTTTTGTTGGGTCAAGCAAATTTTTGTTGATTCAACAAAACTTTTTTCTGAGTGTGAGTTACTTTTTTATTTTTGAAATATGTATCATTATGAATAAATTTTATTGTACAATTTGTTAAACATTATTTATTAGTGCTAAGCCAACAGTAATTACACAAAATACCTTTTGTATTCGGTAATACAGAGAATGTGTTTTTTAAACTTTAGTTCTTTCATTTATTAATTAATTGCAACATAAATAATTTATCATGAAATATTATAAGAATTAACGTCCATTATTAAAATCCAAAGTCTTCATTAAAATTCCTTATAGTGAAAAAAGTTGAGTGTTATTTTCTATTTTCGGAATATGTATGATTATGAATAAATTTTATTTTGCAATTCGTTAAACATTACTTATTTATACTATTCAAATAATGTTCCCTAAAATAATTTTTGATTTTACAATAAACAGAACATAATTATTGCAGTTTATATATTTCGTTTGTTTACTAATTGCAACGTAAATAACTTATCATGAAATAGAATAAAAATAAACCCCCACTTTTTAGAAATTTTAACAATCATTAAAATTTCAAACAGCAAAAACAAATTGAATGTTATTTTGTCTCCGTGAAATAGGCATTGCAATGCCTGTATTCTGTCGTGTACTTTGTTAAACATTATTTATTAATGCAATGCTAAAAATACAGGGTAAGTCAAAATGAATTTATCGATTACAAACGGCTATAACTATTTAATGGAATAGAATTTATCGATAAGATTAACATAGAATGTAGACGGAACTTCAAAATTTTGTATACATACGTCATATATGTTCTATGTGACTTCCCTTGGTCACACGGACAACATATAAGCGGTACTCCATTTCAAGCCATACATTCTGAAGCATTTCTTCAGTCACCGACGCAAGCGCATTACAAATGCGTACTTTGAGTTCTTCAATTGTTTTGGGCATGGGAGGCACGTATGTCTTTCACATAACCCCATAGATCGGTCGAAGTGGAGCCAACGACGTCTTCTGCTCTTGGCCGCCGAGATCTCCGGACTTGACACCCTGCTATTTTTTTCTATGGGGTTATGTGAAAGACAGGGTGTATGTGCCTCCCATGCTCAAAACAATTGAAGAACTCAAAGTACGCATTTATAATGCGCTTGCGTCGGTGACTGAAGAAATGCTTCAGAATGTATGGCTTGAAATGGAGTACCGCCTATATGTTGTCCATGTGACCAAGGGAAGTCACGTAGAACATCTATGACGTATGTATACAAAATTTTGAAGTTCCGTCTACATTCTGTGTTAATCTTATCGATAAATTCTATTCCATTAAATAGTTATAGCCGTTTGTAATCGCTATATTCATTTTGACTTACCCTGTATTATCTCAAAACACATTTTCCATTTTGAAAAAAAGTTGAATGTTACTTGCTATTCTTAAAATACGTATCAGCATACCTATATTTTGTTGTGCGATATTTTAAATATTTTATTAACTCTATGCCAAAAATAGTCCCTCAAGATAATTTTTCACTCAGTAATTTTCACTTTAATTCGCCCTTTTTTTTTTACATAAAAATACATTCTACTTCTTATTATATGTTATTCTTTTATACATTATTTACAAATAACTAACTCATTAATAGATAAAATAAACATTAACGTTCGGTTTTTAAAAGATTCAACCTTCATTAATATTTCAGAAAGAGACATTTTTTTAATGTTATTATTTACTAGAAATATGCGGCAACAAGTCTCCTACGCAGTTTTTTAAACATTATTTATTAATGACATGCTAAAAATAATCCACCAAAACAATATTTCGCTCCATAATAATACATTTAATTAACATGCACCTTACTTTTAATTCCACTTTACTCGTTTTCATTCATTAAAACTAATAATTACAACTTAAATAAATCATTAACAAATGGGATAAAAATTTAATGTTAAGTTTTTAATGGCGTTCAGTAAAATTTCAGTCAACAAAAGAAAAATAAAACAAGTTGGAAATTGTACGTTAAACGTGACATAGGAGGTGCGTTCGTTTTATAACTGGTTTCACAATGTAAAAAAATCATCCTTATTATTTCAGTGAAATGAATTATATCGTCTGCTATGAGCGATATGAGCATTCCTTTTTTTAACACTTTCCAACTTAGTTGAAAAGTGTTTATGACTTCGGTTTGTCTGCCGTCTGGCCGTCTCTCCGTGCTCTAACTGTCGTAAATATGATCGGATTGCCCTGAAATTTTTATATGTTATTGTCGTCATCTATAGCATGTTCCCTATTTCAACTGAAGTGTGTAGGACTTATAGTTTTTTTACAGGGACACTCAAAAGAATTCCGTTACATTACGGTCTATGGGGGAAAAATCATTTGCGGTTTATTTGAATGATGTTATACAATTTCAAACACATTGTAATTGATATATATCACTAAGGTGCATTACAAGAAGCTTAATATGGAATAGGGTGTGCATAGCACTTATAGTTACTTTACAGGGACAGTCAAAAGAATTCCGTTACATTACGTCTATGGAGAAAAATCGTCTGCGGTTTATTTAAATAATGTTTCACTATTTTAAACGCATTGAAATTTATATATATCACTTAGGTGCATTACAAGAGGCTTACTACAGAATATTATGTGTATAGCAGTCATCGTTCATTTACAGGGACACACGAAAGAATTCTCTACTGTCTGTTAACAATAATTCCTGGAAGTGCGTTTTAAGTTGCTGAACGCGATTTTAAATTTAACTCACTTTTTGTCTATTACTTGGTGTGTATAAATTCTGTAGATCATATACAGGGCAACACAAAAATTCGCGAACACATTTCCGTTTATTGACAGAAACTCCAGAAGGAGAATTTTAAACTGTGCTACGCGTTTCCTAACTAAACTAAAATTTAGCATCCTATGTAGTATATATACAAATCTATAGATCATATACAGGGCTGAATGAAAGTATTCGGATATTTTTACGAATATTGTATATGTTGGAAATATATGGTGGAAATTCCTGAAATTACGTTTTTAAATATGTTATGCGTTTTCCAAATTGTTTAGTTAGATGTTATCTTTCAGCTTATTAAACGGTAATGATTTGTAAATTTTTTTTGGAAGCGTTGGGAAGTGTTACATAATCTATGCTTGACGCATGATTTTTCTTTCTTGTTTCTTATCACTTGTGCCACGTTTACAAATGCGAATTTTTTTTCAACACCAGACAGCAAAGTAAAATTCACCATGGAGATCTTGCATTGTGAATGATTACGTCCATGGTTTAATAAAATATGACGACTCATAATGAACGAATCTCCTGTGTTTATTTACTCTAATGGATTGAGATATTCGGCTGTTAACGCAATTTCCACTGAAGTTATCTCAGAATCTATACATTTTTTAATGTAACTCATCTTTCAAACAAACAATTTTTTTTCAGCGATCTTTCTAAAAATGTAACTTTTATGCAATTTTATGCGAAAAAATAATTTTGAATAAAAATGGCATATGAAAAAAGAAGTGGCTTGCCCAAATTTGTTTTCTTCAGTCACATGACTTGCGTTTGATTACGTACGATAGGTTTTAATAGAATAAAGAAAACTTTTATTAATATATTTTTATGCTTTGATTCGATTTTCATAAAATTTGAAATGACTCGACAAAATTGTACAACGATAATATGTATTAAATTTCAAACCATTCGGTTGGGTAGTTTTTGCGCTGTTATATGCGGACAGACGGACGGACGGACCAGACGACGACTATAGGTGCTATGTATTTACATAATTACGAACGCACCTAAAAGGAGTGTTTCTTTCTAATCTTGGATTATCTGTATTTAATTAAACTTTATTTATTAATCTCATGCTAAAAATAATCCCTTAAAACAATCGTGTTGAAAATACATAGAATTGAAAATGCAAGTGGGAAATTTCTTTTTCGTCTTTGTCATCATTTAAATTTTTATTGCCAGAAAAATGAATGAAAAGTTTTCACTATAAATATTAGATGAAACGCGTAGGACGATGAGGACAATAGGGCGATCGCGTAGGTAGATCAGGGTTGCCGGATTGGCCTTTATCAAAATTCAGAAATTCCGAATCCATATCGTAAATTCCGCAAGAAGAATTTTTACTTAATAAAATCACGAAATGTCTGTCATTGAATAAAGCGAAATTCGCTATTCAGAATGTCTGGTATGAATTCGGAATTTCTGAATTTAGAAAAAGTTCAAACTGGCGACCCTGAGGTAGATCATAGAAAAAAAAGTGTTCATGTAAGAAGATTTTTGATCTATTCAATCTTCGGTTTGTAGTTAATTTTAAATGTTTTTGAAAAGAAAAAAAAATGCAATAAGAAATGAATTTCTTTGATATGACTATTTTATTATTTAGTGATGTATATGTATAGTTATTCATTTGCATATATGTATATGTGTAGTTATTTAGTGAATGTATAGCTAGTCATATGACATAAGGTGTATAAAAAATTAAGGATAAGTCGAAAGAGACCATAAAAGTCAAACAAGCAAACGTTCCATATAAAAGTCTATTATTTCCTATGTTTGATGTCGTAAATATATTTACATTTTGATGAAATTAATATGTTGGGTTGTTCGAAAAGGTCCTTCCGTTTGGGAAAACCAATTCCTACCAGAAAATTCTATCATTTAATTATTAAATATCAATTCCGATATCAAATGTCTAATAATTGATGGGCAGAATTTTCCGGTACGAATTGGTTTTTCCAAACGGAAGGAACTTTCCGAACAACTCAATACATAGTTTACTATTGTATGTCCTTTAATGAAAATGTGAAGTGTGTAACATTTATAGTTCGTTTACAGGGTCACTTAAAAGGATTCGCATACATTATGGTCTCATCATCATCCTTAGGAATTTGCACAAAACAGTGTGTTTAAGCGACCCATAAAAGTATTTTTAAGAGTTCTTTTCCATTTCTCTTTCTCCAGGGCATTAACATCATATAACTTATAAGCCTTCAATACATAATGGTGCAGAAGTGCCAAGTTCCCACTAATCTTCTGTAATATGTGATTAATCTGACCTAGTTTAACAATGCTTCAACCCAGAAAAATTATTGGATGATTCTTTATTTATTTAATTTCAAGTTTCTACGTGGAATTTATTTAATTTCATTTCTTAAAAAAAATTCTGGTGCGAAAGATGTTAAACCTGGGTCAAATTAACCCACATATTACGGAATATTAATGAGAGCTTGGCACCTCTGATGGTGTATGGGCGACAATTGTTTGACGTAAATTTGAATAATGTTATGGCACATACTATAACGCAATTCTTGCAGAAAATTATGTGCGTAGCATTCACAGGGAAACACAAATGAATTGGATTAAACTGCTGTTTATAAGTAATGTTTAAAACGCGTTTTAAAGAGGCGATGGTATTTAAAACATAAGTCCGTTATTGTAGGGCACAATAACATGTTGCTTATAGAAAACTGTGCGTGTCATATTTAATGGGATTTTACAATGTCAATACGCTCTCGCACCCAGAGGATTCCGTACCGTTATGGGCCACACCAGTGGCTGAGAGGTTCTCAAAGCTGGTAGACGGGAGCTGCTGGGTCGCCCCTGTCGCGCTCATCGGCCTAACCGAGTTTTCCATGGTTTTCTTCAAACCTTGCCGTAAATAGGATTCCATTGACAGACCCCCATGGAGGGCACTCCCCTAGGGTCTATATCCCTCGAGTAGATAATCGGCCGTTATAAATCAACCAACCAACCGTACCGTTATGTTATAATACAAAAAATTCTGTTACAGTAATTCAATACAACCGAAATAATTACGTTACAAAATAACATTCAATTCCGTATTCAATAATTTTCGTTATAAAAATTCCGTTTCTACTGGTTATGGAAATTTATGAGTTTGTGTCGTAATAAATCTACATAGATTTATAAATTAATGATTTTCGTATTTTTATCCCTTACATGTGCTATAAAAGACTCTCTTCGTGCCATATTTCAAGATGTTAGGTCAGCCGGGAGTATCATATAGGTTTAACGCTAAAACTTATAGGGTACTTTCCGTTGACTTAGAACCTTGAAAGTTGGCACGAAGGAAGGTCTTACAGCACATGTACAGCAAAAAAAAACGAAAATTAATAATTTATAATTCCATGTTGATTTATTACATAATTTTCCATAATCGCGATTTCCAAAGCGAGACTGTAAGGGTTTCGGTTGTTAACACTTTCCAACATAGTTGAAAAGTGTTTATGAATTCGATTTGTCTGTCTATCTGTCCGTGCTCTAATTCGTATAAATGCACTCGGATTGTCATGCAATTGATATATGTTATTGAGGTTTACTGTGGAATGTTTGGTATTGAAAATGAAGTGTGTAGCACTTATAGAATAGAGTAGCGCCTTTACAGGAATTCTCAAAACAATTCCATTACATTACGGTCTATTGGGAAAAATCCTTTCGGTTTATTTTAATGATGTTATACTGTTTCAAACAAATTGAAATTGATATATCTGGGGGATGCCATTTCCCTTGAGTTCTGGTATCCAGGTTTCGGTTGTTCTGACGTCACCGAGCGTGCTAAGGAAAATTCTTCCAACGGAAAAGAACGTATTTTCTCATTTAAAGTAGTATTTTTGCTAAAAGAAATCGTTTCTTTGGTCATAGGAGGGCATATTTTTTCAAAATAAAACATTTTTCAGTAGCGAAAGTATTTTTATTTATTTATTTTTATTTTATTTTATTTTTTTTTTTGGGGGGGGGGAGGGGGGGCAGGGGAGTTTACTTTGTTTTGGGAATAAAGCAATTTAGAGTGGATTTTTTTCTTTCAAAGGAAATAATCGTGTATTTTTTTTTTTTTTTTTTTTTGCTAAGATAGAGAGTTTTTATTGTTTGTTATCTTTGGTCGATCTTTGAAAGGGACGGGGATGTGAAGTAAACATTTATTGTCATTTTCATAGACAGCCAGTGCGGTTTTCCCTCACACGAAGCTTTAATTCCTTTTCAGTTATTTTTGTTCATTTTTCCTAAATACGTGCAAATATTATTATTAGTGCAACATCTCTTAGTCTTAGCTCTTTGAAATAACGAATTTTTTGCATTGAATTTCCTGAAAATGCCCAGTACTTGTGCTATTGTAACATGTACTAATCATTCGGATAAATTGCAAAATTTTCTATATCACACATTTCACAGAAGAAATCTTATATATAAAAAAGATGAATTCAATCCAAGTATGTTAAAGGGCAGATAATAGCTTTAATGCTGCTAATTCCCGAATTTGTTCGAATAGTAATCTAACATATATTCATTAAAAAAAAAAAATGTGGAGTCCATTAATTTTGATTGCATGCTAGGTTGAAATCTAAGTGATTTTTATTATTTTTGAAAAACTTTTTGTAGGTCTTTATGAAAGACATATCAAAATTATAATAATATTAGAATTATTATAGATTTCAAATTGAATACAGACAAAATATTATAAATATACAATATTAAAAATTAGTAACAGAATATTAACTGCAATCATATATAATAAAATAATGCATACTTTGCGACATACCCCCTCTGAATATTTTACGATTTTCTGTCTTTTTTTTTTGTGGGGGGGGGGGGACGAATTAACGGGATTTTACAGTATATATGTATATATATATATTTAAAAATTAAAACACAGGTGGAAAAAAAGAGGATAAGACATTATAATAAGCAATGGAATGGACACTAAAGGAATTATACTTAATAGGATGAAAAAGCAAAAATTGGAAAACTATGAATGTCTCATAGAATCTTCAGAAGAACTTTATAAGAATATCCATAGTAAATATATGTTATTTCATCAAATATTGTCAGCATTATGCCTAAAATCGACAATATTAAGCCCCTAATAACACACACACACACACGCACACACATATATATAAATTATTATTTTCAAATTATTAATTAATTAAAAAATATTAAAATGATTATTTATTTTAATTATTTAAGTTACTAGGGGGCTCTGGCCCCTGCTCGCTACGCTCAAAAACCCCCGTTCTCATTTCACAGCCTCTTAAAACCTGGCAATGTATCTTGTTTTAAAAAAGATGATGATGATGATATCACGAACGGCGACTATCTCCTGTAATCAGGTTATAATGCTTTTTCATTTAATTCATCTTTTTTATTTTTAATATTCATGTGTAAACACAATTTTTATAACGTAGTTTTCTTTATTTCCTGCTTTCAACACGTGATCATTTAATTATTATTTTAAACTTTCATTATTGTTTTTAATAGTCTTGCGCAAATACATTTTTCATTTGAGATAAAACATAATCCTTTGCGCTTATTTAGAAATTGGCAACAATATAAAAAAATGACTTTTTCAATAAAAGATTTTTTACTCGATTTTTAAGGATTTTTTGAGTTTTTATTGTCCGACCGTGATAATTTTTTTAATTTCTGAAAGCTTGTTATATTACGCGTCTGATGGTATGATTTTCGAATTCGTAGGATGGCTAGAAAAAATGTAGTAGCTCCTCAAAAAAGTCCCTAGTAAAAAAGCGATGAGAATAACCCGGAATATCTACGCAGAATTTGATTGGTCCATTTCGTTTTTGGCTCAGTTCCAGATTACTTTTTTTTTTAATATAGAAGGATAATTACTATATTTATAATTAACTTTAAAGATAATTATTATATTTGTTTATCACACAGATTCGTTAGTATATACATATTTTAATTTTTTAATTTAATTAATAAATTATTAAACGAATTCTATTCTTTCTTATTCCTCACCCCCATTTTAATACTTCTGGGATACTTTCGGATAATTTACTAATCTGCGGCTGGTATGTTTAATCTTCATGCGAAAATGGTCGGAATAGTGCACCCAAGTGAACCAACCAACCAACCAACAAACTAACCTCTTTCAACTTGTGCTCAAAAGATTTAAAATGTCAGCTGCATGCAAAATTACATCAGAGAAGATAGAATCCTCTTTTATTATCAGTAGCAAATTTGTTGGAACTATCGTTTTTTATGACCTACTTTCCTATCTTTCTAAATTGCGCATTCTTTTTCTGTGATTTATTGTTCATAAATGCATTTGTTTGTTTAGTTGATAAGTTCTTCTTCTTTTTGTTTTCTTTAAATACGAAACTTAAAAGTGAAGATATTTTTAAGTTAGAGAAAATTCTTATTGCATCAGTTTTTTTTTATTCCAATTATTTTTTAATTAAAAACTTAACAACTGTATCCATGTAATATGTAGAAAAATATTTTTCTACTACTGTGCACTAAAATGAAATGTAATTTATCATGTTGCTATGGCAGCAGACGATAAAACGATATCTTTGGAATAAACGAATAAATAGAATAAAAAGTTTTGTTGACGTTTGTGATAAAATGTTTTTCTTTATTTTTTTAAAAAGGTAATAATTAAGTTCAATTAAATAATCTCTAATTATTTGCATGCGAGTAAAAGAATTATCGTAATATCCGATACAGCTTCTTAGTATTGCAGCGTGGCGTACGTACTTATCTCGCATTGCGCTTCATCTCGCACTGCATTTGGAACTGGTTAGAACTCGCGCGATTACGGGTTAAACATAAAAAAGCAAACATTCGTCAAAAACATGAAATAAAAAAAATCTATTTAATTTTTTTTTGTCCCAATCGTTCATGGGCCCCCTACCAGCAACCTTTGTTCCAAATTTTGTAACCCTGCGCCCTGTGGTTTCAGAGTTTTTGAGGTTACATAGATAGATACGTGCACGGGTATTAATAGGGTAGATATTTTTGTTGTTTTTTTGTGTGAATTTTTTCCTTATATGTATTTAATTACGCATTGCCTTTATTCTTTAGCTTTTCCGTCATGTTTTATACAGATTTTTGGAATGAAAAAGTCTTGTTATCTGATTACATTTTAATATTATAATATAATAAAATAAAATAATTTAAAAATTAAGTTTTTAATTTAAATTTTACTGTTTATTTTTCTTATATGATCTAACTTCCTGCGTTCACTGATTCATACTTTCCGTCGCTGTTCTTTAAGTATAATGAAACCGGTAAAAACGGAACCTGCCTATAACGGAATCCGGTCGTAAACGAAATCATTCCATGGTCCCGGCTAAAAGAATACCCTATATTTATACTTGATGAGAAAAATCTGTCTAAAACGGAAATTATTTGCCAGGTACTAGCGATTCCGTCTTATCAGGTTTAACACGTATTTATTGATAGACTTTTTAATGTATACAAGCACAATTGAAAATAATTTGGATTCTACATCTGTTCTGCCATATTCCAATGACTCCATAAATGAGGGGGTTAGAATGACAGTGGAGTAAGTCAATATTTAGTCATTTGAGAAATGAAGAGTTTTGTGAAACTTGTCGTATTGCCGTTACTTTAAGTGGTCCAACTTGTTTTGCCCTCTAGCGACTACTTATGTGAACTATGACTTATTTGACTGTCGCACTGAACAGAAATTAATATACGTTCAGTGAAAACATGGTTATCTAGATTTTTCAAATTTTTGACTTACTCCACTGTCATTCAACCCCTCTCAAATAATAGTATAACCAGAAAATATTTCTTTAACACGAGAACGACCACAATGACACATTGCAATCACACATTTAAATATTTTATAAACCAGATATTTTATTTATTATTATTTTAGCATGTATTAACATTAGACCACGATTATTTGGCTTGTGACCTTGGAAAGGTCTCTATTATTTAACTTCGTTATTTAACTTATTTTTATGGTATATATTTGATTTCTTTTATTAAAAAATTTCTAGTTTGAATTTTGTTTATTTGTCTTAGGTTAAATTCCCCGTTTTGGTCTTTCTAGTGTTAATATGTCTCCTTGAAAACTGTAACATGTTCCCTATAAAAACTGTCACTGAACCATATTCGGATATTAACATAATTCCTTTTCTTACAAAAGAACATAAAATATATCGGATACATTACCTTCTAAGTGATGTTATTATTTATTGATTATTTTTCTGTTGTTACAATTTTTCACATTCAAAGACTTTTCAGCTTCACTTTTATGATCTCTTTCAAATTTCACTTGAAACGGGGTTTTGATCGTTCTAGTGTTAATGTATCTCCTTGAAAACTGCAACATGTTCCCTATCGAAAACTGTCATTGAACCATATTCATACATTAACGTAATTTCTTTTCTTTCTAAAGAACATAAACTATATCGGATACATTACCTTCTAAGCGATGTTATTATTTATTCATTATTTTTATGTTGTTACAGTTGTTCAAAGGCTTTCCAGCTTCACTTTTATGATCTCTTTCGAATTTCACTTGAAACGGGGAATTTGGTCGTTCCAGTGGTAATGTATCTCCTAGAAAACTACAACATGTTTCCTACCGAAAACTGCCATTGAACCATATTCCGATATTAACATAATTTCTTTTCTTACTAAAGAACATAAAATATATCGGATACATTATTTTCTAAGCGATGTTATTATATATTGTTTATTTTTATGTTGTTACAGTTTTTCACATTCAAACATTCAAAGGCTTTTCAGCTTTACTTTTATGATCTCTTTCAAATTTCACTTGAAACGGGGAATTTAGTCGTTCTAGTGTTAATGTATCTCCTAGAAAACTACAACATGTTTCCTATCGAAAACTGTCATTGAACCATATTCGTATATTAACATAATTTCTTTTCTTACTAAAGAACATAAAATATATCGGATACATTACTTTCTAAGCGATGTTATTATATATTGATTATTTTTATGTTGTTACAGTTTTTCACATTCAAAGATTTTCAGCTTCACTTTTATGATCTCTTTCAAAATTCACTTAAAACGTTTTCACCATAACCGTAAAAAACTTTACTTGTAAACGTAAAAATAAATTAAAAACCGTTATTCTTAAATGATGTTTTTTACATTTGAAATTTAGAAGTTAGCACATTTTTCAAATTAGGGAGTAATTCCTAAAGTATATTATTAAGGTATAATAGTGTTATGATTATAATGAATATTTTAAATAATTTGTAGTTAATGAGAATATTTTTTTTTCTCGAAAACACAAAATAGTTTGAAAACAATATGTGTAAAACATAAGTTATCGATTAACAATTTAATAACGTTGAGCATTTTACAAATTACAGAGTTTTCTAACAATAATGAGCAGCATGTAATAGTGTTGTGTCTTTACTCAGTATTTTAAATGAATTGTAGTTTATGAATCTTTGTTTCTTGCTTCTTGAATCTTTCTTTCTTGAATCTTACTTTTCTTGCATAGATTTTAGATAAGCATTTTAATAACGTAGCACATTTTATAAAATAGAGAGTTTTCTAATTTGCAACATGTAATATTACTTGGTCTTACACCAAATACTTTAAATGAATTAAAGTTTATGAGATAATTATTTTTGACAGACAAAAATATTCGAAAGCATTAACGTCCAAATCCGGTTTTATTTGTTTTTTAAAATACTGTTTAATATTTTACATATTAGAGATATTTCTAAGCATGATTAAGCATTAACGTTCAAATCCTTTTTATTTTCAATTGAAAGTGCTGTTTAATATTTTATATATTAGAGAGTTTACTAAGCATGATTAAGCATTAACGTCCAAATCAGCTTTTATTTGCAATTCAAAATACTGTTTAATATTTTATATATTAGAGAGTTTTCTAAGCATGATTAAGCATTAACGTTCAAATCGTTTTTTATTTGAATTTGAAAGTGCTGTTTAATATTTTATATATTAGAGTGTTTTTTAAGCATGGTTAATCATTAACGTTCAAATCGTTTTTTTATTTGAAATTGAAAGTGCTGTTTAATTATTTTATATATTAGAGAGTTTTCTAAGCATGATTAAGCATTAACGTTCAAATCGTTTTTTATTTGAAATTGAAAGTGCTGTTTAGTATTTTATATATTAGAGAGTTTTCTAAGCATGATTAAGCATTAACGTTCAAATCGTTTTTTATTTGAAATTGAAAGTGCTGTTTACTATTTTATATATTAGAGAGTTTTCTAAGCATGATTAAGCATTAACGTTCAAATCAGCTTTTATTTGAAATTCAAAATACTGTTTAATAATTCGCATGTTAAAGAGTTTCCTACGCATGTTTAACAACATTTAGTAATGTTCGGATGTACACAGAATATTTTTTATAGTTTATGAGTATCCTTTTTTAAAAAGATTAATTACTGATGGGTTTTACGTAAGTCTGCATTAAAACTATGACATTATTGTAGTGATCGATGAGTATTAAACTTGTATTATATACAAGAAAAAGTACCACAAACCAACTCTTATCCTATTGGCATAATCGGAGGATACAATAATGATAATGCATTCTAGAAACATTTCCACAAACGTTGCGCAAATAATGACCTTTATTTCTTGTTTGTTTTAGTGGAACTACTTTGTTTTTAGATTAAGGTTTGGCTAATAAAAAGGGACGAGACTAAATAAAGTGTTTAAGCAAAATTTCAGTGCAGTAATGCGCCTGTTGTTGCATGTGTACTCTATAAACATGTACTACCTATGCGTACGCAGACCACTGTAGCATTGCTCGTCATATGATTTATATGTTAGAAATTAGCATAACAATCCTTAGAGTCGGCTTTAAGGTTACTAGATGCAGTGAATTAGACATCACTGGTCTAAATTCTTGAATCTCTATCAGTCTTAAGAGCCTACGCTAGTAACGTGAATACATTAGCAAGTTAAAGGCAGCGTTCTTTAGAAATGTCTCATTTGCATTTTAATATTTAAAGTATTTTTTTTTCTTTTGCATAGAATTTTTGAGGTCAACGCTAATCGGGTTCGTTTTTGGTTGCAGTTGTTCTTTTCAGAGGTCTTTTTTACTTTTGGAACTTCCACCACTATTTCTGAATTGTAATCGCCGCCTTATTTAAACACAGTATAAGTGACATTAGCAAGGTAAAAATTACTATTCAAAAATAGCTATGGAAATCGCCCCTGTATTAATCCGGGCTCAAATTACTTTAAATTTCATTCAGTTTCTGTGACTGGTATGATAGCTAGGAGCTAATAAATCGGGATAGTTATTTTTATAATCACCCTTTAATTTCTGTAAAAAAAAAGTTATATTCAAGTTGGTTTCTCCCACTGTTAAAAATTTGCAGCAAACTGTCCAGTCATTTGACCGTTTTTATAGAAAACAGTTACGTAACCGTAATTTAACTCTATTCTGACCTTATTGTTGTCCATATTATGGTCAGAATAGAGATAAATTACAGTTATGTGATCATTTTCTATAAAAACGGTCAAATGAGTGGACAGTTTGCTGCAAATTTTTAACAGTGCCTAATAATTAGAAAATACTACACTGTTAAAAAATTGCAGTAAAATTACGGGCAGAGGCCGGGAGCAGAGATTCCAGTCATACCCCGTAAAAAAAAAAATCCATGCCCATCATTTTGTGCAGCCCGTAATTTTACGGGGCAAAGTAATGCACTTTAAAACACAATAACACTTTACTTACTGTTTCGTAGCACGTAGAACGTTAGATAATCATCACGGAATCGTTGTTTTGGCGGGTTAAAATTTTCGAAACACGAGTACAGTGAAGGGTTACACCCTAGCGGAGGACAATGTATGGGGTCGTACCGTATTTTTGCTAACATATGGGCTAGAACTGTAAGAATATGTGGATTGCTCTTAATTTTCTAAGTATCTCTAAGGGATAAGGCCGCTTATTTAGCGGATCAGACCGTTTTTCATCAAATAAGGCTGTTGCCCGTCAAAACTGAAGGGCGAACGCTCATAAATTTACAGTTTTTTCTAAGAGTGTACGCTCATAGAAAAATTATCAAGTTTTACTCCGGATATACTAGTATTAATGCTGCTGTTACATGTGAATGAAGATTTTACAACTATAACTCTCTTTTTCCTTCTCTTCTCTGAGCATTAAGTAATAATTACTCAATGCTGCGAAATGACCTTCAATTGTTCCACTCAGTTTCCCGCGTGCCCATGTCAAATCTAATTTGTAATTTGACTTGTTCACTATTTCCTCTTACACGAATGACACAGTCAACGCCGTTCTAGTTCATCAGCTGACAGGTTCTAATTTCCTTTTTATATAGGAAAGGAAAAATATAGCAACATTTTCTTTCAGCAAAAATTGTTTAATTTATTTCCTCCTTTATATATATGACACAATCGTTCTAGTTTATCAGCTGATAAGTTTTAATTTTCTTCTTCTTGTGTATCTTCTCTTTATGTGTGTTCTTTTTGTGCAGCGTATTATTACAGGGGAGGGGATATATCCCCGGCCATACCCTGAATTGATCACTGAACATGTTCTAAATTTTAATAATAGACGAGTATGTACAAATGATTTCATTTATTTTTCTAATAATTCTTACAAAACATTTCTTTTTGAATATTTTTAAGAAGAAAAAATGTGATTTTCTTTTTTTTAGGTAGATTTCGTAAGAAATACTACCTATTACATTCTCACCTAAGTTAGAATTTTTGAAATATTTTTGCAGATCTACGCCGATCATGACTCCCAGAACCCAAAACCATCCCCAGTTCAAAACTTTATCTATCTATCTATCTATCTATGTCACTTTTTTATGGACACGATAACTGCAATAATTCTGCACAAATATCTTCCAAATTGATACATAAAATCAAGGGGCATAAAATCTCGGTCCAGTTCGTTAATGGGCAATATCGAACCAAGGGGGGGGGGAAATAAGGGCTTTTGGTAAAAACAGAAAACACCCCCATAATTTCTTAATTATGATACGTATCGAATCCGAAGTCATTATTACTTCCAGCAAAAAGGCCGAAAATTTATGTATGACAGATTTTTGATGTCATTAAAAATGGCCCCAAAGGGGGGTGGGGGGGGGTGGAAAAGGGGGTTTTAGAAGAAAAAACTTCATAACTTCGTCAATTCACAAGATATCAAATCCGCTTGAATTTATTATAAATCCTCTTAATATTATCTAAAAGTTTTATATTGACAAGTGTTTTATAGGACCAAGCCTTATAGCAAAAAAAAAAAAAAAAAAAAAAAAAAAAAAAAAAAAAATCCGTGCCGGATTGCTTGCAAACAAGTTAGGTTTCAAAGTAGACGGTTCCAACTGCCGCATCATGGCCTTTTTGAATATTTTTAAGAAGAAAAAATGTGATTTTTTTTTTTCGTATTTTGTGATAAAAAAACAGTTTTTTTTTTTTAAATTAACGTTTAGTTTAATTGCGCAGATTCATTCAAAATAAGTTAGTTATTCTCATCTTAAAAATTTCAACAGTTAATATATATGACACTTTTATATGTATGACACACTCATTTTAGTTTATCAGTTGATATGTTTTAATTTTCTTCTTTTTGTGTATAATGAAAAAAATAAAGCAAACAAATATATTTTTTTAAGTATAAAGGATCTTGTTTATTCTTAACATTTTCCAACATAGTTTAAAAGTGTTTATGACTTCAGTTTGTCCGTCTATCCGTGCTTACTCTAACTGTCGTAAATATACTCCAATTCCCCTGTAAATTTTATACATTATTGACGTTTACTATAGCACAATTGCTATTTAAAATGAAGTGTTTGGTATTCATAGTACGTTTACAGGGAAAGCCAAAAGCATTCCTCTGCACTGCGGTCACTGGGAAAAAATTGGCATTTTGTAGAATATAGACATAGAAAACATGCATTATGTAGAATACAGGGTGCAAAACATTTATTATTCATTTACAGGGCCAAACAAAAGTATTCCGTTCCGGAGAAGAACTGTTTGCAGCGTATTATTGCAGGGGAGGGGATATACCCCCGCGCCATCCCCTGAATTGATCACTGAACATGTTCTAAATTTTAATGACGATTATGTACAAATTATTTCATTTATTTTTCTATTATTTCTTTCAAAACATTTCTTATTGAATATTTAAAAAAAAAAGTGCGATTTTTTTAAAATCAACGTTTAGTTTAATCACGCAGATTCATTCAAAATAAATTCAAATCCGATTAAGTCAGTTATTCTCATCTTAAAAAATTCAACAGTTAATTTATTATTCAAAGCTCATGCTGTGGATATTTTTTTCTCCAATTATTTTTGAATTCCTTTAAAATATCAATTGTCTTATTTTAGGAAAGATGAGGATTCTTTTTAATCACATGAGAAATAATTACTAACGTTGTTAACTGCTCAATGCAACATAGTACGGTGCGAAATCATTAATTGTTGTTAATTTCGTGGTGAATAAGTATTTATTAAATTTTGACAGCATTGAAGTTTTCTCTATAGGTTTATTTTATTTTATTCTTTATTTTATTTTTTAAAGCGTGATTTAAAACATTTAAAATAGTATACATTTTAAAATGTTTCAACATTTTTGGAAGAATGTTAATGACTTCTTATGTCAAGAAATCCCTGCGAATTTACCTCAAACATAGAAAATAACAGGGTGCTACAAGACAGGGAATTTGAAAACTACTATTTTCGAGTAATAATATTTGCTTTATTTAATGAAGGAATTATGCGATTAAATTAGTGGAAGGTTACTATTAGGAAATAATGGTATAGGAATTTCCTGACCCATTACAACCCTGAAATAATTGTCTGAATTAATATTAACTGAGTTACTATAAAATGTAAAACTAAAGCTATCTAGAAATCTTGCACAATTTGTGGGACATTGATTTTAAATTTTGATATTAAATTATGTTTGTACAAATTATTTAATTTATTAAAAAACATATTTCTAAAATTAAATATTTTAAAGGCGAAAATACTCTGAAAAAAATCACATAGTTAGTCAGAATTTGTTTTCTTTATATCAAGATTTCGCATAAATTTTTCTTTGAAAAGTTACCAATTCAATTTTAATTAATCTAAGTCTCATTAAAATATTATATATTTTTAAATTTTCAGAAGTTAATTAATGTTTGAAAATATCTAATTCTAATACGTTCGCATCCAATTAATTCATTTAGGATTTATGTAGAAAATTAACGATTTTCTAAGTTTTTTATAAAACTAAGTTTCTTTTTCCAACATCAGAAATAATTATCACAGATAATAACTGCCAAATTAAAAAAAAAAAAAAAAAAATGCGGTGAA
Organism: Maratus michaelseni; assembly: GCA_963931845.1. Classification (NCBI taxonomy): domain Eukaryota; kingdom Metazoa; phylum Arthropoda; class Arachnida; order Araneae; family Salticidae; genus Maratus; species Maratus michaelseni. The sequence goes on from OZ007600.1 coordinate 71,584,250, forward strand.
AAAAACTTAAAATGTTTTATACTTTGTGCAAAATATTTTACAAATTTAATTAATAATTGCTTTGTGTTTAAAGTGCTTTTCTCAGTTTCAAAATTTCAATTGATACTAATTATTTAAAAGAATCATGAGAAGTATATTTCTTTTAATTCATGAAAAATTTTGTAAGAATATTTGTGGCCTCATATGAATTGTCATTTCAACTGTTTATCTCAAACATAAGAAATGATTGCCGGAGATTAAAGAAGAAAAATTGCACAAGAATGTTCTCTTGTACTAAAAATCTTCGAATTTATTTCGAACACAATGAAACAATTGCTAGAATAATTACCGATTGAAAACAGCAAAAAGAGCAGCGGAAAATCGTAAAAACTTTCATGTGTTATGTAATAGGAGCTTGATTACCGCAGGGACACACTTCCACCACTTTTTCAGAGTAATAACTTTTGCCTTATTTATGACATAAATCCTGTGATTAAATACAGCGATGATTACTATTTAGAAATAGTTCTGGAATTTTGATCCTGAGGTAATCAGTGTGGAACACATATTGTAAATTTTAATAAATGATCATTGCGTAGAAATGATTTAATTTATTTTTTAAATATTTATTTTTTTAAATTAAATATTTTAAGAAGAAAAAGTGCAAAAACATAAATCCTGTGTTTAAATGCAACGACGATTACTATTTAGAAATAGTTCTGGAATTATGATCCTGCGGTAATCAGTGTGGAACACATATTGTAATTTTAATAATTGATCATTACGTATAAATAATTTAACTTATTTTGTAAACATTTCTTAAAATTATTTAAATTAAATATTTTAAGAAGAAAAAGGTGCAAAAACATAAATCTTGTGTTTAAATACAGCAAATATTACTATTTAGAAATAGTTATGGATTTATGATCCTATGGTAATCAGTGTGGAATACATATTGTAAATTTTAATAATTGATCATTACGTATAAATAATTTAACTTATTTTGTAAATATTTCTTAAAATTGTTTTAATTAAATATTTTAAGAAGAAAAAGTGCAAAAACATAAATCATGTGTTTAAATACAGCGACGGTTACTATTTAGAAATAGTTCTGGAATTATGATCCTGTGGTAATCAGTGTGGAACACATATTGTAAATATTAATAATTGATCATTACGTATATATGATTTAATTTATTTTTTAAATATTTCTTAGAATTATTTTTTTATTAAATGTTTTAAGAAGAAAAAGTGCAAACAGATTTTTTGTACATTGTGAGAAGAAACTGTTTATTTTAATCAATGTTCAGTTTAATTACGCATATTCATTTAAAATGAATCCAAATTAATTCAGTTATTCTCAACTTTAAAATTTCAACAGTTAATTCGTTGTATCGTCTTTAAAATGCAAAAGTACACCATAAAATCGTTAAACCTTTTTAATTATTTAAAAATAAATTGTAAATTGATATAATAATAGTTGACTGATATGCAAATCATTTTTCTCTTTAAAAATCCATTTAAATACATTTCCCTTAAAAAATATCCCTACAGTTGTAATTCTTTCCCTTAAGTTTTTAAAAATCAATGTTTGATTTCAGATTTTCTTTGGTCAATAATTCGGATTCAAAAATAAAGTTAATCCAAAACCCGATTAAACTAGTTATTTTTGGTTTAAAACTTTCACCAGTTAATTAATGATTCAAAACTCACGACGCGAATAATTTTCTTTCAATTCTTTTAAATAATAATAATAAAAAAATAAAATAAAATAATAAGTTGTCTTATTTTTCTAAAACTGGGTGTTCCTTTTAATATATTAAATAAATAATTAACTGCCAAAAGCTTTTGTGCAGCACAAAGTCGCAAAAGTTTGCATATTTCTCACATTTTAATAAAAAAATTTATTTGTTTTAAACTTGTTGTTTTCGGTTTTAAATTTTTTTCGTTTGAATTAGTAATTTAAACCAATCATGCGAATTACATGTTTTTAATTATCTCAATTTGGTTTTTGTATGTATGTATGGAATTTTGTAATTGATTTTTAACACATTGCCTGATATGCTACACTTATAACTACACCCAGAAAAAGGAATTGATTAAAACAACAAAACATGTTTTGTTGAGTACATTTTGGTTGTTTCAAGGAAAATTTTTAGTTGAATTAAAAGGTTGGTTTTGTTGCATTGACAAAAAAATATTGTTAACACTCTTACAAAATTTTAACAAAATTTCATCAATTTTACTTGAGTTAACAAAATCTGTTTTTTTAATTTTACCATAATTTTGTAATTTAAATTTGTAATTTATACAAAATTTAAATTGTTGTTTAGTAGCCATAACTCTCTCACGTAACTTGGTTTATTCGACTTAGTAATATAATTAGTCATATATTAGTCATATAATTAAAGAATTAACATAATTTTTGGATAAATAAAACTTTTTTTAATTGGCACGGACAGAGGTAGTTTTAAAAATCCCCCTATCCAATTTATTACTTTCTTCTATCTTTACAAGAAGAAAGTATTGAAGTCATGAAATTTTTCAACTTCTGGTTTGCGACGGATTTTATAAGGTCCTGAACACAATTTGACTGTTTTTAGAAAATGACTGTCTATGACTCTGTCTGTCTGTATGTGGCAAAAATTTTGTGGGCGCCCTATTTCAAGAAGTAATGCATGGAATTTAATAAAACTTTATATTCAGTTACTTCCTTATATAAATTGGTGCTGATTAGTTTTTGGCGTAAATAGCGCAACAGGTGGCGCTGCTATGTTGCAATTTTCGCGATTTCTGCAATAGATTCGCGATTTCTCAAGAACGAATGTACTGATTTACATCAAACTACAGATTGAGTTAGACCTTGACATAAATAGGAGCTGATTACGTTTTGGTGTAAATAGCCCAACAGGTGGCGTTGCTTTGCTACTTTTTTTCATGATTTTCACTATAAATGAATCTCAAGAACTAATGCACTTATTAATTTTTAATACATTTTCAGCAGTGATTTACGCCTGTAATTCTTAAATAATAACCAGTGAATTTTTATCCTGCTTTTTTTTCAAGCGTAAATCGACAGAGTGAAAAATGTCCCAAGCCGGGAATCGTACCCGAGTCCTCAGAATAGCGCTCTGAGGCCCTAGCATACGGCAACACAGTTAATTTTTAAATAATTTTCTGCACTGAATTACGCCTGTAATGCTTGAATAATAACCAGTAAATTTTTATCCTGCTTTTTACAGGCGTAATTCACTGCTGAAAATGAATTAAAAATGAACTATATGTTGCCATATGCTGGAATTTGTATTTTCGTCTCATGTTTGCCGCAGAAATTTGCATGCTCATGCAGGGCCTGTTTACCGAATAGGCCCGGGAAGCCCGTGCTTACCCAAAGAAATACAAAGGTACCCCCAAATTATTTTTTCAGAATAACTTTTTGCAAAAAGATTGAAAAAAATCTATGAGGGTAAAAAATGCACTTTTTCCTTACGAAATTTTTATCTAAGAAGCTCGTTCTTTCTAAATGGTTGTTTACTCGAAATTTTGATGGTAAAATTTTAAATTGTTGTAGCATACCAAAAATGGATTTAGTAAATAACAAAGCAATTGGTAGAGAAGGACCCCAGAGTAACATCGGGCTTCCCCTACTTTTACGTCTTAAGAGGGCCCTGTGCTCATAATGACATTTCCATCTTGTGCTGCGGTTGCAGCCGGTCCGACATATATAAGAGTGAGAAATTTCGTGTTTGGATATCGTTCCTTGTAGCTCAGTGGTAGAGCCTCAGCGCGCTGTTCTGAGGACCCGGGATCGAGTCCCGGCTTCTTCAATCCCGACATCGTTCAATCTGTCGATTTACGCTTAAAAAAAAAACAGGATAAAAATTCATTTGTTATTATTCAAGGATTACAGGCGTAATACACTGCTGAAAATGAATTAAAAAATAGTTAAGTTCAGATTGGTTCTAATTCAAAAAATAATTTTAAAGTAAATGTTATAATTGTTTCTGTAACAAAAACCTTTTGTTGTTAAAACAAAGAAAATTCTTAAAATTACACAAAACAATTGTTCTTTAAACAAAAGTTTTTGGTGTTGAAACTAAAAAGAGCTCTTAAAGTAACAGATAATTATATTTATTTTGAGAAAACTTTCAACAAAAGAATTTTGTTAATTCAAGTAAAATTGAACCATTTTTACTTGAATTAACAAAACATTTTTTTATTGATGATACAATTTTTTTTTTGGAACTGCAAAAAAAAAAAAAAAATCAACAACATTTTTCTTGTTGATTCAAACAAAATTTCCATTGACCCATATTTAAACGGAAAGTTTTTTTGGGCCAACCAAATTTTTGTTGATTCAACAAAACTTTTCTCTGGGTGTAGTCAGATGTGCCAATCCATAAACTTTATCTATCTCACACAGGTTTTGCATGCACTAAAAACGAATCAGCACCAATTTGTATCAAGGGTTAACTGAATCTAAAGTTTTATTAAATTCGGTGCATTAGTTCCTGAGATATGACTATCGCTAAAATCGTGTAAATCGTGAAAAATGCAGAATAGCAGCGCCACCTGTTGGGAGATTTACACCAAAACCTAATCAACAACAACTTATGTCAACGTCTAATTGAATTGAAGTTTCATGAAATTCCGTGCATTAGTTCTTGAGATATAGTTATTGTGAAAATCATGAAAAAAGAAACACAGCAGCGCCACCTGTTGGGCTTTTTACAACACGTAATCAGTGTCTATTTATGTCAAGGTCTAACAGAATCTAAAGTTTGACAAAATTCTGTGCATTAGTTTTTGAGATATAATTATCGTAAAAATCAGGAAAAAAGTAGCATAGCAGCGCCACTTGTTAAGATATCTGCACCAAAACGCAATCGGCGTCTATTTATGTCAAGGGCTAACCGAATCTGAAGTTTGATGAAAATAAGTGCATTAGTTCTTGAGATAGAGCTATTGTAGAAATCGCGAAAAATGTAGCATAGCAGCGCATCTGTTGCGCGATTTACACAAAAAACTAACCAGCACCAATTTACACCAGGGACTAACTGAATATAAAGTTTTATCAAATTCCGTGCATTAGTTCTTGAGATAGAGCGCCCACAAAATTTTTGCCACATACAGACAGACAGAGTCACAGACTCACAGACGGACATTTTCTAAAAACAGTCAAATCGTGTGCAGGAGCTTCTAAATTCGTCTAAAACCAGAAGTCGAAAATTTTGATGAATCCAATACTTTCTTCTTGTAAAGATAGAAGAAAGTAAAAATTATGTACAAAGGTGTATTTCTGATGGCAATGTAACATTTAAAAATTTTTAGATTTTGCTCCCCCCCCCCTCCCCCACACAAAAAATCGTCAGAATAAAAATAAAACTCCCTCATACTATATGAGCATTTAGTAAACATCCCTTTAAATGTCCCTTTAAATATCCCTTTAAATATCCCTTTTAAACATACAGATTTCAAAGAAACCTCCATCCAACAAACGCACGAGTCAAAGATGCCTGCTTCACTACCAAAATGCAACGGCATTGAAATTAAAAATAACCTCCCACTCCATCCTTACTAAAGAACATATTTTAATTTTCATTCAAAAAACCCCCTCCGATTCAAACAGTTTCATGCAATTTTATGCATCAACACAACAAATGACAATCTTTTTAAGTTACATCACTAAGCGTTTAAAATGATTTTTTATCTGTACTGAATGGAAGCAGTTTCATTATTAAAATCAACAATAATGATTTTGCAATAAAATATCTGTCAAGTTATATACCGTTCCTTGTAACTCTAAGAGCTGCATAGTTTACATTTTGACGAATGACAAGAATAACAAGTTGGAAATTGTACGTCAAACGTTACAAACGAGGTGCGTTCGTACGCACGTTTTAGAATTAAATTCATGATATCCCGTGCGTAGAACGGGTTAAACAGCTAGTTAAGTATATATTTTATGACACTGTTCATACAAATATCTTAACTAGTTATATAAATATTCAGATATATATGTATCAGCTAGTTATATAAATATTCAGATCTTGATGATTTTTAATTCTGTGAAATGAATTATATCGTCTGCAGATTAATTTCTGTAATAAAATAAGTTTCTCGGTCGCTTGACGATTTAACATCCATCGGAAGCTCCTATAACAAAAAAGCACCGATTTAAAAAAAAAAAATCAAATTTCTTAATAAATATTTTTATTAATATCTCCTAAAGTTTTGATTCGATTTTAATAAAATTTGAAATGTCTCGACACAATTCTGCAAAGATAATCCATCTATTTAAAGCAGTTTGGTAATTTTGTCAAATTTCCATCGAATTTCGACCGAGTACGCATGCGTCAAAAAAGGACCGGCCAATGAGGCGAGGGTCTATTCCTGTCTCCAAACGTATTTGGGATCAAGATGAAATCAACTCCTGTTGTTTTAATGGCTTCTTCCACATTGCGCTAAACCTAGGAAGATATTTATATAAAAATCTGTGGAGTGTTTAGAAGGTATTTATTTTATTTATTGTTCTATTTATTGTAATTTGTATGAATACTTAGGTATCCATTTCGGATTTACTGTGTAACATGAATTTAGGTTCATTTAACGTTCGCGAAATCAAATCATTTTGTTTATATAGTACAGAAAATAATTATTCAATCGTAAGTAAAAATATAGTAGAACATGTAATACAAAATTGGACCACTTATATTCCCTTTATGATCGGGTATGAATCTTATGGTGTTCTGATTGCTAATGAAAACTATTATGTAAATATAATGTCAAAAGACAGTACGCACGGTAGTAATATTTTTATTATTATGTGTTCGAAAAAAGCGAATCTGAGCGTCTGAATATAAATTATAAAATATTATTTCTGTATTTGGCAACTAAATATTTAATAAATATGCAGGAATGTGACTAGCTTTATGTGAATGTATAATATATATAAGTCTGAACTTTAGCATTATTTTTTAACAGAAATATATTATCTCTATTCGATTTAAAAGTTTTGTCATTACATAAGTGTGCTATTTTATTTGTAAAGAGTATGTATGCATTATATTGTTTGTATGTATACAAATCTTTAGAATGTTTTGATTTGCAAACTCTTAATATTTGAATAATGTTTACATTATATTTGTTTGTATGTATACAAACAATATATGTATACAAAGAAGTATATATACAAACAATGTATCATGTAATAATATTAATATTTACATTGTATTGTTTGTATGTATACAAATCTTGAATGTTTTAATTTATTACATTCATTTTTTACCAGTTTGCATGTCCGTTCATGGGCGATTCATATGAAACTCATAATTTGTCACAAATTGGTGATTTTATTGATTTAGTGCTTTGCCCAGGAATGTGGAAAAAAAAACTATTTTTGACATCGGGTGAAATGAATGAGGTTATTTCGGTTTTTATTTTGTATATAAAAAATGTTATATGTAAAAAAATCCTGGTCATTAATCACATTGTTTTTTGTATATTTAAAACGATTACTTATTCTTTGTAATTCTTTTTTTGTTGGGGGTTTTTGAGCAAAATAATATTACTTCATAGCTAGAACCAGTTCCGCTTAATCATTAATATTTACTTAATCCTTTGACCGCTGAGCAAATGGGCAAATTTGTAATGTTTTTTCTGTTATTTTTTTTAAATGTCAAAAAAAGATAAATTTTCAAACTTGGTATAAAAAACTTAGATACTTCTCTATTATCCCATCGTTCACTTTTCATAACAAAATACTATCGCCAAACTGTATGATTAAATGCCAAAAATGCAGTCCCATTTACTTGATGTCGGAAGCATTATACGTGTTTGTTATGTCGTCAAGTGGTTTTTAATTCAACATTTGCGCGTATTAATGACAATGTTCTCCCGTTTATTTGAGGTTTTTTGAGCAAAATAATATTACTTCATAGCTAGAACCAGTTCCGCTTAATCATTAATATTTACTTAATCCTTTGACCGCTGAGAAAATGGGCAAACTTGTAATGTTTTTTCTGTTATTTTTTTAAATGTCAAAAAAATATAAATTTTCAAACTTGGTATAAAAAACTTAGGTACTTCTCTATTATCCCATCGTCCACTTTTCATAACAAAATACTATCGCCAAACTGTATGATTAAATGCCAAAAATGCAGTCCCATTTACTTGATGTCGGAAGCATTATACATGTTTGTTATGTCGTCAAGTGGTTTTTAATTCAACATTTGCGCTTATTAATGACAACGTTCTCCCGTTTATTTGGCGTTACAGTTTGGCGATAGTTTTTTGTTATGAAAAGTGGTCGATGAGATAATAGAGAAGTACCAAAACTTAATTACGTATATGAGTAGATTCCTTGACAGTATTAATCATTACTCAATATTTTAAAACTGCATCATATTTGTAGAATTATATTAATTTAAACAATGCTTCTATTGAAGTGTGAAGAAGCACATACTTCTATGAAGAACCATATATTTACATAATCGTTTTCATTAGCAATCGGAACACCATAAGATTCATCCCCGATAATAAACGGACTATAAGTGGTCCAATTTTGTATTACGTGTTCTACGATATTTTTACGTACGTTTGAATAATTATTTTCTGTACTATATATACAAAATGATAGAGATCTAAAAACACAATTTCCATCGGATTGATTTCGCGAATGTTAAATGAGCCTAAATTCATTTTTAAACAGTAAATCCGAAATGGACACCTAAGTATACATACAAATTATAATAAATAAAATAAATACCTTCTAAACACTCCACAGTGAGTTCTATATAAATACCTTCCTAGGTTTAATGCAATGTGCAAGAAAAAAAAACGAGATGATCCCAAACACGTTTCTAGAGACAGTAATAGACCCTCACCTCATTGGCTGGTGATTTTTTTGACGCATGCGTATTGGGTCGAATATTGTTGAAAAATGATTTTGAAGAAAAAATCGGGAAATTCACAAAATGGTTTCGGGAAAAACTTCACCAAATGGTTTCAAAATTCTTTGAGTGACAGCGGGAAAAAAATTTCATTTTACATTCAATCATCGCAATTGGCGAGTGTGACTATTAAGTTTAGCCAGTACTGGCAATAACATCAATTACCAATTTTCAGTATTACTCGCCGATTGGTGAGTGTTAATTTTGTCTTATATCACAAACTGTATTTACATATACTACTAGATATAATGATTATGAACCATGATTTTTCTATTATTGGGCGAGATTCATGTTTTTTCAGCAATTCTTTGACGAAATTCGTGTTTTTTCAGCGATCCTTTGAAGAATTTCTTATTTTTCTCGTGATCCTTAACGAAATTCGCATTTTCCAGCGATTCTTTGAAGAATTTCGCATTTTTCTCGTGATCCTTAACGAAATTCGCATTTTCCAGCGATTCTTTGATAAAATACATTTTATTCCGCAATTTTTAGACGAAATTTAGTAAAAAAGCATGATCTTTTGGTGAACTTTACTTTTTTGCGATTCTTTGACAAAATTTGCTTATCTTTCACGATTCTTTTGCATAATTAATGTTTTTTCTGTTGTCTTTTAACGAAAGTCATGTTTCCCCATGATCCTTTGATGAATTTAGTGTTGTTTCCTCAATCATTTGACGAAATCTGTGATTCCCCCCCCCCCCCCCCCGCGAAGATTGGTTAGATGTTTTTAGTCTGCAGGTGCCCTAAAAAGTCTGTGACGTCCGTTGCTGCATTGCACACATTCTTCCATGTGGCATCTAACAAAGGAAATTCATCCTAAAGAATCATTGTTTCATTCTTGACATTTCTGGAAAGAAACAACGTTCAACTCATTGGCTGAATTGTAAAGGGCGAAATGTGTCAAACATTAGCAGAAAGAAAGTGCGCAATTTGTTCGTTCATGGATAAAATCATGAAATTCATTAATCGATAGTTGATAAATTGCGAAATTCGTCAATCGATAGCGGAAAAATCGCAAAATTCATTAATCGACGGTGGAAAAATCGCAAAATTCATCAACTGGTTTCGGGGGAAAAAGTTTTCGAATATCGTCGAATGGCTTCGAGAAAAAAAATCACAATCCGTCAATTTCGGGGAAAAAATCGTGAAATTCACCAAATGGTTTCGAAATTTGTCGAGCGACAGCAGAGAAAAGTATCTTTTTCCATTCAATCATCGCAATTGGTGAGTGTGACTATTATGTTTGACCAGTGGTGGCAATAAAGTCCATTGCCAAATTTTCAGCATTACTCGCTGTTTGGCAAGTGTTAATTTTGTCCTATACTTCAAAATCCTTTTGATCATATCATCAGTGTGCAGGACAATTTTTTTACGGGAGACCATTTGATGAATTTTGTGATTTTTCAATTATCGATTGACCAATTTTACTGCTATCAATTGTTGAATTTTATAATTTATCAACTATTGATTAGCGAATTTCATGATTTTTTCCATGAACATTTGACGAATTACGCAAAAAAATTAAGAATATCGTTAAATTGTCTTGGGTAAAAAAAATTTAATATTGTCAAATGCCTTCGAGAAAAAAGTTGCAAGTTGAAACGCCTGTGACCTCTTTTTCATGTTATGCATCTCGGGTCTATCCCCCCACTCCCCCTCCCCCCAAGTGGGACACTTTTCTAAATTTTGCAGACACCTCTCATGTGATATATCGCTGGAAAAGTCTTTGACCGCTTATTCATGTTATGCATCTCCGGGGTCCATCCCCCCACCCCCCCCTTCCCCCCCCAAGGGAGGCACTTTTATAAATTTTGTTGACACCCCTCATGTCATATATTGTTGGAAAGGTTTGTGACTGCTTAATCATATTATGCATCTCCGATGTCCATCTCCCCACTTTGCCCCCCCCCCAAAGGGTACTTTATAAATTTTGCACTTTTATAAATTTTGTTGACACCCCTCATGTCATATATTGTTGGAAAGGTCTGTGACTGCTTAATCATATTATGCATCTCCGATGTCCATCTCCCCACTTTGCCCCCCCCAAAGGGTACTTTATAAATTTTGCACACAACCCTCATGTTATATATCATTGGAAAGGTCTGTGACCACTTAATCATATGCATCTCCAATGTCCATCTCCCCACTTTGCCCCTCCCACCCCCCCCAAGGGATACTTTTCTAAATTTTGTTGACACCCCTCATGTCATATATTGTTGGAAAGGTCTGTGACTGCTTAATCATATTATGCATCTCCGATGCCCATCTCCCCAATTTGCCCCCCCCAAAGGGTACTTTATAAATTTTGCACACAACCCTCATGTTATATATCATTGGAAAGGTCTGTGACTGCATAATCACATTATGCATCTCTGATGTCCATCTCCCCATTTTGCCCCCCCCCCCCAAATGGTACTTTATAAATTTTGCACACAACCCTCATGTTATATATCATTGGAAAGGTCTGTGACCACTTAATCATATTATGCATCTCCAATGTCCATCTCCCCACTTTGCCCCTCCCCCCCCCCAAGGGATACTTTTCTAAATTTTGTTGACACCCCTCATGTCATATATTGTTGGAAAGGTCTGTGACTGCTTAATCATATTATGCATCTCCCCACTTTGCCCCCCCCCCAAAGAGTACTTTATAAATTTTGCACACAACCCTCATATTATATATCATTGGAAAGGTCTGTGACTGCATAATCATATTATGCATCTCTGATGTCCATCTCCCCACTTTGCCCCCCCCCCCCCAAAGGGTACTTTATAAATTTTGCACACAACCCTCATGTTATATATCATTGGAAAGGTCTGTGACCACTTAATCATATTATGCATCTCCAATGTCTATCTCCCCACTTTGCCCCCCCACACCCCCAAGGGATACTTTTCTAAATTTTGTTGACACCCCTCATGTCATATATTGTTGGAAAGGTCCGTGAATGCTTAATCATATTATGCATCTCCAATGTCAATCTGCCCACTTTGCCCCCCCCCCTCCCCCAAGGGATACTTTCTAAATTTTGTTGACATCCCTCATGTCACATATTGTTGGAAAGGTCTGTTACTGCTTAATCATATTATGCATCTCCGATGTCCATCTCCCCACTTTGCCCCCACCCCCCACAAGGGGTACTTTTCTAAATTTTGTTGACACCCCTCATGTCATATTGTTGGAAAGGTCTGTGACTGCTTAATCATATGCATCTTCGGGGTCCATCCCGCCACTCCCCCCCCCCTTAAGGGGGCACTTTTCTAAATTTTGGACACAACCCTCATGTGATATATCGATGGAAAGATCTGTGACCACTGAATCATATTATGCATCTCCAATGCCCATCTCCCCACTTTGCCCCCCCCCCCAAAGGGTACTTTATAAATTTTGCACACAACCCTCATGTTATATATAATTGGAAAGGTCTGTGACCACTTAATCGTATTATGCATCTCCAATGTCTATCTCCCCACTTCGCCCCCCACACCCCCAAGGGATACTTTTCTAAATTTTGTTGACACCCCTCATGTCATATATTGTTGGAAAGGTCTGTGACTGCTTAATCATATTATGCATCTCCGATGTCCATCTCCCCACTTTGCCCCCCCCCTCCCCAAGGGGTACTTTCTAAATTTTGCACACAACCCTCATGTTATATATCATTGGAAAGGCCTGTGACCACTTATATCATATTATGCATCTCCGATGCCCATCTCCCCACTTTGCCCCCCCCCCCAAGGGGTACTTTCTAAATTTTGCACACAACCCTCATGTTATATATCATTGGAAAGGTCTGTGACCACTTAATCATATTATGCATCTCCCATGTCCATCCCCCACTTTGACCCCCCCAAGGGGGTACTTTTCTAAACTTTGCACACACCCCTCATGTGATATATCAATGGAAAGGTCAGTGACCGCTTAATCATATTATGCTCCCCACTATGAAATTTGTCAAGTTAAAGCAACTATAAATTTTATTTTTATGGTACTATCAAGTTGTTTGCCGTCAAATTTTGACGGGTTCCATCTAGTATATTTTAAATTGCAAACCATTTGGTTGGGTAGTTTTTGCGTTGTTATATGCGGACAGACAGACAGACGGACGGACAGACAGACGGACAGACAGACAGACAGACGGACGGATAGACGGACGGACCAAACGACGACTATAGGTGCTACGTATTTATATAATTACGAACGCACCTAAAAAAGGAGAAGCTGATTCTGATTAGTTGCTCGTAAACCAGGTCTCTCACCGGATAAGGTCTATAGCAATATCTGTTGTCCTTGAAGATTAAAAAGGAAATATTTTGTGCTGCGGTTTCATTTGTTGGTCGCTTTGCGTTTCTAATAACAAATTCTAAAGGTTCTAAAGGTTAATTATTCTAAAGGTTAATTTTTGTTCCGAATAAAAAAGCCTTATGGCTTTTTTATTCGGAACAAAAATTAACCTTTTTAACACTTTCCAACCTAGTTGTTAACACTTTCCAACCTAGTTGAAAAGTGTTTATGACTTCGGTTTGTCTGGCCGCATGACCGTCTGGCCGTCTGGCCGTCTGTCCGTGCTCTAACTCCAGTAAATATGCTCGGATTGCTCTGCAATTTTTATATGTTATAATCGTTATCTATAGCATGTTCCCTATTTCAACGGAAGTGTGTAGCACTTATAGTTTTTTACAGGGACACTCAAAAGAATTCCATTACATTGCGGTCTATGGGGAAAAATCATTTGCGGTTTATTTAAATAATGTTTCACTATTTTAAACGCATTGAAATTTATATATATCACTAAGGTGTATTAGAAGAAGCTTAATATGGAATAGGGTGTGCATAGCATTTATAGTTACTTTACAGGGACAGTCAAAAGAATTCCGTTACATTACGTCTATGGAGAAAAATCGTCTGCGGTTTATTTAAATAATGTTTCCCTATTTTAAACGCATTGAAATTTATATAAGGTGCATTACAAGAGGCTTACTACAGAATATTGTGTGTATAGCAGTCATCGTTCATTTACAGGGACACACAAAAGAATTCTCTACTGTATGTTAACAATAATTCCTGGAAGTGCGTTTTAAGTTAATGAACGCGATTTTAATTTTAACTCGCTTTTTGTCTATTACATGGTGTGTATAAATTCTGTAGATCCTATACAGGGAAGCACAAAAGTTCGCGAACACATTTCCGTATTACTCCAGACGGAAAATTTTAAACTGTGCTACGCGTTTCCTAACTGAACTAAAAATAACATCCTATGTAGTATATATACAAATCTATAGATCCTATACAGGGCTGAATAAAAGTATTCGGATTTCTTAGATGTTATCTTTTAGCTTATTAAACGGTATGATTTGTAAAATTATTTTGGAAGCGTTGGAAAGTGTTACATAATCTATGCTTGACGCATGATTTTTCGTTCTTGTTTAAAATTGAAATAGAAAACAAATTTCGTAAATTTATTTTTATTCTAATTTCAAAACGTATAAAATACTGTTTTTTTTTTTCAGCTTATTTATTTTATTTTATTTTTTTTTAAATACTTTGCAGATAATGCATTCCAAATTTAACAGGGACTTTCCGTTAATCTGTTACCAAATAACAAACTATAAAACAATAGCATTGCTATTTATCCTAATACGTTAAATACTACCCATCTCTACTATCTACCCTATTAAAATCCGTGCACGTATCTATTTATGTAACCTCAAAAACTCGAAAACAACAGGGCGCAGGGCTACGAAATTTGGCACACAGGTTGTAGGTAGGGGGCCCATGAACGATTGGGGCAAAAATTCGAAAATTTTAAATAGATTTTTTTTCTATGTTATGTTTTTGTCGAATTTTTGCCCTTTTTTTATGTTCAACTCGCAATCGCACGAGTTCTAACCAGTTCTAAATGTTTACTGCAATGTGAGATATACATATTATGTACGTCACGCTGCAATACTAAGAAGCTGTAACGTGTATTACAATAATTCTTTTACCTCGCATGCAAATAATTAGAGATTATTTAATTACACTTAATTATTACATTTTTTTTTAAATAAAGAAAAACATTTTATCACAAACATCAACAAAAATTTTTATTCTATTTATTCCATTAATCCAAATATATCTTTTTATCGTCTGCTGACATAGCAACATGATAAATTAAATTTCATTAAAAAATGCACACTAGTAGAAAAATATTTTTCTACATATTACATAGATACATTTGGTTGTACTGATTTTTATTTTTAATTTTTGTTTTAGAATTAAATTCATGAACTCCCGTGCGTAGAACGGGTTACACAGCTAGTTTTAATGTATTTACTGTTCGTTATTACTTCGTCATTGAGAAAATTTAATAAAAAAAATCCTACTATTATTATCTTTGAATAAGAAATATTATTAGCTTTTACAAAAATCCTGTTATTTTTGTTTCCATGGCACTGAAACTACCTTATGCATGTGACAAAAATTAATATACTCAAAGGAGGTAGTCTTTGTACTGTTACACTGACAAAGAAGCAAAATATTTTTTTATTATAACCAAGCCAAAAGATCTTTGATGCAGAAATGAAGTAATAGCGTACTTGAAGCGCAGCTTTTATCTCTTGGAGTTTATGTTATTTTTATTGTATTTGTTTCTTTAGTTACACGAATAATAAAAAAAACTTATGTGTAACTGATTTGTTCTTCATTTATAAGTTTGTTTTAGTCTAGCCAGACAGAAACAAAATATATCTGTTTACTCTAGAAAAGCCAGTAACTAAAATAACAGTCATTTAGTTTTTCTCAGAAAATAAGAAATTTTTATATTTCATTTAGTGAAATATTTGTATAAGGTGATTGAAATTATTTCTACATCTGTGACACTGGTTAATATATGAAAGCAGTAAGATAAAAAAATTGAGCGATGCTTAAAAAATTAACATTTATACTGAAATGATTATAGGTTCATATCTAATTTTATTTAAACAATATTAAGTTTCTAGAGATTTTTTAAAATATGTCCCAAACAAAATTCAATCTTAAAACATTCTTATTGTTTAATATATTAAAGTATATTAAAATATTTAAAATATAAAAGTTTATTGACATAACCTAAATCTAAAATACATTATATATATATATAGATATTACCATAGAGAAAGGTAAAAAGCCAAGAAATAATGATTAATGAATGTACAATAACATGTAGTGTATTTTCAAACGATTCGAAAATTTTCATAAAAATCTCATTAGGAACATTATCTTCTAAGACATAAATAAATAGTTTTATGCGTTATTTTTGAAAAATATCTTCAGCGCATTTTCTCATAACAATAGAACGAAATGACATTATTGTATGATACTAAACGTACACTTTACTACGGTACGTTTAAAAATATATAAAATTTGAAATAATGTTTTAAGGTTTATTGTATTTTTATATATAAAAAATATGTTTACCACGAATCGGTATTTTAACAACTTTTATCAAATGACTTTAATACTTCAACGGCGAAAATTTTACTGGAGTCATATAAAAATATTATATACCAGAATTTTTATTTAATACCAAATAACTTGCTTGTTTAACTTATTTTGTGTGATATACATTTGAGTTATTTTATGAAGTAATTTTTGGCTTGAACCGAAATATATGTATCCCGGACAGTTTGACCGCTTTGGCCGTTCATGCAGTGTAAATGCAATTGCTTTAAAAGTAATCAAGTCCTATATAAACTAATGTTCTTCATGGATTTGAACATCGGAACTTCTTTATATTTCGAGAAAAAATAAATGAATGTCGTTTCACTTACAGTTACAACTAAAATAAACTTATTATATTCAGACCTCGGATATAATTTTCACAAAATGAATAATTTTGATAAATTCTGTACTTACTGAAATACAAGGAGTAGAGGGACTTCGAGTATTATGGAATACTACTAGGGAATCGAACCCGGGCTTCCCGGGTTACAGAACATCGCTGAAAACCATTATTTTTTATTTAAAATTCTAACAGATTACATTTAATATATTTATACTAAAAAGAAATGGCGCATCTAGTATTTGTCGAGAATTAAATAAAAATCATGCCCTCGTGACATCATAATTCACTTTTATATTTTAACCGAATAATAAGGCTACTATAATTTGTGACCTGTGCTACAACCAGTATAGACGTCAGGACACATTGTACTCCATTGTGAAATTTGGTAATTTTTGAAATTCAATATTTGAAAAACGGCATAATCATTAGATTTGAAATTTATATCAAGAAAAATACAATTTTTTACGTTTCTAACGCAGTTTGTCTAACAATTTTCTGACGAATACTTTTCCAGCTATTAATTTTTTCAGTAACTTCAAATATTTCATTTTCGGGATTAATCTGTGGCAACGATTAGCGAAAAAGCCAGTCGTCAGCAACGCGTAGCTTTTTATTAAAGAGGATTTACATTTGGGGAAATACAACATCTCAATATTGTTAATAACCCGAAAACCGAATACAATTACAAACTTTAACTATCTACGAATAGTTTCCCAGACAAAAAATATTTTACGAAATTTTATCACTTGCAAAGAAATACTACTAATAATAAACGTATTTTGGGGTATTGGGATATAGTCGAAAAATGTGGAATACGGGGGTTAAAAATGAAGAAAACGAACAAAATTTGGCAAAAAACAGATGTAATGGTATCAAGAAAGCATGATCAAAATATAGTGCCTATGTAGTCAGCCAATATACTCCAGTTCATACTTCAGATTGGCACAAATCACAAATATAACGATCTGTCTTTGGCGCATCATAATCATGGAGTATTGTGAGATATTGGTATTCCATATAACTCGACACCACTGCTTTGAGAAAAAAAATTGCTATTTGTTTATTGGGGTAAATCACGAGCTAAAGAACGAGTATTACATCATAAACTGTTAGTATTTCGGTGTACATTATGCTTAATTTCAATGTAAAAATATTACTTCTAATAATGAATAAAAAATATTGAAAAATATTACTTCTAATAATGAATAAAAAATATTGAAAAATTATCTCCTGAAACTTTCCAAAGACGAAAAAACAAATGTTTATTCACACAACGCTCCCTGACGCCGACAGACAAACTGTGCGTTCTGGGGGGCAATCACGTTCTTAAGTAGTTTATAATACTGGGGTTTAGTGGCAGTACTTTACCAAACAGAAACCTAGGTAATCCATATTACCCGACTACTCCATAATACCCGAAGTTCTTCTACTAGTATGTGCTACTTAATTTCCTTCTGTTATCGCACACAATGATCAAATCATACATACTATGTATTTCATGGATGAAATATAAAAACCTCCTTATAAAGCAAAATCAAATCAAATGATTGTCCATTTATCACAGTATCGACTACAGTAAATTAATACAGTTTCAATGCACGAATATAATTTTCAATCGCCTAAACGTTTTTCTTAAAAATCTCATTAAACTTTTGTCTATGGGTTGGGACATATACGTCCCAGTGGACTATTTTTTTTTAAATTCTATTCGTAACACTTTTTTTAAAAATAATCCCTGCCATAGACTCATACTAAGATATTTATAGATTTATCACAAAGAACTATTTTTGTAAATTGTGATACTATTGAATATAAAAATAGTAGCCATTCCGAAATCAAAGGTGTTAATTAATCCTTTCGTAGGCGGTGGTAAATTATATATTTTTTCATATGTACTTTTAATTCCCAACTGCCAAATTGCACCCAGAATTATTTAATAAAATTTTGTTTTTATTTATTTTCAAATAAATTGGTTCATAAATTCTGGTAACATTCAATCATGAGTTAGTGATGTGTTTACTTTGACCTTGAGAGATCACACCACACTGCTCTCTCAGGGCTCCTAAATGGTCCGCTTTTTTAATACCGTTATTTTCTTAGAAACAAAAAATATTTTTAGATTTTTCTTGCGAATTTTGCAGGGTAAATTTTTGCTGAAATTTTATAGAAATTTACCATGGAAGTTTCATGATGACTGTTCATGAATGAACAGTCATGGGAGCCCTGCTCTCTAAAATATCAAAACAACTGACGCTTGTGGCGCACGATACGTAACAACGTAGAAATATAATAATATTTTTTAAAAGATAGATTTAATACATTTTATGTAAAAACAATTTGTTTTAATTCTTATTATTATATTTTCGAAGCTATTTAGTTATACCCTTTCTGGTTATCTTGTAAAGTATCAAATCATACATATTAAGTGTTCAAAGAATTTAAGCAAACGTTCTCCCGATACGGCTTGCGTTTTAGGGCAATTTCGGATATTTAAAAAATATTAAAAATATTCATAAAAAGCCAATTAAATTATTTCTATCAGGAATTCCTTTTTTATTGAGAAATTCCGAAAGAAGAATGTTTATTTACGCCTGTCAATAAATAAAACAAAAATTACTATTCAGAATTTGTGGTATAAATTAATGTATTTAAGGGAATGTTTTCCCGATGCGGCTAGATTTTTAGGGCATTTTTGGAAATTTACAAAAGATTGAGATTTTTCATAAAACCCCCATTAAGGACATTTCTAAGACACCAAGAAACGCTTTCAGAGTGATTTCTGAAAATCATTTCCAGTTTGTTTGTTTTTCATAATAATAAAACAAAATGACATTATTACGTGCGGAATGCAACAACATTGAAGTGTATTGAACATGCTTAAAAAATTGTATTTATACATTTTACGGTAAAAAAACAATTACGTTTAGCATAAATCGATATGTATATAATATCGTAACTTTTATTCAGTGGTTTCATTTCTGGTTATCTTGCAAGGTGATCATATTATGCATGTTATTCATTCGATGTACTTATTTATTAAAATCACTCAATAACTTTAAATAAAAATTGATTTAGTCATAGCTTGAACTAACGCAAATTAATATTTTTTTCACTCAAGGAATAAATTATACAAACGATTCAAAAAGTTTCATAAAAAATCCTATTAAGGACACTGCCTTTCAGACATGCAGAAGTATTTTTAGGTAAAAACATGAAAAATATTCCGAGATTGTTTGTATCATAAAATAGATCTAAATGACATTGTTGCATGCTTCAAAACAACATAGAAATTTATTGACATGCTTAAAAAGTAGTATTGACATGCTTAAAAAATAGTATTGATACGTTTTACGTAAAACACAATTCTGTTTAGCATAAATCGATATCTATATAATATCGTAACTTTTATTTAGTGGTTTCATTTCTGGTTATCATGTAAGATGATCAAATCATGCATGTAATTCATTGGATGCGATGCTTAAGTATTAACCTTTTGCACTCTACTGACACCTATACGGTGACATACTGAGTTTAACCTGAAATGATTGATTGGCACCAGAATTTAAAAACAAATTTATTTGGAAATTAGTAAAAGCTTTTATCCACGTACTTAATAAAAAGAAAATTTTCATTCCAAAATTCTGGTGTCGATCAATCATTCCAGGTTAAACTTAGCATGTTACCGTATAAATGTCAGTGAAGTGCAAAAGGTTAAAATCTCTCAATAACTTTAAATAAAAAATTATTTAGTCACAGTCTGAACTAACGTAAATTAATATATTTCTCACTAAAGGAATAAAATATACAAACTATTCTAAAAGTTTCATAAAAAATCCTATTAAGGACACTGCCCTTTCAGACATGCAGAAGTATTCTTATGTAAAAAAATGAAAAATATTCCGAGATTGTTTTTCTGATAAAAATAGATCCAAATGACATTGTTGTATGCTTCGCAACAACACAGAAATGTATTGGCATGCTTAAAAAAATACTATTGAAACATTTTACGTAAAAAACAATTCCGTTTAGCATAAATCGATATGTATGTAGATACCGTAGCTTTTATTCAGTGGTTTCATTTCTGGTTGGTTATCTTGTAAGGTGATCAAATCATGAGCGTAATGTATTGGATGGTCTTATCTCTCAATAACTCTGAATGAACATTGTTTTTGTCAAAGTCTGAAGTACGCTAAATTACAAGTAACACAATCATTTGTTAACTTTAAATCAAGGTCTAATAATGCTTAAAGGGATAAAAAATAAACAAGACGGTATATTTAAAAATACCTTTTTAATGTAGATTACATATGTTTCGTTCGCTCTATCGGCGACATCTTCAGATCTAAATGATAAATAAAATATTCTCGCATATTTTAGAAAATGATAAACATAAACCACGAGATCGCATGTCCAAGGCAAGCAGGTGCTTAAATTGGTTAAACTGGGAAAGTCGAAAATTATTATTTGTTTTTATTTTTATTGCTTTTTCAATCTGTCGATCATCTTTTGAACTAGCTAAAATTTGGCACGCGATGATCGACAGATTGAAAAAGCAATAAAAATAATTTATCATTTAGATCTGAGGATGTCATCGATAGAGCGAACGAAACATATGTAATCTACATTTAAAAGGTATTTTTAAATATTCCGTGTTATGTTTTTTATCACTTTAAGCATTATTAGCGGCCCGTCCCGGCTTTGCACGGGTAGACAATGTAATTGTTTTAGTACATTTGTTTTCTGAACTTCGCGCTCCTACCAAAAACTGTTTCTGAGATATGGCGAAATGACCTAAAACTTTCGAATCCCCCCCCCCCTTTAACCACCTTCAGGAGGGAATTTCTAAAATTGCTGAAATACGTGTTTACTAATTTTTGTAGCTTTGTTTTCCTGATTTTCGCGCTCCTACCTATAACTGCTGCTGAGATATGGCGAAATGACCTAAAACATTCGACCACCCTCTTTAACCACCTTCCGGGGGGGGGGGGGAATTTCTAAAATCGCTTAAATAGGTGTTTAATCATTTTTTTAGTAGATTTGTTTTCTGGAATCTCAAGCTCCTACCTATAACTGCTGCTGAGATATGGCAAAATGACCTAAAACATTCGAACCCGTTTTCAAAAAGTTCAAACATTCGAACCCGTTTTCGAAAGAATTTTCAAAAATCTCCTCTCATTGCTTGCCTAGGCCATAACAGCAATCTACAGTCCAAATTGCGTGACCCTGACTTTAGTAGTTTCGGCTGGGCGTTGATGAGTCAGTCAGTCACCGTTTCCTCTTTATATAATAGTATAGATTAGACCTTAATTTACGGTAAATTAATATATTTTTCACTGCATCAATAAAATATACAAATGTTTCAGAAGATTTCATTAAAAGCCTATTAGGCATAGCTGCAAACTTTTAAATCTTTTCTAATGCCACTAAAATGTAGTAGAATTATTTGCCTTATTTAATCGCATATTTCGGCGATTAAATAAGGCAAAATTTACTATTAAATTTTAGTGGTAAGAAAAAAGCATAAAAATGGCCGCTATTGTCAAATCATACATGTTTTGTAACTTCATGGACTTAAATATAAAATCCCGACAATAACCCTAGAAAAACTGAATGAACATTGTTTTAGTGAAAGTCATTTTAATATATCTTCTAAAGCATAAATAGAATTTTTAAATTGCTGAAAATTTTTATAGAAAGCACAAGGATATTACCTTCTAAGTTATCAATAAATATTTTTATGTGTAATTTAGGTATTTTATTTCCCCTTTCGTTTTCTGATATGAAGAGAACGAAAATACATTATTGCATTTGGTACGTAACAACATGGAAATCTATTCACGAGGTTAAAAATAGGATTAATACGTTTTACGTAAAATTATTTTCATTTAGTGTAGATCGATATACTTTTCGGAATTATTCTGAGTTTTATGATTCTTTTTCAGTCGTTCCATTTCTGATTATCTTGTAAATGAATTTAGTCATACATGTTAGATATTTTAAGGATTCATGCATAAAAACATCTTAGAAAACACAAGAAAAATAAAATAATTGTCACAGTCAGTGTAAATTAAAATAGATACACTCATTGTAGAGTTATTACTCATTGTAGAATTTTTTAAAAAATATAAATTTTCATGAAACACCTATCAACAACATTGCCCTTTAAGTTATCAAGAAATAGTTCTATACATAGGAAATATATTTACAACATTATTTGTTCGTCATAATAATGAAAATATTCCGGTTTTCGTTAAAAAAAACATATTATATCGATATGTTCTTTTAAATGAAAATAGAAATATTATTTTAGATTTGAAGTATTTTTAATCTAAAATAATTCCGTTTGATAGATTAATATGTATATTTTTGAATTTTTATTCAAAGTTTTAATTCCTTATTTCTTCAAAACGAACAAATTAAGCGTGAAGTATATTTTAATTATTTTAATATATTATAACTTAAATATAAATATATTTTGCTAACATGAAAAGAAAAAATAAATGAATGTCTTTTTGTTCTCATTAGGATAAATTAATACCCCCTTTACTCCAAGGACCGATTTTTAAACTACTTAGTTTTTTTTTTTTTTTTTTTTTTTTTTTTTTTTGTAAAGGGAACAGATCTAAAGACATCAAAAAATATTTTTATGCGATACTTTTAAACATATTTCAGATTTTTTTTCCCGAGAAAAATAAAATATTATTGAATGATAAAATGTATTGTCCCATATATGTAATTATATCATTTTTGAAAAAAAAAATAAATAAAAATATTTAAGGATTTGTTATATAATTTTTTACGGAAGACCAGTTCTATTTTTTCGTTTACATTAATATTTTAAAAATATAACGATTCCCTAGTATAAAAAATATTTGAATCAATATTAAAACATTAGCAACAGAAAATTTTGTGTGAAATCTGGGTTTTAAAACAGTAGAAGCTCCGCCTTCTTCGGAAAGTCTTTCGTAAATTGATTTTCTAGATAAGTTTCACAAGTTTATGCATAGGTAAAGATTTTTCAATGTACGGATATACTAATATAAAATGTCTTACAATCTAAAAAAATATTGACAGCATGATAAAGATGCATTTTCTGTAAGGTAGAAGCTATACACTTAGTCAATGATGGCTGGTTAAATAAACACTAGATTTCTCATTCCTGGTTGCTCATATGTTAAGTATACTTTGACTAAATGATTAGCAAGGAAAATATTTAGGAGTAAAAGAAACTCTGTCAGAATGTTACGAAAATATTTCCAAGGAACATTTCACCAACTTAAATCCAATAAAGTCAATATTTATGCAATATTGGTGTTTCATTGAAGATATTTCTGACGTAAAATCTATATTTAACGAGTATTTACGTTACATTGGAAATATTTACAGTGAATGCAATATTGGTGTAATATAGGGCCAATATTAATTTCATAGGCGCAGGCATAATGGGGGCGAGGGGGGCACATCTAGCAAATATCCACCATTAATTTTAAAATGTTATTTTTGGCTCAATTAATCAACGGAATTAATTTGTACATAAAAACTATTTAAAATTAGTGGTATAAGTATGCCTGATAGAATATTTCTCGCCCGTGAAGTCAGCGCCTGTGATTGGTTTGTTTTTAAAGATCCATTACTTTTATCTTTAAACAAGAACAAAAAATCATGCATCAAGCATAAAGTATGAAATACTTTCCATCACTTCCTTAATACTTTAACAAAAATCCTTCTTTTAATAAGGTGAAAGATGATGTCTAACAAGGGAACCGCTTTTGGTGCAGCTCGCACCTAGCATTGAGACCTGGTACATTTTAAAGTTCTATATTAAGAAGTTTGAGAATCGATGAAAATTTTCTGTTAAAATCAGGTTTTTTGATTTTGCAGAAGCATAACCTTCTAAAAATACAATTTTCGAGACCACTTATCGCACATTTAACATAGAAGTTTTTTTGAAAAAAGTACTTTAAAATACAAATTAGTTAATAGTAAGAATAAAATATTGAAAAAAGTTTAAAAAAATCTTTTAAAAACCTATGAATTTCATTTTGAAAAAATACAACATAACAATTGCATTTTTGGCTTTATTCACTACAGTAGAAAATTTCCCGGCAACCCTGGCCAAATGTCATAATCTCCTGCTGTGTGTGAGAAAGAAGTGTGGTTTGGATTCGTAGAACACTATTTGGCGAATTAATTCGCTTTTTGCGTGAAATTAACAAATAAAAATTCAATAATAAAAAATTAAAAGTATAAAAAAATATATAAAATATGGTTTTAACAGATAAATTTTATCCGTTCTCTAACTTTTATGTATAGAACTACAAAATGCACCAGGTTTCGATGCTAGGTGCGAGCTGCAACAAAAGTGTCTCTCTTGTGAGTAACCAGCTTGGATAACGCATAACA
This sequence comes from Maratus michaelseni, assembly GCA_963931845.1. Lineage (NCBI taxonomy): Eukaryota > Metazoa > Arthropoda > Arachnida > Araneae > Salticidae > Maratus > Maratus michaelseni. Next base: position 71,609,388 of record OZ007600.1, read on the forward strand.
CATTTGAAAACCCAATTTCAGGATTTACCATCAATAGTCAGAAAAATATCCGAATTCTTTTGTGTAGCTCCGCATATGATCGATAGCTTTGTATATATACTACAGAGTATGCTAAAATTTAGTTCAGTTAGGAATCGCATAGCGCAGTTCTAAATTCCCCTTCAGCAATATCCGTTAATAAATGGATGTGTACTCGAGACCTTTTATGCTCACCTGTATATTATTTATAGAATTTGCGCATACCAAGTAATTGGCCAAAATTTAGTTTAATTTAAAAACATGTACCAGAACTTAAAACATTCTTCCAGTAATTATTGTTCTAAGACCATACTGTAACTGAATTGTTTTGTGTGTCCCTGTAAATTAACGATATGTGTAGTGCACATCCAATTTTATAGTAAATCTCTTGTAGTGCACCTCAGTGATATACAGGGTGATTATAATTAAAGTCCCACTTTCAAAAAGCTGTAAAAAAGGAACCACTGATCAGAATGACTTCAAATTTGAACTGAATATACTGGAAGAGGGAAACGGTATGGCATAAGAAAATTTTTTTTTCAAAGTGTATCAATAGATGGCGCTGTAAGCGGCATAACAAAAGTGGATTCGGCTACAAGTGATTTTTTTAACCGAAATATGACGGCTTTGGCATGAGTTGCACAGTAAACCAACCGTACTGTTCAATATGCATGACTGTTTCGGTTATTTGACGGAAAAAACAGTCGTGGTACTGTTAGGGGAAAGCCCATCCACCATGGCAAGGTCGTACCACATTGGATGGGAAAAATCGGTTTTTAACTGTCCTTGGGCCAAAAACCGCATAAAAAGCACATAATTATTCGGTTTTTAATTGTGCATGAGTGTCTTTTAATTTGCATAGTATGCCGCTTACAGCGCCCTCTATTGATACACTTTAGAACTTTTTTCTTATGCTATATCGTTTCCCCCTTCTTTCAGGATATTCAGTTCAAAATTTGAAGTCATTCTGGCCAATGGTTCCTTTTTTACAGCATTTTAAAAGTGGGACTTTAATTATAATCACCTTGTATATCAGTTTATATATGTTTTAAATAGTATAACATCATTAAAATACACTGCAACAGTTTCTTCCTATAGACTTCTTCCCATAGACCGAAATGTAACGGAATTCTTTTGAGTGTCCCTGTAAATAAAGTATAAACGCTACATACTTCATTTTCAATACGAATATGCCATAGTAAACCTCATTAACATATAACAATTGAATCGCAATTTGGCTACATTTACGCGAGTTAGAGTATGGACAGAATGACCGAATTCATAAACTTTTCAACTTTGTTGGAAAGTGTTAAAAATGTTTAAATCATATAATGGGTGCATTAGAATGCATTTTATAATTTTCAATCGCGATTAATCTTGAAAGTAATAAGATAGGAATTTTGTGTTGCTTGTGCATGTAAGAATAACACATAAACAATTATTTGTGTGCAAAAACTATTTTTTTAATTAGTTGTTTTCCACTACTTTTATTCATAAAAGAATGTGGCTATTCTCTCGAAAAGGAATTCCTAGGCCGATCGATTGACCATTTTGCTCCTATATTTTACCGCTAATCTTTAAATGTCGCTGGATTTTTTTTTCGACTCCTGTAGCAATACATTAAAGACTCCGTGTAATGTACTTCGATGGCTGACATCAACTATTTATGGGCGCTAGTACCTCTAAATCGACAAAAAAGTACATTTTTTTCATTACTTTGTACTGAAATTTACATTTAACGTGTAATATTTTAATAAAAACGCATTCCTCAGAACAAAAAAAAGTCATGGTAAAAAAAACTTGAGCTATAGCCACATACAGAATATGGAATGTTCATTCTTAAAATAATTTTATTGAAAATGGTAATTTTGCAGATTGAGTGCATGATTTCAAGCATAAAGAATGACTAACTGGATTTTCTTGAAATTTGAACATCTTATATAATAAATGAACCTATATGAAAAGACTCAATTGTTTGATCACTCAGTTAATATTCTTAAAATATATTTGCTTATGTTTTTAAAGATTCGGAATTTGAAAGTTTTTAATGTATTTATGTTGTGTTATTTGCAAGAATAAAAGTTTGTTTCAATTGTAAATCATTTTAACCTTTACACGCGGGCTCGGACAGCATCTATCCGAGAATACATGCAAACTTGGACAGGTGCTGTCCGATCCCCCGTGTAACGAAGACGCTATTTGTATAACAAGCAGAGGACCGAGATTGGTAATCACATATTTTGATTATTTTTATATATGTTGTAGGGTAGAAGCCCCTTAGTCTCAGATTCAACTGATTTTATACAACGTTCCTTAGTTCTCGAGAAATAGGGGGTCTAATATTTTAACACAACTTAAATACTTACTTTGTAACGAAATTACTGCGTTGGTCGTAGCTCAGTTGTTATTGCGTCTGATCGTTGATCCTTGGGCTCGGATTCGAGATCGGGACGAGCTACGCTTGCTTTTCTCATTTTTACTTTCTTCTATCTATAATAGAAAAAGTATTGTAATCGAAAAATTTTTCAACTTCCGGTTTTCGACGGATTTACGCGTTTTAGAGGTTAGATATTCCGAAAAACATGTTTTTACAAAATGTCTGTCGGTTCGCCCGTCCATCTCTCCGTCTGTCTGTCCTCATTGTATCATCGAAAAGTGTATGAAGTTATACTTCAAATTGAATCAATTTTTTTCAATGTTTCTAGCTATGGCCAGCAGGTTCCACTTGAATTTGGAGCTATTTCGACGAAAGGGGGCGCTGTGATCGCTATTTTTGTTCCATTTTCAATATTGTATCATCCAAAAGTGTATGAAGTTATGCAGATAATTTAACCAAATATTTTGTATATGTTTTTGACTATAGCCTGCAGGTCCCAGTTGAATTCGGGGATATTTCGACGAAAGGGGGCGCTGCGATCGCGATATTTGTTCCATTTTCACTATTGTATCACTGAAAGATGTATGAAGTTATGCAGATAATTGAACCCAAATTTTCTGGTAAATTACGTAACGTTTATTACGTATTTTTACCTAAGCATAAAAATATGTTATATAGAATGTATATTCTGAGAAAAATTAAAAAAAATAATGCTTTAGTTACTATTTTCGCAAGAGTAAACAGATATTTTTCGCCTGGCTAATGTAAAACAAACTCGTAGATGAAGAGCGAAGTTACATTATCTTAGAAAGACATTTTTTGTGTAACTAATATAACTAATTTAAAGAAATAACAAGAATTTTAAAAGATAACAAGCGTTTCAAATACGTTAATATAATATTTTCTGTATCAAAGATGGTTTAGTTTGATTATAATAAAGAAAACTTTTATACTGTCTTGATGTTATGTCAAAGTCTGTAACAAGAATTAATTACCACACCCAGAAAAAAGTTATGTTGAATCAACAAAAATTTGGTTGACCCAACAAAACTTTTTGTTTAAATATGGGTCAATGGAAATTTTGTTTGAATCAACAAAAAAATATTGTTGATTTTTTTTGCAATTCAAAAAAAAAAAAAAAAAAAAAAAAAAAAAAAATTGTATCGTCAGCAAAAAAATGTTTTGTTAATTCAAGTAAAATGGTTCAATTTTACTTGAATTTAGAAAATTCTTTTTGCTACATAGATATATGCTATGTGTTATTTTAACAATCTATTTTCTTTTTCCAACAAAATATATTTTGTTTGTTTAAATAATAATATATGTTATATTACGAACTTGTTTTGTTTGTACTACAAAAACTTTTGTTAAATGAACCAATCTAAATATACAATTTTAACTATTTTTTAATTCATTTTCAGCATTGAATTACGCTTATAATCCTTGAATAATAACAAGTGAATTTTTATCCTGCTTTTTTTCAAGCGCAAACCGAGAGAGCGAAAAATGCCCCAAGCCGGGACTCGATCCCGGTTCCTCAGAACAGCGCTCTGAGGCTCTACCACTGAGCTACAAGAAACGATGACCGAATTTGGCATTTCTCACTCTTATACACGTCGGACCGGCTGCAACCGCAGCACAAGATAGAAATGTCATCAGGGGCATGCAAATTTCTGCGGCAAAGATGAGACGACAATACAAAGCCCAGCATACGGCAACACATAGTTAATTTTTAATTCATTTTCAACAGTGAATTACGCCTGCAAAAAGCAGGATAAAAATTCATTGGTTATTATTCAAAGATTACAGGCGTAATTCAATGCTGAAAATGAGATAGAGCTATTGCAGAAATCGCGAAAAATGCAACATAGCAGCACCACCTGTTGCGCGATTTACACCAAAAACTAATCAGCAACAATTTATATCAGGAAGTAACTGCATATAAAGTTTTATTAAATTCCGTGCATTAGTTCTTGAGATAGAGCGCCCACAAAATTTTTGTCACATACAGACAGACAGAGTGATTGACAGTCATTTTCTAAAAACAATCAAATCGTGTTCAGGACCTTCTAAAATCCGTCGGAAACCGGAAGTCGAAATTTTTCATGATTCTAATTATTTTTTCTTGTAAAGATAGAAGAAAATAATAAATGGGACAGGGTGATTTTTAAAACTACCTCGATCCGTCCCAATGAAAAGAAGTTTTAATTATCCAAAAATTATGTTAATCCTTTACTTGTATAGCTATATAAGTAAAAAAAATCGAGTTACGTGAGAAAGTTATGGATACTGCACAACAATTTAAATTTTGCAAAAACAACAAAATTTTGCTTGAATTAAAATTAAAATTACAAAATTATTGTAAAATTAAAAAAACAGATTATGTTAATTCAAGTAAAATTGATGAAATTTTGTTAAAATTTTGTAAGAGTGTTAACAATATTTTTTTGTCCAAGCAACAAAACAATTTTTTTACTTTAACTAAAAATTTTGCTAAAACAACCAAAATGTACTCAACAAAACATGTTTTGTAGTTTTAATCAATTCCTCTTTCTGGGTACAAGATTTATTTGAGTGCATTAATTTTTGTCGCATGCAAAGTACAGATAAAGTCTCTTTGAAATTGAAAAATCAGAGCGTCTTTTGAAAGACTATTAATATTTTTTGTAAACATTCAATGAAACCTGGATTTGTTTTTAAGAAATTTTTAATGCAAAATTAAATGAATACTGATTTCGCCTGATTGTTCAAATATTTTGATTTAAAACAGAATTTCGAAAGCGAAACAAAAAATAAGTTTAACACAAATCATTCATAAAAAAAAGCGAAATATGGAAATTTTTATGGCATTGTCCTTTACTATAGAGTAGTTTGATACTTAATAACTCTGATAAATATTACGTATGTTTCAAAAGAATTCCCAGTTTTGAAAATTGGTTAAAAAAAATAATAATGCTTTCTTTGATATAGAAAGTAAGAAAATTTAGATACATTATTTCATAAAATTGGATTACACCATATTCATTGCTGTATTATGTGTTTGTGTCTGAAACTATCACTTCGTTTCACGACTGACATGACAGACGATAGCTATTTCCTGACATCCCATCCCCTATCGATCCTGATCGAGCGCGAATGGTGATTAGTAAAGAATGCAGTTTAACGCTCCTATAGACCAGACAAATAAGGAAGAGGTTTCCATGATAAATTGTACCATGAAGAATTTTCAGCAAAATTGCCAAAAGTTTTAGAAAAAGAAAATTTGTCAATTTCTGTTATTACTTACACATCATACGTAGTATAGAGTAAGTCTTGTAATCGTTTTAAAAATCGAAAAAAAAAAAAATTGCCGTTCGCCTGCCAGTGTGTCTGTGTGTCTGTAAACGCTCTATCTCCCGAATAAATTGAGATAGAGACCTGAAATTTGGTATGTACTTAGTATGTAATAAAGTGAAGAAGCATATTGAATTTCAGTAACCTCGATTATCCAGAACTATTTTTTTCGGACTCTCGAAATCTTCGTTCTGATAAAAGGTATATAAAATTTTTCGAAATTGTTTATTTTAAGGGGTGAATCTAAAAGACAATAAAAAACATACATTTTGCATAAAGTATGAAGTCGATCGGATAATGAGTTGCCGAGATATTTGCAATCTTATTTTCCATACTCTTCGTTTTTTCATGACCCTGTATTTCATACAAATTTCAATTCAAAGATATATTTTAATTGGAAATGATACGCTTAATGCGATGTAGTAAACCGTTAGTTAATAGTATTATCATTTTTGGTATTATACGGATGTTTCTTTTACACAATTCAGTAATAGAGCATTTAAAGTTTATGACGTTATCAAGCGACGATTTTATTCGAATTGCAATGCATTTTATAAATAGTTTACACATGTTTTATTTTCATATTTTATATTATGTATATCCATGATGGTAAGTATTATGGTGGCCCCCAACGACTAGTTTTATTTCTTGACGATTAGTGGGATTGGTCAGGTTATTTATGGGATGTTATTGATTGGTTACAGGAAAATATTTCTCTCATTTCTTCTTTTTACTTCCACTTTTTTTTCTCTCATTTCTTGTTTTACTTCCTCTTTTTATTAATTGTTTTGAGGAAGCTTTAGTCATATATTATATTTCATATGATATTAATAACAAAAGTTTTTATTTTCATTTGCCATTTTTTTATGCTATCATCCCTGCCGCATCTATTAATTTTATTTCTATTACGAAATGAACTCAATATCAATCTTAAATATCAATTACTCAATATCAATTCAATGTATAATAACACTTCAAGCTGTAATAGATAAATGAATATTAATCTTATTACATTATCGATTCACCCACCTGTAAAATGGTTCTAATCATAAAAAATCATTAATATTTCTAGTTATAGTGCAATGCGATGGAAAATATGAAAAAATAAATAGGATATTTCAGAAAATTTTATTACTTCATATCCATTATTGCATTATATCTTTGTATCTGAAGGTATTAGTTTTTCTTACATTTAAGATCGTCACTAGATTCATTATTTTATTTTTATTATAGCACGACTTCATTATCACACATAAATGCAATCTACATGTAATAAATATTCAAGCTATCAGAGATAAATTATAATCCATTTTATTACAACATTGACTCATATATCCATAATATATGTATATATTTCACAAGTGGAGGTTAGTGAAGAATTCAATCTAATGCTCCTGTAGATCAGACAAATAAGGAAGAGGTTTCCAGAAAAAATTGTATCATGAAGAATTTTCAGCAATATTTCAAAGATTTTAGAAAAAGGAAATTTGACACTTTCTTTCATTTTATTTGTAGACGAATGGTGTGTTTGTGTGTTTGGTCATATTTTTTATGGGATATTGATCACTAATTTCAAAATATTTCTCTCATTTCTTTTATTTTATTATTTTTTGTCAATTTTTTTTAATAACTGAAGGAAGCTTTATGTTATTTATCATCTATCATATGTTCATGAAAACAAGCGATTTTACTTTCAAAGTGTTTTTTTTTTTTTTTTTTTTTTTTACTAAATTAACTCAATATCAATCTTAAACCCAATGTATAATAATAGTTCAAGCTATAATAGATAAATGAATATTAATCTTATTGCATTATCGGTTCACTCGCCTTTAAAATGCTTGTAATCATAAAAAATCATTAATATTTCTGATTACAGTGCGATGGAAAATATGAAAAATAGATTGGATAATTCAGAAAATTGGATTACATCATATCCATTACTGCATTATCTGTTTGTGTCCGAAGGTATTCGTTTTTCTTACATTTAACATCATCACTATATTCATTATTTTATTTTTATTATAATGTGACATCACTATCACGCATAAATTCAATCTACATACAATAAATTTTCAAGATATAACAGATAAATAATCCATTTTATTGCAACATTGATTCACATACCCATAGTATATATCGATATTTCACGAGTGGAAATAACTCGTGTTTTATCGATCCTGATTGAACGCGAATGGAGATAAGAGAAGAATGCAATATAACGCTCCTACAGATCAGACAAATAAGGAAGAGGTTTCCAGGAAAATTTGTATCATGAAGAATTTTCAGCAAGATTTCTAAAGATTTAAAAAAAAAGAAATATAACAGTTTATTTCAATTTATTTGTAGACGAATGGTGTGTTTGTGTGTTTGGTCGGATTTTTTATAGGATATTGGTCACTAATTGGAAAATATTTCTCTCACTTCTTCTGTTTTAAAATTGTTGTCAATTTTTTTTTTTTGATAACTGAAGGAAACTTTATGTTATTTATCATCTATCATATGTTAATGAAAACAAACGATTTTGCTTTCATGTGTTATTTTTTTTATGCTATCATTACTACCGTATCTATTAATTTTGTTTCTATTACGAAATTAACTCAATATCAATCTTAAACCCAATGTATAATAACAGTTCAAGCTATAATAGAAAAATGAATATTAATATTATTACATTATCGATTCACTCGGCTATAAAATGCTTGTAATCATAAAAGAGTCATTTATATTTTGGCTTCCTATGCGATGGAAAATATTAAATAATAGACAGGATAACTCAGTTAATTGGATTACATCATATACATTACTGCATTATCTGTTTGTGTCTGAAGATATTAGTTTTTCTTACAATTAACATCATCATTACATTGATTATTTTCTTTTTATTATAATATGACCTCACTATCAAGCATAAATTCAATGTACATATAATAAATATTCAAGCTATTACAGATAAATAATAATCCACTTTATTACAACATTGACTCATATACCCATAATATTTGTATATATTTCATGAATGGAAATAATTCGTGGTTTATCAATCCAGATCAAACGTGAATGGAGGTTAGTAAAAAATGCAATGTAACCCTCCTATAGATCAGACAAATAAGGAAGAAGTTTGCAGGAAAATTTGTATAATGAAGAATTTTCAGCAATATTTCTAAAGATTTTAGAAAGAAATTTAATAATTTCTTTAATTTTATTTTCTGACGGATGGTGGATCTGTGGGTTTCGTCGGATTATTTATGGGATATTGCTCACTAATTAGAAAATATTTCTCTCATTTCTTCCGTTTTCTTTCTTTCTTTTTATTGTCAAATTATTTTTTTTGTAATAATTAAAGGAAGCTTTTTACCATATATTATTTCTCATATGTTAATAAAAATAAGAGCTTTTACTTACATGTGTTATTTTTTTTGTGCTTAATTTTGTTTCTATTATGAAATGAACTGAATGTCAATCTTAAACCCAATGTATTTTAAAATTTCAAGCTGTAATAGATAAATGAATATTAATCTTATTACATTGTCTATTCATTTGCCTATAAAGTGCAAGTAATCATAAAAATCATTAATATTTCTGCTTCCAATGCGATGCAAAATATGCAAAAATAGTTAGGATAATTCAGGAAATTGGATTACATCTTATCCATTGATGTATTATCTGTTTGTGTCTGAAGCTATTACATTATCTTACATTTAACATCATCATTACATTCATTATTTTATTTTTATTATAATATGACCTCACTATCACTCATAAATTCAATCTACATATAATAATTCAGGCTGTTATAATAAAAGATAAATAATAATCCATTTTATTGCAACATTGACTAACATACCCATAATATATGTATATAATTCGCGAATGCAAAAGTTTTCTGTTTTATAGATCCTGATCGAACGCAAATGGAGGTTAGTGAAGAATGTAATGTAACGCTCCTATAGATCAGACAAATAAGGAAGAGGTTTCCAGGAAAATTTGTATCATGAAGAATTTTCAGCAATATTTCTAAAGATTTTAGAAAAATAAATTTGATAGTTTCTTTCATTATATTTCTAGACAAATGGTGGGTTTGGCCGGATTATTTATGGGATATTGCTCACTAATTGGAAAATATTTTTCTTATATATTCTGTTTTCTTTCTCTTTTTTTATCAAATTTACTTTTTAATAACTAAATGAAGCTTTATGTCACACATTATTTCTCATATGTTAATAAAAACACGAGCTTTTACTTTCATGTATTATTTTTTTATGCTATTATCGCTACCGCATCTATTAATTTTGTTTCGATTACGAAATGAACTCAATATTAAACAAAAATGTAGAACAGGGCTGTCCAACGCGGAGCCCGCGGGCGCCATGGCGGCCTTTGGTATCCCTCTTGGCGGCCCTTCGAATATTTCAATTTTTCTAGATTTCTTTAAAACAAATTCCATCTTCAAAGTTACTTTGCCTTAAAATAATGTTTGCGTGTTTTTATTATTATTATTATTACAGGAGTTATTAAGGTTTTACGCTTGCTTTACTTGCGAAAGTCCCCGAGATACAACCCCTCCCCCCATATGTTTTTGTTCATTTTTTAGGTGAGCCACTTCCATCGTAGAACGCCAGTGATTACTGCTGTGATATATATATGTATCTTGCAGATGTGTAGGTATCGCTATTACTGCTAAAGTGCGGTGATATTATTGCATTTTTCGAATCATAAGTGAATAATGGCGCCCTTCATTGTGTTCCACAAGGTAAGGTGCGCCCTTGCTTACTAAAAGGTTGGACAGGCCTTATGTAGAATAAATCTTCAGGCTATAACCTCTTCGTTACTAAGTATTAATGTAATATTATTAATTATTACTGAATTATTTTTTCTCCAATATGATGTTAGAGCAAGAGTTTCAATCTATTTGCATTATTTCGAATCATAGGCATTGAGACATATCATTCTGAGATCGTTATTGCAATCATGTTCGAGTATCAGTAATAAGACGGGGAAGAACGAAGGTCCAGATATGTGTACCTAGACAGTGAATAAATAAATAAATGAATATTAATCTTATTACATTATTGATTCACTCCTAATATTAAAAAATCATTAATATTTCTGCTTCTACTGCGATGGAAAATATAAAGATATAGATAGAATAATTCAGAAAATTGGATTACATCATATCCATTATTACATTATCTGTTTGTGTCTGAAGCTATTAGTTTTTCATACATTTAACATCATCTCTACATTCATTATTTTATTTTTATTATAATATGGTATCACTATCACGCATAAATTAAATCTACATACAGGGTTCGTACGGCTCCTGGAATTTTGCGATCAGGAAATTCTTCTGTACCAGTATTTTCTTACAGAAAATCTCTTCTTAAAAGAAGGCAAAGTTTCGCGAGTTTAACCTAGATTTATTTTCTATAAAAAAATACTGGTGAAACTCCTGGAAAATACACTGATACGTACGAACCCTGTACATATAATAAATATTCAAGCTATAACAGATAAATAATTCACTTTATTACAACATTGACTCACATACCCATAATATACGTATATATTTTACGAGTGGAAATAACTCGCGTTTTATCGATTCTGATCGAACGCGAATGGAGGTTAGTGAAGAATGCAATGTAATGCTCCTATAGATCAGACAAATACGGAAGAGGTTTCCTGGAAAATTTGTAACATGAAGAATTTTCAGCAATATTTCTAAAGATTTTAGAAAAAAGAAATTTGATATTTTATTTCATTTTATTTCTAGACGAATGGTGGGTTTATGGAATTGATCGGATTATTTATGGGATATTGATCACTAATTGGAAAATATTTATCTTATTTCTTCTGTTTTCCATCTCTTTTTTGTCAAATAAATTTTTTTAATAACTAAAGGAAGTTTTATGTCATATATTATTTCTCATACGTTAATAAAAACAAGAGCTTTTACTTTCATGCAATATTTCTTTGTGCTATCATCACTACTGTATTTATTATTTTTGCTTCTGTTAGGAAAGGCCTCAATATCATGTTCAAACTGAATGTATAATAAAAATTCAAGCTGTTATAGATAAATAAATATTCATCTTATTACATAGTCTATTCACTCGCCTATAAAATTCTCGTGATCATAAAAAAACATTAATATTTCTGCAAACAATATGACGGAAAATATGAAAAATTATATAGAATATTTCAGAAAATTGGGTTACATCATATTCATTATTGCATTATCTGCTTGTGACAGAAGCTATAAGATTTCCTAACATTTAACATCACCACTACCATTCTGTATTTTCTTTTTGTTATAAAATGACCCCACTATCCAGCATAAATTGAATCTACATATAATAAATATTCTAGCAATAATAGATAAATAATAATAAACTTTATTGCAACATTCACTCACATACCTATGACACATGTATATATTTCACGCGTAGTTTCAATCGTGGAAGAAAAGTCATTTCTAAGTCATTCTTCAAAAATATAAAAAACTAGTCGTTGGGGGCCACCGTAATACTTACCCATCATGGATATGCATAATGTAAAATATTAAAATAAAAAATGCGTAAACTACTTATAAAATGCATTGCAATTCAAATAAAATTGAGGCTTGATGACGTCACAAACTTTAAAGGCTCGATTACTGAATTGCTTGAAAGAAACATCCTTATAACTCCAAAAATAATAATCCTATTAACTAGCGGTTTATTGCATCTGATTAAGCGTAAAATTTCCAATTAAAATATATCTTTGAAGTGAAATTTGGATGAAATACAGGGTCATGAAAAATCGAAGAGTGTGGGAAATAGGATTCCAAATATCTCGGCAACTCATTATCTGATCAACTTCATGCTTTATGCAAAATTTATGTTTTTTTATTGTCTTTTATATTCATTTCTTAAAATAACCAATTTCGAAAATTTTTATATACCTTTTATCAGAACGAATATTTCGAGAGTCCGAAAAAAATAGTTCCGGTTAATCGAGGTTATTGAAATGAAATAGGCTTCTTCCCATTATTACATACTAAGTACATACCAAATTGCAAGTCTCTATCTCAATTTTTTCGGGAGATAGAGCGTTTACAGACACACACACAGACACACACACAGACACACAGACGGACGGCAAAATTTTTTTTCTAAAAATATGTTTTTCGGAATCTCCAGTGTCTGAAACGTGTAAATCCGTCAAAAAAAATTTTTCGATTTTCAAAACGATTACAAGACTTACCCTATACTATGTATGATGGGTAAGTAATTATACAGCATATTTCAGAAAATTTATTTGTATGTTTTATTAAAGACATTCAGTAAAAACTAAATAAGTCTGAAATTTGTCAATAGTTTTTTCTCTTCTTTATTTTTTGTTAAAGTTGTGTTTTAACAATAACAAATATTAGATTTTAGTAACATATTATTTTCCACATACTTTAAGAAATAATTCCTTAATTCATTTACCTGGACTGCAACTTGCGTGTAGTAGAAAAATAATTTAAGCACCATACTTTATTTTTCAACCATCATCAACGACATCATTTAAATTCTTTTTTCTTATAAAGTGATACCATTGATACATAATCCTAGTCTATAACATATATTAAACTATAATCGATAAAAGAAGTCTTCATTTTATTTCATCATTGGATCATCCACTTATAAAAAATAACTGATAACTGTGCTTTCTCTTCTACGGAAAATATGAAAAATTAGATGACATATTTCAGAAAATTGGATTACACCATATTCATTACTGTATTATCTGTTTGTGTCTGAAACTATCAGTTCCTTTTTCATTTGACATCTCCCCTTTTATCTATTGCACTTAAACGGGAAAAGGAAGGGCAGACGAAAGCAATTTCCTGACAGACCCCTATCGATCCTGATCGAACGCGAATGGAGGTTAGTGGAGAATGGAATCTATAACGCTCCTAGATCACACAAATAAGGAAGAGGTTTCGAGGATAAATTGTAGTTTAAAGAATTTTAAGCAATATTTCTGAAGATTTCAAAGAAAAGGGATTTGGAAGTTTTTTTCTCATTTTGTTTCACGAAGGATGTATTTATGGGTGGGATATTGAAATCAAATTGGAAAATTATTTTATTCATTTCTGCTAAATTGTGATACAATTATGAAAAGTGTATGATGAAGACAGTTGTCGGAAGTAGTGCGCTTACCAGTAGCAAAACTATAGTAGTCAATATTTTTTATATACTAGTTTGTAGTGTAACGCGATATATTTTGAACAAGAACGAAAAATCATGCGTCAGGCAATGTTTCTTTTTTACGGCATCTGGAAAGAAAAAGAAATCCTTGTTTAAACTATGTTTTCAGGATTTCTAAATTGATTTCTCAGCGTATAATCATAACTTATTTTACTCAACGAAGCAGTACACAGTATAATCAAACAGTATATCAAACAGTATAATATTAACAATGCCGTTGAAAAAAAAAAAAAAGACCTCTTGTCATTTTCCATAGAGATGACGGCTTTGCTCCGCCCTGAAATTGTTGCGTTCTTCAAAATTCTAAATTTTGCTTCTCATTTTTTACCATTTTAGTATCTATCCATTAACTATTATTTTCGCTTGTAGAATCGTTCCTGCCAATGCATAAATTTCCTCAAAATTCAAGCTTTTTATTTTCTTTTTTTAGTCGATGAAATTTAATTGGCTGCTTACTGTAGGTTAAATTTGATTGGATGCCTTACTTATCACTGATTTGCTGAGAAAGTTATGGGTCAAATCCTCTAATGTAATTTTTTTAATATAGCATTTTTCAAATTATTTTTCTTATTTTTGCATTTAAAATCGCTAGTACTCTTATAATTTTTATTTTTTTTACTAATTATGTCTGTAAATATTGTATTATAATCTTTTTTATCCCAATTTTATTTATTGTCTCTTGCAAAATATTAATTTTATGTAACTATTTTTTGAAAATTGAAAATGTATGGCTCTGGGGCCTTTATCCCTCCCTTACCCTCATATGTTTGGCAAACCAATCCCAATGCAATGGATTTTAAAAGAAAAATCCACACTTTTGCTCACCATCTATATACATTAAGACAATCCGATTGATCACTTCTGAATGAAGGTAAACGAAGTCTATACGAACTTCGTTGGCACTTCTAAACATCTGTGTATTGGTACATTGGAACATAACTTAATTAATATGAATCTATTAATTGAATAAAGCGTATTTAATGTATATGTATATATATGTACAGAGGTGCCAAGCTCTCACTTCCGTAACATGTGGATTAATTTTACCCAGTTTAACAACAATTCGAAACAGAAAAATTATTTCTTTAATCTTTATTAAGTTAATTTCAGATTTCTACATGGAGTACATTTAATTTTATTTCTTAAAAAAGTTTCTGGTGCTAAACGTATTAAACCTGGGTTAAATTAACCCACATATTACGAAAGATTAGTGAGAGTTTGGCACCTCTGTATATATATATATATATTACACTCTATATTTTTCCAACTTTTAATGTTTAAAATTTTTCGTTTTTGAAATTTCATAATGGCCTATTTTGGCGTTCGTGGTTTGGCGCATAATTAAATCCATTGTTAGTGTAACCCATATACAATTGTAACCATAATGAATATTTGGCCATTTATCACCTGTGGTGGACTAATGGAAAAATGCCTTAAAATTAATGTATTAATTTATAATTAAGTTCGAAGACATTAAAATGTTATACTGTCAACTAAAACGCTCATTTGTATATAATTTTTGTGAATTTCAGCATATCAGAAAGTGCTTGAAAATTCGATTGCAAAATTTCATCTTTACATGCAAAAACCAAGTTGAGTTAAATAACATAGTGTAAAAATATGCTAAACAGAGTTTTAAACAATATTTATTTGGATTTTTGAAAAAGTTATTTCAGAAGATCTTTAAATTTTTCGTTCTTAAAAGAATATTTACTTGAATTTTTGCTATTATGTGCAATACATATTGGTTCTGAACTGAATTCGTTTGCCTTGCTTTCTCTGAATCCAATGCAAGAAAAGCATATTATGGAGAATTTTAAATAATATTTTCTAGGGATTTCAAGGAAGAGTATTTGAAAATTGATCTTTTTAAGTCTTTTCTAGGAGACTACTATTTTTGAAAAAAATTCGAAAGCTAGTAAGAGAATATATATACAACTTGAATAAATCCTTACAAAATATTAAAAAAGAAACGTGGTTGAAAAATTTTAAACAATGCCTCTTTAGTTTTTTCAATGTAGATATTTAGAAAATTCTTCAATTTTGTTTTGGAAATAGTAGATATATGAATGCGATGCTATTGTATTGGACGAGTTTTCAATTTCTATTCTGAAAAAAAAAAATATTTCAGCGAAACGCTTGTAAAGAAGTAAAAATATACAATGAAATATTTTAAGCTATGGGTTTTTTATTTAAAAAAGTATATTTCACAAATGTATCATTTCTTTTATAAATCCAAAATATAAATATAATAATGTATTTTCTCTTTTTGAATATGTCATGATTTTTAGAAGATATATCTGAGTGTTGAATTTTGTTTTGATTTCCTCCATAAATCAAAATTTGTACTATAATTTGTTTCTACAAAAGAGATATATATATATAGACTGGCTTTCTCTTTTTACATGAATATATCACATCAAAATCCTTGTAGCACGTGACATTTTAAAACGCTGTAAATCATAACAAGTTGGAACTTGTACGTCAAACGGGACAAATGAGGTGCGTTCGTACTATAACCAGTTTTCTATATATTCAGATATTTGTCCAATAGCTATTGCACTCGTATGCTAAATTCATGAATACAAAATTTATTTTATTTGCAGTTGTTCATATTATAGATATTAATTTTATTTCATGAAATTAAGTTTCAATAAACTTTTACAAGCAATTAATTACAATTCTGTTACATTGAAATTATACTATGCGCAAATATCCAATACAAGAAAATGTAAAAAAAAAAAAAAAAAAAAAAAAAAAAAAAAAAAAAAAAACATTGTTATTATTTCACTGAAAAATTAATTATATCGTCTACTATTATGATAGGATTAATTTCCGTAATAAAATAAGTACATTTTAAATTGGGAACATTTTATCTTTTGTTGACACCTACTGAAAATTCCAATAGGAAACTTAAGCCTACCTTTGAAAATTTCAGTATTTGAAATCTATATTTAGACTATTTTTCTATTTAATAGCTATTTCTCCGGAACATCTATCCAGAAAACTGCCGATAGCTTATACGATTGCTATAATTATACAATTTTAGTATACAAATTCGGTTTTTAAATTAAGTAATGCGGAAATAATAAGACTCAATAGGACGTAATCACCATGGCAACCTAGAATAATTACTTATCATGGAATATCATTGAATTAATTATGTATGAAAGGATTTAATAGAATGAAGAAAACTTTTATTAATATCTTTCTAAGTTTAGATGCGATTTCACAAAATTTGAAATAACTCGACAAAATTTTGCAACGATTTTATGTATTGAATTTCAAACTATTCGGTTGGGTTGTTTTTGTGCTGTTATATACGGACAGACAGACGGATCAGACGGTGACTATATAGGTGCTATGTATTTATATAATTACGAACGCACCTATTAAGAATGCACTGCTTGAAAGCGGGTTACCGTTTATGGGTGACCCAGGGTTTCTTTAATTTATTTATTTACATAGGTGTAATGCAGTACTGATTTTTATTAACTCTAGACTCTTATCTACACACAACTACATTTGTCATAGGCATATACAATAATAAATTACTCCACCACATAAATTTTTCGAATCTAATTTCTAACAAAAGAAAATTTCAAGCATATTGCATAATAATAATAATAATAATAATAATAATAATAATAATAATAAAACACGAAATAGAAATAAATGAATAAATGTAAGTATGGCGGAAAAAACAATAAGTTTGGACAATAACAGAAAAACTGCGTGTTTTACGGGTAAAAAATGTTATGTTTTATCCTGTCAAATACTGTCTTTGATGATTATAAAATAGGTATTTTCCTTAAAAAATGTTTTTTTCTGGTAACTAGTTTCCTGCGCCGTGTCCTGTAACCCAATTTCACCGAAAGCAAACCCGACCCACTGTTATGATAGTGTCGGTTTGGCACTAAATTTTGTTAGAGTCTGTTTCCGTTTTGGGTTGAGTTGATTCTGTCCGATTTTTCGAAAGAATGTCCAGATTGCTTCAGATGAAAAAAACTGTATTTTTAAATATAAATTAGCATATTATGTCCATTTTTCCACATAACAGAGAAAATTGATATTTTATATATAGTTATACACAATTTTACTATAATTATTATAAAATATAGATTTATGTTTTGTTATTTCGGGTTTCGTTTCAGTTTCGGATCGGGTTCGGTTCGACATGAAATAGAATATTTGGGTTCGGGTTGGGCTATACGAAACCCGCGCAGGATTTTAATTTCAGCTAAGGATTTTTTTCTGTCAAAATTTTTTTTTCTATTTTTTTTTTTTTTTCATTTTCACTATATACATAATTAATCAAAACTTCTATGTATCTTCAAACATAGCAATACCGTATGATTTATAACTTGTTCTTTGTTTTAAAGTGTACTCATTTATATTTATAACAGAAAAGGACTACACTACTAATGGGGTTGCGACAAGTATTTTGAATATGCGTATTTTACAAAACACTTTTGATTTTAGCATATATGATATATTGTGACACATGTTTGAGATTGCTCTAGTGACATAATTTCAAAATGTACATTTTCAAGTTACTTAAGTCTAAGAAATATTTGCACTTGGTAAAAGGTTAGTATATCATATTTTTAATGCGATTAATGATATTCTATCTGGAAAGGAATTCGAAATAAGATAAGAATTTGAAATGCGTGGAAATTTTGGATGTAACATAAATAAACTTTTACTAAAAATTTGAATTTGTACTATATTATATTGAATTTATAATGAAGTAGAAATCACTGACTCGTTTTACATTAAATAAGTATTTCTTTACGAATAAGTGTTCAAGTAATGCTGTTTAAGGGTTTAATGTGGTACAACTTTTAATATGCTATGAATTTTAATTTATAGGATAATTATTAGGTGCTCGAAATACGAATGATATGGTTAATAAAATTAATATTTGCGGTTATTTAGAAGAAACCTTTCACATCTTAAAATTATCGTTGAAGTCAAAACTTTTAGAAACGATAGTATTCATTTAGAACGGCTGACGCTATGAATGTGAGCATATGTTCTGCTCCACCTTCTGCTACAACTGCTGTAGTTTAACATCAGTGATATTCCTAGTGAATTCGATGTTGCTACCGATTGAAAAATAACGATCTTTAAAGATTCTTAATGAACATAAATTTTATTTAACACAGCTGGGTTTTACTTGTTGCTCCTCGGATTAGATCCCGGTGTCTTTGGATAGGAAAGCCATGTGGAATCACCGTTCTGCTTCAGTAAGCGATTCAAAAATCACCGTTTCGTTTCTGTGTTTTTTTTTTTTTTTTTTTTGGTCATAATGTATTTAAAATACTGCACTCATAAACAAGAACAAAAAAATCATGCATCAAGCATAGATTATGAAACACTTGCCAACACTTCCAGAATATTTAACAAAACTTCATCATTTAATAAGGTGACAGATGGTTTCTAAATAAACCATTTGGGAAAGCATAAAACAGTTGAAAACTCAATTTCAGAAATTCCTATAGTCAGAAAAATATCCGAATTCTTTTGTGAAGCCCTGTATATTACCTATAAATTTGCATACATATGCTACATCTATATATTTAAAACGAAAACCGCATTCTGTCAAATCCACATATGAAAATCGTCGCTTTGCGAATGCGTCAACGTTTTTTTTTTTTAAGGCTCCTACCCTGAGAAACGGGAAATCTGATTGATTAACCTCACCTGTTTAGCCTAGGGGGATTGAAAAGGGTTAATTGAAAACGAATGAAGCCGTACAATTGCATTGAAAGCATAGACCTTCTAATTTATTTTTGCTCAGAGGTTGAAAGCTAAAGTTTTTTTTTTTTTTTTTTTTTTTTTTTTTTTTTTTTTTTTTTTTTTTTTTTTTTTAAAGAACTCATGTTTTCACTACTAAATATGCATATTTTTTCGCAAAATTTTAAAGGAAGATTGGATACAGTTATATTTATAACCGATTGAAATGTCAGTGAGTTCAGAAGATGAGAACTGTTTTTTTTTATTGCAAAAAAGAGAGAAGAAAACATTTCCTTTACAACTAAATAATAATATTTTTTCACAAAATTTTTATACGGGCTGTAAAACCGTTTTATTTATCACCCATAAAGATTTCAAAGAGTTCGGACAAAAATAACTTTTTATTTTAAAACTATAAAACGACCCTGGGTAAAAAAAAAAACAAACAAGAAAGTGACCGCTTTTATCACTAAATATCAATATTTTTTCGCGAATTTTTCCTTAAAAAATATAATTTCGTACAAAATCGGGTTAAAGATATAGAATAATAAAAATTTGATGTTTTTTATTTATTTATTATCACGGGCCCGAGCAACGCCAGGCGGGGATCAGCTAGTAGTATGTTAAAATTTAGTTCAGTTAAGAAACGCATATCACAGTTGGAAATTCCTCTTCAGCAATTTCCGTCGATGAACGGAAATGAATTCGCGATATTTTTTTTGTCCTGTATACGATCTACTACAGAATTTATACATACCAAGTAATAGGCAAAAAATTAGTTCAATTTTAAAAAGCGCACCACAACTGAAAACGCACTTCCAGCAATTATTGTTAATAGACAATACTCTAACCGATTACTTTTGTGTGTCCCTGTAATTGAACGATAAATGCTATGCACATAATAGTCTATAATAAGCTTCTTGTAGTGCACTTCAGTAATTCATATCAATTTCGATACCTTTGAAACAGTGCAACATCATTAAAATATATCCCAAACGATTTTTCCTCATAGATCGTAATGTAATGAATTTCTTTTTTGAGTTAGGGACTACAAATGCTATTTATTCTATACTCTCAAGAAAGCAAGTTTTAATCCATATCTGTGAAGCATATCAATTACATTATGTTTGACGTATTGTAACTTTATTAAAATGTGTCAGAAATAATTTTCCTCCTAGATTATTATGTAACAGAATTCTTTTCATTGGCCCCGTAAATAAACTGTAAATGAACATCATTTTCAATACCGAACAAGCCATAATAAATCTCGATAACATATATTAATTGTACGCGAGTTAGATCACGGACACACAGACATACAGATAAACAGAATTCATAAACACTTTTCAACTATGTTGGAAAGTGTTGAAAAAATTATTATTTTTTCATTTCACAGGCATCTTGTCTTGGCGATTCACATGTCTGCGTTTCATTTTGAGATTTCCGTATCATATTTTTTCTAACTTGTTACATCCGTTTTAGAATTTCAAAATATTTCATTTTGCTTTCATCTTCCATAGGGGATACACAAATTTAAATTTTGTTTTTATATATGTGCGACACATTTTTTCTCACTCGCTGCAGTCGTATAAGAACTTTAAAACTTTCTATTTTTTATTCGCTTCTTTCCTAAGAGATTCAGAAATTTCAGTTCCGTTTTTCAATCTCCATGCATATATTTTTTCGAATTCTCTGTAGTCGCATGTAAACTCAGAACTTTTTATTTTACCTCAAAACTTAAAATTAAAAAAGATTATTTTAATTTCATCAAGAGCAATTAAGTCAGCCTCGTTTGTAATGATATAAATTTAAATATATGAAGTTATTGTATAATCTTAAAGTTAAAATACATGTTAATAAGTATTTTAAAATATGCACTTGAGATTAAGATTTTTCGTTTTTTGATAATTAAGTGAGATATTAATTAAAAACTTTCATTGAACGAGCTTCAATTTTCCGCAGTACCACGGAGATATCACCCTTTCTACCCCTATTAGGGATAACGCAGTTTTTCAAGCGCAGAGGTGGTAAACCATTTGATTTTTGTGCAATTTAAAACCGCAATCACCGAGATAATATTAACTTAAATAAAAAATAAAGTAAAGAAAAAACAGAAAGAAAGAAAAACACGTCCGTGTTAACAGTACTTTTTTTGTACTAATGGTGATTATGACTATGGTGATATACTACTAAATTATTTTCTGAAGTTTTCTTTTATGTATTTTTAACTCGTAATTTACGGGCCCCGGGTGGAATTATACCTCTCCCCATCCCCACCAAATACCCAAATTTCAGTGATAAATTCCCGGTTGTAACGATATTTTTTGTTTAAAATAATATTAAAATTTGCTATTTCAAAATAAATATTTTCTGGAGGTTGTTTTCAGATTTCCCGTTTTTACTGCAGTTTTATATCTTCATTCAACTGGCCCTAATGAAACAAAAACGAAAACATCCACGTATACAAGGTTTTTTTCTGATGTAAACGGTTCATTAAAAATAATAATAATATTTACTATTCCAAGAAATTTTTTTGTAAGTCCTTTTTGCATTTTCCGGTTTTTCTACAATTTAAAAATTGCTATCCACGTTAACCATATAGAAATACACACACACATACACAAAAGAATGTATGGAAGGTATTTTTCTGTTCTCAACGTAATCTCTTTCGCTATATATATATATATATATATATATATATTAATCAGCATGAATATTTACTATTTCAAAGAACTTATTTTTCGGAGGTCGTTTTTCGGTTTTTCTGCAGTTTAAAATTGCCTTCCCAGTAGTTTGGATTAAAAAAGAAAACAAAACAAAACAAAAAAAAAAAACAGAGAGGAAAAAAAAAAAAAAAAAAAAAAAAGAACAACCACGGATCAACAGTACCTTTTTGTGGTCCCGCGTGGACGACGCCGGTCGGGTTTGCTGGTTTTAAATAAAATAAAGTGCAAAAACTCAAAATAGTGAGTTATCATATGTTATACTTTCGAAGCCTTTTTAAAATAAACATAATAATAATAAAAACTCTTATTTATTACACTTTTCAACATTTTGAACTTATATTAATAGAACACATACAGAAATATGTATTTATAAATTTACAATATAAAAAACGTTGTCTGCACATTTTAAATAAAAAATATTGAAACATTCAAGCACTGATAAGCCTAATATGATTCACGCATAATCATAATGGGATTTCATGAAATGTGGTTAATTTAGAACATTTTGAAAGTTTTGAAAATTTCATTTAATTATATGATTAACAGTAGCTGCATTTGAATTAATTAAAATTTTAAATTAAGCATTTATTTTCATTTAGTTTTCGTTCCTCTAACATTCTGAAATTATTAACTTCATTTATTTCATTAAAACATTGCTTATAAACAATTTACTGTTTATTAATTTGTTTAGGAATACTCTCACATTTACAAATGAACAAGAAAAAGAATTAATTATTTAGCTGAAATGTGAATAATATTTTCTAAACGCAATTTTTTAGAACATTTTTGCGTGCAATTATGAAAATGCTTTTAGAATTCGTAACTATAAAACGAACTAATAGAGAGAAAAAAAGAATTCGATATGACAAACCCGTTTTAACTTGTCAGCTTAATTAGGGTAATTTAGAAGTTATTGTAATACTATTTACAGTGCTTGATGAAATGTAATTGTTGTGTTACTTTTTAAAAATCGTTGTAGATGTTTCCAATAAAATCCGTATATTGTCCATATACATGTCCCCATAGACTTAATTAAACAGATTATTATCTTCAAAAGTTTTCTTTTTCTTAAACTGTATTTTGAATGATATTATGTATTTTTGAATAGTGCAAAATTTTAATGGTGATTTTAATGGTAATTGATTAAAAAGAAACAAATGAAGCTAAAAAATTGCGGTTTGCAGGAATGGGATTAGAGGGAGATCGGAATTTTCTTAATAACAAAAAAAGTTAAAAAATTACCGATAGAGGGCGCTGCATGCATGATATGAAGCAGATTTATGGAAATTAGGCTGTCAGTAAAATCCCTTAATGTACACAGATTCTCCATTCGATGACAGCAGTACACTATCGTTACCAGATCAAGCGCTGTTGGTTAAACGTTTTACAAACACGGGAAATCGGCAACTGGTGCACTGCGAAAATTCGGCAAGGCAAATTGACTGCAGACGAGAAAAGAGCCTGTTTCATGTGCTGCGATACTGAAGCTTGTCGGACGCTTCGCCGAAATGGATCTTTTACTATAAGCCTAATTTGCATACATCTGCTTCATATTATGCATGACAGCGCCAGCTAACGGCAATTTTTCTTAACCACAATTTTTTCTGTTATTAATTTGATCCCCATCTCCCTCTAATCCCATTCATGCAAAATGCACATTTTTAGCATCATTTGTTTCTTTTTAAGGAATTTTCAAAGTTTTAACGAACTTATGGCGCATTTGGTACTTTGTGGTGCATGGCGCTATGTGGTCTATAGAGTTTTTGTACAGAACCGTCCAAAATAACTGGAACATATTAAGATTATTGACTTGTATACTTATTAGAGATGTGACATGTTTCTAAACTGAACGAAATTTTACTATACAATAACTGACCCGCCCGGCGTTGCCCGAGCTCGTTGTAATAACCTTAGATATACCTAAAATCAGTGTTGAATGATTTTATATTTTTAAATGAAATTCCTTCCAAACGAACCTAAAGTTTGGGGCCCTACTGACTTCGGCAGCATACACCCTGCAGTTTGTATGATTTTAAATTCTTATACGTAAGGTTATCCAAACGAACCCATAGTTGAGGGCCCCCACTGCCTTCGGCAAAGTCCTACGCACGCTCCAGTTTGTTTTTTCAACCAACCCTAAAATTTGTATGATTTTATATCTTTAAACCGATTTTGTATCAACTTATATTTTGAAATAAATTTTTTTCCAAACAAAGTAAAGGATCCCCGATATAGTGATTTGCAAATTTAATTCTGACGTTTTGAAACGAGGGTCAGTACTTAAGTTTTTAGAATCTGGGAACGAAAGAATAGCTACTTTCATCGCAGACGATTTTTATCAAAATTCGAACAGTTACGTGAATATCTGCGTTTACAGAACATCAGAAGCTGTAAAATTCTATTTACTGTGATTTTTCGAAAATCAGAAGTGCTAAATAATTAAAGCGTTTTGTCGAAGGGACTTCAGAGCCATGATTTTTTTTATGACTTTCGACAAGCTTGACAGATAAACAGTGTAGCCATAGAATGAAATCGGCGCTTTGTAACGAAGCACCATCTAAGGCAACGATTAACAACTGGTTTAAAAAATTCTCTCGCGGTCGTAAAAATCTCAGTGACGATGTTCAGGTGGGTCGACCAAGAAGTGCTGTGTCTCCCGAAAACATTGATGTTGTGAGTAAAAGTAAATGTCCGTTCATAAAAAATAAAATGCGTGGTGAACGTTTTAACAACTCGGAAGAAGCCGTCGAAGCTTACAAATCCCATGTTTCGCCTATGAAACTTTCAAATTCAAAGTGGCATAAATGTTTTGATGATTGGTTTATTTGAATGCAAAAGCGTATCGATGCTTCAGGAGAGTATTTTGAGAAGCAATAAAACACATATTCTTTGTAAGAAATTATTTCTTGTATTACTTTCTAAAAACTTAAGTACTACCCCTATCTTAAGCTTTCAGTTTTGACCAATAGTTTATCAGGAAACGTAAATAATAAAAAACGCATCATCCTCCGCTTCTCTTTTAAGACATGAAATGACATTTCCCATTCTCCATCCGAGAATTTCCATAATTATCTTCGAACTATACTATATATATATATATATATATATATATATATATATATATATATATATATATATATATATATATTAATTATTTTATTAATAACTACCTTGATATTAATTAACAAGAACGAAAAATCATGCTTCAAGCATAGATTATGAAACACTTTCCAACACAGCCAGAAAACTTGTAACAAAACTTCTCTGTTAAATAAGGTGAAAGGAGATATGTAAGTAAACAGTTTAGAAAACATATAACACATTGAAAAATACAATTTTAGAAATTACCTTCCAGTGTCAAAAAAGTAGTCGAATTATTTTGTGCAGTTCTGTATATGATCAATAGATGTGGATATATAGCATGATAAAATTTAGTTCAGTTAGAATATTCACATTTAGCAATTTTCGCCAAACGATGGAAATGCACTCGAAATTTTTTGTGCAGCCCTGTATATTATCTTAAGACTTTTGTACACACCACATATTAAGCTAAAAGGCAACTTAAAACTCACTCGCAGTAATTACCAACCGTAAACAACAATGTATCTTTTTCTTTGCGTAGCATTGTATATGAATTTATTTATATTCCACAAACTTCTATTAGTAAACTAAATATATTTCCGCAAGAAAATGCGTAACACAATTAAAAAATATCCTTAAGCAATTCACTCCCATAGTCAGTAATACTTACGGATTCCCTTGTGTAGCCCTGTATATGAACAACCGAATTTATAAACACACACGTACTATGAAAAAATTTAGTTAAACTTAAAAACGCAAACCAAAGTTGAAAACGCACTTATCACATATCGACTGTAAATATCGCACATGTACTGTAACCGATATCTTTTGTGTGCCCCTGTAAATAAACGCAATGCACACCACACTTTCAAGAGAGCAATTCATAGTGTACCTCAGTAATGCATACAGTGTCTCACAAAAGTGATGGGACACTTGTGCTTTATAAAAAGAAACTGCAATAAAATAAATAAACAAACATGTGCAAAAATTTTTTGGGTGTGTTTCATATTTAAAGTTAGTAACAATTATTACATAACATACATTTTGTCAAAATATTAAAATATTAATTTAGTAAAAATACAATTGTTCAGAACGGAGCAAAAAATGGCTCACATAAGTGATGGGACACTTACTTTTCCATCAAATATTTATCCAAAAATTTTACTTTTTAAAAGGTTTTAATATTTTGTTGGATTTCCTTTTACTTTTAAAACATGATTTAATCTTTTTGGGATGGATTCGACTAATTTTTTTGTGATTTCTGGAGTGATTTTACCCCATTCTTCTTGAAGCACCGATTTTAGTTGTTGTTTTGAAGAAATGGTGTGTTTGCGAATTCTTTATTCCAATTCTTGCCAAATATTCTCTATGGGATTTAAGTCTGGAGATTGTGGTGGTGTTTTAATTATTTCAGGACAGTTATATAGCAGCCAGAGTCTAACGTTCAGAGCAGTGTGCTTGGGGTCATTGTCCTGGTAGAATTTAAAATCGTTATGAAGGTTCAATTTTCGTGCTGAAGATTTCAAATTTTGCTTTAAAATATCAATATACTTGTACTGATCCATTATACTGTCAATAAAAACAAGATTACCAACTCCAGCGGACGACATACACCCCCATACCATAACTCCTCCTCCACCATGTTTTACTGTTGGTACCAAGTTCTGTTTGCGAAATTCTTCCCTGGGTTTTCTCCACACCAAGATTCTACCGTCAGAACCAAATATATTAAATTTACTCTCATCAGCAAATATAACTTTATTCCAGTAATCAGAATTCTTATTTTGGATTGTTGGATTTTGCGAAAGCTAGTCTGAGTTTTCTATTCTTTTCACTTACGAAGAATTTTTTCCTGGCTACTCTACCGTGATATCCAGCAGATCGAATTATCCTTCTAGTAGTCTCAGGATTAACAATTATTCCATATAATGCTTGTAAATCATCAGCAACTTTTGAAGCACTAATTCTTGGATTTTTTTTAAATATTTCGAACGATAATTCGCTTTATTCCATTGGATAGCTTTGATGGTCGGCCAGGTCTTCTTTTATCCTGAATCATATGATTCTTTTTATATCGTTTAATGATATTGAAAACTGTTGAACGACTCAAGTTAACTGTTTCAGCAGTTTTTCTAATTGATTTTCCACGTTCAATATGCAAATTAATAACTAATTTTCGAATTTCAGGTGAAGTTTCTTTTCGCTTAGCATTCATGGCTACACAGAGCTAAAAAACACAAAAATTCCAAAACAAACTGGAGAGAAATACTGCAGACGATTTTATAAATTATTGCCAATTGCTTTTAAGTAAAAATAAAACCCCAAAAAATATTTTTATTGCTTATTTCAGACTATTTTTGTTGCATATATAATGGTGTCCCATCACTTATGTGAGCTATTTTTTGCTCCGTTCTAAACATTTGTATTTTTATTAAATTAATATTTTAATATTTTGACAAAATGTATGTTATGTAATAATCTTTACTAAATTTAAGTATGAAACACACCCACAAAAAAATGTGTACATGTTTTTTTAATTTATTTGATTAGTTTCCTTTTGTAAAGCACAAGTGTCCCATCACTTATGTGAGACACTGTATAACTTTCATTATGTTTGAAATAGCGAAATATCACTAAATTACACTGCAAACGATATTTCCCCATAGAACAATGTGTAACAGAATTATTTTGTTTGGCCCTGTAAATAAATAATAAATGCTTTGCACCCCATATTCTACACTGTTAGAAATGGATACTCAAATTCAACGAAATTTTCTTCGTTTTTGAAGAAACTCTTTCCTGGGAAATGCTCCGAGCGAATATTTCGTCAAATCGAGTAAATTTGTATCCTTAAAAATGTGAGGAAAGTAGTTTCGTCAAATTGTTTGTTCGAAAGTTCAAAAAAAAAAGGTTGGTGGTGCCATCTATTGGAGATGTTAGAAGCATCTTTAATTGACAGGGGGAAAAAGTACGACACACTTCTCTTAAGTCTTCAATGGGATACGAACTCGCTATCTTTGGTGTGTTATATCTCTGTGCTGCGTCCTACGCCAGCGAGGCCTTTCAGGAATTTGATTTTAGATGTATCTATGGGATGTTGATGTGTGTTTATATTTTTTAGAAGTATTTTTATCGGTGCTGTTGTAATTTTTGCATGTTTTAATTAATAAGGCTAGATTATTATTATGGTTTTTCTATGGTTAATAAATAATTAGAATGTGGCTTGATTAATATAATTTATTAGAGAAATTTCCTTTGTTCAATGAATGATTAAAATAAGGTCTAGATAATTTGTTGATTAGAAATAATTAAAGTGCATATTTTGGAGGAGAGTTTATCAATTTTAGCGGATAAGATTACTGTTTATAGAGGGAAAGGGATCAGTTATACATATTTTAAATTTGATTGTTATATGAATATATTTCTTAAATAAAAAAAAGAGATCCTAAAATTTTGATTTTTTTTTTACCCTTGGGAAAATGTTGTTGCTTTCGGTCGAAAATGGACCAAATGATGTTCGCATTTTACTATTTTAACCGTTTTTACGACATTCTGTAACTTTAGAAGAATTTTTTAAGCGTTTTTAACGAAATTCTGTAACTTTAGAAAAATGTATCTTTAAATAGGTAATAGAAATGCATAAAATCGTTACAAAAATGTTAAAGTTACAAAAAGGATATAGACGCAAATTATCAGATACGAAAAATAAAGTAGAAATTTGGTACTTTCGTGCTATAGCGGCTCCCAAGGATGAAATATTTTTGTTTCTGTTTTCATTAATATATTGCAAATTTGGTACTGTCGTGTATTTTTTTTCTGAACGATTTCGTAACAACAAAAATAATCTGGCCGGGAATGGGGAAACATTTTTGTCAAATATTTGAGATTTTCCATTTCATTATAAATCACTTAATTTCGAGACGAAATGATTGTCAAAAATGATGAAATATAGCTCAAGAATTGCGGAATCGTCAAAAATGAGAGTTTTATTTTTTACAGCGAGGAAACAGTTTCGTCAGATATTTGAGGATTCGCGTTTCGTTAAAAACCACGTGACTCTGTGACGAAATGATAGTCAAAAATAACGAAATGAGGCCTAAGGATTGTGGAATCGTCAAAATTGAGTGTTTTATTTCTGAGAGTGTACCAAAAGCATGTTTTAATGTGCTTCAAAATTATATATCAATTTCATCATGTTTTAAATGACGTAGCAACATCAAAATGCACTTGAAACGATTATTTCCCATTGACTATAATGTAACGGAATGCTTTTGACGCTTTAGTAAACGACAATAACATACAAAAATTTCAGGACAATTCGAGTAGATTTACGCGAGTTAGAAAACGGCCAGACGGCCAGACGACAGACGTCAGACAAATTGAAGTGATAAACACTTTTCAACTAGGTTGGAAATGTTAAAAACTAAATAAAGTATTTATTTCCATTTATCTTTTATTTTTTAATATGATGTAATTATTAACGCTTTTCGTTCAATATAAACTCAATGTTTTAAAGATAATCCATTTTTAGGGTTTCGTTCATCTCAACAAACCCTATTACTCCCGCTCCGTTGTCTGTCCGTCACAGAGCCAGTCTGAAAAACTATATAACTTACAGAGTTAAAACTTTGTGCATATAGATGAATACCAGCTGGAAAGAGCTCAAAATATTAAAATTTGAAAAATTCGTATTATTTTAATAAATAGAGTTAAAAAACCAAAATTCTAACAGCTTTTTCCCATTAAATTTAAATATTTTTCGTTGTAGCAGATGCAAAAAATTTAAAATCCACAATGAAATGCTTTCTACAATAATTAATTTTCTATCAGACGATTTCCACGTGAAAAATGAAAATGAAATAAAAAGTTTCATCCATTGAAAAAAAGATTAATATGAAATAAAAATGATTGACGTCATAATGGTAATGAAACGGAAAATGTCTAAGATTTCTCAATAATACAAGGAGTATGAGTATATGGGTGTACACCAAGCAGATTAATATCACCTGATTAGAGAATTAAAAAGGAAATCTGACGTCCTATTGGAAGTTTAAACAATTTTTCAGATGTTTGAGAATAATGCAAAGCGAGTATCAATATGAGTGTATTCTAGGCGCAGTAATATGAGTAATAGAGAATAGTAAATATATGAGTTTTAGAAACATATTGAATCATGATAAAAATCCGATTATGGAAATAATCGCATATTTTAACATTTTGAAGGTGTACAACATGTTTAATTTTGAAATTATTTTTTTATATGGCATTTAGTTTGCGTGACATATATTATTATGACAGAATATAATAGCCGGCTTCGCCCGCTATCGGGCTGGTTTAGATATTCGAAAAAAAGAAAAAATAGACCGGTAATTTTTTACTTTATAAAACACATGACTTTTTTTCTTTTTTTTTTTTTTTTTTTTTTGAAAATGAAATTTATTTGGATTTATTAAAGAAAGGATAAAGTGTTTTGAAAGGAATATTAAACGAAACCCTTTGAGCGATCCTCGATCACACTTACCCACTTGTTTATAAATTCGTTTTGGAACAGTCTCATGCGTACAATTTATAAAGCACAATAAGTTATTTAGCTCAGATGTAACTAATATTTCTAAACGTAAAAATCTCTCATTTTTATTTTTAGCTTATTTTTTTGCGTGCAGTCATGAAAATGCTTTTAGAATTTCTAATGAAAAGCGAGGTGACAGAGAAAAAATGAATTCACAATGCCAAACTCTTTTTAACTTGGTCAACATAGTGTGAGTAACTTAAAAGCAAAAAGTGTTTACTGAAATGTAATTATAATACTTGATAAAAACTAATTGATTTTCTTTTTCTAAAACTTTAGTAAAATAAAGAAATTGATCAATTTATTGAATAAATAAACATACACAATCTCATTGCTTTTGATTTTATTAACAATCTTTACAATAATTTTCTAATACTTATTGATGATATTATTTGAAAGAGGTCTTTTTTAGGGTTTTGTTCATCGCACGAAACCCATGGTTACAAACCATGGGTTTCAACCCATGTTTCATTGTTACAACCCATGGTTACTCCATGGTTACAAATATAAAAATAAATAACCAAGTAAAAATAAAAGATATTGCGTAATTTTTAAAATGTACATGGAAGTTAAATTGACAGCATTTCAAATAATAACTTCAAAGACCGTGGAATTATAGAATATTCTCATTTGTTTTTGAAAATGGCTTAGAATGAGCCGAAACATGTCAACATGTGTTATTTTACTGAATATTATGTTATTAATTCACACCTTTTAGCATTTAAAAGAAATATATTATTACAAGGTGTTATAATTTATTATATTGTTGCATTCCAATATTCAATATTTCATTACTCCCAAAAATTCTGTCGTACATTTAAAAAAACACCATTACCGTGAACATCACTCGGACAGATGTTTATGCCTTTTTGGCTTAAAATCAAATTGATTGGGGACAAAAGTAAAATCAAAATCGTTAATAAAAAAATAAAACATGTAACTCACATGTACAGTCATTTTTATAATTATATCTGCTAGTTTCTTCTGTAAGTCACATGATGGAGGAGTTAGATAAAAATTAAATTAAAGTAAAAAAAATAAGAACAAATCAAAACCAACATTGTTACTCAGATTTTTCTAATCAAATTTTTAGATGCATTTTTCTTAATCAGACGAAATATATAAATCGCCAAATATTTTTTGAATTGCAGTCTTCCATATTGAATATTTTTTTAAACATTACGAAAATTCCCTTTCATTTTAAAATTAAATATGTTAATTTTATAATATTATCTCTCATCAAAACTGTTTTTCTTTTTTCCCTTTAAAGAAAATGAAATTAGCAACAGTTTTTTTTTCGAGATGTATAGCCGTTTCAATTCTTTCATCAACCATAATGGTCGCCAAAAAATAACCAATAATAACAATTTTCATCGACATGTTTTTGCTTTATAATAAAGATTATTATCATTTGCAACATTTAACTCTGTAAAATATTTACAGTCGAATTAATAATAATATTTCTTATATAAAAAACAACAGCAACAATAAAAACCTTAATTTGTTAGTTTTCTTGTCTTTCTTAAATATATAATAACATAAAAAATATGTAATATTAATGTACTAATTTTGTTAAAGAATTACAAATTTCTCACATAACTTTTTTTCAATAAAAGTAGCTCATCAAACAGGACATATAAAATAATGCAGAGTATTACATTCTCATGCAAATGTCATACCATCCTCATGTTTTAAATATCTGGGATATTATCCCAAATCGTGACTGTAGCAAGTTGTGTGCTGTTGTTATGGTAACGTGTTTTAAGAGGTTATCATAGGGAAAAAAATATATTAGTATTACACTACATCACAGGTGAGGTTTTATGTATTTTCGTGCTATATATATTGACGTCTTAATCAAAACTGTACAGTCAACCATTATTAATTATTGACTCGGTGTTACAGAGTGATTTGTATACGCTTTTACAATCGATTTTTATTAAATTAGCGTATCAACTGATATAAAAGAAATGGTAGAAAATAATTTTATTCGTTAATGGACGATTTCTGTTCTGGTTTATCTTACTCTGGTATATCTGGGTTTCTGGTATATCTTACTCTGGTATATCTGGTATATCTTATATGGTTAGTAATACATCACAAGTGAGGTTTTATGTATTTTCGTGCTATATATATTGACGTCTTAATTAAAACTGTACAGTCAACCATTATTAATTATTGACTCGATGTTGCAGAGTGATTTGTATATGCTTTTACAATCGATTTTTATTAAATTAGCGCATCAACTGATATAAAGGAAATGGTAGAAAATAATTTTATTCGTTAATAGACGATTTCTGTTCTGGTTTATCTTGCTCTGGTATATCTGGATTTCTGGTATATCTTACTCTGGTATATCTGGTATATCTTATATGGTTAGTATTACATCACAAGTGAGGTTTTATGTATTTTCGTGCTATATATATTGACGTCTTAATTAAAAATGTACAGCCAACCCTTATTAATTATTGACTCGATTATTACCTACAAAGACTTTTTGCCCTTAGGAACGTAAGGGCAAAAAGTAGGTAAGGTAAGTTACGAAAAAACTTTAGATGAAAAATAGCCTTAATTTTCATTCACTTACAAGTGTAAGAAAACAAATCAGTGTTGCCCAAACCGTAATTGTATTCAACTTATGAACTCCGGATCTAAACTTCTTAATTTATAGTCAACAAAAGTAGCTGCCAACTTCTACGCATTTTTCTTACCACTATTTAAACTAGTCGTTGGGGGCCACCATAATGCTTACCCATCATGGATATGCATAATGTAAAATATTAAAATAAAAAATGTGTAAACTACTTATAAAATGCATTGCAATTCGAATAAAATCGTGGCTGGATGACGTCATAAACTTTGAAGGCTCGATTACTGAATTGCTTATAAGAAACATCCTTATAACTCCAAAAACAATAATCCTATTAGCTAGCGGTTTATTGCATCTGATTAGGCGTCTCATTTCCAATTAAAATATATCTTTGAATTGAAATTTGGATGAAAAACAGGGTCAAGAAAAATCGAAGGGTGTGGAAAATAGGACTACAAATATCTCGGTAACTCATTATCCGATCGACTTCATGTTTTATGCAAAATTTGTGTTTTTTTATTGTCTTTTATATTCACTCCTTAAAATAAACAATTTCGAAAATTTTTATATACCTTTTATCAGAACGAATATTTCGAGAGTCCGAAAAAAATAGTTCGGGATAATCGAGGTTACTGAAATTCAATAGGCTTCTTCCCATTATTACATACTAAGTAAATACCAAATTTCAAGTCTCTATCTCAATTTTTTCGGGAGATAGAGCGTTTTCAGACACACAGACACACAGACGGACGACAATTTTTTTTTTTTTTATAAAAATATGTTTTACGGAATCTCCAGTGTCTGAAACGTGTAAATCCGTCAATTTTTTTTTTCGATTTTCAAAACAATTACAAGACTTACCCTATACTACGTATCATGGGTAAGTAATAAAATAATTTTTGTCTTATTTAATCGCAGCAATTCGACTATTAAACAAGACAAAGAACACTATTAACCCCTTGGGTGGTTAGTAACGAGTGTGAGTGTGACTCGTGTAAACTAAACTTCGTTTTGTGAATTAATCACGAGTATGACTCGTGATCGGAGTTGCCATTTCGGCCTTTTTTTAAATTCAGAAATTCCGGATTCTTACCAGAAATTTCAAACAAAAATTTGTGCTTTGTTTAATGACAAACATTTTGTAATTAACTAAAGTAAATATTTTTCTTTCGGAATTTCCGGTTTGAATTCGAAATTTCATCTTGATCAATGCACAAGAGATGGAGTTAAACAATCATTTCAAGTACATATGAGGGGGTCGGGACGAAAGAGTGCCAAGTCACGTTTTTGAACTTCTGAGATATTTCAATTTGAAAATTTGATCAAATACTCAAGTCAAGATATATAACAAAAAGTTTTTTCGCAAATGTCTTAGTAACATTTGAGATATTATGAGTAACAATATGGAAATACTTTAATGATATTACTATTACGTTTTTTTTGCAAATTAGCTACCTTCATTAGGGGCATAAACATCTGGGGCAAAAACAAAACCTGTCACATATGTTGCCACCAAGTAACATTAGAAACAAATTACATGTTGGATATTATAATTTACAATATTAAGCAACAGATTACAGTGTTAGATTTATTTCACCAAAAATGTGGCTTGGCACTTTCTTGGTCCGACCCTCTCATATTTTTAAAAATTAAATACAACCACGAGGGGCTAAAAAAAAGTCTTAACCAAAAAGCGTAAAATTTAGTAGCTATGCAACACAGTTTCAATACTGAACTAACAAAGGGAGAGCGCATAGTGTGAAACGGATCACGGTGGGAGATTTACCGATTCTAGCTGGCCAAAATTATTTTCTAACTTCTTTCATTTGAATTCCAGGATTTATTTAAATAAATTTTATATTAAACTCATTTATACAAAATATATGACATTTTAAATCAATGTTTCTTCAGAGATAGTTACTCTGAATTGGAAATTTGAGACATTAAAAGTCAAATCGGTGTTTGATACATTTTATGTATGATTCAATTAGGTGAAACACCTTTAAAGTATTAAGACAGGTAATAAGTAAGTTAATCTATTTACTTAATAGCTGTTTATTGATAATCTTAATGATGCTTTGTTAACAGTATAGTACTTAAAGTAATAAAATTATTTTCTATTATAATAATAGTAAATCATAATTTTTTTCTAACAATCCATTAGAAATTCAGAAACAAGTCAAACATTATACAGCTTTAATGAAAATTGCTTCGAAATTAAATTAAATACTTCATCATCTGAAAGTTCTTAATTCTTGCTCTCAGAATAAAGTGCCTTTTATTCTATTTCTTGGAAAATTAACAATTCAATGGAGAATGGCTCTTTGGTAAAAAAAGAGATTTTTTTTATTTTAATTTTGTTATTTTATTAGTTAGGAAAGCATTTCTGGTCAACAATGTTATATTAAGAATTCCTTGTTTATAGGATTTTCTCAAGAACTTTCTTGCGTAATTAAGTCTATAGGCACAGAAATGTTTATTCGTTGCCTTAGCAGTTTCTTATGATTAATGTCGAACGGGCAGACAGGTGTGTAGTGTATGTAATATATGTGTATGTAATTGTATATTGTACACTGTATTGCATATTTATATTTATCTCTGCATAGCATAACCTTATCTAAAGTGTGGGAGTCATAAGACAACATGGAAAAAGTTGTACATTATGTTTTGAATATCCAAAGTGAATTTGGAGATTTTTCTGGGTCAATTTTGACACCACTCAAAATTGAAGTTAAGTATTATATTTCATATGAATCTGCCATGCGATCTACTATACGTACAGCTGGAAACTTTCTTCCAAATTGGGCAATAAATTCAAACGTTTTGGGCTTGCAAAACGTCATTTGTTCTTCATTGTAATTTTCTTTTATAAACAAAATATTTTCAACCAAATTCGCCTTTTTGGAGCTTGTTGAATCTGTATCATGGTGCAAAACTTGATTTGTGACTTAAATCCTGGTGACTTTGTTACAGAAAAATGGTACTTAACTATAAAAAAAAAAAAAAAAAAAAAAACAAGACTTAATAAGGTAAAAACAATTTTAAAATCTAGAGATGCAGATAGAAGCAGACAAACTAAAGTTTACCCAAAATATAATAACCTAAACTATTTAATGATTTTAAAAATTGAGCTTTATCTTGCTTTTTTATATAACTTTTTCTACTTTAAAAATGAAAAAAAAAAATAAAGAAATATTTGCAACATTAAATATGAAGTAACCGATGATATATGTTGAAAATTTATGCAGATAAAACCGATAAAATAAAGTACATATTTTGTTTGGAAGCGTCCACAATATAGCACTATTTTTTATTCCACTTCAAATAACAGATTAAACAACTATACTCAAAAACTTGATTCATTCACAAATAAGAAATGCTATCTTTGCACTAGTCTCTGGACCATATAATTATATTTATATCAAAAACATTTACAGGGTAAAACGCCCCAATTATTAATCTATATCAGGTAAAAAATAAATTACGCTAGGAGAAATTAAAACAAGAACGAAAAATCATGCGTCAAGCATAGATTATGAAACACTTTCCAACGCTTCCAAAAGAATTTTACAAATCATACCGTTTAATAAGCTGAAAGATAACATCTAAGTAAACAATTGGAAAACGCATAACTTCAGGAATTTCCAACATATACAATATTCGGAAAAATATCCGAATACTTTTATTCAGCCCTGTATAAGATCTATAGATTTTTATATATACTACATAGGATGCTAAATTTTAGTTCAGTTAGGAAACGCGTACAATAGTTTAAAATTCTCCTTCTGGAGTTTCTGTCAATAAACGGAGATGTGTTCGCGAACTTTTGTGCTTCCCTGTATAGGATCTACAGAATTTATACACACCACGTAATAGACAAAAAGTGAGTTAAATTTAAAATCGCATTCAGTAACTTAAAACGCACTTCCAGGAATTATTGTTAACAGACAGTAGATAACTCTTTTGTGTGTCCCTGTAAATCAACTATGACTGCTATACACACAATATTCTGTAGTAAGCCTCTTGTAATTCACCTTAGTGATGTATATAAATTTCAATTCGTTTAAAATAGTGAAACATTATTTAAACAAAACGCAGACGATTTTACTCCATAGACGTAATGTAACGGAATTCTTTTGACTGTCCCTGTAAAGTAACTATAAGTGCTATGCACACCCTATTCCATATTAAGCTTCTTCTAATGCACCTTTGTGATATATATAAATTTCAATGCGTTTCAAATAGTGAAACATTATTTAAATAAACCGCAAATGATTTTTCCCCGTAGACCGCAATGTAACGGAATTCTTTTGAGTGTCACTGTAAAAAAACTATAAGTGCTACACACTTCTGTTGAAATAAGGAACATGCTATAGATAACGACAATAACATATAAAAATTGCAGAGCAATCCGAGCATATTTACGGGAGTTAAAGCACGGCCAGACGGCCCGACGACAGACGGGAAACGGCCCGACGGCAGACGGCCATACGGCCAGACAAACCGAAGTCATAAACACTTTTCAACTAGGTTGGAAAGTGTTAAAAAATAACTTATGGCTAGCTAGAATCGTCAAATCTGCCACTGTGCGGTTTGACATAGTAAATGTTTTAGGATTATAGCTTATTGTCATTGAAATAATACCGTGTATACTCGTGTATAAGTTGACCCCAAAATCTGAGGGAAATTCGTTGGAATACCAGTAGTTTTGGAACAATTAGTATACACTTATAGTAGGATATTTTCAAGAGAAATTTACCACAAAGAAATATTTTTGTTAATTGTGGAGCGATTGAATATAAAAATAGTTGCCAGTCCTGGCACGCAATCAAAATGTTAAAGTGTATTACTAAAATACAAGTGGATACAATGTCAAAAGTTTGCTGTCTTTTCTCCCTTTTTTCACAAATCTACTGTATTGGTATTCCCCCGTTTTCAAGATTGAAAATTTCTGTTTTAGGAAAAAAAAGTTGAGGATATTAAGTTATTTCATATAAAGCATGCGAGCTATTACACATAAAAATATGCAAATTGGTAGTTTTACAGAGAAACATTCAATAAATACGCTGATGTAGACTGTTTCTTAATTGAAGATTTATTTGAAGCGCTATTTAATGTTGAAATTGGTCAAAGAAGTTCAGTTAAATAAGTTTTTTAGGATAAAAAACTATGCTTAGCAATTTAACCATCGTTTGAAGTATTTACGGGACTAGATTGTGGTGTTAAACGTCCAATCATTTTTCTACTTTGTCTAATTTGTTGACTTTTCTATTAGTTCAAAATTTAAGTATGTTAAAAGTGATTTATTTCATATTAAAAAAAAATATATATATATATATCTTTTTTTCTTTTTTTTACACATTGTTCCTAAATTTTAAAAAAAAGTTCAGAGAATATTTCCAAATATTTTTGAATTGAAAAATATATTTACACATGAACATTAAAAGAGAAATATAACTTTAAAATAATTAAATTATTAGGTGAGTAAAGGATTTAATGGAGAAAATTACGTCATATTAATAAAGCCGAAATAATAATATTTCTAAACACTTTTCAACTGAAAAATATTTACACGTTCATATTAAAAAAATAAATAAAACTATAACATAATTAAATTATTACGAGCAAAAGTAATTAAATGGGGGAATTTTACGTCATATTTATAACAATATATATTCAAAACGTCGTATTTATAATAATATTCTTAAAAGCTTCTAAAAGAAAACTTTTCTTGTAGACGTTATTATAAAACTCTAGGAGGCAGCGACATTTTTGACTTACCCATTTTGTACTAGCTGATTTTTAAATGTATGATAGCTCTTACTTAATCATTCTCGAAAGCAGATGCCAGCTGTCGCTACAGCAATGGATGCGGCTTTCGTAACCGAACCCCTATCCCCAGTCAAAGGGAAGTGAAGAAGCAACTCTATTACAGAAGATCGCCACTGGTCGTGATAATATCACTGAATCTGTCGTAATCGGATAATCTTTTTTAAAACAGGGCAAATTAAATTAGTGTATTTTTAGAGGCTGCGGGGTCTAGATGGGGGTTGGTGAGCGTAGTGTTAATAAAGAAAAGTAGATTTCTCTTATTTGCAAAATAAGTGACTAAACAAGATTAAGTTTAGTTACTATCAAACCGATTTTTAAAAATATTGAAATCGCTTCAGTATTTCCCGTGTAAAATGTACATGAACGTCTGCTGTTTTACATCTGATTTTACAACAGCTTTTGTCCCCTTTAAACAGCCTACAAAGATCAATTTGTGGCTTTTTACACACCTTTATAATATTTCCTATAAAAATTTTTCCTCCTTTTCTTGGCACTTCTAAATGTTTTTATGGCATTCCACATCCTTAAAAAGACACTCAATTCTGTCTAATATCACTGAATATGACACGTAAGTCAGATGAGTTGTGACTAATAATTTTGAATACAAATGTCATAAAATACCCTTAATGTCTTTAAATAAGTGTCACATGTAAGAGAATCGTGACTATTTTGCTCAAATGTGTGCTGTTGGCATGGTAACACTGTTTTTAAGTGGGTATCGTTTTACCACTTAGCAGGGAGTGATCCTGCAGTTAGTGAAGAGTTATATTTGATCTGTTTAAATATATATCATCGTATTTTATTTATAAAAAGTTAGCTAATTTGCAATAAAATAATGCTATAGTATACTTACATAATTTATCTAAGGCGGCATTAGAATGAAGCGATGTTGAAGTATGAATTTTGTAAAAGGTTAATAAAAAAATGATTTACGAAGCAGAAAAATAGCACGGTTCGTTTTTACCTAATGAATATCTTATAGGATTTACAAATGTATTATTGTAAACATAATATTTATTGACTTTTAATTAGATTTAATTCTAATTAAAATTCGAAGTTTATAATGACATGTTTTAGTTCATACATGAAAAAAAAGTTAAAATAGACATATGCATTACTAAAAGTGAATACATTGCACATAAAGACGAAGAACTTTTAATAAAACAGGCCTACTAGTTTTGTACACACAACCAGTGACATATTCAAGATCAGCTATGACGAAATAAACTATTTTCGCAAACAAATTTCAAATATGGCTTTGATAAATAAAACATCACGACATAACATATATTTTGAAAATATGAGGTTTCATAAAGTGATCATCTGTAAACTACCTGATTTATTTCATCTTATTTTTAAATTTTTAAAGCATCTCGCGCCAAATTTTGTGTAATTCAAAGGAGGCTGATTCATTGAATATGCTCACGTTGCAAAAATAGTTTTCTATTGATTCGCTGATAATAGATGGGGATTAAAATCAGATAAATTATTGGATAAATTATTTTACTATTTTTTAATTAATATTTAAAGGCTCTATGTTCTGTAGTCTGGCTAAAGCTGTAGTCCTTTTTGTTGTATAGTATACCTGCTATATGTTCTTTCATCCTCGCTTTAAACTTCCTATTCGTCTTCCCTATATAATATTGCAATGTTCCATCGGCTTTGGTGAAAGGGATTTCATAGATACCCAATACTTTATCAGGTTTTCTTGGATAAGGGTTTGCTATAAGACAGATATTGAATTTGTTCAGTTTATACACCAATCTTTCAAGGAACTCAGTAAAATATTGTAATTTTTTTAAATTTATATATTTATATTTAATTTATATAATTTTTATATTAAGCATCAAGCATTATTTAGCTATATTTATAAAGTCAAGGGATGTAATGGAGGCGTTTCCAAAAATATGTGCCTCGAATTTTATTATTTTCCTATAGAATATGTTTTTTAATTTTATGTAAGGTTTTGCTATACGACAGATATTGAATTTGTTCAGTTTATACATCGATCTTTCAAAGAACCCAGTAAAATATTGTAAATGTTGTTAAGCATCAAGCATTATTTAGCTATATTTATAAGTCAAGGGATGTATTGGAGGCCTTTCCAAAAATATGTGCCTCGAATTTTATTATTTTCCTATAGAATATGTTTTTTATTTTTGTGTAAGGTTTTGCTATAAGACAGTTATTGAATTTGTTCACTTTATACACCAATCTTTCAATGAACTCAGTAAAATATTGTAAATGTTTTTAAGCATCAAGCATTATTTATCTATATTTATAAAGTCAAGGGGTGTAGTGATGGCCTTTCCAAAAATATGTGCCTCGAATTTTATTGTTTTCCTATAGAATATGTTTTTTAATTTTATGTAAGGTTTTGCTATACGACAGATATTGAATTTGTTCAGTTTATACACCAATCTTTCAAAGAACCCAGTAAAATATAAATATTGTTAAGCATAAAGCATTATTGAGCAATATTTATAAAGTTAAGTGATGTATTAGAGGACTTTCTAAAAATAAGTTCCGCGAATTTTATTATATATCAAAAATAGAAAACCTTACTAATCTATTTTGTTTACTAATGGCAGTGATAAATTGATTTATTGAGAATATTGCTATCTCCACAAAATATATCGATAATGTAGTGTTAATATTCTAAAATCTTGATAGTTTGAGCTCAATATGTGAAAAATTTTTAAAAAATTATGTTTTACAACTCATATAAACATTTAAGAACTTTTCTCTCATATTTGTTTAAATAAAATAAATTAAATCGTTTTCCCTCCTGCTAATTAAAAAATATAGCATATATATATCAAATATTCAATTATTTTTATAAAATACAGCCTATGTTTCAATTAGCTTATGTGAATTTATATCACATTATTTAGAACTAATTTTAATGACATTTTAATTTATCGAAATACTGGAAGGAGTTATTTATAAGTTTAAAAGTATTAAGTTATATTGTCAAACATTAATCATTGTTTTGTATATATGATTATAAGAACTAACCCGAGTTTTATGTAAAAAATAAAAGTAAATAATAATAATAATAATAATAAAAACAGATAATTTGTTTAACAGTTTATAGAGAAAAATATTATTTTATTAGTGCAATCTTAATTTTATTCACCTCAATTTTATTAAATCGCTTGGACGTTCGTTATTAAATTACATATAAACAAAAATTGAAATCTGTTTTCTCGTTGACATATTTTAGCTTAAAGCCAAAGTGCCGTATTTTATAATTAATCAGATTTTAAGATTAATCTTCAATATCAGATTCATAGCCAGATGGCGCAATTTCTCCAAAGGTGTTGATTAAATCTTCAGTGGTATTCTAATCCATTTTAAAAGCGCATTGTAGCCATGATGGCGGCGCTTGGAGGTGGACACGATTATGGAAGATTAGTGTAAAAAAAATGTAAGAGAACGCTGATTTCATCTGGGTAATCAAAAATTCTTGTTTGAATCTTATTTAAAAAGCCACATAAAGTAACTAAATTGAGCTAAAGTTTACAAACTATTTTCATTCGGAACAACATTTCTTCTCTATTCGATGTGAACATTGAAATTATGCTTTTCTTAGAAGTGATGTAAGAGCAATAAAAGCGAAAGCCTTTATTTAAAATAAAGTACTTTTGTTATACATTTCTAATAAATAATTACTGGTTTTTGTCGGTCGTCCAAAGGTGAGCTACTATTTTTTGGAGACGACAGAAAAAACCATAGTGAAAGAAGTACACAACTCTAATACTTTTGCTTTTGTACAATTACGAAGACAGCTGTATTTTTATGTACATAAGTTTTTGAGTCTTGGATATTTGTAAAAATGCGGGCGAATCCCAAGCCCATAGGTTTAACATTAGAGAGATGGATTCTGACTGATAACAGACTTTAACATAAATGATAACCAGTAGATTCTCTGTAATTTGACAGTATATCTATTTTACCAGTATTATACCAGTATTATAATTTTACCAGTTTATCTATAATGGGGTGAAACGATATTATATTTCATTCGGTAGTTTATTGTTAAAAACGGATAGATATTTAGATTGAAGCATGTCATGCACTTGTTTGTGATAGAATTTTACTTAAAAGACTGTAGTTTAAATTCTCATTTTTCAATAATTTAAATTTTTAAACTGTGGAAATATAGGTTTAAAATAGGAAATATTTTAAATAAATAGGATTAATTAAAAAAAAAAAAAACTACTTAAACTTTTACTAGAAGAATATTAAAAAAGCTTAGCAAATCAGTTTTTTTAATTGTAATTTTACTGTTGTTGGTTTTATCTTAATCTCAATATGCATTTTTTTTTAAATAATGCTATCAGTTACCTGTACCTATATTAATATTTCCATTATTTTCTTTTTAGGTGAGTGAAAATCTTTTTATATGTGATCATTCTTTTAGCATAATAATAAGTAAGTATCGAATTTATATATTATTTGTTTATGTTTCATGTATATCGAAAATTGCTCAATTCAAAAATATTCAATTAGAATCTTACAATTTATTTTAGAAACTTCTCAAATTTTGTAGGGATGGTTTTATTTTTATGAAAGCTAAGTAGTAGTGGTGAATGAGCAAATAATCCATTTGTGGGTCCTAATAAACTTTTCTCGGAATCTAATTGAAGAAACATCAGGCTTATTCCCCCTCCCCCTCCCCAAACTCGGTTTATTCCTAGATTTTAATCCTGATTTTCCCAGTATTTTCAACTCTAGGCAACTTGGAAAGCGATCTCTTTAACCCCTTGAAGGGCAAGCACGTGGTCTAAAAATGCTGAATTTTGCGATCTTTCGACACCAGTAACTTTTAATAATGAATTTTTACCTTCTCAATCTGCAAAAATTAATATTAAATATTTTTATTTAATAATACTGGTGGCAAAGTTATATATTAAAAAGTGGTATATATTATATACCGGTGCCCCTCAAGGGGTTTAAAATAAACGTAAAAAAAGACATTTTGAAACCGGAACATCCTGTTAAAAACATCCTGTTAAAATTGTTTTACCTTTACTAATACACACCTATTCCTAATATTTTAAATATGCATTTTAAGGAAAGTTCATTGTACAAAAAATACCCAATATGTGATAGTATATTAGTGAAACTACCTTTATTTTATCAAAATGAATTTGTT
Organism: Maratus michaelseni; assembly: GCA_963931845.1. Classification (NCBI taxonomy): domain Eukaryota; kingdom Metazoa; phylum Arthropoda; class Arachnida; order Araneae; family Salticidae; genus Maratus; species Maratus michaelseni. The sequence continues at coordinate 71,654,048 of OZ007600.1, forward strand.
TTTACTAGTAAAATAGCATGTGTAACTGTTAAAAAATGAGAAGTCTGTAGAAAAGTTTAGCCTGGCATCATAGCTAAAAGATTTTCATCCATAAGATCCACATTTGAAAAATTTTATTCTATTTTCTATAATTATATTCATAGTTATTTTATTATTAAAACCATAATTATTTGGTTCTATATTCTATATTCTGTGTTATAAATTATATAATTATATTTGTTATTAACATGTATTATGTGTGTTATTTGTTGTATTTGACTAAAATTATATTTGTTGTATCTTATTTTGATATTAAAACTATAGTTTTTTTGTTCTATATTCTATATTCTATCAGTATATTCTGTATATACATATACAGGAGGATCCCTTAAGTCCGTTTTATCTCAAATAACTGTTGAACTAAATTAGTTAGGTCTACCATGTGTTTGGTGTATAGGTTTTGTGAAACGTTTGTGGGTTATACGATGAGGAATGTGTCAGCGCCACCAAGCGGCAAATTCTGGAATTAATGATCGTATCTCGAAAACTATAGGAGGTATGGCCAAAAGTTCAATGACAAAGTTGTAGAGCCTCATCGATTAATTAATAAAATATTGTGCACGCGGAACCGATAAAAAATCATCTGTATAGACGAAAATATTGGAACCCAGTGTTAGATATTTTGTTTGCTCAAAATAAATAGTAGCAATGGATAAATTCATTTTAAGATTCTAAACACTCACATTCGCAGATAAAAACGCCGGAGCTCTAAAACAATTAAGAGGAACAGAAGGTTTCGTTTTCCTTGCTTATATTTCGCCGTAAATTTGTTTTATATTTCCGTACGTCCGCATTCTGATTTTATAAAATTGCATTTGCATACGTATAAAAATGTTCATTTAGCTTTCAGATATATATTTTTTCATAATTAAAGCGTCTCACATTAGTGTTAGATATTTTGGTCTGTACTAGCTTTGGCATTTATAGCGTACATATGTCTTTTCTTACTAACTTGATTATGATCTACAATCTCCCAGAGTTTTGTTTGGCAAAATCTCCTATAATTTTTCGAGCTACCATGTCTAATTCCAGAATTAACAGCTAGGGAGTGGTGCCAGGCATCCTGTAGCGTAAAGCTGTTTTACTATAACTAAATACCAAATACATGGCTGTAACTAACTCGGTTAAGCAATTATTTGAGGTGAAACGGACTTAAGGAATTCCCCTGTATATTAAAATGTATAAGTTGAGCTTCTGATTTTCAATGTGGGGAAGTACATTTTATGTTGTAGTTTATGTATTTAATGGTTTGTACTTGAATCAGTTTAAAAATATTCGTAAGCAGTAATAGACTTATTTTATATTTTATGTGGTCTTATTTTACATAAATTTAATATGCAATAATGGTTATCCTTGTTAGTTAAAAAAAATCATGGTTTTGGTATGTGCCAGTGGACTTGCTTCACTATCAAAAGCAATGATTGTTAAAAACTTTGATTCTCTGTGAATGATATAACACAATGAAAATGATAATATAAAAATGAATATTTTACTTTATTTGCTTGTTTATTTTAATTCAATATTTCATTCTTCTTCAGAAAAGTTACAAGAAAACCAAAAATACATTTAATTTTATAGGAAAACATGGAAAAAAATAAGAAAATAAATATCCAGTTATAATTTGCATCCATATAATTGTATTTCTTAATTTAAATAGCATAGATTTTAAAAGTATTCATGATGTAATGTTGATGGTACTTGTTAATTATATGCAGCATAAAAATAATGTTATTCAAAGTGGACTTATGTCACTTTTAAAATCAATGTTCTTGAAATATCATTTACGAAATAAATTACTAATCACAAATTTATACGGATATTAAAAAGATATCTATTGTAAATTGAATAAAAACATAAATTTTATCTTTATTTGTAAAAAAAAGATTTTGCTTTAACTAATTATTTTATTTTATTTTATTTTTTCACAAAAGGCTTGATCAACTTTCATAATCAACGATCCAAATCGCAATAGAATCGGCACAAAAACAAAAACTTGACCAATTAACTTTTATATACGGTTAACTAACATTATTTGTTTAGAACACAAAAAACATAAAACCTAGAGGGAAAAAAAAAGAAGCAAAATTCTTACGTTCATAGACCTTCTAATATGTTACATGTTTTCTAAACTGTTTACTTACATGTCTTCTTTCACACGGTGTAGTTTCGTAACAGTTTTCTGGCTGTGTTGAAAAGTGTTTCATAATCTATGCTTGACTCGTGATTTTTCGTTCCTGTGTAATGTACACTGCGTGTTTCCTATAGATTTTAGGAAACTAAAATATATATATATATATATTTTTATTATCCTCCAAATTTAAGAAATTTTATTTTAAATTTTTGGACTATATAGGCATTTGTAAGGAAATTATCATTTTAATTGCTTCTAACCAAGAAACACATATTTTGACTTGTAATCTCAATAAAATATATAACAATATATTAGAAACAAAGCATGTTTCTGTAATCTTGTTTATAATGCCTTCATAAAACTGCATACTAAATTTTATTTATGTCCATAATTTTTCTCTTTATTTTTTCTAAAAAATAATGAACATAGCAAATTTTCAATATTGTAATCTTGCTTTGCAGTTATGTAAGTTTTATTACCACACTAGCTGATCCGCTTAGCGTTGTCCGGGCCCGTGATAACAACCTTAATAACCCGTGATAACAACCTTAATAACCCGTGATAATAACCATTCTAGTACCTTTGCTCTGAGCTTACGTTATAACTTTCGCACTTTTTCTAAGGCAATATCCCACAATATTAGGAAATCGCAAAATGATTCCAATATATATAATGCGTTAGCAAAATTTTCATTACTTAGTGCACACACATATTAATTCCCTCTTAGTATGCCCTCTTTCCAGTTCCAAAAATGTATCTAAGTTGGATTCCATAAATTTTAGTTAGAATAAGACAATATTCTTTTTCGACAAAAGTGTACAAAAATAATATATTTCAAACGGATTTTTTTAAAAATTTAACTTATAGGATCCAGGGAATACATTTAAATTTAGTAACTTATATAAAATTAACGCAAATACTACCTGTTAAATCTCCCGTATGTTTAGTACAACTATTTCCGAAGAGTAATATTTTTTATTTTATGACAGAAATATGTGATTAAATAACACGAAGAATGCTATACATATGAGAATAATATAAATATGAGTAACTTGGCAGGCATGTAAATGACTTTTAATATGGTGAGGAACAACAACTGAAACGTCTTTAATTTGGAAGTATACCTCTAAACTTATATAATGGTTTAGAAATTAGCAAATATCAGACGCGATACCTTGTATATATATATATATATATATATATATATATATAATTATAATATCTATGAATTTCAAAAAACATATCAAGTTCTATTCTACTTAAATCTCCAAAGAGATAATCAATGATACTGTGTATACAGAATACCACATAGCTAATAAATACCATGTGCAAACATAATATTACCATAGCTGATGCTTCAATGGTAATTAGCCAAATTTTACTCATACCAAAAGAATATTGAAAAAAGAAATAGAGAGAAAGGGGGAAAAAAAAAATTATAAATTGGAGTTGCAACTAAGTAAACACAAATGGATTAACAAATTAAATATGAACCATACACAATGGAAAATTGGACCACATGAGAATCAAATATGAATTGGACATGGAAAAACACATGCACATGTACTCATCAGCCTGGATGCACCCACATGTGTTTTAAATAATAATTCAGTGTTTCATAATTCCACTGGCATAATGCTAAGATCAGTAGAATCATCCAGGTACACTGAATTATTACCAGACAACAATTGGAAATACCAAAATTTGGAAACATTTAAATAGGAAATAAAAAACCATTAAGAAAATACAATATATTTCACTCACATCGATTATCCAAAAAACTGCAATTAACACCTCACTAAATTACCACGAGATAACAGTTTTGAAATAATAAAATTGGAAATATGAACTCGTAAAGTGTAGATAAAATATTTTACTCACAATAATTATACAGAATCCTTAAAATGTCACAACGTCTACATAATATTCACATCCACATGGCAATGCATCATACATGTTAACTAAGTCGAGTTGAGAGAAATGATTTGTAAGACAAGTTGAGAGCACACTTTTTTTAAAACACAACCCCATAAATGACACCCAATCACAAAATGATTCAAAAACACTCAAAATAATTCTGGTTTTAATACACTTATAACAAATTTATATCCGTGAATATATATTACTCCATCCAATTTTAATTCCTGAAAGTAAAATTAATATACAATCAATAGCTCCCTCTATAGTTAAATTAAATATAATATTAACAATATTATCTACAACTACCTGAAAGGTAAAGTGTCGCCATCTATTGGTATTATAATAGTTCATAATTAATATTTAGTTATATATCCACTTTATTAGTTACATACTCACTTCATTAGATTTATTTATATAAATAAACTTTAAAAAACAATACTAACTTGTAATTTTACTTAAAATTCAAAAAAAATATAATACTACTATATGAATAAATCTACACAGAATTAATTCAACTTGCACAGCATTTCAGATATTCTTAACAAGAATATATTATGTAAAAGAGATATTATTTTAATTCAAATTATTTTTGCTTCCAGCTGTGTTAATCCACTGATATTATAGACATTTATTAAATAATTAATGTTTTATTTTTACTACTACTTAAATATATATTAGACTTGTTTTTAAATAATTAATGTTTAATTTATACTACATTGTAAATATATTTTATATTTATAGATTAATTTAAATATCTAATTAAATAATTCATAAACAATTCAAAATATCTCAAAATTTATAATGTTGATAATTAATAGTATTACTACTGTTTTTCAATCAAATTAATGCAATGCAGTAATTAAAATACTTGTTAATTTTAATTATTCATAGACAAAAATAAAAACTATATATATTTATTTTTATATATATTGCAAATAGATATATATATATGAGTTATAATCACCAATGTCATCATTGTATAATTTAATTTGTTATTGTATAAGTTAATTTATAAATGTATGAAAACTGCACATCAATAATACCTTAAACAGAGGTGATCGGCAACGCACAATCACAACTATACAAAGTATAAATAATGTTCAATCAAATATTAAATTTCCTAATATGTTATAATTGTAATTATGTATGTTATATTTGTAATTTTCTACATAAAGTGTATATAATGTTCAAACAAATATTAAATATTAAATTTCCTAATATGTTATAATTGTAATAATGTATGTTATAATTATTATTTTCTATATCTTTTGTTATATGTTATCGCACACTAAAACAATAATTTATTACATACCATGTTTATATTTAAATTATATAATAAATGTTATTTAAAAGAGTTGATGATTGAATTTATCATAAAAATAGGATATCCATATATTTTTGCTTGATCTCGAATATATCTAATATTTTTGTTTTTATTTATATCTGAGCATAAGTATTTTATACGATGTAGATAATTGATAATTATATTTTTATAAACAGATTTATGTAAACATGAAGCATAATTGGTAAAAATATTTACTTTAAATGGGAAATCAAATCTCTTATCATAAATATCAAAAATTAATTTATAATTATTAGTAATATTAATTTTTAAGTCAAGAAAGTTTATATTATTATTAATTAAATCATTTTCGCTTAATTTAAGCTGAGTAGGATAAAAATTGAGTGGTGATGTGCAATTTTTTTCATTGAAATAAAATATGATAATGTCATCAATATAGCGATAAAATACATAATCAGTGTTCGAACTTATATTTCTTTCATAATAATATAAGTAAAGGTCAGAGAGAATACTAGATGCGGTTCCGCCCTGCGGAATTCCCTGGCATTGTTTATAGATAATATTGTCATATATAATGTAATTATTATGCAATGTAAAATTTAGTAAAGTTTTAAAAAAATTTACTGAAATATGTTCTTTTAATTTTAATTGAGATTTAAATTCTTTAAATAATATACACATTGTTTTATGTAAATCTTTTATATCAATGTTATTAAATAAATCATTAAAATCCAATGTTTTTATGAATTTTACCGGATTGATATTATGTATTTTATTAATGAGTTGAAAACTATTTTTTAGGCAATGTTGGTTATTATGTTTTAGCGTTATATCATATATCTGCTTTAAAATATTAAGTAGTAAATTGCTTGCATTTTTATTATATGTGTTACAACCGATGGTAACAGTGCGAAATTTAATAGGATTTTTATGAAATTTTGGAATTATAACAAGATAAGGATAATTAAAATTATTACATTTGATTTTTAGTAATTTGTGATAATTTAATAATTTTCTGTTATTTATTTCAATATTTAATTTAGTTTTATTAAAAATATTACTTGTGTTGATTGCACTGTGAATTAACACTTTATAGTATTCTTTACAAATGATAGCATAATTATTTGGAGATTTATCTACATAAGTAATTATAAATTTGTTTTGTAATTCTGATATATGTTTATTATATATATATATATATATATATATATATATATATATATATATATATATATATATATATATATATATATATATATATATATATATAACTCTTTTCGTTATGTCAGTTTTGAAGTTGGTTAAAAATAATTTTAATTCAAAAATTTTTTAACAATTTAAAGTATTACATTTCTAATACCCCCCCCAATAATAATAATAATAATAATAATAATAATAATAATAATAATAATAATAATAATAACAGAAAACAGAAAACAACTCTGTTCATTCTAAATAAAAAAATATATGTATCACACTTTTCTTATCAAAAATGAAACTGAAAATATTAGTTTTTATCGAAAAAAAAAGTTCTACAGTGCTTTTTATTTTTATATTATGCAATAAATAATCTCTTTAATTTGGATAAATTTAACCAGTTATTGAGACTTTTTCTCAGGAATAATCTCTATGAAAATTAGTATGCAATTTTATTAAAATCAAACTCACGTAATAGAAATGCATATTTCAAATTGTTTTAGATTAACAACAACAATAAAGAAATAGTTTTGTTTATGTTTTATGTGTAGTTATTTAATTTTTTGTATAATTAAAGAAATTACTTACGAACGTCAGTTCCATTTTAATTGTGTTATAGCTACATGTGTTCAGGATTATTAATGATTATTAGTAACAAAATTTTCCCATTAATTTCCAACAATGTAATTATGAATGTAAGTATTTTTTTTTAATAGAAAGACTAATTGATAAAAATGAATTCATTTATTATGAATAAAGTACTATTTAATTAACTATCTTTTAATTCTAAAAATTATATGTTCTGAGAATTTTACAAATAAATGAAAACAAGAATTGTCTTTAATTCTTTTTTATAGAAAATCCCTCAAATATAAATTTTATATCATGATATAAGATCGATAAATATAATTTTAATAAGCACGGCCTTTCATCAATAGCATTATTAGAATTTTTTCACCTGCCCAACAATATTCAATACATTTGCAAAATATTAAACTAGTACCAAGAAAGTATATTGATTTTACAGACCCACATGCACACACATACATACATATATAACAATCCTGCAAAAACTTGAGCGTTTTAATTCTCAGATGCATTTCTATAACAAGTTTTCAAATATTTTAAATATGTGTATATAGCTCAATATGTGAAACTGTCAAACGTAATTTAACTATTAAGACATCTATTTAATCAAAAAACATTTATTATTTCTACCAATTCAAAACCGAAAAATTCAATTTATAAAATGTAAATTCAAGACCTTATGAAAACAATATAAATTTTCAGTATGATAAAAGCTGCTTTTCTCTATTTTTTTTCTTTTATACATATTGAATGTTTTTTTTTTTTAAATGTGATTGAAAAGTCTTCTGAAAATAACCTACAGTTACCTAAAAGAAAAAACAATTCATTAGTAATAATAATTAAAAAAAATATGACATTACATCAGTTACTTGAAATTAAAAGAAAATGAGACACAAAGAAAAGCACATAAATTCCATTTTTATGATATAATACGAAATTATTTGAATATTTAGGGCCCTGCTATTGCATGTTTTATTGCCCAATTTTTTAATTTTTCTCTTTAATTTGTTTATTATTCATTACATGCTTTCTTTTTACATCACTTATTACATGCTTATTACTTATTACATGTTTTCAATTATGTATGTATGTGGCAGTCAAATCGTGTCACTGATTGTTTTCACCCACTTCTTGTTGACATAGAGCTTTGAAATTTGGAATATATATATATATATATATAATTATAATATCTTTGAATTTCAAAAAAACATTAATCAAGTTCTTGTAACATATATATGTATTCCTGAGGGCAATATATGAATTGGGCATTGATTTTTAAAAATTCGATCCCTAAGAGGAAGGAAGGGGGGTCAACGTAGGCCCAAAACTTGTATTTTGCCTATAGAAATAACGTTGCGATTGTTTAATATTAATTAAAATACAATATCTCTATTGTTGCAACATTCATCCATTTTAATAACATTGTTGGCCGCATCATTACGACGTCAACATTTATATGAGATGTATGTGAATGAGTATGTATTGATGAATACATATGGATACAATGAGTATTTGGTGAAAAGTACTAATGACCAGGGTTACTACAATAGGGCCAAAGGTGACAAAAATATGTTGCCATATATGAAGCCAACTTAGCGATAGCTAGCTAATTTTGCGAAATTTCCATTTAAATCCGTTAATATTCCATAATATTCTCTCATTAGCACAGCCTACTATTTTCTATAAAATGCCGTAATAAAAATTAATTAATAATAATAAAAAAAAGTGTTTTTTTAAAGGCCATTATACTTATTTATTAACATTTTATTATTACTGGAGATGAATAATCGTTAAATTTTCACAACTTTAATATGTATTTTTCATTAACACAACAATTTATAAGCATTTTGGAGATTTGCGAGAAATATAGACTGTAATTCCGATAAATATAGGCTATATAACTATACTAGATTAATTTTAACACAATTATTCAAATTGATAAAGAAATCATACGAGTTGTAATTTTCCAACTGGACGAAAAAAGTCCGGGCCAGGATTCGAACCTAGTATCTATTGGCTGAAGCTGCCATGCTCTACCAACTGAGCTATCCCGGTCGAATCTGGAGGGCATAATTCATCCAGTTAACCTTATTGATCATAGCATATGGTATGATATTGTAATCAGCTCAACAGAATAGATCGCAGGTAATGGATCTCCAGTAAACGCTGGATACGTGATTACACTAGATTAATTTTAACACAATTATACAAATTGGTAAAGAAATCTCGTATGATTTCTTTACCAACTAGGCAAGAAGCATGCTGCTACATTGTTCAATGGTAAATATTGATTAAAAAAAACCCTTTAAAATAATTTAATTATTACATTCGAAAAGCCTTTACTCGTAAAATTCACATCATATTAAAAGCGAATTACGCGTTTAGGTGTGTTAAAAATAGTATTAACAGAAAAGATAAACTGACATTGTATCCGATACATACAGGTTTCTTTTGTTGATAATTCAGTCATTCTTTGAAGTACTAATAGAATTAAATGATTTCCCTTTGCTATAACCTAAATCCTCTTAGAATATAATTCTTATATAGATAGAAAAAAGCAAAAAATTCTGCAATACTCAATGAAAATATTCCTACTTTCGATCATTTGTAACTATCAATGGAGTAAAATTTAACGACTGGACTTAAGTATATCTATAAATAGTAAGTACATCTTATGTGGAGCTTAATTCAAGCAGATAATCCCTCTTCCTAAGGAAGTAGATGTTTCTCATTCTTAATCAAAATTCCACCTGAAAGATTATGAAAGTAAATCTCTTAGCGTTGTAGAGGATTTGAATGTTTATTATTAAAAAACTGTGCGAAGATATTTTTAAGTAGGGGTTCTAATTCTTTGGCTTAAATTTCACGTGATGTTTACGATTTTTTTTTTTCCGTTTCAAAGAAAGCAGATAACATATTCTGACTTGTTGCATTATATTTATTGCTATTTCACTTACATTTTTAAATTTTTGTCTGAAAAAAATGAAAGTTACGCCTTGTGCGACAGGGACCCTGTAGCTTCGCGCCATGAACTTCCAATTGGGTGACCGTTTTTCTCAAGTCACAAAAGTTTCCAGTCCTGAAACAAATTTGGTCGTCAAATTATAAAAGGACATTAAATTCTTTGGAGCTTATACTATCATTTAGTTTAAAAAATTTATTTTTGACAAAATGGTGGTCATTTTTTTCCCTTTTGCAAGCTAAAAAAAAAAACAATTGATCAATAAAAATTATACTTTTCAATGGTGAAAACTCCCGAAAAAGTATTGCTTTTCTTTCTTTTTATAAAAAAATGGAAGGAAATCGGTCGATTAGTCCTCGAGAAACGCAGTCGGTCAGTTTGAAAAACATGGTTTTGAGAAAAAAGAATTTAAAGTTTTAGAATAGCGTTCCGGCCAATGAGCGGCGTAACATTCAACAAGCAAAAATTACTTTAAAGAATCAGAATATCACGAAACTGCTTTAGGGCAACAATTTACACAAAGGATGTAAAAAATGCAAAATATAAAAAATCGGAAATTTTGACCCATAGAAGAAGAACTCCCCATTGAGGAAAATGGTATTTCAGTTTTTCTATTACGAACATTCGACACTTCGTGAAATATTTAAATTTAAAGTAAACGATCTATTTCTTGGAAATACCATAAGAGTTGGATAGTGACGTTACGGCCATCTTTTGCACACGAGGGCTAAACAGACTAGGATCTTTGTCTAAATTGAAATATGTGCCAATAGAACAGTGGTTACCAACCTTGTTTAGTTCTCTTTAGAATTCCAGTTTACAACAACTAGACCATTTTAAGCAACAATAGAATATGAACATACAGTACATATGAACAAAACACTAAATATTTCAAATTAAGCACAAACAGAGAAGGATGAAATCTTCACTCATTATTACGCGTTAATGAGTTTATGTTAATGATGCCCAATGGAATACAAAAATGATTACTTGCTTTCAAATGGGTTTTAAATGAAATCGTCGAAATCAGCAGCCCCAATGCAATTCATGTTTTATCCAGATATTTCTAGAAGATATAGTATTCATTAAATAAATAAATAACTAAACATGCATTATATATACATATATATGTATATATATATATATATATATATATATATATATATATATATATATATATATATATGTATGTATATATAATGCATGTTTAGTTATTTATTTATTTAATGAATACTATATCTTCGAATATATATATATATATATATATATATATATATATATATGTATATATGTATATGCTAGCTGGGAACACCGAGCTAAGCTCTGTTAAAATTAGTTTTGCATTATAAAAGCCAATTTTTTCGTCAAATGTCGCCCAAATTTGGCGAAAATTTGCAAACTTGGCGTCATTCTTTCATTTAGCGCCAAGCATGTGTTTTGGCATTGGCAATCTTGAAAGTCAATTTTCCCACCAATGTCACCAATATTTAGCCAAATATCGCCAAATTTGGTGAAATGTTGCCAACTTTGCGACTTTGTTTACTGCCAACTATTCACCAACTGAATAACTGTTTCAAACTTCATTCCCACTGAAATGCCCTGACCCGTAGTAACCCCAAAATAAACCCACCAATCGAATTTTCTCGAACATGTGACCTAGCCCAATGGTTTTCTAGTACTCCAAAACAGTAGTATACAAAATTTAGTCAAAATAGTTTGAGCCGTTTTTCAGATAAAATTTGCATACACACAAAATTTTCCCGTGTTACAATATATACGAGCAGGGAAGACCGAGCTTAGTTCGGTCAAAATTAGAGTTCAAATATCATGACCCATGAGCAAAATGACCCACTAATTGAATTTTCTCGAACATGTGACCTAGCCCAACAGTCTTCTCGTATCCAAAAACCATAGGATGAAAAATTTAGTGTAAATAGTTTTAGCCGGTTTTAAAATAAAATAGCTTGACCCATAATAACCCATGACCAAAATGACCCAATAATTGAATTTTCTCGAACATGTGACCTAGCCCAACAGTCTTCTCGTTCCCTAAACCTGTAGGATGCTAAATTTATTTCAAATCCTCTGAACCGTTTTTAAGATAAAATAGCTTGACCCATAATGACCCATGACAAAAATCACCCACTAATTGAATTTTCTCGAACATGCGACCTAGCCCAACAGTCTTCTCGTATCCAAAAACCATAGGATGAAAAATTTAGTGTAAATAGTCTTAGCCGGTTTTAAAATAAAATAGCTTGACCCATAATAACCCATGACCAAAATGACCCAATAATTGAATTTTCTCGAACATGTGACCTAGCCCAACAGTCTTCTCGTGCCCGAAAACCATAAGATGCAAAATTTAGTGTAAATAGTCTGAGCCGCTTTTTAGATAAATAGCTTGACTCACAATGGCCCAGAAATGACCCACTAATCGAATTTTCTCGGATATGTGACCTAGCCCAATGATTTTCTCGTGCCCGAAACTCGTAGGATACAAAATTTAATCAAAATCGTTAGAGACGTTTTTTAGATAAAATTAATTTGACCCGCGTTGACCCAAAAATGACCCACTTATCGAAAGTTCTTGAACATGTAACCCACCCCAATAGTCTTCTCGTGCCCGAAAATGGTCGCTTACAAAATCTCGTCAAAATCGTTTGAACCGTTTTTTATATACAATTAGCTTGACCATGACCCAAGATGACCCAAAATGACCCACTAGTCGAATTTTCTCGAACATGTGACCTAGCCCAATGGTTTTCTGGTGCCCCAAAACGGTAGGATACAAAATTTCGTCCAAATCGTTAGAGCCGTTTTTAAGATAAATTTTGCATATATATATATATATATATATATATATATATAACCACACACAAGATTTGCGCGTATTAGAATATGTGATATATATAAAAACACGTAGATAATTAATTGTAAAGAAAAAAAAACACGTTTTATTGTTTTCGAGTACTATCGCAGCATTAAAAGGACAAATAAGTGCCACATTTCCTATGTACGAATGTTATAATAGCAGTTCATATATGAAATCTCTTTGGAAATGTTTATTTCACACGTAAATACACTGTAAAAAAAATTCCGTCAATTTACGGAAAAAGGACTGGCAGCATAGTTGCCGGAATGTTTCCGTTTTTTGAGGAAAGTTCCGTCTTTGTAGTCCGTAAATTCCGTAAATAGCGCGATACAGACGCGAAGGAGTTGAAGCACATGCGTGGCAATCAAAAATACTGCAATCCCATTGGATGATAGATTTTTACAGTAATAATTCCGTATTTGATACTCTGTAATTTTAAAATGGCAACAGACATACGGAAGAGATTCCATTTTTTTAACAAAACGGAAAATTTCTGATCAAAATTCACGGAAGACAACCTGTCAATAAACGAAAAATTTTTACAGTGTATATCTTACATTTAAACAACCAATTAAACGGCAAAATTTACAAAACCACTTCGAGTTAAAAAAGCATAAGTTATATTTTTTTACAAAATAGTGACTATAAAAACTCCTTAAGCATATAACTTTCCAAGTAATCAAACTGTTATTAAAGAAACTCAAAATCTAATTTCATCTACGTCAAAATGAAGTCTGATTAATTTTTATTAATTAAACTGCTTGCTCTTTCACTCGAAAAAAGACTGCATCAATGTTCTAAGCAAAATAATTAATTACTTGTCCTAGCTTCAATAGTAGCTCATTTTTCTTGCTACGTTTGCTTGAAGCAGGAAAAAATGAATTTTCTTATTCATCTCATCTTTTTGGCTCTGTTTTATTTTCTATGAATTAGTTTACTTTTGTCAAGAATAACCAGCCATTTCAGAAAGATTTCGTCATAAGAACTTTTAAAATTAAGCGAGAGTTTTTATTAATGATTTGAAGATGTAATCATGTAGAGAAAAAAAAAAGAGAGAAATGAAAGAAATTTACACACAAAAAAAAGAGCAAAGATTAATAATTAAAAATACACAAAGATACTTTGGCGAGTATTTTAAGGACAAAGAGAAAAGTATGATTAACTTTACATTTTGTAATGTTAAAAGAATCAAATTTAAAATAAATCGGAAGAAAAAAAAATATTTTTTTTTCTTATTAATGTATTTCTTTCATTCTTATTTTTTAGCTTTGATGTATTTTATGTGAAGCAGTTTGCTTTAGTGAAACATTGCCAACCATTTCTGGGAATTTTCGTGATGAGGACTTTCAAAATTGATGGAGAGATTTTGTTAGGTAATCGAAAGTGTAACCTTGTAGATGAAAAAAGAGAATGATGAAAAATGTTTACATAAAAAAGAAGGAAAAAAAATTATATTAAAAAAAAAACAAGACCTGTGGCAAATACTTTGTGGACAAAAAATATGCATGATTAACTTTACATTCCTGGAGTTAAAGAGAATAAATTTTAAAATAAAAAACAAAAATAAAAATATTGATAAAATTTAAAATAGATTCCTTATTCCTTTTGTTTTAAAATTTCTCTAGCTTTACTCAAACACACAAAGCTAAAATTCTTGGAACCCGATTCTGGGAACTTCTATCCCAATTTTCTTCAATACGGAATTTGAATGAGAATTTCGCTGAATTAGTCAGCTATAACAATGTTGGCTTCATCTATGGCGAATTATTTTTGGTCGCCAAATTTGGAGACATTTTTTCCAAATATCCCCAAACTAAACGATAATTTGGCGCTGGCGGATATGAATATGTAATTTTCGACTTGTAAGTAAATTAAGCATGTAATTCAAGTAAATTAGCGAGAAACAACGTTTTCTAAAGCTCATACATGGAACCTTATCATTGAAAAATCTGCCACCCTAGAATTTTAAACTTCTATCTCAGACATTTTTAAAGATAGAAGCAAATATATATATATATATATATATATATATATATATATAATAGATAAAAATATTTTCGATTTCTAACTTTTTTTGTACATCTTTTTGAAATTTATATCTTTGCCACTTTGAAGCAAGAAGGCAAATTAAGGTGATATGAAAAAATGAATATATATATATATATATATCGCCATATCGCCATATGTACGGAAGGATTTATGGGGTGTTTGGGGGTCAGGATCGGTGAAAATATATCGAAATATTTCGGAATTGCTTCCCTTCGAACGGCTACAATAGTTAGTTTATTAGTTTTTGTAATGAAAGCTACCTAATGGATCAGAGTAAAAAAAAAAAAAAAATATTTTTATGTTTTTGTCTCCGCTGTATGATCTCTGAATTAGTTGCTTTTGTCAGACACGACCAGCTAATTTAGAAAATTTCCGAAATGAAAACTTTTCAAATTGAGAAAGACTTTTAATTAATTGAATATGTAATCCATGTAAAGAAAAAAAAGTTTACTCAAGAAAGAACAATTACTATTATAAATAAACAAAAATATTTTGTAATTTTCATGATAAAAAATATACATGATTAACTTGACATTCTGTAATGTTAAAGAAAAAACTTATATATATATTTTTCTTATTAATCTGTCTCTTTCTTTCCTTTACTTTCGTTTTGACGTATTTTGTGTGAATTAGTTTGTTTTAGTGGAGCACTGTCAAACATTTCAGAAAATTTTCGTGATGAGAGCTTTCAAAATTGAGCGAGGGATTTTGTTAATGAATCGACGATGTAACCTTATAGAAAAACAAAGATAATGAAGTTTAGATAAAAAAAAAATATTAATATTATAAAAAAAAGAAGTGTTTTAGTTGATATTTTAAGGAAAAAAAAACATATGTACGATTAACTTTATTTTCGTGATGTTAAACATTTTAAATAGATTTACAGTAAATAATAATAATAATAATATTTTTTTTTCTTTGGCTTTACTGCATCGTCTCTGAATTAGTTTTCTTTTGTCAGACAAGAGCAGGTATTTTAGGAAATTTTCGTAATGAAAACTTTTAAAATTGAGAATTATTGAGATTTATTTCGCTGAGGAATAGAAGATATAACTTTGTATAGATAGAAAAAAAGAGAGACAGAGATTACTATTATAAATAAACAAAAATATTTTGGAGGGTATATTAAAGACAAAAAATATACACGATTAACTTTACATTCTGTAATTTTAAGAGAACGATATATGCTTCTTATTAATCCCTTTCTCTGTATCTTTTTTTATGTATTTTCTGTAAAATAATTTGCTTTTTGTCAAGCACTTCCAATCATTTTTGAAAGTTTTCGTACTGAGGACTTTGAAAATTGAGCGGTAAGTTTTTATTAATGAATCTAGGATGTTCCTTGTAAGAGAGGAAAAAAAAGAGAATGAGAACAGAAGTTTAGATTAAACAAGAACGAAAAATCATGCGCCAAGCATAGATTATATAACACTTTCCAACGCTTCCAAAATAATTTTACGAATCATACTCTTTAATAAGCTAAAAGATAACATCTAAGTAATCCGAATACTTTTATTCAGCCCTGTATAGGATCTATAGATTTGTATATATACTACATATGCTAAATTTTAGTTCAGTTAGGAAACACGTAGCACAGTTTAAAATTCTCCGTCTGGAGTTAAATAGTACGGAAATGTGTTCCCGAACTTTTGTGCTTCCCTGTATAGGATCTACAGAATTTATACACACCACGTAATATACAAAAAGCGATTTAAAATTAAAATCGCGTTCAGTAACTTAAAACGCACTTCCAGGAATTATTGTTAACAGACAGTAGAGAATTCTTTTGTGTGTCCCTTTAAATAAACGATGACTGCTATACACACAATATTCTGTAGTACGTCTCTTGTAATGAACCTTATATAAATTTCAATGCGTTTAAAATAGGGAAACATTATTTAAATAAACCGCAGACGATTTTTCTCCATAGACGTAATGTAACGGAATTCTTTTGACTGTTCCTGTAAAGTAACTATAACTGCTATGCACACCCTATTCCATATTAAGCTTCTTCTAATGCACCTTAGTGATATATATAAATTTCAATGCGTTTAAAATAGTGAAACATTATTTAAATAAACCGCAAATGATTTTTCCCCATAGACCGCAATGTAACGGAATTCTTTTGAGTGTCCCTGTAAAAAAACTATAAGTGCTACACACTTCCGTTGAAATAGGGAACATGCTATAGATAACGATTATAACATATAAAAATTGCAGGGCAATCCGAGCATATTTACGGGAGTTAGAGCACGGACAGACGCCAGACGGCCAGACGGCAGACGGCCAGACAAACCGAAGTCATAAACACTTTTCAACTAGGTTGGAAAGTGTTAAAAATGAGTAAATATTAAATTTATAAAAATATAAAGACATTTGGGGAGTACTTTAAGGACAAAAACTACGCATGATTATTTTTACATTCTATAATATTACAGAGCAAATATTAAAAAATTCTATAATATTAAAAAGCATCAAAAGTAAAAATAGAAAAAAAATCAGTCTCATATTTTTGGCCTTTTTGCATTTTTTTTTTTTTTTTGAATTAGTTTACTTTTGACAAGCACTAGCAATTTTAGGAAATGGTCGCCATGAGGGATTTTTAAATTGAGCTGTATTTTTTGTTAATGATTTAAAAATACAACCTTGTAGAAAAGAAAAGAAAAGGATGAAAAAACTCACATTCAAGGAAAAGAAAAAGAAAAGAAAAAATTAATCTTATAAATAAACAAATAAACAGATAGTCAATAAACAAAATATCTTGTTTTCTTAATGCCTGTATTATAATTATATATTATATTAGTATATCAATTCTATCAGGGTCAAGAGAATTTCAATCAAGAACATATTTTTATTAATAAACTAGCTGAAGTACCCGGCGTTGTCCGGGATTTTAAGAATCTTTGTGTAGCAAAATCAATTTCAAAATTAAACATGTTGTACAGATAATTTCAAATTGTTAAAATATGTCAATATTTCCATAATCGGGTTTTTATCAAGATTCAATACGCTCCTCAAACTCATATAAAAAATTTTGTTTTCTTTTGATTGCATAGCTAAAATTTCATAATATGTATATTTCATCTATAACAGTTGTTTATTGACTTAGAAACGCCATCTATAATTTAAAAACATTATTTTTGCTCTTAGAACAAACAACTACAGTAAAATCTCGCTACAACGAATCTCTGGAGACCACTGTTTAAATTCGCTATAATGAAATATTCGTTAAAGTGAAAATATTTTTATACTGAAGTAGAATAATATGACTTTTTATACAATCCAAATTATATTCGTTAAATTGAAAAATTCGTAAAATCGAGATTCGTTGTAACGAGATTCTACTGTATTATGTTTTGGAGATAAAAAATTCTAAAACATACTTTTGTTTTCCTTATAATTGCTTATCACATTAAACATACTTATCAATTACAAAATATGATAAAAACAATTATATAAACTTTATTATGTTCACGAGATTTTGAATGCTGTAAAATATTATTCAGAAATTAACATTCTTACTAAACACATTTTTTCCTTTTAATTGCAATGCCAGACAATTTATTAATACAATAATTAATTAAGAAAATATCGATTTTATTGTTGCTTTATCACTGTCATTGATTATAGATAAATATGATTAATACTTGGCTGCCACAAATGAATTTGAAATTATTCACTAAAGATTTTTCTCACTACTTTTTTTGAAGTTATAATTACGAAAATACATTTCTAAATAGATTTCCAGCATTTTTCCCATGTGAATCTTTAATGAAAATGAAGTGCGCATAAATGAATTTTTAATCTATTCCTTTCAAAAATACTCTTTCGATCCACGAGAACATGGCACTTGCAATGACAAAAAATCTGTTTATTATTTATCTTTTCTTACAGATTTTAATTATAGATTTAATTTTAAAATGTTTAGACTTTCAGAATTTCCCCCTTGTGATTTTTTTAAGAAAATGAACTGCACAAATGATTTTTTAATTAATTCCTTTCAAAACACTCTTTCTGCCCACGAGAACGTGGCACCTGGAATAATAAAAATTCCGTTCATTATTTATCTTTTCTGATAGATTGTAATTATAGATTGTAATTTCAAAATGTGTAGATAATAAAAATTAATATTATTGTGCGAAATAATTGAAACAGTTTCATTCTGAAAACCTATTAATAAAGATAAGCATTAACTTTTGACTCACAGATAGTGATTTTTTTTTCTTTTTTTTTTATAGTACATTAGTATAGTATTTTTTTATAAAACTGTACTAAAACTCATTTATAAAACTCAAACTTTAGTATTTAAAAAATCTCTACAAATTTTGAAATTTCCACTTGATAAAATTGTATCATCTCCTTAAAAATACTTAAAATTTACGAAGGCAATATTTAAAAACGCACATCGTCTCCATCTGATTCTGACTTTTTGATGGTGAAAACGTATATTATTAAATATATTAGGTAATGAGTAATCGCGCTTCTAAGTTTTCCCATAGGTTAACATGAGATTTAGCGATGGTTGGAGTTTCAATGAAGCGATCCCTTAAGCATATTTGTTGTATATGAAAAAATATTTACTCGAGAACTGGTAGCATACGAAAATTCTATATAGTCTGGTATGAAAAAAACTGGTTAATTTATTGTAAAAACCACTCAGAAACGTTTCTGAAAATTAGCAGCAGCAAAAGAAGCTTGTTGTATCGTTTTTAAATACTATCTCCGTAAATTTTAAGTATTTTTAAGAAGATGATAAAATTTTATAAAATGGAAATTTCAAAGTTTGTAGAAATTTTATAAAAACTAAAGTTTAAGGAAGCAGTTTTATACAAAATACTGTAATAATGTACTATAAAAAATGAAAAAAAAAATTCTTTAAATCTTGAAACATTTTTTTCTGAAGTTTCTATTGATAAAGATACGCTTTTTGGAATCGTGTGTGAATCGGAAGGGATTATTTTATATTTTCGTAGATTACGAAATATTTCTCTTTTTTTCACAGAGTACGGTAGCAATATGCGAACTTCATTCTCAGCAGATTTACAACAGAACTACGAAAATTGCACAAAAGTACACATGGACAGACAAATGGACGGGCAGACGGACAGAGAGACATTTCGTGTAAAGATGTTTTTCGAAATATCTGACCCTTAAAACGTGTGAATCCGTCGATAACCGGAAGTCGAAAATAATTTCGATAACAATACTTTCTTGCATTATAGATAGAAGAGAGTAAAAATCAAATTCATATATTTGAAATGCATTAAAATTTGCTAAATAAACCAATTTTTCTTTAATATTGTTTGACACATTTAAGCGATGTGAAAAGAAACATAAATCATAAAGGCAGTAATTATACATCCTCAATGACTTTAAAACAATCAAAAGATTTTAGAGAAAGTATAAAATAAATTACTATAGCAGACGAAACATTTGCTTACTTCTTTCGAGAGCTTAAACAAGTTGCAAATTGTACGTTACATGACAAATGATATGCGTCGTTTCGTGCTATAACTAGTTTGACAATGAAAAAAATCCTCGTTATTATTTCAGTGAAATAAATTATATCGTCTGCTATGAGCGAAATGGGGTAGCCTTTTTTTTTTCTTATTACGTATGCCATGTTTACAGATGCGAATTTTTTTTTCGACACCAGGCAGGTATGTGAAATTTACCATGGAGATCTTGCTTTGTGAAAGATTACCTCCATGGTTTAATATGACTCACTATGAATGAATCTTTTGTTTATTTACTTTAATGGATTGAGATATTCGGCTGTTAAACTAATTTTCACTAAAGTTATCTCAGAATCTATACATTTTTGAATGCAACTCATATCTCAAGCAAACAATTTTTTTGAACTATCTTTCTAAAAATGTAACTTTTATGCAATTTTATTCGAAAAAATAATTTTGAATAAAAATGGCCGCTTGGCATATGGAAAAAGATGTGGTTAGCCCATATTTGTTTTCCTCAGTCACATGATTTTCGCTTTTACTTTATAGATAACGTATGATCATATATATTATTTAGCCTGTCAACATCCCTTTTTCTAAGAAAATACGAAACGCAGAACTATGAATGAGATACCATATGGAAGGATTTTGAACAGGCTTCTGACATAGTACACTTACATTTTCTTAAAACCTGTTTTTTGATTAAAATTTGCCGATAATTAAAAATTAAATCAGCATTGTTTTCATAAATGAAATGAAAGGTTTTACTCAAATTAGTGTTGCCACAAAAATAAAATTCCGGAATATATCACGCTCATCAAAGATTATAAAAAAATAAATAGCACAAAAAAGATAAAGTGTAACATCTCCGCACGTGTTTGTTTTATATTTATGATTAAAAAGCAAAATTGAAATTGCAATGTTTAGAAGAAAAATACACCATGGGTTGTCCCATGTTTTTTTTCGATGCAGATGATGTCATCCTCTAATGCAGTTAAAATACTATTGTTAATTAATTTTTTTTCTCGAGCGTGCCTTTTTGTAAGTTTGATGGAATAAATGAGCTGATATTGTGGCTTGACTAATGTTAGGTAACAGATATGTAGACGCACCGGGTTTGGCGCAATTTTTTTGTGTTGCTATTTTGGCGAGAAAACCCCATTTTCGAATACATATTAGGCCTAGCTTGCGAAAACATGTTAGTTTTTATTTAGTAATAAAATTGTATTATAATTTTATTTAAAAAGAAAAAACACATTTAATTTAATAATTACACACAGTTTTATTTAACACACACATTATTTTTATTACAGACATTTTAATTTTATTAGTTAATTATTTTTACATTATTTTATTTTTAATTTATTTACATACACATTTCATTTTATTATAAAATACCAAGTTGCCATACGAAGCAAAAGTCACCAGGTTACCCCGCCAGGCAAAAAATCGCCATTTTGGCGTAAAAAAGAAACACCGGTGCGTTTGCGACATCTGTACCAATGTAGTTTACAGGTATTTTTATTCTTAATGTCTCTTTAGAAGCTTAAATCTACATATAAAAAAACCTATAATGCTAAAAAATTTGGATTGCAGTGCGAAATCCTCGCACGGGTCCCACTGGTAGGATTTAATAGAATGAAGAAAACTTTTATTAATATCTTTTTAAGTTTTGATTCGACTTTCATAAAATTTGAATGACTCGACAAAATTCTGCAACGATTATATATATATTAAATTTCAAACCATTAGGTTGGGCAGTTTTTGCGCTGTTATATGCGAACGGTTGGACAGACGGACGGATCAGACGACGACTATAGGTGCTACGTATTTATATATTTACTGGTCGAGTAACTATATAAATTACTCGAATAATTATATAAATTAAACGCACCTAAAAACGGCTTTTCAGCAAAACAATTTTTTGTATTCTGTTCCATTTTTCATCTAAAAACGAATAACTTTTACACTTAGAAGTTAAAAATTTCTAAAACATACATATATATACATATATATATATATATTCTTTTTTTTAATTAATAATATTGAAAACACCCATGAACTATAAATATAAAAAATACCTGTTAACCTATCTTAATTATATTCAAGAATATTTAAATCAAGAAAAAACTTGTATTGATAAATTAACATTCTTATTAAACACACGTTTTCTCCTTTTAATTTTACTGATGAAAAATTCGTTAATACAATAACTGGTTGTAAAAATATCGGCATTATCCTTGTTTTACCACTTTTATTGATTCTATCTAAATATAATTAATACTTCGCAATCGGAAATTAATATTTAATTATTCACTAAAGGTTTTCTCAATAGCTCTTTTTTTATATTTTAATTACGAAATGCATTTCTGAATAGATTCTCAGTATTTTCCATTTTTAGATCTTTTTGAAAATGAAAAGCAAGAATTTTTTTTTACATCCATTTCTTTTAAAGACACTTTTTTTTCGTAAGAGTTTTGCAGCGACAATAAGGATGACGCTATTTGTTAATTAGATTTTTTTTTTCAATTACGATTTTAATTTTAAAATGTAGAACATAATTATGAATGTATGGAATAAATAGAAAAATATTAAAAGTGGTATTGAATAGATAAATGAATTGATTTAAAAGCAATATTACTAAAAGAAAAGTATAAAAGAATATGTTAAAAGAAAAGAGGTATTTTACCCCCGTCCTGTGACACCCGAACGCAGTTCGGGCAACGCAAATACGCCAATTTTGAAATGCCCGACCTGAGTTCGTGCAAAAGAAAAATCGGTGTTTCAATTCCGCGAAACCCGAATTTAGTACGCAAAAGCGCCAATTTTGAAATGCCCGACCTGAGTTCGGGCAAGAGAAAAATCGGTGTTTCAATTCCGCGAAGCCCGAACTTAGTACGCAAAAGCGCCAATTTTGAAATGCCCGACCTGAGTTCGGGCAAGAGAAAAATCGGTGTTTCAATTCCGCGAAGCCCGAACTTAGTACGCAAAAGCGCCAATTTTGCAATGCCTGACCTGAGTTCGGACAAGAGAAAAATCGGTGTTTCAATTCCGCGAAGCCCGAATTTAGTACGCAAAAGCGCCAATTTTGAAACGCCCGACCTGAGTTCGGGCAAGAGAAAAATCGGTGTTTCAATTCCGCGAAGCCCGAAATTAGTACGCAAAAGTGCCAATTTTGAAATGCCCGACCTGAGTTCGGGCAACAGAAATATCAGTGTTTCAATTCTGTGAAGCCCGAGATCAGTTCGTCCAATGCATAATATATAATTTACCATTTTCCCAATAAATGGCGATACTTTCCCACAAAAATTTCGGCAGTTCCGCGCCATTTGTCGGATATTTGTAATTTTAATAGTTATATCGTTTAATTTTTTTTAAAAATAATCTATTTCTAGCATTTTGATGATAATAAGGAATAAAATTAAAGAGAATTTTTTTTCCATTTTTGGCACGTTTTTCTCAAATATATTCCACAGTCAAAGGGTAAAATAACTTTATTCCAAAAACCTAATCGGAAAGAAATTCAGACAAAAACCTTTTGAAGCGGCATATTTGTTTATTGCTCTCATTCGGCGAAATACAGGGTGATTCCAGATTCATAGTACAAACTTTAAGGGTTAGTACAAAACATTTGGTAACAAACAATTTTTGTATTGGATAGCAGAGTCGGAAATCCATCAATTTAGTTAAATGTACAGGGCATCTCACTCCAATCCGAAGTCACGTTTTCGTTTATAACTTTACTAGTAGTGAAGATACTTTAACGAAATCTTACAATATGCTTACCATTTATATAAAGAGGAGTCTGTTGCAAATTTTATTAAACTATCTGCACTACTGTTAAAGTTATGAAGGAAAACGGATTGAAGTGAGAGGCCCTATAATTTTGACTAATTAAATGGATTTTTAACCCTATACAATAAAGGATTTTTACAGTAAGTTGGTACAGGACACTGTAAACATATCTTCACTACTGTTAAAAGTATGAACACGAGACTTCTGATTGGAGTAAGAAGCCCTGTGCATTTGACCATATAAATGGATTTCCGACTTCGGATTGGAGTGAGACGCCCTGTATTTTTTACTATATAAATGGATTTCCGCCACTGGTTTCCTATACGAAAATTGTTTGTTACAGTCTCCTGTACCAACCCTGAAAGTTTGTACCATGAATTCACGACCACCATGTATATATGTATTCGAAAATGGCCTTTGCTCCCAGTTGAAAATAGGGATATTTTCCCGTAAGTGCGTTTTACTCTGTGGTATGCATTTTTAACCTTATCTAATTTTGAGTGTAATAGGTGGCATGTATAAATTCTATAGATTGTATATAGGGTTACACGAAAGACTGCGCACATATTACCGGGTGTAGTCAGCAATTGCTGAAAATAGTTTTTACCGAGTTATGTTTTCTAAGTTGTTTCTTGAGATACCTCATTTTCGTTCTAGAAAAAAATTAAAATTTTTTAATAATATCGTGTTAGTGTTGAAAATGCTTCAAAATCTATGCCTAATGGATGATTTTTAGTTCTTGTTTAACTTAATTTAGTTTTTGTATGTAAAATTGAAATTTTGTAACTGATTTTTTCCTCATTTCCTGATTAGCTAGAATTATAAAAAAAAAAAAAATATGTACCTAGACGTGTTTTCGATGACAATACAACATTTTAATATTTTTAGAGCTTAATTATAAAACAATAAATTAATTTTTAGGAATTTTTACGTTTGCGAGCCGCAGGTGAAAAATCACCAAATAATCGTCAGAGTTGTAACTGTTTATGAGTTAGAAAAAGAATGGAGTCGAGCTTGATTAAAAGTTCTACTCAAATTCAAACAGAAATGAATCTACCATGCATTAGCCGAACAGTGTGTAATGTTCTGCAAAATAATTCCAATTTTAGATTTGCTAAACTACGGTCACATCTACCACTTCTACATAAGAAGCTTAGATCGGAATTTACTAAGAAACACGTTTTTTTTTAGATCTCGCTGGAAAGATGTGGTATTTTCGAACGAAAAAAAATTTGGACGGACCAGATGGTTTTCGCCATTATTGGTATGACTTGCGAAAAGATAAACATGTTTTTTCCAAACGACAATTTGGAGGAGGTTGTGTGATAGTGTGGGCAGGTTTTGCAGCCAATGGAACAACACGGATCATGTTCATTCGATGTCGCATGAATTCAGAATCATATGTGGATATGCTAGCAGAAAAATTATTGCCTGAAGCACCCATTATCATAAGTGGTGATTATTTGTTTCAACAAGACAATATAAGTTGCCATGTGTTTCGTGCATCACGAACGTTCATGGTTCGAGACCAATTCTGTCCAACTTTTGGATTGGCAACCAATAAACCCTGATATAAACCTCACAGACAATCTGTGAGGCATTTTAGCTAGCAAAGTATATAAGCATGGCACACAAAATGCAAATACATACGATTTGAAATCATCCATCGAATTAGTGGGGAAAAACATTTTTAAACAAACTTTAACTTGACTTTCTGAGTCAATGACGGCACAATTGATAAGGGTCATTGAAAAAAAGTTGATTTTGTAGAATATTAATTTATTTCCAGACATATTTCATTATGTCCTTGTAGTTTTTTCCATGTTTCACGTCATATATTTCTATTAATATGTGATTTATAAATTTTATTGTAATCTAATTTCGTATTAATAGGTTCCTAATGTTTCCTAATTACGAGTAGTAAATTATGTTTGATTTTGTTTCCAGTTGATGATTACAATAATACATATGACTCATTTTTAAACGCGTCCTTATAATTTTTTCTATAGCAGTATAAAATACTATGGTACATAAGTAAAATTCGTCAGTATTCCAAAATTTTTTTTATTTAATTTTTTGTTAGTTAATTTTTTTCTGAGAGTTGGCAACAAGTCTTTTTTACTTTGAAGCTAATGTTTATAAAACATACATTTTCCTTTTTAAATTTTATTTCCTATAAACATAAATATAGCATATATTTTTTTATTTTACTATAATCTTGCTTTGAAACAACAAAAATCTGATAAAAATTCTTGGCGAAACTTAATTAAATTCAAGCAAATTTAACTGAAAAATTAATATTTATATTAAACGCAGTTTTTTTCTTTTGATGGCATTGATAAAAAAAATACTACAATAAATGATTGCGAAAGTACAGGCATTATCCTTGTAACTATTACTTTGTTACCAGAAAATAAAACTAATTTATTCATTAAATAGTTTTTTGAGTATCTTTATTTGAAGTTTTCAATAAAGAAGTTTTATGCCTTCTTGTCTTATTTTTCGTCCGACGACTAATAAATGTTATAATACCAATAATAGTCAAGAGCTAAAATTTTATAAAACATATATTTTTTTTCTTGTTATTTAAACACTCATAAACTTCAAAATTCCTATAAAAGCTCTTGATGAAACTTAATTATATTGAAGAAATCTAATTCAAAAACAAACTTTTATTGATAAATTAACATTCATATTAAACACGTCTTGTTTTACTTTTAATTTCATTGATGAATAGTTTCTTAATATATAACTGATTACGAAAATATCGACATTATCCATTTTTTTGCTACTTTTATTGATTCCATTTAATTAAAATTAGAATTTGACTACCAGAGATTATTACTTAATTATTTACTAAAGATTTTCTCAACAGCTTTTTTTGAAATTTCCATTACGAAATGCATTTCTAAATAGAAGTATTTTTTTTTACGTCTTTTACGAAAATGAAGTGTTAAAATTACTTTTTAATTCATTCCATTCAAATAGAATTTTTCACTTTGTACCGTCATTAGAAATAACTCATTTTATAATTTGTTTTTCATTTATTATAGATTTCAAAGTGTAAAAATAATTATTGAATTGAAAATAATTAAAAGTAAAGTTAAATATATAAATGAATTGATTTAATGGTGTTTTCTGTGAAAGCATATAAGTATGTTTCCCGATTTATGTAAAGTAATTAATAAATACAGTATAACCTTTATTTAATAATACTCGATTTAACGATAATTTAGCGAAAGATTTTAATGGTACGGATTCACTTTTATTTTTATGTTGAATGTAGTGTCTGCATGGGCGAAATTTCCAGGGCCGGCTGCAGCCCGACTCGGGCTATAAAAAAATTGGTCCGGTATAAAAGTTAAAAGTTCGGCCGAACTCGCCTCGACTGAATATCTACAAAACATGTAGATATTTCTGAAGCAACATTATCCTACAGTTAAAAATATTGAAAACCTAGACTTTATTTTTAGATTATGTTCGAAGTGCATTGAATACAAAATATAAACAGTATTAATGATCACTTAGACAATTACATTCAAATGACGATTCAATAAAGTATGAAGAATCAGGAGAGAAGTAAAATCCGTTATAGACAGATTCCATTCTTAGCAGATACATCGTTTGTTGTATATGTATTATGTTCCTTTTGCACGGATTACTGTATTCATTTTGCATGGATCAAGACATTTTTCTGTTTAAGGCAGGTTTCCATCATAAATAGGTTCTATTTCACAGGTTTACTGCATTTTAAATTTTTTTGCCTAGAAATGTATCTATTATTCTTTTAAAATAATTTTAATTGTCGAATAATGGTCTTTTAAAAATCTATGCATTTTTTGCAAAAATTGTTCGACGAGGTCTCATTTTGCTGATTTCTATACGGCCCAGGCCGGTCTAATGATTTTCATACGGACTGAGTCGGGACCGGGCCTGAAAATTTCGGCACGTGCATACCTCTAGGAATAATGAAGTCCAGATTCGGCTTGTCCCGGAAAAAAGAAGTCTGGCTCGGTCCGAGTCTGCAGAAAAAAATTAGGTTCGTGTCTAAAAGATGACTAGGCCCGTCTAGGCTCAGGCCGATTCTCGTGAATAAAAATTGGAACGGATCCGTGTATACCTATAATTGAATGATCCTGGTTTTAACGATAATTGTTTGTATTTAACAATAATTTTGATGAATTTTTATTAGTTTAAACTCTTTGTTTAGTTACAATATTAGTTACAATATGCCAGTATTTTCTCCCTCTGTTGTTTATCTATAGGCCGATGTGTAATGATAAAGAGTTTCATATAGGGGAATTGAAAACATCAGTTTGGTACTCCATTTCTAGCCAGAGTTTTTCACTTACAGATTAGGGGACTACGGGTCTCCCGTTATGGTTTGTGAATTACAGATTGAATAAAACAATGTACACGAATAAAGATTATTCTGTATGTCTAATTGTTCTGTGACGAAAACAAGCAAATTTTTTCAAATTCTGCATATGATTAAATCTGATTAAATCTTCAATTTCAGCAAATGCTGTATTATACATATAGGGAAAAAAGTACTTAAAGATGTTTGACATGTATTGACAATTATATAATGTTTTTGGAATAATTGAAAAATTCAGGCACAGCAATTATGAACAATCTTTAATTTTGAAAAGTGTATATTCAATCCCCAAAAGCAAAATATAATAAAATGCTAGAGGTAAGTAAATGTTTTCAAATTGAATAATAAACTTTTATGTACTTTTAATACATGTAATGTGTTCCCTAATTTAGCGACCTTTTGCAATCGTTATATGGCGGTTCGAGTGTATTTAATAATTTTGGCAATTCTAGTGCGAAAGTAAAATCTGCCAATAAAAAGTGTTTTTAATAAGATACTGAAAACTGTCATGCTAAAATTACGGTGTTAGTTACATTGTAAACAAGAACGGAAAATCATACGTCAAGCTTGATTATGAAACATTTTCCAACACTTCTAGAATACTGTAACAAGCCTTCACTGTTTAATAAGATGAAATATTATGTCTAAGTAAATAATTTCAAAACCCAATTTCAGGAATTCTCATCAATAGTCGGAACAATATTAAAAATTCTTTTGTGTAGCTTTGTGTATGTTCTATAGGTTTGATATATATTAGAAAGAATGCTAAAGTTTAGTTCAGATTGAAAATGCAAAACACAGCTGAAAATTTCCCTTTAGAAATTTCTGTCAATAAATGCAAATGTACCCGAGATCTCTTGTGCTGCCCTGTATATGATCTATAAAATTTATACATTACAATTAATCGGCATAAAATTAGTTAAATTAAAAAAATGCATACCATAACTGAATACGCACTAAAAAAAATTATTGTTTACAGACACTACTGTAAACAAATTCTTTTGCGTGTTCCTGTAAATGAAAGATAAATCCTATGCACATCCTATTTCATAGTAAACCTCTTGTACTGCACATCAGTGATATATATATATCAATTTCAATATGTTTAAAATAGTGTAACATCCTAAAAAATACACCGCGAACCACTTTTCCCCATAAGCCGCGATGTAATGGAATTTTTTTTAGTTTCTCTGTAAATGAACAATAAATTCTACACACTTCATTTTTAGTACCGAACATGCCACAGTAAACCTTAATAACATATATCAATTGCATGAAAATACGAGTATATTTACACGAGTTAGAGCACGGAGAGGCAGACAGACAAAACCCAACGCTTATAAACGCTTTTCAACTACGTTGAAAAGTGTTAAAAATACGAATGTTTCTTATTATAAGAAAATATAATATAATCGCGAAGGAAAATATAATATAACATCTTCCGAGTCACCCACGATTTCGAAAAGGGTTCATTAATCTATAAAAATATCAGAAACCAATAAAATTTCTAAATTTAAAGAAATATTTATAGAAACAAAATTTCTTTTTTTTCCGCCAATTTTCGGAAATTGGGTAATTTTTGCAGTGTATTAATCAGTCTTCTCAAGCCGGAATATTGCTTTTTCGGATACTATCAATTCTCAAGTAAACATCTTCATGTTCAACAAACATGTTTAATAGATAAACATGCTAAATTAAAAGCATTAACATTAAAATTTTTTTGTTACTCTTACATGTAAAAATTCAGTTACGCAGCTGAAAGTGTTTTCTTGAAAATTGATAGCATTCGCAACTAGTCGGATGTGTCAATCCCAAAACTTTCTTCTATCTCACACATCTTTCGCATATACTAAAAAGAATGAGCACCAATTTATATCAAGGTCTAACTGAAACTCGAGTTTTATTAAATTCCTTGAGATGAGCTATTGCATAAATCGCGAAAAATGCTGCATAGCAGCGCCACCTGCTGGGCGATTTTTACCAAAAACTAATCAGCACCAATTTATATTAGTGACTAACGGAATATAAAGTTTTATGAAATTCCGAGCATTAGTTCTTGAGATAGAGCTATTGCGGAAATTGCGAAAAATGCTGCATAGCAGCGCCACCTGCCGGGCGATTTTTACCAAAAACTAATCAGCACCAATTTATATCAGGGACTAACTGAATATAAAGTTTTATTAAATTCCGAGCATTAGTTCTTGAGATAGAGTGCCCACAAAATTTTTGTCACAGACAGACAGACATTTTCTAAAAAAGAGTCAAATCGTGTTCAGGACCTTTTAAAACGTATAAATCTGTCGAAAACCGAAAGTCGAAAATTTTCATGAATACTTTCTTTTTGTAAAGATAGAAGAAAGTAAAAACAATATTCTGGATTGCGAAAACTGATTAGTGTACTGTAAAAGCTACTCTGAAACGTTTCCGAAAATAAAGAGCAGCAAAAGAAACATTTCTTTTAAAAATTCTTCTTTAAATCTTAAAAATATGTTGGTTTCTAAGACTTTTAAAGGTAAACGTACGCTTTTCGGTACTTTGAGTAATTGAGAAGAGACTCTATTCAAGCACCATATTAAATTTAGTGATAGTATGCTGAATACCAGATATATTAAATTTCCCTAAAAGTAGTTTATGTCATTATTTTTAATTACATGTGAATAATTTAATTGCATGTAATGTAAGGAGATGAAACAAAGGTTTATTTATATTATACAAACAGAAATATGGTTGAAAGCTATGATCACTATCATCTATGTGATCATCAAAATTAGGAACATAATCACTGTGCGTGTCTGACATAATTATTCTATAAAATCACTATCTGTCAAAGTTACAAACAAAGCCAAAAGCGAAGCACTGCAATTTACGAAAAACAACCGAACAGAATGACCAACGCATAAACAAATGAACGACAAAGAAAGAAACAACGCAGCGGGAAAAGTAATGAGTTTTTTTACACGTAGCGCCATCTATTGGGTGCGAAAACAATCATTGCTATAAACCCCGTACAAAATTAATCACAATAGCAATTAGCAACGCAAGAAAAACAACAACAACAACAAAAAAAAAAACAGATGCTTGGAACACTGCAGTGTGGACTTCAAATGAGGACGTGCGCACATACATCTTGGTATTTCAAATAGAAGAGTTCATGACGTACGCAGGTACGTCATGGTGCTTAAGGGGTTCAATATTCGCTCATGGTTATATTATATTTTCATAGATTATGAAGCTTTTGTCTATTTTTTACAGGGTTCCATTACTAACAGTTTACAAAACATATATTATTATTTTTTAATTATTAATTACTTTAAATATACTTATAAACTACAAAAAAATCTGATAAAACCCTGTTGTCAAAAATGTCGAAGCGAATTTCCGTTAACGACAAACTTCTATTGAGAAATTAACATTCACATTAAACATGTTTTTATCTTTTAATTTCATTGATAAAAATTTCGTTAGTGCAATAATTAATTACATAAATATGAACATAATTACTTTTATTTATTATAGCTAAACATAATTAATACGTCACTACCATAAATTGATACCCAATTCTTTACTACAGATTTTTCTAAGTTGCTTTTGTTTTTAAATTTTAATTATGAAATGCATTTCTAAATAGATTTTCAGTATTTTTATCTTTCATCTCTTTTATGAAAATGGGGTATAAAAAATATTCATTAATTCACTCATTTCGAAACAGTCTTTTACTTTAACAGACTTTGACATATGCATTAAGAATAACCCCGTTTACTAATTCATTCAATTATAGATTTAATTTAAAAGTGTAGAAAATAATTAATTAAAAAAAGGATTGAAAGAAGTATCAACTATATAAATGAATTGACACTATAATGGAAGGTAACTTACTAAAACGTAAAGATAAAAGAAAATGTTTTAAGAGAAACCATTCCACAATATTGAAAATAAAGTTTATTCCGAAAACGATATCTTGATTAAATTTTTATTTTTTGCATTAATAACAGAAAGAATAAGACGTATTGTTTATGTTAGCCAAACAGTAGTTTTTAATATTTGCTTGTTTCTACTTAAGAAATTAGAAATAAAATTTAAATACTAATATTGTAACAAACTTTTAAAAGTAAAAAATAAATAAATAAAGGAAAAAATACTTATTTAAACTAAAAAACAAGAATATTGAAAATGTGCTGAGTCAGCTGTAATTAATTTCAAGGGTTTGTAATTTATTTAGTTTGGTTAATTTATAATGGCTAACGTAAAAATATATATTAATTCACTTATTTCAAAACAGTCTTTCAATTTTACAGACTTTGACATGTGCATTAAATATAACTAAGTTTATGAGTTATTTCTCTCAATTATAGATTTTATTTAAAATTTTAGCAAATAATGAATGAAAAAAAGAATTAAAAGTGGTATAAATTACATAAATCAATTGACTATAGAATGAAAGATCACTGTACTAGAATGAATAGATGAAAGAAATCGTCTTAAGAGAAGCTCTCCCAAAATATCGAAAAGAAAGTTTATTCTGAAAACGGTATCTGCAGTAAGTTTTTTGTTTTTGGCATTAATAAAATGAAGGTTTTGTCTTATTGTTTAGCTATTAGATAAACATTTAATATTTAGTATTTTCTTGTTTGTACTTAAATAATTAGAAATAATATTTAAATACAAATTCTAATACACTTTTAAAAGTCAAAAATAAATAACTTAAAAAAAAAAGGGATTTGTTTAAACTTAGAAACAAGCTTATTGTAAATGTGCTGAGTCAACAGTGATTAATTTTGAGGGATTAAATTTTATTTAGTTTGGTTAATTTAAAATGGTTAATGTAAATATATTTATTCATTCAGTCATTTTGAAACAATCTTTCACTTTAACAGACTTTGACATCTGCGTTAAATATAACTAAGCGTATCAGTTATTTCTCTCAATTATAGATTGTACGTAATAATGATGTACGTAATAAAATTGTACGTAATAATGAATGGAAAAACGGATTAAAAGTGGTATTAATGACTAGTGGTATAAATCAATTGACTGTATAATTAAATATAATTTTGCTAGAATAAAGAGATGAAAGAAAACGTTTTAACCGCTTGAAGAGCCTTGGGATATTTTTATACCACTTTATTTAAATCAAGATTTGCAACAGAATTTTTAACAAAATTGTATTTTTATAACTTTTCTGAACAAAAGCCGTAAAACAGAAACAGAAACAGTTGACTGTTTCAATGGGATACCCAGTTGTAAAACAACTCCACTCCCTGTATATAGAGTTGCAAAGAACAGGTTTATCCACAGGTTTATTTCCAATAGACC
Organism: Maratus michaelseni; assembly: GCA_963931845.1. Taxonomy (NCBI): domain Eukaryota; kingdom Metazoa; phylum Arthropoda; class Arachnida; order Araneae; family Salticidae; genus Maratus; species Maratus michaelseni. Next base: position 71,688,054 of record OZ007600.1, read on the forward strand.
CGGTTTATTCCCAAAAGATCTGGTTTATTCCCAAAAAACCCGGTTTATTAGCAAAAGACCTGGTTTATTCCAAGGTTTAAACCGGGTTTTTTCTAATCTTTGCAACTCTACCGGTGTATGAGTAGTTGTATATCACATCTTAGAGGAACCATGAGAAAAAAAGTATAAATGTAGCATATTAGAACTAGAAAATGAAAGAAAAGTAAAAGATTCAACTGAGAACTTCCTCAGCCAATCCGAAATAAGTGAGCCAGCCAATCAAGTTTAGCTTTTGTAAAGCAGCCAATCAAATTTAACTTGTAGTAAGAGCTTCAGGAAAAGGAAACAAGTAGAAAACAGAGTAGAAAAGCATTAAAATATAATAATTAAGTAGAAAAATAAGTAAAGAGATTATAAGAAACTTGTTTAACTGTTTCTAAAGGAGAATCGTTCGCGAAAAAGGCAAGAAATAAGCAGAAAAGAGCAGCGTAGATCTATTTCTACAAACAACAACAACAACAAAATAGTAATATTAATAAATAAATAAAAATAAATAAAAAAGGTAGTTTACATAGCTATACAAAAAATATAGTTTAAACCATAGTAAGTATAAGATTAAGTAAAGGAATTACATAGATTTTTTATTTTTATTTTTATTTTAAATATTAAAGACAAAAACAAAAAGTATTAGCACAAAAGTACTACTCCGTACAAAAACCGTATATTGAAATGTTTTATTTTGAAAATATTTTTTTTTTCGAAAATTGTGGTGTGAAATTAACAATTAAGAAACACAATTATTCTGCTCTGCAAGGGTTAAGAGAGTTTCTCCCGAAATATCGAAAATAAAATTTATTCTAAAAGCGATATCTGGAGTAAGTTTTTGTTTTTATCATTAATGACAGAACTATAAAGACTTATTGTTTATGTATTAGCTAAACAATTATTTTTAATATTTTCTTGTTTATACTCGAGTAGTAAGAAATAAAATTTAAATACACCAATATTTTGGAATACTTATAAAAGTCGAAAATAAATGTAAAAAAATAAAAATAACAATAAATAAAGACAAAAAGTCACTTATTTAAACTGAGAAACAAGTTCATTGCAAATGTGCTGAGGCAACTGTAATTGATTTCAAGGGATTAAAAATTATTTAGTTTGGTTAAATTGAAATGATTAAAGTAAAAATATTTATTAATTCAGTCATTACAAAAATGTCTTTCACTTAAACAGCCTTTGACATCTGCATTAAGAATAATTAATTTTATTAGTAACAGTCACATTATTCATTGTATTAAACCCTTTCATACGTAATTAATTCAATAATATCCCATGATAGGTAATGATTCTAGGTTGACATAGTGATTACGTCTTATTTAATATGGAGTCCTGTTATTTCCGTAGTACCGAATTTAAGAACCGAATTTGTATACTAAAATTGTTTAATTATAGCAATCGTATGTGCTATCGACAGTTTTTTGGATAGATGTTTCCGGAGAAATATAGATATTAAATGGAAAAATAGTCTAAATATAGATTTCAAGTACTGAAAATTTCAAAGCTAGGCTTAAGTTTCCCATTAAAATTTTCAGTAAATGTCAACAAAAGATAAAATGTTGTCAACGTAAAATTTACTTATTTTATTACGGAAATGAATCATATCGTAATTACAGACGATATAATTCCTTTTTTTTCAGTGAAATAATAACGACGGTTTATTTTACATTGTCTCGTATTTGATATTTACGCATAGTACAATTTCAATGTAACAGAATTGTAATTAATTGTTTGTAAAAGTGTATTGAAACTTATTTTCATAAAATAAAATGAAAATCTGCACGTAAAAAAATTTGTATTTTTGCATAAGAGTGCAATAGCACCAAAATCTGTATATTTGTAAAACTAGTTATAGTACGAACGCACCTCATTTGTCTCGTTTGACCTACAATTTCCAACTTGTTTAAATTGCTTATTTAGATATCACTGTTCATTGTTTGAAAAAATAAAATTTCTTAATAATATTCTGTTTATGTTGAAAAATGTTTCATAATCTATGATTGATGTATGATTTTTTTCTTGTTATAATTTCTAAAGGGAAAGTTTGATAATTATATTTTACAAATTATTGTAATTTTTTTAATTTTATAAAAAAAAATATTTTACATCTTAATGTTTTTATACTTCATTATTAGAGTATTTGTTTTCGAATAAAAATACTATTATTTTCCTTTTACTGTTATATATCTATATTATAAAGGACAAACGTGTCCGTGCGTAACGCTGACGTCATTTTGCGAATGGCAACACTTGATGATGAAATTTCGTTTTTTTTTCGATTTTTTAAAATTATAAACATTGCACCGTTTCCATTTTTACATCGTTGTATAGGCGAAAAAAATCTGCTTTCAAATGCAATTTGTTTGAAAACTGTATTGCAATTTACACATTTATTATAGCATTTAAATTAAATTTTAAGCATAATTTTTCACAAAAAACTATCTCTATCGCTTGCAGACGATTACAAAATATTAATCCGTTTGCACTTTAAACTAGTCGTTGGGAGCCACCGTAATACTTACCCATCATGGATATGTATAATGTAAAATACGAAAATGAGACATGTGTAAACTACTTATAAAATGCATTGATATTCAAATAAAATCGTGGCTTGATGACGTCATAAAAAGGCTCGATTACTGAATTGCTTGAAAGAGGTTTTTCCTTATAACTACAAAAATAATACTCCTATTAACTAGCGGTTTATTGCATCTGATTCAGCATCAAATTTCCAATTAAAATATTTATTTGAAGTGAAATTTGGATGAAATACAGGGTCATGAAAAATCGAAGAGTGTGGAAAATAGGATTACAAATATCTCGGCAACTCATTATCCGATCGACTTCATGCTTCATGCAAAATTTATGTTTTTTTATTGTCTTTTATATTTACTCCTTAAAATAAACGATTTCGAAAATTTTTATATACCTTTCATCAGAACGAATATTTCGAGAGTCCGAAAAAAAATGCTCCGGTTAATCGAGGTTATTGAAATGAAATAGACTTCTTCCCATTATTACATACTAAGTACATACCAAATGGCAAGTCTCTATCTCAATTTGTTCGGGAGATAGAGCGTTTACAGACACACACACAGACACACAGACGGACGGCAAAAATTTTTTTCTAAAAATATGTTTTTCGGAATCTCCAGTGTCTGAAACGTGTAAATCCGTCATTTTTTTTTCGATTTTCAAAACGATTACAAGTTTTACCCTATACTACGTATGATGGGTAAGTAATAATATAATAAGTTCAGTATTTGTTTCTGGCTAATATCCCATAACGAAATTAAAACTTCATTAATAAATAAATAAAACAGTATAAATAAAACACAAATTTAACAGACATGTAATTGAAATAAGAGCTTAAAACGACGGCAATTATCAGAATAATAATTAAAAAAAAAAAAACTGCTGTAAATTTAATTTTTCGAGTATTTTCGAGTAATTCGAATACTTTCGAGAGTTCTGGCCAATACGAAATTACCTCTTTTAATAAATTTCAAAATTTTATTTGAATATGTAATTGACATATTTCACATAAAAATGCTCTTTCGGTTTTGCTAGGGAGCAATCTAAAAAAAAAAAAATCAATGTAAAAAATATATTAAAGTTTTCAATAAAAAAATAAATAAATGGTTTTCACCTATATTCTGTATCTAAAAGGTGGATTAAAACTTTGTGCCGTTATATTAAAAATAAATGTGCAACGTTAAATTGGCACAAATTAAAATCATTTCTAATGGCAAACAGCTGTTTCAGAGCCCTTAAGCTCCATCTTCAGTGCCAACTAAAAAGGTAAAAACGAATTAAAAACTCCTAGGCCATGACCGCTTGCCTGCCATCTCTCGCCCCGCGGCCAGATGAAATGGCATTTCATCTGGCCGCGGGGCGAGAGATGGCAGGCAAGCGGTCATGGCCTAGGAGTTTTTAATTCGTTTTTACCTTTTTAGTTGGCACTGAAGATGGAGCTTAAGGGCTCTGAAACAGCTGTTTGCCATTAGAAATGATTTTAATTTGTGCCAATTTAACGTTGCACATTTTTAATATATTCTGTATCCCTGGATGCCCGGGTTGGATGTCCTAGTATATATAAAGTTATAATTAACAGCATGAGCCACAGTAAAATGAACAGAACTAAATAAAGTTTAGTAAAAAATAAAGTTATGGCACAAACGAAATGTTTGAAAAATGAAAATAACAAAAAACAAAACAATAATAAGAATAAAAATGTTAGTTATCGATCAAAAACTATTTGTAATTTGCATATCGATTTAGTAAATTTTTTTTTTTTCACAGAAAATGTACGCAAATCTTTGGATTTCGTAGAAATTATTTCGCAGAAATACTTAATAATTAGTCAGAGCAAAACTTTCTTTTTTAAAGAAAAATTGTGATGATTTATTTATTATTATAAAAAACTATTATTACTCCACCAGTTTTTTTTTTTAATTCAACAAAAGCAATGTTTATTTTGAAAAGAAAAATGGGATATATAATTATTTTTCTGACGTAATACGAGTGAAGTTTCTTCTTCTTTTTTTTTTTTTTTACTTTTTTTTTTTTTTTTTTTTTTTTTTGGTTTTGATACATTGATTTATTAAGATAAGTATACGTAATTTTGCTGAATCAATATTTCACATTATTAATATTTCAACTACATCGCTTTTTCTACATGTTATTTATTGATTTGTTTATTTTTTTTAATTTTGCAAATATTAAATACATACTTTACATTTTAAAACAATTAAATTTAAAATTCATTTTTCAATCGAAATGTGCGTCTAAAAAGTTCAGTGAATGGTGTCATGAAATGAAGAAAACGAAAAAAAAGAAACATTTTTTTTAAATTAACCTTCAAAGTAACCTTTATTAATTACAACACACTAGTGACAAAGTACGTAAACTGTTATCTAAAGCTTCGTTCGGAATTGCTCAAAGCGTCGATGTCACATGTTGCTAAATTTACAGCACATTTGCAAAGCGTAGGTCTTTCGTGACTTTCCTTAAGTCGGAGGAAAAAAAAGAATTCTGGAGATTCCAGATCTGGAGACTATGGTGGATTATCACTTGACGTTAACCCCTTCGCGACGAGCGTCCTTTACAGAATTATTAATCTTTTGCCACCGGTTTTTCAAATCAGAAATTTTCGCCTAATTGAATCTCAGAAATGCTGTCATTAAATAAGGTAAAGTTTACAATAAAAAGTTACTGGTGGGAATAATCGAGGATTCTGAGCACCTTATGCGTGACGTATACGTGTCGCTCGTCCCCAAGGGGTTAAGCGGGGAAATTGAGTACGCGGTTCACAGTGTGCGGGCGGGGGTTGTCGTGGAGCAAGTTCCACTCTCCAGTTCGATACAACTCTGGCCGAATACGTCGGATTCTTAGTGGCAGCCGTTACAAAACGTCCTCCTTGAATTCAGCGTTGATGGTAAATTTGCATGAATATAGAAATAGATAAGGACTTCTAACGGAATAGTGTTAATATTGAGTCGTGACTTAGGAACTAAATGGCATACAACTGTGATGAGGTAGCGCCACATACAAACAAGAAACCGGAACTCACCAACAATGTTCTGGCTTCCAGGAATGTTATAATAATGCTTTCTACCCATTGCTAGTAAAAAAATATTTAATATTTAATTAAAATAAATAACAATATGACAATAAAATTCGTATATCGGATACCTACCAGACGATGGCTGTCAAGCAGACGAACTGATACAACTGTGCTACACGGGAGCCTCCAATTTGAAACATTTTTCGATTGTCGATTTTCTTCTTCGAAAGGCTATTTCGTTAGAAGTCTTTATCTATTCCTATGTTCATGTACATTTGATACGAAGTGTCAAACTGACATGTTCGATTGGTCTCAGCAGCCAACTCTGCTTATAATAGTGATTTTGTCGATAGGAGACGCTTCTTCGAATATCTCTCGAAGGGCATTCACGTGAGCGCGCTCTAATCCCCAGTTCTATAAATATCGGACCACTCACCGAATTTCTTAGACGTACCCTTGCATTTTCTGTGTTATTATGTAACAATCAGAATTTTTATTTAGAAGTCCATGCAAATAAAGTTTTAAGATTTAATTTATATCTTGTACGGGGTCATTCTGTGTAGGATTTATTTGTGATTGAAGTTCCTATGATAAGCTTTTACTTACATTTCATCTCTAATTTAGAATACTTAACATATGAAATGAAACAACACATTTTAGATTAACGAATTCATTCAATAGTGGGTTTTGTCTAAAAAAATAACGATGTTACTCATATGTTAAGTCTATGGAGGAATTAATTTAAAGTAAAGGATTTAAAAAAGAAGATTTGTATACAGATCGGAAAAGAAAAAAAAAGCAGAGATTTTAACAATTATTAAATATTCAAAAAGTTAATCAACATGTTTTCTTCTATGTGAACATTTTGTATGAACCATTCATGCAACATTGAATCAAGATCCTTCCTTTAAATTTTATGTTTAAAAATCACCCAAGTATTTTTTGTATTTTTACTTCAAGATTGCTTGAAAATTACATAACATTTCCATTTATACTTTTTGAAATTCAAATATTTTTCCTTTCGTGGCTTACGTATCTAAGGTGCTCTGTTACCTTTTTCTGATAAAATGCTGTTATTGTGATAAAGAAAAAAATCCGACTTCCTTTTTATAAAAAAAAAAAATGCACTTTTTTCAAGGAATGTAATGCTTGGAATTTTTCAGAGGATAGAAGTCACAAGGTTTTCATTATCCTGCGAATAGTTTTTAAAATAAGGGAAAAATATTCCAAAGCGTATTAAATAATTTTATTTAAAGAAATTTTGATTGAAATGAAATTAATTATACATTTCCTCTACATGATAATCAGTTAGTAGATTAAAATAAATGATTATTGAGAATCATACTTCTTTGAGAGAATTTTTGCATTTATCAAATTTTTTTTATAGAAGTCTTTTTACAAATATTTATTTGAATTCACGCTTAAATTATTAAGGCATTGAGAAATTTAAACAAGAACGAAAAATCATGTATTAGACATAGATTATGAAACACTTTCCAAAATAGAGGATATTATTAAGAATTTTATTTTTTTCATACAATAAAATCGACCATAATCTGTCCTGTAACCGAATTCTTTTGTACGTCTCTGCACTGTAAGTTCCCAGCACAGTTTAAAAAAAGTGTCCCAGTTACCTTAATTTCGCACTGAAATGTCTTCCGAATATGCTCCGCTATAATAAAAAATGTTCCGAAAGTGTACCGAAAGTGTGTTCTGCTCAGGATATTTGTTAAATCTAAACTTGGGAACACGTTTGAGAACAGATTGGGAGCACATTTGGGTACACTTGTGAAATCATTGCTTTCAAAAAGTGCGCTAGAAAGTGTGCTGGAACAAAAGAAGTGCTCACAGAAGTATTCTAAAAACTGTTCGAGAAAGTGCGCTTCAAAGTGCACTAAAAAATGTGACAAAATAAGTGTTCTAAAAAGTGTTCTGAAAAGTGTATAAAGGTTTGCAGTGTGTAAATGAACAATAAATGTTACACACTCCATAATATATAGAAAATATGTTGTAGTGCACGTTAGTGATGTTTTTTAAACCATTCTGTCTGAAGTATCATAATATCATTGAAATGCATTGTGATCGATTTTTCTTCATAGATCAAAACATAATTGAAATATTTTGTGGGTACTCGTAAGAGAACTAGAAATGCTACTTATTGTATACTCGTAAGAAAATATGTTTTAGTCCACCTCAGTGATGCATATCAATTTCATTGTATTTGATGTATTGAAACACCATTAATCCCAACAAAGCAGAATGTAATGAAATTATTTTGTATGTACCTGTAAACGAAATATAAAGACTACACACTTTTTTTTTCAATACCGAACATTATGTAGTATACCTCAATGTAATATAAAAACTAAATGGAAATCCGAGTATATTTACATGAATTAGAACACGGAAAGGCGGGCATACAGACAGACAAACTGAATTCAAACATTTAAACTATGTTAAAAAATGTTAAAAATAAAAATTTAATTAAAACGTTGAAAAATTTATACATATTTGCCAACTTTCCGTTGTTATTTAAGCCATTTTTTTTATTGGAAATTTTATTTGAAAAATAAAATAAAATAAAAATCATATAACATTACAATAGAAATAAAACGTCTGCTACCTTACAAGAGAAGTATGGAAAAAAAAAACATTATCTAAAAAGTGCGTTTTTTTTTTTTAAATTTAAATCTTATGGTTTTATTACCGCTTTTTTTTTTTTTATCTCGGCCCTCTTAACGAACTGTTGCTCAACTTTATTCTTAAGCTTTTTTTTAGGTGCGTTCGTAATTATATAAATACGTAGCACCTATAGGCGTCTGGTCCGTCCGTCTGCCCGTCCGTTCGCATATAACAGTGAAAAAACTACCCACCCGAATGGTTTGAAATTTAATATATATAATCGTTGCAGAAATTTGTCTAATCATTTTACATTTTATGAAAATCGAATCAAAACTTAAAAATATATTAATAAAAGTTTTCTTCATTCTATTAAATCCTATCATACGTCATTAATTGAATGATATCCCATGATAGGTAATAATTCCAGGTTGCCATGGTGATTACGTCGTACTTAAGATGGAGTCATATTATTTCCGTATTACTGAATTTAAAAACCGAAATTGTATGCTAAAATTGTTTAATTATAGCAGTCATATAATTTGCCGACACCTTTTTGAATAGATGTTTCCGGAGGAATAGATATTAAATGGAAAAAGAGTCTAAATATAAATTTCAAGTTCAGAAATTTTAAAAGTTAGGCTTCAGTTTCCCATTGGAATTTTCAGAAAATATCAACAAAAGATAAAATGTTGCCAATTTAAAATGTACTTATTTTATTACGGAAATTAATTCTATTATAATAACAGACGATATAATTCATTTTTTCAGTGAAATAATAACGTTGATTTTTTTTTTACATTGTCTTGTTTTGGATACTTACGCATAGCAAAATTTTAATGTTGTTCAGAGTTGTAATTAATTGTTTATAAAAATGCATTGAATCTTAATTTCATAAAATAAAATTAATATATATAATATGAAAATCTGCACATAAAATAAAGTTTGTATTCATGCATTTTTGCATAAGAGTGCAACAGCTATTCTATCAAGTCTGAATATTTATAAAACTTGTTATAGTACGAACGTACCTCATTTGTCACGTTTGACGTACATTTTCCAAATTGTTTACATTGTACAGGGCTAGTTGAGCTTAAGCCGAAAGGTAGTCCTTCCCGGCTAGTTTGACCTTGTTTACGTTCTACATCGCATTACAGTATAACTATAGATTGATTTTAAGGGATATTATCTATCCAAAGTAAAATTAAAGTAATAATACATCTATCCCAACAATTTTCGTACTTTATTCATGAAATTCTAAATCGTAATTATGTTCTTGAATTAAGAAATCCTTTTTATTTTTTTATCCAGGAAGATTTAATTAAAGTTTGATTAAATTAATCTGGGAATTCTGTATAAAAATTCCTTTAAAGATTTAAGGAGATAATCATCGCATGCGCGGCAGTGTATTACTGCTTATTTTACTGTTTATTACTGTTAATTTTACGGTATAATACTGGTATCTGGGGTGCCAATATTATACTGTAAAACCAACAATTTTTTTTCAGTGTTTAGTGATAGGAATTATATTGTCTATTATTATTATAAGATTAATTTCCGTAATAAATTAAGTACATTTAATTTTTTAATATTTTATCTTTTGTTGACATTTACTAGAAATTCCAATGGGAAACTTAAGCCTAGCTTTGAAAATTTAAGAACTTGAAATCCATATTTAGACTCATATTCCATTTAATATAGCTATTTCACTTTAAACATTTATCCAGAAAACTGTCGGTAGATTATACGATTGTTATAATTAAACAATTTTAGTATACAAATTCTATTTTTAAATTCAATAATACGAAAATAGTACGACTCCATCTATAGGACGTAATCACCATAGCAAACTAGAATTATTGCCTATCATGGGATATCACTGAATTAATTACGTATGACAGGATTTAACAGAATGAAGAAAACTTTTATTATTATCTTTTTAAGTTTTGATTCGATTTTGATAAAATTTGAAATGAAACGACAAAATTCTGCAACGATAATATATATATTAAATTTCAAACCATTCGGTTGGGTAGTTTTTGCGCTGTTAAATGCGGACAGACGGACGAACCAGACGACGACTATAGGTGCTACGTTTTTATATAATTACGAACGCACCTAAAAACAATTTCTTGTCTTTAAGAGCATATTCCATACTAAATTATTATACTAATCTATATTGATTAACTCAAATCAAAATAATTTCTTTACAATATTATATTAAGAAAACGTCACAGTATTTTTTTGCAATTTTCCTTTAAGATTGCTTGAAAATCCGAATTACGTAACATTTCCATTTATACTTCTTCAAGTTCAAGTATATTTCCTCTTTCGTGGTTTTTCCATCTAACGTGCTCTTTTACCTTTTCCGAGATAGAATGCTGTTGCTACGTTAAGAAAAACAAGAACGAAAAATCATGCGTCAAGCATAGATTATGTAACACTTTCCAACGCTTCCAAAATAATTTTACAAATCATACCGTTTAATAAGCTAAAAGATAACATCTAAGTAATCCGAATACTTTTATTCAGCCCTGTATAGGATCTATAGATTTGTATATATACTACATAGGATGTTAAATTTTAGTTCAGTTAGGAAACGCGTAGCACAGTTTAAAATTCTCCGTCTGGAGTTAAATAATACGGTAATGTGTTCGCGAACGAAATTCCTGTATAGGTTTCCCTGTATAGGATAGACAGAATTTATACACACCACATAATAAACAAAAAGCGAGTTAAAATTAAAATCGCGATCAGTAACTTAAAACACACTTCCAGGAATTATTGTTAACTTACAGTAGAGAATTCTTTTGTGTGTCCCTGTAAATGAACGATGACTGCTGTACACACACTATTCTGTAGTAAGCATCATGAAATACACCTTAGTGATATATATAAATTTCAATGCGTTTAAAATAGGGAAACATTATTTAAATAAACCGCAGACGATTTTTCTCCATAGACGTAATGTAACAGAATTCTTTTGACTGTCCCTGTAAAGTAACTATAAGTGCTATGCACACCCTATTCCATATTAAGCTTCTTCTAATGCACCTTAGTGATATATATAAATTTCAATGCGTTTCAAATAGTGAAACATTATTTAAATAAACCGTGAATGATTTTTCCCCATAGACCGCAATGTAACGGAATTCTTTTGAGTGTCCCTGTAAAAAAACTATAAGTGCTACAAACTTCCGTTGAAATAGGGAACATGCTATAGATAACGACTATAACATATAAAAATTGCAGGGCAATCCGAGCCTATTTACGGGAGTTAGAGCACGGACAGACGGCAGACGGCCATACGGCCAGACAAACCGAAGTCATAAACACTTTTCAACTAGGTTGGAAAGTGTTAAAAACGTCATAGTATATTTTTGCAATTTTCCTTTAAGATTGCTTGAAAATCCGAATTACGTAACATTTCCATTTATACTACTTCAAGTTCAAGTATATTTCCTCTTTCGTGGTTTTCCCATCTAACGTGCTCTTTTACCTTTTCCGAGATAGAATGCTGTTGCTACGTTAAGACATATAAAAAAAAAAAAAAAAAAAAAACTACTCCTTTCTCTTACAATGAACTAGACTTTTCGCAAGAAATGTAGTAGTTGAAGTTATAGTACGAGTGGAAGACTATTTTCATGAGATAAAAGTTGTTACCTGGTTTTCTTATACTATAATGGTAGATGATATAAGGAAAATACCGGGTGAACCAAAAGTTCGTTAAAACTTTAAAAAAATCATAAAAAAGGAAGAATTTATGATAAAGAAGTTCGATTTGCAAGAAAGGTCTCACAAGGTAGTCGGATCTTTTTTTTACAGAAAAAAATAGTTTAAAAAGTCACATGTAGATGGCGCTAACATGCGAGAGGTTCAGCAGAATTATGCAAATTAATCCTGCAATAAAAGACCGGGATACACGAGGATTTCTCATTCCCTTTCAGAATGTTATCATTACTCGATCGAGCGTTCTATCGAGATTCTATCTGTCGTGAGGTTTCCGCAATTTATTCAGACCTGTTGCATTCAGCTGTAACGGGCGTTGTGAGTCGCCTTAGTTGTATCGTACAATGTTCTGGAGGTCATGTTGAACAATTCTTATTGCAAGAATAAATAGCTGGAGCGTACTGTTGTCCGGTTCATTGTGTTTCGGGACGTCAGCGCCCTCTACCAGTGACATTTTTAACTAATTGTACGTCAAATGAGGTATAGGATAACGTTCGTACTGTAACTAGTTTTATAAATATTCAGATATTGGTGATTTTATTTCAGTGAAATGAATTATATCGTCTGTTATTATAATATGATTAATTTCCGTAATAAAATAAGCAAATTTCAAGTTAATTAAAGTATTAACTTGCTTAAGCATTTATGCTTCATGTCCATTTGCTCGTCAGTTGCAACAGGTTCGCTAATGCGGAGATTTCAAAATCTATTATTAGAAATATCACGCTGATCCAATGAGAATTTTGGTTCAGGATTTGTACTGAATACCGGCTACGCTTTTCCCGCAGTTTTCGGCAAATTGATAAGGCTTTTCTCTTATTACATATGCCACGCTTACAGGCGCAATTTTTTTACACCAGACAGCGCTGCAAAATTTATCATGGAGAACTCACTTCGCCAAAGATTTACCTTCATGGTTTAATATGTTATGACTCACGATGAACGAATCTCCTGTATTTGTTTTCTTTATTGAAGTGAAATTTTGGCCTGTCAACCTAATTTCAACTGAAATTATCTTAGAATCTTTAATCATTTGAATGTAACATCTCTCAAACCTACAATTTGTTTGAACAATCTTTCTAAAAATGTAACTTTTATTAACCTTTATTCGAAAAAATAATTTTGAGTACAAATGGATGCCTAGTATATGAAAAGCAAGTCGGTTAGCCCGTATTTGTTTTCTTCAGTCAAATGGCTTTCGCTTTTACTATATAGATTACGTACGATAGGATTTAATAGAATAAAGAAAACTTTTATTAATATCTTTTTAAGTTTTGATTCGATTTTCATAAAATTTGAAATATATCGACAAAATTCTGCAACGATTATATATATTACATTTCAAACCATTCGACTGGATAGTTTTTGCGCTGTTATATGCGGACAGACGGACAGATAGACGGACAGAGGGACGAATCAACGGACGGACGACGACTATAGGTACTATGTATTTATACAATTACGAACGTACCTTATAATGAGACGCAGAGAAAAACAGTGTTTTACGCCTCAGGATCATCTGAGGGTTTGAATACCATATTTTTATAACATAATGGCCGCCATATTAAAATACAGATTTTCTTCATCAAATTAGGCAAGTATTACTTGACGAAATGTCTACTATTCAAATCCTCTGAAGCGTACGAATCTTGATGATTGTAGTTGTAGCTACATGTATTTGTATTTGTCCTGGCCTAAGAAGGTAACTTTGTAAAGAAATAAATAAGTACCTAATTACCCCGAGTTCTCAATTCCTCCCGTTTACCCTATCACAGCGTATTAAGCCCTTGAAGGGAGGTGGGATATTATATATCCCACTTAATTTTAATCCCCAAATTCCACATTGACATCAGAATTTTGGAATAAAATTTTGGTTTTATAATGTGTACGAAGAAAAGTTTTTACTTATTTTCAAATACATTTCTTTGTAAATCCTGATGCCAGTCAATAATTTCAATATTTTAGCAACAGAAGTATTTTGCCTGTGAAAAGGTGTAAATAATTTTGTTCAAAGAAAGTTTGGCTAAGTGAAATTAACTTTTTTTCTACAAATATATTCATTTTAAGACTGAAATCTATAATCATCGAATATCATACGGCTTTTTTACTTTATAATTATTAAACTCTTTCATCAAACTCTTTTGAAAAATATTTCATTTGAATTCATGATTGCAATATCAAACCATTGAAAATGTAAGGTATATTAAAACCGGAAAAATTATAAGTTTATGTTTATATAAACATCAAAGAATTAAAAGGTGTGTATGAAATCTACTTTTTAAAAATTAAAAGTTGATTTATTTTTATGAAAGTCAAAGCTTTATTAAATAACTGTACAAGGAATTGCAGTTTGAATATCATACATTTCAATGCAACTAATTTATCCAAAGTAAAAGTCAAAATTGAAATCATTTCTTTCCTGATCTATTTCGACATTTTGCGTATTTGTATCATGAAATTCTAAATCAAAATACTTTCTTTATATCGTTATATTAAGAAAGGTGTTGATGATTTTATCCAATTTCAAGTATGTTTTTCTTCCAAGTATGATATATTCTCTTCAGGGTTTTTTTTCCGGAAATGCACTTGCAATGAAAAAGTGGTTATTGCATCTTTATGCATTTGATTTATAGATTCTCATATGAACTGAATTAAAATAACATAAATGGAATAAAATATTAGCTTATTTTTATGACATTGATTTATATATACATAACACAAATAATAAAGAATGAATTTATATAAAGAGAATAAGATGGAAAATACTCAGTATTTAAATATAAAAAAAAATGACAGACTTTATTTATTCATAAAAAAATCCGACGGCGATAATTCAAAAATATATCTCAAAACATGAATAAAATTAACTTCTTCACACTGATTTATATTTAGAAATCATCTTTGTACTTCATACATTTTTACTTCAACCTTGCTTGAAAATCAAAATTACGCAGAATTTTGATTTATATTTCTTCAAGTATTTCTAACTTCATGGTTTCCTCAAGGTGTTTTCTTACAGTTTAGTGGATATAACAATGCTGTAACGATAAAGAATAAAAATTACTGCTTCCTTCCTTCATAATTGTTGATAATACATCATGATAATAATCTCCGCAAATTGATTTTTATGACAGTTCACTTAAAAACTCATCATTATAAATAGTGTTTATCCAATTTCAAAGAGGAAATGCAATATCAAGAGGTTTTTACAGACTCGTGAACTGAACAAGGAAGTAAGAGACTAAAATACGAATGAATGACGTACATTGACTTTACGTCATTTCCATCCAATTTAAGAACTGTAAAATGACATCACTTGATAAGGACTAAAGACTGATTTCATTCTGCTATATAGAACTTAAATAGAAGCTTTTTCTCTCGCGATGGAGATGGAACATGTATACTCCGATCTCCCTTAAACTTATCAAATTTAATTAATGTTTAAGATTAAAATTATGTAAACTATTAAATATAAGAAATGTAAATTAAATTCTTTAATCAGTATAATGAATGTTTTATTAATCAATAACTTATACACATTGCTTAGTCACATGGATATTCTTCAATCAAGGATTTACATATTGTGTGTGCAAAAAGTAATGGATACATCAATTTTCTTAATGGATTAACCAGTGATTCTGGCGGACCTACTACGCGGTATAATGAGGAGTGTGGATGATTGCTGAAAAATGGAGGTAAGCAATATCTTACCTATCTTTTGTTCCAAAAGTACAATTGTTTATTATATACCTTATTACTTTAGAGCGCGCAAAATTACTGCCTACCGACAAAATTTTCCTAACAATAATAAGCTACAATTTTTGAAGAAATATAAAAGTTGAAGTTCTTCAGAGGAAGGTAGTTATCAGGTTAATCCTTATCTTAAGACTAGTTGCTAATAGAAAATATTTTGCAAAATATATTTCATTGTATTAAATAACTTTATTGAATGAAAGTTTGGTTGTCAGGAAAAATATTCTTTTCGAAACTCACTACAAAAATTTATCATTTAAAGATTAAAAAAAAAAAAAAAAAAATAAAAATTAATAAATTAATTAATTAATAAATTAATAAAAATCTAATAGTATACTGTTTTGAAGATGTTTAAAACTATCACATAAACGTTTTTTGAAAAATTTCTGATTTGAATTCACGATTAAATTATTAAGTTATTGAAAAATTAAAAAAGTTTTATCTACCAGAAAAAAAAATGAGAAAGTTCAACGTTAATCTAATGTATCAAATGTAGTGGTCTCTGTAAAGAGTATCTTTTTTCTCTTTTGAGATGGGTTCGATCCTCGGTAGGTTTCGTCTGCCATATTCTTGGATCTAATGGGAATTTTTTTTTAAATTTACTTTTTATTGTTAAACGTCTATTTCATTATTATATTTTTAAATATTTTTCATTTAATTTTTAACTTTTTAACTTTCTCACGGCTCCCTATTTGCCTCGCAAGTCGATTACCTTCAACCTGGAAATTCAGTTGGTAAGCAACTAGGTATTTCATCTATAGTACTCTATAGTAAGAAATCGTCATTGTATATCTAATTAAATTGTTCAAAAGAGCCGAAATTATGCTGGAAATTGATGAATATAACAAAGGGTGTGAATTCTCACTTACTACACAGCGTACAACAAATAGAGTGTAAAAATGTTCAGACCGGTGACGGAACCCGGAAGCCTTGGTATCACGCACCAATGCTCTAACATTTGAGTTATCCGGTCAACATCCGGTCTAGCATTTCTCGCTCTTATAAGTTGGAAAGACTGCAACTTTTCAGCACAAGATAGAAAGCCAATCATGACTAGACAACACCAGTGGCAAGCATGGGACGAATTAAATCCCAGTATCGGTGAATATATATATATATCTAATTAAATTTTTCAGCAAAGTTGAAATTACGCTGGGAATTAATGAACATAACAAAGGATGTGAATTATCACTTATTACACAGCGATGAATGGCTGAAATAGTAGAACATTGGTACGTGATACCAAGAGTTCCGGGTTCGATCCCCGGTCTGTACATTTTTTCACTTTGTACAGCTGTGTAGTAAGTGATAATTCACATCTTTTTGTAATGTTCATTAATTTGGGCGTAATTTCAGCAATGTTGAAAAATTTAATTAGATAGTATATATATATTCACCGATACTGTGATGCCCATGATTGACTTTCCATCTTATGCTGCAAAGTTGCAGTCTTGCCAACATATAAGAGTGAGAATTGCTAGACTGGATGTCGTCAGGCTAGCTCAAATGGTAGAGCATTGGTTCGTGATACCAAGGGTTCCGGGTTCGATCCCCAGTCTGGACATTTTTTCACTTTGTTGACTGTACGCTGTGTCGTAATTGATATCTCACATCCTTTGTTATATTCATCAAATTTCACCGTAATTTCAGTTCTAGTGAATAATTTAATTAGATATATATATATATATATATATATATATATATATATATTCACCGATACTGGGATTTAATTCGCCTCATGCATGCCACTGAATACGCGTGCTCACGATTGACTTTCCATCTTTTATGCTGCAAAGTTGCAGTCTTACCAACATATAAGAGTGAGAAATGCTAGGCTGGATGTCGTCCGCATAGCTCAAATGGTAGAACATTGGTACGTGTGATACCAAGGGTTCCAGGTTGATTCCCCGGTCTGGACATTTTTAAAATCTGTTGGTTGTACGCTGTGTAGTAAATGCTAATTCAAATCCTTTGTTATATTCATTAATTTCCAGCGTAATTTCAGCTCTGGTGAAAAATTGAATTATATATATATATATATATATATATATATATATATTTACCGATGCTAAGATTTAATTTGTCTCATGCATGCCATTGAAGATGTGTGCTCATGACTGAATTTCCATCTTGGGCTGTAAACTTGCAGTCTTGGCAAGATATTAAGAGTGAGAAATGCTAATCTGGATGTCGTCCGGATAGCCCAAATGGTTGAGCATTGGTGCGTGATACCAAGGGTTCGGGTTCTATCTCCGGTCTGGACATTTTTTCACTTTGTTGGTTGTACGCTGCGTAGTAAGTGATAAAGAACATCCTTTGTTATATTTATCTTTGTATTTTATGCATATTTAGTTCACGATTTCTTGAAAATCAAAATTACATAACGTATAGATTTAAACTTGTTCAAATTCAAGTATTTCCCCTTTTGTGGTTTTAATACTTCATGCGTTTTCCTGGATAAACCGCTGTTGCTGAATTAACTCTTTCTAAGGCAAATTAAATCTGTAGCTGGAATGTTCAAATGGTTGAATGTACCAGAATTTACGAACAGAGTGATTTAAAAGTAATTAAATGCTCTTCTTCACGTATATTATAAAAGCAAATTTTATTCGAAATTTCTGGTGCAAATTTGGTATATGGGGATTAAAATAGAGTGGAATAAACCTTAGCAAGTGTTGAAGAAAAATATTCTGGCTTACATCTTTCACACCAAACTATAATTTTTAAGTGAAAATATAGTTGACTCTCGTTAATACATCTCCGCTTAAGACGTATCTCTGGGTAATAAGGATAATTTCGTTTCCCCATTATTTCCTATTTTTAATTAATGTTAAAAACCCCTTTAAAGCGCTACTGCTCATCGGATAATGATGACAATTTTTTCCCAAACTAAACGATCAGCATCGAAACTGCTTTTGTACACTGTTTCTTCAAAAGTAACTTTGGTTATTGAGAGATCAGGAATTGTGAGGGACTGTAATCAAGAGAGAGAAATCTTTCTACTACTGAAAACGTGAGACATTAAAATATTACCAATGTCTGATCGCCGATTTTATAAATCAAAGTGGTATAAACATACCAAAATTTCGAGTGTGTCGCAAAACTGAAAAGTGACGTTGTAAAGAGATGATTTGTTGAAGTAACACAAAGAAATTTGAGATAATGAAATTGTCAGTGACAGTAACCAAAAGAGAGAAAACTTCCTACCACCAAAAACGTGAGACGTTAAAATATTACCAATGGTTGTTGCCCGATTTTACAAATCAAAATGGGATAAACATACAAAATTTTCGAGTGTGTCCCAAAACTGAAAAATGATGTCGTAAAGAGAGGATTTGTTGAAGTAACACAAAGAAATGTAAGATCATGAAATTGTTAGTGGTAGTAACCAAGAAAGAGAAAACTTCCTACCACCAAAAACGTGAGACGTTAAAATATTACCAATGGTTGTTGCCCGATTTTACAAATCAAAATGGGATAAACATACAAAATTTTCGAGTGTGTCCCAAAACTGAAAAATGATGTCGTAAAGAGATGATTTGTTGAAGTAACACAAAGAAATGTAAGATCATGAAATTTTTAGTGGTAGTAACCAAGAAAGAGAAAACTTCCTACCACCAAAAACGTGAGACGTTAAAATATTACCAATGGTTGTTGCCCGATTTTACAAATCAAAATGGGATAAACATACAAAATTTTCGAGTGTGTCGCAAAACTGAAAAATGATGTCGTAAAGAGATGATTTGTTGAAGTAACACAAAGAAATGTGAGAGATTATTGTATTGAGTGTTAAATTATTTCAGCACGACAACTTCTTCGCATATTTCGTTAGTACCCAGTAATTTATTCTTCTTTATTAACAAAGCGTTGACAACTTGTTTTTTAACTAAAATTACTAATTTAAAGAAAAGGTTGTTTATTTTAGCATTAATATGGTAAGCTATCTAGATTCTTAAAAATACTGAATTCAATTTATTCAACACAATGGCGTATTTTACACAGTTTAATGCAGACTTCGTTCAGTACGGACCAAAAATGGTCTCCATCCGCACTAACTCCGCACTAACTGGAGTTCATTGTGGTTATCAGATTTTCATCTTTAACGAATAATAACTAATTTAAAGGATATATTTAGTAAAACGTATTATCTAATATTAAATAAATCTGTTGAAATTGATAGAAGAGAAATTAAATTTTCTGATTCAAGAGAAATTAAATTCTGCTGAAATTTTTCCCTACAAAAGTTACCCTTAAAAGATTAAAATGAAAATTCTTCTTGCATTATGCGATTTTGAAAAAAAAAAATGTGTTTATTTACTGTTTCATAAATTTCTCTGAAAAATATTTCATTAAAATTCACAATTTTTGATCCAAGTCCTCAAATATAAAATAAAAATAAAGATTTAGCTATGGCGGAAAAAAAAAAAAAATCAAAGAAATGAAGATGATGCAAAAATCGAAAGAGGTTGGTTGTTTACATGAATGTAACTTACCTACTTAAAATTGAAATTAGTTTATGGAAACGAAATGAGTTTGTGAAAGTAGAGTAAGTTTTATTCAAGTCAAAGAGTTCAATATATATGCAGGGCATTACAATTTCAACGTAGTATATTTTAATGGACATTGGAAAAGTAAAATTCAAAAAATAATTTTTCATCATCTCGACATTTCTCGTACTTTATTCATACAATTTTAAATCAAAATTATTTCTGCATACCGTTATATAAATAAACCATTTTATTATGTTGTGCAATTTTATTCCAAGATTTCCCTAGAAAATAGAATTCCGTAACATTTTGATTTATACTTTTACAAATTTAAGTGCGTTCTCCTCCAGGGCTTCATTCTGTAACGTATTTTCTGTCTTTTTTTCGGCCAAATGCACTTGCAATGAAAAATGGCATCATCTTTATGCATTTGTTTTACATATTCCCATGAAAATGGAATTAGAATTACATAAATGCAATGAAGCGACAACATAGATTCATGCACCTGATTTATCCATAATATATATATATATATAAAGAAAATTTTTATATAAATGTGATCACGAGAAAGAAAATACGAAACTCTGTAATATAAAATTTCAAATTTTCAATAAGTATGGTTTATTCGTTAAAAATTAAAAAAAAATTTAACCATAGTCATAAGTACATCTGCACATCTCAAAATGGGTCCTTCACATGGGATTTAGGGAATCATCTCCGTAATTTTATCCATTTTTATTCTAAGGTAGCATATGGAATCAACTATGCATCTTTCGATGTATGCTGCTTCAAATTTCCATATTTCCTCTATAGTTGTTTCATTATCTGACGTGTTGTCTTGTCTCTTTTTCCACATAAAATACTGTTGTTGTGCTAAAAGAAAAAAAATCATTTACAATGAACTGCACCTTTCTAAAGAAGTGCTAAACATTACATTCTTAAAACTAAATTGGTTACCAAATTTTTATTATTTTTTGAATAAAGAAAAGAACAGTTTAATAGAAAAATATTTAATAACATATATTGTGCGACATTGGATAATTTTGTAGAAGAAAGTTTGACGAAACTGAAACTAAATATTTTTTAATTTTCTACCAAATATTATTGTTTTATAATACACACAAAAAATGTCGAGTTTGATATCATTTAAAAAATAAACTTTGCATTTATTAAATTGCTTTAATTAATTGAAATTTATTCTTTAGTTTTGGATTATTCTATCTCTGTAATTTAACATTAACATTTTGAAGGATCGCGTGACAAGTTTAATCACATTTTTGAAAGTTCAATTCTCTCACATCCACAGTCGTCCTCTGGATTTCCTACAGTGATCTTATGACGTACCCATTAGTTCAGCCACGTTAAGATGCGGGTATAGTAAGGAGTAACTTAAAAAACACTGTTTATTTACAACCATTTGAGAAGGGGTGCGATGGAACTTCTTTAATTTTGACTATACTAGGCTGCACGTAACAAAAATTGGTCCTTAGATCAAAATGCAAAAATACGTAGCTATACAAGATTACTAATTCAACAAAATCCCTGCCAACTCGGCCTACCAGGCACAGGTAGATTTCGAAGTTAAGTACTAATTTCAACAACAGAAACTAAATGACGCTCAGCTTAACAAATTCGGCTTAGATGCTTTACACTCACGCTAAAATAATAATAATAATAATAATAATAATAATAATAATAATAATAATAATCGGTTAAAAAAAAGAAAAAAGTCGCCAAATTTAGGGGATTTTTTCCTTTAATGGCAACCTAGCCATTGTATTAAGTTATTCGTTTGGCGCAGTCTTGGAAATCGCGCCAACCAAACAGTCGCCAATCTTTTGTTTACATTTTAGCGTGAGTGTAACACATCTGTTCCACAAATTCTATCTGGATGCTTTTGCCAATTTTATTTCCCATTATACTCAAATTACCGCATGTTTAATAATGTAACCCTATATGCAGCATCTCTGAGAGTTCTCCAAACTTTTCATCGCGCCAATGATTCTTTTTTATCGCCTTAGTGTGCGGATTAACGGAGATGTGATTATTTTCTTCTAACCCATCCACCTTTTTTTTTTTTTTGCTGTAAGAGTTGGTCCTATTAAAAACTTGTCAATATAAAAGTTGTAGATAATATTAAGAAGATTTATAATAAACTAGCAAAACTCGCGGCTTTGCTCGCGTAATTCTTGAAACATGCCAAGTGGTATTCGTTGGCCTATTTTCATTAGAGGGAATTTTACTTCTACAGATAATTCAGAAATTATTAATTAAGCAAATTTCTGTAATTACTATATGACAGAAATTGCAACTTTAAAACTTTTCCTTTGCTGCTCACATTAAAATTCCAAAAATTTTAAAAACTGCTCTATGGATGCATTTGTGTCTCTAACGTAACAGCTATGTAAAATTTTGAGTTTTCATCCCTAACAATTTCAGATAAATCATTGTATAGAAGGTTTTTAGAACTTTTTCAGCTTATTTCACTTTTTAAAATTTCGATTTTTATTGTTTTTATGGAAACTGTTTTTAGCGAGCACTGAAATCTTAAAAATACCCACCATGCCAAATTTCAACTTTCTATTCCAGCAGCATCACTAAAATCGCAATTTTGGAATGTTTTTTGCTTCTGCACCTTTTTTAAATTTCGAATTTTCTAAAAACTGTTCTGTGGAAGTATTTACGTATAAAAAATAACAGGCATGTTAAATTCTAAGTTTATATCGCTAACAATTTGGAAAAAAACATAATTTATATCGTTTTCCGCTCAGTTTACACCTTTAAACTTCGAATTTTTAATAGACTGTTTCTTATGAGCGTCTGCATCTTAAAAGTTACAACTGTACTAAATTTCCAGTTTCTAACCCAAATAAATCCAATTAAATCATAATGTAGAACGTTTTTAGCCGCTTTCCGCTCATTTCAGCCTGTTAAACTTCGATTTTTTTAGAAACCGCTCTTAGCGAGAATTTGCATTTTAAGAGTAACCACCATACCAAATATGAAGCTTCTATGCCAGCTGTATCACATAAATTGAAATTGTAGTACTTTTTTTTCTCCTGTCCTTTCATATTTCGCATTTTTAGTAAACAGTTTTGGGTGATCATTTACGTGAGTAACAGCCAGGCGAAATTTTACATCGTAATTTAGAACGTTTTTAGAACGCTTCTCGCACGTTTCACTATTTTAAATTTTAATTATGTGCGACCAAATCCGCAGCCCTTTAAAATTTTACGTTTCTACCCCTAACAATTCCAAAGTTATTCCATTTAGAATGCTTTTTAAACGCTTTCTGCTCATTTCACCGTTTGAAATTTTGAATTTCTTTACAAACCATTGTTAGCGAGCATTTGTATCTTAAAAGTAACCGCCATGCCATATTTGAAGTTTCCAATCCTATTAGTAAAAAAAAAAAAAATCGTAATTTAGAACTTTTTTTTCTCTTCGACCCTTTTAAATTTCGATTTATTTTAAAAAACTGTTCTGTGTGTGCACCTGTGTCTTAAAAAGTATCAGCCATGTTAAATTTCAAGTTTCTGTCCTTAACAATTCCATAGAAATCGTAATTGAGAATGTTTTTAGAACAGTTTTCCTTCATATCACCCTTTTAAATTTCGAATTTTTTTAGAATTTGTTCTTAGAGAGCATTTACCATTTTATAAATAACTACCATGCCAAATTTCATGTTTCTAGCACCTTCAGTATAAAAAGAACCCGAAATTTTAGGACGTTTTTCGCTCCTGCACTCCCCTGGGGGTAGTGGCACCGACATGAAAT
The DNA here is from genome assembly GCA_963931845.1 of Maratus michaelseni. NCBI lineage: Eukaryota > Metazoa > Arthropoda > Arachnida > Araneae > Salticidae > Maratus > Maratus michaelseni. The sequence continues at coordinate 71,712,024 of OZ007600.1, forward strand.
GTAGCCTATGTTACAGTAGGAATTGTCACCATTAATTTGCCACCATCACTTTTGAAAACAGTTCTGTAGTTGCAGAGATTCCATAGAAATTGTAATTTAGAATGTTTTTAGAGCGCTTTTAGCTCATCTCACCCTTTTAGAATTTCGAATTTTTTAAGAATTTGTTCTTAGAGTGCATTTACATCTTATAAGTAACTGCCATGCCAAATTGCATGTTTCTAGCTCCTTCAGTATAAAATAAATCGAAATTTTAGAACGTTTTTCGCTCTTTCACCCCCCCCTGGGGTACTGGCACCGACATAATATATAGCCTATGTTGGAGCAGGGATTGTCACCATCACTTTTGAAATCGCTTCAGTAGTTCCAGAGATTACCCCCTACAAACAAACAAACAAACAATCTTTACTACTTTATAATATTAGTATAGATTTAAGCGGATTTGATATTTTGTGAATTGACGAAGTTATGGATTTTTTTCTTCTTAAACCCCTACACCCCCCCCCCCTTGAGGCCATTTTTAATGATATCAAAAATCATGTCATACATGAAGTTTTGGCTCTTTTTCTAGAAATAATAATAACTTTAAACGGATTTGATATGTATCATAATTAAGAAGTTAGGGGATTTTCTCTGTTTTCACAAAAGCCCTTCCACCCCCCCCCCTTTGGTCCGTTTTTACCTATTAACGAACTTGACCGAGATTTTATGCATCTTTATTTTATGTATGAGTTTGGAAGAGATTTGTGCTGAATTATGGAAGCTATCGTGTCCATAAAAAAGTTATATATATATATAAAGTTTTGAACTGGAGGTGGTTTTGTGTTCTAAGAGTCATAATCGGCGTAGATCTGCAAAATGTTTTCAGAAATTACAGCACAGAGGATAATGTAATAGGTAGTATTTCTTCCGAAATCTACCTAAAACTCACTTACGTAAAGAAATCTGGCTCACATGCACTCACTACTAACTTCGAGCTTCAAAAGTACAGCTATCGCTATAAAATAAATGTTAGTTCACAATTTTACAAGCTAGCTAGAATGTCACTAAACCTAGCAACCCGTGGTTGCCGACCAACTTCATTGAACTATAAGCAGATTTCACTCTTACAAAAACAGCAAATTGCATTCCAGCAACACTTAATACTTTTAATGCCTCGGAGCAGATGCATGCTATAACTCCAACAACAGTAGGCGGGTCTTCTTGTTCTATCTACTGTCGACCCAAGATTCACTGAAACGAACTTTTGATCCTGCTTTGATCAGTGTAGCCTAATTAGCATAAAACTACAGCGAAAACCACCAATACCAGATTTAGAGAGCCACAAACACACTTCGGAATATTAAAGTAAAATAAACAACAGATATCGCTCTTGCGCACACAGCTTACTATCGGCAGAACGTTCACATAAAAAAAATATATATATACTGTCTTTATAAGAGAGTTGCTAGTCCACTACATTCTTACAGATAATTGTGTCCTATGAAAACTATCCACTGGATATCCAGAGGATATGGACGTTGAATTATCCAAATGCATTCTCCTTAGATGCATTCTCCATCGCCTTGATTTCTCTTATCGAATGCGTGCGCGTATTATTATTAGCTTCCTCTCATGGTTTCATTCAATCTTCCTGCATCCTGTAATTGAATGCTTTTAAAAGCAGAATAGTGCAAGTCAATAATTTTATAAAAATTAAGTGCATGTAGGGGATAAGATATCAACCTGCACATGGGAATATGGGTATGAAAATAATAACGAACGTAATAGCTTCCAAAAATTTTTTACCCATACGAAATCATAATAACATTTCCAGAAAATCCTTATTATTGAGCAGTTAAATAAATATGACATACACCACTCTTCCTTTAAACGGTTCAATTATCCAAAATATGCCGTAAAAAGTCATCTGCAGCCCATCTATAGACATCAAGAGGATATCCTGTAACTGTCAGCAGGACTGCTTCAACCATAAAGAGGTTATCCCGTATCCTAAATATGATGGCCTCTGGATGATTTTAGGATGTCAGTGTGTTGTGATAGTTGTATCCATTTAGTGGTAGAAAATATTTAAATATTGCTTTTATAGCCTTTAAACAATGTTTGCAAGTGAAAAATTAAAAAACAAATAATTTATTTTCTTTCTTTCTTAAAGTGCTAATAAAAGTGTAATCCACTGCACGTCTAGAGATGTGATATCTTGACATCTAGAGGATATCCTGTAACTGTCTGCAGGAGAGTTTCAATCATAAATAGGTCATCATCCTAAATATGTTTTCCTCTGGATGTTTTTAGGATACCAGTGTGTTGTGAAAGTTGCTTCCATTTAGTAGTAGTAATTATTTAAATATTACTTTTAGAGCCTTTAAAATGTTTGTAAGTGAAAAAGAAAAACATATTTCTTTCTTTCTTAAAATGCTGATAAAAGTGTAATCCACTGCACCTCTATAGATGTAACATCTTAACATCCGGAGGATATTCTGTAAATGTCTGCAGAAGTGTTTAAACCACAAAGAGGTAATCATCCTATATATGTTGTCCTCTGGATGTTTTTAGGATTTCAGTGTGTTGTCATAGTTGTCTCCATGTCGCAATAGAAAATTTTTAAATATTGCTTTTAAAGCATTTAAGCAATGTTTGCAAGTGAAAAAAATAAAAAAGAAGGCATTTTTTAATTTTCTTTCCTTCTTTTATAGCTGATAAAAGTATAAGCATAGCAGAAGTGTAAATTAAAAATTACAAAATATGTTTTTATAAATATACTGAGCTTTACGATGTCAAATTCAAACATTCGTATAGTTATTATTTATTCAACGTAAAAATCAATTCATGATTTTTTGTATATCTGTATCTTTTTCTATAGTTCATTTGTGCAATTCTGAAATGAACCGTATCGTTATATTTAGAAATCCTCATCCTCTTTTATCCAATTTCATTTCAATATTGATCCTAGAAATCAATTACGTAACTTTTCGATTTATACTTCTTCAATTTTAAACATTTCCTCTTTCGTGGTTTTCCTATCTAACATACTTTCTCATTTTTTTTTTATAAGTAAAATGATGTTGTTATGTTAAAAGAAAAATTCTATCGTTCCCTTCTTTCGTAATAAACTGCACATTCTCCAAGAAATATAAAAGCAAACGTCCCTCAGATAAAATTCGTTACCAGGTTTTACTTATTCTGTGAATAAGAGAATGAAGGTGTGTAAAAGGAAAATATTTTCCAGGATGTAATGTGTGTTAAATTTTTTTTGTTGAATGAAAGCCTTGATGTAAAAGAAACAAACTGCTCTAGAATTTTCTGCCAAAATATCATTTACAGATACAAAGAAATATACTTCATTTTGATAAGATTTTGCATTGAAATATCTTTGTAGGTGGAGGTCAAAGTTAAACAAATTTTTCTACCAGAGTGAAAACTATATAGTCTAGAAGTCGAACCTGGGACCTTGGATATATCGCCAGTGCTCTATCACTAAGCTACCCAGATGTTATCCAGCCTGATACAAAGTTGAACAATTTTTTTTTCAATGAAGTGAAAAATAATGCGTATTGTAGTGAATTAAATATTTTTGTTCAATGGAAGCCTTGATAAAAAAAGGAACAAACTGCTCTGGAATTTTCTGCCAAAAATATCATTTACAGATACAAAGAAATATAATTCATTTTGATAAGATTTTGAAAATAACTTTGTATTGAAATATCTTTGTAGGTGGAGGTCTAAGTTGAACAAATTTTTCCAACAGAGTGGAAATTATCTAGTCCAGGATTCAAACCTGGGATCTTGGCTATACGTATCAGTGCTCTACCACTGAGCTACCTAGATGATACAAATCCTGATAAAATGTTGAATAAATTTTTACAACAGATTGAAAGGTATCTAGGACAGGATTCGAACATGGGATTTAGGCTATACTAGCCCATTCTCTGCCACTGAGCTACCCAGATGATACCCAATCTGATTGTATGAGGCTGGAAATCATCTGGGTAGCTTAGTGGTAGAGCACTAGCGCATATAGCCAAGGTACCAGGCTCGAATCCTGGCCTAGATATGTTTCACTCTGCTGGAAAAATGTTTTGAACGTTGACCTCCGCCGACAAAAATATAGTATTTCGGATTGAAATACCATTTATATATATATATATATATATATTTCTATTGAAATGTTGAAAACTTTACTTTTTATTGTTAGAGTATTCAACTTCTGTAACTTAATTTTTAAATTTTGTAGAATATCATAATAAGTTTGCGAAACACTCGGAAACGAAACATATCTTTATACTTAGAAATCCTCATAAAGTTTGATCCATTTTTATTTCATGATTGGTCTCGGGAATCAATTACACAACTTTTCTATACATTTTCTTAAATTTAATCTATATCGTGGTTTCGCAATCTAACACTTCTGTGTTAACAATTCCCCCCCCCCCCCCCCCGCCCAATACTGTCTAAAGGGAAAAAGGGGAATGAGAGGTATATAAGGAAAACATTTTCTAAAACTCATTGCAAGATATTAAATATCTTTGTTGAAAGAAACTTTGATAAAACTTACTTTTCGGGAATTTTCTATAAAATTATGGTTTGCATTTACAAAGGGCAAATCGCCATTGAGTTCGGTAGGCTTTAAAAGTAACTTTTTATTTGTTGAATTATTTTGATGGTTAAAATAGTAATTTTAATTGAGTTTTATTCGTTAGGTTTGAGTTATTCAACATCTGTAATTTAATGTGAAACATTAAAATTGCAAAACATGTATAATATGTATATGGAAATTTTCAAAGTTTTCAAATTAGCAGTTACAAATATCTAACGCAACTTCAGTCAAAATATCCTTTTTATTGAAGTTTTTTAGAGTGTTAGCAATAATACTGGTACGTAAAATGCCGAAAAGCAAAACCTTGCTTTATCTGTAGTCCCAATAAAATATTTAGGCACAGTCAAATCTACAAAACATTCAACATAAAAAAAAATCTAAGAGCTTTATTTTTTATTTTAACATGATGGCAATTGAAAAGTAATGTAGTGTAAGCAGTAGTGCAGTAATGCAGTGCAGTAAAGTAAAGTAATATAACGTTAGTGCGTCAAACTTTCATGCCTTCAGGGGCGATAAAATGCTTACCAAGCTTGCTGGGTAACTAACTTTCTCAATGCCGTGAATTGATATATTCGTTCACCATGCTGTATATTTCACTGCAATATTAACATTATTTAAATAAATATAGTTCTATAAATATAATGTAGTTTTAAAACATTATGTAATGATTAATAGGATCAAGGATTACATTCATATAAGTAATTAAGTTTTTTATATCTTGTTTTTTTAGCATTTAAAAAATATTACATAGAAAACAACATTACAATTTTGTCCTTTTTTGTTCGGCGGTCAGAAGGCTAAACACTAAAAGGTGCCACGTTAGACTGACCACCCGACTGGGACACATTCTGTACAGCATTTCAGGACCCATGGTCAAGAAAACATGGCTGGGCATTGTAGGCCGGTATGCTTCATAGATTATAGCGCCGCAGTCTTTTTTTTTCAATTACGTTAGTGCGTTGACAATTTCAGAGGGGTGATAGTACACGCAAAGACAAGACAAAAACATTTAAAATAGAACCTTTTCATTAAAAATTACATGGTGTTCCAAATTAACCGATCCCGGGATTCCGTTAATATTTTTTGAGAACTATCCATCCTAGAGAGGAATAAATCGCTGCTTCTTCTTTTGGAATGTAGTTGTCAATGTATACGGTATTACTGACTCAATTAATATACATTCTCAGCAATTTTCATGGTTTTATACTTTCCAGATAAAAGAAGGCTTGTCAAAAATCTTCATTACAATGTCGTTATTTTTTTTCAAAATTATTAACGGAAACAGAAGTTTGATATAACGCAAAACAAAATGTAATTTTGAATGAATAAATCGATTGCAACGTTTTTGCTAAAAAAAGAAGTTTTTTTTTTACGTGTAATATCCCCGTTCTAAGTTTACCAGCATAATGATTGTGAAGACCCTGTATATTGATTTAAAAAAATCCCTTCATATAAAAAAACCAATCATAATTGTTTCGATTTCTTCATGCTCTTTCTGAAATAAATCACATAAAATTGTAATTGTTTTTTACCAAACCTTAAAAAATTATCAATGTCATAATGTTAACGTTTGATTTAATGCTGTTATCTTCCTTTACGCTTATTTTTATAACGAAACATTTGCATATTATACATCATGTGAGGGAGATAATCATCATTTTCTATTTCCTACTGACACTATTGAGTGGAATAAATTATTCAACATATAATGATGTAGATAATGCATGTGGAAATTCATCGGAATGAATGTCTTGATTCTTCGAACATGATTGGCAGCCTAATGAAGATTAGTGTAAGAGATCTCCCAGTGCATTCTCTTCTAAGTATTTTATTCAAGATAGCACTATCAGCTTAGTGGTGTTAAAGGATATATGTGTTTCTAAAGAAGTACTTAGGGAATTCTTAGGGAGTTGTTTAATACTGTAGAGATGCGTTTTGCTTTACTTTAGTATTAGCTTGATGTCATAACGGTAACATCTTATTTAATACTGTTATTAACGACAAAGTGCGATTTCTTTCAATGCAATGTTTAAAATTCCCGGTGTTTTAACATATATTCTACTTCATTTTAAACAGATTATCCTCCATTTCATGTAAAGTATAGATTTTCTCTGTTATCGAGCACAGGTATTAGTTCCTCTTTCTAAAGAAAAATTTTAAAATCACAAAATTCTTCACTTTTGACTGACAGACAAATTAGATATTACCAGAAATTCTGTAAAGGAAAGAATGTCGTACAAAGAAATGGGTTTCAGCCAAAGCCATTATACAGGGTGTCCCAAAAGTCTCCGTACAACTTCAAAAATTTATTACAAAAAAAAATAATAATAGGCTTACAGCAAAAATAATTACAACAGTGCATAGAGTAACTCACAAAGTTTTTTTCTACTGCCTTAGTAAACTTCAACATGAGATCCTTTCGTAGCACGAAGAATATCAAGACGATATTCCAATTCAATCCACGAACGCTTTCCATGCTAACATCAACAGTAGCTACTGCTGTCTGGATCTTTTGCTTCAATTCCGTGAGACTATTAACTTTTGTTCAGATTTCATCAAACAGTTGTAACTACTGTTGATGTTAGCATGCTGAAACACGCGTGGATGGAATTGGAATATCGACTTGATATTCTTCGTGCAACAAAAGGATCTCATGTACAAGTATACTAAGGTAGTAGAAAAAAAAACCTTTTAAATTACTCTGTGTACTGTTATAATTATTTTTGCTGTAGGCCTATTATTTTTTTGTAATACATTTTTGAAGTTGTACGGAGACTTTTGGGACACCCTGTATATTAAACCTGAGAAGAAATTTCGCAAGTTGAAAATAGCGCCCTCTTATGTTTGATTGTCTTTTTGCATGCAGGAAAAGGAAAGCTTTTAACCGGAAAATTTGAAACTTTTAACCGAGACGAAGACTGATAACTATATCAAGTGTCGACCCAAAATTTAAAGCGCACGGTTTTGTAAATTCAGTAGGATGGATAAACTTAACCGACAGTTAATGAAGTCTATAAACATAGATGCCAAGCTCCCACTAATCTTCCGTAATACAGGGTGTCCATAATTAAGCGACCCTACTTTAGAGTTGTCTACAGACGAAACTATTGGTCAGAAAGTTGGGAAATTTTGTTAAGGACATAATGGAGGAATGGGAATTTGTTTAAGCGAAAAAAAAAATTAGTTCAAAATTTCGTCGCCAGAGGGCGTTTTTAACGAATTACACATTTAGCATACATTTACGATAGGTTACAAATTTTATAATACCAAAACATGTTGAACAAAACTTTTTCTCGCGCATGTTTTTAGCATTTCCCAGGACACACTGCGGTCAACTGTGGAATATGCTATCTCACGATTCGAGTTGGTAGCTAAAAATGATGGCCGTCATGTGGAACATTTTTTGTTGCAATAAAATATATAAACTATCGTAAATGTATGTTAAATGTGTAACTCATTAAAAACGCCATCTGGTGGCGATTGAACTATTTTTTTTTTCGCTTAAGCAAATTCCCATTCCTTCATTATGTCCTTAACAAAATTTCACAACTTTTTGACCAATAGTTTTGTCTGTAGACAACTTTAAAGTAGGGTCGTTTAGTTATGGAACCCTATATATGGATTAATTTGACCCAGTTTAACAACGTTGCAAACCAGAAAATTTATTTGATGAATCTTTATTTATTTAAGTTTTTTACATGAAATATATTTAATTCAATTTCTTAAAAAAAATTTCTGGTACGAAACTTATTAAACTTGGTTCAAATTAACCCCCATATTACGGAAGGTTAGTGAGAGCTTGGCATCTCTCCCTATAAATTACTAATACAGTGTGGCTATAGATCAGGGAAAAACACTCTCGAAAAAAAGAGAATGTACCAGTACTTTCTTATAGGAAAATCCAACTTTTTTATTGTTCAAATAAACAATACGATTTTTTTCCATAAGAAATTACTGGTGTTTACCTCTTTTTCTATTTTTTACTGTGTTTTTTCTTGATCTGTCGCCACCTTGTAAGAGCTGTAATTTTTTGTTTTGTATTTTTGCGACGAATTTTTGTCTTTACAACTCGCCACAGGAGAGGAAAGTGGCGCGAGACCAAAATTTACATACAGTGCGCACCAAGCGCTTTGTTTTTGACAACTGGCCGCAGAAGAGGAAAGCAGCTCAAATGTGCGCTAATAAATGTATCACTTACTGAGCTCGCTCTAAGCTCACTCTGGTTTTAGCTAAATACGGTTTTTGTTTTATAGCACAGAAACAATCTGTTCCGGTTGAAAAGTATTGCTTTTTGTGTAAGATGAAGCAATTTTGGTTCATATGAAGAAACTCCGTTTCAGTTTAACATGACTACCCTATATGTAAAACGGAGGAATTCTGTTTCAAACACAGAAAATCTGTACCAATTTAACAGGAGTTATCAGTATAAATTACAGGGGAAAATTGGTAGCATTGCTGACAGGATTTTTCTATAAAATCCACAAAATTTGTTTTAGAGTGTATGCATCAGAAGTGTCGCCCTCAGAAATAATGTGTAGATCAGTGGTTCCCAACCTTTTTTTAGCCGCGCCCCACCAAAACATCTCTAAAATGATGATGCCCCCCCCCCTATAACATATAATTCTTATAAAATTTTAAAAGAATTTACTCCTGATAGAGTAAAAAGCATTTAAAATTGATCCTGAAACGTGCCGAAGGTAATGGATGAATCAAATATTTTTTTTAATCATCTGATACTCCTCGTAGTTTACTGGCACACGGTCGCCACGTATGCGTGATGCATAGAGTGCTCAGAATCCTTGATTAGAAAAATCAATAATTTTGAATAAAACAATTTTTTTCTTATTTAATCACAGAACTTATGCGATTAAATTACGCAACAATTTCTAATCAGAATAAAACGTGATAAAAGATTCTGTAAATGAAGGTCGTCAAGTAATTGTTAAATATACACTTGAATAGTGTCATGTGTAAAATTGATTTTTATGTGACATATTGCAGTGCGACTCATTCAATAAATAATCGAAAAAGTTATTTAAAATTCTAAATTACTTATAAATCAGAAAAATTATAAAAATTTTTTAAATATATAAAAGTATCTAAATATCTTTAAAAGTTTTATCTATAATTATTCTGGTAGAATTGTATTTAAAACTTTTGAATGGATATTTTTTAAAAACTGAATAAAAAACTTATTTTTTTTTAATTTTGATTTTGAAATTTGAATCTGTAACTTTTTATTTTCAGTCTACAACATTATTATTAGAAAAACAATTCAGAAGGTATGGGTTCACAGAGATTCCGAACTGTTCCCTTGAAAAGTTAAATTGCCCCCCGTTGGGAAACACTGGTGTAGATCATTTAATATTATAAACGTATCCTACAATGTAGTACGGTGCACTAATATCATAACGATGATGGTAAACACCTAGGCATGCCATACATCCACTTCTAAATCTCTTATTATTTGAAATTTTACATCATCAAATAGAAAAAACAAATGTACTTTTAAAAGAAATTTGTTTGAAACTGTAGCTCAATTTGCTGATTTTTTTTTATATATAACATGTTTTTTTTTTAATATAAAATTTATTTTATAGCTATATATAATTTTATTGTTTTTACCAAGCATGGGCAATCAATTACCAACTATGGTAACTCTCCCTTTCTCCTTATTTACTTTACATTGTGTAGCAAACAAACGTTCATTGTTGGGATATTTTATTTGAAAACACAATGTTGCCAATTTTACGCGCTTTTTTCTAATTCCAGATATCTTACAGAATTTTTGAATAGAAAATTTCTCTTTATTTAAATAAAGCGAAAATTATTATTTGAAGATTCTGGTAGGCGTGTAGAATAAAAAATTGCTGGATGCGGGATTGCAATTCCTTAGCCATATATAAAGCTGCTATATTTTCCCATGCCTCGTATTTTATCGAAACACTTTCGTTTATTAATATGCATAGTAATAATCCTTTTCTATTACCTACTGTATGTATAATTTATTTGAGAATTTATAAGAATTACTCAGGGAGGCAGCGTCTCATTTTTTCAACCAATTTTAGCTTCGATCATTTTGGTAAACAGATTAGATGGCGTGGGTAAGGAAACTGCATGTAAACTGACGAATCAGAGGGGGGGGGGTGTTACCATAGTAACACCACACAGCACACTGCAATGTTAAATGAATGGTAACCGGATTATTGATGTTGCCCCCAATTGGCCGTAACATGTTTTATTGTATTTATCGTACTAAAACTCGAGCCACTGATTCAGATGACCATTAACATAAAGCAGGGTGTTTAATTGAACATTAACGGTGATCAGTTGGTGATCACTCTTCATGTATCATCTTCTTGATGAATATGCTATAGACCCCCCGCTCTTTTTTTTAAGACGATGCTAGATTTATTCACAGGGCTGCATGCATACGTGACTGATTTTATGAACACGCACAGACCATATAGCACCTCGACTGATTCATATAATCACCTGATCTTAAGCAATAGAAAAAATGGGGGAATATTTTGACTAGTGACTAAAACGCCGACATCAGCATTCCAGCAAGTTGGTGGCTTTACGTGGTCTACGCATGAGCAAGGAGCATCAACTGGATGTATCATACCTCGACGAATTCTCGACGAATCTAGGTGGTTATTATGGCTGGAGGCGGTGTTACTCTGTATTAAAGATATATCGCAAGGCGTGACTAATTTTTTGTAGGGTGTGCTTATATATATATAAATGAAATCATTTTATATAGTTATTTATAAATACTTCTGCAGTTGCCTTTAATCGGCAGCTACACAAAATAGCTAGGCCGTTACAATGAAGAACAAAAAAATTAAGGGTTAATATGATTAGTATGATCGGCACCATTGTTTGGCGCGGTGACTCTTCCCGGAACGGATAATACGCTTGTATCATAAAAAAGTAACTAAGTTTTGGTTAAAAATTATTGTGAATACGAAATATTTTACTAAATTGTTTGTCATTATAGGAAGACAGTTGTCAATTCGTAATAAAACATTGTCCTTGTAAGGCAAATCACTCTGGCAGTTCCAAAAAATTTCTCTCTTTTCTGACGATTCCCTAAGACATGATTTTTAAATATCAGCCTGTTTGTATGGAACGCTGAGGATTACTTTTGAGTAAAAATTAATAAATGAATTTACTAACATATTCTTTCAATTCCTATTCGTACGCCTGCCAATCATGTTGAAAAATCAAAATTATCACTGGGATAAATTTCCTTAGTTCCTGACTACATAATTTAACATTAGCTAATTTATTCCCATTAATATTGCCAGTAGGGAATATAAAAGGATTTCTTCCCTTGTATAATAACATTTGAGCGCTTCAAGAGAACAACGGATGTAACAGCATAAAAGCATCATAAATGTGAAATTATTGTCATGACGACAAAATTAGTAACCGCTTCAGGAAAATGTTAAGATATTTTTAAATTAGCATCTGTTTTACATGAAATCTTCAGAAGAAGATTTTGTGAAGTGGAAATGAAGAGAACTTCATATATTTCTGCAGTTCTGCTGACATATTTATCCCTTTTCAGCTGACAGTTATTGTATAAATATGAGGACTAATAAAACAAAATTTCATTCAAAATATTCATATTTTGAAGGGCCGATACATATGTTTGCATACAGCTGCTCCTTCTTTTTTATACTTTACATATTTTCACACTACTTTACATATTTGTATACTTTTTTATTTTTAATTTACCTTTAAAATTAACTATTGAAATATTTTTTTACTTTAAAGCAGGGGTGCAAAAATTTAGGCGCCAATGGGCTGATTCCCACCACTAAATTTTATTAGTATTCTTCGTCAAATTCTATTAATATACTTCCCCTAAATTTTATCAGTATTCTTATTAGGCGAAGAATACTAAAAAATTAGTGGTGGGAATCGGCCCATTGGCGCCTAGATTTTTGCACCCCTACTTTAAAGTATTTGCTTATGTCGAGCTTCATAAGCTTAAAACGGGCTTCATAAGCTTGAAACGCACATCTTCTCTCTGGCAGTTCTAAAAATTTCCCTCTTTTCTGACGATTCTCTAAGACATGACTTTTAAATATCAGCCTCTTTATACAGAATGCTGAGGCTTACTTTTGAGTAAAATATTTATGAAAGAATTTACTAATATATTCCTTTCATTCATCTTCGTAAACATGCCAATCATGCTTGAAGAATCGGCATTTTCATTGGGATAAACTTCCTTAGTTACCGACTACATAATTGCAGGTTGAATAATTTATTCCGCTCAATATCTTCATTAGAGAATGTAAAAGGATTGATTCCCTTGTGCAATAAAATATGAGAGCTTCAAAAGAATAACGAATGTAATAAAATAAAAGCATCTTAAATATGATATTGATGTCATGATGTCTAATTTAGTATCCACTAGACGAAAATGTTAACCCTTCTTTGCATGAGTTTTTCTTTTACAATTGTGTTTTTTTATACATATATTAAATATTCGACACCAGAAATTTTAAGATAGATTTTTAACTTTGTTCAGCAACATAGTTAACGGGAAATTTACTGGATTCCTATTTCTATATAAATATAGTGGTGGCGAAGAAGTTGATTTATTTATTAAAAGTTAAATAAACAGTGATGGAAATTTACGTCACTATGCAATTAAGGGTTAAGATGTTTTAAAAATAGCATCTGTTTTACATGAAATCTTTCGATAGTTGTGAAGGAGAAATGACGAGAGCTTCACATATTTATGCAGTTCTGCGGCTTAATTGATTACTTAGCTGCAAGTTATTGAATCAATATGGCGAGTGATTAAACAAAAGTTCATGCAAAATGTTCTTGTTTCACAAGTGTCGATACACGTCTTTATATCTAGCTGCTCCTCCTTTTTTATACTTTACAAATTTTTATGCGTTTATATTTTATATATACCTTTATAATTTTCTATTTACAATTTTTTTTAGTTTATAGTTTTTACTTAAGTTGGGCTATATAAGCATAAGTATACATTTTTTTTTTTTTTTTTTACAAAACCAAGAAATGAATGCGAATATCTGTAGATTTTGTTATTATTAGTTGAAAGGTTCATTATTTACTATAATGTGGTGATTGTTAAGAGATACCGAAACAGTTATGTCGTCTAGAAATAACATGTTACTATCTACTAGGTGATTTCCGGTCGGTTCGACATTATTTGAAACATAACACATTTTTTCTCACAGTCCCCAAAATATTCCATGTCTCCGACAGTTCTCTTAGATATTTCTTTTACAAATGGACATCTTTATATAGAACATTAACATTTAATAATATGTAAAATGGATTAAAAGAAAGTTCTGGCAGTTCTCTTAGATATTTCCTTTGCAAATGAATATCTTTATATAGAACACTAGTCTTTAATTATCAGTATGAAGGATCAAAGGAACGAATTTACTCAGATATGGGTACTCCGTTTCATTCATCTTCAATCTGAATTTTCACTGAGACGAATTTACTTAATCACTACCTTGATAAATCCTTTACTACATGTTGAATAATTCATTTTATTTATTATAGTGCAAAGGGAATATGAAAGTATTCTCTTCTTTCCAGAATATTGGATTCTTCGGAAAGTTCCTTCCGTTACGGAAAACCAATTCGTACCAGAAAATTCTGGCTGTCAATTATTAGACATTATCTATCGGAATTAATCTCTAATAATTAAATGATAGAATTTTTCGGTACGAACCACCTTTATCAAACGGAAAGAACTTTCCGAACAACCCAATAAAATATGAAGATTTAATTTTTTTCGACAGTTTTCTCAGATATATCCCTTACAAATGAAAATCTTTATATAGAGCGCTAGACTTTAATTTTATGTAAAAAATATTAAAGGAGCGAATTTACTAAGAATCAAATACTCTGTTCAACTGTCTCTATGAGTGTGCCAGTTATGTGGGGAAGAATCAGAAGTTTCACTGGGACGAATTTCTTTAGTCACTACATATATCATTACATGTGGAAAAATTTATTCAACATATTATCGTCAATAGGGAATATAAAAGTATTCTATTCATTGTATACTATGAGGGATTCCATTTTCGGACAGTTTTCTCAGATATTTCATTCGCAAATGATAATTTTTATATAAAACACTAGCCGTTCAGTTTATGTAAAAAAATTTAAAGGAAAGAATTTACCAAGATACGAGTGCTCCGCTCATTGATGTTCACGAGCATGCCAATCGTGTAAGAAGAATCAGAATTTTCACTGGGACGAATTTCCTTAGTCACTTCTTATATCAGTACATGTTCAATAATTTTTTCTACTTATTAACGTCAGTAGGGAATATAAAAAAATTCTCTCCCTTATATAATAATTTCTCTCACATATTTCCTTAACAAATGAACATCTTTGTACTGAACATTTGTGTCAGTACTCTCGAATAATCATACACATTTGATCTCGGGGCGAAAAGAAAATTCATTTAGAACACCAGAAACAATACTTGGCTGGCATTTTCATAAATGTATGAGTTGTTGTCACAAATTAACATCACAGAAAAGGGCACATTACACATATATACACGACTGAGAATTCAACGTTACATTCTTGCAGAACAAAACAGCACGACACAACAATTTTCCTAGTCACATCACTGCTCTACGAAAAACAAACATATTTCAGCCAAGCTTATGTACCTGATCAAAGGTCTTTTTCCTAGATCACGTGCTGCGCTGCGCGTTGCGCCGGGAAAATCTATTTTTTCCTGGTACGGGCTTTCTGCGTTACACATTAGCTTTTAATTTTATGTGAAAAAGATTAAAGGAAAGATACTAGTTATTGTATCAATGTGGTGACTAATAAAACAGAAACGCTCATGAAAAATGTTCATGTTTCGGATTGTCATTAGCGAATATAAAAGTATTCCCTTCCTTGTATAATAAAATGTATTGGATTCCATTTTTATGACATATCTTTCAGATATATACTATGCAAATGAACATCTTCATATATAAAGCACTGGTCTTTAATTATACGTAACAAGTTGGAAATTGTACGTCAAACGTTACAAACGAGGTGCGTTCGTACGCACGTTTTAGAATTAAATTCATGATATCCCGTGCGTAGAACGGGTTAAACAGCTAGTGAAGTATATATTTTATGACACTCTTCATACAAATATCTTAACTAGTTATATAAATATTCAGATATATATGTATCAGCTAGTTATATAAATATTCAGATCTTGAGGATTTTTAATTCTGTGAAATGAATTATATCGTCTGCAGATTAATTTCTGTCATAAAATTAGTATCTCGGTCGCTTGACGATTTAACATCCATCGGAAGCTCCTATAACAAAAAAGCACCGATTTAAAAAAAAATCAAATTTCTTAATAAATATTTTTATTAATATCTCCTAAAGTTTTGATTCGATTTTAATAAAATTTGAAATGTCTCGACAAAATTCTGCAAAGATAATATATTTTAAATTGCAAACCATTTGGTTGGGTAGTTTTTGCGTTGTTATATGCGGACAGACAGACAGACGGACGGACAGACAGACGGACAGACAGACAGACAGACGGACGGACAGACGGACGGACCAAACGACGACTATAGGTGCTACGTATTTATATAATTACGAACGCACCTAAAAAAGGTTAAAGGAAAGAATTTATGAAGATACATGCACTTCGTTCATTCATGTTCCCGAGCATGCCAATCCTGTAGGGAGAATCAGAATTTTCACTGGGACGAATTTCTCTAGTCACACTACCTACATTATTATATGTTGAATAATTTATTTCACTCCATATCAACAATATGGAATATAAAAGTATTTCCTCCCTTTTATAATAAAATATGAGTGCCTCAAGAGAACAACGCTATACGATAAAAGCATTTTAAATGTGAATTTATTGTTATGACATCAATAATAATAAGTAACAGCTTCATGAAAATTTTAAGAAATTTTAAAAATAGCATCTATGTTACATGATTTTTTTTCGAGATTCATAAAGCGGAAAAGATGAGAACTTCACATGTTTTTTGCCGTTCTACCTTTTAAAGGATTATTTTTATGCTGCTAGTTATTGAATATGTTGACTAATATAAAAACATACGTTTGTACTAGATGTTTATGAATACAAAAGTACAAGAGTATATACATACATTTTTATGTAGCAATTTCTTACCTTTTTATAAATTTTATATTTCTTATACTTATTATTTACCGTTATAATGTGTTTTTCAATACGTCTTTGCTCTATTCATATCATGTATGTGTGTATGTCTTAAAAATTAAATACACACACACACATACATACATACATATATATATATTTCCTATTATCATTTTTTTCAAAGCAATGTTTGTATAGATATAGCAGCCATTTTGAGTTAATGATGACTGGCTGCTCGTCAAGTACTTATAATCTTGTTCAATTTACAGTAACATTAGTATTTTTTGGTGAGTCTTGCACATTATTTTATGATCTAATTTCTATTTGAGTTGTATAATTGTTTATTTGTCTTATTTCTATTTAAGTTGCATATTTATTTATTTATTTTGTTATTTTAACTCATGTATGTCTTGTTTCATATATATATATGTTATTAGGCGCTTAATACTGTCAATTTTAGGCATAATGCTGACCATATTTGATGAAATACCATATATTTACTATGAATATTCTTATAAAGTCCTTCTGAAGATTCTATAAGATATTCATAGTTTTCATTTTTTGCTTTTTCATCGTATCAAGTATAATTCCTGCATTGTTCATGTTCATTCCATTGCTTTTTATAATGTCTTATCCTTTGTTTTTTGCATGTGTTTTCATTTATATATATATATATATATATATATATATATGGTTGATTAATAAAGAGAATGGTAACCGAAATTTTGATTATTTATGATAATAGGATCTTTGCAGAGACATACTGAAAAAAAAAAAAAAAACTTATATAGCCGCGCCATAAAAAAGACAATTGGGTCTTAAACTACGAAAATATAATATTACCACGAACAAAAACATTCAATTACCTTTTACGAGTTATCCATAATTACGAAAAATATTCTTTATCTTCAGAAACTTCAGAAACCAATGCTTGTATAGTTTCGAGATTTAAAGAAGCATTTTTAAAAACAAAGTTACTTTTGCTGCCACGATTTACGAAAACGTTTCCGAGGCCTTTTTAATTGTATTAATCAGTTTTCTGAAACCCGAATATCGATTTTTAGGATGCTATATTTTTATATATTTAGGATGTAGGATTAACAAAATAATAATAATTTTAATTTAAATTTTAATACTGATAATTCATAATGTTTATATGTAAAACATGTTTGTTGAATATGAAAATGTTTATTTAAGAATTTATATCACAAAAAAAACCTAAATTCCAGGTTAAAAAAACTAATTAATACATTGTTTTTATAAATTCTTCTGTAAATCTTAAAGATATATTGGTTTCTCAGGTTCGCAATGATAAAGAACGCATTTCGGAATCCTGGATGACTGGGAAGTGGTTAATGTGTATTTCCGTTTAAGGTTATATTAACTTTTCGTAGATCAAAAAATATTTGTCTTTTTGACTGTGAATCTGACCCGATCCATCAGTCGAAGTTCTGAGTAAAAAGTTCTGAAGTAATCCTTCGGTTCTGTTGGATCTGTATATTTATATTTATATCGGATTTCCTTTATATAGAACTCACTGGGTTTTCATTTTGAGAAAAAACCTTAAGAGCCTACATCAGTCATGCGAAAACACGCTCAAGCTAATGTTAAGTCTATGGGAAGGTTCTTGCGCGATTTCTCGCTCGCATTTTAATATTTGTAAATGATTTCTTTGGCATAGGATAGCTGAGGTCGATCTCTAACGTTGTAAGTTTTTACTTTTTCGATTTTGGTTCCAGTTTTTTTATATGAGGGTACAGTCACTTTCAGAACCAGTTCCAACCTGTTTCGAAATTGAAAATGTCCGCTTATAATAAAACTGGAACCAAAATCAAAAAAGTAAAAACTAACAACGTTAGAGATCGACCTCAGCTATCCTATGCCAAAGAAACCATTTAAAAGGATTAAAATGCGAGCGAGAAATCGCGCAAGAACCTTCCCATAGACTTAACATTAGCTTGAGCGTGTTTTCGCGTGACTAGCCTAGGCTCATCAGAGCTTACACTAGTCACACGAATAATAATTTTCTTTGCATAGGATAGCTGAGGTCTATCTCTAACGTTGTTAGTTTTTATTTTTTGAATTTTGATTACAGATTTTTTATAAGCGGACATTTTCTATTTTGGAACCGGTTCTGAAAGTGAAAGCACCCTTATATAAAAAAACTGGAACCAAAATCGAAAAAGTACAAAATATCAACGTCAGCTATCCTATGCAAAAAAATCATTTAAAAATATTAAAATGCGAGCGAGAAATCGCGAAAGAACTTTCCCATAGACTTAACATTAGCTTGAGCGTTTTTTCGCATGACTGATGTAGGCTCTTAAAGTGTAGATCTTTTTATGATATTCTATTCATTCATCTTTATTAACATACCGATCGTGACAGAAGAATCAGAATTTTCACTGGGACGAATTTCCCGAGTCTCTACCTACATAATTACCGATTCAATAACCGGTTCACTTAATGCAAATATTTTAAACAGAAAATTTCTTAGTTATTGTAAAAGTGATATAATGTAAGTTATTACAGATGCTTTACCTGATAAGATAGAAACCTGTCTTAAATGAATTTTTTCAGGTACCTCGGGATAGTGTATTTAATTGTATGTAGACACATACGTTTGTTTGTAGAGCCAATAGTAGTTAGTGATTACATATGGTGGCTAATGCAACATATATTCATATGGAAATGTTTATATGAGTTGGATTAAATACATAAATATAAATACACAAATACAAATGCACAATTAAAAAACTAGTATAATTAAATATTTGAAAACAGAAATTGAATATAACATAATACTATTTTAAACGGAAAATTTCATAGTTATTGTAAAAGTAATATAATGTAAGTTATTACAGATGCTTTACCTGATAAAGTAGAAACCTGTCTTAAATGAATTTTTTCAGGTCCCTTGTGGTAGTGTATTTAATTAAATATTTGAAAACAGAAATTGAATATAACATAATACTATTTTAAACGGAAAATTTCAGAGTTATTGTAAAAGTAATATAATGTAAGTTATTACAGATGCTTTACCTGATAAAGTAGAAACCTCTCTTAAATGAATCTTTTCAGGTCCCTTGTGGTAGTGTATTTAATTATATATATACACATACATTTGTTTATTATACACAATATATGTATGTGTACGTTTTTAAACATCAGCATTCTAGAAGACTGGAGAAAGAAGTCAAATAGGCTACTACTAAACCACATTTTTTGTGAGTAAGTAAAATAATTGAAAACATAACAATCTAACATTACAGAATTATTGTTAAGAGATATTGAAACCATAACGGCATAAGATGACAGGACGCTGTGATTTCTCCGATTGATTTTGCATTAAGTTATCGGATTATCAATTTGTCTGTGTAGGCCGTATCTGAAACATAAAACTTCTTTCAGACAGTACATAAAATATTAATTTTATTACAGTTACCTAGGGCATTTCATTTGAAAATGAATATCTTTACATAGAACACTAGGATTTCATTTTGGGAAAAAGCTTTAAAGAGAAGATATTTTTAAGATGCTCTGTTCATTCATCTTTATTAGCATATCGATCATGCAGCAAGAATAAGAATTTTCACCGGGACGAATGTCCTGAGTTACTACCTTACATAATTTCATGTTGAATAATTCACTCCACTCAGTATTGTCAGTGGGGAATATAAAGGGATTCACTCCCTCGTAGAATAATACATGAGTGCTTCAAGGCAATAACAGACGTGTTAGAAGATAAACGTGTTTAAAAGCTAAATTAATGACATGGCACTAATAATTAGTAGCAGCTTGTCGAATGGTTTGTGGTTAGTTTAAAAATTGCCACTATTTTAAATGAATTTTTGTTGGGATTTATTAAATTAAAAGGGCGTTTCAAATCGGTATAATTCTATCTATCTATCTATCGATAATTATATCGGGTTGTCTACTATATAGGACACTAGACTGTCATTACATCTTTTTATGATATTCTGTTCATTCATTTATTAGCATACCGATCATGCAGGAAGAATCAGAATTTTCACTGGGGCGAATTTCCTGAGTCTATACCTACATAATTACAGGTTCATTAATTCATTCCACTCAGTATTGTCAGTGGGGAGTACAAAGGGAATCATTCCCTCGTAGAATAATATATGATTGTTTCAAGAGAACAATAGACGTTTTGGAAAATAACAGTCTTTAAATGCTAAATTAATGACATCGCACTAATAATTAGCGGCAGTTTTTTGAATGTTTTGTGGTTAGTTTAAAAATTGCAACTATTTTATATGAATTTTTTGGGGATTTATTAAATTAGAGGCGTTTTAAATCGGTATATTTATATCTATCTATCAATTGATATTTATATAAATATTTATATCGGAGTGTCTTCATATTGAACACTAGACTGTTATTTTAAGAAAAATCATTAAAGTGTAGATCTTTTTATGATATTCTGTTCATTCATTTATTAGCATACCGATCATGCAAGAAGAATCAGAATTTTCACCGGGACGAATTTCCTGAGTCACTACCTATATAAATCCAAATTGAATAATTCATACCACTGGGTTTTGTAAGTGAGTAATACAAAGGGATTCACTCCTTTGTAGAATGATACATGAGTGCTTCAAGGGAATAAAAGACGTGGTGGGAGATAAAAGTTGCTAAAAGCTAAAATTAATGTTATGGTATTAATAATTAGTAGTAGCTTGTCGAAAATTTTGTTGTTAGTTTAAAAATTGCAACTACTTTATATGAATATTTTTGGAATTCATGAAATTAAAAAGGGGTTTCAAATTGGTATACTTATATCTATCTATCGATATTTATATTTATGTTTATATCGGAGTATCTTTATATAGAACACTCTACGCTTTCATTTTAAGAAAAAACATTAAAGTAATGATCTTTTAAGGATATTCTGTTCATTCATCTTTATTAGCATACCGATCATGCAGGAAGAATAAGAAATTTCACCAGGACGAATTTCCCGAGTCTCTACAAATATAATTGCAAGTTGAATAATTCATTCCACTCAGTCATGTCAGTGGGGAATATGAAGAGATTCACTTTCTCGTAGAATAATATATTAGTGCTTCAAGAAAATAACAGACAGGGTGGAAGATAAAAGTCGTTAAATGATAAATTAATGTCATGGTATTAATAATTAGTAGCAGCTTGTCAATTTTTTTTAGTTAGTTTAAAAATTGCAACTATTTTATATGAAATGTTTTGGGATTCATGAAATTAAAAAAGGCTTTCAAATCGGTATACTTATATCTATCTATCGATATTTATATTTATGTTTATATCGGAGTATCTTTATATAGAACACTCTAAGATTTCATTTTGAGAAATTTTTTTAAAGTGTAGAACTTTCAAATAAATCCTGTTCATTCATCTTTATTAGCATACCGATCATGCAGGAAGAATCAGAAATTTCAGTGGGACGAATTACCTGAGTCTATACCTGTCTAATTGCAAGTTGAATAATTAAATACATTCAGTGATGTCAGTGGGGAATATAAAGAGATTCACTCTCTCGTAGAATAATGTATTAGTGCTTCAAGAGAATAACAGGCGTGGTGGAAGATAAATGTCTGTAAATGCTAAATTATTGTCATGGTATTAATAATTAGTAGCAGCTTGTGGAAAGTTTTGTTGTTAGTTTAAAAACTGCATTGATTGTTTTGAGATTTATTAAATTAAAAAGGGGTTTCAAATCAATATATTTATATTTATCTATCTATCGATATTTATATTTATATTTATATTTATATCGGACTATCTTCATATAGAACACTAGGCTTTCATTTTAAGAAAAATCATAAAAGTGTATAACTTTTAAAGATATTCTGTTCATTCATCTTTATTAGCATACCGATCATGCAGGAAGAATCAGAAATTTCAGTGGAACGAATTACCAGAGTCTATACCTGTCTAATTGCAAGTTGAATAATTAAATACATTCAGTGATGTCAGTGGGGAATATAAAGAGATTCACTCTCTCGTAGAATAATGTATTAGTGCTTCAAGAGAATAACAGGCGTGGTGGAAGATAAATGTCTGTAAATGCTAAATTATTGTCATGGTATTAATAATTAGTAGCAGCTTGTGGAAAGTTTTGTTGTTAGTTTAAAAACTGCATTGATTGTTTTGAGATTTATTAAATTAAAAAGGGGTTTCAAATCAATATATTTATATTTATCTATCTATCGATATTTATATTTATATTTATATTTATATCGGAGTATCTTCATATAGAACACTAGGCTTTCATTTTAAGAAAAAACATAAAAGTGTATAACTTTTAAAGATATTCTGTTCATTCATCTTTATTAGCATACCGATCATGCAGGAAGAATCAGAAATTTCAGTGGGACGAATTACCTGAGTCTATACCTGTCTAATTGCAAGTTGAATAATTAAATACATCCAGTGATGTCAGTGGGGAATATAAAGAGATTCACTCTCTCGTAGAATAATGTATTAGTGCTTCAAGAGAATAACAGGCGTGGTGGAAGATAAATGTCTGTAAATGCTAAATTATTGTCATGGTATTAATAATTAGTAGCAGCTTGTGGAAAGTTTTGTTGTTAGTTTAAAAACTGCATTGATTGTTTTGAGATTTATTAAATTAAAAAGGGGTTTCAAATCAATATATTTATATTTATCTATCTATCGATATTTATATTTATATTTATATTTATATCGGAGTATCTTCATATAGAACACTAGGCTTTCATTTTAAGAAAAAACATTAAAGTAATGATCTTTTAAGGATATTCTGTTCATTCATCTTTATTAGCATACCGATCATGCAGGAAGAATAAGAAATTTCACCAGGACGAATTTCCCGAGTCTCTACAAATATAATTGCAAGTTGAATAATTCATTCCACTCAGTCATGTCAGTGGGGAATATGAAGAGATTCACTTTCTCGTAGAATAATATATTAGTGCTTCAAGAAAATAACAGACATGGTGGAAGATAAAAGTCGTTAAATGATAAATTAATGTCATGGTATTAATAATTAGTAGCAGCTTGTCAAATTTTTTTAGTTAGTTTAAAAATTGCAACTATTTTATATGAAATGTTTTGGGATTCATGAAATTAAAAAAGGCTTTCAAATCGGTATACTTATATCTATCTATCGATATTTATATTTATGTTTATATCGGAGTATCTTTATATAGAACACTCTAAGATTTCATTTTGAGAAATTTTTTTAAAGTGTAGAACTTTCAAATAAATCCTGTTCATTCATCTTTATTAGCATACCGATCATGCAGGAAGAATCAGAAATTTCAGTGGGACGAATTACCTGAGTCTATACCTGTCTAATTGCAAGTTGAATAATTAAATACATTCAGTGATGTCAGTGGGGAATATAAAGAGATTCACTCTCTCGTAGAATAATGTATTAGTGCTTCAAGAGAATAACAGGCGTGGTGGAAGATAAATGTCTGTAAATGCTAAATTATTGTCATGGTATTAATAATTAGTAGCAGCTTGTGGAAAGTTTTGTTGTTAGTTTAAAAACTGCATTGATTGTTTTGAGATTTATTAAATTAAAAAGGGGTTTCAAATCAATATATTTATATTTATCTATCTATCGATATTTATATTTATATTTATATTTATATCGGACTATCTTCATATAGAACACTAGGCTTTCATTTTAAGAAAAATCATAAAAGTGTATAACTTTTAAAGATATTCTGTTCATTCATCTTTATTAGCATACCGATCATGCAGGAAGAATCAGAAATTTCAGTGGAACGAATTACCTGAGTCTATACCTGTCTAATTGCAAGTTGAATAATTAAATACATTCAGTGATGTCAGTGGGGAATATAAAGAGATTCACTCTCTCGTAGAATAATGTATTAGTGCTTCAAGAGAATAACAGGCGTGGTGGAAGATAAATGTCTGTAAATGCTAAATTATTGTCATGGTATTAATAATTAGTAGCAGCTTGTGGAAAGTTTTGTTGTTAGTTTAAAAACTGCATTGATTGTTTTGAGATTTATTAAATTAAAAAGGGGTTTCAAATCAATATATTTATATTTATCTATCTATCGATATTTATATTTATATTTATATTTATATCGGAGTATCTTCATATAGAACACTAGGCTTTCATTTTAAGAAAAAACATAAAAGTGTATAACTTTTAAAGATATTCTGTTCATTCATCTTTATTAGCATACCGATCATGCAGGAAGAATCAGAAATTTCAGTGGGACGAATTACCTGAGTCTATACCTGTCTAATTGCAAGTTGAATAATTAAATACATTCAGTGATGTCAGTGGGGAATATAAAGAGATTCACTCTCTCGTAGAATAATGTATTAGTGCTTCAAGAGAATAACAGGCGTGGTGGAAGATAAATGTCTGTAAATGCTAAATTATTGTCATGGTATTAATAATTAGTAGCAGCTTGTGGAAAGTTTTGTTGTTAGTTTAAAAACTGCATTGATTGTTTTGAGATTTATTAAATTAAAAAGGGGTTTCAAATCAATATATTTATATTTATCTATCTATCGATATTTATATTTATATTTATATTTATATCGGAGTATCTTCATATAGAACACTAGGCTTTCATTTTAAGAAAAAACATAAAAGTGTATAACTTTTAAAGATATTCTGTTCATTCATATTTATTAGCATACCGATCATGCAGGAAGAATCAGAAATTTCAGTGGGACGAATTACCTGAGTCTATACCTGTCTAATTGCAAGTTGAATAATTAAATACATTCAGTGATGTCAGTGGGGAATATAAAGAGATTCACTCTCTCGTAGAATAATGTATTAGTGCTTCAAGAGAATAACAGGCGTGGTGGAAGATAAATGTCTGTAAATGCTAAATTATTGTCATGGTATTAATAATTAGTAGCAGCTTGTGGAAAGTTTTGTTGTTAGTTTAAAAACTGCATTGATTGTTTTGAGATTTATTAAATTAAAAAGGGGTTTCAAATCAGTATATTTATATTTATCTATCTATCGATATTTATATTTATATTTATATTTATATCGGAGTATCTTCATATAGAACACTAGGGTTTCATTTTAAGAAAAATCATTAAAGTGTATAACTTTTAAAGATATTCTGTTCATTCATATTTATTAGCATACCGATCATGCAGGAAGAATCAGAAATTTCAGTGGGACGAATTACCTGAGTCTATACCTGTCTAATTGCAAGTTGAATAATTAAATACATTCAGTGATGTCAGTGGGGAATATAAAGAGATTCACTCTCTCGTAGAATAATGTATTCGTGCTTCAAGAGAATAACAGGCGTGGTGGAAGATAAATGTCTGTAAATGCTAAATTATTGTCATGGTATTAATAATTAGTAGCAGCTTGTGGAAAGTTTTGTTGTTAGTTTAAAAACTGCATTGATTGTTTTGAGATTTATTAAATTAAAAAGGGGTTTCAAATCAGTATATTTATATTTATCTATCTATCGATATTTATATTTATATTTATATTTATATCGGAGTATCTTCATATAGAACACTAGGGTTTCATTTTAAGAAAAATCATTAAAGTGTATAACTTTTAAAGAGATTCTGTTCATTCATTTTTATTAGCATACCGATCATGCAAGAAGAATAAGAATTTTCACCAGGACGAATTTCCTGAGTCCTTAGAATTCTCGTAGAGGGTAAATCATACTACGAGAGTACCTTACATAATTGCAAGTTGAATTATTCATACCACTCAGTATTGTCAGTGGGGAATATAAAGGGATTCACGCCCTCGTAGAATAATATATGAGTGCTTCAAGAGAACAAAAGACGTGGTGTAAGATAAAAGTGTCGAAATGGTAAATTAATGTCAGGGTATTAATAATTAGCAGCAGCTTGTCGAAAGTTTTGTTATTAGTTTAAAATTTGCAAGTATTTTATATGATTGTTTTGACATTTATTAAATTAAAAAAAGGTTTCAAATCGATATATTTATATTTATCTATTTATCGATATTTATATTTATATTTATATCCGAGTATCTTCATATAGAACACCAGGCTTTCATTTTAAGAAAAAAACATTTATAAACTTTTGAAGTGTATAACTTTTAAAGATATTCTGTTCATTCATCTTTATTAGCATACCAATCACGCAGGAACAATAAGAATTTTCACCGGAACGAATTTCCTGAGTCACTACCTTACATAATTCCAAGTTGAATTATTCATACCAGTGGAGAATATAAAGGGATTCACGCCCTCTTAGAATAATATATGAGTGCTTTAAGAGAATAAAAGACGTGGTGGAAGATAAAAGTGTCTAAATGGTAAATTAATGTCATGGTATTAATAATTAGTAGCAGATTGTCGAAAGGTTTGTTGTTAGTTAAAATTTGCATCTATTTTATATTTAATTTTTTTGGAATTTATTAAATTAAAAAGGTGTTTCAAATCGGTATATTTATATCTATCTATATATCAATATTTATATTTATATTTATATCGGAGTACCTTCATTCACCAGGCTTTCATTTTAAGACAAATCATTAAAGTGTAGACCTTTTTATGATATTCTGTTCATTCATCTTTGTTAGCATACTAATCATGCAGGAAGAATCAGAATTTTCACCGGGAAGAATTTACTGAGACTCTACCTACATCATTACAGGTTGAATAATTCATTCCACTCAGTATTGTCAGTGGGGAATATAAAGGATTCACTCCCTTGTAGAATAATATATGAGCGTTTCAAGAGAATGACAGACTTGATGGAAGATAAAAGCCGTTAAATGCTAAATTAATGTCAAGATATTAATAATTAGTAGCAGCTTGTCAAGATATTTGAGATAATTTAAAAATCGCATATATTTTCTGTGAATTCTTTGGGGATATATTAAATTGAAAAGGAGTTTCAATTGTATCTGCAGTTCCAACGCTTAATGTATCTCATTTGAGCCACTAGTAGTTTGTGATTAAATATGGTGGCTACTGCAACATACATTCTTACCGAAATATTTACATGTGTTATATTAAATACATAAATATAAATACATAAATATAAATGCACATGTAAAAAACCAGTTCAATAAAATATTTGAAAACAGAAATTGAATATAACATATTACTATTTTAAACGAAATTTTCATAGTCATTGTAAAAGTAATATAATGAGATGCTTTAACTGATAAGATAGAAACCTGTCTTAGATGAATTTTTTCAGGTCCCCTGGGGTAGTGTCTTTAATTGTATATAGATACAAACGTTTGTTTATCATACACAATATATGTATGTGTACGTTTACAAACATCAGCATTTTAGAAGTCTGGAGAAAGAAGTCAAATAGGCTACTACTACACCACATTTTTTGTGAGTAATAAGTAAAATAATTGAAAACATAAGAATCTAACATAACAGAATTATTGTTAATCGATAATGAAACCATAATGGCATAAGATCACAAGATGCTGTGATTTCTTCGATTGATTTTTGCATTAAGTTAAAAATGTAAATTTACATTGACTTAATTTTATTATTCATAATCATTCAAATAAAAATTAATCAATTTTCTGTCAACTGCAGTGAATCGAAATTGGGTTATATTACGTAAGGAATTGAGTCTACCTTTTGTGTATCATCTGCAGTCGCGTAAAATATGCTATTTTTGATATAGAAAAATGAAAAAAACGATATATGTACACTCTATATGCCCAAATGTAACCGGACACTTTCGATTTTAGATATTTTGTGAAAATCTAATGAAATACTTGAGATATTATTTTGGAACTGTAGCAAGATAACTGTTTCATTTCATATTTTTCAGTGAAGGTTTGGAAAGAAGGCATTTTTAAATCAACAAGAAATTAAAAAAATAATAACAACATTTGCGATCACTATGTATAATATGTTTGAAGAGATCTGTAGCTTTAGCACGTGATTATGAGCGTTCTGTCTAACATTTGTGTTTAGTTCTATAAGAATATCACGTATATTAATGGTTATATAAAGATTTATTTAGTAAATTCAAGAAATTTCTGCATGTTTTTTGTTTATGGCATACAGTATATTCAACCAAATTAACTCCACTTTCAGGAAACTTCACAAAATACAGCAGAAACAATGTAGTAAAATTTAAATATAAGTATTTTAATTTAAATACGTGCATTTGTACGAAAAGTTTTTTAACTACGCATGCACAAACGATGTTTTTGGATAATTATAATAATTCATATACATGGTGTTTCACCAAGGTCCTCTAACTTTGAAAATAATTAACTCAAAAGATAGAAGCATGAAACCAATGATATGTTTATTAGAAAATCTGTAAAAATCTGATACAGAAACCTCAAAATTTTAGTAACAAATTGCGCCGATAGATGGCGATGCAGGCGGCATTACCATAAATAGGCTGCATCACATTAAAAGCGTTTCAAAATGTGTTTCATACAGCACACATATCGCAAACGAAGAATGAAATTGTCAGTGACTCTCTGTAGGGTGTCACCGGAAATTGACACAGAAGCTTGACAAGTACCCTCCTCCAGCTTGTCTAGTGTTAAAGCATTGTTGCGGTAAACAATGTCTTTAAGCGTGTCCCAGAAAAAGCGGTCTCAGGGCATGAGGTCAGGTGAATACGAAGACCAGTCCATGTCTTTTAGCCTTCTTTATGGGGATCCGTAATGTTGCTTGCAACGCCATCTATCGATGCTATTTTTAACTAATATTTTGAGGTATATCAGATTCTTACGGTTTTTAATAAATATACCACTGGTTTCACGTTTCTATCTGTCCAACTTATTTATTTTCAAAGTTAGAGGTCCTTCGTGAAACACCTTGTAAAAGGGCCAGTCGG
The DNA here is from genome assembly GCA_963931845.1 of Maratus michaelseni. NCBI lineage: Eukaryota > Metazoa > Arthropoda > Arachnida > Araneae > Salticidae > Maratus > Maratus michaelseni. The sequence goes on from OZ007600.1 coordinate 71,741,624, forward strand.
ATATCGAGAAAATTCATGAAGATATCGGCGAAATAGTGAGCTGAATTTCACTTGCTTTTAAAAATGGCTGAATAATAATATATTTTCTACAAATTGTCATTTTCTATTAACCGACATCCAGCAAAAGTGTATGCATTTAAAGTATATCCACACGTAGCTTTTGAACGAATACTTGTATTTTGGTATATTATTTTTTTTAAATGGACTCGTTCTCGTTGTGTTTTTTAAGAGGAGCAATAAAATATCAATAAATTATGACAACAGAAAAAAAAAGTTAAATGTAAATTTTTATATAATCTAACAATATTGTTTTACAATTATTAATTTATACCAAAAGTTTATGACATGTTTCTCTTTAGTTTAGTGTGAAAAAGTTTTTCATAACTAAGGTACTCTCTGATACCATGTTTTGATAACCAAAAGGCTCTCTGTAAAAATAAAGTTTAATTGGCATTTCTTTACACTTTTATTAACATCAAATGCAAATTGATATAAAACCATTTGATCTACAGCTGTCTAATTCTAGCATGTCTATACATTGTACAGCTGTTCAATAATTTGACTCAAAATTTTCATGTTAAATGGCAGTGCCTAGTGTAAAATTGTAATTTTCAAAATGTGGGATAATTTGGGTATATGATCTAAAAGCAAACCTATACACTAATCTAGTTGGTCTTTCCCAGACATGCCTTACTAATTTGTAAGGAAAATACCCCTGAAATATAATGATAATTATGTAAATTGTCTGTAGAAGAATCCACCACGAATCTTGGGAAGAGTGGGACAACTTTGCCAACCTAGAATTTTGTCATTCGCCGAGATTCTTTCATGTTTTCGCATTTTTCTTGAATGATACATCCGAGCAAGAATCCGAGCAAGGTGTAGTACCAGAGGACGAAGCAGTACCTGAACAAGATGCAGAACTCAAGCAACCGGAAGAACCCAGTTAAGAGTTAGTGCAGGACATTGTTCCTCAAGATGATTAACAAGCAACACTGATTGAAGACATCAAGTTAAGCCAAAATGGTAAGAACTTCATACAATTGAATGTTGGGATGTTTGTGATCCTTAAGTTCTTGGCGAGAAAAAGCATTATGCTGCTAAATTAAAGCATTATGCTGCAAAATTCACCCATTATTATGGACATGAACACTTTGAGGTGTCATACTTTAGAACGAAAGACAATGGGTGGAGTTTCCATTTTATACTATTCTGGATGAGGCATCCGTCAATGTAGCTGATTTTGTGTATACAGTTGAACCTCCTTTTATAGAAAAAAGGAAATTTTCGTTTTCTGAGAAGAATGTTCCAATTTTTTTCTAACTGCTTTTCTATTTCTTTTCTTTTTTATTGAAATGTATTTGTCATGATTTAAATACATTATTTGAATTATAAAATTAAATTTTCCTGTGTTTTTTTTTGTTGATTTTCACTATTTTTTAGCCAGTTAGCAAAGTTGCCTCGTTTACCAGGTAACTTTGCTAACACGGTTTTTCGCGCAAAAAAATAGGAATGCTTATTTAAGTTAACATGTTACAACATATCTTTAATCTAGACTTCAAGACAATTGGTTTAAGATTGTTTTGAAGCATTATTGAACATTATGAGTAAGCGAAAGATTGGTAGAAAAAAATGTGGCAAAGTTGTCCCGGTTTACGGTATCCAAATTTACCTATAGAGTAGTAATTTATGTATAGTTAGAACTAAAAAGACACACTTCTTTGTTAATTAATCCACATTAAAAACAAAATTTCCCTACCAACGTAGTAATTTCAGTATATTTAATTTTTTATTTAGTTTTAGGCTATAAAATTAACAATAAGTGTAATACATACTTAGTTACATTCTAGGAGAAAGTATTGCTTAAATGAAGCCGAAAATAAATTAGAAATCTGGTCTTTTGTAGTATCTGTTAACTTTCAGAAACCCGAACATGTAATTTCCTTACCCAAAGTACCCCAACACACTGCAAAAAAAGTGTTGATTTTACAGTATAATACTGGCATGACGCTGCCAGTATTATACTGTAAAATCAACACCTTTTTTGAATTTATTATAGCGAATAAATAGTTTAATTTTAAAATACCGGAGTCATTTTATGATGCACAAAACAATTTTTTCAGCCTTTATAAAAAATTCTTCCAGACAAATCGCAATGCAATATCTTTGAGACGCGTCTTTAAAACTCTAAATTTTAATTCCGTACAAAAAGATTAAAGAGAAACTTTTATAATAAAAATCTTTTCACTTATCTTCATTAGTGTGTCAATAATGCAGCAATAATAAAAACAATCGTACCCATAAATTTCTCTAGTCAGTAGCTCCATAATTATTTTCCAAATAACGTATATCAATCAATATCGTCAGTAGGGAATATCAAAGGATTATTCTGCTGCATATTAAAATGTACCTCGTTCAATATACCATCAGACGTAAAAGAAGATAAAAGCACATAAGTATCACAGAATCAGAAAATAGCGTCACGTATTAACAGCAAGCAAAAGTTTTACGAATATTTTATGACAATATAGAGAAAGCTTGTGTTTTATTACATAATATCTTTCGAGATTTCCTACAGTATTCTTACGCTTTTACCACAATTTTTTAATAAAATTTTTCTATTTAATATTTAAATAACAGACATTGAAGACGTTACACCTAACTGCCTGTAACTGTAATACTTTTCTGTATTTAAATAATGCGAAACATTATATTAAAAATTTGTGGTATAAGCGCACGAACCTTGTCCTAAATTGCAAAGACATTATTTTGAAATGCTTCTACACAATTCTGATGTTTAATGGATCACTTCAGAATACATAATTTTAATGATTTAATATTGCAGTAGGCGATAATTTCTTATCTGATGTTAATTGGTAAACAGACACTTCAAAGCATACTTTCGATATTTATTACACATATTCGTAGAAAAAGTGTTCCACGAAAGTTAGTTTGAATTAGGAATTATGTAATCAGAGCAAAGACTATCTCGTCATTCCCGGAGACATGCTTTACTAACAAGAATCCTTTCTGTATTGGTATTATGCATAAGCGAATTTCCTAATCCTATTGTGATGCACTTCTCTTTAACTTTTATAAAATTCGTCCTTTGTTGAGGTTCTGCAGAGGCTCCATTTATAAAAACCATGTTCCACAAAATATCCAACGTGATAATAATACAAAATATCCACCAAGTAGCCAATAAACCTCTGTTTTCATACAATTTAAAATTAGGCTTGTATGCATTACCTGAAGTGTGTATTGTCCTAATTTCATGCCATTATGTCTCATAAAATAACTTTCATAACCTTCGGAGTTGGAGAAATCTAATGTATATATACACGTCCAGCAGAAATAAATAAAAACGAATGTATTAGAACAGTTACAACCTTTCATCCATTCGGGGTTTATAAAATGTGAACCAAGCGTTCATTAGAACTAGGCCACACACGCGCGTTTCTCTAACCATAATTACATAAAATAATTCCTGATAGTATTCTTTTAAATATTATCAACTTTTAGATAAGGTAGATAAAACTCTCTTACCTTTTAATTGGGTTGTCCATGCTCATCGCATCTTTCTGTATTATCCATATGTGACTATTATCTTTTTGTGAGGTCACGTGGTCTTCTTTTTATTTTGTTCATTGAAAAATAACTTAGTTTTTCTGTTGTATAACGTGTTGAATCATTTGAGAATGGTAATTTAGATTAAATATACATATTGATATTAATATTTACAATTGCATTCTAGTCACTACAATTTAACATAAAGTATGACATTATTTGGTTGTGGAGCATCTTTGGCTCCTTACTGCAGGCTACATATTTCACAAGAAATAAAAAATTATGTTTGATTTCTAAGATAGAAAGCTTTTATAATTATTTGATCGCATCACGTGATTCATTGGAAAACACATTTCACAGCATGATGAAATCAGATGCAATAGTGTCATTAAAGCATAGTTTATTTAAGTTTTTAATTATGTTGTTAAAGTTTGATGCGGAATTACTGTCATTTATAGACTAATTAGTCTCTTGTTTATAATTATGTGAGGGAAAAAACACATTAAATCACTTGTTTTTTTTTCTGTGCAATTTACTAACTGGGTGTTAGTTCATTGAGTACTTGTTGGCAGATTGAAGATCTTCTCACTGTGAATGGTTTCAAGGATTTATTGCTTTATTGTGTGATTCCTATGTGAGAGTTTATTATGTTCAACAAGGGTCTGTGGTCAAGAAGGGTTGGGAACTGCAGGCAATTATCTTTCATTAATTTTAGTTTCGCGGAGTTCAATATTTTATTAAAAAATTATAAAAAAATCCTTTATTTATTTAAGATAAATTGTCCTAAAATATTTTAGTCTAATTGTCATATTATCACTTGCTAAAACTTCAACGAAAAATCTATTAAAATCTTGAAAATAATCCAATATTTTCATGGCCTATCAGAAGAACACTCATAATACATTGTGTGTTTCATTATATGAATTGAAATGTTGAGACGTTTCTGTTAGACTACAGAATTGCTATTTCAACAGAAATTTTAAAATGAGCAAAAGCAATTTCACACTAAAATTAAATTTTTGTGCGCGATTATCTTTTAACACGATTCACATGATTATGTTTAGTCGAGTAACACTTAAATTAATTTACGTTACTATACTCCGTTATTTGTGTTTCTTTTGCTTCTAAAATATCTCGAAAAAAAGGGCGCCGAGTTGTTAAGACACCATTCACTAATCGCTGCAAAACGTAGGAGAGGCGACGGGTTCGACTTCCGTCAGCTCCGTTGCACACTCTTGTGGAGTTCCGGGCTGTAATTGTTCGGTGTTTTGTTTCCATGTGTCTTTCCTGTCCTCTTCAAGAAGAAAATTTATGTAATTTGTCGAAGTCATGCATGTTTGTTTCTGGAAATAAAAATGTATGGATCATTCGAGACAACAACCTTGTAGATTATAGGTCTCAAAGCAACCCTCCTTCAAATCAAAAATCTCTCAAAAAACCTTACTGGAAATATACGTTTAACTTTTAAGAAATAAATTTTTCATTAAAACTTTTTTTATTGGAATATTACGAATGTAATGATACTTATTTAGTATACTTAATAATTAGACTAATAATGCGTATTTCATTTTTCACAGGATATTTACAAGTGCTACAACAGATATTGAAGCTTTCAAGTAAGTTCAGTTAATTTTTTAAACAATTTAATTGTAAACATGGTTGTAAACATGGAACTTTGAATAAAGAAGAATTGGCATATTTTCAAAATGGTGAAGCTTCTATAGTAACCGGTACCGAAGGGCGTGATTACCCCCAGGGAAAACTTCCACCAGTAAATATGAATACAAATTTTTCTTTTTATTTAAACGCCATACTCATGCAAAATTTCTGTCATAATTAAAGCAAAAATATCTATTCATTTTTACTGGTGGATGTTTCTCCTAGCAAATATCAGGCCCTGCGGTTTCGCCATAATATAGCAGCACAAACAATACTCATGTTAATATAAGCGAATTTGATTACCGACAATGCATGCCCACCAATAAATTTAAATAGAAATTTTCGCCTTATCTAAACGCAAAATTTCTTCTTCACGCAAAATTTCTGACATTTCTGTCATACGGCAAAATTTTTTATTCGGTTTTACTGGTGGAAATATGTCCTCCGTTAAAAAGGCCCTGAACCGAAATAAATAAAGAACAGCCGCATCTTGTGACTACATCCTCAATTACGTGCACTGCCCCCTGAATACTTGTCCTACGAGCTGACACAAAAATGGCGGATGTCGTAGACGGATTTTTTAAGCGTTCGTACGGTCCCCTGAATTTTGACACCAGTATATTTCAAAAGTTTTCTTTGACTTATTTAATCTCAGACAAATGAGAGGGAGAAAACTTTTAGAAATTACTGGCATTCAAATTCAAAACACCATACAAATGCTAAAAAAAATTCTGCCTACGACAGCCGCCATTTTTGTGTTAGCGCGGTGGCCTGGTATTCAAGGGGCGCGCGGTGATTACGTTACTCGCAACCGGTGGACACAACACTATCTGTCTCTTTTTTATTCATGCACCATTGTTGTAAAAATCCAGACCATAGGAAGAATAGATAATAATTTTGCCTTGGTATATTTGCAGTTTTAAACTAACAGATTCGTAAATAATTTGCAAGTGTGTAAACCGTTAACTTCAGTACGTCGCTATTTATTAATGTTTCCCTGGTATTGCATGTATTTAGAATGAATAATAGACTTTTGTCGTTGAATGCATAATTTAAACGTTTAAATGATTGAGAATTGTTTGTTATACAATAAAATTCAGACTGAACTGATTATTTTTAATTCTTCAAGATAATCAGATACAAAAGTTTACATGATGTCGAAATTTAGTGAAATGTTTTCAAAGAACACTTGCTAATCATTAACGTTTGTAATGAGGGCGCAATTTAACTTTACCTAGACATTCCGGATTTCAGTTGTTGACGTAAATTCCTAAACTGAAATTTAAAAGAAAAATATTTAGTTAATTGGAGGAAAGTATTTTTTTAATCACGTTTGCGTTTTATGCAAGACAGACTTTTATTTGTTTTATTGAAACTGATACGAAATTGATTTTGTTTTTGTTAAATATTTTATTTACACAATATTGATTAGTATCGTATTTCAGTATTACAAAAAATGCAATTTCAACGTCATTTCCAATTAGATTACACCGCAATTTATTGGTTAGTTATTTTGATAATGAAGTTGTTTAGGGTTATTACAATTTAGGGAATTTGAATACAACTATTTCCAAATAGAGTTTCGTTTTATTTAATCATTAACTTTTTGATTACCGTTCAGGAGTGGCGACTATTTTTATATTCAATCGTACCACTATTTACCATTTTTTTCCTTGATATTTCTTGAATATATCCCGCAGTATAAGCGTATGGCAGAGATTATCTTTCAAAAAGTAGTACAAATGGAATAAAAAAAATAGTTGCTGGGACGTATGGTGTCCCAACCTCGTAATCAAAAGATTAACTACTGTTATCGGTCTCACAGACCGCACCTTTTTTTCAATTTCCACAGTTCAGCTTGTAAGTTTAGTATTAGCTATAGATAGTTTTACCTTCATTTCTAACTATAGATAGTTTTAACATATAATTTCAATATGAGACCCGATAGATTCCACTGTTTACTTAACAGGTGACTAGACAAGACAATTTAAAAAGACACAATGTTAAAAGATGTTAAAAGACAATGTTAAAAGATGTTTAAAAACTGCCTTAATACTTTCGGGTGGCTACCGCCGCCATCATCAGTGACCGAAAAGCCTTACTGACTTCCGTCTTACGTATCTGAACTCCATCTTCATCTTGAGGTGGAAAAGTCCATTATTCTTGGGTGTTACTTGAGTTGGTTTCCATGGATACTCTGAATGATAATGTAAGCAACTTTGTGAACTGTGCGAAAAAGGATGGGGGGTCATACATTTTATCTACTAATATTCAGGACATTAAATCATATATTGGGTACCGCATAGTTACTTTGTGAATCGCATAGTTCACAAAGTTACTTACATTAACATTTAGAGTATCCATGGAAACCAGTTCAAGTAACAGCCAAGAATAATGGACTTTTCCACCTCAAGACGAAGCTGGAGTTCAGATGCGTAAGACGGAAGTCAGTAAGGATTTTCGCTACCTGACGATGGCGGCGGTATCCGGCTGAAAGTGCTAGAACAGTTTTTAAACCTTTGAAACATCTTTTAACATCTATTTGTGTCTTTTAAATCATCTTATCTTTATAAATTTCCAGAATATTACAAGTTGAAAAATATAGAAAAGATAGATAACCTGGCACAAAACATAATATCGGAAAATCATCTACAAATTTTTACAGATGGATCATCTATGGGAAATGGAGTGGCAAGTGCATGTACAGTCTCTCTTAATAATAACTTCATCCATGATCATGCAGTAAGGATACACCCAATTAACTCAATTTACCAAGCCGAATTATATGCGATCCAGGAAGCAATAGTTTGGTTAACGCAATCACAATTTACATCAGCCCTTATTTTGACAGATAGATCATCTATGGGAAATGGAGTGACAAGTGCATATACAGTCTCTCTTAATAATAACTTCATCCATGATCATGCAGTAAGACTACACCCAATTAACTCAATTTACCAAGCCGAATTATATGCGATCCAGGAAGCAATAGTTTGGTTAACACAATCACAATTTACATCAGCCCTTATTTTGACAAATAGTCGCTCATCCTTAGATGCACTCAAGATAATTTTTCCTCAAAACTCCATAATTTTAAATATCTACAATAGTTTACTACAAAACCCCAATGAATTCATCAAAATAGCCTGGATTAGAGCACATGTAGGCACCACTGGTAACGAGCGAGCAGACCTTCTCGCAAAAAATGCAATTACAGAAGACCATTATGATGACATCTCTGTCTTACCATTTCCAGAATCCATTCTAAAGAGTTATTTTAAAAACAAAATCATCACAGATTGACAAAATGATTGCACCAACTCAACGAAAGGAACAGAAACGTATAAAATTCTTAATGAGGTAGATGTTAAATTTTTATGTGTTCAGAAATCAGCAGCATATTATCTTAGCGGCCGTGGAAGCTTCCCCAGATTTTTATATAAAATTGGTAAAAGAACCACGGATAGATGTCCCTGTGACAAAAACCCTGGAACTCCTATGCACTACATGTTCGGTAACTGCCCTCTTATGGAATACCATTTTAACTTCAATAAAAATAAAACATTAAAGAGAAACCTACAATGTGTGCTATTAGACGCTTCTAATTACGAAAAGTTAGATAAAAACTATAATGTCCTAAATAAAAACTTTTCATATATCAAAGAATTATTATAACCTATATAAAATTCTAGATTTATAGATTTTAAAAACTATGTTTTAAAAGACTTAATAGACTAGTGCATAATACAATTGAAAATTTTCAGTACAATATTATTATTGTAAATATCTGTAAATATTTATCTTTAATATTATGTAATCTTATCAGTATATTCATTCAGAATTTATATACATGTAATAACTTTGGGCTCACCCAGCAATAAGCAATATTGGGTAGCTCGTGTGATTTTTTTTTAACTTGCTGGGGACTCTGGGTCCTTGGACACCGGGGTTCCTGGTACATATAGGTTTTCCCCTCGTGGACTATAGTTCCTATGCCGAGAGGTTGGCTGTCCACGAGTGGGAGGTTTCTGTTCCTGTCACCTGTTAAGTAAACATTGGGGTCTCATGATGGAATTTCATGAATAAAGTAAGGTGAAATTTACATTTCGTTCTATGTGTTTTAACTATAGAGAGGTTGAACTTTATTTTTAACGAATAACAAGTGAAATTTTGTTTAGCTTGGAGCCATACTACTATTGCTAGAGACTTTCTGAATGGGTGAATTTTAATTATAATCTTCCTGTCCATAATGTTTAGTACAGAAACAGTATCCTATAGTTAATCGAGCCTTTTATTCATCTTTTTTTATCAAGTGGCCTCAGACACCGATCGTAGAAGTTATGCGACAATATCAGTCATAGCGGTTAAGGGTTAATTACAAATATCTGTTATAAAATAAGTCAAATACTATTGAGAAATATTGGCGTTTAAGTTACTTGACCCATAGCAACTCTAGCTGCTTCTGTGTTATACGGTTGTATTTTCATGATTATTTTAATTCTGATCCTATCATATGTATACATATTATTAAAAAATTACAACATGACTTGATTATAATGAGAACGAATAAACTATACCATTTCCTTGTTATAAACCTCTTTAAGGTTTCACGTTATTTAAAATAAAGAATTAAGTTCAGTTTTTTTTTTTAAACTGCAGAATGATTATTCTGATAAGGGGAAAAAATTAAATTTCTAAATTAGAAAGATGAAAGTGTATTTCTACTGGTAGGTTTTCATTTATTTTAGCAAAGTTTTGAAGTAGAAATTATTTCTATGAAAGTAATTGAAGATATTGCGTTTACCATTTATTTAATTATTTAGATAGGCTTTTAAAATAAATTATTTTTCTTTATGATTTTTTTGTCATATTCACGCTATGTCTTTTCCTTCTAATTAATTTAATAAACAAATTCAATTAGACAAAATCAATGAACCTATCTCTTTTGTTAAAACGAAATAAAGCCATTTATATGGAGGGACCACATAAACAATAATCTCTTGAAGATGTATCATCTTTTTGCATTAAAAGTATAAAACGCGTTAGAATTAACAATTTTGTTTAGGGTGAAGTGCAGAAACCTTTTTGTGACCGCACAAAGTTTTGTTTGTAATAAATCAGAGTTTTCTTCTTTGCAAACAAGTTTCTGAGAGGCATTTTCGACTAATAATTTCGTTTATTTCTATTCTTTAAAACAAGATTCTTGTAATAAACGATCTCATTGTAAGAGAGTTTGCCTATATTTGCTTTAAGGGGATGCTAATATGTCTTTGAACTAGAACATATATAGCGTTATATGAATCCAATTACAACATCAAATACAGTAAAACCTGTTTTGTGAAGTCATTTTTTTGTGCGATTTTTTTATGTGGTATAATAAAAAAAAAAATCCGCAAAAATACCTAATATTAGTACTCCTCTGTGCAAGGGTAAAATAACGCAAATTGGGTTACGAGACTATGGGGTAGGAGCAATTTTTTGCCTTTAATAAAGATAGAATTAAAAGTCAACTCTAGTATCCTCAAGTAACGAAAACGATTTTGAACAAGTTCATCACATAAGAAAATGCACGTTCTTGACTACGAAGAATAATATTTAAATTTGTACATTTTGAAAATTTTTGCGTTACTAAAATAAGTAAATTAAATATTTAAAAATGTTCCCATGTGTAGATCAATTTTTTTATCTTGTTGTGAAAAACAATTTCTAGCGCATCGTGAAGCTTTGACATATTTTCTAAGTGAGACTTATTTTATGTGGTCCCTATTTACCGAATATTAAAAATATATTTACGAAAATTATTTGTTATAACTAATTAAGTTTCAGAATTTTTTTTTCGCGTCCTTTTTATGCGGTCTCTATCAGTCGCCAAAAAAAAACAACAACAACAACAAAAAAAACACTTTGTATTCCAAAAAGAAGACAGTTAGGATAATTTCATTGGCGAAAGTCACATTCACCATTGATATTTTTGCACAAATGAATACTTAGTTTGAACCTCCAAATTTTTATCTGATTACATGAATCGTTACATAAAATTTCCAAAAAACTAAATCTGAGCTAATGAACGTAAAGCATTATCCAAGCATTATCTTTTTCATGTTTTGTGCTAGCTATACCTTTTCTCTTTTACATACATTGTTGCTTAACTATTTTCTAGATATATTTTATTCACAATGGGTTGAACAAAAGTCTAGGTGTTTTGCCTTAGTATTTTTTAAAAGCAATTATTTTTAAGTTTTCATATAATTAAACCACCTTTTAGTTTATATAAGTTGTCAAATTAAAAATTAAAAAGTCAAAATGTGAGCTTACGTGTGTGATGTATGCCAATCATAATCTTCTTTATGTTTTGTGCTAGATAACCTTTTTCTTTTTCACATAAATTGTGGATCAATTCTTTTGCTTTGTTGGAAGTCTTTCTATCACAATATATTCAATATAAATCTAGCTGGTCTTATCTCAATATTCCATAAAAACTACACTTCTTTGATTTTTCATATGATTGGATTAAGTTTAACCTGCAATTAATTGTTTGCATAAATTGTCACATTGAAAATTTTAAAAACAAAATATGAGCTGATTAACTTAAAGTATTTAAAGCAAAATATTCTTTTGTATATCTTGAGTCAGCAATATATTTTCTCACATTCATTATGATTAATACTACTGTTTTCAGATGTCCTTTTATACACCATGTTTTTTTGCAAATATAACTAACGTATATTCCTTAAAAGCTATTCTTCGTTGGTTATCTTCGTTGGTCATTAACTTCGTTGATTATTGGTCAGTTAAAGCAAATTGTTTGTCTTTTTTTACGCTTTGTGTTAGCCATATCTTTTCTCCTTTAAATATAACATGGCTCAAATTTTCTTTCCTGGAAGAATATTGTCACAATCTGTGGAATATAAATGTCAACGCCTTATCTCAATATCCCTTAAAATCAACTTTTATTTTGGTTTTCCATATAATTAAACCAGTTTCCCGAATATGGCCATATTTAGTATTAAAAAAAAACCGAGCTATTTTTTGTGCGATATTTTTTATGTGGTATAATAAAAAATATGTCCTCAGTCCTACATAGTATTAGTACTGCTCTGTGCAAAAGTAAAATAACGCAAGATGGGTTACAAGACTATATGACTGAAGCAATTTTTTGCATTTAATAAAGGCAGAATTATTAAAAAGTTAACTCTTGTATCTTCAAGTAACGAACACGATATTGAACAAGTTCATTACAGGAAATTGAGCGTTCTTGACTACGAAGAACAATATTTAAATTTCTAGTTTGACAAATTTTGCATGTCTAAAATAAGTAAATGAAATAATTAAAAATGTCCCTAATGTTCTAATATTTAAAAAGCATGCTAAGCATAATTTTTTATGGGTAGTGTGCTATTTCAATACATTTTCTCTTTCACATATAGTGTAGCACAACTCTTTTGCTTTATGGAAGCCGTTTATTCACAATCTATTAAGTATATAAATCTAGAGGTCTTATCTCAATATTTCTTAAAAGCAATTTTCTTTCATTTTCCATATAAATAAATCAAGTTTTAGGCCTCTGATGTTTTGCACAAACAGACCTATTGAATATTCAAATAACAAAATGTTAGCTAAAGTATACTAAGTATAATTTTGTAAATGTTTTTGAAATTTTAATACATTTTCTCTTTCATATATAGTGTCGCTCAACTCTTTTGCTTTATGAAACTTGTTTATTCACAATCTATTAAGTATATAAACTTAGAGGTCTTATCTCAATATTCCTTAAAAGTAATTTTCTTTGATTTTCCATATAATTAAATCAAGTTTTAGGCCTCTAATGTTTAGCACAAACGGACATATTGAATATTCAAATAACAAAATGTTAGCTAAAGTATACTAAGTATAATTTTCTAAATGTTTTTTTGCTATTTCAATACCTTTTCTCTTTAACATATAGTGTGACTCAACTCTTTTGCTTTATGGAACTTGTTTATTCACAATCTATTAACTATATAAATCTAGAAGTTTTATTTCAATGTTCCTTAAAGGCAATTTTCGTCGATTTTCCATATAAATAAACGACGTATTAGGCCTCTGATGTTTTGCACAGACGGACCTATTGAATATTCAAATAACAAAATGTTAGCAAAAGTATACTAAGCATAATTATCTAAGTGTTTTTTGCTATTGCAATAGCTTTTCTCTTTCTTATATATTGTGGCCCAACTTTTTTGCTTTATGGAAGTCTTTTATTCACAAACTCTTGAATATAAATTTCTCTTATCTCAATACTCCTTAAAGGCCACTCTTCTTCATTTACATTCCATGAAAACAAACTTGTATCAATTCAGATAATGGTTATAATAATGGGAATGTTTCATATACTCTCTTCCATTCTTTACCCACTTTGTCATATTCTGTGAATACACCGATTTGAAATTTTTCTTGCATATTCCTGAACAACATTGCTTTTAACCTCAAGATATACATATTACTATTCCAAAGAGAGAAAAGTTGGAGAAATGGAAGACATTCTTGCCTTTAGCATCTATTTCATAATAGCATTAAATTCAGAGCATCATCCCATTAAAGGAAAATGAGATATATGTAGGACATACATTATCAGACATTTCCATCTTTCTTTTTACCTCTTTTTTTCGGAAACTCGCTAAAAACGAATTGCGTTTTTAAGACATTTTATTCACAATAAATCTGAGTAGCAAGAAAATATTGAATCAATATTTTTATATTTGCAATAATTTGGCTAATTTATGCATGTAATATTGCCTCAAAAATCGCGTGTTTACATTTGGCCCATATCACACCTATATTGGCAAGAAATATTTCGCCCTTTCCTTGCCAATATGTTTTATGTAAAGCCAATCTGTTTGTAAAATTATTTTATTAAGTTCGTTGAAAATATTTCCTATGTAAAGGTAATATGTCTGTCATAGAGACATACTGGAAATGTCCAATGAAAAACCGATATTTAACCATTATTTGTATTTCAATAGAAATATTTCTGATGAATGGCATGTTTACCACACTTCCCGCTTTATGAGTACACCTGTTACCGAATAGTAATCTTTGTTTTATTTCATTCATTAATTAAAGCAAATATATCTATTCGAAAATAATGGTACTCATAAAGAAGAAATTCAGCTTAGTAATATACGGAAATAATGGCAAATTATTCGGCCCGAATATAATCGATATAACCAATATGGGTTTTGCTGCTAAGACAGTGAACTAGTTTTAATATATTTACAATGATCATAATCAGTATCATAATTTTAGGAAAAATTACCTTATATATTTTATAAATAATTCGAATTTTTTCTTTAAATATTTTGTTTCGATCTTTACTTTCTTCTACCTTTACAAGAAGAAAGCATTGAATTTGTAAAAAAAATGACTTTTCCAGTGTATTTACACATTTTAGAAGGTCCTGAACACGATTAGACTAACGCGTTCTAACTTACGAACTACTGTGTAGCATCAGATGAAATTGAATATGCAACCTTATGTGAACTGATGCTGATTAGTTTTTGGACAAAATTCCACAAGAGGGTTGCAGCAAACCGATTGTTTATTCGATTTATATGATTTTTATAGCTCCAGTTTATGCCACTGAAAAAAATGGGTTCTCAAAATTGAGTAAAAAGTACTTAATTTTAAATACGTCACATACAATAGCTCCGATCCAAATGTTCTAAAATTGAGAAACACATGTACTCATTTTTGATTCCATGATTGTGTTCAAATATGAACCGTTATGTACTTATTTTTTATCTCATGTAAGTATTGAAATACGAAATGTGATGTACTCATTGATCCCATGGACGTATTCAAATATGAACTCAATGTGCTCTCTGTTAAATATTATTCAATATTTTTTTTCTTATTTTATATAATCAGCAGCACCTTCTGTAAATATTAAATGTATGTAATATTAAATTATGTACAGTATTTTAAAATAATTTAAAAATGCTTGAAAACAATGCCCTTGGTCATAAAAACATGAAGTAAAACAAGATACCAAATTGTATGTAAAAACATGGACTAAAAGACATGTAATAAAACACTTTCAAAATTAAAATTAGTTAAATGAAAAGAAAATATATTTTTCTTGTCAAGGGGGCTTTGCCCCGAACCTCCCTCCCCCCGTTCATTAGAGATTAAAGTAAAATATAGTGACATTTATTTCTGCTCAAAAGTATTAACAAGAAACATTTAATTAATTATTTATTTAGGAATAATAGCAAAATTATTATCAAGATACCCAAATCAAATATTTTTATGACAAGAGCATTGTTTTCCAGCACTCTTAAATTATTTTAAAATGTTGTGCATAATTTAATATTTACATTAATTTAATATTTACAGAAGGTACAGCTAATTACAAAAAAAAATAGAAAAAATGTATTGAATATTTAACAGCGAGCACTTACTTTTAAAGTTGTCGGAGAAATCTGAATCTAATTCTCTTTTCACAAATATGCATGTCACTCAGCGGACAGACCGGATCGACTGCCTATGAATAATATATAACGAAGCACTCATAACAACAATACAATGTAACCTTACGCATTATAATGGAGGCACAAGACATAGTTCCTGCCGAGGAATAAAATTGTAACATTACTCCCTTATTCTCAGGTTTATATTGCATTGTTTTCCTATTAATGAACATATTTCATGCCACCATGAATGAAATAAATCAATAAAAAGTGCAAAATTATCGTTTTGTTTGAGTTTGATAACATGTGATGTTTCAAAATTGAGAAAGAATATCCTCATTTTTTATCCAAACATACTCAATTCGATATGAGTACATCGATTTACTCATTTTTGAGTACTTCATATTAAAGTGTGTGTGCAAAGTTAAACAAACATCAAATTTAGAATCCTCTTAATAGGAATAGATTGCCATTCAATTTCCGTTGAGGTCATCTTAGAAATAGTGCCAAAATACAATGATATGTTTGAAATTTGTGATGCTTACATCACTAGTTCAAATGCACAGAATCGAACAAAACTTCATGCTAAGCATTCTGAATATAGAAATACATTGTCGTTCAAGTTTGGTTTCAAACATCTAAGAAGGGGTGCGAAATTCAATGATTTGTTCGAAAAATGCAACGCTGATTTCTCCAGTTTAAATCCACACAGTTGAACGCACCTTTAACTTTATAATTCCAACTTAATTTTGGTTATTTAAATCATTTAATTGATTTGATTTATATAGAAGACCGTTTTCTGATGGCCACAACATACTTGTTTGCATCGCTCATGAAAATGTTTTCTTTATATTTCGTAGTAGCACAATTTTTGTTTCGCAAATATTCCGGCGGAACTGTTTTGCTTTTTGGAAGTCTTTTGTTTGCAATCTATTGATTAGAAAACTTTCTCTCTTATCTCAATAATACAGAACTGCAAGCATTCTTCAGTTTTCCATGAATTTGAAAAAAGCCTGAGTCCATTTTGAAGATGCTTATAATAATGGGGATGTTTTACATACTTATTTTTGTTCCTTGCAAAGAATTTAACATTTCGGCATTTCCTCTAATACATCGGTTTCAAATATTTCTTGAACTGTCCTAAAAAAGCATTGCTTTTTCACTTCAAGATATACATATTATTATGCAGAAGTAAGTACAGATAGAGAAATTTTTTTGTGCCTCGAGCAGCTGTTTCCTAAAAGCATTATAATCGAAGAAGTCCATTAAAAGGAAATAAGAAATATGTCGACTATAAATCATAAGACAATTTGAACTGTTTTAAAAAAAAATTTCGGAAAATTCGGGATAGGCCAATTGCGTTTTATAAAAGCTTTATTGACAATATATCCTAGTATCAAAACAATATTAAGCAATGTCATTGCTGCAAATTTTTACGCTTTTTTATTACCACTACTTTCGAATAGTAGCTTTCATTTGTTGCGATTAAATAAGGCAAAAATTACTATTAATAAATAGTAATAAAACATTTGGCTTAAAAATTAGCAGCTTGCAGTATTATTTGTATTTGCTATAACTTCGTTCATTTTCATGAATAATTACCTCAACATTGATGTATCTACATTTTGCCGCTATTGCAGCAAAAGTGAGAAGAAATATTTCATACTTTCCTTGTTAATATATCTAATGGGAAGCCAACTGTTCAGCACAATTGGTGTTTCAAAGTAAAACTTTCTATGTAAATCCACGTATCTGTAAATCCACTATTATTTTATTGGAAATATGTCCAATGACAAACCGATATTTATGAATTATTGGTATTTTATTCGAAATATTTCCAATGAATGAAATACTGGCGGAATGTTTGTCCGAATATAACTAATGTAAATAAAAATAAAAATATATAGAAAAATCTATATAATACGAACGTCAAATTCACCCAATAAAATATTTATAAAGCACAATGTAAACACATTGATAAGTTACGTTACTATCGAGGTGCAATAAATCAAAATACAGCTTCAAAACATTAAAACTGTAAGATGTTAAAATTTCATGAGCTTTCGGCTAAACATTAGCCTTCCTCAGATGAACAACAAGCAGTCGAGGAGACGCTGCTCCGAAATGGCGCGTTTTGGACAGGCTAGGAATGGGCGAAACCAAACAGACGTGAAATGAAGGGGGTGACTGAAGTCCGGATGATACCATTACCAGCTGGGGTGGATCATGAAATGAAGGGGGTGACTGAAGTCCGGATGATACCATTACCAGCTGGGGTGGATCAGCATACAGCTGATATGAAAAAAGGTAAATTATCCACTGCTTTATCCAGATTAAATCAGGCCAAAGATATTGATGTATTTTTCAGTAAAGCTAAAATAATTTCACGAGGTTCACAGTATAATAGTTGCATAATCAGAGAGTCCCTAGAGATTTTGAAAAGAGGTGATAATGCATGTAATGATGTAGTATCTTATCAGATCCCTCGTTTATGGTACAATATACTAGATATCACTGGGGTTTTCGGTTTCTCTTGATCCACCCCAGCTGGTAATGGTATCATCCGGACTTCAGTCACCCCCTTCATTTCACGTCTGTTTGGTTTCGCCCATTCCTAGCCTGTCCAAAACGCGCCATTTCGGAGCAGCGTCTCCTCGACTGCTTGTTGTTCATCTGAGGAAGGCTAATGTTTAGCCGAAAGCTCATGAAATTTTAACATCTTACAGTTTTAATGTTTTGAAGCTGTATTTTGATTTATTGCACCTCGATAGTAACGTAACTTATCAATGTGTTTACATTGTGCTTTATAAATAACTAATGTAGCCTATATGAATTTTGCTACTAAGATGGTATACGAGTTCTTATACATTCTTTTATTTAACTCAACATGGTTTTTGTATGTAAAAATAGAGTTTTGTAATAGATTTTGTATAAAGAACCAACCAGAGGTGTAAAACTACGCTTTGAGAAATACTTTCTTCAAATCATGGAAATTTTACAAGCAGCAGTGCTGCCGCTATATTTCCGTTATTTGAAGATTGTCCGTTTCTTTTTCCTCCATTTACAGGAAGTAAAATATACGTCAATTGCAGAATGAAAGTGAAGATACAAAAAACGTTACTGGTTTGGTGCTGCCATCTAGGAACTCTCACCAAAGTACTTATTTTATTAATTTCAAGAACATGTCGCCGACCTTGGATTTGAACCTGAGACCTAACCGTTATGCGTCTCGTATGTTTAATATTGCACTATCAGATATTTGGCAAAGGAGGAGTTTGAAAAAAAATATACCGTGCTTTCTTGAAATGGATATGGTTTGATAAACTTATGTTTAGAAAACTGTGAATGTTGAAGCTAATTTCGGGAAGATTTCACCGATATAAGATGGTGATTGGGGTGTTAACACTTTAGTATTAATAGAGGATAAAAATATGAATTATATATTTTTTTAATTGAATTGTTAGTTGTAAAATACGAATATTATAGTTTTAATTAAATTCGAGGAGAAATGTTTGCTTTTTTGAGTAAAAACGATTTTTCCCATACATTTTCATTGTAACAAATATATATTTTTTAAAAGTGTTCATTTGGAATATATATGAAACGCGAATATTTTTTTTAATATTAAAAAATAAATTCTGAATACGTTTAAATGAATGAGAAATTAATTGTTACTTTTTTTTAAATTCGAAAACATTTTTTTGTTTGTTTGTTTTGTCGGTTTCAAGTAAATAAGAAATCTTAATTTAAATAAATATATATATATATTTAAATGAATTCTAAGTTTAGTATTGATAGAGCCAAAACGCATGCGCGCAGGGAATAAACGAAATTTCCCCCTCTTTTTCAGACTTTTGTGAAGAATTTGCAATAAAAAAAAACAAAAAAAAACATGTTTCTAGGAGAGCGGAAATTATTTGTTAAAAAATGAGAAATAATTATTGTATAAAGACGGGGTTTTCTGACAGTGTACTTTTTTATTATAGCGAGCTACAACTATAACTACTTTATCGAAAATGTAGTTAACTACAACTACAACTACTTGTTTCAAAAATTAGACACTATAAACTACTTTTCAAAAGGTAATCGCGACTCCGCTACTTTCAGATTTTGTCAAAGGATTCAATTTATACTCGATTTTGAAGACATGGATTAAATAATGCAGTGACCCCTCATTACATCGCGTCTGAGATACAATTAAATAAGTGCGATATAACCGAGAGCATTAAAAATTACGTACATAAAGATAACATACAAGGAAATGTTTTGTATTTTTTTCCAAAATGTTAGTTTATACGCATACATTTACAAATTTCTTAGCAAAATTAAGAGAGATATATGCACAAGACAACCAATATTTAAATACAGTTACTTAAAAAAGTCTCGAGTTACTCCACTTGACTTTCCGAACACTTAACACAATTCCATGTGTTCAAATAATAGTAATATAACAATAAATAAAAACATAGATGATAATTTATAAACTAAAAAATATGTGTAAATATTACGATCATGGGAAACAGATTTAACAAGGAGAATTTTTTTTATAATTTTTATAAAAATAAATTCTTAAAATAAATTATAATAATTAGTTCAGATGTTCGTAATTAGGTCCAAAATTAGTGATTTTATGCAAAAAAGTAGTGTCGCTAAAAGTTTATACAATCATGTGAAACCTTGATTTTTTTTCATTTCCCATTTCTATTTTACTGCTCAAATCAGACTGAAGTGCCACTTTTGCCTTGTGGGCTGAAACATGAGCAGGAGTTTCATATTAAATCTATTTTCCCTGGTCTAATCTGTGCCACATTAAGTCATCTAGAAATCCTCACTGTAAAAAAAGACAAATGTTTCTTAAACTAATGAAATATAATTTAACGACGAATGAAAATATACAATAACCACTTCCGAGTTACCCAAGATTAAGAAAAGAGTTCTTTATCTTTCGAAAACCCAAAAATAAGTATATTTTCAGAACCAAAATCTATAAAACAAAGTTTCTTTTGCTGTCACGGATTTTGGGACAAGTTTCCGGATAGTTTTTATAGTAATATTAATCAGTTTTCTTAACCGAAAGTACAGTTCTTTAAGTAACTCACATTACGACAAAAGAGATTAAAAAAGAAATGGTTCAATTCAATTGAGAATAATTTTGTCAGAAATATTTCTGCTTTTATACTTGGACTTTATAATGTTGAGGTTTGATCAACATTTATGTATCGTTTTTTAGGCATAATAATATTTTACCATTCCAATATTTTTCTTTTAAATCATAACTTGAGTGGGAAATCGAATATGTTTCAATATCTGAGGACATTTGTTTCTAAAAATTGCTGCATTCTACGTCGACCTGCTATGCCTATTTGGTGAAAGCTAGCAATTGGTCTAAATAACATGTACTTCAAGATTTGTTGGCCTCGTGAAATTTTTGCAATCTCTAAATACATTCATTTAATTATGCCTTATAAAAAAAATCCTGTCTTCAGTGCTATCAGTATTCTCCTCTAATTTGTACTGAAAAATCCTGTTAAATTGATACAGATTTTCTCTGTATGAAACAGAATTTCTTCATGTTACAGCTGGATAAACCTTTTAAATTGAAACAAAATTTCTCTATCTCGTAGAAAAGGCAATCCTGTTCAACAGATACAGAATTATTCTGTGTAAAACAAAATTTTTCTGTGTGACCAGGGCTTTACGAATTTGATAAAAACTGGTAGCCAGCAGCAAATTCTAATCGTCAGTAAAAATATTTACCCTCGCCTTTCCCTTTCCTCCGCTGTGATCGAGTTTCAAAAAGCACAAAAGCTTTTTTAAGAATTGAGAAAAAAATAGCAAGCATAGCTTATACTTATTAGTTATATAGTTTAGAATAGTACACAATTTAGAAAGATAAAAAGGAGTTTCGTATTGAAATTTATCAAAATGATATATATCTCCGGAAAAAAAAAATACTGTAAAGGCTAAATTAACTGCCATGTTCGGAAAATGCTTATTGCCGAATGCTTCAAATGTTCGGGTAGTTGAGTGCTACAAAAAATTTATCTGATGTACATTTTTTCGAATTGTATCCAATTTTAGGTGCCACAAAGGCTGGATTAACTCTATTTCTTACTTTTTTATTGAATCCTGCCACCCCCACCCCCCACATTCTAATTACATGACATGATAGCTGGGAATAACGGAAAAGAATGGCTTTTTCTGTGCATCAGATGGAAAATGCCTTTTAAACTTGTAAATTCCATTAAAAGTACGAAAAAAGAGGAATATCACTGTTTGCCGCGGGGGGTAGTAAGGGTGGGTAGGGGTGAAAAAAATATGCTGTTTGTGCTTATTTCTTAGTTTAATGTTTGTACAAAGTTATTCTCAAACCAAAAAAAAAAAAAAGACACCTAGCCAGATTAAATGCTTTGGTCGCCAGTAGCGACGTGGTGACCGCATTTGTCAAGCCCTGTGTGACATTACACTATAAACAAATTCTTTCCACGAGGTGACTTTCCTTTATATTTTAGAGAATTGCGGGTGTAAATGGAATAATTAACACAAAGCTTTTTGTACGAGATCACTTTAATTTTCTTTTACAGTATCTCTGGTATTTGCGAATTTGTTTGTCAGTCAAAATCGAAGGATCTTATGACTTTTTCTTCTTTTATCATTTTCCGCTAGAGGGTGAAAAGGATATCTATACTGTTAACAGAGAAAATCTGTAGTTTACATGGAATTGAGGTATTCTGTTAAAAATACTGCAGAAAAACTATTAAAACAACAGGCATTTTTTAACAGTGTGGCTATCTTGTATATTATACTCTTGTGTATGATATTTTTTTTTTATTACACAAAAATTGAGGCGGAACTGTTTTGTTTTCTTGGAATGTTCCATTCGCAAACTATTGATTCTGCTGTCTTATCTCAATATTTCAGAACTGCATTCTTCTTTCAGTTTTTCATTCCGTTTACAGAAAAGCAAAATTTATTTGGATAATGCATGTGAAAATAGAGTTGTTTCAAAGGCCTTTTCTTTTCTTGACAAGGATGCTAATGCTTTGGTATCCACCGTGAATGTATCTATTTCAAATATATGTGCAATATATTCCAAGAATAGTTTTTTCTTAAAGATGCACTACAATAGTTTTTCCGAAATAAGAAATGAGAGAAGAATGGAAGAAACTTTTTTTTTATTTAACTGTAAGATGCTATGTCACAATAACATTACTTGCAAAGCATTCTGTTAAAAGAAAATATGAAATATGTAGAACATTAGTCATTCGTATATTGTAGCCTATTTGTCAGTTCTTTCAAATTCAAAATTCGATAGAAAAAAAATGCTATTTTTTATCATTTAATTATATTCCATATCTTGAAATAAAATTTTCTGGGCTTATCAAAGTTTCGGCTGATATCGGTAATTTTTCAAATACCCCTTTCCGTTCTTTACATGGAATATATTGCTTTCTTTTTCTACTTGCTTTCTACTGACTATTCCAAATACTTGTGTAATATTTTAAAAGAATATTTTTTTTATAAAATGCACTAATTTTTTTTAAAACTGAAATAAGAAAGGAAAGGAATGTTATCTTTAAAGCTTATGCTAGTATTTTTTAAACAAATCGGGAATTATAGTTTGGAAAAGCTTCCTTATAAAACCGTTGCGCGTATATTATTATTATTATTATTATTATTATTATTATTATTATTATTATTATTATTATTATCATTATTATTATTATTATTATCATTATTATTATTATTATTATTATTATTATTATTATTATTATTATTATTATTATCATTATTATTATTATTATTATCATTATTATTATTATTATTATTATTATTATTATTATTATTATTATTATTATTAATTATTTGCTTTTCTGAAGCCCATATTTAACCTTATTGATTATAAAATGCCTATCTTATCTCATTCTTCCAGAAAATCTACTATCATCTGTGTTCGTTCAATTAAATAAACCTACATGTATTTAGATAATATATTTATTATAAAGGACAGACGTGTCCGTGCGTAACGCTGACGTCATTTTGCGAATGGCAACACTTGACATTGAAATTTCAGTTTTGCGATTTTTGCTACTGCAATTTTTTTAATTTCTAAATATCGCATATTTTCGATTTTTAAACTTTCGAATGCAATTTATTTGAAAATTCTATTTTAATTGACTCATTTATTATGGCGTTTTAAATAATTTTCAAGCATATTTCTTGAGATTGGCAACACCTGGCAATTCCATTTCGGTTTTGCAACTACCGCTAATGCAATTTTTTAAACTTCAAAACATAGCACATTTTCAAATTTTAGAGCGTCTTATAGGTAAAAAAAAGTATATTCAAATGCAATTTGTTTGAAATTTGTATCGTAATTTACTCATTTATTGTGGTTTTTAAAATAATTTTCAAGCATGACTTTTTAAAATCTAACCCCATCGTGTGCAGGTTTTATTACGAAAAAACAATAACCCGTTTGCACGTAAAGCAATAGTTCAGCCTTGATCTCCGGCTAATTCTCCACAATGAAATAAAAACTTCATCAATAAATAAATAAATAAATAAAATAAAATAAAATAAAACAGAAATTTAACATATATGCAATCGAACAATTTCAATTTTTACACCACAAAGTAGTGGAAAAAATGTACTTTTAAATATAATTTGTTTGGAAACTGTATCTTAGTTTATTGGGTTTTTAAAATAATTTTCAAGCATAAATTACTTTTAAATCTTTTCTCTATCGTGTGCAGCCCGATTATGAAAGAGTAATCCGTTTCCACTTTAAACAATATAAATTGTTCAGCATTTGTTTCCGGCTAATATTCCAGAAAGAAATTTAAACTTCACTGTTAAAAATTTGCAGCAAACTGTCCAGTCATTTGAACGTTTTCGAAGAAAACGGTTACATAACCGTAATTTAACTATGTCTTGACCATAAAATGATCAATAATACGGTCAGAATATAGTTAAATTACGATTATGTAACCGTTTTCTACAAAAACGGTCAAATGACTGGACAGTTTGCTGCAAATTTTGAACAGTGTTCATGAATAAATAAATAAACAAAAATTAATGTAATATTTGCTGAAACACAAATTTTACAGACATGTAATCGAACTATGAGCTTAAACAGTTGAAAATATTAAAATAAAAAATGCAGCCGTAAGAAGCGAAGCCTTTGGCGTTTTCTTTGGCTATCAACTCCTGGCATGCGGCTAATGCGAAAGTATCGCTTCTAATAAATTTCAAAACTTTATTTGAATACATTATGATTTTTAATAGAAAAATGATTTTTGGTGTTGTTCAATCTAAAAATACATATTAAATGCAAAAAAGTCTATAGTAGAGTTAGACAAAAATGCTTTTCACCTATGCTCTGTAACCCAGGAAGCCCGGGTTCGATTCCCTAGTTTATGATAATGCACATGTTTTATAGTCTCTTTTTTTACTTACCCATCATACGTAGTATAGGGTAAGTCTTGTAATCGTTTTGAAAATCGAAAAATTTTTTTTGACGGATTTACACGTTTCAGACACTGGAGATTCCGAAAAACATATTTTTAGAAAAAAAATTTTGCCGTCCGTCTGTGTGTCTGTGTGTGTGTCTGTGTGTGTGTCTGTGTGTGTGTCTGTGTGTCTGTAAACGCTCTATCTCCCGAAAAAATTGAGATAGAGACTTGCAATTTGGTATGTACTTAGTATGTAATAATGGGAAGAAGCCTATTTCATTTCAATAACCTCGATTAACCGGAACAATTTTTTTCGGACTCTCGAAATATTCGTTCTGATGGAAGGTATATAAAAATTTTCGAAATTGTTTAATTTAAGAAATGAATATAAAAGACAATAAAAAAACATAAATTTTGAATAAAGCATGAAGTCGATCGGATAATTAGTTGCCGAGATATTTGGAATCCTATTTTCCACACTCTTCGATTTTTCATGACCCTGTATTTCATCCAAATTTCACTTCAAAGATATATTTTAATTGGAAATTTGACGCTTAATCAGATGCAATAAACCGCTAGTTAATAGGATTGTTATTTTTGGAGTTATAAGGAAAAACCTCTTTCAAGCAATTCAGTAATCGAGCCTTTAAAGTTTGTGACGTCATCAAGCCACGATTTTATTTGAATTGCAATGCATTTTATAAGTAGTTTACACATTTTTATTTTAATATTTTACATTATGCATATCCATGATGGGTAAGTATTACGGTGGCCCCCAATGACTAGTCTTATAATAGCTTTCATTTTACTTTTATGTGTATTTAAAGTTCTTCTCTAGGTGTGATACAACAGTTTTGTCGAAATAAGAAGTAAATGAAATAATTTTATTCATGTCTAAAACATATGCTAGTAAAAGTTTCGTCTCGATAAAAATATCGATAAAAACAAATAGCTATTTTTAATAATTTGATTACATTATATATCCACCGATAACATTTTCTGGGTTTACCGAAATTTCGGCTGATATCGCCAACTTCAGACTCTGGTGGTAATATTTTTAAAGAATATTTTTTTCTAAGATGAACTACGATTGTTTTGCGGAAAAAGAAAAGAAAGATATACATATTATATATATCTAAATCGTATGCTAGTATTTTTTAAAGCGAAGCGGAGATATGCTTAAAAAATATAAGCATCATTATAAGATCGTTGGGCGCATATTATTATTATTATTATTATTATTATTATTATTATTATTTCTGTTCTAAATTTTTTATTGAGTCCAAATTTATTATAAAATCCCTATCTTAGCTATTTTTTCCAGGGAAATCTATCTATCTTCTGTTTTTCGTTCGATTATACAAACCTACATCTATTTGTATGATTCTTATGGTAATGGATATGTTTATATTCTCTTTTTGTTTCTTATACACTGGTTAAAATTTGCAGCAAACTGTCCGGTCATTTGACCGTTTTTATAGAAAATGGTTACATAACTGTAATTTAACTCTATTCTGACCGTATTATTGCTCATTTTATGGTCATAATACAGTTAAATTACTGTTATGTAACTGTTGTTTTCTACAAAAACGGTCAAATGACTGGACAGTTTGCTGCAAAATTTTAACAGTGTAAATACTTTCATTTTACTTTTAAGTGCATTAATCGTTCTTTTTTAGGTGCGTTCGTAATTATATAAATACGTAGCACCTATAGTCGACATCTGGTCCGTCCGTCTATTCGCATATAACAGCGCAAAAACTATACAACCGAATGGTTTGAAATTTAATATATATAGTCGTTGCAAAATTTTGTCGAGTCATTTAAAATTTTATGAAAATCGAATCAAAACTTAAAAAGATATTAATAAAAATATATATTAAAAAATTGGAATTTTTTTAAAAATCGGTATTTCCCTTTTATAGCAGCTTCCGAATATTAATCGTCAAGTGACCGAGATGCTACCTGACATGCATGACGTTATAGTCATATAAGACGTATAGGACATTTTATTAGCTCTATGACCAAGTTCTAATCACATTCTTGATTCTATTAAATCCTATCATACGTAATTAATTCTATGATATCCCATGATAGGTAATGATTTTAGGTTACCATGGTGATTACGCCGTATTTAAGATGGAGTCATATTTTTTCCGTATTACTGAATTTAAAAGCCGAATTTGAATACTAAAATTGTTTAATTATAGCAATCGTATAATCTACCGACAGTTCTTTGGATATGTTTCCGGAGAAATAGCTATTAAATGGAAAAATGGTCTAAATATGGATTTCAAGTTATGAAATTTTCTTTCAGTAAATGTCAACAAAAGATGAAATGTTGCCAACTTAAAATGTACTTATTTTATTACGGAAATTAATCATATCAAAATAACAGGCGATAAAATCCTTTTCACTTAAATAGTAACAGTACGAGCGCACCTCATTTGTCACGTTTGACGTACAATTTCTAACTTGTCTAAGATGTACTACAACAGTCGTTTTTGTTTGGATAACGAATGCAGCTGTGTTAATTTTGATGAGGCAAAAATCATTATTCCGTGTAATAACCCATTTGAAAGCATGAACAAAGAATCAATCGAAATCATTGCACGTGAACATAATGCCTGCAAAGATAATTTATCTTATAAAATCCCAAAACATCTGGCATATCATTTTTAAAAAGTCTTATTTTTTATCTCCTTGCAATTTTTCAAAATTTCCCTTCTCTTAATAGGAACTTGTTCGAACATAGTCCGTTTTCCTGGTTACAGATGGTGACACTTGATGATCTCCAATCGAATTTTCGATTTATCTATAAATTTTTTTCGTTTTAAGTTTTATGGTGTACTCACTGGATGGCACCGCTGCATATTTCAAATCTTGTAATTGTTCAATAGCTTAACATATTGTCTATCATGCAACGCTTTCGTTTCTGGAATTTTAGATCATTTTAACATCATATTGTGTATTGAGGACGACTGCAGAAGCAGTTCGAAACGTAGATTTTATGTTTTTACCATCATATTTATTTATACAAGTGCATATAAAGGTTCTTGTTTTGTGTACTATTCAGCCGTTTTATGTGTTTCTATGAATACATTCTTAATATTCCATGGTGCAACTGTCTAACATGTGTTAACTTCTTTTGTTTGCATATAAATGCTTTTATTTTGATTTTATGTGTATTAATAGTCCTTCCTCTAGTCCTCTAGATGCTCTACAACATTTTTGCCCCAATAAAAAATAAATATAAGAATGTATTCATGTCTAAAACATACATTAGTTTCTTTAAAAGCTAATTGAGGATTGGGGCCTCCGTGGCCGAGTGGTTAAGACACCATTCCGTTAATCCCTTGAGAGCATAGGAGTAAGGCTAAGGTGGCGTGTTCGACTCCCGTCAGCTCCATTTCACACACTTTGTGGAGCCTCTGGTTGTAATTCTCTCTGGTGTTGTAAATTTCTTTGTGGCTATCTCGTCTTTGTATATTAACGATGACTTATAAGAGGGCACGTGATGTCAGGCACACAAGTCAGATGTATGTTCTCAATAAAACAAATAAATAAGTAATTGAGGATTCAAATTTGGAAAATGTTCCTTATAAAATCACTTCGCAGGTGTTTTTTTCCTCACCATATTGATTAGAAAAATACTAACTTATCTCATTATACCAGAAAAGCTATTTCTTTTCTGTTTTATAATTAGTTAAAAAACACCTATTGTTATGATAATGGATATGATAATGATAATGGATAGGTTTCAAACATTATTTTCCTTTCTTTTACCATAAATGTAATGCTTTGGTTATTCCTACATCAAATATTTCTTGAATATTCCAAAAAAACATTTCTTAACGCTTATAACAAATACTGCGCCGAAATAAAAATGTTGGAGAATTAGAACAAAAAGCTTTTTCAACTTAAGCGGGTATTTCATATTTCTTGCGAAGCACTCTGGAGAAAAAAAATTCAGAACTACAACCATTTGAAAATTGCAGTATTTTTTTAGTTCTTTTAAAAATTTAATAGAAGCAATGAAGCAAATTGCCATTTTTAAGAATTTTATTGTATCCCTTATATCTCGAGGTAGTCAGTAGAGATAATTCGTGCTGAAAAATTGTTTTGCTTAAAACTCCATGTCTTCAACTGTTTACATAAACTATTAAATTAAATTATTAAAAAAATATTTCTGATTAGTGAGCATAAAATGTGTTAAATATAATCTTTAATTTTCTTTCTTCTCAGACCTTTAATCTTTCACAAAGATTATAGAGGAACAAATATTGTACTTGTTTTCTTGAACTCTTTTATTCACAAATATATTGATTCAGAATACCTTTGTCCAAATTTTATCTGCATCTTACTTCAGTTGTACATTCAATTAAGCAAAACGTTTTCATTTGGATTATGTTTTTTGACATTTTTCAGCACAGTTGAACAATATTATGATTTCTGCTTGTCTGGACGTCTATTTGGCCGTCTGTCTGTCCGTGCTCTAACTGGAATAAAAATACTCGGATTGCCATGTAATTGATATATGTTACTTAGGTATACTATGGCATGTTTGGAATTGAAAATGAAGTATGTAGCATCTTATATATTGTTTACAGAGATACTCAAAAGAATTCCCTTACATTATGGTCAACGGAGAAAAATGTATTTCAATGAAGTTACATTATTTCAAACATTTTGAAACTGATACACATCCGTGAGACGCTGCTTACTGTAGAATATCGTGTGCATAGCATTTATCGTTCTTACAGGGAACTCAAATAATTTGATTACAGTACTGTCTATGAACGATAATTGCTACAAGTGCGTGTGCAGCTGTGGTATGCGTTTTTAAATTTAACTAATTTTTCTCATGTTATTTGGTGTATTTAAATTACACAGATAATATACGGGGTTGCACAAAAGAATTCGAGTAGTGAAGGAAATTGCTGAAGGGAAGTTTTCAACTGTGTTATGCGTTTTCTAAATGTAATAACTTTAGCCTACTATGTAGTATACATAAAAATCTATCGGTCATTTACAGGGCTTCACAAAGGAAATCAAAATCTTTTCCGACTATTGATGGTTATTGCTGAAATAGAGCTCTCAAATGTGTTATGTGCTTTCCAAATGGTTTAATTAGATATCATTTTTCATCTTGTTAAGCGGTGAAACTTTGCTACAGTATTTTGAATGTGTTGGACAGTGTTTCATAATCTACGACTGACGCATATTTTATCTTCTTGTTTATTACAGTTTTACTTCAGGATGCAAAATGTTCGAGGTACAAATACAGGATATTTCAGTACTGAAATTAAGAACTTGATGAGATGATGCAGCACAGTGCGACAAACAGTTTTTGTAAAGAAACTCGAATCTTACATCTGATCGGATACCCTTATTTTAGCCGAAAAGGACACGACGAGTCGGGTCGTGTTGACGCTAATTTTTTTCGTTGCAGATCGGGTTGACTTTATATGTTCTAGGTTGTGTTTTGAAGCTGCCGGATTGAATTCGGTTTAACAGGATTTTTCAAAGTCCTGAATTCTTTTTCAAACGAAAAACTATATATTTGAATATTAATGAGTGTATATGTGTTCATTTTTATACAAAAAAGATGAAATCGATATTAGAGATATAATTGTCAATTACTTTTCCGTAATTGTACTAAAATATGGATTAAATTCTTTCACTTCGGATCCGGATCGAGTTCGGGTTTGTGATATTTCGAGTTCAGGTCGGTTTCGTATTGAAGTGCGTCAAGTTTCGCGTCCACGGATTTCTTTTTTTGTTGTGTGTGTGGGTGGGTTTGGTTTGTGTGTGGGGTTGACTTTAAGCAGGAACTGCGAGTTCGTGTCAGGTGCAACATAAACCGTACAGGACTCTGATAGGAACCAGCGGCGCAATCCGTTTACACAATAAAAACTACGGGGCGTATCACATCAATACAAATCCATATATGTTTGTATAGCTTTAACATTGTTAAAGCTATTTTAATGAATTTTGCAACAAACTTACTTTGATTTGTGCGGAGAGTAATTATAAAACGAGAAAAGTTGGAAGCGGCCCCCATCCACATCCAGATAGCACAAAAATAGACGCATAAAATTTTGGTCTGTAGTTGGCATTAGATACGGCATCACTGGCCAAATTACTGTGCACTTCTAGCCCTTTTTACGATGTCATCACATTCCAAACTATACTATGTATTTTGAAGATTACTTAATTAAATAAATATACATATTCAGTGTGGTGGACGCCCAAATTACTTTACACAATTTAATTCACATCACAACACACGTACTCACACATAACACATTACACATAACATAACTACATCTACATACTATGGGTACTGCAGTGAAACAATGACATCTGAACGATAGGTGTCAGTACTGACTGGAGAGACTTATTTTTGTGGTGCAGCCATCTAGAGTTTATTATTAAAAGTAAAACACCATACAAACAAAGCAATGAAAATATTTTGAAAATTTAACTTCTTATTTAAACTTCTTATTTAAAATTGTTTGTTGGTGGTACTTGCGCTGTACCATCCCTTGAAAGTTTAGGTATTCAAATACCATGTATGTATATAGCAGAATTATGTCTTTCATAAAGTAACACAAAACAGTATTTTTTTAAAGATCAATAATTTGTAAGTTTAACACAACGTATGTTTACGTGTATAATGCAAATGAAATTTTGTAACGAAAAGAGGAATTAATTGCGTTAGATGAGTTAAAAGTAATCCTCTTCTGTTCCGTTATAATCAAGAATTTTCAATTTTACAAATCCTGTCTCTAAAACTTTCTGCTTTCCTGAAGTATTTTATTCACAAAGTATTGATTAGAATACCTCCGTTTTCATCTCAATGTACTAGAAACGCATCTTCCTTTGGTTTTTTCTCCAGGTAAACAAACCTGCATCAACTTTGATTACGCTTACGATAATAGAGTTGTTTCAAATATCCTTTTCTCTTGTCAAAACAAAACAATGAAAATATTTTGAAAATTTCGGTAAATTATCTTCACTATTGTTAAAGCTGAGAACAAAAAATCCGGGTAAGTTTTGGAGTATTCCTGACTAAATAAATGCAATGAGACCATTACTTCTTATTTATAATTGTTTGTCGGTGGTACTTGTGTTCTACCACCCCATGAAATTTTAATGTTTAGGTATTAAAATACCATGTATGTATATAGCATTGTCAAGCATTATGTCTTTCATAAAGTAACACAAAGCATTTTTTTAAAGATAAATAAATTGTAAGTGTAAAACAATGTAAGTTTACGTGTATAATGTAAATGAAATTTCGTAACGAAATGAGGAATTCATTGCGTTAGATGAGTTAAAAGTAATCCTCTTCTGTTCCTTTATAATCAAGAATTTTCTATTTTACAAATCTTGTCTCTAAAACTTTCTGCTTTCCTGAAGACTTTTATTAACAAAGTATTGATTAGAATACCTTCGATTTCATGTCAATGTACTAGAAAACCCATCTTCCTTTGGTTTTCTCTCCAGGTAAACAAACCTGCATCAACTTTGATTACGCTTACGATAATAGAGTTGTTTCAAATATCCTTTTCTCTTATCAAAACAAAACAATGAAAATATTTTGAAACTTTCGGTAAATTATCTTCACTATTGTTAAAGCTGAGAACAAAAATCCGGGTAAGTTTTGGAGTATTCCTGACTAAATCAATGCAATAAGAACATTACTTCTTATTTAAAATTGTTTGTTGGCGGTACTTGTCTTCTACTACCCCATGAAATTTTAATCTTTAGGTATTCAAATACCATGTATGTATATAGCATTGTCAAGCATTATGTCTTTCATAAAGTAACACGAAGCATTTTTTTAAAGATAAATAAATTGTAAGTGTAAAACAATGTAAGTTTACGTGTATAATGTAAATGAAATTTTGTAATGAAATGAGGAATTAATTGCGTAAGATGAGTTAAAAGTAATCCTCTTTTGTTCCTTTATAATCGAGAATTTTCTATTTTACAAATCCTGTATCTAAGACTTTCTGCTTTCCTGAAGTATTTTATTCACAAAGTATTGATTAGAGAACCTCCATTTTCATCTCAAAGTACTAGAAAACGCATCTTCCTTTGATTTTCTCTCCAGGTAAACAAACCTGCATCAACTTTGATAATGCTTACGATAATAGAGTTGTTTCAAATATCATTTTCTCTTATTCTACAAAGATTTTGATACTTTGTGTATCTCTGAAATACATTGACTTCAAATACTTATGGAATATTTTTAAAGAGTATTATCCTTTCCCCAAGTTGTATTACAATATTTTCGGAGAAATACGAAATGTCATATAAATAAAAATACTGTATTAGCCTTAAGCGATTGTATCACAATAATATTATCTACAACGTATATAGTAGTAGAAACAATAAGACATTTTACATATTAATAATTAAAATTTTCGATTTTTATACATTTTTGTAAAATAAAGAAATGTAAAAAATAAATAAATAAATAAAAGAATTTTTTACAATCTCAACTAGAGAACAGATAAAATTTTGAATAATTAATTGTTCTACGTGTCTCTTTCTTTAAATCCGCTCCCATTTATTTATAAATACATGCAGTAATTCTCATCAACATATGTGAATTTTAAGTACTTACGTATTATCCGTGCCAGGATATTGATCGCCAGAAATGGTTGACTAGTACCAATCTTGTTTGTCGTTGCCAATCATGTTTTCAAATGCAGTAATTTAACATTATTAAATAACATTGTTAAAAATGGTAATTAATATAAAATAAATAAAATGTAATATATGTTAATTAAATGTATAACATTGTTAAAAATAGTAAATAACATTATTTTAGTAAAATTAATGAATGGTAAATAGCATAGTAAATAATAAAGAATAGTATTATAGATTATTCCCAGGCATGTACCATGCAGCAAGAAAACAAAATATAAGGGTTACTATAATTAGTAATATTGGCTCCATGCCTGGCGCAGTTGGCTTAAAACTGGCACGGCTAATACGTAACTACCGAATTTTATCCAAATTTATAGCAAAAATACATTATATTGTAAATAACATTTTACAAAGCATTTTTCCGTTTCAATTGAATTTTCAGACTTCTGAAACACAAATGTAAATTTTGAGGCTTTACATATTCTACATGTTTCTTCTTTTAAATCTTCTTCCATTTATTCACATATACATAAAGTATTTGTTATAAAAAGGTAACTTTTTTACACTCTTATAAAAATAATTTGCTATAATGTAAATGAAATTTTACAAAAGATCATATCTTTTTTATTGTATTTTCAGACAATCTCAAAAACAGATGTGGTGTTTAAGTGAATAAATATCTACATGTTTATTTTTTATTAATCGTCTTTCATTTATTTGAAAATGCATAAAGAATTTTTTTCATTAAAAAGATGCAAAGTATATGCATAATTTTAGGTATAGTTACAAAACAAATAAACTGTATTGAAAATAACATTTAACAAAACATCTTGCCTAATCAATTTAAATTTTGAACAAACTGAAATACAATTTTTAAGCGATTAAATATTCTGTGTGTTTCTTCAATTAAATCTTCTCCCATTTATTTGCAAATGCATAAAGTATTTCTCCTTAGAAACGAGATTTTTGTGCAAATTTGTGAAAAAAAATTGTATTGTTAATAATAATTTACAAAACACTTTCTCTTTTCAATCAAATTTTCAGACAAATTCAAAAGCAGATTATAGCAAAAGCAGAAGACAATTTCAGTGATTAAATGTTCTGCATGCTTCTTATTTTAATTCTTCTTCCGTCTATCCGCATTTTTTATATTGTTGTTTCTTTGTTTTTACACAAAATGCATATCGAAAATTGTGCTAATGCAGATTAAGGAAGCAGTGTTGCCAGTAAGCTACATCAAATGCCATAAATTTAGGAGAATATCTGGAAATGACTACTATCTGCGTACACACAACACTGATCAAGACGCTCCGTAATGTGGAATGTAGTTCACAATACCTACACTGTAAAAAATAATTGTTGATTTTACAGTATAATACTAGCATCCCATCTGCCAGTATTATACTATAAAATCAACAATCTTTTTTTGAAATGTATGGGTCATTGATCTAGTTACAGTGCACTTTCGTGATATCTTACCATTTCACACACAATAAAGTAAGTCTGTAAGAATTTCATCTATAAAATATCTTCATTACTGTTATATGAACGAAAATCCGAGATGGACAGGGAATGAGACACTCTGTATTTATGACTAAATAAGTGGGTTGCGACACAGCTTTCTTATGCAAAAAAAATTCTTCTTTTAGTGTTCTCTATCATTTCTAAAAGTTTTGTCACACTGGTGTCGATTCACCCTGTATATAGTTCTTTTTCATATTTTTGCGGAAGAATTTAAGGCTCATCCTTGCTTTTTGAGGATATTATGTAAGTATTTCAAGAAAGCGTAGTCAAGATAAATACAAAAGCATCTAAGGAAATGAATATTTGAAACATCTCTATTTTCATAAGCATTATCTAAATGAAAGAAGGGCTGTACAACTATTGCCAAAAGAAAGTTGTTTTCCTGGAATATTGAGATAAGATAGCGGGATTTCTAATCAATAAGTTGTGAATAAAAGATTTCAAGATAATAAAAATTTCCACGAAAGCTTTTGTGAAAGAGCAGTAGTTCTGAACTATATGAAGCACCAAGATTACGTATGAAATCAAACTCGCTGCACTGTAAAAGAAATATAAACGTTTCTTAATCTAGGAAACTATAATATATCCACAAACGAAAGCGTACAATAAACTCTTACGAGTGACGCGATGTACCTAAAAGCAGTCTTTATCTTCAGAAACTGATATATTTTCGAGATTCAAGGAAGCATGCTTAAATATAAAGTTTTCTGTTTGCTGCCACCGGTTTTTGGAAACGTTTCTGAGTATTTTTTATAGTGTATTAATCAGTTTTCTCAACTTCGAAGATAGCATTTTCGGGTGCTATCCATTCTCAAATAATTTTTTTATGTTTAAAACACATTGTTACAGACAAACATGATAAATGTCAAGCATTAACATTACCATTAAAATTAAAATAATTTTGTTACTTTTGCAAGTATAAATTCAGCTACGCAGCTGAAAATGTTGAATTGGGAATTGCTAGTAAACAACATCCCGGTGTGAGAAAACTGATTATAATTCTATAAAAACTACCCCGAAACGTTTCCGAAAATCAGTGACAGCAAAAGAAACATTTTAATTTTTATACATTCTTCTTTAAATCTCGAAATATATGGATTTCTGATCTTTCAAAAAATGAAGAACACTTTTCAGAATCATGGTCGTGGATAGTTCGGAAGAGGTTATTGTGTATTTTCGTACATGGCTATATTATATTTCCGTGGATTAAGAAACATTTGACTATTTTTACAGTGCGGTTAATTACTCTGGTTAACTGAAATAACTTCTGTATCCTGAAAGGATATTGATACAGTACTATATTTATCAGATATGTATTTATATTATCATATTTATTAGAGTAGCGACATGTATTCAGTAAAATTTGTCATAGAGCATTTTGGACATATTGTTACATGCGAGCTTGCCTTTATCGCCAAGGTAATATGTGTTTATTCGACTAGTTCGTCTAAGAAAATTCGCTAAATATTGAGATTTAAAGAAACTCGTCAAATATTCCACTGTCAGTTCCTATAATTTGGACAAAACTTTCCGATTTGAGCATATGCGCTGTGTGCTTGTTGCTACTGTGATAAACGAAGATAATTTACACCGTAAAAAAAGACAAATGTTTCTAAATCTAAGAAATATAATATAAACACAAACTGGAATATACCATAACCCCTTCCGAGTTACCCATGATTCCGAAAAGTGTTCTGTATCTTTAGAAACCTCAGAAACCAATATATTTTTGAGATTTAAAGAAGCATTTATAAAGACAAAGCATATTTTGCTATCACTGAGTTTCGGTAACGTATCCGAGTAGTTTTTACTGTGCATTAATCAGTTTCTTCAAACCGGAATATCATTTTTAAAGATCCTATCAATTTACAGTTAAACATTTTCAGATGAGCATTTGAATTTGTGCATGCAAAAGTAACAAAATAATATTGATATTAAAGTTAATATTGTTAATTTATCATGTTTGCCTGTAAAACATACTTGTTTAGCATAACAATGCTTATTTGAGAATGTACAGCATCCTTATATTCATAGTTGAAAAAACTCATTAATAGACTATAATAAAAAGAAAAGTGCCCAGTTAAACTGATGGCATTGAGATCACAGGCCATTCACACTAATTGTATATTACATACTTATTTCAAAGAAAATTGCCCCTCGAAAAATAAAGAAATCGACAATAAATTAAGGGAAATTTGCCCAATGTTCCCCCTCTTTATACTTAACCAATGAAACCCCAAAACTAACCAGGGAAGCGCCCTGTCACAATAAACCTACATACAAAATTTGAAGCAAATCTGCTAATTCTGAATGAAAAACCCAATTATCAAAATTAAGGGGATGATTAGCCACCACCCTTTACTTTATACCTAACCAATGAACCAACAAAACTAATCAGGGAAGCACCTTATCACAATGAACCCATATACAAAATTTGATGCACATCGGATAATTCTGCATGAAAAACCAATTTATCTAAATTAAGGAGGATTAGCCCCCGGTTCCTCCCTTTATATTAACCAATGAGCCCCCAAAACTAATCACGGAAGCGCCTTATCAAAATGAACCTATATGCAACATTTGAAGCAAATCGAATAATTCTGCATCAAAAACCCATTTATCTAAATTAAGGGGAGGATTAGCCCTCAGTTCGCCCCCCCCCCTCTTTATACTTAACCAATGAACCCCCTAAATTAATCAGTAAAGCGCCTTATCACAATAAACCTACATACAAAAATTGAAGTAAATGGGATCGTTCTGAATGAAAAACCCTTTTATCTGAATTAGGGGGAGGATTAGCCCGCCGTCTCCCCCTTCATACTTAACGAATGAACCCCCAAAAGTAATCAGGGAAGCGCCTTATCGCAATGAACCTATAAACAAAATTTGAAGCAAAACGGATTTTTCTATCAAGAGTTATCGCGTTACGTACATACGTACATACATACATACAGAACGGCGGGCACATTAGCTCTCAGGCTTTGATAGCCAGTGAGTTAAAAAGTAATGGGAAACGTTTCCGAAAATCAGTGGTAGTAAAAGAAACTTTGTTTTTCTAAATGCTTCTTTAAATCTCCAATATATATTGGTGTCTCAAGTTTGTAAAAATATAGAATACTGTTTAGAATCTTGGGTAACTCGGAAGTCGTTATTTTATATTTTCGTTCGTGATTGTATTATTTTTTACATTAAGAATTATTTGTCTTTTTTCATAGACTGTAGATATTTACGTCTATGTATCTTTTTCTATTTCCCTGGAACTGATGTCGTACAACTTGCGAACAAGACAATGCTCTTTAAGGAATGTATCGTAAATATTTTAAGAGCAAATTATTACTACAACAACGTCAAATTCTTAGTAATGTGAGG
Source organism: Maratus michaelseni (assembly GCA_963931845.1). Classification (NCBI taxonomy): domain Eukaryota; kingdom Metazoa; phylum Arthropoda; class Arachnida; order Araneae; family Salticidae; genus Maratus; species Maratus michaelseni. The sequence goes on from OZ007600.1 coordinate 71,780,310, forward strand.
AAAAATATATTTCAGACAAATGTATTATCATAAGCATTATCCATCTGAATGTAGGTCTGTTTAATTGAGAAGAAAGCTATGGCTGATTCTTTTATAGATTAGTCATACAAGACAGTGGGATTTCTAATCAATACTTCGTGAATAAAAATATTTCAAGAAAGTAAAATGCTTCTGCGACAGCCTTTGGGAAAGAGAACTGAAAGAAATATGTTGTTGTTGTTGTTGTCGTCGTGTCAAAGAAAGTGCCATGGCACTTCTCTGAAAGAAGCGGTGCCAGAGCCTCAAGAGAGGTTGGACTTCTAGAGCTGGTTTTCTAATTTTTTAACCAATTCCAAATGACAGACCAGCACCTGGATTGGTACCCCCAGAGGTATCGTTTTCAAACTTGAAGGACATTGGAGCCACGAACAAATTTTACATGCACCAGCTCCCATTAACGTATACGTTCCCACAGCAGTCGCAGTGAAGAGAGGTTGTCACCCTCTCAAGCAGTGACATGGTCGATGCTGCTTCACTTTCGGTGGTCTTGACGGTAACCGAGCTTAATCGTCTGCGCCACTGCGGGATTGAAAGAAATATGAAAAATATTTATGAAATCGCTTGTTAAACAGTTGGTTTAGGATAGTATCTATTACTATATACGCAAATAATAGAAAAGTTAGAATTCTAGAATAATTATTTATTGTTTGTGATTGGAAAACTATACAGTGTAACAATGGTGTGCCGCATTTATGTTTGTACCTGTAATTGTTCATTAAACTTTGATATATTTTTTAATAGTTTCAATGACAGATGAAAAAATACAAAAACAATATTTTATCTTGAACACAACCTGAGTGAAAGCTACATTTATTTAAACCTCAAGTGGTACCGTTAAAAATGTTACACTAAAAATAACGTGGGGTCATTTTCATCCTAGCTTAAAAAGCGTACAAAGTGATATAATATTGGGTTGTTCGGAAAGTTCTCTCTGTTTGGGAAAGTTGCTCGTACTGGAAAATTCTAGCATTTAATTATTAGCCATTAATTCCGATATATAATGAATAATAATTGATGAGCAGAATTTTCTGGTACGAATTTGTTTTCTCAAACGGAAGGAACTTTCAAAACAACGCAATAAATAATACTCAGCTAATCATTAACATTTTTGGTACTTTTCTGTTATACTAACACCATGCCAAAATGAATATGCTAATGCTCCATTCATTTTAACCTTGGCCGTAAAACAGATGTGTATTTCAAACCGTGTCAAACATTGTAACCCGCTATTTTTTGAGCTGGAATCTTTTATTATTATTATTATTATTATTATTATTACTTAATCATAACCATGCAAATCATCTTAATTTTCTATTTTTTAAATAGAAAATATTTTTTGTTAAGTTATAACTTACATTTTCGCTGACGCCGAGATAGATTTTACCATCTGGTAGTTTTTTTTAGACCGCTGACCAGGCCCCTACCTGTCGGTCTTTTGTTCAGCTTAACGGGTTGATCCCTGTCAACGGGGTAAGAATTCGCCTGAACTCTGCATGGCGAAGATCTGTTTGATAAATCTATAGGCCGACTTGGCTTTAGTGCGTCTTGTTGCCTAAGTTGCTTTTTCTTAGTTGTCCGGATGCTAATTGATGTTGGATGACGCAGTTCAGCACTGCGCAGTGTAGCGAAGTCATGCCGGACGGATGTGAGATGCTGGGGTATTTACTAATTTCACGCTGCATCGCACACCCATACGCCATGCCATCGCTTACGAGATTTAGAATCATGATCAGGTGACGAGACCTGCACCTGACTAGGCACGTCCAGAGGTATAATTCACAGGAAAGTTGGGTGACTTTGCACACCCGACGTATTTTACATGCACCGGGCGCCAAACCCGATGACGAAGAAGCTACAATAAAATTGCTTGGTGGCTATGGAATTACATGCAAAGAAAATTTCATTGCGAGAAGATGGCAACGAACATTTAACAATAAATCACAAATTTTGTTGACCGTAACACTGGGTGTTGAGAGATTACGGGGCATCGCAAAATGAAGAAATAAAAGACAACGCAGTTTAAAAGTCTATCCTATACAACTGCAATTATTCATTTACAATTTCAGATCTGCAGTTTAAATTTGGTTTTATTTTAATATTTTATTGTATAATATATAATATTTATTTGTTCTTTTATTTTAAGTATATATTTGTATTAATTTAATAATCGTTAAAGTCTGTAATTTAGGTTATATTTTTTAAAAGCTCAGTTTCTCACCAACATTTAATTTTTTTTTCAAATAATTCATATAAACATGCTGGTTAACGGAGAAGTAGGGGGGACCGGGGCAAGATGACTATGTTAACAATTTTTGTTGTTTATTAATTTATTTTGAAGTAATAGTAAAATTAATTTTACACGAACTGATAGAGTATACCTTTGTAGTTTTAAATACATTACCATTTAATTTTTCAAAAAAAAAAAAAAAAAAAAAAAGGATAATTTTATTTTTTCATAACATTTACAAATCGTCATCTTGCCCCAGTACTGGGGCAAGATGACTTTGGCCTTGGGGCAAGATGACAACACTGAAAAAGATTGAACATATTTTATCTTTTGAATATGTTACATGGTTTAACAAATGATAACTGTGTTTTTATATCTTACAAAGTATCAAACTAAGCATAATGCATTGATTGTAACGTAATTTTGAAGTGTTTAGTTGTGCAGCTAACAATAGTCACAAATAAAAATGCCATTTTCAGAATTGGAACATTCCTCATGCCACCACACTTGACATTTACAGTACGGGATCCATTCTTCTGTTGGTGGGTCACAATGCCGGAAGTTGGCCTTAAACGCGTTTTGAATTTTTTGGGAGGAGGGGGGAGGTCTTGACCCCGTCGAACGGTACTCTCCTCGTACCGATCGGACGCTTGGAAGTGGAGATACGGACACCGATAGGGTTTTTCTTTCGAGAGGCTAGAGGGGGCTTAGCGGATGGCAAAAATGTCTTCCTCTGGTCGCCACCTTTCGAACGACACCTCCCCCGATCCCATGCGCCCCTTAGCCCCAGAGGAGATAGAAGCGCAAGGTCGTGCGAACAAACACACAGACAAACAAGTGTTTACAGGATATAAATAGAATGGACAACATAGTTAGTTTAATAAATTCCGAAACACAGGGCCAGATGACGAGCTCGTCATCTTGCCCCGGACGGCCTGTTTAAAAATATTCGTTTTCATTGCCATGAAGGAAGGCGATTAATTGACATTTATTCATGGTAATAGGTAGTATTTAAACTAAGTTACTCATACATATTAAAGCTAAACGATATATCTTACCTGTATCTGTAGCAGAGCTTATTTACACATGCATAAAAGTTATAACGTGGCAGCGGAAAACAATGAAAGCTTCACAACTGACACAAAAATGGCGATTTCAGCGTCTCTATAGTATTGTTTAACGAACGGCCGATAGGTGAGCCAGTAGTGTCCGGTTGATGCTGCCACCTAGCGGAAAACGAAAAAATTAAGACATTCGTCATCTTGCCCCACTCTTCATCTTGCCCCGGTCTCCCCTACTACATTTGTTTATTGTTTGAATTAAACTATTCAAAATTTAATGTGCATTTTGTATCAAATATATTTTATATTGTATAACAGTAGAATCAACTTTTATTCTACTTCGTCTGTTGCCATACCATTTGGTCTGAATTTCGCAAAACAAATTTATTGCAGTTATATTTGTTTTTCTTGTTCTTTGATCTGGGACAAGTATAGCATTTCTTGCAATGACGTTATATGGAATATGTATTGATAGGATCTGTGAATAATGTATCTTCCAATCCCAAACTATACTATAGGAAAATATACAAATTGTGCATGTGTATAAGAGTTAGCGATTACAATCCCGCGAGCTGCGGAATTCCCCGATCATCATATCATTATTCAAAAAACCAATTATCGAATAAAATATTTGCTTTATTTAATGGCACACTTTCCTTAATTAAGTAAAGCAAACGTTACTATTTGAATGATTTTGTAATTATTTTGAATTTTTTATGCCAAAATTGTTTTTATCTATGTTGCATATTTAGTGTTTATTTTAAAGTCAAAACATTCGACAGAATTTCCGACTAGTAATCTTTGATTTTTTTTTAATCATCGAAAGTATGTTATTAAATAAAACGAAGATTTCTACTCTCGAAATTATGTTTTAAAATTTTGTATTTAAAATAAATTACGCTTGCTGCGGGATTTCGAAGCATGTGTTATTGTAATCTATAATAACAGTATTAGGGATGTCTTAGGAAAAAACAAATAGAAGGATATAACATAATACAGGGTGTTTCTAAATGAATATCAGGGTTTTAACGCTTTGCAGTATCTATTATAAAAAACTTAAAATTATACTTAATACATAAAATGAAAGAACAACTCAAACAATTTTACCTACAAGCTTACAAGTGTTCAATGTTAACACCTTTCGTCACACAGCACACGGCACACATCAAGTCAATAGCTCAGTTCTTCCCAAACGCCACTCTATTCTCACCCGATCTGACGCCATGTGATTTCTACCTGTTGGGGTTCATAAAGGATCGAGTGTATGTGCCTCTACTACCAGCTGACCTAAGTGTTTAAGCTGACCTACCCAACCTAAGAAACAGGATTGAGGTAGCTGTTGCAACAATTACCCCCCCCACACACACTAATTAACGTTTAGGAAGAACTGAGCTATCGACTTCATCTTCATGTGTGCCGTGTGACGAAAGGTGTTCACATTGAACACTTGTAAGCTTGTAGGTAAAACTGTTTGAGTTGTTCTTTCATTTTATGTATTAATTATAATTTTAAGTTTTTTATAATAGATACTGCAAAGCGTTAAAACCCCGATATTCATTTAGAAACACCCTGTATATCAGAATTAAAATATCCCATATTTTAAATAGAGCTAAAGTGACATACACCTGCTGGTACCGCTTAAGGGTAAACATGTATATTACGCAACACAATAAAGTGTATTATGAATATGCATTTTAATGCTGATAAAATATTTAAATATATGCCATAACTTATCTTTGGATATTCCGTATAAGCAATCGTTTCAATTGTTTTCTTTGATTTTGTGTACAGTATTGGTATTTTGATATGCTTAAAGTTCCCAGCCAATTACTATTGTTTTCATAATAACTGTTGTGATTATATTAAATATTTACAAACCCCTAAAAAAACTGCCAAATTATGAATCCTTTATTTATTCCAGTTTGTGAAACATACAGTGATATTTTAGTAATTTATATCTATGTATTGTTTTTAAAAATCACAGCAATTTAAAAAACACTAATGTTCAAAAGGGTTTGTTTTCCCGGAAAGTTTCGCAATTAATGTGACGTAGCTGCTCGAAGCAGAAAATTATTTCCTTCCATTTGTACAGCATTTGCTATTTCGGTAAAGTAATTATAGGTAAAGTAAATCTAAGGAGAGAATTTCTTTAAAAAAAATTCTTGAGCATTTAGAGTGGGTCTATACAAGGAAAATATCAATGCAATAAATTCTTATAGTATAAAGGAACGGAGTATTTGAAACATCTTAATTCTTATAATTATATTGAAATTGATGAAAGTTTGTTTATCTGATTGGATAATTGGTAAAAGGAAGTCGTCAGTAAACCAAAACTTAGGTAAACACATAAGGAATAATCTAAGTGCATGGAATACAATGAAATGTCAAACAATTGGCACTTTGCCTCCATTGAATTTTCGCAAGAAATGAAAGATAGCTATAATTTCCAAATAAGTAATGATCTAAATGCATTGTTTTACCCGCTACTTCGCAAGTAATGTTTCACAACCATTCGAGACAGAAAAGTATTTTCGTCCTTTTCGTTCATTTCTTCATTATGTCTTATTACTGCAAAGTAAGAACAGCAAATCTTAATCAAAATTATTCTATAATAATATTTCGTGAGTATTTGGGTTGGGTTGAATATTGACGGCCAATTATCTACACTTGGGATATACGCCCGGGGGAGTGCCCTTCGTGGGGGTCTTTCTAAGGGAACCTAACCCGTATTTACGCATGGATAAATCCACGGCTCGAAGAAAACCACGAAAACTTCGAACGATTAGGCCGACGGGCGCGATTGGGATCGAACCCAGCACCTCCCGTCTACCAGCTTTGAGAGCACAACCTCTCAGCCACTGGTGGGGCGCGTGAGTATTTGGAGTGGGCGTATTGTAGCATAAGTGCCTAGCTAATATCTTATGAAGGAACTCTAGGGTCAAATGGATTGTTGAGTTTTGTGTGTGATCGTGTTGCCCTGATTCTAACATTTTTTGCGTGAACAAGCCACCTATTCTGTCATTTCTTTTATTTTCGCAAGGCATGGTTGAATCTCTAGGTATTTGATTTACACGGTTATTTCGAGCATTGCTATGTTAATTACAATGTCGTCTAGCAGATATAAATACGGCGTTAAAAGTTAGATACATCGGAGTTTGTCAGATCCCGCCCCTTGTGAAATAGAAAGACTGGACATGAGGTTGAGCGAACCATCCACGTGCCATTAGCAGTGACATTCCGTTTTGACTGAGTTTGTCATATATTGTTCAGATGAGAGTTGTCTGCGTGGTAAGGTGTAATATTTGATACTTGAAACAAAAATGTATTGGAATCCACGGGGTTTCTTTCAATTAGTGACACTGCCGAGTTGTCTAATGATATTGTGCGTAGTATTGTGTATTTTAGAGTTACTAGTGATATTTTCGTTTATCATTATTTTGTGTTTGAGCTTATAATTTGAATACTGTTAAGTTAACTGCCCTGTTTCTCTGAATAAGTTATTTACTATTGATTTTAAATACATTATTTTTGTTGCTAATTTCACTCTTATCGATCTTTTCGAAGCTGATGATCCTGAACGGTCTGCCGCAGAATTAAAGAGACATTCTGAGCAATACTGTGTTTTTCATTAAGAGCATTATCCAGACTATTGTAAGTTTACCTATTGATTATGGGCTGGGACTTGCAACTATTTTTAAATTCACTCGTACCGGAATTTACAAAAAAATTTCTTTGTGGTAGATTTCACTTGAAAGTATCCTAGTATACCTAGTATGGCAGAGAGTACTTATCAAAAATTGGGACGAATAGAATAAAGAAATAGCCTCTGGGATGACATATGTCCCAACCCTGTAATCAATGTGTTAACTGGATGGAAAATCTATAAAATAAAATACCCAAAACTTTCATAAACCCCAAAAATTTATCTCAGGCTAAAAACAATAAAATTCTCAATAACAGCAATTTTTGCCATTCCTATTTTTAGAAGAACAAGAAATCAGCTAAAATTTCAAAACGACCAAAGTTTTGAAAATTTGTACTTTCCCGAAACACTTTACAAGTATTGTGAAATAGCTACACAAAGCAAAAAAAAATCATTTTTGTTTTTATTCCGATATCATTTCTTACAGCGGTAAAATAATTATAGAAAATCTTAAGAATAAATATCATTTAAGAATATTCGATGAGTATTTGGAGAGAGAATATTAAAAAGAAATACGAAGGGATTAAATTCTTGTTTTTAAAGAAAGGAAAAGAGTATTTGAAATATCTCCAGTATCAAAAGAATTATCCAGAAGATGGTACTTATGTTTAACTGAATCGAAAGTTCGTAAAAAGAAAGACTTTCGTAAACCCAAAAATTATTATCGGTACTTGCGTATTATTTGGGCTAGGTCAGATAAAATTGCGCCAATTATACTAATTACAATAACCCTCACTTTTTGACAACCATGTAGTTTATTTTTTATTATAATTTATGGTTTTTTTCAATGTTAATTTATAGGGTTCTTTTTAAATTATAGTTTATAACTTTTTGTTTTTTTTTTCATTATGGTTCACTTAGGGGCCTCCGTGGCCGAGTGTTTAAGACATTATTCCGCTAATCGCTTGAGAGCCTAGGAGTCATGTCGGCGGATTCGACTCTCGTCAGCTCCATTGCACACACTTTGTAGAGCTCTCGGTTGTAGTTCTCTGGTATTGTAAATTTCATTGTGGCTATCTCGTCATTGTATATTGACGATGACCTATAAGCGGGCTCTTGATGTCAAGCACACAAGTCAGATGCATGTTCTAAAAACAGTTTTATTTATATATTTATTTATTTTACAATAGCCGTGCTTAGTCCGTCTAGACCAGCCATACTCAACCTGTGGCCCGGCGACCTTTTATGTGCGGCCCGAGAGACATAATCATTATTTCCTGCTTTTAAAAATTTGAGCTACGCCAAAAAAAATTAAGACCTTTACTATTGTTTTAGATATTTTTATGGAAAGATGTCATGCTATTTATATTAATTAAAAATTATGTAAAACATTGTAAATATCATTTGCTTAGTGGAAAGTTCTTTTTGTGCATAGTCCTATTTGCGTTACAGAGGTATATGTATTTTTAAATCTCCAAACTAATGAATCATAATTTAAAATTAATTAAATTTGCACTGTCTTATTTTTTAAGATAAAAAAATGGTTTTGTATTGAGAAAAAAATCTGATTTTATATATAAAAAAAAAACATTGATTTTTTTTTTTTTTTTTTTTTTTTTTTTTTTTTATGTTTAGAACTTGGAAATTCTGCATTCTTATATTGCGTTTTCTACTTATTAAATAGCTACGAATGATCATATTTATTTCTTTGCTTTGTTGTATAGTATTGTTATTTTATTATTTTAATTTTTGTGATTGTAGTACAATCCCCCCCCCCCCGTTATTATATACAAGCGTAGTTTTTTGCAGCCCTCCTAGCAAACATGTGTCTTGCGGCCCACATGAAAAAAAGGTTGAGTACGACTGGTCTAGACGGTCGTTTCCGAGGCTCTCAGAAAAAAGATAAACGCTCGTGATCTCGTTTGAATTACTCTCTAAATGCTGGAAACAATATAAACTCGTCGTTTCATCGTATTGTTATAAAAAACGAAAAGCTTAATCTTATAGCCTTTAAAAAGAAAATAAAATGGTTTATTTATACATTTATTTATTTTACATTATTTACCATTTCTAACAATGTTAAGTATTTAATAATGTTAAATTATTGTTTTGAAGATGATTAGCAACGATAAACAGGAATGGCAATTGACAACCATTTTTGGCGACCTGTCTTCTGGCCCAGATAATACGTAAGTACCGTTTATTTCAGGCAAAAGAGTTACATAAAATGTTTAAATATATCCATTTGCATTTGCTTCTGTAAAAAGTTTGGAAAAAACGAAAAAATTGCAATATTTTTCCAATGATTATAGTTCTAAATATTTTTGTTATGTCTGAATGCCTTACAAGTAATGTAAAAAAATAACCGCTTTAGGCAGGAAAGTATTTTCTTCCAGTTCTATCTCTTGTTTTATGATGGTAATATAATTGTAGTAAATCTTAGGTTAAAAAAAAAACTTTGAGAATATTCCATGAGAGTTTGTAGGCTGCATTTTTATAGGAAATACGAAAGGAAAAATGCTCTGCAAAAGAAAGAAAAATGTATTTGAAACATTTGCATTATCAAATGCATTATCCAGATGAATGTACTTTTGTATAACTGAATGGAAAGTTTGTAAAAAGAAACACTCATAACTTTCGTAAACCCATAAAGTTTTATCTCAGGCTAAAGAGTCAAATAAAATGTTTAAATATAACAATTTCCTTCTTTCAAAATTTTGGAAAAACTAAAAAATCGCAATATTTTTTCAATGACTATAGTTGTAAACATTTTTGTTTTCTTTGAACGCCTTGCAAGTAATGTCAAATAATAACCGCTTTAGGCAAGAGAGTATTTTCTTCCATTTCTATTGGTTGTTTTATGATGATAATATAATTGTAGTAAATCTTAGGTTAAAAAAGAAGTTTGTAGGCTGCATATTTATACGAAAGCGAAAAATACTTTGCGAAAGAAAGGAAAAGAATTTGAAACATTTGCATTATCAAATGCATTATTCAGATGAATATAAGTTTGTTTACCTAAATGGGAAATTGGTAAAAGAAAAGCTCTATAAAATCTGTAAACCCAGAAAGTTTTATCTTGGGGTATAGCAAGCAATAAATGGCTTAGGAATAGCAGTATGTTTCTATGACAAAAAATAATTGCAATTTTCAAAGGATAAATATTTTGTTTTCCAAGAAGAATTTGGCAAGTAATGTGAAATATAAACCAATAAATTATTGTTAAAAGAAAGGAAAAGAGTATTTGAAATATTTTCATAATCATAGGAATTATTGAAATATCTATATATTTAAAACGCAAAACAGAACTGATAAGACCGATTTCATCCGATCTGAGCATGCGCATTGCGCACTTTATTATGCTATCTGTCGCTAAACGGAGTCGGAAATTAGTTTTGAATTGGTTTCATTTCAGAGGGACATGGAGCGAAGTCGTGATGGCCGAATGGTCTAAGGCATCATAAATAGGGTTTTTTTAAAGTAAGCATGTGTTCGAACTCCGCTTCTGGCATAAGATGTTTCAAAGATATTTTTAGTGTTGTGATGATAAACTCAGTTCAATAATGTAAAACATATTTTATTTCAGGAGGAAACGTTATAAAATTTGTTTTTTGTTTCTTCTTTATTATTAAGTAAAATTTACCATCTCCAAGATATTTTAAAATTATATATATATATATATATATATATATATATATATATATATATATATATATATGTAACCATTAAATAAACATTACCGATCATCAACAAAAACTGTGAAATTATGAATAAAATTAAAATAACTAATTGACAACAAAACAGTTCCCCCCAACACACTGAACATAGATTCCAAAAACATAGTAAACAAGAACGAAAAATCATGCGTCAAGCATAGATTATGTAGCACTTTCCAACGCTTCTAAAATAATTTTACAAATCATTACCGTTTAATAAGCTGAAAGATGACATCTAAGTAAACAATTTGGAAAACGCATAACATATTTAAAAACGTAATTTCAGGAATTTTCAATAGATCATTCAGAATTCTTCTTTTAGTGTTCTCTATCATTTCTAAAAGTTTTGTCACACTGGTGTCGATTCACCCTGTATATAGTTCTTTTTCATATTTTTGCGGAATAATTTAAGGCTCATCCTTGCTTTTTGAGGATATTATGTAAGTATTTCAAGAAAGCGTAGTCAAGATAAATACAAAAGCATCTAAGGAAATGAATATTTGAAACATCTCTATTTTCATAAGCATTATCTAAATGAAAGAAGGGCTGTACAACTATTGCCAAAAGAAAGTTGTTTTCCTGGAATATTGAGATAAGATAGCGGGATTTCTAATCAATAAGTTGTGAATAAAAGATTTCAAGATAATAAAAATTTCCACGAAAGCTTTTGTGAAAGAGCAGTAGTTCTGAACTATATGAAGCACCAAGATTACGTATGAAATCAAACTCGCTGCACTGTAAAAGAAATATAAACGTTTCTTAATCTAGGAAACTATAATATATCCACAAACGAAAGCGTACAATAAACTCTTACGAGTGACGCGATGTACCTAAAAGCAGTCTTTATCTTCAGAAACTGATATATTTTCGAGATTCAAGGAAGCATGCTTAAATATAAAGTTTTCTGTTTGCTGCCACCGGTTTTTGGAAACGTTTCTGAGTATTTTTTATAGTGTATTAATCAGTTTTCTCAACTTCGAAGATAGCATTTTCGGGTGCTATCCATTCTCAAATAATTTTTTTATGTTTAAAACACATTGTTACAGACAAACATGATAAATGTCAAGCATTAACATTACCATTAAAATTAAAATAATTTTGTTACTTTTGCAAGTATAAATTCAGCTACGCAGCTGAAAATGTTGAATTGGGAATTGCTAGTAAACAACATCCCGGTGTGAGAAAACTGATTATAATTCTATAAAAACTACCCCGAAACGTTTCCGAAAATCAGTGACAGCAAAAGAAACATTTTAATTTTTATACATTCTTCTTTAAATCTCGAAATATATGGATTTCTGATCTTTCAAAAAATGAAGAACACTTTTCAGAATCATGGTCGTGGATAGTTCGGAAGAGGTTATTGTGTATTTTCGTACATGGCTATATTATATTTCCGTGGATTAAGAAACATTTGACTATTTTTACAGTGCGGTTAATTACTCTGGTTAACTGAAATAACTTCTGTATCCTGAAAGGATATTGATACAGTACTATATTTATCAGATATGTATTTATATTATCATATTTATTAGAGTAGCGACATGTATTCAGTAAAATTTGTCATAGAGCATTTTGGACATATTGTTACATGCGAGCTTGCCTTTATCGCCAAGGTAATATGTGTTTATTCGACTAGTTCGTCTAAGAAAATTCGCTAAATATTGAGATTTAAAGAAACTCGTCAAATATTCCACTGTCAGTTCCTATAATTTGGACAAAACTTTCCGATTTGAGCATATGCGCTGTGTGCTTGTTGCTACTGTGATAAACGAAGATAATTTACACCGTAAAAAAAGACAAATGTTTCTAAATCTAAGAAATATAATATAAACACAAACTGGAATATACCATAACCCCTTCCGAGTTACCCATGATTCCGAAAAGTGTTCTGTATCTTTAGAAACCTCAGAAACCAATATATTTTTGAGATTTAAAGAAGCATTTATAAAGACAAAGCATATTTTGCTATCACTGAGTTTCGGTAACGTATCCGAGTAGTTTTTACTGTGCATTAATCAGTTTCTTCAAACCGGAATATCATTTTTAAAGATCCTATCAATTTACAGTTAAACATTTTCAGATGAGCATTTGAATTTGTGCATGCAAAAGTAACAAAATAATATTGATATTAAAGTTAATATTGTTAATTTATCATGTTTGCCTGTAAAACATACTTGTTTAGCATAACAATGCTTATTTGAGAATGTACAGCATCCTTATATTCATAGTTGAAAAAACTCATTAATAGACTATAATAAAAAGAAAAGTGCCCAGTTAAACTGATGGCATTGAGATCACAGGCCATTCACACTAATTGTATATTACATACTTATTTCAAAGAAAATTGCCCCTCGAAAAATAAAGAAATCGACAATAAATTAAGGGAAATTTGCCCAATGTTCCCCCTCTTTATACTTAACCAATGAAACCCCAAAACTAACCAGGGAAGCGCCCTGTCACAATAAACCTACATACAAAATTTGAAGCAAATCTGCTAATTCTGAATGAAAAACCCAATTATCAAAATTAAGGGGATGATTAGCCACCACCCTTTACTTTATACCTAACCAATGAACCAACAAAACTAATCAGGGAAGCACCTTATCACAATGAACCCATATACAAAATTTGATGCACATCGGATAATTCTGCATGAAAAACCAATTTATCTAAATTAAGGAGGATTAGCCCCCGGTTCCTCCCTTTATATTAACCAATGAGCCCCCAAAACTAATCACGGAAGCGCCTTATCAAAATGAACCTATATGCAACATTTGAAGCAAATCGAATAATTCTGCATCAAAAACCCATTTATCTAAATTAAGGGGAGGATTAGCCCTCAGTTCGCCCCCCCCCTCTTTATACTTAACCAATGAACCCCCTAAATTAATCAGTAAAGCGCCTTATCACAATAAACCTACATACAAAAATTGAAGTAAATGGGATCGTTCTGAATGAAAAACCCTTTTATCTGAATTAGGGGGAGGATTAGCCCGCCGTCTCCCCCTTCATACTTAACGAATGAACCCCCAAAAGTAATCAGGGAAGCGCCTTATCGCAATGAACCTATAAACAAAATTTGAAGCAAAACGGATTTTTCTATCAAGAGTTATCGCGTTACGTACATACGTACATACATACATACAGAACGGCGGGCACATTAGCTCTCAGGCTTTGATAGTCAGTGAGTTAAAAAGTAATGGGAAACGTTTCCGAAAATCAGTGGTAGTAAAAGAAACTTTGTTTTTCTAAATGCTTCTTTAAATCTCCAATATATATTGGTGTCTCAAGTTTGTAAAAATATAGAATACTGTTTAGAATCTTGGGTAACTCGGAAGTCGTTATTTTATATTTTCGTTCGTGATTGTATTATTTTTTACATTAAGAATTATTTGTCTTTTTTCATAGACTGTAGATATTTACGTCTATGTATCTTTTTCTATTTCCCTGGAACTGATGTCGTACAACTTGCGAACAAGACAATGCTCTTTAAGGAATGTATCGTAAATATTTTAAGAGCAAATTATTACTACAACAACGTCAAATTCTTAGTAATGTGAGGAAAAATATATTTCAGACAAATGTATTATCATAAGCATTATCCATCTGAATGTAGGTCTGTTTAATTGAGAAGAAAGCTATGGCTGATTCTTTTATAGATTAGTCATACAAGACAGTGGGATTTCTAATCAATACTTCGTGAATAAAAATATTTCAAGAAAGTAAAATGCTTCTGCGACAGCCTTTGGGAAAGAGAACTGAAAGAAATATGTTGTTGTTGTTGTTGTCGTCGTGTCAAAGAAAGTGCCATGGCACTTCTCTGAAAGAAGCGGTGCCAGAGCCTCAAGAGAGGTTGGACTTCTAGAGCTGGTTTTCTAATTTTTTAACCAATTCCAAATGACAGACCAGCACCTGGATTGGTACCCCCAGAGGTATCGTTTTCAAACTTGAAGGACATTGGAGCCACGAACAAATTTTACATGCACCAGCTCCCATTAACGTATACGTTCCCACAGCAGTCGCAGTGAAGAGAGGTTGTCACCCTCCCAAGCAGTGACATGGTCGATGCTGCTTCACTTTCGGTGGTCTTGACGGTAACCGAGCTTAATCGTCTGCGCCACTGCGGGATTGAAAGAAATATGAAAAATATTTATGAAATCGCTTGTTAAACAGTTGGTTTAGGATAGTATCTATTACTATATACGCAAATAATAGAAAAGTTAGAATTCTAGAATAATTATTTATTGTTTGTGATTGGAAAACTATACAGTGTAACAATGGTGTGCCGCATTTATGTTTGTACCTGTAATTGTTCATTAAACTTTGATATATTTTTTAATAGTTTCAATGACAGATGAAAAAATACAAAAACAATATTTTATCTTGAACACAACCTGAGTGAAAGCTACATTTATTTAAACCTCAAGTGGTACCGTTAAAAATGTTACACTAAAAATAACGTGGGGTCATTTTCATCCTAGCTTAAAAAGCGTACAAAGTGATATAATATTGGGTTGTTCGGAAAGTTCTCTCTGTTTGGGAAAGTTGCTCGTACTGGAAAATTCTAGCATTTAATTATTAGCCATTAATTCCGATATATAATGAATAATAATTGATGAGCAGAATTTTCTGGTACGAATTTGTTTTCTCAAACGGAAGGAACTTTCAAAACAACGCAATAAATAATACTCAGCTAATCATTAACATTTTTGGTACTTTTCTGTTATACTAACACCATGCCAAAATGAATATGCTAATGCTCCATTCATTTTAACCTTGGCCGTAAAACAGATGTGTATTTCAAACCGTGTCAAACATTGTAACCCGCTATTTTTTGAGCTGGAATCTTTTATTATTATTATTATTATTATTATTATTACTTAATCATAACCATGCAAATCATCTTAATTTTCTATTTTTTAAATAGAAAATATTTTTTGTTAAGTTATAACTTACATTTTCGCTGACGCCGAGATAGATTTTACCATCTGGTAGTTTTTTTTAGACCGCTGACCAGGCCCCTACCTGTCGGTCTTTTGTTCAGCTTAACGGGTTGATCCCTGTCAACGGGGTAAGAATTCACCTGAACTCTGCATGGCGAAGATCTGTTTGATAAATCTATAGGCCGACTTGGCTTTAGTGCGTCTTGTTGCCTAAGTTGCTTTTTCTTAGTTGTCCGGATGCTAATTGATGTTGGATGACGCAGTTCAGCACTGCGCAGTGTAGCGAAGTCATGCCGGACGGATGTGAGATGCTGGGGTATTTACTAATTTCACGCTGCATCGCACACCCATACGCCATGCCATCGCTTACGAGATTTAGAATCATGATCAGGTGACGAGACCTGCACCTGACTAGGCACGTCCAGAGGTATAATTCACAGGAAAGTTGGGTGACTTTGCACACCCGACGTATTTTACATGCACCGGGCGCCAAACCCGATGACGAAGAAGCTACAATAAAATTGCTTGGTGGCTATGGAATTACATGCAAAGAAAATTTCATTGCGAGAAGATGGCAACGAACATTTAACAATAAATCACAAATTTTGTTGACCGTAACACTGGGTGTTGAGAGATTACGGGGCATCGCAAAATGAAGAAATAAAAGACAACGCAGTTTAAAAGTCTATCCTATACAACTGCAATTATTCATTTACAATTTCAGATCTGCAGTTTAAATTTGGTTTTATTTTAATATTTTATTGTATAATATATAATATTTATTTGTTCTTTTATTTTAAGTATATATTTGTATTAATTTAATAATCGTTAAAGTCTGTAATTTAGGTTATATTTTTTAAAAGCTCAGTTTCTCACCAACATTTAATTTTTTTTTCAAATAATTCATATAAACATGCTGGTTAACGGAGAAGTAGGGGGGACCGGGGCAAGATGACTATGTTAACAATTTTTGTTGTTTATTAATTTATTTTGAAGTAATAGTAAAATTAATTTTACACGAACTGATAGAGTATACCTTTGTAGTTTTAAATACATTACCATTTAATTTTTCAAAAAAAAAAAAAAAAAAAAAAAGGATAATTTTATTTTTTCATAACATTTACAAATCGTCATCTTGCCCCAGTACTGGGGCAAGATGACTTTGGCCTTGGGGCAAGATGACAACACTGAAAAAGATTGAACATATTTTATCTTTTGAATATGTTACATGGTTTAACAAATGATAACTGTGTTTTTATATCTTACAAAGTATCAAACTAAGCATAATGCATTGATTGTAACGTAATTTTGAAGTGTTTAGTTGTGCAGCTAACAATAGTCACAAATAAAAATGCCATTTTCAGAATTGGAACATTCCTCATGCCACCACACTTGACATTTACAGTACGGGATCCATTCTTCTGTTGGTGGGTCACAATGCCGGAAGTTGGCCTTAAACGCGTTTTGAATTTTTTGGGAGGAGGGGGGAGGTCTTGACCCCGTCGAACGGTACTCTCCTCGTACCGATCGGACGCTTGGAAGTGGAGATACGGACACCGATAGGGTTTTTCTTTCGAGAGGCTAGAGGGGGCTTAGCGGATGGCAAAAATGTCTTCCTCTGGTCGCCACCTTTCGAACGACACCTCCCCCGATCCCATGCGCCCCTTAGCCCCAGAGGAGATAGAAGCGCAAGGTCGTGCGAACAAACACACAGACAAACAAGTGTTTACAGGATATAAATAGAATGGACAACATAGTTAGTTTAATAAATTCCGAAACACAGGGCCAGATGACGAGCTCGTCATCTTGCCCCGGACGGCCTGTTTAAAAATATTCGTTTTCATTGCCATGAAGGAAGGCGATTAATTGACATTTATTCATGGTAATAGGTAGTATTTAAACTAAGTTACTCATACATATTAAAGCTAAACGATATATCTTACCTGTATCTGTAGCAGAGCTTATTTACACATGCATAAAAGTTATAACGTGGCAGCGGAAAACAATGAAAGCTTCACAACTGACACAAAAATGGCGATTTCAGCGTCTCTATAGTATTGTTTAACGAACGGCCGATAGGTGAGCCAGTAGTGTCCGGTTGATGCTGCCACCTAGCGGAAAACGAAAAAATTAAGACATTCGTCATCTTGCCCCACTCTTCATCTTGCCCCGGTCTCCCCTACTACATTTGTTTATTGTTTGAATTAAACTATTCAAAATTTAATGTGCATTTTGTATCAAATATATTTTATATTGTATAACAGTAGAATCAACTTTTATTCTACTTCGTCTGTTGCCATACCATTTGGTCTGAATTTCGCAAAACAAATTTATTGCAGTTATATTTGTTTTTCTTGTTCTTTGATCTGGGACAAGTATAGCATTTCTTGCAATGACGTTATATGGAATATGTATTGATAGGATCTGTGAATAATGTATCTTCCAATCCCAAACTATACTATAGGAAAATATACAAATTGTGCATGTGTATAAGAGTTAGCGATTACAATCCCGCGAGCTGCGGAATTCCCCGATCATCATATCATTATTCAAAAAACCAATTATCGAATAAAATATTTGCTTTATTTAATGGCACACTTTCCTTAATTAAGTAAAGCAAACGTTACTATTTGAATGATTTTGTAATTATTTTGAATTTTTTATGCCAAAATTGTTTTTATCTATGTTGCATATTTAGTGTTTATTTTAAAGTCAAAACATTCGACAGAATTTCCGACTAGTAATCTTTGATTTTTTTTTAATCATCGAAAGTATGTCATTAAATAAAACGAAGATTTCTACTCTCGAAATTATGTTTTAAAATTTTGTATTTAAAATAAATTACGCTTGCTGCGGGATTTCGAAGCATGTGTTATTGTAATCCATAATAACAGTATTAGGGATGTCTTAGGAAAAAACAAATAGAAGGATATAACATAATACAGGGTGTTTCTAAATGAATATCAGGGTTTTAACGCTTTGCAGTATCTATTATAAAAAATTTAAAATTATACTTAATACATAAAATGAAAGAACAACTCAAACAATTTTACCTACAAGCTTACAAGTGTTCAATGTTAACACCTTTCGTCACACAGCACACGGCACACATCAAGTCAATAGCTCAGTTCTTCCCAAACGCCACTCTATTCTCACCCGATCTGACGCCATGTGATTTCTACCTGTTGGGGTTCATAAAGGATCGAGTGTATGTGCCTCTACTACCAGCTGACCTAAGTGTTTAAGCTGACCTACCCAACCTAAGAAACAGGATTGAGGTAGCTGTTGCAACAATTACCCCCCCCACACACTAATTAACGTTTAGGAAGAACTGAGCTATCGACTTCATCTTCATGTGTGCCGTGTGACGAAAGGTGTTCACATTGAACACTTGTAAGCTTGTAGGTAAAACTGTTTGAGTTGTTCTTTCATTTTATGTATTAATTATAATTTTAAGTTTTTTATAATAGATACTGCAAAGCGTTAAAACCCCGATATTCATTTAGAAACACCCTGTATATCAGAATTAAAATATCCCATATTTTAAATAGAGCTAAAGTGACATACACCTGCTGGTACCGCTTAAGGGTTAACATGTATATTACGCAACACAATAAAGTGTATTATGAATATGCATTTTAATGCTGATAAAATATTTAAATATATGCCATAACTTATCTTTGGATATTCCGTATAAGCAATCGTTTCAATTGTTTTCTTTGATTTTGTGTACAGTATTGGTATTTTGATATGCTTAAAGTTCCCAGCCAATTACTATTGTTTTCATAATAACTGTTGTGATTATATTAAATATTTACAAACCCCTAAAAAAACTGCCAAATTATGAATCCTTTATTTATTCCAGTTTGTGAAACATACAGTGATATTTTAGTAATTTATATCTATGTATTGTTTTTAAAAATCACAGCAATTTAAAAAACACTAATGTTCAAAAGGGTTTGTTTTCCCGGAAAGTTTCGCAATTAATGTGACGTAGCTGCTCGAAGCAGAAAATTATTTCCTTCCATTTGTACAGCATTTGCTATTTCGGTAAAGTAATTATAGGTAAAGTAAATCTAAGGAGAGAATTTCTTTAAAAAAAATTCTTGAGCATTTAGAGTGGGTCTATACAAGGAAAATATCAATGCAATAAATTCTTATAGTATAAAGGAACGGAGTATTTGAAACATCTTAATTCTTATAATTATATTGAAATTGATGAAAGTTTGTTTATCTGATTGGATAATTGGTAAAAGGAAGTCGTCAGTAAACCAAAACTTAGGTAAACACATAAGGAATAATCTAAGTGCATGGAATACAATGAAATGTCAAACAATTGGCACTTTGCCTCCATTGAATTTTCGCAAGAAATGAAAGATAGCTATAATTTCCAAATAAGTAATGATCTAAATGCATTGTTTTACCCGCTACTTCGCAAGTAATGTTTCACAACCATTCGAGACAGAAAAGTATTTTCGTCCTTTTCGTTCATTTCTTCATTATGTCTTATTACTGCAAAGTAAGAACAGCAAATCTTAATCAAAATTATTCTATAATAATATTTCGTGAGTATTTGGGTTGGGTTGAATATTGACGGCCAATTATCTACACTTGGGATATACGCCCGGGGGAGTGCCCTTCGTGGGGGTCTTTCTAAGGGAACCTAACCCGTATTTACGCATGGATAAATCCACGGCTCGAAGAAAACCACGAAAACTTCGAACGATTAGGCCGACGGGCGCGATTGGGATCGAACCCAGCACCTCCCGTCTACCAGCTTTGAGAGCACAACCTCTCAGCCACTGGTGGGGCGCGTGAGTATTTGGAGTGGGCGTATTGTAGCATAAGTGCCTAGCTAATATCTTATGAAGGAACTCTAGGGTCAAATGGATTGTTGAGTTTTGTGTGTGATCGTGTTGCCCTGATTCTAACATTTTTTGCGTGAACAAGCCACCTATTCTGTCATTTCTTTTATTTTCGCAAGGCATGGTTGAATCTCTAGGTATTTGATTTACACGGTTATTTCGAGCATTGCTATGTTAATTACAATGTCGTCTAGCAGATATAAATACGGCGTTAAAAGTTAGATACATCGGAGTTTGTCAGATCCCGCCCCTTGTGAAATAGAAAGACTGGACATGAGGTTGAGCGAACCATCCACGTGCCATTAGCAGTGACATTCCGTTTTGACTGAGTTTGTCATATATTGTTCAGATGAGAGTTGTCTGCGTGGTAAGGTGTAATATTTGATACTTGAAACAAAAATGTATTGGAATCCACGGGGTTTCTTTCAATTAGTGACACTGCCGAGTTGTCTAATGATATTGTGCGTAGTATTGTGTATTTTAGAGTTACTAGTGATATTTTCGTTTATCATTATTTTGTGTTTGAGCTTATAATTTGAATACTGTTAAGTTAACTGCCCTGTTTCTCTGAATAAGTTATTTACTATTGATTTTAAATACATTATTTTTGTTGCTAATTTCACTCTTATCGATCTTTTCGAAGCTGATGATCCTGAACGGTCTGCCGCAGAATTAAAGAGACATTCTGAGCAATACTGTGTTTTTCATTAAGAGCATTATCCAGACTATTGTAAGTTTACCTATTGATTATGGGCTGGGACTTGCAACTATTTTTAAATTCACTCGTACCGGAATTTACAAAAAAATTTCTTTGTGGTAGATTTCACTTGAAAGTATCCTAGTATACCTAGTATGGCAGAGAGTACTTATCAAAAATTGGGACGAATAGAATAAAGAAATAGCCTCTGGGATGACATATGTCCCAACCCTGTAATCAATGTGTTAACTGGATGGAAAATCTATAAAATAAAATACCCAAAACTTTCATAAACCCCAAAAATTTATCTCAGGCTAAAAACAATAAAATTCTCAATAACAGCAATTTTTGCCATTCCTATTTTTAGAAGAACAAGAAATCAGCTAAAATTTCAAAACGACCAAAGTTTTGAAAATTTGTACTTTCCCGAAACACTTTACAAGTATTGTGAAATAGCTACACAAAGCAAAAAAAAATCATTTTTGTTTTTATTCCGATATCATTTCTTACAGCGGTAAAATAATTATAGAAAATCTTAAGAATAAATATCATTTAAGAATATTCGATGAGTATTTGGAGAGAGAATATTAAAAAGAAATACGAAGGGATTAAATTCTTGTTTTTAAAGAAAGGAAAAGAGTATTTGAAATATCTCCAGTATCAAAAGAATTATCCAGAAGATGGTACTTATGTTTAACTGAATCGAAAGTTCGTAAAAAGAAAGACTTTCGTAAACCCAAAAATTATTATCGGTACTTGCGTATTATTTGGGCTAGGTCAGATAAAATTGCGCCAATTATACTAATTACAATAACCCTCACTTTTTGACAACCATGTAGTTTATTTTTTATTATAATTTATGGTTTTTTTCAATGTTAATTTATAGGGTTCTTTTTAAATTATAGTTTATAACTTTTTGTTTTTTTTTTCATTATGGTTCACTTAGGGGCCTCCGTGGCCGAGTGTTTAAGACATTATTCCGCTAATCGCTTGAGAGCCTAGGAGTCATGTCGGCGGATTCGACTCTCGTCAGCTCCATTGCACACACTTTGTAGAGCTCTCGGTTGTAGTTCTCTGATATTGTAAATTTCATTGTGGCTATCTCGTCCTTGTATATTGACGATGACCTATAAGCGGGCTCTTGATGTCAAGCACACAAGTCAGATGCATGTTCTAAAAACAGTTTTATTTATATATTTATTTATTTTACAATAGCCGTGCTTAGTCCGTCTAGACCAGCCATACTCAACCTGTGGCCCGGCGACCTTTTATGTGCGGCCCGAGAGACATAATCATTATTTCCTGCTTTTAAAAATTTGAGCTACGCCAAAAAAAATTAAGACCTTTACTATTGTTTTAGATATTTTTATGGAAAGATGTCATGCTATTTATATTAATTAAAAATTATGTAAAACATTGTAAATATCATTTGCTTAGTGGAAAGTTCTTTTTGTGCATAGTCCTATTTGCGTTACAGAGGTATATGTATTTTTAAATCTCCAAACTAATGAATCATAATTTAAAATTAATTAAATTTGCACTGTCTTATTTTTTAAGATAAAAAAATGGTTTTGTATTGAGAAAAAAATCTGATTTTATATATAAAAAAAAACATTGATTTTTTTTTTTTTTTTTTTTTTTTTTTATGTTTAGAACTTGGAAATTCTGCATTCTTATATTGCGTTTTCTACTTATTAAATAGCTACGAATGATCATATTTATTTCTTTGCTTTGTTGTATAGTATTGTTATTTTATTATTTTAATTTTTGTGATTGTAGTACAATCCCCCCCCCCCCGTTATTATATACAAGCGTAGTTTTTTGCAGCCCTCCTAGCAAACATGTGTCTTGCGGCCCACATGAAAAAAAGGTTGAGTACGACTGG
Organism: Maratus michaelseni; assembly: GCA_963931845.1. Classification (NCBI taxonomy): domain Eukaryota; kingdom Metazoa; phylum Arthropoda; class Arachnida; order Araneae; family Salticidae; genus Maratus; species Maratus michaelseni. The sequence continues at coordinate 71,803,389 of OZ007600.1, forward strand.
TCTAGACGGTCGTTTCCGAGGCTCTCAGAAAAAAGATAAACGCTCGTGATCTCGTTTGAATTACTCTCTAAATGCTGGAAACAATATAAACTCGTCGTTTCATCGTATTGTTATAAAAAACGAAAAGCTTAATCTTATAGCCTTTAAAAAGAAAATAAAATGGTTTATTTATACATTTATTTATTTTACATTATTTACCATTTCTAACAATGTTAAGTATTTAATAATGTTAAATTATTGTTTTGAAGATGATTAGCAACGATAAACAGGAATGGCAATTGACAACCATTTTTGGCGACCTGTCTTCTGGCCCAGATAATACGTAAGTACCGTTTATTTCAGGCAAAAGAGTTACATAAAATGTTTAAATATATCCATTTGCATTTGCTTCTGTAAAAAGTTTGGAAAAAACGAAAAAATTGCAATATTTTTCCAATGATTATAGTTCTAAATATTTTTGTTATGTCTGAATGCCTTACAAGTAATGTAAAAAAATAACCGCTTTAGGCAGGAAAGTATTTTCTTCCAGTTCTATCTCTTGTTTTATGATGGTAATATAATTGTAGTAAATCTTAGGTTAAAAAAAAAACTTTGAGAATATTCCATGAGAATTTGTAGGCTGCATTTTTATAGGAAATACGAAAGGAAAAATGCTCTGCAAAAGAAAGAAAAATGTATTTGAAACATTTGCATTATCAAATGCATTATCCAGATGAATGTACTTTTGTATAACTGAATGGAAAGTTTGTAAAAAGAAACACTCATAACTTTCGTAAACCCATAAAGTTTTATCTCAGGCTAAAGAGTCAAATAAAATGTTTAAATATAACAATTTCCTTCTTTCAAAATTTTGGAAAAACTAAAAAATCGCAATATTTTTTCAATGACTATAGTTGTAAACATTTTTGTTTTCTTTGAACGCCTTGCAAGTAATGTCAAATAATAACCGCTTTAGGCAAGAGAGTATTTTCTTCCATTTCTATTGGTTGTTTTATGATGATAATATAATTGTAGTAAATCTTAGGTTAAAAAAGAAGTTTGTAGGCTGCATATTTATACGAAAGCGAAAAATACTTTGCGAAAGAAAGGAAAAGAATTTGAAACATTTGCATTATCAAATGCATTATTCAGATGAATATAAGTTTGTTTACCTAAATGGGAAATTGGTAAAAGAAAAGCTCTATAAAATCTGTAAACCCAGAAAGTTTTATCTTGGGGTATAGCAAGCAATAAATGGCTTAGGAATAGCAGTATGTTTCTATGACAAAAAATAATTGCAATTTTCAAAGGATAAATATTTTGTTTTCCAAGAAGAATTTGGCAAGTAATGTGAAATATAAACCAATAAATTATTGTTAAAAGAAAGGAAAAGAGTATTTGAAATATTTTCATAATCATAGGAATTATTGAAATATCTATATATTTAAAACGCAAAACAGAACTGATAAGACCGATTTCATCCGATCTGAGCATGCGCATTGCGCACTTTATTATGCTATCTGTCGCTAAACGGAGTCGGAAATTAGTTTTGAATTGGTTTCATTTCAGAGGGACATGGAGCGAAGTCGTGATGGCCGAATGGTCTAAGGCATCATAAATAGGGTTTTTTTAAAGTAAGCATGTGTTCGAACTCCGCTTCTGGCATAAGATGTTTCAAAGATATTTTTAGTGTTGTGATGATAAACTCAGTTCAATAATGTAAAACATATTTTATTTCAGGAGGAAACGTTATAAAATTTGTTTTTTGTTTCTTCTTTATTATTAAGTAAAATTTACCATCTCCAAGATATTTTAAAATTATATATATATATATATATATATATATATATATATATATATGTATATATACATATATGTAACCATTAAATAAACATTACCGATCATCAACAAAAACTGTGAAATTATGAATAAAATTAAAATAACTAATTGACAACAAAACAGTTCCCCCCAACACACTGAACATAGATTCCAAAAACATAGTAAACAAGAACGAAAAATCATGCGTCAAGCATAGATTATGTAGCACTTTCCAACGCTTCTAAAATAATTTTACAAATCATTACCGTTTAATAAGCTGAAAGATGACATCTAAGTAAACAATTTGGAAAACGCATAACATATTTAAAAACGTAATTTCAGGAATTTTCAATATATACAATATTCGGAAAAATATCCAAATACTTTCATGTAGCCCTGTATATGATCTATAGATTTGTATATATACATAGGATGCTAAATTTTAGTTTAGTTAGGAAACGTGTAGCACAGTTTAAATTCTCCTTCTGGAGTTTCTGTCAATAAACGGAAATGTGTTCGCGAACTTTTGTGCTGCCCTGTATAGGATCTACAGAATTTATACACACCACGTAATAGACAAAAAGCTAGTTAAGATTAAAATCGCGTTTAGTAACTTAAAACACACTTCCAGGAATTATTGTTAACAGACAGTAGAGAATTCTTTTGTGTGTCCCTGTAAATGAACGATGACTGCTATACACACACTATTCTGTAGTAATATACTAAAAATATCAACGTTTGACACACAATAACATCGTGTAATAAACAGACGCACGTTTCATGAGTATCCTGGACTCATTTCCTCAGTGTAAATCAACTTAAACCCTATTGTATCCCCCCAAAGACATGAAAATGAATCTAAAAACCCAAATGAAAAACAACAACACACCGAGAAACTCCTCCAATCTGATTAAGTCGGTTGGTTGGTTGTAGAGGATTCACTATGACAAAGTAACTCAACCCAGAAAGGTGAGATGTACGGTACACTTGAAAAATCATTAACCAGGGAATTACCAAATTTATGAATATAAACTGCCTCAAAGAAGTCTAAATCTAATGGAGTGTTACATTTCTTAATAATAGTGGCTGAGTCGAAGTTAAAATTATGTCCCTCACTCCAACAGTGACAGGCAATAGAGGACTTTTGTAATTCTTTTTTCTTAATGTAATTTCTGTGTTCATTGAGTCTGAAACGGAGTTGTCGTTTAGTCTGTCCTATATAGGACAAACCACATTGACATTGGATATTGTAAATGCCCCAAAAGTTTTGATGTGAAATTTTATCCTTTAACTGTGAAAAATTTAGTTTATTAACTGGCTTAAAAACAACCTTAAAATCATATTGCCTTAAAATATTAGCTATTTTATAGCTAATGCTATTGTGAAATGGTAAAATAATGAGGTTAGAAAAAGATTCTGGGACATCAGAAGGAACAAGATTACTATTTTTATTTAGACAACGAAAAATTAAACGGTTGATATAAGTCAAACTAAAACCACGATTAATAGCAACAGATCTAATATAATTCAATTCTGTACCAAGGGAAACATTATCAGAACAAATGGAAATTGCTCTATTAATAAAGAAATGAAAAGCCGAGGCTTTCTGAGAAGGGGGGTGACACGAATTAAAATGAGGGGGGAGTGAGACTGCAAAAGGTTTCCGGTATACACAGGTATCAAATGTATTAGGCTGACGTGTGACTAACACATCAAGAAAGGACAATTTATTTTCAACTTCAACTTCATATGTAAACTGAATAACAGGATCTATTGAGTTTAGAATAGTTAAGACGTTATCAATGGATGAAATAGACCGGTCCAAGAGTGCAAAAGAATCATCAACATATCTGCAATAAAATGGAAAATTTATAAAATTAAATAATTTATCCTCAAAATAATGCATATACAAATCTGCTAGGAAAGGACTTAAAGGATTACCCATCGCTAAACCATCTGACATAGAATAAAATTGATTTAAAAACTGGAATGCATTTTGCGTTAAACAAATACTGAATAACTCAATAATGTGGTTTATCTCATAATCTGGGTAATGGAATTCTTTTAATCTTAAAGTGAGACATTGAAGTGCCCCTTGGACAGGAACATGGGTAAACAGTGAAATAACATCAAAGGACACCATGCGTAATGAGGGGGAGGGGGGGAAGTTCCTAATACGGTTCACAAAAGCACTTGAATTATGAATAGTATATAAATTGGAAACTGAAAGAAAAGAAAACCGTTTAACCAAATATTTAGCGAGTGGGTAAGAAGCAGTACCAATATTTGATACAATAGGACGGAGGGGGACACCAATTTTGTGTACTTTTGGAAGAGCATAAAAACGACTGCAGTTAGCTATGGAAGGAGTTAAAGAATTTATAGTATTTTCATCAATACATGGAGAAGTTTTAATGAGTTTTCTAGTACTCAGAAGATAACTGTTAGATGGATCCCGGTGTAATTTAACATATGGACCAGATTGTAAGAGATCGTGTACTTTATTAAAATAATCTGATTTATCCTGCAACACTATTTGACCCCCTTTATCCGCTTTAGAAATAACAATGTCTTCGTTGGACTTTATTGTAAGTAATGCATTACTGAGATCCTTGTTAACATTCGGTGCAAAATTCACTGCGTTATGCTCAATAGTATTTTTAATCAGAACTCTAATAGAATCCTTTTGAGAAACAGATAGTTTGCTAAATTTAAAGCTTCTCTCTACTGGAGCAATAAGGTTAGGTAAATCCGGGCGTTTAGAAAAAGAAAAATTATAATTAAGCTTAAGTGCTTCCTCTTGTGATGGTGTCAATTGGTGAGAGGAAAGGTTAACAATAGCATTATTATTAACCATTGGAAGCCCCGAAGGGGGTGAAGGGGGTGTGTTTTCATTATTCTGTAGTAAGCCTCTTGTAATGCACCTTAGTAATATATATAAACTTCAATGCGTTTAAAATAGTGGAACATTATTTAAATAAGCCGCAGACGATTTTTCTCCATAGACGTAATGTAACGGAATTATTTTGACTGTCCCTGTAAAGTAAATCTAAGTGCTATACACCTACTATTCCATATTAAGCTTCTTCTAATGCATCTTAGTGATCTATATAAATTTCAATGCGTTTACAATAGTGAAACATTTTTAAAATAAACCGCAAATGATTTTTCCCCATAGACCGTAATGTTACGGAATTCTTTTGAGTGTCCCTGTAAGAAAACTATAAGTGCTACACACTTCAGTTGAAATAGGGAACGCGCCATAGATAACGACAATAACATATAAAAATTGCAGAGCAATCCGAGCATATTTACGGGAGTTAGAGCACGAACAGACGGCCATACGGCCAGACGGCCATCCGGCCAGACGGCCAGACAAACCGAAGTCATAAGCACTTTTCAACTAGGTTGGAAAGTGCTAAAAAGCAGAAATTGAATAAGAGAAATTAAATAATAGAAATTTCTGGGACCTAGACAGAATCGTCAGGTCCCAAATGCCTAAAGTTCCACAAATAAAATGTGTGGTTTCATCTTCATATTAGCCACAAAATAGCTAAAGAATATGAATTTATATATATACATATACAAAATTTGTTAAAAAAGAAAACAGTTCTCTTCTCCCTATCTTTTTTTTTATTTAAGAAAACCAATCGTAGCATATAGTGCTGAAAAAAAAACAATGCTTTATAACACTGCATGAGTGTTTGTCGTGAGTGGTTTCAGCTTAAATCACAAAATATTAAAACTAAATGGTAAAGAAAGGAAGAGAACCTTTCAAACATCTTCATTATCATAAGCATTATCAAAATCGATGTTGGTTTGTTTAACAGAATGGAAAGTGAAAGAAAGTTAGCTCTTCTGTAATACGCAGATAAGACAGTGGGACTGAAAATCAATATGTTGTGAATAAATAACTTTAGTAAAATAGAATATTTCCTCTCCAGTGTTTATGAAGAGTGAAATATGTGATTAGAACAAAATATAACGGAGATTATAATTGGCAGGTTTTATGCCAATTAAGCTCATGTATTATTTTGAATAATTCAATTTACTAGTTTATGTAAATAACATGTTTCGAGTTTCAGGATTTATTTGTGAGAGAAGTAACATTATTAACTTCTGACTTTTAATAGCTGAATTAAATAAACAGCGATACAACAATTACAAGAAGCATCTAGGTATACGTATGCAGTTCTTAGTTTTTAACACTTTCCAACATAGTTGAAAAGTGTTTACGAATTCGGCTTGTCTGTCCGTCCGTCCGTCTGTCTGTCTGTCCATCTGTCTGTCTGTCTGTCCGTGCTCTAACTCTCGTAAATATACTCGGATTGTCATGAATTTTTTACACATTTTTGAATTTTACTATAGAACGTTTGATATTGAAAATGAAGTGTTTGGCATTAATCGTTCATTTACAGAGGCACACAAAATAATTCCATTACATTATGGTCTATGAGGAAAAATCGTTTGCGGCGCACCTTATAGATGTTACGATATTTCAAATATAATGAAATTAATACGCATTACCGAGGTGGACTATAGTATGTTTTTACCGGAGTATTCAGTTAGTAGCAATTATAGTTTATTACAGGAACGTACAAAACGATTCCTTTACATTATGATCTATGGGGAAAAATCGTTTGCGCTGCATTTTGAACATGTTATGATACTTGAAACATAATGAAATTTAAAAGGATCATTAAGATTCAATACAACTGGTTTTCTATAGAATATAGAGAGCGTAGGATTTATCGTTCATGTACAGGGACGCACAAGAAAATTCGGTTAAAAGTCTGACTATGAGCGGTAATTGCTAGAAGTGCTATTTCCGCTGTGCTATCCGATTTTATGCAATTTTTAATGTATTACGTGTTGTTTACAAATTCTGTAGAACACAGAATTTCGTGCAGCTACAGGGCTGCACGAAAGAGTTCGAATATGGTTAGCAATTACTGAAAATGAATTGTTACTGAGTAATGTATTTTATTAATTGTTTATTTAGTTATCTCATTTCATCGTATGATAAAATTAAATTTCTTAATAATATTCTGTTATTGTTTCAAAGTGTTTTATAATGTATAACAAACCCATCATTTTTCGTTCTTGATTTATATTAATCAATAAACTGGGTACTTACTAAGCTTTATGGTAACATGACATAACCTCTGACAAGTAAAGTTACCATAGTCTGTGGCGGAGAATTTCGATTTTTATAGCTCATTCGATTCGTCTCAACGAGCTTAGTAATTTTTTACCTCGGATATCGGCTATTGAGTTTTTATAATGACAGGGGGCTGGGTCAAATTTCAAAATTTCGTTCATTTAAAAACAGATGCCTTCAAAGAAATAAGCGCGATTTAAGTTTACTAATTGTTTTTTGAGTGTCATGCATTGCCAATAACTACTATAAGGTTATATTATTGCTATTATTATAAGGATTTGTAATTGCTGATAAAATATTGGTATGCTACTTGACAGGCAGGTTTTCGCAAGTTATGCTGAAAGCCGAGCTGTTTTGAATGCGTCGTCCACTCCAAAAAAAAAAAAAAAATCCGTGAAAATACAAGAGATTTTCCGTTAAATTTTACGGAGAAGTTTCATTTTTCGAAAACAATAGTACAATTTCCGTAAATGACATTAGTTCCGTAAAGAAGATTTCAAATCCGTAAATATGCAGACAGTTATCCGTAAATTGAATGGATTTTTCCGTATTTCTTACAAAACTGTACAATGTCCGAATTTCTTTCAAAAGAATGCCATTTCCGTAAATGACGTTCAGAGGTTTGCTTACAGAAATCGCCTTGTTTGAAATGCGAATTAAGATTATTGTATTTACTAGAGTTCTTCTAGGATCGAGGTCTGAACCAGTCCTACCCGTGGCCCTATTTTTTTTGTCATTAAACTCGGGCCAATCCTGGAACTCATTCTAACCGGGGTTGTGTCTGGGCGGTAATTTTTTTGTGAAAATAATAGTGATATTTTTATTTTTTAGTGAAATCTTTAGAAATTTATTTTATTTTCATAAATTGCAGAAAAATATTTTTTTTAATCTACTTTTTTTTTTCTTTATAGTGCTTTAAATTGTGAATTTTTTCATAGACGTTTTAAAATTTTATTTAAACTTTATTAACGTGAGGCAATATTAGGTTATTAAAGGTTTCATAAAATATTATCTTTGCAAATTATCGATATCTATATTGTATTGAACAAAACTAATTTGTCTTATAAATTTGTGAATTAAACTAAAATTTATTATTTTATAAATTATAATTTTTTACAAAGTTTATATTTTTTTCTTTAAATTTATAAAAGTAATTAATAATTTTTTCTTTACTTTCATAAAAATGAAGTTTATGATTTTATAAAGTTTATAATTTATTTCGTTAGTTTATAATTTTATAAATTAAAGTCCAAATTTAAACTTACCTATCCCAAGGTCATTAATTTCAAAATTTTCTCTAAAAATCTATTTTTTTTATTTTAATATTTTTAAGGTTTCATAAAATAATATATTTGCAAATTATCGGTATGTGGGTATTAAACTAAACTGATTTGTGTTATATTCTTGTGAATTAAACTAAAATTTATTATTTTATAAATTATAATCTTACAAAATTCATAATTTTCTCTTTAAATTTATAAAAAATAATTCATAACTGTTTGTTTACTTTATAAAATTATAAACTTCATTTTTATAAAACTTTATAATTTATTTTGTATTATAATTTTTATAAATTAAACTAAATTAATTTAAACTAAATTATTAAATCCAAATTTAAATTTACCCCCTAAAGTTATTAATTTCAAAATTTTCTCTAAAAATCTATTTTTTCGTTTTGATATTTTAAAAATTATTCATTTTAATAGAACCATACACAAAAGCTCGCAGCAAAGCTTAAATATAATAATTTAATTTATTATGAATTTGTTTATTCACATAAGTTTTTAAACTAAGAGATAAAGAAAATTGACTTTAATAGCACGTAATAAATACGTCTGCTTAAGAAAATTATTGTTTTTACTGGAATTGATAAATAAATCAACACACAAATTATTTTAAAAAGTATATGTACTATTGCAAAAAGAAACAATCATTACTGTTAATACAATACTTTACGCATATAATACATAAAAAATGTAAATTTATCTGTTATAAAGCATCAAATAATAAAGCAAAATATAGAACAATTTTGAAAAGAAAATATTAAAAACATTGGATCTCTGAAAATATTCATCTAACTATGAGAACTTCAATTTATTACATCATTAAAAGCATTTCAAATAAGTAGCAACATTTGAGTAAGTGACGTGTCAAACCGTAGTGTAGTGGTCTGGCGCGCTCGTTTAGTAAACGGAAGGTCTTGGGATCGGTACTCATCGTGGGAAAAGTGGTGGTTGTTTGTTAAAAACTCGCTCAGAAATGAACGTAAAAAAAGAAGCGTATCAATCCCTTGAGAGATAAGTATTTTTTTCTTTTTTGGTCCTATAAAATTTATTTTAACGACATAAAATTTTCTAAAAAATACGGAATATATCTGTTATAAAAAGGAAATTTAAAAACGGATATTTCAGAAATCACGGAAAATTTCCTGGAATTTACGGAATATTTTTTCCGTTAAAATACGGAAATAGTACTGGCGTCTCGATTGCCAGTACAATTTCCGTTATTTTCAGGAAATTTTTTTTTTACAGTGTCGAGTCAGCTGAAGAAGCCTTTGCTCGTTGTGCGCACTGTGAGAAATATTTTTGTTTTACTCACTTCTTCGGAATGAACAATCATCAATGTATGCCAGTGTAAGAGCCATAAATAAATTTAAAACTTATTTCTTTGACGGCAACTGGTTTTCAATAAACGTAATTTTAAACTTTGACCCAGTCCCCTGTCATTAACAAAACTGAACAGCTGATAATCGAGGTAGAAAATTACCAAGCTCCATGAGGCGAATGAATGAGCTATAAAAATCGAAATTCGCCGCCACAGACTATAGTACCTTTACTTGTGAGGGTACGGAACCCTCAAACTGCAAGTCCTACTCTCACTTGTCCTGTTTCGACCCTCCCCCCCCTCTAAATGGTGCAATGGGAACTAGTTGGCATTGGTGGAAATAATAATGTTAGTAATCATATATATTATTCCTGTTGTCAGCATCCCCTTTTTTACGCATTTAGAAAATGCACAACAATGAATGAGATATCATTCTAAAAGTTTTTGAACCGGTTTCCGACATAGTACACTCGCATTTCGTTAAAACATGTTTTTTGAATAAAAATTACAGTTATTTAAAAATTAAATCAGCATTTGCTTTCATAAATGAGATGAAAGGTGTTTTAAAAACACAAATTGCACAAATTGTGCTTATTAGTTGCTAAAATCAGTGTAAAAATTGTTTTAAACTCATAAAAGAGCTAAATACATGTTTCGGCTTCAAACTTAAAGCCATCATCGGGGAAGAGGAACAACACAAACGACTACTGATCTTTTAATTTTCGACACGAGAAGATTGAAATCAACAGTATGGAAAAATTTAAATAAAATAAGCGGGCACTCTTTGTTGCCAAAGAGTGAAAAACAAAACAATGAATTAACAAGGTGTTAAAAATGTATCCCATAAACCAGGTATGCTGAAAGAAAAGTTATCATTACAAATACAATCTTTTCTAATTTTAATTTCCAATGATTCCCTAATGGCGGATTTAAATGGGTTATTGAACCTATGGATAATTCTTGCTTTATCGAAATTAATTACAATATCATTATTTTTAGCGTAAAACCGGGAGAGTGCAGTGGATAACTTTCCAAATTTTATGTCGTTTTTAGGCTCTTTTAATCTTTCCAAAAACTTTCTTTTAGTCATACCAATGTAAAATATTATACTATTATTATTTAAGCTAATGGGGATTTCATAAATACCTGCGAATTGATCAGGGGGGATAGGATCTAATTTATATGAAACTAAGTCAACCAATTTTCTGGGAGGGACAGCAATAAGATGGATATTGTATTTACGGAGGGCCCTTTTAATCCTTTCAAATATAATAGGTATATATTGGAATTTCCGATAGTTTGGTTTATTATTGCTAGGGACAGGATGCTGAATTAAATGGCCATTGAATTTTTCTATAATTTTCTGTACGTGATGAGCGGGGAAACCATGGTCAATGGCGATATCTCTGATAAAATTAAGTTCATCTTGGATGAATTCACTTGAACAAACCAGAAAAGCACGCTTGATGAATGAATTGAAGGCAGCAATCTTATAAGTGAAAGTTGTAGAGGCATTAAATGGGATTATTGTGTTACTTCTCATCGGTTTACGATAGACTTTACGTTTTAGGTACCGTTTTAGGTTTTACGTTACCTAAAACGTAAAGTTTTAGGGGGTGCCAGTGGGGGGCAGGTGGGGTGCCAGTATTATACTGTAAGATCAACATTTTTTTTTTTTTTTTTTTTTTTTTTTTTTTTTTTTTTTTTTTGCAGTGTAGCCTAATAGGTATTCTTTCTTATATTAGCTTAAATCGTATTTTATGCGTATTTAATTTATTTTGTCACTGTCCCATGTTTTTCCCGAAGCGGTTAACGTCATCTTCTAATGCAGTTAGAATATAATTGTTAAGTTTTTTTTTTTTTCTCGGGCGTGCCTTTTCCCATATTACATCAGTTTTTCCTGTAACTTGAGAGTAATGAGACTCCTGTAATGAGACGATATTCTGGTTTGACTAATGTTGTTATATATATTTTATTCTTCATTTTCTTTAGAAGTTTTAAGCTGCACCTGAAAAATATTAGATATTGCTAAAAAATATTAGACTGCAGTGCAAAATCCTCGCATGGGCCCACTGGTATATATTATTTATGTTGTCAACATACCTTTTCTATGTATTTACAAAACGCACAATGATGAATAGGGTATCATTCTACAGGTTTTTCAACCGGCTTCTGACATAGTACACTCGCATTTCGTTAAAACATGGTTTTTGACTAAAATTGCAGTTATTTAAAACTTAAATCAGCATTGTTTTCATAAATGAAATGAAAGGCTTTTCTCAAATCAATGTTGCCACAAAAATAAAATACCGCTTCGCAATGATCAAACAAATAAAATATTAATACTTGCACAAAAATATAAAGTGTGACGTTTCTGTATGGGTTTATTTTATATTTATGATTAAAAAAAAATGGAAATTGAAATGTTTAGCAGAAAAAGACACCATCGATCGAACGAAACAGTGGCATTTCGCGGGTATCCTAAAAAGTATACTTTGTTATATTAGATTAAATTGTAATTCATATATATATATATATATATATCATATATTTTTCTTTGTCCCATGTTTTTCCCGAAGCGAATGACGTCATCCTATAATACAATTAAAGTACAATTGTTAATTGTTGTTCTCGCCCCTGCCTTTTGCTATCTTCGATCAGTTTTTAGTGTAACTTCGATGAACTAAATGAGATGCTATTCGAGCTTGATTAATGTTGTTTGCGGATATTTTTAGTCTTAATTTTTCTTTAGAAGTTTAAACCAGCATTTAAAAATATTAGATATTGGAAAAAGAAAAGGTTGTAGCCGGAAATCCTGGTATTAATCCACATTTTAAACTATCAGCTTCAATAGACGGAGTGAAGCTAGCCATAAGAGACTCGTACAGTCGGCGAAATAATCTAGTCGTTGGGAGCCACCGTAATACTTACCCATCATGGCTACACATAATATAAAATATGAAACTAAAACATGTGTAAACTATTTATAGAATGCATTGCAATTCGAATAAATTCGTGGCTTGATGACGTAATAAACTTTAAAGGCTCTATTACTGAATTGCGTAAAACAAACATCCTTATAACTCCAAAACTGATAATCATATTAACTAACGGTTTACTGCGTCGGATTAAGCATCTCTTTTCCAATTAAAATATATCTTTGAATTGAAATTTGAATGAAATACAGGGTCATGAAAAATCGAAGAGTGCGGATAATAGGATTCCAAATATCTCGGTAACTCATTATCCGATCAACTTCATTGTTTATGCAAATTTTATGTTTTTTTATTGTCTTTTATATTTACTCCTTTAAATAAACAAATTCGAAAATTTTTATGTACCTTTTATCAGAACGAATATCTCGAGAGTCCGAAAAAAAATAGTTCCGGATAATCGAGGTTAATGAAAGTCAATAAGCTTTTTCCCATTGTTACATGCTAAGTACATACCAAATTTCAAGTCTCTATCGCAATTTGTTCGGGAGATAGAGCGTTTACAGACACACACACACACAGACGGACGGCAATTTTTTTTTTTTTTTAAATATGTTATTCGGAATCTCCAGTGTCTGAAACGTGTAAATCCGTCAAATTTGTTTTTCGATTTTCAAAACGATTACAAGATTTCCTATACTACGTATGATGGGTAAGTAAAAAGAGAATCACCATATTCACCGAGAGGGGAAAAAAAGAAAAAACTTAAGTAGCCATTCAACTGGAAATTATATTTTCTTTTAATTTATGTTAAAAAAATAAGCTTATGGGATTGTCGTCGTTCAGAAATTGTACCGCACTCTGAAATTTCGAAAAAAAAACATGGACTTTTGACATCATGTGTTACATTTTCGGTAAATTTTGTCTCAGGGTTGAGTTGGGTTGATTATTGACGGCCAATTATCTACACTAGGGATATAGGCCCGGGGGGGGAGTGCCCTTCGTGGGGGTCTTTCTAAGGGAACCTAACCCGTATTTACGCATGGATAAATCCACGGCTCGAAGAAAACCACGAAAACTCCGAAAGATTAGGCCGACGGGCGCGATTGGGATCGAACCCAGCACCTCCCGTCTACCAGCTTCGAGAGCAGAACCTCTCAGCCACTGGTGGGGCATTTTGTCTCAGGAAATGGGAATACATTCATTCTGTCAAGTAGTTAAGAGTTAGGAAGGTTTAAAGTTTGTAAATTGTAATTTTCACTTTATTTGTAATAGTTATTACAATGGGGTAGTTTTTTAAGCATAACTCAAAACGGGCTTTGCGGCATTAGCTGTAATTTTGGATTTGAATATTTGAAGTTTATAGAAATCAATTTCTGTTTAAAGAATTCATAAGTTAATTTCCATCACTGTTTATTTAACTTTTAATAAATAAATCAACTTCTTTGCCACCACTATATTTATATAGAAATATTAATCCAGTAAATTTCTCGTGAACTATGTTGCTGAACAAAGTTAAAAATCTATCTTAAAATTTCTGGTGTCTAATATTTAATATATGTATAAAAAATACAATTGTAAAAGAAAAACTCGTGCAAAGAAGGGTTAAGCTTTGTGGATTTTTTTAATTTTTCTGGTTGGTTGTATGTGGCTGAATTTTTTTTTGTAAAATTTTATACTTATCTCTAACACACATCAAGTATACTCTTCTTTGTAAAATAAAATTTAATTACTTTTATAATACAATTTAAAAATTGTAGTTTGTGGGCCACGTTTGGCGCATAGTGTTTCAAAGGAAGCCCATGCATTGGAATCACCTTTAAAATGTGAAAAATACTCAGCAAACGATTTTGCTTACTATTAGGCTCTGATGATCCTTTCTTTCTTTTGATACTTTTCGAGTTTTTCTTCTTAATCTTCTTATCTTATGACACGAAAAGACCTTGAAGCACTTTTTGTGCACGGTAATTCAGTAATTTTCTTCTGGAAGTTATTGACTTCTTTTGAGTGATCGCTGGTGTTAACAATAAAAGGTAATAAGTTTTATCAGATATTTATTAGAAATTTTGAAAATATCCCTTACTACACTGATTGCCACATTTGTTTTCTAATGTTGCCACCTTGGGAAAAAACGTATGGCCGCCATTTGCACGATGTAAAAGTATTATTCTGATAAATTTCTTAGAATTGAAGTAAATGTTGTTAAAGATAAAGAAATAAGCTTTCAGAAAACGTATCATAACTCAAAGTTCTAATAATTTAAACACGTGTAAATTAAAATATCTTATTACTTGGAAATTAGAATGACTACTTCTCAAAAGTGAAATCACTGCATAAAATGTCGTATGATCAAGGTGATCTCTAAAATAAACCACGTGCACCGCAGATAGATGATTGACAATGCAGTAGCACCATTTTGTGATTAAAAATTAAATTAATTCTACTTTTGAGGGGTGGGCTACTTTAGGAACACTGGCAACCTTTGGTTCATCCACCCTATATCTTCAAAATAAATTTTCGAAAAAAAAATATGAATTGTACCCTATAGTTTTTTAAAAAACAATCTATGTCTAAAAGTTTCAAATATGTGAATCTAAAATTATATCTCATTCCTCCAAGTAATTTTTAAGTTATGTTTAAGAAGTCAATGGAAGTAATCCGCTTGTCACCATTTTGATGAAATTTCATAGAAAACTTTTAAAATTAAACTTAAAATATATAAATGGCAATATTTTAAAAAAATAGCTAGTGCGGGCACATCTACAAATGAACAGCCTTCATTAAAAGAATAATTAGGAAAATTAGTTCAATAAAAAGGTCAGGGCTGATGACTAAAAAAAAACATCCCTGTGTTTTAAATATAAGATATTTTGTAACAAGCTTCTGGATTTAGAAGCGTTTGCTGTTTCCATTAAATATTCAACTAAATGCGACTTATTTTTTCTTCCATCAAGACGAAACAAAAAGGTATTTAGTTTTCTGAGTATCTCTAATTTTAACTTTAAATATTTTAAAATCTAAGAACAAATTTATGTAAATCTTGTTTTTAATATAAATATATTTTTATTCCATACATGTATTGTTTTCCCTTCTACTTAATTAATTTTTGATGCAGAATGTAAATAGTTTGAAAATCATGATAGTAAATTTAATAGCTAATTTCCTAAGTTATATCAGTTCAAGATATAGAACCTTTGACAACATCAAAATTTCTTATTCTAGGAAGCTTGTTATACAGTAAATTTAAATTGGACATTTTTAACAAGCTACAGGTTTAATTAGCGTTTGTTGTTTCTAGTAATTACTCAACTAATGAGACTTCATTTTTTTTTCACTGAAATGAAGTTGCAAATTGTACAGTTTTCGCAAACTCTCCAATTTAAAGTTTATATGTGATGTAAATGTTTGAAATTTAGGGTGAAATCCCCGGTAATTGAAACTTTAAGGATTCTTTCTTGTTCAAATGAGTAATACAAAAATTTAAATCTATTTTATACTTACCTTTGTTTTTGAAAGGATAGTAGAGATATATTAAAAAATTACTGTTGGTAAAGGTTTGAAAAATTATACATTTTATGATTCAAATTAATTTTATTCATAAATATGGTAAAAAACTGACACTATCCCTATTGTGGAACACCAATAACTGACACAAAGTGAGCCAGTGACTGACACTTAATTTTAACCCCTTGAGGGGCAAAGTACTCTTGTAGCTAAAATATTGAAATGATTGGTTGACACCAGGATTCACGAACGAATTTATTTTAAAATAAGTAAAAGCTTTTCCTCATGTACCTCATACATTCAAAATTCAATTATAAAACTCTGGTGTCATTGTGGCATTTTGGGATTAAAAGTAAGTGGTATATATAATATACGGGTGACCTTCAAGGGGTTAAAATATTAAAATGCTTTTAAAAAAACTTTATTCTTTATTATAAAAACAAAATACATTAATATTTATTATAAAAAGTGGGATTTAGTAAGCAGCTGTACTACATTATTAGTAATGTAGAGTATATAGTAAGAGTATATATCAGTAATATTTAGTACGGCGTTATAAGCAATGCAAATATCCAATAACTGACATTTATGGACCAGTAACTGACATTTGGTGTCAAACACTGGTAAAACAACTTAAATTTTAATGGTATTTACTACAAGATAAATTTAATTTATTATTATGCATTTTTAAACAGTTCAAATAATATATTTCAATTTTCTTTAATATAACCAATATCTAACACCTCTGTCAGAGACTGGTAAAATGAAATTCTAGGAACCAATAACTGACACTCCCCATTAAGCTAAATTAAATAACTATAAACCCTAAATCATGGACCTAATATATCATATGCATCTTTAAAGTAATTTCTATTAGTATAACTTTAAGAAAAAAGTTTAGGGTGGTTGCATTACAAATATATTAGAAAAACACTTCCTTAAATTTAGAAATAAGATGATTGCTTCAAAATGGCCCTTTTTGTATTCTCAAAAGTTTCTTCCTCATTGAATTTCCTCAAGTGGTGAATGAATTGACTCCAAAATAAAAATAAGTGTCTAATTTACCACTAGATGACATTACTTTGCAGAATTTTACAACAAAATGCTTATTTGGGTTAGATTTTTGCTCAAGTGTCAGTTACTGGTTAGGCGTCAATAACTGGGGGTTTCACCCTATACTATGAAAATATAAATCATCTTTGAGATTTATACTATGAAATTATAAATCATCGCTAATACATGGTTATATTTATTTTGTTGTCTGCTTAATATCCAAATATGAATATATATTTATTCAAAGAAATAGAGGCAAGGAAGTTTCCTCTAATCTTATTCAAAAATGGTCAGGGTATTCTTTATAAGGTAATTCAATATTGATTGGTTTGGTTAATCCTGGTATGTTTGTAATATATTCATGTTGTCACATTGATTTTTGTTCAGAGAGAATAATAATAAATTACATGTTAAATAATTATTACCATTTTAGCTACAAAAACATTAATTAACGATTAACAATTACAAAGCTATGTTTAGATTTAACATTTAATATTAAAAGGACCTTTAGAATGTTTCTTCATTCTCCTTAAGAGATTACATCATATATGCGACTTTTCGGTTTGAAACTTTTAGAGTCTCTGATACTTATTACAAGCCTATATATTAAAAGTCATTATTAGTTCATTTTCAGAAAAGTCTTTTCGGTGGGAAAAACGTTACGTCATGAGATGCAATGCTTGTTTCTCTTTCGAGTTTAAATCCTTGATTATGACTGCAGGGTTATCAACAGTGATTATTTCTGCATTGATGTTTATTTGAATGTTCTTATTTATTTGAAATATTACTTTAAGGAGGTTTTACCAACAAAAAGTTATTCATAAAATTAATAAAATTTGGGCTTTCTAGAATTACTTTCATCAATTAATCATTTTTTATTTTCTTTTTTTTTTCAGATTACTGTACTATAAAAACCAGCATAAATTTGATTTAAATCATCGTTAAATTAATGTCGACTATAGATCTATGTGTTTGTAAATTATAATAATAGCTACTTAATGTATTTTAGGATTATAATTCCAATTATCTGAAAAAATTCCGGTATTCCTTGAAATTAAGCAAAAACGTTTTCTATATCTTTATTTGGCATTCTTGATTTGTCTATTTAACTTTGAAAACTTATAATCACTGATATTTTTATAGCAGTGTATAACTACTCACTTATGAGGGTAGCATAGTTTCTTAACTTGTTGTCCGACACCTAACAATTGTGCCTGAAAGTGCCAACTATCTGTCGTTTCTATGAGTTTTTCGCAAGTATGAATGTGCCTCCCTGAATGTGAGCTTAGCGGTTATTTTTGTTCGTTTATATGTTATTTAGCGTTACGTGGTCAGCTGGCGAGTATAAATATGAGAGTGAGAGTGTGAACGAAAGGATTGACTGGGTCTTTTGCTCTTTCAAAAAAAAAAAAAAAACACGATTGGAGTTCTTGCTTTTGAGACATTGTTGCGATGTGCTCTGCGATATTGACGTTTCATGTTATCTGAGGAGTTTGCCTTTTGGTTAGGAGTTAATCTACATGCTTTGATAAAGTGAATTTCGGAGTACACGGGATTCCAGTTAGATAGAAACATTTATCGTATTTTGAAGCGATATTGCTTGGAGTGTTTTCAGTAAGAGTGATTTTCGCCGTAGCGTTCTTCTTGGGATACGATTTTGATCAGTCATTTTCCTTATAAGTTGAGTTTAAATTTGTAAATTTGCATATAGTTTTTTTTTTTTTTTTTTTTTTTTTTTGAGAGTTGAATCTGAATTCGAACATCGTAGTTAATTTTCGCTCGCAAGCCTCATTTTGATTTCCTAAGAGGGCATTTGGTTTTAAATAAACTTGTTTGTTTTATCTTGAATATTGTCTCAATGGCTATACATTTAATGGTCGGACCCGAGTATTCCGTCACAATCTTTGCATAAACAATTGCTCTTCTTGTCTTTATTATCGTTATAGCATAAAAGTACGTGTTGAAGGTAAGCATGAATGAATTAAAAATTTCCTCATTGAAAGAATTTTCTTTCACGCAGCTAAGCATTGTTAACGTTGCTAAGGACAATATATTTTTCTTTCACTAAAATGTATCCGCAATGCATATAGTTTTCTCAAAATTTCCAATTTGAAATTTATGTACCCCAGTAATATAAGAACATTATTGTATGAAATTTGCATAAATATACATTATCTTACCTAAGTTTATTGCTCTAATCTTCTAATATCTTTAATATAAAACGTTTAAGCATATGTAATTTAAAATTCTGGTAGTAAAATCAAAGTCAGCTTTATCTACTTTCAAAATGTACAACCTTTCTCAGCACCAGAAAGTCTGATTCTGACATGCTTGTTTATACAATAAATTTAAATTAGACATTTTTAACAAACCAGAGGTTTAATTAGCGTTTGCTGTTTACAGTAAATACTCAACTAATGAGACATCATTTCCTTTCACTGAAAGGCAGCAGGAAATTATTTAGTTTTCACAAAGTCTCCAATTTAAAGTTTATATGTTTGTTCAATTTGTTAGTAAAATTTAGACTTTCTAGAACTGCTGTCAGCAACTAGTAATTTCACCATTTCTTCTCTTAAATTTTACTATTGGATGCAAAGAGCTGCATGAAGTTTGATTTAAAATATTGTTTAACCCCTTCAGGGGCAAAGTACACTTGTAGCTAAAATATTAAAATTATTGATTGACACCAGGATTCACAAACGAATTTATTTTAAAATAAGTAAAAGCTTTTCCTCATGTACCTTATAAATTCAAAATTTGATTATAAAATGCTGGTGTCATTGTGGCATTTTGGGATTAAAATTAAGTGGTATATATAATATACCGGTGCCCTTCAAGGGGTTAAAATGATGCAAATTATAGATCCAATAATTTTATGGATGTGTTTTAATTAATATATTACTAATCATTTATCAGAATTCCGATAAACATTAGATTTGTGCAAATACCAATATATATTATTAATTGGCATGTTTGTTTTTTATGTTTTTCTTTCAAACTCATAGCTATTTGTAAAATTTACTTAACCCTCTGAGCGTTTTGAAAAAGCGTAAAATTGTAATGTTTTTTTTCTCTGAAATTTTTTTTTAATGCTAAAAAAATATGATTTTTTCAGCATTATAAATAAAATTTAATTACAAATATGAATGTAACCCTTGAGAGTATTAATCATTCTTCAATGTTTTGAAAATTCATTAAATCTATAGGCTTAATTGATCTTTACGTATATATATGTATATACCCATAGCTATCAGGAAAATTTACTTAAAAAATTGCTCTTTTGTATCTATCTTCATGATAAGATCTAAGAATTAATTAAAAATTAAACAAGAATAGTATAAAATTTGAAACTTTAAATTATGTTTCAAAGTATTTTTTTTTACATACATCATAAAGTATTTTGTTAATCTAACTTTTTTTTCACTTCTTTTAAGATACACATAGATTTTTTAATTCAAAATAAATTACTGACGTACAAATATTACATATCAAACAGCGTTCATTGTTTTTTAATTAGTTGTGCTTTTTAGGACTCATTCTTTCTTACATAATATTTCTAATAATGCACTTAATTTCATCTGGTTATCCTAATAATAAGACTCAATGTCTCAAATTTACTAACATATTGTTTTTACTATTACGTTTGTTACTAGCTGCATGTAGTAGTGATAGTATATGTCTTTACAACTACTATTATCAATTCATTCGTGTTTCAGAATTTATTAATAAAAGAAGAAAAAAGTTCAGCCAAATACCGTTGTTATCGGGCCCATATAACCCGAGATACGAATGCGCCCCCTGGCGGTGGAAGAAGGAACTGAAACCAGTAAGTCTATAGAAAATCAAGTCGAATGAGACAAAAACTTTTGTGATCGAGCCCATAGAGGCCGAGATAGTAATGTTCTCTCTGGTGGTGGAAAGTGGAACTAAAATCTGTAAGACTATCGAAAATCAAGTTGAATGAGCAAAACCCCGTTGTGATCGGGAACATAGAACTCGAGATAAAAATCCTCCTCCTTGAGATTAATATTTTGAAAGAGTGGTAACCAAGAGCTAAAGAGGTGAAAATTAAAATGTCGATTTGCTTCCCCCTCCGCTTCCACTTCTAAGGTCTCTGGATTGAAGATAGGATAAAATTACAATAAATTCTTTTTCGATAAAAGAAATGAGGTTTTTGATAAAATAGCAATTTAGCTGTCGATTATTTCTATATTTCGAATATCTTAAATTAAACATGATTTTGCGTAAATATACCAATTGCGAGCTATGCTGTGACACGACGGGGCAGGTAAGTGGACAAATCACAACCTCCGTGCGGTCTCTGGTAGGGAAAGAGGTGGCCGATTAGGTGGGGTGTCAGATATGGGGCACACGACTCCCACGGGGTTCGGGTCCATCTCCCCTGTTGAATCGGTTCTCGATTGCAGGTTTTTTTAGGCCTATGACGCGAGCATTATACTCGCTAGGCGGCGGAAGGCATCTCGTAGGCCTATTCGAGTTACCCGGCTGTTGGACCACAGGCTGGGAGGTGACTTCTGGGAAACGGATAGCTAATCTGATAGGACCGTTTCCACATTTACCCAGTGCGATATGAAGGCAAGGATGGACTCTGTACGGCAAGGACCGCTTGCGGTTCAATACTGGCGTCTGGTCAGTACGTGAGGCGGCATGCAGCGACCCTCGGTACTAGCAGACGGCATAATGTAGACGTCGTCGAGAGGGGGGCTTCGGCCCGACCAAAGTCTCCCTTTCGTGATAGACTATACCTTGTGGTTCCCTCTGCAGATAGAGTATTGTGAGCCGCCCTCGAGGATTGGACAAGAAGGGGGATGCCTTGCTTGACTAGAAGCAGTTCGTGTCTATGAGGGACAACCGTCATGGTCTGATCCTCACGACGCGTATTATTCACCTGAGAGGCGTCCCCCTCCCGGACGGACCGGCCAAGAGGAACCGGGCAGAAGGCTCGCCTGTCAAGTGACGGCATCTAGACCAAAGTCAGACCTTGGATCGTCAATAGTCCAGCGTGTCTTTGCGTAGTCTGACCTGTCTGTGCCTGATGGTTGGATTAGCAAGAGTCTTGCAACTAACTTTCATGCAACTAACTCCAGATCGACAGCTCTTCTCTGGCGCTTGAGAGGGAGCGTTCCACGACCCTTTGGGACCAATAGTACCGTCAACTTTTTCCTAGTACCGGCGGCCCTGCACGGCGAAAGGGCTTTTCGGAGTCCTCGGACCAGGTGTTGGGCGGTAAAGTGAGAGTAGTTCTTCGGCCGGGGGAAGGGAGGTCCCGACACTGCGGCCCAAAGCTTAAGCTGGGACGTGTCTGTGGTTCCAGGGATGGAGCTTTCCTCGTCCTCCCGAGCTAGCGAAAGGTACCTAGTTCCTGGCCGCAGCTGACGAGTCCAGTAGTAACCTTTGTAGGTGTTCGAAGCGGCGGCAAAGCAATAGTTGTCAGGGCAGCTTGGCATAAGGTCTAGGCCCGGTTCCCTCTTGGGTTTCCGGCTCCGAAGCTGTCGGGAACTCCGACATCTCCCCATGTGTTGGTATCCTAAGAGTTATGGGAATCAATGCAAATTACAGCAATCTCTGTCGTGAAATCCTTGGGAGAATTGGGGTGGTAAGCAGGTGGCGACGCCCCTACCGGCTGTAGCGTTCTCAGGATTCTCCTGTTTGGACGCGTTAAAATTTCTTTATAACTTGGTTACGGCGGTTGACGGGCCACAGCTGCGCAGCTCAGTTTTATCTTATGTATCTCAAAGTAAATGAAATATTTTTTTGATAAAAGAAAAACGTACCGGCGGATTTTTTCGATTTTTGTAAATCGGAAATAGAATATGATTTTGCGTATACATACAAAATTTCCAAAATCGTACCTAAAGTATTTTTAAAAATTTCTATATACGTTAAAATTTTTCAGTCATTTTAATTCTTTTATCGCTTTTGTCCTGGCAACCCTCCCTTCTGTTGGTAAGTTAAAACCAGGTGACTTTCGACGTGAAAAGTAATCATTGACCCTTTGAAAATATATGATTTTTTAATTGATATCTTAGCTAATAATGATTCGATTTTCAAAAAAATTTCATTTTTGGATTCAGCATTAAATATTATGTAAGGATGCTTAAATTTTAACTCGATAAATGAAATATTTTTAACAATTGCACAGTGTCCGAAATATCCTAGTATCTGTGGTTTATTACTTTGAACTTGAAATCCTTTGTTCCTTTCTCTCTCCTTATTAAATCATTTGTTACTTTTGAGGTTTGATGTTTCTTCAACGACATTTTCAGATAAAAATATCGCATTTTTGCGATGTTTAATGTTTTTTAATAAATATTTCGCCTAATTTTCAAAATATTAAAATTCTGATTCTTAGGTGCACCAGGACAGATTTTGGACTATCCTCACCTAAATGTTCAGACTTCTAGGTGCACTAGAGTTTGCTAGCCATCGCACACATACAGACAGACCGATACACATACAGACACACACATAAAGTGAAACTTTCTTTAATTAGTATAGATTACCTTCAGAAATTTTGAAGAAAAAGAGAAGTTTCTTATTTTTATGTGGTTTTAAAATATTAGAAAGACTCGACATTTATAAATAAAGCGTGAAATTGTCTTAAAATAGGAATCTTCACACTGTTTAGCACTGTTTAATTTAATTGAAATAAAAAACATCCCTTTTTTTACAAAAATTCTGGTAGCAGTTCATTAAAACATGTTTAGGTGGGCAGCTATGTGCATGCTCGGATGATTCATTGAGATATAAAAATCATTCATTCTACCCATAACCATTGTAGTTATCCATTCTTTTAACGACGTCTGTATTCATTTAAAAATCTGTAGCAATCTTTTTAATTTTACCACAGAGGAATCTTTGTAAGACATTGATAGAAACTCTTTACTTTTATTAATGTATAATGAATAAAAAACTTCTACTAACTATAAAATACCCGTCTGCGAGAGTTAATTATGCACTGTAAAAAAAGACAAATGTTTCTTAATATAACTCTTATCTTTCTTAAAGATTATGAAAGCATTATATAATCAGTCATTATATTATCAGTGTTACCTGCGATTTCGAATAGCGTTCTTCATAACAAGAAATCTCAAAGACAAAGGATTTCCGAGAATTAAAGAAGCATTTAAGAAACAACGGGTTTTTTTTCCTAAATTTTCAAAAATGTTTCCCAGTTGTTTTTACAGCATATTAATCCGATTTTTATAGCCGAAATATCGGTTTTTCGGATGCTATCAATTCTTAAGTAAACGTTTACATGTTCATCAACTGTGATGAATTATCAACATTAACATACTACTTTGAATGGTCCTTTTTATCTATTAATCTGGTCGGAGGTTTCCATATATTAGCTTAAGGATGTTTGATTAATTTTAGACCTTATTGATATCGTTGAGAAATTTAGATCTAATATCTCGTTCTTTATAAATCCAATAGTAGATTATTGATTATAAAACAATCTTCTTATCCCCAAAATGCCTTCTACATCAGTTTTGTATTTTGTTAAATTCATCTTTATTCATTCTGATATTCATAGTAATTGTTTGAAGAACTCGAATAGCAAAATATTAGTTTAGGTCGTATTTGATTCCACTTTATTTTACATAACATGCATGAAATCTCTTATGTTCACTTTTTACTTCTTAAAAAAGAGTGCGAGCATGAAATTTATGAATAATTCACCGTCTAGAAATAATGCGTTGAAATGCAAACTAATGTATTTTATTCAAGGCTTATTGAAAAAATTCATTTCTTACATAAACCTAACTGCGAAATCCTTCGTAGGAAATTATTAAAGTTTGTTTACAGTTCCTATTACGAACAATCTGTTGAGAACTTATATTAGTTGTCTACCAGTAATTGTCTCTGCTGTTATTATATATTAGCTAATGGATGTTACATTTATTACCTTATTGTCATTCACTCAAACAATCAATTAATATATTATTGATAACAAAATACGTCATATTTTTATTTCTGAAAGGCTAACTTTTTTTCAGCTCTCTGCCACGGTTCCTACAAGTGAGAGAGAATTTCCCTGACCTTAGGTCAGATGTGTATCAGTATTTATTTACAGAAAAACTCGCCTTATGAAATCGCGTGATTACGTATGTCAAAATTTTTTGTAAGAAAATACTGGTAATTACCCTGAAAGTGTTAGGAAGCTTATATACCCTGTTAAATACGTCTTTATTCATCTCCAAATTCATAGAAGGAAAGAAAAATGAAAGTATTACAAAACATAGGTGAAAAACAAATTGCTTACAGTTGTTGTCATGCTTCGCCTCCATATGCAGTTATGTTTTTAGCATATGGTATGATAACAAAATTAATAATTTGAGCTGTTAGTTCATTTTCAGCTTCTAAGCAAAATTCTTCAGATGGCTAACAGCATTAATTATCTCTCAAAATTATTTATCAAATTATAACTCAAAAAGTTATATGTATTGTTTTATTTTTCGTAGATATATTAATAGACTATTGATAACAAAATAAGTCATCCTTTTATTTCTTAAAGGATAACTTTTTTCAGCTCTCTACCCTGTTAACTATGTCTTTATTCATCTCCGAATTCATATACTGATAAAAAAATTTAAGTATTGCACAAACATAGGTGAAAAAAGTTAGTATAAATCATTATACAAAATTGTTTACAGTTGTTGTCATGCTTGACCTCCTTTTACAGTTATGTTGTTAGCATTTGTTATGATAACAAAATTAAAAACTTGAGCTGTTAGTTCATGTTCAGCTGCTAAGCTAAATTTTTCCGGTGACTAACAACATTAATTATCTCTGATGATTTCATAAAAAAGTAATGGACGTTTCATTTTTAGGGTTTCGTTCATCTCACGAAACCCTATTACTCCCGCTTCGTTGTCTGTCCGTCACAGAGCCATTCTCAAAAAGTATGTAACTTACAGAGTTGAAACTCAGTGTATAAATCTGAATAGCAGCTGTGAAGAAAGAGCTCAAAATATTAAAATTTGAAAAATCCGTATTATTTTAATAAATAGAGATAAAAAAACCAAAATTCTAACATCCTTTTCCTATTAAATTGTAACATTTTTCGTTATAGCAGATGCCAAAGATTTAAAATCCACAATGAAATTCTTTCTACAATAATTAATTTTCTATCAGACGATTTTCACGTGACAAATGAAAATGAAATAAAAAGTTTCACCAATTGAAAAAAAAGAAAAATATGAAATAAAATTGATTGACGTCATAGTCGTAATAAAACGGAAAATGTCTAAGATTTCTCAATAATACAAGGAGTATGAGTATGTGTAAGTGGACAAAGCAGATTAATATCGAAAGCGAATTCATCAGAGAATTAAAAAGAAAATCTGACGTCATATAGGAAGTTTAACTAATTTTTCAAATGTTTGAGAATAATACAAAGCGAGTATCAATATAAATAATAGAGAATAGTAAATATATGAGTTTGAGAAACATATTGAATCGTGATAAAAATCCGATTATGGAAATATTCGCATATTTTAACATTTTGAAGGTGTACAATTTGTTTAATTTTGGATTATATTTTTAAATATTGCATTTAGTCCGTATGACGGATATTATTGTGACAGAATATAATAGCGGGCTTGGACCGCTATCCGGCTGATTTAGATCTTCGAAAAAAGGAAAAAATAGACCGGTAAATTTTTACTTTATAAAAAACATGACTTTTTTTTGTTGTTGTTACTAAATGAAATTTGTTTGAATTTATTAAAGAAATGATAAAGTATTTTGAAAGGAATATTAAACGAAACCCTTTGAGCAATCTTTGATCAGACTTTCCCACTTGTTTAAAGATCTTATTATCTTTCACAAAGAACTTCTTCTGTAAGGTCTGATACTTTATAAATCTATTAGTAGATTATTTATCACAAAACAATATACCTTTATGTTAAAAAAAGAGTTTTTTTTATAGCTTTTCATCCTGTAAAATGCAAATCTTATTCGTTTTAAAATGTACAACATTTTAAAATTGCGAATTTGAATTGATTAACTGAAACCATTAATTAACTCTTCTGCTTTCATATATTAACTAATGGCTGTTTCAATTATGTAAGTTCTCATTCTCTTTCACTCAGAAATTTGACTGTAGCATCTTATGTTTTCTAAATGCATTAATAGATTATTGATCACAAAACCAGTTCTTTCAATTTGAGAAAAGCTTTGTTTTTTTTGTAGTTTTTCATCCTTTTAACGACATCTGCATTCATTTAAAAAATCTGCAGAAATTTTTTTAATCTTGTCAGACGAAACTTTTTAAGACTTTGAAAGAAACTCTTTACTTATATGAATGTACCTAATGAATAAAATACTTGCATTAACTATAAAATACCCGTCTTCGAGAGTTGATAATGAACTGTAAAAAAAAGACAAATGTTTCTTAATATATCTCTTCTCTTTCTTAAGGTTTATGAAAGTATAATATAGCCTCTTCAGAGTTACCTGCGATTCCGAAAAGCATTCTTGATAAAAAGAAACCTAAAAAAAACAACATGTTTCCATAATTAAACAAGCATTTATGAAACAATGGTTATTTTTTTCCTGAAATTTTCAAAAACGTATTATAGCGTATTAATCCGATTTTTATAGCCGAAATTTTCAGATGCTATCATTCTGAAGTAAACATTTACATGTTCATCAACTATGATAAATTAACAACTGTAACATAAACATTAAAATCAATAGCATTAACATTAACATTAACATTAAATATTAAATACGTGAATTTTCATATTGCTAACAAAGCGTATAACCAACAGAGTGGAAAAGGTCCAGGCCGAAAATAGAACCCGGATCCTTGGTAGAATGCACAAATCCTCTATCACTGAGCTACTAGGATGACACAGTCTTGCATCTCTTACTCTCATATATCTGTAAGGATGCAACCGCAGCACAAGATTGTAG
Source organism: Maratus michaelseni (assembly GCA_963931845.1). Taxonomy (NCBI): domain Eukaryota; kingdom Metazoa; phylum Arthropoda; class Arachnida; order Araneae; family Salticidae; genus Maratus; species Maratus michaelseni. The sequence goes on from OZ007600.1 coordinate 71,831,385, forward strand.
ATCCTTCATGAGCACACATTGCATACTCTATTGTAAGCATCTTGTAGTGCACCTCAGTGATATATATCAATTTCAATATGTTTGAAATTGTGTAACATCAATAAAACATACCGCAAACTATTTTCGTCGAGTGCAATATAACGGAATTCATTTGAGTGTCTCTGTAAACGAGCTTTAAATGCTACACAGTACATTTTTAATACCGAAAATGCCATAGTAAGCCTCATTAACATATATCAATTGCATGGTAATCCGAATATATCTACGAGAGTTATAGTACGGCCAGAGACACAATTCATAAACACTTTTCAACTATTGTTGAAAATTGTTAAAAAGCTCACTTTAACTTCAAAATTTCGAACTAAAAACATTGCAAAATGATGCGGTTTTATACGATAGTTTGAACAGTTATACTCTTTGAAACATCGCAGCACCATCTATTGAATAAAATAGATGTATTTTTAAAATTACTTATATAAAACATATGCGCTACCTGATAGGCATTTAACTTATTTCATCTGTATAAAGGGTGTTCCAAAATTCAACCGACAAATTAAGAGTAATGATAGAAGGTATCAAGAGGATGAAAACTTACTGTAGAACATGGGGTTGCAAACCACGTTTAGTGGGAGAAAATCGGAAAAATATTTATGAAGAGTGTGACGTCAAGTGGAACAAAACGGGCCAATAATAAGTAGAAAAACATTTATATGACGTCAAGCGTGATTACAATGCATTGCAGTTCAACGTCAGAAAGGAGACGATGACACATAGAAAATGTTCAAAGCTGCGACCACGAAGGTCATTGCATAGCTGACACCGACGGACGAAGGATTGCCGGATGCGTAAAACATATTCCTATAAAAATGTCTCGTCGCACATAGGAGTATTTTATGAAAAATGTGGACAAAAATATTTTGTGAGCTATATCAAATTGAAATGTTGTGAAAAGCTATTTAGAGCCATTATATATAATTTTTTAACAAAACATACAACTTTTTTTTACGAATTTACAAAAAAATATTTGCTTTTTAAAAAGTAAACTATATATTTAAAACAATTCAGAATAAACGTTTATGATATTTAATGAAATATTCAGGGTTTTTTTTTTGAATATTTATAAAAAGTTTTTTCTTTAACTTATCAGATTCATCTTCATCTGTATCATCTTCATCCTCATCTTCCTCTTTCTTTGGATGTTGTCCGTATGGTGTTTCTGGGAGTAATAGTTCTATTGTTTCGCTAGAAAATGGCTTTCTTTTTCTTTTTTTTCTTAGGCTTTGGTCCTGAACTACTTATAAAAGGATCAGAATTTAGTAAAAGTCTGTTCAAAACATCTTTATTATATTGCTCTCGAGAAAATCTTCAGGAATTTTTTTTCCTATATTGGCGGAAATGTTTGTTTCTAGCTTCAGCAGCCTCCTCCGAAAGTTCACCGATAGGTAATATTGCATGTTTAATTACTGTGGACCCATGTACTAAAACTTTATGTACTGTTGGTGACATTGGGTGCCACCCATTTAATTCGACATAAAGCTTTGCAGTTTCTTCGGTGTAATTTTCAAATTTCTTAACATCAATTCTATATCCACTTGACAGTGCCTCTAAAATTACTTTGAACCTTTTTATAAGGTCAAAATTTATTCCAGTGACTCGGGAAGTAGTATTAGGATCCACAAAAAATCTTCTTGATACATTTCCCTCTTGCGTTTTGCCAAAACCTGCCTTGGGAATATCTACTAGACCCATTTCTTCTTTGAAACTATTTTGAATTCGTTTTTTGTTAACACTTTCCAACCTAGTTGAAAAGTGTTTATGACTTCGGTTTGTCTGGTCGTATGGCCGTCTGCCGTCTGCCGTCTGGTCGTCTGGCCGTCTGCCGTCTGTCCGTCTGTCCGTGCTCTAACTCCCGTAAATATGCTCGGATTGCTCTGCAATTTTTATATGTTATAGTCGTTATCTATAGCATGTTCCCTATTTCAACGGAAGTGTGTAGCACTGATAGTTTTTTTACAGGGAGACTCAAAAGAATTCCGTTACATTGCGGTCTATGGGGAAAAATCATTGACGGTTTATTTAAATAATGTTTCACTATTTTAAACGCATTGAAATTTATATATATCACTAAGGTGCATTAGAAGAAGCTTAATATGGAATAGGGTGTGCATAGCACTTATAGTTACTTTACAGGGACAGTCAAAAGAATTCCGTTACATTACGTCTATGGAGAAAAATCGTCTGCGGTTTATTTAAATAATGTTTCCCTATTTTAAACGCATTGAAATTTATATATATCACTAAGGTGTATTTCAAGAGGCTTACTACAGAATAGTGTGTGTACAGCAGTCATCGTTCATTTACAGGGACGCACAAAAGTTCGCGAACACATTTCCGTATTATTTAACTCCAGACGGAGAATTTTAAACTGTGCTACGCGTTTCCTAACTGAACTAAAATTTAACATCCTATTTAGTATATATACAAATCTATAGATCCTATACAGGGCTGAATAAAAGTATTCGGATTACTTAGATGTTATCTTTTAGCTTATTAAACGGTATGATTTGTAAAATTATTTTGGAAGCGTTGGAAAGTGTTACATAATCTATGCTTGACGCATGATTTTTCGTTCTTGTTATTATTTTTTTTTGTTTCTGCCACAACATTTTTGTCTTCATTGATTCTTGCTTGCTACTTTTTAAGATGAATTTTATATGACAAATGCAAAATTGATTTAAAAAATCGAATCCATGCATGAAGAATTGATAAACCGAATCTTAAGGCTTCAGGATTCTCAGGATTCTTCTTCTCCAACGTATTAAATTTTTTTGAAGTTTCTCCACATATGTAGCATCTCATTGTTGATGAAGTACTTGTCGCAGCATTGCAAACCTTCGCATCTACCTTAGTAGGTATCAGCGTGTGTTTTACATAATATAAACTACCATTAGTAGTAGGTATATCAGTTTTCTTAAGATTTTTAACTTGATTTTCAATGTATTCAATTTCTTCATTATTAATATAGTTCGTTTCATGAACAAAACGAATGCGTATTGGCCTGCAGAAGTGGAAGGTAGAGGGTTCTGCCACAAAATCTTTTATTGGTCGCCAACTTCTTCAGCCAATTTTATGTTAAGCCAATGTTCATTTACCTTAAGAAAGCAACTTTTTTCCCTATTTGACAGTCTCCCATGTTTCTTTAAAATCCGAATTGTAACGGCTTAACGAACGTTTTATTGATTCTTGTTCATCTACTGGGCATTTTGTCATTTCTAGTACTTGCTTTCGATGAAACATTATTTTTCATTCATTTTCTTATTAGAGCAATCTTGCATCAAGTCGAACAGCAACTTTCTTGAAACATCTTTCACTGTCACTGAAGTTTCTAAAAGAAAAACGAAGTTTTTTCGTTTTCAAAATATCGTCATCTTCTGATACCATTTTTTCTTTTATAAAAGGGTAAAAAAAATTGGGGCAAATTGGGGCAAGATTTTATTTTATGAATATAACAAGGAATATCTAAATTTTATATTCCAACAAAAACTTTTGCCGGGAAAAGGGCGGAACGTATTTATAAATCACTAATAATTTTAAAGAACTAGTAAAAATCACACTTATTTTTAAAGATAAAACAATGTAGTTTTATTCATAATTATATTCATTTATAACTAAAACTAAATACAGTAATTTAAGCTACATACCTTCATTTCTTTTTCCATAAAGGGTTTTTTCAGATCTTTACTGTATACAACGATAAATGCAATTAAATTATGAGCTTCTCACAACAGCGCTGTGAAAAGAGACATCTGCTATGCACGACAGCTGTGTTCAGACTGATATCGCGACGGGTAGTGTTACCGAACATTCCTAAGATAGTGTTTACGTGAAGCACCCACTATTAAGCTATACAAACAATTAAAGTATTGCGGTTTTTAACAAACTTCATTTTTCGACTTTTGTCCAGCTTTTTTTAGATATACTCCTCTGTGCGTCGTCTCCTTTCTGTCGTTGAATCATGCATTGTAACCATACTTTACGTCAAATGAATGTTTCTTTTTCTATTTATTGTTGGGATTTTTTGTTCCACTCGACGTCACACCCTTCATAAATATTTCTGCGATTTTCTCCCACTAAACGTGGTTTGAGACACCATGTTCTATGGTAAGTTTTCATCTTCTGAATGTCTGCTATCACTCCTCTTAATTTGTCAGTTGAATTTTGGAACTCACTGTATTTATTAGTATTAATGAATTATTGCCTTTTAAAATTGTGGAGTCATTTATAAGATGAAACACCCTGTAATAACTAACGTATTCGTTAATTATGAACTTTCATTAAAGATGCTAAATAACACTTCTGTAGAAGTCTATACATCCTAGATTTCTTTGTTAGTTTAAAATCAGTTTCTTCAGTGTTTACTGTTTACTCTCTCATCATTATTCATTCGCATGTTACCGAATAGAAAAATGTCACACCTTATCACAATATTTCTGGAAATTTTTCTTTCTGCAATATTTTAGCTTGATAAGTAGACCGCATCCATCAAAATAATGATTATGGTAATGAAAATATTTTAATATATCATTCTTTTCTAAGAAAAGCTTTACTTTATCAGGAATTTAGGAATTGGCAATGAATTCATACTTGAAGCTTGCTTTGGCTCGGATAACCTGATTTTATCAAAACCTGTTTTGGTTTGGCGCTATATGTTTTTCATTGGGAATCGTATTCGAGTCGGGTTCACTTAAGTTATTTAGTGTTCGGGTCGGTTTTAGATGGAGTTGATTCAATTTTTCAACGAAAGTACAGAATATGTTCTCGGATGAATAAAAGTATATATTTGAATGGTAATGCGTGTATGCGTTTATTTATCTACATAAAATATAAAATTTACACTAGAGAGATTGGGAATAAGTATTTTGGGTACTGGTCGTGTTTAGGATTCACTTGAAAGAGAATTGTTGGGCTCGGGGTTGGATATAACCTGCGAAGAACTGTAATGTATACCTCTAAAAACGGGTACTTAAAAGTAAGCAAAATGTATTAAAAATCATTTTTGCATTACAATAGCTCCTACAATAGCCTCTCTCAAAAACGATTTCATCAAAAAGCAAGTTGCCAGGACACCTCTGTGATTGGAAGATATTTTTCTGTTAAAATAAACGTTTTACGTTGACCATTTATTTTAATATAACGGCACAAAGTTCAATCCACCTATTTTTAAAGATTTTTCGGTACTTCTCTATTATCCCGTCGTCCACTTTTCATAACAAAAAACTATCGCCAAAGTGTAAGATTAAGCACCAAAAATGCAGTCCCATTTACTTGATGTCAGAAGCATTATACGTGTTTGTTATGTCATCAAGTGGTTTTTAATTCGACATTTGCGTGTATTTTTCTTATGTTCTACTGATTTATTAGTTATTTCATTCATTAAAATAACAATTGTGTCTTTAAATTCTTATATTTTATTTATTTATTTATTTTGATATTCCAATGGCAACGTTCTCGCGTTTATTTGGCGTTACAGTTTGGCGATAGTTTTTTGTTATAAAAAGTGGTCGACGGGATAATAGAGAAGTACCGACTTTTCTGTTATTTGGAGAAATTTAAAAATTAAGTGAGTAAGTGTGATCGAAGATCACAAAAAGAATTTCGTTTATATTCTTTTCAAAGACTTTATCCTTTAATTATTAAATCCAAATAAATTTTATTTTCCATAAAAAAAATTAAATATTTGATAAATAGTGAGTGTGGTTTTTAATTATTCTAAGAATTGTTTATTTATTTATTTATTTAATTTATCTTTTGTATCTGGAAGTAAATGAAATATATATATATAGGTAAAATAAAAACTTACCTGCCAATTTTTTTTTTTTTTTTTTTGAATTTTTTAATCAGCGTTTGATTTTGCGCATATATACCAATTTTCAAATCCGTATCATATATAGTTTTAACAAGAACGAAAAATCATGCGTCAAGCATAGATTATGTAACACTTTCCAACGCTTCCAAAATAATTTTACGAATCATACTCTTTTATAAGCTAAAAGATAACATCTAAGTAATCCGAATACTTTATTCAGCCCTGTATAGGATCTATAGATTTGTATATATACTACATAGGATGCTAAATTTTAGTTCAGTTAGGAAACACGTAGCACAGTTTAAAATTCTCCGTCTGGAGTTAAATAATACGGAAATGTGTTCCCGAACTTTTGTACTTCCCTGTATAGGATCTACAGAATTTATACACACCACGTAATATACAAAAAGCGATTTAAAATTAAAATCGCATTCAGTAACTTAAAACGCACTTCCAGGAATTATTGTTAACATACAGTAGAGAATTCTTTTGTGTGTCCCTGTAAATGAACGATGACTGCTATACACACAATATTCTGTAGTAAGTCTCTTGTAATGAACCTTATATAAATTTCAATGCGTTTAAAATAGTGAAACATTATTTAAATAAACCGCAGACGATTTTTCTCCATAGACGTAATGTAACGGAATTCTTTTGACTGTCCCTGTAAAGTAAGTATAAGTGCTATGCACACCCTATTCCATATTAAGCTTCTTCTAATGCACCTTAGTGATATATATAAATTTCAATGCGTTTAAAGTATTGAAACATTATTTAAATAAACCGCAAATGATTTTTCCCCATAGACCGCAATGTAACGGAATTCTTTTGAGTGTCCCTGTAAAAAAACTATAAGTGCTACACACTTCCGTTGAAATAGGGAACATGCTATAGATAACGATTATAACATATAAAATTTGCAGGGCAATCCGAGCATATTTACGGGAGTTAGAGCACGGACAGACGGCAGACGGCAGACGGCCAGACGGCCAGACGGCCAGACGGCCAGACAAACCGAAGTCATAAACACTTTTCAACTAGGTTGGAAAGTGTTAAAAATTAGTATACTACTTTAAAATTACTGAATACATTTTAATTCTGGCAGCTCTTGCTGAGTTGAAATCAGGTGTTTTTTTGACTTCGAAAAAGATTATTTTCGAATGGGAATTAATAAATATTTAATTATTATTTTGGCTCATTATTACCCGACTTTTACGAAAATTAGATTTTTGCGTTCAGCATTACATTTTATGCATGGATGTGTAGTTTTTAAATCGGTAAATGCAAAAGTTTTAATAATTTTATAGAGCCCGAAATCTCCCAGTCACTGCTAATTTTATCTACGGTTTAAAACTTTGTTCCTTCCTGTCTGCGCTCCAATATCTTCACCTGCCACGTGTTTAAAAATAAATATTTTTTCACTTGTACAATTAATAGTTTTAATTAATATCTCGGTTAATTATCATATAAATTTTTACGAAAATTAGATATTCGGATTCAGAATTTTTATTTATGCATAGATGTGTAATTTTCAAATCGAAAAATGTTATACTTTCCGTAATTTTATAGAGGCCAAAATATGCCAAGTACGCCATTTTATCTGTGTAAAAATGAGAATATTTTGTCGTCTGGACTAGCCCATATTCGTGGTGGTCCAACTCCTAATAGCCTCAACAAAAGGTCCTGATCTAGGAAGAATTGATAGCTGAGCTGCTTTAAAAAAAAAGAATTGTTTTTTTATGAGAATTTTATAAGTTTTTAATTAATATTTCGGGTAATTCGCGATGGATTCAAAATTTTATGATTTCTCGTGTGACTGGAGGTATTCATCTGCAAGTATAGAAAAGTTCAAGCCTCTAACTTATACAGTTTCTAAGTATGAACTCTGTGATGGACGGACGGACGGACAGACAGAGAAGCGAGAAGAATACGGTTTTGTGAAATGAAAATGAATTTAGGTTCGCGAATATTTCTTGTTTTGAGGTGAAAAGGACATACGTAAAAATTCTATTTATAATACGAAAAACGTACTAGGAAGCACTATTGCTAAAACACCCTTGTGATTTGACAAAATATACAGCTTTAGATTTGAAGATTTCAGGTAATTCTTACTTTAGATTGATAAATGTTCTGTATTTTGGGCGAAAATGGATAATTCAAAGCTAAAGTTTTTGGTATTTTAATGAAATATAATCAACAAAAATATTCGTTCACTTCACGGTTTTTATAAGAGTGCATATAAGTCTTAATTTTTAAAATTACGTACTTTTAACTAATTTGCTTTAATGTAACTTTGATACAAAAAACTTCTCTATTACGAATGCTTCCATGATAAATCAGTGTGCCACAAAATATGCAAATAAAACAAGACACATATTTAAAAATGTCATGAGCATGTCATAAATTCGTTATGATACAATAGCATTTGGAGAATAACAAATAGGTTCAAGCTTTTATTTTTGAGTGGATTCTATTTCCGTTAATTTTAATATTTCTTCAATGTGACTTGAGTGAAGTCTCTCTTCAATTTATAGTGTTATGAATATTGATGTTTGAAATAATCCGTAACATTAATGCATATTTAGGCAAGTAAACAGGAAAATGTATTATAAGTAATGGAGAATACAATATTAAATATTTTGCTTAACATCATTATTGATTAAATATTAGTCACTTACATTAATATTTATTACTTCAAAGTTTTCTCATATAAAATTGCACCAAATTATACTTACTTGTTTTCCATGGAAAATAATGTTTTTGGATCACGACACCGATTTTTCATCATTGATTAAAGGAAATTGCTCTCTCGTGATATAGGTTATAAAAAGCAATTCAGAAAAATACGCAAACCATTCTATGGTAATATATGGTTCCAAACGGTTATCAATTCTATTTAAAGCTGATATTAGTAGCTATTATTATCAAACCGAAAGTAATAAAACTGAGCAGATGTGACTTATCTTGAAACGGGAACGAAGCAGGAGTGGAAATTTTAACCCTATCGATTATATATCATTTATTATTGATGTAGTCACGTCATCGATATTAATTTTTAAATAATGAAGATGGCTGTTTCAGAAATAAAAGGCAAGATTTGTCAAAACATTGGAAACAGATTTAAGTTGCGATATCAATCATTTTCGTATGTATGAAAAATACTCAATCTTGTAATAAAAAGAACAGTATTCGCGCAGTATTAAAACGAATTAGATGTGTGGTTGAAGATCAGAAGTTAAACATAACAGAAGAACATTCGCTTAATGCAGGATGGTTAAATATCGTGTGATATATTTAGTCTACAAGTCGAAGATCATTTTCTTATATACGAAAAATATTTAATCTTCTAATAAAAGGAGTAGTATTCGCGCACTACTAAAACGAAATAAATGTCTGGTTGCAGCTCAGAAGTTAAATATACTAGAAGAATATTCGTTCAATGCAGGAGAATTAAAATTATTGTGGAACATTTTTTTATATACGAAAGATATTCAATCTTGCTATGAAAGGAATAGTAATCGCACAGTACTAAGATGTAATTGATAGCTGATTGCAGACGTTAAACATAATCGAAGATTACTTGCGCTATACAGGATAATTAAAAATCTTCTGATATATTTACACCAAAAGTTCAGTGTAATTTTCTTATGTATGAGAAAGACTCTATGTTATGTTTAAAAAATAATACTTGTGTACTATTAAACTGAAATGGACGTCAATTTGCTTCCATCTGTATAATTTGGGGCCTTATGACTTCATCAATTAGAAAAAATGAAAAGTTTCTTGCTTAACCCAAGAGAACTAAAAACATCGTGACCTATTTAGTCTGCAAGTTGACAGATTTTTTAATATTAGGTGTAGCCATTGAAGAATTCATTGAAATTTGAATAGCAATATTTCTACTTGAATTTCACGGTCAAATTATTGAATAAAATTGTGCATAATTGAAAGATAGACGTTCTAATCATAGATGTGCATGCAAATATAAAGAATTTGTTATATCGCTTCTTAAGGTGAAGCCTTTTTTGAAAGAATTGGTATCTTAAGGTTCTCTCTGCAGTGAATCTGGTAAGAAGAATTATAACTTATTTTATTTGTTTATTCATAGATTTTAATTATACTAATTTAGCACTTAGCTAAACTAACTAGTACACTATGAATTTACAATGTTATTATTTTATTACAGTGCTTTGAAAATTTTCTATTTGAAAAAAAAAATAGATTTTAAATTTAATTTGCAGTTTAAAAATTAAACAAAACAGAAACATTTTAGTACTTAGTTTTTTTGTAATTTATATATATATATATATATATATATATATATATATATAATTAATGTTAAACATGGTAATTTTAAATTTGTGATCCCCTCTTTTTTAAAAATCGTTAATTTCTTCGTGATTTTAAATCTTATTGAGTTTATTTCAGTCATTATCTCATCAATTGTATTTTATAAGTATTGTTCCTTTTGATAAGTACTACCACTGATCTTATTTTGTCTAAAAGGTATGGGATCATCTTGTATACAGAATTTATTGGTCAGAAATTATATATTAATCAGTAAACTTCAAATAAACCGTTAATTACAACATTCTATCTGATTAAATATCAAATATGTTAATTTTATTGCATATTTTAAATAAAATAAAATGATAAAAAGCTATCAAATTTCTTCTATATTAAAAATTGTTAAACTTTGATTTTTGATGTCCTTTCTTTAAAGTTGCAACGTAAAAGGGCACAATTAATTCTATCCAAAAAGATTTATCCTGACATTAAAAATGTCACGCACGGGAACTAAAGTATCTTTTCGTAACTCTAGTATAATGATGTTGCAAACTTTTTATTGCATCTCAATAAATAACAAATAATTCATTGCTGTTATAGTCAAAACTTTTATTAAAGAGAGCAGCTACTCACTCTTGTATAGCAGTCAGTTATAGTACTGTTATGTTCTTACAGTTGAGGCACATGATATTCTATACGTTGCCATATCTACGGAGTAACCATACATAGATTTAGAGATCTGCACGAGTCGTGTTGTACCCGACCCGAATCCGAAATTTATGCTTAACGTCAACCCAAATTCGACCCGAATCCGGCAAAAAAGTTTTGTCAACGTAAAACCCGACCCAAACCCGATGCACTTCAACCCGAATGCAACTCGAATCCGATGTGAAAGAAAATTAATCCACATTTTAATACAATTATGAAAAAGTTGTTTAATATTACATCTGTAATATCAATTTTATTTTTATTGTATAAAAATGAAGAGATATACACTCATTAATATTTAAATGTATAGTTTTTTTCTTTTGAAAAACCAAGTTAATCCAAACCTAACGCAAAAGAGTCAAAAAGCAACCCGAAAGAAATCTGAAAACAAAAAAATTAAAGTCAATCCGAACCGAACCCGAACCACAACGAAAAAATTAGCGTCAACCCGACCAGACCAAACTGTGGATCAGGTCGGGTTCGATTGCGAAAAGTAAACATACGAGGTAAACCTGCACAAGTTTTAATACAGTTGTCAAAAATATGATCTCGAGTTATTCCATTTTACATACGAGGTTGGATAAAATATAAATACGACTTTTTTAATAATTTACTACAATTTTAAACGTTATTAATTATAAATATTAGAAAACTTATAAATGATTAACCGGGTTCGAGTAGGCGTTGACTCCCTGTATTTTTATCTGAATAAGTGAATTGCGACATTTATTTTCTATACAAAGATTGTTTATCTTGACGTACCTTTTCACCCATAAATTATTGTAATAAAATGTTTAAGACACTCTGTGTGTTAAATTAAATTAAATTAAATGTAAGGTGTAGTTCAACTAATATTTAGTTGGAACATTTTACCGGCTTAGAAACAGTCAAAGCTTTTTCATTTTACTATGATCATCAAATAAAATCAACAGTTTAAAAACTTTTAACTTCAACTTAAAAAAAATTTAAACTTTAACTTTTGACGTTCGTTTTTAATAGTATGTTGTTGTGGGTTGGTGGTTCTTTCTAAAATAATTTACTTAAACTTAAAAGGCTCATTTGTTACTCAATCTTCACTTGACAATTAAATATTTAAAAAAAAAATAAGTATACCCTGATTAGCTCTACTGAAATCTGTTGCCATGGAAAAGGGAGCAAATTATATTAAACTAATCAAAATATCAAAACTTAAGAATCCGAAAAGGTTAATACAACAATGATAATTTTGAACTCATCATTTTAAGACAATATTAAATGTAGTAAGGGGCAACAGATTTCTAAATCAAGTAGCATACTGAATTGCATAAAGAACACCCAACTCCACTCCAACCCGATCAAGCTCAAATCTCCATATACATTAAATTAACAAAAGTGTAATCATCATATAATTTGGAAAAATGCAGACAACCTGAAATTCCTCCAATATGAGGACCAAAAGGAGAAGGAGTTAAATCCGTTAATAGAATAGGGAAATGATGATGTACTAAAATTTTAGAACAACCATGGAGATTCTGAACAAGATCCGATCGGTTAACCAAGAATCGTATAGTGGTATGAAATAACTGGATATATATCTTTTTTTTTTTTTTTTTTTTTTTTTTTTTTTTTTACTTTGTTAAAAAAACAACCATTTTGTTGTTTGTTTTGAATAATACTTCAAAGAAAGGATAAATAAAAATTAAATTAATCAATTATGAAATTAGACTTAATTTTACTTTAGCATCAATTATCAGTATATCCAATACTGAGATAGGAACAATAATTACATCTAATAACCTTACGTAAACCTCAATTAATTTTCAAATAAACTATTACTATGAATTTAAAATTTAAGAAATTTAAAAATATTAATTTAGTAAGATCATAGCTTTCATAACCTTACTCACAGTAATTGAGAGGTTAAGCCTCTCTTATAGGATTGCTGTAGATATAAGAATACTAATTAAAGATCATATAAAGAAGAACATACCATATTTGAGAATGAACAAAAAAAAACAATCTTTATTTGAATAATTAAAATTTATAAAAAACAATGTAATTCCCAAAAAAAATTTACTATAATAACACCAAATAAAAGTTGATTAATATTGATTATTAAATATCTTTAAATCAAATATTAAGGTTCTCAAGACTAACATAACATCATAAATTAAAGGATGACCAACTTTTCTGAGATAAGTCATTAATTACCTTTCAAATACGCATTGTAATGCTTAACATATTATAATATTAATATACATATATGAATTTACAAGTTATTTTTTGCTTATTTTGCATCTTACTCTCCAACTCTAAGTCACACAAATATATATATTCCCTCATCAGGGAGACATGTAAATAAAAACTATGTAAATTCTACTTACAGAGAATGAAGAATTCAATGGTTGAATCAGTGGGCAGGTTTTTTTACACTCCCCTTTCCTCTTTTAATGTTGCAGCCGATTGCACAACATACTTTTCTTTCCTCTTTGTTTTGAGAGAAAAACTATTGCTATATACCAGCAGGCGAGCTGACAGGTTTCTTTTCGTTCTTGGCTTACACTATAATAGGAGATGATAAGTCACCTAATTTGAACGGGTTGGGTAGCCTCCGTACATTTAGTTGCTTTCTAATAACGAACAATACTTGGAATCCCCGTCTTAATAAGGACAGAATAGTCTCATGATGAGGACTTTTGAAGCCTGATTTTTGGAGCAGGACTATTAATTTTCTCAGCTTTTAACAATATTTCCTTCGCCCTTCACACTGGAGACTATAGGGTATTAGCAGTGGTCCTGGTAAGAGATTCATCTCTATTCTAAGACAACGATCATTCTATTTAAGCAAAATGCCGATCACAAACTCGAGTATTCATGGCTCTAGACCTTTACCATGTCTCTGCTAATGTTACTTCAACTCAGTAACACAGAATACATCATTTCGAGCGCCGCTACGCTACACTTAGTAAGTTTACGAACCCAGTAATGAATGTCTCAACCAAGCACCAAGCAACAAGTCAGTTTGCGAGCCAAGTGATAATTCGTAAACATTCTCTCTCTCGCGCTGCTTACAAAAACTGGCCGGAACCACTCTGTCAAAGGGGGTACGGGAATGGAAACAATAGGAATGGACTAACCCTGGTGGCGGCACTGCGTCGCTCATCGCTGCTGGCCGCTTCATGGGGGATGACAACCGTGCCTCACCCCCATGGTGTGTGCTGAAGGGGGGTCCTGTGAGCCTCTGTTTACATGGGCGCCAGCTATCCGCCTGATAGCAGAGCCAATTGAAGCCTGTCGTAAACTTACAAAGCCTAATTGCGTGTATAGTACACTCATAAGATAACGTAATTCTTATACAGGGCGGTCGGTCATTCTTATATCAAAGTCAGACTAGATGACTCCAAATTTTCCACCTGTGCGGTCTTTAACTGACAAACATCCCTCCTTGCTGTCTACTTTTCGTATATGAAAACAGGAAGCTACGTTAGACTATGAAAGTTGAAATTGCTTTGCTTAAAAGAAATGGAAAGAAGAGGAAAAAAAAAACTGCTTTTATTATTAATATTACAATTACTTTTATTTATATATTTATTTAAAACAGAAACAAGAAGAAAACTTTTAAATAAATGTTGAGAGAGTGATTTAAGGTAATTAATGTAGATTTAAAAAAAAATTGGTTGAAACCAACCGTAACAAGATTGCTCCCCCCGGCTAATTAAAAAAAAATTTTTTTGAGAAAACAAATTATTTTTTTGAAAGGTAACTGGGTACCACATGGCATGCTGGGACCTCAACACTGAAAAAACTGACCCACAAACACAAATCATACATCGACCGGGACGGGATCCAGAGAGTTCACCGCTGAAATACCACCCTGACAATATGTTCCGGATATATACAACCAGAGCTCGCACATCCGTAGAAACCATTACCTAAAATATTACCTGAAACATGACCATAAAAGAGTACTACCAGAGGAGGGACCACAAGGCTGATTTTACCACTAAAATGACCAAGATATTTTCTGCACCTGTAAAAGAACACATGTTCCACCTGACTGTGAAACCTCACTTCCCTACTACTGTCATTCCTACGCATAACTGCATCCTACCTGAAATTTCTGGTAACAGAACTGTAAATAATACATAAATTGAATTTTGAAAAAAAAATTAGCCGAAAAAGAAGAGAAGTGCCCACTGATTAATTGTCATTACACTGCTTATATACATAACTTCAGTAATTGGCATCACAGTATATTACAACACTATCTATTAATGTAAATATGTACTAGTAATATCATAGTTACAACACTGTAAATGTCAATGAAATTTGTAAAACACATATTAATTCTATTATACAAAAATACACAAGAGCAACTGGCGACATAAAAATAAAAATATATACATACTGTAATAGAAGGTTATACATATAGTAAATTAAGAGCAAGACACACAATTTGGTAATTACAGACCATGTTATAGAATCACGTATACATTTGTTCGTGAAGTTATGTTTATATTTGAAGAAAGTTCTTAGAACCGTGTAACTGTGTAGATTTTACAAATGCACTTACAAGTAATGTGCATGGGAAAGAGTATCTCTGTCTCTGTGCTACTTATAGCAAAAACAGCTTCGGGCCTTTTGGGCACTACAGGGAAAACATTCCACAAAATAAAATAAAAAACAGGGGTGGTGACATATATCACCAGGAAGGAAAAACACACACTCCACCAAAAATAGGAAGTAAAATTAAGAAAATACTTAATTCTAGTAATTTTAGCCATACACAACCACATACAGGCATGTACATGAGACAGTATGTACAAGAAAAAGAAAAAGGGCCCACACTCCTTAAAGTTTAAGCTCAAATAAAACCACAAACTGTATAGTAAATAATAAATCTATCTAGTTAAAATGTAGAAATTAAAGTAAACACATACTTAAAAAGTTATATACAAAACACTGATGCATTAAAAAAAACTGAACCAAATAGAACTACCTCGGCCAAAGGGTATGCAAAACATAACATCCCAAAAAAAATGTTAAAGTAACGAAAATTACACTCGTTTTTTTTTCAAAAATACACCCAAAATCTACGAAGACGGTGTGCGGAAGGGTACATACCACAAAATCTACCATAAAACAGACAAAAACCTTAAGTATAAGCATAAAAAGGGTTAAAAATGCCTACATGAAAGTATCAAAACACAATCAAAACAAACCTTTAATACGCTAGAAAAACTAAGTTCCGTTTTAAAAATGCCAAAAAAAAAATTAAATATACATACACATTAACTAAACTATAAATAAATACAAATAAACAAGGTAAAATTGAATAAAAATGCCTGAATAACGAAAAAAGGTATTTAGTACTTATAACTCGGACGATCTCTTCTATCCCGTAGCGAATAGTGTGTTCTAGAAATCGATATTGAACGACTACTTCTATTCGATTTAGCAGCTGGACGAATCGATGAACGAGACCTGCGCGAAACGCTGTGCTCAGCAGTTGAACTTCTTTCTGCCGTGGCTGAATTTTTACCTACGCGGATTTCGCTGCCTTCTGCCATTGATAAATTTTTATTTACGCACATCTCGTTATTCTCTGCCGCTGCAATCTCCGGAGAAATGGGAGGTGGGGGAGAGGGATTTATGATTTAAGTCGCGTCGCTGTCTGTTTCCTCCACTTCCGGCGCTACCGGAGTTTCGTTATTGTTGACGTTCACCACTGCTGGTGCGCGGTTACTATCATATGGTGCCCAGGGAATGAATCGGTTGCGTTTACACCTGCGTACAGGAGGAGAATCGCGCGGTTGGTGTGGTGAATCGATGGTCACGTTTTCAGTCGATCCCAGGCCAATTGTTTGTTTTGGTTCACTGGACCAGATGGGGAGTCTGTCTTTGAAAGAAGACAACCTGTCAACATGGACAACCTGACAATTTTTGGGATTAGCAACTAGCGCTATTTTAAAATTAACTTCATTTAGCTTCTCAATTATAGTAAAAGGACCATTATTTTGCTTGCTTAATTTTTTTGTATTACCAGGGGCGACTGTGGGTGTAAATAACCACACAAGGTCTCCTATTTTAAAATTTTTATCAACAGCTGTCTTTTCACGGTATTTTTCCTGCTGCTCAGAAACTTTAATTAAATTACTATGTACTTCAGTGTATACTTTTTGGAGAGCTGGGATTAAGAGTTCGCAAAAAGAGGGTGCATCATTATAATTAAAAGCAGGTGGCTGGGAAAAGAGATTATATGGTAAATTCATATTTCTGCCATACATAACTGCAGCTGGGCTAAGTTTAGTTGAAGAGTGGACAGCTGAACGCATAGCTAGTAGTGCAAATTTGAGTTTAGTGTCCCAGTCAGATTGGTTTTGATTGACTATGT
This sequence comes from Maratus michaelseni, assembly GCA_963931845.1. Lineage (NCBI taxonomy): Eukaryota > Metazoa > Arthropoda > Arachnida > Araneae > Salticidae > Maratus > Maratus michaelseni. Next base: position 71,848,619 of record OZ007600.1, read on the forward strand.
GAGAAAGTGCATTTTTAAGAGTACGATTTTGTCTCTCCACTTGCGAGTTGCCAGCCGGGTGATAAGATGAGGTCTTAATATGTTTAATACCAAACATTTTATACACGTGTTCAATCGCATCTGAAATTAGATTCTTCGCGTTGTCCGTCGTAATAAAACAGGGCGCTCCGTAGCGTGAGATGAAGTCAGCTAAAGTGTCCGCAATGACATCTGAAGTGGTTGAACTAACCGCATATGCTTCTGGCCACTTAGTAAATGAATCTATATATGCGACAATATACTTATTTCCCGAAAAAGTTTGCGGTAAGGGTCCAATGAGATCCAAATGAACCTTTTTCATGGGAAACTGGGGGGTCGGCATACGTTGCAGAGGGGCGAGCTGGTTTGCTCTATAAGCTCTCTTCTGCTGGCAACTAACACATGACTCCACTAGATGCTTGACATCTGACGACATTCTTGGCCAATAGAAGTGCTCACGAATGCGATCAATGGTCTTTTGAAAGGCTTGATGACAAGCCGCTAGGGACTCATGTGTTAGTGCAAAAACTTGAGTAACCAATTCTTTTGGCACGACTAACTTTACAGATTTATTCAAAATAGCTGACTCCCTTGTATCCTCACAAACTAAAATGTCATCTCTAAAAAAAATTTCATGTATTTAGGAGCAATTTCTACACCTTGGTCTAATTTTCTTGCAATCTCGCAGCATTTCTTGTCTGATTTTTGTAATTCACCAATTTTTTCAAGTAGATTGGAATGAGGGATAAAAGTAACTTCCTTTTCGACTTGTATACAAAAATTACAATTAACAATATCATTGGAGTTACCATTGTTGACATACCTCGAAAGGAAATCTGCGACACTGTTACACTTACCTTTAACAAACTTGATTGTAAAATTAAAGTCTGAGAGAGTGCAGATCCATTTAGCCATGCGTGATGTGGGGTCGTGAATTTTTAACATAAATGTTAGAGGCGCATGGTCTGTATAGATGAAAAAATGGGTATTAGCAATGTAACATTTAAAGTGGGCAGTTGCCCAAACTAAAGCTAGTAATTCCCTTTCAGTGGTGGAGTAGCGGGTCTCAGCATCTTTCAATTTTCTGCTGGCAAAGGCAACAGGATGGAGCATGTTATTTTCATCTAATTGTGATAACACTGCCCCTAATGCTTCGCCACTGGCATCACTATATAAATGGAATTCTTTCTCAAAATCAGGGAGTGCAAGACATGGTTTTGAAATAAGAGCCATTTTAAGGTCTTCAAATTCTTTCTGTGCATCTTCATTCCACGAAAATTTTCCTGTCTCTTTAGTTAGATTGATTAAATTTTTGGCCCTCTTAGTAAAATCTGGTATAAATCTCCTATAAAAAGATAGAGTTCCAATAAAGGATCTAACAGCCTTTCGGGTAGTTGGAGGTTTAAAATTTTCAATTACCGCAATATTTTTATTAATAGGTGACACTTGGCCACTACAAATCTCAAAACCTAGATATTGTATTTTATTCGAAAGGAAAGTGCATTTACTGGGCTTAAGTTTCAATTTATGCAGTCTTAACCTATCAAAGACCATGTTAAGCTTCTCAAAATGAGAATTAACATCACAGGAGGCAATTACAATGTCGTCGATATAAACAAGAATTCCAAGATTGCCTAAATCACCGAAAATAGCATTCATAAGTCTCTGGAAACTGTTACCTGAATTTGAGAGCCCAAAACAGTTACGGGTCCACTCAAAAAGTCCCTTGTGGGTGATTATAGCAGTTTTATGCCTATCCTCTGGGCGAATAACCTGTTGAAAAAAACCACTAGTTAAATCTAGCGTTGAAAAAAATTTAGCCCCACTTAAAGCATCAACAGAGTCGGTGATGTTAGGAATTGGATAAGCATCTTTAACAAGATTTTTATTTAATCTTCTGTAATCAACAGCAAGTCGATAGGAACCGTCTGCTTTCCGAACCAGAATGACCGGAGAAGCAAATTCCGACATGGAAGGGGAAATTATGCCCGCCTGTAACAAAGTATTAAGCTGGTCTTTCATTTCTTGACGTAATTTGTAGGGGACTCTATAAGCTTTGCCTTTAACTGGTTTATTTGAAGTTAAATTTATTTCATGCGGGATTGTATCACAGCCGGGTAAATCTAAGACCGATGCTGCAAATACATCTTTGTTTTTGTCTAGAAAATTTTGCATTTTAAGTTTTAATGGGGGTTCTAAATGATCTAAATTAATTTCAGAGCTCCAAGTGAGATCAGCGTGATCAAAGTCACCAATTGGAGGGGCCAAATTTACATTACAAGTAAGGTTATTTTTAGTTACGGGTACATTTGACTTGTCTACACATTTTTGAATTTTGGCAACGAAGGTTCCTATATTTAAATGAATACTATTGTCTGAAAAATTTGCAAATGAGATATATAGGCCATGTTCTTTAGTGCAAATGGCTCTGGAGGTAAGGAGACCTTGATTTAAATTTTTCGCCAAAGGTTCTAACATAACAATATCATTTTCCTTAATAAAATTTTCCTTATAACTTTTAACCTGGGCTAACATTTTTGACTGCGGGGGAATTGAAATTTTACTACATAACACAGCGAAACTTATACTTTTATTTTTACTGGTACTATCACTACTGCTATCTTCATTGCTCTCCTCCTCGACTTCAGGTACCTTATCCTCTATACATATCAAATCTTCACTTTCATCAATATTACAAATTTCAGTAGTATCTTCAGCTAAATTACCCTGAGTTACCTGACTCGCTGCTGAAAGAATGTTGTCGACACTTTGAATACTTGAAGAATTTTCAGTATTATTACCTTCAGAGCTACCACCTGATATTGTTTGCATGCAAAAGTTCTGCGCAACACTTTCAACTTCCTTATCTGACTCAGTTTGAATGACTATCTCAACATCTTTTCCCATATTACTCAACTGCGGGTCCTGAACTACCATATTTTCACTACTATTATTCCCATTTTCAATATTAACTGAGTCATGAACTTTCTCACATGCACAATTTTCAGGAGGGCTATTGGCATTACTACTTTTTGAATTCTCCCCTACTTTGTTGACACATTTTATATTTATAGAATTATTTTCAACACAAGCATTATTTAAACAATTATTATTTGAATTTACATTATATACAGAGTTAGAAATATTTACAGAATTAGTAGCAAGACAAGTATTAGATCCTGAAGTATTACTTGGGGTTTCTACGCTTTGTTTACATTGGCCTGCAACTGGCACTTTAAGAGCGACAGCATTTGTATCACAATTTATACTTGCCCGGTACTCTTTCAAAAATGGCATTCCCAAAATCATATTAAATTCTTCTGCTAATTTACCTTCCACTACATAGAATTCAGCTTGACATTGAACATTATCAAAATTAAAATTTAAAAATATCTTCCTATTTAGGTGCACTTTCTCACCGGTGACAGTCATAATGGGGATATTGCAATTCCCCATTTCGAAATTCTCTAAATAGTTACAATCAGTACCACTCAGAAGATTGATTGCTGAACCCGTGTCACATAAAGCATTTAGGCAAACTTTATTTATGTAAATTCTTGCAGTTGGTAATGTATAAGATTGGGGTTGAAAAACGCTATATACAGCTGGGGGGTCCAGGGGCCTGTGGGGGATCGAGTTGACCACATCTGATCCGGCCACTAATAGTTTAAAGCCTCACTTTCATTGTTAGCTACTGGGGTGTTATTTACCGCCTGCTCTTCATTTCTGTTCGCAGCTGTGTTCCTACTGTTTTGGTAATAACCACCTCTTCTTCCCCTGTATCCGCCTCGCTGATTGTGGTTCCCTCTAGGATTTTCACCTCTGTTTCTATAATTTTGCCCACGGCTCCTGAAATTTTGACCACCTCCCCTTCTAAAATTATAGTCGACAAAATTTAGTGGACAATCTCTGGCATAGTGGACTTGTACGGAACACCTATAGCAGGTTACGGGTCTTACTTCCTGGTTTTTTTCCTGCATATCCCTAGCCCTAAGATCAACTAAACTGTCTATCTTAGCTGCTAAGACATCAATTTGAGATTTTAGTTGTCTATCTCCTTCTTTTGTGAGCTATCTTGCTGAAAAACTGCAGCACATGGTAGGTTTTGGGTCAAATTTGGGTTGAGAATTTCCTCGCGGTGGTTGTAGAAAGGGTTAATGCTCCTATAAGCTTTTTCCTCCAGCAGCGCAATTTTGAGAACCTCTTCTGGGGATTGCGGATTTCTCGCAATTACTCCCTTTCGCACTTCTGCTCAACAGCAAGATTGCTCAACAGCATGGACTGTAGTAGAGCCGTTCGGCTTTTATCGACTACTTCACCCTGGATACCTTCAATTACAAGGGCTCTTAATGACATATCATATGCCTTGTCATAAAACTCCTGAACACTCATATTGGGTGGCTGTTTAAAATTTAGAAAGTGACTGAGTGCAACATCTGGTGTGGCCTGTGAAGTGTAACTCTCTTTTAAGATTTTTAATAGCTCATCAGATGTTTTTGCTTTGTGAATTTTTATTCGCCTAGAAGCAGCTCCTGATAATCTAGCTAACAAAACGAATTTTTTCTCCTCCTCATTCCAGTCGAATAACTTGGCAAAACTCTCAAATTTCTCAGAAAAATCTGAGAAGCAGACTGAGCTGGCCTCTCCATTGAATGGGGGAATATTAGACAAATTATCCACTAAAGCATTTTTCCGCTGAATAGTGGCAATTGCTTCCGAGTGCTTATCAGCCATAGTTAGAGTTAGAAAATGACAAACAAACCAAAAAATGGAAAATGGGGGGGGGGGGCAACTTAAAAATGAGAAAAAGAGTGGGGAAAGGAAAACCTTATAAATACATAAAACTTAAGTACAGGACTATGCTTTTAGTAACTAAGCTAAAGTTATGTACACAAAACATAATTTTGACTGGGGATTGTAACTAATAGCACAGAGAGAGAGCCTAGACCTCTTTTTACACTTGAACATATAATAAAATTTTAATTGCAAAAACACCCAGTTGCTCTTTGATACATAAATACATACAAGTAAAAAAAAAATCAATAACCCAGAGACCGAAATGTTACGGCTCCATTTGTTGTGGGTTGGTGGTTCTTTCTAAAATAATTTACTTAAACTTAAAAGGCTCATTTGTTACTCAATCTTCACTTGACAATTAAATATTTAAAAAAAAATAAGTATACCCTGATTAGCTCTACTGAAATCTGTTGCCATGGAAAAGGGAGCAAATTATATTAAACTAATCAAAATATCAAAACTTAAGAATCCGAAAAGGTTAATACAACAATGATAATTTTGAACTCATCATTTTAAGACAATATTAAATGTAGTAAGGGGCAACAGATTTCTAAATCAAGTAGCATACTGAATTGCATAAAGAACACCCAACTCCACTCCAACCCGATCAAGCTCAAATCTCCATATACATTAAATTAACAAAAGTGTAATCATCATATAATTTGGAAAAATGCAGACAACCTGAAATTCCTCCAATATGAGGACCAAAAGGAGAAGGAGTTAAATCCGTTAATAGAATAGGGATATGATGATGTACTAAAATTTTAGAACAACCATGGAGATTCTGAACAAGATCCGATCGGTTAACCAAGAATCGTATAGTGGTATGAAATAACTGGATATATATATATATATATATATATATATATATATATATATATATATATATATATATATATTTTTTTTTTTTTTTTTTTTTTTTACTTTGTTAAAAAAACAACCATTTTGTTGTTTGTTTTGAATAATACTTCAAAGAAAGGATAAAGAAAGGATATAAGAATACTAATTAAAGATCATATAAAGAAGAACATACCATATTTGAGAATGAACAAAAAAAAACAATCTTTATTTGAATAATTAAAATTTATAAAAAACAATGTAATTCCCCAAAAAAATTTACTATAATAACACCAAATAAAAGTTGATTAATATTGATTATTAAATATCTTTAAATCAAATATTAAGGTTCTCAAGACTAACATAACATCATAAATTAAAGGATGACCAACTTTTCTGAGATAAGTCATTAATTACCTTTCAAATACGCATTGTAATGCTTAACATATTATAATATTAATATACATATATGAATTTACAAGTTATTTTTTGCTTATTTTGCATCTTACTCTCCAACTCTAAGTCACACAAATATATATTCCCTCATCAGGGAGACATGTAAATAAAAACTATGTAAATTCTACTTACAGAGAATGAAGAATTCAATGGTTGAATCAGTGGGCAGGTTTTTTTACACTCCCCTTTCCTCTTTTAATGTTGCAGCCGATTGCACAACATACTTTTCTTTCCTCTTTGTTTTGAGAGAAAAACTATTGCTATATACCAGCAGGCGAGCTGACAGGTTTCTTTTCGTTCTTGGCTTACACTATAATAGGAGATGATAAGTCACCTAATTTGAACGGGTTGGGTAGCCTCCGTACATTTAGTTGCTTTCTAATAACGAACAATACTTGGAATCCCCGTCTTAATAAGGACAGAATAGTCTCATGATGAGGACTTTTGAAGCCTGATTTTTGGAGCAGGACTATTAATTTTCTCAGCTTTTAACAATATTTCCTTCGCCCTTCACACTGGAGACTATAGGGTATTAGCAGTGGTCCTGGTAAGAGATTCATCTCTATTCTAAGACAACGATCATTCTATTTAAGCAAAATGCCGATCACAAACTCGAGTATTCATGGCTCTAGACCTTTACCATGTCTCTGCTAATGTTACTTCAACTCAGTAACACAGAATACATCATTTCGAGCGCCGCTACGCTACACTTAGTAAGTTTACGAACCCAGTAATGAATGTCTCAACCAAGCACCAAGCAACAAGTCAGTTTGCGAGCCAAGTGATAATTCGTAAACATTCTCTCTCCCGCGCTGCTTACAAAAACTGGCCGGAACCACTCTGTCAAAGGGGGTACGGGAATGGAAACAATAGGAATGGACTAACCCTGGTGGCGGCACTGCGTCGCTCATCGCTGCTGGCCGCTTCATGGGGGATGACAACCGTGCCTCACCCCCATGGTGTGTGCTGAAGGGGGGTCCTGTGAGCCTCTGTTTACATGGGCGCCAGCTATCCGCCTGATAGCAGAGCCAATTGAAGCCTGTCGTAAACTTACAAAGCCTAATTGCGTGTATAGTACACTCATAAGATAACGTAATTCTTATACAGGTCGGTCGGTCATTCTTATATCAAAGTCAGACTAAATGACTCCAAATTTTCCACCTGTGCGGTCTTTAACTGACAAACATCCCTCCTTGCTGTCTACTTTTCGTATATGAAAACAGGAAGCTACGTTAGACTATGAAAGTTGAAATTGCTTTGCTTAAAAGAAATGGAAAGAAGAGGAAAAAAAACTGCTTTTATTATTAATATTACAATTACTTTTATTTATATATTTATTTAAAACAGAAACAAGAAGAAAACTTTTAAATAAATGTTGAGAGAGTGATTTAAGGTAATTAATGTAGATTAAAAAAAAAAAATTGGTTGAAACCAACCGTAACAATGTAATCTAAGTGGTGTCATAAAATTACACCATTAATTCTATTAGAAAAGAGTTATCTTGACAGTAAAGATGTCACGCACGGACATTAAAGTATCTCTCTTTTTCACAACTCTCCTAACTTTCATTTATATTCTAGTAAAATGAAGCTGGTGAACTTTTAATAGCATCCCCATAAATAACTCGCATTTCATTGATCTTATGTTCAATCACTTTAATTAAAGAGAGCGGATGAATTTTACTGTTATATTCTTCTGCACTCGAGGCAGACGATATTTCTGCGATTCCGCAGGTAACCAGGCCTTCAGACTTACCTCGTTTTATGCGAAATAAATGACATAACGATAAGGCGTGCAACTGACCACACTCCATGTACAAACAACATTCAACCATATCCTCCATATTTCAGATGACAGAATGTACATTTGGTTGTTTGACTGGTTGACATTATTGAAATGTTATTTGGACTATTCTCAATCGGACTGTTAATAGGTATCGGTTTTGTACATACTGTGATACCGTACTATTTATATTTGTCTATTTCCCTTTACATTTCTAGTTGGGTAATAATATTTCATGGATGCATTCGTAAAACAAAGTATATACTCAAGAGAGTAAACAAAAGAGAAGTGTGTTTTTCAAAATTGACGCTTTCAACCTCGAAACCGTTTCTATCCCTGAAAATATTCAAACATTTTAATTTTTTTAAATACTCAAGTTTAACAGTGGGGTTTTAATTAAATTGAGAGTTAACTACAGTATCCTTTAACCGGATTCGGGAATACCAAAGTTTATGTTTGTTAAATAAAATCAACTGTTAAAAAAAGCAAAATCTCCCAACTACGATATTAAAAACTACTAAACTAATTTTCGATGCTCCCTTTCTAAAAAAAGAAACGGCAGGTAATGTATTACAGCGATCGTAAAATAACACCATTAATTATATCCTAACAGTGTTATACTGAAAGTAAGATGTCACGCTCGGTCATTAAACTAACTTTTTATAACTCTCTCAAGCTACATTTATTTTCTAGTAAAATAAATGATACTGCAAACTTTTAACGTGTTCTCGATAAATAACAGATAGCTCATTACTCTTATAGTCTAGCCCTTTAATTAAAGAAGCTGTGTGCATTTTGCTGTTATATACTACACTGCATTCAAGATAGACAATAGATATACCATTCGATGCAATGTTACCAGTTTGATCTCTTTTTTGTTATTCAGAAATCCCGAATTCATACCGGAAATTTCGAAAGAAGAAATTTTACTTTATTTAATCACGACTGATTATCAAAGATCTTCACCGTAGGAACTTGTGGCCAAATGCCACACATCCTCGGAACATAACAATGTCTGTCATAAAATAAAGAAAAAGATTACAATTCTTAATTTCTGATATGAATTCGGAATTTCTGAACATAACAATGTCTGTCATAAAATAAAGAAAAAGATTACAATTCTTAATTTCTGATATGAATTCGGAATTTCTGAACAAAAAATGAGACCAAACTGGCAACCCTACTATGAAGTAGCTAATAAATAACCAGGCGTACGAAGTAACCACTAAATAACCGCATGTTCTTAAAAATAGACTTATCTATAAATATTATCTTGTATTACTCCATTTTATGTGTTACATGCTTGAAAAGAAATAGTTTAATAAACCATGCTTGTGAATTTTGAATTTTGTTTTCTCTATTACTTTTAAGAATAAAAAATTCGCACTTTAAACTTTACGAAATATATGTTATTGTGAATATTTCGAGCCCTCATGTGTTTATACGTGTCTAATTCCGTTTACATTTCTTGTTGGATAATAAATAATATTTCATCGATGCATTCGTAAAACAAAGCATATACTCAAGAGAGAAAACAAAAGAGTAGTGTGTTTTCCAAAATTGAGACTTTCAACCTCGACGTCATTATAAACCGAGGAAAATATTCAAAAATTTTATTTTTCTAAATACTCAATTTTAATAGTTTGGTTGAATTAAATTGAGAGTTAGAACAACCTTTAATTGGATTATGCAATACCAATGCTTGTTAAATAAAATCAACTGTTAAAAAAAAAACAAAATTTCTCAACTACGATATTAAAAACCACTAAATTTTAACTTTTATGCTCTCTTTCTGAAAAAAGAAACGGCAGGTTACAATGATCGTAAAATGACACCATTAATTATATCCTAACAGTTGTATAAGGATAGTAAGATATCACGTTCGGACATTAAAGTATCGTTTTATAACTCTCTTAAGTTTCATTTATTTTCTAGTAAAATAATGTTGTGAACTTTTAAAGATTTCTCGATAAATAAGAGATAACTCATTGCTCTTATTGTCAAACCGTTTAATTAAATTAAAAAGGTTGCATGCATTTTACTGTTATATACTGCTGCATATAAGACAGGCGATATAACATACGAAGCAGTGTTGCCAGTTTAACCTCCTTTTTTATTCAGAAATTCGGAATTCATACTGGAAATTTCGAAAAAGGAATTTTTACTGTCTGTCATTAAATGAACCAAAAATTACTATTCTTAATTTCTGGTATGAATTCGAAATTTCTGAGCAAAAATAAGAGGCCAAGCTGTGGCAATCCTGATATCAAGTAGCTAGTTATATCCAGACGTACGAAGTAACCACGAAATAACAACATGTACTTAAAAATAGACTTCCAGATAAATATGATCTTGTATTATTCCATTTTATGCATTACTGCTTAAAGAAAAATAGTTTTTAAACCGTGCTTGTGAAATTCGAATTTTATTTTCTCGAATAGTTTGAAGAATAAAAAATTCCCATTTCAAACTTAACGAGCTATATGTTATTGTGAATATATCGAATCCGCGTGTGTTTATATGTGTCTAATAACATTTATATTTCTTGTTGGGTAATAATATTTCATGGATGCATTCGTAAAATAAAGTATATACTCAAGAGAGAAAACAAAAGATTAGTGTGTTTTTCAAAATTCAGACTTTCAATCTCGTGCCCGTAATTAGCCAGGGAAATATTCAAACATTTAATTTATTATTATTTTTTTAAATGCACAATTTTAAGTGTGAAATTGTAATTAAATTGGCAGTTACCTTTAACTCGATTACGAAATACCAAAGGTTATGCTTGTGAAAAAAAAAACTGTTAACCCCCCCCCCCAAAAAAAAAAATATCCCAACTACGATATTAAGAACTGCTCATCTTTAATCTTCTGAAAAAAGAAACGACAGGTAATATATTATTATGAACGTAAAATGACACTACTAATTATATCCTAACAGAGTTACGCTGATAGTAAGGTGCAACGCTCGCGCATTAAAGTATCTTTTTATAACTCTCAAGTTCCATTTATTTTCTAGTAAAATGATGCTGCGAACTTTTAAAGGCTTCCCAGTAAATAACAGATAACGCATTGCTCGAGCAGTCAAACGCTTTAATTAAATAGGGCGGGTGCTTTTCACTGGTTATATTCTTATGCAAATGATGTACAGTTGTGACAAAAAAGAGTATCAACCTACTAACTGTGCCGCAAATCATCGTATAACAAGTAGGGAAAATCTTTCGTCAAGCATAGATTATGAAACACTTTCCAACACATTCAGAATACTAAAAGAAAACTTCACAATTTAATAAGGTGAAAGATGATTTCTAAGTAAACAATTTGGAAAACGCATAACACATTTGAAAATACAATTTTAGTAATTACCTTCTATATTCTTAAAAATATCCGAATTCTTTTGTTCAGCACTGCCTATGCTCGATAGATTTGTATATATGTTACGGTCAATATGATTAATCCGGTCATTATTAATAATGACCGGACATAAAGACGGGTTATTATTAATAATAACCGCGGTCATTTTTAATAATAACTGGTTAATAATAATGACCGGAATAATCATATTGACCGTAACATATATACAACATAGAATGCCAAATTTACAACAGTTAGGAAATGCAAAAGACAGTTGAAAATTCCCATTCAGCAATTTTCGTAAGTGGAAATATACTCGAATTCCTTTGTACAGCCCTGTAGATGATCTATAGAATTTATCCACACCAAGTAATATGTAAAAAATTAGTTATATTGAAAATCGCGTACCACAACTAAGAACGCACTTCCATCAATTAATTTTCATAGACAGTACTGTAAACGAATTATTTTGTGTATCCCTATAAATGAATGATCAATGCTATGCCCACCATAATTTGCAGTAAGTCTCTTGTTGTGCAGCTCAGTGATGTATATCAATTTCAATATGTTTGAAATAATTTAACATCATTAAATATATTGCAAACAATTTTTCCCCATAGACACAATGTAACGTAATTCTTCTGAGTATCCCTGTAAACGAAATATAAATGCTGCAGATTCTATTTTGAATACAGAATATGCCATGGCAAACCTCAATAGCGTATATTAATTACATGGCAACCCGACTATATTTACGTGAGTTATAGCACGGACAGACAGATGGCCAGACAAACTGAATTCATAAACACTTTTCAACCATGTTGGAAAGTGTTAAAAATGGACTTGTACCAATTAATTAGAAATAATGTCTACTAATTAATGACAAACATAAATCCTGCGTATTGCAACCTCTATAGAAATTATATGATAATATAGAAATCCCCCCCCCTCTTATTTCGCATAGTTCACAAAGTTGCGTACATTATCATTCAGGGTATCCATAGAAACCAACTCAAATAACACCCAAGAAACAATGGACTTTTCCACCTCAAGGCGAAGCTGGAGTTCAGATGCGCAGTCAGTAAGAATTTTCGCTCTCCGATGATGGCGGCGGTAGCCGGCCGAAAGTACTAGGACCAGTTTTAAACATTTTAACCAACCTTTTAACGTCTTTTTGTAAACAACTTTTTAACATCTCCGTGTCTTTTAAATTGTCTTATCACCTGTTAAGACTCACTAAGAAAAGTTAAGCATAGCATTAATTAGTAGACGTTATTACTAATCAATTGGCATTAGTTACAATTTTATACAACGATTTGTGTCTGAGTTAGTAGGGAGTAGTGCATTTCCCCCCATGACTGTACGCTATTTGTACGTGTTGCTATATAATGTTATCAAATATGATCGTTATATAATGTTATCAAATGTTATCAAATATCATATATATGTATATGATTTGCGAGAGAGATATATTTTATTTCACGAGTGCACCATACGTAGTCATACGTACGAATTAATTATAGGCATTTTAAAATAAACATGTCGATAAGTATGATCTCGACTTTCTCCTTTTTAAATATTATAGATTTTCATAGGAAATGCTTAATAAATGTACATGAGAAATTTGGAAATATTTTGTCCAAAGAACTCGAATAATGAAACTAGAGCATTTCAAAGTTAATGATCTATATCTTATTTCGAGTGTATTGAATCGTGTGTATTTTTACGCATCTTATTTCATTCATATTTCATGTGCCTCAGTACAATTTATTCTGGACTCATTCGTAAGACTGAAGTTACATAGAAATAAATCTATCTAAAGCGAAGTAGATAGCAAAATATATTTACTCAATAAATAAATAAATATGTAAAAAAATAAAAATAAATATCTATGTTTTTATTAAAATGAAGATTTAATGCACGAAGCCGTTTAAACAGTGTAAAAACTCAATTATGACTATTATTATATTATTTTTATATAGCCATTGTTACAGCGAAGTTCTAATTAACTGTTAATTTCACTTGACCACAAAATTTGAAATATTTCAATTTTAATATTCTTGTTAAATAAGTTTAACTGATAATAGCTATAATAAAAAGAAAAGTGCCCAGTTAAACTGATGGCATTGAGCTCACAGGCTATTCACACTAATTTTATATTATACTCTTATTTCAAAGAATAATGCCCCTCGAAAAAGAAAGAGATCGATAATAAATTAAGGGGAGGCGGGATTAGCCCCACCCGTTTCCCCCCTTTATACTTAACCCATGAACCCCCAAAACTAATCGGGGAAGCGCCTTACCACAATGAATCTATATACAAAATTTGAAGCGAATTGGGTGATTCTGCATGAAAAACCCATTTATCTAAATTAAGGGGGATTAACCCACTCGTTCTCCCTTTATACTTAACCAATGAACCCCCAAAACTAATCAGGGAAGCGCCTTACCACAATGAATCTATATACAAAATTTGAAGCAAATTGGGTGATTCTGCATGAAAAACCCATTTATCTAAATTAAGGGGGATTAACCCCCTCGTTCCCCCTTTATACTTAACCAATGAACCCCCAAAACTAATTAGGGAAGCGCCTTATAACAATGAATCTATAAACCAAATGTTAATCAAATAGGATAATTTAGCATGAAAAACACATTTATTTAAATTAAGGGGGGATTAGCCCCCCGCTCCCCCCTTTATATACGTAACCAGTGAACCCCCAAAACTAATCAGGTCAAGCGCCTTATCCCAATGTACCTATAAACAAAATTTGAATCAAATCTGATAAATCTGCATGAAAATCCCATTTACATAAATTAAGGGGAGATTGGTCCCCCGTTTCTCCCTTTATACTTAACCAATGAACCCCCAAAACTAATCAGGGATGCGCCCTATCACTATAAACCTGTAACCAAAATTTGAAGCAAAACGATATTTCTATCGAGAGTTATCGCGTTACGTACATACATACATACGTACATACATACATACGTACATACAGAACCGGCGGGCACATTAGCTCTGAGGCTTTGATAGCCTCTGAGCTAAAAAGTGTGAACTTCGATATTAAAAATACTTAAGCTATGATATTTCAAGATGTACAAGGTGGTAATAAATTCTTCCCTGATTACAATAATTTATTGCATTAAAACTAATATAATTAGGTATATGCTTGTTTCAATATAGTGTAAAGACATTTATGAAGTTTTCAATACAAGTGTACGTACGTCAGTAAATTTCTATGTGAGCACCCTTGGTAGCTCGAAGAACATCAAGGCGATATTCCATTTCTCGCCACGCAATGCCCAACATCTGGGCTGTCACACCAGACACAGCATATGTGATCTTGACCTTGAGTGTTTCAATATATTTTACGGGTGTTACAAACAATCTGTCCTTTATGTACCCCCAAAAGAAAAAATCTAGAAGAGTTGGTCCATCCCGTCCGATCCATCTTCCAGGAAATTTGTCATCAAGTAATTCACGAACGACTGTAGAGACTGGACTAAAAAAAAACTTAACAACATGACTTTTCCATAATAAAAAAATTTTAGTATTAAAATCAATGGCTATTTCGTAATAATTTTTTTGTAATCAGGGAAAGACTTTATGACTACCCTGTATTATAAAATAATCACATGTAAATTCCATCGTAAAATGACACCATTATTAATTATATATTAAAAGAATTATCCTGATTATTAACATGTTACGCAAAAACCCTTAAGTATCTTTTTATAGCTATCTCAAGTTCCATTTCTTTCTACACTTCAAAGAAAGTTGTTGATTTTACAGTATAATACTGGCAGCCCAGCTGTCAGTATAATACCGTAAAATTAACAGTAATAAACAGTAAAATAAGCAGTAATACACTACCACGCATGCGTGGAAGTCTGTATACTTATATACTGTAAAATCTTTATATTATTATACTGTTATTTATTTACACTATATTATATTATATTATACTGTATAATCAACAATTTTTTTTGCAGTGTAGTAAAAAGATGCTTTGAACTTTTAATGGCATTTCAATTAATAACCGATAATTTATTGTCTTAGAGTCAAACCCTTTAATTAAAGGGAGGAGATTCATATCACTGTTATACTCATCTGCGTTCGAAGCAGACGTTTGTGTGAAATGTGATAACATTACGGGAATTGCTGGAAGTGCATTGTAATTCTGTCAGTGACACTCTATGTGCTGTGATGAAAATTCTGAATAATGGAACGCCTACACCGCAAAAACAAAGTGTTGATTTTTCAGTATTATACTGTAAAATCAACAGTTTTTTTTGCAGTGTAGCACAGTGTTGTTCGGACGCAGAAGCTTGGATTTTACAACACTTTTCTTGATACCATCACACTTAACAAAAAGTCATTTTGGACTCAATAAGTTCAATGCGACCGTTTTTTACTATATAAAATGTTTTGGTCTTAATGTATACTATTATACTTATTATATATCCCACTTAATTTTAATTGCCCAATGACACAACGGCACAAGAATTTTGGCATAAAATTTTACATTTAGATTGCACGCAAAAAAAAAAAAGTTTACTTATTTTGAAGATATTTGTTCGTAACTTCTAGTGTCATTCGATCATTTTAACATTTAGCAACATAAGTATTTTTCCCCTGAAACGGTTAAACTTTTGTACTAATATGTTTGAGACACCCTGTATCTTACATTAAATTGTAGCACTTGCAGATTGAAAATATATCAGTAGTTAATATTGCAATATTTTACCTGATTTACCTCATAGTCAAAAATATATTTAGTTTTATTACTGCCTCATAAATAAAACCAACTGTTAAAAGTCTTTGAACTTTGACATTAAAAATTGTTAAACTTTGACTTTTGACGATCATTTTAAAAAGAACAGAACGGTTTATAATCTAAGTTGTGTCATAAAACGACACCATTAATTATATCCTAAAAGAGCTATCCTGACTATAAAGATGTCAAGCACGAACACTAAAGTATCTTTTCATAACTATCTCAAGTTCCATTTATATTCGAGCAAAATGATTCTTCGGACTTTTAATGGCATCTCAATAAATAACAGATAATTCATTGCTCTTATAAGCAAACCCTTTAATTAAAGAGGGCGGATGCATTTCACTGTTATATTCTTCTGCATTCGAGGAGGCAGCCGATATTTTGGGGATTGCGCGGGAAACTGGAGCACTCCTGCCCCATGGAACCACAGACGAAATCGATCGCCCAGCACTCGCTGCGACACCCCTGTTTGCTATTTTTAACTTTTAAAACCACAGATTAAAGAAGATGATTTTGATACAAAGTTTGGGCGCGGTTCGGGCTATAAAAAAAGGTCTTAAGGGAACTTTTTTTATTCTTTGCCGTTATTTTCTCTTAAAGGGTTTTTTTACGGATTAAAAATAGAGGATAACAATTCGTATAATGGGATTTGTTTTTCTTTTTTTTAAAGTTTGTTTACGTACAACTTTCGAATGCAGACTCTGATTTCGATTTAGTCATTTATTTTATTTTACTTTATCCTCTTGCGTTCTGGGTACCCAAATGGGTACCTAGATTCTTTTTCTTGTAAAAACTAAAGTAATTGGTATTTTTACATCTTAACTTCACTTCTATACAGCTCAATGATTTTGCTTTAAAATGAAACCAATAAATTGCAGCACCGATGCTGATTTCCTTATAAAATAAATATTATTTTAACCCGAGTTCGCAAAATGCCTTCGAGACAGTGCAGCCAAGAAAGTAGGTAATTTCCATAACTCAAAAACTCAAAAACTTTACAATACAAGATTTTAAGAATTTGTAGATTATTCACTTATTTAAAGCTGTTATTTTTTTTATTATGTAAATTTAGGTTATTGATAATTAAATTGATTTTTTTTTTTTTTTTGGTGGGGGGGGGGGGAGGCTAGTAATTTTAGATTCATATTTGTGAACCTAAATTACAAGCCACTTAATACAATAAATTTCAGGAAAATATATTTTTTGTCACCTATGATGTCATTTTGTTTGAATAAAAGCACAGAATGGGTATTTTTACTATTATTTTAACTTTGGGTCGCAAGAGGTTAAAATGCTACTTATTGTTTACAATTGCTAATAAAATGTCATATCACTTTAGTGTTGACAGGTGTTCCGATTTCCAGTGTTCCAAGACCTCACCCTCTTAACCACTGCTTGAGACATCAAAAGTCCTAATTTTTCATGATGCACAAATTCTTTTAAACTTCTTTTTGTACCATGGTACTCGTAACTCTGCATACACTCTAAACATGACATTTTCAAAACTGAGCAAAAAATACTCAAGTCTCAGTATGTCGCATAGTCAAAATGGCTCTGAATCATAGTTACTCAAGTTTAAAACATGTATATACTCATTTCTCACAACATGCACACACTCAAGAATAAATCATATTGTGCTCATATTTGAGTATGTCCATGTTTCAAAAATGAGTATGAACTGACTTCTATGTGCTCATTTTTGAGTATTTTCATATTTCAAAAATATGTTGAACTGATTCTAAGCACTTTTAAATATGTCCATGTTTTAAGAAGTAGTATGAACTGACCTCTATGTGCTCAGTTTTGAGTATGTCCATGTTTTAAAAATGAGCATAAACTCAACTCTATGTGCTCAGTATGTCCATGTTTCAATATTCTGAGTATTTCTGGTATTTCAGAATTGAAAGCATTGGATTGTCCTATTTGAAACAAAAAGTTTCATAACAAAATGAAAACATCGATTTACTCAGATTTGAAAGTGTCATTTTTCTCAGTATAGAGTAGAATACATTAAAAACTATAAATACAGAACCTGTCTACAACGAAAAGTTTTATAGTCCCCTCGAAAGGAATATCTTGCAAAAATCTACCTGTCTAGACCCAAACCTGTCTAAAACAGAATTTTTTCCAATTTCATGCAATTTTTTTTTTTACCGATTTTACCATATTTTGATCAATGACCCAAGTGAAAGAGGAATCTCTTTATAACGTAATTCTCTTTCAAATTTAAGAATTTCATTGTTTTTACGATAGAAATACTATGCAATTATGCCTGGTATATCGTAATTTTTTTCAGTTCCCAGCGATTCCGCTTCCTATATTTTGCTATATAAGATTGTTGTATTTATTTAGAATAGTAAAACCGTCTAAAATGGAATCACAAAGGAGCAGGGGAAAAACTCCGTTTTAAACAGATTTCCGCCTTGGAAGTTTATAATTCTATGTTATGTCTACCGTAAGGACAATGAAATTTTTACGTTTAAGACAAAACTCCGTTATAAACTGGTTCCATTTTAATACGGTTTAATCTATTTTTATATCCCAATACAGAAGCCGTTGTCCCGTTTTTTGTAGCACTGTAATTGGTAACACTCACTTATAACGCGGGCGACGACGGCTGCACAAACCATTAACTCATCGAGTTCACGTCTGAAATTCCTGTATTAGATAGAACTCGATTAGCATATTAAAATAGAACTCGCCTGCCAAGTCATATCTTGGTAGAAACCACCTGCAATCCCAATTTTAGTGGTTGATTGATAGAAGTGACAACATTTTCATGATTTCGCTGCAGACTCTTATTTAAAATATCCAAACATAAAAATTCATATTCAAGAAATACACCTCCATTATACAAATTCTCCTCACAAAGTAACTATCATAATTTATGTACTATATTGTATTGCTTCTATTACTTTTTGAGATCTTCACAGAACATATTTGAACAGTATCTGAAGATTCTCGTGATACAGTGTTTGAAAATCACTATCTATATTATAAAGGACAAACGTGTCTGTGCGTAACGCTGACGTCATTTTGCGAATGGAAACACTTGACGATGAAATTTTGGTTTTACGATTTTTGCTACGGCATTTTTTTTAATTTCGAAACATCGCACATTTTAAATTTTTACACCATTATACAGGAAAAAAACTACTTTCAAATGCAATTTGTTTGAAAACTGTATCTTAATTGACTGATTTATTATAGCATTTAAATTAAATTTCAAACAATTTTTTAAAAATCTATCTCTATCGCTTGCAGACGATTACAAAATATTAATCTGTTTGCACTTTAAACGATATAAAAAGTTCGGCATTTGTTTCCAGCTAATATTCAATAACGAAATTAAAACTTCATTAAGCAGTAAATAAAATAGTATAAATAAAACACAAATTTAACAGAAATCTAATTGAAGTAAGCGCTCAAAATCGCTGAAATTATCAGAATAAGAAAAACTGCTGTATACAGTAGAATCTCGTTACAACGAATGTCACTTTAACGAATACTTTTTAGACTGTTTAAAAATGTCCTATGATTTCACATTATAAAAATATTCACTTTAACGATTTTTTTATTAACGGAATTTTCAAATTAACGAATTTATTGAAGGCTTAAAAAGAATAGTCAGTCCAGTTTTACGAATGTTGAGTTAACAAGGAAAAGAAAATCTCTATTTAAAAACTAGCATTTAGAAGAAAACTTTAGGAAGAAAGAGGCAGACGACAGTGAAAATGAAGATTATAGAAGATTGTACCGAAGATTGTGCTGTGCGTTCAAAAGGAACTCTATAGAACATTGAAACTCTTAAAAAATAACTATCACAGCAAAATAATATTCCGAAAACATTTTATACAAATTGTTTTGAAAAAATGCATTGTTAACTTCAGTGCAGAAAAAAAATCTATTTTTTTTCGTAAAGAAATAAACTTATATTAACAGCTGATGTCCGTGAGGTTTTTTTATCCGCCAGGTATGTAAGATAAATTATAGTTCCTTTATAATAGTTACGATTAAAATCTTGAAACTTTATTAACTTAACATTATCTTATTTCTAACTAGTAAGTTCACAATAGTAATATACTGTATATTTATTATTTTCTGACATGTTAGCAAAATAACCGAAATATAATATAAGTGTAGTGATAAAATATATTTTTATAAAATGTGCATGTAAATATCCTTTTAAAAAAAACCGCCATATTGGAATTTCACAATAACAAATTTTTCAGTTTAACGAATTTAATCGATGGTCTCTAAAAATTCATTATAACGAGATTTTACTATATAACTAAATTTTTAACGATTTCATCGGCTATTAACTTCTGGCACGAGGTCAATACGAAATTATCGCTTTTAATAAATTTCAAAATTTTATTTAAATATATAATTGATATATTTGATATAAAAATGCTCTGCGGTGTTTTCAGGGAGCAATCTAAAAACATTTTTAAATAAAAAATTTATTAGAGTTTTCCATCTTAAAAAAATGGTTTTCACCTATATTCTCTATCCCGGGAAGCCCGGGTTTGATGCCCTAGTACTATTAAAATCCAGATTTTGATTTAGAGTATTTTGACGCGTGAAAAGAGAGAAAAATCACTGGTAAGTAACTTTCAACAAACTATTATAATTAAGATTTACCCTCTAAAGTTCATTATGGTGAAATTTTTCGTAAAATTTTCCATTCTAGTGAAATTTCCGAATCGTTCAAGAACAATGAATACTTCAAATTTTGCCTTACTGACTTATTTATTAAAATTTGTTTCCATGCCTTATCTCTCAGCAGACGAACTTCAGAATTAATTAGGAAATGGGCGTGGTTTGATGAGTAAAGGCCATTACGTTGTGCTGACGTCAGAGTTTGGCCAATAAAATATTATCAGTGATGAGGGGCATTGACTTTTTCTAAAAGCGCTGCAAGACTTTTATAAAGAAAAATATTATTCTTAAAATGCTGTCATAAGGAATACTGTTTCAGTAATAATAATAATAATAATAATAATCTATACTAATAAAATAAAGTTTCGCTCTGTGTGTGTGTCTGTCTGTGTGTGTGTGTGTCTGTTGGTAATGGCTAGGAAAATTTAGCGCACCTAGAATTCTGTAAATTTAGATTTAGGTAGTCCAAACCCTCTCTTGGTGCACCTGACCCTCAGAATTTTAATATTTTGATAATTAGCCAAGATATTAATTAGATTCTTATTAACCATCGCTTCTAAAATGACATCTGGCCCCACCAGTGGCTGAGAGGTTCTGCTCTCGAAGCTGGTAGACGGAAGGTGCTGGGTTCGATCCCAATCGCGCCCGTCGGCCTAATCTTTCGGAGTTTTCGTGGTTTTCTTCGAGCCGTGGATTTATCCATGCGTAAATATGGGTTAGGTTCCCCAAGAAAGACCCCCACGAAAGGCACTCCCCCCGGGCCTATATCCCAAGTGTAGATAATTGGCCGTCAATAATCAACCCAACCCAACCCTAAAATGACATCTTTTAAATCAAAATAGCGAAATAAACGAATCGGCGCATTGGATTTGCAAACGGAAATGAACGAATTCGAAATTATTTCACTAATTAGCGAATTTTAAGAAAACTAATTGAGATATCAATTTGAAAATTTCTGAACATATGTAAAAAAATATTCTGCATCGGACTATGTGATTTTTGAAAAATTCGGTCGGTAATTTTTTTTAATTTATGCAAAAATCTGCCGGCGCCAGTGAAAACGATCCCAGAAAGTTTCAGACAGGGATCTGCTTTCATTAAAAACTGAACTACAAGGAGATCTGTTTCTCGGGCCGATCCCTCCATTTAGTTTGCGAAAATGAAAGGAAATAATTGCCAATTTTTACTAATGAACAAAAATTTAGGTAACTAATTAAGATATAGATTTTAAAATGAGGTCGAGAAGGGGTATCAGCTGCCGGGTATTTTAGCGTAGCGTCTTCGTTATGTTCTAATCATCAGAAAAATGTAATTCTTTTTTTTAATGATCGCGTTAATGTAGGTGACGGTGCTTCTCTTGAACAAATTATTCATTATATTTGCGGGTATCGGGAAGGAGGGGGTTAACGCCTTTCTTTGAGACTGTAATTATCTCGGGCCCGGGCAACGCCGCGCTGGTTAGCTAGTAATAATAATAAAATAAGTTTCAGAACGAGGCTTAGGAAAAAACATCTGTATAAAAAACATTTTCTTTCGATTTTAGCTTTATCTTTTTCAGGAGTGTTTCTGTAATGTTGATTAAATTCACACCAGAATTTTTGAAAAAAAAAATATTTGAAAATAAGAAAATGCAATTTTAAAACTTCTCTCTCTCACTCTCACCAAAATTATAAAAGTTTTGTACAAAAATTCTGGTACGAATCTTGATTAATATTCTGCGGTATAAAAAATATTCCACCGCTCGTCATAGGGTTAAGGACACAAATGACATAAAACATTTCAAATGTGCGAATTTTCGATTTTACGTGTAAAAAATAAAGAAGATTCAGACAATATATAATTTACATAGTTTCATGATGTGAAACAAATTCTTGAACACTTCAAAGTTAATAAACACTATTAAATATATGAATGTAAACCTTTTTTTTTAAATTTTTCTCAAAATGCAGCTTTTACCTATAAGCTAGAACTTAGGAATTTTTAAAATTCTATAATTAATTAGTTTCTTTAAAACTGAAACATTTTTTTTTCTAAAATTTTCTGAATGTTTTAGTATTTATATTTTTAATTAATTTCAGTTTGAGTAAAACGAAAAAAAAATGCTTCTTATTATTGAATCCTATTTATCCTATTTTTATTAAATTACTAGTGGCCCGTCCCGGCTTCGCGCGAGTGGACAATGTGTCGACTACAATGTAGGTTAGGGATAGGCAGGTAATTAGAAAAAAAAAATGTTCTAAATCGGATAAAGCGAGGGTGAGACGAAATTGCAGTACTTAAAAATTTTAAACTTTAAATAAAAGTTTGTAAAAATGTGATAAATATTTTTTTCCGTTTATGTACATATTAAACTAATAAATTTATTTTAATATCGCAGAACCACTTGGCTTCGCCCGAGGTAACGTTGGCCTTTCGGGTAACATAAGTAAAAATGCAATATCCTAAAAATACGCCGATCACAATAACTCATTCGCGTTCATAAACGTTTAAATGACAATTAGAAAAAAATTATGTTATTTTTACGCAATCATACTAAATCCTTCAGCTATATAAATGATTAAAAAAAAAAATCCTTTTAAAAATGTCTTACGCAAAATATCTAATCGAAAATCAGCAATAGTTGCCTTAATTGTCTAGTCATCCATAATCGAGTCCATACCCAATGTTTAACCCCCTTAGTGAGTGAATTTCTAAAATCGCTGAAATACGTGTTTAACTATTTTTTAGTAGATTTGTCATCCTGAATTTCATCCTCCCACCTAAAACTTCTTCTGAGATGGGCGAAATGACCTTAAACGTACGACCCCCCATTGAATATTCTTAGCGGGTGAATTTCTAAAATCGCTGAAATACGTGTTTAACCAATTTTTTATTAGATTTGTCATCGTGAATTTCATGCTCCTACCTAAAATTGCTGCTGAGATATGGTGAAATGACCTTAAACGTTCGACCCCCCCCCCCTTTAACCTTCTTCGGAGTGAGGGTGGGGGAATTTTCAAAAATCCTTTCTTATTGTTTGCCTAAATCATAAGAGCAATCTACTTTCCAAATTTCGTGGTCCTGACTTTAGTCGTTTCAGCTGGGCGTTGATGAGTCAGTCAGTCAGGCGTATTCTTTTTATAATAGTAGTATATATATTTTTTTAAACTTCTTGTAAAATGTGAACAAGTTATCTGCAATACTTTTGTAAAAAAGTGTACCTAAGTGACCTAAAGCCACAGGCATTTGGACAAAGGTCAGTAAAAATTAAACACTCACATTAAAAAATTATGTATGAAGCAATCATTGTTTGTGTTATATTATTCCCTAAAAAATGTCTATTTTAAAGAGAGAGAAAAAAAAAACGAAATTCTATATTTGTTTGAAGAAATTATATGGTTATAAATATCATGCTAAATATGTTTTGTTTACACTGTCGATATGTGTGCATTAATGTAACTCATTTTTAACACTTTCTAAGATAGTTGAAAAGTGTTTATGAATTCGCTTTGTCGGCCCGTCAAACCGTGCTCTAACTCTCATAAATATACTCGGATTGTCTTGAAATTTTTATACATTATGTAATTTTACTAATTGAAAATGAGGTGTGTAGCATTAATCGTTCATGTACAGGGACACACAAAATAATTCTGTTAAAGGACTTACTAAGATCGGTAATTGCTAGACGTATGCTCTTTCCGCTGTGATATGTAATTTTATGTATTTTTTTGTGTATTACGTGCCATTTACAAACTCTGTAGATCATATACAGGACTGCACGAAAGACTTCGAATGTGGGCAGCAATTCCTGAAAATGAATTTTTACTGAGTTATGTATTTTTTAAATTGCTTGTTTAGATATCTCATTTCATCGTATGAAAAAATTAAATATCTTAATAATATTCTGTTAGTGTGGGAAAGTGTTTCATAATCTATACCGATTCATGATTTTTCGTTCTTGTTTAAAAATAAATGTTTTTAAAAATTGTATGCTGTTAAAAATTGTATTTTAATAATAAAATTATTTTAATAATGAAATGGTGAATTATTAAGTAAAGTTGAGAAATGTAATTGTTTCATCTTCCCCTATAAAGACAACTTTATAATGTTTTTTTTTTTTTTCTTTTTTTTAGATTTTTATGGTTTTAGGTTTGATGCAAACTGGAAAGTTTTTTTTAAAGAAAGAATCACTTTATTTCATTCAATTTAATTTCTTTACCTTTTTCTCTTTCCTTAAGTATAAATTATTCATCGAGTGTAAAAATAGACCATGAAATAAATCCTGAACTCGAAAGAGAAATTGCCATATGTTTGCTCAAGAAAATAATAAAGAAAATTCAATAACATAAAACTGATCACTTGGAAAGACATCTTGGGGATATAATACAAGTGATATATATTATTGAGGTGTAGTATGGCATGTTCGGTATTGAAAATGAAGTGTTGCATGTTCGTTAACAGGAACAATCAAAAGAATTCCATTACATTACGTTCTATGGGGAAAAATAGTTTTCGGTGGGGTTTAATGATGTTGCATTATATAAAACATATTGAAATTGATAAATATCACTGAGGTGCACTACTAGCGACTTACAAGAGAATAGGGTATGCATTGCACTTGTCGTTCATTTTCAGGGACACACAAAAGTATTCGGTTACAGTACCGTCTATAAGCGATAATTGCTTGAAGTGCGTTTTTAATTGTGGTACGCGTTTTTAAATGTAACTGATTTTTTACATATTACTGGGAGTGTATACATTCTGTGCATCATATACAGGGCTGCACAAAAGATCTCTTATAAATATCCGCTTATTGGCGGAAATTTCTGAAGAGGCAATTTCAACTGTCCAATGCTTTTCCGAACTGAATTAAACTTCAGCATAATGTGAGTATATATGCAGGGTGTCCCAAAAGGCCTTGACGCAATTTAAAATTCAATAAAAGATCAAGCAATTGGCGTACGAGTTTTCGGTTTAGACGAAAATGCTTCTTATGATCTGAAATTTTGTTTAAGCAAATAAAAAAAATAAGTTCCAAAAATTGCTCATAGATGGCGCTGCTTTTGGGAAGTAATCGAATAGGTAGAATTACTTTATACATAACAATTTGGAAAGAAGCACAATGCGTATGCACGGTTTTTGTCCAAACAATGGCAACCCACATTCCAGAACGTAACAACACTCGCCCTCCTGAGTTCGATTAGAAGAGTGATGAGGGATAGACTAGTATTGTTAACTTCTGGTATGTGGGTTGCTATAGTTTGGACGAAAACCGTGGATCCGCATTGTGCGTCTTTCGCCATTGTTATGTATAAAAGAATTCTACGTATTCAATAATTTTCCAGAAGCAGCGCCATCTATGAGAAATTTTTGGAACTATTGTTTTTAATTGCTTAAACAGAATTTAAGATGTATTTTCGTCCAACTGTATCGTACGCCAATTGCTTGATCTTTTATTGAATTTTAAAATGTGTCAAGGACTTTTGAGACACTCTCTGTATATAAATCTATAGATCTTTTAAAGGTTGCACAAAAAAAAATCAGATATTTTTCGAACTACTTATTGTAATTGCTGAAATTGGGTTTTCAAATGCGTGAGGCGGTTTCCTAATGGTTTACATAGACTTCATCTTTCACCTGAGCAAACTTTTAAGTTTTGTTACAGTATTCTGAATTTGTTGGAAAGGGTTTCATAATCTATGTTTGACGCATAATTTCTCGTTCTTGTTTTTTAAATGTTTTTAATAAACTATATGTTGTTAAAAATTCAGTTTTTAATAAATAATTTTATTTTAATTCTCTTTAATGAAAAGCTACGCGTTGCTGACGACTGGAATTTTCGATAATCGTTGCCACAGAATCATCTCGGAAAAGGAAACATTTGAAGTTGCTGAATAAATTAATAGCTCAAAAAGTATTTGTCAGGAAATTGTTAGAGAAACTTCGTTAGATAGGTACAAAAAATGTATTTTTCTTGATATAACTTTCAAATCTTATGATTATGCCGTTTTTCGAATATTGAATTTCAAATATTACCAAATTTCACAATGGAGTACCAAAGCAAAATCTTCACGCGTAAAAAGATAATGATAACGGCAATGTGTCCTGACGTATACTGGCTATAGCACGAGTCACAAATTATAGTAGCCTTACTATTCTGTTAAAATATAAAAGTGAATTATGATGCCACGAATGGATGATTTTTACTTAATTTTAATATAATCATCTTATAAACAAGGTTATTGATTTTTTTTTCGAATAGGACTAATATATTGGCCAATATTATACATTATTTTGAGTTTAAAAGAGGAAAGGTAAGGGGTCGCTTTATATTATTTAGGTTTCCTCAGGAACTTTTGGTCAGAATTGAAAATTTAATGTATCAAAACATCATAAATTAAATCGACATTAAATTGGCAATAACTATAACGACTGTCCTTTAGTTCGTTTGGATAGATTGTTATTTAAAAATATAAAATCATTCAACATTGATTTTAGGTATTTTTAAGGTTTTAATCACGAGCCCGTGCAACGCCAGGCATGTCAGCTAGTATATTGATAATTTTAAATAAAATTGTGTATGACGTAAAGTTAAGTAAATGTAATTGTTCTGACTTCCCATATACAGACTGCCTTATAATGTTTTTTTTTTTTTCGATTTTTTTCAATTCCATGTTTCATATGAACTGGAAAGTTTGTTTAAAAGAAAAAATATATATATATTTCATTGAATTTAATTTCTTTACCTTTTTCTCTTTCCTTAAATATAAATTATTCATCGAGTGTAAAAGTAGACAATGGAGTAAACATTGAGTGCAAAAGAGAAATTGCCATATGTTTGATAAAGAAAAAAAAATAAAGAAGACACAATAACAGAAAACCGATCACTTGGAAAGAGATATTGAGAATAAAGTTTAAGAGAAAGAAATGAAACTTTTATTAAAAATTGTTGTTAAGATTAAATTTCAGTAGTTTTGGAGATTTCAATTATGTACTTAAGTGCTCTTTATTTGTGCGATTGTACAATTGAAAGGAAAATAGTAATCAGATATATTATTTCTGTTGTCAACACCTTTTTTTTTTCTATGCATTTACAAAACACACAACAATGAAAGGATTGTCATTCGAAAGGTTTATGAACCGTTTTCTTATATAGTGCAATCCCATTTCGTTAAAACATGTTTTTTGATTAAAAATTGCAGATAATGAAAAATAAAATCAGCATTGTTTTTGTAAATGAAATGAAAGGTTTTTCCGAAAACAATATTGCCGCAAAAATAAAATATCGCATTATATCAAGCTCTACAATGATTATAAAAAACTAAATAGTACAAAAAAGGTACAGTGGGACGTTAAAGTGGGAGTTTATTTTATATTTATGATTAAAAAGCAAAACTGAATTCAAATGTTTAGAAGAAAAATATATCATCGATCGAGGAAGTGGTATTTCACGTGTAGCCTAAAATGTATGATTTGTTATATTAAATTAACTTGTGTTCAATGTGTATTCAACTTATTTTTCTTTGTCCTGTGTTTTTCCCGATGCGGTTGATGCCATCCTGTAATTTAATTAAAATACGACTGTTAATATTTTTTATCTCATGCATGCCTTTTGCTCTCTTCGATCAGTTTTTACTGTAATTTTGATGGAATAAATGAGATAATATTCTGGCTTGACTAATGTTGTTTGCCGATATTTTTAATCCGTTTTTTTCTTTAGAAATTTAAACCTGCATCTAAAAAATAGATAAAAAATAGATATGGATCTAAAAATATTAGATATTGCTAAAAAATATTAGACTGCAGTGCGAAATCCTCGTACGGGAGCACTGGTCATAATTAATAATACACTGCAAAAAAAAAAAAAAAAAAAAAAAAAAAAAAATGTTGATTTTACAGTATAATACTGAGACCCCAGCTTCCAGTATTATGCCGTAAAATTAACAGTAATAAACAGTAAAATAAGTAGTAATACGCTGTCGCGCATGCGCGGCTGGCAGCTGGGGTGTCAGTATTATACTGTAAAATCAACACTTTTTTTTTGCTGTGTAATAGTATGAAAATTCAATATATCTAAGGGAAAAAAAATCTACAAAATTGAAATAGGTTTTATCGTTGACAAATTTCAGCTTAGTAGCAAAATGCCATATTTTATGGTTAATCTGGTCTTATGATTAATCTTCCGTAATTGGATCCATAGACAAATGGCGTTTTTGATTTGGAGCAAAAGTGGTGCAGAGAATCTTTAGTGGTATTTATATCCTTTTTAAAGGAAACTGTAGCCACGATGCTAAAGCTTTTCCAATTACGGAAGATTAATGTAAAAGAAATGGAAGAAAACTCTTTTTAATTTGTCCTGCTCATTCAATTGGCAATCGTGACAACTCATCTGTCACTAACTACACTGAAAAAAAAAAAAAAAAAAAAAAAAAAAAAATGTTGATTTTACAGTATAATACTGGCATCCCAGTTGCCAGTATTATACCGTAAAATCAACAATAATAAACAGTAAAATAAGCAGTAATACACTGCTGCGTATGCGCCGCAGTGTATTTATAACGAATTTGTTACGAACGATTATATTATAACGAATTTGTTAGCTATTTTTTTTCATTAAAAGGTCATATATATATATATATATATATATATATATATATATATATATATATACACTCCTTTTCAAATGTAATTTCTTTAAAATATTAAAAATTAAACATTTAATTTCAGTCTTATACATATATAAAAAATGTCATATCTTCTGAAAGAATAACGCCTTTTGCATATCGTTTTTCATTTTTGAGTACCAAAAAAAAAAAAATAAATAAATAAATAAATAAATAAAATAAAATAAAATAAAATAAAATCAAGAAAAGAAAAAAAAAATGTTTTAAAGAATTACAAAAATATCTATTAAAAACTGATAAATGTTTAAAGGAAAAAAAGTAATTTTTATTGCCTTATCTAGCTGTAAATTGTTTATGATTTTTTCTGGTTGTCTACATTTATTGCGCTGTTTTCTTTCTATATATATATATTTTTTATACTGTAACAATTAACGTAAAATATAACTTCATGCCATCTTTAAATTAGAGATTCGGTCATTTTTGTTATGGGAAATTGTTACATATTTTTTTTTAGTTCAAAGGTATTATATATATATATATATATATATATATATATATATATATATATATATATATATATATATACAGGGGTGCAAAAATCTAGGCTTCAGTGGGCTGATTCCCACCACTAAATTTTATTAGTATTCATCGTCAAATTTTATTAGTATATTTCGCCTAAATTTTATCAGTATTCTTATTAGGCGAAGAATACTAAAACTTTAGTGGTGCGAATCGGCCTATTGGCGCCTAGATTTTTGCACCCTGTATATATATATATATATATATATAATTTCTTAAATATCTCTTCAAATATAATTTCTTTAAGATGTTCAAAACTTAATTTAAAAAAATTAAACATTTAATTTCAGTTTTATACATTTATAAAAAAAATGGCATATCTTCTGAAAGAATAACGCTTTTTGCAATTTTTTTTTTTTTTTTTTTTACTTTTTGAGTACAAAAAAAATTACATTAATTTGTTTTTAAGAATTGAAAAAAAAAATCTATTCAAAAAATCATAAATGTTTAAAGGAAAAAGTAATTTTTATTAGTAGTTTTAACTGAGAAAATCATAATTAAAATTTTCTTCGCAAGAAAAGAAAAAAAAAAAAGAAGAAGAAGACATTTTTAAACATTCATAATTGAAATATATTCCCCCAAAGTATCTTGACTTTATTTTTTATGGAAATGTAGATATAACAATTTAAATATGACGAAACTTAAAAAAATACATTCTGAGATAAATGGATTAAAGTTTTAAGCCCTCTTTAGGCAACCACAGACAGTACAGCATTAAAAAAGAATTTATCTTTTAACTGATAACGATATTCACATGTGGTTTTTGTCATTTTATTCTAAAAAAGAATCTACAGTATTTTCTAAGCTAAAAAATAAAATGTGGTATTGTCGAGATTTTCTGATCAGCTTAAGGTTTGATGCGTACGTGTAATAATGTTTTATGAAAGAAAGAAAATTGCTTTTATTTCTATGACTTTAATTTCTTTGCTATATCTTTTCCGACGTATAAATTATTCAGTAAGTGACAAAGTAGACAAGAAAGTAAATATAGAATCCAAAAGAGAAATCTTCCCTTACTTACTAAAACAAAAAATAAAGAGATATTTATTTAAGATTGTTGTTAAGGTTTCAGTCTAAATGTTTTGTGATATTTCAATTATACAAAGGGGCAGGTATGAGTTAACAAACTTATACATTTTTGTAAATTTGTAAATATTTTTTTGTTATTTCTTGTTAAAAATGTATATCTATTTACACATTCATTTTCAAATGTAATTTCTTTTTTAAAATTAAATTTCACTTTTAAAAATTATCTGAATAAATTTTAATTTTTAAAAATTAAATAATTAATTTTTTTAAATAAATTTTAATTTTAAAATTTAAAAAATTTACATTTTAGACAATTACATTTTTGATATAATTTCTAAAATAATAATTAGAAATCGTTTTCTGTTTTATATGTAATTTCTGTTCTAAAATTAAAATTTCAATTTTTAAAAATTATGTAAATAAATTTTTATTTTTTAAAATTAAATAATTAAATTTTAATTAAAAAATTAAAAAATAAATTTTGTTTTTAAAAAATTAAAAAAATCAAATTTTAGACATATTGAAAATTTTGATATATTTTCTAAAATAATAATTAGAAATCGTTTTCTGTTTTATATGTAAAAGGAAATACATGTACAAAAATAATTAATTTCTATGTTTAATTATGAACAAATGTTTTTTAATATTATATCTGCTTCCTATATATATATAACCATAAATGAAACATTACCATAACACCAACTTAAACTATGAAATAATGATTAAGTATGTAATAATTAGTTGTCATTGAAAGTATTCCCCAACACATTGAATATGGATACCAAAAACGTATTTAAAAGAATAAGAAATTAAATTAAAAATTGAATAAATGAAACTGAATGAATGAAATGAAATTTGTGGAATTTAGACAGAATTTTCAAGTCCTAAATGCCTAAATACCACAAATAAAATGAAATGAGTGGTTTCATCATCATATTAGCCATAACATTGCTAAAGAATATGATTTTGGGACTACCTACTCATAAACATTGAATCAAACCTGTGAAAAAATAAAAAATAAATACAATATTAAAAAGGAAAGAAGCATACCTATAATAAACAGATAAAACATGAAATAGAGTCAGAAAGTCAATAATCCATTTGGATTAAAATAGATACCTGTGCACCACATGAACCACGCATGAACACAACCAAAACAAGGGAAGGAATTGCAAAAAATCATCACATGTTGCCAAATTTAGATTTAGAAAATGATTTTACTATGTTGCCAGAAAAGATTTTAGAATAATATGAATATTATTGTAAAGCAACAGGAACTGTGGTGCTGCCATCTATAATGTTAAAAAGTGAATATACGCTGAATAAAAAGAGTATTGGATGAAAATTAATATTTAAAAATTAAACCATATACTATCTAAAGATGATAGCAATTAGTTAAATAATAAATAAATGAAATTAATTAATAAATAGAATATCCAATTACATTAAAGTAATGGATGTATTATTAATGAATAATTCTATGTTAGAAATAAGATGGAAGATGGAAAAATTAATAAAGCAACATAAAAATATATGTACCAGGAAATGACATAGCAACTATTATATAGCTGTGCCAAAAATGCAACATCACATAAATTAAATTAAAATAAAATACAAAATATTTGAATTAAGATACAATGGATTTATAATTAATATTAATTAAATTTTGAAATTAATTAGTAACATATAATGTTTCTTCATACAAAGTTAAAAAATTATATACACTTAATATAAGTGGAAAGGGTAGAACGTTTAATAAAAATTAAAACATATATTATATTAGAAGTTAATATGATATTGTCCATCATAGGTATTAATCCAAATCATTAGATCAAATGCATTCTTAATATTAATGAATATAAATTCATTTAAATTAATTTAATAATGAATATGTAAATATAACTAAATTAATATACATATAAAAATATCACATCACAGTCCATTATAAAATGTGTAATATCAAACGTTTGTGTAAATCAAAATCCATTTTTTTTTATAAACATAAATTAACCATATATATATATATTTATGTCATACGATAGCACTCGTATTTATAAACCGATTGTGTGTATTAGCCTCACCAGTATCTCCACAGAGCTCATACAATACCATTAGAAATTCAAATTTATTTTTTGTTTACAAGGATTTGCACACAAGGCTTCCGGAGGATTTTTTTTTTGCCTCTATCTTAAAAAATGGCTGAGATATAGCGGTTTGAAATTCTAGGGTGGCTGATACTTTGAAACAAGACAACACATTACAAAATACAAAAAATCAGGGATTAATTTTTGAGTTTTAGTGAACGTTATTTCTCGCAAATTATTATATTTCATTGTTGTAATCATTTTCCCAATCGTACGCATAAAACTATATCGACAACTATGGCGACACTCGGTGTAATATCGCCAAATTTGACAACCAAAAATAAGTCTCCATAAACGAAAGATACTTGGCTATGGCTGACTATTGGCGAATTTCTTATTCAAGTTCCGTATTAAAGAATCTTCTGTAATCGGTTTTTTTTTAATTTTAGCTTGCTGTTTTCGAGTAACATTAGCTAAAATATTAAAAAAGAAAATATAGGAAAGCTACCGTTTCCTCCAGATACAGGCCGGAAGGACTTTTTAAAATACAATAGTGAATGAAATAATGTTCAGTGAATGTTGTCTTCAATATCTTCCCAACTTTCCTTACCAAAAATGTGTTCAAATGTGTTCATTAGTTTTGACAGTTTAAGTTTCAATGCGAACAAAAAAGCTTTTTTTTTTACACATTTTATTTTCTTGAATTTATTTTCTTTATTTTCTCCTTTTCCAAGTATAAATTACTCAGTCAGTGTGAAACAACAAGGAAGTAAATATTGAGCCGTAAAGAGAAGTTTTCACAAGTTTATTCAAGCAAAAAATAAAGAAGACTCAATAATAGAAAACTGACCACTTGGGATGTGATCTTGGGAATAAAAAGAATAGAATTAAAATTTTATTTAAGATTGTTTTTAGATTAAATTTAAGAAGTTTGTGTGATTTCAATTGTTTAATTAAGTGCTCTGTTCGCGTGGTATACAATTGCAGACAGAAGAAAAAAATCACCAAACCATATTATTTTGAGTTCTGTTTATCGTAGAAGGAAAAAAAAATGTTACTGATCAATACAGAATAAAATCTCTTACTAATTGATATGCATGAATTGAAGAAGACTCAATAATAGGAAACTGGCCAATTGGTATGAGATCTTGAGAATAAAAATAATAGAATTAAAAGTTATATTTAAGTTTTTTTTTAGATTAAATTTAAGAATTTTGTATGATTTCAATTGAATGATTCAATGCAGTTTTCGTGTGATGTACAATTAAATTCAAAAGAAAAAAAATCACCACCCCATGTTATTTCGAGTTCTGTTTATTGTAGAAGAAAAATGATGTACTAATCAGTAGGGAGTAATGTATACATATTATTAATTGACATACATAAAATAAGATTTAGGGGCGATCTAAAAATTTAAATTTGAACAATTAATTTTTGAATAAATTTAGAATTAATGTTGCTTACGTTTGAAGTTTTATGAAAAAAGGGGGGTTTTAAATCACTAAATTTATTTTCTTTACTTCCTTTTTTTCTGAGTATAAATAATTCAGTCAGAATAAAATTAGACAAGGAAAAGTTCGAAAGAGAAATCTTCACACATGAAAAATAAAACAAAACTCAATAATAGAAAACTTTTTTCTTAGAATGGTATCTTTGAAATATAGTTAAAAAGAAATAAATCAAAACTTTATTTAAAACTGTTTAGCAGAAAAATTTCAGAAGTTTGGCAGATTATATATTTAAGGTGCTCCTGAACAAATCTAGATATTTATCTAATGCACACACATACATATATATATACATTCTAAATATTTTTTACTTATGTAGGTAAAATGAAATCACATGTGTGAAAAACTAAGAAAGAATATTTTACACACACACACACACACACACACACACACACACACACACACACACACACACACATATATATATATATATATATATATATATATATATATATATATATAATCTATAATATATTAATATATGTATATATATTATAGATAATATTTAAAAAACAATAAAATAAATATATATTAATAATATGCATATATATATATATATATTTTAAATACATGATTCTTTTCAAATGTAAATTCTTAAAAAATGTAATACTTAAATTATATTATTTTAATCATGTTTAAAAACTGATATATCTTCTCGGAAAATGAGGCTTTTGCATACTTTACTTTAGTTTTGAATACATAAAATAATAATCATTGATTTTTCTTCAATAATTACAAAAATATTTATTAAATATAAGTAAATAAATAAATCTTTAAAGAAAATATTAAAATAAATTTTCTCTCCAAAGAAAAAAATCACGACAATTTAAAGGACACATAGTTGTTTAAATTGTAATAACTTCATCATTTATAGAAATTTAGATACATCAGTTAAAGGAGGACGAAACTTCAGAAAATACATTGCGAAATAAATTGATTTAAAGTTTTACGTTCCTTGTACGAAAACATAATATAACCACAAACGAAAATACACAATAGCCTCTTCCGAGTTTACCATGATTCCAAAAAGTGTTCTTTATCTTCAGAAACCTCATAAATCAATAAATTTTCGAGATTTAAAGAAGCATTTACAAAAATAAAGTTTCTTTTGCTACTCCTGATTTTCAGAAACGTTTCCTTTTAAAGTTCATTAATAATTTTTCTCAAACCGGAATATTGGTTTGCAGGATGCTATCAATTCTCAATTAAACATATTCAGATTCTTGATTCAATTTTTTCATGCAAGAGTAACAAAATAATACTAATTTTCATGGTGATGTTAATGCTGTTAATATATGATGTTTGCCTGTAAATCATGTTTGTTGGAACATGAAAATGTTTACTTGAAAATTGATAGCATCCGAAAAACATTCTAAAGATAAAAAATGCTGTTCGGAATGGTGGGTAACTCGAAGTAGGTTATTGTATATTTTCATTCGTGGTTAAACTATATTTCCCTAAATTTAGAAACATATGTATTTTTTTGCAGTGTACAGCATAACAAATGTTATATCTTTTATAATCTAATAATGATATTTATACATGTGGCTTGCTGCAGTTTGATCCAAAAACTGTAGAATATTTTGTAAACTATAAAATAAAATGTGGTATTTTCAAGATTTTTTGTGTCCCGGGCCTTTTTCAGGTTTGATGAGTAGAAGTTTTTGAAAAAGAAAAATGCTCTTATTTCATTGAACTTTATTTCTTCACTCTCACTTTTCCCTTGTATAAATTATTAAGTACATGTCAAAGTAGACAAGAAAGTAAATATAGTGCCCTAAAGGGAAAACGTCACCTGTTTGCTCAAGCTAAAAATAAAGAAAACTCAATAGTAGAACACTGATCATTTTCAAAACAGATCTTCGAAATAAAGTTAAAAAGAAATAAATGAAATATTTATTTAAGATTGCTGTTATGATTAAATTCCAGAAGTTTGTTTGATTTCAATTATACTTTTAAGCGATTACTAATTTTCCTTCTTTTTATTTATAGCTATTTTTTGCTCTTTTTTTTAATGTATATATATATATATATATTTATTTTTAGCTGAAAATTCTTTTTAAAAGTTTACATTTAAGTAAAAAAAATAGATATGTTTAAAATTTTTCATATATATTCTGACAGTCTAATTAGAAATCATTTTTTGTTATATTTAAAAAATGATGTGCTAATGTATTGAATTTTAGCATGGTCTTTTTTTGACCTATCTATCTATACTAATATTATAAAGGAGTAAAGATTGTTTGTTTGTTTGCTTGTTTGTTTGTAGGGGGTAATCTCTGGAACTGCCGAACCGATTTCAAAGGTGCTGGTGGCAAACTGATGGTGACAACCCCTGCTCCAAAACATAGGCTATATTTTATGTCGATGCCACTACCCCAGGGGGGTGCAGGAGCGAAAAACGTTCTAAAATTGCGATCTTTTCTATACTGAAGCAGCTAGAAATTTGAAATTTGGCGTTGTAGTTACTTATAAGACGTAAATGCTCTCTAAGAACAAAATAAAGAAAAATTCGAAATTTAAAAGGGTGAAATGAGCGAAAAGCGTTCTAAAAACATTCTAAATTACAATTTCTATGGAATCTCTAGAACTACCGAAAAGATTTGAAATTTGGTGTTGTAGTTACTTATAAGATGTAAATGCTCTCTAAGAACAAAAAAAAATCGAAATTTAAAAGGGTGAAATTAGCGAAAAGCGTTCTAAAAACATTCTAAATTACAATTTCTACGGAATCTCTAGAACTACCGAACCGATTTGAAATTTGGCGTTGTAGTTACTTATAAGATGTAAATGACCTCTAAGAACAAAATAAAAAAAAATTCGAAATTTAAAAGAGTGAAATGAGCGAAAAGCGTTCTAAAAACATTCTAAATTACAATTTCTACGGAATCTCTAGAACTACCGAACCGATTTGAAATTTGGCGTTGTAGTTACTTATAAGATGTAAATGCTCTCTAAGAACAAAATAAAAAAAAAATCGAAATTTAAAAGAGTGAAATGAGCGAAAAGCGTTCTAAAAACATTCTAAATTACAATTTCTATGGAATCTCTAGAACTACCGAACCGATTTGAAATTTGGCGTTGTAGTTACTTATAAGATGTAAATGCTCTCTAAGAACAAAACAAAAAAAAAAAAATCGAAATTTAAAAGGGTGAAATGAGCGAAAAGCGTTCTAAAGACATTCTAAATTACAATTTCTATGGAATCTCTAGAACTACCGAACCGATTTGAAATTTGGAGTTGTAGTTACTTATAAGATGTAATTGCTCTCTAAGAACAAAATAAAAAAGAAATTCGAAATTTAAAAGGGTGAAATGAGCGAAAAGCGTTCTAAAAACATTCTAAATTACAATTTCTATGTAATCGCTAGAACTACCGAACCGATTTCAAAAGTTATGGTGGCAAATTGATGGTGACAACCCCTGCTCCAACATAGGCTATATTTTATGTCGGTGTCACTAACCCCAGGGGGGTGCAGGAGCGAAAAACGTTCTAAAATTGCGATCTTTTCTATACTGAAGCAGCTAGAAATTTGAAATTTGGCGTTGTAGTTACTTATAAGACGTAAATGCTCTCTAAGAACAAAATAAAAAAAAATTCGAAATTTAAAAGGGTGAAATGAGCGAAAAGCGTTCTAAAAACATTCTAAATTACAATTTCTATGGAATCTCTAGAACTACCGAAAAGATTTGAAATTTGGTGTTGTAGTTACTTATAAGATGTAAATGCTCTCTAAGAACAAAAAAAAATCGAAATTTAAAAGGGTGAAATTAGCGAAAAGCGTTCTAAAAACATTCTAAATTACAATTTCTACGGAATCTCTAGAACTACCGAACCGATTTGAAATTTGGCGTTGTAGTTACTTATAAGATGTAAATGACCTCTAAGAACAAAATAAAAAAAAAATCGAAATTTAAAAGAGTGAAATGAGCGAAAAGCGTTCTAAAAACATTCTAAATTACAATTTCTACGGAATCTCTAGAACTACCGAACCGATTTGAAATTTGGCGTTGTAGTTACTTATAAGATGTAAATGCTCTCTAAGAACAAAATAAAAAAAAAATCGAAATTTAAAAGAGTGAAATGAGCGAAAAGCGTTCTAAAAACATTCTAAATTACAATTTCTATGGAATCTCTAGAACTACCGAACCGATTTGAAATTTGGAGTTGTAGTTAC
Organism: Maratus michaelseni; assembly: GCA_963931845.1. Lineage (NCBI taxonomy): Eukaryota > Metazoa > Arthropoda > Arachnida > Araneae > Salticidae > Maratus > Maratus michaelseni. The sequence goes on from OZ007600.1 coordinate 71,887,289, forward strand.
TTATAAGATGTAAATGCTCTCTAAGAACAAAATAGAAAAGAAATTCGAAATTTAAAAGGGTGAAATGAGCGAAAAGCGTTCTAAAAACATTCTAAATTACAATTTCTATGTAATCTCTAGAACTACCGAACCGATTTGAAATTTGGCGTTGTAGTTACTTATAAGATGTAAATGCTCTCTAAGAACAAAAAAAAAAATCGAAATTTAAAAGGGTGAAATGAGCGAAAAGCGTTCTAAAAACATTCTAAATTACAATTTCTATGGAATCTCTAGAACTACCGAACCGATTTGAAATTTGGAGTTGTAGTTACTTATAAGATGTAAATGCTCTCTAAGAACAAAATAAAAAAGAAATTCGAAATTTAAAAGGGTGAAATGAGCGAAAAGCGTTCTAAAAACATTCTAAATTACAATTTCTATGTAATCTCTAGAACTACCGAACCGATTTCAAAAGTTATGGTGGCAAATTGATGGTGACAACCCCTGCTCCAACATAGGCTATATTTTATGTCGGTGTCACTAACCCCAGGGGGGTGCAGGAGCGAAAAACGTTCTAAAATTGCGATCTTTTCTATACTGAAGCAGCTAGAAATTTGAAATTTGGCGTTGTAGTTACTTATAAGATGTAAATGCTCTCTAAGAACAAAATAAAAAAAAATCGAAATTTAAAATGGTGAAATGAGCGAAAAGCGTTGTAAAAACATTCTAAATTACAATTTCTATGGAATCTCTAGAACTACCGAACCGATTTGAAATTTGGCGTTGTAGTTACTTATAAGATGTAAATGCTCTCTAAGAAAAAAAAAAAAAAAAAAAAAAAAAAAAAAATTCGAAATTTAAAAGGGTGAAATGAGCGAAAAGCGTTCTAAAACATTCTAAATTACAATTTCTACGGAATCTCTAGAACTACCGAACCGATTTGAAATTTGGCGTTGTAGTTACTTATAAGATGTAAATGATCTCTAAGAACAAAATAAAAAAAAAATTCGAAATTTAAAAGGGTGAAATGAGCGAAAAGCGTTCTAAAAATATTCTAAATTACAATTTCTATGGAATCTCTAGAACTACCGAACCGATTTGAAATTTGGAGTTGTAGTTACTTATAAGATGTAAATGCTCTCTAAGAACAAAATAGAAAAGAAATTCGAAATTTAAAAGGGTGAAATGAGCGAAAAGCGTTCTAAAAACATTCTAAATTACAATTTCTATGGAATCTCTAGAACTACCGAACCGATTTGAAATTTGGAGTTGTAGTTACTTATAAGATGTAAATGCTCTCTAAGAACAAAATAAAAAAGAAATTCGAAATTTAAAAGGGTGAAATGAGCGAAAAGCGTTCTAAAAACATTCTAAATTACAATTTCTATGTAATCTCTAGAACTACCGAACCGATTTCAAAAGTTATGGTGGCAAATTGATGGTGACAACCCCTGCTCCAACATAGGCTATATTTTATGTCGGTGTCACTAACCCCAGGGGGGTGCAGGAGCGAAAAACGTTCTAAAATTGCGATCTTTTCTATACTGAAGCAGCTAGAAATTTGAAATTTGGCGTTGTAGTTACTTATAAGATGTAAATGCTCTCTAAGAACAAAATAAAAAAAAATCGAAATTTAAAATGGTGAAATGAGCGAAAAGCGTTGTAAAAACATTCTAAATTACAATTTCTATGGAATCTCTAGAACTACCGAACCGATTTGAAATTTGGCGTTGTAGTTACTTATAAGATGTAAATGCTCTCTAAGAAAAAAAAAAAAAAAAAAAAAAAAAAAAATTCGAAATTTAAAAGGGTGAAATGAGCGAAAAGCGTTCTAAAACATTCTAAATTACAATTTCTACGGAATCTCTAGAACTACCGAACCGATTTGAAATTTGGCGTTGTAGTTACTTATAAGATGTAAATGATCTCTAAGAACAAAATAAAAAAAAAATTCGAAATTTAAAAGGGTGAAATGAGCGAAAAGCGTTCTAAAAATATTCTAAATTACAATTTCTATGGAATCTCTAGCACTACCGAACCGATTTGAAATTTGGCGTTGTAGTTACTTATAAGATGTAAATTCTCTCTAAGAACAAAATAAAAAAAAATTCAAAATTTAAAAGGGTGAAGTGAGCGAAAAGCGTTCTAAAAACATTCTAAATTACAATTTCTATGGAATCTCCAGAACTACCGAACAGATTTGAAATTTGGCGTTGTAGTTACTTATAAGATGTAAATGCTCTCTAAGAACAAAATAAAAAAAAATCGAAATTTAAAAGGGTGAAATGAGCGAAAAGCGTTCTAAAAACATTCTAAATTACAATTTCTATGTAATCTCTAGAACTACCGAACCGATTTCAAACGTGATGGTGGCAAATTGATGGTGACAACCCCTGCTCCAATATAGGCTATATTTTATGTCGGTGTCACTAACACCAGGGGGGTGCAGGAGCGAAAAACGTTCTAAAATTAAAATATTTTTTATGCTGAAGGAGCTAGAAATTTGAAATCTGGCGTTGTAGTTACTTATAACATGTAAATGCTCTCTAAGAACAAAATAAAAAATATTCGAAATTTAAAAGGGTGAAATGAGCGAAAAGCGTTCTAAAAACATTCTAAATTACAATTTCTATGGAATCTCTGGAACTACCGAACCGATTTCAAAAGTGATGGTGGCAAATGGATGGTGACAACCCCTGCTCCAACATAGGATATATTTTATGTCGGTGTCACTATCCCCAGGAGGGTGCAGTAGCGAAAAACGTTCTAAAATTGCGATTTTATTTACACTGAAGGAGCTAGAAATTTGAAATTTGACAATGTAGTTACTTATAAGATGTAAATGATCTCTAAAAAAAAAAATCGAAATTTAAAAGGTTGAAATGAGCGAAAAGCGTTCTAAAAACATTCTAAATTACAATTTCTATGGAATCTCTAGAACTACCGAACCGATTTCAAAAGTGATGGTTGCAAATTGGTGGTGACAATCCCTGCTCCAACAGCCTCTTTAATAAAAAACTATGCGTTTCTGACGACTGGGTTTTTCACTAATTGTTGCCACAGATTAATCTCGGAAAATGAAACATTTGAAGTTACTAAAAAAAAAATAGTACCTCGAAAAGTATTTGTTTGAAAATTGTTAGGCAAACTGCGTTTGAAATGTAAAAAATTGTATTTTTCTTGATATAAATTTCAAATGTAATGATTATGCCATTTTTCAAATATTGAATTATAAAAAATTACCAAATTTTACAATGGAGTACCATAGCGAAACCTTCATGCGTAAAAAGATAATGATAAGGGCGACGTGTCCTGGCGTGTATATTGGCTATAGCACGAGTCACAAATTATAGTAGCCTTATTATTCTGTTAAACTATAAAAGTGAATTATGAAATGTCAATATTTTGTTGGATTAAAAGTTCGTTATAAGAAATTGACCAGCGTAGCGGGCGTAGCTTGCTAGTTTGTTTATAAAGAAATGGGTTTTATTATCATGTTAAATCTGCATCGTTTACACTTTAGAGATTTGTGCCTTAAACGAACTCAGTTTTTCTGTATCTATATATATAAATTATTTATATAAATTAGTTTTTATATAAATCAGTGTTTATGTATCTATATATTTATAAATTATTTTTTAATAAATTATTTGTTTATAAAAATAGGTTTTATTAAATTATTTTTACTTAATAAATTGAAATGAACAAAATAAAGTTCATTTAATCGTTTGTTTTGCACATCTACAACATACCCAAATTCAACGTTACTTATACAGCGGACTTTAAAACACAATTTTATTTATTGCTGTTATTTTTTAGCACAGCATTTAATATAAACTAGCTGTTTAACCCGTTCTACGCAAGGGAGTTCATGAATTTAATTCTAAAATCAAAATTAAAAATAAAAATCAGTACAACCAAATGTATCTATGTAATATGTAGAAAAATATTTTTCTACTACTGTGCAGTTTTTTAAATGAAATTTAATCTATCGTGTTACTATGGCAGCAGACGATAAAACGATATCTTTGGAATAAGGGGATAAATAGAATAAAAAGTTTTGTTGATGTTTGTGATAAAAGTTTTTTCTTTATTTTTTCAAAAAGGTAATAATTAATCGCAATTAAGTAATCTCTAATTATTTTCATGCGAGGTAACAGAATTATCGTAATACCCGCTGCAGCTGCTTAGTATTGCAGCGTGAAGTACGTAATATGCATATCTCGCATTGCAGTAAACATTTAGGAGTGGTTAGAACTAGCAGGATTATGGGTTAAACATAAAAAAATCTATTTAAAATTTTCGAATTGTTGCACTAATCTTTCATGAGTCTCCTATCAGCAACCCGTGTGCCAAATTTCGTAGTCCTGCTCCCCGTGGTTTCCGAGCTTTTGAGGTTACATAGATACGCGCACGGATTTTAATAGGGTAGATTGTTCATAGAATTTTCAGTAACCAGCTACACTGAGTAAATTTTTCATACAAAAGTTCTATTTATCATTTGAGCAGTTTCGCATCAATATAGCTAAAATGAACTTTGTAAATTTTGTGAAATTAAAGTGACTGGAGACGTCCAAATTTATTTACTAAAGTTCATATACTTTACAATTTTATATTAGAAAACTTTGAATATTTATGAGAAATATGAATTTTCCTGTTTATTGCAGATAAGGAAAAAGCATATTTCAGTCTCTTTTTTTATGTTCTAAATTTTTAAAATTATTTTTTGCATGCTTAAAAGGATGTTTTCAAACATCTGAGTAAATAATTTTCAAATAGGAATTGTTGAGTTACAGTGGGTTAATTGGACACTATAAAGATTATTTTGTAATGTATTGATTAAAATTTGATGCGAACAGGAAAGTTTTCTGAAAGAAAAAAAAAGTTTTTATTGAAGTGTTTTTTTTTTAAATTATTTTTTTAACTTTACTTTACTAATTTTTTCCCAATTATAAATTATTCAGTAAGTATCAAAATTGACTAGAAGTTAATATTGAGCCAGTCTTCACATGTTTGATAATGCATCATAAACGCACACATGCGTGCATTTCAAGATTTTTTTTTTTTAAATTCAGAAATTCCAAATTCATACCAGAAATTCTGAATATTAAATTTTGCTTTATTTAATGACTTTATTTAATGCTTTATTCGGAATTTCCTGCATGGGTTCGGAATTTCTGAATAAAAAAGTAAATCCTGAAATGCATACATATGCAATAATGAAGCAAAAGTAAAGAAGACTCAGTAGCAGAAATCGGATAATTTTGAATGATACATTGGTAATAAAGTGAAAAACAAGTGAATAAAAATTTTATTTAGAATTGTTGTTAAGATTAAATTCTCGAGAAGTTTTTTGAGATTTCACTTATAAATTTGTGTGCTTACTTATGCATGTTGTACAGTTAAGGAAAAGCTATTTTAAGCCTTTTGTATCATGAAGGAAAAAGGGTGCCAATCGATTGGGAAAGATGTCTATCTTTATTTGTTATTTAAGATTTTTATCTACATATTTAAATGTATACAAAATTTTTAATTTCTAATAATAACTCCTAAATTTGACATTATTAAAAAAATATGTATTATTTAATTAGCCTAAATATGAGTGTTCGAGGCGTTTCTACAATTAAATTATTATTTTTTTTTAATTTATCAAAATATGAAATCTTTTTAAATTTATATGCAATATAATAGAGATGTATAAAACAGGAAAAAAAGTATATTTATATTTATATTTATATTTATATTTATATTAAATATTATATGGAATATAAAATATTTTCATATTTATACGAAATATGAAAATTTTGAATATTTTAAAACATTTTAAATATTCAATAAATGAAACAAATAAGAAAAAAGAATATTTGAAATGAATTTTCACAGTGTAAGGATGTTATTGTGTAGAATCATTAGCCATTTTTTAATAAGTACCGGATTATGTTTTTTGAAATCTTTAGTTTTTGTGAATCCTCAGTATATCGTACATTATATCCGATATCTCTTTATATTAAACATTAAAAATAAATAAACGAAAATTGTAAAATATCCAATTTCTTTACTAAGCATAATTTGTGTCAATCTAAGTAATTATTAATCTTTCTTTAACGAGCTTGTAGATCATCTACTTTATTTTCTAGAACTTCTACCAAGTCACATATTATCTACTTATAATCTTCCATGTTAATCAATAACTGTAATAACAACAATAGAAAAAATGATTTTTTCTTCTTTGTAATATCTTTGTGTGTGCCAGAGGATGTATAACCAGCTGCCATAATAATAGACTATCAATATATACGATTATTTATCTTTGAAGCAATAACCCTATACTTTCCTATTAAAAGGAAATAAGTAAACGAGGAAAGTTTCATGCTTCCTTATAAAATAATTCCCTTTATTAAAGTTTGATACATTGAAATATTTTTTATAGTTAATGACAGCTGCTTTATTAGGTTTGATAAATAATACTTGGAAATCACAATTTTTTTTCACAATTTTATATACCTAAAGATTGTTAATATGTTATCAGATAATATCAAATATTCAGTGAAGGTAGTTATTTAAATATGAGAAAAGAATCAACTATTGATTAAACATTAAATTTTGATAAATATGCCTTTTTAATTTTAAGTATTCAATTAACATATGTGTTCTGAGTAATAATAATAATAATAATAATAATAATAATAATAATTCAAATGGCACGAAATGTATTTTCGGTTCTCAATTTAAAATTTCATATACTTGAAAATTAAGTTGAGTAAAAAGGATATAAACATGATGACACTTTAAAATATCTATAAATAACAATCTAAAACAATGTACGTTTTTCTTAAAAAAATCTATAACAGAAGAAAGTATTGTAATCAAAAAATTTTTCGACTTAGGTTTTCGACGGATTTCAGCGTTTTAGTGGTCAGAGAACGTTTTTACACGTTTCGAAAAATACGTTTTCACAAAATTTCTGTCTGTTCGTGTGTCCTTTTTATATCATCGAAAAGTGTATGGAGTTATGCATAGAACTGATCTAATGACCAGCAGGTCCCAATTGACATTCAATGCAATTCAATGAATTCTGACGAAAAGAATAATCAAACTCTGATTTTTATTTATTTATTTATTTATTTATTATTTGAGATAAAATAAACGAACAAAAGTTCAAGCATTTTTAAATTGACTGTAAATATCAGAAACCATTCATTTCCAGAAAAAAAAAATATTATTAATATTATTATTATTATTATTAATTTAATTATGAAATTTTGAAAAAGAAAACTGAAAACAGTTTCTTTACAGGCATATTTGTAATAATCATTAAAAAATACATACGGGATTCACCAGATAAATACATGTATCATGTATCTTTCCGCTGTACTTGAAATCAATAGCTTAAATACTAACTTTCCCACAATGCCCACCAGTCTAAAAAATACTATTTAGAGAAAAAACGCATTTAAAAGTTTTGAACGACATACTGACGCTTCAGAAGCTAATGCAATGAAAATCCTGTAGCAACGCCGTTTATTGTCAAGGAGTGCAGACGAAGATGAGCTTGGAACAAACAAGAAGTGTATAAAAATTTTTTAAGCTTAAAAAAAGAGAAAATATATTTTTGAAAATTTTGCTCCCTTTAGAAATATGCAAATTTTATATAGAATTTTATCTTTAACACTTATTAAGAATTTAATTCTTAACAACTAATCCTTAAATAAAGAATAAATATCCTATTAATTGCGCCATCAAAACTCGTTTCCTAACATAAACACAATCCTTCTCTTTATCTATTATCTCTTGTTAGATCTACCAATTACATTCCTATTTATTCACGCGAGAAATAATTGTAGATATCATTTGAAGAAAGATTCTAGCTTTTATCTTTAATCACATCATGTAATAAGTAGCGCATATTCGATTTCATTCTGTTAACTGTAATTTTAAAATACAAATCTTTTTTGTCATTATCTTTAGTTAGATACATTATAGTCAGAGTTTAACGCTGATTATGATATGATCATTGTTGTACTAAATGGAGAATTAAATATATATTTTTTCACTGTTACTTTAAAATGAATATTTAATGCTGACAATTCGCAAGAAAGAGATTAATGGAGTTTGAGATCAACGGTTAAAACCATTTAAAAAATAAAATAAAAATAAATAAATAAATAAATAAATAAAAATAAATTTTGATCTGATAATGGTGTAAAGTCAATATACATCTTATATGCATATATATATATATATATACAGGGTGTTCAATACCAATTTTAAAAAATTCAAGTGGTGGTAGAGAAAACTGCATTGAGTCGGGTAATCCAATTTTATACTAACCCGACTTTACCAATGTTGCTCAACCCGAATTTGTTTTGCGTTGCTGGTTGAATTGACAATTATTGTTTCAGGTTAACCTGATTTTTCAAAAAAAGGAAACTGTATACAGTAAAGTATGCCTAAGACGGAATCTGTATAAAACAGAAATTTGTCTAACTCGGAAAGATTTTCAAGTCCTAGTGAATCCATAAGGCATAGAATGAAATGCAGAATACTGTCTACAACGGAGACATTTCTCGGTTCCGTTCAATTCCGCCTTAGACAAACTTTGCTGTATTTGAACATATATATATATATATATATATAATTTGATAAAATGGGCACCTTCACAAAATTCTATTCCATAAAAACTTACTATTTATTATTTTGTGATGTTTTAAAATGTTTAATTTGTAAACAAACAAGTTCACCAGAGAGGAAAACTTCAGCAAAAGGATTTTAAAAAGTTTTTGTTTATAAATGCTTGGTTTGAATTTGATTAATTGGATTTCAACTTTCGTTACAAAATGTTATTTTTCACAAAAATATAATTAATTTCACAAAAATAACCTTTACTTTTCACAAAATGGGCCCCAAGAAAAAAACCCTGCATCGACCCCTGCTATGTGGTATTCTGATTACACAATATCATTAATTATCTCTTTGTAGATTTTAGTAGAATGATATTAGAACTTGATATGTTTTTGAAATTCATAGATATTATAATTATATATATATATATATATATATATATATATATATATATATATATATATATATATGATAATTTTTCTACATTAAATAGGATGATATTATAATGCAATCATAGACTATTTTCCATAATTGCATTAAAGTATGGATTAGTTTTCTTTCATTTGGGGTTTTGAGTCAGTTTGGGCGTCGGGATTCGTGTATATTGACCATGGATGAGATTTCTCCGACTTTTTGCATACTAGTATAACCTTAGAGAATTTTTTTTTTTATTATTGGAACATTCTGCGATTTAACAGAACAACATTTTCTCTAAGATTATACTGGTATGCAAAAAGCCGGATAAATCTCATCCCTGATATCGACTTAAATGCAGTTTTCGACTAGGATATTTTGTTTGACATGTTTTTGCATTTTTGCCTTTACCATACTTTTCTTTGCGTTAGGTGTAATGGATACAAAATATATATCTATCTATCTGTCTATCTATGTGTCAACCTTTACCATACTTTTATTTGCGTTACGTGTAATGAATACACAATATATATATATATATATATATATATTGTGTATTCATTACACTTAACGCAAAGAAAAGTTTGGTAGAGGTAGATAAAAAGATAGACAGATATAATATATATATATTTAAAAGATTGCTTTTTTGGTATCTATATTCAGAGTGTTGTGTTGGAGAATACTTTCAATGTCAACTAATTATTACATACTAAATCATAATTTCATAGTTTAAGTTGGTGTTATGGTAATGCTTCATTTATGGTTATATATATATATATATACATATTAAAATTTTATAAGTATAAGTAAACTAATGAAATTTATTTCTCTTTTCATAGGATATTTATCTTGAAAAGTGAAAAAGCATACATTGAAATTTACAGGTAAGTACAATTTAGCTTTAAAATAATTAAATTTCTTGCAAAAACTAAGCTTTTGAAGAGAACCGATAATTTCAGTTAAAGGGATTTAGTACCTTTAAGATTCATAATTGCGATGTTATATTGAAGTACATTTTTGTTTTTCAGATTTTCAATGTACTGTAAAATACATGTGTGTCCTATTCTTATTAGAAAGCTAAATACAAATTTCTAAATGAGAGATGTTTAATTTTGAGAACTTGATTTATTGTACTTCCAGAAGATGCAATCATAATCATGTTAACGTCTCCTATGTATGACTTTTTCAACTATAACTATTTTTGCTGATAAAAATATCCAATATCCTGACAATGAGTTTAGTGAAAACTGCATTTTCGTTTCATTTTATGAGTTTTTAGGGGCGTTCGTAATTATATAAATACGTTACACCTATTGTCGTCGTCTGGTCCGTCCGTCTGTCTGTCCGTCCGTCTGTCTACATATAACAACGCAAAAACTTCCCAACCGAATGGTTTGAAATTTAAGATACTTTGCAGAATTGCAGAATTTTGTCGAGACATTTCAAATTTTATGAAAATCGAATCAAAACTTTAGAAGATATTAATAAAAATATTTATTAAGAAATTTGAAAAAAAAAAAAAAATCGGTGCTTTCTTGTTATAGGAGCTTCCGAAGTTTAATCGTCAAGCGACCGAGAGATTTATTTTATTACATAAATGAATCTGCAGACGATATAATTCATTTCACAGAATTAAAAATCATCAAGATCTGAATATTTATATAACTAGCTATAGTACGAACGTTAATTAATTTCATTTGTCACGTTTGACGTGCAATTTCCAACTTGTTAAAAATTAAAAGGTATTTTCTGTTCAACCTGTATTTTTATATAGTGTAAAGCACCTTCAATTTGTGGCTGAAGAGAGCAATCTAAAATAAAGAATAAAAAAAATGCAAAATGCATCAAGTGTTGGCAATTGAGAATGAATTTTGCGTATTGTCTGAATATTTAAATGTTATTTTTTTCTCCAACTTTTATTGATAAGGCAATTCTACCAGTAATGAATGTTTTAATAATTTCCCCCCTATTTTTAGTGTATCGTTCTTAGTTTTCATGAATGTCAACTCCGCGAGTGTTCGGTATCTCAACTAATTCTTTCTATACAGGACTGTTCTGCAAATGTCGCTGTTTTAAACAATTTCGGAACAAAATTAATTTTATTTGGAGAGCTTAAAAGGGCCAATAGTGGAGACGCTTGCAGTTTTGCAGGAAACGTCAAATAAAAGTCGAAACGGATGGAAGTATCTAAAAAGGTGGATTAAACTTTGTGCCGCTACATTAAAAATAAATGAACAACGTGAAATAGCACAAATAAAACGCATATAAATTGGCAAACAGCTGTTTCGGAGCCCATAAAGCTCCATCATCAGTGCCAATTCAGAAGATTAAAACCAATTTAAAAGTTTAAGCTATGTAAAATATGCTTGCGTCTTTCGTATGCGCCAAGATGGAATGGCGTCACATGTGTTTCCCGACTCCGCTGTTGTTTTTGAAAAGGTCACCGCCATTCAATCTTGGTGCGTGCGAAAAACGCAGGCATATTTTAAAATGGCTTAAACTTTTAAATAGGTTTTAATCTTTTGATGATGGAGCTTTAGGGGCTCCGAAACAGCTGGTTGCCAATTTATATATGTTTTATTTCTGCTATTTCACGTTGTTCATTTATTTTTTATATTTTTAATTAAGTCTGGAAGGCTATCTATTTTATTAACAAGAATGTATTTGCTGTTACATTAATGAGTAAATACACAGAAAAAACAATAAGATAAAATAATGATAATTTAGATAAAATAATGTCTAGACGCCGTAAAATACCCGGTTTGAATTTTCGAATATCGGTAAAGGACCTATTTTGGGTGAGTTCGTAATTATATAAATATTTAGCACCTATAGTCGTCGTCTGGTCCATCCGTCTGTCCGTCTGTCCGCATATAACAGAGCAAAAACTACCTAACCGAATGGTTTGAAATTTAATATATATAATCGTTGCAGAATTTTGTCGAGTCATTTCAAATTTTATGAAAATCGAATCAAAACTTAAAAATATATTTATAAAAGTTTTTTTTCATTCTATTAAATCCTATCATATGTAATTAATTCAATGATATCCCGTGCTAGGTGATGATTCTAGGTTTGCATGGTGATTATCTCCTATCTAAGATGGAGTCATATTATTTCCGAATTACTGAATTTAAAAACCGAATTTCTATACTAGAATTGTTTAATTATTGCAATCTAATATAATCTACCGGCAGTTTTTTTGCATAAATGCACTGAATTGAAGCAACATTCAAACAAAAACGCAATAAGTGAATTCTGCAGACCCATTTCAATTATATTAAAGCGAAAGGTACAAAAGCAATTGCTTAAACGAGAGCACAAAAGAAAAAAAAGTTTGTTTCTCTTATTCCAAACTAGACGAAATCACTATAAAGTGACTTAACGGCCGCATTGGTTGATTTGAAATCACATCGCATCAGAACTGGTTGCTCAAAACTTTGCAGTTTAGAGCAGGGGGTTTAACACTAGAGGTGCGTATAAGTATCCACACGAGGAGCAAGATTCTCTGCATGGCTTTTAAACATATTTTTTAAAGTTCAAATTAAACGATATCCATTATTGTTGCAGTGCCCACCATTCGTTCCTTAACATAGTTTTCAAGCACATCCAGACGCGTAACAAGCTTAAAAAAAACTTACAAATATTTTAATATGACCCGCGGTGCAATTTCCGTTATCTACTTCTATAGACGTGATTAACACATAAAAGAGAATGTATTTTCAGAACTGCCAAATCTGCATTAAAATTTACGATCTTATTAATCCATATTGAAAATGAAATCGCCTCATATATTTACATCAACCTTTACATTTTCTGTACGCCAGACAATTTTATTTGAGGAAATTTGTTTGGGACTTCATGTTCAGCTTTGAAAAAAACTATACTGCACAATTTCTTGTTTGTCACTATACCAGGCAGGTGAAATGAGATTCAGTGGTTTCAAAACGTAAAGTTACTGGTTTATCGGCATTTATAAGGAGAGCATTTATAAGGCATTATAAGGCATTTATATCGGCATTTATAAGGGAGAAAAAGAAAAAAAAGTCATAATTTTTAGTAATGAAACAAGAAATATTTTTTCTCTAAACAGACATTTTTACAAAGATGTATAAAAGAAAAATAACTGAAAGATCAATTTATAAGGAAGCACTTCAACAATGCTTCTATATGAACGCTTTGAGATCAGAAAAATCGACGTGAAATTGATAATGAGGAATACAAGAAAAATACATTAAAAAAGCTTTATTGTATGCAAGAATAATTTGCACATAATTATAAATTGTTTACAAATATAACACAAAGGTTATATTTAATTACTTCAGTGAGAGCTTTGGGTTTGAATCTCATGTGAAACACAAATTAAAAGAGAGATTTATATTTCACTTTTCTCTCTATTAGTTCACAGAAAAAAAAGAAAATAATGTTGTACCAACAAAATGCCTATCGGATTGTATGTATAAGCAACGTGAATTCTTGTTGGGTCAACAAACTAAAAACACTATATTGTTGTCCAACAAAAATGTGTTTGGCTCAAAACAATTTTCTATTTAAGCGTGATCCAATAAGACTTTTTTGGAGAGAACAGTGTGTTTTTTCTGTGTTGCATGCATAAAACTTATTCATCTTGAAATACAAGGCGAAAATTTAATATTTTATTAAAAAAACAAGTAACAGATTCTGTATATCATCCAGAATAAATAGTGATGAAAGAAAAAAAATCAGTTATTACTCATTGCATTTAATACATTGTAAGTGTCTCATACTATGTTTTATTTTATGAAATACCGAATATTTTTTCTTTATTGAAACCCTCTAATGAAATCGTTTGAAGAACATTTTTATGAAAAACGAGTAACATACTCATTGCATCATCAAGAGCGTTTCAGAAACAACACGGTCCTTTGGATCTACTCCCTATATGAGATCCATCAATGCCATTTTATTTATTCACGCAAAAAATAATCGAAGATATTACTGACAGATGCATTTCAGCTATCGTTCGTTAATATAATAATGTTCGTTCGTAATAAGCATCTTATATTCTGTTTCATTTTATTAGCTGTAGTTTCCAGTTCCAAAGAAATCTATTTTTTTATTTTGCCCTCTTTTGTAATAAATCTATCCAGGAAAATTTATCGCTAGCACATGAAGTCATTGAGTTATTATATGGAGAAAAATTACTAATTTAAAAAAAAATAAATTTTAGGGCTTCGAACTTAAAAAGTAAAAACGGAACCATTATAAGATCACTCCTGGGTCTGTTAGAACTCTTTTTCTTGTAAACTATGGGACGTGGAAAGTTCAAATATGGGAAAGTTATAAAGCCTTTTTACTCACATATTTTCAGATTAGCCATTCACAAACACACTGTCCTCCAAAAGTTAAGGTACAACATGTTTTTCGAAGCTCACCAGACAAAAAATGGCAGTCAGATTAAACTTCATAGTTTATATGAATGACAATAATAAGCTTTAAAAAAACTTACGCAAAAATTACACTAACCACTTTTATTTTATAGAAAAGAATAGGTAATTGTGAATGAGAGAAAAATATGCAATTACGAAGCTTTCGTAATTTCGTGTGTAAGTATTGTTGTATTCGAACTATTGTTGTCAGTTTTGTTCACAACAGCCAGTAGAGTCTATAAATGTCTAGAAGAAGTCGTTTTTGCCCGATTCATTAAGGTGGCGGGCGGTAGGATGGATGGAAATGGGGTTGTCACAGGCCGATATTGCTAGACGGCTCAATGTGTCTCGCAATGTAGTCCAACGACTCTGGGATCAGTATAAATCCGAAGATTCTGTGTCCAGAAGACATGTTACAGGCCGCCCACGTGTTACAACACCTGCAGAAGACCGGTTTCTAGCTCTTTCGGTCCGAAGGAGAAGACGCACTACTGTGCCGCAGCTCATTGCAGACCACTTTGCAGCATCAGAGAGGAGAATCTCCGTTACTACGATGCGAAGACGTCTTCACAATGCAGGTCTCTATGTAAGGCGACCAGTTGTGTGTCCCCCCCTCAACAGACGACAGAGAAGGGCCCGCTTATGTTGGGCAAGAGAACATGTTTCCTGGACCAGACAACAGTGGGCTTCTGTACTCTTCACAGTCGAGTCCAGATTCACACTGGAGAGCGAGTCAGGATGTCTTCTGATCTGGAGAGAACAATGCACTCGATACCATCAATCAACCACTGTCGAAACACACAGCGTGTGTGTCAGAAACGCTGGAATCATGCTTTGGGCAGGGATCTCACTCGGAAGCCACACTGACCTGCATGTATTCCATGGAGGAACTGTGACTGGTGCGAGATATCGGGATGAGATCCTTGATTCATATGTGCGCCCATATGCCGGTGCTATTGGCAATGGTTTCATTCTAATAGATGATAGTGCGAGACCACACCGAGCTGTGGTTGTTGAGGATTATCTTGAGGATCACGGTTTGGGGAGAATGGAATGGCTAGCTCACTCTCCAGACTTGAATCCGATAGAACATCTTTGGGACTATCTTCGAAGAGAGGTTTCGGCTGTAAGTCCTCCTCCAAGGTCATTAAATGAGCTGGAACAAGGCTTACTCCAAGTCTGGTCAGCGTTACCTATTTCGGTGTCCGACAATTTAATTGAGAGCATGGAAAGTCGATGCCGCCAATGCATTCAAGTACGGGGTGGACATATTCCGTATTAGAACCAGTTTTTTAATGTTTCTGTCACATTTTACTGCATAATACTGCGATGTACTGATTTCTCCAACAATGGAATTTTCCACCATGAGTGTTTTTTTGTTGTAATTTCATTTATACGTTTAACTTCAGTGAATTCTTATGTCGCATTTAATAAATAACAGTTTAGCGCGCATTTCCTCCAAATTTGTTGTTTCTATATTCATTCATTTGTAAATTAGACGTAATAAACCTCTTGTACCTTAACTTTTGGAGGCCAGTGTATGTTCAGGAAAAATTTAGGGGGTTAAATAAGATATTTGAAGAAACAAGATTTCATTTTGTATATCGTGTGGGGTATCGTGTGAAAGATCTCGTGATACCAAACTCAAAAATATATTTGTTTTAATTTTAGGTATTGTATTTTCAGCGATATCGTCGAAAATGCGCTGCAAAAACATTTTCCACTCCCCTCTATTTCCGAATCTACTGAAACTAAAATTATGAAAAAATTAGAGGTAGTAAGAGTTTATTTAAACCTTGTAGGAAAACTATAGCGATTTTTCTAGGTAGCATAGTTTTTGAGAAAAACGCATTTTCCCGTTACACACAAACTTTACTTTTCGGGCGGTCAGCGGGGTCGTTGACGAGTGCTCGAGGTATCTATCAACGCAGAATCATCCAAGGATAGTCATTTTCGAAAGAAAATGTCGGTAATTAGCCAAGATATTAATTAAAATACTTAAAAAAGATTCTTTCTATATATCGTGTAGGGTATCGTTCGAAAGAACTCGTAACATCGAAAAAATAATAATAAATAAATTGTAGGTATTATATTTTCAGAGACATCGTCGAAAGCATACTTATAAAATATGTCCCCCTCTCTCCTATTTCCGAATCTACTGAAACTAAAATTATCAAAAAGTTAGGCGTAGTAGGAGTTTATTAATTAATAAATTTAACATACGTAACCCTTTGAGTGCGAGTTATACTCGCACTTAAACGATTTTTTTTTTTTTAATTTACGAGTGTCTGCTTGACGTTTAGTAAGAAATGCCTATTGGAATAAAATAACTTTTTTCAGATAGTCGTCATTCTTCTATAACAATATAGAGAATTTTTTAACGATTTATAAACTGTTAACTTTTATGATAACGTTTTTAGTTTCAACATATTTTTTCTGATTTTCTGAATTTTTTACTATTTTATTACACCTTTTCATGTACTGATATTATTATTATGGACGTTCAACCTTACTATATTGACTGATACTATGTTTCATTTTATTGAAATATTTTAATGAAATCTTTAATAAATTTTTTTATTTTAACTCTCTAATGAATCTTTTAATGAACATTTTAATGAAACATGAGTAACAGATTCATTATATCATCAACACCGTTTTAAAAACAACATGCCCCTTTGGATCTACTCCCAATATTTGATTCAGCAATGACATTTTATTTATCCATGGGAAAAGTAATCGAAGATATTATTGGGAGGAAGATTTTGGATATCGTTCATTAATGCTATTACGTAATAAGTAGCTTATATCCCGTTTCATTTTATTAGCTGTGCTGTAGTTTCCAGTTCCAAATAAGGCTAATTTTTTCTTTTGTTTCCATTTGTAATAAAATCTATTCAAGAAAGTTTAACACTAGCACAGAAAGTCATTGGAGAATTATATGGAGGAAAATTACTCATTTTTTATGAATTATATTTTTAATTTGAGAATGTTTGCTTCAATTTTCATAAGAAATGTGTTTTGAACTAAAATAACTGTTTTCTGATACTCGTCATTTTCTGACAGGAATTTAGTGAATTTTTTAAAGATTTATAAACTGATAACTTTGGTGATAGCGTTTATAGTTTCAACATTTTTTCTGATTTTTTGCTATTTAATTTTTGATACCATTCATGTATTGATACTTTTATTAATGAACTTTTAAAATGTACTCATTTAAAACTTTGATAAAAAAAATGATGAAAAAAATTATTAATTAGCCTTAGCCACAGTAGTTTAATCATCAATTTGATTGATCAATCAATTTTCAATATTGATCAATAGTTAAATATTGATCTACTCAATATATAATCAGTAATCAATAGTTAATCATAGTTATTCATTTAATATTCAGTTAATAATAGATATTCAGTTAATAACAGATAATCAATAGCTTAACCATCAATTTGATGAAAAAAATCAGTACTCTTAAATCATAATATATAGCTCAAATTCTATTTCATTTTATAAAAATCATTTATTAAAATCTTAAATTAAACCTTTTTAATGAAATTTGTTGGTGAATTTTTTAATGAAATCTGCTATTGAAATCTTTTAATAAAATCTTAAATGGAAACACTTTGGTAAAAATTATTATTAGCTTGTTGGCTCATAGCCTATTTCATTTTGTTGAAATCTTTTAAGGACCATTTTAATGAAAGACAAGTAACAGATTAATTACATCATCAAAAGCCTTTAAAAACAATCTGCTTCTTTGAATCTGCTCACTATATTAGATCTATCAATGCCATTTTACTTATTCACGTGAAAAACTAATCGGAGCTGACATTCAGCTATCATTCATTACTCTTAAATCATACTATATAGCTCAAATTATGTTTCTTTTTCTAAAAATCATTTAACAAAATATTAAATTAAACCTTTTTGAAGAAATTTGTTGGTGAAATTTATTAATGAATTCTGTTATTGAAATCTTTTAATTAAATCTTAAATGGAAACACTTTTAGTAAAAATTGTTAGTGAAATATTTTAATGAAATCCTTTAATAAAATCCTTTAGTAAAATCTGTTATTGTAATCTTTAATAAAATCTTAAATTGAAACCTTTTAAAGAAATTTGGTATTGAAATCTTTTAAAGGCATCTGTTATTGAATTCTTTTAAAGCTGTTATTAAATTCTTTTAATGAAATCTCAAATTGAAATTCTTAATAAAACCTTTTAATTAATATTTAGCGTAGGAAAAGTAATACATTTACATATCAAAAGTATTTTACAGATAACTCGCTTTTTTAACCTATTCCCTGATTCATTTTTATCTATGATATTTTTATTTATTCGTGTTAAAAATAATCAGAGCATGTGTATATAAATGTATCAAATAATCAAGAACAAAGGAAAATTAGCTATAATTAATTACTCGTAATTCATAATACATATGCTATATTTTATTTAATTTCATTGAAACCTTTTAATGCAGTCTTAAATAAAAATATTTAAATGAAATCTTTTAACGAATCATCTGATATAAGACTAATAACACATCCTTTACATCAACAAAAGCATTTTAACAACAACACGCTTCTTTGCATATTATTCCGTTACTGGTTTCATGAATGGCATTTAATTTATGCATGCCATTCGTGATTTCGTGCTAAAAATAATTAGTGTAATATATGTGTATACAAATGAATCAAATAATCAAGAACAAAGAAAATTTAGCTATCATTAATTACTCGTAATTAATTACAGCATCAAAACCCTTTTACCAGAATTCCCAACCCTCCAGATATTTGAGTACCACTATTTACGAATAAAAATATTAGCTTTCTTTAATGCAGAAATTCTGAGATTTAATATGACAAAGATTACTATACGGAAATGTCGGTATTCAGAATTCCGGAGGATTGGCAGCAAGGATTTTGCAAAATACGCGTGTCTTTTAATATACTCCCTATATTCGTAGGTTCATCAACAAAATTTTATTTACTAATTCCAAAAATAATTGAAGATGTTAATAAAATAAAAATTTCAGCTTTCATTCATTAATATTAATACATTATCAGTAATTCATATTCTGTTTCTTTTTATTGAAATCTCTTATTGACACCTTTTAATAAAATCTTTTATTGAAACCATTCAAGGATTTTTTTAATAAAAAAAAGATGGGAAACAGGTTAATTACATTATCAAAAGTATTTTACAAACAACATGCTTCTTCGAATCTACCCCTATATCACTCCCATCAATGACATGTTATTCATTCATGCGAAACATAATCAGAGATATTACTGATAATAAAGCTCTCATTCATTAGTTTTGTATTCTATTTCCATTTTATCGCAATCTTTTAATGAAATCTGTCATTGAAATCATTTACTGAAATCAGCCTTTGATGCCTTTTAATGAATTTTTTAATAAAAGATGGGAAACAGGTTCATTACATTATCAAAAGTATTTTACAAACAACCTGCTTCTTCGAATCTACCCCTATATCACTCCCATCAATGACATTTTATTCATTCATGCGAAACATAATCAGAGATACTGATAATAAAGCTCTCATTCATTAGTTTTGTATTCTATTTTCATTCTATCGAAATCTTTTAGTGAAATCTGTCATTGAAATCATTTAATGAAATCTTTCGTTGATGCCTTTTAATGAAATCTTTTATTGAAATCGTAAATTAAAACTTTTTAAGGAAACCTTTTATTGAAATCTTTTAAATAGCCATTTAATGATAGACTATTTATATCATTAAAAGTCTTTTGCACGTTTCTTTGAATATACTCCTTATATTAGTTCCAGTATCAATTAAATTTTATTTATTTATGTTTAAAATGTTCGGAGATATTACAAAAAAAATAATAAGGTATTCATTACTGTTAATTCACAATTAATTCATTCCTATTCTGTGTCATTTTATTGAAATGTTTTATTTAAATCTTTTAATGAAATTTGTCATTGCAAACTTTTAATGAAATCTTTATTGAAACCTTTTAATGAAATCTGTTATTGAAAGCTTAAACTAAAACTTTTTAATGAAAAAAAATTTTGAATATTTTTTACTAATCATTTAATGGAAGACAAGTAACAGATTTTTTACATCATCAAAAATGTTTTACAAACAACACGCTTCTTTGAATCTACTCTCTATATTAGTTCCACCAATTACATTTTATTTATTCATGTTTAAAATATTCGGAGATAGTGCGGACAAAAAAAAAAAAGGTAAGGTATCATTTATTACTGTTAATTTATATTACGTAGTTTGTATTCTGTTTCATTTTATTGAAATATTTTAAGGAAATCTTTTATTTATTTTTATTTTTTTATGAAATCTTTTATTGAAGATCTTAAATGAAATCATTTATTAAAACTTTTTAATGATATCTGTTATTGAAACTTTTTGTTAAATTTTTTAATGGAAAAACAGATTTTTTTTTTTTTTTTTAACAAACAACGCGCTTCTCTAAATCTACTCACTATACTTGATGTATCAATAACAATTCATTTTTTCATGCAAAATATAGTCAGAAATATTATTGATACAAAAAATTCAGCTATCAGTCCTTAATATGATTACGTAATAAGCACTTTCTATTCTATTTTATTCTATTGAAATGTTTTAATGAAATGTTTTATGAAATTGATACGTTAAAACCTTTTAATATATACAGGGTGATCAGAAAATGAGTATACATTTGAAAAATTAATAATTCACCGAATAATGTAGGTAGAGAGGTAAAAACTGACACACATGCTTGGAATGACATGGGGTTTTATTGTATCCACAAAAAAGTTTATAAAATGGCCGACAGATGGCGCTTCGTGTGATAAGAAAAGCAATAATTAGCATAACAAATTATGACAAAGCAAAGACGATGTTCTTCAGAACGAATGCTCAACATGTCCACTATCATCCCGCAACAATAGCTGTAGCCGAGGGACAATGTTGTGCACAGCACTGTGCAGCATATCTGTAGTTATGGTGAGAAATTGGCGTTGGATGTTGTCTTTTAGCATGCCTATTGATGTCGGTCGATCGCGGCAGATTCCCCATTTTGATAGTAGAGCTTCACTAACATTGCCTTTTCTGGTAACGTCAACATGCTGCGATTGCTGGTGCATCTGATTCTCTCTCTCATTACAGCCCCTTTTATACACGATTCTCAGGCAAAGTCACTGACGTTTTGCTGTTCAGTGCCATCTGTCGGCCTTTTTTTTAACCTTTTTTTGTGTGGTTACAATAAAACCCCATGTCATTCCAAGCGTGTGTGTCAATTTTTACCTCTATACCTACATTATTCCGTGAATTATTAATTTTTCAAATGTATACTCATTTTCTAATCACCCTGTATATATATTACATAGCTGCCAACTTTTACACTTTTCTGTTACCACTAAAATTTAATAGAAAATTTTTGCTTATGTAATCACACGATTTTGTCGATTTAAAAAGATAAAATTTACTATTAAATTTCAGTGGTAGGAAAAAGGCGTAAAAGTTGGCAGCTATGTATATATTTAAAATCTTTTATTGAAATGTAGTATTAAAATCTTTTATTGAAATCTAGTATTAAAATCTTTTATTGAAATCTTTTATTAAAATATTTTGTTACATTTTTTAATTTAAAAAAAAGCAGATTTCTTTAATTTATGTAAAGCCTGTCACCAATAACCCGATTCTTTGATTCTACTCACGACATTTGTTTATCAAAGACATATAATTTATTCATGGAAAATATAGTCGAAAGTATTACTGATACAAAAAATTCAGCTATCAGTCATTAATATGAAAACGTAATAAGTATTTCATATTCTATTTTATTTTATTGAAATATTTTAATGAAATGTTTTAGGGAATTTATATGAGGGGGTTAGATTGACAGTGTAGTAAGTCAATATTTAATAATTTGAGAAATGAAGGGTTTTGTGAAACTTGTCGTATTGCCATTGCTTTAAGTGGTCCAACTTGTTTTGCCCTCTAGCGACTCTCTAAGTGAACTATGACTTATTTGACTGTCGCACTGAACATAAATTAATATACGTTCAGTGAAAATATGGTTATCTAGATTTTTCAAATATTTTATTTACTCCACTGTCATTCTAACCTTCTCATATGTTAAAATCCTTTAATAAAATATTTTATTGCAATCTTTTAATGAAAAGCAAGCAACACGGCCCTTTAATAGAGCTCCCAGCCTTCTGTATTTTTGAATATCACTAATTTGGAAAATATATATTCTCTTTCGTAAATTCAGAAATTCTGCGAATTAATAAAACAAAGAATATTATTCGAAAATAGTAATATTCAAGGTTTGGAAGCTGTGCTTTTACAAACAACATGCTTCATTGAATCTACTCCCTATATTATATGCACCGATGATTTTATTTATTAATGCGAAAAATAATCGCATATAACACTAAAATAAAATTTTCAGCTATCATTCAGTAATATTAATATGTAATACGTAGCTTATATTCCATTTCATATTTTTGAAATGTTTTAATGAAACCGCTCATTCAAACATTTTAATGAAAAATTTTAATAAAATCCTTTAATAAACTATTTTATTGAAATCTTTTTAATGAAAGACAAGCAGCAGATTCTTTATATCATTAAAAGCTTTATACTAACAACACGCTACATTGGATCTACTCCCTGTTTCTATATTAGATCCATCAATGACATTTTATTTATTCATGCGGAAAATAATCTAAGATTTTACTGGCAGAAGAATTTCAGCTATCGTTCATTAATGTTATTACGTAATAAGTAGCTTATGTTGTGTTTCTATTTATTAGCTATAGTTTCGAGCTCCAAGTAAGTCTTACTTTTTTCTTTTGCTTCCATTTGTAATAAAATCTATTCCTTGAAAGTTTATCAGTATCTCAGAGATTGATTAGAGTATTATATGGAGAAAAATTACTCATTTGTCATAAATTGTATTTTTAATTTAAGAGTATTAGCTTGAAGTTTTGTAAAAAATGTGTGTTGAACTAAAATAACTATTATCTGATAGTCGTCATTCCTCTAAAATAATTTAAAAAATTTTTAACCATTTATAAATTGTTAATTGGTGTGATAGATTTTTTAGCTTTTTCTTTTCTCCAATTTTCTGAATTTTAAACTCTTTAATTTTAGACACCATTTAGGATATTAATGAACTTTCAACATTAATCTGTTTGTTAGCAATGGTGTACCACTTATAGTAGCCAGAGGCGGGTACATTTTTTTTACAATTTATATGTTTTTAAAAAAATATATGGCTTTGTTTAGTTCCTTGTTTTTTCGCTTACCGTACAACTTGACATTACTTTTTCCCCACTTTTTGAACAAATAATTTTTTAAGTTTCTTATATTTCTTAAATTTCATTATTATTTAATTTGCTAATTTTTATTTAAAATAAACTTAATTTTTCGTATTTTTTATATATTTCAAATTGTTAGTTATATTGCCTCAGGAAGGCCCTTGAAGTGCCTACCCATTTCTGTATTGTTCATTTCAGAAAAATAAAAGATTACTTGTTATTAAAAATATGCTGATCTTTCATTATTTAAGCACCATTTTTTACACCATTTTACATCATTATTACACCTTTTTTATTATAATTATAGTAAATTAAAGTCTAAAATCCACAACACTCATTTATCTTATTTCCATTTAATCAAACATATCCTAATCGCCCTAAACTCACCATCTCATTCATTAATCACCGAAACTTTTATATAATCCTCAGATTTTTATCTAAATAATGCAATCTTAATTAACTTTTTGGAGTAGTTATTTTTTCTTTTATGCATCTCGTTTTTAAGTGAAAGAAATTTAGCCTTATTTAAAGTATTCAATGGTTTTAACATAAGAATTCTGTTTTTGGTTTTCTAAAAATATGTATTTATCTATTTCTTATTCAAATAAGAATCTCTCTTAATTTCTTTCTTCTTCAGTCAAGGTTAAGTGATTAGCATTATTTTGAAAAAAGTTGCTACATGATGGGCTTTTCTTAAATATAATTTTATTACTTTTCGGTATTCAGATTTTTTGTAAGTGTTTATATAAATAAGGTTTACTTAATTTGCAAAAAGGATTCTACCCGAAAATATATAAAATTTTAAATAAATCTAGTTTAAAATAAAATTTTAACTACATTATAGACGGTGAGCATTAGTGCTTACCATAACTGTAAATTTTCTCTCTTTTATTTTTTACTTTGTAATTTTTTCCATATTATATATACCTAATTTCTTAATTAAAACTTAACATCTATGCTACACACACACACACACAAAAAAAAAAAAAAAAAAAAAAAAAAATGCTTTTTTTTTGTTTGTTTAAGCTTTGAACATGTTCCGAACCCTATTTTTTACTTTTCAACTTCTTTTCTAGTAGTTAGTTATAACGACAGCTATACCATTTCACTTTCTTCCAATTATTTAGAATCTATCCTTAATCGCCTTCGCTTTACATTTTTATTCCAAATTTGTTATCATTTCTTTTCATAAATTTTCATAAATCCTTTTCATTGTAATTGTTCTTATATCTTGTAGTTACTACTACATTTTAACTTTTCCCAACGACCCAATTTCACACAAGATACTCTACTCACATATAGACTGGGCGTAAAGTTGTCTGCAACTCGGAAGCCCCTTAACAGACATCAAATGCTCGGACCTGTTCAAATTTAAACTTTAAAAACAATACGAATGTTTACATTTTCACTTATTCCTTTTGTATTATTATTACGGGTATCTTTATAAACCAAATTTTCTGTATACAAATACTGGTATGCAAAAGAATAAAAATATGTGGAGTAGTAAGCATCCGTACGATTCCTGTACTTTATTTAAAAGATTATCTTTCAGGTTATCCTTTTATTTTTGTTCTACTTTTAATTTTATTTAGTTATTTAAACTGCTAATATATTGAAACTTTTTATGACTCTCTTGAAAACGGGGAAACAGGATTTCGATTATTTATCAATTCGTCATAAAGTTGAATGGGGCTAGGAAGTCCATTAACCTCTTGAAGGGTATTAGGATATTATATATCCCACTTAATTTTAATCTCCATATATAAATAAAGTTTACTTAATTTGCAAAAAAGTTTCTACCCGATAAAACTGTAAAATTTTAAATTTGAAATCGATCTAGTTTTAAATAAAACTTACACTTTAAAAATAATACGAATGCTTACATTTTCACTTATTCTTTTATTATTATTATTATTATTATTATTATTATTATTACAGATATCTTTATAAACAAAATTTTCTTTGTACAAATACTGGTATGCGAAAGAATAAAAGTATGTGGAATAGTAAGCACCCGTATGATCCTTGTAATTTATTTAAATGATTATCTTTCATGTTATCCTTTTATTTATGTTCTACGTTTAATTTTATTTAGTTATTTAAACTGCTAATATATTTAAACTTTTTATGACTCTCTTGAAAACAGGGAAACAGGAATTCGATTATTTATCAATTCGTCATAAAGTTGAATGGGGATAGGAAGTCCATTAACTCCTTGAAGGATGGTGGGATATTATATATCCCACATAATTTTAACCTCCAAATGCCACAGTAACACCAGAATTTTGGAATAAAAATCTGCTTTTATAATGCCCGTGAAGAAAAGATTTTACTTATTACGAAATAAATTTGTTCGTAAATCCTGGTGTTACTCAATCTTTTCAACATTTTACCAACGAATGTACTTTTCACCCTGAAAGGGTTAACTCACATTGTTCATCATTTTCTGTTCAGACGGTTTTATAGTAGCGGCTTTCAAATATTGCCAATAAAAGTTTGTGTTTAAAAATAAATAAATAAATAAATTCAAGTGTACAAGCGGCGATTTCATTTAATCAAACACATTTTATTTCTCCAAAGATCTTAGAGTCATTTATTATTAAAAGAAACTTTTATATAATCCTTAGATTTTTATGGAAATAATGCTACCGTAATCAACTTTTTTGAGTGGTTAAATCTTGTTTTCACGCAAGTTAATTTAAACAAAAATATTTTTTTAATCAAGGTATTAACTGATTACGACTAAAAGAAAATTGTGAATTTTTTGAAAACTTATCATGTAATTAGAAATTTTAGAAATTTTAAAGTAGGTCAAGATTAAGTAACTAAAATTATACTAAAAAAAGCTCTTATGAAAAGGCATTTAAAACAAATAAATTTGTTTTATTAATATTTTAAAATTCAGGTTTTATTACATTTGATTTTTAAATATAAAATTGTGTATCAATGATTGTTTTAACTGAAAATAAAATGTAGGATTCAAAAGATGAAGAAAAATATTTACTATTAGCGAAACTCAGAAATTGTGAATTTTATTTTTTTTTGTCTCTATAGATTCATTTACAGAAGAATTCATTCATGCTGTTTAAGATATTATACGACTAAATAAGAATTTGATGATTAATTACTGAAGTTTCTCTTAAAGTTATTTTTTAGTGTACTAACCAAAACTTTTGCACGGAGAAAATAGAGAATTTAATATATAAAAAGTAAATTAGTTTAATTTTAGTCATATATTGTGAAATGAAATTTTTATATAATCCAACTAATGCTACTCTAATTAACTATTTCGAATTGTTAATTCCTTCAGTAATGAAATATATTTAAAATTAAAAAGTATTAAATTATTTTAGCATAAAGCAAATTATTGATTTTTACACACGTATAATATACTTAACGTTTCTAGAAATTTAAATTAGGTGAAGCTTAAGAAGTTAAAATTACGTCCAATGAAGTTAATCTTAATAGACACTTTCAGTAAAATTAATTTATTACTCTTTAGTTTTCAGTATTTTGCAATTGCAAAATAGAAAATTTAATATATAAAAAGTAAATTAGTCTAATTTAGCCATATATTGTTAAATGAAATTTTTATATAATCCAATTAATGCTGCACTAATTAACTTTTTCGAATGGTTAATTCCAGCTTTAATGCATCTCTTTTCAAACTGAAAGAAAGTTAGATTTAAAAAGTATTAAATGATTTTAGCATAAAGAAAATTATTGATTTTTACACATATTTAATATAATTAGCGTTTCTAGAAATTTAAATTAGGCCAAGTTTAAGAAGCTAAAATTACGTTCAAAGAAATTAAACTTAAGAGTTTTCGTTTAGTAAAATTAATTTATTACTTTTTAGTATTCAGTCTTTTTCAATTGCAAAATAGAAAGTTTAATATATAAAAAGTAAACTAGTTAATTTAGTCATATATTGTTAAATGAAACTTGATATAATCCAATTAATGTACCATAATTAAGTGTTTCTAACGGTTATTTCCTGCTTTAATGCATCTATTTTCAAACTGAAAGAGATTTAGATTTAAAAAGTGTTAAATGATTTTAGCATATAGAAAATTGTTGATTTTCTACACACTTTTAATATGATTAGTGTTTATACAAATTTAAATTAGGTCAAGTTCAAGAAGCTAAAATTACGTTCATAGAAATTAATCTTAAGAGACTTTTATTTAGTAAAATTAATTTATGACTTTTTAGTATTCAGTATTTTTCAATTACAAAATAGAAAATTTAATATATAAAAAGTAAATTAGTTTAATTTAGACATATATTGGTTAAATGAAATTTTTATATAATCCAATTAATGCTACCGCAATTAACTTTTTCGAATGGTTAATTCTTGTTTTAAAATCTATTGCATCTCTTTTCAATTTGAAAGAAATTTAGGCTTAAATAGTATTAAATAATTTTAGCATAAAGAAAATTATTGATTTTCTACACACGTATAATATAATTAGCGTTTCTAGAAATTTAAATTAGGTCAAATTTAAGAAATTAAAATTAGGTCCAATGAAATTAATCTTAAGAGACTTTTTTTCAGTAAAATTAATTTATTACATTTTAGTACTCAATTTTTTTTTCAGTTGGAATTTTTAAACAATAATTTTTTACTTTTCAAAAAGGCTTAGTGTTAATTTTTAATCCATAAAAAAATTAAGATTAAAGAACCAAAGACATAGAAGCTTGTAAGCAAACCTTAAACATTGTAAATAAAAAAAAATTGGATCCCTAAATGCATTTTAAGCAGATTTTATATTGATTAACCCTTTGTGACTGAACGACACCGATTTTAAAAATATTTACTCAAATGTTATAATACATCATTTTAAGCTTATAAAAATAATTTATAAAATTTAGAACATAAAAATAAAAAATTATTGAGTAAAAGGTACTTTTTTTCACATGTGTAATAAGCAGAATATTATACACTTCTCGTGAATATTGTCTATTTTCTAATACAAAATTGTAAAGTACACGAACTCACCTTTGTAAAAAATCTACTTTTGGACGTCTCCAGCCTGTTAATTTGGGAAAATTTGCAAAGTTCATTTCAGGAATAACAATGTGAACTGCTCAAATGATAAATAAAACTTTGGAATGAAAAATTAACTCCCCAGGTAACCACTTTTGGTGCAGATCGCACAAATTGAAGCCTGGCGCATTTTAAAGCCCTATATTACGAAGTTTGAGAATCGATAAAATTTTTCTGTTGAAATCATATTTTTTTATTTTCCAGCTGCATAACTTTCTGAGAGTGAAATTTTCGAGACCATTTATCGGACTATTAACATAGACGTTTTTTTTAAGCAGTTAAAAATACAAATTAGTCAATAATAAGTATAAAATATTGGAATAAGTTATAAAATTATTTCAAGAACATACGATTTGATTTTGAAAAAAAAATATAACATTCAAATTGCATATTTGGCGGCGCGAAATTGGCTTTATTTGTTATCGTAGAATTTTTCTCGCCAACCCTGGAAAAATGTCATAGTGGTCTGCTGTGTGTGAGTTGTAGTTTGGATTCGTAGCACCCTATTTGGCTACTTAACTCACTTTTGGCGTAAAATTAACAATTAAAAATCCAATCATAAAAAATTAAAAGTATAAAAAAATATAAAATATGATTTTAACAGAGACATTTTATCGGTTCTCTAACTTTTATGTATAAGGGTACAATATGCACCAGGTCTTGATGTTAAGTGCGAGCTGCACCAACAGTGGTTCCCTTGTCAGTATCGTCATCTGTTGAGAATTCTATGGGGAATTTATATTAACTGTTGTATTGGAAGATAGCAGTAATAAACTAGTCGTTGGGAGCCACTGGAATACTTACCCATCATGGATATGCATAATATAAAATATGAAAATAAAACATGTGTAAACTATTTATAAAATGCATTGCAATTCGAATAAAATCGTGGCCGGAAGACGTCATAAACTTTAAATGCTCTATAACTCCAAAATTGATAATCATATAAACTAACGGTTTACTGCGTCGGATTAAGCGTCTCATTTCCAATTAAAATGTATCTTTGATTTGAAATTTGAATGAAACAGGGTCATGAAAATTCGAAGAGTGTGGATAATAGGATTACAAATATCTCGGCAACTCATCTTCCGATCGACTTCATTCTTTATGAAAAATGCATGTATTTTTATTGTCTTTTATATTTACTCCTCAAAATCAATGATTTCGAAAATATTTAAATACCTTTTATCAGAACGAATATTTCGAGAGTCCGAAAAAAATAGTTCCGGATAATCGAGGTTAGTCTAATTCCATAAGCTTCTTCCCATTATTACATACTAAGTACAAACCAAATTTCAAGTCTCGCGTTTACTGACACACAGACACGTAAACAAACGGACGGCATTTTTTTTTTTCTAAAAATATGTTTTTTGGTATTTCCAGTGTCTGAAACGTGTAAATCCGTCATTTTTTTCGATTTTCAAAACGATTACAAGATTTACCCTACACTACGTATGATGGGTAAGTAATAAAATCGTCTTTTAAAGCCCACTGTATAAGTTACATTGACATTTGGGTATGTTCCAGTGTTCCAGATATGCAACGCGGTGATACAAAGGGTTAAGATATCATTCGTTTCATCCAAAATTATGTTTTATCATTATTCTGATATTATTTTCACTTTTATTCCATTTAAAAAAATGTAATTAATGTTAAGCGCATGTGTAACACACAAGATCTTCTCATTTAAACAAATATATTTAACTTCTCTAAAATTACTAATTTCATTCATCATTAAAAGAAACTTTCTGGGTGTGTTGTAGATATGCAACGCGGTGATACAAAGGGTTAAGATATCGTTCGTTTCATCAAAAATTATGTTTATTCATTATCCTGATATTATTTTCACTTTTATTCCATTTTTTTTTTAAAAATGTAATTAATGTTAAACGCAAGTGTAACACACAAGATCTTCTCATTTAAACAAATATATTTAACTTCTCTAAAATTCTTGATCTCATTCATCATTAAAAGAAACTTTGTGGGTATGTTGTAGATACGCAACGCGGTGATACAAAGGGTTAAGATATCATTCGTTTCATCAAAAATTATGTTTATTCATTATCCTGATATTATTTTCACTTTTATTCTATTTTAAAAAAAAATGTAATTAATGTTAAACGCAAGTGTAACACACAAGATCTTCTCATTTAAACAAATATATTTAACTTCTCTAAAATTACTAATTTCATTCATCATTAAAAGAAACTTTCTGGGTGTGTTGTAGATATGCAACGCGGTGATACAAAGGGTTAATATATCGTTCGTTTCATCAGAAATTATGTTTATTAATTATCCTGAGATTATTTTTCCTTTTATTCTATTTTTTTAAAATGTAATTAATGTTAAACGCAAGTGTAACACACAAGATCTTCTCATTTAAACAAATATATTTAACATCTCTAAAATTCTTAATCTCATTCATCATTAAAAGAAACTTTCTTATAATGAATAGATTTTTATCGGAGTAATGCTTTCGTAATTAACTTTACGAGTGGGTAATTCCTGCTTTAATGAATTTTGCTTTTAACTAAAAGACATTTTGATTTATAATATAATTTACTCTATTTAAAGTATTATGTAATTTTAATATAAGTATCGTTAATGATTTCTTACAGATTAATAATATAGTTAGAAAATTAGAGTTTGAGAATTTTGAGAAATTTTAATGCATCGTAATCTGGCGCTACTTTGTATCTTCAGAGGTATCTCTATTTAAAAGAAAAATATTCAATGCTTGCTAGCAACTATTCTAATAAATATTTGAAAACAATTTTCATTCTGGTGGAAAATTGTAACTGAAAAAAAAAAAATGCAAGATTTAAAGCTCAAGAAAAATGTTTGGTATTAGCGATATTCAGAAATTATGAATGGTATTTTTTTTTCATAAATTTATTTTCAGAAGAATTCATGCTGCTTAAGTTATTATACGATTAATTAAGAATTTGATTATTAATTACTCAAATTTTTCTTAATGCTATTTTTTAGTGTACTAACTTAAAATTGTATATTCGTCCTTTTGCATGGAGAAAATAGAATATTCAATATATAAAAAGTAAATTTGTTGAATTTCGTCATTTATTGTTAAATTTTATTTTTATATAATCCAATTAGTGCTACCGTAATTACCTTTTTCGAATGGTTAATTCCAGCTTTAATAGATCTTTTTCCAAACTTAAGGAAATTAGACTTAAAAAGTAATAAATAATTTTAGTGTAAAGAAAATTATTGATTTTCAATTATAGTATAATTAGAGTTTCTAGAAATTTAAATTAGGCCAAGTTTAAGAAGATAAAATTACGTTCAATGAAATTAATCTTAAGAGACTTTCTTTCAGTAGAATTAATTTATTACATTTTAGTATTAAATATTTTTTAATTGGAATTTTTAACCGACAGTTTTTTACTTTTCAAAAAGGCTTAGTGATAGCAAGGGGAAAAAAATAAGATTAAATAACCAAAGGCATGTACACTTCTACGCATAACTTAATCAAACTGAAATTTTCTGCTGCATAAATATATTTAAAGGGGGTTCGGGTGTAAAATTTCCCCCAAAATGCATTTTTTATTTTCTTACTAACAAAATACTACAAAGTTAAATAAAATAAATCAAGCAAACTCCGTATTTCTATGATGCAGATATAACAAAATTTGTGTACTATCAGTGAACTATCTGCTTGTGTACTATCACGTATGTGTGCCCGTAACTAAAACTTTAAGTCCATTTACCTCAGAATGGATTATTTCATAATTTGTCATGTTTAAAAGAATATATATAAACACTCTTGCAATATATGAGTATACAATTTTGCATAGAGTTTTCATGTTGCGTTTTTAATAATCTGTCTTCAAGATTTTTAATTTCATGTCAAAATTTTGAAATTGTATTCATTGAAGTAAAAATCGCTCTCAAAAATCATTAAAAAAATTTTATTATAAATTTTGAAAGCAAATTTTTTATAAATCGTTATCCTGAAGATAAATTACAAGTGACCTTTCCTGCACACAAGATTGAAAAAAGTTATGAAATCGGGTAAATGGTTCATGAGTTAATACCAAAAATTAAATAAGTTTAAAATTTAAAATTTAGAATATTTTAAAAAAGTTTCAAAGTTATATATATATATATATATATATTAATCTGAAAAGTGGTATTAATAGAAAAACACATTCCAGGGAAAAAAAAATCATTTAAAAATTCCAAATGAATATAGAAAATAGTATATTGACCCTGGATCTCCTTAAGCAGAATTTATATTGATTAAGATATCACTCGTTTCATTAAAAATAATGTTTATTCATTATACAGATATTCTTTTCACTTTTATTCCATTTTCTAAAAATTTAATTAATGTTAAATGCAAGTGTAACGCACAGAATATTCCCATTTAAACAAATATATTTAACTTCTCTAAAATTCTTAATCTCATTAATCATTAACAGAAACTTTTTTTTATAATAAATAGATTTTTATCGGAGTAATG
The DNA here is from genome assembly GCA_963931845.1 of Maratus michaelseni. NCBI lineage: Eukaryota > Metazoa > Arthropoda > Arachnida > Araneae > Salticidae > Maratus > Maratus michaelseni. The sequence continues at coordinate 71,920,558 of OZ007600.1, forward strand.
CTATCGTAATTAACTTTATGAGTGGTTAATTACTGCTTTAATGAATCTGGCTTTCAAGTAAAAGACGTTTTGATTTATATTGTATAATTTACTCTATTTAAAGTATTATGTCATTTTACTATAACTATCGTTAAGGATTTCTTACAGAATAATAACGTAGTTAGAAAATTAGAATTTGAGAAAATTGAGAAAATTTATTGTATCGTAATCTGAGACTACTTTGCATATGCAACGGTATCACTATTAAAAAACAGATTCAATGCTTGCTTAGCAACTATTCTAATGTATATGTTCAATTAACTTTGATTCTGGTTGATAAGTGGAGCTATATGTAAGCATATGTATGTCACTCATTGATGATATTGCTATTTTTGATACTATATATTAAAGTTAAATCTGTCACATGATATTTGGCTGAAATATTTCTCAGTAAAAAGTTTTTTTTGCAATTAATTATGAGGTAAGTGTCGTTTATTTATGCGTAGAAACTAACTATCACTTAAACTTTTCTTGTAAAATTTTAATTAATTATTTATCATTACATTAGTAATTTGTAGATTAAATAATGAACAATACTGAGGTAACATTGCTTCACTTAAAAAAAAAATGTAAAATCAGCAGAGAAAATAAGTTGAAACAGCAACTATTATCTTAGTTTCGTTAGCTTTTTTTAAAGTGAAGAAGAGCCGTATGTAAATTATAAAGAAAAAAATACGAAAGTACTTGTCAAATTCCATTCCTGTTATCTCTTGTGTTCACATGTTAAATTAAATGAATCGCACTTTTGTGAATTATAATTATTTTCTTCATTTCATACATAAAAAGTACACTTCTTGGCAGTCTTTGGAGGTTCTATAAGTTAATATAGAAATATGTGAGTGCTGTAGGGTTTTTCCAAGATATTGTTTTACTTTAAAATATGTAGTATATCCGGTGGTGCAAAGTTAGTTGCTCATATGGGTTATTTACCACCACTTTTAGAAAATTAATATATATATATATATATACATAATTATGGTGATTTTTTTTGGTAATAAGAGTGTTTCCCCTGTCTTAGAAAAATTCAACATCGTTTTCAAAATTCCTTTTTTCAGATTCACCGTGCGTTATACCAGTTTTTTTAATAAACTCTATAAAGCGATGCAAAATAGCTTTGGATTATGGTAGTTAAAGTGTAAGTACTGATACAGGTTAAACAAAAACTATCGTTGCAACTTTGGTACTCAATAAAATATGAAAGACATAAAATAGTCATGTTATGTTGCTCGTACATGTAACAATAATAAATAAAATTTGAATTGTAAGCAAAATGTTTTTTTAGCAAACAGTTATTTGCAATATTGTAAGCAAAAAAGGAAATCTCTGACAAAGGATGACGTTGAGGTGAGACTTGGAAGTTTTTTTCCAGTAGCCGGAGACTTGGCAGCTCTGTCTAACCTATGACTAGTTGGATAGAAAGACTTCACGCATTGTATTTTATTTATTTATTTATTTATTTTGTGTGGGGTTTGGTGTGGTTTTTTGAGGCCGCTACGGCTATCTGTTGCACATGAAGGCTAAACAGACCGATACATCTGTTTAAAGTGGAATCTGACCCGTTACAAACATACATATTTGAGTCTGGATTCGAATCCGCACCCTTTGTAAAGTAGCCAGCGTTCTAATCACTAGACAACTAGATGGGCTTTTGTTGTGTTGATCGCTAGACTAATGTTCTCTGGTGAATTGTTATAGGAGAAGAACCGCAGTTGAAATTGGTACCTGGAGAAAATTTGATTATCGTTTGGATACTTAACCCATTGAATTTAATTTTTTATTCAAAAACTCTGAAGTCATACCAGAAATTCTAAATAGTAATTTTTGCTTTATTTCATCACAACTGTTTCGTGATTCCATATAACAGTAGGAATTCTTCTTTGAGTATTTCCGGAATGGATTCGGAATTTCTGAATAAAAAAGAAATTTCTGAAATGCACATGTTAATGATGTAAATGTGTTAAACGATCACACAAAATTCAATTCTCCACTTTTTTTACAAATAAAACTTTATAGTATATTTTTCTGTTATGTGTGTACTCAAAATAGTGTATTTCTTTCAAATATTATTGAATGTCATAGTTCTCAGGATAATTCTCATTCGCCTTATGTTACACTGAAGAAATATGTTCATTTTTTTAAGTAAAACTTTTCGTTTATCTTTTTTTATTCTAATGCTTTAGTCCTCTTTTGTACTATTCAAGTTTAAGCCACAAGATACTCATTTATTCAGCCAAATTTAATTTACCCCAATCTCTTCTTATCATTCATTTCTAAATAAGATTTACTTATAATCCACTGATTTTTATCTTAATGCCAATGTAATTAACTTTTTAGAGTGGTTAATTCCAGGTTTATTACATCTTGCCTTCAACCGGAGGACATGTTCTAGAATCTAAAGCAATTACTTATTTTAATATAAAAAAAAATTCTAATCTTCTAACGATCTCTAATGTAATTAGACATTGAAGTAATTTTAAAATAGGTCAAGGTTTAGGGTTTAATATAATGTTGAATAGGCTTATTATTCATTTTTTTAAATAAGGTAATGGTTTTGTTTTACTCTTCAAAGGAAGTTTTCAAGAGGAATTTAATTATTGAAATTCGTGAAAAAATATTTTTTTAATATTCTAGTAGTTATCGCATGTTTAAAATTTCGACTACTATACAGGTCCAGTTGACCCACAAAAGAGTGCATCTTTGCTGCAAATTGTTTATGTTAAAAATACTCGTAAAAATGTTCAACTTTGTGACTTTTTTAAGGTTTTTCTATGTATACCTCCATATGCGATTAAAATTCTGTTACATGTTTTTCAGAATTTTTCAATTTTATTCTTTTTTACAATACAATGTATCAATATCATTGACCTGAAGCCATTGTCATTGGTCTTCGTCATTGATCGGAAGCCATTAGCACTTAAACTGTCGTATGCTTTCCATAAAACAGTCGAAGAAGTGACGGAGAAACCAGATTTTGTAACTTATCGCATTGCCCATTTACGATGATTTTTAGTGCCAAATTGGCTAATTATCCAAAATTACCTACTTCTACGTATCTATTTTAATAATAATCGAGTTCGCATCAAAATGTTACATAGATTTCAATTTTAAAATGCTAATAATAATACTGGTACACTATATGCCAGTATAATTTCCATATTTTTAAAGATATAGATAAACATGTGTTACGGCCAAAGCCCGAAATTGGCCAGTTCGTGAATTGGCCAACTTCGTTTTAAATTGATTGGCCAATTCGCGAAATGGCTAGAAGAAGTCAGCCAATTCGCAAAATGGCCAGATGCTGTAAGCCAATTTGCGAAATGGCTAAGGGCAGTCGGCCAGTTGGCGAAATGGATAGGGACGGCCGGCCTAATCTGCGAAATGACATGGGGTGACTGAGCAGTTTGCGAAATGGGTAGAAGCAAGTGGGAAAAGTCGAAAGGAAAACTCATGAGTTGATTTAGAGGTTCTGTATAGTTTCTACTTTACCAATTTTACGTGTTTTTTCAATGTAAGGTTCATTTGCAGATGATCCCGCACAAGATATATTTTTAACATATATATATATATATATATATATATATATATAAATGCTTGTAATAAAATTTCTTCTGAAGGGTGGCTTATCTTTAAAAGAAAAAAAAGGAAATAATTGAGATTATTATATTATATTGGTGTCATTTTTTATTACAATAAATAATATATGTTTAAAAAAAATGTGTTTAAGATCGTCAAGGATGTGTTTAAGATCGTCAAGGATGTGTTTAAGATCATCAAGGGTCAAGTTGCCTTAAAAGTAAATTACCATCATTTTACAAAGAAAACAAGATTACCTTATTAACGATATATGGGCGTGAAGGACACAGAACTCCTATAGAAAAATAGAAAAACTGATATACTAGGATAATAATTTGATGCTAAAAAACTGACGTAAAGAACAGAATAAACTTTGGTGTTTAGTTATTAATATAATTACTAGATGGCAGCACCACAGCGAATTACTACGTCACCTACCGGTAAAAGTTTGTTTACTGTAAAATGTATATGTTGCTTGTGTTGTGTTAGATGTACGTGATTGTTATGTAATGTCAATTAAAAGTGTTAAAAGTCCACCTCGAATTATTAATAATGCTGCTGATTCAATTACTTTAGTTTACGTCTTTGATATATTATATAAACAAATAAATTTACCTTTGAGATAGGCTTCATAGGAAGATTCTCTTTAGTTTAAAGAAAAAGTAGAGGGAAATGTAGCAAGGACGGCGCAAATGATCTAAATTTATCTGAATATGCTTTTTTCATGTTGGTATTACATATTTATCATAAAACTAATTCTACATTTATAAAACACTGGATATATTTGTTTGTTAACTTGAGCAGCCGCAGAACAAACCTCAAGAAGTGGACAGATATCCGAATAGAAACAATTGCAATTCAATTTATTCTTTTAAATCGAGGATAAAATTGTAAAATAAATTAAACTGAGATTTCTTGTATTAGAACCTCATGTGAATTATTCCATTTAAAAGCTGTGTGATTCAACGCGCTTATCATATTTTTATCTATAAAACTCCCAGTTCTCGTATTTGTATTTGCAATAGTTTTTGCAGGATAACCCGTAAAAAAGGTAATAATAAATTCAGTTACAGCAGCGGCATTAGTTACTTTCTAAAAAATAGTGAAAAATTATAGAACAACCATATACAATATTCATATTAAACACTATAAATTACGAAGAATACAATGCTCTCAATGGACCCGCTGAATGAGAATAAGTCTCAGAAGCGAGAAATTTTCCAGATGAACTGAATATTATCGCCGGAGCATGAAATGTTATGGAGATATATAAAGTTGTGTGATAAATTAAGATGATGAACTTTGAAGAAGCTGCCGGTTGAAAAGATATACACATCTTCGGAGTATCGGAAACATATGTTGTCGATGCTGGAAATGGAGTAAGTGACATTGAAACTGGTAAAATTAATGGATTAGGTCTAGATACGCTGTTATCTGTAGAACTTTTGCTGCTGTCGTTGCTTTCCTTATTTTCCAGTGGACTTACTGTTACAACTGAAGCACAGAAAACATGATCGGGAAAGATGTCTGTCGGCTTGTCATTTTACCTGCAATCACGATATTGTATATACAGAGGCTGTATTCGAGAACACATGCATTTATAAATCTTCGTATATACAGAAAATAATCTAAAAAGAGTTATGTACTCACTATATACTTCAGATATGTAATCACTGAAAACAAACAGACGTGAATTGGCACCAAAAAATAGTCCCAAGAAATTCATGACAAAGATGTAAATAGTTTCTTTGTAAACAATGAAAACTACAAACTTGAAACCATCGCTGCTTATCGTTGCTGATCGATACCACAACATAACTGCGTATCGTTAATTTTCTAGTGACAATATTGAGAAACATAAGGTATGACATTTTACCTAAGTATGTCATTTTGGGACAGTTTCCCTTATATGTTTTTATTTTCCTTAAAGAAATGTTATTTTAGAATTTATCATTAAAAATATTTATCAGTAGTTATTTACTACTTTTCTTTATTCAATACAAACAGAAAATTACTTTATAACAATAATAAAAAAAAGTGTGTCTTGTAACCTAAAGATACATTTATTAAAATATTCAATGCGCTTTTGTTTAAATTTTCTTAATTTTAATATTCTTTAATTTTTGTTGGTAGGTTTATTTTTATAATTAATTCACAAAAAGGAGACGGCTTTTCTTAAATTTTCAAACTTTTATTGCAGAAAAAAAAATCGATAAAAGTATGTACTTTTATTTAAGCTTTTTATCACTTGAATGCTATTGCTTTTATGTTGCGGATTTTTATTAGGAAAAAAACCCGCATAAATTCCAAGCTTTTGAAGCATATGTTTTAAATGGTAAGATTAAAAAACATGAACTGATAAATAGCTGATTGGTTTATAGAAACTCTTTCAAACTCGACATGAATAAAATCTTAACAAAATACTTTGTCAATATATATAATAAAAGTATTTATTCAGTATGCGTACAAATTTATTCAAATCCCAATAAAAATGCGATATGAATAAAACATAATAAAAGCATATTCATTTAAATCGAATTCCTCTTACATCTAAATTACACATGGTGAGAATGCATGAATTAAAAAAAAAAACATCTTATTTTTTAATGCAATATTCCTACAAATATACTATATAATCCTTTTAACATTTCTCATGGTCTTTATTAAATAAAGTAGAATGTAACGAAGAAGTGATGTCCATGTATACAAAAAAGAATAAAATTGAATAAAGATAAAAATAAAATATGAAATAAAAAGAGATTCCGAACCGTATGTTGTAATTTTATGATTAAACTTTCTCAAATAAAATTAAAAAAAAATTATGTTTGTGGTTAGGAGAACTTTTTGAATTTAAGTTGCCAACGTATCTCCAAAAGATAAAAAAATAAAGCTTACAAAACAAAACATAGAACAAAATGGTTTCAGTTAAAGTTGTTACTTTTGAAACAGTTTTGTTCGATGTTTTGTTTTGTAAGCTGATGTTAGTACTGATGAAGTTATGCGATGTCATGGCGCTACGTCTACTTTATTTACTTTTTTAAATGTTTTTATGTATTTATTTTAATTTAAATGCTTTTAATTTAGTAAAGTCTGTCTAATGTAGCGTAGATAATTTTATATATAGATTTAATTTAGACGTTAAAATGTATGTATATGTTTGTCTTACTTGAGGTTTGATACCATCTGTAAAACGGATATGTTGAGAAAACGTATTAATGCACTATAACATCTACTGGGATACGTTTCCAAAATCTATGGGAAGCAAAGATAACCTTTCTTTCAGAAATGCTTCTTTAAATCCCAGAAATATATTGGTTTAGGAAGTTTTGGGAGATAAAAGACTGGTTTTTGGAATCGTAGATAACTCGGAAGAAATTAAATTATATTTTCTTAAACCGTATTAAATTACGTAATGTTTTCATAAGCGATTTTCTTCTTTTACAGTGCATAACAAACAAAAGAACACTGGGGTAAAATTTGGAAAAAAATCTGCATTTAAACCTTTATGATAGTAATCTAAAATGATGACTATACTTTTCTTTTAGATTCCAATTTATTTAAATTTTTATTACATCGGCGAAGTCACGTTCTACAATGCTAGTTTAAGTAACATATTTTTTTTTAATACAATGCAAGTATAATAGGATATTGTTTTGGTTTAATGATTCTTCACTCTGACATGAATACAATAGCACTTCTGCATAAAAAAAATATTTGCTGCGTCCTCTAAACTGAAGCATTATTATCTAGATATTTTAAAATAAAACATAGCTGTTTTCTTCTAGACATCAGCATTAAAGTATCAACGAAGTGTGGTTAACATATAATCATATAATATACAATGGTGTAAATTATAATAATTCTTCATGATATTATTTTCAGATTTTCCTATTTGCTTTTTAACACTTTACAACAAAGTGGAAAATGTTGATGACTTCGGTTTGTCTGTCTGTCCGTGCTCTAACTCACGTAAATATACTTGGATTAGCATGTAATTGATATATGTTATTGAAATTTGCTATGGTATGTTTGGTATTGAAAATTGAAGTGTGTAACAGTTATAATTCGTGTTTACAGGGTTCGTTTACACTCAAAATAATTCCTTTACATTATGGTCTATGGAGAAAACCGTTTGCAAGGTATTTTAATAATTTTACACTATTTCTAACATATTGAATCTAATATATAGCTAAAAGATGTGTACTGTAGAATATGTATGTGCATAGCATTCATCGCTGTAGTTACAGGGACATGCAAAATAATACGTTTACGGTACTGTATATGAGCCATAATTTCAAGAAGTGTGTTTTCAGTTGTAGTATGCGTTTTTAAACTTAATTATTCTTTGCATATTAATTCGTGTGTATAAATTCTATAGACTATGCAGTGCTGCACAAAAAAATTCGTGTACATTTCATTTTATTTATGGAAATTTCTAAATTGCAGTTTTCAACTGTGTTATGCGCTTACTGAACTAAATTTTAGTATATATACAAATCTGTAGAACATATACCGAGCTGTGGATCATATATGCAAGATTAGAATACTTTTTCGATCATTGGTGATAACTGCTGAAATTGTGTTTTCAAATGTGTTACGCTTTTTCCGAATTGTTTGCTTAAATATCATCTTACTTACACTACTCTGAACGTGTTTGAAATTGTATCATAATGCATGCTTTACTCTTGATTCTTTATGGTTCCGTAATTAAAAAGTAACAAGAACGAAAAATCATGCGTCAAGCATAGATTATGCAACACTTCAAACACTTCTTTAGATCTTGCTTTCCGAATGATTACCTCCATGTTTAATATTCTTATGACTCACGATGAACGAATATCTTGTGTTTATTTAGTTTAATGGATATTCAGCTGTTAGCCTAATTTCCACTGAAGTTATCGCAGAATCTATAATTTGTTTAATGTAACTCATCTCTCAAGCAAACAATTTTTTAGAACGATACCTCTAAAAATGTAACTTTTATGCAATTTTATTAAAAAAAAATATTTTGAATAAAACTGGACGCTTGGTATATGAAAAAAGAATTAGTTAGTCCGTATTTGTTTTCCTCATTCACATATGATTTGCGCTGTTATTATATAGATTACGTATGATGGGATTTAATAGAATGAAGAAAACGTTTATTAATATCTTTTTAAGTTTTGATTCGATTTTCATAAAATTTGAAATGACTCGACACCGTTCTGCAACGATTATATATATTAAATTTCAAACCATTCGGTTGAGTAGTTTTTGAGCTGTTATATGTGGACGGACACACAGAAGGACAGACAAACGGACCAGATGACGACTATAGGTGCTACGTATTTATATAACTACAAACGCACCTAAAAGTTCGATATAATGTTACATTTTTACGTAAATATAACATGTTATAAAGTAACACATGAATATCTTGTTGTTAAAAATATGCCTTTAAAGCTAAAACTTGACATAAATGTACATCAAACTGCTCCTTACGAAATTTAATCATTCAAATGTAGATTATCTTATTATAAGATAAGCTCATACAGTTGCAGGTATTTATGCATCAGTAATAACATATTTTTTTTTTTTTTTTTTACGAATCACCGTAGTGTACTCGAATTTGTGTCGTGCTATTGAATTTGGCAAATTATTACTGTAGTAATTATTCATTATATCCAAATAAATACTGAGTTGTCCGAGAAGTAAAGTGATTAATAAGCATGAGGATTGCTCAAAGCGATGAGTTTGGAAAAAGCTATTAGCGTGCAGGTTTTTTTTTTAATCATTACTTACACTATTTAGATATTTTAAGACTATGCAAATTGTCTTTAAAATTAGATGGAATTTATATCATATTTATGGTATATTGGAGAATATTTCCAAAAATAAACTTAAATCAAACAATGATTTTCAATGACAATTTTTTAAATTAAAATTTGGTTTCTAATGTTTTTTTTTTTTTTAAATCTAGAGTTCTCCTTCAAAATAAGTAATTTCCGCTGCTTTATTGATTTCACATTATCAGAATACGACACTGTCGAAAATTTCGTTATTCGTAGAAAGAAACCGCATTTTCTCTGTTTGCTGAAAAAGAAGTAATCAATTCTAACTGTTAATCGATAATTTCAATCAACTGTAAATAAAAATAAAGAATTCAAAAGATATATCCCCAGTTGTAGGAAATTGGATTTTCTAATCACAAAGTATCTTTTTTGTAATAGAATTCCTATATATATTTTTAGAAAGCCATTAAAAAGAAAATTAATATACAAAAAGAAACTAAAATTGAATTACTTTCATTTAGAGATATCCAAAAAACAAATACAAAAAAAGATGAAATTTATTGTTCACTTAGAAACCAGAAAAGAAATATGTAAACAATGAAACGCTTTAGCGATGACGTGTCAAAAATAGTCTTGCATCGTTTCAGGTAATCCGATTTTACCCGAACACGAATCGACCCGAAACCTGTCGGTTGGGTGATAATTTTTTTAATTGCCTGTCGGGTTCGAAATGGGTTGTGTCTAATTATTTTGAGTTTGGATCAATTTCAAGTTGGGTTTTGACTCATGAAGCTCGGGTTCAAGTTAACCCGATTTTTTTTAATTATTGCAGAATAATATTACACATGGAAAAACATATATTAGAAGTAGGAATGAATATATATAGGGAGAGGGGGGGGGGTGATTTTGCACGAATACGACAAATTTACGTGACTGGTAGTGGACACATAGACGACTCAGAATCACATACTTTACAGTATCAGAAGTGCTTACTTCAGGCGGTTTAGCGTTGTATGGAAGCCGGACTGAAAATAAATCTTGCAGGTAAACGGTGTGCGTTTGAGAACCGGTAACTGACGCTGTAGGATGGGTATTCATGGCAGATTTTTCGAAGAACCATTCCCACATAACCTGTTGTGGTTGTGCACGCGTTAACAAGTCGTACGATGAGGAATACGCCTCCTCGGGAAATGCCAATGGTACAAACGCTTAGTTGCTCACTGTCCTTGTTCCATATACGAGATCCATGTCGGCTATGTTTACGTTTGTGTTCTTGCCCAACTTACAGCTCGGCAAATAGTACTTAAAGGACGTTTTCCTGAGGGAAAATATTTTGCTGCACAGCTTCCATACAACGCTTTCTGCCTCAAGAAGGCATTTCCAACACTGCCATGCTACGTCTTTCCGAATCGTTTTTGTGAAACCGCAAAAAATGAAAATGACTACAATTGTTTCTTAATCCAAAACTTGCCTGCAACCGCACTTATGTTATTAACATTGGCTATTTTTTATCTATGTATTGCGCGCCAATTGGCGTATTACATCGAGAATGGTTTGGCACAACGAAGTGTTGTCTGTGACAACCCTTTATAGCTGTCCACATTTTAATTTAATTTACTTTGTTTCTCCTAGGCCTAGAGTGATCACTCTCTTATTGATAATCAGCCTTTATCAATAAGAGAGTGGCGACATACACATAGACGCATGCTCAGATTACAAGCTTTAGGTTCAAACTATAGAAATACAAAAGCCATAATTTTGAAAACCTTAAAAATTTAAATTTTATTGGATGCTGGCCTCTCTTATTTACAGAGGTACTCTTCGCTCACATTTGTCATGCAGTAGACAATTGCATATTAAACTTTCTAACGTGCCACTCTAAAAAAATAAATAAATAAATAAATAAATAAATAAAAATACACAATATGATGAACATGTTTAAGTTAAAACCATTCCTACGGTAACTAAAATTGTAATGTAAAAAGTTTTATTTAAATCCATTCTGTTGTTGTTGAGAAAACTGCCGACATACATACTTCCATACGCACATCATAACGGCTGAAAACAGAATCTTCCTGGGTTGAATTCGCTTAAAAAAATACTTTTAGCTTATTTTTTAATTTTAAATTAAGAGATTTTGTTTATATTGAAAATATTTAATTTTCCAAAAAAGAAATAAAATTTTCTCTGCTTGCGTCAGACGAAGTAACCGCAAGTGCACACTGTTCGAATCAACTGTCAATAAAATTAGAGGAAAGCAGAAAATCTTCTCAGGTAATTTTTTTTTAAGATGAATTATTATTTTTTTTTTGCCACGTTTTTGTATAATTATTAGATTAGATATTTTGCATACTAAGAAGATTTTTAATTATTTAAATTACTATGCATATTTATTATTCAATCAGAAGGTTTTGCAAGACATCTAGATTTCGATATCTAACGTTGTTCATTTTTTTTCTATTTTGGTTACAGTTTTTTTTAATGAGGACACTTTGACATTTGGAACCGGCTCGAAAAGACAAAAAAAACTGCAGCTAAAATCGAAAAAATAAAAATACGCAACGTTAAATATTGTCTCAGGTATCCAATTCAAAATAAATAAATAAAAATATTAAAATTCAAGCGAGAAATTTGAAAAGAATGCTCTTATAGGTTTAACATTCGTTTGCAAGTTTTTTCGAGTGACTAGTCTAGACTTTTAAGTGTACTTATCAGACCTAACGACTGATAAATATTTTTTTATCCTTTAACTGTCTTTGAATTATGGAATATAGTTAATTACTTACCCATCATACGTAGTATAGGGTAAGTCTTGTAATCGTTTTGAAAATCGAAATTTTTTTTTTGACGGATTTACACGTTTTAGACACTGGAGATTCCGAAAAACATATTTTTAGAAACAAAATTTTGCCGTCCGTCTGTGTGTCTGTGTGTGTGTGTGTCTGTGTGTCTGTAAACGCTCTATCTCCCGAAACATTTGAGATAGAGACTTGCAATTTGGTATGTACTTAGTATGTAATAATGGGAAGAAGCCTATTTCATTTCAATAACTTCGATTAATCGGAACAATTTTTTTCGGACTCTCGAAATATTCGTTCTGATGAAAGGTATATAAATATTTTCGAAATTGTTTATATTAAGAAATGAATATAAAAGACAATAAAAAAACATAAATTTTGAATAAAGCATGAAGTCGATCGGATAATTAGTTGCCGAGATATTTGGAATCCTATTTTCCACACTCTTCGATTTTTCATGACCCTGTATTTCATCCAAATTTCACTTCAAAGATATATTTTAATTGGAAATTTGACGCTTAATGAGATGCAGTAAACCGCTAGTTAATAGGATTATTATTTTTGGAGTTATAAGCATGTTTCTTTCAAGCAATTCAGTAATCGAGCCTTTAAAGTTTGTGACGTCATCAATCCACGATTTTATTTGAATTGCAATGCATTTTATAAGTAGTTTACACATGTTTTATTTTAATATTGTACATTATGCATATCCATGATGGGTAAGTATTACGGTGGCCCCCAACGACTAGTTTTTGTGGCATTCATTATTGGACATATTTTATTAACATGTGTGCGTCTGAGTATTGGTATTTGAAGCTATCTTAAACTATATCTAGTATAGTTTAAAAAGTATTTGTTTATTCACATTTTATTATATCAACGAAAAGCAACAACCACTAATAATTCCAACCCCAAACAATAAAATAATAGCTTACGAATTTTGTAATTAAAAAGTTATCTGAAATTTTATATTTCAAATATATGCTATAAATGTTTGCGCTTTGTTCATTTTTAATGTGTATTATGCCATGTGTTAAATCTGGGGTGAACATAAGTATTTGAACACATACCTGCCCAACTTACAGTATTCTTCCGTAAAATGTGGTTAATTTTACCAGGTTAAACAGTTAAAAATTGATCGTTTCAAGGGGCTTCCCAGTTGCAAGCAACTCCACTCCCTGTATATGAGTATTTGTGTAGCACATCTTAAAGGAGTCGTGTAAAAAAGAGTATAAAAAAGGCAAACATGCACTGTAAAATGAAAGAGAAGCTGAGAATTTCACCGTCAACTTCAACAGCCAATCTGAAATTAGTAAGCTAGCCATTCAAGGTCAGGTTGCGTTAAGCAGCCAATCAAATTTAACTTGCGATTTAAGAGTCGAATGGGTAGAAACAAAGTAGTAGGCTGAATCGGAATGTATTAAAACAGAATAATTTCGTAGAAAAATAAGTGAATAGATGATGAGAAAGTATGTTTTACTGTTTCTAAAGGAGAATCGTTCGCTATAAAGGTAAAGTGAAGCAGGAGGAGCGTAAATCTACCCCATTTTAAAAGAAAAGGGCAGTTTTCATTGCCATACATTGAAATACAGGTAAATAAAGGAAATACATATTATTAGTATTATTATTTATTAGTATTATTTATTAAATATGAAAGACTAAAAACAAAAATAAGTTAATAAGTTTTAAAAATATGAAATTAAATAAATAAAGATATAGCAAATAAATTTTATGTTCGAAACGTGTTTAATTTGGGTCAAATTAAAGCACATTTTACGGAAGAATAGTTGGAGGTTGGCAAATATGTGAATGTATTATTTTTTCTTTACGTAAATATTATAAGAGTATCCTAAGCATGACATCCTTCAATATAGGAATGCGTACTTTAAAATAATCTATAAATAAATATAAATATTATTGAGTATTGTTTTGTTTTATATACTATTAATTTGAAGATAAATTGTTTAAAAAATGTGCATGTGGAATTGGATTTTTTTTTTCTCTGATCAGTTTGAAGAATAAAAAATGCTAATTTGAAACTTAATGAACAATATGATATAACGTATGAATCGAAACTGTGTTGAAAATAGATGTCTATAACGGATAAATCGAAACTGTGTTGAATATGGGTGTCTATAATGAATGTATGGAAACTGTTGAAAGTTTGTCATTTCTATTCCTGGTAATCATTTTAATTATTATGGATCCATTCCTAAAAGTGAAGTTATAAAAAATAAAAATATGTACTAAAAAAATGAGCACGTATTTTTTTCTTCAAAATTGTGACTGTCATAAACGGAGCAGATACAAGATATGACAATATAGTTTGGTGAATTTATTCATAAACAAAAGATTTTTTTATTAAATCAGGAAAATGTTTTATATTACTTTGAAGTAATTTCTGTCGTTTGTTATGTACTAATGACAACAACTGTCGTTTGTTATGTATCCATGACTATAAAGTTCTCGAAAACTTCAAACTAAGTCGTTTTTATCAAATTTACAAATCTTGAAACAATGTTTTAAATTAGTTCGTTGCTCCATTTTACAACTTCTGTTACAGATTTGTACGCTAGAATAATAAAAAGCAACGAAAAAACAGGAATCTGTAAGAATTATTCCTACAGCATGGTTAGGCGTGGGCAATCCTGTTAAGAATCTTTTACGCGTTTCATTCATTGGCCATGACATCGCATTTACACCTTATGATGTCATTCACTGAATTTTATTGTTATGCGTTGTTAGTGTACAAATTACTTTGGAATGAATATATTTTGTTTATTTTTAAGTACCCATGTTTAAACCTTAACTGTTCTGACAGGAACTGTCGCATAACTACTCTCAGCAGTCTCAGAGACTGCTCATAGTAAATTTATTTTTAAATTGCGTCATTTTATCATTGCGCGCGTTCATAGACTGAAACACAGGTTACTTGTATTATTGGTGAATGATGCATGTGAGCTTCTCAGGGTAAAAATGACTGAAACGGCTGTGAACGGTTTTGGGTAAAGTTGTGGGCATGTTTACAAACAAACACTTCCGTCAACTAATTTATAACTGCAATTTTATCATAGCGATAATTGCGGGAATCGCCCTGGCGATGTTGGCCAATTATATCATAGACCTGTTAAATGTAGACCAATCAGATGATCAGAACTCAAGTGTACGGATTTATAAAGAACGACAGTTAACAGTTGCAGTTAGTTATAAAGCGAACAAACAAACCAGGTTTCCGAACCACGAGATCACTAAAGTGATGTCTGCGATCACTAAAGTGATGTCCAACAAAATTCTGTAGGTAATGTGGGTTACCAGAAGTCTGGGTAATTACCATCTCTGAACGCTACCAGTAATCCGCAAAGAGTCACGTGATATCGGTTTCTGAACGCTTCGAATTACCCATGTGTTATCCTACGTAACTGGGGTTACAGTCTGTGAACGTGTCCAACGAGTAGCTGGTTTTCAATTGAATCCTTATCTGCTATGACAAAAATTCGCAGATACTGCGACTAATCTCTGGGACAGCTTTATCGAAAGATGAATAAAAGGCTTGAAACTGCTTCTGTACTAAACTTTATATACAGTACTTTTACAATTAAAATATACCCATTCAGAGACATCTAGCAATAATATTAGAGTTCCAAACAAGACAAGCTTTCTTTAATATCTATAGTTAAACTGAAAATTACAACTAAATTAGTGAAAATTGAAAAAAAAGTGGAGGTCTGTGAGACCGATAATAGCAGTTAAGGATTAACAATATGTACATTATGTTAACGAGCTTACAAAACTTTACAGAGCTTACAGTATTTATTTTACTTTCTGAATGACACGTAATCCATTTTATGTCATTCCTTACAAGAGTAATCTTATAGATGTTTCATGAATTTTAATGCCCCTTTTATTATCTTCTGCAATGTTTTAATTCTTGCAGCACTAAATCTAATGCGATCTGAAAGAAATTCTTGTCTTCAACTAACGACGGTAGCACTAAGAATAGAGAATGAAGATACAGTAAAATCCCTCGAGTTTCGAAGTTAAATCTCTCTTATAACAGCAAACATCTTAATTTTACCTATCAGGCTCAAGAATGGGGGAATAGACTTATACTATAACAATTATTTAATTACATTTTTATAGAATGTGATAAAATATTTTAATGAAAGTATTGCTTGAGTGTTGCAATGTGTAATTCAGAGCAGTTATTAAATTGCTCTACATTATTTCATTTACAATTAAAAAAGTTTCGTTAAAGTGAGAAGTTTGAAACATATATTATTCAACCCAATAAAGATTTCAGCACACTTTTATAGAACTTTTGTTTTTTTATAATAAGCAGTACTTAATTACACTTATACAGAATGTGGTAAAATATTTTAATGGAAGAATTGCGTGAATTTCAGGGCAGTTATTAAATTGCTCTACATTATTTCTTTTACAATTTAAAAAGTTTCATTAAGATGAAAAGTTTTAAAAATATATTATTCAACCCAATAAAGATTTCAGCACATTTTTATAGAACTTTTGCTTTTTTATAATAAGCTGTATTTAATTATACTTTTATCGAAAATAGTAAAATATTTTAATGGAAGACTTGCGTGAATATTATAATTGGTGATTCAGAGTGGTTATTAAATTGCTCTACATTATTTCATTTACAATTAAAAATGTTTGGCGAATTGAAAATTTGAAACATATATTATTCAACCCAATAAAGATCTCAGCACACTCTTTTAGAACTTTTGCTTTTTTATAATGAGCGGTATTTAATTACATTTTTACAGAATGTGGTAAAATATTTTAATGGAAGAATTGCGTGAATTTCCGGGCAGTTATTAAATTGCTCTACATTATTTCATTTACAATTAAAAAAAGTTTGGTGAATTGAAAAGTTTGAAACATATATTATTCAACCCAATAAAGATTTCAGCACACTCTTCTAGAACTTTTGCTTTTTTATAATAAGCGGTTATTAATTACACTTTTATAGAAAGTGGTAAAATACTTTATGGGAAGAATTGCGTAAATATTGCAATTTGTGAATCAGAACAATTATTCAATTGCTGTGCATTATTTCATTTACAATTTTAAAAAGTTTGGCGAATTGAAAAGTTTGAAACATATATTATTCAACACAATAAAGATTTTTGCACGCTCTTCTAGAACTTTTGCTTTTTTATAATAAGCGGTATTTAATTACACTTTTATAAAAAGTGGTAAAACACTTTAAGGGAAGAATTGCGTGAGTATTGCAATTTGTGATTAAGAACAATTATTAAATTGCTCTACATTATTTCATTTACAATTTTGAAAAGTTTGGTGAATTGAAAATATTGAAACATATATTTTTCAACCCAATAAAGATTTCAGCACACTTTTATCGAACTTTTTCTTTTTTATAATAAACGGTATTTAATTACACTTTTAAAGAAAGTGGTAAAATACTTTAAGGGAAGAATTGCGTGAATATTACATTTTGTGATTCAGAACAATTATTAAATTGCTGTATATTATTTCATTTACAATTTTAAAAAGTTTGATGAATTGAAAAGTTGGATACATATATTATTCAACACAATAAAGATTTCTGCACACTCTACTAGAACTTTTGCTTTTTTATAATAAGCGGTATTTAATTACACTTTTATAGAAAGTGGTAAAATATTTTAAGGGAAGAATTGCGTGAATATTACATTTTGTGACTCAGAGCAATTATTAAATTGCTGTATATTATTTCATTTACAATTTTAAAAAGTTTGGTGAATTGAAAAGTTGGATACATATATTATTCAACACAATAAACATTTCTGCACACTCTACTAGAACTTTTGCTTTTCTATAATAAGCAGTATTTAATTACACTTTTATAGAAAGTGGTAAAATATTTTAAGGGAAGAATTGCGTGAATATTACATTTTGTGACTCAGAGCAATTATTAAATTGCTGTATATTATTTAATTTACAATTTTAAAAAGTTTGGTGAATTGAAAAGTTTGAAATATATTATTCAACACAATAAAGATTTCTGTACACTCTACTAAACTTTTGCTTTTTTATAATAAGCGGTATTTAATTACACTTTTATAGAAAGTGGTAAAATACTTTAAGGGAAGAATTGCGTGAATATTGCAATTTGTGATTCAGAGAAGTTGTTAAATTATTTACATTAAATAATTTAACACAAATAATTTGTCTACATTATTTCATTTAGAAATTAAAAAGTTTTGTTAATTCAAAAGTTTGAAACTTATATAATTCAACGCAATAAAGATTTCAGAACACTTTTAGAGAACTTTTGCTTCTTTATAATAAGCGGTATTTAATTGCACTTTTATAGAAAGTGGTAAAATATTTTAATTTAATATTTGAGTCAACATTGCAATTTGTAATTCAAAGCACTTATTAAATTGGAGTGCATTATATCATTCACAATTTAAAAAGTTTCGGTAAAGTGAAAAGTTTGAAACAGATATTTTCAACCCATTAAAGTTTGGAGCACACTTTTATAGAAATATTTCGGTTTTTTTTCTTTTATAATAAGCTGTAAAACGCAATGGGAAAATAATTATTGAAAATTGTAATTTGCAATTCAGTGCAGTTATTACATTAAAGCTACCTGATTATATTTAAAATTCGAAAGGATTCTACAAAGTAAAAAGCTTAAAACCGTATTTATCCATCCAATTAAGATATGTCAAGTTCAACGTTTATATTTGTGCCATTCCTTATGCGACTAATTTTATATAAGTGATAATGTACTTTTATGAATTTTAACGTTACTTTTATTATCTTTACTTTATTAGCAAAAACAATTTACATTAAAACGAATAGAAAGTTACATAAAATTAGTGCATGTACACATTTGCATACTCAGTCATACACAAATACTCATAAACATGCATTATATTGTACAATATACAAAGCAGAAATTTTTAAATTTGAACGGATTTTTCAAAGTAAAAAGCTTAAAACCATATTTATCAACCCATTTAAGATCCGCATAGTTCAACATTTATTTTTGTATAATTGTTTACGCTACTCATTTTACATGAATATTAATGGTACTTTTATGAATATTAATGTTATTTTTATTATCTTTAATTTATTAGTGAAATTAATTTACATGAAAACTAGCAGAAAGTTATTACATGTAGATATTTGCAAACGCATTCACATACAAATACTCATACATATGTATTATATTGCATATTACAAAACATATATCAGACGCTGATTTTGAACGTGGAGGAAGTTAATTTTTTGAAAACATTTTGTTAAAGCAAAATTAAATTAACGTAAAATTTATATTTTTAATCAATTCACAATAAATGTGTTTTAATATTAGCATAAATTTGTTACTAGTAAATTAATTCGGTCAACGATATTTCAAATGCATTGATTTTGAAATTGCGACAAGTCCCCTTTGAATAGAATATTTTTTTATGACACTTTAATATTAACAAGCACAGTCAGAATTTCTTCATGAATACTTTTAAAATCTTCATTATCTGAATTAAAAATTTAACTATATGTATTACTGAATATATAATTACCTTAATTTTACCACTTTTTTCTAGAAATTAAATATTTTTTTTTGTTTTATTGTAAGTTTTCTTAAGAAGAATGAAATATATATATATTGAAATAAAATAAATAAGTAAATAAAATGAAATATTCATTTTTTGTTATTATAGTTATATTTTATTCAAAGAAAATCAAAGTTTTCAACAAATCATTACTCTTGAAAACGAGGTAAGTCTACTGGCGCGTACTAAAACCGTGATTTTTGTTTCAGCTAACACAGATAACCATTGTTACATATTAAATTTATATACAGTAAGGCCACAAAACATATAAAATAAATCTATTACTGCTTACGAATATGTTTAAAACCATCCAAATGCAAGACCATTAAATGTCTAGCAATAACATAAAATCGACTTGTCCCAATTTAAAAATCAACGATTCATCGAATTACTGTCCACTGCATAGCTTGTAATAAACTTTTATTTTTGTGTAATTCCTTTGAAGACTAATCTAACAGTATTTCTTAACGGGACACTTGAATGAAACTCCCCGATCGCAAAATCCCATGATAATCAATGAGAAAATTTAAATTCAGGATTACTTATTCAGTCATTTACGATATCTGCTGAAATTCTGGACGAATTGTCCGTGAACTGTAAGAATGTAAAGAGCATGTTTGTCTCCATATTTTTTAGTGAAGATTTACTTGTGAGAATAATGAAAGTGGTAATAATGAATTTAATAATAAAATAATATTTACGATCACCCGAGTGATATAAAATGCTCAAACTGGTTGCTCACAGTAGCAAATGACTATGTGGGTCCTGTTCAACGTTTGTGTGCACTTGTGTAAGCATGGAATGCATATTCGTGAAGATGTTAACGTTTCTCTGAAAATTTTAAATGTGTTTTGTTTATTACAGAGTTTTCAACCAAATTTAACACCATTTTCTGAAAACTTGACAAAGAACAGTAGGAACAGTATACTAAAATTAAAAAATGAATTTATTGAATATTTGACGAGATCCGTTCATTGGGCATTTGTAAGAAACAATTTTTAACTGCGCGTGCGTGAAAGATATCAAAAGTTTTATTTCATAATTTGGTTCTCAGGTATTTAAGGCAACTTATATAAAAAATCCAGTCAAATATCGTGAAAATTCAGAAAGATATCGGCGATACAGTGAACTGCTTGACAATTTGCGGAAAATCCCTTATTACTAGCAACTTTTAGAAAGAAACTCACTATATCGCCACTATCTTTCTGAATTTTCCCGATATTTGACTGGACTTTTTATATAAGTTGCCCTAAATAGTTGGGTATCAAATTCTGAAACAAATATTTTGGTATCTTTCATGCATGCGCAGTTCAAACTTATTTCATACAAAAGCTCTCATCTCATCAAATATTGAAGATATTCCTTTTTTAATTGTAGTATTCTCTTTCTACTCTTATATGTCAAGTTTTCGGAAAGTGGTGTTAAGTTTGGTTAAAAAACTCTGTATTCTATAGACAAAAGATTTTTCGCAGAAACGTTAACATTTTCACGAATATGCGTGCTATGCTTACACAAATGCACACAAACGTTGAACAGGACCCACATAGTCATTTGCTACAGCGACAAGCCAGTTTGAGCATTTTATGTCATTTGGGTGATCGTAAATATTATTTTATTATTAAATTTTTTATTAGCATTTTCATTATTCTTGCAACTAAATCTTCACTAAAAAATATGAAGTCGAACATGTTCTTTAAATCCCCAAAGTTCAAGGATCATTCGTCAAGAATTTCAGTAGACATTCAACAAACTATGTAAAATTGAAAGTATTCGGTTACTGCCCCTTAATTTTTGGACATCAGTATATATTAAACATAATTAAGGCTAATTAAGACCCGTGTAATCGTAATTTTGTTTTGTGTCATTCATTACAAAACTAATCTTACACGATGTTTCATGAATTTTAATACAACTTTTCTATCTTTTCCTCCAGTAGTGAATTCCTTTAATTCCTCAAGTAGTGAATCTTTCGCGAACTAAAATAAATTCTTTTCTTCAACTAATGACGGTAGCATTAACGAATAACGAATGAAGATACAGTAAAACCTCTAGAGTTTCGAAGTTAAATCTCTTTTATAACACAGAGTTTTACCTATCAGGCGCAACAATTAGGGTTGGGATTTATCACAGGGCATTCGTACAAACACACTTTTATAGAAAGTGATGAAGTATTTTATGAGAAACAGTATTTGAAATTGTACTTCGCGATTCAGTGTAGTTATAAAATTATCCTATTATGATTACACATTTACAAAGTTTCTTTTATTCTTCTTTTTTCTTTGTTTTCTTTTTTTCTTTTTACTTTTACAAAGTTCTATTTAAGAGAAAAGTTTTAAAGAGAGATATTTGAGTTCCATTAAGGCTGCACTGCACTTTTATAGAAAGAATACTACATTTTTTATGGAAAATAAACTTATTTAGAAAATGGTAAATTGCTTTAAGATCTGAATAGGTAAGGATTTATCACAGGACATTCATCAAAAAATACTTTTATTGAAAGTGATGAAATATTTTATGAGAAAAAGTATTTGAAATTGTACTTCGCGATTCAGTGCAGCTATAAAATTATCCTATTATGATTACACATTTATAAAGTTTCTTTTATTCTTCTTTTTTCTTTGTTTTCTTTTTACTTTTACAAAGTTCTATTTAAGAGAAAAGTTTTAAAGAGAGATATTTGAGTTCCATTAAGGCTACACTGCTTTTTTATAGAAAGAATGCTACATTTTTTATGGAAAATAAACTTATTTAGAAAATGGTAAATTGCTTTAAGATCTGAATAGGTAAGGATTTATCACAGGACATTCGTCGAAAAATACTTTTATTGAAAGTGATGAAATATTTTATGAGAAAAAGTATTTGAAATTGTACTTCGCGATTCAGTGCAGTTATAAAATTATCCTATTATGATTACACATTTACAAAGTTTCTTTTATTCTTCTTTTTTCTTTGTTTTCTTTTTTTTCTTTTTACTTTTACAAAGTTCTATTTAAGAGAAAAGTTTTAAAGAGAGATATTTGAGTTCCATTAAGGCTACACTGCACTTTTATAGAAAGAATACTACATTTTTTATGGAAAATAAACTTATTTAGAAAATGGTAAATTGCTTTAAGATCTGAATAGGTAAGGATTTATCACAGGACATTCGTCGAAAAATACTTTTATAGAAAGTGATGAAATATTTTATGAGAAAAAGTATTTGAAATTGTACTTTGCGATTCAGTGCAGTTATAAAATTATCCTATTATGATTACACATTTACAAAGTTTCTTTTTTTCTTTTCTTTTCTTTTTTTTGATTTTTTGATTTTTTAATTTTATAAAGTTCTGTTTAAGAGAAAAGTTTTAAAGAGAGATATTTGAGTTCCATTAAGGCTACACTGCACTTTTATAAAAAGAATACATTTTTTATGGAAAATAAACTTATTTAGAAAATTGTAAATTGTTTTAAGATCTGAATAGGTAAGGATTTATCACAGGACATTCATCGAAAAATACTTTTATAGAAAGTGATGAAATATTTTATGAGAAAAAGTATTTGAAATTGTACTTCGCGATTCAGTGCAGTTATAAAATTATCAGGGTTCGTACGGCTCCTGGAATTTTGCGACCAGGAAATTCTTTGGTACCAGTATTTTCTTACAGAAAATCTCTCCTTAAGGCGAAGTTTCGCGAGTTTAGCCTAGATTTCCTTTTCTATAAAGAAAATACTGGTGAAACTCCTGGAAAATTCCCCGATCCGTACGAACCCTGAATTATCCTATTATGATTACACATTTACAAAGTTTTTTTTTTTTTTTTTTACAAAGTTTTAAAGAGATATTTGAGTTCTACACTGCACTTTTATAGAAATAGTACTATATTTTTTATGGACACTAAACTTATATGGAAAATGGTAAATTGTTTTAAGAGCTGAATGATGAAAATTATACTTTGCGACTAAATGAAGTTGTTATATTTTCTTCACATTATTACACTTACAATATGGAGGCTTTTTCAAAGGGGAAATGTTGAAACAGACATTTCCAACAAAATTCATACTAAGAAGACTCATGTAATCTAACGTTCGTTTTCGTGTCATTTCTTACAATTTTACACATAGTTTCATTAAGCTTAGTGGCACATTTATTATTTTTTCTCCAACAGTAAATCCATTGAATTATTACATATTTACATATATACATGCACATATGATATACACACACAAATGCATGGCATGCATTACGTTTAATAGATTACAAAACGTATCTAATTACTTTCTGCATAGGGTATATTGTAAGGTATTTATGTCTGACTTCTTACATGAGTAATCTTACAGATGCTTTATGAATTTAAATGCCACAGTTTTTAACTTTTCGAATTTCTTGAATCCTTTCAGCACTGGATCTAATTCGAGCTGAAAGAAATTATTTTCCTCGACTAATGACGGTAGCATTAACGAATAACGAATGAAGATAAAATCTCTAGAGTTTCGAAGTTAAATCTCTTTTATATCAGAGAGTTTTACCTGTCAGGAGTAACAATTAAGGTAGGGATTTATCACAGGACATTTGTCGAAGTACACTTTTACAGAAAGTGATGCAGAGAGTGTTTTATGAGAAAAAGTATTTGAAACTGTACTTCGCGATTCTGTGCAGTTAAAACATTATCCTACATGATTACATTTACAAAGTTTCTTTTTAGCGAGAAGTTTGAAAGATATATAATTTTTTAACTCCATTGAAGCTACACCACATTTTTTATATAAAGAGAACTATATATTTTATAGAAACTACACGTATAGTAAGTGGTAAATTGTTTTAAGGAGGAATGCAAAAAATTATACTTTGCGATTAAGTAAAGTTATAAAATTAATTCTATATTATTACATTTACAAACAGGAGGTTTCTTCAAAGTGGAAATGTTGACACATTTATTTTCAACCAAATTAATATTAAAAAGACTCGTGTAGTTTAACTTTTAATTTTTGTGTCATTCCTTACAATTTTACACATAGTTTCATTAAATTTAGTGGGACATTTATTACCTTTTCTCAATTAGTAACTCCATTCAAGTAGTACATACATACATATTTACATATGTGCTTAGGATCTGATTATTGGCGGGACATACTTCGACCAGTAAAAACGGATAAAAAATTTTGACAGAAATTCTGCAAGAATAAGTCGTTTAAATAAGCCAAGCTTTTCTATTTAAGTTTACTGGTGGAAGTATGCCTCGCCAGTAATCAGGACATGTATGTGCATGCGTATATTGTGCACACATACATACGCATGCATTTGATTACTTTCTGCATCGCGTGTAATGTAACTTCTATTTATGGTCTCATTCCTTACAAGATTAATGTTATAGGTGCTTCATGAATCTTAATGCTACTTTTATTATCTTTTCGAATGCCCTTAGTTTTTGCTGCACTAAAACTATCGCAAGTTGCAAGAAATTCTTTTGTTCGAGTAATGACGATAGCATTAAAAATAGCGAATGAAGATACAATAAATACCACGAGTTTTGAATCTAAATCTCTCTTATGACAGCAATCATTTTAAATTTACGTGTAAGTCGTAACAATTGAAGAAAGGCTTTATATTATAACTTTCATCGAACTACACTTTTATAAAAAGTGGTTAGGAGAAGAATTTCGCGAAATTGTACTTTGCGGTTTAGTGCAATTAATTATGCTACATGATTGTATTTATAATTTGAAAGGTTCTTTTAGTAGAAAGTTTAAAACAGATATTTTTAGAACCGATTAAGATAGCCAATGGATGCATATACAGGGTAATTTTGAAATACATATCGAAAATCATAGGGCAAATCCTGCGTACAGAAACAAACAATAATCACATAGAAAGGTAAGTTCGTAAGTCACTCATTTAGTCAAAAATGTAGAGCGTCTCACTCCAGAACATCACATTACACAAAAAGCAAACAAAATTTGTTGTAACTAGTGCTACAATATATTTATTATCGTTTAAGTATTGAACGGAAATACAGAGGTAGCTTTAAATGAGATTGTGTGTGTTTACTTTTATTAAAAAAATTGTACATTGCGAGCCTTCATTCACACGTGACTTCTGTTTGTTTTCTTACTGCAGTTTTGCCCTATCATTTTTGCCGGATGTTTTATAATCATCCTTTATATTTCCACACACGTGTAAACGCCCGTGCACACACTCTATTGGCACCCTGACCCAAAATCGACCGCAATGTTAAAGCACCGTAACCGAAATGCGACACTTATTTCTACTTTGCAGTCACGTGGTGTGTGAAATGAGTCACTGTTAAGTCGATATGACTCATTTGCTAACAAAGTGCAAGGGATTCAGAAATGTGTAATCCTGAGTTCAAAGAGGAGTCACTGAATGACTTTCTACTGAGAGTTATGATGTAAGGATATAGAGATATCACGCTTTGGTCACCTTTGTGACTGCGATACTGAAACAATGTGTGACATAACAGTCATGTCACGTTGACTGGCTATTCTATTACACATACTCCATATGCACACAGATACATATATATATATATACGAAGCATGTGTGCATTGTGCTTCATAACTTTCAGAGCATACTATTTACTTTATACGCAGAGTGTAATGCAACTTTTATCTTTTTAAGTCTTTGTTTAAAAGGCTATTCATACACTCTAAAAAATCCCTGAATTTAACGAATATTTTCGTTGACTATATTTCGTTAAAAATGCAAATGCCCGTTTTCATATGCCCATTTCCCGAAAAAAATGCAAATGCCCGTTTTCATATGCCCATTTCCCGAAAATAAAGAAAACACACCTATCTAAAGTAAAAATTACCTGAAATCCTCAAACCAAAAGCTCCATTTTCGTCGAATCACACGTATGTTCCGGAAACTGTACTGCTTAGTACTTTTTCGTATTCGAAACGGAATTTTTACGTATGACTTTTCCCCGAAACCACGAAAAATTCGCGAATCACAGCTCAACATTTCGTTGAATTCATCAAGTAATTCCTTCAAATAGCTGAAAAATATCTTCCAATAACAAGAGTGGCGGTACTTTTTACGTTTATCTACGAATTGTTTTTTGAGGGTGTACATGTGTTCTATGAATATCAATGTAATTTTTATTTCCACCTCCAATGCTTTTAATTCTTGCAGCAGTGATTCAAATGAATGCTGAAAGAAATTATTTTGTTCCTATAATGACGATACCATTAAGAATAACGAATGACGTTAAAGTATAATCCCCAAGTGTTTTGAAGTTAAATCTCTCTCATTACTGAGCATTTAAATTTTATCTGTCAGATGTAACAATTTCAGAGGACATTTATCTTATAGCATTTATCACAGTGCACTTCTATAGAAGTTGCTAAAATATTTTCGGCGTAGAATTGCTTGAAATTGAATTTTTCGATAAAGTAAATTTATTAAATTAACTACACATAGTTACATTTGCAATTTAAAGAGTATTTTTAAAGTGAACAATTTGATACATGTATTTTTCCACCTAATTACTTTTTTAAAAACAAGAAAGAAAAATCATGCATCAAACATAAATTATGAAAAACTTTCCAACATATTCAGACATGATTACATTTATAAATGTATACCACAACGGAAAAGGTTTTTCCAGCAATTATCGCTCATACACAGTGCTGAATTAGCCGAAATTATTTTGTGTGTACCTGTGCTATGCGCACCCTATTCTACAGTGAGCATTTTGTAGTGCGCCTCAGTGCTGTATATAATTTTCAATATGTTCCAAATAGCGCAACATCTTAAAAATACATTGCAATTGTTTTCCCCATAGGCCATAATGTAACTGAATTTTTTTGAGTTTCCCTGTAAACAAACACTAAATGAGAAGTCTTTTATTTTCAAGTGCCGCAGGGAGATAAACCGGCTGGCGCGATATAAGTCCGTCAGGACTTGGGTTCGGTGGTCGTCTGACTCGCAGGGCGCTCCTTCAGGGCGCCTGTGGCGCAGCTTACTTTTATACCGAACATACCATAATAAATGCTAATAAAATATATATTACTTGGATTCAAACACATTAATAACAACATATTTACCTCACCTACAGCACTCGGATTTCTATATCAATTGCATGAAAATTTGAGTATATTTACGCTAGTTAGAGCACGGACGGACAAACAGATGATTATTTAAACTGAAGTAATAAACACTTTTCAACTATGGTGAAAACTGTTATAAAGGGATAATCTGAACCTACTTGATTTTTTATATACATTTCTATCTTAAACGAAGGTATGATATCTTCAAATTTAAGTAATGATACGTATTTAAAAAAAAAAAAAAAAAAACCTTATCGATATATCTAAATTCCTATTGCTGTATTTTTACAATATCACAGATTTGTAGAGAAATTGTTTAGAAAATGTGCTAAAGAATTATGAGATATTTTTATCCAATAATTTGAACAATAAAAGATGTGCAGCTCTGTGTGATGTTTATTTCCTATCTTTTTATTTCCAATTCGAAAAAAAAATTAGTCTGTATGTTTGTTTTTAAATTGACACGTAAATACTTGAAATTATTATACTCACTCCCCAGAAGTTTGTACATGTCGCTTATCTACCCTGTCTTATCAGTTTAAATATAAGCGAAAAGATGTGGGTTTTTAACTTGGTGTCATTTTAGTTTTACTTGCGAGCATAAAAAAGAGATTTATCCTATAACAATCATCACATTACTAGATGGAACCCGTCAAAATTTGACGGCAAAAAACTTGATAGTACCATAAAAATAAAATTCATAGCTGCTTTAAAATGTTTGAAACTTTTGCAGAATAATTCAAATAAATAAAAAACCCACTTTGAATTAAAGCTAGGTTGAAGAACAGCAATTGGCTAAGTTTCACTGGCACATGTACTCTCGGAATTTCTTTCATCTGACACATTTAGCGCTGTTGTGCAAGTAAATGGTAAGTGCCCCCTTGGGGAGGGGGAAATGGCGGGATGGACCAAGGAGATGCATAACATGAATAAGCAGTCAAAGACCTTTCAAATGATATGTAACATGAGGGGTGTGTGCAAAATTTTAAAAAGTACCCCCTTGGGGGGGGGTAAAGTAGGGGATGGACACGGAACATGCATAATATGATTAAGTGGTCACAGACCTTTCCAACGATATATAACATGAGGGTTGTGTGCAAAATTTAGAAAAGTACCTCTTTGGGGGGGGGGCAAAGCGGGGAGATGGACATCAGAGATATGCATATGATTAAGCAGTCACAGACCTTTCCAACGATATATGACATGAGGGTTGTCTGCAAAATTTAGAAAAGTACCCCCTTGGGGGAGGGGGGGGGGCAAAGTGGGGAAATGGACATTGGAGATATGCATATGATTAAGCAGTCACAGACCTTTCCAACGATATATGACATGAGGGTTGTCTGCAAAATTTAGAAAAGTACCCCCTTGGGGGAGGGGGGGCAAAGTGGGGAGATGGACATTGGAGATGCATAATATCATTAAGCAGTCACAGACCTTTCCAACAATATATGACATGAGGGGTGTCAACAAAATTTAGAAAATTGCCCCCCTTAAGGGGGGGGGGAAGTGGCGGGATGGACCCCGGAGATGCATAACATGAATAAGCAGTCAAAGACCTTTCCAACAATACGTAACATGAAGGGATTGTGCAAAATTTACAAAAGTACCCCCTTGGGGGGGGGGCAAATTGGGGGGATGGACACCGGAGATGCATAATATGATTAAGCGATCACAGACCTTTTTAACGATATATAACATGAGTGGTATGTGCAAAATTTAGAAAAGTGCCCCAATTGGCAGGGGGGGGGGATGGACCACACAGATGCATAACATGAAAAGGCAGTCACAGGCCTTTCGAACGATATATCATATGAGTGGTGTCAACAAAGAAAAGTCTCCGCCCCATGTAGGCAAAACATACTCCCCCCCCCCGCCGCCATAATTATTGATGCGGACTCATTTTTTAAATTCGTTCGCACCCCTCTTCTCCCGCAAAATGTTGTGAATTTTAAAAACTCCACTTACGAATTTTTTTATACCAAAAGCACTTATGTCCGTCGTCTGCATGCAGAGTTTTGTGCTGACAGACGCCAGACACAACAACACACACACAGACAGACGTTTACCGACATTAATAGTATAGATGATACTCAGTGCCTACACATTTCACCCTTTATAATTCAGCCAATGAGTTGACGGTTGTTCATTTCCAGAAACGAAACAATAATTCTTTAGGATGAATTTTGTTTGTTTGATACACCGTGGAGAATGCGTGCAATGCAGCGACAGGCGTCACAAACTTTTTAGGGCACCTGCAGACTAAAACAGGGTTAACAGCATCATGGAAAGTCAGGGAAAATCTGGAAAGTCATGGAATTTCAAAGTAGTCAGGGAAAATTTAAAATATATAGAAAAAGTCAGGGAAATTACAAATATTTTCTAAAAAGTCATGGAAAAGTTTTGGAGAAAAAATGAAAAATGATGCAAAATTCATCATATAGTCTCGGGGAAAAAATAGAGAATTTTGAAGAGTGAAAAAAAAATCGCTAGAAAAAAAATCGCTAATTTTTGACAATGGATTGCAAAAATAAGTAACAAGTTTCGTTGTATGCCTGGCTGGTCAGAGAATGTTTTGAGATATGGTCAGGGAAAGTCAGGGAATTTTTTCAGATTTGGTCAGGGAAAGTCAGGGAATTTGCCAATCACGTTTTGCTGGGAACCCTGTAAAAACATATAATCAATCTTCGCGGGGAAAAAAATCCTAGATTTCGTCAAATGATCACGGGAAAAACACTAATTTCATCAAAGGATCATGTAAAACGTGAATTTTGTTAAAAGGCCACAGAAAAACGCGATTTACACAAAAGATGCGCAAATTTTGTCAAAGAATCGCAAAACAGGAAATTTCACCCAAAGATAGCGCTTTCTTGCCAAACTTCGTCTAAAAATTGCGGAATAAAATGTATTTTATCAAAAAATCGCTGGAAAACGTACATTTCGTTAAAGTATCGCGAGAAAAATGTGAATTTATTCAAAGATTGCTGAAAAAACGCGAATTTCATCGAAGGATTGCTGAAAATTCATGAATCTTATCAAAAGGCAGCAGAGAAAATGTGATTATTATCAAAGCATTGCGAAAAAAGAAAATTTCGTCTAAGGATCACAGAAAAACGCAAATTTCATAAAAGAATCGTGGAAAATAACGCAAATTTCGTGAAAAAAAAAAATCGCAGAAAAAACACAAATTTCGTCAAATTATCGCTGAAAAAAAAAAAAACACGAATTACGTCATAGGATAGCTGAAAAAATTATGAATCTCGACAAAAAAAAGATACAGAAAAAAATGCGAATTTCATTAAAGAATCGCGAAAAAAAATGCGAATTTTGTTAAAGCATTGCGCAAAGAATGTGAATTTTTTGAAAGGTTCGTGTGAAAAATGAAACTGTCTGTATTAAAAACAGCACACACACAAACATCTATACAAACCTCAATACACACAAACATATTATAGGCAGGGCTTGAAATTCAATTTTTCCAAAGACGGGAGTCTCCCTACCAACATTTTTAAATGGAGGGGAGTTGTAATGTTTGGGAGGGAGAAAAAAAATCTTTAAACCCCACTATTCTTTTACGTGCTATTTAAAGAATTACATTAATGCAGACATGACAAAATACCATTGAAAAAATTAAGTCAACTGAGAATGATTATGTAAAATGTTTATTTTTATTATAAAAAAGGGAAGAAAGTTAAGTTTTATACATGCAGTGTATTTTTCAAGTTCCATTAAATGTGTTAGGGACCCTTAACAATTAGGTTGTTAAATAAATTTCTGACTTTAGATTTTACTTGATTGAGATTCACCGATCGATCGTGGAAAAGACGCAAAGTTCATCAATCTGTCACGGAAAAAACGCTAAGTTCGTCGATCTGTCACCAAAAAACGCAAAGTTCGTTAATCAGTCGTCGGAAAAAAGCAAATTTCGTCGATCGATTGCAGAATAAACACAAAGTTCGTCGATCTGTCCCCAATAAACGCAAGGTTCGTCGATCAGTCGCTTAAAAAACGCAATGTTCGTCTATCTGTCGCAGAAAAAACGCAAAGTTCGTTGATCAGTCGCAGAAAAAAATGCAACGTTCGTTGATCTGTCGCGGAAAAAATGCAAAGTTCATCGATCAGTTGCGGAAAAAAGCAAATTTCGTCGATTGATTGCGGAATAAATGCAAAGTTCGTCGATCAGTCAGGGAAGAAAGAAAAATTTCGTCGATCGATTGCGGAATAAACGCAAAGTTCGTCGATATGTCCCCAAAAAACGCAAGGTTCGTCGATCAGTCGCTTAAAAAACGCAATGTTTGTCAATCTGTCGCAGAAAAAACTCAAAGTTCGTTGATCTGTCACGGAAAAAACCACAAAGTTCGTCGATCAGTCGCGGAAAAAACACACAGTCCGTCAATCAGTTGCGGGGGAAAAAAATCACGAAATTTATCGTTCAGTTGCAGGTAAATTAAATAATGCAAATTTCTCCAAAAATGCTGAAATTTTTTGGGCGGGAGGCTCCCGCTCATGATCTTTTTTGGGCGGGATTTCAAAATTTTCTGCGCGAATCCCGCCCTGAAATTCAAGCCCTGATAGGTATAGTTTTAATCTGAAATAATATACTGAACTTGAACTAACTTTTGAAAAATCGGGTTAACCCAAATCCAACTTGCAGAAATCTACACTCAGTCTGAAATCGACTCGAACCATAAAGACAGTTAACCCAACTTGCAACAAAAATAATTATTTTCTGTGAATTTTCTGATTTTTTCTTTTCTCAGAAATGCTGTAGTCATTTTGTCCCCCAATTTTGCCCTTTACAATTCAGCCAATGAGTGGAGGGGGCCAAAGGAGCGTTCCTCATCACAAACGAAAGATGAGATACGTTCGTTTGATGTCGTCGTTGAAAATTTATGGATTTCTATTATTAAAGTAATTTTTTCATTTTACCGTATTTATTTTCTTTTTGTGTTGTATGTATTTTGCTACTTTGAATTTTTTTAAACTAACCCTTTTTTTTTTTTTTTTTTTTTTTTTTTGGAGAGTGAGAGAGAGAGATTTAGTAATTTGGTGACACGAAGTTCAGCAAATTCTTAAAATCCACAAATCGTTTCCAATGTAAACAATGAAATTTACAATTAAGTTGCAAGTGCAAAATTTCAGTTTTTTAAAATTTTCATGTCATTCTGTACACATTTTAATATGTCATTCTGATCATTATACATATTTAGTTATGCATTATTAATTATTTACTTGACCTTTACTTTTAATATTTTAAATATTTCAAACTTACAGCTGAATGTAATTATTAAAACATTTGAAATACTGCATTCGAAAAATGAAATTTCAGCTTAGAAACTCGACAATTAAAAAATTTAAAGTAGAAAAGTACTTATGATATAAAAAGAAGAAAAAAAAATACACCAGAATTTATCTGTATTACGAAAGCGGGAGAAATGATTTTCTGTGCTATACGAAAAGATATCCAAATAACTCAATCATGAACATAGAAATAGGTATTGGTTTTTATGTTCAGGTGCACTCAATCCAAACTTGAAACTTTTAAAACAGTCATTGAATGAATGAAATTCATCTCCGCCTTTCACATCCAGAAAACTTGCTGTGTCGCCAATTATGTTTATATTTTATATATATATAAAAAAATAATAATTCAGGCACTTTTCCGTTATACAGACACCATTGTCGCCAAACATACATACATACATACATACATTTTGGCATAGTATCCGTATAACAGAAAAGTACTAAAGTTCATGGTTTAAAATCACAATAAAATATCATGAAATTTATTGATTAGTTGTGGGAAAATATCGGGGAAATAATGTGTTTTTCGTGAATTTTTTGTTTTGTTAACAATGTGGTTAGAGAGACAGGGAGAAATCCAGAAAACTTGCTGTGTCGCCAATTATGTTTATATTTTATATATATATATATAAATAATAATTCAGGCACTTTTCCGTTATACGTACACTATTGTCGCCAAACATACATACATACATTTACATACATACATACATTTTGGCATAGTGTCCGTATAACAGAAAAGTACTAAAGTTCATGGTTTAAAATCGCAATAAAATATCATGAAATTTATTGATTAGTTGTGGGAAAATATCGGGGAAATAATGTGTTTTTGTGAAATTTTTTGTTTTGTGTTGTTGTGTTTAATTGTAAGCATTCATTATAATTTTCAGTGCATTATTAAATTGAAATTTTTGTTTAAAATATGTAAACAAAACAGTGACCAGAAACCTGCACAATTTCTAATATAGATAGATAGATGCATGCATGTAGTACTTTTAATTATTTGGTAAAAATACTGTGATCGTCACTGAGAAAACCTGAATTTAACCTAAAAGTAATTGTCGAGTGTTTAAGCTGAAATTTCATTTTACGAATACAGTATTTCAAATGTTTTAATAGTTACATTCAACTGTAAGTTTGAAATATTAAAAGTAAAGGCCAAGTAAATAATTAATAATGCATAAGTAAAAGTAATTGTCGAGTGTATAAGCTGAAATTTCATTTTACGAATACAGTATTTCAAATGTTTTAATAGTTACATTCAACTGTAAGTTTGAAATATTAAAAGTAAAGGCCAAGTAAATAATTAATAATGCATAACTAAAAGTAATTGTTGAGTGTTTAAGCTGAAATTTCATTTTACGAATACAGTATTTCAAATGTTTTAATAGTTACATTCAGCTGTAAGTTTGAAATATTAAAAGTAAAGGCCAAGTAAATAATTAATAATGCATAACTAAAAGTAATTGTCGAGTGTTTAAACTAATTTCATTTTACGAATACAGTATTTCAAATGTTTTAATAGTTACATTCAGCTGTAAGTTTGAAATATTAAAAGTAAAGGCCAAGTAAATAATTAATAATGCAAAACTAAATATGTATAATGATGAGATTTTTTTTTTCTTGAATTATTCAGTGAAACTCGTCTTATAAATGTACGCAAATAATTCACATCAAAATCTTAAAATAACAAAGTTTTCTTTCGTGTTTAGCTATGCTTAATAACCAAAAAAGCTTGATTAATACAAAAATTATTTGGTAAAAATACTGTGATCGTCGCTGAGAAAACCTGAATTTAATCATATCACACAGAATTACATATTAAAAGTTTAAAATTAGTTTGTTTACATCGGAAACGATTCGCGGAATTTCGTGCCACGAAATCTCTCTCTCTCTCAAAAAAAGGGTTAGTTATAAAAAATTCAAAGTACTAAAATACATACGACTTAAAAAGAAAATAAATACGGTAAAATGAAAAAATACCTTAATAAAAGAAATCTATAAAGTTTCAACAACGGAACAACCAAATGGACCACATACGCTTCTAGAGAGAGGAAAAAGCCTTCACCTCATTGGCTGGAACATTGCGTCTGAAGATAGTAAAAGCCTCTAGCTGATTAGCTGAATGCTCGCGCATGCGTATAAATAGCATTTTTGCACGAAAAACTAAAAAGCAGGTTAGCTTTAAGTATATGGATGCTTTAAAAATTGTAAAAAGTTTAAAGTGAATAATTGCGTGAAATTTTACTTTGCGATTTGGTATAGTTATTAAATTAATCCCACATATTTACATTAAAGTGAATTATTTGAAACTCATATTTTTCAATCCAATTAAGATTCAGCCAAAAGTTTCAGTATCTATATTCCAAAGTTGTGACCAATGAGATAATGTGGGATATATTTATCTACGGCAGATACAGTAAAATATTTAAGCTGTAGTCACACGCATTATTCTAGGATAGAAAATATCAGATATTTCCTTTTTCATGATGAAAACGATGGAAAACGAAGTGATAATCTACCTCTCGTAACTTCGGCAGTGTCGAACGTATATCTATTTGTATAACCTACGATCTATACCATTTGTGGTTCCATCAAACAGAGTATTCTAGAAATAGTTTTTTTTTCAGTTCTTGGACTTGGCGTTGCTTTTAAAATCACTTAGCAGAGATTACCGTAATTTCCGGCGTATAATCCGCGGACCAAACAATCATGTTCTGACCCAGAATTTTTATTTAATAATTGAAGTCAAATATTTACAGCGATATAGTAAGTTATATTTTATATAATAAGATTTCTGGGTCGAAACATAATTGTTTGATCCGATTTACGCCGGAAATTACGGTAGTTGCTAAATTTCGAGGCTAACGAAAAAGACAGGCTACCGCGGTGCATTCCACTTATCTTTTTTTACAGACCGCTAGAAAGACGTGATGCTCTTTTCGTACACTTGCATTGGTGCATTCGAGCATCACGTGACTCCGGCGGTCTGTAAAAAAAGATACGCGTAAAGAACCGCGGTAGCCTTTCTTTTTCGTTAGCCTCGCTAAATTTTCTGATCTATTTCTTATATTTGCGGGTTCCGTTCAGCCTTGGAAACAACCCTACTTGTAGCGTAAAAGTGGTGCTCCAAGCAACCAAGTGGTAATAACATGTATTTCAGCTCTTAAGATAGTACGTGTGATCAAAACTTTAGAATTTCGAAATAAATTTTTTCTCATAACAGATAGTACCTGTCTTTTAGGCCAATCGTCAAGGGATTTATCTTACCCTACTCATCAAAAAAAAAAAAAAAAAAAAAAAAAAACATAGAAAAAGTAAGATTTTTAAGACTTGCGTGAACATGTATACTTTATGATTTCGGTGCAGTTATTAATTTACCTCCACGTGATTACATTTACTAGTAATTTGAATAATTTCAGGTGAAGTGTTTGAAACTCATATTTACAGTCTATTTAAGACTACAATTCAATTTCATTTTTTACCTTGTGCACTTTTGTGATGAGTGGTAAGATGTTTTGAGATGAATTCCGGCAATTTGTACTTCTCGATTCAGTGCTATTATTAAATTACTCCACATGGTTACATTAACAGTTTGAAAGATTTCTTTAAAGTGGAAAGTGTGGAAGTTATAACCCACTTAAAAGTACATTATATTTTAATTGAAAGAGTGCAAAACATTTTAGAAAATTGTAAAGTAATTAAGGTATAGAAGAAATTTTAAATTTCAGATTCAGCGCAGTTACTAAACTATTTTAAATGATTATATTCAAAATGGAAAATTTAAAACAACATTTATCATTAAAAATCATTAAAGCTTGTGGAATTCAACATTCATTATTGTGTCATTCCTTCCGCGTTTAATCTTATAGCTTTTTTTTTTTTTTTTTTTTTTTTTTAACCATTGGGAAAATGGTTATTGTTTTCGGTCGAGATCGAGATGTTTTCGGTCGAGACCTCTTGATACCTCTTTCATATATGATATTTATTTTTTTAACCGTTTTTAACGAAATTCTGTAACTTTAGAAGAATTTTTCAAGTATTTTTAACGAAATACTGTAACTTTAGAAGAATTTTTCTTTGAATAGGCAATAGAAATGCATAAAATCGTTGCAAAAATTTTAAAGTTACAAAAAGGATAGATGCAAACTATCAGATATGAAAAAAAAGCCGAATTCAAAAATTGACTTCGGATGAGAAACCGTCTTATAAAGCAAAAAACGTGGTATTCAACTTTAATTTCCTCTAAATACCTTTAGCTCAGACATCAATCTAAATAAGAGTTAAAGTTATTATAGGAAGGACCCGATAAAATATTTTTCTTTCTGTTTTCATTAATATATTGTAAAATTGGTACTTTCGTGTTATAGCGGCCCCCAAGGATGAATCGCCAAGCAACCAAGATTTATCGCCAAATTATAAAGCATGTATGACATTATAATAAAATATGATATATATATATATATAACATTTCATGACGTATGTGGCCAAGTTATAGTCATATATGATGCATATATGATGCATATATGATATTTGTATATTATGTATATACGGCATATGTATACATTTTCCCAATGTTTATTGTAATTTGTTAAATAATATATATATATATATATTGCATTCTAATTACTCTTTTATTTTCTTTTTTTCCATTGGCGAATGTAGTTTACATAAAATTATGATTAACATATCCAGTTATTGTATATAATATATTTGCTTACACGTACAGACTCTCACGCACATACGCATACATACATTATGTTGTATAAATTACAAAAGGTATCTATTTAATCTTCTACATATCGTATAATTCAATTTATATTTTCTGTTATTTCTAAGAAGATTAATCATAGAATTATTTCATGAATTTTAATGCAATTTTTACATTATTTCAATTAACTTACTTGGTGTTTAGGGTTTCGTACTCAAAAAGTAAAACCGAAACTAGGAATAAAATCACTCATGTCTGTCTGTCACAGCCGTTTTGCTCGAAAACTATGGAACGTGTAAAGTTCAAACTTGGTTGAATTATAAAGGCTATCCACACATTTATAACTTATTAGCCATTCACAAAATTTTTTATAAAAATGTTAAGGCGGAGGTGGGGGGGGGGTTAAATAACTAGTTTTTTTAATTTTAGGTATAATATTTGCAGCGATATCGTCGAAAATATACCGTTTAAAACATGTACCCTCCCCCCCTCATTTCGGAATCTACTGAAACTAAAATCATGAAAAATAGGGGTGGTAAGAGATTATTTAACCTTGCAGGAAAATTAGAACGAATATCCTAGGTCCAATAGTTTTTGAGAAAATCGCATTTTTCCGTTACACACAAACTTTACTTTGCGGACGCTTAGCAGAAGAATTAAGGGGCGCTTGAGGTATATATCAACGCGAGATCTACCAAGGATTGTTGATAAGGATTTTCAAAAAGAAACTGTCGATAATTAGCCAATATATTAATTAAAAGCCTACCTGGAAAAACACGTCATGCACCAAGTCGGCGTTGCAATTTTACGATCTCTTTTCGAAACGCGCTTGGCACAATGCCAATTTTAAACTTTGTATAAGGTCTTTTTTTTAGGTAAGGCGAATCATAGTGTTAAATAGTCAACGTTTTCTTGTGCAATTGAATTCAATTATTGAAACCAATTCATTCTCCACCCAATATTCTTTATGATTACAACTGTTTATGTATGTTACAAAAACAATAGAGTTAGTTAAGTACCAAACCACTCTCGTCGAAAATGTGCCAACTGGCTGTGAAGTATGCACTTTAGCTATGCGTAAGTCAAAGCGGTGATTTCCCAATAATCAGGGCTCACATCAAATTAACGTATTGTAATAGAATTTTTATGGAAACACATGATTTGCACGCATGAAATTAGTCGTTATTTTTAAGCTAAAAATTGAATGTTTCTAAAAAGACTGTTTCTTAAAGAACATTATTATTCTTATTATTATTATTACGTTTTTACGAATGTTTTTAATAATTGCAGCAATGAATCTAATGCGTGCAAAAATACATTCCTTTCTTTAACTAATGGAGTTGACATTTGGAATAACGAATGAAGAAATAAACTTAATAGTTTCGAAGTTAAATCTCTCTCGTAACAGACAGCATCTTAATTTTATCTGTCAGGCATAATAATCGCAGAAGGGATTTATGTTATATAAAAATTCATTAATAGTTTTGGGAGAATTATTGCGTGAAATTGAACTTTGCTATTCGGTGCAGTTATTAAATTACTTCACATGATGACACTCAAAATTTGAAAGATTTCTGTGAAGTGAAAAGTTTGAATCTTATAATTTTCAACCTATTAAAGACTTTGTTGACTTCCAATTTAATATGAAATCACTTTTTTATAATGCTTTTTGTTACCACTATATTTTATAAATATCCTTCGCCTTATTTAATAGCAGATTTCTGTCGTTATTTAAGGCGAAGATTATGGACTAATAAATTGGACTAATAAATTGGACTAATATGGACTAATTCCCAAAACAAGATAATTTCTGGTTATATTACTAGCTTTGGGAGAATAATTGCATGATATTGAACTTTGCTATTCGGTGCAGTTATTAAATTACTTCACATGATGACACTCACAAATTTAAATATTTCTGTAAAGTGAAAAGTTTGAAACTTATAATTTTCAACCTATTTAAGGCTTGGTTGACATTGACAATTTAATATGTAATCACTTTTTTATAATGCTTTTTGTTAACGCTATATTTTATAAATATCCTTCGTCTTATTTAATAGAAGATTTCTGTCGTTAAATAAGGCGAAGATAATTTATTTTAAATTTCTGATATATTAC
Organism: Maratus michaelseni; assembly: GCA_963931845.1. Classification (NCBI taxonomy): domain Eukaryota; kingdom Metazoa; phylum Arthropoda; class Arachnida; order Araneae; family Salticidae; genus Maratus; species Maratus michaelseni. Next base: position 71,960,504 of record OZ007600.1, read on the forward strand.
TAGTTTTGGGAGGATAATTGCATAATATTGAACTTTGCTATTCGGTGCAGTTATTAAATAACTCCACATGATGACACTCACAATTTTAAATATTTCTGTAAAGTGAAAAGTTTAAAACTTATAATTTTCAACCTATTAAAGGCTTGGTTGACAGACAATTTAATATGTAATCACTTTTTTATAATGTTTTTTGTTATCACTATGTTTTATAAATATCTTTCGCCTTATTTAATAGCAGATTTCTGTCGTTAAATAAGGTGAAGATTATTTTTTTTAATTTCTGCTTATATTACTAGTTTTGGAAGGATAATTGCATGATATTGAACTTTGCTATTCGGTGCAGTTATTAAATTACTCCACATGATGACACTCACAATTTAAAAAATTCTGTAACGTGAAAAGTTTGAAACTCAGAATTTTCAACCCATTTAAGGCTTTGTTGACTGACAATTTAATATGAAATCACTTTCTATAATACTTTTTTGTTACCACTATATTTGAAAAATAATCTTCACCTTACTTAACCGCAGACTTCTGTGATTAAATAAAGCGAAGATTATTTTTTCAGAATTTCTGGTAACAAAAATGCATAAAAGTTGGCAGCAATGAAAAGACGAATATATTCGTCACGGTACAGTAATTTGTTAAGACTAAGCCAAAATCTGAGCTTATGTTTTGGTACAATGGTGTAAGCATTGAATTAGTTATATTCTGGAGCACAAATCATTGACCAAGTTTTAAAAAAAATGAGGAAATATTAAATTAAATCTGACATAGGGGATGAAATAAAATCCATAGAGTTTCAAAATTAAATCTCTCTCGTAACACGGAGTGCTTTAATTTTACCCTTAATAAGACGTAAATATTATCGAAGGGAATTATCTTATAACAATCCTCAAAATAAACTTGTTCATATAAAAAAGTTAAAATATTTAAAGTGAATATTTGCGTGAAATTATTCTTAGCGATTCGGTACAGCTATTAAATTAACTCCAGTAGATAAATATAGTAGCACGTCTTATAGTATATATTGGTATATAAAATACAAATGGGAATTTGTTCCGGCCGCTTATAATTTGAGTTATGTTGAATAGATTTTGATAGGATTTGCACTGTTAGTTATAAAAAAAAAATCAGGTAAAGTTTTAGTATATAACCTATAGTTCTAAATTGTTTAGTTACAGAATTATACAGGAAGGGGACATTCTATAATCGGGTGAACCCAGTTATGAAAGATTAGCCTCTTTATAAAGTTCTACTACTGGATAAATTTTGATGAGACTTGCATTGTTAGATATTTTGTTCAGGGATGGTTTTAGTATATTACATATCTTACTATCTTTCTTTAATGAATCCTACTGCAAATGATCAACTAAAAAATTTGGTCCTTAACAGACCAAATTTTGTGTGACACATTAGAAAATTCAATAGTCCAATGGCGTTCTTTTCGTTTCTCAGCAATGCGGAAGGACATTCCAGATGAAAGACCATATTGCTTTAACCCTTTCAGAGGCAGTAATATGTTTATGAAACCACTTAATTTTAATTCCCAAACGCCACAATGGCACCAGAATTTTACTAAAATCTTTTCCATTGTGTATGTGAAATGTAGCCTTTTCCTTATTTCTAAATAAATTGTTTTGTAAATTCCAGTGCCAGTCATTTATTTCAACATTTTAGTACTTAAAGTACTTTGCCCCTGAAAAGGTTAAGGCGGTATTAAAAAAAAATATTTTTCCGCGTTCAACAATTCAAAATTTTCTGACACATTTTCAGACTCATTTTTTAAAAGTAAAAATATGAAACTTGGCAACGTGGTTTATGAAAAGATTTATAAGTGACCTGTGTTTTTTTTCGTTCAATTAATTAGAAATTGATTTACAAACAATTATTTTCACAGTACGATAATTTTCTTTTGTTTCCAGTACAATCGCTTTGGGAAATTCGGCTCAAAATGTCCAATTTGACAGCATTTCTTGAAATATATTCTGCCTTTATCAAAAAAAAAAAAAAAAAAGAAAGAAAGAAAAAAAATACGGACATTATAAAGTTCCTGAATAAGAGAGCTTGCCAATTAAATGCATTTCAGAACAAAAATGAATTTAAAAATAAGTCACAAAATAAGCAGTTTGGATTTAAGTACACCCTTAAAACACGATGTCAGATTCACAGCATCTTAAAAACCGATATTCAAGATTGAAAAAAAGTAATTAATACAACATAAAAACTACTCGAAAACGTTTCCAAAAATGTCTGGCATTAAAGGAAACTTGGGAGTAGGAATCATGGGTATCTTAGGAAATGTTATTGTATTTTTTCGTTCGTGGTTATTGTACATTTTCATATATTAACAAAAAATTATCTTTTCTCACAGTGTAGAAGAAAGCAAAAGCATAAAAGTATGTTACCTCCAGACAATTAAAAAATTTTTTGTCTACATGATTACAATTAAAAAGGCTGCAAATTTTGCTGCACGTAAATTTTGTGTGAGACATTTTTGGATATTGCCATCTTATTTACTGTATACAAGTGGAAGTCGTAAGATTGATTGATTTTCCCTTTACGTTTTTAGCGAATAAACCTATTATCATGTTACTCTTGAAGTACATATTTAGCCCTAGATAATTCAAAAGATGTTTTTCTTTGTTTTCGTCTGTCTGACTTATTTATAATTCGGCGAAATTAAAAAAACAGAAAATATGTGTCTTCGGATTTTTATAAATTTTCTAAACAGTGAGATGTCGTTCATAGATACATAATAGATATTTTATGAAATAAATAATACATATTTCATGAAATTTCCTAGAATCACGACATATTTTAGAAATATATAGATTATTTTTATAATAATATTTGTTTAGCTTTGTTCTATAATTTCAAAAATGCAATGCCTAATCATCTATTCATTCTAAACAGAAATGCATTATTTTATTTGCTTTCAGTTTCTTTTAAAATCTATTTAATATTCGTAGTCTCTTAAGGGATTTTTTTGTGATTTCTGTACGTTATATATTATGCATTCCAAATATGAATATTATATTTGAAAAACAAAGCTCTGGATTTCTTGTTAATTCAGTCAGAATACGTAGTTGTTTTTACATAACTATGCAAAAGCTAGATATACGCCTTAACTTGATGTAAGTATACGTCTAAACTAATTAAGTTTTAGAAGCCAACTACTTGAAACTTTATATTGAATCTGTATTGAACCTAGTATATTTAGAAGGTCCATGTGGCGATGTTTTTGGTTGGAGTGGAGTTTTCAGATCAGTAATTTGCAAGAAAGGTATTTGATAATATCCAAGAGAAGAGATTGCACCAAAAATGACCGGATGCTAAACGATGATTACTGGAGAAAAATCCTCTTTATTCGAAGAAGTTGATCAATGGGTTCGTCATCAGGTGACATAGAAATGTCGGGGTTGGAGGTGGCACAGAAAGTTACATATTTTCAATCAGGTACGAATCCGGGCAAAATGAATATATAAAAAAATACATTTTCTTCGGTGAATACAGAGCAGTGTTGGTTGAGTTTCCGAAAGTCAACAAGCCAAGTTAACGTACCTTTGGAGTAGGAAATGTGACAGAAGTGCACATGTTATTTCCCGTGTAATATTAAGTCAATGTGGGATTGATGACGGTCAAATAGGAATTTAAGTGCCCAGTGATTGGAATGAATATTGGTAACCATGCAAACCGCATGAAGGCTAGTTCGCGTAGGGTTGCGTTAAGTAGTGCTTTTAAAAAGGTAAAAATAGACATGTCCGTTACAATAATAATATAATTTAATACGATAGAAGAAGCGAAATGTAAAATAATAAAGTGGTAGTTGTAATTTTGAAAGACTGGTGGTAATTTTGTGGTAATTTTGAAATAATAGTGGTGGTAATTTTGAAAGACTGTCAGTCAGAGATATCGACTGTTGCTAGGCGAACAAAACAATATATTTTCTTTTTTATATATACGAGGAACGTATAAAGAAAGAAAAACAAATGAATTACAAAAAAAAAGAAAAAAAATACACCAACCTTGATGTATAGGAATTTCAAAATGCAGGAATTTCGTCAAAATTACTATCAATTTGGTAGCTTTTGCTACATATTTTGCATTTGATAGATTTTGAGACGACAGCTTCAATAGTCGAAAACCGAATTTCTGTTCGATGACGCAATTAAATTTCATTCGAATTTCTTGTTCGAGAATCGAATTTTTCCACAATTTGGGGCATTTGAAAACCGAGACAGTGTATCGAACCTATATGACTTTTTTGACGTAACCAAAAACGTCTGTGATCGTTGCGCCACGTCAAGCAATTTAGATTGGCTTTGACGGATGAGAGACATTAAAGAGGTTTATATGGAATCAAAAAATGTCCCGAAACGGACGATATATTAATGTTAATTTAAAAAAAGAATTAGGTTCCTTGGGTTTTTATATGGTTCTTTTCCTACATATTTATTGATATACCGGAAAGGCCTCCAAAAAAATGGGTAACTATGAGGTTACACTGAATTTTCATAAACGCTTCTGTTGTATGCGGAAACGTCTCAGCAATATTTTTCTGTACAGTAGAACAATATAATTATTAACGAGCAAATAAATGTATTTCGTACTGCAAACTCTCTGTGGAGTTATATTTTGGTCACACAAGTATTTTTATCACCTACTCCGGTCTCACCATTTCTTTAATAAATAAAAACGTTTTAAATCTATTAATTGCAGTTTTAATTTATACAAAGAATAGCCAGATCATCAATCTTTATTTTAACAGTGCAAAATATCGAATTAATTGCTAATTCTCTCATTGTTTATTCATGGCAACATACATGAAAAATTGTCACGCTATACCAATTAATGTAGCATAAGAGAAATATGTAAAACGAAAAATTGCTTAGAAAAAAAAAAAGTGCATTGCAGTTGAGTGTTTCTAAACTTCATTTATTAATCTAGTTAACATAACAATAAAATTTTGAATTAATTATTTATATATTTTAATGAAACATTTCCATAGCTTGTCTTTGGTGCAAATAATAGTTGGCTGACTTTCTCAAACAGAAAATTCCATGACCCAAAACTGTTTTGTTGGATCAATTATATTTTTGTTCGATCGCTGTAATCCAAGTGATGTATGAATGACCAAACAAACACTTCTGATTAAATATGTTCCAATAGTAATTTTGTTAGATAAATACTTTTTTATGCACTATTTAATTTTGATGCGTATTAATCTAGTTTACTTAATTTTCTTCTAAATTTTTTCATAGTTCCTTTTTTATGTTAACTTACATTCATCTTATTATTAAAGATAAAAATTAAAAGTTAGAAAACTGAAACATATTTTTATTATTATTTTGCTTGTAGTGCTACAAATATTACAGAAATCTCAACGAAACAGCTCTAGCTACAACAGAGTGTTACTAAATTAAATGAAAAATAAATTTTATGTAGAATATATATTTTGTTAGGCTTTTTCTTTTATACGTCTTTTCTAGTATCTAATTTCATATGTAAACTTTTATTATGTTACTTTTAAAATAAAAATTCAGTTCTAGAGATTTGAAAAGGTTTCTTTTTTACTTATGTCCGTATCATTTTACGTTTATGTTGCAAATTTTGAATTTATAAATCAAAAATATTATAAGAGATATGTTCGCAAACTTTAAAAAGATTTTTTCAGAATAAAAAAATGTTTTTTATCTGCTTAGTGATGCATATAATGTTGTATATTATAAAATTATATTAATGATTCTGACCAAAAATATTATTTTTTACAATGCAACACAACTCCAATTACTTTAATGAATTATTGGCACTATCAAAAAATGGTAGTGAAAAATCCAATTTGTTACGCTCGGAAAGAGATAAGATTTTATGAAGTAAGATAATTTCAGGATCTTTTAGAAATAATATCTTTCACATTTTGTATAGGAATTTTTTAATAAAATTCTATTCAAAAGTATGAAGTTTAGAAAATAAGAAAGATAATATAATTAAAATGTGAGCTAATAAACATTTTTATCTCATGATATAACAGTTTTTTAAAAAGAATGCTTCTTTATATGATGATCTGTAATTCCTAGTGCAACACACTGCGTGACTGATGCCTATTTTATTATGTTCTGCCATTATATATTCATAAGAAAATAATGTCGTCTTGTATGTGTTTTGATTCACAGGAAAATTGTTGTACATTTACCTGTTTTTAACAGTTTACAAAGGAATTTTTCAATAAAATTCTGTGCAAAAGTATAATGTTTAGAATATAAGAAAGATAATATACTTAAAATGTGAATTAGTAAACATTTTTATCTCATTATATAACAGTTTAAAAGAATGCTTCTTTATATGATGATCTATAATTCCTAGCACAACACACTGCGTGACTGATGGCTATTTTATTATGTTCTGCCATAATATATTCATAAGAAAATGATGTCGTCTGTATGTATGTTTTGATTCACAGGAAAAGTGTAGTACAGTTACATGTTTTTAACAGTTTACAAAGGAATTTTTCAATAAAATTCTGTGCAAAAGTATAATGTTTAGAATATAAGAAAGATAATATACTTAAAATGTGAATTAGTAAACATTTTTATCTCATTACTAGCAAAGCTACGCCCGCTACGCTGGTCAATTTCTCTTAACGAATTTTTAATCAAACAAAATATTGACATTTCATAGTTCACTTTTATATTTTAACAGAATAATAAGACTACTATAATTTGTGACTCGTGCTATAGCCCATATAAAGGTCAGGACACGTCGCCCTTATCATTATATTTTCGCTATGGTACTCCATTGTGAAATTTGGTAATTTTTGAAATTCAATATTTGAAAAATGGCATAATCATTAGATTTGAAATTTATATTAAGAAATATACATTTTTTTACTTTTCAAACGCAGTTTGTTTAACAATTTTCTGACAAATACTTTTCGAGCTATTATTTTTTTCAGTAACTTCAAATGTTTCATTTTCCGAGTTTAATCTGTGGCAAACATTACCGAAAAACCCAGTCGTCAGCAACGCACAGCTTTATATTAAAGAGGATGTTGGAGAAGGGATTGTCACCATCACTTTTGAAATCGGTTCTGTAGTTCCAGAGATTCCATAGAAATTGTAATTTAGAATGATTTTAGAACGCTTTTCGCTCATTTCACCCTTTTAAATTTCGATTGTTTTAAAATTTATTCTTAGAGAGTAACTACCATGCCAAATTTCAAGTTTCTAGCTCCTTCAATATAAAAAAAGTCACAATTTTCGAAAAATTTTCACTCCTGCACCCCCGTGGGATTAGTGGCACCGACATAAATTATAGCCTATGTTGGAGCAGGAAGTGTCACCATCAATTTGCCACCATCACTTTTGAAATCGGTTCTGTATTTCCAGAGATTCCATAGAAATTGTAATTTAGAATGTTTTTTGAACGCTTTTCGCTCATTTCACCCTTTTAAATTTCGATTTCTTTTATTTTGTTCTTAGAGAGCATTTACATCTTATAAGTAACTACAATGCCAAATTTCAAACTTCTAGCTCCTTTAGTATAAAAAAAATGCAATTTTAGAACGTTTTTCGCTCCTGCACTACCCTGGGATTAGTGGCACTGACGTAAAATATAGCCTATGTTGGAGCAGGGATTGCCATAAAAAATTTGCCACCATCACGTTTGAAAAGGGTTCGGTAGTTCCAGAGATCCCATAGAAATTGTAATTTAGAATGTTTTAAAAACGCTTTTCGCTCATCTCACAGTTTTAAATTTTGAATTTTTTTAGAATTTGTTCTTAGAGAGTATTTACATCTTATAAGTAACTACCATGCCAAATTTCATGTTTCTAACACCTTCAGTACAAAAAAATCGAAATTTTAGAACGTTTTTTGCTCATGCACTCCCCTGGGGGCAGTGGCACCGGCATGAAATATAGCCTATGTTACAGCAGGAACTGTGACCATCAATTTGCCACAATCACTTTTGAAAACAGTTCTGTAGTTCCAGATATTCCATTGAAATTGTAATTTAGAATGTTTTTAGAACGCTTTCCGCTTTATCTCACACCTTTTAAATTTTGAATTTTATTAGAATTTGTTCTTAGAGAGCATTTACATCTTATAAGTAACTACTATGCCAAATTTCATGTTTCTAGCTCCTTCAGTATAAAAAAAAATCGAAATTTTAGAACGTTTTTCGCTTCTGCACCCCCCTGGGGGTAGTAACACCGACATAAAATAAAGCGTATGTTGGAGCAGGGACTGTCACCATCAATGTGCCACAATCACTTTTGAAAACGGTTCTGTAGTTCCAGATATTCCATACAGAAATTGTAATTTAGAATATTTTTAGAACGCTTTTCGCTCATCTCACCCTTTTAAATTTCGAATTTTATTGGAATTTGTTCTTAGAGAGCATTTACATCTTATAAGTAACTACCATGCCAAATTTCATGTTCCTAGCTCCTCCAGTATAAAAAAAAAATCGAAATTTTAGAACGTTTTTCGCTTTTGCACCCCCTTGGGGGTAGTGGCACCGACATAAAATATAGCCTATGTTGGAGCAGGGATTGTCACCATCAATTTGCCACCATCACTTTTGAAATCTCTTCAGTAGTTACAGAGATTACACCCTACAAAAAAACAAACAAACAATCTTTACTACTTTATAATATTAGTATAGATATAACAGTTTAAAAGAATGTTTCCTTATATGATGATCTATAATTCCTAGCACAACACACTGCGTGACAGATGGCTATTTTATTATGTTCTGCCATAATATATTCATAAGAAAATGATGTCGTCTGTATGTTTTGACTCACAGGAAAAGTGTAGTACAGTTAAATGTTTTTAACAGTTTACAAAGGAATTTTTCATTAAAATTCTGTGCAAAAATATAATGTTTAGAATATAAGAAAGATAATATACATAAAATGTGAATTAGTAAACATTTTTATCTCATTATATAACAGTTTAAAATTATGCTTCTTTATATGATGATCTATAATTCCTAGCACAACACACTGCGTGACTGATGGCTATTTTATTATGTTCTGCCATAATATATTCATAAGAAAATGATGTCGTCTGTATGTTTTGACTCACAGGAAAAGTGTAGTACAGTTAAATGTTATTAACAGTTTACAAAGGAATTTTTCAAATAAATTCTGTGCAAAAGTATAATGTTTAGAATATAAGAAAGATAATATACTTAAAATGTGAATTAGTAAACATTTTTATCTCATGATATAACAGTTTAAAAGAATGCTTCTTTATATGATGATCTATAATTCCTAGCACAACACACTGCGTGACTGATGGCTATTTTATTATGTTCTGCCGTAATATATTCATAAGAAAATGATGTCGTCTGTATGTTTTGACTCACAGGAAAAGTGTAGTACAGTTAAATGTTATTAACAGTTTACAAAGGAATTTTTCAAATAAATTCTGTGCAAAAGTATAATGTTTAGAATATAAGAAAGATAATATACTTAAAATGTGAATTAGTAAACATTTTTATCTCATGATATAACAGTTTAAAAGAATGCTTCTTTATATGATGATCTATAATTCCTAGCACAACACACTGCGTGACTGATGGCTATTTTATTATGTTCTGCCGTAATATATTCATAAGAAAATGATGTCGTCTGTATGTTTTGACTCACAGGAAAAGTGTAGTACAGTTAAATGTTTTTAACAGTTTACAAAGGAATTTTTCAATAAAATTCTGTGCAAAACTATAATGTTTAGAATATAAGAAAGATAATATACTTAAAATGTGAATTAGTAAACATTTTTATCTCATGATATAACAGTTTAAAAGAATGCTTCTTTATATGATGATCTATAATTCCTAGCACAACACACTGCGTGACTGATGGCTATTTTATTATGTTCTGCCATAATATATTCATAAGAAAATGATGTCGTCTGTATGTATGTTTAGATTCACAGGAAAAGTGTAGTACAGTACCCTGTTTTTTAACAGTTTACAAAGCATTTTTTCAATAAAATTCTTTTCACAAGTATGAAGTTTAGAATATAAGAAAGATAATATAATTAAAAAGTGAATTAGTAAATATTTTTATCTCATGATATAACAGTTTTATAAAAAATGCTTCTTCATATGATGACCTATAATTCGTAGTGCAACACGCTGCGTGATTCATGGTTATTTTATTATGTTATGGAAATATATATTCATCAGAAAATAATGTCGTCTTGTTTGCGTGTTTTGATTCACAGGAAAATTTCAGTACATTTACCTGTTTTTAATAGTTTACAAAGGAATTTGTCAATAAAATTCTATTCAAAAGTATGAAGTTTAGAATTAAGAAAGATAACATAATTATAATCGGAGCTAATAAACATCTTTATCTCATGATAAAACAGTTTTTTTAATTAATGCCTCTATATATGATGATCTATAATTTCTACCACAACACCCTGCGTGATTGATAGCTATTTTATTATGGTCTGCCATTATTTATTCATAAGAGATTAATGCCGTCTTGTATGTGTGTTTTTACACACAGGAAAAGTGTAGTACAGTTTTTTCTTTTTAAAAATCATTTTCTTTACTTGAACAGAATTTTAGAGTAATCTATTTACTGCAAGTCTAAAATTGTTACCTGTAACATTTCTAAATTTTTAGTTTTATGTATGTATAAGCCATATGTACAATTAAAAAGCAATAATGAGACCCTTAAAATGTAAAGATAAATAAGAAAATCCTATAGTAGATTTTCGTGTGAAAAATGTATGTACATCTTACACGAAACTTATCTTAGAAATGCAGTATAATTGTCTGAAATAAAATGTCATATAAATAAATTCTATGCTTCAATGAGTTGTTTTAAATTATACACTGAGAACAATGACACTTTCAAATCTGAGTAAAACGATATTTTCATTTTATTATGAAACTTTTTGTTTCAAATATGATGATCCAATGCTTTCAACTCTGAAATACCAGAAATACTCAGAATATGAAACATGGACATACTCAAAAATAAGCCAATAGAGGTCAGTTCATACTCATTTTTGAAACATGGACATACTCAAATATGAGAACATGATGTTTTATTCTTGAGTCTGTGCATGTTTTGAGAAATGAGCATATACATGTTTCAAACTGGAGTAATTTTGATTCGGGTCATTTTAACTATGCGACATACTCAGATTTGAGTATGTTTTGCTCAGTTTTGAAAATGTCGTTTTAGAGTGTATCTTGTGAAACGAATTTGTGAACGAAACGTATATATGTATACGAAACGTATCTTGTGAAAAAATTGTGAAACGATTTATCAAAATGATGTTGGTATATTCTTAGGCAATATGAAATTGTCTATTACTAGGAAAAGCCATCTCAAATATTTTATATATTTTATTAGTTTTAAGTAAGATGTACAAAGAATACCATATACAATGGGGTTGCTCAACACCAACATATATATTAATTATTTCAAAGGATACCTATAGCATCATGCATATATCTATTGGAGCAATGCAGCAGCATATAAAATTTATTGTGTTTTCCTATTGCATGAAACTCATAGCAAATGGATCTTTCAGTATTAAAGAGAAAATAAATCTAAATTAACAAAAATACAATTCATCGTATTTAACACGAAAATAGAGCGTCTAACATGAAAGAAATTCGGCAAAGGCATTCCCAATTTTTGGCTTTATTTTACATACAGCTTTTGTTGACCTAAAGGCATCTATGAAAACACATTTGACAGCTTATGTCTCAACTTCGTTTATCTTGTAATATATTCTTCGTATTAATATGGATCATACATTTATAAATTTTTATTACTGTGATTTCGCTAACAATATGATTGAACAATATATATATATATATACAATATATATATATATATTTGGTCGAAAACCACTTTTTAAATGTAGTCAGATACCTTAATATAAATCTAAAACAAAAACGAATTTTTAATGTACTATATACACTGTAAAAAAATACAAATGCTTTTTAATCTAAGGAAATATAATATAACCACGACCTAAAATATACAATAACGACTTCTGAGAAATAAACGATTCCGAAAAGTTCCCTTTATGTTTAGAAACCTCAGAAACAATAAAACTTTTGAAACTTAAAGAACAATTTATAAAAACAAAGTTTCTTTTGCTGCCACCGATTTTCAGAAACATTTCCGAGAAATTTTTACAGTGTATTAATCAATTTCCTTAACCCGAAAGATATATTTTTCGGATACTATCAATTCTCAAGCAAACATTTTTATGTTCAACAAGCATGTTTTACTGATAATCTTGATAAATTAAAAACATTAACATTTACATAAAAATTAATATTATTTTGTAATTCTTGCATATATATATATTCAGTTACACAGCTGAAAATATTTTATTGGGAATTGATAGTGTTTTTAAAACTGGTATTTCTGTTGAGAAAACTCGCTAATACAAAAAAAAAATATTCGAAAACGTTTCCGAAAATCAGTGGCAGCTAAAGAAATTTTGTTTCTATAAATTAATCTCTAGATTTCGAAATATGTTGGTTTCTGTGATTCTCTAAAGATAAAGCACGCTTTTCGGAAGACATTTTTGTATATTTTCGTACTTACTTATATCATATTTTCGTAGATTTTTAGGTAGATTTCGTAAAAAATACTACATATTACATTCTCCCCTAAGATGGAATACCTGAAATTTTTTGCAGATCTACACCGATCATGACTCCTAGAACCCAAAACCCCCTCCAGTTCATGGGTTATCATGGTCATCCAGTTAATGGGCAAAATTGAACAAGGGAGGGGGGGGCAAATTGGGGGCTTTTTGTGAAAACAGAAAAACCCCATAACTTCTTAATGTTGATACTTATTGAATCCGTTTAAAGTTATTATTACTTTTAAGAAAAGGGCCAAAAATTTATGTATGACAGATTTTTGATTTCATTAAAAATGGGGGGGGGGTATAGGGGTTTCAGAAGAAATAAATTCATAACTTCGTCAATTCCCAAAATATCAAATCCGCTTAAATTTTTTATAAATCGTCTTAATATTGTCTACAACTTTTATACTGACAAGTTTTTTATAGGACCAGCTCTTACAGAAAAAAAAAAATAAAAACAAAAAAATCCCTGCTGGCTCTGCCTACAGGCTGAAGTATATTTCGAAGTGGGTGGTCCCAACTGCCTCATCATGGCAAATAGGTCTTTTTTCTGCGATTCCCAATAAACAGGCGTCCCACACTCTGCGTCTTTGAAATCTACCTGTGCCTGTAGGCCCAGCCGTCAGGGATTTTTTTAGAGTGAACACATAATCTAGATATTTCCGACAGTAGAGATGTATAAGAGATATTTATAATGTACAATATAGGCAATTAATTTTATCTATTTCCGATATTAAAGATACATAAAATGTAATTTTATTTCCCAGTTCATGATTTCAGTTGAACAGTTTCATTCGATGTTAGAGAATAATTAAAATTAAAAAAAAGTCTATTAACATTTAACAACTTTTTTTTCAGTAGTCGAAGCATAAACGTATTTTAACAAAATATTTTCCACCACAGCATTTTTATAATATGGAAAGTAAATGCTCTTTGGATCTAATTAACATAAAATCTAAAAAACAAACTTTTACATGAAAAAACCCTTTCTTCTACTGAATACATTGACACTAAAAATAAGCAATGAGGTCATTGATAACATCTTTTTGCTGCCCCAAGGGCAATCTTTTTTATCTTTAAAAAGAGATTATCATTAAATTCATTGTTGCTCTGCTCTTTAATGTCTCTTTAATTATTTGCTTCAACGATTAACGCCTTCCAAACTGAATGTAATTAATTAAGAGGTACGACGAAAAGAACCTATTTAAGAGGAAAACATTTCTTTTTATATCTTTTTTTGAGATTTTAAATAAAGATTTTTTCATCTGTGTAAAAAATATTTCTGATTTCATGCGTGACGATTTTGCAATTTCAGTAAGATTTTTTCAAAGGGCACTGCCTGAATTTTAAATATAAAAATGCTAAAAAATATGGTTCATAATACTTTTCCTAATTTAAAAATTCAATTATTCGCTAATTTAAATAAATATCATGAAATAAGAGACATTTTTTATCAGGTTGTTATAAATTTTGTGTCCCGTCTTTTTAAAAATGGATCAAATTTTCGTCAATAAGTCACACTTCACAATTTAAAACGACGAAAAGATGCAAAATTACTTTTAGCAGCTTCTCACCAGTAATCTGAAAATATAACAGAGTGGCCAAAGTTCAGGAAATTTTCAAGGGAGATACCAGTATTTTTTTATAGAAAAATTCACCTTATTTAATCGCACGAATAAACAAGGCGAATTTTTCATTAAGAATATATTGGTATTTCTGCTAAAATATCTCCTGAGTAGTTTCCACCATTATATAAAATACAAAGTAGTATTTTATCCACAACGTTTTATATAGTGTTGAAATTAAAAGTAGTTTGTGTTTAATAATTATTAGAGGTTGAGAAAGTTGTGACTATGTTGTTCTTTAAATTTAAGCTATAAAGAAATATTGAGATCATTAGTACTATAACTTTGTTAACTAAGATCTATCCAGCAATACAGTCTTTGTCTTCTTACTCATGGAATCGTTAATATAAGGCATTGTTATTGCATTTTAGAATACCTTGTTAATTACCTGCTCTAGTGATTAATGCCGTCTTAAAGGAATATCCTTAACAATTAAAGCAAATTTTAAAAATTTCGAAAATCCGGAACTTTTTTTTTCTTTTTGTCATAACTAGATATCATATAAAAATAATGAATGTTATGCATTATGAATCACTTATTTACTTACAATGTGAAACCCGAATTAAATAAAGTGATTTTGAATAATGAAGAATGACGCCGCATTTGCCAGATAAGTAATGAAAAATTTAAAAATTATTTTTTTTTATAAATGAATTTTTGGGTACTTATCCCAATGAATAAAGACTCAAAATTAAAGTTGTTTCTAGTTAGAATCTGTCAAAATTACACACACTATCATTGAATCATGATAGTGGATAGTTAATAGACACATCACAACATCTTATGAATGATTTACTGACTTTCAGAGTGAGGCCAGAATTAAATAAAGTGATTTCAAATAATCTCTTAAGGTTAATTATATTCAGACTCAAATAAGAATGAAGTCGCATTTGTTAAGTAAGTAATGCACAATTTTAGAATTAAAGTCTAAGAAATGGAATTTTGGTACTTATTCCAATAAATAATGACTAAAAATTAAAGTTTTGTTTCTAGTTCAAATGTGTCAAATTTACACAAGCTGTCATCGAATCATGACTTCCGATAGACGATTCACAACTCCTTATGAATGATTTATTTATCTTCCATTTGAGGTCAGAATTAAATAACATGATTTCGAATATCTCTTAAGATTAAATATATTATGGCTCAGATAAGAATTATGCCATATGTTCTAAATACGTTATGAACAATTTAAGAATTAAATAAAAAAATATTTTTTTGTTACTTATCCCAATTAATAATGACTTAAAATTAAAATTATCTATCTTGTTCGAATATGTCAAAATTACGCACACTATCGTCGAATCATGACTGTCGATAAACGAATCACAACGCCTTCTTAGTGATTTATTTACCTTAAAATTTCAGGCCAGAATTAAATAACATTATTTCGAATAACCTCTTTAGGTTAAATATAGTCTGACTCAGATAAGAATTATGCCATGTGTTCTAAATACGTTATGAACAACTTAAGAGTTAAATTAAAAAAATAATAACTTTTTTGTTTACTTATCACAATAAATAATGACATAACATTAAAGTTTGTTATATGTCAGAATTGCACAAACTATCATCGAATCATGATTGCCGATAGACGATTCACAATGCCTTATGAATCATTTATTTACTTTCAATTTGAGGCCAGAATTAAATAACATGATTTCAAATAATCTCTTAAAGTTAAATATATTTTGACTCAGATAAGAAATATGTCATATGTTCTAAATACGTTATGAACAATTTAAGAATTAGTTTAAAAAAAATAAATTTTTGGTTACTTATCCCAATTAATAATGTCTTAAAATTAAAGTTTGTTCCTAGTTCAAATATGTCAAAATTACACAAACTATCATCGAATCATGACTGCCGATATACGAACCACAACGTCTTATGAATCATTTATTTACTTTCAAGGTAAGGTCAGAATTAAATAACATGATTTCGAACAATCTCTTAAATATATTCTGATTCAGATAAGAACTATGCCATATGTTCTAAATACGTTATGAACAATTTAAGAATTAGATTAAAAAAATTATTTTTGGTTACTTATTCCAATTAATAATGACTTAAAGTTTGTTCCTAGTTCGAATGTGTCAAAATTACACAAACTATTATCGAATCATGACTGTCGATAACCGAATCACAACGTCGTATGAATGATTTATTTACTTTCAATGTGAGGCTAGAATTAAATAAAGTGATTTCGAATTAACTTTTAAGATTAAATATATTCTGTTACAAATAAGAATGACATCGCAATTGCTAAATTAGTAACGAACAATTTAAGAATCAAATTTTAAGAAATGCATTTTTGGATACTTATCCCATGAATAATGACTCAAAATTAAAATTATCTTTCTAGTTCGAATATGTCAAAATTACGCACACTATCATTGAATCATGACTGTCGATAGACGAATCACAACACCTAATATATGATTAATTTATTTTAAGGTGAGGCCAGAATTAAATGAAGTGATTTCGAATAATCTCTTAAGGTTAAATATATTCTAACTCAGATAAGAACTATGCTATATGTTCTATATACGTTATGAACAATTTAAAAATTAAATTAATAAAAAAGTTTTTGTTACTTATCCCAATGAATAATGACTCGAAATTAAAACTCTCTTTCTAGTTCGAATATGTCAAAATCACGCACACTATCATCGAGTCATGAGTGTTGATAGACGAATCACAACACCTAATATATGATTTATTTACTTTCAATGTGAAGCCAGAATTAAGTAAAGTGATTTCGAATAATCTTTTAAGATGAAATATATTCTAACTCAAATAAGAATGACGACGTATTTGCTAAATAAGTAATAAACAATTTAAGAATTAAAAGTTAAGCAATGCGTTTTTGGATACTTATCCCAATGAATAATGACTCAAAAAAAAAAAGTTTATAGGTCGAATATGTTAAGAATATACATACTACCATCGAATCACAACTGCCCGTAAACAAATTACAACATTATCTCGCTAGAATATAGAGTTAAAAACATTACATACAGGGGAAAATATGTAAGTGCATTATTCTTTTAAAGTTACTCTATACAGAAAAAAATAAGATTATTAGCAGTATAATTATGTTAACAAACACTATCCAGTTTTGCGATCGTTGTCCACTTACACAGAGATTACAGCTAAGTTTTGTTTTTCCATCCTCGTTAATTACATGCCTCAGTGATTAAAGTTATCTGAAATGAATATAATTAACAAGCAATGTTTGTTCTATTAATTAAAGTGACATTAAAAAGAAGAGGTTGCTGATAAGAGTTTTTTGATGCTTCGAATGCAATATTTTTATATTTACAAAAAAATATCATTAAATTCATTGCTGTCTTGTATTGCAGTGTCCCTTTAATTATTTGCTTTAACGATTGATGCTTTAGAGCATTTTTTAAAATATTAAAATCAAAGGTATTTTATGGTAATTTACAGCACGTCATCTTAAAAACCTTTGACTGCATTGTTCTTTTAAATTTACTTTATAAATAAACAACGAAATCATTGTTAGTATAATTTTGTTAAATAAAGGTTATCCAGTCGTGCAATCTTTGTCTCCATACGCTGAGGTTATCACTAAGATCATTGATTTTGCAACTTGAAATAAATACTTCGTTAATTACCTGCTTCAACGATTAACGCCATCTGAAATGTGTATCATTTGCAAGGGATTAGGTCTTTTTGAGATCTTACATAATATACTTTTATTCCATGTAAAAACAAAGTTCATTTTCTGCCTTAATGGACAAAAATGTCATTATAACCCAATAAAAATAATAAATACATATTCATTATTTAATTAACTGATTACTTTTACTTCAGTTTTTATAATATTAACATTTACTTGCAGAAATTTTAGAATTTTAATAGGATTTACTATAATTAATAAAAGATATATAATGCTGTGTGCAAAACACCAAATCATTAAACTATTCCTCAGATGTGACATCATACTATTAAATAAGCAACGCGTTTTAAAGGCATTAAGCAGCTAGATGATTTACATTTTATGTTTATATGCATAAATATAGAACTATGTGTGCAAATATACGTATATATTCACGTTAGATAGAGAGAAAGCATCTATATATTTAAAACGCTAAGCGATTTTTTTCGACAATCCGTTAGAACAAACTACTGCATCAAATTACACCATTCTTTTTTTAAATGAAAGATATTAGAACACAGATTTGTTATCGTGCATTCGTTTGTTCAAAAATTTAATTAATTAGCTGTAATTTTCAATTAAACATTTACTTCTGCTTATGACGTCATAAAGTTGACAACTCCCACTTTTGAGGTCATAGAGTTTTTTCCCTGAACCCTGTGGTTCGCCAATCTTTTGACATTAACTAATATCAACTAGGTAATATTTTAACATTGTAGTATAAAATCTTAAAAAAAAAAACTTAATTAGCTAGAATATAATCCTAATAAAATATCTAAACGTAAACATATCAAGATAAATAACAAATCTCACGTAAAATGTTGCAATTTAAATGATTCCAATTGAAACAAGATTTGGAGAGTTATCCTTGACGCCCAGCTAACATAAAAGTACCTATTTTATTTTATTTATTTACACACATATTCAAATTTACTAGGACTTCCCTCAAAGGGATTAGTCTGAGTGATATTGCTAAGAACATAAAGTTAACAATTACGATATAAAGAAGATATCAACAAGAATCTAAGTGAATATACAGCATATGATAGACAAGAGATAGATAAAGATACAACATATGAAAAATAGCAAATTAAATGATATAATTACAAAATATCATATATAAATTCATATACTGTTTTGTTTTCATATGCACTTTTTTATAACATTTGGCAAATAATCTCATTTTCTTAAGCGGGAATTGCCCAAAACTTAAAAAAAAAAAACGCCGGATCTTTTAAAACGATATTTTTAAAGTCACATAATCAGATTTGCAGCCAATAGCGTATTTTAGCAAGCGTAGTTTAACGCAAATTTAATTTAATTTTTGCAACATTTTCTTTATGACAAATATCTAAATAAAATATTAAATATTGAAATATTAAATCAAATATTTAATATTTGAATTAAAATTTTTTTATTTGTTTATTTGTATAACTATTTATAGAAACTCGTATACTTCAAACCACATTAATAACATGCTTTGCTACAAACGTGTCTCCCAGTCTAACTACTCGTATGCCTTAGTTGTGTCTCTCTCCGAACTCATCTGTCTACTGTCTCTCTACTCTTCTGTATACCCGTCTCAGTATCCGTCTGTCTTTCTACCTGACACTTTAATCGTGTCTCTACCTGTTTCGCTTCCCGTTACACTACCCGTCTATCAACACGTCTGTCTGTCTATATAACCCTCTCTCTACCCGTCTGTCAAGTCGTCTCTGTACTCGTCTTTCTATCCACCACGCTACCCGTCTCCCTACCCATCTCACTACCCCTCTGTCAACCTTTTTTTTCACCTGCCTCGCTATCCGTCTGTCTATTCGTTTCGCTACCCGTTAGCTTATCTCTGTCGCTATCCGTCTCTCTACCCGTCTGTCTACCCGTTTGCTTACACGTCTATCTATCTCTCGCCAACTCTTCCCAGTATTTAAACAATTTAGTAAACGGAAGCCGTTTATCTGTTATTAAATGCAAACAGGAGTAATTTATCTAAAGAGTGTAATCATATGCAATTTTTTTAAATACATACATAAACCAGCATAATAATTCACCAGTTTTATTTTCATAGTAGTTTATGTCATTTGACAGTAAATCTCAACTTCTTCAACCCGAACTGCGTCAAGCTTTTTAAAAAAGCCCCAAGGTCCGTATAACTGGGAAGGGGAATTGTCCTCAGGGCTATTAGATACATGTTATTAAGTTAAGTGAAAGTTTCGTAATCGGATTCGCAGCCAATTTCTTATGTCAGAAAGCGTGGCTTCACGCTATTTTAAATTCATTTCTGTAACTTTCTTTTTCTTTTTTTTGGTGGGTGTTTAGGGGGGGGGAGGTTTCCAAATATATACACTTAAATTCAAACTTTTGCCCCCATGTTAATATTAGTGTTGTTTGTATTATCAATTAATACTTTGTTGATCGAGCTTCATTCGAAACAAATGTAAAAGACTTCTACAGTTTTTATTTTCTAGGAGAAAGTTCCGTAATCGGGCCCTAAGCTAATCGGGGAATTTAATATCATTATTGTTTCTAACTCTTATAGAGTTAAAACAATATTGTTGCTAGCATTACTCTTGTTTGTGACCAACCTCTTCTGTATATCTGAATGGGGAAAAGTTCCGTATCATGTACTGGTTGGTGCCAAAGGCAGTTTTAGAATCTTACCAAATTTTTCTAGCGAGCGGAAAAACATGTTTTTTAAAATATTTACAAATATACGTTTATTAAACCATGTTTTTGAGCCATTTAAAGAAATTAAGTACGGTGCTAAAATAAAATTTTATTGCCATTTTCGATATTTTAATCAGAAATGAAAATACATAACAAACAAATTTAACAAAACTAAGCCATTTTTGGGTACTTCTCTATTATCCCGCCGACCGCTTTTCATAACAAAAAAACTATCGCCAAACTGTAAGATTAAACGCTAAAAATACAGTCCCATTTACTTGATGCCAGAAGCATTATACGTATTTGTTATTCCATCAAGTGGTTTTTAATTCGACATTTGCGTGTATTTTTCATTATGTTTTACTGATTTATTAGTTATTTCATTCATTAAAATAACAATTGTGTCCTTAAATTCTTATATTTTATTTATTTTGATATTTCAATGGCAACGTTCTCCCGTTTATTTAGCGTTACAGTTTGGCGATAGTTTTTTGTTATGAAAAGTGGTCGACGGGATAATAGAGAAGTACCCATTTTTGTGATAAATAATTGTTATTGCCAGGGGGGCAAATTGTAAACAATTAATAAGCGAACTAAACAATTTACCGGAAATAACTTGTGAGAATCTCAGGAAAGAAATATCTGATATAAATAGCATTTAAAATCTTAAAATGGAGAAGTGGTCCGTATAAAAATGCAAAACATTATACACCTGATATAAGAATTTTTAAATTTTTTTATATTTCCGAAAGCACAGATAAAAGGGTAAAAATCCCGGCACAGATGCCATATACTCACCACGTTGGCGCGATTTTTCCCCCGCCCCTTTGGCGAAAACTGTTTGTTGTGTTTGTTTACTTTTATTTTTTATTTTAATTCTATAGATTATTTTTATATGTATATCAATATTAATTTAGGCACAGATGTCATATACGCACCAGATTGGCGCGATTTTTCCCCCGCCAATTTGGCGAAAACTTTGTTTTTGAATATTAGTTACAAATACCATACAATAATAGCATGTAATTTTTTATTTCAATATAAAAATAAAATAACGTAATAAATGAAATAGCTCCTATTATTCAAAAATGGGAAATAAAAATAAATAAATGATAGTTTGATATAAATAAATATTGATATATATAATAAAAACAATTTATAGAATTAAAATAAAAATAAAAGTTAATAAACAACAATTGAAACAAAATAACCGGGTTACCATGTGAGGCATAAAATTGCCATTTTGTTGCAATCGCGCCAATGTGGTGCGTATATGACATCCGCGCCTTTATTTATATCAAACTATTATTTATTTATTTTTATTTCCTTTTTTAATATAATAGAAGCTGTTTCATTTATTACGTTATTTTATTTTTATATTGAAATAAAAAATCACGTGTACTATTTGTCACACTATTTGTAACTAATATTCAAAAACAAAGTTTTCCCCAAGCTGGTGGAGGGAAAAATCGCGCCAACGTGGTGCGTATATGACATCTGTGCCTTGTTTCATTTCACATAGAGGTACTGCTCTATTATCCCGTCGACCACTTTTCATAACAAAAAACTATCGCCAAACTGTTAGATTAAACACCAAAAATGCAGTCCCATTTACTTGATATCAGAAGCATTATACGTGTTTGTTACGTCATCAAGTGGTTTTTAACGCGACATTTGCGTGTATTTTTCATTATGTTTTACTGATTTATTAGTTATTTCATTCATTTAAATAACAATTGTGTCCTTAAATTCTTATATTTTATTTATTTTGATATTTCAATGGCAACGTTCTCCCGTTTATTTAGCGTTACAGTTTGGCGATAGTTTTGTGTTATGAAAAGTGGTCGACGGGATAATAGAGAAGTACCCATTTTTGTGATAAATAATTGTTATTGCCAGGGGGGCAAATTGTAAACAATTAATAAGCGAACTAAACAATTTACCGGAAATAACTTGTGGGAATCTCAGGAAAGAAATATCTGATATAAATAGCATTTAAAATCTTAAAATGGAGAAGTGGTCCGTATAAAAATGCAAAACATTATACACCTGATATAAGAATTTTTAAATTTTTTTATATTTCCGAAAGCACAGATAAAAGGGTAAGAATCCCGGCACAGATGCCATATACTCACCACGTTGGCGCGATTTTTCCCCCGCCCCTTTGGCGAAAACTGTTTGTTGTGTTTGTTTACTTTTATTTTTTATTTTAATTCTATAGATTATTTTTATATGTATATCAATATTAATTTAGGCACAGATGTCATATACGCACCAGATTGGCGCGATTTTTCCCCCGCCAATTTGGCGAAAACTTTGTTTTTGAATATTAGTTACAAATACCATACAATAATAGCATGTAATTTTTTATTTCAATATAAAAATAAAATAACGTAATAAATGAAATAGCTCCTATTATTCAAAAATGGGAAATAAAAATAAATAAATGATAGTTTGATATAAATAAATATTGATATATATAATAAAAACAATTTATAGAATTAAAATAAAAAATAAAAGTTAATAAACAACAATTGAAACAAAATAACCGGGTTACCTTGTGAGGCATAAAATTGCCATTTTGTTGCAATCGCGCCAATGTGGTGCGTATATGACATCCGCGCCTTTATTTATATCAAACTATTATTTATTTATTTTTATTTCCTTTTTTAAAATAATAGAAGCTGTTTCATTTATTACGTTATTTTATTTTTATATTGAAATAAAAAATCACGTGTACTATTTGTCACACTATTTGTAAATTCAAAAACAAAGTTTTCCCCAAGCTGGTGGAGGGAAAAATCGCGCCAACGTGGTGCGTATATGACATCTGTGCCTTGTTTCATTTCACATAGAGGTACTGCTCTATTATCCCGTCGACCACTTTTCATAACAAAAAACTATCGCCAAACTGTTAGATTAAACGCCAAAAATGCAGTCCCATTTACTTGATATCAGAAGCATTATACGTGTTTGTTACGTCATCAAGTGGTTTTTAACGCGACATTTGCGTGTATTTTTCATTATGTTTTATTGATTTATTAGTTATTTCATTCATTAAGATAACAATTGTGTCCTTAAATTCTTATATTTTATTTATTTATGTATTTTGATATTTCAATGACAACGTTCTCCCGTTTATTTGGCGATAATTTTTTATTATGAAAAGTGGTCGACGGGATACCCACATATGTATTGGTACTTTTATGTTAACTTGGCGCAGTTGATAAATCGCCAAACATCTTCATATTGCATTCATTTCATTTAAATATAAATCTTTCACTGATTTCATTTGAAATACAGACATTAAAAATACACGTCTTTCACTCATTTAATTTAAAATACACGCCTTTCACTAATTCCATTTAAAATACTAAAACGGAAAAGAAAATAAGAAATAATGCCACAAATCGAAACCTTTTATTTAAATATCAAAGAATTGTTCCTAACATACACACACGAAATAAAAAAGCTGCTAATGGTGTGATTTACGCCAAATCTCTAATACTAATACTACTCTTACTAATCTCTAATACTTTTCAAACAGAAAAAAATCCAGATTAACTTTCCATTTTTATTAAATTGAAATATATTTTATTGTGCTGAATATTAGTGCTTGCATATTTTTTTGCTCCATGTATTCCAATTCCGATTGTCTACGAAAATCTCCCGCCGGTGAAAATGACGTACGCACAAAATTTAGTGACGTATGTACTTTAATTGTGCTTTTTTATCTATTTTTTTAATATAACTTCCAAACGGTTTGACACTTATTCTTGGTAATAAATAGACGACGTTGTCACCTTTATAGGTACCTGCTGTAAAAATTTGAACGAAATCCGTTAAATATTTTTTGAGTTATGCTTGACGAAAGGTTTTAATATCCATCGTAGCTATATATGGGGCAAAGTAATACTGCGCTGTGTATGAGTCTTCGTTGCACTCAGACAATTATAAAACACCAGGTTGCCATACAAAGCAAAAATCGTCATTTAGGTGCCAAAAAATAACCCAGGTGGGTCTGCGATATCTGTACTGATTTAATCAAAATTATTTTGGTTGCACCGCATATTGCAAAATTAATTAAATCCATGATTACTGTTTCTTTCTCAGATTAAAAATAAAAAAATTGGTACTTCTCTATTATCCCGTCGACCACTTTTCATAACAAAAAACTATCGCCAAACTGTAGCGCCAAATAAACGAGAGAACGTTGCCATTGGAATATCAAAATAAATAAATAAATAAAATACATGAATTTAAGGACACAATTGTTATTTTAATTAATAAAATAACTAATAAATCAGTAAAACATAATGAAAAATAGACGCAAATATCGAATTAAAAACCACTTGATGACGTAACAAACACGTATAATGCTTCTGACATCAAGTAAATCGGACTGTATTTTTGGCGTTTAATTTTACAGTTTGGCGATAATTTTTTGTTATGAAAAGTGGTCGATCGGATAATAGAAAAGTACCAGAAAATTTAATGTTTAACGAAATTCAATTATTTGATCGATCGCAAATTTTGGTTCTTTTCCGTTATTCCGTTTGGTTCTTTTCCGTTACATGTAAATATATGCTTGGCGACAATGGTGTCCGTATAATGGAAAAGTACTCAATTTTTTCTTAGTTCGGGCTATACCAAAAACAAACATTTTGCAGGTAACAAAAAAATCGCCGAAAAATGGCTGCTTTATCAGCTGTTATGACAGCAAAGTTGGATAAAATCTAATAACCTGAATTTTACAACGTTTATGCGAAACACCACAGAGAACACACGCTACTTTTATATAAGTAGGGTATATTTAAACGAATAAGAGAACTAACAACCTTCAATAATATAATGCATTAAAAAGTAAACAACTAAGTGATTCAGCAAATCATAAAAATATGTATTTCTTAATATAACTATAAAATACAGAAAAATATTCTGGTACCATAAAAAATATTCATGATCCCGTCGTCCGATTAAGAAAAAAAAAAACTATATGCAAATTAGGTATTTTTCGGTTAGCCGGCGCCAATAAAGTGTATATATATATATATATATGTGTAGCATTTTGACGAGGTTGAGATATTACGATGAATACTATTCGATGAAAAGATGATATAGCAAGTTGCAGTCGAATTTAGCGAGTATGGCGAAGTAGTAAGGCAATGAAATGAGGTCACAGAATTTCTCCAGTAAATCCAGCCAATCTCCAGACAAATAATTTTATTAGAAGACGAACAACATATAAACGATTCCCAAAGGGTCTAAAACTTATAGCCCTCGGGCTAACGTTGCTTCACTTCATTGAATTAAGATGTTACTGGGCCAGTTGAATATTCTACGGTCATACAAATACCAGACACATACTTGTTTAGCTTCCGAAAACGTCAAAAATCTGCCGCTCCGACCAGTGCGTTCCAGTTTTGATCTCTCCGCGGAAACATACACAGAATTACGTCACGAGCGCTCAACCCAATGAGTGAGAAGCTAGCTCCAGCCCAACGAATGAGACTAGAGGGCGAGGTTAAAACATTAAAGAATCCCCTTACTTGGGTGCGGACCAATTTAGAAGTTAAAATCCCAAGCGCGCGAAAAATTCAGAGCAATAATAATAATAATAATAAAAAGAAAATGGCTTTAAAAAAAAATTCGAAATGAGAACGCGTCTCAGAATTTTATAGATTGGGGAACTGATAAAAGTGAATGATCTTAAATTTTAGATTAAGATTTGGAATAAAATAATTATTAATATACGGATATTTACTTTTAAAAGGACTTTAAATAGGAATAGATATTATTAAGAATTAAGGAAATACTGACTATGATAGAAGTTAGATTAATTTTAAAATATTAATGCGAATAAAATGGAAGGATACGAAGGAAATAAATTTTTTATATAACATATATATATATATATATATATATATACACATAATAACAAACTCCAATGGAAAATTACTTGCAGAATCATTATCACAAAAGCCAACCAAAATCTATAAACCACATAAATTCAATACTAGAAAAACAAAACTATATACATTATATATATTTGTATCTATGTATGTATATACTATATATACATACATATATATATATATATATATATATATATATATATATATATATATATATATATATATATATATATATATATATATATATACTTCATTGGCGCCCTGCTAACCGAAAAGTACCTCAAATAATTCGCCAAACTGTAGCGCCCAATAAACAAACGGAAGAATGTTGCCATTAAATCTCAAAAAAAGAATAATAATAATAATAATAATAATAATTAAGAAAAGCCCCATTTACTAAAGTATCATTTATCAGTAACTTTTAACAATAAAATTTACAATATATTAATGAAAACAGAATAAAAAATAATCTTGGATATTTATTTATTTACATTATTTCTCTTAATTATGGAAAAAGAATAATCATCCTGATTATGTAAAGGAATGAAGAAACCATACAAATAAATTACACTTGAAAGCATTAAAAATCTTCTTTTTCTGTAGATTGATTTATTATTGTAAAAAAAAATTCTTCATCTTTACATAAAAATTGATTAGCTTAAAACAATAGATGCGTTTCAGAAGATATGGATTTAAAACGAACAATGATTAAAGAGGACATTTTAAAAATTTTGATCAAAACATTTTAAAACTTTTTTTAACGTCGAATTTCGACGGTGCGTTTGGGGAGAAGCAATGCACATGCGCATAGGAGCTCATTCGGTTGCATTATCACAGGGGGGGGATGTGTGCCTTATTTAATATGTTCTTTTATTGAATAAATATGAGATGAACGTAGGGATATGCTATTTGTATGATACTTCATAGGTTCAGGAAATTTTCTTTCTTAGGGGAATAGGGCGGTAATGTCAAACTGATTTCCATTTTGTTTACGGATTGTTTGTTTGGAGTTTGCATCGGAAATAATAACGTAATTCACTGGGGGAAATTTTTTTTAAATAAAATATTTGAAAGATTGTTTCATAAGTAATGTTCTTATGTAATAAAGAAGCTTATTTTACTAATATTGCTATTGTAATTTTTTCCGTCAAGTTTTGACGGGTACCATCTAGTTAAGTATAAATTTCCGTACATCTGATTCATTTATACTATTTAGTAAAGTGATACCAACTGTGGGGATATCGATTTTCTCTACAGGATAACAGTATGATACTAGAGTGACTTCGCTTAGATATATATAGCAAGCTTCAAATCAACTACTTATTGCTGTTTTAATATTTGTCAATAAGTATAGTAGTGTAGTACATATAAATATATATAGTATATAATAGTATATATAAGTATAGTAGTGTAGTACATATAAATATATATAGTATATATAGTATATATAAGTATAGTAGTTATTACTTACCCATCATACGTAGTATAGGGTAAGTCTTGTAATCGTTTTAAAAATAGAAATTTTTTTTAACGGATTTACACGTTTCAGACACTGGAGATTCCAAAAAACATATTTTTAGAAAATAAAAATTGCCGTCCGTCTGTGTGTCTCTATGTCTGTGTGTCTGTGTGTCTGTGTGTCTGTAAACGCTCTATCTCCCGAAAAAAATGAGATAGAGACTTGAAATTTGGTATGCACTTAGTATGTAATAATGGGAATAAGCTTATTGAATTCTAGTAACCTCGATTATCCGGAACTATTTTTTTCGGACTCTCGAAATATTCTTTCTGATAAAAGGTATATAAAAATTTTCGAAATTGTTTATTTTAAGGAGTGAATATAAAAGACAATAAAAAAACATAAATTTTGCATAAAGCATGAAGTCAATCGGATAAGGAGTTGTCGAGATATTTGTAATCGTATTTTCCACACTCTTCGATTTTTCATGACCCTGTATTTCCTCCAGAGTTCAATTCAAAGATATATTTTAATTGGAAATGAGACGCTTAATCAGATGCAATAAACCGCTAGTTAATAGGATTATTGTTTTTGGAGATATAAGAATGTTTCTTTTAAACAATTCAGTAATCTAGCCTTTAATGCGAGGCTAACGAAAAAGACAGGCTACCGCGGTGCATTCTGCATATATTTTTTTACAGACCGCGAGAGTGACGTGATGCTCTTTTCGTACACCTGCATTGGTGGATTCGAGCATCACGTGATTCCGCCGGTCTGTAAAAAAAGATACGCGTTAAGTACCGCGGTAGCCTTTCTTTTTCGTTAGCCTCGCCTTTAATGTTTATGACGTCATCAAGCCACGATTTTATTCGAATTGCAATGCATTTTATAAGTAGTTTACACATTTTTTATTTTAATATTTTACATTATGCATATCCATGATGGGTAAGTATTACGGTGGCCCCCAACGACTAGTCTTATGAAGAAGTTGTTTGAGTGCATATTAACTCTTATTTATTAAATACTGGGAAATAAGTTCAAAGCAGACATTCTTTCAAAAAATGACTAGTGGGAAAAAGTGACTACTCTTAACAACTGATCCTATATATCATTAAAAATTGTTTTCATGTATATTACAGACTGACATTATTTTGAAATTTTGAACTGTCAAATAAGTTATAATGTATAATAAGATGTTAATGCAGTGAATCCCTTTTACACCACCACTAACGCATATCGATACATTTTCAGAATATGCTGAATATTACCTTGCAACGTATATATAATCATTATTTATATTTATGTCATTTACATATAATCCAATGTTATGTCATCCGTTATCAAATTGGAATAATGAATTATGCAGGAATTTTCGCCTTGTAACTTACTGTTTCTTCAGCTCTTTTAAGAATAAATTTATATATACATTAAACATTTCGAAAATTTAGTGAGGCAAAGGAGCGGATAGATTTAGAAAATAGCGATTGTAAATAAGTTTTTTTAGGTAGCTTTCAATACAAAACAGTATAAAGCTACCTATTGCAGCCGTTCGGAGGAAAGCAGCGGAAAATTTCGATATATTTTCACCGATCATGACCCCCAGACCCCAAAACTACCCTCCGTTCAAATGTTGATTTATATATATATATATATATATATATATATATCTGACCTATGGCATACGATAACGCTCGTATTTATAAATCAATTTGCTGAAACTAATTGTGTGTATTAAGCTCACCAATGTCTCGACCGAGTTCGTTGGTCAGCTTGGTCCGCCATTTTGTTTCAAGATGGCGGCCATTTAAAAATTTAAAACTAAAATAAATGTACAACAAAGTTTAAAATTCAAATTTATTTTTTAATTACGTGTTAGCCCTTGATATAAGGATTCCAGAGCATTTTTTGTTTTACCTCTATCTTAAAAAATGGCTGAGATAGAGCAGTTTGAAATTCTAAGGTGGCTGACATTTTGAAACAAGACAGCACAATACAAAAATTTTCATTGTTGTAATAATTTTCTCAATCATACGCATAAAACTATATATTCATATCCGTTAGCGCCAAATTCTCGCCAAACTTGGCGACATTTGGCGAAATATCGCCAAATTTGGCGACCAAAATAAGTCTTCATAAATGAAGCCAATTTGGCTATTGCGCAATAATTTGGCGAATTTCTTATTCAAATTCAGTATTAACGAATCTTTTGTAAACATTTTCTTTGCATTTTAACTTGCTGTTTTCGTGTAACATTAGCTAAAATTTTAAAACGAAGATATGGGAAAGCTACCTTTTCCTCCCGGTACAGGCCGGAAGGACTTTTTTTACTAAAGACAGATTGACGAAATTTCTTAAGATTAATTAAAATCAAATCACTTAAATCGCATCAAAATGGCCTCACCGTTCGTTCTGAAAGAACCAAAGAATGTCACTGTAACAATCACTATCACTATACTATGGAACTCCGTGGATTTCTATAACTTTTCATTTGTAAAGCAAAACTTTAACTTTTTTTCAAACTGGCGAAACTCATAGCTGTAGATTCTAACAACACAGTTAATTTTAACCTCCGCTTGCATTCAGCACATGGATATTCCCAATGCAAGATTCGTTCAAAAATTCAGAACTAAAGTACCTTAGCGACAAGATCCGTTCCAAATTCATCGAATACAATTCCTATCACACTATCATTAGCAGCTACACAACCACAGATACCTAATTATCATATTATTTCAATAAATAGCCCTGACAATCAAATTCCTGGAGATTCACATATACTTTTCGAAATTAAAGAGGTGAAAGAATAAGTTTCATTCAGGCACAAATGTTAGAATTCCGGACCTCAAAATGTCAAAACTCACTCGACCGCTGAACTATCCTTATAAAAATTAGTTAGGAACTATTCTATAAGGTAACATAAATGTGTATGTTTTAATTTATTTATAAGATTTCAGTATGATTTTTTCGTGATGTCACTTTCAAATGCTGCAAGCTTCATAATAGCTAATTCATTGCAACTTTAGTATTTGTCGTTAAGATGTAGCATTTATCTTCGGAAGCATCTTTTGGATTGCACATATGCTAGTTATTAAACAATGCCACAAAAGTTCAATGCAGACATTCTTTCAGAAATGGAATGATGAGAAAAAATAACCATACTTAACACCTTATCCCATTTATCTTAAAAAATGGTTTTTATGCTCAATACAAGCTGACATTTCTTTCAAATTTTGAATACCAAATAAATTACAAAGTACAATTAGATAATAACACAACCAATCTCTGTTTTCCCCATATAACCCATTTGTTCACAATTTAAAATCACAATAAATATTACCTTACAATGCATATTTAATCATTGTTTATATCATTTATATATAATCCAAAGTCATGCCATCCGTTATCAATCTGTAATAATGCATCAAACCGGAATATTCTCCACGTAACTTAATATCCCTGCAGTTAGCTCTGTCCTTTAAGTATAAATTTAGATATACATAAATCATATGAAAGGTTTATTCAGGTAAATGTAACTTTCTCTAAATGTCTTTCTGTTTTAGATATCATTGTCATATTTTAGTGGTGTCACTTTGATATGCAGCAAGCTACATATTAGTTACTGATTTATGCTTTAATATTTATCATTAAGATGTAGAAGTTATCTTAGGATGTAAATGTTTCAGTGCATGTTAAACTCTTAGTCAGTAAGAAGTTCAGAACAGGTATTCTTTCAGAAAATTAATTATGGGAAAAATTGGGTACACTTAACAATATATCCTATATAACGTTATTAATGATATTCTGGTGTAAATATAGATTGACATTATTTAAAAAAATTTAAGTATAAAATAAGCTATAATGTACTATTTAACCTCTTATTTACCTCATGTAAACGAATTGTGCTCATTTACCAAACATGCTGAATATTACGATGCTTAATTACTCATTATTTATATTTATGTCATTTACAAATAATACAAAGTTATATCATCCCTTATCACACTGGAATAATGAATCACATAGGGATTTTCACTGTTAAAGTTACTGTTTCTGCAGTTCTTTTAACAATGAATTTATATATACATTAACCATTTGGAATGTTTTGTCAGGTAATAAAAGGTGTGTAAGTTTAAAATTCTTTATGAGATATCAATGTGACATTTTAGTGATGTCGCTTCAATATGCTGCAAGCTTTATATTAGCGTCTGATGGCTACTTAAGTATTTGTAATTAAGGTATAGCAGTTATTTTAAGAAGTAGTTGTTTGAGTGCACCTCAAATACTAGTCATTGAACACTGGTACAAAAGTTCTTCTACAAAATTAATAATGGAAAAACATTTATTATATTTATCACCTCATCTCATATATCATTAAAAATGAATTTTATATTACAATACGAACTTACATTTATTTAAAATTTTTAACTATCAAATAAGTTACAAAGTACATAAAGATGAAATACAGTCAATCTGTTTTATACCTCACATAATTCCTCTGTACAATTTTCACAGTTACAATAACTATTTAATCATTATTTATATTTATATGTCATTTACATATAACCCAATGTTATGCCACCCATTATCAATCTGTAATAATGAATGCTACTGGAAATTTCGGCATGTAACTTAATGTCTCTGTATTTAGCTCAGTCCTTTAAGTATAAATTTAGATATGCATAAATCATCTGAAAGGTTTAGTCAGGTAAATCTAACATGCTCAAAATGTCTTTCTCTATTAGATATCAGTGTGATATTTGAGTGGCGTCAGTTTGATGTACAGCGAGCTTCATATTAGTTACAGATTTCTGATTTAATATTTAAGGTATAGAAGATATTTTAGGAATAGGATGTTTGACTGCATATTAACTCTTAGTCATTAAGAAGTTTACAGCAACCAGTCTTTCGGAAAATGAATTATGGGAAAAACTGAATAAAAATGATTTTTGTTTGTATTATATGCTGATGTAATCTTGAAATTTTGAGCTACATCAAGTAAGTTATGTACAATAAGATGTTAATATACGTCATATATTTCATACCTCAAGAAAAGAGTGTGTGTACATTTTACAAATATGCTGAATATTGCCTTACAATGCATGTTTATACATTATTAATATTTATGCCATTTATATATAATTAAAATTTATGTCATGTGTTATGAAATTGGAATAAAGAAACGTATAGGGTTTTTCGCCGTGTAACTAACTGTTTTTGCAGCTCTTTTTAAGTTACATTTATACGTACGTAACCCATATGAAAAGTTTAGTCAGGTAATAAAAGTGCATCAGTTTGAATTTCTCTATGAGATATCAGTGTGATATTTTAGTGATGTCACTTTCATATGCCACAAGCTTCATATTAGCTATTGTCTGCTGCTTTAGTATTCTTTATTAATAGGTAGCAATTATTTATTCAGCAGCTGATTGAGTGCACATAAAAAGGTAGTCATTCAAAACTGGTACAAAATGTTCAAAGCATTCATTTTTTCCGAAAATGGATAATGGGGAAAATTGACTAACCTTAACACCTTATACTAATACTATATTACAAAAAAAAAGTCCGTGAGTAAAGATGACGTTATATTGACAATGGAAATATCTAAATAATAAATTTTACTTTCACTGAATTATTCTTTTAATTTATAAACATTTTACGATTTCAACTTTTACACCGTCGAACAGGAGCAAATCTGTTCTTTCAAAAGCAATTTGTCTGAAAACTGTATAGCAATATACTGATTTTTTATGTTTTTTTAAATAATTTTCAAGCATAATTCTTTAAAAAATTTATCACTATTGCATGAAGCCCGATTACAAAGGATTAACTTGTTTGCACTTTAAAAAATATGAATATGTCAGCGTTTGTTTCTAGCTAATATTCCATGTTGAACTTAAAATTTCATTAAACAATAAACACAATAATATAAATAAAACACTTTAACAATTTCTTTTTTTTTCTTTTATACATCACTAAAGGGGACTAAGAAGGACATCTTTGCTCTATAGACTTGATTTCCTAGTCTGAGCAGTCTCTCTCAGGCATTAAAAACATGTAAGCAAACTACGCGCTTAAATCACTGACGTTATCAGAATAAAAAGTGCTGCTGTAAGTAGCCAAATCTTTACCATTTTTTCGGCTATTAACCGGCATGCGGCTAATACGAAAGTATCGCTTTTAATAAATTTAAAACTTTATTTGAATTCATAATTGATATTTTTTCATATAAAAAAGATTTTTGTGTTGTTAGTGGATAGTCTAGAAAATAATATTAAATGTAAAAAGTCTGTTATTTAGAAAAAAAAAAATGTTTTCGCCTGTATTTTATAATCCGGATTGCCCGGGTTGGATTCTCTAGATTCCGTATTATCATTAAAATTATTTTTATGTACAATAGAAACTGACATTTTCTTTAAACTTTGAAGAACGAAATAAGTTACAACAACGTTCGACAACTGGCGGACCGCGGTCCACATCCGGACCGCGGAAGGCCAAATCGTGGACCACCAAAAATTTTGGTTCTACATATCTATGTGAAACAACTTTCTCCAAAATGAATTTTTTGAAGAACAAATATCGTTCGTGGTTAACGGACGCACACCTTGAAGACACTCTTCGAATTAGCTGTTGACTAAGTGAACCAAATTATAAAAAACTAGCCCAAGACCGCAAGTGTAATTTTTCGCACTAATTTTTCAATATCGTTTTTTTTTTCTATTTTATAATGTGTATATAAAATTCTTCAGAACGTATACTTGTGTATATAGTAATTTTTCATAACAAATACCTGATTTTTCTATTCTATAGTGTATGTATGTGTAAAAATAACAATTTGAAATTAATAAGTACTAATATTACTTAAGAGTTTCTTCTCTGGACCTTGATAAAAATTTTCAAAAGTATTCGGACCCTACTTAAAATTACTTGCCGACCCCTGAGTTACAGTATACAATAAGATGATAATACATACAACAAATCTCTTTTATACCTCACATAACCAGTTTGTACAAATTTCATAATTACAATAACTATTACCTTACAATGCATATTTAAACTATTTATATGTCATTTACATATGACCCAAAGTTATGCCATCCGTCATAAATCTATAATAATGAATCATACAGGAATATTCGTCACATAACTTGATGTCTCCGTATTTAGCTCTGTTCTTTAAATATAAATTTAGATATACATAAATCATATAAAAGCTTTAGTGAGACGAATGTAACTTTCTCTAAATGTCTTTCGCTGTTAGATATCAGTGTGATATTTGAGTGGCGTCACTTTGATATACAGCACGTTTCATATTAGTTACTGACTTCTGCTTTAATATTTATCATTGAGGTGTAGAAGTTATCTTTGGAAGCAGATGTTTCGGTGCATATTAACACTTAGTCATAACACACTGACGCAAAAGATCAATGCAGGCATACTTTCAGAAAATTAATACTGTGAAAAATTCTATACTCTTAACATCTGATCTTATATATCAGAGCTGTTCAACATTTGTATAAGTGTGGGAGCACCTCATCTTGTGGAAAACATTGAAGGGCGACATTATTCACATTTCTACAAACATAGAACAAGTTTACCTCACTATAATTGGTGGCAGGATTGTTAGTTTGGTCTTTTATTTATTCAGAAATTCCGATAGAAGAAATTTTACTTTAAATAATTCTAAAATTCCTACAGTAAAAATTATATTCAGAATTTCGGGTGCAATAGGATTTTCTGAATGAAAAAAGTGGCCATACTGGTAAACCTGTTATGGACTAGGGAATAACTATATGCAGACGTCTTGTAGGATACACAAACACTTCACAACGTGAGCCATAAGACCCTATACTACACTGTAAAAAAATGGGTCGATATACTAAAAAAATTTTAGTTTTTCTTATTGATATTTGCATTTACTAAAATTTTTTTTGTATTCTTACTCAGTTACAAGAAAATCTCTAAGAATTACTAGAAAACAGCTAGCAAAGATTCCAGTTTATGGTACCGGTTACTAAAAAAATCTGTGAAATACAAATATACTAAAAAAACCTTAGGATTTTTGTTACAGTGTATGCAGAGCTTGATGTGAAAAATAATTGCAGAAAAAAGCATAAATCATAGTAAATTTATAATTAGAGCTTATCAAAATTTTTTGTAGAGAAAGGATGCGAAAATTTAACGATGCCTATAATAAAAAATCATATGTGCATTTTAAAGAAAATTCTTTTAAAATTGATTTTTAATTAAAAAAATTTCTAGTAACAGGAGTCTTTCGAAAGGGCGCCAGGAAAACCTTCAAAGGACGCGGCATTGGACAGCGCTGCTATTAAAATATAAATTAAAAAATATATCATTAAAAATTATTTTCGTGTATATTACATACTGACGTTATTTTGAAATCTTCAACTATCAAATAAGTTAAGCACAATAAGATGTTAATATAACTAATCTCTTTCATACCTTACTTAAAGTATCTGCGTACATTTTTAAAATATACTGAATATTACCTTACAATGCATATTTAATCATTATTTATATTTATGCCATTTACATATTATTCAAAGTTATGTCATTCGTTATCAAATTGGAATAACGAGTCATAAAGAGATTTTCGCCGTGTAACACACTGTTTCTGTTGTTCTTTTAAGTGTAAATTTACATGGTATGCTAAAATTTTTTTCAGTTAGGAAACGCAGAACACAGTTGAAAAATCCCATCCTGCAATTTCCGTCAATAAAAGGCAATGTACTGTAGATCTTTATTTCATCCCTGTATATGATCTATAAAGTTTATACACACCATGCAAAAAATTTGCTAAATTTAAAAACCCGTATAACAACTGAAAACGGACTACCAGCAAATATTGTCCACAGTCAGTATTGTAACCGAATTCTTTGTGTTTCTGTAAATGAACGATAAATGCTATGTACTCCATAATCTATAGGAAGCATCTTGAAATGCACCTCAGCGATATCCATTCAATATGTTTGAAATACAGTAATATCAATAAATACACCGCAAACCATTATTCCCCATAGGCCGTAATGTAAACAAATTCTATTGAGTGGCCCTGTAAATGGACTATAAACGCGGCACGCTTGATTTTCAATACCAAACATACCTTAGTAAACCTCAATAACATATATCAATTGCATGGCAATCCGAGTAAATATACGCGAGTTAGAGAACGGACAGACAGACAAACAAACCGAATTCATAAACACTTTTCAACTTTGTTGGAAAGTATTAAAGATGATTTTTATGTACAATACTACGACCTGACATTTGTTTAAAATTTTGCACTACCAAATAAGTTACAATGTACAATAAGATGATAATAAAGCCAATCACTTTTATTACTCTCATAACCTATTTGTACAAATTTCGCAGTTAAGATATACTTTACAATGCATATGTAAACATTATTTATATTTATATGTAATTTACATATAATCCAAAGTTATTTTAACCGTTGTGAAGCTGTAAATATGAATCATACTGGAATATTCGACATGTAATGTAATGTCTCTCTAGTTAGCTCTGTCCTTTACACGTACAAATTTAGATATACATAAATCATATGAAGGGTTTAGTGCGCCGATGTAACTTTCTCTAAATGTCTTTCGCTGTTAGATATCAGTGTGATATTTGAGTGGCGTCACTTTGGTATACAGCAAGTTTCATATTAGTTACTGACTTCTGCTTTAATATTTATTATTCCAGTTATCTTAGGAAGCAGATGTTTGAAGGCATATTAACGTTTAGTTATTAAACACTGACACAGAAGTGCAAAGCAGGTCTACTTTCAGAAATTTAATAATGTGAAAAATTGAATAATCTTAATCCTTGATCATATATATTATAAAAAATAATTTTGATGCGTATTACAGACTGACAGTATTTTGAAATTTGAAACTACGAAATAATTAATATGATGCAATAAGGTGATAATACAGGTTATCTTTTCTATACCTCACATAAACCATCTCTACAAATTTCCCAGTTATTATAAATATTACTATACAATGCATATTTATTATTTAGATTATATGTCATTTACGTATAATTATTTTTTTTGCTATCAATTTGTAATAATGAATCATGCAGGAAATTTTACCGCATAACTTAACACGTCAGAGCTGCCAATTTGCATAATTTTGTATTCAAACTATCTACCACTATTTACGATTCGTAGTCTTTGTTTAATTTAATCATGGGATGTTGGTAAGTAAGTTAAGCGATTCTTTCTACTCTGGAAAAGTGGTAGATATTTAGAATAAAAGAATTCCCCAACTTAATAACACTGCTTAATACTTCTGTAGTTGGCTATATCTTTTAATGATAAATTTATATATGAATAAATTATTTAAAACGGTTTAGTCAGGTAAATGATTCTGTGAGTCTGACATTATCTATTGCATATCAATATGATATCTGAGCGGTGTCATTCTGATATAGATCAAACTTCTTATGAAGGACTGATTGCTGGTTTAGTATATGTCATTACGGCGTAGCAGCTATGTAAGAAAGCAGAAGTAAGCAGATATCCTTTTCCAAAATGATTAATGAAAAATATTGTGTGCTCTTAAAGTTTGATTCATCATATCATTAGTAGCGGCTTTTGTGTATGTTACAGACATACGTTAGTTTGAATGTTTTAACTCCTGACTAAATTACAATTTTCAATAACAGAATAATGTAGTCTATCTCCTATATGTCTCGCATAACTGATCTCTACAACTGAATTTACAAATGACGAAATTAACTTATAATACATACAAAACTACATGTTATTTATATTTCGGTTACATGTAATTTCTATAATCCAAAGTTAATTCATCCGTTATCAAATTGTAATAATGAATGATTACGGAATTTATTTAGTATAAGTTAATACTTTTATTGTTATCTATTGTTCTATACAAAAGCTTATACTCTTTACATCTGACATTTTATAACACTAAATGTAATTGCTTAACGATAAATTTTTTTGTATGGCGGTTTTCAGAAAACTTATTTTAAAGAAAGTAAATTTGTTTTGTTACAAAAAAAATATTTATTTGATATATTTTCTAACAGAGAGCGTTTCACGAATTAAAACGAACTAATTCTGTGGTAAACGATTTTCTTTGCATCCAAATAAAGTTTACAAAATGTTTACAACACTGAATGGTCAATGTGTATGTCATGATACACACACACACAAAAAAAAAGAAAAAAATCTTTGCATGCGAATGAAAACATTTTTAACTGAAATACTAAATTATCTCGTTCGTCAGCAAATCATAATAATTAATAACATAATTTTTGTTTTGAAACTTAGGGCCTGTAAAATTAATTATACGAGCATTGTATAAATTTAAACTACAGCAAATATAATTATTTGTTAAAGTTTAAATTGAGGATAAATTAATGTTCGATAAATCCATTCTTGTCACCTTTTAACTTATAATTTTTTATGTGCAAACAGGATTTGTGTAATCTTCTGCATAGCCATACTTGCTTCTTTTTACTTTACCTCTTTTTCCCTGAAAATTTTCTAAAATTGTGATTATTATTTTGTAATAAATATTAACCGTTCTTATAGTTGTCATTTACTTAAAATTCAAAATTATCGTATTCGTTGATAAATTGTAATAATGAATAATAGCGTAGAATGATGTAATAGTTCACTGTTTTCAAATATCAGACTATAAAGGAATAAATAATGATTGACTAAAAATTATTTGTGTTTTTTATTCAATATTTATATTTAAGTAACAAAACAACCATAAAAATTTGAGAATTAAAAAAAAACTATCAGGAATAATCAAGAAAAATTACACGAAAGTAAATGCGCGTGCAAAAATTAGGCTTTAGTTGAGCAGAATTTAGCCTTCTCAAAATACCATTGAAATTAGCAACGTTATTCGCATGTTGTTATGACGAATACGCACGCTTGCGCCATCTTACACTAAAAATTTTTTAGCCTTGTAACTTTATGCCTCTGTAACATATTATTAGAGGTATGTGTGAATACAAATAATACTAATTATTAATTTACAACAAAAGCATAACTTTATCAATCATCTTTAAAACTAAATCTTTTAATCCTTTTAAAATCTTTTAATTTATCTCCTTATCCCTAACAATTTTATAACATTATGATTATCTTGGAATATAAACTTGAATTTATATATTTTGTCACTTACACATAATATAAAAATATTGTTTTCGCCATCATATTGTAAAAATGATTAATACCAAAATTTCTGCATTGTAAGCTAATGTCCCTGTATTTAAATATGTGGTGTAATAAATGTGGTAATAAATCTATGAACTTAATGGAATCTAAATAGTCCTGAATATATAATATTAGGATAACTTAAGGTATCTTTTTCAAAAGTATACTTGCATTCTTTTAATTTATACTTAAGTAACATACCCAACCGTCGTTTCCTTGCCGGTCGGAATCCGGTTCGAGGAAGCCGACAAAAATTAAACCCGGAACCAGCCGTAGACAGAACCACGAGCCAATCTGGGTTCGAACCTCTAGCCAAGCCCGGAACTGTGCAGACACATTACTGAACGCACACACACACAAAAAAAAAACACGATTTATTTATTAGGTGGAAAAAAATATCATATTACTTACCAAAAGGCAGAAATGTATCATTACAAACGAATTACACTATCCTAAAAATGGAAAACACTTCTGAAGGAATCCCGTCGTCATAACAAAAGGATTTTACGAGGAACGGTTCTCGTAGCAAACCGATACGGAAAATCACTGGAACTTCATTCCCGTCATGGGAAATTTCTCATTTTCTTAACGTTTTTAAAAACTCGTATAAATGCAAATCATTAATATTTTTTATTTTTTAAACAATTCCTGAGACTTTTCTCTATTTAGTGATATAAAATAAAACATTGGATGGTAAGGTATCAAGTAGAAATCAAGTGATAAAAAACAAAGTCCTCATTTTCGGCGGGAAGGGGATTTTATTTCTAAATTTGCGAAAAATTGAAAAATCGTTCAACAAATTCCAAATAAACTTTATTTTTAAAGGGCAAAATTTACTATACTGGAATAACAGATTGAATTTGGATTGCTTTTATGACTGGCTCAAAAGCGCTGGCAAACTCGGAAATTCGAGAAAATACGCGAATTTTACCATTCACTATAAAATAACAAAAAATCTAATTAAAAAAATAATAAAACAATTCTCAGTCTCAGGTGCATTCAGATCTTATTTCATCTATCCGGTACTAAATTCACAGACCTCTACGTGCAATCGCTAACAAACAGACACACACACATACACATAGACAGAAAAAACTTTCTTTAATTAATATAGATAACACAAAATAACAGAATAAGTTGAACTACCTTCTGTATAACTATAACTGTCTCCTTTTAATTTATCTCTATAATCTTTAACATTTCCAAAAGTGCTCATCATTATCTTGCATTAAATATGTAATTCACATATTTTGTCATTATTATTTCCTCCCGCCCATATAATCCAAAGTTATTGCATTCACGACCAAATAGTAATAATAAATAACAGCGGACTCTTCGTCTTCTAAATTAATGCATTTTCACTTAATTGTGAGAGGTATGCGTGAACTTCTACTTCAGTGAAACTAGTTAATTACTAATGTGCACCATACTTGTCTCATTTTAATTAATAGCTAATACGCATTTTAACACGATAATAATCTTCTTTATAAGCCTGTTTCCTATTTATCTATATTTCTTTATCCCTAAAAAATTTCAAAGGTGACGATTATAATAATGAAATGAATATTAAATTTGTACATAATGTTATTTACGTATAATCTAAAAGTTTTGCATTTATTTTCAAATTACAGCAATTAATAATATACGAAATTTCGTCGTATAACTGAATGCCTCTTGTGTGAGGTAGATTTCAACTCATACTACAAGCGAAACTAATACGTTATGAACGTACAATATGCTGATAACTTACAAGGAGAGGCTCCTAGGTCGGAAAAAGAGAATGATTCGTATCTTCGTATATATACGGAGTACAGTCATTACATACACATATGAAAACGATAAAGTGCAATGGCTAGGGAGCCAGTCCCAAAGTTTGTGCTTCATTTGTGCTGACCTATATAATAAGAAAAATTACTTTCTCTCCTGTGTAGCTCTGCTCCCTGTGTAGCTACGCATTAAAGTTTAAGACTTTTTTCAGTGTGAGTTTGATTCCCGAGCAAACTATTGCTTCAAGAAAAAATAATGATAAATGCTTTTCGAACACAATTAAACATATGTACTTAATTATCTAAATTTCAGATGAATTTAAATAAAGTCATTTATTTATAACCATTTACTAATATATATATATATATATATATATATATATATATATATATATATATATATACAGGGTGTTCCGTTAAAAGGGTCCAATATTAATAGGGGTAATAGAGGAGATCACATGGAGCATAAATCAGTATATAAAGCCTGGTCGGATCTCAATAGTTTTCAAGTTACAGCAAATAGAATGAAAATTCGGAAAATTGTAAAAGAACCCTCATTGCTAAACTATCGATAATGCTACATAAAAACGAAGCACATATTTAGAAAGAGCAGAAAAAAACCTACAAAATGACATCAATTGTATTAAAATAGCAATATTTATTGACGAGTTACAAGCCCTGAAACAGTGAAAAAAGTACGAAATCCAATATACATCAAAATAGTTAATCGTTAATTCCAAAAAGACAACTCTAGCTACAACAAGGAAAATGTAGTAAAATTTGGTCCATTCCGAAAACTTTCGAAAAAGCTTACAATGAACCATATCGGTTTAATTGTGTGAGAGAAATTAATCAGTTTCTTAGTTACAACTCCGCTTTCTTTGACACTAGCAAAGGTTAAACTCCGCCCATCACGATTGGAAACACCGCCTTTTTAACTACTCTCAACTATACATTTTCGATCATGCTTCTTCTGAGATGCAACATTTTTAATTATTCAAGAGTTGAATGAACCAAAATAACTTTACAATAATAGTCTACATTTTAAAGTGGTCTTTTATTGATATAAAGCTTAAGTTAAATT
Organism: Maratus michaelseni; assembly: GCA_963931845.1. NCBI lineage: Eukaryota > Metazoa > Arthropoda > Arachnida > Araneae > Salticidae > Maratus > Maratus michaelseni. The sequence continues at coordinate 72,003,572 of OZ007600.1, forward strand.
CCTTAAAATTAAACTGGTGGTGAAAATTCGGAAATAATTAAAAATATTGCGATTTGTAACTATGCAAGAAGTTTCAGTACATGTTTTACATGGACAATTATTGTATGTATATGTGCATCATAATTTATGATAGGAAATAATAATAACAAATAGCATAATAATTTTATTAATTATAAATTTAAAAAAGACACTAAATTTTAAATTAATTCATACAAACTTTGTAATTTACAATTTGAGTACACCACAGTCTGTGACTTACAAAATACTGTGCCAAAAAGTGTTGAAAATAAAAGAAAAATGACAAATAAAGAATTACATTCCACGTACTTTATGACATATGTGAAGCATAGTCTTCTGGCCTGCGCTGCACAGTTCAATGTCGGAAGGCAGACGAACGGACATTATTATAATAGGTGTTCGAAGTTGCGCCCATTAACAGAATCGCACAGCCGACAGCGACGTCGTAAAGATTGGCGAACACACCGAAGAACTCCGACGGAGTTGGGAATGTCTCCTGCAGCGACAACGATTCGCGCTAGTAAATCCTCCGGTGTATCCACAGGCGTTTCATACACCAGCGATTTAAGGTGTCCCCAAACAAAAAATTCTAACGGATTCAGGTCTGGAGAGCGTGCAGGCCAAGCAACAGGTCCACTGCGTCCAATCCATTTCCCAGGATATGTTGAATTGAGGTGATTGCGAACACCTATGAAAAAATGTGCCGGTGCGCCATCGTGCATAAACCACATATTGTGGCGCAATGTTGCTGGCACATTTTGCAGTAACTGCGGTAAGATATCCCGTAGGAAAACCAAGTACGTACTGCCATTGAGTACATCTGGGAGTAAATATGGTCCTATGAGATAATCGCCGAGGACACCTGGCCATATGTTCACACTGAACTTTTGTTGTGCGTTCGACGGGAAAACAGTGTGCGGATTTGTATATGACCATGTGTGCATATTGTGCGTGTTTACCACGCCCTCTCTCGTAAATGTTGCTTCATCAGTAAATAAAATATTTTCCAGAAATTGTGGATTATTTTCTGTTACATTAAGCAACCAGCGTACGAATTCTGTCCGCTGAGCACAATCTGTTACTGATAACAGTTGTACCCGCTGCACATGAAAGGGGTGCATGTTTTCTGCACGCAGAACACGCCACACACTTTTGTGAGAAACACCGACTTCAGACGCAGCAGCTCGTGTACTTGTGGAGGGGTTATCTTTAAAAATATTCAGTACATCTTCTTCCATTGCAGGTGTTCGTACATGTCGAGGTTTCCCTGCATCAATGCTTGCTGTATTAAACGATCCAGTCTCCCGTAATCGTCTATCGATTTTTATGAAGAGTTTCGAACTTGGGCAACGTCTCCTTGGAAATTGCTCACGGTACATGCGCTGTGCTAGACATGCATTTCCATGAGCTTGCCCGTACATCAGATGCATGTCCGCATATTCTTCGTTAGAGTATTCCGGCATAATTATTATACATCAACTTACTACAATCCCACTTACAACAGCCTCCCTTTAACATAACGCCCACTGATGACTGCTGTTTTATTACACTTTTCTTCCTATACACATAGAAAATTTGCATAAAAAGTACTTCTTCTTCATCATCCTGAAAGTTCATGGAGGAAACGCAGCAGTCACGGAGTTTGCTTTAAGACAAGGCGAGAGCTGCACAATATGTCATTCACTTGACCAGACTGAATAATGAAAGGGTATTGATAGAGGTTGATCAGAAATGTATAATTGAAAGATATTAAAACGGGGTGTTTACAATCGTCATGGGTGGAGTTTCGCTCTTTCCGAGCGTGCAACAGTACAGAGTTGTAACTAGGGAACTGCTTGATTTCTCCCATACAATTAAACTGATATGGTTTATTGTCAGCTTCTTCGAAAGCTTTCGGAATGGACCAAATTTTATAACATTTTCCTTGATGTAGGTAGAGTTGCATTTTTGTAATTAACGATTAACTATTTTGCTAAATATTTGATTTTGTATTTTTTCACTGTTTCAGAGCTTGTAACTCGCCATTAATTCTCAATATTCTAAAACAACTTATGTCATTTCGTAGGATTTTTTCTGCTCTTTCTAAATATGTGCTTCGTTTTTATGTAGCATTATCGATAGTTTAGCAATGAGGGTTTTTTTACAAATTTCCGATTTTTCATTCTATTTGCTGTAACTTGAAAATTATTGAGATCCGGCCAGGCATTATATACTGATTTATGCTCCGTGTGATCTCCTCTATTACCCCTATTAATATTGGACCCCTTTAACGGAACACCCTGTATATAGCTTGTTAATTAATTAGTTAGCTTAAGTTAATTACTTTGTTATCTTAATTAATTATGAAATGAGTCTTTATTATGAAATTTTCAAATATGTTAATTTGACACTAGAACTATCATGAGCCGTCATTTTGACGGTCACCAAATGAATATATTCCGATTCGAACCAGAGATTTCTTTTTAAAATAAATTAAATATAAAACTCACAGATATACGCTAAATGAATAAGTTAAGTAGTTTTAAATAACATTTCTGGTGTGAAATAGTTTTAAAAAACTTGAGTAAAATTTCCGGTAGTTCTGGTGTTAATAAACAATAAAACAGATGACAAAAAATGTACTACGCAGACTATATTTATTCAGTCGACAAAATTTCCCATATATTTACAATTGTTTACAGTTTTTTAAACAAATATATTTTCCTTACGCAAATTATTTTTATCAGGGAAATTGGTTAAAATACAGTACATAAAATAAAAATGTGATACTTTAGTTAATTTTTTCCATTATCCTAATAATTTAAAATACATATGTTTCTTCATTTTTTTTAATTTGAATGTATGATTTGTTTATTAAATCTCAGAATCTTATGTTTTTGATCAGAATAACTATTTTTAAATTTTTAAGATAAAAAGGTAAAGTAAAAAATTAAATTCAAACAGTATTGGAACAGCATGTACCGCATTTTAATTCTTTTTGCTGAGAAAAATAGAAGTTTTCTTGTGTAAAAAACTGCAAACAATCGTAAACAAAAGGAATATTTTTCGACTGAATAAATACAAACGGCAAATATATTTTTCTTTCTTACTTTTAATTAAATCCATAAAAATGCGAATTTTCATAATTAAATTTTTCTCTCTGTAAATAAATATATATACATATGTGTAATATCTGTCTTTTATGTTTGTCTCAAATTTAAATAATATATGTTCAACCGTTGTTCAAGAATATCACAATTTTGTCGAGAAGGAATAGTTTGTTGGAAATTAAACTCATACCGTAAAAAAAAGCCCGCAATTTATGTCATTATATACAAGCTTATGTAAAGTACAAACTGTAGTCATAACTACAGCTGTACCATTTCACTTTCTTCACAATATTTAGACTCTATTCTTAATTTCTTACGCTTTACTTTTTTATTCCAAATTTATTAACATCTCTTTTCTTAATTTTACATCTACCCTTTTTCATTTTAATTATTCTTTTATCTTCTAGTTATTACCACATCTTAACTTTTCTCAACGGCTCAATTCACAATAGACTACACAAATAGACTGGGCGTTAAGTTGTCTGCAACTCGGTCGGTTTAACCTCTTAACCGACATCAACTTCGAGCTTTGGTTCCTCACCATTGAATTTTATTTTATACAGAGTGTACTTGAATTGATTGTGAGAACTGTAAAAGGTGATAATACATGTCAAGACCAGCAAATTTTGTATAGGAAACCACGGTCGCAATCCATTTATTAAACCAAATATACAGGGTGTCTCACACTAAGCCAAATCCGCATTTTCGCTCATAACTATAACAATAATGCAAATAGTTTAGCGGAATCTTCAACACAATAGCTTTGTTTTATTTGTCGTGACATCAAGGAGATTTTTGGAATTTCACTCTAATTCAAGTAGTGATATCGTTTGCTTTCGATTAATAATCTCTACCTTCGAGTTTGAAGCGTAGTGATATTTGAACATGGAGGATTGTCATACTTGTCCACTTTTTGTGTTTTCAGCACGTTCATAGAAAACAATGTTCAAGATATCGCTAAAACATTTTCATTATTGTTACAGTCATGAACGAAAATGTGGATTTGGCTTGATGTGAGACACCCTGTATTATTGATTTAATAAGTGGATTGCGACCCAGGTTTTCTATACAAAATTTGCTTATCTTCACATGTATTATCATTCCTTACTGTTCTGACCATCAATTCAGATGTCAATCTGTATATTTATCTATTGACTACACTCGATCCATACACAAAGGACTACCGCATTCTTTATTGGTGACCTCGAAGCCTTTTCTTGTTAATCTACCTATTTATTAATACAGTAGTCTCCTATTAATTTATAATTATAACTGAACCAGAATAACAATCTATCTTCTTCAGAACAACCTTTCCTTTTAATCTACCTGTTTATCGCTAAAAATGATTTAAAAGGAAGATTACTTACTTGCAATAAATAATCAATAATTGAGAGGCATTTTGCCGTTTTCATGTAATCTAAAATGATTCCATTTGTTTTTAACTTGTTCTCATCATTAATAAACATATATTCACTTTGTAACTTAATGCTTCTTTAATTATCTCTGTGTGTTATTTGTGAACTTAAACGAATTAATTTCATTATTTCCGGTTCAAAAGTCGGTTTCTAGTCTAACTCCATAATATTAGTATGTAATAAATCTGTCTTTCCAATATTATCGATAGGGGAAAATATAATTAATATATATATATAGATAGATATACAAAATAAAAAAAAAGTAAAAAAACAAATCCTTTACCAACTGGAGTAGTTAGAATAAACAATTCTGATTTTTAGTTACCCTTTTCCTTAAATGTTCATTAAAATTGTTCATTAATGGGTACCAACTTTACAAAATGTACCTATCCTCTGAATTCAAGGTTTTTCGAATCATTACTTGAGGCTGACCATGTGTGTGTCTTTGTCATGTACGTTTATGCGTCAGTTGTATCATTTTCTATGACATGCTTCAAACGCATTGCCATAAATCCATAATAACGCTGCAGGGCATTCGGGATACATTTAACCCTTTGAGGGGCGGTGGGATATATTATATCCCACGTAATTTTAATCCGATTCAAACCAGAAACTTTTAATTAAATTTTACTTTTTTAACTTTGACGGAAAAAAGTTGAAAAATAGCTTTTCCTTATTTTGAACTAAATTCTTACATAAATTCCGGTGAGAATTCAAAGTTATAGGAACACAAGTGCTTGCCCCTGAAAGGGTTAACAGTTGCTGGCGGAAGAGGGAAACATAAATATCTGAATCAAAATGAAACTTTAATGGAAAAATTGATAAATGTGATTACAATACTGCAAAGAGAGTTGGATCAGAGATCCCTTCAGCTACCGTAACGGCTCCTAGATAGCTTTGCAATCTTGACCATGAATCTGGTAAATTCTATCGATCAGTTGGATATTTGTTATACTAGCAGTGCGAATCATACCACACACATAATAATTCATAGGTTTGATATCAAGAAAGTCAGAGGGAGAAACGTTAAGATCTGGTCATTCTCCTTACACAAGACACATACACTATATGGCCAAAGGTGACCGGTCACTTGCGATTTTAGACGTTTTGTTAACTATCCAGAAAAATACATGAGGAATTAACCTGAAACTGCAGGTGTGTAAACAATATAGTATAGGTTATATATTTCCGCGAAGATTTTTTGCCGAAACCCCATAGGGGACTGTCAACAAATTGAAAAAGAGCGAATATCTTTTGGATAACCCTGTAAAAACTAACGTAGTAAAAGCGTTCAAACTCGAGATTATTAATACATGGCTTATTGTAATATACTGTGTTCATTTTTATGAGGATAGCATGTATACTCGTAGAGAAATTAACGTTTTTATAAAAACAATCCCAAATTTTGCCAAGTTTTTTGCTTATAATTTTCAGAGTTCTTAATATAAAAAAAAAGTTCTTTTCAGAAAATATGACAAACAAAATTGTACACAACACTCTGCAATCAGAATTAAAAAAATAATAAAAATTGGATGAAAAATGAGCCGTTTTACTAAAAAATGTTTCAATGCGCATGCGCGAATGCAATCAAAATATAATATGCATAATGTATTAGCTAAGTATATAGAGCAACTTTTTTGAAAATCTCAAAATCATAGCTTAAAAATTCTGAAAATTATCGTCGAAGGATAAGCTCGAAATCCGTTGTTCCCAAAAGGAAGCAAAAAGATGAGGGGTTGTATCCAAATATGCAATATTGTACGGGAAATATTGTGTACGCTATCTTGGCACTAATCAACAGATATTTGATACAACCCCTCATCTTTTTGCTTCTTTTTGGGAACAACGGATTTCGACTATACTGCTTACACACCTGCAGATTCAGGTTAATTCCTCGTGTATTTTTCTGGATATTTAACAAAGTGTCTAAAATGGCAAGTGACCGGTCACCTTTGGCCATATAGTATATAAACACCCATCACATATTGTGTTTTTTCTGTTTCATAGTGTCCATTACACCTCGTCATTATATTTTTAAATCGTTTTTTTTTCGGTGTTTAAGGAACATTAAGTAGCTATCTTGATTACGAAATTTGTTTACCGGCCCGAAACATCAGGATGTAGATTACTCTTTTCCAATATTCCGATGGCTTTCGTCCTTCTTCTTCTGCTATCGTTCACATCATTGGTGTATATAAAACCAAAGTGTATAAACATATAAAGAATGCGTCACATTTTTTGAGGCAAACCATAATTTTATTCAATTACAAATTGTCACATTAATCTTGAATTATCTCTATATGAAAATGTTCAACATTTTAAAACTTTCCACTCAAGATTATCGAATTAACAATGCAAGTAGTTTTGAAATACATTGATGATTAGAGGAGTTATAAATTGCGCCCCTTTTCCCTGCTCGAGATTAAATACATGAATTAAATCTAAAAACCCTCTTTCCAAGAAATAGTTATTAATAAGGAATCTTCCTTAGTCCTAATGTACAACACAAAAATCGCTGCAAAAATGGGTTGTTTCCATCATCGGGGTGTTTTTATCATGTCAAGTATGGTGGCAAGTATGTCACCTATACATAATATGAATATATGTGTTACAGAATAATGCAAGTTGAAAATTTGAACTACTAAATATGTTATAGATGGGCTTTAAAACGGAAATCCGATCTATTTTCTTTATATATCCCATAATTAACTCATTCCTAAAAAATTCATAATATAATGTGTATTATCTTGCAATAAATATTGAATTGCTATATGTAGTTATATTTTATGTATCATCTAAAGTTACCTCATTCGTTATCGAATTATAATAATGAATGATGCGGGAATTTCGCCCTGTAACATAATACCTATATAATTAGTTCTGTAAGTTAAATCAAATTGTAATGAATCTAATTAGTTGCGGTTTGGAATGAGGCTTTTGTACTAAATTTGTATGGTGCTAGTATTATAGATAAATATACTATTGCAGTACTATTGGCCAGCTATATTATCTCAGCTAGATTCTGCGTTATAATTCATTATAGGCGAGTTCGAATTAAGATTCGGGTTGGAATTTTGTAGTAGATCGAGTCAGCAGTGGATGCAATAAGTAAGTTAAATGGAGAATGGAAATCATTCAGATTTCTCTATGTCCGTAAAGTTCGAATTTAAATCGATGAAAACAAAATTATGGCCAGAAACCATAAATGAAAAATAATTTATTCAGCAATTAATGCAAACAGTGAAATATAATATAAAATTATGACTATAATATCAATTTTATCTTTTATGTAGGCAAATGGATAAATATACAGTCGAGTCTCACTATAATGAACTTTCATATAACGAATGTTTAGCAGGAACGGTCACTTTTTCCCATGATTACATTAAAAATTATCTCCATATAGCAAAAGATCTATCTCCATATAACGAATTTTTTAAGAAATTTTTCTTCATTTGTTCAGAAAATATTGTTCATTATCTATCTTGAAAATGTCGCCGACTAAGCGAACGAAACACGTCGATCTGTTTATTAAAAGGTATTTATAAGTCTTTATGTGTATTGTTATCACTTTCAGCTTATACATTTTAACTTTAATGATAATAAGGTATTTTCATATATAATTCTGCATTCCTTGTTAAATTGTAAAACTTTTTAAGAGGGTGTAACAGTTTTGAAATCAAAACAACCAAAAATTACACTTGTTTTCGTCTAAAATATATGTAAGTGTCCCTTATGCGTTTTTTTTACTGTGCTTTCAAATAAATGTTTATTTTCAGTTTTAAAACTATTTCAATAATTAAAAAATATAATATGTTAATACTTAGAGTTCAGCACTCCAAAACTATAATTAAACACCTCAAAAACAGTTTTATTTAAAATTTACACGTCAAATATGAATTTTTTTCTTATTCTGTATATAAGGAATTTTTCTATATAACGAACTTTTTGAATAGAACAATGGTTTTCGTTATATAGAGATTCGACCATAATTACTCCTAATATTAAACCACTCCAATCGCATTAAACGATTATGCTCCTCTAAATTCATTAGGCATAATTTATTATATTTAAAACATACAGCTTTGTCTTACAATTATCCTCTTTTCTTTCTACATGGATTAAACATTAAAATATTATTATAATTTTACTAGTAGGGGCATTAATTATTTATAAAAATTATAAAATGGAAAACAATATTTAAGAGGGTGGGAGTGGATTGCTAAAAAAATTATTAAAACTTTAAAAAAAATTTAAAAAAAATCACAAAATAACAAAATTTCCTCCCTAAAAAATTTTAAAATAAAAATATCATTTAAGAGGGTTGTGGCGGGATCGCTAAAAAAAGATAAAAAAAGATACACATTTTTTATTATTATTTATAAAAAAGGGGGTTTTACGCATTTATTCATTTTATTTACATCACAATATCATTTCAACATCATATATACTACACTCTTACTTTCACTCACACAATGACTCACTATACATTGCTAATTATTGTACTTGTCTTCCCATATCTTCTTTATTATATTTAAATTTTATTTACTGCTTTATGTTGCCTCACATTTCAACTATTATTTGCTTTGCCAATATCTTTCTTTTTATTTTATATTATCTTCATCTTATAATAGATGGCAGTACTAGAATTATTATTTTACCTGTCTACAACTTCAGCTTTACTTATATATTACTGAGCTAGAAGGCAGCACTACATAACTTTATATTATCATATTTCTCAGCAATGTTATGGCAAGGATATGCTGCCATTTTTGTAGGTGAATGGTTGATTTTCAAGTACCTTCAATCCATCTTCATCTACATAAAAAATTGTCTTTTTTGGTGAGTCTTAAACACTATTTTATGTTCATATTTCTATTTAAGTTGCATGATTGTTTATTTATATAATTTCTATTTAAGTTGCATGATTGTTTATTTATATAATTTCTATTTAAGTTGCATGATTGTTTATTTATATAATTTCTATTTAAGTTGCATGATTGTTTATTTATATAATTTCTATTTAAGTTGCATGATTGTTTATTTATATAATTTCTATTTAAGTTGCATGATTGTTTATTTATATAATTTCTATTTCAGTAGCATATTTATAAAGTACTTGTTTTGTTATTTGGATCTCATGTTGGCTTTTGATTATCTGGTTTCATTTGTGTATGTCATTAGGGGCTTAATATTGTCAATCTTAGGTATAATGCTGACAATATTTGATAAAATGTCATATACTTACTATGAGTATTCTTATAAATCCCTTCTGAAGATTCTATAAAATATTCATAGCTTTCCATTTTCGCTTTTCCACCATTTGCTTTTTCATCCTTTTGGGTATACTTTCTTCAGCGATCATTCTATAGGTTTTTATAATGTCTTTTCCTTCGTTCTCCACGTGTGTTTTCATTTATATATATATATATATATATATATATATATATATATATATATATATATATATATATATATATATATATATATATATATATATATATATATATATATATTTTCCTTTTTATCTAAAACAATATTCTGGTCCTTTATTTGAAAAATTGAGCCCGACTTGCAAAGAAAAAAAACAGCGCTATCTGCAGGTCTGCGTAAAACCAGGTTATTCGACCTGATGCAGGACTTTAATAAGGAAGTTATACTGAAATAAAGGTATGCCCTGACAAAAGTTTCATTTCCGTGCGTGGGCCAACCTGGTGTAACAGCGAAACGTTCGTCCCGACTACAGTTTAAATACAGTAATCGTTTAACATTTGTTGCATGTTAAACACCCTTTTTTTAATCAAAAAATCTCTTTTGCATATTTTCACTCTTTAAACCCTCAAAAACTTTGTCATAAAGCAGGTATAAAACACAATGTAAACACATTGATAATTTGTGTTACTAAATAGGTGCAATAATTTAAATCACAGTTTTAAAACATTAAAACTATTAGATGTCAAAATACATGAGCTTTCGTCTAAACATTAGCCTTCCTCGAGGCTAACGAAAAAGACAGGCTACCGCGGTGCATTCCACTTATCTTTTTTTTACAGACCGCTAGAGTGACGTGATGCTCTTTTCGTACACCTGCATTGGTGCATTCGAGCATCACGTAACTCCCGCGGTCTGTAAAAAAAAGATACGCGTAAAGCACCGCGGTAACCTTTCTTTTTCGTTAGCCTCGAGCCTTCTTCAGATGATAACAAGCAGTCGAGAAACGCAGCTCCGAAGAAGCGCACTGGACAGGTCGAAAATGGGCGAAACCAACCAACTCTGAAATGGATGTAGTGAAGGAAGTTGGGATGATACCACTAAAAGCTGGGGGGTCAGCAAAAGCCAAAAACCCTAGCGACACCAAATACATTATACCAAAACATATATACCGGACTGCTTGTTATCATCTGAGGCTTATGTTTAGCCGAAAGCTCATGTATTTTGACATCTAATAGTTTTAATGTTTTAAAACTGTGATTTAAATTATTGCACCTATTTAGTAACACAAATTATCAATGTGTTTGCATTATGTTTTATAAGTTTGATAAGGTGAATTTGAAGTTCATATTATATGGAATTTTCTATATATTTTTATAAAGCAGGTATTTTGAAATTCGTATTGGATTAAAAATTATCCGCCTTTATGCGTTGCAGCAAACAGGCTCATTTTTAACGTATTGTGTGCGGCGGCACGCTGGCAAAAACAAAAGAATTGAGAAAGAGGAAGTCCCAGAGGCTTCATTATATTCGGCTGGTATAGATAATTTTATATAAGTTGAAAATTGTCACTGTTATCTAAGTTTGTTTAAAAAGGTTGTAAAACATTAAGCCTCAATAATTGAGCTGGGCCGCTACACCATCAAAACATTATTGTATAAAAAAATTTTGTGTATAGTAAACAACACGTTTTTACTGAATGGTGTATAAATATTTATGTAAAATTAAACTTTAAAATTACATCAAATTGACGTTTCGATCAATTTCTATGACCATCTTCAGAATATGATGTTAAATAACAAATACACTTATAAACAAAAGGCCTCCATCTTGAAATATTATACACATAACTAACTCATGACAATGCTTCATATTTTATTCCTAAACTTTGGTTGAACATTTTGAAATAATCACACATCGCTGAATTTTATACAATTTATGTTTTTATGCCTTCTGTGAAAGTACAACTATTTATTTTTGAACTGTAATTTCATGTTATTATTTTGGGAACCCGTATTGTTCTTCTTTAACTCGGAATTTTTCTAGTAGGTGGCGCCACTGCACGTCCTGTGATTTGACCTTGCTCGTGTCATAAGCATGAGTTAGTTATGTGAATAATATTTCAAGATGGAGGCCTTTTGTTTATAGGTGTATTTGTTACTTAGTCATCATATTCTGTTAGTCATCATATTCTGAAGATGGTCATAGAAGGTGACCGAAACGTCAATTTGATGTAATTCTAAAGTTTAATTTTACATAAATATTTATACACCATTCAGTAAAAACGTGTGGTTTACTATACACAAAATTTTTTTATACAGTAACTTTAAACATGATTTTCTCGAGACTCTGTTTTAGAAATCGGTACTAAATAGAACACGAGATTGGATCGACCGATTTGGTTGAAATGTTATGTTTTTCTAGTATATACTATTATTTACTCCCTCGGGTCGCGTTTTCAATATTCGGATTTCAATTTTCAATATTCAGGAATAACGGCCGATTTCATACTTTGACAAATTTGCCGATTAATTAATTTCCTACGTTAATCTCATTTCCTGCCGACCGACGTTTGTGTTAAATATTAGCTGAAGAAATTGCTAGTTTTTGTACAGACGATATTGTATAATTCCCACCAAGCGATTACTATTCATTTACCGACGATTTTTATAAAAGGGCGAAATGTAGCCGATATCCCTTGCTGTTGAGGTTTAATATGATGAGTGAATAAAAATCTGTATATAATATGCAGGGCTGCACAAAATTATTCGAGAGTACAATTCCGTCTATTGGTGGAAATTGCTCAAAAGTGGAATGCCCGACTGTATTATACGCTAAACTAAATAGTATCACAATATGTAGCCTATCTACAGATTTATAGATCATTTATAGGGATGCACAAAAGAATTAGAGTACATTTCCATCTGCAGACAATAATTGGTGAAATCTGGTGTTAACATTTTAAACGGTTTCATAATATCTGTTCGACGCATGATTTTTTGGTGCGTTCGTAATTATATAAATTCGTAGCACCTATAGACGTCGTCTGGTCCGCCCATCTGTTCGTCTGTCTGTTTGTCCGTCCGTCCGCATATATAACAGTGCAAAAACTACCTAACCGAATGGTTTGAAATTTAATATATGTTATCGTTGCAAAATTTTGTCGAGTCATTTCAAATTTTATGAAAATCGAATCAAAACTTAAAAATGTATTAATAAAAGTTTTCTTTATTCTATTAAATCCTAGCGCAAGTCATGTAACTGAGGAAAACAAATACGGGCAAACCACTTCTTTTTTAATATGCCAGGCGGCCATTTTTATTCAAAATTGTGTTTTCGAATAAAATTGCATAAAACTTACATTTTTAGAAAGATCGTTCAAAAAAATTGTTTGTTTGAGAGATGAGTTGCATTAAAAAATTTATAAATTCTGAGATAACTTCAGTGAAAATAAGGTTTACAGCCGAATATCTCAATCCATTAAAGTAAATAAACACAGGAGATTCGTTCATTATGAGTCTTAAAAATATTTAACCATGGAGGTAATTATTCGCAAAGCAACATCCCCATGGTGCTATTTGCAGCGCTGTCTGCTGTAGAAAAAAAAATCGCATTTGTAAACGTGGCATACGTAATAAGGAAAAATAGGCATGCTTATTTCGCTCATAGCAGACGATATAATTTATTTCGCTGAAATAATAAGGACAATTTTTGTACATTGTGAAACTAGTTATAAAACGAAAGCACCTCATTTGTCACGTTTAAAGTGCAATTTCCAAGTTGATTTTCTTATTAAACTTTTTCTCAGACTGAAGGAGTTCATCTTTCTAAAGCATCTGGAGGCACACTTCAGTACAATGGCGCCTGTGTGCATTTCAAAATTCGCAAACGCAACACACCGGGACTTACTTTATAATAAAATATTTTAAAAAGAGTAAATACTTATCCAACTTAAAGACCAATTCTTATTTAGAATTCTATGAATTTTCCACGAAGTTAACGGAAAGAAAAGGAACAAAACATCGAATGTACACTTCAATAAAGTTATTTCCAAAAATACATTTTATTCTTGTTATTTAGTAAAAGAAAACTCATAAAATTTATGAGCAATTTCTACATACATATTTATTGCCGTGCATAATCATGTATTGTACATCTAAATATGGTTGCACTTCTGGGGTATTTTTCTATTATTTATTCTTTTGTGTTCGGAACAGCTGTGAGGGAAATATGTAGTGTCAGCATAACAATGCATCTCTTTTAGAATTCACAAAAATATAAAAAATTCTTCGTATTTCATGAATTTATATTACTTTCTTTTCAAAGATTGTCATTTTATTTTCGTAAAAAAAAAAGAAAAAAATACTTCATCTGTTTTTACAGTACATTGTAATAAAAGACAAATGTTTCTTAGTCTAACTTATTAAAAACATTGTTATTTTCATACTAATTTCTATTTAAATATTTGACTTAAAAACGGTCATTAAAATGCAGATATATATGCTTAAATGATAAAAACAGAACACAGTAAGTTCTATAAAAACCTTTTAACCCTTTATCTATACTGACGGTACTTTTAAGTACCATCAGAGAAAACTTTGTATAAAATTTCTTTAATCTGTCTACTAATGATAATAAGGTTTTGTTTTTATACAAAATACTTTTCTGGATCACATTTAGAAAGCACAGCAAAACAGTGAAAGCTAAATATTTTATAAAGTGGTATTTTTCTCAACCTTTTACATAAGTGTAGATCTTCTCTTTTTAAAAATTGTTATATGAAAATTTTGCAACTATAAAAACCTTTCTATTTAATGATAGAATCACAATACATTTATTTACGTTGTTCCGATAAAGAATTGTGATATTTCCTTAACAGCCTTTTCTGTTAATTAATCTAATTATTCTTGTAAATATTTCACAAAAAGAGCTATTACTACCGCATTATTAAATCAGTTTTAATGAAAAACCTTATCTAAATTTCATATTATTATAATATAAATTGTCTAATATAACTTCAGACATCAACTTATGAAGATAATTATTGAGATTGAACAATTTGTTGATTCATAATTCGGTAGATAAAGGGTTAAGAGATCGACATGTTTCGAACGCATAAACGGCGCCATTATCGAGATCTACATGATAGAGAAACTAGTCTCGCAAAATAAATTGAAAGTAGACTTGAAAAATATAAACCATTGTACGTTTGGAAACTTGTTGTTAATAAAATACAGATATAAATGCTTAAGTGATAAAAACAGAACACAAAAAGGTTTATAAAAAACTTTTAATATAATGATCGACATGTTTCGAACGCACAATTGACGCCATTATCAAGATCTATACGATAAAGAAGCTATTCTCGCAAAAAAAGTTTGAAAGTAAACTTGAAAAACATAAACATACGTTCGAAACATGTCGATTATTGCAGGATTCTAAAAGGCTTTTTATGTTTTGCTTTTATCACTTAAGCATTTATATCTGTATTTTAATGATAATTAGTGATTTTATATTATATGATTATGTAAAAATGTTCCTTTAAAACTTGTTGTTAATATAACACAGATATAAATGCTTAAATGTTAAAAACAGAACACAATAAATCCTATAAAAACCTTTTAATAGATCGACATGTTTCGAACGCACAAACGGCGCCATTATCAAAATCTACGCGATAAAGAAACTGTTCTCGCCAAAAAAATTTGAAAGTAAACTTGAAAGACATAAACCATTGTACGTTCGAAACATGTCAATTATTATAATAAAAGGTTTTTATAAGCCTTTTTTTGTTCTGTTTTTGTCACCTAAGCATTTATATCTGTTCTTTAATGATAATTAGTGATTTCCTATTATATGATTATAATAAAATGTTCCTTTAAAACTCGTTGTTAATAAAACACAGATATAAATGCTTAAGTGATAAAAGGAGATCACAACAATTCTTGTATAAACCTTTTAATTTAATGCTCGACACGTTTCGAACGTGCAAATGGTGCACGATAATGAAACTGTTCTCGCAAAACAATTTGAAAGTAAACTTGAAAGACGTAAACCATTGTACGTTCGAAACGTGTCGATCTGTTAAATTAAAAGGTTTTTATAAGCCTTTTTGTGTTCTGTTATTATCACTTATGCATTTATATCTGTATTTTAATGATAATTAGTGATTTCATTATATGATTATGTAAAAATGTTCCTTTAAAACTTGTTGTTAATAAAATACAGATATAAATGCTTAAGTGATAAAAACATAACTCAAAAAAGGCTTATAAAAACCTTTTAATTTAATGCTCGGGATGTTTCGACCGTACATACTACGCCATTATCAAGATCTATATGATAAAGAAACTATTCTCGCAAAAAATTTTAAAAGTAAACTTGGGGGGGGGGGGGTCCAAATGCTCTGGAAACCAGTAATATTATAAAGTTTTTTCGCCTTCAATATCGCATAAAATTCTTTGATTAGATAAGGCAAAAATATTTCTTATAAAATTAGTGGTATCCAAACCCTGTCACGCCACTGCTAGAAGATGTCGCTGCGATCGACCTGTTATCTTTTCAGCA
The DNA here is from genome assembly GCA_963931845.1 of Maratus michaelseni. Lineage (NCBI taxonomy): Eukaryota > Metazoa > Arthropoda > Arachnida > Araneae > Salticidae > Maratus > Maratus michaelseni. Next base: position 72,019,872 of record OZ007600.1, read on the forward strand.
TCGTTCTACATTTATCGGATTCAATTTTTTAGTACTATTTTGTAAACGTTTTCCACACTATGTATTCTAGGAGCTGTAATATAAGTAAAAACAGCTTATTTTGTTTCCATAAGTAAAATGTGTAAAAATATAAACCTTTTCAGCAATTGCAGTATATATATATATATATATATATATATATATATATATATATATATATATATGTATATATATATATATATATATATATATGTGTATATATATATATATATATATATATATGTGTATATATATATATATATATATATATATATATACATATATATATATATATATATATATATATATATATATATATATGCATATATATATATATATATATATGCATATATATATATATATATATGCATATATATATATATACATATATATATATATATATATATATATATATATATGCATATATATATATATATATATATATACACACACATATATATATATATATACACACACACACACACATATATATACACGGTGTCCCAAAAGTCCTTGACACATTTTAAAATTCAATAAAAGATCAAGCAATTGGCGTACGAGAGTGCAGTTTGGACGAAAATGCTTCTTATGATCTGAAATTTTGATTAAACAAATAAAAACATTTGTTCCAAAAATTTCTCATATATGGCGCTGCTTCTGGGAAGTTATCGAATTGGTAGAACACCTTTATACGTAACAATGAGAAAGATGTGCAACGCGTATGCACAATTTTTGACGAAACTATGGCAACCCACATTCCAGCAACTTAGCAATACCTGCCCTCATGAGTTCGTTTAAAGGAGTGAGAATGGATTGCTTCTGGAATGTGGGTTGCCATATTTTGGACAAAAACTGTGCATACGCATTGTGTGTATTTCGTCATTGTCATGTATAAAGACATTCTACCTATTTGATAATTTTCCAGAGGCAGCGCCATCTAAGAGAAAATTTTGGAATTAATTTTTTTATTTGCATAAACAAAATTTCAGATCATAAGAAGCATTTTCGTCCAAACCGCCGTCTCGTACGCCAATTGCTTGATATTTTATTGAAATTTAAAATGTGTCAACAACTTTTGGGACATCCTCTCTCTCTCTCTCTCTATATATATATATATATATATATATACACTGATATGCATAATCATGTTATTGCGCTTATAAAGAGCTTTCGGAAATTCCTTTTATGTAATCGGACCAGCTGTGCAGAAAATGTCGAGTGTCACCATAACAATAGATCTCTTTTAGAATTCACAAAGAAGTAAAAATTTAACATTCCTTATTCTTCGGTTTTCATGAGTTTCTGTTATTTTCGCTTCATAGATTGTCTTTTTATTTGTCCGTATTTTTGTTAACATTTACTGTTTCTTAGGGAAGCGTTATGGATTATTAAACCAGAAAAAAATCCTATATTGCATACAAATGGAGATATACTATAAAAAACTGCTAATATAGATTTTTGTAAATGTACATTATGCAACATCCCCCCCCTCTTGCAAAAAATATCATAGCATGATCTCAGCAATATTTTCCATTTGCGTTTAAGCATATTGCTTGTACAAGCATTATTATTTTTTAAGTAATTCTTTATTATCCCGTCGACCACATTTCATAACAAAAAACTATTGCCAAACAGTAAGATTAAACGCCAAAAATGCAGTCCCATTTACTTGATGTCAGAAGCATTATACGTGTTTGTTATGTCATCAAGTGGTTTTTAATTCGACATTTACGTGTATTTTTCATTATGTTTTACTGATTTATTCGTTATTTCATTAATTAAAATAACAATTGTGTCCCTAAATTCTTATATTTTATTTATTTATTTATTTTGATATTCCAATAGAAACGTTCTCCCATTTATTTGGCGTTACAGTTTGGCGATAGTTTTTTGTTATGAAAAGTGGTCGACGGGGTAATGGAGAAGTACCTTTTTTTAAATATTTATATTTTTTAAAATTACTTTTGAATTTAAAATTTAAATAATACTATTTTCTTTAAAAAGCATATTGATAAATCTTGCACATTCTGAAAAAATCAATTAAAAAAATTAATTATAAGAAAACAAGAGTAAATAAATTTCTAAATATATTTAAAATATTTTACGAGTGATAAAAAAAGTTTCTGGATTCAGAAATTTCCAAAAAGTAAAATTATACTGGAACTACAAACAGAAAAACGAAATTTTAGTGCCAAACACTGCAAATTCATTAAATTCAAAGTATCAAAACTTTGTAAGTTTTGGTCATAAAAAAATTGAAATTTTGAAATGTCCTTCCAAACCACAAGGAAATATTTTTCCTAAATATAAGTTATGGGAAGAAAAAGTTATATTAAAATTAAATTTTCGTATTTTAGTATGTTTAATGTATTTTATGCACGAAATTTCATATCTAAATGCGTTATATGATGGTTGTTATTTTTATAACTCTAAGTAGTATGTTTCTAACACCAGCAGATTTAGTATGGCTTCCAATTTGTTCTATTATTGAATACTAGTATTTTCAAAGAGAAATTTTCTTTTGATATATTTTTTTTAATTTTGTTGAAACTCTGATAGTTATTTCTATTGCAAATGTTGGGGAAATCTACCCCGAAATATATATTTAGACAATACTGGTATTCGAAAATCAGACTGTTATAAGAGCCCTGATTTAGATACGATGTGTGTTTTTAAGTAAGTACCGTTTTGATATATATAAAAAAAACAAGGCCATTTTTTAATAATTTTATTTTTACATAAAAGCCTGGACATTAATCAACTTTTCAACATAATTTCCGCCTATAGTAAGGTACTTATCGGGCTTCTTTAAGCCCAGAAACATGTGGCAGTCACTTGACGTTAGGTTAGGGTTAAACACAGGAACTCATCCCGTCATATGATTAGGAACAACTTCAGCACCATCCGTACAGGCTTGACCTAGCGCCAAGTGACTACCACTTGTTTCTGCACTTAAAGAAGCACATATGCGGTCAGTACTACAAGGAAGATGACGACGTCTAAACGATATTGATGCAGTGGTTAGCACAGCAGGTGGCAGATTTCTATGAGCAAGGGATACAAAGATTGGCCGTACAATACGATAACTCCTCATTATAGGCGAAAATCATGTTGAAAAGTAGATTGAGGTCCAAACTTTCATGTTTAAATAAAATTATTAAAGAAATGGCCTTGTGTTTTTAAAATTCAAAGCTATACTTATTTGAATAACGCGCTAATTGTTATTACATCACTTTTGAAGCACCCGGTATATCAGGTTTTTTCTTATATTTCATTACTTATTATTATAGATTTATCAATCTTACATTTAATATACATTGCATTTCATACATAGAGTTACATTTTATACTCAGGATATCCCAGTAAATGTTATTTCAGAGCATTTAATAATGATGTATATAATAATGCTCTCATCTTAATGAAAGAAAAAGTACAAAACAATAGCCCACAAATAATATTAAGATCCTTGATAATGGTTGACAAAATTATAGATAAAGAAATAATAAGGTTATGACAAGATCTTTGGCGAACAGTGAACATATGCTAAGATCCTTGATGAACATGTAAGGTGATGTCAAGGATCATGATGAATATTTAACTTATAAACTGATGAAGCCGTTGGAAGTCGTAAATTTTTTGTACCTTTATCATTTTAACCCAAAGAATTTCATCGTTTAGCTGTTAAGGAATGTGATCGAAAATCTCACATTATGCCATCTAAGAGAAATAATAAATATATACAGGGTGTTTCTAAATGAATATCGGGGTTTTAGCGCTTTGTAGTATCTATTATAAAAAACTTAAAATTATACTTAATACATAAAATGAAAGAGCAACTCAAACAGTTTTACCCACAAGCTTACAAGTGTTCAATGTGAACACCTGTCGTCACACGGTACACATCAAGTCGCTCAGTTTTTACCAAACGCAACTCTACGCCATGAAATAGTTCCATGCTCTACGCTCACCCGATCTGACGCCATGTGATTTCTACATGTTGGGGTTCCTAAAGGATCGAGTGTATGTGCCTCCACTACCAGCTGACCTACCCAACCTAAGAAACAGGATTGAGGCAGCTGTTGCAACAATTACACCACAAACACTAATTAACGTTTGGGAAGAACTGAGCTATCGACTTCATGTGTGCTGTGTGACGAAAGGTGTTCACATTAAACACTTGTAAGCTTGTAGGTAAAACTGTTTGAGTTGCTCTTTCATTTTATGCATTAGTTATAATTTTAAGTTGTACTCTCTTAAAACGAAAGAGTGGATTTGGCTTCTCAGAAAAGAGCTGTAATTTATTGGATCGTGAATGAGTTGATTTTTAAACGTTTCACTCATCTTGATTTGAATTTTTATTTTTCTAATGCACTTCAGAAGAGCTAATACTACAACTATATACAAGTTACAACAACAATGGATTTAATGATGCGCCAAAACATACTCGTTTAAAAGGCCACCTGGCTGTTGCAACAACAAAATATCTTAAACTATTAAAAGTAGAAAATATAAATAAAAAGAATAATGTAATATATATATATTTCTAAAAATAAGCTTTAATCCATCCATAGTTTCAGATTAATTATTTTATTCGTTAATTGATACGTTGAAAAACCAATTTAAAAATCCTAAAAAATAAGTATAAACAACAAAGGTTTGTACGCTTTTACCACAATTTTTTAATGAAATTTTTCGTCTTATTTAAATACAGAAAACTATTACAAATCCTGAAATTAAACAAAGCGTTTACAATTTCTGCTATTTAAATATTAAATAGAAAAATTCTATTGAAAAGTTGTGGTAAAAGTGTACGAACTCTGAATAATATATATATATATTTTTCCTGTCGCCGTATCTTAAAAAAGAAACTAAGCAAATATTATATATTATTTTTAAAAATGTACTAGCTCGCGCTTTCTGCCAGGCGTACAAAAAAACAGTGAATTTTTTAAATTCAAATTTGGTGCCCCCGCCAAATTAATATATTGTAACAAATATTTTGTAGTCATGAAAATTTGGCGTGATTTTGAAGATAAACATTGAATGATTATAAAAGAGTATTTTATTTATTTTATTTATTATTTATTTTTTTAACTACCTTTACTTTCATACTTATTTAAAGAATTGTTAATAAATGTTTAAAAAAATTGCTTATCATAAAAATATATTAGAAGTAGACAAAAAGAGTATTCGCCTATTCATTTGATTTTTAATCTTTGTATAACCGCTTAATGATCTACCAAAGCCTGTCGCAATTATCTTTTCTAATTATGTGTCTTTGTAGTTTCTTTATAATTACTTCTTTTGTAATCTCATTTTAATTACCTGGCTGAATGATGAAATGAATATAATTAACTATCATTCTAAAAGAGCTTCATAGGTGGAAAAAATACATTCTTAAAGAGATTAGCCATTTTTAAGATTTTACAATTAAAATTTTATTGTTGTACTTACCGTCTTTTGTACTCGTAAATGTGTCATTTACAGATCGAAAAGATGTGTTATTAGTCCATATTAACGCGATCATATGAGTTAAAGTATTGTTTTTAAAATTGTAAAGATACTATGTATTTGTTATGTGTCACAGGAAATATCGCTGAAGTAGATAAAAATACTTAAACATATTAGATGGTAATTATGTAATATTATAATGTATATAGAGTGAGTGCACCAGTAATTGACCAGGGAAATACAATAAAAAGAAAAGTGCCCAGTTAAACTGATGGCATTGAGATCACAGGAAATATCGCTGAAGTAGATAAAAATACTTAAACATATTCGATGGTAATTATGTAATATTATAATGTATATAGGGTGAGTGCACCAGTAATTGACCAGGGAAATACAATAAAAAGAAAAGTGCCCAGTTAAACTGATGGCATTGAGATCACAGGAAATATCGCTGAAGTAGATAAAAATACTTAAACATATTCGATGGTAATTATGTAATATTATAATGTATATAGGGTGAGTGCACCAGTAATTGACCAGTGAAATACAATAAAAAGAAAAGTGCCCAGTTAAACTGATGGCATTGAGCTCACAGGCTATTCACACTAATTGTATACTATACTCTTATTTCAAAGAATAATGCCCTCGAAAAATAAAGAAACCGACAATAAATTAAGGAGGGGATTATCCCCCTGTTCCCCCTCTTTATACTTAACCAATGAACCCCCAAAACTAATCAGGGAAGTGCCTTAACACAATAAACCGATGTACAAAATTTGAAGAAAATCAGATAATTCTGCATGAATAAATTAAGGTGGGAGATTACACCTTACCTTTATACTTAACCAATGAACCCCCAAAACTAATTAGGGATGCCACTTATCAGAATGAACCTATGTACAAAATTTGAAGCAAAACGGATATTTCTATCAAGAGTTATAGCGTTACGTACATACATACGTACATACATACATACATACATACAGAACCTACGGGCATATTAACTCTCAGGCTTTGATAGCCTGTGAGCTAAAAGCTGCAGAAAAAAGGAATTGTTGGGTATACTAAGAACTAAAATAACTTCTTAAAATACCATAAAAACTTTAAAATGCGCTAGGCCTTTCGAAAGATCTGAGTCTTTCTTCGTCAGGCGCAAAAAGACGTGCGTCTACTATGAAAGCAGCAGCAAGACTTTCGAAAGATCTGAGTCTTTCTTCGTCAGGCGCAAAAAGACGTGCGTCTACTATGAAAGCAGCAGCAAGACATGTCTTGCTGCTGCTTTCATAGTAGACGCACGTCTTTTAGCGCTTGACGAAGAAAGACTCAGATCTTTCAAAAGGCCTAGCGCATTTTAAAGTTTTTATGGTGTTTTAAGAAGTTATTTTAGTTCTTAGTGTTTCACACCAGTTTCAACTTATTTTATTTGTTGGGTATACATTCTAAATATTTTGGTTGATAGAGAACATATCTAACATCCAAAAAAATGTTTTTTTTTTTTTTTTTTTTTACAAGTTATAATTGTAGTTAAAGATGTGCTTGAAGATTAGCATTGGAAAATTAAGAAATATTTTTACTTTTCTATTTTTATTAGTTTGTGAATTACTGTGTTTTAAAATGTTTCTTTTTTTTACTTTTGTATCGCCGGTATACGTGTCTTTTAGTAACACTTTTAAATGAGAACATTCATATTTCGATTTTTACAACGAAAAATAATAGGTCAATTATTAGTGCAATTTCATTTTCTAAATATGACTGTAAATAATAATTTAAATTCAGGTAAAAAAAAAAGTGAAAATGTTTCCGGATTATGAATTCTCAAACTTTAATTAGCAAATAGGGAAGACTGCAGACTGTGCCAGTAATTTTACTAGAAAAAAAAATAACTTGAAGAAATTTCCACTAAATGGTCAATTACTGGCGCACTCGCCCTATGTAATAAATGTGCAAACTTCTTACATAAAAATTTACAATATTTAAACACACCGAAATGATCACTTCTCTTCTTAAATAAATGGTTATAAAAAACAATCATTCAGTTAATCTATTTTTGAACATGTGTGTATGTGTAAAATCGTTGTAAAGAATTGTATGAACAAAGTCAAAGTTGTTTATTTGGAGTTGGCATAATATAGGAAATATATGATAGCATTAATAGACTTATGGGCGTAGAATGGACTATGGTCGATATAAGGTAATCGAAGGGAGAGTGATCTAAACCGACACATCTTATGTTGATGGACAATTATTTGGTAACGGAATTACGTTTAGTGCAAATTTGTAAAATTTTATTGGAATTACATAAAGTTAATTTTTTTTCAAGTTTTGTTTTCTGCAACCAGAATTAGTATACACTGAGAAATCAAAATAAACACTTACAACAATTAAAAAAATATATAAGGATATTATTTGAAACTTTTTAAATGCTCGGTAACGGAATTACATGAAATTATTTTTTTTTAAATTCCGTTACCAAACATTTAAAAATTTCTAAACAATATTTTGTAATATTTTGTAATTGCTGCAAGCGTTTACTTTGATTTTTCAGTGTGTACTAACTGTGATTGCAGAAAACAAAATTTGCAAAACAAAATAATTAACTTTATACAATTCCTATCATTTTTTATAAATTTGCTCTGAACCGAAATTCTGTTACCAAATAATTGCCCAAATTACAAAGCAATTACATGTGCGTGAATAACACTGACGTCATATTGACGGTGCAACACCTGACATATAATTTTCACTTTTAACTTCTAGACCTCGCACAATTTAAATTTTTATATCGTTGAATACGAAAAAAGGTTCTTTGAAATGCAGTTTTTTTGTAAACAGTATCTAAATTTATGGACGTTTCATGGTTTTAAAATAGTTTTCAAGCATGATTTCATTTTAAATATATCTCTATCGCGTCCAGTCCGATTACAAAAGGTGAACCCGTTTGCACTTACAATAATATTACGTTGAGTAAAAAGTTTTCCGCCAAGGAGAGATACCTTCGCGCAAACAGCTGTCATTTGTGCGGTCATTAGCTTTTCAGCCAACCAATTTTTGCATTCAAAAGCAAAGCACAGGAACTACATGACTGTATAATTTGTCTGTTAAAAATTTATTATCTTGTGCTTCAAAAAAGTGTTTAAAATGGAGCTATCACGTCGGCAGATCAGAACTATTATTTACTATGAGTTCCGTAATAAACTCAGTGCGAATGAATGCCACAGAAAGATGTGTGAAAGTTTAGGAATCAATACTGTTTCTTATAATTCAGTCAAAGTTTGGTTTCGGAAGTTTAAAGTTGGAACTTTCGACAGTGAAGATGAACCACGTTCCGGCCGCCCTATTGAAGATGATTGTGAGCAGTTAAAGCAAATCATTGATCAAGACAGAAATGTTTCAACACGAACTTTTGCGTTAGAGCTTAATGTTTGCCAAAAACAATATTTAATGCTCTAAAATGCATAAACCTAACGTTTAAGTTCAACCGCTGGGTGTCTCACGAATTGACTGCTGAAGACAAGCGCATGAGAAAAAACTGCTGTTTGGCTCTGCTCAGAGATCAAAGGAAAGAGAACATTCTGGACAGAATTGTGACTTGTGATGAAAAATGGGTGTACTACAACAATACAAGCCATAAAGGAGGGTGGTTAGCACCTGGGGAATCAGTTGGCTCGGTTGCAAGCCGTGCCTTAACTAACAAGAAGGTGCTCCTCTGCATCTGTTGGGATTGTCGTGAAATTCTGTACAAAGAGTATCTTAAAAGTTGACAGACTATCAATAGTGCAATATACAGCAACATGCTAGTCAAAGTTCGCGATGCCATTCGCGAAAAATGAAGAAACCAGTTCAGAAGGAAGGTGGTTGTCTTTCATCAAGATAACGGCCGGCCACACGTTAGTACGATGACCAGCTGAACGCTATACAAGCAAGAGTGGGATTTGATGCAATATCCACCATACAGCCCCGACATGGCCTCTTCAGATTGCTATCTCTTTTCACATCTGCAGCTGCATCTTGATGGCACAATCTAACATTCATAAATGTTAGATTGTGCTTGGTTAGATTGTGCTCATTTATGGAGGTCATAAATGAGGTCGATCTCTTTCTGGACTCGCGCACGCCACAATTTTTCGCAGAAGGGAATGAAAAGTTGCCAAATCGTTGGCAAACGATTGTAGATTTAAACGGAGATTACTATAATCATTAGCTTTGATGATTTCGTATGAATTTATCATTTTACAATAAAAAAAATGTCGGAAAACTTTTTACTCAACGTGATATAATTAGTTCAGCGTTTGTTTCCGGTTAATATTTCGTAACCAAATTAAAACTTCATCAATCAATAAATAAAATAATAACATATTATAAATAAATACACCTTTAAGAAACATGTAGTTGAACTACATGCTTAAATCACTGAAATTGTCAAAAAATCACAAAAAAGCTGCTGTAAGCAAAGATACCAGCATTTTGGTATTCTTCCGCAGTTTGACATAATTGAAACATGTTTTCAACCAAAAATTTAAAAATAAAATCGAATAGATATCGTACAGAAATAAGATACATTTCTTTAAATACAATTTTTGCTTCAAAGCATGTTTGGCTAGGGTCAGACTGCGGAAGAATACCGAAATGTTGGCTTATATATTGTAAGTAGCTACATTTTTGGGCGATGTCTTCGGTTATTAACTCCTGGCATGTGAGCAATATGAAAGTATCGGTTTAAATAAATTTCGATACTTAAGGGTTAAAAAGCGTATGTAATATATAGCTAAAAATAATTTGTTGACAAAAGCTTTTTCTGGCCCATAATGTAGTAGGATAGTTTACAGTTAGAATTAATACCAAATACATAGGTTTATAAGCATTATGATTCAGTAATGATTGAGGTGACTTTGGATTACCAGCGAATGTCTGGATATGACAATTCAACATATGCTCGTTTATATCAATTACCTTAGGAATATTTAGTTTTATGTAATGAAAGGTGTAGACACTATAATTTAAAGTCAAATTGTTATTGTACCGTAGACTGCCTGGTATTTAACTTGGAAATGTATTGGAATATTGGAATCAAGAACAGCACCCGAAGAGCCGCAATGGGAACGGTTTTATACGCTCTAACTATAATCCAGCAGGAAGTGTCTTTGACAAGTTGTTAATACTTCTTTGGTTCAATTTATGTCCCCAGATTGGGGCCGCATAGGTCAGTGTTTTCTCAGCTACTGCCCTATACAAAGTTTTTATGATTTGTGATTTTACTCCCTGTGCTTAGATAGACATTTCTTTCCAAATTATGGCAAACCAACATTCCAGAACTTGGCGATACTCGCCCTGACCATTTCGAATATATGAGTGAGACATGTTAACAAGTAGTAGCTTGGTGATAGTGGCAGGTTCGCCAAGATGCTTTTCGATTCGCTTTTGCCCAGAATCACCTCAACCAATAAAATTTTATATCCCGTATGTGCCACTCTCATATAGAGGCACCCCAATTAAGTCCACTACTTTTCCTGCTCTTCCTCGTTTTAAATTGATATTATAAATTGTTATTTTTCATTTCTAAAATGTTATCATGTCTTTATTAGAAGCTAACACTCCCGAATAGATCTCTTACAACCTTTATAGATCAACATTCCAAAACGAATGCACAGTTTTGTTGTAGTCTCTATCAATATTGTTTCTTACACCATATTAAGCATTTTAAAGAAAAATTCAAACACATGGAGCATTTTAAAGATGTATAGACTGCGAAAAATAATGTTTTGAATATGCATTTGAAAAAATTATGACATGTTGTTTTTCATATTTACCATTATAAAGTATGAAAGTACACTTTCTGCCAAGTGAATGGCAATATATATATACATTCTTTTAACTTCACAACATACGTACACTTCTTAGGATTTCCAAAGAATATGGAAAAACTATTTAAAATTAGAAAACTTTTATATAATATTTAAATAGAATAATTTGCAATCACAACGTTTTATCGCAGAATTTGGAAAATATTTCAGCGATTAAATAGGCGAAAAATTCTATTAAAAATTCTGGTAGAGAAGTACACCCTGATTTTTTAACAAGGAGTATATAACAAAGAATAAAAGTAAAATTTGTATTTATGCACAATTTTTGCTCCTTCACCCTATCTAATTAAATAAACCAGCATGCATATTCTTTTACAACAAACCTTTAAACAACTTGGAAAATCTACATTTTGATTTAAATTTAAATTATAGTGTCTACACCTTTCATTACATAAACCTGAATATTCCTAGGGTAATTAATATAAACCAACACATATTGAATTGCCATTTCCAGACATGCGCTGGCAATCCAATGTTATCTCAATCATTACTGAATCATAATGCTTATAAACCTACGTATTTGGTATTAATTCTAACTGGAAACTACCTTACTACATTATGGACCGGAAAAAGCTTTTGTCACCAAATTATTTCTAGCTATATATTACGTGGCAGCCAATTAACTTTGCCATCCTTTATGCCCTGGCCTTTATGCATTTAAAGCACCACTAAAGAGCTTGTTATACAATTCTTTTAAAAGATCTATTGGTAGTAATATAATTTGCGATGTGTTATAGATACTTTACTTTAACGTCCTACCAATATATGAGAGGATCTACTCTGAAATCTGGTAGTCGTGACGTACCAGGTTCGAACTCATTTTACCCTAGTCGGCTTAACCGTTCGGAGTTTTCTTTGGTTTTCCTTGAATCTTTCTTAGTTTGCGTAAATACGGGCTAACTTCCCTTAGAAAGATGTCTGCAGAGAACAAAGCAGAGAGGAAAATTAAAGAAAAGTCGACAACTTTAAGTGACTTTACTTCGGATCTAAGTTGAAAATCTCTTCCATTTTATATATTATAAATACTAGCAAGACATATAACAAGATATACAATAAACATCATGATGGATTTCCAGATAGCATTGTTAGTATTGTTCACAGATATTTGTTATAATCTTTTTACTTACCCATCATACGTAGTATAGGGTAAGTCTTGTAATCGTTTTGAAAATCGAAATTTTTTTTTTGACGGATTTACACGTTTCAGACACTGGAGATTCCGAAAAACATATTTTTAGAAAAAAAAAATTTGCCGTCCGTCTGTGTGTCTGTGTGTGTCTGTGTGTGTGTGTGTGTGTGTGTGTCTGTGTGTCTGTGTGTCTGTAAACGCTCTATCTCCCGAAAAAATTGAGATAGAGACTTGCAATTTGGTATGTACTTAGTATGTAATAATGGGAAGAAGCCTATTTCATTTCAATAACCTCGATTAACCGGAACAATTTTTTTCGGACTCTCGAAATATTCGTTCTGATGAAAGGTATATAAAAATTTTCGAAATTGTTTATTTTAAGAAATGAATATAAAAGACAATAAAAAAACATAAATTTTGCATAAAGCATGAAGTTTATCGGATGATTAGTTGCCGAGATATTTGGAATCCTATTTCCACACTCTTCGATTTTTCATGACCCTGTATTTCATCCAAATTTCACTTCAAAGATATATTTTTATTGGAAATTTGACGCTTAATCAGATGCAATAAACTGCTAGTTAATAGGATTATTATTTTTGGAGTTATAAGGATGTTTCTTTCAAGCAATTCAGTCATCGAGACTTTAAAGTTTGTGACGTCATCAAGCCACGATTTTATTTGAATTGCAATGCACTTTATAAGTAGTTTACACATTTTTATTTTAATATTTTACATTATGCATATCCATGATGGGTAAGTATTACGGTGGCCCCCAACGACTAGTTTTACTAGCTATAACCGCTTTTCCATTCAATCTCGTGTCTTCGTTTCTCCAAATCGACTATGTCCCCAAGCGCATTTTAACTTATATTTAATAAGATGCAGCAGTGAAAAAAAATTATATTTAGGATAAATGAAGCATGACAAATTGAACGAAAGAAAATAAGTATAACGGTTTGTATTGAAAATAAACTAGTTCGAATAAAAATAAACATGTAGATGATGACTAAACAAAATTAAATTGTGGAAAACAAAATAAATATATTTCTTACTGTCAAGTAGAGTGCTGCATCGGGTTGGGTAATCCGATTTTACCCGAATTCGAGTCCGGTTGACGTTATAAATGTGTTCTTTGCGGGTCTGGTTCATTTTAAATGTTTCGGGTTTGGGTCGGTTCTAGGCTACGTTTTGACTCTTTCGAGACGGGTTCGGGTTGATACGATTTTCAAAAAAAAGTTCATGAACATTTTTTCCATAAGTTTGTTTGTTAAACTATGTATTAGTCTCCTTTCACTTCGGAATCTTGTTGGATTCGTGTTTGAATATTACGGTTCTGGTCGGTTTCGGGTTGAAATGTATCGGGTTAGGTCGGATTATGGTTGATGAAATGTTTTGGTCGGGTTCAGATAAAGTTTCGGTTTAACTTTGGGCAGAAATTTCCGATACGAGTAGGATACAACCTAACCCGTACATGATTCTTTTTTCAAGTATGAGGTAACAGGTCACAGGGTAATACATATGCGTGTGTAATTGAACCTTTTGTAATATTTTAACGTCTATATCTATATCTATAAATAAAGCGTATTTGAAAACTGTTTTTAAAAAATAAGAAAGAAGGAAATATACATCTAGAACAGAAAATCAGGGTAGCAAACAATTTAATGAGTTAAAAATACAGGATGGTTCACTCCAAGCACATCCTAGTTTTTTTTAATAACTTCAACACTAATGAAAATGTTTTAAAGAAATTAAAAAAAATAAAAAACTTTCCTTTTATGAAACATGATGACATCACGAGATATGCAGGAAATATAACACATTCGCCTCCATATAGCACTGAAACCGACTACCATAATTCAGAATATAGCTGACAATACATACGAGGTCTGTAACTAAATTACAGTGCACTTTCTGTGCTCTCATCACACTTTACACAAATGAAACTTAGTCCATTGAAAATATCGTTAAGTTATCTTTAATATTGTTAAAGGTTATAGACGGAAATCCGGATTCTACTTGGATTAATATATTCATATTTGGCAGAATAAATGGTTTCGGAGTCTGGTGTCCTATGAAAAAATGTTTATCATAATGAGTGCTATCCCATCTATCTTTTTTTGTAAAAACAGCCTAAAAATATTCTGTATATATTTGCTTTTGATATTGAAAGCAAAGCTATATATATATATATATATATATATTTTTTTTTTTTTTTGGAATTTTTTATAGTTTTAATTAGAAATATGTTATTAGTGAATAATTTTAAATTTATAAATAATTTAACTGTTTGTATTAAATTATAACTCTAACGATAGCAATTAAGTGTCTTGGCTGTTTGATCCTTCTTTTATTTGTAACTGTAATATAACTGTTAGATTTATATATTAGATCTTAAGTGAGTAGAATCCTTATTATTATTATTATTATTATTATTGGATTTCCTTTTAATTTTCGTTATGTTTTATATGATTTTATTCACTTTTTTGCTTAAATTTAATGCATTATCTGGCAATGATAGACTTTTTGACTGTTCGCCAGCCTATTATACGAAATAATTCATTGCTACACGTGGATGTTTCAGCCGAATGAGGATTAAACACTCACGTGTCGATTTGCGTTTCATTTTCCATCATCATATTTCTTTATTCTATTTCTGTTCCAATTTATGATTAAATTATTTTTATTTCATGTTTTGTTTGGCATCAACTATCGTTAAAATGCCTATGGTTCGTAATTTATTGAGATTTTCGGGTAGGTTTTACACTAAAATGTTTCCTATATTTCTATATACATAAATATATACATTTGTTAGTGCAAAACTTAATGTATAATATTATCACATACCATCTTTAAATAAGAGATTCGCTCATTTTTGTTATACGAACTTGTAATCTATTGGGTTGTCCGGAAAGTTCGTGTCGGTTGGGAAAATCAATTCGTACCGGAAAATTCTATCATTTAATTATTAGACATTCAATGGACCCCGGCAGAATTTTTTGGTACGAATTTATTTTCCCAACCGAAACGAACTTTCCGGACAACCCAATACATATATATATATTTTCAAATGTCTTATATATCTATCTATATATATATATATAATATACACAAACTTCTTTAAACTTATATCTAATGCGAAACTTTTAAAAGGAAAATTCAAATAATAGAAAAAAAACTTTTTGAGGATAAAAATTTATTACATTATAATACTAATTATATCATAAATGGGTACACTAGATATGGGAATTACATCATGAGCATATCAAAATTGTTGAGTGTCAAACCTCGTATATGACTGACATAATTAGTTTTATCACAGTTGGAAGAACAGCACTAAACACATTTAATTGCGTACAAAAACAGTAACTGCAGCTTTATTTATCTAAGCTAATATTACAGGAAAGAAGATGACAGCTGACAAGATTTTTCCATTTTTTTCTCAAAGGAAAACAGATAGGATTATTCTGAAAATACGAGTTTTTTTCAGTTTATTTCTTAATGAGATTTATACGTTTTCATTATATTTTGTAAAAACTTTTAGCACAATTAAAATTATTTATGATTTCTGAATCTTTGTTTGTTTATACACTGAGAAAAATGACACTTTCAAATTTGAGTAAATCGATGTTTTCATTTTCTTATGAAACTTTTTGTTTCAAATAGGACGACCCGATGCTTTCAAATCTGAAATACCACAAATACTAAGAATATTGACACATGGACATGCGCAAAACTGAGCACATAAAGACCATTTAATACTCATTTTTGAAGCATGGACATACACCAAAATTATTAGAATCAGTTCAAGCTCAATTTTGAAACATGGAAATACTCAAAAATGAGCACATAAAAGTCAGTTCATACTCATTTTTGAAACATGGAAATACTCAAATACGAGCACATGATGTTTTATTCTTGAGTGTGTGTATGTTTTCAGAAATAAGTATACATATGTTTCAAACTTGAGTAATTTTGATTTGGTGCCATTTTGACTATGTGACATACTCAGATTTGAGTATTTTTTTTCTCAGATTTGAGTATTTTATGCCCAGTCATGAAAATGTCGTTTTTAGAGTGTAAGTTAATTTCTTGTTTCAGTTTTATCTGCTTTTCTTTCATCGTTGTTTCTATGACAAACAAACAGTATTGCCAGTTTGCTTTTTTTTTTTTTAATTCAGAATTTCCAAATTCACACCGGTAATTTCGAAAGAAGAATTATTACCTTGAGAAGGCAGGAAATGTGTCTCATTAAATAAAACAAATTTTACATCTATTAATTTCTAGTGTCAAATCAAAATTCTGAATTTGAAAAAAAGGCCAACCTGGCAATCCTGTACACAAACAAAAAAAGAAATTCCCCCTTAAAAAACAAGACAGAAGGAAGACGCTTTCCTAGAATGACAACTATATTATGAAATGAATGCAGATCAGGGTTCGTAAATATCATGGTATTTTCGAAACTATAAAAAATATCCGATATTTTAATATATATCTGATAATTTTGATAGATGTCCGATATTTTCAAAATAGTCAAGTTATTGATGATCATAAATATTTTAAGAATTAATATTAATTAAAAACTAAAATATATTGCATTTAGCACGGAACCTTTATAAAATACATACTAATACAATATTCTAAATTGTGCAGTATCTAATTTTCTATCTATCTAATTTACAGTATCTAATATGCTAAATGTCTTTTTTTTTTTTTTTAACCTACGTATCTAAATTGACGATCAGTAAATTGAAATCAGATACAAATTGTTTTTGCCTTCACAAAAAACAAACTATGGGATTTTAATATAAATGCTGGACGATTACACCATGAAACATTACAACATTAAAGAAGTGAGTATAAAACATCACAAATTTTACGGAATGGTGTACACAAATTTACAATTTTATACATACATTAATATTAAAAATATCGACGTTTCGACCACCTTCTATGGTCATCTTCAGGAATTTTTTTTATATTGCTTTTAAAGTTTCAAATGCGAAAAACAATCCGTCCGTTGCCACATTATTATTGCCGTCCACAAATTAAAAAAAATAATAACACGGGTAACACTCAACTATCGTACCAACCAACTGTTGGTTGGTACGATAGTTGAGTGTTACCCGTGTTATTTATTTATTTATTTATTTTTTTTTTTTTAATTTGTGGATGGCAATAATAATGTTGTAACGGACGGATTGTTTTTCGCATTTGAATCTTTAAAAGCAATATAAAAAATTTCCTGAAGATGACCATAGAAGGTGGTCGAAACGTCGATATTTTTAATATATATGTATGTATAAAATTGTAAATTTGTATACACCATTCAGTAAAATTTGTGATGTTTTATACTCACTTCTTTAGTGTTGTATGGGATTTTATATTCAGTATCAAGAAAATTTTATTTTTAAAATAACAAAACAACAAAATATTATATACATTTTTTTAAACATAAATTTGAACTTAATTATAAGCTTGACTGTTTTTATCTTCCCTAATCAGTATAAACTGAACTAAACCCAAGCCAGAAAATATTCTTTTTAATGAAGCTGTAAATAACTTATCTAAATTAGACAGTTTATCTTCCATTGGCTGTTCTAAGTAAATTTTGTCCAATATAATTATTGTTTTTATATTTAAAAATGCAGATTCAAGCATGAAAATTATTATTAGCATTAATTATTATTATTATTATTATTGTTATTATTATTATTATTATTGTTATTATTATTATTATTATTGTTATTATTATTATTATTATTGTTTTGTATGGAGGTCTAAAAAAGTTACTGCCAGAGTAAAAGATCTTTATCTACAGAACGACACGGTCCATAACAGTTGAAAAAATCCTTCACGCCTGTTTTCACTGAAAATATATCATATATCATGGACAGTATTTTGAAAACGAGTATCAAATATAAGAAAATGTTGAAAATATCAAACATCGTGATATTTTGAAAGTAAATATCGGATATATACCATGGTATATCAAGATTAATGTATATCATCGAATTCTGGTACAGATGGAAACTGCATCATGATCATATAACTTGTTGGATGTCAACCCCGCTAATGTGACATACATAACTAGTTTTATCACAGCTGAACGGACAGCACTAAATATATCCAATTATGTGTGATAACACTAAGTGTAATTTTATATATCTAAACGAATATTACAAAGAGGTTGCTGACTAGATTTTACCATTTAATCTCAAAGGGAAAAAGAACACGGATATATAAAATAGGTTCTAATGTTCGCAATAATAGAATTTATAGCTTTACATAATTTTTATAAACACATACTTAAAAACATAATAATATACATTAAATATTTCATTACGGAATTTTAATAGTAATTAATCCTGGTGTAGACAAAACTTACGCATTTTTTAAGTGAAAAAGTTGCGGATTGATTCCAATAGCCAGAAAAACCTCGTGATATGTATGATAAAATCACCAGGATTACGTAAAAAAATATTGTACTGTGAAGATGAATGTATTATTAATATATTTCTATATGCTGTTCACCAATAAAAAATAAATACTAAGCATTTTTACATGGACAGTGGGCAAAGCGCTTCTATCTTAAAGCGTGAGCACTACATGTAAATTTTGTTCGCATACATGAGTGTCATTTTCATCATGCTCCTGCGAGGAGTTGTCCAAACAGGAATTTGTCGCAGGAAAAAAAAACATAGACCGGGAGGCGGCAGCACAGACAATCACCTCATCGAGTTCACGGCTGAAATTCCAGAATTAGTTAAAACTTGATTCGCATATTAAAACGCAATCGGTCTGCCAAGTCATATCTTGGTGGAAAACACTTTAAAACCCGATTTTAGCAGTTGACTCGTAGGTTTACCATTGTGTTTTCCTGCACCCAAAGGTATGAAAACATGGAGGACTGGGAGCAGGAACACACAATGGTAAACCTACGAGCCAACCGATAAAATCGGGTTTCCGGGTGTTTTCCACCAAGATATGACTTGGCAGACCGATTGCGTTTTAATATGCGAATCCAGTTTTAACTAATTCTGGAATTTCAGCCGTGAACTCGATGAGGTGATTGTCTGTGCTGCCGCCTCCCGGTCTAACAGCTTTTAGTAATGTATCTGTCGTTTATATAAAGCCACAGCTTAAACCATTTTTACCGTCCATTCACCCCACTGACCTTACGCGAGCATCAGATTTCAACCCAGTGTGCGCATCGGGTCTAGTTACCCATATTTTTCTCGATTAATATTTTGTAATTTTTCTTTGTGATTTTCTGGTTTATTCTTTTCTTTTTCCAGCACGCAAAAACAAAATTTGCCGTTCCACTGGCTAAATTCTTCCATTCATCAGAACAGGCTTAATTATATAATAGATTTGACACCAGGTGATAATATTATTAGAACGGCATACAATAGCTGAAGAATGCCCAGAATATCTAGAAAAATACTTGGCAAGATCTTCTGGAATTTCAGGGGTGTAAAGAACAAATGAGTTGGTCATTTCAAAAACAACATAAGTCAAGTTTTTTCCAAATATACTTTTTTTCTATCGCAAATGCTTCCATAAAGGTAGGGCCATGATCTGGATAATTACCACATAAGTCCGTGGATTTCTTCCTCTTGAAACGAAACCTTCTAATTTTCATTCAATTACTTAAACGACATAAAGTCAGCGACTTAAGTGCTTTTGCATGGAATACCACATTACATACGGATACTATATTACATTACCATGTACTTCTCTATTATCCCGTCGACCACTTTTCATAACAAAAAACTATAACTGTAAGATTAACCGCCAAAAATGCAGTCTCATTTCCTTGATGTCAGAAGCCTTATACGTGTTTGTTATGTCATCAAATGGTTTTTAATTCACCATTTGCGTGTATTTTTCATTATGTTTTACTGATTTATTAGCTATTTCATTAATTAAAATAACAATTGTGGCCTTAAATTCTTATATTTTATTTATTTAATTATTTTGATATTCCAATGGCAACGTTCTCCCGTTTATTTGGCGTTACAGTTCGGCGATATTTTTTTGTTAGGAAAAGTGGTCGACGGGATAACAGAGAAGTACCCATTGCCATATTACCATTTGCATGCAATACCATATTAAAACATAAAAATGTTCCTGTATAAGTGCTATCTTCATTAATTTTGATTAAAAATATTTTTAATATGACTGTTTTGATGAAATAAAATACCACCTAACCTTGTTTCTTGCTAAAACTGCATAAGTCAGGAACAGTTTTTCTGTTCTTCTTCTTTTTATTCTTCATAAATTATAAAAATTATTCGATATTTACAAACTTTGAAGTCAAAACTCTATAAGCAGCCCAAAAACACGCATAAAAATTCGTCTACTTGTGAATAATACAGTTTTTGTAATTTCTGAAAAGTTCTGATTCTGTGACTTATGTGGTTTTTGAAATGACCGATTCAAATTTGATCTAAAAACATGCGGAATGTTTTTAGATTTTCCAAAGACACTTTTATGCATTCATCAATATACGTGCTATTCTTACATAAGTGAACAAAAGTGTTGATGAGGACACTCATTGTCATCTGCTGTGGCTACAGATAATTTCCAGCATTTTATTTTACAGTGTTATCACAAGTATTAGTTTTTATTAAATTTGTTGCTGGTCACCTAATTGCTTTAGAGATTAAACCCGAATTGCCCTCGTGACTAAATCTGCCCTAAAAATATGCGATCAAACATCTTCTTTGTATGTCTGAATTTCTTGGAGAAATCGGCAATTATTTCTGGAAACATTCTACATATTCACTTCTTGAAGGTGCCCCTAATAATATGATCACTCACTGTAGCTAAAATACGTATGCCAGATATGAATCGCATCATGTCCATATAAAATCAGTTGAACTGATTCTGCTAATATGAGAGAACTAATTAGTTTTATGACGGCTAAAAGAAAGTTCTATATATATCCAATTATGCGAAACAACATTAAGTGCAGATTTATTTATCTAAGCAAAAATTACAGGAAAGATGTTATTGCTGACAAAGTTTTTCCATTTTTCTCTCAAAAATAATAAGATAACGAAGGATTTTGAAAAGATAAAAACACATTTTTATTTTATTATCTTAATGAGATTTACACTCTTTTATGATTTTAATAAACACTTTATAATACAGCTAACAAAATATACAATTTATTTCTGCTTGTTTGCTTTTCAGTCCTTTTGTTCTTGTAATTACTAAAGATTTCTACAATTTACGTGACATTTTTATATTATAATGAACTTTTGAATGTTCGTTTTCGAAAATAATGACGATAAATAAAACATTCTTTGTTTTTTTAAAAAACATAATAGAAAACGAAATATGCATTAATTATTATTAGTTGTAATTTGAATTATTTTCGTTCATAATTATTGAATTATTTTTTATTATTTGTTTATTTTATTTTATTATTTATCAATTTATTTATTTAGTTTTTGGATGTTTATAAAATTTCTGTTTAAGGTGTCTTGGAAAAACAACTCACTGATAAAGTGCAAACATCTAGAAATAATTATATTAATTAGCCTCAAAAACATTGGTCTAGAAAGTAATAAATTTACAGTAAAATATTCGACAACAGCAAAACGTTCGTAGGACTAAAATCTAAATAAGTTTAACTAAAGAAAGTATTTTATATATAGGCTTTTTTTTTTCTTTTTCTTTTTTTTTTTTGTCTGTTTCGAACATGGCAACTTTGTGTATAATTTTAAGTTCAAAGTCATATTGTTTTATGCATTCTAATTTTATTATTTTGTGAAATGTTAAAAAAAAAGTAACATTTTGACGGATGTCTCAATTCGAGATGTTTAAAATATATCTAACTCGTTTTTCTTTCAAGCATTAATCAAACACATATATATCTATATACTAGTAAATCTGCAGATGAGGGATCCCAGAATCAGCTTTGCAAATCAATTTTTTAATCTCAATTTGCATACTGATTAATATCATATATTTCGCTTTTTAATTTTTAAAGTTATATACATATACTAGCAAGCTACGCCTGATACGCTGGTCAATCTCTCTTAACGAACCTTTAATCAACAAAATATTGACATTTCATAATTCACTTTTATATTTTAACAGAATAATAGGGCTACTATAATTTGTGACTCGTGCTATAGCCAATATAGGGACATGTCGCCCTTATCATTATCTTTTTACGACTGAAGGTTTCGCTATGGTACTCCATTGTGAAATATGGTAATTTTTTTAAATCAATATTTGAAAAATGACATAATAATTAGATTTGAAATTTATATCAAGAAATATACAATTTTTTATCTTTCAAACGCAGTTTGTCTAACAATTTTCTGACAAGTACTTTTCGAGCTATTATTTTTTTCAGTAACTTCAAATGTTTCGTTTTCCGAGATTAATCTGTGGCAAAGATTACCGAAAAACCCAGTCGTCAGCAACGCATAGATTTATATTAAAGAGGATGTTGGAGCAGGGATTGTCACCATCACTTTTGAAATAGGTTGTGTAGTTCCAGAGATTACATAGAAATTGTAATTTAGAATGATTTTAAAAGGCTTTTCGCTCATGTCACCCTTTTAAAATTCGATTTTTTTAAAATTTATTCTTAGAGAACATTTACATCTTATAAGTAACTACAATGCCAAATTTCAAATTTCTAGCTCCTTCAGTATAAAAAAAGTCGCAATTTTCGAATATTTTTCACTCCTGCACACCATTGGGGTTAGTGGCACCGACATAAAATATAGCCTATGTTGGAGTAGGGATTGTCACCATCAATTTGCCACCATTACTTTTGAAATCGGTTCTGTGGTTCCAGAGATTCCATAGAAATTGTAATTCAGTATGTTTTTAGAACGTTTTTCTCTCATTTCACCCTTTTAAATTTCAATTTTTTAAAAATTTGTTCCTAGAGAGCATTACATCTTATAAGTAACTACAATGCCAAATTTCAAATTTCTCGCTCCTTCAGTATAAAAAAAATTGCAATTTTAGAATGTTTTTCGCTCCTGCACCCTCCTGGGATTAGTGGTACCGACAAAAAATATAGCCTATGTTGGAGCAGGGAGTGTCACCATCAATTTGCCACCATCCGTTTTAAAATCGGTTCTGTAGTTTCAGAGATTCCATAGAAATTGTTATATAGAATGTTTTAGAACGCTTTTCGCTCATCTCACAGGTTTAAATTTCGAATCTTTTTAGAATTTGTTCTTAGAGAGCATTTACATCTTTTGAGTAACTACAATTCCAAATTTCATGTTTCGAAATCAAAATTTTAGAACGTTTTTCGCTCCTGCACCCCCCTGTGAGTAGTGGCACCGACATAAAATACAGCCTATGTTGGAGCAGGAGCAGGGACCGTCACCATCAATTTGCCACCATCACTTTTGAAAACGGTTCTGTAGTTCCAGAGATTCCATAGAAATTGTAATTTAGAATGTTTTTAGAACGCTTTTCGCTCATCTCACACATTTTAAATTTCGGTTTTTTTTAGAATTTGTTCTTAGAGAGCATTTACATCTTATAAGTAACTACCCTGCCAAATTTCATGTTTCTAGCTCCTTCAGTATAAAAAAATCGAAATTTGAGAACGTTTTTCGCTCCTGCAACCCCCTGGGAGTAGTGGCGCCAACATAAAATATAGCCTATGTTGGAGCAGGGACTGTCACCATCACTTTTGAAAACGTCACCATCACTTCTGTAGTTCCAGAAATTCCATAGAAATTGTAATTTAGAATGTTTTTAGAACGCTTTTCGCTCATCTACCTTTTAAATTTCGAATTTTTTAGAATTTGTTCTTAGAGAGCATTTACATCTTATAAGTAACTACCATGCGAAATTTCATGTTTCTAGCTCCTTCAGTGTAAAACAAATCGAAATTTTAGAATGTTTTTCGTTTCTGCACCCCCCTGGGGTAGTGAAACCGACATAAAATATAGCCTATGTTGGAGCAAGGATTATCACCCTCAATTTGCCACCGTCACTTTTGAAATCGCTTTAGTAGTTCCAGAGATTACCCCCTACAAACAAACAAACAGACAAACAAAAAAATAATATTTCTACTTTATAATATTAGTATAGATTAATAAGTATATGACATTCCTCGAAGCTTCAGAAAATTAAGTTTTGATACTGTCACATTAAACACGGATTTTTGCAATGGAACTACTTATTCTTATAGTTTTTTTAAAGGTGAAATGTACATACATCCAGGGTGCATATCCCCTTGAACCTCCCACCCCTTTATCGTCTATTTAATATCATGTTCGCAATTTCCAGATTCCAATGTATACGTGCGTGCATTTTATACTATAATTTCATTAGTATAAATATCACGTTGTACAGGCGATTTTATCCAATCTTTAATGACTACCTACTTACCATTCAAACACGAAACATTGGATAAAATCTCGAGTAGCAAAGTTATAAATTATACAAATATAAACTCTTAAAAGACATATACAATTTAGACATTCAACGATTTTATGATTTTTGTTTGGAGAAAACAATTCATCATTATTCAGTATTTAAAGGAGAGATCTTATACAAATAAATCCATATATATTTCAATAGAAAGAACATACTAAAATCCCTAAAATCACTATTAACTAATGAAATATCGTGTTAAAACAGTGCGATTTAATTTTTTTTTCAATCTACATAATGAAATATAGTTGCTATGCAACGGTTAAATGAAGGAGAGAAAAAAAGAAATAGGTTTAAAATTTTGTAAAAAGTGAGAAACTAAAATGTTTTATATTTTTCGAACGGATGCATACAATTTTACAATGAATTACACAATTATTTTAGAATTTCAAACAAATGTAATGGCAAATTTTCCAACCGATTGAATTAATTTAAAATCTCCAATTTGAAAATTTAGCATCTATAATTAAACGTTTAAGTCAATTATTCAATTGTTACTATTCGGTGAATAACGAAATTTTAAAAGTCTAAATTCCCGTAGAAAGCCATTATGAAATTAAAGAAAAATGTTCTATATTTTTCAAATTAAACGAAAAATAGCTAATTTGGAGTACTTCACGAACACATTTCCCAAATATAAAGCTAATTGTATTCAATTAAGGGCATACACTCATACACACATACTGAAAGGCACTTTACACTTTCCGTCTCTAGAGATTCCGTCTCTAGCCTTCACTTGACGTTTCGGTAATTATAATAACTAAATAGCAAAAATCATAAGACAATAATAACAGATGCTCAATATTTTTTCAGATATTCCTGTCTCTTACGTTACAGTATATGAATTCAAAATAACTTTCAACAGCTTTTTCAAAACGAAAGAAAATATTTTTTGGTTTCAAGACACTAAAAAGTGGCGTAATTTATTTATTTTTAATTAGACAATGTCTTACTTCATTTTAATTTATTAGTCTTGCTTTTTTGGAGAGTTTAGAAATACCCTGTAAATAAATTCAAGTAATTTTGTTTGTAGGGAGATTTTATTATTTTTTCATTCTAAATTATTTAAAAATTAACTGAAATTCTGCTGGATTTTTTTAATTTTCAAATTTCTTGGTCTTTTTTTTCTTTGTCATTAAACCAATCTAACATTTCATTATCCGTCTAGAATATCAAAAGTCGGAGAATAAAAATAATCAAAGAGCTTTATATTTTTAAAAATTTAATTTTCTCAGTATTTCTTTCACTTTTCTAAATGAAATTAAAGAATTTCCATCTAAAATAACTATCCCCCGCTTTTTGAAAGAGATAAAAAAGGTACCATTTTACTTCAAGTAACCAAGGAGCGAAGTAATCCAGTTTCTAATTTGAGAAAGTCTTGCTTTGCCTATTTATTTATCTATTTTTCTTTTTTTTTTCTGGAGGAAGGAAAAAAACGACGGAGTAAGTTATGAAGATATTTTCTCTTTCGTCGGCGATAATATCACGTTGCTTCTGAAAACGCCGGTATGTTTATTTTGAAAGTAGGTTAATTTTCTTCCGCTGATGATATATTTGTTTTTGCATTCTACTGTAAAAGTAGGGAATGACTAAGGATTTCTAAATACTTATTGCATTTTCTCTTGAGACTCTTAGTGGATTTTAAACATTTTTCAATAAGAAGAAAATAAGAAAAAACAAACAAACAAGAATAAAACTGCCCTTCCTAATTGATAAATCTTATTTACGAAATAGAGTGGTTAATACATACACTCACACACACACACACACACACACACACACACACACACACATATATATATATATATATTGATTTAATTTCACTGTTTTTTTCTCATTTTTATGGGTAAGCTTTCTTTCCTTTTTATTATTTTTTTTAACTTTATGATTTTTTCACAGATTTTTTCTCTATTATGGTGTGGTAGTCCCAAAATCATATTCTTTAGCAATGTTATGACTAATATGATGATGAAACCACACATTTTATTTGTGGTATTTAGGCATTTGGGACGTGAAGATTCTGTCTAAATTCCACAAATTTTATTTGTTCAAGTTTTAATTTAATTTCTTCTTCTTTTAAATAAGTATATGGTATTTATATTCAGAGTGTTGGGGATCACTATCGTTGTCAATTAATTATTAAATACTAATTCATAATTTCATAGTTTTTGTTGGTGTTACGGTAATCTTTCATTAATGGTTATATATATATATATATAGCAAAAACATATCTGGAAGAACTCCTGACGTTGTACTGACGGTGGTTGAAATCTAACTAAAAATTCGTTTTTACTGCAATTTTTCTTAACTTCTGCGCATCGCACACATTCATTTTTTACACCGTCGAATAGAAAAAAAAATGTTCTAATTTATTTGAAAACTGTATCTGAATTTTCTGAGTTTCTTTAAATTTTAAAATGATTTTCAAGCATGCAGTATTTTAAAATCTCCATTCAACTCAGTTACGGAATATTAATCCGTTTGAACCTACAGCAATGGAAATAATTTAGCATTTGTTTTGTTTCCGTTTGATATTCCATAACTAAATTGCAAAACGAAATTAAAACTTCAAAATAAATAAATAAATAAATAAAACTAGAAGTTAACCGATATGTAATCGAACTACACGCATAAACACTGAAATAATGATAATCACAAAACTTGCTATAAAATAGTGAAATGTTTCGCGATTGACCGCGGGCAAGCGGCTAACACAAAAGTAACAAAAACGTTTTTTTTTTTTTTTTTTTTTTTTTTTTTTTTTTTTGTAGTTGTGCAACCTAAGAAAATATCTATTAGAAAATCTATTAGAATTTTAAATTAAAAACGATTTTCATCTACGTTCTGTACAATGGGAAGTATGTCGGACCTCTTAGGGCTGTACATATAATAAAGTTATCAACATTTTGTTAATTTTGGACCCCCTTGCTTAATGATCTCGGTTTCAATGTCTAAATATTCTTCTTATTTTTGCAATTTATTTCTTGTTTTTAGGGTTTCGTTCATCTCATGAATCTCTATTCGTCCCGCTATTGCGTCTGCCGTCACAGAGCCGGTTCTAAGAAACTACATAACTTACAGAATGGAAATTTTGCGTACTTATAGCTGAATACCTACTATGAAGCTTAAAATCCTAATTTTTTTTTTTTTTTAAATCGTATTATTTTATTATAGAGAGATAAAAAACAAAAAATCTAACAGCCTTTTCTTATTAAATTTAAACATATTTCGTTATAGCAGTGGCCAACAATTAAAAATCCACAATAAAATTCTTTCTACAGTAATTAATTTTCTATTGAAAGATTTCCACTTCAAAAATGAAAATGAAGTAAAAAGTTTCACCAACTGGAAGAAATACTAATAGGACGTCATGTTGATAATAAAACGGAAATTTTCAAACATTTCTCAGTTGAAGTACAAGAAGTATGATTGTGTGTAAGTACAGAAAGAAAGCAGATTAATGTGATGTCATTAGTGAATTAAAAAGAAAATTAATCTGACGTCATATTGGAATTTTAACGGAATTTTTCAAATATTTTATAAAAATACATTGAGAATATCAATATGATTAATAGAGAAAGCAAGTAGATATGAAGTCAGCAAGTGATCATAACGTCGTATGAGTTTGAGGAACGTATTGGATCGTGATAAAAACCCGATTATGGAAATACTGTCATATTTTAACATTTTGAAGGTCTCTAAAAGACATGTTTAATTTTAAAATTGATTTTTTTTAATATAACATTTCCATTTGACAGATATTATTATGACAGAATATAATAGCTGGCTTCGCTCGCTATCGGGCTGGTTCAGATTTCCGAAAAAACAAGAAAAATAGAAAAATAGACCTGTAAATTTTTAATTTATAAAAAAGTTTTTTTTTTTTATATAAAGTTTTTTTTTTCTTTTTTTTTTTAAATTAAATTTATTTGGATTTATTAAAGAAAGGATAATGTACATTGGACCTTTTCAACATAAGGCCGATATACTCATACGCTAATCCCTAAAATCTCCTACCCACTTTTTTACATCACTTCTCACACTACAGCTTTTCTTACTGGTCATGGACCCTTCCACCAGTACCTACACAAATTCATATGTGCATCTTCAGACTGATGCGAGTGCGGTGAACAAGGTACAGTGTCACATCCATATTTTCATTGCACACTGACAAGCCAATGGCATCTCAGGTACACCCAAAACCCTCCTAAAAATTGGCTCACAAATATCCTCACACGCCCACTTCTTAAGAGGAAACTAAACAAGAACGAAAAATCATGCGTCAAGCATAGATTATGTAACACTTTCCAACGCTTCCAAAATAATTTTACAAATCATACCGTTTAATAAGCTGAAAGATAAGATCTAAGTAAACAATTTGGAAAACGCATAACATATTTAAAAACATAATTTCAGGAATTTCCAACGTGTACAATATTCGGAAAACTATCCGAATACTTTTATTCAGCCCTGTATAGGATCTATAGATTTGTATATATACTACATAGGATGCTAAATTTTAGTTCAGTTAAGAAACGCGTAGCACAGTTTAAAATTCTCCGTCTGGAGTTTCTGTCAATAAACGGAAATGTGTTCGCGAACTTTTGTGCTTCCCTGTATAGGATCTACAGAATTTATACACACCACGTAATAAACAAAAAGTGAGTTAAATTTAAAATCGCGTTCAGTAACTTAAAACGCACTTCCAGGAATAATTGTTAATAGACAGTAGGGAGTTCTTTTGTGTTTCCCTGTAAAAGAACGATGACTGCTATACACACACTATTCTCTAGTAAGCCTCTTGTAATGCACCTTTGTGATATATATAAATTTCAATGCGTTTAAAATAGTAAAACATTATTTAAATAAACCGCAGACGATTTTTCTACGATTTTTCTGCATAAACGTAATGTAACGGAATTCTTTTGACTGTCCCTGTAAAGTAACTATAAGTGCTATCCACACCCTATTCCATATTAAGCTTCTTGTAATACACCTTAGTGATATGTATCCATTACAATGTGTTTGCAATTGTGTAACATCATTAAAATAAACAGCAAATGATTTTTCCCCATATACCGTAATGTAACGGAAGTCTTTTGAGTGTCCCTGTAAAAAAACTGTAAGTGCTACACTCTTCAGTTTAAATAGGTAACGTGCTATAGATAACGACAATAGCATATAAAAATTGCAAGGCAATCAGAGCATATTTACGGGAGTTAGAATACGGACAGTCGGCAGACCGCCATACGGCCAGACAAACTGAAGTCATAAACACTTTTCAACTAGATTGGAAAGTGTTAAAAACATATGTAACCATCTAAACGTATCTGTCAGATTTAACTAAGGGAGCCTGTCTGACGGTTCTGTCGTACGTAGAGCTCTGGCAGAGAATCCCCGCCTGCCACGAAGGCATTTCTCCGGCGCACCCAAAAGCTTCCACAACCCACTGATGCCCCTCGCTGACCAGCGTCGCGAGGGAAAATATGTTTTCCGGCTGTGATGGACCACTAATGTAAAGCCTCTATCAGTCCCTGTCACTTGCTCGCGATTGGAGAATTACTGGCAGGGCTAGACGTAGGCCGATTTGCTTTCATACTTGTATTTATGAAATTACCGCCCATTGTCGCGTTTTCTGGCAGCTTCAGCTACGGCTGAACACTGTATTTTTTAGACTTTAATAAAGGGACCGTGAGGTATACTATGCTCTACAGACTTGGTTCCCTTGTCTGAGAAGTCCCTCTTAGACAATAAAATCAAACCAAATGCATGTTGCCAACGCACCCATTAGGAATTTTCTTTCCTGCTGTCTGAAGTGTATCTTTACTTTTTGAAAACACCTCGTATTTCCTGGATTAAGAAACTTTTGTCTTTTTTCAGCGCGCTATCCAACAACATTTTTTTCCATGACCAAGGTTCTTCAAACATGTGACAGTATTTTTCGTTTGACCGAAAACACTAACAAAATCTGTCGTTTCATAAAAGAAAACAAAAATCATTGTACGTAAAATGATCTATAGATTAAATACTGTTTACATTTAAAATATTAATTGAATATTCCTTACAGATGTAGTTTTTTTTACTTAAAATGAACTGTATTTTTTTCTGAATTTTTATTACATAATTAGATACACTAGTGTGAAATTTCTAACTATTTATATTTTTTCACAGGTTGTTCGAGAATTGGTGTTTAAACTCGCAGATGTTTTGAACAAAATCACCTATAAAAAGTTAGCATTTACATTATTACTTGGTAAGTAAATAGTTTTATTT
This sequence comes from Maratus michaelseni, assembly GCA_963931845.1. Lineage (NCBI taxonomy): Eukaryota > Metazoa > Arthropoda > Arachnida > Araneae > Salticidae > Maratus > Maratus michaelseni. Next base: position 72,051,036 of record OZ007600.1, read on the forward strand.
TACTTTTACCTTATCTTTTTCGTACGACTGGAAAATATTGTAATTATGTACACTTTAATTTGCAATTTTGAAATGGAAAAAATTCCTCAATTTCGGCTGGCTGATTCGCGATATTTTATTTCAATATTATCTTCTGTTAGCAATTTATGGAATCAACAATAGTTTCCTTTATTAAGCATTAAATTCCATTTCTCTATTAAACTCATAATAATTTTTTTGCGGTTTAGTATGATATTAATATTAATTTTTACTATTAAAATGCATTGTTCACATTAATATCAATTATAAAGCTAATTACTAAGAATACATGTAAGTCTTTCGTAGAACAATCACATCAGTTCAATAATGCTTCATTGTTACTTTTGTTGTCTTTACATTAAACTTATTTTCTGAATGTAATTATCTATGACGTGGAAAAAGTCCATAAATATTATCCGTTGTCTTGTATTCTATCCAATTAGTTACATTTAACAATTAAAACTAATTTAGCTTCATATATAATTGATATGACTAATTGAATAAAGCCTTCTATATTAAAAAAAAGTAATCTGGAACTGAGCCAAAAATGATTTAGACCAATCAAATTCTGCGTAGATATTCCGGGTTAGTCTCATCGCTTTTTTCCTAGGGACTTTTTTGAGGAGCTATTACTTTTTTTCTAACCATCCTAACGAATTCGAAAATCATACCACCAGACGCGAAATACAACAACCTTTCATAAATTCAAAAAATTATCTCGGTCGGACAATAAAAACTCAAAAAATCCTTAAAAATCGAGTAAAAAATATTTTATTGAAAAAGTCATTTTTTATATTGTTACCAATTTCTAAATAAGCGCAAAGGATTATGTTTTATCTCAAATAAAAAATGTATTTGCGCGAGACTATTAAAGACAATAATGAAAGTTTAAAATAATAATTAAATGATCACGTGTTGAAAGCAGGAAATAAAGAAAATTACGTCATAAAAATTGTGTTTACACATGAATATTAAAAATAAAAAAGATGAATTATATGAAAAAGCATTATAACCAGTTAAATGAAAAAGCATTATAACCTGATTACAGAAGATAGTCGCCTTTCGTGATATCATCATCATCATCTTTTTTTAAGACAGGATACATTACCAGGTTTTAAGAGGCTGTGAAATGAGAACGGGGGTTGGTGAGCGTAGTGAGCAAGGGGCAGAGCCCACTAGTATTAATATAAATAATTACATAGATACATACGTGAGATACTAATAATCATTACAATACTGGAAAAATTTTTATGATAAAATTGCATTAATATCATCATTCCTTTATATGCAATTTGTGGTACTACAGAGGATTTTTAAATGTATTTCTGCGTAAATTCAAATTTGAATTATTTTTTTGCTTTAAAATTCTAGCCTTAAACTACTCAGTGGTCGGTGTCTGCACAGTTGATGACTTATTAAAAATCATTTCGGCATTATTACCAAGAAAACATAAATATCTCCGCTGATATTAGCTAAATATATTAAAAAATAATACTGTTTTCATTTAAATTTTGTCTCAATATATTTTTATCCGATATCTTCCTCATTACTCTTGTTTCACTTTTGAAAAACATACTTAAATATCTGTTTGTTTTACCAGACACAATAAGGCCAAAAACAATTTTCTGTCCTCTCAAAATCATTTTGAAGAATTACAGTCTATGCTATTAAAACGAATAGATTAACTCATTTTTGGACAAATTCAGAAAAAAATGAAAATAAACTCGAATTTTTTTGCTATTTTTTATCTGACACGTCTTTGTGAGTACATTGAAGATTTTTAGGAATTACTCGTTGAAGTACCCGGCTTTGTCTAAGATTTTAAGAATGTTTGTGTAGAAAAATCAATTTCAAAATTAAACATGTTGTATAGAGACCTTCAAAATGTTAAAATATACCAATATTTCCATAATCGGGTTTTTATCATGATTCAATACATTCCCCAAATTCATATGACGTTATAATCACTTGCCGACGTCCTATCTACTTGCTTTCTCTATTACTCATATTGATAGTCTCGTTGTAAAACATTTGAAAAAGTCCGTTAAACTTCCAATATCACGTCATATTAATTTTCTTTTTAATTCTCTAATGGCGTCGTATTAACCTGTTTTCTGTACTTACACATACTCATACGCATTTTTTCATTGAAAAATGTTTGAAAATTTTCGTTACATTAACAATATGACGTCATATTAATCTTTTTTTCAATTGTTGAAACTTTTTATTACATTTAATTTTTCCCGTGGAAATCTTTCAATAGAAAATTAACGACTGTATAAATAATTTTATTGTGGATTTTTAATTGTTTGTAACTGTTATAACAAAAAATGCTTAAATTTAATAAGAAAAGGCTGTTAGATTTTTTTGTTTTTTATTAATTGAAAATTAACTATACATTATTTCGATTCCGGATTAATTTAGTTTCCTCGGCCGTGTTTTAATACATGCCATTTTACAACTCTGGCTTCAAGCTGTTGATATGTATAGAAGTGTAGACAGACAGACAGACAAACAAACTTTTATTTTTATATATTAGATAGTTAATAATAACCGAACTATGGTATGGGTAGCTTCCTCTGGTCCGACCCACTACCTTGAGTGATAAGGCTTAAAACATTCTGGATGGCTAATGCTGCAGACATTTTCCCCACGTATGTAATGTCTTGTTTTGTCGTACTTTTCAACGATATTGTTTGTTAGAATCTTGTTTAATAAATAAATGGCCAATGTTGTCGTGTCTTGATAAAGAAGGTATTTTTGCTGCACGATATTATTGCATTCCTGTATATTGAGTACTGTAGTAAAGTTTATGAAGAACTCAGCATGTCTTTAAATGACAAAAATCATCATACAACCCAAATAAAATAATGACACGAAGAAAAAAAAGTCATGGGTCGTATAACGAGCCTCCCCTCTTCCGGCATAAAATGAGTTAATGTAGTTCATATGTCAATTTAATTAAATAGTAATATAAATAATTATGCTGACATTAAAAATTGAAAAGCTTAGTGAAAGAATATGCTATATAATATATTATATAATAAAAATTTAAAGGTATGGGTCGTATACGATCCCCCCCCCCCCCACACACACAGCCCCAAAATGTGTTAGAGTAACTCATATGACAAATTAAATAAATAGTAACATAAATAGTTATGCTGATATTGAAAAGCTTAGTGGAAGAAGATGTTATGTAATAAAACTTAAATTTAGAGAAAATTTAAGTGAAAAATTTTTGCAGTAAATTTTATTTCGTTATTGTTTTCTCGGTAAGAAAATTTTAAAATGTCAACAAACGGTACTAAACTCTCTTAGAAAAACGTATTAATACTGAATTTTTAAATATAAAAACTATTAATGTTATTTAAATTATTAAATAAAAAATATAGAACATTAAAATATAATGTCTCACATCTTCTAGATTAGTTAGAATCTTAGTAATTCAATTTACCACATGACAGAATACCTCATATGACAAAGTAAGTATATAGTAACATAAATAGTTATGCTGATATTGAAAAGCTTAGTGAAAGAATATGTTATGTAATAAAACTTAAATTTAGAGAAGATTTAAGTGAAAAATTTTTGCTGTAAATTTTATTTCTTTATTGTTTTCTCGGTAAGAAAATTTTAAAATGTCAACAAACGGTACTAAACTCTCTTAGAAAAAATTATCAATACTGAATTTTTAAATATAAAAACTATTAATGTTACTTAAATTATTAAATTAAAAGTATTGAACATTAAAATATAATGTCTCACATCTTCTAGATTAGTTAGAATCTTAATAATTCAATTTACCACATGACAGAATATCTCATAACATTTTCATTTATATAATATTTTTTTTTGACAAAATGTGACAAAACATCTTCTTTTGTTAAGCTCTTCAAATAATGTGATAGAAGCAAAATTGTCCATCATAAAACAAATATCACAATATTAATATATCTTTTTACTGAAATTTTGATTGTAGCTAAATTTACAGAAAACCTCCCACATACTAAAATATAAATACCTAAAAAGAAAGTCATACTTTTTTTGTGAATGAAAAAGATAATAAAGGAAAATTCAAAGAATGAAATGTCAATCGATATATTTTCGGAGTAAAGGGACATAAAAAAATATTTTTGGAACCTCAGTGGCTACGTGGTATTCTCATTGTTCTGTTGTGAGGTAGTAGGTTTGATTCCCGCAACTTCTTTGTGTAGTACCCTTGAAGTATCAGCCAGTTTTTGTGCTAATAAGAATATGTGTTGTGCTATCTGTTTAATTATTGACGACGGTTCATAAATAAATCCTTGAGATTGATGAAGTACAAATCGGAATATACCTGGGTCATATAATGATCTTTATTGCTTACGTTTCTGTAACATCGGTTATATTTATTTTATAAATAAAATTTGATTTACAACAATAATACAGATTAAAAGAAAAATCTGAGCTCATTTTTATGCTTTGACTTAATTGAACTAGCATGAATTTAACTCAACTGGGAAATTAAATTGAATGTTATAGATTTAATACTAAAGGCAGTTTAAACACATCATCCTCGAAAATGCATTGTTGTTAATATCAATACCTTAACATTGTTTGATTCCTGTATATCTTTATCCCATTCTTATCATATGATTACTAAAAATAAACAATTACAAAACACTGATGCAAAAGGAACATAAAAAAAAGCTACGTTATTTATGCCTTTACGCTCCGAAATGATATGGATTGCTATTTCCCCTTTCGAATGCTGCCCAAAGTTTTATTCCTCTACCGGACGTAATAAGTCTATAAAATTCAATTTAATTTCCTAATAATCAAATTAATTTCATAATAATTCAATTAAGTCAAATCATAAAATTGAGCTCAGTTTTTTTCTTTTAAACTGTATTACTGTTGTAAATCAAATTTTATTTATAAAATATATAAAACCGATGTTAAAGAAAAGTAAGCTTTAAAGGCCATTATATGTCGCACGTATATTCCGATTTGAACTTAATCAATCTCATTGGATTTAGTTATGAGCCGTCGTCAATAATTAAACAGATAGCAAAAGGCATAATTTTATTAGCACAAAAACTGGATGATACTTCAAGTGTACTCCACAAAGAATTTGAGAAAATCAAACCTACTACCTCACAGTAGAACTATGAGAGTACCACTTAACCACTAAGGTTTAAAAAATATTTATTTATGTCTTTTTACTCCTAAAAGATATCGATTGACATTTCGTTCTTTTCAAATTCTGCCTAAAATTTATTCTTATACTGGTCGTAATAAAACTATAAAGTCCAATATCAATTTCTAAAAAGTGGATTAAAACTTTGTGCCGTTATATTAAAATAAATGTGCAACGTTAAATTAGCACAAATTAAAATCATTTCTAATGGCAAACATTTCATCTGGCCGCGGGGCGAGAGATGGCAGGCAAGCGGTCATGGCCTAGGAGTTTTTAATTCGTTTTTAAGGCCATTTCATCTAACCGCGGGGCGAGAGATGGCAGGCAAGCGGTCATGGCCTAGGAGTTTTTAATTCGTTTTTAAGGCCATTTCATCTGGCCGCGGGGCGAGAGATGGCAGGCAAGCGGTCATGGCCTAGGAGTTTTTAATTCGTTTTTACCTTTTGAGTTGGCACTGAAGATGGAGCTTAAGGGGTCTGAAACAGCTGTTTGCCATTAGAAATGATTTTAATTTGTGCTAATTTAACGTTGCACATTTATTACAATATCAATTCCCTAATTGAATTAACTGATTTACTAATTCTATTCGATTAATTCGTAAAAATAAACTCTGTCTTTTTTAAAATTACATTATCATCGTAAATATGTATTTTTTATTTAGACCAATATTTTAGAACTGCTTTTATTCCTTTATATATTTACTCGATGTCTGTATTAATACATATGAAAAATGAGCAAATGTGTAAAAACGGATCCAAAAGAAACATCGAAAATAATAACTACATTATTTATGTCCCTTCTCTCCGAAATCGTATCGATTGCCATTTCACCTTTCCGAATTCTGCCCCAAAAATTATTCCTAAACCAAACGTAATAAGTCCATAAACATTTTTCCTTCGTCTTCTACCCGCATATAAATCTATTTTTTATTTATTTATTTATTTATTTTCTATTTGGTCCCAACTATGCGAAAACTCGACTTCTATTCTTTCGTGATGGTCTTTTATCCTTGGCATTTATTTCGAAAAGTTTTATCTAACATTCTTCAGTCATCTATGATAGATGGCGTAAGGAAAGCGTTATGGGATTAAAAATGATGCATTATGCATTAATGTATATGCACAGGAGACTGTGCGCATGTGTTCTTCTTCCTTTTTGCATGAAACTTTAGTTGAAGCAGAGAATATTCAATAATAAACGACTGCATAAAAAATTTGCTTCTCTTGAGAGAAAGATAAATAAGAGTTTGTGAGTTAAGCTCATTTAAGACGAGCTTAATTTATTTAAAAGTAGTTAGTTATGACTGAGTAACTTTGATTAATTAGTTAGACTATCTTACTAAAATTCGTTCACTTAGCATTAGCTTCGAATTTTGTATGTTTTATAATCTTGTAAGATATGCGGGCTTCTTATTAGTGTTAGAATAACATTTTTTTTTTTTTTTTTTTTTTTTTTTTTTTTTTTACACCAGTTGGTACAGGTGCGTGTTTTTTTATATTTTGTCAATCAAAATTTCCATACAGAGATAGATTTATACTACAAATTTATCATAAAAAATATTGGTTAGAATTTTAGAAGGAAAAGTAATAACATAGCCGCTTTTGGCTACCATAAGTGGTACGTATGTGTACGGTTGGTAAGTCAACGGAATGAATTCAATCAACGGAAATTGCGGTCAATCAGTTATTAATTAACAGATAATTTTTTAAGTGAGTAATATTTTCATTATTTTAACAAATATTTACTCCTTGATTTTAACTATGCGGAAATTCAGCCCATTCTTTCGTGATGATCTTTTATCCTTGGTATTTATTTCGAAAAGTTTTATCTAACATTCTATAGTTACTCATAATAGATAGCGCAAAGAAAGCGTCCTGGGATTAAAAATTATGCATTTTCCATTAATGTATCTGCACAGGAGACTGTGCGCGTGTGTTCTTCTTGCTTCTTTTTATGAATCATTAGTTGAAGCAGAGAATATTCAATAATAAATGACTGCATAAAAAATTTGCTTCTCTTGAGTGCAAGATAAATAAAGAGTTTGGGACTTAATCTCATTTAAGACTACCTTCATTTATTTAAAAGAAGTTAGTTATAACTGAGTAACTTTGATTAATTAGTTAGACTAAGTTACTAAAATTAGTTCACTTTATATTAGCTTAGACTTTTGGATGTTTTATAATCTTGTAAGATATGCAGATTTCTCCTTGGTGCTTAGAATAACAAGTTTTTTGCACCAGTTGGTACAGGTGCGTGTTTTTTATATTTTGTCTATCAGAATTTCCATACAGAGATATATTTCTACTACAAATTTATCATAAAAAATATTGGTTAGAATTTTAGAAGGAAAAGTAATAACATAGCCGCTTTTGGCTACCAGTGGTGCGTATCTGTACTATTGGTAGTCAAAGGAATGAATTAAATCAACGAAAATTGCGGTTAATCAGTAATGAATTAACAGAACTCTGTTTTTTTTAAGAGAGTAATGTTTTCTTTATTTTAACAAATATTTACTCCTTTGTTTTAACTATGTGGAAACTCAGCCTATTTTTTCGTGATGATCTTTTATGCTTGATATTTAATTCGAAAAATTTTATCTAACATTCTTTAGTCACTCATAATAGATAGCGCAAAGAAACCGTTATGGGATTAAAAATTTTGAATTTTTCACTAATGCATATGCACAGGAGACTGTGCGCATGTGTTATTCTTGTTCCTTTGTATGAAACTTTAGTTGAAGCAGAGAATATTCAATAATAAACGACTGCATAAAAAATCTGCTTCTCTTGTGAGCAAGATAAATAAGAGTTTGTGACTTAAGCTCGTTTAAGACTACCTTCATTTATTTAAAAGTAGTTAGTTATGACTGAGTAAATTTGATTAATAAATTAGACTATCTTACTAAAATTCGTTCACTTAACATTAGCTTAGAATTTTGTATGTTTTACAATCTTGTAAGACATGCGGGTTTCATATAAGTGCTTAGAGTAACATTTTTTTAAAATTGTTACACCAGTTGTTATACAGGTGCGTGTTTTATTGTTATATTTTGTCTATCAAAACTTCCATACAGAGATAGATTTCTACTACGAATTTATCATAAAAAATATTGGTTAGAATATTAGAAGTAAAACTAAAATGATGGCCGCTTTTGGCTGGCATAAGTGGTGCATATGTAGTGTTGGTAGTCAACGGAATGAATTCATTCAACGGAAATTGCGGCTAAACAGTTATGAATTAACAGATATTTGTTTTATAAAGTGAGTAATGCTTTCTTTATTTTAACAAATATTTACTCCTTGGTTTTAACTATGCAGAAACTCAGCCTATTCTTTGGTGATGATATATTAGGTATTTATTTCGAAAAGTTTTATCTAACGCTCTTCAGTTACTCATAATAGATAGCGCAAAGAAAGCATTGTAGGATTAACAAGTTGGAAATTGTACGTCAAACGTTACAAACGAGGTGCGTTCGTACGCACGTTTTAGAATTAAATTCATGATCTCCCGTGCGTAGAACGGGTTAAACAGCTAGTTAAGTATATATTTTATGACACTGTTCATACAAATATCTTAACTAGTTATATAAATATTCAGATATATATGTATCAGCTAGTTATATAAATATTCAGATCTTGATGATTTTTAATTCTGTGAAATGAATTATATCGTCTGCAGATTAATTTCTGTCATAAAATAAGTATCTCGGTCGCTTGACGATTTAACATCCATCGGAAGCTCCTATAACAAAAAAGCACCGATTTAAAAAAAAAATTCAAATTTCTTAATAAATATTTTTATTAATATCTCCTAAAGTTTTGATTCGATTTTAATAAAATTTGAAATGTCTCGACAAAATTCTGCAAAGATAATATATTTTAAATTGCAAACCATTTGGTTGGGTAGTTTTTGAGTTGTTATATGCGGACAGACAGACAGACAGACGGACAGACAGACGGACAGACGGACGGACCAAACGACGACTATAGGTGCTACGTATTTATATAATTACGAACGCACCTAAAAATGATGCATTCTCCATTAATGTATATGCAGAGGGGACTATGCGCATGTGTTCTTAGTTTCTTTTTATAAAACGCTAGTTGAAGCAGAGAATATTCAATAATAAACGACAGCATAAAAAATTTTCTTCTCTTGAGAGCAAGATAAATAAGAGTTTGTGAGTTAAGCTCATTTAAGGCTTGCTTCATTTATTTAAAAGTAGTTAGTTATGAGTGAGTAATTTTCATTTATTAGTTAGACTAAGTTACCAAGATTCGTTCACTTAATATTAACTTGGACTTTTGCATGTTTATAATCTTGTAAGATATGCAGGTTTCTTATTAGTTCGTAGAATACTAATTTGATTACTCATTGTTGTCAACTATGCGTAAACGCGGCTGACTTAAGTAGTGTAAGTACTTAAGGCAGATGGCTTAGTAGGAATGCGTTATGAGATTAAACGTTGCATTTCGCATTAGTATGCACAGGAGACTAGGCGCACGTATTCTTCTTGCTTTTTTTTCTTTAAACTTTAGATCAAACAGGAAATATTCAATAATCTATAATATCCAATATATAATCAATATCCACATCTATTGATTATATACAGGGCTGCAAAAAATAATTCGACTACTTTTTTGACACTGGAAGGTAATTTCGAAAACTGTATTTTTGAATGTGTTATACGTTTTCTAAACTATTTACTTACACATCTTCTATCACCTTATTTAATATTGAAGTTACGTTACAGTTTTCTGGCTGTGTTGGACAGTGTTTCATAATCTACGCATGATTTTTCGTTCTTGTTAGAATAAGAGATAGGAGAATTTTTGAACTATGATAAGTTCACTTAATACCAGTTAGTTGTGTCTTACATAGATTAATTAATAAGAATAAATTACTAAACTTTATTCCCGTAAGACAAACTTTGAATTGGCTTTTCTTTTTGCATATTTTATAAGCTTGGAAGCTATGTAATTTAATTATCAAGTTGTGAATTAGTTGATTTAATTTATTTACTCTTTTGTCCAAACTTTGCACAAACTCGAGTTCTATTCTTTCGCTATGATTTTTCATGCTCTTCATTTATTTCGTAAAGTTTTATCTAACACTATTCAGTTACTTATGATAGATGGCGTAAGGAAAGCATTATGGGATTAAAATTCATTCATTAAGCATTGATATCTATTCGCAGGAGCTGTGCACATGTGTTTTTCTTGCTTTTTTTCTATAAAACATTGGTTCAAGAAGAGAATATGCAATAATAGGCCACTGTATAAAAGATAATTTCTTTTAAGAATAAGATAATTGATAATTTATGGTTTGTGATAACACAGTTAAAAAATTCTCAGGTAACTAGGTTCAAGTTCTCAGGTAATAGTAATTAGTCATGTCTTACATAAATCAATTAAGAAGAATAAATTACTATTTCCTTAAGACCATCTTCTAATTAACTTTGTTTTTGTATATTTTATAAGCAAGCTTGGAAGTTGTGTAAGCTACTTATCAAGTTGTGAGTTAATTGATATGATTTATTAACTCTCTGGTACCAACTATGCAACAACTCGACTTCTATTCTTTCGTAATGATCTTTCATGTTTGGCATTATTTCGCAAAGTTTTATTTAAGATACTTCAGTCACTTGTGATAGATGGCGTAAGCAAAGCTTTTTTGGATTAAACATGATGGATTATGCATTAATATATATAAACAATATACAGTATGCATATATTTTTGTTGCTTCTTCTTATAAAAATTTGCTTCATGCAGAGAATGTTCAATAATAAACGACTGTGTAAAAAGTTTGCTTATTTAAAAAAAATGAAATTTGTGAAAAAAGTTTACTTGACATGAGTTTTATTTGTTTAAAACTAGTTAGTTATTAGCTTATGAACTTATATCAATTAATTAGACTATGTTATTACCTGTAGACTCCACGCTTTGGTTCCGCATACCCGCGCACTCGAAACTAGTGCAATTTGGGATATCGTAATTTCAACTGCGTATACTTTTGATGGAAATATAGTGATAATAAATATAACATATGATTCCTGTACGAAATTTGATGAGAAATCAAGATGTAATATTTATTTTTATCAAAAATTTCATTTTGTTAATAAAAATGTATATTAACGAAACCTTTTTTTAACAAAAAAACACCGACATTTGAAATTTTGTCGATTCAAATTCATACTAGAGTTCACGAGTTAAAAATCGCCCAATAAAAACTATCTTTGACAATATAATAAAATATAACACCTTGTTAACACCTTGTTAACTTGTTAAAACTTTGTTACAAGCAGAGAATGTACAAAACAATATAACACCTTTAGCATTTAAAAGTAATATACTATCTTTGACTTTTGTACAATTTATAATCTTGTAAAATAACAAACAATAGTCACTTTAGGCAAAACAAGTTGAAAGTATATGTACTGTTGATAATAAACAGGTTAAGTTATGTATTAAATGATCTTTAATTAAAGTAAGTTTAACAACTGTTTTATGTATGTTAACAAATGTTTTGCCCTTGGTTTCAATTTCAAGTACACGAAAATTCAGTTTCTATTTTTTCATGATGGTCTTTTATATTTGGCATTTAGATAGCAAAGTTTTATTTAACATTCTTCAGTCATCTATGATAGATTGCGTAAGGAAAGCGTTATGGGATTAAAAATGATGGATTATGCATTAATGTACATGTTATTCTTGCTTCTTTTTATAAAACTTTGTTACAAGCAGAGAATGTACAAAAATAAACGAATTTGCAAAAAGTTTGCTTCTTAGGAAAAAAAATACGACGAGTTTCATTTATTTAAAACTAAGTAGTTACTGTTCAACCACACTTCTAAGAACCCCGGTTGGCAGAATGCCAAGCCGATTCCATTCACACTGTAGGGAGAATAGCCGCGGCAAAAGAAGCTGAAATCACCACTCTTTATCTTAGGCAGCGTACTTACGACTTACGGACTTCCCCATTTTCGACATGTACTAGCCATGTTTGCCCATGCGCAGTTCGCTCCAGGTTTCTATCAAGCGTGGTGCATCAGTATGAACGTATTAACTTAGATAAATTATTTAGACTAAGTTATAAAAACCGTTTACAAAAAACTAGCTTCGACTTTCGTACATTTGATAATCGTGTAAGACAATAAAAAATAGTCGTTTTTGGTACAATAAGTGCTAAGCATGTGTAATGTTGCAAATAAGCGGGTTAAGTTATGAATAAAATGTTTTTTGTTTAAAGTAAGTTTAACAAATGTTTTCTGTATGTTAACATATTTGTACTCCTTGGATTCAACTTCACCTATACAAAAAATCAGTTCCTATTTTTTTATGAGGGTCTTTTATATTTGCCATTTATATAGTATTTTTTTTTTAACATTCTTCAGTCACTTATGAGACATCGCGTACGGAAAGTGTTATAGGATTAAAAAGAAAAATAAATCATGCGTCAAGCATATATTACGTAACGCTTTCCAACACATTCGAAATAGTGTAACAAAACTTCTCCGTTTAATAAGGTAAAAGATGATATGAAAATAAAAAAATTGGAAAACACATAAAACATTTGAAAATACAATTTCGATAATTACCATCCAAAATCGGAAAATAATTTATTATTTTCTGTGAATCTCTGCATATGGTCTATAGATTTGTACATATACTACATATTATTCTAAAATTTAGTTCAGTTAGGAAACGCTTAACACAGTTGAAAATTCCCTTTTCATTAAAGAAAAAATGTATTCAAATTCTTTGTATAGCCCTGTATCTATATAATTTATACACACCAAGTAATATACAAAAAAAAAAAATATGTAAAAATGCATACCACATCTGAAAACGCACTTCCAGCAATTATTGCTTATAGACAGTACTGTAATCAAATACTTTTGTGTGGCCCTATGTATATGAACGACAAATGATATGTACACCATATTCAATAGTAAGCATCTTGTTACGCATCTCAGTGTTATATATCAATTTCAGCATGTTGGGAATAGTATAACATCATTAAAATACATTCTAAACGATTTTTCCCCATAGACCATAACAGTACAGAATATGATTGTCCCTGTAAATGAATTATGAATGCTAATTCATTTTCAATACAGAACATGCATTAGTAAAACTCAATAACATATATTACTATTTATTGTCCATTTTACCAATTTTCATTCATACATTGTTTAAAAAAACGTGGGCAAAAATTTTCACTAAAAACGTCCCCCATTTAAAAAATGTAAAAGCAATTTCGAATAAAAAATCTTCACCACTCCACAAAAGCATGTCCAAATGAAAATTGGTAAAACGGACAATAAATAGTAAATTTACAGCCATTAACAAATGAACACCTGTTTTTAACATATATTAGTTACATAGCAATCCGACTATATTTACGGAGTTAGAGCAGACAGATGGAAAGACAAACCGAATTCATAAACACTTTTCAACTATAGTTTTGAATATAAATTTATTAATAATTTTAGTAGTTAAAAATACCAGTTTCGATTAATTTATTGTATCTCATTAAATAACTAATTTCAAACAGTTGATGTTTTGGAAAGATATCAATTACATAGTTTGTCACGTGGACTTAACATTAGTAACTTCTATGTCTATGAAGATTAAAAAAATATACAAACTGTACATTTTTTCGGTCTGCCTTGATCCTAGGAACTCAAATGTGGTTCAAAAGTGGGTGTGATCATTTGACAATTTTTAATACGTTGAGAACCAACGACATTGATACAATTTTTAATATGTAGACAACCATTTTTAAAAGAAATTAAATACATTTTCGAAAATTAGACTTAATTCCAGTGGAGCAGTACTCTTCGCACCTTTTTATGACAAACTGATGATAAAATAGAATAGGGTTATACATTTTACAAGTTTGTAATTGCCGAAACGTCAGTGAAGGCTTATTGTAAAGACCCGAAAAGTTTTTGGTTTCTGTCTGTCTGTCTGTTCCGCGATAACTGCCGCAAAAACGATCCGATTAGTTTGATTTTTGGTAGGTATGTAGGTGAGGTACCTGGAATTAGCTGTATAGTTTTTAGTTACGTTTGGTTCATTCGTTCGGAAAATATAAAACATTTCTTTTTAGGTCATAATGCTTTCCTATGGGAATTCAGACGATTTTGAAAATTTTCATCCATTGAAATAAAATGGCGCATTTGATTAATGTATTTAATGTGTAAGTTATGAAGGCTAAAATTTATCAAGTCAGGTCTTAAATTATTCAAATTAATTTGAAATTTTGTTAATACATTCGTCAGATTTTTTAAATTAGGTGTACAATGTTTGGTGCAATTTTATACATCTGCTCTAATAATATAATACATTTTATTCTATCATTTTTTACAAAATTATTTTCTCATTTTTTACAAAAATTTCCGATGCATTTTTTTTCTCTCTTTCATTAAATGGTTGCTAAGCAACTATATTTCAAAGAATATCAACAAAGGAAAATTCAAGTCAATCGCATTATTTTTACGCGAAGTTTTATTAAAAATTGCCAATTTTCGGGTTTTATGTTTTTAATATGCATTTTTTTAATGAAATAGATGAGAATTTATTTTAACTACTAAAAAATGATTACCAAATCGGTTTCCCAAATGAAAATAATAAAAACGTTGAATGCGTAAATTGAATATAGGTCAAATAAGATGAATTTAAATTTGTATAAGTATACTTTATACACGAAATCTTATTCAACTTCAGCAACATATGATGTTTAGTAGTTGAAATATAACTATTATTTTAAGGATAGAATAAAATCTCTTGTACAAAGAGATGGTTATTCTAATGAAATGAAAATTGCAAGTACATTCAGACATATACTCAAGAAATGAAATAGCGCAATTACTGGAAATTGAGAATAGAATATTAAAGCGACAGCGGGGGGTTCAGGGGGGCGGAGCCCCCCTTTAAATAATGTATTGTTATTCTGAAAAAATACAGTAACAAGTAGTTTATCCTATCATTGCATAACATTGTGTTTAAGGGGATACTTCTAAAATTTCCGAAACTTTCGATAAATTTATATTCTTATAAATGTATAAATAACTTAAAAAGATTGAATTTTAGTGTGTCAAATATTACGCAGATAATGTTAAAAATTAGTAAGATTAATGAACAATGATTGTTTGAGCTGACGTTGAGGCCTCTGATCTGTAGATTTACTAGTATATATGCAGGTTATTGCCGAAACGTCAGTTGAGGCTCACTGTGGAAACGCGAAAAGTTTTTGGTTTCTGTCTGTCTGTTTGTCTGTCTGTTCCACGATAACTGCCGTAAAAAGGGTCCGATTTGGTATATTTTTTGTAGGTATGTTGGCGAGGTATCCGGAATTAGCTGTATAGTTTTTTGTTAAATTTGGTTCATTCATTCGGAAAATAAAGAAGATTTTATTTTAGGTCATAATGCTTTTCTATGGGGATGGTGACGATTTTTAAATTTCATTTTTATCTGAAATGAAAATGGAATATTTGCTTAATGTATTTAGACGTAAAGTTAAGAATGCTAAATTTTCAATATGGATTTCCAATAGTTTTAAAATTTTGCCGATAAATTTAATAGACTTTAGAAATTAATTACTTAATATATTTGAAAATGTTTTTGAATCTGTTTGGGAAATATAAACATCTTATTTTCATATTTTTTACAATTTTTAAAAGCATTTAGTTTTACTTTCCACTTTAATTGATCCGTTGCTTAGCAACCATATTTCAAAGAGTTTAAAATAATAAAATTCAAGGAACTTGCGCTATTTTGATGAAATATATATTTTTTCTTTTCTTTTTTTGTATGAAAACGAATGTAAATTTAATGAGAATACGGGGGGGGGATGAATGCCTATTTATTTTAAAAAAATAAAAGAATAAGCAGCTCTTCAGAATTTCATAATATCATTGTATAACACCGTGTTTAATTTAATTATTCTAATTTCTGGAACATTCGAAGAATTTTATATGCTTATAAATATGAAAAATTGAAAAAATAATAATTGTGGATTGTACGATTTTAAATGATATCAAAAATGAGATTTAAAAAACAAATGACTTGCAGAGCTGACGTTGAGGCTCCTGATCTGCAGATTTACTAGTTTATCAAGATGTGCATTAGTTGATTTTTGTTTTAGTTATGGCAAGAATATTTACTTTAGCAAACGTTTTTTTTTTCCGAACATTGTTTTGGAAGTCTGAGATTACGCTAAGAGAAAGACAAACAGACTAATATTAAAATTAAAAACATGAAAACATTTAAAATAAATCCCAATTTATTCTATATTACTAAAATAGTTGTAAAATGAAATAAAGGTTTTAAAGCATTAAAACCATTCTATAGATGTTAAAATTTTCATCGGAATCCCGAGCGCTTTCGACCAGAACCTGGCCATCATCAAGAGGGCGAAAGTGAGAAAAAAATCTTGTGATGTCTTAAATTGTGATTTATTTTAAATGTTTTCATGTTTTTAATTTGTATACAAAGTTGAATTTAATGTTCCAACATTAGAAAAGTTTTTTCTGTATATTTAAGTCTAATATTATTAATAGATTTCAAACGGGTTTAAATATCTAACAAGGTGCTACTTACTTGTTTCCATGCTTCTAAAAAGTTTTCTTTTCGTTTCCAAGGTAAGTTTTACAGTTTACTGAGTGAAATTACTATTCTGTATGTATTCACTGTTTATGTATTATCTATCAATTTTAGGAACACAAAAAATTATAATTGTTCTATATGTGACCAAAATTTAATTTTAGACCGTTGTAAGGAACATAAATTCCATAAAATTTAGTTTTAGACCGCTGTAAAGCAACATAAATTCAATAGAAATATTTCATATTTCCATAAAATTCATAAATATGCTTATTAAGCTATGCATAAAAATGCTTATACATAATTTGTGTAGTTACATATAACTTATACATAATATGCTTATACATAAACATGTTATAACGTAAGTATGTTTATTCAATTTTTGAGTAAAATATCATTTTAATGCAACTGGAAACAGATTTTCAGTATTGATTAAGTTGATCAAGTGTTATCTGCTATACCACATGACAAATATATCTTCTGCAATTTGAATCTATTACTCGAGCAGAATTTGCACACCACTATAATAAATTAATGTACCACATATTCTAAAGCTGTTATAATATACGTAAGAGATGAAACGTGGAACACATACAACATGCTATAATATTCAAAGAGAGATAATCTTATTTGAATATTTTTATGAAAATTTAAGCGTATAGTGAGAGACAGACAAATAACTCGGAAACATAAATAATTTTAATGAATGTTTAAAAATCTAAATGGACACTCGTATGCTCTTATAAGGATATTTACAGATTAAGGGTACTTAAGACTCTTAAAATGTCGAAAAAGAAAAATGTCCAGTTAAACTGATGGCATTGAGCTCACAGGCTATTCACACTAATTGTATATTATACTCTTATTTCAAATAATAATGCTCCTCGAAAAATAAAGAAATCGACAACAAACCTGTGTACCGAATTTGAAGCAAATCGGATAATTCTGCATGAAATACACATTTAGCTAAATTAAGGGGAGGGGGGATTGCCCCGTTTCCCCCTTTATATTTAACCAATGAACCTCCAAATCTAAGCAGGGAAGCGCCTTATTAGATTAAACCTGTATTCCAAAGTTGAAGCAAATCGAATAATTCTGCATGAAATACATATTTAGCTAAATTAAGGAGGAAATAGCCCCCTCCCCATTTCCCTCCTTCATACTTAACCAATGAATCCCCAAAACTAATCAGAAAAGCGCCTTATCAGAATGAACCTATATAGAAAATTTGAAGTAAATCCAATATTTCTATCAAGAGTTATGGCGTTACGTATATACATACGAACATACATACATACATAAGTACATACAGAACCTGCGGGCACATTAACTTTCAGGCTTTCACAGCCTGTGAGCTAAAAAAAAGACCATTTTCGTCATTTGATATCTTTAAAAATATGCATTAGAAGTACGCAATTTTTAAAGGCAGTAATAAATGCATGTTTCTTCTTTCATTTAATATATTTTTTCGATAATACGAGCAGAAATGTGGATTCATTGGTTGCGCGCATAATTACAACAGTATTTCTGCATGTAAAACAGAGTATTTGGTATTTCATTATATTTGAGAGTCTTGGTCTAACACTGAATATAAAAACTGTGTATTGCATTTGTATGTTTTAAAAAGAAAACGGTATTTTGCTTACATAACATTTTCAAAATTTTAGCTAAATAGTACCAAAAAACAAAAATTCACAATAATAATAATAATAAATAATAATAATAATAATAATTCTAGGTTTGCTTTATAGAGTCTACGATACACTGTATAACCTGAAAATGCAATGAAAAAATGTCGAAAAGTTTTTAACTACTTTGCGCCAAATGCCCCCGAATCAAATTACTTTAAAGTCCTCTCTTTAAAATACTATTCCATACTTAACAACTATCAAGAATGCCATTCATTTTGTTTTATAAAGTGTTCATAAATTATTACTCTTTAACTTATATATATTTAAAAAATTTGTAATTTCAAAGATTCAAGAGTTTCTAAACAGTATTTGAATGATTCAAAATATCTATATCTTAAAAAGTTAAATTTTATGCTTTATTCATCTGAAATTGCACATTGCATAGACTGGCTAGTTAACATTTGAGATATCTCTATTCTTTACAAAGAAAAGTACTAATTTCGATATGTGTTCGAGCAAAACCCATTTTTAGAATCTTGTGAAACAGCAGAATTTTCTCAGAAATGCCTCATCATTTGATAAAATTAAATTACATGAAAAATTATATGAATATTAAATTTACCAATTTTGAACAAGACCTACCGTTTCAATGCGACTGCACAAGGAATTTCAATAGTCACCAAACTATTCCAGTATTATCTGCATCACGATGAATGTAACCTTATGCAATCTGAATCTATTTCACATGCAGTATTTCCGTCTCTTTGAAGTGAATTAATGCATTCCATATTCGAAAGGTGTCGTAGATACGTGAGTGATGAAGGATAGAAAATGTACAGACTGTTTTCAGTTATTTTGGTGGGGTATACATAGAAAGTTTCTTAATGTGTAAAGAAAGCATATATGTTTGTTAAAGTACCTGATGTTCCATCAATCTGGATGTATTTTAGCACTTTTTAACATATTTTTTAAATGTTTATGAATTCAATTTGTCTGTCTGTCGGCCATCTATCTGTCTGTTTGTGCTCTCACTCACGTAAATATACTCGGATTGCCATGCAATTGATACATGTTACTGAGGTTTACTATGGCATGTTTGTCATTGAAAATAAAGTGTGTAACATTTATATCTCATTTACAGAGACACTCAAAAGAATTTCGTTACATTACTGTCTAAGAGGAAAATCGCTTACGGTGTATTTTAATGATGTTATACTATTTCAGACATATCGAAATTGATATATATCAGTCACGTGCACCACAAGAGGTTTACTACAGAATATGGTGGGCATAGCAAGGTTCATTTACAGGGTCACACAAAAGAATTCTGCTACACTACTGTCTATAAACCATAATTGCTCGAAGTGTGTTTTCAGTTGTGGTACGCGTTTTTAAATTTAACTTATTTTTGACTTAATACTTGCCCTGTATATAGAGAAGCAACAGAAAATAACACATTTTATTGTTCAGCGCTATCCATTATCTGTCGCATGCAAAGTGTGATCGTGTGTGAAGTCGAAAATTTGTGAAACACAATAAAATGCTTTGTTTTCTGTTGCTTCTCCGTCCCTATTGGTTGTTTTCACTTTTCTTCTTAGTTTGTCTAGCGCCAGCGATTTTCGTGCTACAGGTACCGTTCCAACGCTTTTTATGGTTTTTCTTCATTAAGATCACATTCCAATAAAAAAAAATTAGGTGTTGCCATTTGAAATTTTCGAAATTTTGCCACTGTAACCGTAACTGTTAGAGTTTAACGGTTGTTTTTCATATGATTCTTGAGCGCATACCTCAAAACACTTTTAACCAAAACTTCATTCAGTTTCTGTGAACGGTACGACAGTTAAGGGTTCATATATCGCAATATTTTTTTTTTTAATCACCCTGTAGTTTAAATAATGAACAATTCTTAACATGCAAATTGCTGGTTTCAACAGTGCTACCGCTTTAGTCGTGTTCATACTAAACGAGTTCCGCTGTATATTAAATCCTAAAAAAAAAAACAGCAATTCAAATAAGATATAAAAAAATAACAGCAATGTATCGCGATGGTTTTGCCTTGTGAAAGTCACTGTCGTATTACCAATTACACGTGTTTTAGACAACTGTCTATGGACTACGGAATTTTTAAGGGCGTCGTGGAGCATGACGTATTGAAACACATCTCATTTTCAGCTGAAGTTATGCTTTATTAAAAAAAGCCCTTCTGGCCTGTACCGGGAGGAAAAGGTAGCTTTCCTATATCTTCGTTTAAAATTTTAACTAATGTTACTCGAAAACAACAAGCTAAAATTCAAAGAAACCGTTTACAAAAGATTCGTTAATACAGAATTTGAATAAGAAATTCGCCAAATTATTGAGCTATTGCCAAGTTGGCTTCATTTAAGAAGACTTATTTTGGTCGCCAAATTTGGCGATATTTCGCCAATTGTCGCCAAGTTAGGCGAGAATTTGGCGCTAACGAATGTGAATATGTAGTTTTATGCGTATGATTGGGAAAATGATTACAACAATGAAAGAAAATAATTTGCGAGAAATCGCGTTCACTAAACTCATAAATGAATCGTTGGTTTTAGGTAGCTTTCAATACAAAAAAGTCCTTCCGGCAAGTACCGGGAAGAAAAGGTAGCTTTCCTATATCTTCGTTTTAAAATTTTAGCTAATGTTACACGAAAACAGCAAGTTAAAATGCAAAGAAACGTTTACAAAAGATTCGTTAATACTGAATTTGAATAAGAAATTCGCCAAATTATTGAGCAATAGCCAAATTGGCTTCATTTATGAAGACTTATTTTGGTCGCCAAATGTCGCCAATTTTGTCACCAATGTTGCCAATTTTAGCGCTAACGGATATGAATATATAGTTTTATGCGTATGATTGGGAAAATTATTACAACAATGGAAGAAAATAATTTGCGAGTAATCGCGTTAATGTGCTGTTTTGTTTCAAGATGTCAGCCACCCTAGAATTTCAAACTGCTCTATCTCAGCCATTTTTTAAGATAGAGGTAAACCAAAAAAATGCTCTGGAATCCTTGTATCAAGGCCTAAAACGTAATTAAAAAATAAATTTGAATTTTTAATTTTTTTGTATATTATTTTAGTTTTAAATTTTTAAACGGCCGCCATCTTGAAACAAAATGGCGGACCAAGCTGGCCAACGAACTCGGTCGAGGCATTGGTGAGCTTAAACCACACAATTAGTTTCATCCAAATTAATTTATAAATACGAGCGTTATCATATCACACAGATCAGATATATATATATATATATGGATATATCTATATATATAAATCAACATTTGAACGGAGGGTGGTTTTGGGGTCTGAGGGTCATGATCGGGGAAAATATATCGAAATTTTCCGGAATTGCTTTTCTCCGAACTGCTGCAATAGGTAGCTTTATACTTTTTTGTATTGAAAGCTACCTAAAATATCCTAATAATGAAGCGTTTTTATTATAGGTAAAAATCGAAATATAATGTTTATCAAAACTTTTTTTTTCCTACTATCAGTTACGTGAGAGCTTGATACATAAAAAAAATAAAAAGTCGTGAATGTGAATGAAGTCCTTAACATTATTTGCCGAAGTGTCTGTAGACGGTTTAATCTGGCGCTGGTGAATACTTGCCGATTTCAAGAACAAGACACAAAATATGGTCTATGTATGACAAACATTTACTTTTTGTACATATTAGTAGTATATTAGAGTTTTGATATAAATAGTTCATCCTTTCATAGAAGTACATAAATGTACATGTTATGCTTTCTGAAGAAGACCTATACATTTAGTGTTATTGAAAACATATTTTCAATTTTGAAGATACTGATCCACTGTTATGCGTCGCATGATAAATGTATCTCTACAATCTTAGTCTATTTTTCCATGAATATTTCCATTTCTTTGAACTATACTAATGCGTTACATATTCCCGCATGTCATGTATACCTAAAAGATGAAAGAGTGTAGACGTGCAAGAAAGTATATTCAAAGAAAGTTATTTCCAGTACTTTCTTGTTCGAGTTTTTTTTAACCTTTGAATGGCATTGGTATATTATTTTTACCGTTTAAGTTTATTCCTCAACTACCAAAATGGTAGCAGAATTTTTGAGTAAAATTTTGATTTTATAATGTAAGTGAAGAAATAATTTATTTTCAAGGAAATTTGTTCGCAAATTCTGGTGTTGCAAACATTTTAAAATTTTAGCAACAGCCTTTGAAAGGGTTAATGTAGTCCGAACGTATAATTAGAGTAAATACCACCACCAAAATCATAAATAGTTTTCAAGAATGTTTAAAAGTCAAGAAGAACGCTCGTATGCTCTTAAAATGTTGTATTAATATAACATTTATTTCTTCCTAAGGTAAATTTTGTGCTTGTTCCAGCCGAACACTCATCTGATAAAGACTGACCTGTTTTATCTCATTAATATTTGTTAATTTTATAAATTAAAACACTGAATGATAGGTGTATAATCAAACCTTATTTTTTAAACCTTGTAAAACATCAGAATTGCCATTGATTTTTTTAACTTTTTATAAAATAACATTAATATGAAGTTTAAACTTATTACTTTCAAGCAATATCTGTAATTTCAATGCTACTGAGTTTTTTATTTTTTATTTTACCCTATTCATAAGACTAGCTTGTTTTATCTAATTAATATTAGTTAATTTCACAAATTAAAACACCGAATAAAATATGTCTATAACCAAACTTTATTTTCAAAACCTTATAAACATCAGAGTTGCCATAGAATTTTTTACCTTTTCATAAAATAACATTAATATGAATCTTAAACTTACCAATTTAAAGTCATTTCTGTGCTGCTGAAACAAATTTTAAATATTGATCAAACTGATTCAATATTGTCTGCTGCATGTCAAGCAATATGTGTAATTTCAATGGTACTGATTTTTTTTAATGATTTTACCCTACACATAAGACTTGCTTGTTTTAACTCATTAATATTAGTTAATTTCACAAATTAAAACACCGAATAAAATATGTGTATAATCAAACTTTATTTTCAGAACCTTATAAATCATCTGAGTTGACATTGAATTTTTTCCCTTTTTATAAAATAACATTAATATGAATCTTAAAATTACCAATTTAAAGCCACATCTGCCATTTATGTGCTGCCGAAACAAATTTTAAATATTGATCAAACTGATTCAATATTGTCTGCTGCATGTCAAGCAATATCTGTAATTTCAATGCTACGTTTTTTTTATGATTTTACCCTACTCATAAGACTAGCTTGTTTTATCTCATTAATATTAGTTAATTTCACAAATTAAAACACCGAATAAAATATGTGTATAATCAAACTTTATTTTCAGAACCTTATAAAACATCAGAGTTGCCATAGAAATTTTTATATTTTTATAAAATATCATTAATATGAATCTTAAACTTACCAATTTAAAGCCACATCTGCCATTTATGTGCTGCCGAAACAAACTTTAAATATTGATCAAACTGATTCAATATTGTCTGCTGCATGATTAATGCATCTTCTGGAATACGAATCTATTTCGCATGCTCATTTCTGTGTCTTTGAATACTCTACCCTTGCGAAGGATGTCATAACTCATAATACACGTAAAAAATGAATGTTGGAAAGCGTATGTGTATATTCATAGAAAGTCATTTACCATAATTTCTATTCGAGTACTTTTATGGAAATTTGAACGCAGTGGTCGGAAAAACTACTTTATTTTTGTAGCGAACTACAGCTACAACTACTTTATTAAAAATGTAGTTAACTTCAGCTGCACTGCAAATTCCCAGCACACATTGAGAACACATATGAAACATTTTGATTAAAAAAAAAAGTGTTCCAGTTACCTTAATGTGTGCCGAAATGTGTTCCGAATATGCTCCGCTATAAAGAAAGTGTTCCGAAAGTGTTCTGATCAGGATATTTGTTAAATCTAAACTTGGGAACACATTTGAGAACAGATTGGGAGTACATTTGGGCACACTTGTGAAATCATCGCTTTCAAAAACTGCGCTAGAAAGTGTTATTGAACAAAAAAAAAAGGGTTCTCAGAAGTATTCTAAAAACTGTTCCAAAAAGTGCGCTCCAAATTGTACTGAAAAGGTGACAAAAGAAGTGTTCTAAAAAGTGTATAAAAGTTTGCAGCGTACAAATACTTGTTTTAAAAGATAGCGATTACAGAGTACTTTTCAAAAGTAGTCGCTACTTCGCTACTTTCTTATTTTGTCAAATGATTCAGTCTACACTTGTAATTGTGGGCACGGATTAAGTAATACAACGACATCTTGTTACGTCGTGTTTGCCAAGAAACAATCACATAAATGCGATAACACCGAGGACATTAAAAAATTAAGAAAGATAACATACGAGAAAATGTATTGTGTTATTCTTAAAATTGTTAGTTTAAACACATGTTGCTCGTAATATGCCGACAAGTCCAATTCAATGTTATTTTTTCTCTGTCATGTAAAAAAAAAATATCTGTAAATAAAGCAATACCAAAAGACGAAACGCGGCGTTAAAAGAAAACATGAAGATATATGATTGAATAAGTAGATATTTCCACCAAGGAAATATTTTTTTGTGGTCTTGGATTTTCCCACTTAAATTTACCAGCAAGTGTCAATGGAAAGATCCATAACATGATACGGTGCGTTTCTAAATGCTCCAACTGAGTTGCTGACTTACGTCAATTGTTTCACTGAACATATTTTGCAAAAAAGAAGTAAATTAGGATCATGTGACTAGAAGAATGACGCATTTTCTTTTCTGAAATAGCGTTAAATATATTTTGTCAGTGTTCTCTATAAACTACTGATTTTTTTGTATTGAGCTACTCGGTTTGTTACATTTTTAAAAATGTAGCGCGTTAGATTAGAAACTATCAGAAAAAGTAACGACTACTAAAGTTTTGCTAATTGTACCGATGACTGTTTGAGCGTATAGTGAGAGACAAGCATATAAAAATCTTTAAAAATCTTATAAGGTACTTTTTATCTGCCCATATGATCTTAAAGTATTATTGGATTACTTTAGAATTGGAATAATTACAATTATAATTATTAATAATTAATAATAATTATTATTAATATACATTTATAATTATCATAGTTTTTTATCTATGATCGTTCATAATGTCATTTTTAATATAATAATTCTTTGCTCTGCCCATTTACACAGACATTATTTTATTTTCAAACATATATATAAGTAGTGTACACGTCTAAAAGTCTTAAGAAACACTTTTAAAACTACACAAAACTAGTCAATCTGTTAAAAATTGTAAAACTGAAAAATATTTTCACCTGTCGTTCTCAAGCATCCTCAGTCACAGATGTTATGTTTTTTGCT
Organism: Maratus michaelseni; assembly: GCA_963931845.1. Lineage (NCBI taxonomy): Eukaryota > Metazoa > Arthropoda > Arachnida > Araneae > Salticidae > Maratus > Maratus michaelseni. The sequence goes on from OZ007600.1 coordinate 72,076,830, forward strand.
TTGTCAATCAATCCGTTGAATTTTTTTTAAAGACTTTTAGACGAGTGCACTGCTTGTTTATGTGTTTGAAAATAAAATAATGTCTATGTAAATGGATAGTGCAAAGAATTAATATAATTATTATAATTTATAATATTCATAATGCAAATTTTATTATTTCTTCATTCTGAACATGATATGTTTACGAGTAAAACGTACCTTTAGAATCTTTTAACACAAAAGATTTTCTATAGAAATATCCCTGTCTTCTGATACAATTGAATAAATATACATATTAAAGATAGTCATTGTGAGGAAGGCCTATCATTTTAGCTCTGCTGGAAACAGATTTTCATTATTGATCAAACTGATCCAGTGTTATCCACCGCATGATAGATGCAGCTTCAACAATCCGAATGTATTTCGTGTGCCGTATTTCTGTCTCTTTGAAGTGAATGAATGAGCCATTTATTCGTACTGTGTCATAATACGCGCAAAAATGAAGGATAAAGGAAATAAAAGATAGCATATTTAAAGAAGATCTTTTCTAGTAGTCCAGTCAAATTAGGCAGATTTTGGGTCATTTTGGGACATAATTACGTAAGTTTTCAAACTTGGTGATATTGTTTGAGAGGGTCTATTCATGAACATACTAAAAGTCCTGATGGGTAGGGGGTGAGCGCGAGGAGGGGGAGGTAAAAGAAGGTACCATTTCCCGGTTTTTTGTTAATATCTCGTAATCTATAACTCCTACAGAAAAATTGTCAATACAAAAAATAAAGACAATTAAATTCTCTACAAAACAGGCTATATACTTTTTTCTCTAGAGTCCATAGGTAACGAGATAACCTCATTTGAAAATGAAGAAATTTGTCAAAAGTCACACCAGCGCCAGAGAGCGGGACCACGGCACTTACATTACATCTACTTAACCTAAACATAAACGAACATTAATAAATGATGTGGTCAGAAGAATGAAAGCCTGAACAATAACTTTATCAAATGACATTTAAAAAACATTAAATGACATTTGACATCAAATGACATTTAAAAAAATCGGTCCTGCTATTTTTCTAAAATTTGTACTAATACCTGAGCTAGGAACCTAATTTAGGAAATTTGCTTAAAATACTGTTCGGAAATAGCGTTAATATTGCTATTTTAATTGCTATTTTGCATGTTTTTGTGTTCAGATCAATTGGTTTAATCGAAATTTAGATAAATAGTTCAATCAAAAACTTAAATAGTAGACTCTCACCAATTTATAAAATAATGGTAAAAACATAGAAAAACACTGGCTTAAATATAAAAAGATTGTTAGAAACTAAACTAAAAAACAAAAGTTTTCATTAAAACTTAATGAAAATCGTGCTGATAAGTTAAAGCAGACATAATCGAACTACGCTGAAAACATTGAAATTAAGAGAATCAAAAGAAATTAGTGACTTACCCATAACAGAAATCCTCAGATGTCTGCTGGATTATTATTTTTTTTTATAATACCTATATTAATGAAAGAAAAAAATACAATAACTACTGTAAAAAAATTCCACAGAGAAATGTACGCAAAGCTTTTCTTAACAGAGGAATGGTTGTTGTAAATTTCGAGTGATAAAAGTGCCAGTAATCACTGTTCTAATTTTTTGTTTAATGTTTTAAAAAATAAATTGCCTGTCATCTAAATTATTTGAAATTTTTGTGAATGAAACAGATAATAAAGGAAAATTCAAAAAATGAAATGTCAATCGATATATTTTCGGAGTAAAGGGACATAAAAAAAATATTTTTGGAACCTCAGTGGCTACGTGGTATTCTCGTTGTTCTGTTGTGAGGTAGTAGGTTTGATTCCCGCAACTTCTTTGTGTAGTACCCTTGAAGTATCATCCAGTTTTTGTGCTAATAAGATTATGTGTTGTGCAATCTGTTTAATTATTGACGACGGTTCATAAATAAATCCTTGAGATTGATGAAGTACAAATCGGAATATACCTGGGTCATATAATGATCTTTATTGCTTACGTTTCTGTAACATCGGTTATATTTATTTTATAAATAAAATTTGATTTACAACAATAATACAGATTAAAAGAAAAAACTGAGCTCATTTTTATGCTTTGACTTAATTGAACTAGCATGAATTTAACTCAACTGGGAAATTAAATTGAATGTTATAGATTTAATACTAAAGGCAGTTTAAACACATCATCCTCGAAAATGCATATTGTTGTTAATATCAATACTTTAACATTGTTTGATTCCTGTATATCTTTATCCCATTCTTATCATATGATTACTAAAAATAAACAATTACAAAACACTGATGCAAAATGAACATAAAAAATAAAAGCTACGTTATTTATGCCTTTATGCTCCGAAATGATATCGATTGCTATTTCCCCTTTCGAATTCTGCCCAAAGTTTTATTCCTCTACCGCACGTAATAAGTCTATAAAATTCAATTTAATTTCCTAATAATCAAATTAATTTCATAATAATTCAATTAAGTCAAATCATAAAATTGAGCTCAGTTTTTTCTTTTAAACTGTATTACTGTTGTAAATCAAATTTTATTTATAAAATATATAAAACCGATGTTGAAGAAACGTAAGCTTTAAAGGCCATTATATGTCTCATGTATATTCCGATTTGAACTTAATCAATCTCATTGGATTTATTTATGAGCCGTCGTCAATAATTAAACAGATAGCAAAAGGCATAATTTTATTAGCACAAAAACTGGATGATACTTCAAGTGTACTCCACAAAGAATTTGAGAAAATCAAACCTACTACCTCACAGTAGAACTATGAGAGTACCACTTAACTACTAAGGTTTAAAAAAATATTTATTTATGTCTTTTTACTCCTAAAAGATATCGATTGACATTTCGTTCTTTTCAAATTCTGCCTAAAATTTATTCTTATACTGGTCGTAATAAAACTATAAAGTCCAATATCAATTCCCTAATTGAATTAACTGATTTACTAACTCTATTCGATTAATTCGTAAAAATGAACTCTGTCTTTTTTTAAATTACATTATCATCGTAAATATGTATTTTTTATTTACACCAATATTTTAGAACTGCTTTTATTCCTTTATATATTTACTCGATGTCTGTATTAATACATATGAAAAATGAGCAAATGTGTAAAAACGGATCCAAAAGAAACATCGAAAATAATAACTACATTATTTATGTCCCTTCTCTCCGAAATCGTATCGATTGCCATTTCACCTATCCGAATTCTGCCCCAAAAATTATTCCTAAACCAAACGTAATAAGTCCATAAACATTTTTCCTTCGTCTTCTACCCGCATATAAATCTATTTTTTATTTATTTATTTATTTATTTTCTATCTGGTCCCAACTATGCGAAAACTCGACTTCTATTCTTTCGTGATGGTCTTTTATCCTTGGCATTTATTTCGAAAAGTTTTATCTAACATTCTTCAGTCATCTATGATAGATGGCGTAAGGAAAGCGTTATGGGATTAAAAATGATGCATTATGCATTAATGTATATGCACAGGAGACTGTGCGCATATGTTCTTCTTGCTTCCTTTTATGAAACTTTAGCTGAAGCAGAGAATATTCAATAATAAACGACAGCATAAAAAATTTGCTTCTCTTGAGAGCAAGATAAATAAGAGTTTGTGACTTAAGTTCATTTAAGAATACCTCCATTTATTTAAAAGTAGTTAGTTATGACTGAGGTAACTTTGATTAATTAATTAGACTAAGCTACTAAAATTCGTTCACTTAATATTAGCTTGGACTTTTGTACGTTTTATAATCTTGTAAGATATGGAGATTTCTTATTAGTGCTTAGAATAACTTTTTTTACACCATTTGGTACAGGTGCATGTTTTTTTTAATATTTTGTCTATCAAAATTTCCATACAGAGTCCGTCATGATAGATTTATATTCCAAATTTATAAAGAAATATATATTGGTTAGAATATTGGAAGGAAAAGTAATAAGATAGCCGCTTTTGGCTACCATAAGTGGTACGTATGTGTACTGTTGATAAGTCAACGGAATGAATTCAATCGAAGGAAATTGCGACCAATCAGTTATGAATTAACAGATATTTGTTTTTTAAAGTGAGTAATGTTTTCTTTATTTTAACAAATATTTACTCCATAGTTTTAACTATGCGAAAACTCAGCCTATTCTTTCGTGATGATCTTTTGTCCTTGGTATTTATTTCGAAAAGTTTTGTCTAACATTCTTTAGTCACTCATAATAGATAGCGCAAAGAAAGCATTATGGGATTAGATATTTTGCATTTTCCATTAATGTATATGCACAAGAGACTGTGCGCATGTGTTCTTCTTGCTTCTTTTTATGAAACTTTAGCTGAAGCAGAGAATATTCAATAATAAACGACAGCATAAAAAATTTGCTTCTCTTGAGAGAAAGATAAATAAGAGTTTGTGACTTAAGCTCATTTAAGACGAGCTTAATTTATTTAAAAGTAGTTAGTTATGACTGAGTAACTTTGATTAATTAGTTAGACTATCTTACTAAAATTCGTTCAATTAGCATTAGCTTCGAATTTTGTATGTTTTATAATCTTGTAAGATATGCTGGCTTCTTATTAGTGTTAGAATAACATTTTTTTTTAATTTTTTTTTTTTTTTTTTTTTTTTTACACCAGTTGGTACAGGTGCGTGTTTTTTTATATTTTGTCTATCAAAATTTCCATACAGAGATAGATTTATACTACGAATTTATCATAAAAAATATTGGTTAGAATTTTAGAAGGAAAAGTAATAACATAGCCGCTTTTGGCTACCATAAGTGGTACGTATGTGTACGGTTGGTAAGTCAACGGAATGAATTCAATCAACGGAAATTGCGGTCAATCAGTTATTAATTAACAGATAATTTTTTAAGTGAGTAATATTTTCATTATTTTAACAAATATTTACTCCTTGATTTTAACTATGCGGAAACTCAGCCCATTCTTTCGTGATGATCTTTTATCCTTGGTATTTATTTCGAAAAGTTTTATCTAACATTCTATAGTTACTCATAATAGATAGCACAAAGAAAGCGTCCTGGGATTAAAAATTATGCATTTTCCATTAATGTATCTGCACAGGAGACTGTGCGCGTGTGTTCTTCTTGCTTCTTTTTATGAATAATTAGTTGAAGCAGAGAATATTCAATAATAAACGACTGCATAAAAAATTTGCTTCTCTTGAGTGCAAGATAAATAAAGAGTTTGGGACTTAATCTCATTTAAGACTACCTTCATTTATTTAAAAGAAGTTAGTTATAACTGAGTAACTTTGATTAATTAGTTAGACTAAGATACTAAAATTAGTTCACTTTATATTAGCTTAGACTTTTGGATGTTTTATAGTCTTGTAAGATATGCAGATTTCTCCTTGGTGCTTAGAATAACAAGTTTTTTTGCACCAGTTGGTACAGGTGCGTGTTTTTTATATTTTGTCTATCAGAATATCCATACAGAGATAGATTTCTACTACAAATTTATCATAAAAAATATTGGTTAGAATTTTAGAAGGAAAAGTAATAACATAGCCGCTTTTGGCTACCAGTGGTGCGTATCTGTACTATTGGTAGTCAAAGGAATGAATTAAATCAACGGAAATTGCGGTTAATCAGTAATGAATTAACAGATATCTGTTTTTTTTTAAGAGAGTAATGTTTTCTTTATTTTAACAAATATTTACTCCTTTGTTTTAACTATGTGGAAACTCAGCCTATTTTTTCGTGATGATCTTTTATGCTTGATATTTAATTCGAAAAATTTTATCTAACATTCTTTAGTCACTCATAATAGATAGCGCAAAGAAACCGTTATGGGATTAAAAATTTTGAATTTTTCACTAATGCATATGCACAGGAGACTGTGCGCATGTGTTATTCTTGTTCCTTTGTATGAAACTTTAGTTGAAGCAGAGAATATTCAATAATAAACGACTGCATAAAAAATCTGCTTCTCTTGTGAGCAAGATAAATAAGAGTTTGTGACTTAAGCTCGTTTAAGACTACCTTCATTTATTTAAAAGTAGTTAGTTATGACTGAGTAAATTTGATTAATAAATTAGACTATCTTACTAAAATTCGTTCACTTAACATTAGCTTAGAATTTTGTATGTTTTACAATCTTGTAAGACATGCAGGTTTCATATAAGTGCTTAGAGTAACATTTTTTTAAAATTGTTGCACCAGTTGGTATACAGGTGCGTGTTTTATTGTTATATTTTGTCTATCAAAACTTTCATACAGAGATAGATTTCTACTACGAATTTATCATAAAAAATATTGGTTAGAATATTAGAAGTAAAAGTAAAATGATGGCCGCTTTTGGCTGGCATAAGTGGTGCATATGTAGTGTTGGTAGTCAACGGAATGAATTCATTCAACGGAAATTGCGGCTAAACAGTTATGAATTAACAGATATTTGTTTTATAAAGTGAGTAATGCTTTCTTTATTTTAACAAATATTTACTCCTTGGTTTTAACTATGCAGAAACTCAGCCTATTCTTTGATGATGATATATTAGGTATTTATTTCGAAAAGTTTTATCTAACGCTCTTCAGTTACTCATAATAGATAGCGCAAAGAAAGCATTGTAGGATTAACAAGTTGGAAATTGTACGTCAAACGTTACAAACGAGGTGCGTTCGTACGCACGTTTTAGAATTAAATTCATGATCTCCCGTGCGTAGAACGGGTTAAACAGCTAGTTAAGTATATATTTTATGACACTGTTCATACAAATATCTTAACTAGTTATATAAATATTCAGATATATATGTATCAGCTAGTTATATAAATATTCAGATCTTGATGATTTTTAATTCTGTGAAATGAATTATATCGTCTGCAGATTAATTTCTGTCATAAAATAAGCATCTCGGTCGCTTGACGATTTAACATCCATCGGAAGCTCCTATAACAAAAAAGCACCGATTTAAAAAAAAAATTCAAATTTCTTAATAAATATTTTTATTAATATCTCCTAAAGTTTTGATTCGATTTTAATAAAATTTGAAATGTCTCGACAAAATTCTGCAAAGATAATATATTTTAAATTGCAAACCATTTGGTTGGGTAGTTTTTGAGTGGTTATATGCGGACAGACAGACAGACAGACGGACAGACAGACGGACAGACGGACGGACCAAACGACGACTATAGGTGCGAAGTATTTATATAATTACGAACGCACCTAAAAATGATGCATTCTCCATTAATGTATATGCAGAGGGGACTATGCGCATGTGTTCTTAGTTTCTTTTTATAAAACGCTAGTTGAAGCAGAGAATATTCAATAATAAACGACAGCATAAAAAATTTTCTTCTCTTGAGAGCAAGATAAATAAGAGTTTGTGAGTTAAGCTCATTTAAGGCTTGCTTCATTTATTTAAAAGTAGTTAGTTATGAGTGAGTAATTTTCATTTATTAGTTAGACTAAGTTACCAAGATTCGTTCACTTAATATTAACTTGGACTTTTGCATGTTTATAATCTTGTAAGATATGCAGGTTTCTTATTAGTTCGTAGAATACTAATTTGATTACTCATTGTTGTCAACTATGCGTAAACGCGGCTGACTTAAGTAGTGTAAGTACTTAAGGCAGATGGCTTAGTAGGAATGCGTTATGAGATTAAACGTTGCATTTCGCATTAGTATGCACAGGAGACTAGGCGCACGTATTCTTCTTGCTTTTTTTTCTTTAAACTTTAGATCAAACAGGAAATATTCAATAATCTATAATATCCAATATATAATCAATATCCACATCTATTGATTATATACAGGGCTGCAAAAAATAATTCGACTACTTTTTTGACACTGGAAGGTAATTTCGAAAACTGTATTTTTGAATGTGTTATACGTTTTCTAAACTATTTACTTACACATCTTCTATCACCTTATTTAACTTTGAAGTTTCGTTACAGTTTTCTGGCTGTGTTGGACAGTGTTTCATAATCTACGCATGATTTTTCGTTCTTGTTAGAATAAGAGATAGGAGAATTTTTGAACTATGATAAGTTCACTTAATACCAGTTAGTTGTGTCTTACATAGATTAATTAATAAGAATAAATTACTAAACTTTATTCCCGTAAGACAAACTTTGAATTGGCTTTGCTTTTTGCATATTTTATAAGCTTGGAAGCTATGTAATTTAATTATCAAGTTGTGAATTAGTTGATTTAATTTATTTACTCTTTTGTCCAAACTTTGCACAAACTCGAGTTCTATTCTTTCGCTATGATTTTTCATGCTCTTCATTTATTTCGTAAAGTTTTATCTAACACTATTCAGTTACTTATGATAGATGGCGTAAGGAAAGCATTATGGGATTAAAATTCATTCATTAAGCATTGATATCTATTCGCAGGAGACTGTGCACATGTGTTTTTCTTGCTTTTTTTCTATAAAACATTGGTTCAAGAAGAGAATATGCAATAATAGGCCACTGTATAAAAGATAATTTCTTTTAAGAATAAGATAATTGATAATTTATGGTTTGTGATAACACAGTTAAAAAATTCTCAGGTAACTAGGTTCAAGTTCTCAGGTAATAGTAATTAGTCATGTCTTACATAAATCAATTAAGAAGAATAAATTACTATTTCCTTAAGACCATCTTCTAATTAACTTTGTTTTTGTATATTTTATAAGCAAGCTTGGAAGTTGTGTAAGCTACTTATCAAGTTGTGAGTTAATTGATATGATTTATTAACTCTCTGGTACCAACTATGCAACAACTCGACTTCTATTCTTTCGTAATGATCTTTCATGTTTGGCATTATTTCGCAAAGTTTTATTTAAGATACTTCAGTCACTTGTGATAGATGGCGTAAGCAAAGCTTTTTTGGATTAAACATGATGGATTATGCATTAATATATATAAACAATATACAGTATGCATATATTTTTGTTGCTTCTTCTTATAAAAATTTGCTTCATGCAGAGAATGTTCAATAATAAACGACTGTGTAAAAAGTTTGCTTATTTTAAAAAAATGAAATTTGTGAAAAAAGTTTACTTGACATGAGTTTTATTTGTTTAAAACTAGTTAGTTATTAGCTTATGAACTTATATCAATTAATTAGACTATGTTATTACCTGTAGACTCCACGCTTTGGTTCCGCATACCCGCGCACTCGAAACTAGTGCAATTTGGGATATCGTAATTTCAACTGCGTATACTTTTGATGGAAATATAGTGATAATAAATATAACATATGATTCCTGTACGAAATTTGATGAGAAATCAAGATGTAATATTTATTTTTATCAAAAATTTCATTTTGTTAATAAAAATGTATATTAACGAAACCTTTTTTTAACAAAAAAACACCGACATTTGAAATTTTGTCGATTCAAATTCATACTAGAGTTCACGAGTTAAAAATCGCCCAATAAAAACTATCTTTGACAATATAATAAAATATAACACCTTGTTAACACCTTGTTAACTTGTTAAAACTTTGTTACAAGCAGAGAATGTACAAAACAATATAACACCTTTAGCATTTAAAAGTAATATACTATCTTTGACTTTTGTACAATTTATAATCTTGTAAAATAACAAACAATAGTCACTTTAGGCAAAACAAGTTGAAAGTATATGTACTGTTGATAATAAACAGGTTAAGTTATGTATTAAATGATCTTTAATTAAAGTAAGTTTAACAACTGTTTTATGTATGTTAACAAATGTTTTGCCCTTGGTTTCAATTTCAAGTACACGAAAATTCAGTTTCTATTTTTTCATGATGGTCTTTTATATTTGGCATTTATATAGCAAAGTTTTATTTAACATTCTTCAGTCATCTATGATAGATTGCGTAAGGAAAGCGTTATGGGATTAAAAATGATGGATTATGCATTAATGTACATGTTATTCTTGCTTCTTTTTATAAAACTTTGTTACAAGCAGAGAATGTACAAAAATAAACGAATTTGCAAAAAGTTTGCTTCTTAGGAAAAAAAATACGACGACTTTCATTTATTTAAAACTAAGTAGTTACTGTTCAACCACACTTCTAAGAACCCCGGTTGGCAGAATGCCAAGCCGATTCCATTCACACTGTAGGGAGAATAGCCGCGGCAAAAGAAGCTGAAATCACCACTCTTTATCTTAGGCAGCGTACTTACGGCTTACGGACTTCCCCATTTTCGACATGGACTAGCCATGTTTGCCCATGCGCAGTTCGCTCCAGGTTTCTATCAAGCGTGGTGCATCAGTATGAACGTATTAACTTAGATAAATTATTTAGACTAAGTTATAAAAACCGTTTACAAAAAACTAGCTTCGACTTTCGTACATTTGATAATCGTGTAAGACAATAAAAAATAGTCGTTTTTGGTACAATAAGTGCTAAGCATGTGTAATGTTGCAAATAAGCGGGTTAAGTTATGAATAAAATGTTTTTTGTTTAAAGTAAGTTTAACAAATGTTTTCTGTATGTTAACATATTTGTACTCCTTGGATTCAACTTCACCTATACAAAAAATCAGTTCCTATTTTTTTATGAGGGTCTTTTATATTTGCCATTTATATAGTATTTTTTTTTTACATTCTTCAGTCACTTATGAGAGATCGCGTACGGAAAGTGTTATAGGATTAAAAAGAAAAATAAATCATGCGTCAAGCATATATTACGTAACGCTTTCCAACACATTCGAAATAGTGTAACAAAACTTCTCCGTTTAATAAGGTAAAAGATGATATGAAAATAAAAAAATTGGAAAACACATAAAACATTTGAAAATACAATTTCGATAATTACCATCCAAAATCGGAAAATAATTTATTATTTTCTGTGAATCTCTGCATATGGTCTATAGATTTGTACATATACTACATATTATTCTAAAATTTAGTTCAGTTAGGAAACGCTTAACACAGTTGAAAATTCCCTTTTCATTAAAGAAAAAATGTATTCAAATTCTTTGTATAGCCCTGTATCTATATAATTTATACACACCAAGTAATATACAAAAAAAAAAAAAAAAAAAAAAAATGTAAAAATGCATACCACATCTGAAAACTCACTTCCAGCAATTATTGCTTATAGACAGTACTGTAATCAAATACTTTTGTGTGGCCCTATGTATATGAACGACAAATGATATGTACACCATATTCAATAGTAAGCATCTTGTTACGCATCTCAGTGTTATATATCAATTTCAGCATGTTGGGAATAGTATAACATCATTAAAATACATTCTAAACGATTTTTCCCCATAGACCATAACAGTACAGAATATGATTGTCCCTGTAAATGAATTATGAATGCTAATTCATTTTCAATACAGAACATGCATTAGTAAAACTCAATAACATATATTACTATTTATTGTCCATTTTACCAATTTTCATTCATACATTGTTTAAAAAAACGTGGGCAAAAATTTTCACTAAAAACGTCCCCCATTTAAAAAATGTAAAAGCAATTTCGAATAAAAAATCTTCACCACTCCACAAAAGCATGTCCAAATGAAAATTGGTAAAACGGACAATAAATAGTAAATTTACAGCCATTAACAAATGAACACCTGTTTTTAACATATATTAGTTACATAGCAATCCGACTATATTTACGGAGTTAGAGCAGACAGATGGAAAGACAAACCGAATTCATAAACACTTTTCAACTATAGTTTTGAATATAAATTTATTAATAATTTTAGTAGTTAAAAATACCAGTTTCGATTAATTTATTGTATCTCATTAAATAACTAATTTCAAACAGTTGATGTTTTGGAAAGATATCAATTACATAGTTTGTCACGTGGACTTAACATTAGTAACTTCTATGTCTATGAAGATTAAAAAAATATACAAACTGTACATTTTTTCGGTCTGCCTTGATCCTAGGAACTCAAATGTGGTTCAAAAGTGGGTGTGATCATTTGACAATTTTTAATACGTTGAGAACCAACGACATTGATACAATTTTTAATATGTAGACAACCATTTAAAAAAAAAATTAAATACATTTTCGAAAATTAGACTTAATTCCAGTGGAGCAGTACTCTTCGCACCTTTTTATGACAAACTGATGATAAAATAGAATAGGGTTATACATTTTACAAGTTTGTAATTGCCGAAACGTCAGTGAAGGCTTATTGTAAAGACCCGAAAAGTTTTTGGTTTCTGTCTGTCTGTCTGTTCCGCGATAACTGCCGCAAAAATGATCCGATTAGTTTGATGTTTGGTAGGTATGTTGGTGAGGTACCTGGAATTAGCTGTATAGTTTTTAGTTACGTTTGGTTCATTCGTTCGGAAAATATAAAACATTTCTTTTTAGGTCATAATGCTTTCCTATGGGAATTCAGACGATTTTGAAAATTTTCATCCATTGAAATAAAATGGCGCATTTGATTAATGTATTTAATGTGTAAGTTATGAAGGCTAAAATTTATCAAGTCAGGTCTTAAATTATTCAAATTAATTTGAAATTTTGTTAATACATTCGTCAGATTTTTTAAATTAGGTGTACAATGTTTGGTGCAATTTTATACATCTGCACTAATAATATAATACATTTTATTCTATCATTTTTTACAAAATTATTTTCTCATTTTTTACAAAAATTTCCGATGCATTTTTTTTCTCTCTTTCATTAAATGGTTGCTAAGCAACTATATTTCAAAGAATATCAACAAAGGAAAATTCAAGTGAATCGCATTATTTTTACGCGAAGTTTTATTAAAAATTGCCAATTTTCGGGTTTTATGTTTTTAATATGCATTTTTTTAATGAAATAGATGAGAATTTATTTTAACTACTAAAAAATGATTACCAAATCGATTTCCCAAATGAAAATAATAAAAACGTTGAATGCGTAAATTGAATATAGGTCAAATAAGATGAATTTAAATTTGTATAAGTATACTTTATACACGAAATCTTATTCAACTTCAGCAACATATGATGTTTAGTAGTTGAAATATAACTATTATTTTAAGGATAGAATAAAATCTCTTGTACAAAGAGATGGTTATTCTAATGAAATGAAAATTGCAAGTACATTCAGACATATACTCAAGAAATGAAATAGCGCAATTACTGGAAATTGAGAATAGAATATTAAAGCGACAGCGGGGGGTTCAGGGGGGCGGAGCCCCCCTTTAAATAATGTATTGTTATTCTGAAAAAATACAGTAACAAGTAGTTTATCCTATCATTGCATAACATTGTGTTTAAGGGGATACTTCTAAAATTTCCGAAACTTTCGATAAATTTATATTCTTATAAATGTATAAATAACTTAAAAAGATTGAATTTTAGTGTGTCAAATATTACGCAGATAATGTTAAAAATTAGTAAGATTAATGAACAATGATTGTTTGAGCTGACGTTGAGGCCTCTGATCTGTAGATTTACTAGTATATATGCAGGTTATTGCCGAAACGTCAGTTGAGGCTCACTGTGGAAACGCGAAAAGTTTTTGGTTTCTGTCTGTCTGTTTGTCTGTCTGTTCCACGATAACTGCCGTAAAAAGGGTCCGATTTAGTATATTTTTTGTAGGTATGTTGGCGAGGTATCCGGAATTAGCTGTATAGTTTTTTGTTAAATTTGGTTCATTCATTCGGAAAATAAAGAAGATTTTATTTTAGGTCATAATGCTTTTCTATGGGGATGCAGACGATTTTTAAATTTCATTTTTATCTGAAATGAAAATGGAATATTTGCTTAATGGATTTAGACGTAAAGTTAAGAATGCTAAATTTTCAATATGGATTTCCAATAGTTTTAAAATTTTGCCGATAAATTTAATAGACTTTAGAAATTAATTACTTAATATATTTGAAAATGTTTTTGAATCTGTTTGGGAAATATAAACATCTTATTTTCATATTTTTTACAATTTTTAAAAACATTTAGTTTTACTTTCCACTTTAATTGATCCGTTGCTTAGCAACCATATATCAAAGAGTGTAAAATAATAAAATTCAAGGAACTTGCGCTATTTTGATGAAATATATATTTTTTCTTTTCTTTTTTTGTATGAAAACGAATGTAAATTTAATGAGAATACGGGGGGGATGAATGCCTATTTATTTAAAAAAAATAAAAGAATAAGCAGCTCTTCAGAATTTCATAATATCATTGTATAACACCGTGTTTAATTTAATTATTCTAATTTCTGGAACATTCGAAGAATTTTATATGCTTATAAATATGAAAAATTGAAAAAATAATAATTGTGGATTGTACGATTTTAAATGATATCAAAAATGAGATTTAAAAAACAAATGACTTGCAGAGCTGACGTTGAGGCTCCTGATCTGCAGATTTACTAGTTTATCAAGATGTGCATTAGTTGATTTTTGTTTTAGTTATGGCAAGAATATTTACTTTAGCAAACGTTTTTTTTTTTTCCGAACATTGTTTTGGAAGTCTGAGATTACGCTAAGAGAAAGACAAACAGACTAAAAAGTTTTCTTTTCGTTTCCAAGGTAAGTTTTACAGTTTACTGAGTGAAATTACTATTCTGTATGTATTCACTGTTTATGTATTATCTATCAATTTTAGGAACACAAAAAATTATAATTGTTCTATATGTGACCAAAATTTAATTTTAGACCGTTGTAAGGAACATAAATTCCATAAAATTTAGTTTTAGACCGCTGTAAAGCAACATAAATTCAATAGAAATATTTCATATTTCCATAAAATTCATAAATATGCTTATTAAGCTATGCATAAAAATGCTTATACATAATTTGTGTAGTTACATATAACTTATACATAATATGCTTATACATAAACATGTTATAACGTAAGTATGTTTACTCAATTTTTGAGTAAAATATCATTTTAATGCAACTGGAAACAGATTTTCAGTATTGATTAAGTTGATCAAGTGTTATCTGCTATACCACATGACAAATATATCTTCTGCAATTTGAATCTATTACTCGAGCAGAATTTGCACACCACTGTAATAAATTAATGTACCACATATTCTAAAGCTGTTATAATATACGTAAGAGATGAAACGTGGAACACATACAACATGCTATAATATTCAAAGAGAGATAATCTTATTTGAATATTTTTATGAAAATTTAAGCGTATAGTGAGAGACAGACAAATAACTCGGAAACATAAATAATTTTAATGAATGTTTAAAAATCTAAATGGACACTCGTATGCTCTTATAAGGATATTTACAGATTAAGGGTACTTAAGACTCTTAAAATGTCGAAAAAGAAAAATGTCCAGTTAAACTGATGGCATTGAGCTCACAGGCTATTCACACTAATTGTATATTATACTCTTATTTCAAATAATAATGCTCCTCGAAAAATAAAGAAATCGACAACAAACCTGTGTACCGAATTTGAAGCAAATCGGATAATTCTGCATGAAATACACATTTAGCTAAATTAAGGGGAGGGGGGATTGCCCCGTTTCCCCCTTTATATTTAACCAATGAACCTCCAAATCTAAGCAGGGAAGCGCCTTATCAGATTAAACCTGTATTCCAAAGTTGAAGCAAATCGAATAATTCTGCATGAAATACATATTTAGCTAAATTAAGGAGGAAATAGCCCCCTCCCCATTTCCCTCCTTCATACTTAACCAATGAATCCCCAAAACTAATCAGAAAAGCGTCTTATCAGAATGAACCTATATAGAAAATTTGAAGTAAATCCAATATTTCTATCAAGAGTTATCGCGTTACGTACATACATACGAACATACATACATACATAAGTACATACAGAACCTGCGGGCACATTAACTTTCAGGCTTTCACAGCCTGTGAGCTAAAAAAAAGACCATTTTCGTCATTTGATATCTTTAAAAATATGCATTAGAAGTACGCAATTTTTAAAGGCAGTAATAAATGCATGTTTCTTCTTTCATTTAATATATTTTTTCGATAATACGAGCAGAAATGTGGATTCACTGGTTGCGCGCATAATTACAACAGTATTTCTGCATGTAAAACAGAGTATTTGGTATTTCATTATATTTGAGAGTCTTGGTCTAACACTGAATATAAAAACTGTGTATTTATAGCATTTGTATGTTTTAAAAAGAAAACGGTATTTTGCTTACATAACATTTTCAAAATTTTAGCTAAATAGTACCAAAAAACAAAAATTCACAATAATAATAATAATAAATAATAATAATAATAATAATTCTAGGTTTGCTTTATAGAGTCTACGATACACTGTATAACCTGAAAATGCAATGAAAAAATGTCGAAAAGTTTTTAACTACTTTGCGCCAAATGCCCCCGAATCAAATTACTTTAAAGTCCTCTCTTTAAAATACTATTCCATACTTAACAACTATCAAGAATGCCATTCATTTTGTTTTATAAAGTGTTCATAAATTATTACTCTTTAACTTATATATATTTAAAAAATTTGTAATTTCAAAGATTCAAGAGTTTCTAAACAGTATTTGAATGATTCAAAATATCTATATCTTAAAAAGTTAAATTTTATGCTTTATTCATCTGAAATTGCACATTGCATAGACTGGCTAGTTAACATTTGAGATATCTCTATTCTTTACAAAGAAAAGTACTAATTTCGATATGTCTTCGAGCAAAACCCATTTTTAGAATCTTGTGAAACAGCAGAATTTTCTCAGAAATGCCTCATCATTTGATAAAATTAAATTACATGAAAAATTATATGAATATTAAATTTACCAATTTTGAACAAGACCTACCGTTTCAATGCGACTGCACAAGGAATTTCAATAGTCACCAAACTATTCCAGTATTATCTGCATCACGATGAATGTAACCTTATGCAATCTGAATCTATTTCACATGCAGTATTTCCGTCTCTTTGAAGTGAATTAATGCATTCCATATTCGAAAGGTGTCGTAGATACGTGAGTGATGAAGGATAGAAAATGTACAGACTGTTTTCAGTTATTTTGGTGGGGTATACATAGAAAGTTTCTTAATGTGTAAAGAAAGCATATATGTTTGTTAAAGTACCTGATGTTCCATCAATCTGGATGTATTTTAGCACTTTTTAACATATTTTTTAAATGTTTATGAATTCAATTTGTCTGTCTGTCGGCCATCTATCTGTCTGTTTGTGCTCTCACTCACGTAAATATACTCGGATTGCCATGCAATTGATACATGTTATTGAGGTTTACTATGGCATGTTTGTCATTGAAAATAAAGTGTGTAGCATTTATATCTCATTTACAGAGACACTCAAAAGAATTTCGTTACATTACTGTCTAAGAGGAAAATCGCTTACGGTGTATTTTAATGATGTTATACTATTTCAGACATATCGAAATTGATATATATCAGTCACGTGCACCACAAGAGGTTTACTATAGAATATGGTGGGCATAGCAAGGTTCATTTACAGGGTCACACAAAAGAATTCTGCTACACTACTGTCTATAAACCATAATTGCTCGAAGTGTGTTTTCAGTTGTGGTACGCGTTTTTAAATTTAACTTATTTTTGACTTAATACTTGCCCTGTATATAGAGAAGCAACAGAAAATAACACATTTTATTGTTCAGCGCTATCCATTATCTGTCGCATGCAAAGTGTGATCGTGTGTCAAGTCGAAAATTTGTGAAACACAATAAAATGCTTTGTTTTCTGTTGCTTCTCCGTCCCTATTGGTTGTTTTCACTTTTCTTCTTAGTTTGTCTAGCGCCAGCGATTTTCGTGCTACAGGTACCGTTCCAACGCTTTTTATGGTTTTTCTTCATTAAGATCACATTCCAATAAAAAAAAATTAGGTGTTGCCATTTGAAATTTTCGAAATTTTGCCACTGTAACCGTAACTGTTAGAGTTTAACGGTTGTTTTTCATATGATTCTTGAGCGCATACCTCAAAACACTTTTAACCAAAACTTCATTCAGTTTCTGTGAACGGTACGACAGTTAAGGGTTCATATATCGCAATATTTTTTTTTTTAATCACCCTGTAGTTTAAATAATGAACAATTCTTAACATGCAAATTGCTGGTTTCAACAGTGCTACCGCTTTAGTCGTGTTCATACTAAACGAGTTCCGCTGTATATTAAATCCTAAAAAAAAAAACAGCAATTCAAATAAGATATAAAAAAATAACAGCAATGTATCGCGATGGTTTTGCCTTGTGAAAGTCACTGTCGTATTACCAATTACACGTGTTTTAGACAACTGTCTATGGACTACGCAATTTTTAAGGGCGTCGTGGAGCATGACGTATTGAAACACATCTCATTTTCAGCTGAAGTTATGCTTTATTAAAAAAAGCCCATCTGGCCTGTACCGGGAGGAAAAGGTAGCTTTCCTATATCTTCGTTTAAAATTTTAACTAATGTTACTCGAAAACAACAAGCTAAAATTCAAAGAAACCGTTTACAAAAGATTCGTTAATACAGAATTTGAATAAGAAATTCGCCAAATTATTGAGCTATTGCCAAGTTGGCTTCATTTAAGAAGACTTATTTTGGTCGCCAAATTTGGCGATATTTCGCCAATTGTCGCCAAGTTAGGCGAGAATTTGGCGCTAACGAATGTGAATATGTAGTTTTATGCGTATGATTGGGAAAATGATTACAACAATGAAAGAAAATAATTTGCGAGAAATCGCGTTCACTAAACTCATAAATGAATCGTTGGTTTTAGGTAGCTTTCAATACAAAAAAGTCCTTCCGGCAAGTACCGGGAGGAAAAGGTAGCTTTCCTATATCTTCGTTTTAAAATTTTAGCTAATGTTACACGAAAACAGCAAGTTAAAATGCAAAGAAACGTTTACAAAAGATTCGTTAATACTGAATTTGAATAAGAAAATCGCCAAATTATTGAGCAATAGCCAAATTGGCTTCATTTATGAAGACTTATTTTGGTCGCCAAATGTCGCCAATTTTGTCACCAATGTTGCCAATTTTAGCGCTAACGGATATGAATATATAGTTTTATGCGTATGATTGGGAAAATTATTACAACAATGGAAGAAAATAATTTGCGAGTAATCGCGTTAATGTGCTGTTTTGTTTCAAGATGTCAGCCACCCTAGAATTTCAAACTGCTCTATCTCAGCCATTTTTTAAGATAGAGGTAAACCAAAAAAATGCTCTGGAATCCTTGTATCAAGGCCTAAAACGTAATTAAAAAATAAATTTGAATTTTTAATTTTTTTGTATATTTATTTTAGTTTTAAATTTTTAAACGGCCGCCATCTTGAAACAAAATGGCGGACCAAGCTGGCCAACGAACTCGGTCGAGGCATTGGTGAGCTTAAACCACACAATTAGTTTCATCCAAGTTAATTTATAAATACGAGCGTTATCATATCACACAGATCAGATATATATATATATATATATATATATATATATATGGATATATCTATATATATAAATCAACATTTGAACGGAGGGTGGTTTTGGGGTCTGAGGGTCATGATCGGTGAAAATATATCGAAATTTTCCGGAATTGCTTTTCTCCGAACTGCTGCAATAGGTAGCTTTATACTTTTTTGTATTGAAAGCTACCTAAAATATCCTAATAATGAAGCGTTTTTATTATAGGTAAAAATCGAAATATAATGTTTATCAAAACTTTTTTTTTCCTACTATCAGTTACGTGAGAGCTTGATACATAAAAAAAATAAAAAGTCGTGAATGTGAATGAAGTCCTTAACATTATTTGCCGAAGTGTCTGTAGACGGTTTAATCTGGCGCTGGTGAATACTTGCCGATTTCAAGAACAAGACACAAAATATGGTCTATGTATGACCAACATTTACTTTTTGTACATATTAGTAGTATATTAGAGTTTTGATATAAATAGTTCATCCTTTCATAGAAGTACATAAATGTACATGTTATGCTTTCTGAAGAAGACCTATACATTTAGTGTTATTGAAAACATATTTTCAATTTTGAAGATACTGATCCACTGTTATGCGTCGCATGATAAATGTATCTCTACAATCTTAGTCTATTTTTCCATGAATATTTCCATTTCTTTGAACTATACTAATGCGTTATATATTCCCGCATGTCATGTATACCTAAAAGATGAAAGAGTGTAGACGTGCAAGAAAGTATATTCAAAGAAAGTTATTTCCAGTACTTTCTTATTCGAGTTTTTTTTAACCTTTGAATGGCATTGGTATATTATTTTTACCGTTTAAGTTTATTCCTCAACTACCAAAATGGTAGCAGAATTTTTGAGTAAAATTTTGATTTTATAATGTAAGTGAAGAAATAATTTATTTTCAAGGAAATTTGTTCGCAAATTCTGGTGTCGCAAACATTTTAAAATTTTAGCAACAGCCTTTGAAAGGGTTAATGTAGTCCGAACGTATAATTAGAGTAAATACCACCACCAAAATCATAAATAGTTTTCAAGAATGTTTAAAAGTCAAGAAGAACGCTCGTATGCTCTTAAAATGTTGTATTAATATAACATTTATTTCTTCCTAAGGTAAATTTTGTGCTTGTTCCAGCCGAACACTCATCTGATAAAGACTGACCTGTTTTATCTCATTAATATTTGTTAATTTTATAAATTAAGACACTGAATGATAGGTGTATAATCAAACCTTATTTTTTAAACCTTGTAAAACATCAGAATTGCCATTGATTTTTTTAACTTTTTATAAAATAACATTAATATGAATTTTAAACTTATTACTTTCAAGCAATATCTGTAATTTCAATGCTACTGAGTTTTTTATTTTTTATTTTACCCTATTCATAAGACTAGCTTGTTTTATCTAATTAATATTAGTTAATTTCACAAATTAAAACACCGAATAAAATATGTGTATAATCAAACTTTATTTTCAAAACCTTATAAAACATCAGAGTTGCCATAGAATTTTTTACCTTTTCATAAAATAACATTAATATGAATCTTAAACTTACCAATTTAAAGTCATTTCTGTGCTGCTGAAACAAATTTTAAATATTGATCAAACTGATTCAATATTGTCTGCTGCATGTCAAGCAATATGTGTAATTTCAATGGTACTGATTTTTTTTAATGATTTTACCCTACACATAAGACTTGCTTGTTTTAACTCATTAATATTAGTTAATTTCACAAATTAAAACACCGAATGAAATATGTGTATAATCAAACTTTATTTTCAGAACCTTATAAATCATCTGAGTTGACATTGAATTTTTTCCCTTTTTATAAAATAACATTAATATGAATCTTAAACTTACCAATTTAAAGCCACATCTGCCATTTATGTGCTGCCGAAACAAATTTTAAATATTGATCAAACTGATTCAATATTGTCTGCTGCATGTCAAGCAATATCTGTAATTTCAATGCTACGTTTTTTTTATGATTTTACCCTACTCATAAGACTAGCTTGTTTTATCTCATTAATATTAGTTAATTTCACAAATTAAAACACCGAATAAAATATGTGTATAATCAAACTTTATTTTCAGAACCTTATAAAACATCAGAGTTGCCATAGAAATTTTTTTCTTTTTATAAAATATCATTAATATGAATCTTAAACTTACCAATTTAAAGCCACATCTGCCATTTATGTGCTGCCGAAACAAATTTTAAATATTGATCAAACTGATTCAATATTGTCTGCTGCATGTCAAGCAATATCTGTAATTTCAATGCTACGTTTTTTTTATGATTTTACCCTACTCATAAGACTAGCTTGTTTTATCTCATTAATATTAGTTAATTTCACAAATTAAAACACCGAATAAAATATGTGTATAATCAAACTTTATTTTCAGAACCTTATAAAACATCAGAGTTGCCATAGAAATTTTTATCTTTTTATAAAATATCATTAATATGAATCTTAAACTTACCAATTTAAAGCCACATCTGCCATTTATGTGCTGCCGAAACAAACTTTAAATATTGATCAAACTGATTCAATATTGTCTGCTGCATGATTAATGCATCTTCAGGAATACGAATCTATTTCGCATGCTCATTTCTGTGTCTTTGAATACTCTACCCTTGCGAAGGATGTCATAACTCATAATACACGTAAAAAATGAATGTTGGAAAGCGTATGTGTATATTCATAGAAAGTCATTTACCATAATTTCTATTCGAGTACTTTTATGGAAATTTGAACGCAGTGGTCGGAAAAACTATTTTATTTTTGTAGCGAACTACAGCTACAACTACTTTATTAAAAATGTAGTTAACTACAGCTGCACTGCAAATTCCCAGCACACATTGAGAACACATATGAAACATTTTGATTTAAAAAAAAAAGTGTTCCAGTTACCTTAATGTGTGCTGAAATGTGTTCCGAATATGCTCCGCTATAAAGAAAGTGTTCCGAAAGTGTTCTGATCAGTATATTTGTTAAATCTAAACTTGGGAACACATTTGAGAACAGATTGGGAGTACATTTGGGCACACTTGTGAAATCATCGCTTTCAAAAAGTGCGCTAGAAAGTGTTCTTGAACAAAAAAAAAAAAGGTTCTCAGAAGTATTCTAAAAACTGTTCCAAAAAGTGCGCTTCAAATTGTACTAAAAAGGTGACAAAAGAAGTGTTCTAAAAAGTGTATAAAGGTTTGCAGCGTACAAATACTTGTTTTAAAAGATAGCGATTACAGACTACTTTTCAAAAGTAGTCGCTACTTCGCTACTTTCTTATTTTGTCAAATGATTCAGTCTACACTTGTAATTGTGGGCACGGATTAAGTAATACAACGACATCTTGTTACGTCGTGTTTGCCAAGAAACAATCACATAAATGCGATAACACCGAGGACATTAAAAAATTAAGAAAGATAACATACGAGAAAATGTATTGTGTTATTCTTAAAATTGTTAGTTTAAACACATGTTGCTCGTAATATGCCGACAAGTCCAATTCAATGTTATTTTTTCTCTGTCATGTAAAAAAAAAATATCTGTAAATAAAGCAATACCAAAAGACGAAACGCGGCGTTAAAAGAAAACATGAAGATATATTATTGAATAAGTAGATATTTCCACCAAGGAAATATTTTTTTTGTGGTCTTGGATTTTGCCACTTAAATTTACCAGCAAGTGTCAATGGAAAAATCCATAACATGATACGGTGCGTTTCTAAATGCTCCAACTGAGTTGCTGACTTACGTCAATTGTTTCACTGAACATATTTTGCAAAAAAGAAGTAAACTAGGATCATGTGACTAGAAGAATGACGCATTTTCTTTTCTGAAATAGCGTTAAATATATTTTGTCAGTGTTCTCTATAAACTACTGATTTTTTTGTATTGAGCTACTCGGTTTGTTACATTTTTAAAAATGTAGCGCGTTAGATTAGAAACTATCAGAAAAAGTAGCGACTACTAAAGTTTTGCTACTTGTACCGATGACTGTTTGAGCGTCTAGTGAGAGACAAGCATATAAAAATCTTTAAAAATCTTATAAGGTACTTTTTATCTGCCCATATGATCTTAAAGTATTATTGGATTACTTTAGAATTGGAATAATTACAATTATAATTATTAATAATTAATAATAATTATTGTTAATATACATTTATAATTATCATAGTTTTTTATCTATGATCGTTCATAATGTCATTTTTAATATAATAATTCTTTGCTCTGCCCATTTACACAGACATTATTTTATATTCAAACATATATATAAGTAGTGTACACGTCTAAAAGTCTTAAGAAACACTTTTAAAACTACACAAAACTAGTCAATCCGTTAAAAATTGTAAAACTGAAAAATATTTTCACCTGTCGTTCTCAAGCATCCTCAGTCACAGATGTTATGTTTTCTGCTTTGTCAATCAATCCGTTGAATTTTTTTAAAGACTTTTAGACGAGTGCACTGCTTGTTTATGTGTTTGAAAATAAAATAATGTCTATGTAAATGGATAGTGCAAAGAATTAATATAATTATTATAATTTATAATATTCATAATGCAAATTTTATTATTTCTTCATTCTGAACATGATATGTTTACGAGTAAAACGTACCTTTAGAATCTTGTAACACAAAAGATTTTCTATAGAAATATCCCTGTCTTCTGATACAATTGAATAAATATACATATTAAAGATAGTCATTGTGAGGAAGGCCTATCATTTTAGCTCTGCTGGAAACAGATTTTCATTATTGATCAAACTGATCCAGTGTTATCCACCGCATGATAGATGCAGCTTCAACAATCCGAATGTATTTCGTGTGCCGTATTTCTGTCTCTTTGAAGTGAATGAATGAGCCATTTATTCGTACTGTGTCATAATACGCGCAAAAATGAAGGATAAATGAAATAAAAGATAGCATATTTAAAGAAGATCTTTTCTAGGCATTTTGATGATGTTTATAAATAACATTTATAAACATAATGATGCAATTGAATAAATATACATGTTAAAGATGGTCATTGTGAGGAAGGCCTATCGCTTTAGCGCTGCTGGAAATAGATTTTTATTACTGATCAAACTGATCCAGTGTTATCCACCGCATGATAAATGCAGCTTCAACAATCCAAATGTATTTCGTGTGCCGCATTTTTGTCTCTTTGAAGTGAATGAATGAGCCATTTATTCGTACTGTTTCATAATACGCGCAAAAAATGAAGGATGAATGACATAAAAGATACCATATTCAAAGAAGATCTTTTCTAGGCATTTTGATGATGTTTATAAATAACATTTATAAACATAATGATGCAATTGAATAAATATACATGTTAAAGATGGTCATTGTGAGGAAGGCCTATCGCTTTAGCGCTGCTGGAAATAGATTTTTATTACTGATCAAACTGATCCAGTGTTATCCACCGCATGATAAATGCAGCTTCAACAATCCAAATGTATTTCGTGTGCCGCATTTTTGTCTCTTTGAAGTGAATGAATGAGCCATTTATTCGTACTGTTTCATAATACGCGCAAAAAATGAAGGATGAATGACATAAAAGATAGCATATTTAAAGAAGATCTTTTCTAGGCATTTTGATGATGTTTATAAATAACATTTATAAACATAATGATGCAATTGAATAAATATACATGTTAAAGATGGTCATTGTGAGGAAGGCCTATCGCTTTAGCGCTGCTGGAAATAGATTTTTATTACTGATCAAACTGATCCAGTGTTATCCACCGCATGATAAATGCAGCTTCAACAATCCAAATGTATTTCGTGTGCCGCATTTTTGTCTCTTTGAAGTGAATGAATGAGCCATTTATTCGTACTGTTTCATAATACGCGCAAAAAATGAAGGATGAATGACATAAAAGATACCATATTCAAAGAAGATCTTTTCTAGGCATTTTGATGATGTTTATAAATAACATTTATAAACATAATGATGCAATTGAATAAATATACATGTTAAAGATGGTCATTGTGAGGAAGGCCTATCGCTTTAGCGCTGCTGGAAATAGATTTTTATTACTGATCAAACTGATCCAGTGTTATCCACCGCATGATAAATGCAGCTTCAACAATCCAAATGTATTTCGTGTGCCGCATTTTTGTCTCTTTGAAGTGAATGAATGAGCCATTTATTCGTACTGTTTCATAATACGCGCAAAAAATGAAGGATGAATGACATAAAAGATACCATATTCAAAGAAGATCTTTTCTAGGCATTTTGATGATGTTTATAAATAACATTTATAAACATAATGATGCAATTGAATAAATATACATGTTAAAGATGGTCATTGTGAGGAAGGCCTATCGCTTTAGCGCTGCTGGAAATAGATTTTTATTACTGATCAAACTGATCCAGTGTTATTCACCGCATGATAAATGCAGCTTCAACAATCCAAATGTATTTCGTGTGCCGCATTTTTGTCTCTTTGAAGTGAATGAATGAGCCATTTATTCGTACTGTTTCATAATACGCGCAAAAAATGAAGGATGAATGACATAAAAGATACCATATTCAAAGAAGATCTTTTCTAGGCATTTTGATGATGTTTATAAATAACATTTATAAACATAATGATGCAATTGAATAAATATACATGTTAAAGATGGTCATTGTGAGGAAGGCCTATCGCTTTAGCGCTGCTGGAAATAGATTTTTATTACTGATCAAACTGATCCAGTGTTATCCACCGCATGATAAATGCAGCTTCAACAATCCAAATGTATTTCGTGTGCCGCATTTTTGTCTCTTTGAAGTGAATGAATGAGCCATTTATTCGTACTGTTTCATAATACGCGCAAAAAATGAAGGATGAATGACATAAAAGATACCATATTCAAAGAAGATCTTTTCTAGGCATTTTGATGATGTTTATAAATAACATTTATAAACATAATGATGCAATTGAATAAATATACATGTTAAAGATGGTCATTGTGAGGAAGGCCTATCGCTTTAGCGCTGCTGGAAATAGATTTTCATTACTGATCAAACTGATTCAGTGTTATCCACCGCATGATAAATGCAGCTTTAACAATCCGAATCTATTTCGTGTGCCATATTTCTGTCTCTTTGAAGAGAATAATTGCGCTATTTATTCGTACTGTGTCATAATACGCACAAAAAATGAAGGATGAATGACATAAAAGATAGCATATTCAAAGAAGATCTTTTCTAGGCATTTTGATGATGTTTATAAATAACATTTATTAATAACTTAGAAAAGAAAATTATATATTAGTTTATATTTATATTACTAATACTTAAATAATTATTTAACACAGGTTAACTTCGTATTGCAAGGAAAAAGAAAAATATTTACCCTTTTTTCTATTTTAAGAATTTTCTTAAATATGGATACAATTATTGCATAGAAATAAACTTCCCGTTATAGGAGATAAGAAATATAGTAAGAAAGGCCTGTAAAAATTATTTAAATATTTATTTGAATATTTCAAAAAATATATTATATAAACTATAATTTATTTTAGTTATAATAATAGAGTTTGAGAATTGGTTTTTAAATTACATCCATTGGATATTGCGAAGCCAATTTTTTCGCCAAACATCGTCAACATTTGGCGAAAATGCGCAAACTTGGCGACATTTTTTCAATTGGGGCCAAGCATATGTTTATGCATTGGTGATCTTAAAAATCTATTTTCTCGCCAAATCTCACCAAATCTCGCCACCAATTCGCATTCGCGAAACATGGCAACATTTGGCTCGATCACATTATATTTGTGATATAATGTGATCATATAATTTTGGCTGATATAATTAGTTTGACCCATAGTGACTCAAAAATGATTCACTGACCGTTTTTTTGAAACATATAACTTATCCCAATTTGCTTCTCGTAATCCAAAATGGTAGTATACAAAATTTTGTCAAAATCGTGTGAGCCGTTTTTTAGATAAAATTTGCTTGACTCTGACCCGTAGTGACACAAAATGTCCCACTGATCGAAATTTCTCGAACATGTGATCCAGCCCAATGTCTTCTCGTATCTCAAAACGGTAGGATACAAAATTTAGTCAAAAGATCCGTTTTTATGTAACATTTGCATAACCACACACACAACATTTGCTCGTATTGTAATACATGATAAATCTCCATAAGGTAAAGCTAGGAGAGTCTGCGCACAGTTAAAAAGAATAGCAATAAAAAATCTAAATATTAATTTTTTGCTAAACTATCCATGAATAAATTTTACTTCATTTGTTTTTTATGCATTTCCATTGCTATTTTGTTGTTATGTTGCAATTTAATAGAACAGTTGTAATAAAACCAAGAAAGTTATTTTGCGCTATCTCTCCTTACAGGGTTGGTGTGATTGTGCTCATGGGTAGGAGAGATTGTTACTAATAATAACTACAATTAAATTGTTAACAATAATAATTACACTTAAATGACATTGCTGTAAGGTTTTTACGAACAAATTTTATTGTATTAGGAGTGAATATTTTAACCTAATGCTTAAAGAATCAGAAAAAGGAAATAATTTTAATTAAAGGAAAAAAAATTAAAGAATCCGAAAATGCAAGTCCAAATAAGATTACAAAATAAAATTGTGTAACTTAATAACACGTTTAACTTAAAATTAGTCCATTTTCATTTTTCATTTTTTATGCAATTTTACCAATAAGCTGCGTAATCTCTCCTAGCATGGAAACTAATGGGAACAATGCGCCATCTCTCCTAACTAGCAGATGCGCAAACTCTCCAATTTCGGTAGGAGAGATTGCGCGGCCTTTTATTTAAACATGGCCGCTACTAAAACGAACCGTTGATGTTCACATTGTTAGTCTAGATTAGTAGCTTATGAGAAATCGTTTAAGTTTAAAATATTTTGTACTGTTGACATTGTGTAGAAATTCTGATGAATAGCTATGAAAATTCAAGCACTTACTTTGAGAAAACAAAACAAAATAGCAATACTTTATCTTAGACGCTCAAAGCAATCAACGTGCACTTTCAAGTAGACACTCCACTACTGTTGTTGTACAAATACCTGGAGTCGCTGCGCTCTCACACTCTACTCTTCCGCCCCCTTCCCCCGAATCTCTATGTGCGCAATCTCTCCGACCTCCCCATCTTTCCTGGCTTTACCTTACTAATTCTTTTCATATATATATTTTTATGAATCATTATACATACATAAAAAATTCTGCCGATTTCAACCCTGTTGATGGGTACATCAGATGCTTGAAAGTACTTGGATTATATTTTGCACAGTGCATAATAAAACACCTTTAAGTAATTTCAAATTGAATTTTGTTTTTACGAAATTATTTATATGAAAAGCATCATATGTTTTCTGTTTACAACATCGGGTGTGTTTTATTTTTTGTTATACAAGTTTTATTGTTCAAGATGCTGAACGCAGATAAATAACTAGATGCATTAAATTCTTAGATAACCTAATTAAATATAGACTGTAGATATTTAGAATTGACCCTATATATTGCTAAAATTCTACATTTTGACTTTATATTGAAAGTACACAGAATCCCCAAAAATAACTTTTAAAAAGTAAATAAAAACAAGTTGGAAATTTTATATCAAACATGACGAATGAAGTGCGTTTGTACTATAACTAGTTTTAAAAATATTCAGATCTTGGTGCAATAGCTGTTACACTCTTATGTAAAAATACATGAATAAAAAAATTATTTTGTGTGCAGATTTTCATATTATAGTTATTAATTTTATTTTATGAAATTTAGTTTCAATACACTTTTACAAACAATTAATTACAACACTGTTACATTAAAATTGTACTATGCGCAAATATCCAATACAAGACAATGTAAAAAAAATAATCGTTATTATTTTAGTGAAAAAATGAATTATATCGTCTGTTATTATATGATTAATTTCCGTAATAAAATAAGTACATTTTAAGTTGGCAGCATTTTATCTTTTGTTGACATTCACTGAAAATTCCAATGGGAAACTTAAGCCTAGCTTTGAAAATTTAAGAACTTGAAATACATATTTAGACTATTTTTCCGTTTAATATCTATTTCTCCGGAAACATCTATCGAAAGATTGTAGATTGTAGGATTGCTATAATTACACAATTTTAGTATAACAATTCGGATTATAAATTCAGTAATACGGAAATAATATGACTCCATCTTAAATAGGACGTAATCACCATGGCAACCTAGAATCATTACATATTATGGGTTATCATTGCAATAATTACGTATGATAGGATTTAATAGAATGAAGAAAACTTCTATTAATATCTTTTAAAGTTTTCATTCGATTTTCACAAAATTTGAAATGATTCGACAAAACTCTGCAACGATTATATATATTAAATTTCAAACTATTCAGTTGGGTAGTTTTTACGCTGTTATATGCGAACAGATGGACGGACCAGACGTTGACTATAAGTGCAAACTTAAGTGCTACGTATTATTATAATTGAGATCGCACCTAAAAAGCCTAGTTAGGAAAATTAATTGAATGTTGTGTCTAAAAAATTGTGTGATATCAATTTTCCAAGCTTATATTCTGGTACTTATTTAACCTTTTCTATTAATTTAGTAATATGTCAAATGTTTACGTATGATATGTTGATAGAAATCCTTCTCTTTTTTACTAAATACACTATAATGTGTTTCTGGAAATTAAAATAGAAAAAGTAAAAAAAATTATGCATGATGGTCTTGGCGACAATATTTCAATATTTTTAACAACTTTATAACTTAAGTTCGTAGTTAAAATTAAAATCGTTAATATTCAAACTAACATTTTACGATTTTGTTTAATTTTTTTTTATAGTGACCTTGCACGATAACGATAATTCGAGTCATTTCCTCTTCTAAAATCCCCCTTGAATGCATTCCTCTTATAGCAATATATGCAAAACTGACCGATACTTAACAAAATCCCTCCGTCGCTCCCAATATAAAAAAAATATTTAAAAATAAACAAAGAAACAAATATATCATCAATATTGGCTTTCTACTATTTAATTGTTAATTGAATTTGCAAGAGTTATACTTTTTGCAGTAAACTGAAAATGTTTGTAATATGCTTTGACATTACGTGAAATATTTCTAATGTAATCCGAATATTTCACAAATTTTGGCTTTTTATCGTTTAACAACCATAGTATTGGAGTGACCAAAATTGAATTTTTGGCTTTATATCGAAAATGATACACGTATAGTGGAAATAATGACATTTTAGATGAAATGTTTTTACTTTAATCCGGATATTTCACCAATACGAAATTTTTATCATTTACGTGATAATTGAATTCACCAATATTGTATATTTCGTTTGATACTGAAAGTATTTAGAAAGGTCTACCTGTGTAGCGGAAATATTGGCATTTCACAGGAAATATTTCTCATTTAATCCACAGTGTCATTGAAGGAATTACTCATTTCTAAATATAATGTCACATTTTAGACAAAGTAAAGTATGACTTTAAAAAAAAAATTATGAAATATCTCAAAAATTATTAATGAAAACGGATTTTGACGTGGACATTACATTTTTTACTAAATATGCGAGTTTCACGCCAGGTTTTTATCAATTGTACCTCCTCATGTATAGTTTGAACCCTCTTTTTTGTTGCTCAATTACAAGAACGCCCTATATTTATAAACATGTGTGTGGTTATCTTTTATTTTTGTATGTCTAAAGAAATTGAAAATCTTAACAAAAAATACAACTTTAAAAACGTTTTAATGGCACATTAATTAACTAAAATAATAAAAAGCACATTTTAAAAAGTTTTTTTTTCTTTTTTACAATAAAAAAAACCCTAAATGCTTTAGTTTTTGCGACATTTTCTCCTAAAAAAGTAGAAAAACAAAATAATAGATTTTTACTTTTCATTCTAGATTTTTTTTAATAAAATAATTGGTTTAAGAACATGGCATTACGAAATTAGATTTTCTTTGATGAAAAATATATTTCATGATCACAAAAGCTTTATTCTTAAATAAAGTTTTTAGAGAGATTATTTTTTGTCGTGAGAAAGAGAAATTTTTTTATAATTAATTATGATTAAAAGGATAAAAACTGGTCTTTCACTAATAGTATTAACGTGTAACTGTTTGATGCAATTAGTATCTGGATTTGTATAAAATCCTGTTTCCAAGATTTTTTTTTTCATTCTTATTTTTTAAATGTATTTTTTGTATTGGTTTTTAATTTACTTTCAGTTTACTTCGTATTAATCGTTATATATTTTTAAATACAGTATAGGTATAATCGAATGCTTCATAAATTATCAAGAAGTTAAAACAATTTTGAACAACAACAACATTGAATAAACAAACAACATTGAAAGAAAAAACAGTCTATTTCTTTCAAGAAGAAAATAAATATTCTAAAAAAAGGTTTTTAACATGTTTTTAAAACGAGCAGAGTATAAAAAATGCTGTTAATTAGTATTTTATACTTAAAAAATATTAGTAATTCTTGTTTTTAAATAAGTATGTTTGCTTCAAGAACAAAATAATTAATCTAAAAAAGTGTTAAAATGTTTAAAAAATGCAATTAATTGTTGTTTTATACTTAAAAAATAATAATAATTCTTGTTAAATAAGTGATAAAACATTCAATATCCAATTAACATTCAAAATTCCTTTACAAAATTTAAAATTCATTTTTATCTTTAAGGATAAATTCGCGATACTACGGGGGGGGGTTATGATATAGGGGGGGGGGGGTGATTTAGATTACGAAGATACTAGAGACTAGTGTTTCTCAAACTATGGGATGCGGAACGATCGGTCAGATCGTTCTATCGATCGAATATTTAATTAATTTTTTAGGTTGAAGATGTCAGCTTAAGTAAATTATTTTGAGAAAATGTAAGTAAAGTTAAAAAAAAAAAACCTGTGCTTTTTTAAATTTTGTGTAGATACTGGCTTGGAGGTAAAATTTGAAAATAAAGAAGAATTCAATGATACAGACTCTGTCGTTGAAGCAAAACAATGCAATAAATCCCTTGAATAGATAATGCAGACGCACCGAGGTTGGCGCGATGTTAGTTTTTGCGCCATTTTGGCGAGAAAAAACTCGTTTTCGAATGCGTGTTAGATCTTAGCCTGCGAAAACAGCATATTAGTTTTATATTATTATGAAACTACTTATTTGTTTATAAAATTTTATTATAAAACGTACATAATTTTTAATGGAACACACACGTTCTTTTAAACATACACACATTTATTTTAAAACACACACATTTATTTTATTATAAGACACACACATTTTTTATTACAAGCTTACACAAATTATTTTATTATAAAACACACACAATGTTTAATTTATTAAAAGACACACACATTGTTAAGAACAGAACTGACTCAGCTTTTAATTTCAAAAGGTTTTGATTAAAACACACTATCTGGTCTAAGAGCCAATATCGTCAGATTTCCCCGCAGGGAAAAAATCGTCATTTTGGTGCCATAAAGAAACCCCAGTGCGTCTGCGACGTCTGTACCAAAACGCATTGACTTTATGTTTTCAATACAATGATTATAATATTTTTTTACGTACTAAAAGGATTCCTTAACTCAATTTTTACATAAGTATTATACATAGACCAGGAATACAGTGTCTCTTTTCGATGGTATTATCTATTACTGTACTCGTTTGTATGCTTTGTGACAAAGTTTAACTTTACCTTGGAATAGACTATACAAAAGTCTGTATATACATTCTATTGGTCTCGAAAAAAAAAGTAAACTTTAAAGTAGGTCGCGTAATAATAAAGTTTGAAAACCGTAACTCCACCCACAAATGTTAGTGTAAACGCATTGTTTAATTATTCTCCTAGTTACTAGTTGAAACTGCCACCTTAATTAATGAATATTCATCTAAATGATATCGCGGCATCAATGGGACATCTGCCAAGACTGTAACCATAATATTTTTAGAATCTGAAACTGAGTACATTTGTCTCTTACTGCAACTTGCTATGTTCGATATCTTACTAAATAAACCCACGGATATATTATTCCAGCTAGCTTACCTGAACTGAAATAAATCCTAGATGACAGCACGATTATAGTTCCCAATAAAGTCCGTATTCAATAAGGCTTGTTTTTACACAGTCATCTGTAATTCAAATTAGATTAATGTGCACTAATATTTACTTCTTGAATTGCTACTACTCATTACTAAAGCATTAATATCTTTGAATTTTCAAATTAATGCGAAAAACCCTTTTATTATATACCTGTTTGTAGCTTTTTACAAAAATGAGATACAACTTTGCAGTAACAGTGATTTCTGGTACACTGTTGGCGTATTTCCAAATGGTCAACTAGGTCCAAACTAAGACCGGAAGGGATTTCCTATGAATATAGGCGATACCCTGTTGCGATACTTATCAGCCAAGCTACTAGGTGTACCGGTTAATTCCCGCTGTTTTTTATTGATTTTTGAAGCTAAAAATACATAGGAAATAATAAAAATGGATTATTCAAACCAGCGGCCATCGCTAGCTACACATTTTCCCCCTATTTCTGGCAATTTGTGGATGCCTCGCCAAAAAAAATTGTTCGTTTTTTGAGCCAAACCAGTCATCGAGCCATTTTTTCACATTTCCGTACGAATCGAAGTGTTGCTCTGACAATGCGCGCGACATTGGTGAAAACAAATAGTAGTCGGACGGGGCCAGGTCCGGAGAGTGTGGAGGGTGAGGCAGCAGTTCCCATCCCAGCGCTTTTACGGTGTCCGTGACCAAAGTTGAGGTATGAGTCGGAGCATTGTCATGCTGCAAAATCACTTTTCCATGTCTTCTAGTCCATTCTGGCCGTTTTAGTCGGCTTTTAATCGATCGGAAATAGTTTGTTGTGAAACTTCTAAGCCCTCAGCCAACTGTTTTTGTGTTTGACACTGATCTTCGTCGAGCAAAGCTTCCAATTCGGGATCTTCAAACTTTTTTGGCTGACCTGGACGTTCTTTGTCTTCAACGCTGTAATCACCACTTTTAAATCGTCGAAACCAATCTCTGCATGTTGTTTCTGATAATGCATTGTCACCATGAACTTTCACAAGAGTTCTATGACTTTCAGCAGCCGATTTCTTGGAATGAAACAGAAACAAAAGCACAGTCCGCAAATGCTCTTTGGAAGGAACGAAATTCGACATTTTTTAGCACGAATATTTATATGATGTTGTTACTTTGAGAACTTTTGACATTTATGGTTTTCAAGCCTTATGTTAATACAACAAAACACACTATATGTCAAATGATTTAACGTTGCATTAATAGCTGCTGCCATCTATTAAGTAAAACAGCGGTATACCTAGTATAGTGGATAAAATAAAATTATATCATTTACAGTCATATGATATTTGAAACCCTTGGATTCTTCAGAATAGAGTTTGGATACCAATGCTTTAATTTTAAAATAAGTATCCATACTTCTAAATACTTAATTCATTCTAATTCTCCCTTCTTTTTTTCTCCAGCGTTATTCTTAAAGGTTTTTCAAGCATGAAAATAATGCATAACATCTTACTCTTGCGTGACAAAATGGATAAAGTGTTTCAGTTATGTGGCCGTATTTGATTCAGATATGGTGTCGTATTAGGGTGGAATTAATATTTAATCCACAAACCTCTTAATAAAATCCTCTTATGATAAAATACATTTTGATATTTCTAATAATGACATTCGGTAATTTAGGTAGCTACATTGGTTAAATCGTTATTCGTTAGGTAACGTTTACGGTAGTGTCCAGCATGATGTCGGATAACCCGATTTTATCAGAACCTGAGCCGACTTGTGGTAAGGTTCGCGTCGGGTTGACGCTAATTTCTTTGGTTGTGGGTTGGGTTTGATTCGTGTTGATGCTAATTGTTTCGGCTTGGGATTTTACACTTGTTTGTCGGTTTCGTGTTCGGATTGATCTGATTTTTAAAAAAATCTTGAACATATTTTCAGAATTATAAACTATATGTTTGAACATTATTTAGTATATAAATGTTTATTTTCCAACATAGAAGATATAATTAATATTAGGGATATACTTATATACAATTTTTCCATAATTGTATTACAATATGGGTTAATTATTTTTTTTCATTTTGATTTAGGGTGCAAATGTGTCAGTTTTCGGGTAGAAATGTGTTAATTTTTGGGTTGACTAAACTTATTTTATCGGGTTCAATCGATTTAAGTATAAATAGAGTTTTCAGGTTCGAGTCGGACGCAGCAGGACTGAAGTTTGCGGTTAATAATGTTTTTAAATTTATTAACCGTTTTATTAATTATTAATTTTTAAAAGTATCTATGTGTTTTTTGTAAACGAATTGGAATCGATCCGGGCGACAACAGTTGTGAAATCATATGTAAACCCCCCTATTTGGCGCACTTGTTCCATTTTATATGATCATTTCCGACCTTGAAGAGGCATGAAAATTTATCTTAGAAAATAAATGTAAAATCTATCATGATATAATTATAACAAAAAGGATATGATGTGTCTTTATTGAAATTAAAAATTGTGTTGAAAGTTTTAACTTTACGAGTATTTACTCCGCATATTACTCACCTTGAAGAATAACTACAATAGCTGTTAATGTATAGTCGTTAGGGAAGTTGAAAAGGTTCATCTCATTTTAAGATACCATTTATTAATATTTCTTCGTAAATGTAGACACATATGTAAATATTTAAAAATAGCATTGAAAACACATCATTTACGAGAATCAACGATGTATTTATAAATCTCATGTTAAAATTTTCTTATCTCGCAGTTTCTTATCAATTTGATATCAATCTTTAGTTTGTCACATTCCGATATCTAAAATAGTTTTTTAAGATAACAGGGAATACCCGTGAGAATAAATAAATCAATCAATTTTCAATGCTCAAAAATACGATATCTAAAACAGTTTTTCAAAAAACAGGAAAAAAATGGTGTAATTAATCAATCTTCGAATCTTTCAATGGTCAAAAAGTCGGTAAATAATTTTCGGCATTTTAAGGAATCTTACAGCAGTTGAAGGTTCTGATTAAGATTTATAAACGATAGTACTGGCTACAATCTTCAGTTTGTCGTTTTACGATATCTAAAATAGTTTTTTTTTTAAACGCGGAAAAACCGGGAAAATCAACAAATCAACCAATATTTCAATGATTAAAACTCAGGAACTGATTGATCAAATTTAAGTAATCTTACTGAGATTCAAACGTCTAATTAAGATTTATAAAGATAGTAATTAGATTTTTAGATTATGAATTATACATTTCAATTTGAAAACTGGATTTGTAAATATTTTTCCTCGAAAACGCGAAAGATCTTTTACAATACAAATGCAACAAAACGGTTTACTGCGCTGTTAGTCATAAAAAAATTCACCTCCCTGATTAAACCTATCTGAAAAAATAACATATTTAATAAACGATGTTTTAATTTGATATTTTATCTTATATTTCTGTATACTTTTTTACTGTGATTTTTTTAAACTTTTTATACCAAATTTTAACTGGTAAGCTACAGCTGGCTAACATTATTTTCCTCCATTAAGGGTCATTTTTAACTTTTACCGAGAACGTAAAAACTTTAGTGAAACTTGTAGCTATAAATGCTTTTAAAGTCTTGTAAACTTTTTAACAGAAAAAAATTAGTCTTTAAAAGGAAGATTCTTATGTTGCTGATAAAAGTTTTCTTTCCAAAACTAAACTCGTTATTAAGTGTAAAAATGTAGCAAAAAGTATGCTGAAACTTTAATTTTTAATAAAATGTGTAATCATCCTGAAGACAAGCTGAAAATGTTTGGCAATACTAATAATAAGAAAATAAGTAAAAACAAAAATAAACATAAAATCTATGGTAGCTATTTTTTAATCCTTACTTCAAAATATTAGAAAATTTTCCAGCAAAAAAAATTGGAAAACTTTGTAGCAGAAAAAACAAAAGTAATCGTTGGGGGCCACCGTAATACTTATCCATCATGGATATGCATAATATAAATTATGAAAATAAAACATGTGTAAACTATTTATAAAATGCATTGCAATTCGAATAAAAACATGGCTTGAAGGCTTGTCATAACTTAAAATGCTCTATTACTGAGTTGCGTAAAAGAAACATCCTTATAACTCCAAAATTTATAATCCTATTAACTAGCGGTTTACTGCGTCGGATTAAGTGTCTCATTTCCAATTAAAATATATCTTTGAATTGAAATTTGAATGAAATACAAGGTCATGAAAAATCGATGAGTGTAGAAAATAAGATTATAAATGTCTCGGCAAATAATTATCCGATCGACTTCATTCTTTAAGCAAAATTTATGTTTTTTTTATTGTATTTTATATTCACTCCTTAAAATAAATCATTTCGAAAATTTTTATGCACTTTTTATCAGGAAGAATATTTTGACAGTCCGAAAAAAATAGTTCTGGATAATCGGCGTTACTGAAATTCAATAAGTTTCTTCCCATTGTTAAACCCTTACCATTACCATAAACCATTTTCCATTACTAATTACATACCAAATTTCAAGTCTCTATTTCAATTTGTTCGGGAGATAGAGCGTTTACAGACACACATACATACACGGACACAGACACACAGATACACACACAGACGGACGGCAATTTTTTTTTTCTAAAAATATATTTTTCGGAATCTCAAATGTCTGAAACGTGTAAATCCGCCAACATTTTTTTGACGTATGATGGGTAAGTAATAAATAAGTGAAAACAATAATAAACATAAAATCTATGGTAGCTATTTTTTAATTCATTACTCCAAAATATTAGAAAAATTTCCAGCAGAAAATATTGGAAATTATTTTAACAGAAAAAAAGAAAATTTTTAAAGTTAATCAAATAAGAAAATATATTTAGTAGGGTAAATGTACCAATAGTCGGCCACTTAACTGTTTTTTTGTATATAAACCATAACGTAGAATTTTTAAAAAACGACACAACATTTTTAACAGTGATATATGTTAAAACATACGTTTCTTATTATGTTTCAGCAATTATTTTTAAAAAACACGGTAATAGTTTTTTTTTAGACAAAGTTAAGTTCAAAAAGGGCAAGTTCTCCAATAGTCGGCCACTTTAAAGCTAATGTTCGGCCATCACTGCACCAATAGTCGGCCACTTCAGAATTTTGTCACTTTCTTCTATCTTTACAAGAAGAAAGTATTGGATTCATGAAAATTTTCGACTTCTGGTTTTCGACGGATTTATACGTTTTAGAAGGTCCTGAACACGATTTGACTGTTTTTAGAAAATGTCTGTCTGTGACTGTCTGTCTGTCTGTCTGTATGTGACAACAATTTTGTGGGCGCTCTATCTCAAGAACTAATGCTCGGAATTTAATAAAACTTGAGATTCAGTTAGTCCATGATATAAATTGGTACTGATTAGTTTTTGGTAAAAATAGCCCGGCAGGTGGCGCTGCTATGCGGCATTTTTCGCGATTTCCGCAATAGCTCTATCTCAAGAACTAATGCTCGGAATTTGATAAAACTTTATATTCAGTTAGTCCTTGACATAAATGGTGCTGATTAGTTTTTGGTAAATATCGCCCGGCAGGTGGCGCT
The DNA here is from genome assembly GCA_963931845.1 of Maratus michaelseni. Classification (NCBI taxonomy): domain Eukaryota; kingdom Metazoa; phylum Arthropoda; class Arachnida; order Araneae; family Salticidae; genus Maratus; species Maratus michaelseni. The sequence continues at coordinate 72,115,737 of OZ007600.1, forward strand.
GCTATGCGGCATTTTTCGCGATTTCCGCAATAACTCTATCTCAAGAACTGATGCTCGAAAATTGATAAAACTTTAGATTCAGTTAGTCCCTGATATAAATTGGTGCTGGTTAGTTTTTGGTAAAAATCGCCCGGCAGGTGGCGCTGCTATGCGGCATTTTTCGCGATTTCCGCAATAGGTCTATCTCAAGATCTAATTTTCGGAATTTAATAAAACTTTATATTCAGTGAGTCCGTGATATAAGTTGGTGCTGATTAGTTTTTGGTAAAAATCGCCCAGCAGGTGGCGCTGCTATGCGGCATTTTTCGCGATTTCCGCAATAGCTCTATCTCAAGAACTAATGCTCGGAATTTAATAAAACTTTAGATTCAGTTAGTTCCTGATATAAATTGGTACTGATTAGTTTTTGATAAAAATCGCCCGGCAGGTGGTGCTGCTATGCAGCATTTTTCGCGATTTCCGCAATAGCTCTATCTCAAGATCTAAATCTCGGAATTTGATAAAACTTTATATTCAGTGAGTCCGTGATATAAGTTGGTGCTGATTAGTTTTTGGTAAAAATCGCCCAGCAGGTGGCGCTGCTATGCGGCATTTTTCGCGATTTCCGCAATAGCTCTATCTCAAGAACTAATGCTCGGAATTTGATAAAACTTTAGATTCAGTTAGTCCCTGATATAAATTGGTGCTGATTAGTTTTTGGTAAATATCGCCCGGCAGGTGGCGCTGCTATGCGGCATTTTCCGCGATTTCCGCAATAGCTCTATCTCAAGAACTAATGCTCGGAATTTGATAAAACTTTAGACTCAGTTAGTCCCTGATATAAATTGGTGCTGATTGGATTTTGGTAAAAATTGCCCAGCAGGTGGCGCTGCTATGAGGCATTTTTCGCGATTTCCGTAATAGCTCTATCTCAAGAACTAATGCTCGGAATTTAATAAAACTTTAGATTCAGTTAGTCCCTGATATAAATTGGTGCTGATTAGTTTTCGGTAAAAATCGCCCGGCAGGTGGCGCTGCTATGCAGCATTTTTCGCAATTTCCGCAAAAGCTCTATCTCACGAACTAATACTCGGAATTTAGTAAAACCTTATATTCAGTTAGTCCCTGATATAAATTGATGCTGATTAGTTTTTGGTAAAAATCGCCCAGCAGGTGGCGCTGCTATGCGGCATTTTTAGCGATTTCCGCAATAACTCTATCTCAAGAACTAATGCTCAGAATTTGATAAAACTTTAGATTCAGTTAGTCCCTGATATAAATGGGTGCTGATTAGTTTTTGGTAAATATCGCCCGGCAGGTGGCGCTGCTATGCGGCATTTTTCGCGATTTCCGCAATAACTCTATCTCAAGAACTAATGCTCAGAATTTGATAAAACTTTAGATTCAGTTAGTCCCTGATATAAATTGGTGCTGATTAGTTTTTGGCAAAAATCGCCCGGCAGGCGGCGCTGCTATGCATCATTTTTCGCGATTTTCGCAATATCTCTATCTCAAGATCTAATTCTCGGAATTTAATAAAACTTTATTTTCAGTGAGTCCCTGATATAAATGGGTGCTGATTAGTTTTTGGTAAATATCGCACGGCAGGTGGCGCTGCTATGTGGCATTTTTCGCGATTTCCGCAATAGCTCTATCTCAAGAACTAATGCTCGGAATTTGATAAAACTTTATATTCAGTTAGTCCTTGACATAAATGGTGCTGATTAGTTTTTGGTAAATATCGCCCGGCAGGTGGCGCTGCTATGCGGCATTTTTCGCGATTTCCGCAATAGCTCTATCTAAAGAACTAATGCTCGAAAATTGATAAAACTTTAGATTCAGTTAGTCCCTGATATAAATTGGTGCTGGTTAGTTTTTGGTAAAAATCGCCCGGCAGGTGGCGCTGCTATGCAGCATTTTTCGCGATTTCCGCAATAGGTCTATCTCAAGATCTAATTTTCGGAATTTAATAAAACTTTATATTCAGTGAGTCCGTGATATAAGTTGGTGCTGATTAGTTTTTGGTAAAAATCGCCCAGCAGGTGGCGCTGCTATGCGGCATTTTTCGCGATTTCCGCAATAGCTCTATCTCAAGAACTAATGCTCGGAATTTAATAAAACTTTAGATTCAGTTAGTTCCTGATATAAATTGGTACTGATTAGTTTTTGGTAAAAATCGCCCGGCAGGTGGTGCTGCTATGCAGCATTTTTCGCGATTTCCGCAATAGCTCTATCTCAAGATCTAAATCTCGGAATTTAATAAAACTTTATATTCAGTTAGTCCTTGATATAAATGGTGCTGATTAGTTTTTGGTAAATATCGCCCGGCGGGTGTCGCTGCTATGCGGCATTTTTCGCGATTTCCGCAATAGCTCTACCTAAAGAACTAATGCTCGGAAATTGATAAACTTTAGATTCAGTTAGTCCCTGATATAAATTGGTGCTGATTAGTTTTTGGTAAAAATCGCCCGGCAGGTGGCGCTGCTATGCAGCATTTTTCGCGATTTCCGCAATAGCTCTATCTCAAGACCTAATTCTCGGAATTTATTAAAACTTTATATTCAATTAGTCCGTGATATAAGTTGGTGCTGATTAGTTTTTGGTAAAAATTGCCCAGCAGGTGGCGCTGCTATGAGGCATTTTTCGCGATTTCCGCAATATCTCTATCTCAAGAACTAATGCTCGGAATTTAAGAAAACTTTAGATTCAGTTAGTCCCTGATATAAATTGGTGCTGATTAGTTTTGGGTAAAAATCGCCCGGCAGGTGGCGCTGCTATGCAGCATTTTTCGAGATTTCCGCAAAAGCTCTATCTCACGAACTAATACTCGGAATTTAGTAAAACCTTATATTCAGTTAGTCTCTGATGTAAATTGGTGCTGATTAGTTTTTGGCACAAATCGACCGGCAGGTGGCGCTGCTATGGAGCATTTTGCAGGATTTACACGATTTTAGCGATAGTCATATATCAAGAAATAATGCACAGAATTTAATAAAACTTGAGCTTCAGTTAGACCTTGATATAAATTGGTGCTGATTCTTTTTAGTGTATGCGAAACCTGTGTGAGATAGAAGAAGGTTTTGGGATTGACACATCCAACTAGTTTTACCTGGAAAACGACGCTAACAAATTTTACTGAATTTTGCATTCTACCATTTTCGGTTATAAGAAGTTGATTGAGCTATCTCACATGTTCGAGAAAATTAAATTAGTGTGTCATTTAGGGTCACTGCGGGTAAAGCTAATTTTATTTTATCTGCTAAATGGCTTTAACGATTTTGACTATGTTTTGTATCCTACATTTTTGGGATACAATAAGACCATTGGACTGGGTCGCATGTTCGAGAAAATTTCATTAGTAGGTCATATGATATGGGGGTCACTATGGGTTAAATAAATTTTATCTAAAAAACGGCTCTAACGATTTTGACTAAATTTTGCATCCTACCGTTTTGGGGTACGAAAAGACCATTGGTTGGGTCACATGTTTGAGAAAATTCGATTAGTGGGTCATTTTAGGGTCACTACGGGTCAAACTAATTTTATCTAAAAACGACAAACGATTTTGACTAAATTTTGTATCCTACTGATTTGGTGTACGGAAAGACTAATGGGCTGGGTCACAAGTTAAGGGTCACATGTTAAGGTCCAAGGTAATTTTATCTTATCTAATAAATGTCTTTAACGATTTTGACTACGTTTTGTGTCCTAACTTTTTGGGATACAAGAAAACCATTTCGCTGGGTCACATGTTCGAGAAAATTCGATTAGTGGGTCATTTGGCGGTCACTATGGGTCAAGCAAATTGCATTTAAAAACGGTTTAAGCGATTTTGACTAAATTTTGTATGCTACAGTCGACTGCAAAAAAAAAAAAATAATAATAATAATAAATAAAAATAAATAAACGCTGGTACCCCTTCTGGTCGCGCTCAAATTGAAGTTAGATTAAAGTGGGTTTTGAATCGAATTATGCATTTTGAATCCCGCAGTGGAAAAGCGAAGGGAGGGGTAGTCCCAACTGCCGCAATCCAATCTAGTTGTTTTAACACTTTTCAACAGAATTGAAAAGCAAGTAATGGGGTACCAACTGCCGCATCTAATCGAGTTGCTTTTAACACTTTTCAACATAGTTGAAAAGCAAATATGCATACATTCGTGCATCAGCGAAGGGGCGATCCCAATTGCCGCATCACGGCATTCCGATCTAGTTGTTTTAACACTTTTAAGCATTTTGAGCATGAAATATATTTACTATGTAGTTTATTAGTATACGAGTTCATTTTGAACCCCGCAGTGGAAAAGCGTAGGGAGGGGCGGTCCCAACTGCCGCATTCCAATCTAGTTGTTTTAACACTTTTCAACAGAATTGAAAAGCAAATAATGGGGGTACCAACTGCCGCATCTAATCGAGTTGCTTTTAACACTTTTCAACATAGTTGAAAAGCAAATATTCATACATTCGTGCATCAGCGAAGGGGCGGTCCCAACTGCTGCATCACGTCATTCCGATCTAGTTGTTTTAACACTTTTATGCATTTTGAACATGAAATATATTTAGTATGTAGTTATTAGTATACGAGTTCATTTGGAACCCCACAGTGGAAAAGCGTAGGCAGGGGCGGTCCCAACTGCCGCATTCCAATCTAGTTGTTTTAATACTTTTCAACAGACTTGAAAAGCAAATAATGAGGGTACCAACTGCCGCATCTAATCTAGTTTAAGAAAAAGCTACTGTGTACGAGCATTTGCGACTTTAAAGTAACCCCGATATCGAATATCAGTTTTCATCCCTATTAATTCTAAATAAATCATAATTTAGAATGATAAACAACAATTACTGATAATTTCAATTTTTTAAATTTCGAATTTTATAGAAACCATTCTTTGCGAGAGCTTACATCTTAAAAGAAACAAAATTTGAAGTTTCAAAGCCACAGAAATTGCAATTAAAAAAAATTTTTAGTTGCTTTTAAATTTCAAATTTTTTAGAAACTGTTCGGCTACGGTCAGACCACTTACGTATGGAAAAGGTTATCCATGTCTAATTTCAAGTTTCTACTCTAAACTTTATTAAAAAAACATAATTCAGAACATTTTCCTCTCATTTCAGCATTCTAAATTTCCAAATTTTTAGAAGCCTTTCTGAGCCGGTTGTTTATGTCGTATAATTGACCACCATGCCAAATTTTAAGTTTCCAGCAACAAAACTATCACAGATTTTGAAACTTTAGAACGTTTATTTGGTTCTGTACCCTTTGAAATTCCGTTTTTTTTAAGAAACTATTTCGTACCAGCGTTTACATATTAAAAATGACAGAATTAGGAAATTTTAAATTTCTCTCCCTAGTAATTCCATATAAATCGTAATTTAGAATGTTTTTAGAATATTCACTGTTTTTTTCATTTTCTAAAATTCCCCCTTTTTTTAATTGCCTTGATCCAGAATTTACCTCTTAAAAGTAACAGACATGTTAAATTTCAAGTTTATATTCCTAACAATTCTACATGAATTGTAATTTAGAACTTTTTCCACTCATTTCACACTTTTAAATTTCGAATTTTTTAGAAAACAAAAACCATGCCAACTTTCAAGAGGGCAAAAAGGGCACGTTTGGAATGTTTTTTGCTCATCCGTCTACTTACGAAAAGTGGCCCTGACGTAAAATATAGTCTATGTCGGAGCAGAGACTGCCACCTTTACTTTTGAAATTATTTCGGTAGTTCTAGTAGTTTCCCGTACAAACAAACAAACAAGCACGTAAAAAAAGATTTTTTTTATATAAAATTATTTTAGATGTAGAGATAAAGTTATATCTATCAAACAACAAAAAAAAAGTGGCACTCCGGGAGTGCCAACAGAAGTGAAAACTTGAACAATTACGTGTGTATTTTTTGAATCGTCAGGAAATGTTTTATTGTGCAGGAAATACTTTTAAATCAAGTGTTTTTTTATTCATTATTATAAACTACTACTACAAAAATTATATTACAATTTTCATTTAATGCGCTATTGTTCATGAAAAATCATGCATATTATTATACATACAAAAATTTCGGGAACCAGACTTCAGTCGCACTATACCGCTCACTTTTTTCTGCATTATTATACCGCTTACTATACCGCTTACTATACCGCTTCTATACCACTTACTATACAGCTTACTATACTGCTTACTATAACGCTTACTACACCGCTTACATTTTTCTGCGCTTACTATACCGCTTACTATACTGCTTACATTTTTCTGCGCTTCCTATACCTTACTATACCTCTTACATTTTTCTACGTTTACTATACCGCTAACTATACCACTTACATTTTTCTGCGTTTACTATACCGCTTACTATACCACTTACACTTTTTCTGTGTTACTATACCGCTTACTATACAGCTTACTATACCGCTTACTATGCCGCTTACATTTTTCTGCGTTACTATACCACGTACTATACCGCTTACATTTTTCTGCGCTTACCATACCGCTTACTATACCACTTACATTTTTCTGCGTTTACTATACTGCTTACATTTTTTCTGTTTTACTATACCGCTTACATTTTTCTGCGCTTACTATACCGCTTCTACAGCATTTACTATACAGCTTACTATACCGCTTACTATAACGCTTACTATACCGCTTACATTTTTCTGCGTTACTATACCGCGTACTATACCGCTTACAATTTTCTGCGCTTACTATACCGCTTCTATACCACTTACTATACAGCCTACTATACAGCTTACTATACCGCTTACTATAACGCTTACTATACCGCTTACATTTTTCTGCGTTACTATATCACGTACTATACCGCTTACAATTTTCTGCGCTTACTATACCGCTTCTATACCACTTACTATACAGCTTACTATACAGCTTACTATACCACTTACTATAACGCTTACTATACCGCTTACATTTTTCTGCGTTACTATACCGCGTACTATACCGCTTACAATTTTCTGAGCTTACTATACCGCTTCTATACCACTTACTATACAGCTTACTATACAGCTTACTATACCGCTTACTATAACGCTTACTATACCGCTTACATTTTTCTGCACTTACTATACCGGTTACTATACTGCTTACATTTTTCTGCGCTTCCTATACCTTACTATACCTCTTACATTTTTCTACGTTTACTATACCGCTAACTATACCACTTACATTTTTCTGCGTTTACTATACCGCTTACTATACCACTTACATTTTTTCTGTGTTACTATACCGCTTACTATACAGCTTACTATACCGCTTACTATGCCGCTTACATTTTTCTGCGTTACTATACAGCGTACTATACCGCTTACATTTTTCTGCGCTTACTATACCGCTTACTATACCACTTACATTTTTCTGCGTTTACTATACCGCTTACATTTTTTCTGTTTTACTATACCGCTTACATTTTTCTCCGTTTACTATACCGCTTCTACAGCATTTACTATACAGCTTACTATACCGCTTACTATAACGCTTACTATACCGCTTACATTTTTCTGCGTTACTATACCGCGTAATATACCACTTACAATTTTCTGCGCTTACTATACCGCTTACTATACTGCTTACATTTTTCTGCGCTTCCTCTACCTTACTATACCGCTTACATTTTCTACGTTATTATACCACTTACATATTTCTGCTTTACTATACCGCTTATTATGTCGCGTACTATACCGCTTACATTTTTCTGCGTTTACTATACCGCTTCTACAGCATTTACTATACAGCTTACTATACCGCTTACTATAACGCTTACTATACCGCTTACATTTTTCTGCGTTACTATACCGCTTACTATACCGCTTACTATACTGCTTACATTTTTCTGCGCTTCCTCTACCTTACTATACCGCTTACATTTTCTACGTTATTATACCACTTACATATTTCTGCTTTACTATACCACTTATTATGTCGCGTACTATACCGCTTACATTTTTCTGCGTTACTATACCGCGTACTATACCGCTTACATTTTTCTGCGTTACTATACCGCGTACTATACCGCTTACATTTTCTGCGCTTACTATACCGCTTACTATGCTGCTTACATTTTTCTGCGCTTACTATACCGCTTACATTTTTCTGCGTTTACTATACCGCTTCCTATACCACTTACATTTTTTTTGCATTTACTATACCGCTTACTATTCCGCTTACATTTTTTCTGTGTTACTTTACCGCTTACATTTTTCTGCGCTTAACATACCGCTTCTATACCGCTTACTATACAGCTTACTATACCGCTTACATTTTTCTGTGCTTACTATACCACTTACATTTTTCTGCGCTTACTATAACGCTTACTATACCGCGGTGCAATAGCGCACAGGCAAGCTTGCACCGCGCCCGTCCCGCCCTAGATCATACCTAACTATACACAATACATGCACATACTTATATACAGAGGTGTCGGTTACAGTAACAGTGTCGCGAGTTCAATGGTTTTTTCCCATCTCAAAAAATGCAATAGAAACTATAAAAGCATTTGTAAAATTAATTAAAATACAACATCATGGCTTCAAATATGAAAGAAATGTGTAGCATAGAAAAACTGAACTCCAATAATTATGCGATTTGGAAGTTCAAGGTAGAGATGCTGTTAATGAAAGAGGATTTAATCAACCAGATAACTGATGATCCGCCAAACCCCTTAACAGGCGAATGGACGAAGAAAGACAATAAAGCCAGGGCTATTATAAATTTAAGCTTAGAAGACTCACAGCTGATTTACATAAAAAACGAAACATCAGCTAAAGCTACATGGCTAGCATTAAAAACAATACATGAGCGCGCGAATTTATCTAGTAAATTATATTTACTAAGAAAGTTATATAGTCTAAAACTAGCTGAAAATGGTAATATGAACGACCATATTGTTAAAATATTAGAAACCGCTGATAGGTTAAAAGCAATAGGAGAAGAGATTAAGGACTCTCATCTATCTGCACTTTTGTTGTGCTCCCTTCCACCTAGCTATGATACTCTGATCACGGCATTAGAGGCCCGATCAGAGACCGAATTAAATCCGGAATTTATAAAAGGAAAACTAACAGATGAATTTCAAAGGAGACAAGAAAGCTCCAATTCATCGCATGAAAATGTATACAAAACATTTAATAAACAAAAACAAAACACTAGGGCATATCCAAAAAGAGAACAAAACCTTTTTTGCACGAATTGCAAAAGAAAAAACCATGTGCGACAAAATTGTTGGTTTCTTAAGAATAAAAATTCTAAGAACCAAACAAATGAAAAATACAGACAAAATTCGTCTTTATGCTTTGAAGCAAGTAATTTTACTCCGAAAACTAAAGCAGAAAAAAACACACAAATTCAAGAGAGTAAAAGCGAAGAAAATCAAAACGAAAAAACAATGTCTCAAAGGCAATTATCATTAATCGCACATAATGAATCTAAATCTACTTGGATTGTTGATTCTGGAAGCAGTTCACATATTTGTAATGACATAAATGTATTTGTTGACATTGACAATAACAACAAAAATACTGTCACGATAGCAAACGGAACAACACTAAAATCGCACGGGACAGGTACAATAAAATTACGGACACAATCAAATGACATAACTTTAAAGGACGTTTTATATGTCCCTGATATTCAATCAAATTTAATGTCGGTTACGAAAGCCACAAAGTATGGTTATGAATTCATGTTTGAAAATAACACCTGTAACTTATCCTATAATGGAAAAACTCTCTTAGAAGGAAAAAAGAGAGAAAATTTATATGAAATTGACCTATATAAACCTAAGCAAGAAATCTATGTCAATTTTGCTGAACAATGCAAGAATAAAAACTGCATTGAGCTTTGGCATAAGAGATTAGGTCATAGAAATGTTAATTCAATTAAACAACTCTTATCCAACAATTTAGCAACAGGTCTAGAAATTAAAAATTGCAAACATGACATAGTTTGTGAGAGTTGTATAAAGGGAAAACTAACAAATGCACCGTATCCAAAACAGAGTGAGAACAGAGCTAAGAAGGCGATCGATCTGGTGCATACGGATGTATGTGGTCCGATGCAAACAGAAAGCATAGGAGGGAAGAAATATTTTCTCACATTCACAGATGATTTTAGTAGATTCACAATGATATTTCTTTTATCGAATAAAAGTGAGGTAGTTACCAAAGTGAAAGAATATGTAGCCATAACGAAAAATAAATTCGGTCGCACAGTTAAAGAAATCCGATCAGACAATGGGGGTGAATACACTAGCGAAGAATTAGAAAAATTCTTAAAATATGAAGGTATTCATCACCAGTTCACTATTCCGCATTGTGCACCTCAGAACGGTGTTTCGGAAAGAAAGAATAGGACTTTAGTCGAAATGACAAGGTGTCTATTATCGGAAGCGCAGCTGCCAAATAAATTTTGGGCCGAAGCTTTAAATACAGCTGTGTATCTTATAAACAGATTACCAACAAAATCACACAATTCAACTCCATACCAGCTATGGACAAACAAAAAACCGGATTTATCAAACATAAAAATATTTGGCTGCAAAGCTTATGCTTATCTCGATAAATCCCAAAGAGGAAAACTCGATGATAAAGCAATAAAAGGAACATTTATCGGTTATGATAATAGATCAAAAGGATATAGGATCTACATTGGCAATAATAAAGTAATAAGGGCGAGAACTGTTAAATTTATAGAAAACTCTAATTCAAATGAAAACGAAAAAAAATCAAACATTGATATGAGAGAAGAATTAGAAGTTCAGAAACAACCTGAAAAAGCAGGGGGAGATTCCTCAAAATTCTTTATAGACATGCAGGAAGATAAACAAACAGACAATGAGGAAAATTTAAACGAAAACGAACCTAGAAGATCTCAACGATCAAATAGGGGAGTTCCACCCGATAGATTCTCTTATATTACTAAAATACAAAAAGAAAATATTGAACCAACAGAGTGGAAAGATATAGCGAAAATCGAAAACCCATATGATAGAAACAAATGGTACGAAGCAACTAATGAAGAAATTAATTCATTAAGAAAAAACAAAACATGGGAACTAATTGATCCACCACCTGGAATAAAAGTAATTGGGAATAAATGGGTATTCACCAAAAAATATAATGAAAATAATGAAATAGAAAAATATAAGGCACGTCTTGTAGCCAAAGGTTTTTCTCAAAAATACGGAAGCGATTATTTTGAAACCTTCGCTCCAGTAGTAACGTATACAACTATAAGAGCGTTCCTAGCATGTGCAGCGTATAAAAATTTAGATGTTAATCATATAGACATCAAAACTGCATTCCTCCACGGAAATTTAGATGAGGAAGTTTATATGTCACAACCAGAAGGGCATGTAATACCGGGAGAGGAAAATAAAATTTGCAAACTAAAAAAATCAATTTACGGATTGAAGCAATCCGCACGAGCATGGAACATTAAATTAGAAGAAAGTTTAACTAAACTTGGTTTTGTGCAAAGCACCTCCGATCCATGTCTCTTCACACGAAAATTAAAGGAAAGTACAACATACATCATTATATATGTTGATGATTTATTAATTTCAGGGGAAACTAAAGAAATAAATGAAATAATAGAACAACTAAAAAAGGAATATGAAGTCAAAAATTTAGGACTTGTAAATTATTATCTGGGGATAAACATAAAAAGAAGTAAAGAAGGAAATTTCGCACTTGATCAAAGAAACAAAATAAAAGAACTGATCGAAAAATTCGATTTAAAGGAAGCGAAACCCTGTGATACTCCGATGGAACCCGGGTACTTAAACATAATTGATGAGGAAAATTTACTTTCTAATAACAGTAAATATAGGCAAGCTATCGGAACATTGTTATATATAGATACAATAACTAGACCAGACATAGCCGCCGCTGTGAACATTTTGAGTCGTAGAAACGAAAAACCCAGAGAAAAGGATTGGAACGCAGTAAAGCGGGTTATTAGATATTTAAAAACAACACAAGAACTAAAACTAATTATTAGTAAAGAAAATGAGCCAATACTAACAACATATGCTGACTCCGATTGGGCAGGGGATAAAAATGACCGTAAATCAACAACGGGACATTTATGTAAGTTAGGAAATACAACAATTTCCTGGTCAACTAAGAAACAAAATTCAGTTGCCTTATCATCCGCTGAGGCTGAATATATCTCAGCATCAACTTCAGCACAAGAAACAGTTTGGATTATCAATCTTCTAAAGGACCTTGATCTACAACAAAATTTGCCCATAACTTTATTCGAAGATAATCAAGCTTGTATAAACATGGTTAAAAATTATAAACATCATTCGAAAACTAAACATATCGATATAAAATACAACAGCATAAAAGATCTCAAGGAAAAGGGAATAATTGAACTACAATATTGCCCAACCAAAACTATGACAGCTGACATTCTAACGAAGCCCCTTCCCAAACCTGACTTTACAAAACACAGAACAGGTTTAAATCTCAAGAACATTTATGCTTCAGAAATCAAGCAGGGGTGTTAGGATAGTGATTTCTGATATAAACATTTCATCTATTATTGTGAGCCTGAATATTCATCCATCCGACTTCAAGCTGGTGAAACGAAACACGTGTGCGCTGACAAAGTACTTTTCTGTTTTCTGTGAGATTCTCATTAAAGAACTTACACGTGTAACCTCAAGGGTTCAAGGCTAAATGACGTAAACTTGACTGTGTGTTTCTCTAATCCAAGAACTAATACTTCAGTCTCTGAGCAACCTTCTTAAAAGGCAGAACTACTGAACACTGCTCTTAAAATTAAATGTGTTAACTTTTTATAGTGTGATGTAAATTTTATAATGTAAAATTAATCTTTCTTTTTCTTCAACAGTAATTAAATAATTAACTTAGAAGTTATTTCACGAAGGCATACTTTATTTTAACAAGATTGTGTTTGTTAATATCTACTTCAAATGTGCATTATCGCTGGATTAATTCGCAAGTTGGATATTTATCACACCTACGCGGACTTAACAGGTAGGCCAAACTTGCATTACCTTATATTACTGTTATAAAGTACTTAAAATTGAATTTAAGAATAAAAGAGAAGAATCATTTATTTACCGTAGTTCTAAAAATTATCAGTTTTCACTTCAATAAACTCAAAAAAGTACAATAAGTTATGTATTCATTATTCAGCTCCTGGTGGCCGACTTTTGGATATGTAAGTAAAATTAATACCCAATGGTCGGCCACATTAAAATTAATTAAAAGCAACAAATTTATTTACTTTTTATGATCAAAAACATTAGTTTATTTACCCTGCTAATATTCTAGCCTTATAATTTTAGAAAAAAATGAAAAAATAATTAATACTTGCCTTTTAAAATAATTGCCATCTGTTAACAAAAAAATAGGGAAAATGGCGATTTGACCTCAATCTTGAAAAAAATGGCTGATTACAAATTCAATAAAAGTACCCATAATTCTTTGGTGATGGTTTATGACTTATGAAAGATGGTTGCATGTAACCAAATTGTAATATTTCATTTAGAACCAAAAATAAGCTATGCGTAAGGCATTTTATCTCAATGTGGCCGACTATTGGTACATTTACCCTATATTTACTAAATTCGTCTGTAACATGGGGCAAAATTCGTTTTTAAGGAAACGGCAGACTTTGAAAATAATACCATAAGTGCGAATTTCTGTTTTCTGTTAAAAAAAATTTGTAAAAATTCAAAATATTTCAAAGTGTATCTCTATACAATGTGAGTTTTAATGAACTTACAACTTTGAAGGAAAATAACTTATCAAAGCATCACTAGATGTCACTAGGAATGAGTGTAATGTAGAGATCACACATACGAAAGAGATAGGACATTGACGAAATAAATGTCCGCCATGTAAAATCCAAAGCACATGGATCGCCGTAGAATGCAATGTATTTTCATCAGCGTCTAACACATACTCCCGTAGAGTGACAAAGAAAAATAAAAACACGAAAATGTTTGTCTTACTTTCCGGGTTCCAACGGTACCTTTAATTAAAAAAATATTTTTATTAGACATCGATTGTGATCGGTTTTCAAGCCTTCCGCTTTCTGCAATTGCATACTGTCGCAACACCTTCAAAAAAAAAAAAAAATCAATTATTTGGGATACCTTTCTTTTCCTAACGGTGTATTAAAAAAAAATATATATTAATATTTGCTATTAAAAGAATATTTTTCGAAGTTCAATGCTATATTGTTTTTTGTTTCCCGATTGCTTTTCAAGTTATATGTTTTTCTACATTTCAAAACTTCTGTAGCCAGTTTTCAGACAAAAGATACCCATGTATTTAGTGTAGTTTTATGGTTCTGAAAAATATGAATATTTACTATTTCAAAATAAATATTTCTCAAAGTTCGGTTTGCGTTCGTTTTCATCTTTTCAATTTCTCTCTAGTTTTAAAATGCCACATTATCTTTTGCCAATTCAAAAAATAAAAACACTTTTCCGGTTCTAAAGAAATCTTTGGTTTAAAAAAATATTAGAATTTACTATTTCAAGAAAAATATATTTTCTTCAAGTCATTTCACGGATTCGCCATATTTTTTTTCTCAGTGCGTTTGTGAGAAGTATCTACATGCTTTGCTCATTTAATACAACAACTATAAATCAAAATCGCTTTTTAAATGTAAAACAATAGTAACATATTCCTTTCGGCCGTTCTTATGTATAAAGAAGTTGATTAAAGTTGAAAAAAAGTTTAAACCAGTATTACATGGTGTTATACAATACAAACATGAGTAAAATTATTAAGTTTAGTAAATGTTACGTACAGATTTATCACATAACATAACATACTTTTGTTTTATTTTTTAATTACTTACAAGAAAACCAATTTAGGTGTAGCTCGCACCTATCATCGAGACATGGTGCATTTTGTAGCCCTATACATAAAAGTTAGAGAACCGATAAAATGTCTCTGGTAAAATCATATTTTATATATTTTTTACACTTTTAATTTTTTATTATTGGATTTTTAACTGTTACTTTCACGCCAACAGTGTGTTAAATCCCCAAATATGGCACTACATATCCAAATCTAACACAGCAGACGGCTATGACATTCGACCAGGGTTGCCGGGAAAAATTCTGCAGTAATGAATAAAGCCAACTTTTTCGCCGCCAAAAATGTAAATATAATTTTATAATTTTTCAAAATCAAATTCGTAGGTTCTTGAAGTAATTTTTAATTTTTTTTCAATATTTTATACTTACTATTGACTAATTTGTATTTTTAACTGCTTAAAAAAAAAAAAAAAAAAAAAAAAAAAAAACCTTTCATATTAATAGGTCGATAAGTGATCTTGAAAATTACATTTTCAGAAAGTTATGCTGCTGTAAAATGCAAAAATATGATTTTAACAGAAAAATTTTATCGATTCTCAAACTTCGTAATATAGGGCTTTAAAATGCACCAGGTCCTCAATGCTAGGTGCGAGCTGAACCAAAAGTGGTTACCCCGTTAGAACTGAAACTATAGCCATCCTTCTGTTTTGATAAAATCTATTCTAAAAATATCCGAATATTAGTAAGCACTTTTACAAGAAAAGTTTATAAGTTTTTTCTTTATATAATTATGCTGTAAAATAAATATATTTGTCCCATTAACGTAATCCCATTAGCTTAGTTGTATCCACTTTTCCTGTTAGCTGAAACAATTATTTTTTGAGTGAATGTTTTATTATAGAAATATAATTTAAGTTGGATTTAATGGCATGCTTTGTCTTTATTAAGAACACTTTATTCCGTTTCTAAGTTTTGAAACTTTTTGAAGAAGTCTTTAAATGCTGCATAATAAGGTTCGTTAGACTTTTTTGTGCAATAATTCCCATCACATAAAAAGCATTTGTGTCAAAATAAACTTTGTTTCTTCGTTTTTCCATTTTTCGTGATTTTTATTATGGTAGAAACTAGTGCAGTAAATTTTAATTATTTCTCAAAGAAAACAATTCTATACTAAAAGAAATCGGTTTAACTATTACGAGGAAAAAATATATGAAAAACTTTATGTAAAAATTTGTTTCTATATTTTATGTATTGCAAAAGACATCGAACAAATAAATGTTTGTAATAGTAAAATACCGAAAAAAACATACTGTTTTACTCATAATTTGTTAGCAACAGAACATTTGTTGTTTTCAAACTAAGGAAAAATGGATAAAAGCAGCGTAAAAAGGAACTAACCTTTTTTTAACCCTTTCCAACATAGTTGAAAAATGTTTATGAACTCTGTTTTTCTGTCAGTCTTTGCTGTATCTCGCATAAATATACTGCGATTGTCATGTAATTGATAAAACCGTCAGGGGCCCGAGTGGCGCCCGGCACGTCTCAACCCTCGCACCCATGTCTTGAGGGACATATAACGCGCTCAGCAGAATCTGCCCTCCGCGGTGCTGCGACCGGCCGGGAAACCGCCACCTGCGGACCCACCGATCCTACCCAGGTGAGTGACGACAGAGGTCGTTATGATGCGCGGATGATCCATATTCAGAGGAGACATCTGCGAAGACACCTGATGAATCGCCAGAAGACACCCGACGACTTCGCCGGAACCCCATAAGAGGAACCGGTCCCTAGGTCATATGCAGATCTCCCCAGACGACTCTTTCTTTCCCGCGGCGTTCGAATATCGAATCCTAGGGAGGGACGAGACGACTAGCTCTTTTGCCACAGTTATCGCTTATGCGATAAGAAGATGATATATGTGATTGAGGTTTACTATGGCCTTTTTTCGTATTGTAAATGGAGTATGTAGCATTTATAGTTCGTTTCTAAAGAAACTCAAAATAATTATTTTATATTACGATCTATAGGGCAAAAATCGTTTGTGGTGCATTTTAATGATATTATACTTTTCAACCACATTGAAATGGATATGCCTTTACAGTTGAGGTACGCGTTTTTAAATTTACCTTTTTTGCAAATTACTTGGTGTGTATAAATTCTATACATAATATACAGGGCTGCACAAAAACCTCCACTACATTTCCGAATATTTTTCTGATTATTGATGGATGGAATTGGGTTTTCAAATGTGTTATTCGTTTTCCAAATTGATTACTTAGATGCCAACCGTCAATAAATCACCAAAAAAGTAATTTTTTTTTCTACGGACGCTATAGCGAGGTTCCGCAGAAAATTTTTATTGACATATATAGCCTCATGAGAAGAGTATTCTGTAATTTTTTTCAAAATGTTCTGAGTATGCGCTTATGGAGACCTTCCTTGTTAGTATTATTTCTTCCTTTTTAATGAATTTTCAAAGTTTTAACGAATGTATGGCGCACACTGTATATAAATTTTCTTTTAATCTAGTTGTTCTTTTAAACGTCTCTTGGACATGGAAGAAGATAGTTTGTTTAAAGTTAAAACTGCTCAGTTTATTTTCTTAAAATTTAAGTTTAATACTTAGAAATTTCATTATTTCTAAGCATAGCTAAGCAATATATTTGAGCCTCTTTTATGTATTCAACGCACTAAATAAAAGAATAAAACTTATTTTTTTTATCAGATAGTCTAGAGCTGTAAAATACAGGAGTAGTAAAGCTGTCTTAAAAATGGCTGAATATGAATTCAAGTAATATTTTGTAAAAGCATATGGACGCTAGTATAGCTGAAAGCAACGCCAAAATAATACATAAAACTTTTATTACCCTGAAGAAGAGTTATACCCAGTACAGTAGACATGAAAGGAAAAAATAAATCTAATCGTTCTGAATTTTACACACTAAAGATTTTAAAAATACTTTCCAATCTAAATGAAAATCATTCTGTTGAATTTATAAAATGCGATTGTGAATATTTAATCTTTAAAGTATATATCTGTAGAAGAAATATTTTGATTTTATTTCAGAAATCATAGAACTGAATTAAATGCTTGTTATTTTATTTTTGTATTGTATATTTCAGAGAGGATATGTTTAATTGATTTTTCTATATATTCATAATCACAAATGTAGGTCTACTTTCTGAGATATTTTCAAAATACTTTATTACTTATCCATCATAAGTAGTATAGGGTAAGTTTCGTAATCGTTTTCAAAATAGAAAAAAAATATTTGACGGATTTACACGTTTCAGACACTGGAGATACCGAAAAATATATTTTTAGAAAAAAAAAAAATGCCGTACGTTAATATGTCAGTGTGTGTGTCTGTAAACGCTCTATCTCTCGAACAAATTGTAATAGAGACTTGATATTTGGTATGTATTTAGTATGCAATAATGAAATGAAGCTTATTGAATTTCAGTAACCTCGATTATACGGAACTATTCTTTTCGGACTCTCAAAATATTTGTTCTGATAAAAGATATGTAAAATTTTTCGAAATTGTTTATTTTAAGGAGTGAATATAAAAGACAATACAAAAACATCAATTTTGCATAAAAAATGGAGTTGATCGGGTAATTAATTGCCAAGATATTTGTAATCCTATTTCCCACACTCTCCGATTTTTCGTGACCTTGTATTTCATTCAAATTTCAATTCAGAGATATATTTTAATTGGAACTGACACGCTTAATCTGAAACAGTAAACTCCTAGTTAATATGATTATCATTTTTGGAGTTATAAGGATGTTTCTCTTACGCAATTCAGCAATAGAGCATTTAAAGTTTATGACGTCATCAAACCAGGATTTTATTCGAATTGCAATGCATTTTATAAATAGTTTAAACATGTTTTATTTTCACATTTTACGAGCAGGGAAGACCGAGCTATGCTCGGTCAAAATTAAATTTGAGTTCAAATATCATGACCCATGACCAAAATGACCCACTAAATGAATTTTCTCGAACATGTGACTTAGCCCAACAGTCTTCTCGTGCCCGAAAACCATAGGATGCAAAATTTAGTGTAAATTGAGCCGCTTTTTAGATCTTGACCCACAATGACCCAGAAATGACCTACTAATCGAATTTTCTCGAACATGTGACCTAGCCCAATGATTTTCGTGTGCCCGAAACTCGTAGGATACAAAATTTAATCAAAATCGTTAGAGCCGTTTTTTAGATAAACTTAATTTGACCCGCTTTGACCCAAAAATGACCCACTAATCGAAAGTTCTCGAACATGTGACCCAGCCCAATAGTCTTCTCGTGCTCGAAAACCATTGGATGAAAAATTTAGTGTAAATTGAGCCGCTTTATAGATCTTGACCCACAATGACCCAGAAATGACCCACTAATCGAATTTTCTCGAACATGTGACCTAGCCCAATGATTTTCGCGTGCCCGAAACTCGTAGGATACAAAATTTAATCAAAATCGTTAGAGCCGTTTTTTAGATAAAAATAATTTGACCCGCTTTGACCCAAAAATGACCCACTAATCGAAAGTTCTCGAACATGTGACCCATCCCAATAGTCTTCTCGTGCCCGAAAATAGTCGGATACAAAATTTCGTCAAAATCGTTTGAACCGTTTTTTAGATACGATTAGCTTGACCATGACCCAAAATGACCCACTAATTGAATTTTCTCGAACATGTAAACCTAGCCCAACAGTCTTCTCGTGCCCGAAAACAATTGGATGCAAAATTTAGTGTAAATTGAGCCGCTTTTTAGATCTTGACCCACAATGACCCAGAAATGACCCACTAATCGAATTTTCTCGGACATGTGACCTAGCCCAATGATTTTATCGTGCTCGAAACTCGTAGGACACAAATTTTTTTCAAAATCGTTAAAGCCGTTTTTTAGATAAAATTAATTTGACCCGCGTTGACCCAAAAATGACCCACTAATCGAAAGTTCTCGAACATGTGACCCAGCCTAATAGCCTTCTCCTGCCCTAAAATGGTCGGATACAAAATTTCGTCAAAATCGTTTGAACCGTTTTTTAGGCTAGCCATGCTAGACCATGACCCAAAATGACCCAAAATGACCCACTAATCGAATTTTCTCGAACATGTGACCTAGCCCAATGATTTTCTGATGCCCGAAAACGGTAGGATACGAAATTTCGTCAAAATCGTTAGAGCCGTTTTTAAGATAAAATTTGCATATATATATATATATATATAACCACACACAAGATTTGCTCGTATTAGAATATATGATATTATGCATATCCATGATGGATAAGTATTACGGTGGCCCCCAATGACTAGTTTTAATTTTCTTTCTAATTTAACACCTTGAATGTCGGTGGGATATTATATAGCCTACTTAATTTTTATCACCAAATGGCACAACGAAATTAGAATTTAGGAAAAAAAAATTACCTTTATAATGTACGGGAAGAAAAAAATATACTTATTTTCAAATAAATTTGTTCGCGAATTCTGGTTTCATTCAATCTTTTCAACATTTTGCAACAGACATAGTTTACCCCTGAAAAGGTGAGAAGATGTAGAAAAATATTAAAAAATTTATTTATCGTCCTCGTATTGTGCTGTTCATCTTTATACAGAGTGGACAAAATGAGTCCCGGGAAACAGAAGAACAAATATTTACTAATTTTTATTTAAAAGTAGTAAATACATAATATTATGAATAACAACACCTGCTGTGAACTATTGAATGTCAGTATGTTGTTATTCATAATATTTTGTATTTACTACTTTGAAAGAAAAATTAGTAAGTATTTGTACTCCTGTATACCAGTCCTTTTTCATCCTGGCCACTCTGTATATGTGAAGTCTGTATGTGTTTCTTCGTGTACTATGCATTTGTATATATTTATAATTCGTAATACAAATTTTTGTTTTCAACTTATTTGAATCAGTTATTAATCTTGTTACTTGCCTTTTTATATAAATTTATTGAAAAGCAAACGGAAATAATATTTTATACTGTAATTCCCCCGTATAAGACGCAGCTAAAATCAATGTATTTCAGACCAGAAACTGTGCTGTATTGTGCTGTTCATCTTTTTATATGTGAAGTTTGTGTGTGTTTCTGCGTACACTATGCATTTATACGTATTTATAATTTGTAATAGAAGTTTCTTTTTCAGCTTATTTGAATCAGTTATTAATCTTGTTACTTGCCTTTTTATATAAATTTATTGAAAAGCAAACGGAAATAATATTTTATACTGTAATTCCCCCGTATAAGACGCAGCTAAAATCAATGTATTTCAGACCAGAAACTGTGCTGTATTGTGCTGTTCATCTTTTTATATGTGAAGTTTGTGTGTGTTTCTGCGTACACTATGCATTTATACGTATTTATAATTCGTAATACAAATTTTTGTTTTCAACTTATTTGAATCAGTTATTAATCTTGTTACTTGCCTTTTTATATAAATTTATTGAAAAGCAAACGGAAATAATATTTTATACTGTAATTCCCCCGTATAAGACGCAGCTAAAATCAATGTATTTCAGACCAGAAACTGTGCTGTATTGTGCTGTTCATCTTTTTATATGTGAAGTTTGTGTGTGTTTCTGCGTACACTATGCATTTATACGTATTTATAATTCGTAATACAAATTTTTGTTTTCAACTTATTTGAATCAGTTATTAATCTTGTTACTTGCCTTTTTATATAAATTTATTGAAAAGCAAACGGAAATAATATTTTATACTGCAATTCCCCCGTATAAGACGCAGCTAAAATCAATGTATTTCAGACCAGAAACTGTGCTGTATTGTGCTGTTCATCTTTTTATATGTGAAGTTTGTGTGTGTTTCTTCGTGTACTATGCATTTGTATATATTTATAATTCGTAATACAAATTTTTGTTTTCAACTTATTTGAATCAGTTATTAATCTTGTTACTTGCCTTTTTATATAAATTTATTGAAAAGCAAACGGAAATAATATTTTATACTGTAATTCCCCCGTATAAGACGCAGCTAAAATCAATGTATTTCAGACCAGAAACTGTGCTGTATTGTGCTGTTCATCTTTTTATATGTGAAGTTTGTGTGTGTTTCTGCGTACACTATGCATTTATACGTATTTATAATTCGTAATACAAATTTTTGTTTTCAACTTATTTGAATCAGTTATTAATCTTGTTACTTGCCTTTTTATATAAATTTATTGAAAAGCAAACGGAAATAATATTTTATACTGTAATTCCCCCGTATAAGATGCAGCTAAAATCAATGTATTTCAGACCAGAAACTGTGCTGTATTGTGCTGTTCATCTTTTTATATGTGAAGTTTGTGTGTGTTTCTGCGTACACTATGCATTTATACGTATTTATAATTTGTAATAGAAGTTTCTTTTTCAGCTTATTTGAATCAGTTATTAATCTTGTTACTTGCCTTTTTATATAAATTTATTGAAAAGCAAACGGAAATAATATTTTATACTGTAATTCCCCCGTATAAGACGCAGCTAAAATCAATGTATTTCAGACCAGAAACTGTGCTGTATTGTGCTGTTCATCTTTTTATATGTGAAGTTTGTGTGTGTTTCTGCGTAGACTATGCATTTATACGTATTTATAATTCGTAATACAAATTTTTGTTTTCAACTTATTTGAATCAGTTATTAATCTTGTTACTTGCCTTTTTATATAAATTTATTGAAAAGCAAACGGAAATAATATTTTATACTGTAATTCCCCCGTATAAGACGCAGCTAAAATCAATGTATTTCAGACCAGAAACTGTGCTGTATTGTGCTGTTCATCTTTTTATATGTGAAGTTTGTGTGTGTTTCTGCGTACACTATGCATTTATACGTATTTATAATTTGTAATAGAAGTTTCTTTTTCAGCTTATTTGAATCAGTTATTAATCTTGTTACTTGCCTTTTTATATAAATTTATTGAAAAGCAAACGGAAATAATATTTTATACTGTAATTCCCCCGTATAAGACGCAGCTAAAATCAATGTATTTCAGACCAGAAACTGTGCTGTATTGTGCTGTTCATCTTTTTATATGTGAAGTTTGTGTGTGTTTCTGCGTACACTATGCATTTATACGTATTTATAATTCGTAATACAAATTTTTGTTTTCAACTTATTTGAATCAGTTATTAATCTTGTTACTTGCCTTTTTATATAAATTTATTGAAAAGCAAACGGAAATAATATTTTATACTGTAATTCCCCCGTATAAGACGCAGCTAAAATCAATGTATTTCAGACCAGAAACTGTGCTGTATTGTGCTGTTCATCTTTTTATATGTGAAGTTTGTGTATGTTTCTGCGTACACTATGCATTTATACGTATTTATAATTTGTAATAGAAGTTTCTTTTTTCAGCTTATTTGAATCAGTCTTTAATCATGTTACATGATATATGGATAAATTTATTGAAAAGCAAACGGAAATAATACTTTATACTGTAATTCCCCCGGATAAGACGCGGCAAAAATCAATATATTTCAGACCAGAAATTGTGCTTTATTGTGCTGTTCATCTTTTTATATGTGAAGTCTGTATGTATTTCTGCGTGCACTATGCATTTATATATATTTATAATTCGTAATACAAATTTCTGTTTTCAGCTTATTTGTATCAGTCATTAATCATGTTACTTGCCTTTATGAATAAATTTATAGAAAAATAAACGGAAATAATACTTTTATACTGAAATTCCCACGTATAAGACGCAGCTAAAATCAATGTGTTTTAGATCAGAAAATGTATTAAATAGAATTTAACTTATTTTTATTTGCTACTTATTTAACTTCATTTATTAAATAAAATTTCTTGTTTGAAACAGGTGTATTTTAGTCGCGGTGTATACGACGGGAATTGTCGTACTTTATTTCAGTCGGATGTTTTATTGAATGAATGTTTTCGGGAAAATATTGCTTTTTGAAACCTGCATAAGTATTTGCCTGATGAAGAGAACTAGAAGTTTTTTTTCCTATTTAAATTTGTTACTATGTCTCAAAAAAGGTCATGTATACACTTATATTGCAAAACTTTATTCTCTGTGTTTCATAATATTTTCTTTGTGCTAATATTTTAGTTTTTTTTTCTAAGTTAATATAGGCAGAAGTATATTTTATGCATTCGACATGCTAAATCAAATATTAGTATTCGTGTTCCATCAAAGCACCTTATTACTGAAATATACCTGCAGTAAAAAGGTCATAAAATTCGTTGAATATGAATGACTTCAAGTATTACTTTGTAAAAAATATGGGTTCCAGTCTAACCAAGACAATCACCACAAAAATAGATCAATTTTTTATGCCTTAAGGTAGTCTTAAACCTTAAATGCCTAGTGTATCAAATTTGCAACACTTTTTATTTAAGTTTTAATAAATAAATCAAGTTTTTGCAACCACTGTATTTATATCGAAATATTAATCCTGTAAAAGTCACATAAATATGCTACTAAATAAAGTTTAAAATATATCTTACAATTTCTGGTGTTTAATCCTCAATATAAGTTAAACTAAAACACAATTCTAAAAGAAAAATTCATGCACTTAAGGGTTAAGGATTAGACATAAGAAATTTTAAGATATATTTTAACTTTATTTCGTAGCATATTTATATGATTTTTACATGCTTATCGATATTAATATAGTGGTTGCGAAGAACTTGATTTATTTATTAAAAGTGTTGCAAATTTGATACACCTAGCATTTAAGGGTGAAATCGAGTATAGGAAAACGAGTAAGATAAAAATGAATAAAATTGATTTGCAAATGTACGTATGAAATATTTCGAAAATGCTTTCCAATATAAATGAAAATCTTTCTTCTGAATTTATAAAATACGATTGTGAATATTTAATTTTTACATGATATTTCTAAAGCATATGTTTTAAATATGCTATGTAATATATATATTTTAAATTGTGTATTTTAACTGAAAGTTATGTAATTTAAATTAAGCTATTGAAAGGATTATATTTTAAATGAAATCAATGCAATACGAATAATTGCGATGCGAACAATATTTGGCGATTTATCACATGCCCCGGCTAACACAAAAGTGCCAAAAGTTTTACTTTTAGCACTTGCATTGTGTTGTTTATCTTTATTTTTTATGTATGAAGTCTGTGTGTATATATCTGTAGAGTATGATATTTCATCCATTAAGTGTATGATTCGTATTACAAATTGGTATTTTCAGCTTATTTGGAGTAATTATCATTAATCATGTTAGTTGCCTTTATGAATATATTTATCGAAAACTGAATGGGAACAATACTTTTAAACTGTGATTGCTAACGTGATGTAAGCCGCGGTTGAAATACATATGTTCCAACCAGAAATATTATTTAATAAAATGTAACTTATTTTTACTCGATACTTGTTTGACTTCATTTATTAAATAAAATTTCTCGTTTGAAACTGACCGGAAATTACATGACTTTATTTCAGTCGGAGGATTTATTTATGAAATCTTTTCTGAAAAATACTGCCTCTTGGCACTTTCACATCTGTTTGCCTGATGAAGGGAACTTGAAGTTTGTTACTATATAAATTTGTTCCTAAGTCTCAAAAAGACATCGTAACCCATATTACAAAGTTTTATTCTCTGTGTTTTATAATCTTTCCATCGCGCTAAAATTTGAGATTTTTCTTTCTCTAAATAAGTTGATATAGGCTGAAGTATATTTTATGCATTCGACATACTAAATCAAATATTAGAATTCATTTTCTAGCAAAGCATCTCTGAATGAAATATACCGGCAGTAAAATGGTCATAAAAACCGTTGAATATGGCTGCAGGTATTACTTTGTAAAACATATGGGCCACAGTATAACCAAGAGAATCGCCACAAAAATAGATAAAATTTTTATTGCCCCAAGGAAGTTTTAAACCGAGTATAGAAAAATGAACAAGAGAAAAATAAATCTAATTGTTTTGAAAATTTACGCACGAAAGATTTCGAAAATGCTTTCCAATCTAAATGAAAATCATTCTGTTGAATTTATAAAATACGATTGTGAATATTTAATCTTTAAATGATACATCCAAAGCATAAATATTCAGACATTATTTCAGAATTTGTGAACTGAATAAAATGCTTACATTTCTACTTTCATTATCTACGTGTGTGCTATGTTTTAAACAAGTTGGAAAATGTACATTAAACGTGACAAATGAGGTGCGTTTGTATTATAAACGTAATATAAATGAATTATATCGCCTGCTATGAGCGAATGAGCATGCCTTTTTTTCCTTATTACGTGTGTAACATTTACAGTTGCAATTTGTATTTCGACACCAAACAGGGCTGCAAAATTTACCATGGAGATCTTACTTTGCGAATGATTACCTTCATGGTTAATTATTTTTATGACTCATAATGAACGAATATCTTGTGTTTATTTTCTTTAATGGATTGGGATATTCGGCTTTCAACCTAATTTCAACTGAAGTTATCTCAGAATCTATACATATTTTAATGTAACTCACCTCTCAAACAAACAATTTTTTTGAATGATATTTGTAAAATTGTAACTTTTATGCAATTTTATTCGAAAAAACAATTTTGAATAAAAATTTCTTTTATCAAATTTTACTTTTATAATGTACGTGAAGAAAATCTTTTACTTATTTGGAAATAAATTTATTGTTAAATCCCGGTGTGACTCAATAATTTCAACATTTTAGAAACATAAGCACTTTGCTCCTGAAAGGGTTAATTTCATTCCGTCGCCAACCAGTGATAAATCGCCAAATAAACGAAATTTTCATATTTTTTTACGGACGTTATATCGAGGTTCCGCAGAAATTTTTTTTATAGACGTATATATCCTCAAGGGAAGAACATTCTGTAATTTTTTCAAAAATTTCTGAGTATGCTCTTATGGAGACCTTCCCTGTTAGAGAAAATGTTGTTCGGTTAAATCCCCGAATGTTCCGATTAAATAAAAAAAAAACATTTTCTCTAAGATTATAATGGTATGCAAAAAGTCGGAGAAATCCCATTCCTGGTCGTAATTCATATGAAAAATCAATGCCATCTAACATATTTTCTGCGGTTTAATTTTATTAAAACAACATTCCGATCAATATTATTATTATTATTATCCTCTTTTAAATCTTTTAAGAATGTAATACAAACTAAGATCAAACTTTAAAAATTCTCAAATTTTCATTAGATGTTTTACATCGAAAAAAAGGACAAATGTCATCTCTCAAACAAACAATTTTTTTGAATGATATTTGTAAAATTGTAACTTTTATGCAATTTTATTCGAAAAAACAATTTTGAATAAAAATTTCTTTTATCAAATTTTACTTTTATAATGTACGTGAAGAAAATCTTTTACTTATTTGGAAATAAATTTATTGTTAAATCCCGGTGTGACTCAATAATTTCAACATTTTAGAAACATAAGCACTTTGATCCTACAGTACTAATACAGTACTAATCTAGAAAAATATAATGCAACCACAAAAGAAAATATACACTAATCTCTTAAAAGTTACCCATAAATTCGAAAAGCGTTCTTTATCATCAGACACCTCATAACCTAATATATTTTCGAGATATAAAGAAGCATTTATTAAAACTAAAGTTGCTTTGATGCCACTGATTTTAGGAAACATTTTCGAGTTGTTTTTATAGTTTTGTGGGATGTTATCAATTCTCAAGTAAATATTTTCATGTTCAACAGACATATTCTGCAGACAAACATGATAAATTAACATTGAAACTAATATAATTTTATTACTCTTGCATGTTTAAAATCAGTTACACAGCTGAAAATGCGTAATCGATTACTGATAGCATCCTAAAAAATTATAATCGGTTTGAGAAAATTGATTAATACACTATAAAAGGGTTACTAGTTACACTAGTTGTTTTTGAAAGTCAGTGGCAGAAAAAAAAACTTTGTGTTTATAAATTCTTCTTTAAATATTCAAAATATAATGTTTCTGAAGTTTCTAAAGATAAATCACGTTTTTCGAAATTTTAGGTAACTCGAAAGAAGTAATTATATATTGTCGTTCGTGGTTATATTATAGACTGCTGTCCAGAAATTAAGTTGTAGTGACTGAACGCTTCCGTTTTTACACGGTTTGTCTAATATCTACTGAAATTCTTCAGAAATTCTTCTTGAAATTCAAGATGTAAAGCACATGTTTGACTTCAAGAACAGTAGAAACAGTATACTGCAATTAAAAAATTAATATATTGAATATGTGATGAGATATGGGCATTTGTATGAAATAATTTATAACCGCGCATGCGCGAATTATACCAAAGATATTTTTTCATGATTTGGTAGTCAATTCTATCGAGTAACGCATATAAAAACACCTGTCAAACATCGTAAAAACTCAGAAAGATGCCAGCAATACAGTGAGCTAGATGAAAAATTCGGGGGGTGTCCCACACTTTCAGAAAAAAAACTGTAAATTTATAAGCGTTTGCCCTTCAATTTTCACGGGCAACAGCCTTATTTGATGAAAACCGATCTGATCCACTAAATAAGCTGCCTTACCCCTTAGATACTTAAAAAATTAAGGGCAATCCAGATATTCTTACAGTTCTAGCTCATATGTTAGCAAAAATATGGTACGACCCCATACATTGTACTTCTCTATAGGGTGTAACCCTTCATTTTACTCGTGTTTCGAAAATTTCAACCCTCCAAAAAAGCGATTCTGTAATGATTATCTAACGTGTTACGTGCTACGGAACAGTAAGTAAAGTGTTATTGTGTTTTAAAGTGCATTATATCCTGTGTATTATACTGCTGTATTACTTTGCTCCGTAAAATTACGGGCTGCACAAAATAATAGGCATGTATTTTTTTTATTTTTTTTATTTCTTACTGGGTATGATTGGAATCTCTGCCGCCGGCATCTGCCCGTAATTTTACAGGATTTTTTTTGTGTGTGCATATAATCCAATGGTATTTCCCACCGAAATTGTCAATTAGTTCACTGTATTGCTGGTATCTTTCTGAGTTTATACGATACTTGACTAGTGTTTTTTTTATGCGTTACTCTATAGAATTGACTACCAAATCATGAAAAAAAAATTTGGTATAGTTATGCACCAAATAAATATTTTATTTTTATTAAATAGTTATATTAATTAAATATAAATGTATTAAATTTTTAATTGCAGTATACTGTTTCTACTGTTCTTGAAGTCAAACATGTTCTTTACATCCTCGAATATCAAGAACAATTTGTCAAAAAATTCAGTAGATATTCGACAAATCGTGTAAAAAGCGAAAGTGTCCGGTCACTGCCCCTTACTTTTTGAACAGCAGTATATTTTCGTAGATGAAGAAACATTGGTCTGTTTTTTTTCTTTTAGTGTAAATATTGAGCCCAGAGATTTTCGAATTATGGGCTGCACGAAATGATGGTCATGGATTTTTTTTTTTTTACGTGGTATGACTGGAATCTCTGCTGCCGGCCTCTGCCCGTAATTTTACTGCAATTTTTTTTACAGTGTACCCCCTCTTGTCACACACTATCTTACGGTAACAGGTCCCCTTCTCCCGTTTTAAAGTGTGACGTAATAATGAATGTCCCCCTAAAATATTCCACACTATAAAATATAGAAGCAGTAAAACTATCACAAAAATAGCTAAGTAACTTTAGACATAGCTTTGCAAAAGAATTTGGGAACTCAAATCGAAAGAATTGCCAAAAAATGCGTAAAAGTTTTACTGCATCTGGGGGAAACATGTATGCAGTATAGGAGACAAAAAAAAAGATACGAAATCTAATTGTTTTGTTTTTCATACATAGAAAATTTTAGAAAAGGCTTTCCGTTCTAAATAAAAATCGTATTCCCGAATTTACAAAGTGCAGTCATGAATATTTAATATATAAAAAGCATATCCAGAAGCACTAAAGTTCCAATTTTTTTCGGAATTCCTAGAAATAAATAAAATGCTTTCATTTCTTTCATGGGTCTTTACAGGCACTCTATTTAAAAAAGGAAATAAACATTGAATGGGATTTCATGAATATTCTCTGTCATAAATGTAATTGTGTTTTGATTGATGCTTACAAATATATATTTTAGTTAGATCGTAAAGAAGTGGCGCACGGAAAAAAATGACTTATTAAATTTTGTAAATGCATTGTGCTGTTTGTCTTTCATTTGCTGTACTGTCATAGAAAAACAAAACATCACTCCCTACTAACTCTGTCAGAGTATAAAATGTGACTGGTATCAATCGATTAGTAATAACGTCTACTAAATGCTATATTTAAATTGTGCTTAGGGAGTCGTCTACATATAAAAACTGTACCCTCTTTTTAGATAATAAAAAAATAATTCATCCATTTTGTGTTTTGTGCACTACAATCGATATTTTGCCCGCACTAATTAAGGTGGCATAAAAAGAAAATTTCTGCACTAAATGAAATTAGCATCAAGTGAAACCGCACTAAGCCAGGTATACCTGTAGTGATCTTTTCCTTATTTAATCGCAGAAATATGTGATTAAATAACTGAAAAATGCTATATGGAACTAGTGGTAACAAAAAAGTCCTTCCGGCCTGTACCGGGAGGAAAAGGTAGCTTTCCTATATCTTCGTTTTAAAATTTTAGCTAATGTTACAGGAAAACAGCAAGTTAAAATGCAAAAAAATTCGTTAATACTGAATTTGAATAAGAAATTCGCCAAATTATTGAGCAAATAGCCAAATTGGCTTCATTTATGAAGACTTATTTTGGTCGCCAATTTTGGCGCTAACGGATATGAATTTATAGTTTTATGCGTATGATTGGGAAAATTATTACAACAACGAAAGAAATTAATTTGCGAGTAATCGCGTTAATGTGCTGTTTTATTTCAAAATGTCAGCCACCCTAGAATTTCAATTTGCTCTATCTCAGCCATTTTTTAAGATAGAGGTAAACCAAACAATGCTCTGGAATTCTCGTATCAAGGCCTAACACGTAATTAAAAAATAAATTTGAATTTTTAACTTTTTTGTATATTTATTTTAGTTTTAAATTTTTAAATGGCCGCCATCTTGAAACAAAATGGCGACCAAGCTGGCCAACGAACTCGGTCGAGACATTAGTGACCTTAATACACACAATTAGTTTCATCAAAATCGATTTATAAATACGGGCGTTATCGTATGACATAGGTCAGATATATATATATATATATATATATATGGAGATATATATATATATATATATAAATCAACATTTGAACGGAGGGTGGTTTTGGGGTCTGGGGGTCATGATCGGTGAAAATATATCAAAATTTTCCGGAATTGCTTTCCTCCGAACGGCTGCAATAGGTAGCTTTATACTTTTTTGTATTGAAAGCTACCTAAAAGTGGAATAGTTAGAAGGTATGCATATATGTACAGTACACATATAAAGCAACACGTAATATAAAAACAGGTCTATCAGATAAACATGCACATGCATATACCGAGTGAACCAAAAGTTCGTTAAAACTTTAAAAATTATTCCTAAAAAAGGAAGAAATTTTGATAAAAAAGTGCTATTTGCAAGAAAGGGCTCACAAGGTAGTTGGATTTTTTTTAGCAGCAAAAAGATTTTTAGTTAAAAGAGTAACCTGTAGATGGCACTAACATGCGAGAGATTCAACAGAATTATGCAAATTAATCCTGCAATAAAAGACTGGGATACACGAGGATTTCTCATTCGCTTTCAGAATGTTATCATTACCCGATCAAGCGTTCTATCGAGATTCTATCTGTCGTGAGGTTTCTGCAATTCATTCCGTCATGTTGCATTCATCTATAACGGGCGTTGTAAGTAGCCTTAGTTGTATCGTACAATGTTCTGGAGGTCATGTTGAACAATTCTTATTGCAAGAATAAATGGATGGAGCGTTCCGTTGTCCTGTTCATTGTGTTTCGGGTCGTCAGAGCCCTCTATCAGTGACATTTTTAAGTAACTATCTTTTTGCTGCTAAAAAAATCTGACTACCTTCTGAGACCTTTCTTGCAAATCGCACTTCTTTATCATAATTTCTTCCTTTTTTATGAAATTCTAAAGTTTTAACGAACTTTTGGTTCGCCCAGTATTTTTATGCCACTAAATTGAATAACTGGCTAATTAATTGCCTTACTCCCTTTTACAATGAAATTGTTCAAAATGAAATTGAAATCATAATATTTCTACTGTTTAGAGTGCCAAGCGTTTTAATGAATTAAAATCTCGTATTATTCAGCTGCTTTATTGATTAAACAATTTTCTTCAGAAATCTGTCGAAATTCTTTTGAAATCTGTCATGTCACGTAATTTGTCTGATGAAGGTAATAGTAAGATATTTCTTCGGAATTCCTCGTTATATTAAAGCAAATCCAGAGTCAACAAAATACATGCCTTCCATTTCTTACACAGATTTCACTTTGGTTCACAATTTAACTATTACATGTTTATTATTTTGATACTCCAGAATTTCACTTTTATAGCTTCTGTGATATATCTGAGCTATTATTTATATATTCTACACACTACCCAGGTAAAAAAGTCAGCAAAAAAACCTTAAAAAAAACCTTAAGGAAAACTGAAGGTATTTCGGACAAAAAAAAACTGCATCTTCCCTTTAGGCAAAAGACCTGTACTTTCCCTTCACTTTTTTGTCCGAAATACCTTCAGTTTTCCTTAAGGCCAAAAACTTGTACTTTCCCTTCACTTTTTTGTCCGAAATACCTTCAGTTTTCCTTAAGGCCAAAAACCTGTATTTTCCCTTCACTTTTTTGTCCGAAATACCTTCAGTTTTCCTAAAGGCAAAAAACCTGTACTTTTCCTTCACTTTTTTGTCCGAAATACCTTCAGTTTTCCTAAAGGCAAAAAACCTGAACTTTTCCTTCACTTTTTTGTCCGTAATGCCTTTACTTTTCCTTTAGACAAAAAACCTGTACTTTTTATATGCAGATTTTTTTTTTAAAATAAGGCAAAAATACTCTTACAATCTTTTGCACGGTCAGAGTTAAAATAAATAGCGCATTAGCATACCGTATTATGTTGTTGGTATAGTTGAAAAGAACCAAATTTGAACCTAATTTGTGAACATTTCCAAGTATTTTAAACATTTTAGAAATCTCCTTATATAAAAAATCTTCAAAGGGAGAGGTAGTAATTTTCAAACAGTTCTTTTTTAAAATTTTAAAATTAAAATTTAACATTTAACCTTAATTTTTAGGGTTTTTTTTTTTTCTATTTTGCTAAAGTATTTAAAAAAATTTATGAAAATGTGTCTGCAAAATTTTTGCTAAAAAGCAAAAATAGAAAAACAAATTATAAAAGTTAAAACGTTCTAATTCTTATGCAAATGTTTGCAGGGCAATAATTATGTAGTGTTGAAATCAGGGGGTGATCTGCGAGGGGGGAAATCCCCCCTGGAGCATTGAAATGTCCCCGCCGAAAGATTCGAGATTTTATGCTTTCAATGTTCAAAAATTGCAATCATCCCCCCCCCCCTGGAGCCCAGTAATCCTTGCCGGGGAAAGATGTCTGAATTCAACACTGATTATGTAACATTATTGTAATTTAGATTTCAACTTTTCTCAAAGTACTCACCCCCCCCCCCCCACACACACACACACACACTTTTTAAAAAACTTCTTTTTAGCAGAGCAGCGGAGTTGGTGGAAAAAATGATTGACTCCGGGATGGCGAAAGTACTAGTATTGCCTGTTGGTTCCTATTATTATTCAGATTGCTTCATTGCTGTCATTTGTTTTGAAATAGTAATAGTCGCTTTATTAAATTTGTTATTAAATACAGGAAATATTACTATTTTTAAAAAGTGGCAGCAATCAATTAATTGGAATTAAAAAAAGCGTAACTAGCAACACTGGAACTACTGGCACATTCCTGTTTGACCTTGAAGCATATGATATACATATCAACCGATTTTTTTTCTTTCTTTTTTCCCCGTTTCATTTTTTTGGATATGGGTGTAAGCTATGATAGGTAGTCAAGACCAGGACCCAGTTACTGCAGTGGCAAATTTCCAGCAATATTTTAGTATGAGTGTCACCTTTTTAAACGCAGGATTTTTTAAATTTTAAATAAGGCAAAAATACTCTTATAAAATGCCTGCGGAACTTTGTCCCTGCATTAATCGGCACTGATCAAGACTGAAAATATTTTGAACATCCTCCCCCTCTTATCAGATACTCTATGCACACTCACACAAAAACACAACATGCATTAAATTTTTAAAATTTAATTATGTCAAAACTGTGCAACAACTGTACGTAAAATATTTTTGTATGTGTAAATTACAATCGAAAAGTTAAATTTGAAGGTATTAGATTGAAACAACAGTTGAAATTTAATAAATCTCCAAAATTTACTTTGACCAACGCACACAAAAATCTATCAGTTGAATCCAAACATATTATGTTGATATAAAACTATCCTGCGCCGCCAGACGCCCTCGGGGGTAGCCCGCGGCACGCTTCCGACCATCGCGCCCAAGCCTCTAAAGGGCTTTTAACGCACCAGGACTTTGTCTCGTCCGGCGCTGCGATCGGTCATGGGCCGCCCCTCTGCGAACCCTCGACCATTTTACCAGGTATCGACCCCATAGGTCGTTGCGGCAGTAACCCTGCTCTGGGGAAACTTCCG
Organism: Maratus michaelseni; assembly: GCA_963931845.1. NCBI lineage: Eukaryota > Metazoa > Arthropoda > Arachnida > Araneae > Salticidae > Maratus > Maratus michaelseni. Next base: position 72,150,181 of record OZ007600.1, read on the forward strand.
CGTGGAACATACACCTGATGAACCGCCGAAGAACCCCCGACGGCCTCGTTCGCGAAACCCCACAGGGGGAAACGGTCCCTTGGTCATATGTCGAGTTACTCCGACGGCTCTTGCTTTCCCACGGCTTCCGATCATAGACATGCATGGATGGGCAAGCTACTGGGCTCATCGGCCGTGAGGTTCACATGTTATGCACTAATAAAAAAGGAGCAGAAGAAGCCTCTCTCCGACCCAGAACCACGAGGAAATTCGGTTCTTTCCCATAGACGGGATTCGGATAGGTTGTCCCTACGCAGTCTGGCGCGAGGTTGAACCCGACTAGGCGGAACTAGCCGGTAACCCAGCGACAACTCCAGAACTACGAGATCATCCACATATAATTACACTCAAAAAACGGAAGAATCCTAAAGAACCACTATCGGACTCCAGAGGACGTGGAAACCCCCTCTGAGCACGCCAAAGAGACGGGCCCGATCGAGATTAGTAACGAGAAAATTAGTAGGCGTGCCACTAGTCCGCCCGCCAGGTGTGGAAATTTCTGGCTATACGAGAGACGTGCTCGAACTGGGTTTCGGACCAAGGTCTCGAGTTTTGGCTGATCGATGCCGCGTTAGTCGGCAGCCTCCGGCCCGCTTCCTCGTAGTCAGCGGGTCACGTTGGGGAATCCCCACTCAGAAAGTACGGTCGCGTCCCCGGTAACCTGACGGGTTACCTTTGGATGGTGAACGTCCCTCTGGGTCGGGCGCTTCCCGCAGAGTTGAGGTCGACTCACAACTGCTCTAGCTGCAGAGGATTCGGTGGGGTCGTCTGGGACGACTATTTCATCTCTGCCGCTGGAACGTCGCAGATAGTTGCTGCATGCCGTATCTCCCGACGCCCAGCGCACTACAGAGCCACCACCGATCGTGCTCTTCAGAGCTCGATCCGCCTCCGTCAATTCCTTAGTCAAGTTTTGGAGAGATCCGGCTGGCATTTGCTCTGACCTTTTCCCAGTATCTAAAACCCACTGGGATTGGTCGTGCGGGATTTCTTTCCACCACCTACGGAGGAACTCCGATCAGTGGCCTATCCTCGCAAAATATTTTATGCCAAATATGGGGGGCAATATCAAATATATATTATACCAAAATATGGGTGAAAGGATGTTTAATTTTGGTTCTATATCTATTCCTGCAGACCCCAAAAATAGAAGGCAGAAACTTTACAGTTTAGGTATCATTTGGGGTCTCCAGAACTGAAAAATTATGAGGGAACACAAGAAAAATAAAAGCGAAAATTCTACTATTTTGGCATTAATTCTGTTCTTACAGCTTCATAAAAAAAGGGCAAAAATTTTATATTTTCAACACCATTAATTGTACAATTTTGGATTCTGCAGACCTGAAAAATCCAAATATTGATATCTAAAGAAGTAAATAAAATGGAAATTTTATTATTTCAGATCCCGCTGACTTGGAAAGGAAAATGCAAAAAGTTGCAATTTTGGACTTCTTCTGTGTCCAATAGACCTGAAAAATTCTGATGTAAGGGAAGAAAATTAGAGATGAAACTCAAAAAATAGCAGAAATTTCCAATTTTTGCATTACCTCAGGTTCTGCAAACACCAAAACATGCGAGACAAGACTACATACTAAATATAAAATATCAACTAGAGTTTTCAAATAAAAACAATTTTCATATATTATATGCTGTACATTGGATAGTATATTGGGTCTGTTAAACATTTTTCTTCACAACCGATCGATGACTTTCGCAGTGCCTTACGCGACAAATTGCCCGATTTCCCACCTCCTCTGTCATGCGATGGAAGAACTCATTTTTTCCTGCAACTGACTGATAAAATGAGATTTTTGTTGACAACCGATCAACAAATTTTACAGTTTCATTCTGTGACAAATTGACAAAATATCAGATTCGCCTTGTGCGGCTGAAAAAAATTGGGTTTTCCTGCGACCAATTGATAAATTTTGACATTTTCCTTCGCAATCGATTGACAGCTTTCGCAGTTTCATCCTTCAACAAATTGATGAAATGCCTGATCCTCCCCCCCCTCCTCATATAACGGAAAAACTGTTTTTTTCCTGCAACAGACTGATAAAATTTGAGATTTTTGTTCACCACCAATCAACGAATTTAAGTTTCATTCTGTGACAAATTGACAAAATATCAGATTCCCTTGTGTGACTGAAAAAATTATTTTTTCCTGCAACCGGTTGAAAAATTTTGATATTTTTCTTCGCAACCGATCAAAGACTTTCACAGTTTTATTCTACAGCAAATTGATGAAATGCCCGATTCCCCCCTCTTTGTGAAACTAAAAAAATTGTCTTTTTCTGCGACTGATGGATAAAATTTAAGATCTTTCTTCACTACTGATCGACAAATTTTGCAGTTTCATTCTGTGGCAAAATGACAAAATACCCGATTCCTCTTGTACAACTGAAAATATTCATTGTTTTTCCTGCAACAGACTGATGCACTTTGAGATTTTTCTTTGCAAACGATCGACATATTTTGCAGCTTCACCCAGTGGAAATTAATGCAATTCCTGATTTTCCCTCCCCCTTCCCCCACACGACAGAATTTTTTTTCTGGTGGCCAACTGATAAATTTTGAGATTTTTTTCGCAACCAATCAAAAAAATTTGCAATCTTTTTCCTAGTACTGATCAGCAACTTTCATTATTTTCCACTTTCAACTAATTGACATATTTTGCGATGAAAAGAAATGAGATGTCGTGCCAAAATGAGCAATCAGGCACATAAAATATTTAAAAAGGTCTGCCGGGTGCATAAAGTTAAAAAAGAATGTTGGCACTGCACCCTACCCATATACTAGAGTCAATATTATTCTAGAGAAAGTGATACTTTTTGACTAGCAAGAATGTAAACAATACAGAAATTGACATGCAAATAAAATTTATCTACACTTCTACACATAACGAAACATATGAATCTGCTTAAAGCATAGAAGATCCTCACCCATATACAGAGCAATTCTTTTTAACAATTGCTTTGTATACATCAATTACATTTCAAAAAATAAAATAAATTACTTACCTATGAAATGGTACCCCAAGACTAATTATTTGTGCAACCATATGTAGCATAACAGCCCGACATTTAAATAATGAAATTACACATTCAAGGGGTTGATATAGGAAAAATTTGGGGCCTGTTTAGCAAGCTTTCAGAAAATTCTTCTTAATGAAACAGGACCCCTTCACAAACTTTATTGTAATAAAAATAGCAACTTCACAAAATTTCCCATAAAAACATACTCTTCATTTTTAAAATATGTAATTTGCAAACAAAACAAGTTCACCAGAAAGGAAAACTTTAGCAAAAGGACCACTTCAGTTGCTAGGGTGATGCTGTTATGTTTCCATGCACACGTGTGGACCCAAAGATGTGATGCATAAAAGGCTTTTTGCTAAAGGTGAAAATAAGCACTCGCCAGTCGCCACTCGTCGATTAAACTTCAAAAACTGGCGATTAAAAATATGAAAAGAACCGGCCAAATGCAGGATTTTCCGATATCCTTACTCTAAAATTCTCGATTTTTTCGCCCCCGTTCGACAAAATTCATAATTTTTTTGTGCCCGATCGCCGAAATTCATGATTTTTTTCGCTCCCGTTTTTCGAAATTCCTGATTTTTCCACCTCCGATCGAAGAAATTTATGGTTTCTCCGCGTCCGATCAACGAAATACAGAATTTTTTCGTGTCCGGTCGACGAAATTCATTATTTTTCCGCATCCGATCGTCGAAATTCGTGATTTTGTTGCAGCCGATCGCCGAAATTCTTGATTTTTATGCTCCTGACTGACGGAAATTCATTATTTTTATGCTTCTGAACGACGGAAATTCAGGATTTTTACGCTCCCGATTGACGAAGTTTGCAATTTTTTCCGGACTAATTGACGAAATACACAATTTCTGAAGATATTGGCCACTTTTGATTCGCGGGCCACAGGTTGTGCATGTATAATGTATATCATGTTGTGGGTTATTATTTAGTGTATAAACTAGAGGTGACCAACTTTTATAATGAGAGGGCACTCCCAAAAATGACTGGCTTCTCGAGGTCCACAATCCGACTCGTTCAACGAAATTCTCGATTTTTACGCGTCTTATCGGTTAAATTCACGATTTTTATGCGCCTTATCAGCTAATTTCGCGATTTTTATGTGCCCGATCGGCGAAATTCACAATTTTTGCATGCCCGATCAGTGAAATTAACGACTTTTGCACGGCTGCTCGACAAAATTCACGATTTTTACGCACCTGATAGGCTAAATTCGCGATTTTTACTCGTTCTATCGGCTAAATTTACGATTTTTATGTGTCCCATCGACGAAATTTGTGATTTTATCCGCTGATCGACTAAATTCACGATTTTTACACACCCGATTAGCTAAATACGCGATTTTTATGCACCTTATCAGCTAAATTCGCGTCTATTATTTTCCGTAATTTGTTAGCTTTTACAATATAATAATTAACACCTTAATTTATTTTTTAAATGTTTATACATAGCTAAAAGATGGCTAAAAATATGTACCGACAGACACTTCTTCAAAACTGGTCTCTCTTTAAAAAATGAGATAGATTCAACGTATTTATAAAAAATACCCAGGCCTTAGTAGAAAAAAAATTTCAGAGAATATTTGTATTTTCAAAGTTTCGTTCATATTACCTTATTTTATACTTTTTTTATACTTTAATAGCTATGGAGTTAATTTAAAGTTTGTTATTGTGAATTCAAATAACTCATATTTATTATTTGCATTTTCAATTACTTTTAATCAAAGTTTATAAATAATATACCAGTGTGATATATTCACATATTTTAACTGTATCCTGAAATCATATTTTATTCTGAACTGCAATCAGCAGATTGCAACTAAACTTCTGTGTTCAGTACGAGCGTATCTCACACGCACGTTTGGTTTGTTATGTGAAATGCTCTTAAATAAAATATCACTATTTCAGAGAATTTCTGAGATATTAATATAAAATATAACAGTTTATCATAATGGCGACGAGGAAGTAAACGAACTCGTAGTAAAGTAAGCTGTATATATTTTTTTGTAAAGTAAAAAAGTAAAACTGCTACTTTAGCGGCATGGCGCAGTTAGGCCTAGTGGGTCAACTTACGGTGTTCGACGAATCGAACGAGGACTTTTCGCTATATATGGAAAGGTTAGAGCAATATTTTATTGCTAATGATGTGGATGAAACGAAAAAGATTCCTGTTTTAATATCTGTATTAGGACCAAAAACTTACAAACTTTTAAGAAATTTACTTACTCCGAAACTTCCAAAGGACTGTACATTTGCAGAGGTAAACAAATGTTTGGAAGAGCATTTTCGCCCAGCACCCTTTTGATTGCAGAAAGATTTCGCTTTCATAGGCGAAATCAAGAGAGCAATGAATCCATTGCATCATATATGGTCGAGCTAAAACATTTATCTGCCAGCTGTGAATTTGGTGTGCTTTTAGGCGAAGCTCTGCGAGATCGTTTTGTGTGGGGTCTGCGTTGCGAAGCCACACAGAAGCGTCTCCTTGCTAAGAAAGATCTCAAGCTCGCGGAAGCGTATGACATAGCGTTAGCGATGGAACTGGCCAATTTGTATGCATCAGTATTGAAGACCAATCTAAGTGTCAACAAAGTGCACAGTACGACTAAAAACAGTGTGACTCATCAAAACGTAAACAAAAAGTACGGCGCGAACAAGAAGTGTTTTCGTTGTGGTGCCATGCATGCATCAAAAACATGTATAAATATAAATGCTAAATGCCATTCTTGTGGAAAAATTGGTCAAATATCTCCAGTTTGCAGATCCAAAGCTCAGAAACATCCTTCTGCCAAAATTGTTCATGCTGGTGTGGATAATGGTTCTACAGATGAATGTGATTTATTTTCTATTCAATCAGTTAACAAAGTGTCTCAGAAGTATATTGTTCCAGTACAAATTTGTGGAAAACATTTAGAAATGGAAGTAGACACCGGTGCTGATGTAAGCATAATCTCCGAGAAGTTTGTTAGTGACAACCTGCCATCTCTGAAGGTAAGAAAATCAAATCTCATTCTTAAAGATTATAATCAGAAGTGTATTGATGTGTTGGTGAAGCTAGCATTGTCCTTTCATATGAAAATCAGACTGTAAATGTGGAAACAATCATTGTTAAAGGAAATCAACCATCATTGTTTGGACGAAATTGGATGTCACAAGTAAAATTAGATTGGAAGAAAATATTTATTGTGCACAAAATAAATAAGGTTGGAAATTATACAGTTAGTGAATTGAAAACAAAATTCAGTAATTTATTCACTGATAGCACAGAACTAATCAAGCATTTGAAAGCAACTTTAAAAATTAAAGAAAATTCAATGCCAAAATTTTGTAAAGCACGTCCTGTACCTTACTCACTAAAACCTAAAGTTGAAGAAGAAATTTTAAAATCTAAAGCTCGGGGAATATGGGACTTTGTGCAGCATTCAAGCTGGGCAACTCCAGTCGTCATAGTTCCAAAGGAAAACAATGACATTAGACTATGTGGTGATTTCAAAGTCACAGTTAACAGGTGTTTAGACCAAATCCAGTACCCTCTTCCAACACAGCAAGATTTATTCTCGACTTTAAGTGGTGGAAAATACTTCACTAAGCTGGACTTAAGCCATGCATACCAGCAAGTGGAATTGGATGAAAATTCACAAGAATACCTAACTCTGAACACTCATTTAGGATTAGTACGACCACGTAGATTATTGTATGGTATAAATAGTGCTTCTGCAATTTTTCAATCTATCAAAAAGCAAATCTTGCAAGGTCTGCAAAGTATCATATGTTTTCAAGATGATATATTGATCACTGGTTCTAATGAAGCTGAACATTATCAAAACCTCGAGAAAGTATTTACTCGACTTTCAGATTATAATGTTAAACTGAACTTGCAAAAATGTACATTTCTCCAACCTAGTGTAGAATTTTTAGGTCACAGAATAGATGAACATGGAATTCACCCTACGAATGAAAAAATTAAGTGTATAAAAGAAATCAAGGCTCCCACAAATATAACTGAGCTCAAATCATTCTTAGGCATTATAAATTATTATTCAAAATTTATTCACAATGCTGTTTGCACCTCTGTATAGTTTACTTCACAAGGACACACCATGGAAATGGTCTCCAGAATGTGAGGAAGCATTTAAAACCAGTAAGAACCTGTTATCTTCAGAGTCAGTATTGGTTCACTATAATGAGAAATTGCCTTTGGGGTTAGCATGTGATGCATCTCCTTTTGGAGTTGGTGTTGTTTTATCGCATATAAGTAACAATGATGAACGCCCTATTGCCTTTGCCTCCAGGACTTTAACAAAAACAGAACAGGGATACTCACAAATTGAATAGGAGGCGTTAGCAATAATTTTCGGAATTAAAAAGTTCCATCAGTATCTATATGGCAGAAATTTTGTATTAGTAACTGACCACAAGCCATTAATCACAATTTGTGCTCCAGATAAAGCAATACCTCCGATCGCAGCTGCACGTCTACAGAGATGGGCTGTTCTTCTGTCCAGTTTTGACTATTCAATTGAATACACGAAAGGAACTGAACACACAAATGCTGATGCACTGTCACGATCACCGGTTGAAAGTCAGTATGAAGAATATCCTGATGTTTACAAAATATGTTATTGTGAAGACCTTCCAGTAACAAGTTTGGATATTGCTGCTGCAACTAGAACGGATGCTGTTTTGGGACTAGTTCTCAAATTTGTGCAAAATGGCTGGCCTTCTAAAATGGTCAGTCATGACCCCAAACCATTTTTTGACCGAAAAAGTCAATTATCAGTTGATAACAATTGTGTTTTGTGGGGGATGAGGGTTATTATACCTGAAAATTTTCGAAGTTAACTGTTGGAAATGATCAATGACACCCATCCTGGCATGACCAAAATGAAAGCTATAGCACGTAGCCATATTTGGTGGCCACACCTGGATGAGCATATTGAAGAGATGGTGCGTAAATGTTCAGCATGTCAACAAAATGCCTGAACACCTCTTGCAGCTCCATTACATCCTTGGACTTGGGCAAAATCTCCCTGGTTGAGAGTCCACATTGACTTTGCTCTGAAGGATGGCAAAAATTATTTGCTCGTTGTAGATAGTCATTCTAAATGGCTTGAGGTAATTTTAATGTCTTCAATTACTGCTTCAAATACTATTGATGCTCTGCAACGACTTTGTTCTAGATATGGTCTACCATTGGAAGTAGTCTCAGACAATGGTCGCCAGCTAACGTCTGACGAATTTGAACTTTTTAAAAAAGAATATGGAGTGAAACATACCTTATCTCCAACGTATAGGCCCCAGGCGAATGGTTTGGCAGAGAGATCTGTACAAACATTTAAAAACGCACTAAACAAGATGAACTCTGACAAGTTTGACAGGTCAACGTTACGTCAGAAAATTAATAGATTTTTAATGACGTACAGGTCTACACCACATGCGACAACGAATTGTACTCCAGCAGAGTTATTTCTAAAACGTCAAATACGGACACCTATTTCTCTTGTTCACCCTAGTGCTTCAGTGTACGTTCAAGGTAAACAAATGGCTCAAAAGCACTATTACGACAGATCTCACAAAACAATTAGAAATTTTGTGCCTAAGCAAAAAGTATTTGTGCGACATCATAGGGACCAGCGATGGTGCAAGGGGGTCTTGTTAAATATAAAAGGTAGTGCTACATGGTATGTCTATGTGAGTGGCAAGACATATCTCGCTCACATCGACCAATTAAGACCTGATTACACTGATGATTCACCAGTAAACATAGCCACCCAGATTGATGATACAACCCAGATTGGTGAAACTTGTTCAACTGATAGAGCCGATGATGCAGGAACAGATCCACAACCAACTCCTCCAGTGGATGGCGAACAGCTGACTGAGTCCTCAGATCCGGACGTACCAGAGCCTGATGTTCCCAACAGTGCTCCTATTAAGAACTCAGAAACTGTACGTCGGTACCCCTCGCGTATTCATAGGAAGCCTCAACGTTACTGTCAATAAAAATTAAAAAGGGGAATAATGTGATATATTTACATATTTTAACTGTATCCTGAAATCATATTTTATTCTGATCTTTCAGCAGATTGCAACTAAACTTCTGTGTTCAGTACGAGCGTATCTCGCACGCACGTTTGGTTTGTTATGTGAAACGCTGTTAAATAAAATATCACTATTTCAGAGAATTTCTGAGATATTAGTATAAAATATAACAGTTTATCATAAACAGGAAGAAAATAATTTTATAAAAATTATGATTTAAAGTAATACTATTTTAAATATTGTCCACTTGAAGGATGGTATGTTACATGAAATGTTATTAAAAGCTTTTTCTTCCTTCAGCAGCACATTATTGGTGAGTAGTGCCCTTTCTTTTTTTTCTAGATTGAACACTGGGTCAGATAGGGTAAAATAGGCAGGTTTCAAAACTAAATTTATAAAAACCACAAACTGTAATTATTTGCAAAAAGCACAAGAAAAAAAACTGTGGGGTATAATAGTTAAAAACCTTTCATTGCTTAAAACCCGCAATATCATTTGAAAAGTTATATATATATATATATATATAATTACACAAAAAGTACTATAATTTAATCAATAAAAAGTTTAAATTGATTCTTCAACCCTTTAACATACATTTGACATAAATAACATTTCATGTAACATACCATCATTCAAGCGAGCAATATTTAAAATAGTATTACTTTAAATCATATTTTTTTATAAAATTATTTTTATCTTGGTATATTATTCATAAACTTCGATTAAAAGCAATTGAAAATGCATGTAAAATCTTTGAGAAATCATTAGTTGGGTTGATAATTAATATTAACACACATGCGAAGTAGAATAATGATCAACCGAAACGATACTTTAAATTCCACTGTAACGATACAAGGCTCAAATATTAAATTTAATTTTGTAATAAATATGAGTTATATGAATGTATAAAGTTATGTACTTTAAATTAACTCCATCCCTATTAAAGTACAAAAAAAAGTCTAAAATAAGATAATATGAACGATACTTTGAACTTACACATCTCCTCCGAAATAATTTTATTTTAGTAAGGCCTCATGGTATTTTTTATTATAAATACGTTGAATCTATCTATTTTTTTTAAAGACAGTCTAGTTTTATAGAAGTATCTGTCGGTACATATTTTTAGCCATCTTATGGCTATGTATAAACATTAAAAAAATTAATTAAGGTGTTAATTATTATATTAACAAAGCTAGCGAATTACAGAAAATAACAGACAAACGTTACCGCTTAACGCCGGGAGTCGAAAACATGAACACAACAGGCTCAGCTCAGAGTTGAGTTGAGAAGTAGTGTTTCTTCTACCATTGGAAAATCACTGTGGAGTCGGAAATGCCGTGTCAGTTGCGAAAAAAAAAATCAAATGTTCTAAAGGAAATTTTAAATAAATTAATAAGAATAATACATTTTTCATTTGTTTTTTGAAGTAATTTTCATAAAAACTGGAAGTCATGTCTGTAGTTAATAATCCCAAACTTAAAATAAAAGAAGAACTAAGAATTTTTCGTATGGTGGGGGGATCAATTACTACTTCCTGGATCTGGAGAGGGTGGACTTTCCCCCTAAATCCCCCATAAAAGTTATTTATTTCTTATTTTTTATATTTATGTGTTAAAAATTTATATCAAAGGGGTGGTTCGTTGAATTAGGGTAGGGCTGGCCCGCGGGATTCTGACCCTCCCCCCGGAGGATTTTGAAATTTAATAAACAAAATTTTCTTTTTCTTTGAAAGACATTGTAAAATTTATTTTTTTGAGTAACATAAAATAATTAAACACTAAGAGGAACTAAAAATTTGTTGCTAAGGGAGGGCTCACCCCCCCCCCCCGTGTAAATCCCCCATGGAAGTAAACTTTTAGCTCTATTTTCGTTCATATGTTTGTCTTTAAAAGTTATCTTAAGTGGAGGTTCAGGGGAGTGTTGAATTCAGTGTCAGATGGGAAGAGGAGCACACCCCCCCCCCTCGGATTTTAAAATTAATTAATGTAATTTTCTTTTTCGCTGATTTTGAAAGAGATAGTGAAATTTATTCTTTTCGAGTATGTGTTTAAAAAGTACCTTAAACGGAGATTCAGGGAAGTGATGAAGTCAAAAAGAGCGAGGGGCGCCCCCCCGCAGATTTTGTAATTTTATTAACATAATTTTCTTTTTCTCCAATTTTTAAAGACAGTAAAATTAGTCTTTATGAGTAACTTAAAATAAATAATGAAGTATTAGGAGAAAGATAAATTATGAATATTTCATTTCGTAGTGTGCGTGGGGGGGAGGGGTGCTCCCTTTAATCAGTCATGGCAGTTAATTTTTGTCCTGTTTTTCTTTTTACTTTTATGTGCTAAAAAATTACCTTAAAATTGGGTATTTGAAGGCAGTGTTGATTTCAGCCCCCCCCCCCCTCTTGAATTTTGAACAACTAATTAAAATTTTAACTAATTTTCTTTTTTAAATTTATTCTTTTCGAATAACATAAAATAATTAAACACTGAGAGAAAGAGGATATAACCAACATATATATATTTTTTTATCTTCTGCTCACCCCCCCCCACCCCACCCCTCTATGTGGCCCTGGCCTTTTCCAGTAAAAAGCTATTTGAATATAAGTTAGATCCTTAACAATTTAAGCTCTAATAAAACATTTAGAAAAATATTTAAAATTTTCTGCATGAAAAGCAGTTTTTCTTTTCCTTCAAAAAACCTGTAGTGATTTTAGGGCAGATTTGCTAAGTCACTGAAGGTAATTTGTAGGCCATAAGCTTGCTGAAATAAACCTGTATAAAACCTTTAAAAAAAACCTTCATATTTCCTGTATGAAAAGCTGTTCCCGTTTTTCTTCAAAATACGTGTAATGATTTTAAGAAGATCTGTTAAGTCAGTGAAGGTAATTTGAAGGTTATAAGCGTGCTGAAATAATCCTGATTAAAACCTTTAAAAAACCTGTAATATTTCCTGAAGGAAACCTGCAGTTTTCATTTTCCTTCAAAATACCTGTAGAAACCTTCAAAATAGGGCAGACCGGGGTGATTCTTGGTCACTTGCAACATGGGGTGATTATTGGTCAATTAAATTTTCATTAATACTAATGATAAAATCAAAAGAAAAAAATACTGGATGTTAGACAATTTCATTGTTATTCGGTAACACAAACAATTTTTTGGTTCAAAACATAATTTAATGAGAAAAATATTTTAACTAGACATATGTATAAAACTTGAGCAAAAAATAAGGGATTACAAAATCATGCTTTTTTTTCATAAGATGCCTGTAATATGAAATTTAGCTACATGATGATCTAGAAGGGTTATATAGAAAAAGAAATATGCATAGAATACGTATGTATGTAAATGAACACTGTATGAGTACATACATTAGGGAAATAGAGGGTTAAACATCACCCTATATACATGGGGTGATTCTTGGTCAACATGGGGTGATTCTTGGTCAACATGGGGTGATTCTTGGTCATGTAATTTTAGCTTAAAAATTACTTATAAACTCACAAATAGTGCAAAAATGTTTAATATTTGTAAGTTTTAGATGGCAGCGTCTGCATTCAAAAGTTTTTTCAAGTTCATGTGGCAACACTTTAAGAGTGAACCACATTGTTTTGATTTTTTCAGCAACTCCTTACACAAGTTACATTTGAAATAACTGAACCTTTGTTTATCCATTTCTTGAAGAGCAATTGGGGTGCGTTTGAAAATTTAACTTGTATATTTAGATAATGAACATCTTTTACAGTACAAATGCAGCAGTTATCACCAACGAGGATTTCATTAAGTTCTATGAAAAAGTTGAAAAAGAAAAAGATGTAAAAGAATTAACATTAAACATTAAACAAGAATACAGCTGAAGATGCAGTAGCATCATCCTCTGAGACTAGAAAGAAAACACAGGAATGCACACAAGATACGGATATAGATATAGAAGTAGAAAAGGGTGAAGCTGAAGAAATTACGCAACTGCAAAAAAAAAAGATTCTGATATTTCAGCACAAATAAATTAAGGAAAATACATAAAGCCATCTGTATAGAAGTACTATGCTGTCTACTTTGAACAGATGCCATACATCGGGCGTGTTATTAGTATTCAGGATGATATTTTGTCTTGCAAATTTTTGGAAAAATCTGCAGAAATTATCGCTGGCCAAAGAAAACTGATCTTGCGCAGTGAAGCACTCCTTTGTGTTTTATGAACCAATTAGACTCTATGGGTCATTTCAGGGGTCATTTCAGATTGAGGAAGATGAAATGCAAGCTGCATACCTTAAACACAAAAGTCTTTTGTAAATAAATGTATTATTTTGTGAAATATATTTGAAGTTCCAACCATTTTAGTAACGTTCTTTATTTTATAACATTTTTCATAACTCTGTTTATATTTACAAACAATATAAAGTATTAAATTTATTCCAAGAATGTTTCATTTAATCATTTATTAAATTTTTGAGTGTTTAAAATGTTGGTATATGATCATAAAACAATGACCAATAATCACGCCATCCCTGACCAATAATCACCCCATTACCGGGGTGATTATTGGTCAGATATTTTTTAATTTTATTAATATTATATATAATTTAAAAAAAAATAAAACTAATTAAGATTGTTAGGGATTGGATTCTCTTTCTGCAAGTATAAAATTTTTGTTTCAATTCAATTTAGTTACTGAGTTATATGGATCTTTATGAAAAGTGACCAATAATCACCCCACTCCGCCCTACCTTCAAAATCATTAAATTTTTAAAGGTTTCTTGTTGATTTTTTTACCTGGATAAATCAAAGAATAAAACTCATTTTCTAAAAAAGTTTATAAAACAGTAAAATGTCCATAAAAATGGCTGCATGATTTCAAGTATAACTTTAAGATGTAGGAATTCAAACCAAAAATGTTTTTCTAATACTGAATCAAAACACGGTTTATTAAATTTCTCGTGTAGTTTTTGTTACTTTCATGTGTAATTTACCTGAAGGATATTAAAATATGAAATGTTGCTTTTTAAATTTGTCGCACCGTATTGTTCTCACATTATGTTCGACACACATTTCAAACACTTGTTAATTACATCGTTAGTTTTTGTAATAAAAATAGTTCACAATGAAAATAGAATAATTTGTCTGATTTTTAGTTCTTTCAAACCTTTTGTTCAAAATCTCAACTTTATTTCCGGCAGTTACTTTATTCAGGGACGCCATTTGGGGGGGGGATCTGTTGACTCCCCACCCTTCAAAAATAACGAAATTTGATATTTTATTGCTAATAGTCATTACATGCTAGATTAAAAAAAATATTTCCCAGAAATCTTACTACACAGGTTACTCACTGTTTTTTAATTTTTTCATAATTTCCATTCTCTAATTTTTTCTAATGCTTTTCTCATATCCTTGTATTTTTATACCTTCAACGTACTGAATGAAACAACAAATCTAATTTTTTACCAGAAGCAGGAAAACTGTCACAAAAAATAACTGAATGACTTTTAGAATAGCTTTCCAAATGGATAGAGAAACTCAAACCAAATGGATAACCAAAAAATGCATAAAAGTGTTGCTGCGTTTTGGAAAAAACACATATGCAATTCAGAAAACCGAAAAATAAAAATAAAAATAAATGTAATTTTTTTGTTTCTTTTTGCTTATTTATATTTTCTAAATATACGTTATAACTCCGAAATATACGTTCTTTATACGTCCTAAATAAAAAAAAAAACTTATTGCTGAATTTTCAAAATGCCGTTGTGAATATTTCATCTCTAAAAGAACCTATCTGGAAAAATTAATGTTTAAAATATATTTTGAAATTCACTGAAATGTAAAAAATGCACTCTTTTTAGGTGCGTTCGTAATTATATAAATACGTAGCACCTATAGTCGTCGTTTGGTCCGTCCGTCTGTCCGTCCGTCTGTCTGTCTGTCCGTCCGTCTGTCTGTCCGTCCGCATATAACAACGCAAAAACTACCCAACCAAATGGTTTGCAATTTAAAATATATTATCTTTGCAGAATTTTGTCGAGACATTTCAAATTTTATTAAAATCGAATCAAAACTTTAGGAGATATTAATAAAAATATTTATTATGAAATTTGAATTTAAAAAAAAAAATCGGTGCTTTCTTGTTAGAGGAGCTTCCGAGGTTTAATCGTCAAGCAACCGAGATACTTATTTTATGACAGAAATTAATCTGCAGACGATATAATTCATTTCACAGAGTTAAAAATCATCAAGATCTGAATATTTATATAACTAGTTAAGATATTTGTATGAACAGTGTCATAAAATATATACTTAACTAGCTGTTTAACCCGTTCTAAGCACGGGATATCATGAATTTAATTCTAAAACGTGCGTACGAACGCACCTCGTTTGCAACGTTTGACGTACAATTTCCAACTTGTTTTTTTTGTACACAGTTTCGTGCAAGCGCTATATTTGAGAAAGAATAAAATATTAAATTGCATTTCATGAATTTTCTGTGTCATGAATGTAGTTTCGTTTTGATTGATGCATTCAAAACTTTCTTTTCGTAAAATAGTTGAGAAAAGGTAGATGATAAAATGGTTCTTTTTTTATTCGCAATTTTTATGTTCATTTTATTTTTCCCGTGTATACTTAAATTTTTGTAATTTGGTGTGTTATGAAAGTAAGCAACAAATAAAAAATAGGCATATTTTGTTCGTTACTTATTTGAACCCTTTATTGTATTTTTTTTTTATTCGTTAAAAATGAATTTATAATCATAATATTTCGGATGTTTATTTTAGTTATTCCAAACGTTTTATTCAATCATCGTCTAAATCTTCTACTCAATCAACGCCTAAAACCCTTATTATTCTCAAACTTTTTAATTGTATCTCTCGTTTATTAAATAAAAATCGTTCAAAATGAAACTAGAATCATAATATTTTTATTTATTTATTTATGTATTTATTTATTATTTTTTTATTATTCTTTATGTTTTTGTAATTCCAAACGTTTTATTCAATCAACGTCTCAAATTAATTGTTCAATCAACGTCGCTCAAATTTGTTAATTGTATCGCTGGTTTTTTTAATCAAAATCGTTCAAAATGAAACTAAAATCATAACATTTCTTATGTTTATTAAAAGTTATTCCAACTTTATTTCCGGCAGTTGCTTTATTCAGGGACGCCATTTAGGGAAAAATAGGCGGGGGCTGTTGACCACTCCCCCCCCCCCGTTAAATAAGAAAAGAAATTTGATATTTCAATTTTAGCTGTCATCACAAGTTAGTCTATTTTTTTTTTTCAGAAATTGCATAAAATCTAAAATAATTTGTCAAATTTCATTTAAATAGAAACATTATCATTAAATGAACCCATTAAGCAGAGAAATTAATAACGATCAACATTATTTTCTAAATTCTTCCTGATGAACATTCTCCAATTGAGACACGCTTATCATTAAATAGCATATATTTTGCCTAATTTAAAAGAAAATACGAGGACTGTTCAACAAGTAATAAGACTAATGTTATAAAAAATACAGAATACCTTTAATCGTCATCATTTACATGGTCTTTTTCAAAATAACTACCGTGGCACGTAATGCATTTATCCCAACGTTCTGTCTATTTCTTAAAAACATGTAAAAGGCCGTTTTTGACAGCTTTTTCAAAACCGCTTCCACAGCCTTAACACATGATTTGTTGCTTGCAAAATGTTTGCTTCGTAATGGTTTCTTAAGTTGAGGAAACAGCCAGAAATCGCATGGAGCGAGATAAGGACTGTATGGAGGGATGGTAAAATCTCTACGTTGTTCTGCTGCAAAACATCCTGTACGCAACGAGTAATATGTAATCGGGCATTGTCATGGCGCAATAGCAAGCCATTTCGCCATTCTGCGGTCCTCCTTGATGATAACCGCCGCTGTGTTAATCTTTGTCTCTGTGATGGGCGTTGAAGGTCGTCCCTCACGTTCAATATCTTCCACATTTTGCCTTCCTTCCTTAAAAGCTTTATGCCAGCGAAAAATACTTGCCCTCGACATTCTTTGTTGAAAGCTTCACGTAAAGGTCTCCGATGCTGATTTTTTCAGACGAACACAAAATTTAATCGCATAACGTTGTTCCATCGACGCTTCCATTTCGACAACTGGCCGCTTTCGTGGGCGCCCGCAAACACGCTTTAGTTCAATCACGTGGTACTCAGGAACATGAGCCTCTACACGCCATCTATCGGTAGTTTTGTTAATACAGACAACAAACTTTTTTTATGCCACAGAAATTAACACTCCGATGAGTGGTTTCGTGGCAGTAAAATTAGTCTTATTACTTATTGAACAGCCTACGTACATGTAAGAATAAAACAGTGTCAATTGCTCTTCGGCTATGTACAACAAGGTCAACACAAAGTTTTGTCCCCTCAAAGAAAATATCTCCCCTCCTCCCCTGAAAAAAAAACTTGAAATGGCGACCATGACTTTATTGGTTCAATTTCTCATGTAAATATGTTGACTTTGAAACTTCCACACATATTTTGTCTGATGAAGGTAAAAGTAAAATTGTCGGTCTGGAAAAATACACGATACAGGGTTGCTACGGGTCAAGAAATTATTCAGGTAAAATACAAGTATTTTCCTATAGAAAAACTCGACTTATTTAATCGCGCTATTAAATTAGGCGAATTTTTCTATAAGAAAATACGCTACTTCTCCAATTTCCGTCGACCACTTTTCATAACAAAAAACTATCGCCAACCTGTAACGCCAAATAAACAAATGGAAGAATGTTGCCATTGGAATAGCAAAATAAATAAATAAATAAATAAATAAGATACCAGAAATTCGGAAAAGCCACGCTAACCAAAGTGTCCAACAATCTGTAAGTTTAAACAAAAACAATTATAATACATTAATGAAAATAGAAATAAAATAATCTTGGATATTTAGTTATTTACATCATTTTTCTTATTTATGCCTCTCGGCAGGGCTACACTAGATACCGGGCTTGCTCATTCATTATCATGACGTCACAAATGGTGGCTGGCCGCGACCAAAAACATACAGCGATTAGCACAAAAAGATGGGCGCGCCGCTTTGTACAAATCGCTGGTTGCGGCCAGCCACTATTTGTGACGTCATAAGTACGAGTTTGCCCTGCTCTTGGCAAATGGATAAATGTTTGTGACGTCAGCTGCACGTAACTATGCATCGCAATATTTTTTCAATGCTTTTTCTCTTTTAATATCATGGCACCACCGTTTAAGTGCACGATTCTTATTTTAATTAACGAAATAACTAATAAATAAGTAAAACATAATGAAAAATATAGGTAAATGTTGAATTAAAAACCACTTCATGATATAACAAACACGTGAAATGCTTCTGACGTCAAGTGAATGGGAATGCATTTTTGGCGTTAAATCGATAGTTTTTTGTTATGAAAAGTGTTCGACGGGATAATGGAGAAGTTTTTTCTCTGAAAAAATTCCTGCCCCGTAGCAACCGTGATTTCATACTGGCCAATCTCCCGCTTTTTTAAAAGTAAAAACATCTTCCTTGAACCAGAAATATAATTTAATTAAATATCTCATGCTTGGATATGGTAGTCATTTGAAATATATTTCATCTCATCTAATAAATAAAATTTCTGGTTCAAAGTAGGTTTTATTTTTTATTTTAAAAAAACCGGGAAGTTGACAAGTATGACATCATATTAAAAATAATTTCAGATGATTAAAAATTTATGTTTATGATAATATTACATCTTTTTCTTGCTGGCTTACACATTAAATATTATTATAAAAAATATGTTGGTGCTCTATAATGTCATTTTACTTACCCATTATACGTAGTATAGAGTAAGTCTAGCAATCGTTTAAATAAAAAAAAACTTCTTGCAAAAGTTTGTTTTGACGGATTTACACGCTTCAGACACTGGAGATTCCAAAAAACATCTTTTTAGAAAAAAAAAAATTGTCGTCTGTGTGTGTGTCTGTAAACGCTCTATCTCCCGAACAAATTGAGATAGAGACTTGAAATTTGGTATGTACTTTGTATGTAACAATGGGAAAAAGCTTATTGAATTTCAGTAACCTCGATTATTCGGAACTGTTTTTTTCGGACTCTCGAAATATTCGTTCTGATAAAAGGTATATAAAAATTTTCGAAATTGTTTATCTTAAGGAATGAATATAAAAAACAATAAAAGAAACATAAATTTTGCATAAAGCATAAGTCTATCGGATAATGAGTTGCCGAGATATTTGTAGTCCTATTTCCACACTCTTCGATTTTTTATGACCCCGTATTTCATTCAAATTTCAATTCAAAGATAAATTTTAATTGGAAATGAGACGCTTAATCCGACGCCGTAAACCGTTAGTTAACCCTTAGCTGCCGTTATCGGTCTCACAGACCACTGCATTTTTCACTTTTTTTTAACTCTTAACTTTCAGTTTAACTACAGATACTAGTGAAAATATGCTTCGTTTAGATCCCTAGTATTATCACTAGATACTTCTGAAGGAGTGAATTTTGAGTAGAAACAGCATTTCAATTCATATATATATTTTAATTGGAAATGAGACGCTTAATCCGACTCAGTAAACCGTTAGTTAATATGACTATCATTTTTGGAGTTATAAGGATGTTTCTTTTATGCAATTCAGCAATAGAGCATTTAAAGCGAGGCTAACGAAAAAGAAAGGCTACCGCGGTGCTTTACGCGTATCTTTTTTTATAGACCGCCGGAGTCACGTGATGCTCGAATGCACCAATGAAGATGTACGAAAAGAGCATCACGTCACTCTAGCGGTCTGTAAAAAAAGATAAGTGGAATGCACCGCGGTAGCCTGTCTTTTTCGTTAACCTCGATTTAAAGTTTATGGCGTCATCAAGCCAGGATTTTATTCGAATTGCAATGCATTTTATAAATAGTTTACGCATGTGTTATTTTCATATTTTATATTATGCATATCCATGATGGGTAAGTATTATGGTGGCCCCCAACGACTAGCTTTGTTTAGCATTTCTCATAATTCTCAGTTTTCTGGAGGGACATTCTATATACTAAATCAAAGAATAAAACTAATTTTCTTCGGTACGAAGCAGGAAAATATAAAAGCAATAAAACTGTCACAAAAATGGTTGAATGACTTTAGGTGAAACTTTACAAAAGCACATCGGAACTCAAACCGAAATAACTAGAAAAAAAAAATATACCGTATATACTCGTGTATAAGCCGACCCACAAATTCGAGACAAAAACACGTTTAATACCAGTAATTCAAAGTGGTTTTCTGCAACTTATTTAATCTCATTTAATTCTAAATTATTTAAGACGGAGAAAACCACTGTAAATTATTGGTATAAAATGTCTTTTCATCTCGAATTTGGGAGTCGGCTTATACACGAGTATATACGGTGCATAAAATATTTACTGCGTCTACGGAAAAAACTTACATGCAATTTAGAAAACAGAAACAGAAAGAAAATATAATTATTTTGTTTTGTTTTTGCATAGAAAAGAAAATCTTTAAGTTTGAAATAATATTTTGAATTAAAATAATATCTCTTTTACATAATATATTCTTGTTAAGAATATCTGAAATGCTGTGCAAGTTGAATTAATTCTGTGTAGATTTATTCATATAGTAGTATTATATTTTATTTGAATTTTAAGTAAAATTACAAGTTAGTATTGTTTTTTTAAAGTTTATTTATATAAATAAATCTAATGAAGTGAGTATGTAACTAATAAAGTGGATATTTAACTAAATATTAATTATGAACTATTATCATACCAATAGATGGCGACACTTTACCTTTCAGGTAGTTGTAGATAATATTGTTAATATTATATTTAATTTAACTATAGAGGGAGCTATTGATTGTATATTAATTTTACTTTCAGGAATTAAAATTGGATGGAGTAATATATATTCACGGATATAAATTTGTTATAAGTGTATTAAAACCAGAATTATTTTGAGTGTTTTTGAATCATTTTGTGATTGGGTGTCATTTATGGGGTTGTGTTTTAAAAAAAGTGTGCTCTCAACTTGTCTTACAAATCATTTCTCTCAACTCGACTTAGTTAACATGTATGATGCATTGCCATGTGGATGTGAATATTATGTAGACGTTGTAACATTTTAAGGATTCTGTATAATTATTGTGAGTAAAATATTTTATCTACACTTTACGCGTTCATATTTCCAATTTTATTATTTCAAAACTGTTATCTCGTGGTAATTTAGTGAGGTGTTAATTACAGTTTTTTGGATAATCGATGTGAGTGAAATATAATGTATTTTCTTAATGGTTTTTTATTTCCTATTTAAATATTTCCAAATTTTAATATTTCCAATTGTTGTCTGGTAATAATTCAGTGTACCTGGATGATTCTACTGATCTTAGCATTATGCCAGTAGAATTATGAAACACTGAATTATTATTTAAAACACATGTGGGTGCATCCAGGCTGATGAGTACATGTGCATGTGTTTTTCCATGTCCAATTCATATTTAATTCTCATGTGGTCCAATTTTCCATTGTGTATGGTTCATATTTAATTTGTTAATCCATTTGTGTTTACTTAATTGCAACTCCAATTTATAATTTTTTTTTTTTCCCCCTTTCTCTCTATTTCTTTTTTCAATATTCTTTTGGTATGAGTAAAATTTGGCCAATTACCATTGAAGCATCAGCTATGGTAATATTATGTTTGCACATGTTAATTATTAGCTATGTGGTATTCTGTATACACAGTATCATTGATTATCTCTTTGGAGATTTAAGTAGAATAGAACTTGATATGTTTTTTGAAATTCATAGATATTATAATTATTTAACATTCTATAAAATTATGCTGCATTGCCCAAATTGGTATGGAATGGTTTTTACATATTCTTTTCAATATTCTTTTCAACATTTAGCTAGTTAAAATATTGATTTTTATATGATACCATAATTTAGCCTAATTGGCTCACAAATCACTTTGATTAACTTCTGTTTGAAATACATAGTTATTATAGCTGCATTGCGCTTTTAATGGTGTATTTAATAATAATTTAATAATAATAATATTTTAGTATTACTATTATTTCCTGGTATCATTTGTTTATCTATTGAATTTTCAAGGGCATCTTTATAAAATCTTATTCAGGTTCTAATGATTTTTTTTTTTTTTTTTTTTTTTTTACCAACATTAATTTTGTACTGACTTATGACTGCTAGGGGTTTTTATATTGTTGTCTTTTGATGTTAGTTTGCTTAATGGGACTTTATGTATATATGTAAATAGTTTTATTATATAGCTTTATTATATTTAATCAAGTATTAAACAGTCAATCTTAATATTTTTTTTTTAATTTTTTTTTTTTTAATTTTTTTTTTTTTATGGATATTCAAGTAATATTAAGATTGATTCATAACAATTTTTTTTTTAAATATGTTATAGATATATTTAATATGTATTTCTTGCAATTTTTATTGCTATCAAACAAATATGGCAGTTATTAGTAAAATGTTAGATACTGGCAATTTAGGCCTTGGTGGATCCAGGACTAATGCTCGGTACAGGAAGATTATTAGGGATCTTCCTGGATCGTTATCAGATAACCTATTCTATTGTCCCAAGCCTGTACTATGTTTTCGAGAGTGTGAATCTAAGCGTTGTCTTACATGTCCATTAGCTGATAAGTCACAGATTTCAAATAATAACAATCTTAATTTGGTAAAATTTTGCAAAGCATACAATGTAATCTATTCATTGAAATGCAATTCGTGTAACATGGAATATATTGGACAGTCTTGTCAAAAATTACATAAGCGGCTAAATTTACATCGTTCTCATATTGATAAATATAAAAATTCTAAATTTCAAACAACTCATAATATTGAATATACTCATTTCAAAAATCATGATTTTAAAAATATTACTATTAAAATACTTAAAATACAAAAAAATTTTACTGAACGACTTTTTCTAGAATCTAAATATATAAGACATTTTAATACTACATATCCTTATGGATTAAATCAATTAGTATACAAAAAATCACATCCTGTATTTTCAGATTTAACTAAATATGAAAATTATAAAAATCTTTATTCCGGATTAAATTTTTCAAACTTAAAAAAAACTTCTAGATCTGGTAGAGGTAAACATAATAACAAAAAATTCACTGATGATATTGTGATTCAACAGGAGCTTGATAATCTTGAGGCACAATTTTGTAATGATTATTGTTGGCTTGCTATAAGAAAACATGTTTTTAGTATAAAAAAGAAATATATAAACCAATATTTCAAGGTATTTAAAAAGAATCAATATTCTCCACATTTTTGTGATATCTTTTATGATATTCTACATTATAGAGCAAACCTATTAAATACAAGTCTTTCTAATAAACCTAAATATAAAACTAATAATACACAATTAATTATAAATTTTTCCAATCATGTATTTAATAATATAAATTTACACAATATAATAAACAACATTAATAATAATTTTCCAATAAAAAATTTTACCATTCACAAGACATATAAATATAATCGCACACTTGGACGTAAAATTTTTAATTACAATTCTTTTGCAAAAAATTTGGTCTCTTCAAAGAATTACCCATGTTATTGTAATGACCCAAAATATCAAAAGTATATAAATACAACACATGGTCATATCATTACTGGTGATCTTAATATTGTAGAACAACCTATTTTACAAAACTTAATGCATAATGGCACAAAATTTCGTCTTCCATATAAGTGTAATATCAAATCCATAATATTGCAGTTTATTCAAGATATTGATTTGTTTATATATAAAATTGCTGTTGATTACAATAAACCAATCGAATATTTCAGTGAATGGAGATTTTCTGTAATTGATAAATTAAAAAATGAAATAATAAAAAATTATCATCACATTACACATGCAGCTTTTAAAAACATAAATAAACATATATCAGAATTACAAAACAAATTTATAATTACTTATGTAGATAAATCTCCAAATAATTATGCTATCATTTGTAAAGAATACTATAAAGTGTTAATTCACAATGCAATCAACACAAGTAATATTTTTAATAAAACTAAATTAAATATTGAAATAAATAACAGAAAATTATTAAATTATCACAAATTACTAAAAATCAAATGTAATAATTTTAATTATCCTTATCTTGTTATAATTCCAAAATTTCATAAAAATCCTATTAAATTTCGCACTGTTACCATCGGTTGTAACACATATAATAAAAATGCAAGCAATTTACTACTTAATATTTTAAAGCAGATATATGATATAACGCTAAAACATAATAACCAACATTGCCTAAAAAATAGTTTTCAACTCATTAATAAAATACATAATATCAATCCGGTAAAATTCATAAAAACATTGGATTTTAATGATTTATTTAATAACATTGATATAAAAGACTTACATAAAACAATGTGTATATTATTTAAAGAATTTAAATCTCAATTAAAATTAAAAGAACATATTTCAGTAAATTTTTTTAAAACTTTACTAAATTTTACATTGCATAATAATTACATTATATATGACAATATTATCTATAAACAATGCCAGGGAATTCCGCAGGGCGGAACCGCATCTAGTATTCTCTCTGACCTTTACTTATATTATTATGAAAGAAATATAAGTCCGAACAATGATTATGTATTTTATCGCTATATTGATGACATTATCATATTTTATTTCAATGAAAAAAATTGCACATCACCACTCAATTTTTATCCTACTCAGCTTAAATTAAGCGAAAATGATTTAATTAATAATAATATAAACTTTCTTGACTTAAAAATTAATATTACTAATAATTATAAATTAATTTTTGATATTTATGATAAGAGATTTGATTTCCCATTTAAAGTAAATATTTTTACCAATTATGCTTCATGTTTACATAAATCTGTTTATAAAAATATAATTATCAATTATCTACATCGTATAAAATACTTATGCTCAGATATAAATAAAAACAAAAATATTAGATATATTCGAGATCAAGCAAAAATATATGGATATCCTATTTTTATGATAAATTCAATCATCAACTCTTTTAAATAACATTTATTATATAATTTAAATATAAACATGGTATGTAATAATTTATTGTTTTAGTGTGCGATAACATATAACAAAAGATATAGAAAATAATAATTATAACATACATTATTACAATTATAACATATTAGGAAATTTAATATTTAATATTTGTTTGAACATTATATACACTTTATGTAGAAAATTACAAATATAACATACATAATTACAATTATAACATATTAGGAAATTTAATATTTGATTGAACATTATTTATGCTTTGTATAGTTGTGATTGTGCGTTGCCGATCACCTCTGTTTAAGGTATTATTGATGTGCAGTTTTCATACTTTTATAAATTAACTTATACAATAACAAATTAAATTATACAATGATAACATTGGTGATTATAACTCATATATATATATCTATTTGCAATATATATAAAAATAAATATATATAGTTTTTATTTTTGTCTATGAATTATTAAAATTAACAAGTATTTTAATTACTGCATTGCATTAATTTGATTGAAAAACAGTAGTAATACTATTAATTATCAACATTATAAATTTTGAGATATTTTGAATTGTTTATGAATTATTTAATTAGATATTTAAATTAATCTATAAATACAAAATATATTTACAATGTAGTATAAATTAAACATTAATTATTTAAAAACAAGTCTAATATATATTTAAGTAGTAGTAAAAATAAAACATTAATTATTTAATAAATGTCTATAATATCAGTGGATTAACACAGCTGGAAGCAAAAATAATTTGAATTAAAATAATATCTCTTTTACATAATATATTCTTGTTAAGAATATCTGAAATGCTGTGCAAGTTGAATTAATTCTGTGTAGATTTATTCATATAGTAGTATTATATTTTATTTGAATTTTAAGTAAAATTACAAGTTAGTATTGTTTTTTAAAGTTTATTTATATAAATAAATCTAATGAAGTGAGTATGTAACTAATAAAGTGGATATTTAACTAAATATTAATTATGAACTATTATCATACCAATAGATGGCGACACTTTACCTTTCAGGTAGTTGTAGATAATATTGTTAATATTATATTTAATTTAACTATAGAGGGAGCTATTGATTGTATATTAATTTTACTTTCAGGAATTAAAATTGGATGGAGTAATATATATTCACGGATATAAATTTGTTATAAGTGTATTAAAACCAGAATTATTTTGAGTGTTTTTGAATCATTTTGTGATTGGGTGTCATTTATGGGGTTGTGTTTTAAAAAAAGTGTGCTCTCAACTTGTCTTACAAATCATTTCTCTCAACTCGACTTAGTTAACATGTATGATGCATTGCCATGTGGATGTGAATATTATGTAGACGTTGTAACATTTTAAGGATTCTGTATAATTATTGTGAGTAAAATATTTTATCTACACTTTACGCGTTCATATTTCCAATTTTATTATTTCAAAACTGTTATCTCGTGGTAATTTAGTGAGGTGTTAATTACAGTTTTTTGGATAATCGATGTGAGTGAAATATATTGTATTTTCTTAATGGTTTTTTATTTCCTATTTAAATATTTCCAAATTTTAATATTTCCAATTGTTGTCTGGTAATAATTCAGTGTACCTGGATGATTCTACTGATCTTAGCATTATGCCAGTAGAATTATGAAACACTGAATTATTATTTAAAACACATGTGGGTGCATCCAGGCTGATGAGTACATGTGCATGTGTTTTTCCATGTCCAATTCATATTTAATTCTCATGTGGTCCAATTTTCCATTGTGTATGGTTCATATTTAATTTGTTAATCCATTTGTGTTTACTTAATTGCAACTCCAATTTATAATTTTTTTTTTCCCCCTTTCTCTCTATTTCTTTTTTCAATATTCTTTTGGTATGAGTAAAATTTGGCCAATTACCATTGAAGCATCAGCTATGGTAATATTATGTTTGCACATGTTAATTATTAGCTATGTGGTATTCTGTATACACAGTATCATTGATTATCTCTTTGGAGATTTAAGTAGAATAGAACTTGATATGTTTTTTGAAATTCATAGATATTATAATTATTTAACATTCTATAAAATTATGCTGCATTGCGCAAATTGGTATGGAATGGTTTTTACATATTCTTTTCAATATTCTTTTCAACAATTAGCTAGTTAAAATATTGATTTTTATATGATACCATAATTTAGCCTAATTGGCTCACAAATCACTTTGATTAACTTCTGTTTGAAATACATAGTTATTATAGCTGCATTGCGCTTTTAATGGTGTATTTAATAATAATTTAATAATAATAATATTTTAGTATTACTATTATTTCCTGGTATCATTTGTTTATCTATTGAATTTTCAAGGGCATCTTTATAAAATCTTATTCAGGTTCTAATGATTTTTTTTTTTTTTTTTTTTTTTTTTTTTTACCAACATTAATTTTGTACTGACTTATGACTGCTAGGGGTTTTTATATTGTTGTCTTTTGATGTTAGTTTGCTTAATGGGACTTTATGTATATATGTAAATAGTTTTATTATATAGCTTTATTATATTTAATCAAGTATTAAACAGTCAATCTTAATATTTTTTTTTTAATTTTTTTTTTTTTTAATTTTTTTTTTTTTTTTATGGATATTCAAGTAATATTAAGATTGATTCATAACAATTTTTTTTTTTTTTTTTTTTTTTTAAATATGTTATAGATATATTTAATATGTATTTCTTGCAATTTTTATTGCTATCAAACAAATATGGCAGTTATTAGTAAAATGTTAGATACTGGCAATTTAGGCCTTGGTGGATCCAGGACTAATGCTCGGTACAGGAAGATTATTAGGGATCTTCCTGGATCGTTATCAGATAACCTATTCTATTGTCCCAAGCCTGTACTATGTTTTCGAGAGTGTGAATCTAAGCGTTGTCTTACATGTCCATTAGCTGATAAGTCACAGATTTCAAATAATAACAATCTTAATTTGGTAAAATTTTGCAAAGCATACAATGTAATCTATTCATTGAAATGCAATTCGTGTAACATGGAATATATTGGACAGTCTTGTCAAAAATTACATAAGCGGCTAAATTTACATCGTTCTCATATTGATAAATATAAAAATTCTAAATTTCAAACAACTCATAATATTGAATATACTCATTTCAAAAATCATGATTTTAAAAATATTACTATTAAAATACTTAAAATACAAAAAAATTTTACTGAACGACTTTTTCTAGAATCTAAATATATAAGACATTTTAATACTACATATCCTTATGGATTAAATCAATTAGTATACAAAAAATCACATCCTGTATTTTCAGATTTAACTAAATATGAAAATTATAAAAATCTTTATTCCGGATTAAATTTTTCAAACTTAAAAAAAACTTCTAGATCTGGTAGAGGTAAACATAATAACAAAAAATTCACTGATGATATTGTGATTCAACAGGAGCTTGATAATCTTGAGGCACAATTTTGTAATGATTATTGTTGGCTTGCTATAAGAAAACATGTTTTTAGTATAAAAAAGAAATATATAAACCAATATTTCAAGGTATTTAAAAAGAATCAATATTCTCCACATTTTTGTGATATATTTTATGATATTCTACATTATAGAGCAAACCTATTAAATACAAGTCTTTCTAATAAACCTAAATATAAAACTAATAATACACAATTAATTATAAATTTTTCCAATCATGTATTTAATAATATAAATTTACACAATATAATAAACAACATTAATAATAATTTTCCAATAAAAAATTTTACCATTCACAAGACATATAAATATAATCGCACACTTGGACGTAAAATTTTTAATTACAATTCTTTTGCAAAAAATTTGGTCTCTTCAAAGAATTACCCATGTTATTGTAATGACCCAAAATATCAAAAGTATATAAATACAACACATGGTCATATCATTACTGGTGATCTTAATATTGTAGAACAACCTATTTTACAAAACTTAATGCATAATGGCACAAAATTTCGTCTTCCATATAAGTGTAATATCAAATCCATAATATTGCAGTTTATTCAAGATATTGATTTGTTTATATATAAAATTGCTGTTGATTACAATAAACCAATCGAATATTTCAGTGAATGGAGATTTTCTGTAATTGATAAATTAAAAAATGAAATAATAAAAAATTATCATCACATTACACATGCAGCTTTTAAAAACATAAATAAACATATATCAGAATTACAAAACAAATTTATAATTACTTATGTAGATAAATCTCCAAATAATTATGCTATCATTTGTAAAGAATACTATAAAGTGTTAATTCACAATGCAATCAACACAAGTAATATTTTTAATAAAACTAAATTAAATATTGAAATAAATAACAGAAAATTATTAAATTATCACAAATTACTAAAAATCAAATGTAATAATTTTAATTATCCTTATCTTGTTATAATTCCAAAATTTCATAAAAATCCTATTAAATTTCGCACTGTTACCATCGGTTGTAACACATATAATAAAAATGCAAGCAATTTACTACTTAATATTTTAAAGCAGATATATGATATAACGCTAAAACATAATAACCAACATTGCCTAAAAAATAGTTTTCAACTCATTAATAAAATACATAATATCAATCCGGTAAAATTCATAAAAACATTGGATTTTAATGATTTATTTAATAACATTGATATAAAAGACTTACATAAAACAATGTGTATATTATTTAAAGAATTTAAATCTCAATTAAAATTAAAAGAACATATTTCAGTAAATTTTTTTAAAACTTTACTAAATTTTACATTGCATAATAATTACATTATATATGACAATATTATCTATAAACAATGCCAGGGAATTCCGCAGGGCGGAACCGCATCTAGTATTCTCTCTGACCTTTACTTATATTATTATGAAAGAAATATAAGTCCGAACAATGATTATGTATTTTATCGCTATATTGATGACATTATCATATTTTATTTCAATGAAAAAAAATTGCACATCACCACTCAATTTTTATCCTACTCAGCTTAAATTAAGCGAAAATGATTTAATTAATAATAATATAAACTTTCTTGACTTAAAAATTAATATTACTAATAATTATAAATTAATTTTTGATATTTATGATAAGAGATTTGATTTCCCATTTAAAGTAAATATTTTTACCAATTATGCTTCATGTTTACATAAATCTGTTTATAAAAATATAATTATCAATTATCTACATCGTATAAAATACTTATGCTCAGATATAAATAAAAACAAAAATATTAGATATATTCGAGATCAAGCAAAAATATATGGATATCCTATTTTTATGATAAATTCAATCATCAACTCTTTTAAATAACATTTATTATATAATTTAAATATAAACATGGTATGTAATAATTTATTGTTTTAGTGTGCGATAACATATAACAAAAGATATAGAAAATAATAATTATAACATACATTATTACAATTATAACATATTAGGAAATTTAATATTTAATATTTGTTTGAACATTATATACACTTTATGTAGAAAATTACAAATATAACATACATAATTACAATTATAACATATTAGGAAATTTAATATTTGATTGAACATTATTTATGCTTTGTATAGTTGTGATTGTGCGTTGCCGATCACCTCTGTTTAAGGTATTATTGATGTGCAGTTTTCATACTTTTATAAATTAACTTATACAATAACAAATTAAATTATACAATGATAACATTGGTGATTATAACTCATATATATATATCTATTTGCAATATATATAAAAATAAATATATATAGTTTTTATTTTTGTCTATGAATTATTAAAATTAACAAGTATTTTAATTACTGCATTGCATTAATTTGATTGAAAAACAGTAGTAATACTATTAATTATCAACATTATAAATTTTGAGATATTTTGAATTGTTTATGAATTATTTAATTAGATATTTAAATTAATCTATAAATATAAAATATATTTACAATGTAGTATAAATTAAACATTAATTATTTAAAAACAAGTCTAATATATATTTAAGTAGTAGTAAAAATAAAACATTAATTATTTAATAAATGTCTATAATATCAGTGGATTAACACAGCTGGAAGCAAAAATAATTTGAATTAAAATAATATCTCTTTTACATAATATATTCTTGTTAAGAATATCTGAAATGCTGTGCAAGTTGAATTAATTCTGTGTAGATTTATTCATATAGTAGTATTATATTTTATTTGAATTTTAAGTAAAATTACAAGTTAGTATTGTTTTTTAAAGTTTATTTATATAAATAAATCTAATGAAGTGAGTATGTAACTAATAAAGTGGATATTTAACTAAATATTAATTATGAACTATTATCATACCAATAGATGGCGACACTTTACCTTTCAGGTAGTTGTAGATAATATTGTTAATATTATATTTAATTTAACTATAGAGGGAGCTATTGATTGTATATTAATTTTACTTTCAGGAATTAAAATTGGATGGAGTAATATATATTCACGGATATAAATTTGTTATAAGTG
Organism: Maratus michaelseni; assembly: GCA_963931845.1. NCBI lineage: Eukaryota > Metazoa > Arthropoda > Arachnida > Araneae > Salticidae > Maratus > Maratus michaelseni. The sequence continues at coordinate 72,181,872 of OZ007600.1, forward strand.
TATTAAAACCAGAATTATTTTGAGTGTTTTTGAATCATTTTGTGATTGGGTGTCATTTATGGGGTTGTGTTTTAAAAAAAGTGTGCTCTCAACTTGTCTTACAAATCATTTCTCTCAACTCGACTTAGTTAACATGTATGATGCATTGCCATGTGGATGTGAATATTATGTAGACGTTGTAACATTTTAAGGATTCTGTATAATTATTGTGAGTAAAATATTTTATCTACACTTTACGCGTTCATATTTCCAATTTTATTATTTCAAAACTGTTATCTCGTGGTAATTTAGTGAGGTGTTAATTACAGTTTTTTGGATAATCGATGTGAGTGAAATATATTGTATTTTCTTAATGGTTTTTTATTTCCTATTTAAATATTTCCAAATTTTAATATTTCCAATTGTTGTCTGGTAATAATTCAGTGTACCTGGATGATTCTACTGATCTTAGCATTATGCCAGTAGAATTATGAAACACTGAATTATTATTTAAAACACATGTGGGTGCATCCAGGCTGATGAGTACATGTGCATGTGTTTTTCCATGTCCAATTCATATTTAATTCTCATGTGGTCCAATTTTCCATTGTGTATGGTTCATATTTAATTTGTTAATCCATTTGTGTTTACTTAATTGCAACTCCAATTTATAATTTTTTTTTTCCCCCTTTCTCTCTATTTCTTTTTTCAATATTCTTTTGGTATGAGTAAAATTTGGCCAATTACCATTGAAGCATCAGCTATGGTAATATTATGTTTGCACATGTTAATTATTAGCTATGTGGTATTCTGTATACACAGTATCATTGATTATCTCTTTGGAGATTTAAGTAGAATAGAACTTGATATGTTTTTTGAAATTCATAGATATTATAATTATATATGTATATATATATAATATTGCTGAATGTACAAAATATTGTTGTGAACGTTTAATATCTACAAGAGAGTATCCGGAAGCATTAATGTTTCGATTTTATTCCGAAATTCATTGAAACGTATAAAAGGCTTTCAGTTGATCATGGTTTTGCATTATACTTTCAGAAATGAATAAAATATTGAATAGCATTTCCTGCATTTTCTCAGTCATGAATGTAGTCTTGATTTGATTGATGTTTTCAAAATTGTGGTTTAGTAAAATTTTAGAGAAGTAATGCATTTTAAAATGCTTCTTTTTTTTTTACTCCCATTGCTTTCGCCTTTATTATTCTACGAATAGTTATGTCTGTGTATTTTTGAGCGCTAGATATACAGAGTGTCCGAAAAGTTTTTCTCTGATTACAAAATTTATTCATATCCGCTATGTATAAGATAGAATTGTGAAACTGATGCCGTAATGTTCAAAAACTGATCAAATTTTTTGTTGCCGGTTTCCATAACGTGGCTTTAGTGTAGCAGTGTCAGTACCCCGGAAACAGGAAATGTTCGCAAATCAGGAAAAAGCGCAGTGTGCCCTCTGGCATCACGAGCTGGGATACTGAAGCATGTCAGACTCTTCTAAGAAACACTCTTAAGATAATCCATTTCGTGGAGGATCGTCCACGAAGTGGAAGACCTTCCTTGACATCTGCTTCATATTATGCCTACCTGCGCCATCTAACGGTAGTTTTTTGAACCATTACCTTTTTTGTCATTAAAACAAATCCGATCTTCCTCTAATTCTATTCGTTCAAACCGCAAATTTTTAGCATCATTTGTTCCTTTTTAATGAATTTATAAATTTTTAACGAATTTAATATGTTCAAAAAATGACCAATTTTTTTTCTTTTTTTTTTCTTTTTACGGTTTCCATAACGTGGCTTTAGTGTAGCAGTGTCAGTCTCCCGGAAACGGGAAATGTTCACAAATCAGGAAAAAGCGCAATGTGCACTCTGGTATCACAAGACCCTTTTGGCACATGTAATCCACGTGAGTCCGAACGCACTGATTTCTTGGGACTTCGCACAAAAGACTGTCACACTTGTTCCATCCTTTCAACTGAAGTTCATAGTCGGTCAGTTCTCGGTACGTGGTCCGGCTTCCTGGAAACTGCTACACTACAGCCACGTTACAGAAACCTGCAACAAAATTACTTGTTTAGTTTTCCAGCATTTTGGAACCAGTTTCACATGTCTATCTTATACCGTTGCATCATTAAATTAGTTAAAAATTTTAAAAATCATTAAAAAGGAACAAATGATGCTAAAAATTTACGGTTTACACGAATGGAATTAGAGGGAGATCGTATTTGTTTTAATGACAAAAACGGTTATGGTTCAAAAAAATTACCGTTAGATGGCGCAGGTATGCATAATATGAAGCAGATGTCAAGGAAGGCCTTCCACTTCGTGGTCGATCCTCCAAACGATCCGTTTCTTAGAAGAGTCTGACATGCTTCAGTATCCTAGCTTTTCTTGTCTTAAGTGTTTAGCCGTGCGGAATTTTCGCAAAGCGTCGGTTGCTGATTCCCCGTTCTTCTAAAAGAGCTTAACTAACAACGCTTTATCTAGTAACGATAGAATTATGCTGTCATCGAATGAAGAATTTTTTGCAACAAAATGTTTTATTGACAGCCTGATTTGCATAAATCTGCTTTCTATCATGCAGGCCAGCGCCATCTATCGGTAATTTCTGAAACCACAACTTTTTTTATTAAAAAGAATTCGATCGAAATCTAATCCCATTTGTTCAAACCACAATTTTTTAGCATTATTTGTTCTTTTTCAGTGAATTTTTAACGTTTTACAAATTAATGCACACCCATTATATAGTTGTTATGAATAAATTTTGTAATCAGGTAGGGTTAGACTTTTCGGATATCCTGTATGTTCACATTTTAAACAACATAATATTAGCACGAAGTTTACATTACTAATTTGAATCACCGGTTAGTTGTTTTAGTCCCTTTGTTTAATGGAATTACTGAAAACGAATCTGGAATCGTAATTTTTCTGTTTATTTATGCGTAACGTTTTATGTCTTGTTTTTATTTGAATCACGTGTTTCATGCATTCAGTTTCATTATAAATATGTCGATTTAAAAAAAAAACTGTCATGTAATTTGCCTGAAAGTAAGATCAACTATGTTGGTTCAAAACTTTGCACTATATTGAAAAAAACGCAAAGTCTCAAAAATAGAACTTTACAATTGTATTGTACAGTTTTGCCTCTAGTTGATAATTATAATTAGAAATGCGTTATTTTGATCCTCTAGAATTCAATTTTTTCCACATTTGTTCATACGTCTGAGCTTTTTTATATATTCTACATTCAAAATTTTACATTTTTTATACATTATACATCTAAATCTAAGAATTCATTATTTCTAAAAGAAAATTTCAAACAAGCAGTTAAATTGCACAAAAGGGGCTAAAACCGAAATTATTCTCCATAAATATATAAAAGTTGTGCTACGTATAGGAAAGACATGTACGCAGCATATTTATCATTAAAAAAAAAATTTTAAAAGGATTATTTTGGTCTTGTAATTTATCTTTGTTTCATGAAAACTATATTATGCAACACGGTAGGTACTTACGTATAATCGGTACAAGGCAGATATATTGCTAAAAATGGTTGTCAATCACCAATCCTGTTTATCGTTACCAATCGCCAATCGTGTTAAAAAGAGTAATTTAAAATAAATAATTTAAATACATAGCTTCTTTAAAAATGGTAAATATATAAACGCAAATTAAAATAATAGAAAACTGTGATTTAGTATACTACATTATTAAATATATAATATGAGGTTGGCGGATTTTTGTGTAATATTTTCTTGTTTTGTTGATACATTTTTTTTCCATTTATGCATTCTAGATACTAAATCAAAGAATAAACCTAATTTCTTACCAGACGGTTTCATAACATAAAATATTGAAGCAATGGAACTTTCATAAAAATATCTAAATGACTTCAGGTATAACTTTTTAAAAATATAAGGGACCTCAAACCGAAAGAATAACCAAAAACTCCATAAAACATTTACTGCATCTAGGAAAACTACATGCAATTTATTAAAAAAAAGGAAAAAATTCTACTTGTTTTGTTTTGTTTCTGCATAGAAAAAAAAACTTTCCGGACTAAATAAATATTTTTTGTGCACTATTTTCTAGTTTTTTTATACATATTTTTCCGCTTATGTATTCTACGTACTAAATCAAAGAATAAACCTCATTTCTTATAAGAGGGTTTCATAACATAAAATATTGAAGCAGTAAAACTTTCATAGAAATGACTAAATGTCTTCAGGTACAACTTTTCAAAAAGATATGGAAACTCAAATTGAAAGAGTAACCAAAATGTTCATAACATTTTAGAAAAAAACCTTTCCATGCTAAATAAATATTTTTTTTGCATTATTTTCTATTTTTTATACATCTTTTTCCATTTAAGTATTCTACGTACTAAATCAAAGAATAAACCTAATTTCTTATCAGAGGGTTTCATAACATAAAATATTGAAGCTGTAAAACTTTCATAAAAATAGCTGAATGACTCGAGGTATAACTTTAGAAAAAAAAATATTTCCGTACTAATAAATATTTTTTGTGCACTATTTTCTAGTTTTGTTGATACATATCTTTTACCATTTATGCATTCTACATACTAAATCAAAGAATAAATCTCATTTCTTACCAGAGGGCTTCATAACATAAAATATTGAAGCAGTAAAACTTTCATAAAAATCACTAAATGACTTCAGGTACAACTTTTCAAAAAGATATGGAAACTCAAATTGAAAGAGTAACCAAAATATTAATAACATTTTAGAAAAAAACATTCCATGCTAAATAAATATTTTTTTTGCATTATTTTCTATTTTTTTTATACATCTTTTTCCATTTAAGTATTCTACGTACGAAATCAAAGAATAAACCTGATTTCTTATCAGAGGGTTTCATAACATAAAATATTGAAGCAGTAAAACTTTCATAAAATAGCTGAATGACTTCAGGTATAACTTTTGAAAAAGATATGGGGACTTAAAGTGACAGAAAAATCAAAAATCCATAAAAGTTTGACTGTGTCTAGAAAAACATATATCCAATTTATAAAACAGAAAAAAAATCTAGTTGTTTTGTTTCCTTTTAACATAGAAAAAATCTTTCCGTACTAAATAAATATTTTTTGTGCACTATTTTCTATTTTTTTATACATCTTTTTCCATTTAAGTATTCTACGTACTAAATCAAAGAATAAACCTGATTTCTTATCAGAGGGTTTCATAACATAAAATATTGAAGCAGTAAAACTTTCAAAGAAATAGCTAAATGACTTCAGGTACAACTTTTCAAAAAGATATGGGAACTCAAACTGAAAAAGTAACCAAAATATTCATAAAAGTTTTAGGAAAAAAAATTTCCGTGCTAAATAAATATTTTTTTTGCATTATTTTCTATTTTTTATACATCTTTTTCCATTTATGTATTCTGCGTACGAAATCAAAGAATAAACCTCATTTCTTAACAGAGGGGTTTCATAACATAAAATATTGAAGCAGTAAAGCTTTCATAAAAATAGCTGAATGACTCGAGGTATAACTTTAGAAACAAAAAATATTTCCGTACTAAATAAATATTTTTGGTGCATTATTTTCTAGTTTTGTTGATACATATCTTTTACCATTTATGCATTCTACATACTAAATCAAAGAATAAATCTCATTTCTTACCAGAGGGCTTCATAACATAAAATATTGAAGCAGTAAAACTTTCATAAAAATCACTAAATGACTTCAGGTACAACTTTTCAAAAAGATATGGAAACTCAAATTGAAAGAGTAACCAAAATATTCATAACATTTTAGAAAAAACCTTTCCATGCTAAGTAAATATTTTTTGTGCACTATTTTCTATTTTTTTATACATCTTCTTCCATTTAAGTATTCTACGTACTAAATCAATGAATAAACCTGATTTCTTATCAGAGGGTTTCATAACATAAAATATTGAAGCAGTAAAACTTTCAAAGAAATAGCTAAATGACTTCAGGTACAACTTTTCAAAAAGATATGGGAACTCAAACTGAAAAAGTAACCAAAATATTCATAAAAGTTTTAGAAAAAAAGATTTCCGTGCTAAATAAATATTTTTTGCGCACTATTTTTTATTTTTTTATACATCTTTTCCATTTATGTATTCTACGTACTAAATCAAAGAATAAACCTCATTTCTTAACAGAGGGGTTTCATAACATAAAATATTGAAGCAGTAAAGCTTTCATAAAATAGCTGAATGACTTCAGGTATAACTTTTGAAACAGATATGGGAACTCAAAGTGAAAGAGTAACCAAAAAATCCATACAAGTGTTACTGCGTCTAGGAAAAACATTTATGTAATTTATAAATTAGAAAAAAAATCTATTTGTTTTGTTTCCTATTACATAACAAAAATATTTCCGTACTAAATAAATATTTTTTGTGCACTATTTTCTAGTTTTGTTGATACATATCTTTTACCATTTATGCATTCTACATACTAAATCAAAGAATAAATCTCATTTCTTACCAGAGGGCTTCATAACATAAAATATTGAAGCAGTAAAACTTTCATAAAAATCACTAAATGACTTCAGGTACAACTTTTCAAAAAGATATGGAAACTCAAATTGAAAGAGTAACCAAAATATTCATAACATTTTAGAAAAAACCTTTCCATGCTAAATAAATATTTTTTTTGCATTATTTTCTATTTTTTATACATCTTTTTCCATTTATGTATTCTACGTACGAAATCAAAGGATAAACCTGATTTCTTATCAGAGGGTTTCATAACATAAAATATTGAAGCAGTAAAACTTTCATAAAATAGCTGAATGACTTCAGGTATAACTTTTGAAAAAGATATGGGGACTTAAAGTGAAAGAAAAATTAAAAATCCATAAAAGTTTGACTGTGTCTAGAAAAACATATATCCAATTTATAAAACAGAAAAAAATCTAGTTGTTTTGTTTCCTTTTAACATAGAAAAAATCTTTCCGTACTAAATAAATATTTTTTGTGCACTATTTTCTATTTTTTTATACATCTTTTTCCATTTAAGTATTCTACGTACTAAATCACAGAATAAACCTGATTTCTTATCAGAGGGTTTCATAACATAAAATATTGAAGCAGTAAAACTTTCAAAGAAATAGCTAAATGACTTCAGGTACAACTTTTCAAAAAGATATGGGAACTCAAACTGAAAAAGTAACCAAAATATTCATACAAGTTTTAGAAAAAAAATTTCCGTGCTAAATAAATATTTTTTGTGCACTATTTTCTATTTTTTTATACATCTTTTTCCATTTATGTATTCTACGTACTAAATCAAAGAATAAACCTCATTTCTTAACAGAGGGGTTTCATAACATAAAATATTGAAGCAGTAAAGCTTTCATAAAATAGCTGAATGACTTCAGGTATAACTTTTGAAAAAGATATGGGAACTCAAAGTGAAAGAGTAACCGAAAAATCCATATTAGTTCTACTGCGTCTAGGAAAAACATTTATGTAATTTATAAAATAGAAAAAAAATCTAGTTGTTTTGTTTTCTTTTACATAACAAAAATATTTTCGTACTAAATAAATATTTTTTTTTTTTTGCACTATTTTCTAGTTTTGTTGGTACATCTTTTTCGGTTTTGTGTTTTCCACATACTAAATCAAAAATTAAAACTAATTTCTAACCAGAGGGTTTCATAACATAAAATATTGAAGCTGTAAAACTTTCATAAAAATAGCTGAATGACTCGAGATATAACTTTAGAAAAAAAAAATATTTCCGTACTAAATAAATATTTTTTGTGCACTATTTTCTAGTTTTGTTGATACATATCTTTTACCATTTATGCATTCTACATACTAAATCAAAGAATAAATCTCATTTCTTACCAGAGGGCTTCATAACATAAAATATTGAAGCAGTAAAACTTTCATAAAAATCACTAAATGAATTCAGGTGTAACTTTTCAAAAAGATATGGGAACTCAAACTGAAAGAATAACCAAAATATGCATACAAGTTTTTATACGTCTAGGAAAAATATGCATGCATTATATAAGTCAGAAAAAGAAAAAAAAATTAACAGATAATAAGTATAAAATATTGAAAAAAGTTTAAAAATTCCATCATGAACCTACGAATTTGTTTTTGTAAAAATACAATATTATAATTGCATTTTTGATGTCGCGAAATTGGCTTTATTTGTTACCGTAAAATTTTTCTCGTTAACCCTAGACATATGTCATAATCGTCTGCTGTGTGTAAGTGGTAGTTTGGATTCGTAGCACCGTATTTGGCTACTTGACTCTCTTTTGGCGTAAAAATAAAAATAAAAAATCAAATAATAAAAAAATAAAAGTATAAAAAATATATAAAATATGATTTTAACAGAGAAATTTCATCGGTACTTTTATGTATAGAGCTACAAAAGGCACCCGGTCTCGATGCTAGGTGCGAGCTGCACCAAAAGTGGTTCTCTTGTTAGATCCTAATAATATTGAAATAGAATCTTTTGCACACTGTAAAAGAAAAAAAAAAGAAAAAAAAAAGAAAAATGTTTCTTAATCTAGTAAAATATAATACAACCTCGGACAAATATATGCAATAACCTTCTCTAAGTTATCCACGATTCCGAAAAGCGTTGTTTATTTTTAGAAACCTCAGAAACGAAAATATTTTCTAGATTTGAAGGATCATTTATAATAACAAAGCTTATTTTGCTGCCACTATTTTTCAAAAACGTTTCCATGTAGTTTTTTATAGGGAATTATTAATCACTTTTCTCAACCTGGAATATAGGTTTTTAGAACTTACTGTTAAACGTATGAAATGTAATTTTCCAACTGGACGAAAAATGCCCGGGCCAGGATTCGAACCTGGGATCTCTTGGTTGAAGCTGCCATGCTCTACCAACTGTGCAATCCCGGTCGAATCTGGAGGACATAATTCATCCAGTTAACCGTATATCAATAAAGTTATTTATTTTAAAATTTTATAAATTGCAACTGAAATAATTAAATTTGTTGCTCTTTTTACAGGATATTTATTTTGAGGAGTGTTAAAACAGACATTGCAAATTAAAGGTAAGTCCAATTGTATTTTCAAATCATTAAATGTCTTGTAAAAATTTAGTTCTTAGAATAAAGAGATAACATTCAAATTAAAGGGAACCAAAATCTAAAAAATTGCGATAACGAAAAAATGTATTTCAAAATGTATATGGTAAAATAGCTTATACATTTTAAAGTATATTTTATCATTTCAATGGCCCTGCCCTTATTATAACACAAGCTAAAGCTATTCTTATAAATTATCTTATATATTCTTATTATATATCCTTTTATATATTCTTATTATATATTCTTATATATTCTTATTATATATTCTTATATATTCTTATTATATATTCATTATATATTCTTATATTATATTCTTATAAATATCTGTTAACTAACAAAATCTTCAAATGCTTTTAGTTCTTTTTTTAGCTGCGTTCGTAATTATATAAATACGTAGAAACTATAGTCGGCGTCTGGTCCGTTCATCCTCATATAACAAAGCACATGCTACCCAACGGAATGGTTTGACATTTAATATATATAATCGTTGCAGAATTTTGTCGAGTCATTTCAAATTTTAAGAACATTGAATCAAAACTAAAAAGACATTAATAAAAATATTAATTAAATAATTTGATTTTTTTTAAAAGGTACTTCCTTGTTATAGCAGCCCCCGAGGATTAATTGTTAAGCGATCGAGATGTATCCCCAAGTTATCTGACATGTACGACGTTATAGTCATACATGACGTATATGACATTTTATAATTTCAACGACCAAGTTATAGTCACATTCTTCATTCTATTAAATCCTATCGTACGTAATTAATTCAATAATATCCCATGATAGGTAATAATTCTAAGTTACGTCCTGTTTAAGATGGAGTCCTATTATTTCCGTATCACTGAATTTAAAAACCGAATTTGTATACTAAAATTGTGTAATTATAGCAATCCTATAATCTGCCGACAGTTTTTCGGATAGATGTGTCCGGAGAAATATATAAATATATTAAAAGCAAAAAGAGTCTGTATATATATTTCAAGTTCTGAAATTTTCAAAGCTAGGCTTAAGTTTACCATTGGAATTTTCAGTAAATGTCAACAAAAAATAAAATGTAGCCAACTTAAAATGCACTTATTTTATTACGGAAATTAGTCCTATCATAAAAACAGACGATATAATTCATTTTTTCATTGAAATAATAACGATGATTTTTCTACATTGTCTTGTATTGGATATTTGCGTATAGTATAATTTTAATGTAACAGAATTGTAATTAATTATTTTTTTAAGTATATTGAAACTTAATTTTATAAAATAAAATTAATATCTATAATATAAAAATCTGCACATAAAATAAATTTTGCTTCATGCATTTTTTCATAAGAGTGCAACAGATATGAACAAAGATCCGAATATTAATCAAACTAGTTATAGAATAATCACACCGCATTTGTCACGTTTGATGTACAATTTCCCATTTGTTTTGTTTCTTTATCACATTCTAAAATGTTACGGATAAGTTTACGAAAATTTTTGAGTCCTTATAGAGGTCCTTTACAGGGACACTCAAAATAATTCTGTTACATTACGGTCTGTGAAGAAAAATCGTTTGCGGTTTATTTCAATAATGTTTCACTATTTGCAACATATTGAAATTAATATATATCACTAAGGTACATTACAAGAGGCCTTATTATAGAATATTGTAAGTATAGCATTCATCGTTCATTTACAGGGATACACAAAAGAATTCGGCACGGTCTGTTAACAATAATTGCTGGAAGACTTTTTTAGTTGCTGAATGCGTTTTTGAACTTAACTCATTTTTAGGTGCGTTCGTAATTATATAAATACGTAGCACCTATTGTCGTCGTCTGGTCCGTCCGTCTGTCCGTTCGTTCGTCCGTCTGTCCGTCCGTCCGCAATATAACAACGCAAAAACTACCCAACCGAATGGTTTAAAATTTAAGATATATTATCTTTGCAGAATTTTGTCGAGACATTTCAATTTTTTTAAAAATCGAATCAAAACTTTAGAAAATATTAATAAAAACATTTATTAAGAAATTTGATTTTTTTTTTAATCGGTGCTTTCTTTTTATAGGAGCTTTCGGAGGTTTAATCGTCAAACAACCGAGATACTTATTTTATTACAGAAATTAATCTGCAGACGATATAATTCATTTCACAGAATTAAAAATCATGAAGATCTGAATATTTATATAACTAGCTATAGTACGAACGCACCTCGTTTGTAACGTTTGACGTACAATTTCCATCTTGTTTGTCTATTACTTGGTCTGTAAAAATTCTGTAGATTATATGCAGAGCAACAAAAAATTCTCGAAAACATTTCCGATTATTCACGGAAATTCCAGAAGGGGAATTTGAAACTGTGCTACGCGTTTCCTAACTGAAATAAAATTTTGCATTCTATATACTTTATATACAAATCTATAGATCATATACAGGGATGCACAAAAGAGTTCGGATATTTTTTCAAATATTGTTGGTAATTCTTGAAATTGTGTTTTTAAATATTTTATACGTTTTACAAATTGTTTACTTAGATACGGGCAGGGCTAGTTGAGCTTAAGCCGAAAGGTAGCCCTCCCCGCCCGGTTTGACTTTGACCTTATTTACTTAGATATCATTTTTCACCTTATTAAACGGCAAAGATTTGTAATATTATTTGAGAAGTGTTGGAAATTGTTACATAATCTATGCTTGAACTCTTTTTTCAATTTACAACTAAATAAAATTTTCCTTTTGCGTCCGAGTCTGACCCCAAAGATTGGTAAAAGATCGAGCCCGACGCTGTTTCATATCTACTACATATTCCATTAATTACTATGCTCTCATGCATAAACGATGTTAATTTACTCTCCCTCTTTACATTCAAATAATTTCTTTCTAAATCAATTAAAAATATATATTTAAACACAAACAATTGTTTCTAATTATTTCAGATTTACAGAGGAAATTTCATAAAAGGGTATTGAAATTAATAATTATTTCAGATATGGTAATTTTTTTAAACATATCGTTTTGGAACTAGCACATTCCAATGTGTGCAAATATCTGACATTCTATACACAACAGAGTACGTCTTCTAAATATTTAATGGAATGCAATTAAATGCATTCACTTTATTCAATAACAAAAAGAAATTGTAAATTATTTTAGTCTATGAATTTACGTAATGTTTACTAGTTTCGAAAATTGTTTAATAAATTACCGCTGAACGCTGTACAGTTTTGAAACAACGTTTACAAATGCGCTCATTTTACAATGTAAATTAATTGGAAGTTGATTTAAAATAGTTTTAAAATATTCAAATTACTTGGAAGGTTCAGACATTAGTGATGTTGTAGTCATTCTTTTGTAAATTTAAAGAAATGATGAAAGTAAAATCAGAGAGAAAAGTGAAAAGAGTTAGGAGCTCAGATTTGTAGAATACTACTTTGAAACATACGCAGTCATTGCATTGTATAGATATATTTTTTATCTTCGATTTTCATAAGAAGAAACTATTGGATTCATAAAAATTTTTGATTTCCTGCTTTTCATGAATTTCCTGAACAGTATTTGTCTATTTTTTGGAAAATGGCTTTTTGTCTGACTTTTGTTTGTGTCTTACAAAATTTTGTAGTTGCTCTAATTCAAGACGTTGTTAGGCTGTGGCTTATCCTCCAACTGTCTGACAAAGTCAGACAAGATCCAATATTCAGTTAATCCTTAGAAAGTCCAGAACCAGAAGGGGGGAAGCATATAAGTCTTCTCTGAAAAGACCTAAGCAGTCCAGGATGTGTTCAGCAATTCAAGACGTTATACACGGAACTCCATGAATCTTGATATTTCGCTAGAACTAAATGCGGATTAGAGTTTGGTGTATATCATCGGAAAGGTTACTCTTCTAAAGCATGTTTTTCACTATTTCCGTAACAGCTATATCTCGGTATCTATTAGATAGAATTGTATTCAGTTTAGAAAGTTAGGTATTCATTATAACCTATGTAACCTATATGTTGATTAAATTTTGACTCTGAACACTCAGCAACGGACGCTGCTTATCTATGCTTTTTACGATAAGCATTATAGCTGTATATTAGTTTATATTTGGCACCAAATTTTATATTTGAGATTATTAGATAAAATTTTATGTTGATCTAGTTTTGATTTGGAATACTCAATAGTTAGTGCTGTTGTGCTATGCTTTTTTAATCCACTTATAAATGTAATTCGAACTGTAATGTAACATACATTGTATGATCGTTGTAGCTAATTAAATTCGTAAAAATACAATACCTATTTATAATTGTTAGTGTTGTATAATTGCGTTGCTTAAATTAATATTAGAATAATACGGAATAAAGTTTTGTGACAGCCACAGTACACTAGTTCTTTTATTTCTATTATATATTTTTTTTCTAGCGATACAGTAATGAATACCTGATCTAGAATTCGCAATGGTTCTTCCCTTAGAGGGATAAAATAGGAGAATTCGACATAAATGAGATCACTTGAGACATTTCCACCCCCCCGCCCTTTCTTGCGTCTGCCATATTTGGCGGTATTTTGCACTGAAAACTTCTAATTGGTCTGCTCTCGGTCAAAGTCAATTATGGCGAACGTAGGAATGAGGAAAAGAAATTGCTTGCCGGCTTTAAAACTTTCCACAAGGGGAGATTGATACATCGACTCTTCCTATCCTATCCTCCTGTATCTTTCCACTCTTGATGCATAAATTCTGTGTCGTCATCGGGGAAGTCAAGAAAGTATTTTCGTAAAATTTGATATTGTGTGAAAGAGTTTGTCCATGGAAAAGACACATCGCGGAATCGTTCTGTCAGCGCATTTCAGTCGTCTCTCCATGATATATAAAGAATTGCTTAGACTTTTTAAAATATTTTATTTTCACTGAGTTCTCCAGCCTTGTTAAAGCTTGAAAAAAACCCTCACAACATTATGTTTTCCTCTGCAGACTGATTGTTCTTTTTCATATGCATATTTGTTTTTGTTTATTCCAAAAGTGTGATTCAGAAATATCTTGTTCTCTGGATTTATATCTTTCAACAAATGATTATTGTCGATTGCCATCTCGGAGCATGTGAACCCATTTATCGTCTCTCAGTGTTAAAGTTACAAAAGACTTGTTGTTACTGAACAGAGGCCACTTCATGAGAAATCGTCAAGAGAGATCATGTCTTAAACAGAGTAATTGCGCTCAGATGTTGATGAAAGCATGATCTTTGTGACGATCGTCGTCGGGACCCATTACAATATTTAAATCAAAAGGTCCTGTGGTTTGGCGAAAATTGAAAATTATTGTAGTAATCCATTATTATTATCTACATTCATTTTAACCCATTAATGCCGGTTGGTACGAAAACATACCACTTAAGAGATACGAAACTTTTAAATATGAACACCAGTATCTTAGTAAAGAAAAATTCATTTTATCAAATGTAAGACTATCAGAGATTCAGTCAGTTAAAATAACAGTATTGGAAAACTGGTGTCAACTGGTATCGAAGTATTTAAAGAAGTGTAAGATAAGTCGGCGTTAATGGGTTAAACAACTTTGTTGCCACCATCGTTCATGTTTGGCCCCAATCTTGGCTGAAACGCAAATTAATTAACCTCAAAACTTAATTTAGGTATAAAATACCAGAACAATGCAGATTTAACTTATAAAACTGAATACTACAAATATAAATATGTAGGGATATGATTTATACTATTGTTTTCCTTATATAACTTCTCATATAAAGTCTAATAAAATATACGCATTTAAAGACATTTTTATGCAAACCTTTAAACTTTCATTTGCAAAAGCATATTTGATTTAAGAATAACTACGCTAAGAACACAATTGGACCCATTGTGAACGTGCCTATTAACATGAAATGAAAATATTGTATTAGTACAATACTACTAATAGTATTACTAATATTAAAACTTGGTAAATATTTATGAATATGTATAAAATTTCGCTAAATTTGTAGCGGCCATCTTAAAATGTCCGCTGTGTGGTAGAGCACGAGGGAAGAAGTACAACTGTTTTAAAACCAAAAACTGGTTTATTAACACAATCAGTAGGGAGTTTGAGCGAGCTCCACGAAATTTGCCTAAAAAATTAAATTAACTAAAGAGTTCTTGCTAACACTTGTAGCTTAAACAAAAACGAAACAATATAATTAAACCTTAACCTTTTTAAATATATAATCACGATTCAATACTCTTATCCTTCAAATTACATAAGCACTGATGCAGGTTCAAGTCAGCTTTATCACTGCATAAAATTCCAGTATAAAAATACTAAGGCTGATTATTAATCACGAGACTCGATGCGAGGTCTCAAGGCTAAACCTAAATCTCAGTCGCAATATTCAACTTCCCAGGCCAAGTCTCTGCTGAGCGCTCACCAGCTCCTCTGAGCTCTGCACTCAAGTCAAAATTCGCTGCTTATATACTTCAGTGTCGACCGACCAGCTCCAGAAAATTTGCATATTCGAAATTACACGGCGACTCACAATTTCAGGGATTCAGCTGTCCTTCGAAAGTTAAAGAAAGATAGAGAGCCTTAATAACTTGTACGCACATAGTCGGTTAATGGACAAAAACGATCTCATTCACACATTGCCTACTCACGTGATGCGAGTAGTCAATACCTTACAACCCCTCCCGGAAATTGTGAAAGAAAAAGCGGTGGTTGAATGCAGACCATCGTCTTTTTCTTTTAAAAATTTAGAGTCCAAAAAAAAAAAGAACACAACATGTGACGGGTAAATTTAAATTTTGAATCCAAATATAAATTTTGTACTTTTAACCCATCACGCAAAAACTGGTCAGATCGACGACACTTTCAACATAGCCTCCTGTAAATGTGCAGTATCATGCAAAAGAATCTCACAAAATTTTCCTCACAAAATTCACAGCTTGCCAAAATAAATACGCAACTTTACCTGCAAAATTCCATGAAGTGCCGAAACAAATTGCAAAGTAGAACGTCACTACAAAACTATCTGTCAAAGAATAAAGTAGCTTTCCTAAAAATTCCCAAATTGCCAAAAACTCACATCCCCGAAACTCAATGTAGATGACTCGCTCAATTACAATGGTCACAAACTAACAGCTAACAGAGCTGTGAAAGTGAAACAATTTTCTTTTATAAAATATAAAGGTATAAATATACATTACAAATTTCTTCAAGACAATTCTTCTTCTTGAGAACTAAAATATAAAAAAAACTTATAAATAGACTATCTGCTTCAAGATGATTTACTTCCTGGAACAAATTTCATTATCTACATACAATGTTACGTCAGAACTATGAAATACACTAACAATATTCATAATTAACAACAGTAGAACTAATAAGTAAGTTCCTAACTAGGGTATAACGAACAACACTTAAAACTTCATAACTAGTGCATAACCAACAACACTTTTAAAACGACATAACTTGCGAAAACCCAACATACAACACTAAACCGATAACGACCACGAACACGACCGAAGGGAGAAAGTTAGATTTGGTAACAATGTTAGTAAAGTGAAATAGAACGCGCGTGTCAAGGGCAACTCTTGACCGCAAAACACGTGCACGCCTATCCGCGGCGCGTGTAAAAAACCCATAATACTAAATTCATATTTCAAAATTCAACATATAGAACAATCATACACATAATATATACATAATTTATACATAGAATATTCACAGAACACTTATAGCACAATTATACAAGCAATTTAACAATCTCTCGAACATGAAAGCAGTGAATCTCGAAAGATGTTCTCTGACATCATAACTTAAATTTTGGCAAAAAAAAAAAATTTTGAACAGAAATTAAATGCACAACTTGTGAAGCCGAGATACAAAATCAAACAATGGTCGAAAGGTAACTATAACAGTTCAGCTGCTTTGTCCAGTCCATAGAACTTGTTGACATTTATATAGGCACTTTAAATGAAATTAATAAAAATGGAACGTCGTCACCTGATTTTATAGTGAAGATGAACTGGAAGCTTGTAGGCTCATAGAAGA
This sequence comes from Maratus michaelseni, assembly GCA_963931845.1. Classification (NCBI taxonomy): domain Eukaryota; kingdom Metazoa; phylum Arthropoda; class Arachnida; order Araneae; family Salticidae; genus Maratus; species Maratus michaelseni. The sequence goes on from OZ007600.1 coordinate 72,198,953, forward strand.
ACTCTGGCGGCGTCCCCAAAATCCTTGGACGAAACTCCGTTCTGATGCAGACTGGTAAGGAGAGGCCACTGTCGCTTGTCGTGCCTGCAGCCGGGTGTTGTAACCATGGCGACGTCCTTTGGGAGGAGCTCGTGTAGTGTCCACTCGACGACTGCTCGTAGATTCCACTCGACGACTTCTAGGCGGGCTTACTGATTTGTCCATTTGATGATTGCTAGGCGGGCTTATTGAAGTGTCGACTCGACGATTTCTACGCGGGTCTCGGCGATGGTGCCGCTGGGCAAGATTGTCTCTAGGGTTGAAGAATGTAGTAGCGAAAGGCGTTCGTTTCCGTGAGGCTCCCGACATCGATGTGGAGGGCAAGGTCCGCTTTCTGCCGATTCTCCTGCGCCGTTTGGTTGTAGAGGGGAGATAGTCCATGCCACGTTTTCGTGCGTCACTTTGGCACTGTCGATGTGATGACTTCTGAGATGGTTGACTATCGGAAGATTCGTTGAGATCTGTTGGTGGATTGCCGTTCCGGCCTCTCTTGGCAGGAATGTCTGTCGATGACTTTGATAACAGTCTCTTGTGTTGTGGTCGATGTGACGTAGAAGGGTTCTGCATGAACTTCTTGTCTGGAGGCTTAGAACTACTTGTCGAGATCGAATGCGGGTGCTGTCTTTTGCCATATTTTCGAACCACTTTAGGTAATGTCTGTTCAGCTGGCTGGTTAACCCTGTCTCGGTTAACTTGAGGAAATTTACGTTTCATCTCCGTTCGTATGTTATCACTATCATTATTAGAAGAATTATTTGCATAAGAAGATTGACTGACGTAAGGAGAATGAGAGGTCTTTGACTGAGGCATAGAGGATTCACCGTCTGACGTTTGAGAACCATTTGAGCTAGTGTCCCTAAACTTATAAACTCTGACCTGATCCAAGTTTACCGTGGTATGACAACCGTCAACATCAATAATTAAATTGTTACCTTTAACTTCCAACACTTTATACGGTCCCTCAAACTTAGGTCCAAACTTAGCGACTCGTTTTTGCCGACTAGAACTCAACCAATGTTTTTCTAACAACACAAAATCACCAACTTTAATTTCCAACTCTCTCCGACGCATATTATAATACAACGCTTGTTTTTTCTGAGCCTTTCCCATTTTTATTTGTGCTTCCTTAACCAACTTATCGATGTCCTGAATCATATATTCATTTTCATTTCCCGAAATTTTAATCAATTGTTGAAAAGGAGTAATGATTTTCCGACCCAAAAACAACTCTGCAGGGGTTTTACCAGTGGATTCGTGAACTGCCGTACGCAAAGCATAGGCAAAATGCTGCAAGAATTGGTCCCAGTTTGAATGATGAGTGCCAATAAAGGAAGAAATCATTTGAATGAGGGTTCTATTGACCCTCTCAGCCATATTGGACTGTGGCCGGTATGGAACTGTAAAAGAATGAGATATCTCCAGCTGTGTGCACAATTCTTTAAAAATTTCGGATATAAAACAGGGACCGTGATCACTAATTACCTGGGATGGTGCACCATATTTCGAAATAAAACAGTTAAATAAAGTGTTAGCTACAATTTTTCCTGAAGCTTTTCTGAGGGGGACAAACTCAACCCATTTACTAAAATAATCTACAATTACTAATACAAATCTATATCTATTTCCAGTTAAAGGATAAGGACCAATTAAATCAACTCCGATACATTCTAGGGGAAAGGACTTTTTAATTGAAATTAGTTTGCCAGCTGGTCTTATGTTTTTATAGTTATATTTTTGGCATGTGTCGCAGCTGGAGACATAAGCGCGCACTGCTTCCCGCATTTTAGGGAAGTAGCAGGAGTCACATAATCTAGCGTATGTTTTCCTGACACCTAGGTGACCTGCTAAAGGGTTGTCATGGAATTCGTGCAAGATGGCCTTACGAAGAGAAGCTGGAATATACACTTTTAATTCACCACGCGAATTTACAGTTTTTGAATAAAACAGAAGACCATCGATAATTTTGAAATTCCGGGACCAATTTTGGAACATATGCGCGTCCGCGCTTTGTACCATGTCAGCATCCTGTAAATAATTATATAACTGACCAAATTCCTCATCCTTTTTCTGTTCCTCTATAAGTTGCTCTCTTGACTTCAAAACCAACGACGACAAAACACAAACCTTAACCTCTTCAGCTATTTCAACACCCTCCTGGGGATTCCTCGATAAAGCATCTGCTACTGCGTTTTCCTTTCCGGCCCTATGCTCAATTACAATATTAAACTCCGCCAATTTCAAACACCATCGAACCATTCGAGACGATAAACCTTTTCTGTGCGTTAACTTTGTTAAAGCAGAGTGATCCGTAACCACTTTGACCGGGATATCACAGAAGAAACATCTAAATTTGTTCAAAGCCCAAATTACAGCAAGACATTCGCGTTCCGTAATTGAATAGTTCCGTTCCGCTGCATTTAAAATTCTATACGCAAAAGCTATGGGGCGATCTTTCTGAGCTAACATCGCACCAATTCCGACTGCGCTAGCGTCACAGTATAATTCAAATTGTGAAGAGTAATCGGGATGAGCTAAAACCGGTGAAGAAATTAAAGAATTCTTTAAATGTTCGAAAGCATTTTGAGGCGCTTTCGACCAAACAAATTTAACCCTCTTTCGTTTTAAAGCATATAGTGGTTCGCAGATTTCTGAAAAATGTGGTATAAATTTTTGAAACCAAGCCACCATACCCAAAAATGTTGCTACTTGTTTCGCATTCTTTGGAGGTGCCATTGCCGCAATTGCATCTGTTTTTTGTTTGTCTGTTTGTATGCCCTCTTGTGTGATTCGAACACCAAGATATTTTAACTCTTTACGAATAAATTTACATTTTTCTAATTTGACAGTGAGACCCGCGTTTCTGAGCAATGTGAAAACTTTACGTAATAAATTTATATGTTCCTCAAATGTTTCAGACATAACTATAATATCGTCGAGGTATACCAGAACTCCGAAACCAAGAAGGGGTTTCAGAATGGTATCCATTGCCTTCTGGAACGTGGCTGGAGCCCCCGATAATCCAAAACTCATGCGTTTAAATGCGAAACACCCATTATGCGTTATAAATGCTGTTTTAAGTATGTCTTCCGGTTTCATGCTGATTTGAAAATAACCGGAGGTTAAATCGAGTGTGGACATGAATTTAGTACTTTGAATATTGCCTAGTATGTCATCTATTACAGGAATTGGATACTGTGGATATTGGGTTATTGAATTGAGTTTTCGATAATCTATAGCGAATCTCCAAGCCTCAGGATCCTCAATGCTTTTTCCATTGTTTTTCCGACATAATACTACTGGTGACGCGTATGGAGATTCAATGGGCATAATGATGTCGTCGCGGAGCATTTTGTGAATGTGATAATTAATGATTTTCTGTTTGACTTTATCGTAACGGTATGGTTTGCTTGCTACTGGTGCATGTGAACCGGTATTAATTTCATGCCAGGAAACGTGCGTCAACCCCGGTTTGTCTGAAAACACTTCCCTGAAGTCATGTAAAAACTTACTAAATTTGCTTATCTCCCCCTTTGTTAAACCAGATTCACTTAAATCAATTGAGAGTGATGAGGACTCGTTTGTACAAGTATTCTCATCATTATTAACCTCCAGTGTACGTGAAAAGAAATCCAGGCTCATCCCTCTATCTTTCATGAAATCAACTCCAACAATACAATGTGCTTTTAATCCATCGAATACTAGAAATTGCCACCTCGCTTTAACCGACCGTATTTCTACATCCAAATCCACCAGACCTTTTATACTGCATTGTATCCCTTGAGCCGATTGAACCACTAAATTAACATGTCGCAACCTTTTATACGAAAAATATTTCTTATACACCTCAAACGATATAAAACTTTTATCCGCGCCTGTATCCAGAATACTTTTCACCACTATTCCACTCAAAACTATTAACAACTCAGGTAATTCCACTGGGTTAACTACTACCGTGTTTAAATCGATCACAGAAGGCTTTGAAGAGTTAACCTGTGACTGCTGACCTTCAGCACAACAGCCACCTACCAGTTTAACCCCTGCTGACAATTTCTAGCCTTACCAGATCTTTCCTCTTTACGCTGAACGACTTTTTCGCCAACCACCAACTGTCTAACCCTGGACGAACTATTCTGCCGAGGGTTAACCTCGTTCCTTCTATCCAAACCATTGCTATTGCGACTGCTCACCCCCTCATTTCTTCTGAAACCATTATTATAAGTTTGATCATAATTCCGTAAACCACCACTAACTCTTTGAAAATTTTGCCTATCCCCATAATTAACTGGACCACGAACATTACGACCATTATATTCAGTATCATAATTCCTGGACCTATTAATAAACCTATCCCCCTCGTTGAATTCTCGTGTGGTTCTCTGTCTATGGTGATCCGCCTCATGTCGCGCTTCATACTTTATTAATAATTGATAGAGTTCAGCTGTATTCGCTGGGGCACGCAGCTCGATAAAGTCCTGGATTGACACTGCGAAAAGAGGAAGCAGAATATCCATCAGCTCCTGATGAGTAACGTCAAGTGCCAACTTGTTTTTTAATTCGAGCTTTCTCAGAAAAAATCCGGACGCTTTTTCGTAAATAGTCTGGCGTTTACAATAGAATTCACGTCTTAATTCCGCTGCATTACGCTGATTAGGAAAGGCTTTAGTTAACTCCGAGCATGTTTGCTCAAATCTTTTCGCGTCATCGGTCACCAAGAAACGTCCAATGTTCTCAAGCCAAAGCAAGGCTTCATCCTTTAGAGAGCTTTTCAATACTACATATTTGTTTTTATCCGGAATATCGTTAAAGGCAATATAATCGTTCAATTTATTTAAAAATTCTGTGACATCAGAATGTCCGGCAAAGTAAACTCTGGGGACTATCTCTCGTGGATGTGGGCCATCGTACAACCCGTGAAGTTGGGCGCCATTTGTAGCGGCCATCTTAAAATGTCCGCTGTGTGGTAGAGCACGAGGGAAGAAGTACAACTGTTTTAAAACCAAAAACTGGTTTATTAACACAATCAGTAGGGAGTTTGAGCGAGCTCCACGAAATTTGCCTAAAAAATTAAATTAACTAAAGAGTTCTTGCTAACACTTGTAGCTTAAACAAAAACGAAACAATATAATTAAACCTTAACCTTTTTAAATATATAATCACGATTCAATACTCTTATCCTTCAAATTACATAAGCACTGATGCAGGTTCAAGTCAGCTTTATCACTGCATAAAATTCCAGTATAAAAATACTAAGGCTGATTATTAATCACGAGACTCGATGCGAGGTCTCAAGGCTAAACCTAAATCTCAGTCGCAATATTCAACTTCCCAGGCCAAGTCTCTGCTGAGCGCTCACCAGCTCCTCTGAGCTCTGCACTCAAGTCAAAATTCGCTGCTTATATACTTCAGTGTCGACCGACCAGCTCCAGAAAATTTGCATATTCGAAATTACACGGCGACTCACAATTTCAGGGATTCAGCTGTCCTTCGAAAGTTAAAGAAAGATAGAGAGCCTTAATAACTTGTACGCACATAGTCGGTTAATGGACAAAAACGATCTCATTCACACATTGCCTACTCACGTGATGCGAGTAGTCAATACCTTACAAATTTATAATTTTAAAATGTGTCGTTCTTATTCCATCATATGATTGAATCATCACTTCGCCTCTAACTATGAATTATTTTCTTTCTTAAAAAGTACGTCAGATTTAAAAAATGAATTTTTTGTTTATGGGAACAGCTGATAGTAGGACAGATAGCTTCTACTAACATTATAAAGTGACGTCATATTTAAAAGGACACGCAAAATTTTTCAACTAAGACATTTTACAAATTAAATAAACATATAAATATTAAATAATTAAAAAATATATTTTTCAAAGAATGTTCCAAACTGGAATCATAAAATTTTGGATGTTTCATTTTTCAGGTTTATTTAACAGGTACTGAAATTAAGCCAATAAAGAGGGCTGAATATGACGTAAAAAACACATATTAACGATTCATTAATGAATTAATATAAAAATCATCTTTTTTATTTTTATTTATTTATTTATTTATTGTTTTTTCTTGCTCATTTCTTTTTTAAGATGACGAACAGCAAATTCAGAAAACGCCAATTTCAAATGAATTTATCAATAATTATGTATTAGACTCATAGATTTATTATATAGGTACTAATTAATTGATCTTAGGTCACGAAGTTTCTTTCCGCAGTGATTCTATCCACTTTCAGAGAGTGTGCAAAATTTCAGCATAATCGGCTGAGTAGTTCTGTTAAAAATATTGACACCAAATCTTCGGAACCGATCAGTTACAGAATGTTTTAGTCTACGCGTTGTTTGTACAACTAAATGTTAAATATCGCAAATATTTTTCCTCTATTTTTTTCTATCCCTTTAACATTTAAGATATCCAGATTTAATTGTGTATGAACTGCGTTACTAATCATCAAATAATGACAATGATTTGTTTGTATTTGACTATACAATGATTAACATTGAAAAATAATCGCTATTTGATAATAAATCTTTATAAAGAGTTTTGCTTGAAGATGATTCCGAATATTGCATCATTTTACATTGCAATTATCTGTCGTGTTAATAATCTTTTTCCTGATAAAACATCTATTTTCAGAAGTACCTTTTCAAGTAAATCAATATATATTATTAGACGAAAATTGGCATGTCTACCGCACGATGTTACTTAAAATATTAATGTTCCAGATACAATTTCAAATGTTTTTGAAAGATGTATAGCATTTCCAGTGTTCTGAAAAATACACTATTAATGAGGGATTCATAAAGTGAGATTTAAAATATCTTAAATAGCATCGTATTTCTGAATTCCACATTATCTTCTTTTACTTAAATTTTAAGGACGAAATGACTGAAGTATTGTGTATTTATGAATTATTCAGGGTTATAGAGGATAAATTAATATTTAGTTTAAAAATACTTTACAAGCATTCGTAATTAATTTAACACAGTAATCCTAAAAATGTAATTATGCCAATTCCTTTTTCGGAAAGTAGTTTATTTAAATATTCAATAAAATCTGATTAAAACCATACATTCCACTTAATAGCTGGCAAGAAGTTTAATCTATTTCATTCTCTTATTAATTCGGGAAATGTTTACACAAGATTCTAAAATTGTTTTGAAAAGAAATGCTACTACATAATTTTTAAAACAATTTTTCCCTTTTTAAGTTGTTTAATTTGACAAAAAAAAAGAAAAAGAATATATTGCTTAAATAATTTTCGTTTAGTAAATACACATAAAGGTTGATTCAGATGACTTCAATAATTTTCAAGGAGGCCAGGAACACAATTTATTACGATAATAATAAAACATTAACAAGAATTAACATTAGATGTTTAGTTAATTTGTAAAATGTCTTAGTTGAAAAAATATACTCGCCCCTACTTAATATTTTACAGTAATAATGGAACACAAATTCCACGAAAGTGATAACATTTCAAAAGTGCTGTAAAAGCACAGTAATTCAAACAGTGACACCGTATGCACTCATAACCGCATTTCAAATTGAAAGTGCCGAATTTGTGCTGTTTGAGCACGGGCAATGGAAGATTCTAGCACTAGTTTTGATTTTATCACAGTTCACGCAAGACAAGGTCATTCTCTACAAATTTCCATTACAGTATCTGCATTTCCTTTCCAAGTTATTAAAGGAATAAAAAGTTCGGTTAGAATGGAACACTGTGTATTTTGGAGTGATTGTGACTCCATGATTTCTCATAAACATCCAATAAAATATACGTAATTAGAGAAATTGCAATGCAAAGAAACTCAAGTTTAAACTGTTAGTTGCAAAAGGATATTTGTTGTAAAAATAACTCCGCTACGAAAACCATTAAACAAAGGACATAATTCATAAATGTAGGCGAAGTGATGATTCCATCATATTAAAGAGTAAGAACAACACATTTTAAAATTCTAAATTTAACGAAATTTTACACATGTTCATAATTATTAACCAAGCTTTAATATTTGTAATATTATTATTAGTATATTATTAATATAATTTTCCTTCATGTTAATATGCACGTTCGAAATGTGCTTAAAAGTACGTCAGGCTTAACAAATGACAATTATCTTCGTTCATGGAAACAGCTAATAAAAGGGCTAAATGCTTCTAGTGAAGAAAATGACGTCATATTTAAATGGGTGGGTATATTTTCTCAACTAAGACATTTTATAAATTAAATAAACATGTAAATGTTAATGATTGTTAATGTTTTATTATTATTATAATAAATTGTTATTGCTTGTTATTGTGTTCCTAACCTCCCTGAAAATTATTAAAAAACGTCTTCTGCATAAACTTTTATTTGCATTTACTAAACGAAAATTATTTTGGCATTATATTCTTTTGCAAATTAAACAAGTTAAAAAGGAAAAACCGTTTTAAAAATTATATAGTAACACTTCTTTTCAAAATAATTTTCGAATCTTCAGTGAACATTTCCCGAATTAAGAGACTAAAACAGATTAGACTTCCTGCCAGTTATTAAATGGAATGTATGGTTTTAATTACATTTTATTGAATATTTAACTAAACTACTTTCTGGAACATGAAGTGGCATAATTACATTTTCTGGCATACTGCGTTAAATTAATTACGAATGCTTACGAAGTATTTTTATAAAACTAAATATTAATTTTAAAATATCTTCATAAAATTTCCTTTTTTATTTTGAAATAATAGGAAAAAAATCGCTTGTCTAGGACTTACAAAATAATTATCTTTTTAATTGGTTTAGCAGTAAACTAATTAAATCTAAAAAGTAGATATTAAATGAACGTCATTTATAAATGGCATAATAAATAACTGCAATAGATGGACACATTAAATTAATAATTAGACAGTTTTGATGCATAGACTAAGGTGAATAAATTTGAAACATGTAGAGAAATTCGCCAGTGAAAAAAATGCAGTATTTTTTTCACTACAGTTTATTTTTTCTGTTCATTAGGTATATGCGTAATTTTAAAAGTAGTGTTTTATCAATTATTTGTAAAAATTAAAGACACTTTTGGAAATTTTTCCATTTAAATAGAAATTTATTATGTTTACTTGAACTATTAAAAAAATTGGTTTTGTTAAATATAGAATAAAATCAATAAAATTTGAAGAGTGATTGTCAGTTAACTAGTAAGTATTATTGCAAGTTCATATGCGAAATTTTAAAATTAATCATTTCTCCAGTTTATAAAATTGAAAGCACGTTTGCGAAATTTTCTTTCAAATTACAATTGTGTTAGTTTTGCTTGATCCTTTAAAATACATTGATTTTGTTACATTTAGAATTATATCAATAGAATATGAAGAGGGCTAATCAATAACTAGTATTATAACAAGACTGTAGCTATACAGGGTTTGTACGCCTCAGGAAAGGAATACCAGATTTTTTGTAAAGTAGTATTTGCCTAGAACAAATTCTGTGTTTCAATATAGCGACCATTACTTTACGAACTGTCTGATATTCAAATATCGAGTTTGAATAATCAATTGAATATCAAATATCGAATACCAAACAATCGAATATCGAATTCGATAATCAATAACTACGTAATATAATAACAAGACTGTAGTAATTCAGGGTTCGTACGTCTCAAGGAAAGAACGCAAGATTTTTCGTAAAGTAATAGTTCCTTTATTTAATGAAAAAGATAATGTGTTTCAGTATGGCGACCATTACTTTACGAAAAATCAAGCATCCAAATATCGAATTTGAAGATAGCCAATCAATAACTAGTATTATAACAAAACGGTAGTATTAAAGAGTTTACGCCTCAGGGAATGAACGCAAGATTTTTCGTAAAGTAATATTTGTCTTATTTAATGAAAAAAAATTCTTTGTTTAAATAGGACGTCCATTACTTTACGAAAAGTCTCGTATTCAAATACTGAATTTGATGATATAATATCATCAAATGATCAATGATCAATAACTAGTAGAATAACAAGACCGTAGTAATACAGGGTTCGTACGCATCAGGAATAGTATAAAAGACTTTTTGTGAAGTAATATTTGCTTTATTTAATGAAAATATTTTGTGTTTCAATATGGCAATCATTACTTTATGAAAAATCTGGTATTCAAATCAATACTCAAAATCTCTTGAATTTCCTGAGGCGTACGAACTTTGTAATAAAGGAAAACTTTGTAATCACTTTAAAAAAAATCTATAACAGCCTTTCATAAATGATTTTCGAGGTTTTGCTGTATAAGGCATGTTAAAATCCATATTTTGTGTCACTGATAACCTTCAAAATGTCGTTTATTAAAATACAATTTCAAATAATTTTCAAAGCTATATTTTAACATATTTTAACAAAATAACTCCGATAACCAGTCTGTTGTAAAATAAAATTCCCAAAATCTAAATTAGAAATATCTTTCAGTTCTTATTTTGCTTTCATTTTTTTCCTTGGTTTTGAATAAGATTGGAATGGGAGAAATATCACATATTTCTGAATTTTATTTTGTTTAAACAGGCAAATATCTTTCAATAGTTTCCAATTGATTTACTTTGTAAACAAAATAGCATTAAAAGCATATTAACATTTTCAAATTTCAATAGCGGTGCAGTTTAAATCAATGTTCGGAGGTTTAATGTGTGTTATATAAATACATAAGGCGACATAGTTTAAAGTTTCTTCAAAGTTATCAAGTAGAATAAATGGAATGAGTTATATTTCATTAGCTTATTAAATTGAATATCTATGTCAATTACAGAATGAATCATTTGTATTTTAGCGCAAGTAAGAATGTTTTAGTTGAATAAGAAAATATTTCAAAAAAGAATTATCTCTCAAATATTTATTAAATTCATTACGCTTTTTAAAAAAGGATCTTGTATTAATTGGACTAAATTAGTACAATAAATATTTAAACATGAATCTTTAAAATATATCGCTTTTAATTAATTTATAATTAAATTAATTGAATTGAAAGAGCATTAGTAGGGACAAATAATTATTATAACGAAGTATAATAAGAAAGATTAATACATGGACATTATAAACTAATAGCTAAATATATTTACAATTTCGAACAGTTAGGAAAATTCTTAAAATTCTGGGGAAAATTCCAGCTTTCATTTTGTAAGAAACTTTTCATTTAAAGGTTTACATTATTGCAGTCAATTTTGCTGTAAACATATTAGCAATAACAGAACTAATATGTATTTAATAAAAAATGCTGGAATATATTTTCTATGTAATTCTGACAGTCAGTTGATTGAAATTATTATTAATTTTCTGAATTATGAAAATATTCAATAAGCTCTCACTTTATTTACTTTGTAAACTAGATTATTTAATAATCATCTAAATATTTTCTACTTTCTATATGAGCCTTTCCTAACCAATTTTTTAAATTTAGTTAAAATAGTTTATACATTCAGCGATTGAAATAGTTTACACTTTTCTACCAGATATCCCCTGAAAATAATGGATTTAATTGCATGTCCTAGTGTGCTACACATTGAATTTTTTCACATACAGGAAAGTGGTAGTAAAGCAATAAAATATTTGAAAAATTGAGCACTTTACAGCATAGTTGACCAGTGTTTATGAATTTCGTCTGTCCGTCTGTCCACGCGATAACTATCATAAAATATATTCGGTATATCACGTAATTGATATATGTCATTGAGATTTATCATCGTCATGTTGGATTTAATTGCATATCCTAGTGGTGCTAGACAATGAAATTTTTCATATACAGGAAAGTAGCAGTACAGCAATGAAATATTTGAAAAGTTGAACACTTTACAACATAGTTGACCAGTGTTTATGAATTTTGTCTGTCCGTCTGCCCACGCTATAATTATCATAAATATATTCGGTATATCATGTAATTGATATATGTCATTGTGGTTTATCATCGGCATGTTGGATTTAATTGCATGTCCTAGTGTGCTAGACAATGAAATTTTTCACATACAGGAAAGTGGTAGTGCAGCAATGAAATATTTGGAAAGTTGAACATTTTACAACATAGTTGACCAGTGTTTATGAATTTTGTCTGTCCGTCTGTCTACGCTATAACAATCATGAAATATATTTGGTATATAACGTAATAAATATATGTCATTGAGGTTTATCATGGGCACGTTCGGAATTTAAAATTGTGATAATTTATCGTTTGCTTACAGGGGCACTCAAGAAACGTTTTGGTCTATGGAGGAAAATCGTTTGCAGTGTATTTTAATGATTTTACACTATTTAAAACATATTGAAATTAATATGCATCACTGAGGTGAAGTACAAAATGCTTACTATAGAATATAATGTGCATTGTATTTATCGTTCATTTACTGGAACACATAAAAGAATTCCGCCACACTACTGTCTATGAGCAATAATTGTTGTACGTGGAGTTTCAGTTGTATGCTGTTTGAAATGTAACAGATTTTTGTGCGCATTACTTGGGGTGTATAATTTCTATAGATCATATACAGTGTTGCATAAAAAAATTCGAGTACATTTCCGCTTATTCATGGAAATTGTTGAAGAAGAATTTTCAACTGTCTTATGCGTTGCCTAATTGAACATTTTGATGTACTGTGTAGCATACATACAATTCTCTAAATGATATACAGGCTGCACTAAAGAATACGGAAACGTTTCCGACTATAGATGGTAATTACTAAAATTTCAAATGTGTTACGTGTTTTCGAAATTGTTTATTTAGACCTTGTGTTTCACCTTATTAACGAGAGAAGCTTTTATAAAATATTATGAATTTGTTGGAAAGTGTTTCATAATTTATGCTTAACGCACTATTTAACTTTTTTGTTTAAATATTTACTAGCTGGTCAAGCAACCCGATGTGTTACATATACACTGCATTAGATCTTTCGATTTTTTGAGGAAAAAATAAATTTAATTCTACATTTAACAAAAGATTTATAATATTATTTTTATTAAATTTCTTATTATAAGCAACGAAACATGTCTACAGTGTAAATTAAGTAAAAATTACATTTTACAAGTAACGGAATTTTGATGCAGTTACAGTAGAATATCTTTATACGTAAATAGCGACACACGGGCAAAAGATTTCCTTTGGTCGAGAGAATTTCGAATAAAAAACTGGAGAGCTTGCCATTTTTGCCAAGCTATTGTTTGTTTACTTGTCTGAATTCGTCTAAGTGAATTTGTCCAGACCAATGTCGTCAAGTTCTGCAGTCTGAGTTACTATTGTCTGGACAAAACTTTTAATCTGAGCTTATGCCCTGTACGTACTCCATGTATTGGAAACTCCTGAAAAAGTTTGCAAATCATTAAGTTATATTAACTTGCAGTGTATGTATGAATGTTTAATTCAAATCTTGCTAGTCAATTTTAAACCACTTTTAACATCCGATTGAGCTGAAACTTTGAATACATGTGTAGTTTCAATGACAATAAAATATTATAATATAAATAAATTAGAATACATAAGGATAATAATAATAATAATAATAAATAATAATAATATAAATATTAATAATATAAATAATAATAACAATAATACATAATAATAATAATAAATATTAGTAATATAAATAAGCCAACTATTTATCCCTGTTTGAGTATTTTATTAGTGATACATTCGAAAAACCAGCAAAACCTAATTAAACTTCAACGCAATAATTTTGTCCACCTAGATCATCAAAACGCCCCCCACTGTACGGTCGGTGTCTCATTGAGGAAGGCTGAGCCGTGAGAATTCAAAGTGGCGAGTGCACATGAGAAAGCAATGTGCGTATTGTAGTTCTTCGAAACAATATTCGTCACCACTACGCATAACTCATATTTCGTTAATAACTTTTTGATAAATTTGATAAAATTTAATATTAATTATTGTTTGATTATAATCGTTAGTTGATTAATAACGCTTTGAATTGGAAATTTATGCATATGTAACTTTGTGTTATTAGAAAAACTTCTTTAGTTGCACTTTACGAATACTTAATAATAGTTTTCATCATGTACTGGGTGGTTATAATTAAAATTTCACTACTCAGACCAATCTGGAAGAAGTTCTGGTTGATGATTGCGTTGCAACTTGATATATACTTTATATGGACCATGGAAAAGAGCAATATCCAATTAAAAAAAAAAAAAAAAAACAGTTCAAATTTTGACGACCAGGTGAAAGAATGGCACATAAGGATCCGGAAACACAAATTAGAAATACAAAACTTTATTTAATCACAGCATTTCTTCAATGCGCATTCCATTTGTGCCAATGACATGTTCAAAGCTGGTTTCAACGTGTTCAGCAGAAAGAAAGCATACCACGCAATGTCGCTTCAATTCTTCAAGAATCACGTTCAATGTGCATTTCATTTGTAAAAATAATATGCACATTGAAAAAATGCTGTGATTAAATAAAGTTATATGCTTCCAATTTGTGTTACTGGCTCTTTATGTGCATATACGACCTTATACGAGCATATACATATATTATGTGCAAGCATCGACCTGGCGGTCGAAATTTGAACTGGTTTTATTTATTGGCTATTGTTCTTCCACGTGGTCTGTATAACGTATATACCAAGTTTTAACGAAATACGTCAAACAGAACTGGCTGAAGATTGGTCTGAAAAGGGAACCACTTTTGGTGCAGCTTGCAACTAGCATCGAGACCTGGTGCATTTTGTAGCCCTATACATGAAAGTTGGAGAACCGATAAAATTTCTCTGTAAAAATCATATTTTATATATATTGTTTTATACTTTTAATTTCTCATAATTCGATTTTAAATTGTTAATTTCACACCAAAAATGAGTTAAGTATGGTGCTATGAATCCATCACCCACAGCAGACGACTATCGCATTCGGCCGAGAAAAGTTCTACGGTAACGTATTAAGCCAACTTTTTCCGCGCCAAAAATGTAAATATAATGTTGAAATTTTTCAAAATCAAATTCTTTAGGTTCTTAAATAAATTTTTAAACTTTTTCAATATTTTTTACTTATTATTGACTAATTTGTATTTTTTACTTAAAAAAAAAAAAAAAAAAAAAAAAAAAAAAAAAAAAAAAAACTTTATGTCAATAGTCCGATAAGTGGTCTCGAAAATTCCATTTTCAGAAAGTTATGCTGCTGTAAAATCAAAGAATATGATTTTAACAGAAAATTTTTATCGATTCTCAAACTTCTTAATATAAGGATTTAAAAAGCACCAAGATGAAATACTTTGTGCGTGCAGCATCAAAAGTGGTTCCTTTGTGAGTAGTGTAACTTGAAATATAACCACCCTATGCTCAAATCAAAAATGTATGTGGTAAGGAAAGCCCGACAATAATTTTTAGACAGAATTTGTATTTGACAGAATTTGTATTTGTCAGAAAATATTATATTATTTTCAAATTCTGTTATTTAGATACGATTTTAGTTATTTCCCAGTGTTATATTTACGCACATTTCGGAAATAATTACTTTAATATAATTTGCAAGTAATATTCTGACAGACATCAGAACTCTAAAAGCCGTTTTACTTTCAATGTTTCTCTAAAGTTTATGACCGTAATGCATAATGAATGAGCTGATTCTGAAATTTCACCTTAATTTTAATAAATTAAAATTACTTTCAATTAACTTCTAAATCATTTACTTTGCAAACGGAATAATGTTAAAAATACATAAATATTTTCAATAATGGAAATTTTCTAAACGATTTTCGAAATTATTGTAAACATCACATGAACTGAGAAATTGAAATATTTTTCACTTCCTTTTTGCTACTGCGTAAATTGAATGGATTTAATTTAATTTCATTAACTATTTCCTAAAATTACTATGCTGATTATAAATTAGGTTATTTGCATTTTTGAATATATATAGGAATGTGTTATATCGATAACGACAGAACTGAAAGGCCATATCCTTTCAAATAATTATTAATTTTAATATACATTTATGAAATTTCCTCATTGAATTTGAAATAATTAGAAAATAATTGTTTGTGCTTGAACTTATAATATAAATCTCTTTTAATTATATATAATATATTTCCTTTAAATGCTTTAGAACTAAATTAATTGACTGCAAAGTGTGATAATGAATTAACATCATTTATGCATCGCATAATAATTCACGGTAATATATGGGCATCTTAAATTATTATGGGAACGATTTTGAAACTCCGAGCGAAGCAGTAACAAAGTAGGTTTTGAAACTTGCAGCTACTACACAAAAGTTTAAATTGATACAGAAACTTTTCTCAAATATTTATTAAATTTAATAGAAGTTTGAAGACTTAAGCATTTAAGTTGTAACTTTATTATTTGCACTTGGACGTCAAAAGGTTTTGCATTTATTTAATTTAAAATTAGATTAAAAGTCTGATCGGAAATATTAATCGTCAAATTGTAAGTATCGTAATACAAGACATTAGTAATAAATACTAATGTAAAATTTATTTTTTATAACCTACTATTTATATTACTCTTAATCTTTTCATTATGGTCCACCACTGGCGACTATTTTTATATTCATTCGTACCACAAATTGAAAACTAGTCGGATGTGCCAATCCCAAAACTTTCTTCTATCTCAGTCATGTTAATACTTCAAAATTCGCTATCACATCGCCAATAAAATCAATATTTTTCGTCATTCTGTTGTACGTCAGCTGCTTGCGAATCGTCGGGTTACAGGGATGTGAATAATCGATGTATACTAAACTACGAAAAGTCCTTCTGGCTTGAACGACAGGAATAGATAGCCTCCCTATTCCTTTGTTTTACGATTTTAGCTAATTTTACTGGAAAACACGAAGGTAAAATGCGTGGAACCTAAATAAAGAAGACTCAATCCCAGTTCTCGTCAACATTGAATTTGAATGAGAATATCGCCAAATTAGTCCTCTACAGCCAAGTTGGCTTCATTTATGGCAACTTACTTTGGTCGCCAAATTTGTCGATATTCCGCAAATTGTCGCCAAGTTTGGCGATAATTTGACGTTGGCGAATATAAATATATAGTGATAAGCATATAATAGGATTAATGGTTACAACAATGAAAGAAAATTTGCCGAAACCATGTTAACTAAAACTCATAAATTAAACCCGTTTATGGATGAATTCTGCTGACTTGTTTGAAAATGTCAGCGACCCTAAAATTTCAAACCGCTCTATCTCAGACATTTTTTAAAGATAGAAGCAAAACAAAAACTGCTCCGGATTCTCCGGATCAAGGCCGAACATTTAACGAAAAAAAGTTTTAGGATTTCTAATTTTTTTTAATTTGCACATCTTTTTGAATTTTAAATCTTTAAATGGTTATCCCAGCGCCCCCTTTCATCGAAATATCCCCAAATTGTAATAGAACCTGCTTACCATAGCCAAAAACAGAGAAAAAAATGTGGTTCAATTTGAAGCATAACTTCATACACTTTTCGATGATACAATAGTTAAAATGGAACAAAAATATCGATCACAGCGCCCCCTTTCGTCGAAATATCCCCAAATTCTGACAGAACCTGCTTGCCATAGCCAAAAACATAGAAAAATTTTTTTGTTCAATTTGAAGCATAACATCATACACTTTTAGACGGTACAATAGTGAAAATGGAACAAAAATGTCGATCACAGCGCCCCCTTTCGTCTAAATATCCCCAAATTCTGATAGAACGCGCTTGCCATAGCCAAAAAAATAGAAAAAAAATTTGGTTCAATTTAAAGCATAACATCATACGCTTTTAGATGGTACAATAGTGAAAATGGAACAAAAATATCGATCACAGCGCCCCCTTTCGTCGAAATATCCCCAAATTCTGATATAACCTGCTTGCCATAGCCAAAAACATAGAAAAAAAATTTGGTTCAATTTGAAGCATAACATCATACACTTTTAGATGGTACAATGAAGACACACAGACGGACAGACGGACAGACAGACATTTTGTAAAAACATGTTTTTCGGAATTTCTGACCTCTAAAACGTGTAAATCCGTTGAAAACCGGAAGTCGAAAAAAATTTCGATTACAATACTTTCTTCTATTATAGATAGAAGAAAGTAAAAATGGTAGATATCACTTGAAAATGTCCTCGAATAAGTTTATGCAAAGATTATTTTTCCAAAAATGGTACGAATAGTATAAAAAAGTAGTCGCTGGGACATACGGTGTCGCAACCCCGTAATTAAAAGGCTTATTGTAATTGTAATGTATAACTTTAAACATAATTGCGAGGTACGTTTTTCGGAGGCAGATTTCGAAACTTGTAGCTACTAGTTAAAGTTTAATTTTATACGGAAACTGTTCTCAATTATTTATTAAATATAATAGGAGTTTGATGACCTTAATATTTACGTTGCAGTTTTATGATTTGGGTTTGGATCTTCAAAATGTGTTACTTTTATTTAATTTAAAATTCAATTAATTGAATTAAAAGAGTGATAGTAAATACTAGTCTTCTAATTGTAAGTAGCGTTTATACAAGACTTTAGTAACAAATGCTTATGTGGATTTGTTTTTCTATGGCATAGGATTTATAATAATCTTAACTGTATTTGTAACATATTTACTTTAAATGTAATTGCGACATATGCATTTTAGAACTTACATATTTGTCCGTTAGACATTCATGATTGTAATGAAGAAAATGTTGAAGGGGCGAGGATCAAAATATTAGAATCTTCGAATTAAAATTAACTCTAGTCTTCAACATACAGAAAGAAAAGAAATAGCTTACCTTTTCTGTGGTCTATCCAATTTTAGATGTATCCACCGATTTAATCCATGAGAGCATCACATTAATTTGCACAGTTGTGTTAATCTGAAGGAAAACTTGTAAAAAATAATATTAATTCACATTGAATAAATGGGTTCACGTTTGCACTGATTTTAAAAATTATATTCTACATTAATTAAAATTTTAAAAGGTTTACATTTAGAATTAGAATAATTTTAGCATCAGGAAACAGTTTTTCCTGTGACTTTACAGAATGGTTGATAGTAATACACTGACTCATTTTCATAAAGTTTGGAAAGTTACAAGTAATGTTGCATCAGCTCTTTGAAATAAATTGACGTCACTAACATATATATTTCACAAATAATTAGGGGTTTTTCTGAAGAATTTTGTTGCACAACTGTAAGTTCGTAAGTTACATTTAATGATGAATAATTGTCTTTTTAAATGTTTTTAGTTCTGTAACAAGTTTATAATAACATAATCACAAATCACAAATCACGAATTATAAACTTACTTCACTTTATTAGAAGAGTGATGATTATAACGAGGTAATGAATATCTATTGCTTGATAAACTTGAAATTTAAGAGTCATAAATTAGGTCACTTGATTTTGAAGAGATGAGAGAAAAATTATCGTTGGTTTTTTTCTGTGCTTTATCATTTTCCTTCTTTCTTTATTTACTTTGAATGGAAAATATTAAGCTGATTAAAATGAATGGATTAGTTTTCTACAGAAAAGACGTTTCTTGATTTTTGGCATACATCACCTTCATGCAGCATATAGTTTTATATCTCTACCAGTCGACCTTTGCGAGGATTTTGAACTGCAGAACAGCTTTATGGCAATATCTAAATTTTTTTAGACGCAGGTTTAAACTTCTAAAGAAAAATTAAAGATAAAAATATCTTGAAACAACATTAGTCAAGGAATGGTGTAGATGGAATAATCTTATTTATTCATCAATTTACAGTAAAAAATGATCGAAGATAGAAAAAGTAACGCCCGAGAGAAAAAAAAAGAACAATCGTATTTTAACTCTATTACAAGCTGACGTCATCCGCTTCGGGAAAAACATGAAACAAAGAAAAATAAATCGAATACAATAAAATATAATTTCATTTAATATGACAAAATGTACATTTTAGGCTACACGTGTAATACCAATTTTTCAATCGATTGAAGGTTTCTTTTTCTTCTAAACATTTCAATTTCAATTTTGCTTTTTAATCATAAATATAAAATAAACCCTTGCGGACATGTCTCACTTTATCTTTTTTGTACTATTTATTTTTTATATATAATCATTGTTGAGCATGATATAATACGTCATTTTATTTTTGTGGAAACGTGGATTTGGGAAAAACCTTTCATTTCATTTATGAAAAGAATGCAGATTTAATTTTTAATTAACTGGAATATTAAATCAAAGAACATGTTTTAACGAAGCGTGATTGTACTATTTCAGAAGCCGGTTCAAACACCTTTCGAATGATGCCTCATTCACTATTGTGCGTTTTGTATAAGGGGCAGTCAAAAGAAAATAGAGCACCCACCATAAAACACATTCCTCGCCAAAGTTGGCAACATTGTTGTAACATATCGATGCTTCCATCTCGAGGGTTGGTAGACATTCGACAGCTCACAGGTACTCACAGTTTTTTTTAATTTCTTTGTAGTTGAGCGTAGTGAAAAGTGTGTTCATCCACCATTAGAAATGGAGGCAAGCAAAGAAGAGCAGAGAGGTGTGGTTCGGTTTTTGGTGGCTGAGGATGCTAGAGAACGCAAAATTCATCGTCGCATGTCTGCTGTCTATGGTCAGTGGCGTAGCCAGGATTTCTTTTCGGAGGTGGTCCAGAATTTTCCTTCAGATTATCTATATAGTAAAACCTACCAAGATAAAATCACAGAGAGTCGTAAAAAATTTCGTTTTAGACAGGTTTTTGTCTTAGTAGTTGTAATTGTATGGTATTTTTTTTAAATGGGACAAGGAATATTTCCGTTTAAATCAGCATTCTGTTATAGGTATGTGCTGTTTTCCCAAGTGTTGCTGTATTTATATAAATATACCTTTTTATGTTATAAGGATAATAAAACTTGCGAAAACGGAATCTTAAAAGAAAGCATTACATGGTCCTGATGATTACCTTACAATTACATCCACTGAAAACCTTTCTGAAACGGGATTTATCGCAACAGCGATTGCGTCTTAATAAGTTTCATTGTACTTACAAACACACATTATAATACAGTAAAGCCTGTAAAAGCCGAAACTTTTGATAACAGAATCCTGTTTTAAACGGAAGAGTTTGAGTATCTCGACGAAACAAACAATACATCTTATTGAGATAATGTACCTTATAGGTACAATTAATTACACTTCTATAAACGGAAACCTGTCTTAAAACTTAAAAACCTTCACAGCCCTACGAAAGACATACCTTTAAATTATACCTGCTAAGACAGGCACCTATCTAAAGCAAAATTATTCATAGGTTCTTAGCGATTCCGTCTTAGCAGCTTTTGCTGTTTTTGTTATCCATGACTATCCACTAAAATAATCCACTGAATCCATGATTCAGTAAACCAGTACTTCTTTCTGGAGGGGTCCGGAATCCCCTGGACCTACCCTTGGCTACGCCACTGTCTAGGATGAACACTGTATGTCACTGACAAGCTTGCACGAGTGGCATAAGAGATTCCGAGAAGGACGCACATCACTGCAAGAGGATCCCCGGCCAGGACAGGCCCATCTAGCCAGTGTTCGCCATAGACAGTAGACATGCGACGATGAATTTCGCGTGTTCCAGCACCCCCAGCCTCCAAAAACCGAACCACGCCTCTCTGCTGTTCTTTGCTTGCCTCCATTTCTAATGGTGGATGAATACACTTTTCACTACGCTAACCTACAAAGAAATAAAAAGAAAACTGTGAGTACCTGTGAGATGTCATTATGTATTTCTACCAACCCTCGAAATGGAAGTATCGATATGTTACAACAATGTTCCCAATTTTGGCGAAGGATGTGTTTTATGGCAGGTGCTCTGTTTTCATTTGACTGCCCCTTTTAAATGCATAGAAAAAGGGATGTTGACAACAGAAAAAATATATAAGTAGATTTCAATTAGTTTTTCAATTAATTTTTTCTTGAGTGAAATTCGCCCGAAACTTAATGAGCAACAAGCAAGTGGGTTTTTTTCATTGCTAAACTGAGCGTAAAGCCGATAGAGTGAAAATGTCGTCTAAAATTTACCACAGGATTTGTGTACTCTAGATGACAGTTTCCATTTTCTGCTGTGGTTGCAGCCTATCCGACATATATAAGAGTGAGAGATGCCGAGTTGGGATATTGTTCCTTGTAGTTCAATAGTAGAGCCTGAGAGCGCTATTCTGAGGGCCCGGGTTCGATTCCTGGCTTGGTACATTTTTCACTCTGTGGTCTTTACGCTTAGTTTTGCAATGAAAATAATCCACTTGTTTGTTAGAAATAATATGTATGATGTAAGAATTGCTATGAAACTTTACTAAATTCAATCTAAATTTCGTTAAATTTTTTGTTTTTCGTTTTTAAGCCTTTGGTTCTGTCTTTTGTTTGAACGATTTAATTATTATATTTATATTTTAATATTCAGCTTACTTGTTATACTTCCTTTCCTACGTCCATTCCCAATTAGATTAAATCTTATGACTAAAAAACCACAAGACTGTTAAGTCTGTAAAGTCATAGCAACTCGCACCATATATTGTAGTGGAATCTAGTTAGCCAATAATTTTTCTTCCCGAAGCATCTGCATAACTATATAATTATTAAAAACAACCTGTTATATATATTTACCTTTCCTCTAAACAACTTCAAAGCGATGTTCGTCATCCCTTTGCTAACTGTCGCAGCCAACAGACGCACAAAGGAGTATTTGGGGCAAAAATCTGGCCAAAAATACAAAAATTAAAATTTGCTCAACAATTGTAAACTGCATGTTTTATAATAGCTGAGTAACTGGTTCTTCGATCTATGTATATTTCAGAAGCATGAATCACATTTAGCCTTAGTTGAAGAGGAAGTTTCTTTGTAAGAAGACGTGGTTTACATTTCAGCTTTGTTATTCTGTTTAAATGCATATTTTTATTTGTGTATTTAAAAAAGTTTTAGTTTAAATATAATAACAAATATTTAAAATTAAAAATAGATTATTTTTTAATCCATTTTAAGTATAATCGAAAGATTTTAATTGAAAATATTTTTAAAAGCCTATATTGAAAGCTTTTTAAAAGTGTGTCAGTTTTTGCCGGATCATTTTTGAATTATAATCGTAATGGTTATAATTTTGAAGGCCAATTTATGAAAAATGATGTTCCGCATATAGTTGCCATTTTTATTTTGTTTTGGGGGGGAGGAGGAGGGGGGAGCTTAAGAATCTATTAAAGACACTCTAAAACCAGCGTCTGTATACTACAGAGACTCAACGTTGCTAAATACTAAATGCAAATAATATATGTATTATATACATCGGTTTATATAAATAATTAAACTTTTGTGTATAGTAAAGTTAACCACATTTAATTAAACATTACTTGTATATAAAATAAATCTATCAACAATTACTTTTCCTTTATAAACAGCAAACAATTAAGTAAACTCTTTATTATATATTAATTTTTTTAAATAAATGCACACATTTATTTGTATATAATATTAAATAAGAGTATTTATCAATAGTAAGTTAACAGCAATGGTTTTTAATTTAAAACACATGAAAATAATATTGGCCAGGAGGATTTTTCCTCAAATACTCCACTGTGAGACGCGGCGAATAGAATGCCGATGATCCCTAGTTCACCAATGTGTAAAATTAAAATAAAGCAGCTTCCTCAAATTATGTATTCCTAATATTAATAAGATAGCTTAATCACTAAAATGTGATTATATTTCATTAACAAACCTACAGTCACAACTGGAAAAATAGACAAATGTTTCTTAATCTAAGAAAATATAACATAACCACAAGTGAAAATGTTCAAAAACCTCTTTCGAATTCCCTATCATTTTCAAAAGCGTATTTTTCCCTTTAAAAACCTTTTAAACTAATACACCTTTCGAGATCAATATGATTTATTTGATTAATAACGTTTAGAGTTGCAAATTTACGCATATGTAACTTTATTTGTGTTATTATGTTGTTTTATCAGCTGTACTTTACGAATATATAATAATATTTTTCGTCCTGTTCAAATGGACAGGAAACCCTGAAAATAATTTATGGACACCTTGTGTATTTCCTTGTTCGTGGGTTTTAAAAAAACTCGGAATTGTTATGCAGAAAACAGATCAGGCTACATTACTTAAACACATATATTCTTCCCCCAGAAGGTTAAATTTAGCAAGCAAATGTTTGGAAGCACTAAAAGAAAGCACTGAATAATGAAAAGGAGATAATAAAAGGAGTTCTTGTATTAGTTTAAGAAAGAAATTTTCTATTCGTGGCTTAAAAAAGAAAATTATTCAAAAGAAAGTAAATACATTTTGGAGAAAAACTGAAGATTTCAAACGGCGAAAAAGTGTTTCACCCGGCTATAGTAGTTTATAATGAGTTTTTCTATCTCAAAAGAGGCTAGATCTATTCTCTAAATTCTGCAAATAAGTTTTTCAAAAGTCTGTTCTCTGTACCGAAACTTAACTATTATATTCTACTTTACTTGTAGAAGTTGTTTATGCATTTATTTAGTATTTTCGCGTTTCCTATGAAGGATTCGATATCAAATTAATAGTTGCAAGAGTGGGTTGTCGCAAAATACGAAATATTATGAAATAATTTAGATAAGTTGAGATTTGCTTTTTCATCAACATACTTATTAGAAGTGAAGGAAGTTTGCTATCGCTCTTCAACTTTTGAAAGATCTGAGTCGGCGAGAAATATTTTTAGGAAGAATCATGCAAATGTGGAGTGAATAACTCGTGATACACAGGAATTCTTTGTTAGTTGAAAATATCTATTAAGTTATGTTAAAACGCCCGTTACCAGTGGACCCACCCATGCGAGGATTTCGCACTGCAATCTAATATTTTTTACATATAACTATTTTTTTTTACATGCATAGTTTTTTAAACGTCTAAAGAAAAATTAAGTATTAAGAATATCTACAAACAACATTAGTCCAGCCAGAATTATACCTCATTTATGCAATCAAAGTTATATTAAAAACTGATCAATAAAAGTAAAGGAATGCGCGAAAAAAAATCAACAATCGTATATTTTAACTGTATTAGGGTTTGACGTCATCAGCTTCGAGGAAAACACAGACCAAAGAAAAATAAATTTAATACATATAAAATAACAATTTAATTTAATATAAAAAATCATATGAAATACCACTGCTTCGATCGATCGATGATGTCTTTTCCTTCTAAACTTTTGAATTTGAATTTTGTTTTTTAATCATAAAAATAAAATAAGCCCGTTCAGAGACGTCCTACTTTATCTCTTCTGTACTATTTATTTTTTGTGATCATTGTTGAGCACGATATAATACGGTATATTATTTTTGTGGCAACATTGATTTGAGAAAAAAAAAACATTTATTTCATTTATGAAAACAATGCTGATTTAATTTTTAATAAACTGCAATTTTTAAACAAAAAAACATGTTTTAACGAAATGCGGGTGTATTCTGTTAGAAGCCGGTTCCAAAAACCTTTCGAATAATACCTCATTTATTGTTGTGCGTTTTGTAAATACATAGAAAAGGGGATGCTGGCAACAGAAATAATCTATATGAATTCTTAATCTACGAAAATATGACATAACCACAAATCAAAACAGACAATAACCTCTTCCGAGTTACCTTTCATTCCGAATATCCTTCCTTATTATTTGAAACACAAAATCCAATGAACTTTCGAGATTTAAATGAGTATTTATAAAAACAAACTCCAAGAGTTCTTCCAAGGACACCCATTAGTTGATCTGCGAATGTATTAGCTGATAGAATTGTAGAACCTTCTCCATCCAATCAAGAAAGAAGCTATAAAGTTGGTATTATCGCCCTCGTTCGAGCAAGAGTGGCCAGAAAGAAGACGTTTTCTTTTTTTCTTCTAAACCGAGATGATAGAGAGAAGGGATTTTTTAGATCCAGAGTTGGATTGACAAGTATTATGAGATGTTCTTGACAGGAAGTCATCATTCAGGGGTTCCAAGAAAGAGTTGATCTAGAGTGGTCGCGATCAGGTACAATTGATGGGAGAAGAAGACCGACCCCGCCATCAGTATTATATAACACATCCCGGGCAGTTTAATGAAACATAGCGTGTAGCGCTGTGAACATACGAAACCTCCTGCTCCTCTTTCTACGAATACATCCCCTTTACGACATTGAGCGGACATTACGAAGATACAACATAGATTTCAAATTTCCTATCCTTAGACACTTTGAATTGTATAAAAACTAAGCCCACGCCTACATTAATTTGTTCGGAAGACATTCCATCGTGTTTGTTAATCGTGGAATCCTGTATACCACATATTATTCTTTTCCTGCAGGTGTGAGTTGAACGAACCTTACTTTGTTTTCATATTTTAATCAAGAATTTCTCTTATTTTCTTTCTTTCCTGAAAATAAAGCTAATTGTTGATTCTAATTGCAAATGTTGTTTTTTCTGAGATTTCGCTACACTTTCTCGGACGAGGAAACGTTACAGCATGAAGATTTGGGTATTTTTATATTAGAATCTATAATATAATAGTATTTTGTTCTACGGTATTATCAGTTATTCCACTGTTATCTGTCGAATGGCCATACCAGAAACAGAAATTAGATCAACAAATTTAAAACAACAACTTTCAGCAAAGATGACTGATAAAAATACGCACGACCTTTTAAAAATATAGTATATAGCCAAACTTAGAAGGAAAATAATATAATTATGGGGGGAACAGCGTGATGATGCACGAACTTCCTGACACCACAGGCACTTTTATTGACATTGGACAGGGACAGTACAAAAATGAAAACGTAACATGAATTAAACTGGTGGACAGCGATATTCGTCGAAATAACAAACATAACTTAGCATCTTATGGAAAACACACGAACTCGTACACTTCTGATTTTAAGAACGTCGGAAACTTAGTGCGTCATTAGCAGCGATTGCTACCTATCTCTCCTTCTCACTTACTTACCGTTTTTAATCTCGTAGCAGGTTCTCGTCTTTACTGAGTGCGCTCGCTGCGCCGTCTTGTGACAGCAGATCCGATCCCACATAATTTTGTTTTCTCTTTTGCAAAGAATGTAGGCCCACAAATTGAGTTTTTAGAAGGTAGAAGGTGTTGTCTAGATCAAACGATTATGTATTTATGCGATACAACTATTTTTTATTTCAATATTTATCATTATACAACTTTACACTAAACTGAGCAACAACGACAACCTCTAACAATTAAATTGAGAAATTTTAACTGTAAACTGCTATATGAGAGTCTGAATACTATTTAGATCATGGAAAAATGCAAACACGACTAGATAATTACACCAATTTTTGATGAGTTTTGCCCTGTAAACTTTTTATAGTTGTAGTATTTTTTCCCAATAAGTGAAAATGTGTCCAGGTCAGGATTGGAGTTTCAAAGACTAGGAAAAACCCGGTTTAAAGGTGGTAATAAATCGGGTTTTGTTAGGAATAAAGTTGGTGTTTGGGAATAAACCAGGTCTTTTAAGAGTAAACCTCGGAATAAAACAATAAACCTTGGAATAAACCGGTTTTTTTTGCAACTCTAGTCAGGACTCGCACCCAGAATCTTTGGCTTTAATTCTCAGGGTTCTTCCAATTGAGGAATCTGGATGACATCCCAGCCGACACAATTCACTTACTCAACTAGTTGGTAAGGACTTCTGGTCTGTTAAATGAAACAGCTCGACAAAAAAAAAAAAAAACTGCAGGTAAATGAACTCCAATAAACTATGGATACGTAATTACACAATTTATCTCTAAACAGCTCTATCTTAATTATGGTTACCTTAATTATGGTTAATTATGTATATAAATTAAATATAATTAAGTACTTTCTGTATTTTTAACATTTTCCAACCTAGCCGTTCAAGTATTACGCAAGCAGTAAAGGGGGAGGGGGGGGGGGGGGTCCAGAGTGCTTATTTTCTCTGACAAGGGGGAGGGGGGGTCACGACAGTTCTTACGTAAGCATTAAACAATGAATTTGGTGGTTTAAACAATGGTTTCTTTAATGTAATAAACAACAATATATTAAAACCATTTTGTATTTTTTGATATCACAATCCCTATATGCCTATTTATATAAATTTGTATGATTAATAATGTAATTTATTGGTAACTTTTTATCTGTCAAGAAGTCTTGATGTATAAACTGTCATAAAATCTTACGTAAGCAAAGGGGGGGGGGGGGGTCTAGCATTTGCTTATATTTTCTTACAAGGGGGGGAGGGGGTACAAAATGACTAAAAATATGCTTACGTAATACTTGAACGACCCCCTAATTGAAAAGTGTTTATGACTTCGGTTTGTCTGGCCGTCTGCCGTCTGTCCGTGCTCTAACTCCCGTAAATATGCTCGGATTGCCTTGCAATTTTTATATGTTATTATCGTATCTATAGCATGTTCCCTATTTCAACTGAAGTGTGTAGCACTTATAGTTTTTTTACAGGGACACTCAAAATAATTCCGTTACATTACGGTCTATGGGGAAAAATTATTTGCGGTTTATTTTAATGATACTACACAATTTCAAACATATTGTAATTGATGAATATCACGAAGGTGCATTACAAGAAGCGTAATATGAATAGGGTGTGCATAGCACTTATAGTTACTTTACAGGGACAGTCAAAAGAATTCCGTTACATTACGTCTATGGAGACGTTTGCGGTTTAATTAAATAATGTTTCACTTTTTTTAAACGCATTGAAATTTATATATATCACTAAGGTGCATTACAAGAGGCTTACTAGCTTACTACAGAATATTGTGTGTATAGCAGTCATCGTTCATTTATAGAGACACACAAAAGAATTCTCTACTGTCTGTTAACAATAATTCCTGGAAATGCGTTTTAAGTTGCTGAACGGGATTTTAAATTTAACTCACTTTTTGTCTATTACTTGGTGTGTATAAATTCTGTAGATGCTATACAGGGCAGCACAAAAGTTCGCGAACACATTTCCGTTTATTGACAGATACTCCAGAAGGAGAATTTTAAACTGTGCTACGCATTTCCTAACTAAACTAAAATTTAGCATCCAATGTAGTATATATACAAACCTATAGATCCTATACAGGGCTGAATAAAAGTATTCGGATATTTTTCCGAATATTGTATATGTTGGAAATTCCTGAAATTACGTTTTTAAATATGTTATTAAATATGAAATTACGTTTTCCAAATTGTTTACTTAGATGTTATCTTATTAAACGGTAATGATTTGTAAAATTATATTGGAAGCGTTGGAAAGTGTTACATTATCTATGTTTGACGCATGATTTTTCGCTCTTGTTTATATGTATTTAATGTTAGTTTTTCTGAAAACAAGCGTGGCTTTTTAACATTTAATTATGTGCTTTATTTATTCAAACATCAGAAATTTTAAATGTGGCGAGATTCTAGTCTACCAATTCAATATATGTTTAAGAAAATTTCTACATATTTTCTAAGAAGAGTTAAATTAAAAGAGTTTACACATCCTTTCAATGCCAACATAGTATGAATAGAAGCGGCATTAATTAAATATTTGAGATACGATAGGAAGCGGGAAATTGCATAGCAGTATTTGGTAATTCAGAGAAGTTATTAGTTTGGTCTCCAACACTTTTTAAATATAGTGGTACTTGCGCCATTCATTTATTTTAATTATTAATTATAATAGATAGTCATAAGTCATGTTTATATAACCTGCAAATATTAAAAGAGTTATTTAAGAAGTACTTTATTTGTAGAAAATTTGTTTGAGTTATAAAAGGGCTGGTATAAACCATTTGATATGTGTGCGAATATCAATGAATGAAAAATATGTTATTTCTGACTTTATACTATATCAGAATAATAAATAAATTTTTCTTAGCAAATTATGTTTCAATGAATTTTTAAGTAATTGCGCATGTTTTCCATTTATTTATGAATAAACTATGAAAAACATTAAAATATGTGTTAACTTACCCGAAATTAGGGAAGCATTAGATTAAATACGTATGGTTTTAAGACAAGTTTAGTAAATATAAATAAAAATTTAACTCCAGCATTTATCTACCATCTAAAAATAATATAAAGTATAGAGTGATTTTAATTCGAGTTTACAAAGTAAAATAGTTCGAAATCAGGATAGCCTGAAATTTAACCTTAATGTAAATAAAGATGGGAAATTTTGTTAGATCGAGAAACTATGTATATATCTATATATATTACGCTATCGTACGTGGCACAGAAATCGCTGTTATTTGTTAATTGTTTAATGGCAACGCCCAAATGAAACATATCTCATTGGTTATTGTGTAAAAACTCTTTGGCAGGATTTAGGCCGAGGTAAATTCTTCTTTTGGAATACAAAATTTGCCACGGATTTAGTTTAAATAAATTAAATTTTGAACATATTTATAGATAGATATAAAAATAATGACTATACTATAATGACTTCTATCACTTTTATTCAGAATAAACGAATTTTTTAGGAGATTCAAGTCACAGGTTCGTTTGGAAATCTCTGTTCGGGCATGTGGCGCCATCTCTCTGACATTTTTTAAAATACATGTTGTTAAAAATAAGGAATCCGGTTTCAATAGCAAATTTTCAATAGCGGCCTAATATAGCAAATTTATCCCTCCACGATTTTTGAATTTTTAATGAGTGAAACGTGCAATTTCTGTCAAGACTTTTCTTACAGAAATCGCGATTTTTTGTTAATTGTTTAATGGCAATAGTGAAGTTTTATAAAATGCATCACATTAGCATTTCACAAATCTTAATTTGCCATATATCAGATATACCATATTGCCTCGATCTTATACCGATAAGCCATTTAGGTTCAACCGTAAGAACTTCCTTGACCTTTTCATTCTTTAAAAGTAAGTGTAATAATTTTCCCTTACCGTTTCATTTTTTAAACGTAACTGTTATACTTTTGAAATTTTAGCTCTTATTTAATTTTTTGTTATATTTTTCAATGACAGTCTACCCGGACAACGGCGGGCGGGTCAGCTAGTAATTTTAAAATTCACCATTAGATGACGCTCACATACAGTTAGTAATGACAAAATAATGAATAGCTAACTTGATGCTGGGTTACTACATCACGTTTTGAAATTAATTTAATGAATATTAGCTAAAACGTTAGCCATATATATATATATATATATATATTAGATTAGCCTACATTAATCCAATCTGAATAAGAAAGTTTTTACACTTTCTAAAAAAAGTTAAAGAGTTCACATTTCCTTACAGAACTAATATAGTATGAATAAGAACGGTGTTAATTAAATATTTGAAAAACGATAAGAAGCTGAAAATGGAAGTGCTACATTTGGCAATTTAGAAAATATATTAGTTTGGCTTCCAAGTCTTTGCAAATGCGGCGTTACTTCGACCATGCATTTATTTTAATTATTAAATTATTATGTATGGTTCAAAGTCATATTTATAGGAACTGAAAAATGTGTTATTTAAAAACTGCTTCATTATTAGAAGAGAATTTATTGAAGATATAAATAAACTAACGCAAACCTTTCGACATATGTTCAAAGCCATATTATAAAACAGAAACATGTTAGTGAGTAACGCTGACGTTATATCGATGGTGGCAACAATCTAAGGAATCCAATTTGCCTTTTTTTTTGGTCAATTTAATTATCTATAAACATCGCAGGATTTAAATTTTTACACCGTCGTATAGGTGGTAAAATGCACTTTAAATGCAACTTGTATGGATAAATGCAAAAAAAGTTATTCCTTACATTATACTACATCAGGTGAATCAATTTATAAAAAAAACTATTACTTTATGCAGTTGTCAATATCAGTAACAACCTTTAGCTTAAACCTTAAAATAAGATTTGTGTTCAATTTAATATGAGGTCAAGATCAAACCGGACGAGGAGACCAACCTTTCTGCTTAAGCTCAACTACCCCCCCCCCCCAGCAGGTATTTAATATAACAATAAATTATCTGTAACAACATATAATAATCAATTCTATGTATCCTGATTGGTTGAATTTTGTTTTCGAGAACGGTCTATGGACGCTGATTGGTTGAATCATATATCTCGGCTGCTATTGGGAATTTCTATAAAATTCCTTCAGATTATAAAAACCAATATTTTATTCCAACTGTCGTCAAAATGTGACGGAGATGCGCAAACTTCACACATTCTTTTATTTGGTTCCGATCATGCGTTTTGGCATTGCTAATCTTAAAAGTCTATTTTTCCGCCAAGCATCACAAATCTCGCCAAATTTAGCAGTATTTGGCGAATTGTTGCCAACATTGCCATTTCGTTTACTGCCAACTGTCCAACAACTTAATAACTCAAAACACATAGGGCGAAATGCAATTTTCACCATGCTTTATTCATAAAATTCCAATATGAGACCCGACAGATCCCACTATTTACTTAACAGGTGATAAGACAATTTAAAAGACACAAATATGTTAAAAGGTTGTTTACAAAAAGATGTTATGATGTCCCAAAAGACGGTTTTAAACAACCTTTTAACATTTTTGTGTCTTTTAAATTGTCTTATCACCTGTTAAGTAAACAGTGGGATCTCTCGGGCCTCATATTGGAACTTATTAACTGTTTCAACGTTCATGCATTCACATTGAAATGCATTGACCCGTAGTGATCTCGAAATGACCCACTAATCGAATTTTCTCGAACACGTGACATAGTCCAATCGGCTTCTCATACACTAATACGGTAGGATACAAAATTTAGTCAACATCGTTTTAGCCATTTTTTACACAAAACTAGCTTGACTCTGACCCGTTGTGACTCATAATGATCCAAAATGACCCACCAATCAAATTTTTTCGAACATGTGACTTAGCCCAATGGTCTTCTGATGCCCGAAAACGGTAGGATACAAAATTTATTCTAAATTGTTAGAGCCGCATTTTAGATCAAATTAACTTGACCCTAATCCGTAGTGACAAACCGACCCTCTAATCCAATTTGCTCCATCATGTGACTTAGCCCAATAGGATTCTCGTGCCCCAAAACGGTAGGATACAAAATTTATTCAAAATCGTTTGAGCCGTTTTGAATATAAAATTATCTTGACCCGTAGTGACCCATTAATCGAATTTTCTCGAAAATGTGATCCAGCTCAATGGTCTTCTCGTAATCCAAAACTGTAGGATACAAAATTGTCAAAATCGTTTGAGCTGCTTTTTAGATATAATTAGCTTGACTTTGACCCGTGGTGACTCAAAATGAACAATTAAGAGCCTACATAAGT
Organism: Maratus michaelseni; assembly: GCA_963931845.1. Classification (NCBI taxonomy): domain Eukaryota; kingdom Metazoa; phylum Arthropoda; class Arachnida; order Araneae; family Salticidae; genus Maratus; species Maratus michaelseni. Next base: position 72,232,187 of record OZ007600.1, read on the forward strand.
CACGCGAAAAAACGCTCCAGCTAATGTTAAGTCTATGGGAAGGTTATCGCGCGATTTCTCGCTCGCATTTTAATATTTTTAAATGATTTTTTTTTTTGCATAGGATAGCTGAGGTCGATCTCTAACGTTGTTAGTTTTTACTTTTTCGATTTTGGTTCCAGTTTTTTATATAAGGGTAATTTCACTTTCAGAATCGGTTCCAACCGGTTCCAAAATTGAAAATGTCCGCTTATAAAAAAAACCGTAACCAAAATCGCAAAAGTAAAAGCTAACAACGTTACAGATCAACCTCAGCTATCCTATGCAAAAAAAAATCATTTAAAAATATTAAAATGCGAGCGAGAAATCGCGCGATAACCTTCCCATAGACTTAACATTAGCTGGAGCGTTTCTTTGCGTGACTAGCGTAGGCTCTTAATCAAATTTTCTCGTAGAAGTGACCTAGTCCAATGGTTTTCTCTTGCACGATAACGGTATGATACAAAATTTTGTCAAAATCGTTAGAGACGTTCTTAAGATAAAATTTGCATACAGAGGCAGACAAGATACGCTCCTATTATAATATATGATATGTATATATAAGACAATCAAAAGGTCATCCTACCTATAATTAGACTGAAAGTATGAATTATCACTTAAGAACGGCTTATTAAATATATTCAGATCCGGTATGTTAACTAACATCTGTAAAGAATATCAACTGCAGACCTATTCTATATCATTTTTAAGGAACAAAATGGTCTGAAATAAGAGTAGTTATTTAGAATAGCATAAATTAGCATAAATACTCGTAAAGATAAGAATTTTCTTGATTGAGTAAAATATTCTAAAATCCTCCATTACGTCGTTCTAATATGCATTTAGAATGCCAGGATAATGGATTTAGGGATGGTCTTATGTAATTATATAAGTTGAAAATGTTAAAAGTATTATTTAAGCAGTCTGTAATTTTTAAAATAACTTTCAAGCATATTTTTTTAATTTTATCTGCATGCAACCCAATTATGAAATTGTTGCACTTAAAACAATGTAATTAATGCAGCATTTGGTTTGTTTCCGTGTAATATTCCATAGCTAAATCACCAAACTAAATTAAAACTTCACTGGTAAATAAATAAATAAATAAATAAAATACGAATTTAAGTAATTTAACTACGCGCTTAAACATTAAAATAATCAGACTCACAAAGGTTGCTATATATAGTGACATGCTCGGGATTTACCGTTGGCATACGGCTAATACAAAAGTGTCAAAAATGTTTTTGGTGTAGTGGGTGAGCAATCTAATAAAACATACTGTAATTTTCGGCGTATAATCTGCAGATGAAACAATCATGTTTGAATCCAGAAATTTTATTTTATAAAGTGTTACTTCCTTATCGCTGTAAATATATGGCTTCAATTATTTAATAAAATTTCTGGGTTGAAACTGAATTGTTTGACCGGCAGATTATACGCCGGAAATTACGGTTCTAAATGTAAAAAAAAATATATTAGCGTTTTCAATTAAAATTGATTTTCATCTTACACGCTGCAGACCGGGTGGTATATCGAATAGCTTTTATCCGATAGTCCGAGGTGAATTACTGGGGTGGTATTATTAATTGAATTTAGCCCCGGATACAATTTTTCGAGACGCATAGCACTTTCTTTTGCTGAGGACTAAACAATGTCTTATAATAAAAAAATTTTCTTGTCTCATTTCGCCTGTAGGAGTGTCAAGACGATGACCATGAAAAGAGCAGATAGGCATACTCGTGTTTCTAAAAATTGCAATACTATGGAGGACTCATCAGAATTTAATGAAACTTATTCCACAAACAAGCTGTTTCGGGATAAATAACTGATTAAATTTACAAAGTAAAAAAACAATATTGCACTTCGAAACTCCGTATTTTACGCAGACATTAGGTGTTGTAATAAATGCTTCTATACGACGTGATATAGAATGTAACAGGCTTTGAATCTGAACCTGAGAAGGAGAGCATTCCAGATTAATTCTATCCGAAAAAACAAAGTTCATCTGTATCAGCGACAGGTGAGCGTCACGAGCGAGACGTCAGTCAATAAATTTCCATACATATTTAAAAGGCGACATACCTGGCGAATAGGTAGGCCAAGGAAGAAGCTGTACCAGTTGTGCGGAATAGAAGGTTTGACCATTCTAAGTAATAAGTGGACATGCATTGAACCTTTTAAAATACAGCACAAGGAGGGCGTGGAAGGCAGGATAAGACTTCGTGCCCTAAAATGTCTCTGATGTATCCGTTTTTGTTGAGATTACCCACAATTGTTCGTTGTTGAGATTGTCCATGATACCCAATAGCGCCTCAAACCATCACGCTTGGCATTCGGCCAGTATCACACACACCGGAAAGTGGCACTCACCGGTTCAGCTTTTAACACGTTCAGTGCATGTAGGCCATCATTCATCCCCCACTGTGAAAAATTTGCTGCAAACTGTCCACTCATTCGACCGGTTTCATAGAAAACTGTTACATCACCGTAATCGAATTCTATTCTGACCATAATATGGACGATAATATGGTCAGAATAGAGTTAAATTACTGTTACGAGCAGGGAAGACCGAGCTATGCTCGGTCAAAATTAAATTTGAGTTCAAATATCATGACCCATGACCAAAATGACCCACTAATTTAATTTTCTCGAACATGTGACTTAGCCCGACAGTCTTCTCGTGCCCGAAAACCATAGGATGCAAAATGTATTTTAATTGAGCCGCTTTTTAGATCTTGACCCACAATGACCCAGAAATGACCCACTAATCAAATTTTCTCGAACATGTGACCTAGCCCAATGATTTTCGCGTGCCCAAAACTCGTAGAATACAAAATTTAATCAAAATCGTTAGAGCCGTTTTTTAGATAAAATTTGCATAACCACACGCACACACACGCACAAGATTTGCTCATATTAGAATATATGATATAACCATTTTCTATTAAAGCGGTCAAATGACTGGACAGTTTGTTGTAACTTTTTAGCAGTGCCGTTTAAAGTCAGTAGCTTTTCCACATGGCGTCCTCTGTCGGGGTCTAGGTATAGAGATTTCAGCTAATAGGTATAGAGATATAGAGATAAAAACTAATCGTAGAGAGACAACCATATAGTCTATTCAACGTCCTGCTACATTTCTCTATTTATACGGCTAAATGAACCGCTCAAAGGGCGCTGCTCAGCCCATGTTCGCGCGGTGACTTTGAAATTTTATTCCTTTGAATAAAACACCCTAATTTATATTTGCTGTCAGACTGAGCTCACTGGCAAGATTTTTTCATGGTGTTGTAATTGTTACAAACAGGGGTTTATAAAATTGCATATCCTTTTATTTCAATGAAATAAATATTAAGGAGAACGTTCATCATTAAATCAAACAATATTACTTTAAAGCTGTGATCACATGTACTATTCTATCATGGACAACGTCAGATATATCCTTATAAAAAGGTTTTCAGGAGCGAAGCAGTTCAAAACAAGCCGTTTGATAGGTTACTTGTTGTAACTTCGTGAATGACGAACTTATCACTCTAGGCATCTCCTAAGATAGATATCAGCTGGAATTCATTCAACCAAAGCATTCTAAAAATAGTTGTCACTCAGGTATCAGGCTTTATATTACTTTTTAATACAATTAACAGTTATTACTTGACGAATGTTCCGCTCAATGCAGATTTAGTCTAGTCTTCAAAATAACCTTACTTGCAACAGAATATATCCGCTGGAAGTAAAATAGAGGCGGTAGCGTATATTTCAGGTCGTACGATAATGCGTGTGATTGAAACTTTAATAAAGCATAGTAATAAAAGATATAAACTACAACTTCTTTCACAGACATTTATAGACAGATAGATCTCTTTACATTCTGTTGCATCTGTTTTAATACTTTGACATTTTAATTGCATGGCATGTGTCAGCCAATTCATGCAACTGACGTAACAAATTAGTGTGAATGGATGAGACCGCGAAAATGAATACGGTTACGATTAAAATAAACATTTGCTATACAAATTTTGTCTATGTCTTCTTTTTTTTCTAAAAGTTACAACATTTTTTAATGGCATAATTTTGTTTAAATAAATTAGCAATCTCTTTCCTTCCTAAAAAATGAGTTACCAATAAATTGAACAATTCAATTAATTATTTCGTTTAAATTACAAGTTTTGTTAACTAGGCGTTTTTAGAAAAGTAAATTTTTTATAAACTTATAGATAAAGTATGATTCTTATGCATAATATTACCCCTCCTTCTAAACAAATAATAATCTGTTATTTCTAGATAAATATTCTTGAAGTATTAAAGATATAAATTTATTTTCGTTATGTCATGTTTTCTTCTAGATTCATCTTTAATTTAATCAAAAGCTCAATTTTTATATTAAAATTAATGGAAAAGTACTAGAAACAATTTTGATTAGAGTGATATCAATTAGATTAGAAAAATTCAGAATTATGTTCATCTCTAAGAAAACAATAATGAATCAACCAGTCTTTAACTGCAACTTTAATTAAATTAGCAATTTTAGATTATTGAAGTGTTTTTGACTTGCTGTTAAAGTATATAGTTCGTATGTTAAATACTCTGAACCCAAACACAGGTAATTTTTAATATATTTCTGAAGAAATATTCTTGTACTATTAAATTAATTAGATTAATTTTCATCCAAGCAGGAAAAGTTGAGTGACGTGCTTGTGTTTTGACAAAACCTCATTTTTTATCACTATCCAACATAGTTGAAAAGTGTCTATGAATTCCGTTTGTCTGACCGTCTGTCCGTATGCTCTAAATCGAGTAAATATAGTCGTATTGTCATGTAATTTAGACAGGGTGTTCCAAAATTCGATCGACAAATTAAAAGGGATGATAGAAGGCATCAAGAGGATGAAAACTTACTGAAGAACATGGGGTCGCAAACCACGTGTAGTGAGAGAAAATCTCAAAAATAGATGTGAAGGGTGTGACGTCGAGTGGAACAAAAAGGGATACGAATAAGTAGAAGAAACATTTATATGACACATTTTTATAGAAATTGTTCGAAGTTTTGACTGCGAATGTCATTGCACAGCCGACACCGACGCACGAAGGATTGCCGGACGTTAAAGCATATTCCTATAAAAATGTCTCGTCGTCTCTTTCCTGACGTTGAACTGTAATGCATTGTTATCATGCGAGTTGTAATTTTCCAACTGGATGAAAAATGTCCGGGCCAGGATTCGAACCTGGGATATCTTGGCTGAAGCCGCCACGCTCTATCAAATGAGCTATCCCGGTCGAATCTGGAGGGCATAATTCATCCAGTTAACCTTATTGATCGTAGCATCTGGTCTGATATTTTAATTAGCTCAACAGAATAGATCGCAGGTAATGGAACTCCAGTAAACGCTGGATACGTGATTACACTACATTAATTTTAACACAATTATTTCAAATTGGTAAAGAAATCATACGAGTTGTAATTTTCCAACTGGATGAAAAATGTCCGGGCCAGGATTCGAACCTGGGATCTCTTGGCTGAAGCCGCCACGCTCTACCAAATGAGCTATCCCGGTCGAATCTGGAGGGCATAATTCATCCAGTTAACCTTATTGATCGTAGCATCTGGTCTGATATTTTAATCAGCTCAACAGAATAGATCGCAGGTAATGGAACTCCAGTAAACGCTGGATACGTGATTACACTACATTAATTTTAACACAATTATTTCAAATTGGTAAAGAAATCATACGAGTTGTAATTTTCCAACTGGATGAAAAATGTCCGGGCCAGGATTCGAACCTGGGATCTCTTGGCTGAAGCCACCACGCTCTACCAAATGAGCTATCCCGGTCGAATCTGGAGGGCATAATTCATCCAGTTATCCTTATTGATCGTAGCATCTGTTCTAATATTTTAATCAGCTCAACAGAATAGATCGCAGGTAATGGAACTCGAACTGGGATAGCTCATTTGGTAGAGCGTGGCGGCTTCAGCCAAGAGATCCCAGGTTCGAATCCTGGCCCGGACATTTTTCATCCAGTTGGAAAATTACAACTCGTATGATTTCTTTACCAATTTGAAATAATTGTGTTAAAATTAATGTATTGTTATCATGCTTTACATAAAAAAATTTTTTGTTTTATTTATTATTGGCCCATTTTGATCCACTCGAGGTACCAGCCTTCATAAATATTTTTGCGATTTTCTCCCACTTAACGTGGTTTGGGACCCCATGTTCTATAATAAGTTTTCATCCTCTTGATGCCTTCTATCACCGCTCTTAATTTGTCGATTGAATTTTGGAACACCCTGTATATGTTATTTAGATTTAACATAGTATGTTCAGTATTGAAAATGAAATGTGTAGCATTTATAGTTCATTTACAGATGCATTCAAAAGAATGACGTAACATTATGGTCTATGGGGGAAAACATTTTCGGTGTGTTTTAATGATGTTACACTTTTTCAAACATATTGAAATTAATATACATCACGGATGTACACTAAAAGATGCTTACTATCGACTATGGTGTGCAAAGCATTTAACGTCCATTTACAGGGGGGCACAAAAGAATTCAATTAACAGTACTGTCTCTGAGCAATAATTGTTGGAAGTGCATTTTCAATTGTGGTATGCGTTTTTAAATTTAACTTTTTTTTTTTTGCATATTACTTGGTGTGCAAAAATTCTATAGATCATATACAGGGATGCACAAAAGAAGTCGCGTACTTTTAAATAATCACTAAAACACTTTTATTTTTCTTAAAAGACGTCAAACATAAACATTAAAGATGTTAAAATTTAACATCTAAATTAAATTAATTTAAATTTTAACATCTTTAATGCTTATGTTTGACGTCTTTTAAGCAAAATAAAAGTGTTTTAGTGAATATTTAAAAGTTAATTCTAATGGACGTATTTTGACTCTCCACGTTATTTGAAATATAATAACATTTGGATGAAGTCGAGTACATTTACGCCTATTGGCGGAAATTGCGGAAGGGGAATTTTCAACTGCGTTATGTGCTTCCTAATTGATGTAACTTTTTGCATACCCTGTAGTATATATATAAATCTATACATCATATACAAGGCTGCACAAAAGAATTTGGATCTTTTTCCAACTATAGATGGTAATTTGTGAATTGGGTTTTCAAATGTGTTATGTGTTTTCAAATTTGTTATTTTTTTTCTTTTGTTTTCCTAATAAAAACTAATATTAGAATCTTATTTGATTGGAATGAGGTATATTAATTTGTGAAAGTTAAAATGCAGTAAGTAAAATAAATTTTTCACGTTCATAGTTTAACCATTTTAAGTACCTACTTTCATTATACATGTTTTATGCTTATCCTTTTCAAAAACATTTCGAAAATAATTTATTTAGCATTTTCGATCTTGAAGAAGTAGCCGTTTGTGTGTACGAAACATGTCATCTTTATATTAAAAGGTATTTTAAACCTTTTTGTGCAATATTTGTATTATTTTAAGCATTAGTTACATCTTTAGATTAAAACATAATTAATTAATCATTCTGTTTAAACTTTTTGTTTTGATACTATACATGTTTTTTTTTTTCCATTTCATAAGAAAAAATATTTTATAATTATGTTGAGTTTATTTTTAATAAACAGGAAATTATTCGTGCCAGACTTTATTTTTGTGAAATACCCATTTTTTATACATTAAAATTAATTTGAAATCTATTAGATACAATTTTAATATGGATGACCTATTTGTTTCTTTTTAAATAAATAGGAGTTAGCAGTTAAAAGCCTAATTAAGTAACTATTTTTGGTCTGTTATGAATTTGGGTAATAGAGAGTTTTTAATGTTTTTGATAATGTATCCAATTTTTCCTTAACATCCCGTGCCCACACATCCAAATATTTTTGGTTTTTATTTCTGAACAAGACTTTTTGTATTAGTACTGCATTTGAGATGATTTTTATTCATACGAACTGTTTTGAGAAGTGTAGTATATGACTTCAGTTTGTCTGTCCGTACTCTAACTCTCGTAAATGTACTCGTATTGTCATGTAATTGATATATGTTAATGATGTTCATTGCAGCATGCCCGCTATTGTTTAGTAGTTATAGTTCATTTACAGGGATATTCAAACGATTCCATTATGGTCAATAGAAAAAAATCTTTTTCCATGTATTTTAATGGTTTTACACTATTTCAAACATAATAAATTAATAAGAATTTCTGAGGCTTACTATAACATGGTTTTTGTAGAATATGGAGTGTAAAGCATTTAAAGACTGCTTCCTAGAAATCCGCACAAAATATTCTTGATGATAAAGCTATGGTAATAAACAAGGCAAAGAACACAAATGGGGGCTGTAAGGTAACTTTAATAGCCACATTACTCTGTAAAACAGTTATAACCACATTACTCTGTAAAACGGTTATAACCACATTACTCTGTAAAACAGTTATCAGGTTTCAGTTAAACCGTTTTGTTGGACATTATCGATGTTACTTTTGGTGGTACTCGCTAGACGTTATACAAAATCTAGGTCCGTAATTTTGAGACAGTACGTGATTCGATTGATCAATTTCTGGATGTTATCTACTTTCCAGCCTTTAGTATACTCTTTAAACTCAAGATGCGCCCAGAACTGCTCAATTGGTCGAATTTTATGGAACGTTGGCAAGGTTGTCGGACTTCTCTACGAAAGTGATGTTTTTCAGGCGCAAGTGGTTGAGAATGATTTTGCCATAATGACTGCTGAAATTGTCTGGCCAGAAGACGTAATCACCATAATCGTAATTTGCACACATGTGGGGGAGGAGTCATGATGAGGGCGTCTGGGGATGAGACAACGGCGAATACACTCATTCAAATATCATAGCCCATTAACAGCGAACCCAGGCTTTCGGGTGAATGGATGACTCAATCGTTTTGGACCCATCGCAATCCAAACAAAATTTTACTTTAGTAGTGAGTTTGATAATAGGTTGTTTCGTGGAGACATCGGATATGTAGTAGTCACAATTACAATTACCATGAATAGTGGAGTGAATGAGCATGAAGTATGACTCGTCATCCAAGATGAATGGTTGATCTGAGAATTTTCTGAACAAGCGACTACGCTTCGTTTTCGCTGCAACCATTCGCTTGAGACAGTACGTGATTCGATTGATCAATTTCTGGATGTTATCTACTTTCCAGCCTTTAGCATACTCTTTAAACTCAAGATGTGCCCAGAACTGCTCAATTGGTCGAATTTTATGGAACGTTGGCAAGGTTGTCGGACTTCTCTACGAAAGTGATGTTTTTCCGGCGCAAGTGGTTGAGAATGATTTTGCCATAATGACTGCTGAAATTGTCTGGCCAGAAGACGTAATCACCATAATCGTAATTTGCACACATGTGGGGGAGGAGTCATGATGAGGGCGTCTGGGGATGAGACAACGGCGAATACACTCATTCAAATATCATAGCCCATTAACAGCGAACCCAAGCTTTCGGGTGAATGGATGACTCAATCGTTTTGGACCCATCACAATCCAAACAAAATTTTACTTTAGTAGTGAGTTTGATAATAGGTTGTTTCGTCGAGACATCGGATATGTAGTAGTCACAATTACAATTACCATGAATAGTGGAGTGAATGAGCATGAAGTATGACTCGTCATCCAAGATGAATGGTTGATCTGAGAATTTTCTGAACAAGCGACTACGCTTCGTTTTCGCTGCAACCATTCGCTTTTCTGTTCATTTTGGTATGACCTTTTTCTTGTGATATTTGATGTTAAGCTTCTCGTTGCTTATCGTATGCAGGTAGCCGGGTGAAACACTGAATTTTGGAGCCATTGGGCCGATTGTTACTTGGTCGTTCTTGTCAAATAGTCATTTCAACTGCTGTAACTTTGGCTTGGTGAGTTTTTGGGCCTTCCGGTTGTCTTTCGGCCGTGAGACCCTTCTTATAACATTGTAGAATATCGTATATCGTTCATTTGTGGCTATTGTCGGCGAAAAAATGATTCATGGTGAACTTCTTCCAATGATGAATATTGCCTTCATAAAACTTGTAATCACGCATACGCAGACACTCCTCTTTCGACTCCATCCTTGGAAAATACAGATGACAATGAATTCTTGGCTAACAGGCATGCCCTTATATGCGATAATGTAACACTTCACGCGCAGGTTTCGCCTGATTTGTATTTCTATGCTGTTTTGCATAACTGCAAAGTTTGTGCGGATTTCTAGGAAACAGTCCTTCTTATTCATTTACAAGGTCACCCATAAGAATTCGGTTACATAACGGTCTACGAGGAAAAAGTGTTTGCGTATTTTACCTATGTGCACTGTTTCAAACATAATTAAGTTAATACACTATATTGCCAAAGGTGACCGGTCACTTGCGATTTTAGACGTTTTGTTAACTATCCAGAACAATCCATGAGGAATCAACCTGAAACTAAAGGTGTGTAAACAGTATAGTATAGGTTATATATTTCCGCGAAGATTTTTTCACGAAACCCCATGGGGGACTGTCAACAAATTGAAAAAGAAAGAATATCTTTTGGATAACCTTGTAAAAACTAATGTAGCAAATGCGTTCAAACTCGAGATTATTAATAAGTGGCTTATTGTAATATACTGTGTTCATTTTTATGAGGATAGCATGTATACTCGTGGAGAAATTAAGGATTTTATAAAAACAGTCCCAAATTTCGCTGAGTTTCTTCTTATAATTTGCAGAGTTCTTAATATAAAAAAAAGTTCTTTTCAGAAAATATGACAAACAACATTGTACACAATACTCTGCAATCAGAATTAAAAAATAATAAAAATTGGAAGAAAAATGAGCAGGTTTACTAAAAAATATTTCACTGCGCATGCGCGAATACAATTAAAATATAATATGCATAATGTATTAGCTAAGTATATAGAACAACTTTTGTGAAAGTCTCAAAATCATAGCTTGAAAATTCTGAAAATTATCGTCGATAGAATAAGCTCGAAATCCGTTGTTCCCAAAAGGAAACAAAAATATGAGGGATTGTATTCAAATATAGTAGTACGTACAATATTGTGTACGCTATCTTGGCACTAATCAACAGATATTTGATACAACCCCTCATCGTTTTGCTTCTTTTTGGGAACGACGGATTTCGAGCTTATTCTATCGACGATAATTTTCATAATTTTCCAGATATGATTTTGAGACTTTCACAAAATTTGCTCTATATACTTAGCTAATCCATTATGCATATTATACTTTGATTGCATTCGTGCATGCGCAGTGAAATATTTTTTCGTAAACCTGCTCATTTTTCATCCAATTTTTATTATTTTTTAATTCTGATTGCAGAGTATTATGTACAATGTTGTTTGTCATATTTTCTGAAATGAACTTTTTTTTTATATTGAGAACTCTGCAAATTATAAGCAAAAAACTAGGCGAAATTTGGGACTGTTTTTATAAAATCCTTAATTTCTCCACGAGTATGCAAGCTATACTCATGAAAATGAACACAGTATATTACAATAAGCCGCTTATTAATAATCTCGAGTTTGAACGCCTTTGCTACATTAGTTTTTACAGAGTTATCCAAAAGATATTCGTTCTTTTTCAATTTGTTGAAAGTCCCCTATGGGGTTTCGTGAAAAAATCTTCGCGAAAATATATAACCTGTACTATAGTGTTTACACACCTGCAGTTTCAGGTTAATTCCTTATGTATTTTTCTAGATAGTTAACAAAACGTCTAAAATCGCAACTGACCGGTCAACTTTGGCAATATAGTGTATACATTACTAAAGTTCACCAGAAGATGCTTGATGTGGAATATAATGTGAATAGCATTTATCGTTCATTTACAGAGACACATAAAATATATCGGGTACAGTACTGTCTATCAGCGATGCGTTTTCATTTATAGTATGCGTGTTAACGTTTAAATAAATTATTGCATATTATATATGTGTATAAATTTTATAGATCAAATAAAGGTGCACGCAAAAGGATTTGTAAACAATACTGAATGCAGGCGTGAAATAAATATATTTTTTAACTGAATTATGTATTTTCAAGCTGAACTATATTTAGTGTCCTGAAAGATGTTTGTAGAATATAAATAAATTCATATTTACGGCCGTGCAAAGAACTGGATACATTGCCGACCGTAGATGGCAATTTCTGGGTGTGTTTTTAGTAGTTCTAAAATAATGTTTTGATTGAATTAAATTTTAACATAATATGAGGCGTGTATAAAAATATGTAGATGAAATACCGAGCTATACAAAACAAGCCGAGTACATTTCCGTCTATTAGCAAAAATTTCTGAAGGTGAATTCTCAACTAAACTAATTTGTAGCCCAATATATAGAATATATCTAATTCTATGGACCATATACAGGGCTGAACAAAATAATTCAAATACCTATTTGGCTATGTAGAAGCTGAACTTTAGTTTTAAATTGTGTTATGCTTTTCTAAATTGTTTACTTTGGTATCTTCTTTACCTTATTAAACGGTGAAGTTTTGTAAAGTTTTCTTGAAGTGTTGGAAAGTGTTTAATAATCTATACATGAAGAATGATTTTTCTTTATTGTTATATTTATTCAACAATGTACCAGAAGTTTAAATTTTATCGCCGTAAATTAGTTTTAGGAAATTTACAATTATTTATTTTTATTTTATAAAAAGTAGAGATACGAATAGGATATTTAAAAGCAGTAAAAAAATAATTATACATTAAACGGTTTCTTTTATTTATTTAATGTCTTCTCGATTCTCGTATATGTGCCGTAAAAGATGCATAAAATCCTCGAATTTGAACATCAATATTTTTGTACCGAAAGTTTTGGCATATTTAGTCATCGAATTTTCGCGATTGAATGAGCCATAAAATTTTATACGAAAACAAAAAGGCGGCGAAAGGTTAAAAGAAGTGTTCTAGACACTCGTTGCGAAGAGGATAAAAATTATATTGAATCATCAAATAGAAAATTACATTTAATTACAAAATATAAACTCATCAGACGACATGTACAATATAGGTTGGACGAGACACGTTTGACACTCGTGATGAATTTTAAAGATGTGAACAAATACCGAGAGAGAGATAATAAGGGGTATAATAAGCTGTTTTAATATCAGTTCTCTGCAGGCATGAGCATTATGTCAATCAAAACTAGTCGGATGTGTCAATCCCAAAACTTTCTTCTATCTCACACAGGTTTCACATACACTACAAAGAATCAGCACCAATTTATATCACGGTCTAACTGAATCTAAAGTTTTATTAAATTCCGTGCATTAGTTCTTGAGATATGACTATTGCTAAAATCGTGTAAATCCTGCAAAATACAGCATAGCAGCGGCACATTTTGGGAGATTTAGATCAAAACCTAATCTATAACAACTTATGTCAACGTCTAACTGAATCTAAAGTTTGATGAAAATCCGTGCATTAGTTCTTGAGATATAATTATCGTGTTAATAATGAAAAACGTAGCATAGAAGCTCCACATGTTGGGCTATTTACACCAAAACGTAAGCACCATCTATTTATGTCATGGTCTAACAGAATCTGAAGTTTGATAAAATTCCGTGCATTAGTTCTTGAGATATAGCTTTCGTAAAAATCACGAGAAAAGCGGTTTAGCAGCGCTACCTGTTGGGATATCTACACCATAACGTAATCAGCATCTATTTATGTCAAGTTCTAACTTAATCTGAAGTTTGATGAAAATGAGTGCATTAGTTCTTGAGATATAGCTATTGCGGCAATTCCAAAATAAGCAGCATAGCAGCACCCTCTGTTGGGCTATTTTCACCAAAAACTAATCAGCACCAATTTATATCAGGGACTAACTGAATATAAAGTTTTATTAAATTTCGTGTATTAGTTCTTGAGATACAGCGCCCACAAAATTTGTGTCACATACAGACAGACAGACACACAGACAGACTCACAGACTCACAGACAGACATTTTCTAAAATCAGTCAAATCGTGTTCAGGACCTTCTAAAACGTATAAATCCGTCGAAAACCGGAAGTCGAAAATTTTCATGAATCCAATACTTTCTTCTTGTAAAGATAGAAGAAAGTAAAAATGCAAATATAAAATATAATTAAAGTTTAAAACCTATTCTATTCTAACTTCAAAGATTATGTTGTTCTACTAATGTAAATATTTTGAAAACATTCCCAGAAACAGGAATTGATTAAAACTACAAAACATGTTTTGTTAGGTACATTTTGGTTGTTTTAGCAAAATTCAAGTAAAATTGAACCATTTTACTTGAATTAACATTTTTTGCTGACGATACAATTTCTTTTCTTTTTGGAATTGCAAAAAAAAAATTTTTTTGTTGATTCAAACAAAATTTCCATTGACCTATATTTAAACAAAAATTTTTGTTGGTTCAACAAAACTTTTTTCTGGGTGTGACGGAATATTTACTGTGATATCACGACTTTCTGCTTTTCAAGTTTTTTTTGCATTATATTTGTACGCATTAATTTTTTTCTTCTTTGTATAGATCTTTAATTAGGAAATATATCTTGAGATCTAGGAAATTACAGATAACGGAAAAGTTTATTAAAATACTTTCTTCATATCCTAAATAAATTAGTATTTCGGCACTGGAAAAAAGAATGAGTATAATTTTAATCAAACACTAAATATCACGAAACGTTATGCAGCAAAGTACAAACAACTAAGATTTGGTTTAATAACTATGCGATTAAATGGAAAAAAAAATCTCGGTGCAGTTTAAACCAAATAGAAAAGACTTTTGACAATTCTATGTGATTAAATGGAAAAAAAAAATCTCGGTGCAGTTTAAACCAAATAGAAAAGACTTTTGACAATTCAATGCGATGATGTACTAAATTTCATCATTGTTTTCATTATATCTCAAATATTTTTTCACTGTTTTACTTTCGTATTATAAGCTACTATTCTCCGTGCTTAAAATATTAGAATATATTAAAAGGACTTTCTTGTCTCTTTAAAATTTATTTAATTAACAAATGATAGTTTGTAACAGGAAAAACTGTTGACAGGTAATTTTATCTTTTACCTTGGAAAGAAAAAAAGCTTATGTTATAAAGATAATTGTATTTATTGTAATCAAGCATGAAATTTTTCAAGATACATAGACTTTTCGAAGCAAAGCACTTTTGTGCTTTGCAAATTGATGCTAATTTTTATGCAAATTTTTTATGCTAAAATTAAGTAGAAAAATATTAGTAGTACATTTTCAGGTATTATTCCGTTATACCCACAACATTGTCGCCAAGCGTAATAGTTGGCGTCAAATGAAACATTAAAAAAAAATAATAACATTCTTGGTGCGAAAGTGATAATTTAAAAATTATAACAATTCAAAATGACAGATTTTCACGAGTCAAAAATTATCCGCAATGTAGTTATAAATTTTATTGCAATACAAATAGGAAACTAACGTTAAAATCATTTTCCAATATAGTCCCCTTGCTTTTCAAAGCATTTGGTCCATTGGAGAGGAGCATTTTGTAACGGATTGGTAAGTCCATTTTATGATCCTTTAGTCTACCTATGAAACCTATACCTAAGTAAACTAAGACTTAACAAGACTGCAACCATTCCCTCCCTCATAGGTAGACTGAAGGCTCATAAAACGGACTTACCAATCCGCCCAATCGTTACAAAATGCTCCTCTCCAACATATTTTATGGAAAAAACCTACACATATCGTTTGAAGCGATATTTACAGTCATCTGATTTTGTTATTGAATCAATTTCAAATTTTATTCAGAAAATCAAATATAAAAATCTTGAAAATTCCAGTTTTATGGCTAGTTTAGACGTGGTATCTCTATACCCGCCTATCGATATAAAAGAAGTTACTAACACAATAGAGAGTCTGATCAATTCTGATCCTACGTTTACAGAAAATATTAAAAACACAGTCAAGTCGGGTTTAAATTTAATTATCAACAACAACGGTTTTATTTTCAACAATAAAGTTTACAGACAAGTCAATGGGGCCCCAATGGGTTCCCCCATTTCAGGTTTGCTTGCAGAGTTTAAACTACGTCCTCTTGAAAATATAATCATGGAGACCATAAAACCGAGTCCGGATTGGTGGCTAAGATATGTGGGTGATATTTACATTATATGGAATCACGGAAAATATGAATTATACTCCTTTCTAGATAAAATCAATAGCCTAGACAATAAAATAAATTCATATTAGAAATAGAACAAATCAAAAGATTGCTTTTTTGGATGTACAACTAATCAGAAATATGGATAAACAGAATCATGATTGCACGGTGTTTAGGAAAACTAACATATCTAACTCCACCATCCCGTTTAATTGCACTTCACCCATTAGTTACAAGTTAGCACCTCTCAATTTTTATGTAAAAAGAGCGTTTGAAGTTTGTTCATGCCTTTTCCTTAATGAAGAATTAGATGTAATTAGAAAAATAGCAGCCGAGAATTCAGTTCCATTCCGTTTCATTGAAAAAATCATAAACAAATTTAAAGTGAAAGATGAAGAAAAACGAAATACAGGTACAATTAGAAGTTTGAAGTTTTGTAAAGTTAACTACATCCCAAAGTTTTTTTTTAAGTATCAGACATTCCCTCTTTTTTTATTTTTGGCATTACATTAATCGCAGTCCCTCCCCCAAAGTTGCGGGATTTGTTAAACAGAAAAATTGACCCAATCAGGGCTATCAATAGTTCAGGGGTATATATTATACCATTCAAGAAAGATAACAAAGATTTTATGTACCTAGGTATGACACTGAGGAAATTTCGGGACATAAAGAGTATGAAGCAGTTCTGAGATTAAATAGACCCCACACTGCGTTAGCAAAATTAGCACAAACTGAACCGATAAAAGTAGATTTCAATATATCCAAAATTATATTCCGCACAAATAATCACCAGGAAGCTATCACAAGAGAGTCTCTAGACATAATATCTAAAAAAGAAATAGTCTGTAACGATGTATTATCATATGATATCCACGAAGTCTGGAATGAATTAATACGTCATTGATTACCTTTCCCATCCCACCTTATATTCCAAACCCTTGAAGTAAAATAGTTTATTCCGGGCAAGCAAGAAAACGCGAAGAGACAACAACTCAACTCAACAATTAGTTTTTCACTGATGATGACTGAGTAGTTCGGTTGAAAACGTTTTGAATTTTTAAAAGGACTTTAATGTGCTCTTAAATGTTTTATGTATGTTTTTACGCATCTTCAAGCAATATATTTACATTTAGTTGTATCTTTATGAATTTTAGTTGATTACTAATGTTTAAAAATCGTACATGAAACTTTTTTTAAATCGTTTTGCGCACTTAATATAACTTAAATATGATTAAATTAAAATATTTATAGCATTTTTAAAGTTATTTTTATCTTAGATTTCAACTAATGACATCAGAGTATGGTTTTTAACTTAAATTTAGATAACAAAACACGTAATTACATAATAATACGCAATAACACATTTAAACACGTAATTACTTAATAAAACTTAATACTGAGGATAACATCTCACAAGAAAATTACAAAACTAGAATCTTGAACCAGTATGAAATCTCTATGAAACATTATTAATATTTCTTTAATAGAAAAAAGCAAGGTGACGTATATGAATAATGATTCGATGCATTTGAAAAATATTAGGTTAATATTCAGGGTTTGTGGGAGATCCGCACGTGTATTTTCCACAGCGTGATATTTCTATCTCATCATCCACTATATTATGGTAAGGGACTACTGTTTACTCCAGTTGCATATTTCAATTATCTCTAATATAGTTCAAAATTGTTAATGACATGGATTCATCTGTCTCTCTGTCCATCCGTGCTCCTGCATGCGCCCTACTTCTTGTAACTATGCTTGGTTTGTCAAAAAAGTTAATAAGTCATGAAATTTCACTACACCATTTTTCCTATTGAAAATGATGCGCACACCGATGACAGTTCTTTTACACTGCACTTGGGAATTCGAATACATTAATGTATATGGGTGATAATTGTTTGGAGCATGCTTCAACAATGCTAATCTATTTCAAACATAATTAAATTGATATATGTTTTTGAGATTCACCATAGCATGTTTTCTGTCAACAATAGTGGGTGTAGCCTTTATATATTTCTTTTTTACAGGGCCACGCAAATTGATTCCATACATTACGATCTGTGGACGTTACTTATTTTTCGTAAACTGTAATTGTGTTAAAGTATGCATTGAAATTAATTGTATTAATTAGAATATTTTAAAGTCACTAGAGTACTTTAAATTTTTTTCCAGCACTAAATTAATTAAAAAGATTTTGACGTCGCTATAGTAAGTTCATAAAATTAAGAAAAATATTTTTTTTTCCTTTTTTCAGGTTGTTTTTTTCTTTTTCTTCTTTTAAGAAATCTTTAGAAAAATTCGCACTTTTTTAAAAAAGTGATTTTAATCGGGTGGCTTCGTTTTATAAATTTGGAATTTGGGAGCGATCTTAACTCATTTTTGCAAAGTGAATTTGTGTTAGAATTAGTTCCTTTTTCGGTGAGTTTTCACATCACAGAGTCTTTCTGTAACCAAAATATATGGCCTCAATGTTATTTTTTCTACTTTAGAAATATAAATAATTGTGAAAAGCCTCCATATCTAGAAATTATAAACAATAAGATGTTGTATGAAACCTTTCTTTATTTTATAAACGAAAATCATATTTCACGGTGAAATATTAGAATAGCAATAATTTTAATCACACAAGGAATCTTCAAGAAAAATCTTGCAGCAAACTGCATTCGACTAAAAGATTTATTTCAATATAACTGTGAAATTAAATGGAAAATAATTTATCTGTGATATTTAATCAAATGGAAAAAAAATTCAATATCTGAATAGGATGGTGTATCTATTCCCATTATTGTTTTCATTATTATGTGAAGCCTTTTTTTCAATTATTCTCTTTCGAAATGTAACCTACTATTCCCCATGCTTACGAAATATTAAAAAAAGTTTTTTCAGTACTCTTTATTAATTATTCAATAAGCAGACGATAATTCACAGACAGAGTGGAAAAACTGCTGACATGTAATTTTATCTTTTTTCATTAAAAGAAAAATGCTTCTATTATTATGATAATTGTATTTATTTTTAGTCAAGCATAAAAGTTTTTGATATTCATAGAACAAAGACAAATTTACAAGAAGGCAAAATTTATATTTTAAGATTAGTTGTAAAATATTAGCAACACTTTTATTTCGAATAATATAAATAAAAATAAAAAAAGCCATCTATTATTCATTTTTAAGTTGTAATCTAGTATTCTTCATGCTTTTAAATTTCTTTTTTTTTCTTTTTTTTTTTTGTACTTTTTATTAATTATTCAATAATCAGACGATAATTTGCAAGTGGAACAACTGCTGACATAAATAATTTTATCTTTTATCTTTAAAAGAAAAAGGCTTCTATTATTGTGATAATTGTACTTACGCCAAGTATGAAATTTTTTGAGATGCATTGAACGAAGTTGAATTTACAAGAAGGTAAAATTTATATATTAAAATTAGTTGTAAAATATTACAGAACTTTTATTTGGAGTGATATAAATTCATTTTAAGAAAAATAGCGATCTGTATATTACGCAATTGCTTTTTTTTCAAAATCATTAAATATTTTCCGAAAAAAAAAAGACTTTATTAATAAAGTGTTGTTAGATTTGTCAAGTGTTTTACATTGCTTATAAATTTCAGGTCCTATGTTTAACATTCTCTACCTCTTATCATATTTAAATATTTTTATCTTTTATTACTGAAGGAAGAAAAATTTTGTTTTATTAATACATTTGAATTTATTTTTAGCCAGGTATGAAATATTTCAAGATGCTGAAGAATTAAGATATCAGCGTGAAATCAATGATTTAACATGAAATTAATCGAAAAAATAAACTATCAATATTGTTTATTGAAATGATTTAAATTATATGTTAAAACACATGAATTATCTTCTTCTTCAATAAATAAAATATTAATAAAATGTAATATTAATTGTCCATTTTTCCAAAATTAGTGTTTTTGTCAAATAAGTTCTTTTGAATAATGCATCGTATATATATTATTTGCGATGTCAACATCGCTTATTCTATGTACATACAAAACGTAAAACGATGAATGAGGCATCATACGAAAGTTTTTTGAACATGCTTTAGATATACGTATAATTCATTAAAAGACGTTATTTTATTAAAAATTGCAGTTAGTTAAAAATTAATGAAAAGCATATCAGAAAATAATATAAAAGATTGGATGGCGAAATCCTCATATGGGTCCACCGGTTTCTTTATGATATTCTAAGGAAGAAGGAAGATAACAAGTTTTAAACTGGAACATTCTATGAAATACATTATATGGTCCAAAATGAAACATGTATCGCACATATGATATATTTTAATGCATAAAATGGGAAATATAATCCTTTAGACACAGTCTAAAGTGGCTCGTCAGGTAGTGATGCAGTACTTTAATACACTATATTTCCAATGATGACTGGTCACTTGCGATTTTAGACGTTTTGTTAAATATCTGAAAAGCTACATGAGGAATTATCCTGAAACTTCAGGAGTGTAAACAACATGATAGACGTCATATATTTCCGTGAATATTTTTTTCCGAAACCCCATAAGGGGCCGTCAACAAATTGAAGAAAAACGAATATATTTTGGATAACCCTGTAAAAACTAATATTGCAAAAGCATTGAAACTGTAGATAATGATTAAGTAGATTATTTTAATAATTGGGGTTCATTTTTATGAAGATAGCATGTATACTCGAAGAGAAATTCAGGTTTTTATAAAAACAGTCCCAAATTTCATCAAGTTTTTTGCTTATAATTTGCAGAGTTTTTAATATAAAAACAAGTTATTTTCAGAAAATATGACAAACAAAATTGTACATAATACGCTGCAATCAGAATTTAAAAATAATAAAACTTGTATGAAAAATGAGCAGGTTTACTAAATATTGTTTCACTGCGCATGCGCGAATTCCATAAAAATATACTGTGCATAATATATTAGCTAAATGTATAGATCAACTTTTATGAAAGTCTCAAAAACATAGCTTGAAAATTCTGATAGTAATCGTCGCACAGTGGGGCATTTCGCGGATTTAGCCGGCCAAAAGTCAAAATTTCAAAAAACAGCTGAGGAGAAAAATATGCAGCTCACTGTACAGGTAAATAGTTGGAGAATCTCCGTACAGTTGTAAAATTTTTTCATGTGGAAGCAAATTAGTGCCAGACAAGTTAAAACTTACTTGTAGCAGTAGGTTGTTTATCTGTGCTTTCGACGACAACTTTGTGACTGCTTATTTCAGAGGAATTTTTTTTGTTCAAAACTTTTACTTATATGAAATAGTTATGGTTTATGAAAGACCAGTTAAGTATGTTTATATTTCACATGAATATGTTTATAATTACTTAATTAAAATATATGATGAAGCGACATGAAATGTACCGTATAGTTTGGAAAATTTTATTGTTAATTTAAATATTCCATAAGGAGTTAGTTAACCTTAAGGGTGAGATCCGATGATATTTTTTACATGAATTGAGAGTTCAAGATATGTAGTTAATAACTTTGAAAACAATAGCCGCTAATAACCGCAAATTTAGAAGAATTTCTTTCAAGCAGAAATGTGTATGTTTCTGTAAATGATGATGTTTTCATTTCCATCCCTTTTTTAAATGTATTCTGCGATAGCTAAATTGCAAATGTTGTAAAAATTGTAATCTGCAGACATAAAAGAGTTCAAGTTTGCATATCGGATCACAAAATTTATATCTGGAATGAAAATTACATCAAAATAAATCCTGCTCGGCTTTATGAATAAACCAGAATTTTGAAAATTTACGAAGAGAATATTAGACGGTAAGAAATTTTAATTTCTCAAAGATTTTAGCTTGTTAACAAAGATAATTATTAAGAACAGCAAAAGCATCAGATAAAGCATGATTTAAACATTTTTTCTGTGAAAAAAGTTAATCTTTATTGCAAAGAGTATTCCAGTTGCCGTAAGTACGCCCGGGGTGACCTAAGAAATTTTTCTGTGAATTGTAATCAATGAAGCGAAAATGAAAAAGTACACAGCAAAAATCTTGACATCCTTTCTCATGCTACCCAATCACAATAGTATGTTACTGGACATAGAAATGCTTTTATAGTAGTCAAAGAAATGACATGCTCTATATCTTGCAGCTTATATTGTTTTTATATCAAACAGGTCTTATGTAATTATCATGAAACAACTTATTGGAGCTTTCGACTGGTTGGGCTTTATCAATGTTTATTGAAGCAAATATCTCTAAAATGCATTATAAAACAGTCAGACATAGACATTCACATAAGAAAACATATCCGTCCTATAATTTGCTACAAATGGAAATAATTATTACCCAAATAAGGACTCTTACAAAGTTACCGTGACTTCTGGAGAAGTTCAGATGCAACGTTACATGCGTCTTGCACAATCTGAAAGAAGTTGTATAGACAATAAATAATGAAGAACACTTTATAAAATTAAAAGTTAGAATGTGACGGCTTTAAACAAAGAGAATATAAAAAAAAAACCTCAAAAATTATGTCAATTTTTACTGAAACATTTTTTGGAATTCATTTGTACTTTTCCAAATTGATCTTCAGTCAAAGAAAGAAAAAATCGCTTGGCAAAGTCTTCCACGCCTAGATTCTGCCGACCCTCAAGAATTACGATTGTAAACGATATCTAGTGAGTCAAAGTTTAAGAGAAATCGTGTAACGCGGATATTCTAAATTGGTAAGTACTCAGTGAAGATCCACTCTTATCTTGTATGAAACGCATACCAAGTTAACAAAATCGGAATAATTTTTAAAGGCTTTATCACTACTCATTCCTGTTGAACATTTCAGTGCAACAGCCCATGAAAGTCAAATTGAATCAGATAGTGATGAAAACTATTATGACGACAAGTTTTCATCATCTGATGAATAACCTTCGATTTTGTTATCCAATATGTATATTATACATATTTTCATTTACGTATATCTAATATGATATTTGTAAAATTTCTTAAATTAAATAAATAACATATGTGATTAATATATACTTGATTTCAATACATTATTGATTTACTCTATAAAAGTATAAA
This sequence comes from Maratus michaelseni, assembly GCA_963931845.1. NCBI lineage: Eukaryota > Metazoa > Arthropoda > Arachnida > Araneae > Salticidae > Maratus > Maratus michaelseni. The sequence goes on from OZ007600.1 coordinate 72,255,353, forward strand.
TGAAAAAATATCAATTTAAAAAATATTTAAGTGTAAAAATACTTTTAAAAAAAGTTTTCTAAAGTTGGTACAGTATTTTTTCTTGTAATGAAATGTAATGTAGTTTAAAATCGATGTCATAAATTTCAAAGACGCATGTAGAAAAAAAACGTAAAAATCTAATAATCTATATCTTTTTTTATAAAAAAATATATCGCCAAATTAAAAAAAAAATATTAGAATATGACTTCAAAAATTAAAATTTTGAGTTATTCTGTATAAAATGTTAGGTGGATAAAGTACAATTGCAACCAGAGAATTAATCATTAATATTTTATTATAATTAAAGTTAGTGTTATATGTTACAATGATTTTCATATACCCTGTATATACAAAAAAAAAATTTTTTTTCAAAAGAAAAATTACTATAAAAGTACACAAATATGATAAACTAATAAAATATAAACATTTCATGGCTTTTTCCGGAAGAAATATTTTTGGCCGGCTAAATCCGCAAAATGCCCCACTGTGCGTCGATAGAATAAGCTCGAATATTCGCTATTCCCAAAAGGAAGCAAAAAGATGAGGGGTTGTATCAAATATAGAATGAGAGACACTTCATTCTTATTATGTCAACTTTCATAAGCTAGTATATTTGGATACAACCCCTCATCTTTTTGCTTTCTTTTGGGAACAGCGAATTTCGAGCTTATTCTATCGACGATTACTATCAGAATTTTCAAGCTATGTTTTTGAGACTTTCATAAAAGTTGGTCTATACATTTAGCTAATATATTATGCACAGTATATTTTGATTGAATTCGCGCATGCGAGGTGAAACAATATTTAGTAAACCGGCTCATTTTTCATACAATTTTTATTACTTTTTAATTCTGATTGCAGGGTATTGTGTACAATTTTGTTTGTCATATTGTCTGAAAATAACTTGTTTTTATATTAAAAACTCTGCAAATTATAAGCAAAAAACTTGGTAAAATTTGGGACTGTTTTTATAAAAACCTGAATTTCTCTTCGAGTATACATGCTATCTTCATAAAAATGAACCCAAATTATTAAAATAAGCCACTAAATCATAATCTACAGTTTGAATGCTTTTGCAATATTAGTTTCTACAGGGTTATCCAAAATATATTCGTTTTTCTTCAATTTGTTGACGGCCCCTTATGGGGTTTCGGGAAAAAAATCTTCGCGGAAATATAATGACGTTTATCATGTTGTTTACACTCCTGAAGTTTTAGGATAATTCCTCATGTATCTTTCCAGATATTTAACAAAACGTCTAAAATCGCAAGTGACCGATCATCATTGGAAATATAGTGTACAGGTATGTTCGTATACTGATATTAGCTTTATTTACTCGTAAATTGTTATACGAATAAATAAGGCGAATTTTCGTGCACAAAAATACTCGTAGAAATTTGATACAGCACCTTCTGTCGAGCCGCTACTGGACAGAGGTGATACATTTAAAATACATCATCAAAATTCTCAAATCGTACCTCTGATATACAGTTTTAATGCTACCTCTTTTCTTACACAGTAGCCAATGTGTTGAGGGGGGGGGGGGGTTGGGGCAGTTATGGGGTTCAATATTTCTCCGGAATTTTACAAACTTATATTTATTTTAAAAACTTTTGCTTCTTGAAGAGAATGGGTGAAGTAACACATTGTTCTTTATATTTTTCAATACAATCATAATCAGGGCGTGACAAATACGGTCGTCAGGTCACCACTGGCGACCAAGTTTCTTTATCTCGCAACTAAGTTATTTAATCTGGTGTTTTAGTTAGTTTGTTTGTTTTTTCTTTTATGCTCATTTCTTAGTTCAATTTTTGCAGAACGGTATTTTTTTCTCCCTCCCTACGCGTGCGTGCAAAGCAATATTCTTCTTCTTCCCTAGTACTTTTAATGGAAGAACCAAGTTTGAAGGGCATTTTTCATCTGATGCCCAGGAAACGTCATTCTTTTTCGCTCTAACTAGCTGGCATGTCACGTGATTAGAATGTGGGGGAAGGGGAGTGAATAAAAAAAGAGTACGAAATTGTGTCAATCCAGCTTCTGCGGCATCTAAAATGGGAGAAAATGCTAAAACATTTTAAATTTTTTTTGCAAGTTTCAAATCAGATTTTTGTGATAGGAATTAAAACTCATTAATCTATCACATTCATTTTACAATTAAGTGATTCTAAGTAATTCATTTGAAGGGAATCTATCAAATTTCCTGAATATAATGTAATACTAATGTAGTACTAATGCAATTTAGTATTCTAAACTATGCCTAATATTATATTTTCTCAATTAATTTATAAAACGCGTTTGTGTATTATTTTAATCAATGACGGGAGAATGGAGGGTGTAAATATTTTTTATGGCAACCAGAATTTTTTGCTGGCTATCACATTTTATCAAATTTGTAAAGCCCTGATAGTAATTGATAAAGAAATCATATGAGTTGTAATATTTTCAACTGAGAGAAAAAGTGTCTTGTGTTCAAATCCCGGCTTGGACACTTTTCCCCCCAACTGGTAAAATTACAACTCATATAACATATTGTGTTATAAATTATGTGATTCCAGTAAAACAATAGTTGCCAAGAGACACATATAAGATACTGTGTTAGAATTTAAAACTACAATTCCTCCCGAAATATTTTTCTAGCTATCACGTTGCTACCATTGCTCATAAATTTCAGGTCTTATGTTTAATATTCTCTACCCCCCCCCCATGTCCTCTTTGGTCATGTATAAGCAGTTATCAAATAATTCAAAGAAAAACTAAAGCGTGAAATATTGTAAAAAGATGGGAAATATTGTTTTATAGTTTTTGAAAGACAGATGCAATTCTATCGTCTGGAAAGAAAAAATGCCCAAGTGTTACTCTGAAATTAGAACATTCTACTTCATTTTTCTTATGTAAAATATTTTTTTTTCTTCTCTCTCTGTGGATATCTTTAACTAAGAAAAATCCCGAGATCTGGAATATTACCAATATTAGGGAACTTTGTTGAAACTTTTCCTTATTTATAAAAATAAATTCATATTAAATGAAGAATAATAAAAAGTTTATCCTACTCAGAAATTTCTAAAAATGTCATCATGCAGCAATATGTCATCAACTAAAATATTTGTTTGAATAATTGTGAGATAAAATGGAAAATAATTTCACTATACAATTTTGAATAAAAAATAAAAGGGTTTCGACAATTAAAAATGATGATGTACTTATTTCTATCATTGTCTTATACTAAAAAAAGGTTTTTTCAGTACTTTTTATTAATTATTCAATAAGCAGACGATAATTCACAGACAGAGTGGAAAAACTGTTGACATGTAATTTTATCTTTTATCATTAAAAGAAAAATGTTTTTATTATTATGATAATCGTATTTATTTTTAGCCAAGCACAAAAGTTTTTGAGATGCAGAGAAAAAAGATAAATTTACAAGAAGACAAAATTTATATTTTAAGATTAGTTGTAAAATATTAGCAGCACTTTTATTTCGAATGATGTAAATGAATAAAAAAAATAGCCATCTATAATTCTTTTTTTAAAAGTTGTAATCTAGTATTCTTCACGCTTCCAAAATATTAAAAAAAAGAGGTTTCTTTTGTACTCTTTATTAATTGTTAAATCATATTATAATAAGTAATATATATAATAATCACTGCTATCATTATATAATAATCACTGATAATTATTAAAACATTACACGATAATTTGCAAGTGGGAAAACTGCTAACATAGAATTTTATCTTTTATCTTTAAAAGAAAAAGGTTTCTATTATTATGACAAGTGTACTTATTTTTAGTCAATTATGAAATATTTTGAGATGCATTGAACAAAGTTGAATTTACAAGAAGACAAAATTTATAAGTTAAAATTGGTTGTAAAATATTACAGCACTTTTATTTGGAACAGAAACATGTTTTCATTGGCTCTCTTTCGAACTGTAATCTGCTACTCTCTATGCTTATAATGTATTTAAAGAAACTGTACTCTTTGTCAGCTAATAGATGATAATTTTTAAAGAGGAAAAACTGTTCACATGTTAAAATATAGATAAAAATGCTTAAGTGGTGCAAACAGAACACAAAAATGCTTATAAAAACCTTTTAATATAAAGATCGACATATGTTTCAACGCTCAAATTGCGCCATTATCAAGAATTACAACGATAAACAAACTATTATCGATAATAGTTTGTTTATCGTTGTTTCTTGATAATGGCGCAATTTGAGCGTTGAAACATATGTCGATCTTTATATTAAAAGGTTTTTATAAGCCTTTTGTGTTCTCTTTGTATCACGTAAGCATTTTTATCTATATTTTAATTATTAGTAGTAATCTTATTATATGATTAAGTTCACATGTTATTTTATCTTTTATCGCTAAAAGTACAAATGCTTGTATTACTAGGATAATTTTATTTATAAGATAATTGTATTTATTGGCGGTCAGGCTTGTAATTTTAGGTTGGTTTCTTTGGAAACAACCTAAACCTATTCTAGGATATTTTACTCTTTTATTATTGAAAACTGTAATAGATTTTTTATATTTAACATATTTTTTTAGTTGTCCCACTAACAAAACCAAAAAGCACTTTATATGAAAAATATCAATAAAGTTTTGAAATTTGTTAAATCGATACTTTGTACATAACAACAAAATAAGATCACTAAATATAATTAAAATTTAGGGGAAATGCTTAAGTGATACTAAAATAAAACAACAAAAGTCTTATAAAGACCTTTTTACTGATTCAACATACGTTTCAACGCTCTTTGCGGCGTCATTTTCAAGAAAATATATTGATAAATAAAATATTCTTGCAAAATTTGAAAAATAACATTGAAAAAACATGAATCACGAGATCCAAATATGTAAAACTGAGAAAAGCAGGTGCTTGAAGTAGCCAACTGTAATCGTGAAAATTATATTTCGCTATTGTTGTTTGAAACGGAAAAGGACCTCGTGCCAAATTTTAGGCAATTCAAATGATTCGGAATCATTGCAAATGTTTACGTTACGTATGTAGATTTCTATTGCTTCATGGATAATGGATGGGAAGTAGGCTCTTGATGGGTAAATTATTTTACTATTTTTAAAATCAATTTCTATTGCTTCGGTTCTATGTAGTCGTGCCAGCGCTGTAGTACTCCTGTTATATTTGATATCTGCTATATGCTCTTTTAATCTTGTTTGAAACTTTCTGGTGGTCATTCCTATATAATATTGTAACGTGCCATCCGCTCTGGTGAATGGGATTTCATAAACACCTGATAGTTGATATGGTTCTATTGGGTCTATTTTCTTACAAACTGCACTTTTTAATTTTATGGTTGGTTTTGCAATAAGGCAGATATTAACGTTTCTAAGTTTATATTTTAATCTTTCAAAGAATCCTGGAAAATATTGTAAAGTTGATATTTTTGAGTTCCGTTCATTAAAAATTTTCTTCTTTTTATTATCCATGCTCGTAATTAATTTATTGATTGTGCTGTCTTTGTATCCGTTATTTATTGCGATGTCATGTATTTTATTTATTTCATTATTTAATCGGTTAGGTGTACAGACAGTAAAGGCTCTTCTAATGAAATGTCGAAAGGCAGAAACTTTATAGAACTTTATATATATATTATAGTTTTTTTTTTTTCGATACTTTGTATTAGCTGCATGCCGGGAGTTAATAGCGGAAAAATTATGATCATTTCAGTGGTTTAAGCGCATATTTAATTTATATGTCTGTTAAATTTGTGTTTTATTTATATTATTTTATTTATTTATTGATGAAGTTTTAATTTCATTTTGGATATCAACCGGAAATAAAACGCTGAACTATTTATTTTCTGTTAAATTCACACTGGTCTTTCGTATTCGCGCTACACGCGATTTAAATAGATTTTTTTTAACAAATCCTGTTTGAAAATTCTTTTAAAAATCATTAAAAAAAATCAGTAAATTAATATAGATTTTTCAAACATATTGTTTTTGAAAGAATATTTTCTCCCCTATTTGGCGGTGTAAAAATTTATATTGTGCTACATATAGAAATTAAAGAAAAAGCAGTAAAAGAGAAAATTATTCGTCAGGTGTTACCACTGTCAATATGACCCCAGCGTTACTTAAAAACATGTTTTTGCTTTACAATATAGCTATATCTGTATTTTTATAGGTATTTCAAATCTCGTCATAACGATAGCAAATTTAAGGAAAGAGTTAAAGAGCACAAAGCAGATATTAAATTTGGCCGCTTTTCTACTGCTTTATACAGGTTAAATTGTAAACAAAATATTATAATAGATTTCAATCAAGCAAAAATTATCTATCCATCATCAAACTACTATACATCTGTTATCAGAGAATCTATAAATGTTTTGTGTAAAGGAGATCAGGTTTGCAACGATACAGTATCATACAATATACACAATATATGGTTTAATGTCCTGAATATTAGAATCTGAAGTACACCCCCCTCCCCTCTTCTTTTTAGCATGGTTTACAAAATTGTTTATATTATCATTCAGAGTATCCATAAAAATTAGCCCGAACACCACCCAAGAAAATAATGGCCACCTCATTTTCCACCTCAAGACGAAGCTGAAGTTCAGATGCGTAAGACGGCAGTAAGAAAGGATTTTCGTTCCCTGATGATGGTCGCGGCTGGCGGCCGAAAGTACTTGGACTGTTTTTAAAACATTTTAACATATATTTGTGTTCTTTAAATGTAACCTGTTAAGTAACAGTCGGATCTATCGAATCTCATATTGATATTTCATAATGAACCAATTTGAACATAACGGGGACAATGAATTGATCTTGCCAGTATCTTGCACCAGCTCATTAATCCATTCGCTACCAACCACGAGTATACTCGTGGTTGTCAACATTCAAAATAAAAGTGTATGATAAAAGAAAAACTGCCTAGCCACCACTATTTTAAAATGTTAAAAAATACTTTATTTAATGACAAAAAACTTTGCCATTAAAGTTACCAAATATTATGATTCAGAATTTTTTGTTGAAAACGAATTTCAGTAAAATATCGAAGACTCCGCCCACATAGTTTTGGCAGTTAATGGGTTAACCACGTATGTAGCTCTCAAAGTTTATTTGCAGAGACACACAAAAGAAAAAAACATGCAGAATGTGTCATCACGATATTGTCTGAAATACTTAACAAATTCGAATCTAATTGAGTCATTGTATTGATCTTATAAGTGTCTTAGATGAATTCGTTAACGAAGTACGTTGCTCTTATACTTCGTTTACAAGAACAGGCGAACGAAATACCGTATCAATTCGAATCTAATCGGAGTAGTTTATTTATCTTGATAGTTTCTTGGATGAGTTGGTTTAGAGCACGTATTGACACAAATCAAAAATGGGGTTAACAAAACTAGTCGTTGGGGGCCACCGTAATACTTACCCATCATGGAAATGCATAATAGTATAAAATATGAAAATAAAACATGTGTAAACTACTTATAAAATGCATTGCAATTCGAATAAAATCGTAGCTTGATGACGTCCTAAACTTTAAATGCTCTATTACTGAATTGCGTAAAAGAAACATCCTTATAACCCCAAAATTGATAATCATATTAACTAACGGTTTACTGCGTCGGATTGAGCGTCTCATTTCCAATTAAAATATATCTTTGAATTGAAATTTGAATGAAATACAGGGTCTTGAAAAATAGGATTACAAATATCTCGGCAACTCATTATCCGATCGACTTCATTCTTCATGCAAAATTTATGTATTTTTATTGTTTTTTATATTCACTCCTTAAAATAAACAATTTAAAAAAAATCATTTACCTTTTATCAGAACGAATATTTCAAGAGTCCGAAAAACATAGTTCCGTATAATCGATGTTACTGAAATTCAATAAGCGTCTTCCCATTATTACATACTAAGTACATACCAAATTTCAAGAGTCTATCTCCATTTGTTCGGGATATAGGGGCGTTTATAGACACACAGACAGGCGGACGGCAATATTTTTTTTTCTATGTTTTTCGGAATTTCCAGTGTCTGAAACGTGTAAATCCGTTAAAAAAAAATTTTCGATTTTCAAAACGATTACAAGACTTACCCTATACTACGTTTGATGGGTAAGTAACAAGAGTATTACATATGCTTTGCAAAGCCGAGAAAAAATATTCTATCCCGATTTATTTCTAATTACTTATATGAAACAAAATCCGAGTCGACTCGGGATTCGGTATAGCATGTTAGTCGGTATAAAAAAAAAAAAAGAATTGATATTTTTTTGTTAAAATGTGAATGAGTTCTGAAAATAAAATAAAAATCCAAACAATAAGGTACAGTGAAAAGATGTCAATCATTCAGTAACATTATTGACAGTATCTCTAAAAGGGAAAAAAATCAATTTTTGTAATTTGGTGGTTTTAATCTTGGTAGCAAAAACCCTTCTTACATTATGTGCATTAATTTTGCTTCTTTGAAGATTAAAAAAAAAAAAAAAAAAAAAAAAAAACCTTGAGTTCTAGGAAATTACAAACAATTGGAAGTTTTAATAAAACTTTTTCTTTATTTCATAAACGAAATTCCTGTTTCACCGATGAAATATAGAATAACAATAATTTTAATCAAACGTTAAATTTCAAGAAAAAGCATGGAGCAAAGTGTAATCAACTAAAAAATTTGATTCAATAAGTTTGAGATTATATGGAAATTAATTCCCTATGTTATTTCGAATAAAACGGAATAATATTTTGATAGTGTAGTGTGATGATATACTTATTTCTATTGTTGCTTTCGTTATTATTTGGGCAAATTATTTTAATTTCTTTTCTTTTTTATTGTAATCTACTATTATCCGTACTTAGAATATATTAAAGAAGGTTTTTTTTTGTATACGCTTTATTAATTATTCAATTAAAAGACACTAATTTTTCAAGTGGAAGAACTGCTGACATTTTACTTTATCTTTTATCTGAATAAGAAAAATGCTTATGTTATTAAGATAATTATATTTATTTTCAGTCAAGCGGGAAATTTTTCGATATGTATTGGTATTTGATTTTCTCAACTAGGTCAAGTGCTTTGTATGATAAAATTATTAGAATTGTACTAGTAGGACATTTTAATCGCAATGATATAAATTAATATTCTAAAAAAAAGTAATTGTTTCTCATTCTAAACCATGTAATATATTTTTCTAAATATCACTAACTATTGTATTGTTATTAATCATAATATATACTGTTTTATAACAGGTTGATAAAAAACGACAAATTATGTTTTTAAGTTTTAAATTAAAAGTTCGTATATGATATATTATGCTCTATCTGATTTGAAAATGTCTGACCTAATATGTTATATACGCAAAAAAAAAAAAAGTTTAGTTTGAGCATTGTGTATTACCGACGAGATGCCTTTAAAATGCATTGGGTTAGCGTAAAATATCTGTTTTTAACTTCATGTGGGTCGGATACAAAATTTCATTTTTTATTTATAAATTCTTTGGCTCTATTTTTTAAAAATTAAAAATTATCAATTATCATAGGCAGTACAACATAAAAAGATTTTTGATCTAAATATTGTATTTAGATTAGGTTTGCATCATTAAAAAATCTCGATTAATTTTTAAACTGAAAAATTCGAATTTATGTTTATGATTTTTTGTGTCCCGAAATTTTATAACTCAAAAAGTTAAAAAAAAAAAATTGAAATTGAAATTTTCGAGAAAACAATTTCCAAAATGTTTGTACCCTTGAACACTTTAAGGGTGCTCAATGAAATCTCAAATTCACCTCGGTAATGGTAAACTTATGGTCTTGTATTGCATTCCTATTTTTTTAAATATCTCTCCAGGAAGTTTTTTATTTTTAACTTTCTTTTCTGTATGCTCTCCTTAGAGAATGTCTCTTTCAATTTTAGTTAAGAAAATATTTCCAAAACCTATGCTTAATTTAATATTTTATGCGCAAAAATCATTTAACACTTCAAATAAAATTAAGCATGTTTTCGAAATATTTTTCGGAACTAAAATAGAAAGAGACATCCTTTAAAAAGAGTTCACAGAAAACAAAAAGTTAAATTATTATTTTCTTGAGGAGATATTTTAAAAATACGAATGCATTCCACGGCGTAAGTTTAACATTAGTGAGGGAAATTTGAGATTCCACTGACTAACAAACTTAACAGAGAAACGTGACATACATTGTATGTGCAGGGTGCGAATGAGGTATTAGATCCGTTATAGATTTTGACGCCCCAAACATGGAATTGCGTATCTCACACGTGATATTTTTAATCCACGGCCCGACATAAAGTATCTAAGGAAACGGGGCAAGCATTATTCAGGGGTGCCCTTTCTATCTATCCATATGAAATTTTCTTGAATTATGCTGAAGTGACTAAACTGCATACATAAATTTCGTACTAGATACTATTCATATTTGTATACAGGGTATCATAAGAAAGATAAGAGATAGAATATAATATTCAAGTTTTAATTGCTTAATAGGCGTAAAGGCCAACGAAGTAAAAAAGTACCCAAGCTGGGGCTCGAACCCGGGCCATCAGATTAGCGAACTGACGTTCTACCAACTGAACCACTCGGGAACGATACTCAGCCTGGAACTTTTTCACCATAACATGTTGGCAAGGCTACAAACGCAGCACAATATGGAATATTTTCCGTGAGCCGCCAACCCTGGCGCAAACACGAAATCAGAAGAAAATCCAGCATCGACAATTGAATAAATTCATATTATTTAATACTTGGAAATTTTTCCAGAGAAAATTTCTCACACCTTGCATTCATAATATTCAAGTTTTAATTGCTTAATAGGCTTTACGCCTATGTTGGCTTTACGCCTATTAAGCAATTAAAACTTGAATATTATGAATGCAAGGCATGAGAAATTTTCAATGGAAAATTTTCCGAGTATTATATAATATGGAGATAGAATATACTTCTTATTTCGTATAGGAATATAAGTGCTTATCTGAACCGTTTAAATGTAAATACAGTTTTTCTGTCATTCTTGGCTATTTGCCATAATATCATATGTATTTCATAAGATGTCTAAAAGAAAAACGTCCCCAATTGGCATCATTAAAATTTGCCTTGTTACGAGGATAATGTCAATAATGGATTTCTTTTGAAAACAATGTGTTACATGTTTGTTACAGTAAAATTTTAATCATCAGTTTTCTGATGATGTAGTTTTTTTTTCGGGGGTGGGGGAGGGGCATAGGGTACAGAAGCTGGGGAGGAGGGCTAGTCACTGCATGAATCTTTAAAAAAATGAATGTTGGTCACTTTTAGCCAATTTTTAACATATGGCTCCCCTTTAACGAAAATTCCACTTTTGTCCATGGGGGGGGGGTAGCTGCCCTGCATGCCCTTGCATTAGTCAGGCCCTGTTTAATTCTTAGAATATAATTTCCTACACCAGTTGGTATATATATGTAAGATAGCTAGTCTAAGCGTTTAACCCTTTCCGGCACAGGCAAAAGCTGTGCCTAAAATGAGAAATTACTGACAAACATCGGAATTTACAAACGACTTTTTTAGAAAATACGAACTCCTTATTTTAAGATTTCATTGTAGAAACAAAATTTTATTAAATATTCTTGGTGCCGAATGCATGTTTGGAATTAAAATTAGATGTGCCCGGAGTGGGACCACTGTGCCGGAAAGGGTTCGAAATTATTTAAAATGAAATGCCACTATTACCGAAATATATTAACTTTACATTGGGAGTGGGGAAATATTATAGATTTAGCTGTGCTATAGACAATAAGACGCCAATGCTGCAAACATTTAGGATTCACATCGGAAAGATCGGATATGAAATGTCGAAATATTTCTTGCCGATATAGGTGGAGTATTCACAAAATGTCAACACCCCAATCTTGGGGCGAAATTTCATATTAAATGGTAATATTGGCAAAATACACTCTAATGTTGGGAACGAAATTTCATGACAGTTTATAATATTGGCAAAATGAGTACACTTTACTGTTTGGGAGGAAATTTAGTGTATATTGGTAATATTGGCAAAATGTAAAACATTTTAATGCTGGGTTGAAATTTCATGTCAATTGATAATATTGGTAAAATGTATACACTCTAATGTTGGGAGCGAAATTTCATGCCAATTGGTAATATTAGCAAATTGTATATTCCCCAATGTTATTGTTTACACCTAAACAAAATTTCATGCCAATTGCTAATATTGGCAAAATGTGAAGATTTTAATGTTGGAGGGAATTTTTATGCCAATTGGTAATATTAGAAAAATGTATACACTGTAATGTTGGGAGCAAAATTTCACGCCATTTGCTAATATTTACAAAGATTTATCGAATATTTTCTAGGATATAATAATTATAAAATTTATTCCTCCAATATTATTTTGCTACTAGGATAGTTGTCAAGTAGTCGAATCAAACCTGTTTTGAATGAGATCAAAAACGTATTAGGACCAATATTTTCTCATTAATAGCCAAATAATCTGTTGTTATTTCTGAATCCGAGAGCTTTGATAACATGCAACAACAATCACTATCAATCAATAAAAATATTATTTTCAAAATATAATTTAATTCTATTTTTCTTAAAATATTAAGCTCAAGACTACTGACTTGCATAAACAAGCTACACATAATACAGTGTATAGTGGAAATGCTACATTCGAAAAGCATATATATGTAATTTTTTCACCAACAATAGCACAAACTTTGTAGTCATTTGTATTATAGTGAATACAACTAATATTGTCTCTTTCAAAATATTGGTATAATAATAATAATAAGTTTTTTAAATTTTATTTGTTTTGCTTTGTTTGTAAATGACTTTTCATAAATGTTCCTATCCATAAAAAAATATCAATTGTTTAAAAAACAATGATACATTTATTTTATAATACTATTCAAGCTATATCCAAGACCAAGACACTGCATAAGAAGAATCTTTAATTATATATAAAATGTCAATGTTTTAATCAAAATTGTAGTGATTTTATAAAAGGGAATAATCTTTATATAAAAGGGAAGAATCTTTAATTATATATAAAATGTCAGTGTTTTAATCAAAATTGTAGTGATTTTATAAAAGGGACATACCGAATTTGATATCTAATTACCTAGTAAAATCATGTGTGAAACTTTAATCAAAAGATAAACTTGCGTATGGAATTTTGTAAGCAAGGTGAGCTCTTATTCAAATAACGAATTAATTTACACGTTGAAGAAACGAGACCTGTATATGCAAGGACTTTTGAATGCAAAATCAATACTTTTGTATAAAACCAAGTGTAATTGAAATACATTTCTCCATTTTAATTTTTTGAGTATTTTTTTAATTTCATGGTAAAAAAAGCACTGAATGTATTAGCCGTTCGTTACATTACATCCTGTTTTTGATACATCATAATTTTTATACAAATTGTGTTTATTATTTATTAAATCTTTTAATTAAGATAATGTATGTGTTTAATGTTTTTAAATATCTGTCTTTTTTTGTTTTTCAGGTGAGTACTGCAAATCTTACCTGCGTCATTTGAAAGACTGCCAAAATCATTTCATTATTTACATTTCAGTAAGTTTATCCTATTACGTATTTTACTACTAAACGCTCTTTTTAGGTGCGTTCGTAATTATATAAATACGTAGAATCTATTGTCGTCGTCTGGTCCGTCCGTCTGGCCGTCTGTCCGCATATAACAACCCAAACGAATGGGTTGAAATTTAAGATATATTATCTTTGCAGAATTTTGTCGAGACATTTCAGATTTTATGAAAATCGAATCAAAACTTTAGAAGATATTAATAAAAATATTTATTAAGAAATTTTAATTTTAAAAAAAATCGGTGCTTTCTTGTTATAGGAGCTTCCGAGGTTTAATGATCAAGCGACCGAGATACTTATTTTGTTACAGAAATTAATCTGCAGACGATATAATTCATTTCACAGAGTTAAAAATCATCAAGATCTGAATATTTATATAACTAGCTATAGTACGACCGCACCTCATTTGTCACGTTTGACGTACAATTTCCAATTTTTTTTTATTTCAGCACGGACGAAATGAAAAATACGCGAAAATTACACCTATTTTTCGCAATCGTAGAGACATGTTTCGGTTTGATGGTTGAATGATATCATTTAAAAACAGCGTCAAATTCCCACCTTATCTAAAATTAGTTCCTAATTTAATATTTAAGATAATAAACTTTTTAATTTGACGATGAATATTTACAGGACTTTCATTTAAGTATGTACTCAAAACTTCTGCTGGTTACGATTATTATTTTTATTTTTTTGTCTTCCAGTATTGTTAAGCAATAATCGTATTAGTAGATTTCTACTAATTGTTGAGGCAGATTAATTAATTTATAGAAATAGTGGTAGGATAGTTAGTTGGTTGGTTGATTACGGGCGCTATTTGTCATCTTTTCCACACGAGGACTAACCAGACTGGGTCTTCCATTTAAATTGCAATCCGACCCACTGCAAACACCTATGCATGAATTGTTATTCGAACCCGGTTCACGTCTTCTCCAGTAGCCAGTGCCCTGTCATATGGACAAGCAGAGGGGTGGCAGGAAATAGTGATAGGGAAAGTCATAAAAAAATATTCGCCAGTGGCAACTCTGCGTACTAATAGCTGTCCATCGGCGGAAATGTTATCAACTTGAAAAATAAATCTGACACCCGGAATGGCTTTAGTAGTTTTCAAAAGCAGTAAAAGAGTAATGAGAGTGTGTGATATTAAAAATGGAAGTACATGATACTATTTTTAACTCTTCGCTATATATTGTATTATCATTTAATATATGTCCATAAATGACCTATCTGTAGTTTAAAATGTGTTTGTTACTTCTTCCATATATGGCGCAATCAAATTGTTAAATGATACCAATATAGCGTGAACATAACTTTTGTGAACAATCTATTGGTGTTATTGTTGAGGATATATAATGGTTAGTAAGGATATATTCGTGCTATATGCTCTCTAGCAATTATTTAATTGATAGATTAGCGAGGCAAATTAATGTTCCCGGTAATTCTGTTAACTCATGCAAGTATTTTCTTTGTTTTTTTCGTGTATTATATTATTTACTGAAAAAACTATTAATAATATTACACATTATTGTACAAAACTCTTAAACTAAAAACTTTTCAATTTTTTTTTTAAGAAATGTAAAACTTTAATGAAATCCTTACATCATCGCCTTATCTATAAGCCGTTTATCTTCTTTTTTTTTTTTCTCGGTAACACTATCTTATTTGTTTCACGCCTCATCCAAAGTTTTATAATCGGTTTATATAACCGGATGAAAAATTTGAGATTTACTTAGATATTTTGCAGATTATTATAGCGGGTTTCGTAACGATAGCTACAGTATAGAATATTTTTTTGTTTCTTTTAAGCCTAATAAAAACTATTCAACTTCTAAAGAATGTGCACTGACAAAAATTCTTTCCTTCAAGACTAGCAACAAAGGTGTTAAATTATTTTTCACGTGATCCAAAACTAGTGTAAAAGAGAAAGGAAATAAAATATAAACTCAATTTGTTTTTGTTCTCAAACATTCTTACATTTTCAAGGTTAAATTCCAAAGTTATAAATTTAAAATAAATATGTGAAACTACTAAGATTATTTCAACTTTCTTCTATATACGTAAGAAGAAAGTATTGGAATCGTGAATATTTTCGACTTCAGTTCTAGATGGAATTACACGTTTTCGGATGTCCTGAACAAAATTTGAGAATTTTTGAAAAATGTCTGTGTGTCTGTGTGTTTATATATGTGTGACACAATATTTATAAATTTAAAGAAATATGTGAAACTGCTAAGATTATTTCTACTTTATTCTATACGTCAGAAGAAAGTATTGAAATCGTGAAAATTTTCGACTTCAGTTCCAGATGGAATTACACGTTTTCGGATGTCCTTAACAAGATTTGACGGTTTTTGAAAAATGTCTGTTTGTCTGTTTGTTTATCTGCGTGTGACACAATTTTTATAAATTTAAAATAAATATGTGAAACTACTAAGATTATTTCAACTTTCTTCTATATACGTAAGAAGAAAGTATTGGAATCGTGAATATTTTCGACTTCAGTTCTAGATGGAATTACACGTTTTCGTATGTCCCGAACAAAATTTGAGTATTTTTGAAAAATGTCTGTTTGTCTGTGTGTTTATATGTGTGTGACACAATATTTATAAATTTAAAGAAATATGTGAAACTGCTACGATTATTTCTACTTTATTCAATATACGTCAGAAGAAAGTATTGGAATCGTGAAAATTTTCGACTTCAGTTCCAGATGGAATTACACGTTTTCGGATGTCCTGAACAAGATTTGACGGTTTTTGAAAAATGTCTGTTTGTCTGTCTGTTTATCTGCGTGTGACACAATTTTTATAAATTTAAAATAAATATGTGAAACTACTAAGATTATTTCTACGTTCTTGTACAGACATAAGAAGAAAGTATTGGAATCGTGAAAATTTTCGACTTCAGTTCTAGATAGAATTACACGTTTTCGGATGTCCAGAACAAGATTTGACTATTTTTGAAAAATGTCTGTTTGTCTAGCTGTTTCCCTGTGTGTGACACAATTTTTGTGGCCGCTTTATCTCATGGACTAATGCACGGAATTTAATCAATTTTCAGATTCAGTTAGACTTAGGTATACATTGGAGCTGATTAGATTCGGCTGTATATCATCTCACAGGTGATGCTGTCAGGGCTCGATTAACCTCTGAATCTAGGGGAAGCATACTATCATATTGGGGGGGGGGCATTCATTTGGTGAAAATTTTCTTAATTCTTCATTCATGAAAACTTACTAATGATCCTAATATTATTCCTGGAAGTAGTTTAGGCGAGACCACATGCATTTCATTAAACCGATTTTTTATGTTCCATTTATATACTTCAGATATATTTAGTACATATTATACTTCATACTCTATGCTCAATTTTCCGGGTTTTCTAACAGGTACATCAGGATGCTATATGATTAATGGTACTTCTCTCTTATCCCGTCGACCACTTTTCATGACAAAAAACTATCGCCAAACTGTAAGATTAAACGCCAAAAATACACTCCCATTTACTTGATGTCAGAAGCATTATACGTGTTTGTTATGTCATCAAGTGGTTTTTAATTCGACATTTGCGTGTATTTTTCATTATGTTTTACCGATTTATTAGTTATTTCTTTAATTGAAATAACAATTGTGTCCTTAAATTCTTACATTTTTTTTTATTTATTTATTTTGATATTCCAATGGCAACGTTCTCCCATTTATTTGGCGTTTCAGTTTGGCGATAGTTTTTTGCTATGAAAAGTGGTCGACAGGATAATAGAGAAGTACCTGATTAATTAACATCCTACTGATGACATTCATATTTCCCTGTTTAAAAAAATTTCGTGAAGTAGGGCGTGGATTTCCTCTTGGATTCAGCAACCTTTCTTTCCCCTAAAAATATAAAATACAATCTGACAAAATGAAAATGGGAATGACAAGGCACACTTTTCAGTCATTTTGGGGCCCCTTTTAAATTTTAGAGGGGAAGCATTTGCTTCACATTCTTCACATTCTTCACATACTTTCTTCATGCCTTTGGGATAATCAGACCCTGGGTGCTGCTATTTTGCATTATTCACGATTTCTGTGATTGTTATATCTCCAAACCTGATATACGGAATTTCATCAATCTTCACATTCTATTAGATATATACATAAATAGGTGCTTATTATAGGTTTTGCTGTATACCGCCGAACATGTAGTGCTGCTATGCAGTTAATTACCCACTAGCTGTCTCTCAAAAATTCATGCACAGAATTTTATCAAACATCATATTCTGTTAGATCGTGACACGAATTGATTCATTAAATTTTTATGTGTAACGCTCAACAGGTGGCCATGTCTAACTTGAATTTTCAAAGTTTATAATTATAAATACAGTAAAACCTGAATCACAGACACCTCTGTTTAGCGAACACTTATTTTTATCTTCAACACATATATATTTGTACAATTTTACTTCTGAATAGCGGACAAATTTTGCGACAAAAGTGTGGTTTGGCACTTTCTTGCCTCGACCCCCTCAAATAGTGTAACGGAGGAATTAGATGGCATGCTCCAGAAATACTGATTGCTGAATGCTTCAAATGCCCGGATAGTTGATTGCTACAAAATCTATATCTGATGAGGGAACCATTGACGAAATAGTAGGGAAACATTTTTTTCTCCATTTCAATGTCGAAGTCAAGATTTTTTAGCGTTGTATACAATATTAGATGCCACAGACGCTAGATTGATGCTTTTTCTTATTGTTTTATTGCCCTTCCCTCTTGCCACATTATAATCACATGACTTGTTAGCTGGCTACTGCAGAAATGAATGGTGTTTTCTGTATATTGCATGGAAAATGCTTTTTTAACTTGGTTCTTCCATTAAAAGTACGAGAGAAGAGGAAGATCACTGCTTTCTGCACACGAATAGGGATGGAGAGAGAAAAAATGTCGTCTGTGTTAATTTCTTAACTAAATTTTTGAACGAAAAAAAGAAAAAAACCCGCCAGATTAAATAACTTGGTGGCCAAATAAGATAAATGAATAAATAAATAAATTAATTAATTACAAAAAACTTGGTCGCTAGTGGCGACTTGGCGACCGCATTCGTCGAGACCTGATCACGAGGATTCTAAATTTGATGTTTTCTTGAATTCTGCGTACATAAAATGGATACATAAGCATCACATAAATCGAACAAACCGAAGGCGATTTCCTGTTAGAGAATTTTGACCAAAAACTAATCGGTATCAGTTCCTATAAAGATAGAACTTCAAATGAAATTTCATCCCATTCTACGCAGTAGTTCGTGAGTTAGGGTGCCCACAAAAGTTGTATCACATACACAAAGACGGACAGACACAAAGGTTCACGGACAGACGTTTTCTAAAAATTGTTAAAACGTGGTCAGTACTTTCTAAAATATATAAATCCGTCGAAAACCGGAAATTGAAATTTTTCACGAATCCAATGCTTTTTTTCTTGTATAGATAAAAGAACGTATAAATATAAAGGCTTCGCGAAATGTTTACATTTATCTTATCTATAAGCTATCATTTTTTTCTTCGTAACACCATTTTATTTGTTTTTAACATGCCTTATCCAAAGTTTTATAATCGGTTTATGTACTTTGTTGTAAAATTTTTGATTTTCTTAGATATTTTACAGATTATTGTAGTAGACATGAATGTAATAGTTACGAGACAAAATATTTTATTTGTTCTTTTAAAACTATCCGACATGCAAAGAATGTCGGCTAAAAGAAAGACTGCCATCCGAGACAATAAAAGAAGTGCTAATTTTTTGTTCACGTAATCTAAAACTGGTGTAGGAAGAGAAGAAGTAAACTAAAAATTATCTTTGTTTTTGTTCTAAAATAGTTACGTTTATTCAAGGTTAGTTGGCAAAGTTGTCAATTTGAAACAGGTACGAAAATCTATTATAACGTTCTTTTTTTTTTTCAAAATAATTTTAAAAATTTTACGCCAGTTTTGTACTAGATTAATAAGTAGAAAATTGTAAAGCAAATTTTATAATCTCTATTATTTGGTAAAGTATTTAGTAAAGTTAATAAACTTTCAAAAAATAATTAATTTTAATTAGCTTTCAGAGAATTAAATTTATAAAGTTTCTCTTAACAGTCTCAGCAAAAACATTTCATATCGTTTAATCGTTATCTGTCACAAACATTTAGCACGAAGAGATGTAGCCATATATTATGCACATATAGGGACAGATTATGGCAAAGTAATTTACTGAAAGGTACCGGAAAATCTGTATAATAAAACACACAATATAAGGAATTACAGAAAGGAATCGATGGAATGAACGCAGCAATACATTATGGCTTACATTATAGAAAGGATATGGGTTTTCAACCACAATCCCAAGAGCTCACTTCGATTCACAAAGTGATTTGATAATAAATATATTTGAATACGTAAATATCATGGGTAGAAAGTAATAGTTTCCATGGAAAAGAAGAAAAAGCTTTTATTCTGAATAGATTTTTTTGTGATATCTGCTTTGAGTGAAATATTTAAAGCCTAACGCGCCTTGGCAAAATTGGGACATGGTTTGATTATAATTTTAAACTTTATAGATCTGACGGAGTTTTATTACTTTTTACACATGACATTTTTTGAAAATATACATATATATCCATGATTGTATATATTTATGCCATGTGCAGCACGCCCCACACACGCTTATATAAACTTATATATGTATGTGTAGTGGCTAGGAAAGGGTTGCGCTCTTGAAGATTTAAAAATAAATAAATAAATGCTCTCATAACAATAGAAAGATTGAAGATCCTTGGTTTAGGATGCATGCACTAGATGGGGGTTAGAGTTGCGAAACCCAAAACATTTACTTGAAGTCAATCTGAAACTCGACACACTGCAACCAGAACCCGAAATACATAAACCCGAACCCGAAATAGATAGAAATAATTCATATTATAATGGAATTATAGAAAAATGGCCTACAATTACATCTCTAATATATATCAATTATATCATTTATGTTGAAAAAATAACATAAATATACTCATTAATGTGGAAATATGAAGTTTATTTTAATTTGAAAAATATTTTCGAAGACTTGAGACAACAAGAATCCGACCCACAAGAGTTAAATTTCAACCCGACACCAATTCGAACTTGCAACAATTAATGTCATCCTGATCTGAATTCATCCGCAACTAAAAAAATAGCGTCAAACCGACCCGAACCGCAGGTCGGTCGGGTTAATGTAAATTGGGTTACCCGAGCTGACTTAGGACTCTGGATGGATTCTCATAAACAAAGACATTCTCCGATAAAAATTTTGTAACAGACTTAAACTAAACGAAATTTTTCGTTATATATAAGTTACTTATAAGTGTCCTGTGTTAGGACTGGAACAAAGTAAGAAATTTAAGAGTTTTATTATTTTTTTTTAATGTAGCATTTTGTTGTTAAGGGGCTACTTCACTCACGAAAACACCCGCTCGATAAAACACCGAGAAAACACCGCTCGATAATGTTAATCCTATGAGAGAAAGTTTTTGAAATATGTTGAATATGAGTTTCTATTTCAAAAATTTTAAATATTTTTTTTTGCATTAGATAGTTGAGATCAATCTCTTTGCAGGCCCTCTTTAACACTTTCCAACCTAGTTCAAAAGTGTTTATGACTTCGGTTTGTCTAACCGTCTGCTGTCTGGTCGTCTGCCGTCTGTCCGTCTGTCCGTGCTCTAACTCCCGTAAATATGCTCGGATTGCCTTGCAATTTTTATATGTTATTGTCGTTATCTATAGCACGTTCCCTATTTCAACTGAAGTGTGTAGCACTTATAGTTTTTTTACAGGGACACTCAAAAGAATTCCGTTACATGACGCTCTATGGGGAAAAATCATTTGCGGTTTATTTTAATGATGTTACACAATTGCAAACACATTGTAGTTGATATATATCACTAAGGTGTATTACAAGAAGCTTAATATGGAATAGGGTGTGCTTATAGTTAATTTACAGGGACAGTCAAAAGAATTCTGTTACATTACGTCTATAGAGAAAAATTGTCTGCGGTTTATTTAAATAATGTTTTACTATTTTAAACGCATTGAAATTTATATATATCACTAAAGTGCATTACAAGAGACTTACTACAGAATATTGTGTGTATAGCAGTCATCGTTCATTTACAGGGACACACAAAAGAATTCTCTACTGTCTGTTAACAATAATTCCTGGAAGTGCGTTTTAAGTTACTGAACGCGATTTTAAATTTAACTCACTTTTTGTTTATTACGTGGTGTGTATAAATTCTGTAGATCCTATACAGGGAAGCACAAAAGTTCGCGAACACATTTCCGTTTATTGACAGAAACTCCAGAAGGAGAATTTTAAAATGTGCTACGCGTTTCTTAACTGAACTAAAATTTAGCATCCTATGTAGTATATATACAAATCTATAGATCCTATACAGGGCTGAATAAAAGTATTCGGATATTTTTCTGAATATTGTATACGTTGGAAATTCCTGAAATTATGTTTTTAAATATGTTATGCGTTTTCCAAATTGTTTACTTAGATATTATCTTTCAGCTTATTAAATGGTATGATTTGTAAAATTATTTTGGAAGCATTGGAAAGTGTTACATAATCTATGCTTGACGCATGATTTTTCGTTCTTGTTTATTTTTCGGTTTTGGTTGCAGTTTTTTTTTTTTTTCATTTTTAAAACCGGTTTCGAAAGTGAAAGAATCTTAACAAAATAAATCTGTAAACGAAATCGAAAAAAAGGGTCTGCTAGAAATCTAATGCAAAAAAAGTAAAAAAATCATTTAAAAAATATTAAAATTTTATTAGATATTTTAAAAACTTTCTCCCATAGGATTAACATTATTGAGCAGGTGTATTCCCGTGAATTAAATAGCCCCTGGAAAAAACAAAAATAATTTTAATATCGAAGAATTGGGCCTCGTTTTCTCTTTGTATGAGACGGCACTAAATTTATGTGAGCGAAATACGCTAATTGTTATTATTATTATTATTATTATTATTATTATTACTAATGGATCCAGCCTGGGCTTACCAAGTTACAGCAAATAGGTAAAAACCATTTTCTTTATTGAAAACTCTAATAGATTTTTTACACATAACAACAAAATAAGATCACCAAATCTAATTAAAATTTAGGGAAAATGCTTAAGTGATACTAAAATAAAACAACAGAAGGCTTATAAAGACCTTTTTAATGATTCAACATACTTTCAACGCTCTTTGCGGCGTCATTTTCAAGAAAATATATTGATAAATAAAATATTCTTGCAAAATTTGAAATTTTTTTTTTCAGTTACTAAAATTTAACTGGAAATTTTCCGTTTTCTCTCATCTGAAAAGAAACATTTCCGTTTGTCTCTCTTGGAAGGAACATTTTCGTTTGTTAGTCTTTGAAGAAACATTTCCGTTTTTATCATTCAACGAGTAAGAAACAGAAAGAAAAATAATTTATATTAGAGGATACATTCCCTGCCACCTACAACAAATGACTCCAGCATCCAACGACTTGGTTGTAGGCCAAAACATCAGTTGCTAAAATTTAACTGGACATTTTCCGTTTTCTCTCAACTTAAAAGAAACATTTCCGTTTTTATCATTCAACGAGTAAGAAACAGAAAGAAAAATAATTTATATTAGAGGATAAATTCTCTGTCACCTACAACAACTGGCCGCATCCAACGATTTTGTTGTAGGCCAAAACATTAGTTACGAAAATTTAACTGGAAAATTTCCGTTTTCTCTCAACTTAAAAGAAACATTTCCGTTTTTATCATTCAACGAGTAAGAAACAGAAAGAAAAATAATTTATATTAGAGGATAAATTCTCTGTCACCTACAACAACTGGCCGCATCCAACGATTTTGTTGTAGGCCAAAACATTAGTTACGAAAATTTAACTGGAAAATTTCCGTTTTCTCTCAACTTAAAAGAAACATTTCCGTTTTTATCATTCAACGAGTAAGAAACAGAAAGAAAAATAATTTATATTAGAGGATAAATTCTCTGTCACCTACAACAACTGGCCGCATCCAACGATTTTGTTGTAGGCCAAAACATTAGTTACGAAAATTTAACTGGAAAATTTCCGTTTTCTCTCAACTTAAAAGAAACATTTCCGTTTTTATCATTCAACGAGTAAGAAACAGAAAGAAAAATAATTTATATTAGAGGATAAATTTTCTGTCACCTACAACAACTGGCCGCATCCAACGATTTTGTTGTAGGCCAAAACATTAGTTACGAAAATTTAACTGGAAAATTTCCGTTTTCTCTCAACTTAAAAGAAACATTTCCGTTTTTATCATTCAACGAGTAAGAAACAGAAAGAAAAATAATTTATATTAGAGGATAAATTCTCTGTCACCTACAACAACTGGCCGCATCCAACGATTTTGTTGTAGGCTGTACTGGAGTTTCGTGCGTCGTGATTTTCGTGCGTCGTGATCGTAAGTTATTAAAAAAATAAAAGAAGACACAGGAGAGACATTTTGAAGAAATAATCGAAAATTGAATATATATATGCAGGTTTAATCCAGGTTCAAATAAAGCACAGGTACATCGTCGAATAGGTACAGCTGCCGAAGGCAATGGTACCCGGGACTCCAAACGTACACTTAATACAGCTTTTACATGTTGTTATCAATCACAAGGTTCGAGAGAGAATGATGATTAATTAGACAATTTCTTTGGTGGATACAGAGCAGTGATGACAGAGTTACATAAAGCCAAGTAGCCAGATTAACGTACATTTGGCGAGAGGAATGTGATAGAAACGCAGGTGTTATTTTCCGTTAAATGTTAAGTCAATGGGAGATTGATGACGAACAAATATGAATTTTTAGATGCCAACAGTGAGGAATGAATATAGTAGCCTCGCAAACCACAAGAGTCTGGTTCACATAGGGTTGTATTAAGGAGTGTTACTAAAAATTAAAAATAGACATGTACGTTAGAATGATAATACAATTTAAGAAGAGAAATGTAAAAGAGAAAGGGTAGCAGAGGGCATCTGGTAGATTTGACTGAGCGTGGGATAGAGATACATTCACAGTTGCTAGGCGAACTAAATAATTTCTTTTCTTCTTTTTTTTATAAGAGAAACGCAGAGCGAAAGAATTACAAATGAATTGAAAAGAAGTTATAATAAAAGTGGAAAAAAGGCTGGGACTATATACATTTACAGTGTAGAAAAATAAAATATATTTAGGATGGTAATTTTGAAAAAAGGTATTTTAGGTGGGGGGGGGGGGCTAAGGTGTAAATTAATTAGAAGTGGAATATGTGAAGATAATTCCTCTTCACATATTTCTCCCCAACAACCGAAGAAAGAAAAATTATTTTTGTTGTATTAAGGAGGGCATGAGCACCGGAAAACTTACCTGCGCCTCTTCACTAACATAGCAATTCACATATAAAATCATAAAACAAAACACTTGTGATAGAACCCTGGTAAACATAATTGCAATGATAATAATTCACAAAATAAATGTTGATACAAAATCAAAAACATCATGTCTCAAGTAATATATGCATGCGTGTAGGCATGATAAAATAAAAACAAGCTGGGTCGACCTCTTATGCTTGAAGATTTGAAAAGTATACATAAATATGAGCTCAAAATAATAATCAGTATGTTTCTGGATTTTTTTCTTTAGTTTTTTTAGGAGTGTGCACACATATATCATTATTTAAACCAGAAACTAAAATTAATTATTAACTTGAAATGAAAATTCAAGCAATAGCAATTACTTTTATTGCTACAATTGTTGGGTATTTCCAACATAAACTTATGCTTTTGAGACATGACAAAAAATATAATGTATAAAGTAAATGTCATTTGGCCATATATCAAACTATATTCAATTATTTGAAGGCCTTTAATATGAGACATATTTTTGTATCAGCAGAATAAATTGCTGTACGTATATATAAAAAAATAAAGCTAAATGTAAATAAATATATAGCATACTTGATTATGAGAATAATATAAAGGAGAATTTGGCGAAGTAGCATATTTAGAAAAACTGGCATAATTTTATATAAAAATGTAAAATCGCATATCTTGCAAATATTGACAAAATTTAAGGACTGTCAGAAATGTGTAACGTGGGATATAGTTTCTATGTAGGGTGAATGATCACCACAACTCACCGTCCACAACATGTTATGAAACATGACACATGAAAAACAACTTCATACGTTGTTGTGCCGGGATGGTAAGGTAAAAATGTAATGGAACATTACATAGTATGTAAAAGAGTAAGAAAAATTATGTGAACTAATTTAAAATTTTAAATAAACATATGTTGTACTAAATATGAAAGGCAATTTAGATGTGAATTAAAAAGTGTGACATCATGTACAAAAAAAATGTGACTGAGAGTGTTTTAGGGGATTAGTGCAAGATGAAGTGTGAGCAAAATAGAACATATAAACACTGTTCGTTTAATTTTGTACCTACATTTACAAAATGTGAAAATTTAGACTGAAAAAAAATTTAGAGACAATTATGTGGACATTGGCATTGTGTAAATGAAAAGAGGTATTTGAGAAGGTATGTACAGTCTGAAAGCAACCATTAATATAACTTCGGCAGAAGAAATGACTGGTATAAATACCAAAGGTTGCAATTACATAACAACCGTGAATAAATACTTCCACAAACAAGTGTAGTGTATGAAAACAAATGCGAAAAAAAAGGTATGTCTTTAAAAATTACATATATTGAACGAATAAAGAAGGTTAATTTACGAGCATTGAGTAGGCAAAACAAGGGATGAACTTGAAGTGTGACACATACTCCATGGAGGAAAATGAATGGTAAAAAGTGAATTTAAATTAGATATACAGTGAAAATTTATCAATTGCATGTACTAAAATATTTTACTATTTAATATGTCAGGAATAATAAAAAAAACAGAAAGGAGAACCAGAGACAAAATTCTTAAAAGATATTTAAAAATGTGAATGATGGAATGTAGTGTTATACATGTAAGAAAAGGAAATGTGTAAAATGTTGTGTATGTCCACAGAATGAAAAAAATGATGCCTCTATTTCAATAATTTCATGAAAGCAACGTGCACTACAAGAGGAAAAATTCCCTATAAAATCTTATTATGAAAATAATAATATTGCCACACTGGCATGATTCAGTAGTGCACATTTTTCATTTTTCAATTGTAGACTAAATTTAGCAAGGAAAAAAAATGGTTATTTAACTTATTTTTATTAAAAAGAATATGTGATTATGTAAATATGACAGAAAATGTAGAAGTAAAGTGATAAAATGAATAATGAAAAAAAGGTATGTTACCATGATAACTAACATTACCAAAATTGTTGCGATTGCAGTAGGTAACTAAGTACAGTGTTGTTTACCATAATTGGTGCATATAGCGAATTCTATGAACTCCTCCAATAAATATATGGTATAACTAGTACCTAATATAAAGTTACATGGAAAACATGATAAGATGATACATGTGCAGAGATTGTGTTAATGAATTATGTTTAATATTAGAAGTAGTATAATAGAACCTACAAGTAAGGTATGTAATGTCAAAGAAACAGGTGTTAATTAAAAAAGAATGAATGTGAAAAGCATAGTTATACATTGAATGGTGAAACAAATACTTTGACTGGTATTATATATTTATATATATCCTTGATTGGTAATACTTGAAACATTGATTAATAAATAAATTAAAAAAAACTGTAAGTGAGAAAACGGAATGCATAAAGTATAGATTATAGAAGTATGTGTAAGAAGTTTGTGTAAATTTACAGGAAGAAATACTTGATGCGTTGCACATGAAAGTTTCATGAAATGAGTGCATTGGACAGAAATTTGAGTAGATCTCTAAGAATCGTAATATTAAAAATAATATAATCATCATTAAGGCCTGATTCAGTAATGCACCCTTTATTTGTATCAGCAAACAAGTATTATTTAATGAAAAGTATGTTTTTTTTTAATTATGTGTCTATTTATATAATATTGACTAGAGTGTTTATCAAAGTGGAATTGATATATGATGTCGTATACTGATGTCGGAAGATATAAAAAGGAACAGAACAAAAAAAAACAATGAATGGTAAAGAGTATAACAAGGATTGGTACAAACTGGTAGTGTATAATGATTGGTAACTTCGACTAGTTGTGTAATTGGCATGTGTAATTAAAAAAGAAGGAACCGTTGTAGATTATAAAATTGGTTATTGAATATAGAAAAGCATTTTCAAATAATTGCAAGATTGCAATAGATCTCAAAGGCTCTTTAAGCTGTTTAAAAAAGTTCCTAAATAATGCTACTGAAACAATACACATGGATTAAAATATATCAACTTAATAAAAATAACACAAAAATATACTTGCCATCATACAAATAAACTTTATCTAAGTATAAAAGAAAATACGGCATGTATAAATAAAAAAAACAATAAGAAGAATGTCTTTAATTAATTAGTTGCTATATCGGTAAGCAGTGCCATATGTTTATAACGAAGAAAAAATATTACTTAAATGATTCATTAAAAAAAAAAATTTAACACGGTTGTGTCTAATTATGAAAAACACATTTTATAAAAATATATATATTCTATCTTCTTTTGAAACAGCAAAAAAAAACTATATGAAGATGAATGCTCAAAACATTAATAAAAAATAAACAGTGGCAATTATGTATTAACTCATACATATACAAACCTGAAAATTGTCATTTCTTAGAAATTATGGCAATAAATATGGCATAAATAAATAAATCTGTGTAAAGAAATTGAGAAGGAAAAGTCAACTTTAAGATAAGTATATATGTGCAAAAATTGTTGTACACAAAACCTTATATATTTATTAAAACATGGATCAGCACTGGGGAAAATAACTTAAAAAGTAATTTTATACATGGCCAGAAATATCTGACACAAAAGTACTGCTAATTGTTTTAACATGACAAAAGTGACCTTAAGGTGTAAAGAACATGTTAATTTAAGCAAAGTTATCTTTATTCATGTGTGTAGATCAAAACTTCGATAATAATACAAAGAAATGTGTTATATCAAGTGTTATCTATTTACGAAATCATAAGTTTAAAGAAGCAATTTTGAAAAAATTGAAGTGTATAAATTTTGTAATAACAGAGTGTGTATATATGTCTAAATTGTGTAATAATTAAGTTTTCTTATCAAAATATAACCGCAATATTATAATTATATTTAAATTTAACAACAAAAAGAATCAATGAATTAAAAACTAAAAAGTGTATTGTGAAGAAGTGACACCAAGTTTATCATCAAAGATTGATCCGAATGAATTGATGGAAAATTAGCGCTAAAAATTCAAATCAATACAAAATGACAAGATCTTACACTCTTTTCTGGATCCATGAAAAAAATATGCAAGTAAATATCACTCCAACACAATATAAATTTGTAATAAGAAATTAGATAGCATCCTACGAATATGGAATTCCTATTACGAAACTGTAAGTGTGTAATATGTTTGTATGAAAGTACATTGCCATTACTTATTACCTGTTTATTTTGTGCGAGCACCCCTAATGTCAACACTAAATTTTGAATCACTGTAACTATGCGTCCAAAGGATATATTAAAAAGAAAGGACAATTCGTTATAAATAAAAATGTATATATATATATATGGCAACATGTACCGTACTGCAACACAAAATTTATCCGTTGACTGATCCAGTATATAAACACAAGGTTATTATACTTGTATTATTGTTAAAGACAATTAATTTATTTTGATGATGCAATTATCTCATAAATGTATTATGCTTATTCGAATAAAATAAAAACACTGATATAGTATAGCATATAATACCAAATACAATAACAAACAAAAAAATCAGATATAAATGCAAGTACACAATATAAAAAATGATTAGAGAAAAAAATTATATACATTGTATACATGTTAAATG
Source organism: Maratus michaelseni (assembly GCA_963931845.1). Lineage (NCBI taxonomy): Eukaryota > Metazoa > Arthropoda > Arachnida > Araneae > Salticidae > Maratus > Maratus michaelseni. The sequence continues at coordinate 72,284,931 of OZ007600.1, forward strand.
CAAAGTCAGTCCTAGAGTAAGGAAATTCTATCCTTGTCAAAATGTCAAAATCGGTTTGTCAAAATCGGTAAGTGTAACAAATCATGAGATGCGGGCATAGATCTATAGAATACTTAACTGTCATTAATTAATAAAGATAATATTTAAATTAGAATAAAATTAATGTGACAATTATTATTATTACAATTATTGTAAATATTTGTGTGAGAAGAAAAATATAAAGGAAAAAAATTAAGAAGATTTAGTTTTTTTTCTATTTTTAGTATTATTCATTTTTTTTTAATGTGATGAGAGAAAAAAGAATGTGTATATATGCAAATAACTCATAAAAAGATAAAATTCACAGCAGGATTGTCACGTTAGTATTTCCCTTGATGGGGAAGATACTTGGACCAGCCGAGTAGGCCCACAAGGAAAATTCAAACACAACATTAAGTACATTTTGCGCAACATGTACACAAGTGTGTACATAAATGTACACAAGTGTGAAAGATATCAAATTTGCATATTATACATTTTCTTTTAACGAGGAAAATTCAAAATCTTATTAAAAATATTCTTTCAATAAAATTTGCATGAGCGGCAGCATACGTTTAAAAATGTTGAAATACTGTATGGCAAACTGCTACTTAGAATAAAGGATTGTAAAAAAAAATTCACAACATAAACCAAAAGTTAACTATCTATAAAGAAATATATCTATGAATGAATATTATGCCTTTTATCTCTATTATTAGATTGTTAAAATATTATTAAAAAGCATGATTATGTTGAAACACAACTACCTAGTGCATACATACTAAATCTTTCTTTAGTCAGTTTAGGCAGTAATTAAATAGATTGAATTTTTATACTATAAAAGCACATATATATTTTTCATTACTTTACCTGACCAAAAATATCCTCATGTTGAACAATATAAAAAGAAGTGACTTACCACTTGAAATATTAACATCAGTAAATCCATTTAGCACAAATATAAGAAGCAATTTTTTATATCTAAATATAATATTGATGTAGGCTAATTAACGGTGAAATATTTCACGCAATAATCCTTAGCTTTGAAAGCAATATTCGTAAACTAAAAAAATATATACTTCGCGCATAAAATGTGCATTGCAAATGTCCACTAAAATATGGGAATCCTTGCTATAATAATGAAGATGGATCACTGGAAAGTTCGTGCTTATATAAAGTACAAACGTTTATATCGGTTTCCAATTTCGATATTCAATAACAATAGCACTGTTTATCAGTCAAATTCCTTATCCGCAGCATATAATGAATTATAAGTCTATGACTGAGCTGATATGAAGTTCAAGAACTGAAATAAACCACAGCGCACTCAATATGCATTTGTTTTTGTCTGTCTCATTAGTTACTCTTTCGATACTTCGTAATAATCTCTAAGGCGAAGAGAGAAAAAAGGAAAAATCACGGGTTAAGTGTTTAGGACGGATGCGATGGTTTAGTGAAATATGCTTAACGTCAGGGTCGCACTATTAATTTTCGCCGGTAGAAGCTGTATTCAGTTGTGCTTTCGGTAATTGAGTTCCGCAATGAACTATTGTAAATATCAGCAGTAATCCTTAATTTTCATACACAAATCCGTGAATATTAGGATGGGAAAAACAAATCGCGGCGATTCATAACAGACGTTTTACAAATGGAGAAAAAAAAATAATGATGACTTGCAAAGTAGGCATCAGATCTGCACATCGTTCATACATATCGCCGGGAAAAAGAAGCGATGAGGCAGTTTTCGTTTATCAATTTTCTTGAACAGCTAAATTTAATATGTAAAGGGGAAAAAAGGTCCTGCGGTTCAGCTGCTTCTTTAATAATTATCCGAGACTCGGAGAAAATTATATTCCATGGAATTCTTCCATTTGAAATACTGGAGATGATCTTTCATACGAGAAAAACATGGAGATTCCAGTTCAAAAATTTTATCGTCATTTCCAGTTTTGTTATGTCCACACTGTTTGCGAAAACACGGAAACAAATCTCTCCTTATGTCTATAAAGATTTCAGCAACATCTTCAAAACAAGAACGAAAAATCATGCGTCAAGCATAGATTATGTAACACTTTCCAACGCTTCCAAAATAATTTTACGAATCATACTCTTTTATAAGCTAAAAGATAACATCTAAGTAATCCGAATACTTTATTCAGCCCTGTATAGGATCTATAGATTTGTATATATACTACATAGGATGCTAAATTTTAGTTCAGTTAGGAAACACGTAGCACAGTTTAAAATTCTCCGTCTGGAGTTAAATAATACGGAAATGTGTTCCCGAACTTTTGTACTTCCCTGTATAGGATCTACAGAATTTATACACACCACGTAATATACAAAAAGCGATTTAAAATTAAAATCACATTCAGTAACTTAAAACGCACTTCCAGGAATTATTGTTAACATACAGTAGAGAATTCTTTTGTGTGTCCCTGTAAATGAACGATAACTGCTATACACACAATATTCTGTAGTAAGTCTCTTGTAATGAACCTTATATAAATTTCAATGCGTTTAAAATAGTGAAACATTATTTAAATAAACCGCAGACGATTTTTCTCCATAGACGTAATGTAACGAAATTCTTTTGACTGTCCCTGTAAAGTAAGTATAAGTGCTATGCACACCCTATTCCATATTAAGCTTCTTCTAATGCACCTTAGTGATATATATAAATTTCAATGCGTTTAAAGTATTGAAACATTATTTAAATAAACCGCAAATGATTTTTCCCCATAGACCGCAATGTAACGGAATTCTTTTGAGTGTCCCTGTAAAAAAACTATAAGTGCTACACACTTCCGTTGAAATAGGGAACATGCTATAGATAACGATTATAACATATAAAATTTGCAGGGCAATCCGAGCATATTTACGGGAGTTAGAGCACGGACAGACGGCAGACGGCAGACGGCAGACGGCCAGACGGCCAGACGGCAGACGGCCAGACGGCCAGACAAACCGAAGTCATAAACACTTTTCAACTAGGTTGGAAAGTGTTAAAAAATCGAGTATCTTATCGTTAAAATTATTTTTTTTTCGTTATTTACTATTCGTTGATTCCCGGGTACCGTGCTGTAAACGTTACTGTACAAGTGCTATGGTCATGAGCACCAATTTGTGTACTGGAGTTTCGTGCGTCGTGATTTTCGTGCGTCGTGATCGTAAGTTATTAAAAAAATAAAAGAAGACACAGGAGAGACATTTTGAAAAAATAATCGAAAATTGAATATATATATGCAGGTTTAATCCAGGTTCAAATAAAGCACAGGTACATCGTCGAATAGGTACAGCTGCCGAAGGCAATGGTACCCGGGACTCCAAACGTACACTTAATACAGCTTTTACATGTTGTTATCAATCACAAGGTTCGAGAGAGAATGATGATTAATTAGACAATTTATTTGGTGGATACAGAGCAGTGATGACAGAGTTACATAAAGCCAAGTAGCCAGATTAACGTACATTTGGCGAGAGGAATGTGATAGAAACGCAGGTGTTATTTTCCGTTAAATGTTAAGTCAATGGGAGATTGATGACGAACAAATATGAATTTTTAGATGCCAACAGTGAGGAATGAATATAGTAGCCTCGCAAACCACAAGAGTCTGGTTCACATAGGGTTGTATTAAGGAGTGTTACTAAAAATTAAAAATAGACATGTACGTTAGAATGATAATACAATTTAAGAAGAGAAATGTAAAAGAGAAAGGGTAGCAGAGGGCATCTGGTAGATTTGACTGAGCGTGGGATAGAGATACATTCACAGTTGCTAGGCGAACTAAATAATTTCTTTTCTTCTTTTTTTTTATAAGAGAAACGCAGAGCGAAAGAATTACAAATGAATTGAAAAGAAGTTATAATAAAAGTGGAAAAAAGGCTGGGACTATATACATTTACAGTGTAGAAAAATAAAATATATTTAGGATGGTAATTTTGAAAAAAGGTATTTTAGGTGGGGGGGGGGGCTAAGGTGTAAATTAATTAGAAGTGGAATATGTGAAGATAATTCCTCTTCACATAGGCCAAAACATCAGTTGCTAAAATTTAACTGGACATTTTCCGTTTTCTCTCAACTTAAAAGAAACATTTCCGTTTTTATCATTCAAGGAGTAAGAAACAGAAAGAAAAATAATTTATATTAGAGGATAAATTCTCTGTCACCTACAACAACTGGCCGCATCCAACGATTTTGTTGTAGGCCAAAACATTAGTTACGAAAATTTAACTGGACATTTTCCGTTTTCTCTCAACTTAAAAGAAACATTTCCGTTTTTATCATTCAACGAGTAAGAAACAGAAAGAAAAATAATTTATATTAGAGGATAAATTCTCTGTCACCTACAACAACTGGCCGCATCCAACGATTTTGTTGTAGGCCAAAACATCAGTTGCTAAAATTTAACTGGACATTTTCCGTTTTCTCTCAACTTAAAAGAAACATTTCCGTTTTTATCATTCAACGAGTAAGAAACAGAAAGAAAAATAATTTATATTAGAGGATAAATTCTCTGTCACCTACAACAACTGGCCGCATCCAACGATTTTGTTGTAGGCCAAAACATCAGTTGCTAAAATTTAACTGGACATTTTCCGTTTTCTCTCAACTTAAAAGAAACATTTCCGTTTTTATCATTCAACGTGTAATAAACAGAAAGAAAAATAATTTATATTAGAGGATAAATTCTCTGTCACCTACAACAACTGGCCGCATCCAACGATTTTGTTGTAGGCCAAAACATCAGTTGCTAAAATTTAACTGGACATTTTCCGTTTTCTCTCAACTTAAAGAAACATTTCCGTTTTTATCATTCAACGTGTAATAAACAGAAAGAAAAATAATTTATATTAGAGGATAAATTCTCTGTCACCTACAACAACTGGCCGCATCCAACGATTTTGTTGTAGGCCAAAACATTAGTTACGAAAATTTAACTGGAAAATTTCCGTTTTCTCTTAACTGAAAAGAAACATTTTCGTTTGTTAGTCTTTGAAGAGACATTTCCGTTTTTATGATTCAATGAGTAAGAAACAGAAATAAAAATAATTATGTACGAAAGTGTATGTGAATTATGTGTCTAGACACATAATTGCCTAAGTTTTTCTTTATCAGGGTTCGTATGCTTTTATCGCAATTTTTTCATAGAATTTTTTTGTTTAATATTTAAATAGCAGAAATTGCAGACGCCTGGTTTAATTGCAGGATTTGTAATACTTTTTTGCATTTAAAACTGGCGGAAAAGTCTATTAAAAATTGTGGTAAAAGAGTACGAAACCTGTTTATTAGTTACATCGTACATTTAATTTCTTAAATATCAATTAAATGTAATCCTGGTGATAATAGAATCTGCGCATAAACTTTTGCGGCATTATTTCAAAAATATTAAAAAATCAAACAGCATTTCTTTAAAACATGTTATTTTGTGGGAATGCAATTCTTCTAGATCAATTTAAACATCTGTGTAAAACATAAAAACTTTGCATATTTGTTTTATTTATTTTATTTTTTAACATTGTAAATGTGAAAATTTCCCACACTTATGTATGAAAAAGAAAATTTTCCGTTTTTTTCTAGAATATTTACGATTCTCGCTCAAAAAGGAAGTTTCCGATAAAAGATTAGAAATTTCACATAAAATCACCCGTGTATACAGAAGATCGTTCGCACTTTATGGAAACGATTTTCACAATTAATTTCTGAACATATATACCATAATCTTTGCGACAGTTTTACTCAACTGTAAGGCCTGACTCATAGTTATAACTATAGATCGAAATTTCCATCATGGTCGATTTTTATCTTAGTACAATAACATATTCTTTCTCCCACACCTCTTAGAAAACTTTCCACAGTCTTCCAATGTGCTGTAGATAGAGCTTTCTAATGCATGCTTTAACAAACACATAGGTGGTGATAAATAAACATTTATTGTAACACTGGATGAAACATGGCTTTATTTAAGTGAGTTTATCAAAAGAAGAGCAATTTTTATCAATTAACGTAAAAAAAGAAAAAAAAATGGGTTTGTGTATGTAAAGAAAAATTTCCAAAAGAATTCATGATTGCTGCTGGATTTTGTTATAAAATTAAATTAAAGGTAAAATATGCAATAAAGCTAAGGTGATTTCACTTTATTATCAGTAAAATATTTTAGAAACCATTTTTGAAGAAGAAATTCCAACTTTATATGAAAAAGACATTAATTGAGCTTCATATGAACAAAGTCTCCCAGCCGTTCTTCCATGACTCAACTGACGGATATTTAGCAAATAAAGAATCCCAAACGGAAATAAATTGTGTATCAATTGAAGAAATGCATGTAAAATCACCTGACGCAACTCCCTCCCCCCCAATCTCATCAATGGCCTTTTTCTGTATTTGGATTGATTAAATGAATTCACAAACATTGAAAAGACTTTGGAAAGATTTTACAAGAGTGAGGAAAAAATGACATGACTGTTTGAAGGAGATTCTCTTCTAAAAATGTCGAGCCAGAGAGATAGCCAAAAGTCAAGGCTATCCAACAAAGTCACATTGTTGCAAAGAATACGTCATTTATGCGTAGAAATTAACTTTCAAAATCGTTTCTATAAAGTGCGAACGACCTTCTGTATAGGTACTTTTTTTTCTGAGTGAACATAGCGATTTCTTTGCGTACTGCATTATCAAGATTAAAGGTCACTAAAACTGCGAACACAACCTTCTGCTGCTATTTATTTTCGGCTGCTGAATTTATCCATAAACTTTTCATACACCGTTCTAACGTCAAAAACTTCATATTTCTTTTTACACATGAATCTTTTTACTGTCTACAAGACAAAGCTTTCCATGACACAGTTTTGTATTCTCAGCATTGTTCTTCATTTATAATGATTTTACGAAATTTTTGACTGGCATTAATGTTTTTTTTTAAATTCTTTATTCACCTTTATAAGTTTTATGATCGGTTTATAAATAAATAAAAAAAACTTCATACTTTCTTTGATGAATTACGGATTACACTAACAGGTTTAGTAATAATATCTATAAGACAAAAACTTTTTTTTTTTTTTTTTTTTTTTTTTTTTTTTTTTTTTTTTTGTAAATTAAACACCTTACTCGATAACTAAAGCTAACAAAAATTTTGCTATCTGTAAAAAAGCAAATAAATTCTCAAAATGAGTATACTTTCGCATGATTACACAAGAATTGGAAAATTGAAAAGAAAAAAGCCAATAACTACACAGTTGGTTTTTTGTTTCTTATTTTTTTATTCAGTGTTAGAAATTATGATCTATTTTTTTTTTAAATGTGAGAAAATAATTTTAATAGATTGTTTTATTATTTCTAGCCTTACTTTTTTTTCTTTTTGTTTCTTATTGTTTTTTCATTCAAAGTTAGATGTTGCAGCTCTCGTTTTTAAAAAAAGAATGTGATAAAATAATTTTAATAAATTGTTTTACTATTTCTACCCTTAGTTTGTTTGTTTTTTGTTTCATTATTTTTTTCATTAAAAGTTAGATATTACAGCTCTTTTTTTTTTTTTTTTTTTTTTTTTTTTTTTAATATGATAAAAAATAATTTTAATAAATTGTTTCAATATTTCTATTCTTAGTTTATTTGTTTTTTTTTCTTCAGAAGTTTTATATGGTAATTTCAAAAATTGTTTTAATATCTCTACCATTAGTTTGTACTATTTTTTTTTTTGAGAAGATTTAAAACAAGATTAAATGAATTCTAACGTAAATTAATTCGCTTACTTGAATTCTGCACATTGGGATTAAATTGTGAGATTCATAATAAGACTTAAATTTGTCTAGACACATAATTCTTTTAAAGTTTTCCTTTATATTTAATTACATCGTAGATTTAAGTTCTTAAATTTTCATTAAAAGTAATCCTAATGGTAATGAAATCTGAAAATGAGTTTTTACCGCATTATTTAAAAATAATTAAGCATCAAATAGCATTTCTTTAAAACATGATATTTTGTCGGAATGCGATTTTTCTAGATCGCTTTATGCATATGTACACTTTAAAAAAAAACGCAAAAGATTCTTAATCTAGGAAACTATAACACAACCACAAAGAAAACTAGTCGTTGGGGGCCACCGTTAAACTTCTCTGTATTTTTTAGATTAGCCCATCATGGATATGCATAATATAAAATATGAAAATAAAACATGTGTAAACTATTTATAAAATGCATTGCAATTCGAATGAAATCGTGGCTTGATGACGTCATAAACTTTAAATGCTCTATTACTGAATTGCGTAAAAGAAACATAAGTATAACTCCAAAATTGATAATCATATTTACTAACGATTTACTGCGGTTGGATTAAGCGTCTCATTTCTAATTAAAATATAACTTTGAATTGAAATTTGAATGAAATACAGGGTCATGAAAAATCGAAGAGTGTGAAAAATAGGATTACAAATATCTCGGCAACTCATTATCCGATCGACTTCATTCTTTATGTAAAATTTATGTTTTTTATTTGTTTAAAAATTTTATATACCTTTTATCAGAACGAATATTTCGAGAATCTGAAAAAAATAGTTCCGGATAATCGAGGTTACTGAAATTCAATAAGCTATTCAATAAGCTTCTTCCCATTATTACATACTAATACATACCAAATTTCAAGTCTTTATCTCAATTTGTACGGGAGATAGAGCGTTTACAGACACACACACAGACAGACGGAAGGTAATTTTTTTTTCTAAAAATATGTTTTTCGGAATCTCCATTGCCTGAAACGTGTAAATCCGTCAAAAATATTTTTCGATTTTCAAAACGATTACAAGACTTACCCAATACTACGTATGATGGGTAAGTAATACCCAGTTACCCACCATTCTGAAAAGCGTTCTTTACTTTTTGAAACCCCAAAAACTAATATATGTTCGAGATTTAAAGAAGCTTTTATAACAAAAAAAGCTTCTTTAGCTGCCCCTGATATTTGAAAACGTTTACGAACAGTTTTATAGTGAATTAATCCGTTTGCACAACCCGAAATAACATTAGAATTAAATACATTTTAACTGTTCATGCACGAATGAATGTAATATTTCTTTTCAGAAGTAGGTATTCAACTATATAGGGCAACTTATATAAAAGGGAAAGTAAAATATTGTAAATATTCATGACGATATCCAAAAATATAAATCTAGTAATACACTTATTATCATATATAATAAAAAGCAAGAAGTCCTAAAAGTCTATGGCCGGGGTAATTTCAAAAACTACCCGATGGATTTTTTTGCTGCTTGCACATCGAGAAAATTCCCGCGGTCATTATGGTGTATAATATATCGATTTAACCCTGATTTTTTATAATAAAATTTGGTATTTTATCCTTATTTTGGACAAAAATGTTGTCATTGGTATATGTTTTTTTATCTTGGAGATAGTATATTATTCTATAGTTTAGTGAATGGTCTTTGGGTAATGGCTATATAAAATAAGGATAAAAAAATAAAAACACCTCGAAAAAAAACTATTAAGTATTTTATTTAAAATACAAAGAAAAAAGTTTTAATGAAAAATAATATTATAAAACGAAGATATTTAATTTGAATATGTAAGGAATGTTTGTACGACTTAAAAGAAGTATTGAATGTCAGAGGCGGCCATTAAAACAATATTTGGCAATTTATCCCTTTTGTTGCTTATATTTGGCACCTGGATATACAAAAATGTACTTTTAGGACTATGATACATATGGTTACCGTAAAAGCCGCAGCAGACGATTTTTTTTAAATATATGTTTTATATGTATTGTAAATTTAATCTCTCATTCAGAGACTATTTTTGAATTTCCAGTTAATTTTTTTTGTATGAGGTCGGAAGTCATTTTACTTGATAGAATAAAAACAATTTCAAATGTAGTCTGTAATTATTTATTTGTGAAAATTAAAAATGATATTGGATTTCAACTTTACAGATAAATGTATTTAGAGGTATCATTACCATATCCTGGCACCCATGCGAAGGCGGGACGGTTTGCTAATACGTAATAAGGCAATTTTCAATTCATTTTACTAGAAATACAAATAATACTTACAACGAAGGTCTCCATAAGTGCATACTCACAAGGAGACCGCCAAACATGATGCGCACAGATTTTGATGATTTTAAAGTATGTTGTAGGGATCATACCCCTAACTATTCAGGTCAAAGGTTTCCTTCAAATGGGCTTTAGGTTTCGAGAAATTTCGGGTTAAAGTTCAGCATGCATTTCAAATACCATTACTTCGCGATTCTGAACCTGGTCTCCGTGGTGCCGTGGTAGCGTTCGCGATTTGAGAGCCGCAGATGTGTGTTCTGGCCTCTCCTGTGACTTTTACCTTTTTTTTTAACAAATTTTATATATTTGTCGCGTTATAAGTTGTATGCAGAATTATGAACTCTGCATCTTTGAACTTTTTGATATTTTCCTAATAAATTCCATTTACATTTTCGAATATTGCGTGAAAATTTATAGTTTTTGCGCAATTTTTATTCGAATATTTCTGCTGACGAAAATCCAAACTAATTTATGTCTTGATATCTCGTCTTTTTAAAATGATTATTGTTTACATTTATGTATATTTACTTATTTATTTATTGCATTTATGAAATAATACATTTCTTTAATTTACATCTTCTATTTAAAAAAATTTAAATGATTAAGAAAAAATTAACAAAATAATATATCCTTTTAATATTTGATTTGTTCTAAATATATTGAAATATGTTAACTGCTGAAATACTAAAATATTTATCATCACCGACATCGACATTTTTAGTTTATTAAATATGGAACTAATTGTGTTATACCTATCTCAAAAATATTCTAACAAATTTCGCATTAAAAATCGCCTTTAAATAATTGTTTTAACAATATTGGAAGAATGTATAAATTAGCATATTATATATTCTTTAAATACTTAAATTGTGATAAATATATTTAATACAAAGAAAACTGCCCAGTTAAACTGAGGCCATTGTGCTCATAGGCTATTCACACTAATTGTATATTATACTCTTATTTCAAAGATTTTGAAATATGCCCCTCGAAAAAAAAATCAACAATATATTAAGGGGGGGGGGTCATCCCCCCGTTACTCCCCTCATAGTTAACTAATGAACCCCTTTAACTAATCAGGGAAGTCTCTAATTACAATGATTATATATATACAAAATTTGAAGAAAATCGGATAATTCTGCATGAAAAACCCATTTATCTAAATTAAGGGGGGATTAGCCCCCCTTTCCCCCTTTATACTTAACCAATGAACCTCCAAAACTATTCAGAGCAGCGCATTATCACAATGAACCTATATACAAAATTTGAAGAAAATCGGATAATTCTGCATGAAAAACTCATTTATCTAAATTAGGGGGGGGGGTTATCCCCCCCTTTCCCCCTTTTTACTTAACCAATGAACCCCCAAAACTATTGACAGAAGCGCATTATCAAAATGAACCTATATACAAAATTTGAATAAAATGGGATAATTCTGCATGAAAAACCCATTTATCTAAATTATGGGGGGTTAGCCCCTCCCCATTTTCCCCCTTTATGCTTAACCAATGAACCTCCAAAACTAATCAGGGAAGCGCCTTATCACAAGGAACATATAAACAAAATTTAAAGTAAAACGGTTAGTTCTATCAAGAGTTATCGCGTTACGTACGTACGTACATACATACAGAACCGGCGGGCACATAGGCTCTCAGGCTTTGATAGCCTGTGAGCTAAAAATGCATTAAATTTGAAAAAGAAATTATTTCAAACGTGGTATTTGTCTGCAAAGGAAGCGAAACGAAATTGATAAAAAGAAAATTTTATTTATTCTGATATTACCGTAAAAGTCGTTGCAGACGATTTTTTTTTTCAGATATTTTTTATATGTATTGTAATTTATAAACGATTTTTCATTTCTAGTTGAATTTTTCTGTATGGCATTGATTTGTTAGACTGAAAAAAAAAATAATTGTAATACATTATTTTTTATTTGTGCAAATCAAAAATGACGGTGAGCTTGAACTTTACAGTTAAATGTATTTAAATAACATAAAAAAAATATGTATAATTGGCTAAAACTTGGATATGATTGTTATTGCTTTAATATTTTATTACTCCTTTCAAGATATGTTTTTGGAATTAGTTAGTTTGGAATTTCGTCAATAGAAATATTAATTTCAAAACTGCACAAGAAAAAAGAAAAAAAAAACGTAAATTTTTACGAAATATTCGAAAATGTAAATGTAATTTATTAGGAAAATATCAAAAAGTTCAAAGATGCAGAATTCATAATTCTGCATACAACTTATAACGCGACAAATATATAGAATTTGTTAAAAAGGTTAAAAGTCACAGGAGAGGACAGAACACCCATCTGCGGATCTCAAATCGCGAACGCTACCACGGAACCACTGAGACCTTGTCCAGGAATGCGAAGTAATGGCATTTGAAATGCATGCTTAACTTTAAAACGAAATTTCTCGAAAACTAAAGCCCATTTGAAGGAAAGCTTTGACCTGAATAGTTAGGGGTATGATCCCTACAACATACTTTAAAATCATCAAAATCTGTGCTCATCATGTTTGGCGGTCTCCTTGTCAGAAAATTTAGAAAAAATTACAGAATATTCTTCTCATGAGGATATATACATTTATAAAAAAAATTTGCTGCGGACCTCGATATAACGTCCGTAAAAAAATTATAAAAATTTCGTGTTTTTGCAATTTATCGCTGGGTTGGCGACACAATAAAATTTTAACAAAACATGCATTTACGATAAATTCTCTTTTAGGAAAAACTTTTTCTATTCTTTATACTGAACTAGTTAAAGTAAGTTTAACTTAAATAATTTCACTTTTATAACTACGGTTTTGCCATATATATTTATATGTACACACCCAGAAAAAGGAATTGATTAAAACAACAAAACATGTTTTGTTCAGTACATTTTGGTTGTTTTTGCAAATTTTTTAGTTGAAGTAAAAGAATTGGTTTTGTTGCTTGGACAGAAATATATTGTTAACACTCTTACAAAATTTTAACAAAATTTCATCAATTTTACTTGAATTAACAAAATATGTGTTTTTAATTTTACAATAATTTTATAATTCCAGCATTTTTTTTTTTTCGCAAAATTTAAATTGTTGTGTAGTAGACATAACTCTCACGTAACTCGATTTATTTGACTTATGTAGCTATGTAATTAAAGGATTAACATAATTTTTGGATAATTCAAACTTTTTTTCATTGGGACGGACCAAAACAGTTTTAAAAATCCCCCTGTCCCATTTATTACTTTCTTCTATCTTTACAAGAAGAAAGTATTGGAATCATGAAAATTTTCGACTTCCGGTTTCCAATGGATTTTAGAAGGTCCTGAACACGATTTGACTGTTTTTACAAAATTACTGTCAATGACTCTATCTGCTTGTATGTGACAAGAATTTTGTGGGCGCTCTATCTCAAGAACTAATGCACGGAATTTAATAAAACTTTATATTCAGTTATTTCCTGATATAAATTGTTGCTGATTAGTTTTTGGTGTAAATCGCGCAACAGGTGGTGCTACTATGCAGCATTTTTCAGGATTCATACGATTTTAGCAATAGTGATATCTCAAGAAATAATACACGGAATTTAATAAAATTTGAGTTTCAGGTAGACCTTGATATAAATTTGTGCTGATTCTCTTTAGTGTATGCGAAACCTGTGTGAGATAGAAGAAAGTTTTGGGATTGACACATACGACTAGTTCTTTATGTTTTGGGATTTTCCACAGTAATTATTCTAATTTTAATGATTATCTATTAATTGGTTAACACAACATTGAAACTTCAAGAAAAACAAAGTATTTTGGTATTTTCTTAGCTCGTTTTTTAAAGCAAATATTTTAATAGAAAACGTTTATTAAATGTTGGGTTGTCTGTCATTTTTCTCGATTTCTGCTATAGCTCTATCTCACTTTCAGCAGTGAATTACGCCTGTAATCTTTGAATAATAACCAGTGAATTTTTATCCTGCTTTTTGCAGGCGTAATTCACTGCTGAAAATGAATTAAAAATTAACTATGTGTTGCCGTATGCTGGGCTTTGTATTGTCGTCTCATCTTTGCCGCTGAAATTTGCGTGCTCCTGATGACATTTCCATCTTGTGCTGCGATTGCAGCCGTTTCGACATATATAAAGTGAGAAATGCGAAGTTCAGATATCGTTCCTTGTAGCTCAGTGGTAGAGCCTCCGAGAGCTGTTCTGAGGACACGGGATCGACTCCCGGCTTGGGCAATTTTCACTCTCTCGGTTTACGCTTGAAAAAAAGCAGGAAAAAAAATTCACTTGTTATTATTCAAGGTTTGCAGGCGTAATTCACTGCTGAAAATGAATTAAGAAATAGTTAAAATTGCATATTTAGATTGGTTTATTTAACAAAAGTTTTTGTAGTATAAACAAAACCACTTCGTAATATAACATATTTTATTATTTAAACAAACAAAATATATTTTGTTGAAAAAAGAAAACAGATTGTTAAAATAACACACAGCATATATCTATGTAACAAAAATAATTTTGTTAATTGAAGTAAAATTGAACCGTTTTACTTGAATTAACAAAACATTTTTTTGCTGACGATACAAAAACTTTTTTTGGAATTGCAAAAAAAAATCAACAATATTTTTTTTGTTGATTCAAACAAAATTTCCATTGACCCATATTTAAACGAAAAGTTTTGTTGGGTCAACCAAATTTTTGTTGATTCAACAGAACTTTTTTCTGGATGCATCTAAAAGAAAATTAACTAACGCATTTTACGGTTTAGAACAAAATTTGAATTGATTAAAAGTGCTTTAAACTAAAAATTAATTGTGTGATTCTGAGCACTGTCAATTTGTCATCGATATTGTTAATGCCGGAGACAACTAGAGAAAAGTCTTGTTGCCGTGGAAACAATGACTTATTCAAAGTCGAAATGTATAATGAAAGAGTGTTTCATCGGACATTTACTATTAAAATACAGTTAAAACTTAACCAGCCTTCAAAACTGCAGCAATAGCTAATTTGTATATGTATTACATAACTTTATATAAAAAATAATAAACTATTTAATCGTTGAAGTTTAAATTCATAAAGTGCTACGCATTTAAACACTCATTTGATCAGAAATTTTCAAATACATTAAAATCGCTTGCATTTGGCGACGAAAAAGTTTTGCTCGCCAAATTGCGTCTTTTTACATCAAATACTCGAAAGTATTTTATTTTTTTTACAGATTTTCTGCTGGGATTCCGCAGCTAAATTTGAGTGATCTCTTATTACGTACATGAGTAGCTTCATTAGCATTTTTTTCAAAATATTCTGAGTATGCGCTTTAAGGAGACCTACCTTGTTAGTGCATTTTAACAACCTCACGCCACGCCTCACGCCAGCAATTTACATATTTGTAATTCGTAAACATCACACTTTTGTTATTTTAAAGTCTAGGATTAGGTGAGGTAAATTGTGTAATTGTGTATTAATCCATTTTCTCAAAACTGGAATATAGGTTTTTTGGATGCTGTCAATTCTCAAGTAAATATTTTCATGCTCAACAAACATGTTTTAGAGACACGAATTATAAAGGAACAGCATTAACATTAATATTTATACTAGCTGTTTAGCCCGTTCTACGCACAGGAGTTCATGAATTTAATTCTAAAACCAAAATTAAAAATAAAAATCAGTACAACCAAATGTATCTATGTAATATGTAGAAAAATATTTTCTACTATTGCGCATTTTTTTTAATGAAGTTTAATTTATCATATTGCTATGGCAGCAGATGATAAAACGATATCTTTTGAATATAAGGGAATAAATAGGATAAAATATTTGGTTGATGTTTGTGATAAAATGTCTTTAAAAAAAAAAAAAAAAAAAAAAAAAAAAAAAAAAAGGTTATACTTAAGCTTAAATAATCTCTAATTATTTGCATGCGAGGTAAAAGAATTATCGTAGTACCCGCTACAGCTTCTTAGTATTGCAGCGTGGCGTACGTAATATGTACATCTCACATTGCAGTAAACATTTAGAACTGGTTAGAACTCGCGCGATTACAGGTTGAATTGAACATAAAAAGAGGCAAAAATTCGTCAAAAACATTTTAAAAAAAATCTATTTAAAATTTTCGAATTTTTTGCCCCAATCGTTCATGGGCCCCTACCAGCAACCCGTGTGTCAAATTTCGTAGCCCTGCGCCCTGTGGTTTCCGAGTTTTTGACGTTACATAGATAGATACGTGCACGGATTTTAACAGTATAGATTAATATTATTTTGTTACTGTTGCATGCATGAATTTAATTATGCAGCTGAAAATGTTTAATTGAAAAATGATAGCACTCTAAAAACTGATATTCCGTTTAAGATAGCTGATTAATACACAATAAAAACTGCTCGGAAAGGTTTTCGAAAATCAGTGGCAGCAAAAGGTATTTTGTTTTTACAAATGCTTCTTTAAATCTTGAAAATATATTAGTTTCTGAGGTATTAAAGATAAATGATGCTTTTCGGAATCATGTGTAATTCGCAATAAGTTATTGTATTTTTTCGTTCGTTGTTATATTATATTTTCGTAGATAAAAAAGCATTTTTCAGTTTTTTACAGTGCATCTAAACTCGAAGTGTATTCAAAATTTTCAAAAAGTTAGTTTTTTAAATGAACTATTATCTTAAATATTATTAATAATATTATTTTTCCCTTTGCATTATTCTCGGATCAGCGTAATTAAAGTTTTATCATAACGTTTAAAAAAAAGACATTTTTTCCCCTCTACGGATTAAAAATTTACTTTTAAAAGATGGATTACGGTAGTGGTGCCATTCGAGATAAGTGAATAACTATTAGAATTTTTTATATATATTTATAAGTATGAAGCTAATTAAAAATGCTATTAACTAACTTTGTTCTTGTTTTATATAGCTTTTTTCTCTTAAGTTTCAAAATTGAGCTCTTATTGTTAGTGAGATTGTAAAAATGAATAAAATAAATTAATTTTTGATTAAAACATTTTTTTCATTCAAAAATGTGTAGTTAAATTATTTTAAGCTAAACAACTCAGATAAATAAATTCTTGAGCTTAATTAATTGTTATGTTTTATTTTTAACTTAATATTACAATATGCTATAAAATAACTAAAACTTAATTAATGTTTAGTAATTATAAATATATTAATCTATATATACAGATTTGCATGAAACTTTATATACATACATTTTAGAACCCGGGTAATATTTTCTTTACAAATTTCTCTGATTATTCTTTACGTCTTTTTTTTTTTCAACAACCTAGTCATAAGTTATTTTTAAACATGCCTATTTTTAAAATTTTCAAATGCATTTTTCCCTTACTGTTGCCTTAAAGCGAAGTTGCGTATGGACAATATTTTTTATAAGCAATTAAAAATTTTAAATCATTCCCTATAAAAATATAATAAAATATAGCACTTTGTAATTATATATTCCTTTTAAATGCTAAAAGGTGTAAACTAACAACGTAATATACAGTAAAATAACTTTTATTAGGTTGTTGGCATGTTTCGGCTCACTCTGAGCTATTTTCAAAAAAATATTTTTTATTATTATGGAATAATAGAATATTCTCATTCGTTTTTGGAAATGGCTCGGAGTGAGCCGAAACATGTCAACAATCTAATAAAAAGTTACTTTACAGTATATTATGTTATTAGTTTACACCTTTTACCATTTAAAAGAAATATATCATTCGCTATGTTTTCGTATTCGAAATCTATGTTAGTTTGAACAGATAATGCGCATTTGTTTTGTATAAAATTAAAAAAGTTTACTATACGTGCGTTTAAATGATACCATACCTTCATTTAAATACATTTAGAACTCAACCATCTACTGTAATGCAAGTATTTGAATTTCATGAAAAGATTAAGGATAAAAAATAATAATTTCCTAAATATGACGCCACTTTCGATTGGAAAAAACGATTCATATTAGGATCCGCATTAACTAGAAAAAAAAATGACGTCATTTTCATATAATCATTGTATATTGGATTTTTATGTAAGGAATTACAAGTTTCCATTTAAAAATTGTTTTTTCAACAGTAGTGGCACACATTGCTCGCTTGAAAATAAAAGCTTAAAAACAATAGAAAGTCTTTATTTTCAAACATACGAAATAAAATTTCAGTAAATACTTTTCTATTTGGATGCATTTATTAAAATGTTTTTGGTACCGTAAGGGAAATCGTATACTTTTCTCTTACACACGCAAAAGAAAACGTCCATTCCCATTTATGAAACTAGGGAATTTTATTATGTTTGCGTGAAAGTAATGTCATTTCAATTACTACTCGTTTTAACGATTTATCGGCGCGAATGCACAAAGCTCTGAGAAAAGAAAAATTGCCATTAATTTTCAGTAAAGAATCAGAAGCTATATGACCATTCATTCTTTTACTGAAATCTAAATCATCGAATAATTAATTTTTCTATAATTGTGTTAAAAAGAAACCATTTTATATATTAACAAAATTACTTGGTTAATTATCTTGTACTTAAGAAGATCCATAGTCAACAGTACGAAATACACAAATATAAATATTTCTATAGTTTGATATATTTATCAAGAATTACAAACAATTTCCGTGGTCTTGTTGAATAACAAATAAAAGTTTCGAGCCTCCAATCCTTCATTTATACAGAAATTTATACAGAAAGAAAAATGCCATTAATTTTCTTTAATGAATACATACGATCATACGTGCTTTTATTGAAATTTAAATCATTAGCAAAATTGAAGAATCAACGTTTCTATATTTTATAAGCAAAAATTTGTTAATCTATATTAACCAAATTACTTAAATAATTATTTGTGACATTACGAGATCCTTCTTCAATATACATACACACATATATATATAAATATATATAGCAAGAAATACACAGAAATAAATATTTCTATAGTTTGATAAAAAAAAATATATACATTTACAATCATACAAATAGTCTCCCGTACTCTTACTGAATAACCAGTAAAAGTTTCGAGCGTTCTTCGAAATAAATAAATAAATAATAATAATAAAAAAACTTTGTCATTAATTCACATTAAATAAGCAAAATACATTCGGTCATTTGTGCTTTTAGTGAAATCTAAATCACTAACAAAATTGAAGGATCAATCTTTCTGTAATTTCTAAAAACAAAAAACAAAAAGAAAAAAAACAAACAACAAAAAAAAAGAACATTAATATGAATTAACCAAATAACTTAAATATTTATCAGTGACATTACGAGATCTTTCTTCAATATACACACATATATATATAGCAAGAAGTACACAGAAATAAATATTTCTGTAGTTTGATAGAAAAAAAAATATCCATTTACAATCATACAAATAGTCTCCGTACTCTTACTGAATAACCAGTAAAAATTTCGAGCGTTCTTTGAGATAAAAAAAAAAACAAAACAAAAAAACATTGACATTAATTCACATTAAAGAAGCAAAATACATTCGGTCATTTGTGCCTTTAGTGAAATCTAAATCACTAACAGACTTGAAGGATCAATCTTTCTGTAATTTCTAAAAACAAAACAAAACAAAAATATTAATCAAATTACTTAGTTAATTATCTGTAACATTGCAAGATATTTAGTCAGGGATGAGATTTCTCCTCTTTTTTGCATACCAGTATAATCTTACAGAAAATGTCTTTTTAGTTAATCGGAACATTCTGCGATTTAAGAGAACAATGTTTTCTCTATGATTACACTGGTATGAAAAAAAGCGGAGAAATCTCATCCCTGTATTTAGTCTACAGCAAGAAATATGCAGGAATGAATATTTCTATAGCCTAACAGAAAGGAAATATATAAAGTTTCGAGCTTCCAATTCATCGACAGAAAAAGAAGCATTGCCATCAATTTTCATTAAAGAACCAAAATATATATGAACATTCGTACTTTTGTTGAAATTTAAATCATTAGAAAAATCAAATGATTAATCTTTCTATAGTTTGTAAAAAATATACCATTAATATATATTAACGAAATTATTTAGTTAAATATCTGCGACATTACAAGATTCTTAGTCAACAGCAAAAAATGAACAGAAATAAATATTTCTATAGTTAGGCAGACAAAATTATCAAAGACATTACAAATAGCTGTCCGCCGTCTTGTAGAATAACAAGTAAATGTTTCGAGCCTCCAATTCTGGGAATGAAAAAAACATTTTTTTTAAATAATACAAAAATTGTCATAAATTCACATTAATGAATCAAAATACATTCGGCCATTTGTGCTTTTACTGGTAGACATTACAGTTTCTTTTTGTTAGAATTAACAATATGGATATAAAAGGGGAAAATAAAGTATGATAATTTTATTTTAGTACTTTTTTACAAAATCCAATTAGTAAGAAGTTTAAGTTAAATGTAAATTAAACATAAAAAATAAAATCACGTACTATCTTCAATCAATGTTGAATAACGCGAATTTTTATGTTACTGGGGTCAGAGATATCTTAGTCCGGCAGTTCAGCAATAATGGTATTGAAAATATTATAAATACGTTTTTTTTTTTTTTTTTTTTTTTTTTTTGATTTTTTTTAAAGTAGACTTTTTTTTACACGTTGAATAAACGAGAAAATATTTCAAAATTAAGCCAAATGTTTTTCAGATAGAAGAAGACACATTTTTATTAATTAAATTTTCTGGTTTAAAACTTATTTATTATATTGTTCAAATTTATACAGTAGGTTACAACATTGTTTACCTATAGAAAATGCAACCATATAAATAATGATAATTTTCTAAAATCTGAATAATATTTATCATAATAGTTGTACTGTATGAATGAGATGCATAAAATTCAAACTTAATATTCACTTTATATTTGGATACTACACAGACGCCTTAATTCATTGCATCATGATATATTATGACCCACACTGATAGAAAGCATAACAGTAAAGGGAGCTATATTGTAAATATTTGTTCAATATAAATTGCCCTATATTATGTTTTGTATTAAGGTAACTTTCTGAGAAATAAACCATTGCCAAAATGCTTAGCTAAATATTTGTAGGAAATAGTTGTGAGTAATATGATCTCTAGACGGCCAATGTCACAACGATTGCACAAACGCATGGTATCCATGGTTACTTAGTTTCATATTCATTTGAATAATTTTATCATAAATCCATTGTAAAGAAACTGTTTTACAGTATTCAGGAATTTAGTAGAATAATACTGCTTACGGTTTGATGTTATAAAATGTAAGAATTAAAGATATTTTCCCTTTGAATATAGACTAATTTTAGCTTATATTTGTTGTTGTTGTTGTTTTCTTTTCTTTTGTTTTAAAATAATATTCAAAATAAGTAATTTAAGAAAAAATAATTCAAAGAATTGTTACTTACATTATTGCACTGCATATTAATATCATTACACGAGATCATTCAATAATTGCGATCACATGTTAACCCTTTCAGGAGCAAGCAATTTTGTTCCTGTAACGTTGAATTCACACCGGTATTTACAAAAGAATTTAGTTCAAAATAAGGAAAAGCAATTTTTCAACTTTTCCCGTCAAAGTTAAAAAAGTAAAATTTAATCAAAATTTCTGGTTCGAATCGGATTAAAATTAGGCGGGATATAATATATCCCACATTATAAATAATAATAATTATTATTATAATAAATATAATACATCCCATCGCCCTTCAAAGGGTTAAAAGGATGTTATGATATAATGATAGTTCATGCTATTTATTTTTTACACATTTTCTTTAAAAAAAAAAGATTTTCTTTTCAAAAAGTATTTCTGAAGGAGGTGTTTAGTTTTAATATTAACATTTCAATTAATTACATTTTAAAGATCCTATGTAAAAACTTTTTGTATCATGACCAGGGCTTTACAAATTTTATAGCCAGCAACATATTTTAGTCGCCAGTGAAAATATTTACCCCCCCCCCTCCTCCTCTGTTATTGAATTTCAAAAAGCACATTTTTTTTAATGAATTAATTGAGAAAAAATTATAAGAAACCCAGTTTAGAATTATTAGTTACATAGTTTACAATAGTACACAATTTATAAATTTTCGTATTGAAAATTATCAAAATTTTATATCTTTGAAAGAAAAAAAAAAAGAAATACTGTAAAAGCTGAATTAACAGGCATGTTCGGGAAATGCTGATTGCCGAATGCTTCAGATGTCCGAGTAGTTGAGTGCTACAAAAAATCTATATCTAATGATGTGCATTTTTTCGCATTATATCCAATTTTAGATGGCACAAAGGCTGGATTATTTTTACTGTTCCTATTGTCTTCCCGTTTCTATTTCTTACTGTTTTATTGAAACCTGTTCCCTATTATCACATTCTAAGTACATGACATAGGAAAAAAATGGTGCGTAAGATGGAAAACGCTTTTTAAACTTTGTTCTTCTATTAAAAGTAGGAAAGAAAAGGAATATCACTATTTGCTGCTTACTATTAGGTATGGGGGAGAGAAAAAATACCATGTGTGCTTATTTCTTAGTTCAATTTTTGTACAAAAAGAAAACAGTTATTCTCAAACAAACAAACAAACAAAAACGCCAGATTAAATAATTTGGTAGCCAGATAAGAAAATTGGTCGCCAGTGGCGACCTGGTGACTGCATTCGTCTATCCCTGATCATGAGAGTATGACAAAAAGCTAATTGATGTATATAAAGCTTTCCATATATATATATTTTTAATTTGTTACTTTATTATATGTTTGGTTACCATATCGCGATTTTACCACAGCATTTTAATTTTGTTCATCATGAAGTTTCTATGAACAACATGTCCCAATTTAAATCACATAGAAAAGTATTTTTTTTCCAGAGATTTTTTTTAATATTGAACATAAACACTATTTAAGCTATGCGCTTTATTTACCTAATTTGTCATTTTAATTCATTAAATTTAATAATTAAAAATATATAGTTAACCAAACCAGTTGTTGCTACATAATGAAAACAGTAATTTTAATTTAAAGTTTATATGATTGTACCATACCCTTATAATTACATAGTTGATTTACAGATTTGAATTCCATCACTAAAAATTCATTTAACAAAAGCATTTTCGAAAACAAAATTTCTTTGAAAAAAAAAATATATAAATGGAAAAGTAAACAAATACAGAAATGCTTCAAATAATTAAATTCTCATTAAGATTGTTTTGTTTTTTCTTCTCGGTGAAAAATCGAATCATTACCAAAAACTTGTTATTATGAATCTTAAATATACTGAAATTTGTAAAATAAACAAATTTATATATTGCTAATAAACACAGAGTAATGAAAATCTTGGCGCATGAGAATGCATTAGAGATAACTTTTTATTACTTTATTCATTGGTATTCAATATAAAAAGTGAAGGACGTAAAACATGTCTGTTTTTTATGTTGTTCAAGATTGTAGTGATGCGACAAACATTAAATATCGTTTAACGTAATTTTAATTAAACGTTTTATAGATAAAACTGTTTTTGGAGATTCTGTACTTAAAAAGAAAAAAAACGGAACCATTATGAGATCACTCCTGTGTCTGTCTGTCCGTCTGTCAGAGAACTTTTTCTCGTAAACTGTGAGGCGTGGAAAGCTCAAACTTGGGAAAGTTATCAAGCCTTTTTACCCACATATTTTCATATTATTAGCCATTCACAAATATGTTTAGGAAAAATTTAAGGGGCTAATTAAGTTACTTGAAAAAAAAAGTTTTATTTTCGTATATCGTGTGAAAGACCTCGTAATAATGAATTCAAAAATTTATTTGTTTTAATTTTAGGTATTATATTTTCAGAGATATCGTCGAAAATGCACTGCAAAAATATGCCCCTCCAACCCCCACTATTTCTGAATTTACTGAAAATAAAATTATGAAACAATTAAGGGTAGTAGAAGTTTATTTTAACCTTGCAGGAAAACTGTAGCGTTTTTCCTAGGTTTTATCGTTTTTGAGAAAAACGCATTTTTGTTACACACAAACTTTACTTTTCGGGCGGTCAGCGGGGGAGCTGACGTCCACTCGAGGTATCTATCGACGCATAATCAAACAAGAATTTCTGATAATGATTTTCGAAAAAATTGTCGGTAATTAGCCGAGATAAGTTACTTGAAAAAAAAATGTCTTTTTATGTATCGTGTAGGATATCGTTCGTAAAATGTCGTAACATCGAACTCAAAAATATATATTAGTTTTAATTTTAGGTATTATATTTTCAGAGATATCTAGGAAAGTATGATGGAAAAATATCTTCCCCTCCTCTATTTCCGAATCTACTGAAATTAAAATTATGACAAAATTACTGGTAGTAGGAGTTTATTAATTAATAAGTAGAAATTAATAAATTTAATGTACGTAACCCTTTGAGCGTGAGTTATACCCACAATTCGCCGATTTATTAGATTTTAATTTTAATGATAACTCTGTCTTTTTTTTTAATATATGTATAATGTAAGGATATTTATTTATACATAAGTTTTAAATTGTATTTAGTGGCTAGTTAGTTTTATTCGACGAAGAATAAAAATTTCGACAGAAATAAAATTTCAATTTTATTTTTACTAGTGGTGCATTTAAATGTAATAAAATCATTATAATTAAAATAAAAGGTAGAGAAATATTAATTTAGTAAGGAAATATTATTTTAGTATTGAAATTAAATTGAGAAATATATTTTCTATCAAATAATAAGTTAAAAATAAAACAAATAAAAAAATATTAAGTACTATATTTATTTTTTAATGTGATCCATTATATTAAAAGCAAAATCATCTGAGGAAATGAAAAGTTTTTCATTTGACAAGATCGTATGAATTTTAATGGGTCTTAAATTCCGTGAATTGTAAATATAATTTAATCTTTGTAATTATATCTCGTGTTTCAGAAATGAATTCAATTTTATTTCTTTTAAATAATAAATGTGTATCATTTAGAAAGAGGACGTTATTATAAATCGAAATATTATCATTTAATATTAGGCATAATATATTTTTTCTTCTATCGACATAATGATAGCTATATAATTAGTTTTCAAAATCTTCAATATATACCGTCAGGTTATGGATATTTCTAATAAAAGACCAATTTTAGAATGTTTATGTTATCAATATTATGCAAATTTCTATCAAAACAACCAGAAAAAAATTTAATTAAGAAGTTTTGGAAATAACTGACGCAATATCTATTATGTAAAACGTGAAATAAACTACTTAAGTTAGATGGGCTTCGACCGTCTAGACGGTCGTTTCGAGAGCTACAAAATGGATTTTATAGGCAAGCAGAAAATAAATAAATAAAATATTCTAATTTATACGAAAACAGATAATAAATATATACAAAATCATATAAATAAAGATTTCGAGACAAAAAAAAGGAACTTTATTTATGTGCCCCTGCCAGATTTTCTGTGAGGGGCCCTAAACTTTCGTTTTTTAATAAAACTAGGGCATCCAACCCGGGCTTCCCGGGATAGAGAATAAATGTGAAAACATTTTTTTTTTTTTTTTTTTTTACAGAAAACTAATAGATTTTTTTACATTTATTATTATTTTTCTTAGATTGTCCCCTAACAACGCCAAATAGCATTTTTATATGAAATATGTCAATTATATATTCAAATAAAATGTTGAAATTTATTAAAAGCGGCAATTTCGCATTGGCTTCGTGCTAGAAGTTAATAGCCGAAGACATCGCTAAAAATTTCGTTTTGTAGAGCAGTTTTTTTTATTCTGATAATTTCAGCGGTTTTAAGCGGTTGTTTCAATTACATGTCTGTTAAATTTGTGTTTTATTTATGATATTTTATTCATTGCTTAGTGAACTTTTAATTTCGTTATTGAGTATTAGCTGGAAACAAATGCTGAACTTTTTATTATAATGTTTAAAGTACAAACGGATTAATATTTTGTAATCGTCTGCAAGCGATAGAGATAGATTTTTTTAAAAAATCACGCTTGAAATTTAATTTAAATGTTATAAAAAATGAGTAAACTGTGATACAGTTTTCAAACAAATTGCATTTGAAAGTAGATTTTTTTCCTATATAACGGTGTAAAAATTGAAAATGTGCGATGTTTAGAAATTATAAAATTGCAGCAGCAAAAAGCGCAAAAGGAAATTTAATCGTCGTCGTCAACTGTTGCCATTTGCAAAATGACGTCAGCGTTACGCACGGACACGTTTGTCCTTTATAATATAGATAGATAACAAAAAGAAATGGAATATTACCAGCAGGGCAAAAAAAGTAGCTCAAAATGTACATATATGAACTAATTAAAAACAACAGAAATGTACAATAAAACATATATGTACCATTTCATAAAATATTTTACTGAAGGTGTTTGACTTCATATGCAAAACTGTATTTTACATAGACAACCGAGCGCTTTCGAGCAAACTTTTGCTCATTTTCAGGATTACAAAACAAAACGTAATTAGTAGTTATAGTACAAGGGGAATATAGATTCAAAGAGTATGTTTTATCATAACTCAAGTTTTGAATTACTTTTGAATTACTTGTATTTATATGGTTATGGAAATTGCATAAAGAAATATTATTAACACTCTGGCTGCTTACCCAGCGATTTCCACAGACAAGACATTTGTAAAAAAAATTATATAACACACAATGTATGAACTATTTTGTTATAAAAACTCCACACTCAAATGGTGAAAATGCAAATGATAAATAAACTACATATTTCAAATACATGAAGATATTAAATATGTAATAATAGAGATACATATTGATCGAAACTATTTTGGAAAAAAAAATCTCTGACGGCTCGGCGTACAGGCACAGGTAGATTTCGAAGACGCATACCATGGGGCGCCTGTTTATTGGGTATTGCAGTAGAAAGACCTATTTGCCATGATGCGGCAGTTGGGGCCCCCGACTTCAAAATATACCTCTGCCTGTAGGCGGAGTCAGCAGGGATTTTTTTTTTGTTTTTTATTTTGTTTTTGCTGTAACAGTTGGTCCTATAAAAAAGTTAATATAAAACTTGTAGATAATATAAAGAAGATATATATAAATTTAAGCAGATTTGATATCTTGTGAATTGACGAAGTTATGATTTTTTTTCTTCTGAAACCACTATCCCCTTCGCCCCCCCCCCCCTTTGGGGGCATTTTTAATGAAATCAAAAATTTATCATACATAAATTGTTGGCCCTTTTCCTAGAAGTAATAATAACCTTAAACGGATTCGATATGTATCAAAATTAAGAAGGTATGAGGTTT
The DNA here is from genome assembly GCA_963931845.1 of Maratus michaelseni. Lineage (NCBI taxonomy): Eukaryota > Metazoa > Arthropoda > Arachnida > Araneae > Salticidae > Maratus > Maratus michaelseni. The sequence continues at coordinate 72,312,233 of OZ007600.1, forward strand.
TTTCTGTTTTCACAAAAGCCCCCCATTTGTCCCCCCTTGGTTCAATTTCGCCCATTAACGAACTTGACTGAGGTTTAATGCTGCTTGATTTTATGTATCACTTTGGAAGAGATTTGTACAGAATTACGGAAGTTATCGTGTCCATAAAAAAGTGATACAGACAGATAGATAGATAGATAGATAGATAAAGTTTTGAACTGGGGGTAGTACCGGGTTCAAGAAGTCATGATCGGTGTAGATCTACAAAAAATTTTCAGGAATTCCAACTTAGGGGAAAATGTAATAGGTAGTATTTCTTACGAAGTCTACCTGAATAAAAGCAGTCAGAGGGTTAAGAAATTGCGTCCGTTAAAAACCCCTGCCTCCCACTTTCCTTTTTTTCCTTAATCCGTGTTGGTGTATTAGATGATACATAAGAAGGAAAAAGTGAAAAATAATCATATACAGTACGGACCCGGTTAAGACGTCCACGCTTAATACGGATCCCGCTTAATACGCAGATTATAACTCTGCAATTAGACTATTGTAAAAACATCATGTTTGACACATGAACGGTTATTACGCGATCCCGCTTAATACACGACAGAGTTTCGGTCCCTTGAGGCAAAAAAATCTCGTTTAAGGCGCTAATTCATACATCTAAGAGGCGAATTCTTTCCCTCTTTTCCAGTGTTGCCAGTGACCTTTTTGAACTCCTAACAATATTGTTTTACACAAAAATTAATACGAATAGTTTTTTCTAATTATATATTTTTTTAAAGGTACTGATTATAATGGTATTTATTATCACAAGTACTAAACATGATTTTAATAACTGGGTTTTGCAGCAAAGATTTCATACTTTTCAAAAAATTAGTTCAAAATTAGTATTCAAAAAATTAAGCTAGCAGGAAAAAAATTGATGCTTTATGTTACGTTGTAACGTATTAAATGACAGTAAAGTCATATTTGAATGCATATTTATTTTCAATTATTATTCCAGTCGGTCCTTTAAAAAAGATAAAATTTTCGACCGTAAACATATAAATGAAAGCTCGAAAGTTCATTTAAAAGATTAAATATGTAAATTCCTGCAACATTTTGCACAATGTTTAATACACGGTTCCGCTTAATACGCGACTTTTGTCTGATCCTTTGAAACGCGTCTTAACAGGGTTAACTGAATAATGATCTAAAATTTGCCAAAAATTGCTTGTAGGTGCGTTCGAAATTACATAAATATGTAGTACCTATAATCGTCGTCTGGTCCGTCCGTCCGTCTGTCCGCATATAACAGCGCAAAAATTATCCAACCGAATGGCTTGAAATTTAATATATAAAATCGTTGCAGAATTTCGTCGAGTCACTTCAAATTTTATGAAAATCGAATGAAAACTTAAAAAGTTATTAATGAAAGTTTTCTTTATTCTGTTAAATCCTATCATACGTAATCTATATAATAAAAGCGCAAGTCATGTGACAGGAAAACGAATACGGGCTAACCACTTCTTTTTTCATATGCCAAGTGGCTATTTTTATTAAAAATTATTTTTTCCAATAAAATTGACATAAAAATTACATTTTTAGAAAGATCGTTCAAAAAAATTGTTTGCTTGAGCGATGAGTTACATTCAACAATGTATAGATTCTGAGATAACTACAGTGGAAATTAGATTAACCGAATATCTCAATCCATTAGAGTAAATAAACAGAGTAGATTCGTTCACTATGAGTCATAAAAGTATTCAACCATGGAGGTAATCATTCGCAAAGCAAGATCTCCATAGTGAAAGGAAAATCGCATTTGTAAACGTGGCATACGTAATAAGAAAAAAAAAGGCATGCTCATTTCGCTCCTAGCAGACGTCATAATTCATTTCACTGAAATAATGAGGATGATTTTTTTTTACATTGTAAAACTAGTTATAAAACGAACGCACCTCATATGTCACATTTAACGTACAATTTTTAACTTGTTAGGGTTTCGTTCATCTCACGAAACCCTATTACTGCCGCTCCGTTGTCTGTCACAGAGCCATTCTCAAAAACTATGTAACTTACAGAGTTGAAACATTGTGTATATGCCTGAATACTAGCTAATAAGAGCTCAAAATATTAAAATTCGTATTATTTTAATAAATAGAGATAAAAAACCAAAATTCTAACAGCCTTTTCCTATTAAATTTAAACATTTTTTGTTATAGCAGATGCTAAAAATTAAAAATCCACGATGAAATTCTTTCTACAATAATTAATTTTCTCTCAGACGATTTCCACGTGAAAAATGATAATGAAATAAAAAGTTTCACCCATTGAAAAAAAGATTAATATTGTGACATGTTGAAAATTTCACATGCTCACATGCTTGGAAGATAAAGATAATCCCTTACGAATGAAAGGCCTTTTGTGAATTGTCACTATTCAAGTAAGAGTACTATACAGAAGGTTGACAGGTGGACGTGAATCGGATAAACACTTACTTGGAGAAATGGGATAATCTCCTAAGAATGAAAAATAGAACTAGAGATTGGGGTCTTTCATTGTCCACGGGAGATAAGAGACTGGTGCAGGTGTGGGAGTGAAAGAATGCTTTCTGCAGAAATTCCTGGAATGCAAGGAAAGCCCCTAGGAAGTGAAATGGCAGACGGCAGTTGGATGTTGAAGGGGTTAGAGAGAGGTTCGCTTTGAGCGGAGGTCAGAAAGGTTTGTTTCTGAAATGATGCTTATACAACGTGGATATGTTCATCGGATTTTTTTACTTATATTTTTTTAAATGTTAATTTAAAATAAAGTTTTTTCGTTTCAAACGATAAATGTATTTCATTAATTATATATACATGTGTTCACGCTACCACAGCTATAGTATAGTATATATAAATAATTGGTGGCAGCAAATGGGATATGTAATCTAGAGTAAATTAGATTACGGATCTATGTTAACCTGATTAAACAGATGATGAGCCAGTGGAAAACGGACAAGCAGAGTTGTGGATTCGTGAAGTCTAATTGGAGTCGTGGTTTTTTCTCGGAGTTCTAGCAAGCAGAGAACTGGTAAAAGAACTTTATCGACAAAAGCTGTGTAGTGTATGGACAGTCAACTATAGATTTGGTGATACGTGTTTGTGCTTCTTAATATATCCAGTGGAATGAAGATATGCGGCGTACCGTCTAAGTTGTCTACATATGGATCTAAGGTGCAATTAGTGCCTCATCAGCAAAATTTAGTGTCTTCAAATCTTCAAACATCTGTGTGTGCCATCTTTAAAAGTGCTTGGAAGCCTGGTATCAGTGTGGAGGAAATATCTGCATCTGGAGGTAAGCTCTTTTATGATATCTTCTATAGAGGTCTGTTTTAAATTGAATTTTGTGTATAAATTTTAATTTTGGGGGACAAAACTCTATGTGAAATTTAAGAATTCTAGGGAAGCTATTAATTTGGTATTTAAATTTTTAGTTAGAATTTTTATGTTTGTTGATTTTCTGGTATCTGTTTGGTATAATATTGGGTTAAGAAAATTATATACTTATGTATATGTTAAAATTTACTTGGGGTATAGTAAATTGTTATTGATTAATTGAGATTATTAATCAGGGTATTTTAATCATAATTTTGTATAAAACTTTTGGAAATAAGAGTTTTGTTTATATACATTTTAGTTATTACAGTAATAAAGTTATAGCTTAATTTTATGGGTATACTGTGGATGATTATGATTAATGTTACAAAATAAATTGATGTTATACTGTACTGTTGGGTATAAAATCTATTTTGGGGGATATACTCAGTTTGAAAGACGTCACTGTTGCATGAGAATTTGCTATATTGAAATTGTGTCGTTTTTGAATACATTATTATACGTATAGTGAAGAAAATTCTATTTCTGTGTTTATTGTATTATTGTAAATTGAATATATCTGATATTTTGAAAATTATTATATTTTTGGGGAAAATATGGCAGAATATTTAGTAAAATATAATAAAAGCGTCTTGCTATTATTAGCAGAGGAATTTGAGACCAGTGTGTCAAAAACATGTAAAAATCAAGCTATAATTCAGGCTATAGTTAATGCTGAGGATTATAAAGAAAGTTACGCAAAACTTCGCTTGCAATATATTCTTGAACAGGAGGCAGAGCGGAAAGAGCAGGAAAAACAAATTGAAAAAGATCGTAAAGAAAGAGAGAGGCAAATTGAATTAGATAGGATTGCACAAGAGGAAAAAGATAAACTTAGGAAATTTGAGTTAGATAAACTTGAAAAACAACTTGAGGTAGATAAACTTGAGAAACAACAGCAATTTGAATTAGAAAAATTGCGTATTCAAAATTCTGCGGATGTTGTTAGTGTTTCATCTAATGAATCAAATGTAGATTTTCATAGAACTCCTAAGGTAAATTTAAAGGATTTGGTTCCGCGTTTTGATTCTAAATTAATTGATATAACTCTTTTCTTTATGATTTTTGAAAGGCAAGCCGAGAAAGCTAAAATTTCTCAGGAAGATTTGGTCAGTCAATTAATTCCTTTGTTGCCTTCTGATATTGCCGAAATTATTGTAAAACAACCAGCAGATAAATGTGATGATTTTCAACATGTAAAGAAAGTTTTGTTAGATAGGTTTAGGCTAAGTACAGGCGCCTTAAAACAAAAATTTGAAACTCATCAAAGAAAATCTGGTGAATTATGGGTGGATCTGATTTATGAGTTAAGGGGTTATCTGGATAATTGGTTAGAGTCATTAGAAGTGAGAGATTTTGAATCCTTAAAAGAACTAATGCTCACGGAACAATTGAAAAAACGTGTCCCTTTTGAGATAAAAGAAAAATTTATGGATGATTGGGAGGAAATAAAGATTGCTTCTAAACTCGCGGAAAAATCGGATAAATTTGAGAGTATAAGAAGAGAATTTAACAGGTCGGATAGAAAACCGTGGGAAAATAAATCTTTTCAGGATAAGCAAAAAGACAGCTTTAATTCTAAAAGTAGAAAGGAAATTAAACCAAAATCGGAATTTGAGAATACGAAAGAGTGTGGGAAATTTGATCAATTTAAGAAGGACAATGCTTTTGAAAAGCAAAGACAAGTCCATTGTTATAATTGTTTGGCCGTGGGCCACATCAGACCAAATTGTCCTGAATTGTTAAAAAGTAAATCTAATTATGAGGATAAAAGCATAGCTTGGATTGTTACTAGTGATGGGAAAAGTGTAAATAATAAGGAAGGTGTGGAAACCGAATTACCTATGGTTGATTTATGCGTGAATGGTAAGAAAGTAAAAGCGATTAAGGACACAGGTGCGCAAATTGCGGTTTTTGATGCTAAAGACATTCCGTGGAGTGCTAAGAAAGTGGGAAATGTTTTTCTTATACCGGCCCTCGGAAATAGACAAAAAGCGGATTTGGTGACCGTGCCGATTGCTTTGATAGAAGATGAAAAAGAGTATGTTGAAAAAAATGTGGTGGTTGCAGTTGTGAGAAAACTAAATTCTCCGCCCCTTATAACACCAGCTGTTTATGACTTATTAAAGTTAGGAAATATGGGAAAGCAAAATTCGGTGTATAAACAAGTGGGGAATCAAAGAGAATTAAATGGGCAGGGAACCCTCAGATTATCTAGCGATCATGAGCAAAGGGTTGTTAGAAAAATGGTTGGGAATGAAATCTGTGAAAGGGATAATAAGTCTGTTAATGAGATAGAGGTAAATTCACTGGAAGACGTGACTGATAGGTATTTGGAAAAAGGGTCTAAATTGATCGATACAAAAGAGGGTGCGTCTAAAAAGGATGGTGATAAAAGGTCAGGTATTGGAGGTCAATTTCGGGAAAAGAATTCTGAGCACGATGTAAATATACCCAGGTATTTTGTCGGTAGTATGGGATTTATACATGTTAGAAATAGAATTAGAAAGAAATTGAGTTCATCTATGACTGTGGCCAGTAAATTTAACTCTAGGATGAAGGAAAATAATAGAGTAAATTGGGGGGCTAAATGCCAAGAAGATGTGAATAAGAAATCAAAGTTAAAAAGAATGGAGCATTCTTCTTTTAAAACGGATCACAAAGAAAGATTTATTGAAATCAAACAAGATTTTGAAAGGAAAAATCATGATTATGAAGTTGTGAGGCGAAAATTATTGTCAAAAAGATTTTCTGATAGAAGTAATATAGATATTGGTTTTCGGGAGAATTATCTAAATTAAGTTTATTCTAAATTTGGGAGTACTCATTATTGTAATATCTGTATTGTGTTTATTTATCATTTAATGCTTAATATTATTTTCGTAATAGTAAAACTTCATTAATTTAATAATTGTATAATTTAGTATGCTTTCTTTTTGTTTGTAGAAATGTCTAAATTTAGGCTTTTAAGCAAGTTTTTAAGAGAATCGTTTTAGGCATTGTGTTGTATATAGATTTTTTTTTATTATTACTTTTTTTTTTGTTAGAGTCATGTAAAGTGTAATCTGTATTTGGTATTATATGTATGTGAAGTATTTCAAAATTGTTTCTTAGGGCATCAATTGTATAAATTATTCCTGGAATTATACTTAGGTATTATAGGTAAGGGATTATAGTAAATCCTATTGACAGTGTAGTCTATCAAATACTGAGTATAGGAATGTGTTTGTATTCTATAGGGATTTCGTGTATTATTTTAAATTCCTTTATACTTTGACCTCTTTAGAAGTTGATTGAAGGAGCTTATTGTATTCATGTATATGCCAAATTTCCTGCAGAAATTTTTCCTTAGGGGGGAGGAGTTGTGACATGTTGAAAATTTCACGTGCTCACATGCTTGGAAGATAAAGATAATCCCTTACGAATGAAAGGCCTTTTGTGAATTGTCACTATTCAAGTAAGAGTACTATACAGAAGGTTGACAGGTGGACGTGAATCGGATAAACACTTACTTGGAGAAATGGGATAATCTCCTAAGAATGAAAAATAGAACTAGAGATTGGGGTCTTTCATTGTCCACGGGAGATAAGAGACTGGTGCAGGTGTGGGAGTGAAAGAATGCTTTCTGCAGAAATTCCTGGAATGCAAGGAAAGCCCCTAGGAAGTGAAATGGCAGACGGCAGTTGGATGTTGAAGGGGTTAGAGAGAGGTTCGCTTTGAGCGGAGGTCAGAAAGGTTTGTTTCTGAAATGATGCTTATACAACGTGGATATGTTCATCGGATTTTTTTACTTATATTTTTTTAAATGTTAATTTAAAATAAAGTTTTTTCGTTTCAAACGATAAATGTATTTCATTAATTATATATACATGTGTTCACGCTACCACAATATGAAATAAAATTGATTGACGTGTCATAGTGGTAATAAGATAGAAATAATTCTCAATAATACGAGGAGCATGAGTATGTGTATGTACACAAAACAGATTAATATCACGTCATTAGAGAATTAAAAAGAAAATCTGACGTCATATCGGAAGTTTAACGGATTTTTCAAATGTTTCAAAATAATACAAAGCGAGTATCAATGTGAATAGTAAATATATGAGTTTGAGGAAGGTATTGAATCATGATAAAAACCCGATTATGGAAGTATTCGCATATTTTAACATTTTGAAGGTGTAGAACATGTTTAATTTTGAAATTAATTTTTTTATTTAAATATCGCATTTAGTCCACATGACAGATATTATTACTTCGCCCGCTATCGGGCTGGTTTAGATATTCGAAAAAACGAGAAAAATAGACCGGTAAATTTTTACTTTATAAAAAACAAAAAACAAGAGTCTTTTTATCTTTGGTTGCTAAATGAAATTTATTTGAATTTATTAAAGAAAGGATGAAGTGTTTTGAAAGGAATATTAAACGAAACCTTTTGAGCAATCTTCGATCACACTTATCCACTTGTTTTTTTCCCCCTTTCTTATATTTGCAAACACATCAGTACATATTTTTTCAAATGTTTTGGATTTTTTTATTAATAAAGTTTCTTGTGTTATTATATACCTATACAGACATAATATGTTCCTTATCAAAAGGATTTTATTATACTTCCACGGAGAAGTTCCAGGCAACAGTCAACATAAATATGCTGCACGTTTCTCTTTGACCTCGAAGCATTTTGACTGTTTTAATGTCCTGTTTCGTTTTCTAAAGGCTAAGTATATCATGTTTAATTCGGGTCTAAGTACCATCTTAACGTTTCATCCCTGATTGATCTTAAACAGGATGTAATATTTGAACGTATTTTTTAAATGCGGATACATCAGACGCAAGCTATACTTTAAATAAATATACACCAATTCAATTTAAAAAAAAAAAACAAAAAAAAAAACGAAATGCTTTAAACAAAAAGAAAAAAATCGGGAACAATTTATTTAACTAGTAAATCTGCAGATCAGGAGCCTCAACGTCAGCTCTAAAAGTCATTGTTTTTAAATCTCACTTTTCATATTATTTAGCATCTAGAATCAGAAATTTATTTTTTCTTATATTACATAAATATTTATATTCATATACAATACTTCGGAGGTTTCAGAAATTAGAAGCGTTAAATTAAACACGTTTTACGCAATGATATTCTGAAATTCTTATGAATTTCTTATTCGTGTAACTTTTTAGATAAAAAATAAACTTGTATCAAAATAAATTCTCATTTATATCAGTAGAATATTAAAATCTACCGAGAATAATTTATTTTGCTAGTAAAATATTGCAGTGAGTGAGATTAAATTTTAGTATTTTGATATTCTTTGAAACAGGGTTGCTAAGCAACTAATAAATTAAGAACAAAGTAAAATAAAATTCATTTTAAAATTTGTAAAAAATATGAAAATAAATTGTTTTATATTTCTCGAACAGATGCAAAAAAATGTTCCAATAATTTAAACAATTAATTTCTAAATTCTGATAAATGTATCGGCAAATTTTTAAAGCTATTGAATAAATTTCAAACCTCCATGTAAAAAAATTAGCAGCAGTAATTTTACGTTTAAATCCATTATTCAAATATATGATTTTCATTTCAGTTAAAAATGAAATTTGAAAATCGTCTGCATTCCCATAGGAAAGCACTATGACCTAAAACGAAATGTTCTATATATTTTTTAACGAATGAACCAAACGTAACTAAAAACTATGCAGTTAATTCCGGGTACTTCACCAACAGACTCACCAAAAATCAACCTAATCGGGCGCTTTTTACGGCAGTTATCGCGGAACAGACAGACAGACAGACAAACAGACGGAAACCAAAAGCTTTTCGCGTCTCCACAGTGAGCCTGAACTAACGGTTCGGCAAATATTTTATTGTTTGTTAGCTAGACATCACAGAAATTTAACCAAAATGAAAAAAAAAAATAACTCAATAACAAAGAATTTGAAAAAATATATAATAATAATAATAACTAGTAAATCTACAGATCAGAGGCCTCAACGTCAGCTCTACAAATCATTGTTCATTAATCTCACTAATTTTTAATGTAATCTGCATAATATTTGATAGTCTAAAATTGAATTTTTTAAAGTTATTTATACATTTATAAGAATATAAGATTTATTGAAAGTTCCAAAAATTTTAGAAGTATCACATTAAACGCAATTTAATGTCAGATAAATGGTAGGATAAACTACTTATTACCGATTTTTTTTCAGGATGCCCCCCTGAACTTTATTGTTGTCACTTTATTTTATATTATCAATTTCCAGTAATTGTGCGCTTTCATTAATCCAGTATATGTCTGAGTGCATTTACTATTTTAAATTCATTAAATTAACCATCTCTTTGTACAGGAGGTTTTATCCTATCCTTAAAAGAATACTTATTTTTCAACCACTAAATATCATATGTTTCTGAAATTGAATAAAATTCCGTGTATTAAATATGCTTATACAAATGTAAATTTCTCTTATGAGACATATTCCTTTTTCACATTCAACGTTTTTATATTTTTCGTTTGGAAAGCCGATTTGGCCATCTTTCTTTAATAGTTTAAAAAAAAAATTCTCATCTATTTCCTTAGAAAAAGCATATTAAAAAAAAATCACCCGAAAATTAGCTATTTTGTTAATAATATTTCGTGTCAAAATAATTCACTTGAATTTTCTTTTGTTGATATTCTTTGAAATATAGTTGCTTAGCAACCACTTAATGAAAGTGAGAAAGAAAATACATAGGAAATTTTTGTAAAAAATGAGAAATTAAAATTTTCATATATTTCAAATTAATGCGTAAAATTTCCCAATAATTTATACAATTAATTTAGAAATTCTAATAAATATATTTGGAAATTTTCAAAGCGATCAAATTAAATTAAGATATCCATTTCGTAAATTTAATATCCGCAATTTAGCATTTACAATTATCCCAATGCGTGACTTTTTTTCGCGGAATGTTAAAATTAAAAAATCGTCTGACTTCCCATTGAAAAGCATTATGACTTAAAATAAAATGTTCGATATTTTTCGAACGAATGCACCAAATTTAACCAAAAACTATACAACTAATTCCGGGTACCTCGCCAACGTACCCACCAAAAATCAACCTAATCGGACCCTTTTTGCCGCAGTTATCGCGGACCAGACAGACAGACAGACAAACTAAAAACTTTTCGGGTCTCAACAGTGAGCCTTCACTGACGTTTCGGCAATAATAAACTACTTACTCGCATTGTTTAAAATGAGTGGAGTTTATTTACATCCAAGTAAAGATAAATGAGGGAGATTGAGTTGTTTAGCACTTCACCTAACAGCACTTTACTATGCTATACTCTGTTTAGCTTAAAGATGCGAATTATTTTTAGACTACAGCAAACGCTGCAAATTTGATAGATTTTTTTTTTTTTTGGTTTAATACTTTTCTGATGTTATCTCAAAATATATGAGGGGGTTAGAATGACAGTGGAGTAAGTCAATATTTATTAATTTGAGAAGTGAAGGATTTTGTGAAACTTGTCGTTTTGCCGTTGCATTAAGGCGGTATTAAAAAAAAATATTTTTCCACGCTCAACAACTCAAAATTTTGAGACACATTCACAGACTCATTTTTAAAAGTAACAACAGGAAACTTGGCGGCGTGATTTATGAAGACATTTATAAGGGCCCCATGTTTTTATTTTTCGTTCAATTAATTAGAAATTGATTTACAGGCAATTATTTACACAGTACGATTTTTTTTTTTGTTGTTTCCAGCGCTATCGCTTTGGGAAATTCGGTTCAAAATGTCCACTTAGACAGCATTTTTTGAAATATATTCTGCCTTTATGAAAAAATCGAGGCAGTGGGGACATTATAAAGTTTCTGAATAAGAGAACCTGCCAATTGGATGCATTTTAGAGCAAAAATGAATTTACAAATGTGTCTCAAAATAAGCAGTTTGGATTTGAATACACCCTTAAGTGGTCCAACCTGTTTTGCCCTCCAGCGACTCCCTAAGTAAACTATGACTTATTTGACTGTCACACTGAACAGCACTTAATATACATTCCGTGAAAATATGATTATCTAGATTTTCCAAATTTTAGACTTATACCGCTGTCATTCTAACCCCCTCATATACATATTTGAACGTAACTCATCTCTCAAAAATTATTTTTTTTAAACAATCTTTCTAAAAAAACTTTAGTACTGTTTTATTCGAAAAATAATTCTGAAAAACTGGAAAACTAATATATGAAACGCGAAGTAGTCAGCCCCGTATCTGTTTAGGACAGTCACGTGATTTGCCCTGTTATAATCTAGATGCTATTTAGTACCCAAGGTGCGTACACTCCTCGGAATTTCCAAGCAGTACAGTACCAATATTTTAGATTACAAATTTCTATTCAATATTAAAATACACCAAAATTCGCAATCAATTCATTTAATCGTACAATTTGATTTTTTTCTGCGATTAAATAAGGCAAAAAGTTTTATAAAAAAATTCTGGTTACATCATCATTATCAAAAAACTGTGGTTACATCATCATTATCAAAAAATTCTGGTAAAACTCTACACACCCTGTTAATACCACTAAAATGCTTAATAATAATCTACTAAAAAATAATATACTTTTTGTGAAGAAGATCATAATCAGCAAATTTCAAATCATATTTTATCTTTTTCTTTTTTTTTTCTTTTTTTTTTCTGAAGAAATAAAGTATAGTTCAGTTTACTTTTTGAAAATTATGAGTATAAGTAAATAATAATAATAATTTTAAAATTTTAAATGTCGCGAAAATGTTAATTTATTACGAAAATATGATTCAAATTTTATAATTGTAAATTACATTTTCTATCCGAGAAGTAAAAAAATATAAGAAAATAATCGAAATATATGTATAAAAAATTCCACCTATAGGTAATTTTATATTGTCTATTAAATTAAATAAAAAATAACCCTGAAATGCGTCAAATGTTTAAAATTGTTAAATCGTATAATTTTAAACGAGCCTCAAATTACAACCGCAGTTTTAATGTAATTCAATTAATTAATTAATTAATTTATTTATTTATTTATTAATTTATTTATTATATATATATATATATTAATTTTAATGCCTGAGGAAGACCACTCGGCTGAGGGCGAACACAGCCGTTGAGCGTTTAATGTCTTCCCCGGCTAGCTCCCTGGCACGCAGGGATTAAACGTGGCAGCACAAAATCCTGCCGGGCAAAGCCCCACGCGACAGGCGGCAGGAACTAAAGACAAAAAAAAAAAAAAAAAAAAAAAAAAAAAGAAGAAAAAAATTATACAAAACAAAAGTCTGTCGCTGTGACCAGCGTCACCACGCGACAGGCAGCGACAGACAAGGTGAAGGGTGTGATGTGCAGTTCGGGGGTACGACTGTACCAGATATAACAGTTCGAGTACGACTACACCAGGTGATTGCAGTGACCCGTATGTGATCCCCACGCGACAAGGAGCGCCACACCAAATGCGCTGAGACCACGTACGGGCGGTGAAAGCAGGTGATGATATAGTTTGATGTGGAGGTGGTAGAGTGGTGAGCTAATATGGTTCATACATGTGAGATTGGTATCCCCACGGTGGCTCACGATCGTTTGAAGTGTCGATGTACTGGGTACGTCTCTGTTGGTTGTTGTGTGCAAACTTTTGTCGGTGGAGTGTTGGTGGCTGCTGATGTGACTGTGGTGCTGATGTAGTGTAAGATGATGTTGGGGTGAATTCCTCGTCAAGTTGGCGTCTGAAAAATTTGTAGAGACTTCCGTACACTGTGCAGGTCGAGTCAGATGCCTGATGCTGTGTGTTGAAGTGGGTTCCTTCTTTCTTGTTGTGATCATGGCAGTTTATGCAGCAGGGTGGTTTGGAGCAGTTGGAATCGTCATGATTTTCCGCGCAGTTGGCACATGTTGGTAGCTCACTCTTGCAGTTTTTTCCTGTGTGCTTTAGTGACTGGCAGTGTCTGCAGCGTGGTACGGTGGTGTGTGGTTTCAGGAAGTAGGATTTGAAGCCAATGATGAGGCCTCCATCCTCTATAATTGAGTGCCCTAGTGTCTTAAGAATTAGAAGGATGAGGTCTTTTGCAGCATCATTTCTTCTATTTTGAAGTGTTTTCAGGATGTTTATTTCTTCTGCGGTTATTTCAAATCTTGTTGTTATTGCTGCTTTGATGGTTTCTTCTGGTGTGTGTGTCGGTACATTCAGGAGGATCATTTTCTGCTGTGGAAGTGTTTTTGGGACTACTTGTAGTGTTTTATTAAGATCTTGATGTCTGTGTATGTCGTTTTTCAGGGTGTTGAGATCGTTGATAGTGTTGCATTCTATTTCGATGCAGTTTCTTTTTCTTGAGATGTTGTTTGGCTGAATTGGAGATATATATGTGTTTTGTTGTAGGGTTTTATCAATATCATTACATGTGATGTCTTCTTTTCCTTTTATTATGAGTGTGTGTCTAATGGCGTTGTTGCGGAGTTTCTTTTTGCATTGCTGTGTGTGCGCTTGGCTGGATGTTGGCTTTATGTTTTCATCTTGTAGTGCTGGTGTGTTGTCTGTCGTGGCCGGTGTTTTCTTGCTGATGGTGTTTTGTACTGCATCAATGATTTCGGCTGTGTTGGGGAGTTTCTGCATTAATTGCTGATAGTTCTGTTGTGAGACTTCTAGATGTTCTTCCAAGCATCGAACCCGTTCTGTCAGTGCTGTGTTCTCATTTTGAAGTGCTAGCATTTCTCTTAGGGTGAGTGTGTCTATTTGATCTACGTGATTTAGAATTGTTTTGAGTGATGGTAGACTTTGTTTTTCTGGCTGACAATTTCTTTCTAGTCTACCTGCTATCTGTATGAGGATTCCCCTGGCTTTGTTGGTGAGTTTAGCAATAGTAACGTCTTCCTTCTCCTCCTTGTAGAGGGAGGAATTGCTCATATGATGATGTTTTGATTTTAGTGAGACTCTCAGCTGGTCATCTGTGTCTTCGTCAGTGCTTAACGGAGCTTCGACCGAAGGGATTTTGAAGGTAGGAAAGGAATCCTTGCGTGACATTCTAGAACCTTTGTTATTTTTTGTGTTGCTTTTAGGAGTGTGGCTCATGCTAGCTGTGGAAAAATTTTGAGATGAAGTAAAATAGACTACAGACCCTTGGGCACGGGCAACACTCTTACTGTCCATGATGTCTCCATAGGCTTGCAGCATGTTTCTAATGAGAGAAGGTGAGTGACGAGAATTTTTGGAGTGTTTGCCATGCACTTCTAATAGGAAAAAGAGGTCACGGAAGGAATGGGGAAAGCTGAAATGAAGGGGCTGGAACAGAGCCAGCACCAGCAAGGCGCATGCCCGCAGAGTGGCCACTCGAAAGTATTTTGCGTACTGAAATAGTTAATTTGAGGTATGGAGTATGTGTTAAGTTTACAAAAATCCTTACTGCGCACGGAATGAAATCAATATTATGAACTTACCACACAAGCTGACCAGCCGGCGTTGCCCGGGCCTTAAACATACCTAACCAGCCGGCGTTGCCCGGGCCTTAAACATACCTAACCTTAAACATACCTAAAATCGGTGTTGAACGATTTTATATTTTTAGACAAAAATCTTTCCAAACTAACCCAATGTTGGGGGTCCCACTTATTTCGGAAGAATTTGTAAGTTGAATTTGTAAGATTTTATATTTTTAAACGGAAATCTATTCAAACAAAGATAGAGTTTGTGGGCCCATTGCCTTTGGCAACGAACACCAGCATGCTACACACGCTACGATATGTTTTTTTAAACGAACTTCAAATTTGTATAGTATCTGTAGTATATTTGTATATCTGTAGTATACATTTATTAAATGAAAAAGGGCTCCATTTATAGTGACTCCCGGCTTAATTAATGACATTTAAAATTATTAAATTTTCATTTCTGACCAAGCGTTCTTGAGAAAATCTGACTAGTATAAAACACCTACATACCTCCATCTTACCTTCTTTTAGAGCGCGAAAAGAAATCTTCAAGAATTGACCACATGTGTTTAAAATGTAGAGGTTTACCAGGACAAACGCAGAAACGAAAACCCTGCCAAAAACATTTTAAAGCACAAGTATTTTAACACGGAAAACGATATCTTCAAAATCACTGAGAGAAAAAAAAATTCTAGTGAATTCGTGAAAAGACTCCCAGAAAATAATTCATAAATTCGCCTTCTTGTACGTAGTATCTCGCCCCTCGTTTATAAAGGTAGTCTATTCTGAGTAGCAGCTTTATATCCCTAACCTGAAATCGATGAACAGCTCAACTTAACGCAACACAGTGTTTAATTACGATAACTTTGAAATAGTTTTTCTTCGTATCTACATTCTATAAAGGTAATATGTAAGGGAATAAAATTGATAATTTTAGAAGTTTTGTTTAATTTTGTAAATTTTATTTATTTCTAGAAAAAAATAAACATTAAGGAAAAAAAATAGCTGTCTCTTCTTGAATCATTTTATGAATATACTAGGGGGCCTACCCCCTGCGAGCTAAGCTCGCCAACCCCCGCTCAGACTTCGAGGCCTCTAAAAACATGACAGCGCGCTTTATTTTAAAAATATTGGTAAATCTGTAATTGGGTTGCCATGCTTTTAACGTTTTAATGGGGCATTTTTTGATTCTCATGGGCCTCATACACAGCTGTTGCGACAACTGACGACTGTTTTCGGGATTGATAAGTAAACTACCTCACGGATTTTTATAACAACGATCTGTATTCTATTCTTCCTTTGCGTTTAAAGATGAGAAAAATTCCATCTGCTTGTGAATAACATTAAGAACCACGGTATTGAAAAGTTCTACGTTATAGACATTTTCAGTAACAGGTTTTAATTTTCTCTTTATTTTAGTGCACCATCATGCATATTTTCATGTTATTTTAAATATGTAAATTATTTATTTTAATTAATATGTATATACGAAATTTCTAATAATTATTTATCATACAAAATTAATTAAATATTTTGTGCATGCATGCCTGCATTTATTCGGCATCAATTGATGAGACATTTAAATAAATTTGCTTTCCGCGATAATTTTACACCATGTTATGTCAGTTCAATATTGTCCATAAGAAAATCGGGTACTTTTCCAGTATAGGATCCTTTTAGGTTTGGCGTAATTCGAGCTTCAAAAAGGGATAGATTCGTTAATATACATAGATTTGTTGCCAAAAGTTATGAAAATAAACCCAATGAAATGTTGGTGCTTTTCTATTATAGAGGTCTTGACACTTTTTTAAAAAGCTTGGCGCAATTCGGGCATCAGAAAGTGAGATTTGTTGCCAAATGTCATAAACAGCCATGGAAACAAATTCGACGATTTTTTTGTTTATAGGCGTATTTTAATTATACTTATATTATTATTGTTTTTTCTATACAAATTACTTCTGATTATATATAAAATAGGATAAATGACATTTTATGCTAAACAAATTGTATAAATATTGAAAAAATGACAAAGTGAATAGGTTGACAGAAAGTATGTTGCCAAATTTCCTTTTCCGCCAAGGCTATTTTTTCTGTTTCGTCAAGGCCCCATATACTGGAAAAGCACCGAACTTTTATGCTTGTTTATACATGTATTTATAAATATATATACAATTTATTTATAATTGTCTTTCAATTTACCTCTTTTTAATTTCAATTTGAAAATGACGAATAAAAAGAAATCAATAATCCCTATCCGGATCCTTTTCAATTTTTTTCCCTTTTTTGTCACACAAAAACTGAGTAATTAGTTGCCATCATTACAGAAATGTCATTAAAATTAGAAAAAAATTAATATCTCAAAAACTAATTCCAATTTCAAAATTCTATTACCACTTTTGACATCAGCGGATTTTTATGGACAATTGGTATTAATTTCACCATGAAGCGTTTAATATTTTATTAAAAATAGCCCTGAAACATAATCAGTCGTTTAATCAGTCGTTTCATAAATTCGTTTCATAAAATCGTTTCATAAAATCGTTTCACAAATTCGTTTCATTAGGATTTTATATATATAGGGTAGATATGTTGTGCCGTCTGTAGACATAGATTGTGAACGCCAAATCAATAGAATTGACACGTTTCTAGTTTATTAATTTTAAAAAATGAAACAATAAACATTCAAAAACTAACTTTGAGGTGCATATCTTGAGACATACAAGTACCTATTTCGGGCCAAACCTTGTATCTCTGCACGCAGATGTCTCTCCAGAACACAACACAAACACACGCAGACAGACAGACAAAAATCTATCTTTATTATTACATATTAAATGGGAAAAATATATTTAAAAAAAATTCCCTGTAACAAAAGAATTATCGCTTCATAAGTTTTAAATTACATTTAATGATTTTTAATTTATTTGGTCAAAAAATAGATTTAAAAAGAAAAATTAAATTAAATTTTATTTTAAAGAATTATGAAAAAATTCAGGGAAATCTTAATTTTATAGAAATAATCAAAATTTTAAATGTACTTTCAATTAAATTTAAACCGGAAAAATCAATTTAGAAGGAACAAAATTGAAACTCAGTAAAAATCAAACACTGAAGCATTTTAAATATAACTATATCCAACTTAATCTAATAATATTAAATGCAAAATAACATCTGAATAATTACTATTGAATCTGTAAAAATGTTATAAATTTCAAAGAGTCTCAAATTTCATTAACAATAATTTTAATTTAATTTCTGAATCATAGTTCAGTAATTAAAGTACGTTTTAATTTCCATTCATTATAGCGTATAATAAGTATGTTATTACGAAACGAAACGTTATTCAAATATTTATTTATTCAGGCGCAAAATAATTTTGGCTTTCTTTTCTTCATTTTAGATTCCGTTTTTTGTTTAATGTTATATATAAGTGTGTGTGCGTGTGTGTGTCATACAGTTTATTTGTATGAAAAAATTTAATACAAATTCCTTAATGCCTAATCAAAAACTTAATATTTCATTCCAATATACAGGAAAATTAATGAAAATGAAACATTAATTTTCAGATATTAATTAATTTGAACATTTATGAGTAATTCATGAAAGGGATAATTTTGTAATATGATAATCATTGAATTATCACTTGATAAAGTTAAATTGCATTTAATTATTTTAACATTTTAATCATCGAAGAAAGGGATAATTTTGTAATATGATAATCATTGAATTATCACTTGATAAAGTTAAATTGCATTTAATTATTTTAACATTTTAATCATCGAAAAATAAAAGGTTTTCAAAAATCAAATACTGTTATTGTTATTAATTGCATGATGCTTATTAACTTCTGATTAACTTCTGAGTTTTCGCCTAACGACATAGAATTGCGTATTAAATAAGAAAATATAATTTTAATTTCTCAACTTTATAGGCCAAACAAACTGCGAAGAAAAATGAAACATAATACAATGAACTATAGAAACATCCCCTATTATTAATTTCATAACTTTAAATAAGAAATGAGAACTATTTAAAATGTGACCGAGATGTATCGCGAAGGTATCTGCCATGTATGACGTTATATTCATATATGACGTATATGGCATTTTATAACCTTCTATGACAAAGTTATAGTCGCATTCTTCATTCTATTAAATCCTATCATAGGTAATTAATTTAATCATATCTCATAATAGGTAATGATTCTAGGTTGCCATGGTGATTACGTCCTATTTCAGATGGAGTGCTATTATTTCCGTATTACTGAATTTAAAAACCGAATTTGCATACTAAAATTGTTTAATGAGAACAATCCTATAATTTACCGACAGTTTTTTGGATATATGTTTCCGGGAAAATAGATATTAAATGGTAAAATTGTCTAAATATGGATTTCAAGTTTGGAAATTTTCAAAGCTAGGGTTAAGTTTCCCATTGGAATTTTAAATAAATGTCAACAAAAGATAAAATGTTGCCAACTTAAAATGTACTTATTTTATTACGGAAATTAATCATATCATACATAATAACAGACGATACAATTCATTTCACTAAAACTAGTTAGTCAGTAGTGCCTTCTTCATTATCATTTAATTAGCCCGTAATTAAATAGTTAGTTATTTAATAAAAACTTACAGTACAACCAGTTATATGATAAGATATATGGTTAATTTTGCACCACCTGTGCAAAGCAAAGCAACTTGAGAAGAAGTATTTTTTAAAGGATATGAGCAAACTGTCGGGATCATATAAATTTCAACAATCCTTAAACATCTTTAACTGAAAATTTAATCTAATTTCTGAAACCATATTTCGTGTTTAAAAAATTAAATTGCATTTATTTCTAATAAATTATAAATGCGTGTTTTTGTAAACATTATTCACATGTTAATATATTTTCAATTTAATAATTAATTGCATGATATGATAACATCCATCAAAGTAACAGAAAATAAATTAATCTAAAGTGAACAATATGAAAAGTAATTGATATAGAATCAGCCTTTCGAAATAGAAGTTTTTGTATTTTCAAAAGTGACATCTTTTAAGAAAATATTAAATTTTACAAAATGACATTATAAATATTTAATTCTTAGATTTATGAAATTGAAATAGGTAATTGTAGTTGTGTTTTATCTCTAACAAAAAATGTGCTTTAATTCTTAAAAAATATATAACGCATTTTAACGCGAATTAAATATATTAAAACATTTACTACAGTGACATGTTATTCTTTAGGGATTTTCATGCACATATATTTTTTTATGTTTCAGACAACATATAATATATATATATATATATATATATATAGAATGTTTAAATAGAAGCGAAATTAATGCAAAACAAAGAAAAATGAAAATCAGCTGATAAGCCTTTTGAAATAGAAAGTTTTAGTAAGAAATTGTATTTTTATGTTTCTTAAGAAAAATATGCTTAAGTTCTTAAAAATGATAAAATTTACATCACAACATGTTTTAAATACCTTAAAATATTTAATTTCGTGACAGCTAATTCCTTAGTGTATTCCCTAAAATTTTACAGAAAAAATGTTTCAAACAATATCAGCGATAATTCTGCGAAAAAGTCTTAATTATTAATAATTTGCTTACGTGCATAAATAAAACTGTAAGTTAAAATTGAAAGATTTTACAAATTCTAGAATTTAAAATTAAAAGAAGAATATTAAAAAGCCTCATTAGCAGATTTAATTTACGTGGTAAAGCAGTTATAATTATGTATTATTTTTTAACGGATTTACAAGGAAAGAGGTTTTTCAATTCATTTGCATGTATATGTTACTGTCAATATGATTAATCCTGTCATTATTAATAATGAATGGATTAATCATATTGACCGTAAAACATATACACTTTAAAAACGACATTTTCAAAACTGAGCAAAAGATAACTCAGCATATCGCAATACATCGCAATATAATCTGAGTATATCTCGAACACTGAGTATATCGCATAGTCAAAATGGCTCCGAATCAAAATTACTCAAGTTTGAAACATGTATATACTCATTTCTGAAAACCTACACACACTCAAGAATAAAACATCATATGCTCATATTTGAGTACGTCCATGTTTCAAAAATGAGCATGAACTGACTTGTATGTGCTCATTTTTGAGTATGTCAATATTTCAATATTCTGAGTTTTTCTGGTATTTCAGAATTGAAATCATTGAGTCGACCTATTTGAAATAAAAAGTTTCATAACAAAATGAAAACATCGATTTACTCAGATTTGAAAGTGTCATTTTTCTCAGTGTATATATTTTTTTTCTTTTCTATGTGTATAGCTTATGAACGGATGGTCCGAATTAGATACTTTTCTTTTTAACGATTTCCAATATAGTTGAAAGTGTTTATGAATTCCGTTTGTCTGTCTGTCTGTGTCTGCCGTCTGTCCGTGCTTTAACTCGCGTACATATACTCCTATTCCGTGGGAATTTATATATGTCATTAAGGTTTACTATGGCATGTTCGGTATTGAATATAAAGTGTGAAGCATATTTATAGTTTCTTTACAAGGATACTCAAAATAATTCCGTTACATTACGGTCTATGGGGAAAAATCGTTTGCTGTGCATTTTAATGATGTTATCTTATTTCATACGTATTAAATTGAATATATATCACTGATGTGCACTACAAGATTCTTACTGTAGAATATGTTGAGCATAGAATTCATCGTCCATTTATAGGGACACACAAAAGAAATTGGTTACAGTACTGTGTATGGCCAATAATTGCTGGAAGTGCGTTTTCAGTTGCGGTATGCGTTTCTAAATTAAAAATTTTTTTTTACATATCACTTAGTGCGTATATATGCTATAGGTCATATACAGGGCAGCACAAAAGATATCTAGTACATTTCCGTAATTTCTGAAAGGTTATTTTCAACTGTGTTATGCGTTTCGAAACTGAACTAAATTTTTGTATAATGTGTAGTATATATACAAATCTATAAATCACATACAGGGCTGCACAAAAAACTGTTGATGATAATTACTGAAATTGGGTTTTCAAATTTGTTATGCTTTTAAACTAAAATCACAATATTGCTTAAGATGAAATTACTATATTTGAATATAAATGATTATATGCATAGGTTCTTTTGCTGTATAAGAGATAAAATTGATATTAGAAATATAGTAGAATGATATTTCGTAGTCGCTTTAATATATAGATTAATTTTCTTTCATTTCGGATTTTTAATTCAATTGTATCGGGTTTCGTTGAAGCTTCAAGTTGATTTCAAATAGATATGTGCTGAAAAAAGTAAAACCAACTCATTTTTTACTTTTATGAAAAACTATCTTGTTAAATTTTAACTAATCTTTACTTTAAAGATTATTCGAAATCTTTTGACGGTACCCCCGTTACTAAAAGTTACCTGTTTTACAAATTTAATGTATTATATAACTCATAATGTGCGTAAAATATATCTGTCATTGTTGATTGCATGCATTTTCTTTAGCTTGCCTTATAAATATTGCCATAAACATTCCATCAACAATGATCATACAAATATTTAAATATGCTAAAACGTTCTTCGTAAAATTACCTAATAATGGAGTACTTTTGAAGTTCTGTGAGGTAGGTATCTTTGAAATTGTTTTTCGGTTGTAAGTTATTTCTTTTTAAAATGAATAGGGCTCTACACATACAATAATTATAACAGTGCTGGTTTTTTTAAGTAATGATGACTAATGACTAATATCTTCTATAATCCTAATCCATAACCCACCAGCAGCTATAATTAATGTTACTTTTCATGATCACAGTCCTTTTGATATTAAAAAAAAAAACTATGTTTGCTGTTGATTCCCATCGTTATGTAACTCTATCGCTTAAAAATAAAACCATAAAACATTTCTAATATAATAATCAGTTCCTATATCATACATTAAAACTAAATGTAAAACCATTTTAAAAAATAGATTTTAAAACCTAGTATCGTTTAAGGGTGTATTCAAATCCAAACTGCTTACTTTGAGACACATGTTTAGTTTCATTTTTGCTCTAAAATGCATCCAATTGGCAGGTTCTCATATTCAGAAACTTTATAATGTCCGTATTGTCTCGATTTTTTAATAAAGGCAGAATATATTTCAAAAAATGTTGTCAAAGTGGACATTTTGAACCAAATTTCCCGAAGCGATAGCGCTGAAAACAAAAAAAACATGATCGTACTGTGAAAATAATTGTCTGTAAATCAATTTCTAATTAATTGAACGAAAAATAAAAACATGGGGCCCTTATAAATCTCTTCATAAATCACGCCGCCAAGTTTCATGTTGTTACTTTTAAAAATGAGTCTGAGAATGTGTCTCAAAATTTTGAGTTGTTGAGCGTGGAAAAATATATATTTTTTTAATACCGCCTTAAATATCTGCGAGCTTTAAACATACTTTGTATAATTATCTAACAATGAAATACCTTTTAAATTCGATTTCGGTTGTAAGTTATTGCTTTTTTAATTGATTGGGCTCCATACATACAATATGTTATTACATACAATATCATCATATAACATTTTCAATAAAATAAAGTAGGAATGTCTAATAAGTTAAATATAATAATCAGTTCCTATATCATATATTAATACTAAATGTAAAATCACTTTTAAAAAAATAACAGATTTTAAAACGAGCAGGATCGTTTAAATATCAACTAGCTTTAAACATACTTCGTAAAATTATCTAACAATGAAATACCTTTGAAATTCCATTTCGTTTGTAATTTATTGCTTTTTTAAATGACTGGGGTTCCATTTATACAATAAATATAACAAAACAATGTTTTCAATAAAATAAAGTAAAAATGACTAATTAGTTATCTTCCATAATCCCAAACTCTATAAACCAATCACAGCTATAAGTAATGTTTCTTTCCACGATCGCAGTCATTTTGACATAAATGAAATGATGTTTTCCGTTCATTCAAATCAATACGTAACTATATCATTTAAAAATAAAACCATAAAACATTTCAAATATAAGAATTAGTTCCTATAATATTTATTAATACTAAATGTAAAATCACCTTATAAAATGACAGATATTAAAATATTCATTATAGTTTAAACATTAACGTGCTTTAAACATCATTAAATATAAATTTAATTTAAATCTGAATCTACATTTGATGCTTCAGAAAATAAATTACTTTATTCTTTGTTAAATTATAAATGTGTATTCTTACGAACTAACGATTTATTCAAATAATTACATAATATATTTCCATTTTAAGAATTGACTTTAAAATATGATTCAAGAAACTAATATAAAATAAATTAATCTAAAAAATGCGGAAAATTATTCATGTAGAATAATCCTTTCGAAAAAAAAAGATGATTTAAAAATAAATATAGTTTAGCAAATATTAATTTTTATAAAATGGCATTTCAATTTAGTTTCCTATATTACTATATTTTAGAAATAAAATTGAATTTGTGTTTTGCTTCCAATGAATATCGTGTTTTAATTATTAAAATTGATTACAGTGTATACGAATACGAAATAATAAATATGTATAAACATTTAATTTAGTGATAGGTTATTCTTTAGAGATTATTAGAAAATGTTACTAAACAATTTTTAGACAACTTGAAAAACTTTGTCAGAATGCCCAAAGAGATACGAAATTAATCTAAAATTTATAAATATTAAAACAATTTATGTAAATTAAGCCTTTTAAAATAGAAATTTTAACATTTTTTAACTTAACATTTTTTTAGCAAATACTAAATATAAAAATAACATTTTAATTCAATTTGTTAAATTGTTGTATTTAAAAAATGATATTCTGCATCTCATAAAAATTATGTTTAACTTATTAAGATAATTATAATACATTCTGAATTCTATTTAATCATCTTATAATGCTTAATTCAAATACATAGGCGATTCTTCAGAGGATATTTGGATAGCTTAAAATATACATTTTTTAATAATGTCTAAAGTAATAATAAATTATTTAAAAGATAAATATATCTCGAAGTTCAGATTTGAAATTTTAAAAATAGAAAAAAAAAAAAAAAAAAAAAAAAAACATAAAGTATGGCAATAATGAAAGTGTGTTTTTATGGTAATTTTTCTGCCGAAAAATCTGATTACAAGGGTAATTGCAAAATTAATTAGCAACACAAGGTAAAATGCAGGGTGTCCGAAAATTCTTTGACACATTTTAAAATTTAATTAAAAAAAAATAAGCAATTGGCGTATGAGAGTGCGCGTTGCTCAAAAATGCTTCTTATAACCGAAAATTTTCTTAAGGAAAAAACTAAAAAAAAAAAATAGTAGAACAAAATCTCGTAGATGGCGTTACTTCTGTAAAGATACCAAAGAGATAGAATGCCTTTCTATATAACGGTGGTGAAAGACGCACAGTTTTTGTCCAAAGAATGGCAATCCACATTCCAAAATTTACCAATACTCGCTTTCAGGAGCTCGAGTAGCCGAGTGAGACAAATCAACAAACTGGAATTTGACAATAATAGAAAGCTCGGCAAGTTGCTTGGCGATTCGTTTTTTGTTTTTGTTTTCCAAAATCGTATTGACCAATCGATTATTTTTTTGTCCGTATGTCGCTATTATCTTACAAAAGATACTACAAATATGGCGAGTTTCCTATTATCGCCAAATTAATATCTGTAGACTTGTCTCACACGTTGAATCGTATTCATGATGGCGAGTATTTTTAAGTTCTGGAATATGGGTTGCCATAGTTTAGTCAAAAACTGTGCATACGCTCAACACGTCTTTCGCCACTTTTATCTATAAAGACATTCTACTTCTTTGGTAGCTTTGCAGAAGTATTGCAGAAGTAACGCCATCTATGAGAAATTTTTGGAACTATTTTTTGTTCTTAAAAATAGTTTGGGTCATAAGAAGCATTTTCGTTTAAACCGCACTCTTGTACGCCAATTGCTTAAATTATTATTGAATTTCAAAGCGTGTCAAAGAATTTTTGGACACCT
The DNA here is from genome assembly GCA_963931845.1 of Maratus michaelseni. Classification (NCBI taxonomy): domain Eukaryota; kingdom Metazoa; phylum Arthropoda; class Arachnida; order Araneae; family Salticidae; genus Maratus; species Maratus michaelseni. Next base: position 72,338,034 of record OZ007600.1, read on the forward strand.
TATATTTAAAATATATTTACGTGTACAAACAATTCTACCCGTTTTTGACAACTTTATACTTTTTAATTTAACTTAACTTTGTTTATGTATGTAAAGATGGAACTTTTTAACTCATTTTTCAATCACTTCCTAATATGCTAGAATTATAAACATTATGTACACATGTCTGTTTCCGATGACAATACCAGATTTTATTATTTTCAAATGTTAATTATAAATTAATAAATTGATTTTAAGGAATTTTTTTCGTTAGCCGGACGCTGGTGATAAATCGCCAACTATTCTATATGGTTACAGTTGTATACAAGTTGCAACAACGATAGAGTTAATTATGCGCCGAACCACGCTCGAAAAATAATAAGAAGAATATATACAGGGTGTTTCAAAATGAACCGGTATATTTGAAAAATCAATAAAAACCAAACGATAGAAATACACCGTTTGTTGCAATATGCTTGGAACAACAGTAAATGTTCAGGCAGACAAACTTTCGAAATTAGTTACAATTTTCAACAACAGATTGCGCTGCAGTCTGGAAAAATCTAAACCACAATATTTTCCACATACCGACCATGCGCAGCAATAATATGGCGTAGTCTCTGAACGAAATTAACAGAAACCTTTGTAAACGTGTCAAGCGGGATGGCTTCACATGCAGAAGAGATGTACTGCTTCAGTTCTTCAATTGTTTCTGGATTGTGGCGGTACACCTGATCTTTCAAGTGTCCCCACAGAAAGAAGTCACAGGTTTACAAAGGTTTCTGGTAATTTCGTTCAGAGACTATGCCATGTTATTGCTGCGCATGGTGGATATGTGGAAAATATCGTGGTTTAGATTTTTCCAGACTGCAGCGCCATCTGTTGTTGAAAATTGTAACTAATTTCGAAAGTTTGTCTGCCTAAAAATTTACTGTTGTCCCAAGCATATTGCATCAAACGGTGTATTTCTATCCCTGCCCGTTTAGTTTTTATTGATTTTTCAAATATACCGGTCATTTTTTAAACACCCTGTATATATATATATATATATATATATATATGTATGTTTTAAAACTTTTGTTAATAACAAACATGAAATCACAAATAATCCACAATATAAGAACCGATAATTATAACACAATACAAAGAAATATATTAAAAAATGTGAGGTTCTCAAAATGAAATAAATTGAAAAAAAAAAAAGAAAAATAGAGTTCAAATAACGAGAATCTGCGATGCAGAAAAAAAAACACATGGTACCCGTATTGTAAAGCAGGGGCCAAAATTGCTAATATATATAATAGTATATAAATAGTATATAAAATAGATGTAGGATTTAACAGTAAGCATTACAAGAACAAGGGTAACGAAAGCAGCAGTAGTACACTAAAAATGTATTTAAATTAAAGATATGAAATATATATATGCACAATTAAATGCACAATAGGAGCTGAGATATATGATTCAATCAGAGGTCGGAAGTAGCGCGCTACAAGTAGCGAAACTACAGTAGTCGCTACTTTTTACAGTAGTTTGTAGTGTAGCGCGCTATATTTTAAACAATGTAGTGTAGCGAGTAGCGCGATAAAAAACTAGTCGTTGGGGGCCACCGTAATACTTACCCATCATGGATATGCATAATGTAAAATATTAAAATAAAAATGTGTAAACTACTTATAAAATGCATTGAAATTCAAATAAAATCGTGGCTTGATGACGTCATAAACTTTAAAGGCTCGATTACTGAATTGCTTGAAAGAGGTTTTTCCTTATAACTACAAAACTAATAATCCTATTAACTAGCGGTTTACTGCATCTGATTAAGCGTCAAATTTCCAATTAAAATATATCTTTAAAGTGAAATTTGGATGAAATACAGGGTCATGAAAAATCGAAGAGTGTGGAATATAGGATTCCAAATATCTCGGCAATTAATTATCCGATCGAGTTCATACTTTATGCAAAATTTATGTTTTTTTATTGTCTTTTATATTCATTTCTTAAAATAAACAATTTCGAAAATTTTTATATACCTTTTATCAGAACGAATATTTCGAGAGTCCGAAAAAAATAGTTCCGGTTAATCGCGGTTATTGAAATGAAATAGGCTTCTTCCCATTATTACATACTAAGTACATACCAAATTTCAAGTCTCTATCTCAATTTTTTCGGGAGATAGAGCGTTTACAGACACACAGTCGGACGGCAAAATTTTTTTTCTAAAAATGTGTTTTTCGGAATCTCCAGTGTCTGAAACGTATAAATCCGTCAAAAAAATTTTTTTTCGATTTTCAAAACGATTACAAGACTTACCCTATACTACGTATGATGGGTAAGTAAAATCAATAGTTTGTAGCGAAAATCTGCACTACTTTTAACGCTACTTCATGGGGGGAAAAATATGCTGAACGTGGCTGAAACTTGCTTCTTTTGTGCAAAATTTGTTCTGCTCAACAATTTGCTAGTGCCAACTGCAGTGTATAGCAACGCATCTCATGAAATCATAGGTTTTTTCCATTAACACTTGCTGCTAAAATCAAGAATAACTCACCCACCAAAAGAATTAATTTTCTTGCTGGCAACACTTGTCTCGATATTAGTTCTTCATGTTATAACGCCGGTCTTCTTATTATTCGGAATCGCTTTATTTACAGATTTATTTCTTGTTTGCATTTAGAGTTGTTTTTCTGTAATTTTCTAGATTGTAACATCTCTCTTAATTTTGTATTTTTCTCGCAATTTGTAATGTTTGTAAGAATTAACCGTTTTGCAGACGAACACAAAATATTTTCTTGTATGTTTTTGTAAACATTTTTTTCTTAATTTTTTTAATGCCCTCGGTTCTTTATTTATTGAATCCCAGCAGATGCCTTCAAATTCTAGTGTAAATTGAGTCCTTTGACAAAATCTGCAAGTAGCGAAGTAGTGACTACTTTTGAAAAGTAGTTTGTAGTCGCTACTTTTTAAAACAAGTAGTTGTAGTTGTAGTTAACTACATTTTCTATAAAGTAGTTGTAGTTGTAGTTCGCTACAATTAAAAAGTAGTTTTTCCGACCCCTGGATTCAATCAATCAGAGTCCCTAGAACGTTCTCGAAAACAAAATTCAACCAATCGCAGTACATAGAACTTTCTGGCGATTAATCCCTCACCCATATAAGGAAGTGCTTCGGTCGAAGCCTAAAGTCTGTGAAGTAGTTGAACAGCGAATCTTGCGATCTGCAAAAGAATTAGAAACCTAACGAGAAGATTGAAGTTTTGGGCATTAATTATTTTTTTTTTTAATCTTCTTCCGTTTTATTTTGTTTTTTCAATTTTACTTTACTTTACTTTCTAATTAACTTGGAAAAAAATGGTTACTAATGTCCATGACGTATATTTTTCGGTATTGCCTTTGTATAGGGGACTTGACGCGGTAGAGAAATTGGCGAGATTGAATATGGCGAGAAAAGACTCATTTTAAAGGTACTTTCGCACAATTTCTCTTCACATTTTCACCTATCGGATTGTTACATCTTTATAAAGTATCTTTCAAACAATGTATCAAATGCACAGGCAATTTTTCCAATATTTATAGCATTTAATGCATACATTGAGAAGCAATTTATTTAATGTATACATAAATAGACCATATAAAAATTCACATTTATTAGAGCATAAATACTCATATTTACTTTTGACAATTCTGTAAGGAAAGACTTTTTAGAACGTTTATGCAAGCAACTTATTTCTTCTTTTGACGACCTGCCTAATATTGCATCCCCAAATTAAAATAAAGGAATAAATAAAAATATTCACCCTCCATTGTGCACAGATTCGCCTGCACTAAAACAACAACAAATGTGTCATTAGACTCGGAATAATGTTTCCTATTTGGATATCAAATTATTTATTTGCACAATGGATTGTCTATATAAAATTGTGTGAAAAATAATTTTTCCAATGGTAACACTGACTTTTGACAGTTTTTTTTTTGTTTTAAGTAGCTTTCAATACAAAAAAGTATAAAGCTACCTATTGCAGCCGTTCGGAGGAAAGCAATTCCGGCAAATTTCGATATATTTTCACCGATCATGACCCCCAGACCTCAAAACAACCCTCCGTTCAAATGTTGATTTATATATATAGATATAACCATATATATATATATATATATATATCTGATCTATGTCATACGATAACGCATGTATTTATAAATTAATTTGGATGAAACTAAATATGTGTATTAAGCTCACCAATGCCTCGACAGAGTTCATTGGCCAGCTTGGTTCGCCATCTTGTTTCAAGAGGGCGGCCACTGAAAATTTAAAAACTAAACTAAATATACAAAAAAGTTAAAAATTCAAATTTATTTTTTAATTAAGTGTTAGGCCTTGATGCAAGGATTCCAGAGCACTTTTTGTTTTACCTCTATCTTAAAAAATGGCTGAGATAGAGCAGTTTGAAATTCTAGGGTGGGTGACATTTTGAAACAAGACGAAAAACCAACGATTAATTTATGAGTTTTAGTGAACGCGGTTACTCGCAAATTATTCTCTTTCATTGTTGTAATCATTTTCCCAATCATACGCATAACACTATATATTCATATCCGTTAGCACCAAATTATCGCCAAACTTGGCGACAATTGGCGAAATATCGCCAAATTTGGCGGCCAAAATAAGTCTTCATAAATGAAGTCAACTTGGCTATAGCTCAATTATTTGGCGAATTTCTTATTCAAATTCAGTATTAACGAATCTTTTGTAAACGGTTTCTTTGCATTTTAACTTGCTGTTTTCGAGTAATATTAGCTAAAATTTTAAAACGAAGATATAGGAAAGCTACCTTTTTCTCCCGGTACGGGCCTGAAGGACTTTTTTGTCTTTTGTTGCACAATAAATTTATGAATGAATTTATTTGCACAATGTGTTGTCTATATAAAATTGTATGAAAAGTACTTTTTCAAATGATAACACTGACTTTTGACAGTTTGTTTCTAATTTTTTTTTGTTCATTTCTTTAGATCAAATAAGACCGGATAAGTATATAGTTCACGATTATTTATTTTTAATTTTAATGCAAATATTAGAAATACCCATAAGTGATGTCGTTCTTTTTCACCTGCAAAATGAAAATTTCGTATATGTTATTTAAAAAAAACTGCATTTATACAACTATGTAGTCAACATAGATTTATGTGAACTTTCTCTAGCAAGTTATTAAGTGCTATATTCCAAATTTAAAAAAATCTGCTGTTGTGGAGCGAAACACGCAACCCCCTCAACATAAGGTGTTTTTGATCTCTTCATAAGATTCTGATTTTTTCCAGCAAGAAAATGCTTCAAAGATTGGAAAAGATTATATTCAGATACGAAGAGGCCAGGTGAATATGGAGGAGTATGGGATAAAACTTCCCATCCAGAGTGGAAAAGATTTCAAACAGAAGGTAGAAAAGAAGAGATAAATGTAGAAAAAAAGAAATAAAACTGCTAAAAGCCTGTATAATAGAAAGGGAAAGAGAGAGAAATATTTGAAATAGAAGATAGAAAAGTAGAAACAAACGAAACCTGAGGTGAAGGAAGCAGTGAGAGACATACACGTCTAGAAAAAGATGACGGAAAATAAATGATTTTTGTTTTTACTTATTTATTTTCCATAATTAAATTACACGAGAAAAAATAAAGAAAAAAATGGAGGAGAAAATAATTGTTTAAGAATTTTCATTTATAGGTTTAGTTTTTTTTTCTATATGACCAAAGATTTTTTACAATATTCCTCATACCAATTAATTTTGTATAAATTTATTTTTTTACACTTTAATTAAACTTTAAGGAATTTAGTTTCACTTTTACTGTTATAATGTTATAATTAAAGGAAATGTTGAAAAATATATTTATTCCTTAAGAAACATAAAGATATTAACGGAACCTAAAAGTAATTATTCTGAAACATTTTATATTCTAGAGTTTTCTCCTGAAGAGTTAAATAAATTATTTCAAAGAGGGGAAAAAAAGTGCTTGACTGGATGAAGTAGATGTTTTAGATTTGAAACTCCAGAACAGTTTTACCCTAATATTGATAGTTTAGTTATATTATTTTCTTACTTCATTTCTAATTATCTCTATGAATAAAATATCCAACTTCTTGTACTTTTTTTTAACCAATATATGTGAAATTGAAGAACAACACTTATTATAAGGTGTGGAGTTTTTTCAGCTAGATGCTTAGTTTGCTGTATTTAAGATAAAAATTGTATTCTAAAACTAGATGGGACCATCAGAGGCATATTAACTATTAACCTTTTGATTATGGGTCAGGACTGGTGATTAATTCTATATTCAATACTACCACAATTTATAAAAAAATACCTTTGTGGTAGATATTTCTTGAAAATATCCTAGTATAAATGCATGACAGAGATTATTTTTCAAAAAGTAGTATGAATAGGATAAAAATACAGTCGCTGGGATATATAGTGTCCCAACCCAGTAATCAAAATGTTAAGCTTTATTATTAGTTGGTTTCTTCTTTTTTCGGACCCCTAATATACACCCTACTACCAAGCGGTACTCTTTGCATAAACGTCGTCCGGTGAGGAAGAAAATGAACCACTGTGACCTCACTGCGAAGACTATGTCTCATTTTGGAATGAGTTGCAAATAATTCTTAAATTTGTCACCTTTACTTCACAGTGGAATCACGAAGTGATGATCGCCTGAGGGTCACAATGTGACGAATCAGAGGTAAATACGTTATTTTCATTGTGACGTCACTGCTATATGTTCTATATGTTCATGTGGCGACCAGGTGAAAATGACTTAGAAAGTGGTCACCTTGATTTCACAATGGAGTCGAGAAATGACGGTCACCTGAACTTTAAAATGTGACGAATTTAATATAGAAGGCCATTTTGGTCACCTTTGTGACTATGAGACCTGTCCCAATTTATGATATCACAGTGACGTTGTGCTATTAAGATATTTACTTTATAAGAAAAAATGTAAAATAAGAATGTATAATATTTTTCTCCGTGTTTACTGATTAATTATAATTTTCAACAATGTTACTCAGATTAACAAAATTTTTCTGATTAGAATTCCTAATAAATAAATAAATTGAAACACATTATTTGTAAGGTTTGATATAATGTTATGATTGAAAAAAAAAACATAAAAAACTCTTGTTTCTTTAAGGGAATTTATTATAAGTGTGAAATTGAAAAGCAATTACTTGAAGAAATTCGATATCCTCACAGTCTTTTCTCCTGAAAATGTGAATCAATTATTTTTTACAAAAAGTATTAGGATAATTTTATCAAAAACGCTTATTAAGGAATTCAAAGAAATTTTACTTTCTCATAATTATTCTATTTTCTACTTTTTTTTAATCGATTTTGTATATCTCCAACGAATAAGTTTCAACAAAAATAAGACTCATCACTCATATATTGACAAAATTTCCCTTGTTAGATGAATTGAAAGAAAATCAACTGTAATTTTTTTCTATAACCTTATAATTGAAAGAAACTATGAGATAATCTCTATCTTCTTTCAAGAAAGTTATTATAAGCGTGAAATTGAAAAGTAATTACTTCGATGCATTTAATGTTCTCAGTCTTTTCCTATCAAAAGATAAATTAATAATTTCTAACAAAAAGAATTTACATAACTTGATGAAACAAATTTAATCAGGATTCCAAAGCAATTCTTTTTTTTTCCTTCTTATTGCATTTCTTACTTTTGTTTCCAATTATTTTTCAATAAATATTCAACGAAAAATTTTCAAGCAAAATAATAATAATATTTTGAAGGTAGAGTAAAGCAGGGGTCATAAAATTTGAATTTGTGAATAAACACATTTTCGCAAAAACCATCGTATAACTGTACAGGACGAGAATATTTCCTTTAAATACATTAAAAAAAATCATTTACTTACTTGAAATTAAAATCATTTTCTTGTTTTTATTTTGTATTTGCTCGTCTTGTATTTGCTTTGTATTTGCTTGTATTTGCTCGTCTTCGTCAACTGCATGCTCTGTTGCACTTGACGAAGGAGACTCTGTTTTATCTGATCATTATTGGATACTGAAACTGTAAAGAAATTGTATGGCTTTAATAAAATTGTAGGAAGAGGTGTTTTCAGCTTTGTACACTCTAAAAAACAGCCGAAAATTATCATGATATAGCAGAAATGTTTACGAAATTTCAATGTAGTTATCTTGGAGTTATCCACGATAACGGAAATGTTTCCTTCATATTACACAACCATTTGGAAGACAAATTATATACAGAAATAGTTTTCTGAGGATTACGGGAAAGATTCTTCAATAAAAGATCCTTTAACAGCAATTCAGAAAAAAAAATGATTTCTATCAATTTTTTTAATCAATTGGTTTTTGAAGTTCCTTATTGGTCCTTCTCCTGAAGCTGTCTGAAGATAATGGAAAAGTGTCCATTGTCGTGGGTAAATATGAAGTTACGCTGTATTTTGAAAAAACGGTTTTGCAATTTTTTACATATATGCATCTGTGCTTATTCCATGCATGAAGATAGCTGGTAGGTTCGACGTATGGCTATGCTATAATTAATAGAATGCCGATAAAGGAAGACAATATACACAAGTTAATTGAGTGTTCATTTCGGAGTAGTAGGTCAAGCAGTAAGCAAATTGTCCCTGTTTATGATTACTATATGTACAAACCAAGAGAAATTTCTTGGCTCTCCAACTTTTAAACTAAACGCTACATCAATTTCTATTTTTTAACAAAGACGTACATTGGGACATAGCAATCGTAACTACTATAAAAATACCGAATCTTAGATACTCAAGATTGAATCTAAAAACTCTCCTTCACAAGTTTCCAACATCTGATGTACAAAAGACAACTGGTTTTACATTAATGTAACTGAGAATTTAGAAATTATTACAATGGAAATGATAGCAGGAGAAACATCTTATTACAGCACTGACAAGATTGTATCAGTTACTATATGCATCCAAACGGTCATTTTTGTTTGTATAGAGAAATGTTTGCGTTAAATTTGTGCATAATATTACGTTTTAAGAGGGGTTTGGGGGCCAACATTTTATTACATTTATATATAAGCGTTTTTAGTTGGTTTTTTGTCTGAAATGCGTCTTTCTATATTGTCTTTTCAATAATTTTTTTTTTAACTTGAAATTTTTCAGATAAAAAAAAATTAATTTTAAACTTATTTAATTTTTGATATAACTAATGAATCAATTGCTAGACTTTTTTACTTTTGTCACTGTTGCGTGCAGAAAAGATTTCTAATTTAAATTTGTCTTCAGTGTTTATTAAAATATTACATACAAAATTTATAATAAAATTAAAAAATAAAAGAAAGAAGATTTTTTTAAAGTGATTTTTACATCGAGGAGTATATATTCAAACTTTTCACATGAAATTAAAAAATCTGAAAAGAATTATTAACTATTCGTTGGGGGCCACGGTAATACTTACCCATCATGGTTATGCATATTATAAAATATGAAAATAAAACATGTGTAAACTATTAAATGTACACTAAAAATTTTTTTATTTTGCTTAAAAGACGTCAACATAAACATTAAAGATGTTAAAATTCAAAATTTACATGTTTCGATTTCTAATTAATTTAATCTCTCGTTTTTTATGTACATTGTATTTGTGGTTTGTGTATATTCTGATGACGATTTGATGAACAAATCGAAACATGTAAATTTTAAATTTTAACATCTTTAATGTTTATGCTGACGTAATTTAAGCAAAATAAAAAGTGTTTTAGAGTATATTTAAAAGTTAATTCTAATGGACGTATTTTGACTCTCCACTTTATTTGAAATATAATAACATTTGAATGTGTAAACTATTTATAAAATGCATTGCAATTCGAATAAAATCTTGGCTTGATGACGTCATAAGCTCTATATGCTCTATCATTGAATTCTGTAAATGAAACATCCTTATAACTCCAAAAATTATAATCCTATTAACTAACAGTTTACTGCATCGGATTAAGCGTCTCATTTCCAATTAAAATATATCTTTGAATTGAAATTTGAATGAAATACAGAGTCATGAAAAATCGAAGAGTGTGGAAATAGGATTACAAATATCTCGGCAACTCATTATCCGATCGACTTCATTCTTTATGCAAAATTTATATTTTTTTATTGTCTTTTATATTCACTCCTTAAAATAAAAAATTTCGAAAAATTTTATATACCTTTTTATCAGAACGAATATTTGGAGAATCAGAAAAAAAAGTTCCGGATAATCGAGGTTACTGAAATTCAATAAGCTTATTCCCATTAAGCTAATATACTAAGCATTTACCAAATTTCAAGTCTCTATCTCAATTTGTTCGGTAGATAGAGCGTTTACATACACACAGACAGACGGAGGGCAAATTTTTTTTTTTTTTCTAAAAATATGTTTTTCGGAATCTCCAGTGTCTGAAGCGTGTAAATCCGTCAAAATTTTTGTTTTCGATTTTTAAAACGATTACAAGACTTACCGTATACTAACTACGTATGATGGGTAAGTAAAACCGTAACATAATAAAAATTCTGTATAAAATTTAATACGCATATCTTTCAAGAAAGTTTAGATATATATCCTTTTAAACGTGACACAGTACGCAAAAATTCATTCTTAGATAATTGTACTTAAAATATTTGTTTCAGACAGGGCAGAAATGATTATACAACACAATTTTTTTTTATATATGCTGATGTAATCATCGTAGAAATACGCGGTTTTCTTTATTTAATTTATTTAACTTTGTAGTATTTTATTAGTATGAATAATAAAAATGCCTTTTTCGTGAATTTTGAAGTCCCGGACCCCCTTATAATTAAATCAATAATAAAAACGTGTTTTCATAATAGAAATGTACTGGTCGAAACAAACTTATTTAAAGATGTTTGGGAAGTGATCAAAGAACATATTACCGAAGAAAGCCAGTTGGATATTGTACGTCAAACGTGACAAATGAGGTGCGTTCGTACAATAGCTAGTTTTATATATGTTCAGATCTTGGCGCAGTAACTGTTGCACTCTTAATCAAAAGTGCACGAATAAAAAAAATATTTTATTTGCAGATTTTCATATTATAGATAATTATTTTATTTTATGAAATTAAGTTTCAATACACTTCTACAAACAATTAATTACAATTCTGTTACATTAAAATTATACTACTATGCACAAATATCCAGTACAAGACAATATAATAAGAACATCAACATTATTATTACGTGAAAAAATGAAAAATCGTCTGTTACTATGATATGTTTAATTTCCGTAATAAAATAAGTACATTTTAAGTTGGCAACATTTTATCTGTTGTTAACATTTACTGAAAATTTTAATGGGGAACTTAAGCCTAGCTTTGAAAATTTTAGAACACGAAATCCATAACTAGACTCTTTTTCCATTTAATATTTATTTCTCGGGAAACATCTATCCAAAAAACTGTCGGTCGATTATAGGATTGCTATAATTAAACAATTTTAGTATAAAAATTCGGTTTTTAAATTCAGTAATACGGAAATAATATGACTCCATCTTAAATAAGACGTAATCACCATGGCAACTTAGAATCATTACCTATCATGGGATATCATTGAATTAATTACGTGTGACATGATTTAATAGAATGAAGAAAACTTTTATTAATATTATTTTAAGTTTGGATTCTATTTTCATAACATTTTAAATGACTCGACAAAATTCTGCAACGATTACATATATTAAATTTCAAACCATTCGGTTGGGTAGTTTTTGCGTTGCTATACGCGCACAGACGGACGGACGGACCAGACGACGACTATGGGTGCTACGTATTTATATATTTACGAACGCACCTAAAAAAAAAAGGATAAATTTCTCCGAAAGCAACTGTTAAACAGGTTAAGCAATATTTAGAAGACAATTGTACTCATTTTCAAAATTTATTGTAAAACTTTTTGCTATCCACAGAGTAAAGTGTATTTTCATATGTTTTTTATTTGTGACTTGCGTGTTTGTTGGGATACCGTTTATATTTGAAATGAAACTTGAAGATAAAAATATCTATGACAGAATTCATTTTAAATTTTATTTTTGAATACACTGCGAAATTCAAGAATTTCCATTATTAAATCTTACTGTAAATTAGCTCATTCATTCACATATAAGCAGAAAGAAATAAACAACTTAAAAATTTAATCAATACGGGTTTCAAAGAAATGCAGCGGAATACTGATAACTTTGTAAGTTACCCTCTGCGTCTTCCACAATCTAATTTTGTATTTCAATTTTCCACTTTGTAGGGAAAAATTGAATACTACAATACCCTCTAATCAAGCTTTCTTGATTTCCAATCCTTTTATGATTGAAAAGAATTTTTCGGATACTTCGCTGAGAAAATAATCAGAGACGAAATTAGAAAATAATAGAATAGAATAATTGAACTGAAACTAAAATTGTTTTGGAACACGCAATCTACTATATCCGCTTCGAAAAGTCATCTAAAATTTTTATTGAAGAGAATAATTAATTTATTTTCTATATCAAAACGGCAGTAGTAAAGGGATAGATAATTAGGCCGTAATTAATTTGCATTTATGTCTCTATATACCAGCGGTGGCAAATCTTGCCCGAGAGAGAAGGTATGACAATTTCTCAGGCATGCGAAAAAAATTAAATTTGATAATAATTATTCAGATATAATTCATTTTATTTCTCTCATTATAACAAATAAATTTTGTTTAACATATCCGGACTAGATTCTTGCATCGGGTCGGGTAACCTGATATTACCTGAACGCAACCCGCCACGCCGTTTGGTCGGGGTCTGGTTGACTCTAACTCTTTTCGTTGCGGGTCGGGTTGACTGTAAATATTTCAAGTTCGGGTCGATTTTGATTATTTCGGGTCAGGTTTATATTTACCCGACTTTACAAAAGAAGCCCTGTATATTTTTCAAATGAGAAAACTATATAGTTCAATATTAATGAGTGTACCAATAGTCATTTTTATACTAAAACGATAAAATTATAAACTAGTTTTCTATAATTGTATTATTGTATTTTCTATTAGCAGTAACAAACTACCGCGCATGCCCGGCAGTGTATTACTGCTTATTTTACTTGTTTATTACTGTTAATTTTACGGTATAATACAGACAGCTGGAGTGCCAGTACTATACTGTAAAATGAACAATTTTTTTTTTTTTTTTTTTTTTTTTTTTTTTGCAGTGTACTTCGATTACATTCTGTTAAATTCGCGTTTTATTTATATTATTTTGTTGGTTATTTATTGAAGAAGTTTTAATTCCGTTATAGAATATTAGAATAGGTGCCAACCTCTCATTAATATTCCATAATATGCGGGTTAATTTGACCCAGTTTAACAACGCTTCAAACCAGAAAAATTATTCGATGAATCTTTATTTATTCAATTTCAGGTTTCTACGTGGAATTTATTTAATTTCATTTCTTAAAAAAATTTCTGGTGCGAAACATGTTAAACCTGGGTCAAATTAACCCGCATATTACGAAATATTAATGAGAGGTTGGCACCTATGTATTAGGCACGAAGTCAAAGGCTGAACTATTTACATTGTTCTAAGTGCGAAATTGTTAATCTTTCATAATCGGGCTGCGCGCGATAGAGATAGGTAATTAAAAAATCGTTTTAATGATGTTCATATTGATGAGTCATTTTAATGAAATGATTTAAAAAGACCATAAAAAACAGTAAATTGCGATACACTTTTCAAACGAAATGCATTTGAAAGAATTCTTTGTTCTATTTGACGGTGTAAAAATGGAAATTGTGCGATGTTTAGAAGTTAACAAGTTGGAAAATGTACGTTAAATGTGGCAAATGTGGTGTGTTCGTTTCGTGCTGAAACTATTATTTCAGTAAAATTATATCGTCTGCTATGAACGAAGTGAGGATGATTTTTTTTTCTTATTACGTATGCCATGTTTGCAGATGCTATTTTTTTTCGATTCCAGACAGCTCTGTAAATTCACCATGGAGATCTTGCTTTGCGAATGATTATCTCCATGGTTAATATTTCCATGACTCACGATGAATGAATATTTCGTTTATTTACTTTAATGGATTGAGGTAGTCAACTGTTAACCTGATTTTCACTGAAGTTATCTCAGAATTTATATATTTTTGAATGTAACACATCTCTGAAGCTAACAATTTTTTTGAACGATCTTTCTAAAAATGTCACTTTTGTGCAATTTATTCGAAAAAATAATTTTGAATAAAAATAGCTGCTTGGCATATGAAAAAAAGATGTGGTTAGCCCGTATTTGTTTTCCTCAGTCACATGACTTGCGCTTTTATTATATAGATTACGTATGATAGGATTTAATAGAATAAAGAAAACTTTTATTAATGTCTTTTTTAGTTTTGATTCTATTTTCATAAAATTTGAAATGACTCGACAAAATTCTGCAACAGTTAAAGATATTAAATTTCAAAGCATTCGGTTGGGTAGTTTTTGCGCTGTTATATGCGGACAGACAGACAGACAGACGGACGGACGGACCAAATGACGGCTATAGGTGCTACGTATTTATATAATTACGAACGCACCTAATAAAAAATTTGTAATAAATGCGAAATTCATTGGTCACGTGTTTCCACCGTAAATATGATATCTGCGTTACTCATCGATATATTTTTGCTTTGAAATATAGATATTACATAATCGGAAGAAAACTTATATTCTTTTAAGTGTTTATTAGAGTTACCTCCATTTTATCGAAACTGTGTTAATCCATTGAACTGTGATTCAATAAAATAGATGATGCCAAGTGGAAAACTGCAATTGAAAATTAGATTGTGAAGTATGCAGGGGTAACTTTGAAAATGCTTTGTAATCCACTACATTCCTACTTGAATTCAAATTGCATTGATTTAATTTTGAAAAGGTCTCTTTCGCCGTAATAATGTAAGTTAGAGTCTGTTAATTCTAAATACTACTTAATACTGAAAGTTCAAGTATTTGTCAGAATATATAGACGTAAAGAATTTGTGCGCATATATCTACATAATTCAATATAGAAAACTCATGCTTTGCAATAACGGATATTCGAATTTTTAATTAAACAATTTCTGCATTTTTAAGGCTGGTGGATCACTAAGTCTTTGAACATTACTTTGTCTTTTGTATTTTTTACTGTTCTTTCTTGTCTCTAAATAAAAATTGCAATGCAACTATACTGATAAAAGTAAAACAAAATTTTTGCATTTGTGCTCAAAGTAAAGAATGCAGAAACATTTCTTGATATTGTAGAAAACTTTTCAAAAAACGGTGCAATCGCATTGTTTTTCACAGATACATAATTCAGTATAAACATTTCTCTTAGTTTCACTAATCTGAAATAATTAGAAACAATACAACAGAATCATTCACAAATTATTACGTAACAATTAAGAGAAAGTACTTTCGGGAAAGTTACGAACAATCATAAGGATTTTGCTGTTTCAGAAACGTTGCCGTAAACCTTGAAAGTCTATTGTTATCTGAGGTTTCTGATTCGTCATTTTACAAAATGATTCTGAGGATAAGGGAGATATTTTCAGAACTATGGATCACTAAAAGGCATTTCAAATTTTCGTAAAACACAGTTCTGCTGAATCAAGAAATTTGTCTGCAGTTTTTTATAGTATATTAGGTATTTGCCTTTCACATTTTATAGAAACTATTTCACAGCTAATTTCTACGTATAGTTACCGTATCTTACGACAATTTGACTCTATTGGGTAGTCATGGTTCTAGTTTGAAACTTCCATGATAGTAGACTTTTAGGTAGCTTTCAATACAAAAAAAGTATAAAGCTACCTATTGCAGCCGTTCGGAGGAAAGCAATTTCGGAAAATTTCGATATATTTTCACCAATCATGGCCTCCAGACCCCAAAACCACCCTCCGTTCAAATGTTGATTTATATATATAGATATATCCATATATATATATATATATATAGAGAGAGAGAGAGAGAGAGCTTCTTTTATATATATGAATAAAAAAAACACAATTAAAATTCAAATGTTCAATTTTATTTTTCTTTGTTCCATGTTTTTTCCCGAAACAGATGATGTCATCCTCTAATGCAGTTAAAATAGGATTGGTAATTTTTTCTTTTGCCTTCGCTATCTGCGATCAATTTTTACTGCAATTTATATGGAATAAGTGAGATGATATTCTGGCTTCACTAACGTTGTTTGCAGATATTTTTAGTCCTTATTATTTTATAATTTAAAACCTGCATCTAAAAACATATTAGACTGCCGTACGAAATTTTAGCACGAGACCACTGGTTGAATATAACACTGCTTGTTGAACGGACCGCAATTGTAAAATTTTAAACTTGTTTTTCCTGAAACCCTGTTTTTCAAACTGGGTGACTATTTTTTTTTCGAGATCTTTAGGACCTATTTCCTTCATTTTTTATTTAAAAGAAAGCTAGTCGTTTTTGCTGGAGGTTATATTACCACAAAGTATAATTTTTATCGATTAAATATTTTTCAGTGCTTGCAAAATTTTAAAAAAGCGAAAAAGTCACCTTTTTTGTTCAGACGGTCGCCATTTTATCAAAAATCAATTTTGAAAAATAAATGCTGGTGTAAGCTGCAGAGAATTTAAGGTATTTTTGTAATATGCTGACCAAACTCGCTGGAGATACTTGTGCCCGGAGAAAAACGGTCACTCAATTGAAAGTTTCATGGCGCGTATCTGCAGTCGCCACAAACCATAATTATTCATTTTTTTTTACATAAGTAAATGTAAATATATAAGTGAAATATGACAATCGATGTAATGTAACACGTTCAAAGGTGATATCTCTTTCCTTTGTAAATAAAAAAAAAATCGTAAAAATTGCGTAAAATTTAGGCCAAAAAAGTAGAACTTCCCCTTAATGGTTGTAACAAAAACGGTGTACTTTTTTCGTTATCAATGAATGGAAAATAAACCATCACAAATGGGTTCTTGAATGTAACGATAAGTTTCTGAAGAGTGTCATGGTGTGCTGCTGGATTTTGTTGTGAATGTAAATTAAAGCTCGAAAAAGTATAAAGTAAATCTAAACTAAATATCAGCAAAATATTTTAGAGACATTTTCGATGAAGAAATTCCAATTTTACATGGAAAAGAAATCATTAAAGTCGAGTTACATGTGGACAGAGTCTCCGATCGTACTTTCAAATCAATTACTGCATATTCAGCGAACAGCGAATAACAAAACGGGGTAAATTATGTCCAATTTGAAGACTACTTTACAATCATTATTATTGAAGATTGAAGATTATCACTTTGAGTTTACTATTCACTTGAAGATTACTTTAAAATCAGTAGACGCTTCGATTCGTCCAAGCAATTTTTTGCATTTGGCGCTAAAGCACATTACGTGGAGGATAAATTTG
The DNA here is from genome assembly GCA_963931845.1 of Maratus michaelseni. Classification (NCBI taxonomy): domain Eukaryota; kingdom Metazoa; phylum Arthropoda; class Arachnida; order Araneae; family Salticidae; genus Maratus; species Maratus michaelseni. Next base: position 72,355,434 of record OZ007600.1, read on the forward strand.
ACATGACTGTATTAAGAAAAAGTGGAACAGATGTCGCAAGCGCAACGGAGTTGGCGCGATTTTCTATTAATTTATTTTTTTTTATCAATTTTGGCGAGAAAACACCATTTTCAAATACCCGTTAGGCTTAGTGTGCAAGAAACAGCATGTTCGTTTTATTATGAAACAGCTTATTTTATTAATATAAAAGAATACACACAATTTATTATAAAACACGTCCAATTTTATTATAAAACACTCAAAATTTTATTATAAATCACACACATTTATTTCATTTTAAACACTCACAATTCTTATTATAAACACGCAATGTTTAATTTATTATAAAACACATGCAATGCTTAATTTATTGGAAAACACACAAAATGTTTAATTTAATATAAACCACATACAATCTATTTACCAGATTGCCATGCCAGGAAAAAACATCGCCATTTTGGAGCCAAAAAGAAACCCCGTTGCGTCTGTGACATCTGTATCGAAAAATTTTACCATCATGAAATTTTCCAACCAGACCGTCAAGGCTATGCAAAAGAGTCAAAAAGTCAAAAACTAATATCATTTATGCGTTGAAATAAACTGTAAAGATTGTTCCATTAATATGCAAACAACCTGTATTTTTCTATTCTATTTCTAATTCCTGTATTTTTTAATCCTTGCATATTTCCGTAGATAGTCGAAACCAATACTGAAGATTCGAAGTGATTCGGTTATAAAACGTAACAGAAACATTGTAAATCATTTTTTAAATAACAGAAGGAAAAAAAAACGTACAGTTGGAATAAATGCGTTTAAAGGTTTAATTAATGGTATTATGCGTTTGATGAAAATTAATTTTATAATGATTGGCATAAATGGCATAGTGTCGTAGTACTATATATTCCATATTTTACTAAACGTATGTGAATCTTAAATCCCTAAATAAAAACATATTTTTGAAAAAAAAAAATGATATTTTGAAAAAAGTTAGAGTGTTAACCAAAGAGTTTATTGTTTAATTTACAGGGCATCCTAAAACGGACTGGTAGTTTTAAAACGAAATATGAAATAAACTGTGGCAATTATTAAAATTATTCTAGTAGTAGATTAATGTGTGAAGTCGAATTGGTTAAGCTATCTTCTTTGATTAGTGCATAATGTCACCGATAGATGGCACTGTACTGTCTCAAACGGTAAGTACAGTAGAACCTCGATTAACCGAGCTTCGATTAATCGAGGTTTCTGTTAACCGAGCCAATAACAAAGTCTGATTTTTTTTTTTTTTTGTGAATGAGCCTTGAAAAATACCACACGTTTTAGTTCACTGTCCATGCTACAGGCTACATAATTATTCAAAAGAGAAGAGAATAATAAGATTTTATTAATTTAGAATTCCAGCAAAGGGTAAACTCACCGACAGACGGAGAACTATTTGAGATTATTAATCGCATTAAAAGGTGTGAAGAAGTTTTGGAAGAGGACATTTCCGAATGGCTGGACGTTGAAAACCAACATCCAAGTTTTCAAATCCTTAATGATGAAGAAATTATACAAGCCGTTAATTCCTATTGGACATTAATTATGCTGACAATGAGGACCAGGACTTTGAGGATTCAAGGACTATAAGTCATACTGAAGGTGTTCAAGCACTAAGAACTGCCCTACAATATTTGGAGCAAAGAAGCGATGTTGCGCCGATAGATCTTCTGCTGCTCAAAATTTGGCTTGATCGGACAGCCACTGATAGAAAATCTGGACTTAATTTAGAATAGTTAAAAAAAATTCAATTTGCTTTTTAAAATTTACTATTTTTAGTTGATTTCCTTTTTAAATTTGTTGAGCTGTGAAACATAACTTTATATAAGTTTATTTTTATTATTCAAAAAACGTTTTACTCAATTTTATTCTAAGAGATGTTAAATTCGCGAGCACGGTTAGTTTTTATGCACAATTTCTATTAACCGATATTTCCGATATCCGAGGTACTTAGCGGTCCCAATTAGCTCGGATAATCGAGGTTGCACTGTATGTAGAAATTAAAGTATAAACACGGATCAAAGTTAGCTCCGTTTCTACTTATCTTTATGTTTAGTTATTAAAACGCGAGAAGAGTGGTTTGTATTTAAAAATTGTAAGATTGTTTTGTACATTTTTATAGTTTGATACAGCTCCATGCCATTTGCCAGTGACCTTTTGTACTAAAGCAAGAAATAATAATAAAGAAATTCTCTAGTTAACACATTAATATGCTTCAAGGATAACTTTATCATTAACAACTCACCATTTCCTTTACATTCAATTTAAAAAACCATTAGTCCGTTTTAAGACACCATCTATGTGATTTATAGAATGAATATAGTAATTTGAGTTACAGAATTACTAATGTAACAAATATGCTAGCTAAAAAAAAAAATTTAACATTTTAAGAATATCATTAGAAAAATGAGAAATTGTTAAGATTGTATTTATGATGTAACATTAATTTCTTTTTTTTTTTATCTTACAGACTTTTGTGTTTGGATTCATTCTTGCTTCCATTTTTACTTCTATGAGGTAAGTCTTTTAATATTTATTATATTGCTGGATAAAGAGTGTGAAAAATTAGTCACTAAAATTAAAGTTTTATTAAAATTTAATTATAAAAATAACTGAACACAATTTATACAAATGTATTTTTGTATCTCAAACAGAACACATCCTATCTTCGTAATAATGACGAAATAAATATTCGTCATTTATCTCAACCATACAATGAAGAAAAATTAGAAGGAAAACTACACAACAATGATCAACTCAATACATTAAGACCTCAATTGACAATATCTTGTTTTCCTAGTACTTTGCATACAATTTGAGTAGAACAAATAAAGAATGGATAATGGATAAATAAAGTTTGCTATCATTAATCAAATATTAAATTTTTTTAATGAAACAGTTCAGTGTATATTGAAGCCAATTCTTTTAAACTAATCCTAAGTCTTCAAAACAATCTTGGGCGCAAGTCATGTGATTGTACGAAGGTGAAGAAAATATAAAGAAGACTATTTTAACAGACTATTTTAAAAAAACAAAAAGTACCAATGTTATTTTCTGCATTATTTTCTTTAACATCTACACACTATTTACAACATATTGGTAAACATTTTTATTCTTGTTTACTATAAAGAAATAGGTCATCAAGAAGCCAAGTGCACAGAAATTTCTTTGACATCTTCATCTAATGATAATATTTCTCCTTCTAAAGCTGCTTTAAGGGTATCCAATTAAATGTTAGTTTGAAGATGATAAGCTCAGATTGTAAGGAGTATGGTTTAGTGAATTTTTTGCTTTGCTACACAGCTGTGTGAGGTCTTCCATTGTCTATGTGAAGAACAACATTAGAAACGGAATGAAAAGTTTTAAAAACCAATCTCCAGTTTTAATCTTCCCCCAAAACTCACAAAAAATTGAATATGAAAAATGTGCACCGTTCATGAAGAAAATTGCCGTACACAATATCCCGTAAATTCCAAAATTTATTATTGAGAACTTTGTCGCTTTTTGCTTCCGCGGAACAGTTTCACTATTTGTGCGCCATTCCATGGACCGCAGTAGATGAAAGCGGCACTAATAAGCACGAACAAATTTAACACATACTGCGCACGCTCTAAGTAAGTGCATTCGCTCTGGTTAAATGAAAACAAAATTTCTTATAGAAAAAACAATCCTCTTTAACAGGTACAGAATTCTTCTGCACTGAACAGATTTTTTTTCTTTGTCACATAACAGGAAATTTGTCTAACTAAAATTCTTTGTATGGGGTGGCATTCCTTTTTCTTTACAGAATTTCTGGTGGAATTAGAATAATTAAAACAAAGTTCTTTGCACACGATCATATTAATTTTCCCTTACATTATTTCTGGTATTTGTGAATTTGTTTGTCAGTCAAAAGTGAAAGATCTTATGACTTTAGAATTTTCCGATAGCGGGTGAAATGATATCTATGCTGGATAACAGAGAATATCCGTAGTTTATATAGAATGAAGATATTCTGTTTAAAATACTGTAAAATATCTGTTAAAAGAACAGATATTTTTACTGTGTATTTTTTACTTTTAATTTTAATTTATGCTTTTTTCTGTAAGCGGTTTTTCTTATTAATGAATAAATCTTCCCCTCTTTCCCCCTTTTAAATAATAAAAGAAAATACGAAAAAGAAAAGAAAAATTTAAATTAAAAAATCTATATAAAACGTTAAAAATCTCCTAAAATTCAAAACATTCAACAGGCAAAAAAGAAAATAAATATAATATTTCCTGTACAGACTAAAACTTTTAACATCTTTTTTAAACTCAGAAAAACTATACAGGCCTTATTTTTCTGAAAGCAATGTTTAGCAAATGCAACTTCAGCAGGTAGAGGGTTATAAATTTTTTCAATCGATATATGTTACCGGAAATTAAATTTATTATTTTAATATTTTCTTTAAACCACAGCGAAGGAATTACTTTTCAAAACAATAAGAAAATCGGTCTTTTTCTTTTTTTCTTTTTATAAGCACTGCTGCTTAGAATTTATTTTATAGGTAACTTTAACCTTAATTCGTTTAAGTATTTTCTAAAGAGCTGTTTACTGTCGAACTAGCAGGAATTTTCCATTTTCTCTATCTAAGAGTCTAATTCTGTGCTACGGATAATATATATATATTTGAATAATTTGGATTTGTTTCTGCTTGTTATGAATTACCTGTTATTTAAAAATTAATAATGTTACAATATTAGATGAAAAACCATCGAATACGATGAGGGTTTATTTATTTTAATTAATTAATTTATTTATTTTATGCTTAACCTTTTTAATAGCGGAATAATGTATTTTATTCCACTTAATTCAAATCAAGATTTGTACCAAAAATTTAAAATAAAATTTTACTTCTATAACTTTGTTGATATAAAGGCTGCAAAATTGCATTTCCTTATTTTCATATAAAAATTTTCGAAAATTCTTATGTTAATTCAACAGTACAATCGCTTGACGCTAAAAGGGTTAAATCGTTTACCGCTCTAAAAAACATTTACTATTTTATGTGTTTTACACATATATATGTATATATATATATGTACGTATATATATATATCTCTCTAGCTAATTATACAGGGTTAGTCCAAATTATGATAACACTCAAATTGCAAAAGATTTATTCAAAATTATGTTAACACTTTTATATTTGATCGTTTCCATGCTTGTGTTGATAGCAATGGACAATAGGCTAAGCTCTTTCACTAAATATATTCAATAAATGATTTCATATTTCAGTGTTTACGCCATTTTGACTGAGCGTTTTTCATATGTAAATGTTAACATCATTTTGAGAAGCTCTGTAGGGAAAGTAGGGTAAAACCGAGAAACCTAACGGGTTTCTTTTGTTAACAAAAGTACAGAAGGGCGGGAAAATTGGAAGACCACATAAAAGTGTTTCGGGGCATATGAGTTACTGAAAAATCGTACCTTTTGTCACAGGAAAATTATTCTCTACTAGGGAAAAGACGTTTTCTAGGACCATCTGAAACAGCTTCTCATTTTGGTGGTAGGGTAAAACCGGATACTAATCAGAAATTACGTTTTTACACTTCCGGTAACTTCCACGTCCTTTATTGTAATAAACATTGAATCATATTTTAAAACATATATACATATTTTAAGGTAAGAAACTTTTTTTTAAGGTTTTCAAGCAATTTTTAATGTTGTCATGTAATGACTTTCTTAGCTTTTACTTCTTGTTTCTGCTGCACTCCTCATGTGCCCACTCTTTGCAGACTGAATGTTGTATCCATCCTTCCCCATGTGTTGAGTGAGAAAACAATGAATTGCAGAATTCAGTGCAAAACCATGGGTACCCGGTTTGAAGACCAAAAATCCCCATGGTCGTTCTCCTAGATAGCTGGACGCACACGCTTCTAATTGGCATAAAAATCTCGTGTGAAAGCTGTAGAAAACAGTAGTTTACTTACCTAATTCGATCCGTCCGGATAAGTTTATTTGAAAAGCAGGAAAGATTCCGAAAAATCAAAACTTTTGAGGTCAAATTCTTTCGAATAGCACTACACGGACACAGAGATTAACTCACTTCAGTAGCAGATGACACACTGCGAGGGGACGCTAAGAGATGTAGTTAAGATGTGTGCTTTCCGCAGAGCAGCACTCATCAGCGAGAAAACTGGGTACCTGGTTTGACTTGTGTTACTACAATAATGGGCGAATACTTGAGTTAAGTGTTAAGCGACGAGTCTTGATTAAAAAAGTTCCAAATATTTCTTATATGGTTAAAAGTACAATCTCATTAGTACTCTTTAAAAATAAAGGAAACAAAATCGGCTATATGTTTCAATACTATTTTACTGTTAAGTTTTTCTATGTTAATATTTTGAACCCCGCAATAGCCGAAATCATCCCAAGACTCTGAAACCAACAATAGCCCTAGATAGCTGAAATGATTTTCCTTCCCCTTAAATGGATCGGGGTGCTGTCAAGAGGGTGGTGTCTCTCAGTGATGGATGGGGTAAAGTGTTGGCATTTCTAGACAGTACAGAAACAATAAACAAGAATTTTTTTCAGTGACTGGATCAATGATAAACAAAGGACTGTAACACCTGTCGAAATTTGAATAAAGGAAGGAGGCAGTAGGGTCATTTCCACTACTTACCTATTGAAGAAGGGGGGAACGAAAAAAGCGAGTATTTCGGTCTATTTTGTTGGGATTCTAAGGTCATTCAGTTTTTTAAAGCTTGGGATTTAAAGAGTTAATTCATTTGCTTATTCATTTTTTGAATGTTTATCTTCACTGCTTTTAACTTTCAATCATTTTCAAAAAATTTTATATGTATTAAAGTAGACTTATTTTGTTTTAAAAGTAACATCAATTATAAAAAAAAAATCTTAACATAAAATAATCAATAAACACAATAAGAAAATTCGAATATATAACTCCTATGCAGACAAAAAATTCTACAATTTTCTTTACAGATTTAAGGAGGAAAAAAAAAATATATCCTTTCTTAGAAGAAAGACGAACTCGTTAAAAACTACCTTAGCAGGATACAAACTTCTTCCGTCTTTTAAAATCGTTATTTTTTTGTCCGGAAATTAACTCTTTTATTTTAGATTTATTTTTAACCTGCGAAGAGAGAATTACTTTTTGAAAACAGGGGCATATCTTTTTATATTTTGCTTGTTCTTTTCCCTGGATGTTTTATTTCCCCGCTTCGAAACTTTTCATTCCTAAATTTATTCTTCCGGGGAAAGACTTTTTCCCTTTAAGTATTTTCTAATGACCTGTTTTTTATCAAACACCGTACATCGTTTTTCTTTCTCTCCATTTCAAAAGCCACGTGTTAGTATACAATGGAGATAATTCTTCGTTTATGAGTAACTATGATTATGACATTATTATTATCAAAATATTAAGATGAAATGCATACAAATACTAGGGCAGACCGGGAGAATGCCGCCACCTTAAGGGAATTTAAATTTTTTCACCTCTAAAAAATGTTTATTTTTTAACAGTAAAAATTCTAAAGCTGAATCATGACCTTATGTATCTGTATAAATTTAACTGTAATTGTAACTGTAACGTAAGTATGCATAAAAAAAAAATTCAATCTCTGTACAGTGGCGGGATTACCCAGGACACTGGGAGTAATTCCACTACTGTATCGGGGTAATGACGCCACTCTTTACTGACATAGTGCATGCATAAAATGAATACTAGGAATAACATAACCTATTGCATATAATTACAAATCAATGTAATTTAGCAGAATAATGAATAATTACAATGTTTCTTAACCCCTTAACTCTCGCGCCCACGATTTGTGTAGGATACTTTTTAAAAATTCAGATTGCTTGATTCCCAACAGTTTTTTAAAACAGTGCAATTGGCTTTCTTCTCTTATTATTCTATCTTCTGTTAAATAGGGTGAATATTTCTACTTCAAAAAAGTTGGAGCAATCAAACAATCTGAATTTTATAAAAAAAAAACTAGCATACACTTATCGGGACCGACCGTTAAGACGTTAAGATAGATTTATTAATATGTTAAGCTTACAATCTAACTCAAATTACAAAAGTCACAAATATAGTTCTCTACTGAATCATCTCCACTACATTCAGAATGAGGTCATTTCCCACACGATTTGCATCTGAACCAAAGTTCATTTAAACCAAATTTCCCACAAATACACTACTCACCACCTTTTGAGCGAATGTCATCATCTTCGTTGTCATCACAAGTATTTTGTTCATTGATAGCATTATCAGAAGACTACGAACTGTAAGAAGACGATGGTGGCGGCATTACCTCGAGTGACGGTGGCGTCATAACCCCGAGTGGACAATATGGCGAAAATGCTGAAAACCAAAGCCGAATTTCATTTAAATGTCGGCGAATACGGGTAATATTATAAAAAGTACCTAATGTTACAATAGAAGGTACTCACCTCTACTCATCTGAAGCTCGAAAATAACAAGCAACTAGTTGAAAACTAAATTTTAAACTGGAACAAACAAACGGCGTGCAACAAAGCCTCTCTCACTCTAGGCACTGTTTGTATGGTTGGTCGCTAGAGTGCAGGCGCATTCACTATCTCAAACTAAACCCGGGTGGCGCCATACCCCTGGTCTCCCCAATATATCAATATGACAATATAATATAAAATTTACTAATGCAATATGAATGTAAAATTACTATACTTTATTTTTCACTTTTATATCCATACTGTTACTTCTAACAAAAAAATTGTACAGCTAATTAATTACCCAAAAATACCTTGTATTTATGGTCTTTTCCTCCTTTATTTCGACTGTTTTGGACGATTGAACATTTTAATATTTTACTCTGTTCACATTTTTAATGTAATTACTATGTTTATTTTTGAAATTTCATTATATATCTCATTATTAATAATATCGTGAACGATTTTGTAGTTTAGACTACAATTATACTTCTTCTCTCTATAACAGAAATACACTACTCCTACAACATCATATAGGAAGCCCATGAAATGCCTAAGTTGTTCAACTGTTCAATATTCTGTAGCAAACAGTTAATTTAATGCAGATAGTTTTACGATTTTTTTAGAATGTGCTAAAATTTTAGTTTTTAAAAAACATTTAGATGTTAATTTGCTTATCTCATGATTTCTATCCAACCCCAATATTTCTGCATTTACATTTCCTGTAGTTGAAAAAAGAATATCTCGTTAGGAAATATTCATATTTTCTGTGTTACATTCATTGATCTTTTTTATTTTTTTATAAATATATATATTAATTAGTGAATAGTCATATATAAACTCCGCATATCCCTCAGATTGTGCTCAGATTGCTTTGCTGAATGAACGTGAAGTGAAATTATAACAAAAGAGAATCTTTGTCACGACATCTCTTAAGGTTGTTTTTAAATCCAAACTAGTGACTTTTTGACATTTTTTAAATTCATTTTTGTTCGTAAATGTACCAAATTGGCAGGTACCCTTATTCAGGAACTATGTGATCGAACTGTTCTCCGTGTTTTGGTAGAGGCAGAAATCTTTCATAAAATGTTCTCAAAGTATCGTTTTGCAATGAGTTTCCATCTGCGACAGTGCAAGAACGGAAAAAAACTGCCATCATAGGAAAATAATTGCTTATAAATGAAGTTGTAATTCATTTATTGGTGAATGGAAAACACTGTTCGACTAGAAATTACTTCAATAATCATGTCTGCCAGCTTTTATGTTTAAAAGTGAGTCGGAAAATGTGTCAAAAAGTTTCAAAAAGTTCTTTTTTAGCGGGGGAAAATATTTATTTGAGAAACACCTTAATCTATTGCGCAACACCCTTTAAGAGAATTAATGTTTAATAAAACCAGAATGAAGTGCATTTTGGTGTCTTTGTTGAAGAAATATATAAACTATAATTAAATTTATACAATCAACTGATTGGTAAATAACTCATTCGAGTAGTACTTTTCCCATCTGAGCGAAAATGTGTCCAAGCTGGGACTCGAACACAGAATCTTTCGCTTCAATTGCCAATGCTCTTTCAGTTGAGCTATCTGGATGAAATCCCAGCCAACACAATATTAGCTCAGAACAACCATTTGGTCATGACATATTGACTGTTATTTGAAACAGCAGAACAGAACAAACCACAGTAAAGGAACTCCAATAAATTGTGATGAGTAATTACACTCCACTTATTTTTAACACAATAAACTGATTCGTAAATAATTTATATGGGTAGTAATTTTCCCATCTGAGCGAAAATGTGTACAGGCTGGGTTTTGAACCCAGAACATTTGGTTTTAATTTCCAGTGCTCTTCCAATTGAGCGATCTTTACGACATCCCATCCAACACAATATGCTCTCAGAACAACCATTTGGTAATGACATCTGGACTGCTATTTGAAACAGCACAACAGAATAAACCGCAGGTAAAGGAACTCCAACAAAGTAATGGATGAGTGATTACACTATAATTATTTTTAATACAATCAACGGATTAGTAAATAATTCATACGAGTAGTAATTTTCCCATCTGAACGAAAGTATACACTATCTAAGTTCCTTTTAGTCTTTAAGAACTAAAACTCTTATCCATCATTGTAGAGGATAAAATAACTTTATAAGTATGGAAACAAGTATTTGTAAAAGATTAATTTTCCCATGAAATATTTGAGATAGATTCAAACTATATATATATATATATATATATATATATATATATATATATATATATATATATATACATATATATTTAATATTTCTTCATAAATAAACAGTTATATTTTGTGTACTATTTTTAGCCTCTCCCCGATGTAAATATATTAAAGCCGCCATGGATACACGAATGATATATTAAAACTCATTTTATTTATAAAGCACTGAGTATATTAGTTGCTTTTTGTATGAACGATAATTCCCGATCTAACTAGAAAACTCTTTAATAAAACCTCCACTTGCTATATTTAAATAATTTATATCATATTAATACCTGAATTTTACCAAACTCCACTTAGCTCAGTTCATTTGAAGTAGCACACGCCAAAATAATAAATCTTGAATTCTTAAAAAGCGGGTCTTTTAACGTAGCATAATAGGTATATTCAAGTCACAAAGCATTCCTATGTGTTGTATCCTGATCAATAACTCGTAATTTGCATAATTCTTTCTAAAAATATTTCTCGCCGACTTACATGTTTCGAAGGTGGAACGATAGTAAAGTTCTTTCACTTCTAATATGTACGTTGTAGAAAAACAACTCAACTCATCAAAATTGAACTTTATATTTTGTCATCCATCCATACGGTGTCATTGAACATCCATCCACCTTTGCAACTAATAATTTGATTTCGAATCTTGCATAGAAAACTTCTAAATACTCAATAATTGTATAAACTACTTATATAAGCAAAGTAGAATATGATAGTTCCGGTATAGACAGAAAACTTTTAAATAAAACTTATTTAGAGAATTTAGAAAATAGATCTTTTGAGATAGAAAAGCTCATTATAAACTACTTTAGCCGGGTAAAAATTTCTTTCGCCTTTTAAAATCTCCAGTTTTTCTCCAAGATGTATTTTTTTATTTCAAAAATTTCTTTTTTATGCCAAGAACTGAAAATTACTTTTCTAAACTAGAACAAGATTTCCTTTTTATTATCTCTTTTTCATTCTTCAGTGCCTTCGTTTAGTGTTTCCCAACTTTTGATTGCTAAATTTAACCTTCTGCGGAAAGAATTTATTTGTTTAATTACAGTCTTATGGTATTTTTCTGTCTAACGATTCTGAGTAATTTTAAACCCACAAACAAGGAAATATACAGGGTGTCGATGAATTATTGTCGGTGTTTCATTACCGTATAACTTTTGATTTACGAGCATGACGAAAAATATTTTTACATATTAATAAAGTGCAACTCAAACAGTTTTTCAATAACACAAATAAAGTTACGTATGCGAAAGTTGCAACTCGAAACGATATTAATCAAATAATAATTAATATTACAAAATTATCAAATTTATATCAAAAATATATTAATTAATTTATGAGCACAAAGTTAAATAGTTTCCACATGATGATTTCCATGAACCCCTTTTAATAGATCATTTTATTTTAAAAGGTACTTTAAAAGCAAAAACAAAAATCTCCTATTAATTTAGAACATTCAACAAACTTAGTTAAAAGGAATAATATGTTCGCTTAAATTTGGTTTTAAAACCTACTTGCAAGAAAAAAAAAAGTCACATAAATTAAAAATATCCAACAATATTACTTAACTCTTTATGAACCAAATTATAAATCAAGTAATTGCTCCACCTCAATAATTATCTTCTTTAATATCTAAAGATATTGTACTGCAGGAAATTAAAAAGACTTGTTAGCGAACAACATTAATTTATTAATCAGTGACTTCAGAGCATACGGAAAAATACATTAAACGACAAACAATTAATTACAGTCTTTTTGTAATGTTTGTGATACCCGTGTTTGTTCCGGCGCAAAATCACTTTCTCGGCAACATCTTGCGTAAAATTAGTCTCGCATAGTTACCAATCTCCTGCTTTTTTTAATACCAGTAAAATCTTACAAACATTTTCGCTTTATTAAATTACAGAAATTGCTAGATTTAAAAAAAAAAAAAAAATATTTTTACAAAAAAATATTGGTATGAAACAAATCGGGAGGTTGGAAACCACGCGTCTAGGTGAGACACAAGCGGTGTGTTATCTTGGGCAGATCAAAACCATATCTCCCTAAAAAGCCTCCAGATCTTCGTATATATGAAGCGGCGGTATCTCAAGTGGTGCTTAAGAGCAGGTAAAAAGGATAGTAATGTTCTCAAGTACTGGAAATGTATTTATTAATTTCTGTCTCTGTAATGTCAGACCTTAAAATTCCATGTAAAATTAAGGATGTTACAACGTCAAAAACAGTAATTAACAGAATATTAATAGTCCCTTAAAAAAGTTTATGAGATACCATATATGGAAAACGTCACTCTTTATTACTTGAAGAAGAGGGATTTTTAAGGAGTCCATAACCACACAAGTCCATATACACACTTCTCTTAAGTTCCAATTAATCGAATTTAATATAATTAATAAAGGAGTTACACTTAAAACCTTACAATATATATTAGAAAATTTATGTAATATTGGGTTGTCCGAAAAGTTCGTGCTGAATGGGAAAATCAGTTCTGATCGGAAAATTCTGCCCGTTAATTATTATACATCAGATATCGGATGTAATGTATAATAATTAAATTATAGAATTTTCCGGTAGGAATTTAATTTCCCAACCGGCACGATCTTTCCGGACAGCCCAATAATAATATGAAATGTAGACAAGAGTTTTATTAAAAATTATATAATAAATCGGTTTTTATAGCTCTTTTTCTAAAATATTTACAATAACATTTAGATTAAATATCAAAATACACTGTTTATGAAAATCTTGCAATTCTTATAAAAACAATATAAATAAATGTATTGTGATTCTATCAGTAATTAGAAAGGTTTTTGTAGTTGCAACATAATTTTGTTAATAAGAGGAAATTACTCAAGTTTGAAATTTGTATATACTCATTTCTGAAAACATACACACACTCAAGAATAAAACATCATGTGCTCATTTGTGAGTATGTCCATGTTTCAAAAATCAGTATGAACTGACCTCTATGTGCTCAGTTTTGAGTATGTCCATGTTTCAATATTCTGAGTATTTTTGGTATTTCAGAATTGAAAGCATTCGATCGACATATTTGAAACAAAATTTCATAACCAAATGAAAACATCGATTTACCCAGATTTGAAAGTTTCATTTTTCTCAGTGTATAGAAGAAAATCTCATCCACTTTAGGATATTCAATAAATTTACTTTTGAATAATAATGAATTTTATATGATTTCAAAATCTACATGCAACATAAGAAAAATATCTCATAAATTTCATAATATCCAGCAAACTTACTTAAATACAGATTAATGTAACAGTTCCTGTGCAAAACCTTATTCAAGAAAGAAAAAACAATGTCTTTTTTACAAAAGCGACATCCATTAAAGAGTTACCTTTGAAGGATAAAAATGTCTTTTAAAATCGTGATTTTTATCCCGAAATTAACTCATTTACAAAAAATAAAATAAAATAAAATAACGGAAAAAAAATTACTGAAGAATTAAGAATTACTTCTTTAAACTGGAAAAGCTTTTTTTTTTTTCTCCTTCCATACTTTATTGTATGGATGCCGAACTTTCGATTGTTAACTTTGACCTTTCTTGGAAATAGTTTGCTTTTTCAGTATTTTTCTAACGACATAATTGCCGTCAAACTATGCTGTATTTTTCATCTTCTCTATCCGGGGACTATTAGTTTTTTTTACTAAGGGCAGTGAAAAAGTATTTATCCCATCTAATTTTAATTCCCCAAAGTCAAATTTGTACCAAACGTTCTCAAAGAAAAAAAAAATATCTTCAGTGAAAAAAAAAAAAAAAACCTTCATTTTTAGTACAATTTCCATATTTTTACAGAATTTTTTTTTTCCGAAATAAAAACTCATTTTGTTCATCTATATATATAAAAGAAAGTCCTTTCTGACTAGATGATCAACGCACAGCCAAAACTACTGAACCTACAACGACGAAACTTGCAGGAAAAATAATTCTTAGTATGTAGAGGCGCACTAAGACGGGATTTTCAAAATCTCCACCCCTAAGGGGGGTAAAAAGGGGAACAAACTTTTAAAAAATTCCTTAAAAATAGAGTATTATAGTGACGTGACAAATGATAACATATTTTAATGTATTTTTGTATGCTGAATCGAATGGTATCAATTAAATACTCATAAGTCAAATAGTTCGTGAGATATTGCACATTTCTCTAATTCGGCGAAGTCTTTGACGTCAAAATCTGACAATTCTAACAATACAAGTGATAATTTCTAAAAATACGTCCGTTACTATAGCAATGGAAGAAATTCAAATTAAATCTTTTTGTTATTTAATTATTTTGTATATTTTTACAGATAGAAACATTAACTGTTCAATTGGAAATGGAATATTATTCTTACGGATATGTGTAATCCGTATTTATGTTAGTCCAGGATTTATGTAATTATGTAATTGTGTGTAATTTTTAATTCTGCAAACGCCACGATTTAAAATAAAACGTGATTGCTAAAATGAAGTTTCGAAGGTCTGTTTAGTATATATTGCTTCTTTATTTGTTTTCAGTCTTCAGCCATGTTCCCCCTTTTCTTTGGGTAGTTAGTTATTCATACGATTTCGGGCTAATTTTCCGCAATCAGATACCTCGCCAATTGGCGTTTTAGCTACCATGTTGGGTACTTCTCTGTTATGCCGTCGACCACTTTTCATAACAAAAAACTATCGCCAAACTGTAATGCCAAATAAACGGGAGAACGTTGCCATTGAAATATCAAAATAAATAAATAAATAAAATATAAGACTGTAACGGCACAGTTGTTATTTTAATTAATGAAATCTATACTAATATTATAAAGTAGTAAAGATTGTTTTTTTTTTTTTTTTTTTTTGTTTGTTTGTTTGTTTGTTTGTAGGGGGTAATCTCTGGAACTACTGAAGCTATTTCAAAAGCGATGGTGGCAAATTAATGGTGACAATCCCTGCTCTAACATAGGTTATATTTTATGTCGGTGACACTACACCCAGGGGGGTTCAAAAGCGAAAAACGTTCTAAAATTTCAATTTTGTTTTATACAGGAGGAGCTAGGAACATGAAATTTGGCATGGTAGTTACTTATCAGATGTAAATGCTCTCTAAGAACAAATTCCAATAAAATTCGAAATTTAAAAGGGTGAGATGAGCGCAAAGCGTTCTAAAAACATTCTAAATTACAATTTCTATGGAACTACAGAACCGTTTTCAAAAGTGATGGTGGCAAATTGATGGTGATAGTCCCTGCTCCAACATAGGCTATATTTTATGTCGGTGCCACTACCCCCAGGTGGTGCAAAAGTGAAAAACGTTCTAAAATTTCGATTTTTTTATACTGAAGGAGCTAGAAACATGAAATTTGGTATTGTAGTTACTTATAAGATGTAAATGTTCTTTAAGAATAAATTCTAAAAAAATTCGAAATTTAAAAGTTGTGAGATGAGCGAAAGTGTTCTAAAAACATTCTGAATTACAATTTCTATGGAATCTCTGGAACTACAGAGCCGTTTTCAAAAGTGATGGTGGCAAATTGATGGTGACAGTCCCTGCTCCAACATAGGCTATATTTTATGTAGGTGCCACTGCCATAGAGGGGGTGCAGAAGCGAAAAACTTTCCAAAATTTTGATTTTTTTTTTATACTGAAGGAGCTAGAAACATGAAATTTGGCATGGTAGTTACTTATAAGATGTAAATACTCTCTAAGAACAAATTCGAAAAAAATTCGAAATTTAAAACCGTGAGATGAGCGAAAAGCGTTCTAAAAACATTCTAAATTACAATTTCTATAGAATCTCTGGAACTACAGAACCGATTTCAAAAGTGATGGTGGCAAATTGATGGTGACACTTCCTGCTCCAACATAGGCTATATTTTATGTCGGTATCACTAATCCTAAGGGGGTGCAGGAGTGAAAAAAATTCGAAAATTGCGACTTTTTTTATATTGAAGGAGCTAGAAACTTCAATTTTGGCATGGTAGTTACTTATAAGATGTAAATGCTCTCTAAGAATAAATTTTAAAAAAATCGAAACTTAAAAGGTTGAAATGAGCGAAAAGCGTTCTAAAATCATTCTAAATTACAATTTCTATGGAATCTCTGGAACTACAGAACCGATTTCAAAAGTGATGGTGACAATCCCTTCTCCAACATCCTCTTTAATATAAAGCTATGCGTTTCTGACGACTGGGTTTTTCGCTAATCTTTTCCACAGATTAATCTCGGAAAATGAAACATTTGAAGTTACTGAAAAAAATAATAGCTCGAAAAGTATTTGTCAGAAAATTGTTAAACAAACTGCCTTTGAAAGGTAAAAAAATGTATATTTCTTAATATAAATTTCAAATTTAATGATTATGCCATTTTTCAAATATTGAATTAAAAAAATTACCAAATTTCACAATGGAGTACCATAGCGAAAAGATAATGATAAGGGCGACGTATCCTGACGTTTATATTGGCTATAGCACGAGTCACAAATTATAGTAGCCTTATTATTCTGTTAAAATATAAAAGTGAACTATGAAATGTCAATATTTTGTTTGATTAAAGGTTCGTTAAGAGAAATTGACCAGCGTAGCGGGCGTAGCTTGCTAGTGTGTCATAAAGTAACGAATGTGGATTTAAGAATATCCTAGACAGATAATAAGGTACCTGTGCCAAATAACGCCACGATAAGTATTCGTATCAAAATA
Organism: Maratus michaelseni; assembly: GCA_963931845.1. NCBI lineage: Eukaryota > Metazoa > Arthropoda > Arachnida > Araneae > Salticidae > Maratus > Maratus michaelseni. Next base: position 72,372,820 of record OZ007600.1, read on the forward strand.
AAATGTATGATATCAGGATTATCATTTTAAATGTTTTCGTATGTAATATTTATACACATTTTTACAGTATTAAACAATGCATTTCTTGTCGCTGTTCGATTTTGTCCAAAACAAAAGACATTTTAAAGTGGTCCTATTAGGTGTATATGTTCTAAATAAGGTCATAAAGTAGCGAATGTGGATTCAAGAATATCCTAGACAGATAATAAGGTACGTGTGCCAAATAACGCCACGTTAACTATTCGGATCACATTAAAATGTATTATATCAGGATTATCATTTTAAATGTTTTCGTATGTAATATTTATACACATTTTTACAGTATTAAACAATGCATTTCTTGTCGCTGTTCGATTTTGTCCAAAACAAAAGACATTTTAAAGTGGTCTTATTAGGTGTATATGTTCTAAATAAGGTCATAAAGTAGCGAATGTGGATTCAAGAATATCCTAGACAGATAATAAGGTACGTGTGCCAAATAACGCCACGTTAACTATTCGAATCACATTAAAATGTATTATATCAGGATTATCATTTTAAATGTTTTCGTATGTAATATTTATACACATTTTTACAGTATTAAACCATGCATTTCGTGTCGCTGTTCGATTTTGTCCAAAACAAAAGACATTTTAAAGTGGCCTTATTACGTGTATATGATAATTTACTTATACTTAATGATAATTTACCTATTAGGTGTATGATAATTTACTTATTAGGTGTATATTAGGTGTCTAAATAAGGCCATAAGTTGCTAAGTAGATGGTTTAACTTTAATTAACATATATTTAGCAGGTATTGCACCAAAAAAGAGCAAATTAAAGAAAGTGTTTTTAAATGGCACATTTAGCTGTTAAAAATAAAATATATAAATACCAAAAAGTCAAAATAAAGTCACTATTGTTTTATAAATGAATCCAAATAAAGTTATTCACATTTGCGGCAGGAGAAACTACTTGTGTCCATTCGAGTCAGTCCGACATATTCTTCATGGACATGCTTCTTGCAATTTGAACAAAAGCGTAAATATAACCTTTTGGCAAATGAAGAAATACCTTATTAGGTGACTTCTGTTTTTCACATATTTCTCTTTCAAGCACAAACAATATTAAAAATAAAAAATATTTCATTATTCATTATAAAAGAACATTAAATTATCTCATACATCATGCAAATATTATAAAATTTAATCAATAATTTCTGCTAATTTCTTATCAAAGTTTACCTACTATTTTTTAACAACGACGTGTCGAAAGGTTCAGTGGTCCAAAAATTACGATGCAGCCGGTATTGGTTCGGGTTGAAAAAATTCGCGCGTGTCAAGGACACATAAACTGTCAGGTACGTGCTGCCATACATGTCAACTCGAGACCGCTATCTACAAGATATAAGCTGACGGCTTTATTTAGTACAAATTACTTAGTGCTAAAAGTCTAGTTAATTTATCATTTTCGGTAAGACTTTGTTTTTTTTATGTGTTGACATTCTAAAAAGAATTTCCGTATTTTCCCAGTATAATATCCGGATTTTTACCATTTTTTTCCTTCAACAGTGTAAAATTAAAAATAAATCCTATATCTTTAGAAAAAATGAAAATTTAGCATTATCTGTCAAGGATACAGCCAAATCCACGTTCGCAAGACTTTTTGACTCATTGACGAAATAATAAAATTCCGTAAAAATACAGAAATTCTACTGGCAACCAACGGTATTTTTTATGTACAGTGTATAAGATGCGTGACAAATGGCATTTTGGCGTATAACGCGTTTTGTTTAACACATAGTTTGACACATTTTCTGTCACCAACACGAACATTTTTTGCATATGTTTACCTCTGAATATACGACATCTCGTATCGGATACACATTACGTAAATTAACAAGCTGTGGGCGCGAAGAACAGAGGACACAGTTTTCAGTGAATGTCTCTATTATAGTGAGATTAATAGGACTTGGATTTAGTAGAAGAAGCAAAAAGTGAGGGGAAAGCAGCAATTGTGCTGCCAACACACACGTTCTAAATTTAATCCCATTGCTCTTTTATTTGTGTTGCTTTTTATAGAATACATATTCACCGTAAAACTGATTAATTCCACATGTAGAAAACACTGATTTGTCAACATGAGTGCCCAGAGAATAAAATTAAGCTAGGGACAAGATTCCGGAACACATGAAACTATAATCCATTTTTTCCTTTTTAAAATAGATAGTATAAACATTAAATAACTTAATAAAAATAATAAGATTTTTTTAATAAGAACTCCAAGTATAAGAAAAGTTTAAGCCTATCATCATAAAATGCAATTTAGAAATATAACAGCAAGTATTAAAACGAAAGAATTGAAACAGTTTGTTATTTCTGTTCAGCAGGAGGCTCTGCACCTAGCCCTTCCACCGTTCAATATATTTTTTAAAACATGAACATAAAAAGGAACAAGTTGGAAATTGTACGTCAAACGTGACAAACGAGGTGCGTTCGTACTATAGCTAGTTGTATAAATATCCAGATGATTTTTAATTCTGTCAAATGAATTATATCGTCTGCAGTTTAATTTCTGTAATAAAATAAGTATCTCGGTCGCTTGACGATTAAACCTCAGAAGCTCCTATAACAAGAAAGCAGCGATTTAAAAAAAAATCACATTTCTTAATAAATGATTTTATTAATATTTTCTAAAGTTTTGATTCGATTTTCATAAAATTTGAAATGTCTCGACAAAATTCTGCAAAGATAATATATCTTAAATTTCAAACCATTCGGTTGGGTAGTTTTTGCTTTGTTATATGCGGACGGGCGGACAGACAGACGGACGGATCAGACGACGACAATAGGTCCTATATATTTATATAATTACGAACGCACCTAAAAACGTAACTAAAATTGTTTTTTGAAAATACAAAGGGGGGTTCAGGATGACAAAGATCCCCTGATTAAACTTCTTAATTTATTTTCTTATTAGTGTTTAATTATTTTAAATCATTTCAGAAGAATAAATTTTACTATTGTTTTCAAACTCATGCGAGGAAACAAAAATATATACAGTAGAACATCGATCGATCGTTTCTCAAGGGACCATTCGTTTCAAACGATAGTTACGGGAAAACGATTAATGTGGGTCAACAAAAAATATTTTCGTGTGAAAAAGTATATGGCATAAATAAATTTATTACATTGAAATATAGAAAATTTGAAGGGGAAAAATACTTACTACAAAAAATTTAGGAAGCAGAATAAAGAGGAATAGATCTATTTATTTACTGGAAATATTGGGAAATTTTAGCTTGTAAACACTGTTTTTTTCTTTTTCGGTTTTTCGCCGAAATACCGTACTTATCAAACTGCTTTCTAATTTCGGCTTTTTTTGAAATTATAGAATTCAATGTCGTAGGTGGTAAATTTAAACCTTTAGCAATTTGAACTCTTTTTTCAAACGGATGTTTTTCTACCTCTTCAATGATACGAGTTCTTTCCTCTAAAGTAAGAATTTGTTTAGCCATGTTAGTCACAAACAAATGAAAAATAATGAAAACAATAGACACACAACAATAGCCTATCACAGCCAAAACTGAAATGAGAGCCTAACGTAAAGTAACAATGTCTTAACTTCTAGAAGCTATGACGTTTTCAGCTAATCCCCGCCCTCTCTGTCAACCATTCACTCTTTCAACATTTTTCAAAAAACACACGAAGGATCTACTGTCCTCCTTAATTTTATTGGTTGAAAGGTCTTCATCCTCCCTCCCTCCCTCTCTCGCTCTTAAGGGGACTACTTTAATAAATACGGATATCCGACGCCACGTCGTTAACTATAACTAAGTTCTTATTCTACTCATCATTTAAAATTTTTTTTGTATTGCAATTTTTTTTCATTCCACCTGTACACTGGAGGGTTGAACTTACATAATAGCACGTTTATCGACCGTTTCGGGATTGCATTTAAAGATCACCACACGCTCATGGAATCGCTCTCGGTTTATCAATACGCACGTGCATCCAAGGTCAAAATTAGAACAACTTTGTTTTTCTTAAACGTGAATACAATGGGATAAATTCTCCATTTTTTTCGACGGTCGATAAAATTTTTTAACAATACATGCGGGAATCTGAATGTTTCAAAATCGACCTAAGCGGGTATAACTAACATTATTTAAATAGTATTCATGACGGGACCTTTAAAACTAAACGATACATACGGGATAACGAAAGGTGCGGGAACGATGGATCGAGGTTCTACTGTATTTTGAAAATTCAGGACGGAAAATTGCTTTTCCATGACTCCTCCTTGCGGAAAAACATGTTTATCGAACTTTTTAATGAATAATAATGTTTCAAACTACTTTCAGGCAAAACTTCTGTCCTCACCGCAGATTAATAATAAGATTTTATTTTTATATTCATAAACTAATCTTTCGTAACTAAAATTGATTTTGAACAAGCGACATTTTCTTATGCTTGTAACTAATATTGATTTTCGACTAAGTATGTTTTCTTATATATAACGGGTTGGGTTGGGTTGATTATTGACGGCCAATTATCTGCACTTGGGATATAGACCCGGGGGGGAGTGCCCTTCGTGGGGGTCTTTCTAAGGGAACCTAACCCGTATTTACGCATGGATAAATCCACGGCTCGATGAAAACCACGAAAACTCCGAACGATTAGGCCGACGGGCGCGATTGGGATCGAACCTAGCACCTCCCGTCTACCAGCTTCGAGAGCAGAACCTCTCAGCCACTGGTGGGGCCTTATATATAACGAAAGAAGAATTTTTCTCGATAAAAATATTTGATAGAGTAGAAAAATTTGACTTTGTGGTGTGGTGCTTCAAGGAGATTAAAACTATATAGTTACTATAGAAAAAGGCGTTTCTTTTTACTATAGAAAAAAGAAACGCCTTTTAATTATTTTTTTTTCTGTTGTCTTTGTTATAAGGTATACAAGCAAAAGTTTTGGGAATAAATAATTATTTTTAGGCAGAAAAAAAGCTAATGTGCATTTTGTTTATCCTGCTTTAAAAGCAAGAAATAAATATAGACTAGTCGTATACAATATTCATATAAAATACTATACAATTACTAAGAATACATGCATAGAAGTTTTCTCTCTACCACGTGCACGTTAGTGCCACGTATCGGACAGCTTTGTATCATCACTTCGAATTTTTCTCAGGAAATTAAAGCAACTTCGAGAACTGTAAGGCCAAACAGGATATACTCTGTTTTTTTCATGTACAGTTGACTTTAGCCAGAAATCTTAGCTAAATAGCAAAATAGCCCGCCAATCCCGCAATTGGCCAAACGGTGGGGTTTGTTTTGTAACTTATACACAAATAAGCCATATAGTTTTCATTTTATAGCTTCCGGCTTTCGAAATTTCCAGATATATTTGGTGATCAAAATTGTCGCCAAAATCTAATAGTCGCCAAATAAGTCTGTAAATTCGTTGTCAAGGTCATCCGAATAATAGCACAGTATATGAGTTTAGCCATCTATTGTTGATTATAATCGTTGTTAATTCCTGGCTATTGTTTATATTTTCATTGTTGGAATTTCCTTCAATTACTGTTTGAAGAATTTTTTAACAATATTAAATATGAACCATTCGGATATAATTAAAAAACTAAAAAGACAAGAAAACATAAAATAATGTTTTATTGTAATTTTAAAACTAAAAAGTAAATAAAATGTGTCAATACTGCAGGATTTTTTTTAAATCCCTGTATTATTTTTTATACGTCACAACCCCAATATAAAAAAAAAAAAAAAAAAAAAAAAAAAAAAAAAAAAAAGCGAAAAATAAAATTATATTATGAACTATTTTTAACTGCAATAGATATTGTCATGCAATTTTGTGTTTGCTGTTTCATTTTCCATACTTTTTTATTTATTTTTTAAACTTCTTAAGTGCTTTTCACATCACCTTTAAGTATTCATTTAAAAATTCAAAGAATTACGTTTTAAAATAAGAATCACATTTAAAAATCTACATCATACTTAAAACAACTTGCACGAAATTTAAATATTCATGAAACATACTTAAGCAGAGTACATAGTAATAATTCCTATGGCACACAAAATATTTTGTCTTCTTTCCAGAATCTAGAAAAAATATATATATAGTATCTTTTTTTTTTCTCTTGAGAAAGAAAACTTATTAAAAACTATTTTAGTAGGATACAAGTTTCTTTCTACTTCTAAAATCCTTAGTTTTTCTCGGAAATTTAACTCTTTTATTTTATAATTTTGTTTTTAATTTAGGAATCTAGAATTACGTTTAAAACTAGGAGAAGATCTCTTTTTTGCAAGTGTGTGCATGTATCTCTATCTTTCCTTCCAGGCTTTATTCTATCTATCGATTACGATCTTGTCTGTTACATTTAAACTTCTAATAAGATTGTTAGGTTGCTTTCATTACAAAAAGCTACTATTGCAGCCGTTCGGTGGAAAGCAGTTCCAAAAAAATTTGGTATATTTTCACCGGTCATGACCCCCAGACACCAAAACCACCCTCCGTTCAAATGTTGATTTATATATATATATATATATACCAGACATTTGTCATGTTGTAACTCTCTTATTTATGAACCGATGTTGATGTGACTGAGTATGTGTATAGGACATACCAAGGTCTCGATTGAGTTTGTTGACCAGCTTCATCCGCCATCTTGTTTCAAAATGGAGGACAGTTAAAAAATTTTAAATTTTTAAAAATTCAAAAAGATGTACAAAAGAAATTACAAATCGAAAAAATTGTTTCCGTTAAGTGTTAGATCGTGATACAAGGACTTCGGAAATTTTTTTGTTTTGGCTTTATCTTATAAAATGGCTGAGGTATGGCAGTTTGAAATTCTACGGTGGCTGACATTTTGAAACAATCTGATTTTTGTTATGCTGAAATTCGCATTCAAATTCAGCATTAACGAAAACCGGGATTGAATCTTCTATAATCGGGTTCCAAGCATTTTAGCTTCGGGTATTTGAGTAAAATGAGTTGAATATTTAAAAACATGGATTATGAAAACTACCTTTTCCTCCCGGTACAGGGCGGAAGGACTTTTTTAAAATTTAAATTCACAGCTTTCTCACATATGACGAACGTATTTTCATTCACAAATGGCTAAAACTTGCATCTATACTAACTGAGATACCAAAAAAAATGGAATTGCGTTTTTTTTATTTTTCGGTAATGGTAAAAAGATGATTTAGGACAAGGTGTCAAAATTAGAGTTTTAAGTAGACTTTTGGATGTATAGCCATTTTTTTTAAAGAAAAATAACTCATTAAACACTCTTTCATCAGGATAAGATTCTTTCGTCTTCTAAATTTGTTAGTTTTTCATTGAAATTTAACTCTTTTATTTCATAATTTGTTTTTAACTTAGGAATCTAGAATTACTTTTCAAACTAGGAAAAAATCTCTTTTTTGTAAGTGCGTGTGTCTTCTTGTTTTCTTTTCAGACTTTATTCTATCGATTACGATCTCTTTTCTGCTACAATTAATCTTCTATTAAGATTATTTACATATTCAAATTTATAGTTTTCTGACCTATTCATGAACGCATTTTAATTAATAAATGGCTAAAACTTGCATCTATATTAATTGAGATGCCAGAAACATCGAATTACATCTTTCATTTTTAAAATAACGGTAAAATATGATTTAGGAGAAGATGCTAAAATTAGTGCTTAAATTTGACTTTTCGATGTATGGTAATATTTTTAAGAAAGATGACTCATTAAAATCTTTTTTAGCAGGATACAAGATCTGTCGTCTTCTAAATTCGTTAGTTTTTTCTCTGTAATTATATCTTTTATTTTATTATTTAGTTTTTAACACAGGAATATAGACATACTTTTCAGACTAGGAGAATATCTCTTTTTTGCAAATGTGTGTGTTCTTCTTGTTTTCCTTCAGGCTCTATTCTATCGATCACGATCTCTTGTCTGCTGCATTTAATCTTCTATTAAGACTTTTTTAAATTTCAAATTGATAGCTTCCTGACACAATCACGAACTGCTACACCTTGCATCTACACTAATTGAGATATCAAAAAATACAATTGCGCTTTCCATATTTCTAACACGAAATTTTATAATTTAGGCCATACTGTCAAAATTAGTGTTTTAATTCAATTTTTGGCTAGCGGCAGTCCGCAAAAGATTCTCATCAGGGCGCAATCAATTATAACTTAATATAAGGTAAAGCCAGGAGAGATGGCGCGGTCGGAGAGATTGCGCACATAGACGTTCCGGGGGAAGGAGTAGAGTGAGCGCGCAGCGATTCCAGGTAGTTGTACTACAGCAGTAGTGGAGTGTGCATTGACTTGAAAGTGCATGTTGACTGTTTTAAGCGTCTAAGATAAAGCATTGCTATTTTGTTTTGTTTTCCCAAAGTAAGTGCGTGAATTTTCATAACAATTCATCAGAATTTGTATACAATGTCAGTAGTACAAATTTTTTTTTAACTTAAACGATTTCTCATAAGCTACTAATCTGGACTAACAATGTGAACATCAACGGTTCATTTTAGTAGCGGCCATGTTTATATAAAAGGCCGCGCAATCTCTCCTACCGAAATTGGAGAGTTTGCGCATCTGCTACTTAGGAGAGGTGGCGCATTGTTGCCATTAGTTTCTATGCTAGGAGAGATTACGCAGCTTATAGGTAAATTTGCATAAAAAAATAAAAATTAAAATGGACTAATTTTAAGTTAAACGTATTATCAAGTAATTTAATGTTATTTTGTAATCTTATCTGGACATGTTTTTTTCTGATTCTTTAATTTTTTTCCTTTCATTAAAAATTTTTAATTGTTTTTAAAATTATTTCCTTTTTTGATTATTTAATAATTAGGTTGAAATATTAACTCCTAATACAATAATAGTTGTTCACAAAAACTTTACAACAATGTCATTTAAGTGTAATTATTATTGTTAACAATTTAATTGTAGTTATTATTAGTAACAATCTCTCCTACCCATGTGCGCAATCACATCAACTCTGTAAGGACAGATTGCGCAAAATAACTTTCTTGGTTTTATTATAGCGGTTCTATTAAATTACAACATAACAACAAAATATCAATGGAAATGCATAAAAAAACAAATGAAGTAAAAATTATTCATGGATAGTTTAGCAAAAAATTAATATTTAGATTTTTTTATTGTTATTCTTTTGAATTGTGAGTAGACTCTCCTTGCTTTACCTTATAGCCCTTTTAAAATAAGATAATAGTACGTCTGAATACAATATTAAAATATAACTACTATATTTAAATTTCACGACATTTTCAATCCAAAAGTACACATAATACATATTAAAAACAATAAAGAGAATCTACCATTTTTTTAATGTCATTAAAGTACCCCGTTTTATAGGAAAGTTTAAGGAAAAATTGCCCGATGCGAATGTGTTCAGAAAACAATATTCAATTTTGACACACGTTATTCGATTTAACGTACTGTCTTTACATTAAATACAATATACATATATACAATTTCATGACTATTTTACGAATAAAAATTTGTTTTCAAATTAATTTAACAAAAATAGAAAGTCTCTTTTAACTGTCAGCTGATTTATATAATAATTGCAGGCGTTATTACTTTTTGCACGTCACCTACTATATATTATATACTTATTTAATTCAGATTGTTTTTAAAGATATAATTCTGCATTCATTCTACGATTTTAGGTCTGTTATTTGAATAATAATATTGTTTAAAATCTAACTAAACAATTACATAAAGAAATTTTGAATTGTCAGCTAATATATTTACTTTCCCGCACAATTTACTGCAACATTTGGAAACAGAATGCTTAAATAATGGAAATCTTGCGTGAATTAATTCAAAAATTCGAAATATTCGGCAACAAAAATCCTTTCCATAATTGTTACATTTCGAACTTCTACGGAATATTTTAAACACTGTCGATAGATAATCTAAGCAAAATATAAAAATGTGAAATTTATAGTTTGTTTCAAAACGGAAGTGTATTTATTTTATCTGCAAAAGGCATCTTTTGATGCATTAATATGTTGTTCGCAGTAAGAATATTTTCAAAGTACTGTTTGTTTGTTTGAAATATAGCATTCAAAGAGAAACGTAAATTTTAAAACTACTTGAATATTAATGACAACAAAAGTTGATAGGGTTTTAAGACATTCTATAAATCTTAAAATAACTTTTGAGTAAAATTGAGTGACAAAACGCATTTCGTAAAGTAAAGTATGCATATTAAAACACGATGAAAAATTATGTAAATGTTGAAAAATTAAACAAAATTAAGAAAACATACGCACGAAAATTGAGATACGAATTGCCGCTATGTAGTACAAGGGAAAGTCATTAAGTAAATCACAAAAGATAATTAAATAATAAATTACAATGATATTTACTTCAAAACTATTTTTATTTCTCAACCCTATTCTCCACTAATATTTATGCATTTATATCACCGTTTTATCAGTGCCCAACTCCAGCTGCATAACATTCTTTGTGTTGCTGTCTCAGCCACATTAGGACTTCAAGTTGCACCTTTTCATCCTCTGTGAACATCATCTTGCTTCCAAGATGGTTTTTTAGTGGACTGAACGGATGAAAATCGCTTGGGGCCAAGTCGAAGCTGTATGGTGGATGTTGAAGAAGTTGCCAACCAAAATTTTGAATTGTCTTCTGTGTTCAACTTGAAGTCCTAATGTGGTTGAGACAGCAACCCAAAGAATGCTATTCAGCTGGTGCTGGGGCACTGATAAAACGGTAATATAAGTGCATAAATATGGGTGGAAAATATGTTGCGAAATAAAAATAGTTTTGAAGTGAATAACATTGTAAGTTATTATTTAATTATCTTTTGTGACTTACCTAATGACTTTTCCTCGTATAAATAAATAAAACAACGTTCTGAACACCAAAAATATATTTCCCTCGCATAAATAAATTAAACAACGTTCTGAATACCAAAAATATATTTACCTCGTATAAATAAATAAAGCACCGTCCTGAACACCAAAAATATACCAAGTATTGCATACTAGTATCGATAGCATTTCGCGTATCGTCTTCTGTCCAAAAAAATAATGGAATTTTGGGATTTCCCAAATTTCTAATTGAAATTTTCCAGTATAGGTGTTATGGTGAGGAAGAGAAAAGGGCATTGGAGAGTGAAACAAATTATTTTCTGGTAAACTGTTCACTTTTTCATATACACAAGTAATGTTTTTCAATATTTATACGATTTATTTAATTGAAAGTAAGCCACTTTTCGATTTTTATATAAAAAAACACAAGTAAATTGTATATTAAAAAAGGTTATAATATACATATATATAAATTCGTCTATACGGGGTATCCCAAAAATGACTGATGTATTTTAAAATTCAATAGCTTGCAAACGATGATATATATTTTTAAAAATCTTGCAGAAGGGTTTTTGTATGATGTCAGGAGTTTTTTCGCCCATGATTATTGATTTTAGTTCGAATTTCAAACAATAGATGTCACTGACAGCGATTGGCGCTCAGTCGAGGCCAAAATTGACGCCACTCAGCATTGATGCACCGCACCCTGAAAACTAGGCCTGTGCTCTAACAAAAATGGCGGCTGTCACAGGCAGGTTTTTCTCCAGCGTTTGTACGGTCCCTCGAACTTCAACACCAATAATATCTAAAAGTTTTCTTTGACTTATTTGATCTCAGAAAAACTAGGCGAAGAAAACTTTTAGGAATTATTGGTGTTGAAGTTCGAGAGACCGTTCAAACGCTGAAAAGAAAATCCGCCAGCAACAGTCGCTATTTTTATCAGCGCGCTGGCCTAGTATTTAGGGAGCGGTGCATCAATGCTGAGTGGCGTCCGTTTTGGCCTCGACTGAGCGCCAATCACTGTCAGCGCCATATATTGTTTGAAATTCAAACTAAAATCCAGAATCACAGTAAAAAAACTCCTGACATGATACATAGCCCTCCTGCAAGAATTTTTTAAATATCTGTCACCGTTTGCAAGTAATTGAATTTTAAAATCCATCAGTCATTTTTGGGATACCCTGTAAATAATTATAAAAGTTCATTAAGTTAGTTTTCATAGCTGTTTATATCGTTTCTCAACATATCTTACTTTTTGAAATCCGAATTGCGCCAAGGTTGTTTAAAAACGCCAAGACCCCTATAGTGTAAAAGTATCGAATTTTGCTCATATTTTAGAGAGAGGCGGATTGAAGAAACAGTTGATTGGCTAATAGAGTTGTTATCTTATTTCTGCAATTCTATTGGTTAAAAAACTCACGTTTCCAGTACGTTTAAACACTATATAAATGAGTACATCCATTATTCTTTGTACTGCTAACGGTACGCTGAATGATACTGAAGCTAATATGTAAAACTTGGCGAAACTTTTGGTGCTAAAAACGTTGTTTTATTTATAAAACACATTCACATTTGCATCACATTTTTCAGATACTATCAATTCTCAAGTAAACATTTTCGGCTGCGTAACTGAATTTTTACACGCAAGAGTAACAAAAGGATATTAACTTTAATGTTAATGTTAATGCTGTGACTTTATCATTTCAGTGTGTTTGTCTGTTATACATGTTTGCTGAGCAGAAAAATGTTTACTTGAAAATAGATATCTTTGAAAAAACCTATGTTCCAGGTTAAGAAAACTAATACAGAGTTATATAGCGTAAGTCAAAATGAATATAGCGATTGCAAACGGCTATAACTATTTAATGGATGAGAATTTATCGATAAGATTAACACATAATGTAAACGGAACTTCAAAATTTTATGTACATACGTCATAGATGTTCTATGTGACTTCCCTTAGTCACCCCATAGATCGGTCGAAGTGGAGATGCTGACGATGTCTTCTGCTCTTGGCCACCGAGATCTCCGGACTTGACATCCTACGATTTTTTTCTATAGGGTTATGTTAAAGGCATGGTGTATGTGCCTCCCATACCCAAAACAATTGAAGAAATCAAAGTACGCTTTTGTAATGCGCTTGCGTTGGTGACTGAACAAATGCTTCAGAATGTATGGCGTGAAATGGACTACTGCCTAGATGTTGACCGTGTGACCAAGGGAAGTCACATAGAACATCTATGACGTATGTATACAAAATGTTGAAGTTCCGTCTACATTCTGTGTTACTCTTATCGATAAATTCTTTTTCCATTAAATAGTTATAGCCGTTTGTAATCGCTATATTCATTTTGACTTACACGGTACATATATGTTTTTGTTCGTGGTTATCGTGCGTCTGTATTTACGTTCGTGATTATATTACATTTTTGGAAACATGTATTATTTTTTTTACGCTGTATGTATATCAAATACTAAATTTGACTATTTCCTTTTGTTATTCTATAACAAGAACGAAAAACCATGCTTCAAGCATAGTCTATCTAACACTTTCCAACACTTCACACACGTCCAACATACTTTTACGAACCTTTTAAGAAAAAAATAATAAGTTATAAATCCGTGTAATAATATATTTCTTTTAAATTCTAAAAGGTGTAAATTAAAAACATAATCTACAGTAAAATAACTTTTATTAGATTGTTGACTTGTTTCGGCTCACTACGAGACATTTCCAAACACAAATGAGAATATCTATAATTGCACGTCTTTGAAGTTATTATTTGAAATGCTATCATTTAATATGAAAATATGACAACCAAAGTATGAAAATAAACAACCAACTAAAAGTAAAAGATAACGTGCGTAATTTTTAAAAAGTACATGAAAATTAAATGATATGATTTCAAATAATAACTTCAAAGACCGTGCAATTCTAGAATATTCTCATTTGTTTTTGAAAACGGCTCGCAGTGAGACGAAACATGTAAGCTATTTCATAAAAGTTATTTTCCTGTATATTATGTTGTTAATTTACACTTTTTAACATTTAAAAGAAATAAACCTTTACAGTTTAACAAGGTGAAAGAAGATGCCTAAGTAAAAAATTTGGTAAATGCCTAACACATTTAAAAATGCAATTTCAGGAATTACCAACAATATTCGGAAATATATCTGGACGGATTATAATATCCGGATAATAATTCTTTTTTTCAGCCCTGTACATGATTTATAGATTTGTATATATACGACAAAGAATGTTAAATGTAGTTCAGTTAGGAAATGCATAGCACAAGTTTAAAATTCCCCTTCTTGAATTTCCACCATTAAACGGAAATGTACTCGAGATATTTTCTGCTGCCCTATATAAGATTTATAGAATTTATACACACCAACTAATAGGCAAAAATTAGTTAAATTTAAAAACACTTTACTCAACTGAAAATCACTTCCAGTAATTATTGTTAACAGACAGTACTTTAATCGAATTATTTTGTGTGTCCCTGTAAACGAAAAATGAATTCTATACACATCCTCTTGTAATGCACCTCTATGCTTTATATTAATTGCAATATGTTTGAAATAGTGATGCATTATTAAAAAATACTACAAACTATTTTTCCCATAGACCGTAATGTAACAGAATTCTTTTGAGTATCCCTGTAAAGGAACTGCAAGAGCTATGCACAACCTATTCTAGCGTAAACCTCTTTTAGTGAACTTCAGTGATATGTATGATTTTCAATATGTTTGAAATAGTATAACATTATTAAAATAAACTTCAAATGATTTTTCCGCCTAGACCGTAAAATAACGGAATTCATGAAGTGCCACACACTTCATTTTCAATACCAAATATGCCATAGTAAAATTCAATAACATATATCAATTGCATGACTATCCGAGTATATTTACGTGAGTAAATACATATTTACAGTCAGACAGACAGACAAACTGAATTTATAAACACTTTTCAACTATGTTGGAAAGTGTTAAAAAGATTTTTCGATAGTAACTAGCTAGATGAATTTAAAAAAAAATTCAATAATTAGATTTTTGAAGAAACTCGTAAAAGACATTTTTAGTTATTTCGAAAAACTTTTCATATATTTTTTTAAAATTCATTTTTTTGTTTAAAATCAAAACATGGTTTAAAATATGTTCAAAAACTGACAAAAACGGATTTTTATCTCGAAAAGATGAATTATTCTAAGAACTAGTAATACAAGAAAAGATTCCAAAATACTATTTTACAACGGTCCGTCATATATATATATATGTGTGTGTATATAACATATCCTAAAGTTAAATATTTCATTGCGTTATTCCAAAATATCTTCAGAAGTGCCAAGCTCCCACTAATCATCCGTAATATGTACGTTAATTTAACCCAGGTTTAATACTTTTCCAGATTTTTTTTTACGCACCAGAATTTTTTTTAAGAAATGAAATTAAGTTAACTCCATGTAGAAACCTGAAATTACACATAAATAAAGATTCAACAAATAAATTTTCTGGTTCGAAATGTTGTTAAACTGGGTCAAATTAGCCTACATATTACGGAAGACTAGTGGGAGCTTGGCACCTCTGTATCAATGAATTATACCTTTTTTTTAAATAGTAACAAGCTAGTTAAAATGTAAACAAAGATCCAATATTTAGATTTTAGAAGAAATTCATGAAATCCGTTTTAGTTATTTAGAAAAGTTTTAATTAAAAAGATTTTTTTAATTCGTTTTATTGCTTAAAATCGAACTATAATTTAAAATCTATTCACAAAGTGACAAAAACTGATTTTAATCTCGAAAAGATGAGTTATTCTAAGAATTAGTAATGCAATAAAATATTCGAAAATAGATTCTACAACGATCGGTTGTATATATACCATATCCTATACCGTACTATTTCCTTGGGCTATTCCAAAAAGGGTTTTTGATAGTAATTAGCTTTCTAAAATGCAAATAGGAATTGAATAATTAGAACAAATTTATGAAAATAATTTTAGTTAGTTTGAAAAGTGTTTAATTAAAAGTTCTTTTAAATTCCATTTCATTGTTTAAAATCAAAATATAGTTTAAAATCTATTCGCGAATTATTTCGACTTCCAATTCTTATTTTGTAAGAAAATTTGCTAGCAAACGAAGAATTTTCAAGAATGTTTATTTTTATGCCATTGAAAAGTCTATGACACCGCAGAAATCTCATATCTTAAGGGTACTTATTCATAATTACTAGTACAGAATATTTTGAAAGTGCTTATCTTGGTAGAAATCCGATTACAAGGATAGATTCAAAATTAATTAGCAACGTGGGATACAATATTTTGAATATATTACATTCAGTCTTAGAACGTATATGAAATAACATTATTTATAATTTTAATGTTCTTT
Source organism: Maratus michaelseni (assembly GCA_963931845.1). NCBI lineage: Eukaryota > Metazoa > Arthropoda > Arachnida > Araneae > Salticidae > Maratus > Maratus michaelseni. Next base: position 72,389,070 of record OZ007600.1, read on the forward strand.
GTGTCTGAATGACAAAATTAAATTATACTTTTGAGAACTTTGTTAAACTTAATAACATTAATAAGAAATAGTGTGTAATTGATTTATACTTTATATATTTAAATATATATAAATATTTATATATATATCACAAATTTAATAAAAACGCATAACAAATATCCCAAAGACATAACAAATATGATTTATTGTACTGTGTATGTGTAATATTTCAGAATATAATTTGCTTTCAATATAAAGTAGTTTTTTTGTTTTATTTGAAGGTTCGCAAATGTTGTGTGAGTTTTTAGATAATTTCAGTCAGTCGGTCATGAGTAAAAAAAAAAAGACAAATAACAGAAAAAAGCATACAAAATCTATATACAATATTAAACGGCAAAAATTAATTTCTTCAAAGGCAATGTAGTTTTATTGAACTTACTTATACATATCATATATATTACTTCACCTGTCAACATCCCTTTTTCTAAGAAAATACGAAACACAGAACGACGAATGCGATAGCATATGAAAGGAGTTTGAACTGGCTTCTGACATAGCCCACTTAACATTTCATTAAAACATGTTTTTTGATTAAAAATTGTAGTTAATTAAAAATTAAATCGGCATTGTTTTCATAAATGAAATGAAAGGTTTTCTTCAAATTAGTTTTGCCCCCCAAAAAAATAAAATATTGCATTATCAGATGACGTCATCCTCTGATGCAATTAAAATACGATTGTTAATTTATTTCTTGCGCGTACTTTTTGAAAAAATATCGAGCTTTTAATCGGGTTTTTATTTAATTTTTATGCGTGCGTCACCTATTGTTTATTTATTTTCTTTGTTTAATCATGGCTGTGTATGTGCGTACTGCATCGCAGCACCAGTAGATTACGTAATTTAAGGATTATCGTCCGATTAGATATACATTTCATTAGGATTTACAAAAATTTTAAGTATTTATTTTTTAATATTTCATTAAGCTGTTAATACGCCAGCGAAGTCTGACGTCACTTTAATGGCTGCCGGACCGTAAAGCTTGGACATCCCATGTTTAAGTTCCCATATAGGCTTGGAAAAAAGTGGTGTACCAAATATTGATATATTTATTTAAGACATTTCTGGAACAGTTTTGCAAAATCTGAAGAAATGCTTTCATATGAATTCACTAAACGTCTGATTCAGTGTTTCAATTTTTTTATAATTCAGTTTTTCTTTCAGTATAGGGGTCTTTGCAACCTAGAGAAATGACCTTGGCGAGAGAAGAAAATTTGGCAACAAATTTTCTGGCAATCTATTCCCATTTTCTTATACACAAGCAATCATCATATATATGATTTCCGTTTTCAACATCCCTTTTTATATTTAGATACAAAACATACAATGATGAATGAGGTATAATTCGAAAAGTTTTTGAACAAGTTTCTGGTCATAGTTTCTGGCATTCACTCACATTTCGTTAAAACGCGTTGTTTTTTTTTTAAATCAGTTAATTAAAAATTAGTACTAAAACGTACTAGGAAATAATTTCAAAGATTGTAGTGCGAAAGCTTCGCATGGGTCCTTCCGGTATAATATCTATTTAGCTTGATTTGTTTTAATGCACTAACCCTATTGCTACAGTATTGTAATATATTTAACGAAAGAAATAAAAAGCCGTGATGTGTTATTTTTCCGAAGTAAGTTTTATTTTCAACAAGCTACTGACTGCAATTACTCAAATAATTTTAATGAAATTTGCAATTTTGTAAAACAATATTTTAATAATGGCATTAAAAGATGAGAAATATTTTAACAATATTACTATTAAGTGCGTAAATTTTTAATGACCTCCGGATAGTCTGAACATAATAGCTTTTAAATTAGTGATAGTACGATTGTAATTTTCTTATGTGAACGTCATTACTCGATTGTAACCTAGATAATCCATTTCAAAATAGTACAGAATCAAAGTTAATTATTGAGTCTGCTAACCATTTCGCATATCTTTCAAAAAAAAAAGTTATTCAATACATTTTGCAAAGTATAATTTGTAAACGAAAACATTGTTTTTACTAAGTGTAGGTCTGTGTCGAGAAAATCATTTGTTTTAATTCAATCATTATATTTTGAATTCTGACGTAAACTTTGAATTTATAAGTTTTTTTTTTAAGTTTAATGTTCATGTTCTCTTTTTATAAAATCTTACCCGTTTGTCTGTATTTTTCAAAAAATAAACAATAAACTGTTTCCTATTATTTTCTTAAGTAGCAATACTATGTACACCTGATCTCAAAAATTTCAGTTTGGCTCATTAATCATTTCAACCAATTATCTTTAAACAATCAGTTAGCGGTTTTATTACTGTGTACTTGAATAAATATACAAACCACTCGTGAAATTTTAAATTAGCATATTGATAACACAAAAATATTAAATATTCACAAATTTAACGTGGTCTTAAATGGTACCATAGAACAAATCTTTATTCAATGATCAATTAACTTAATGAGAGATTTCGACACCGAATAATAATCTTATAATAAAGTTTGCTATCAAATTATGAATCTCCAAAAATATTTACCTTTACCCTTATAAAACTCGTAAAGTTTCTAACATTACAGAAATTTCAAGCTTTAAAGATACTTGTACATAATAATTAGTAGCTAAGAATATTTTGAAAGTACTTCTACTCAAAGTAATCCAAACATCAATTAGAAGAATGGGATAAAGTAATTTGAAAGTGCTGAGTCTCTTCTATGGGAATTCTCTGCAAACTTACTTTTTAAAAACTGAATATCACTAAATATGCGTATTAAATTATGCATTTAGAAAGATAAGATTCTATAAACACGAGTTTTAAAGAAGTTCTCCAAAACAAAATAAAATATTTTCAATATGTTAAATCTTCAAAACTTATTGTTATTTTTTTAAATCATGAAATTTTGAATTTTTAATGCTTTTAAATCTTAACCAAATTGAACTTATGAAAATAAACATATGCAGAACTAATTCGGTTAAAATTACACATATAGGACTGATTTTAAATTTGAAGAATCTATCAGGGGACAATAATCTACCAATTCTTGAATGATTTATCAGACTAAGTGTTTAATAAGCCTAATGTGTAGTGTACAGTAAATAAGTCCATATTTCAAAAAACATCCCTGACGGCTCGCCCTACAGGCACAAGTAGATGTAGAAGACGCAGACCGTGGGGCGCTTATTCATTGGGAGTTTCAAAAGAAATGACCTTTTTGCCATGATGCGGCAGATGGGACAGCCCACTTCGAAATCTAAATGTGTCTGTAAACGGAGTCTTCAGGGATTTTTTTTAAGGGTTGGTACTATAAAAAATTTGTCAATATGAAAGTTGTAGATAATATTAAGAGAATTTATAATAAATTTAAGCGGATTTGATATCTTGTGAATTCACAAAGTTATGAATTTTTTTCTTCTGGAGGCCATTTTTAATGATATCAAAAATCTGTTATACATAAATTTTTTGCCCTTTTCCTAGAAATAATAATAATTTTAAACGGATTCGATACGTATCATAATTAAGAAGTTATGGATGTTTTTCTGTTTTCACAAAACCCACCTCCATTTCACCCCTTCGTTCGATTTTGCCCATTAATGAACTTGACCGAGATTTTATGCCCTTGATTTTATGTATCAGTTTGGAAGAGATTTGTGCAGAATTATTGAAGTTATTTTGTCCATAAAAAGGTGACATAGATAGATAGATAGATAGATAGATAGATAGATAGATAGATAGATAAAGTTTTGAACAGGCACAACAGGGTTTGGGATTCTGGAAGTCATGGTCGGCTTAGATCTGCAAAAAGTTTCCAGAAATTCCGACATAGGGGAGAATGTAATAGGTAGTATTTCTTACGAAATCTACCTAAAAGCAACCCCTCCCCAACAAAAAAAAGCCGTATTGTAGTTGCACTATAAAGGAGTTGGATTTTTTGTGACAAAAGCAAATAAACTACCGTACATTCCGGCATTTAACGCGGATCTGAAACCTAAACTTTCAGATTTCGTTTTTATATATTTAGGTGTATTCGCCGTATAACGCGCACATCTTCCTTTGCAAAGAAATTTTCATTATATAAATAGCAAAAAGTAAATTTAAAATTATCGTAAACTACACTATACAAAGGAAAAAGAAATGTTGATTTTACGGTATAATACTGGCATTCCAGCTGCCAGTATCATTCCGTAAAATTAATAGAAATAAGTAGTAATACACTGCCGTGCATGCGTCTTATGAATTCGGATTGTCTAGTCGTCTGTCTGTGCTGTAACTCACGTAAAAATATTCGCATTTCCATGTAATTCATATATATTATTCAAGATTACTGTGGTCCCGCAGTGGCGCAGACGATTAAGCTCGGTTCCCGTCAAGATCACCGAAAGTGTAGCAGCATGGACCATGGTCAGTGATTGGGAGGGTGACAACCTCTCTCAACTGCGACTACAGTGGACAACAGACTATGTACGTTAATGGGAGCTGGTGCACGTAAAATCTGTTCGTGACTCCAATGTCCTCCAAGTTTGAAAACGATACCTCTGGCGGTGCCAATCCAGGTGCAGGTCTCTCGTCTGGAATTGGTTCAAAATTAGGAGACCAGCTCTAGAAGTCTAACCTGTCTTGAGGCTCTGGCACACCTTCTTTCGGAGAAGTGCCATGGCACTTTCTCTGACACGACAACAACAACAACAAAATTACTATGGCATGTTCGGTATTAAAATGAAATTTGTAGCATTTATAGATCGTTTACAGGAATCCTCAAAATAATTCCGCTTCATTATGGTCCATGAGGAAAAAGCGTTTGCGATGTATTTCAATAATATTACTCTATTTCGAACATATTGAAATTGATATGTATCACTGAGGATCACTACAACGTGCTTACTGTAGAGTAGAGTGGGAATAGCATTTATCGTTCATTTACAGGGTTACTCAAAATTATTCTGTTTAATTGTGGTCTCTGGGGAAAAATCGTTTGCAATGTATTTTAATATTGATACACTGTTTGAAACATATTGAATTTGATATACGTCACTGAAGTGCACTACAAGATGTCGTTTATTGAAGAATATGGTATGCATAGCCGAGTTATTGTTTATTTTCAGGGTCGCACAAAAGGATTCTGTTGTAGTACTGTCTATCAGCGACTGTTGCAGTAAATACGTGTGTAGTTGTGTAGTTTTAAATGTAACTATCTTTGTAACACAAAATAATTCACTTAAGTTACATAAAGTTAAATATTTTCAGAAAGTTTTATTTTGGTAATAAACTGTAAAATTATTACTCAGCCACTATTACTTCACCATTTATTGACGGAAATTGCTGAAGGGTAATTTTTGACTGCGTTATGCGTTTTCTAATTGAGCTAAATTTTCGTAATATGCAGTATATATACAAATTTATAGATCATATACAGGGCATCACAAAAGATTTTGAATACTTTTCTGACTATAGATCGTGATTGCTGAAATTGGGTTTTCAGATGTGTTATGCATTTTTCAAATTGTTTACTTAGATACATCAACTTTCACCATATTAAACGGGAAAGTTTTGTTAAAGTTTTCTGAATATATTGGAAAGTGTTTCATAATCTATGTTTAACACGTGATTTTTTCTTTCTTGTTTTTCTTTAATTTTTAATATTTAATTTTCATAATCGACTTATATCACGCACCTGTAATTTTCAATTAATTATTCTCTTCTATAAAAAGTGCTTGTTATACGTCAGAATAGTTCAAACTTTCTTTGGATCATTTCCTGCCCCTAAAACTCTAACTATATGATAAGTCTCAAATTTAAAAGCACTCTCCGAAATCACAATGTTTAAAATTTTTAAGAATTTTTTTAAACGTGAACGGATTTTGTTTTGGACTCTTTGAGCTTTTCTTTTCTTTTACCCCGGTAAATCCCATTCATTGACAAGTGTTTTGGTACAAACCCCATTCTAGGATGATAATCTGGTAATTCTTTTTTTTAACACTTTCCAACACAGTTGAAATAAATAATTTTAAACTATGTTGGAAACTATAAAAAAAGCGGACTTTCAACGTTACTTAAAAAGACTTGTTTCAATAATTTACCATACTATGTGTGAGATTAAACTAAAAATACTTTGAAATTTATTCATAAAAATCATAAAGACAGTTCTTTAATCTGGAAAAGATTACATATTTAAGAATAAAGTAATTCATTCAGAGAATTTGACACCAAATAATAAACTTAAAATGAGTTTGTTACTGAACAAAGAGTTTCGGCAACTTATCCTTGATTACTGCTTGTTAAGCTTCTGACATAACAAAAATCTCAGACCTTAAAGCTACTTGTTCATAATTAGTTGCAGAAATTATTTTGAAAGAGTTTATCCATCCAGAAATCTTATGACAAGACTATTTGGAAAATTAATTAGCAACACGGGGTAAAATATTTTGTATATTTAAAGCCTCAAAGTAGTGTAGACGTGCTCTATAATTTCAATCTTTTTCAAAATTAAATTAAATTAAAGATTTAAAATTAAATTATGTGTTTAAGAGAGAAATAATAATAATAATAATAATAATAATAATAATAATAATAATAATAAAATTAGAGAAATAAATGCATGAATCAACAACACTGCCTTATGGACAGATTTTATTTAACTTTTTACATAACACTCGACATCTTTTTTGTAAATAAATGCAAAAATAAATGTAGCCTTAATTGTCTCAAATAAATAAGTGGACGAAAAGAAAATTTTGTTTGTTAAATAAGTTCTTTTCTTGTACTTTATTTTTATCTTTGAGAAAGAATATTGCAATAAGGTGATTGACCCAAGTGTGGCCAGTGTTCCAAGGTAGACCACACCTCAAAAGTAGAATTAATTTAATTTTTAATCACAAAAGGGTGCGACTGCATTGTCAATCATGTATCTTCACTGCATGTGGTTGAATTTAAAGAGAGCACCTTGATCCTCTGATATTTTATGCAGTCATTTCAGTTTAGATGAGTAGTCGTTCTAATTTCCAGGTAATAAAATATTTTAATTTACACGTATTTACATTCTTAGAATTTTGAGTTATGATACGTTTTCTGAAAGCTTCTTTCTTTCTCTTTAACCAGATTTACTTCATTTCTAAGAAATTTAGCAGATTAATACGTTTACGTCGTGCAGATGGCGACCATACGCATGTTCCCAAGGTGGCTACCTTAGAAAACAATTGTGAAAATCAGTGTAGTAAGGGTGATTTCCAAATTTTCTACATAAATATCTGAAAAAACTTATTAGTATTTGTTGTTAACACCAGAGATCACTCAAAAGAAATCAGTAACTCCCAGAAGAAAATCCCTGAACTACCGTACACAAAAAGTGCTTTCAAGGTCTTTTTGTGTCTTAAGATAAAGAAGATTAAGAAGAAAAACTCGAAAGATATCAAAAGAAGGAAAGGATCATCAGAGTATAATAATAAGAAAATAGTTTGTCGAGTATTTTTTTCCATTTTAAAAGTGATTTCAATACATCAGCCACCTTTAGAACACTATGCGCCAAAGGTGGCCCACAAGCTACAATTTTGAAATTGCATTATTAAAGTAATTAAATTTTATTTTACCAATAAAACTATACTTGATACGTGTTAGAGATAAGTGTAAAATTTTACAAATAAAAATTCATCCACACAAACACAACCAGAAAATTATCCTCAAAGCTTAACTTTGACCACCTTTGACTCCTCTACCTTACTTGATATTTACCAAGTATCTCCTCACGACAAAAAGAATGATAGTTTGCCAATTTGTTTTCAATAAATATGCAATTTTACTTACTAAGAATTGAGTGAACTGCAATCTAAGACATAAAATGAAAACGTCCATTGATATAGCCATTCAAACGTGCATTTTGAAGATTTTTCATATATTTTCTGTAAGTTAATTTATAAAACTATCTGTAAATTTCATTAAATTCTCAAATATTTAAAGAAATACTTCGTAACACAAAAATCGCGATAATTTGCTTGTATGTAGAACCGTAATTCCTGTAAAGTAACGCTAATGTAAACAATAGTTTATGAAAAAAAAATATTTTTAAGCACATTTAAAATTTCGATTTCTTAAAATTTATTAGAAACATTCATCTCAAGTTCTTAAAGCTCTCCACATTTTTATGTCGTGCCTTCTTTAATATCAATATTAGAAAATCTTATATTTCTTGGGGTCCTTTAAAAAACAAATTAGAGTTAATTAAAAAAACACTTCCATTTTGTGATCTGCAATAAAAACAGTATGATAGTGTAAAGAAAATAAAAAATGTTTTAGATAGCTAATTGCATATCGTTTCAAATAAAACAATAAAATAATTGGTACGTTTTCCAAAATTAGCTGTTTAAACGTAGTAGTATAACTTAAGTGTCACATTGATTAAAATTAATAACAATTTAAAATACCTTAATGCCAAAACCTCATGCTTCGTACATTAGCATCAACCTAGTAACAAAACTATAATTGGGCAATTTTATTTATATTGGCTATATCTTGGCAAATATTCGTAATTCTCGCAAGAAAATTGTGACATTTCGCTGCAAATATTTCCAATCTAAGCTAATATTTAAGAAATATTCTTAAGTTGACTACAATATTGGCCCAATATTGGGCCGAATATAAACAATAATAATATTTTGCTACTAGATGGTAAGTTATAAAAAATAATATCAACCCTTTAATAGATCGTGCACGTAAGTTTACGATATAATTGAAATGTATTTTTAAATACATTCACAAGGTTATTAAAAATTGCTTTTTAATGTGAATATGTATATTAAATTTTGAATAATATAGTTATATAATATAGAGATTTCCACACTGAGTAATAATTTTACAATAAATTTGTTAACAAAATAAAACTTTCTAAAAATATTTAACTTTATGTAACGTAAAATTTCTGATATTACAGAATTCACAAAACTTTAATAACTTAAGTTGCTTGTAGTGAATTTTTACAGAGCGCTCATCTACATAGAAATTTAACTACAGGCATGATTAAATTATATATTTGAATAACATTATAAAATATAATAAACATATAATATTTTCCAATTTTTCAGATAATCGTATTACGTATACTTTTAATTATTATCAAAACTGAATACAATACAACACCTAAAGTCAATATTTAGAGTTAGGACAATAACTAGAATTGAACTACACAGTATGAAATAAAATTATTATATTGCATTCGAAAACAAGAAAGTAGAACCATGCATGACGCGTACATTAAGAAACACTTTCCAACACTTTCAGAATATTGTTAAAAAATTTCATCTTTTGATAGTGTGAAAATAGATATCTAATTAAAACCGCATTTTCCCGTTGAAAACTCATTTTAATTAACTGCCCACCATTGTCGGTACTGCATTCGAATTATTTTGTGAAGCCCTGTATATGATCTACATATTTTTGTACATCATTTTCAATAGGTGTATAACGATTTGAATGGTGTGGACGGTGTGGGCATTCATTTTCAAAATAGAACGTCCTATATAAACCTCAATTACGTATACCATTTATGTGAAAATCCATATATATTTATGAAAGTTAGGGCACAGAATGAAGGCAGACTAACAAACGAACTGAAGGTCACAAATACTTTTTAACTATGGTTGAAAGTGTTTAAAAGAGCAGTTATTTGACTGGCTTTCGGAACACTATTATAAATTGGTATGCCGATATAAACATAATATAATGGTTTTTAAATATTTTATCGGCTTATATTAGTTCCCTAGTATTAAAGTCTTAATTTGGCATATATTACTTTGTATACAATGTAAATATAATAATTTTTTTTTTACATAGTATACTTACAAAGTATACTTACTTTGCAATTTCTTTAAATCTTCTAATTTTACCCATGTTAGCCTCCTAGTTAGTAACACTATTCCGCATAAATAAAATCAGCAATGATTTGCTGATATTGCGTAGAAAGTGTGGTTCTCTCCACAATCAGAATGCACACTGCTCGAGTTAGGACCACGCATTGCATGATATTTTGAGCTGCTCTAGCCATGTTCTATCACCCCTTAAAGTTTAGCCCAGGAGTTCCAAATTATCCTTTATAACGTTTATCAGTTTAAGATTTTAAAAGACACTCGATTTCTTGCGGAGACTTCGTGGACGCATGTTTTACGAGAAACCCCAGTCACTCAAGACAATTTCAGTTTTATTAAAGATACCGCATGCGCACAAACAATACTGTTAATTGTCTATTCATCCATTTTTAATAGTACAGATTAACTCTTTATGAACTAAACCTCTATAACGGATCTCTGTATTGTTAAGCATTCATAATAGATAATAGATAATAGAGAATATTTTTAAGTTGCTCCTAGAATCTATGTATTATATAAAGAATAAACTCCATCTGTTAATAATGCAAATATCAAAACTTACACTAGATGTCGCTACCTGCGCTATTGCTAGATTTTTTGTGACGTCAAGTGTAACAAAAAACTGTATTCCTATGATAAAACTGAAAAATGCTGAGCTAAATTCTTTTACACTTTGTATTGGGTAGATTATAACCGAGAATAGGACAAAGACTGCTTTTTATATAAAAAAGTTCAGAATTTTATACAAACATAAAAGTTGATTTATTTAGGATATTTGACCTAAAAAATTCTAAAGAAATCGAATTTATTTTCAACGACTTCTTTAGAGATTATTTTCAGAAAAATGCTGAATATCCTAGTTTTCTGACGTCACTTCCTGGAACTATGCCATCCGAAAGAATGCATTAGTGTCCTGGATAATGCTGAAAAATATATTATGTGTCCTAGATCAAACTTTCAGGACTGAAGACATTTAATGTATCTATCCCTAGTTTTAAAAAATTGCCTTGAGAGAATTCTACTCCATGTGTAAAGCATCTTAACAATTTAATGATAACGGAATGAGTAATAACCTAGAATCATTCTTCCTTTTTTCAAGCTCAATTAAACGGCATGAGCTACTGACTGTGGAGTCGAATCGTCTGCAGTCGACGTTGCCAAAAACATGCAAGCAAAGTCTGCTCTGGAAAATGACCTCGGCCTTTCTTGAGTTATTTCACTTCTCCTCTTGGAATTCTGCCATTTTACTTCTTCTCCAATAAGTGTTCGGTACTCTAGCGCAAATATATAAATTATTTGCCGTATTTTTAGAGCGAGAAAATAAAATTTAAAAAATCTTGTGTGGATTGATGGAGTGAGTGTTGAAAATATTAGACAGATATATAAAACGTTATTCATAAATAAGAAGAAGTTTTTATCGAAGTAAGTTGATGTGTTTTATTTACTGAACCTTAAATTGCGTTTTAAGCTAATTTGTGGGTAAAGAAAATTAACCATAATCAGGTATGACAGGATTTCAGTTAACGTTAACAATTGATTAACATAAGTGTGCTTTAGTGTAATAATAGATTACAAAGAGAATATCACTAAACTGACCAGATAAACTTGATGGTGATTTTATTTTTAATGTCAAATTCGGCGATCTTTCGCCAAGTATCGCCAACTGCTGTAACAATTGGCACAAGTGTGCGTGTGTGTGTGTCTGTAAGTGTCTACATATAGACAATTACATACAAGTATTTACGTGTGCAGACAAGCATTTATACAAATATTTATGGAAGTATAAACCGCAACAGATTGTTACATTTCTCCAATTTTTCTGTTTTAAAATCAGGGCGACATCGGTGCTAGGACGTAACATCTTGACGTCAGCGTTATTTACATATTAACATGTTTTAATTTAATGTATAGTCCACGCATGATAACTTGGCTAACGAGTTACAGAAATGTATATGAACGTTTACATTAAATGAAGTGACCAATCACTACTAAAAACAATCAGAATTTATTTTTAAATTAAATAATGCATTTCCTGTACCATTTGTGTCTGTTACGATATTTATTTCTGCGTATCACTGGGAGCTCTTAAGTTCATTGATCAAGTTATCGTGAATCGCTATAGTTGATTCTTCTTTAAGGCGGTTCTATAATTTCCTGCCCAATAACTCGAACTTTCTAAAACATTTGCTGGCTCATTTTTAAAGGGGAAGACATACAATTGCCTGTCCTAACTATTGAAGCAATTTGGAATCGAATGTTTTTTTGATAAATAAATTACTTATTCAGTCCTAAGCATTTCTTGTCACGTGACGAGGGTTTATCTCCTTTCCCGCGCTGTCGCGTCCGAAAATTCGGTTAAACATGCAAAATTTGACAGTATTTTCTGAAAGATCTTCTGTCTTTACCAAAACGTGGAAAACACCATTTGATAACATAGTTTCTGAACAAGGATCCCTGCCAGTTCCATGCGTTTCCAAAGAAAAATGAATTCAAAAATGTGCCAGAAAGTGCTCCTTTGTATTTAAAAACAGCCTTAAAGAGAATATTTTTACTTACGCAAAAAAGGGACTTTTCTCAAAACCAGATTTTTACTTTGGCCATGAAATAGATTATCAAGCTTAAACCGAATTTATCAGGCTGTATCAAAAGTATTTTCATTTTTGGAATGCTTTTATACCAAAGCCTGTAGCTGGCACTTTATCACCCCCTATTGTGGAACTTAAAATGTTATTTAAGAGAATACATGTTCCTCTATATTCTATAATCATACAGGCTTCTGTCTTTCATTTTAAGGTTACGTATAGAGCGATACAAATGTTAGGATTTTATGCATCTTAAGGTATGATAAAAACTAGGCCTTAACACCAATGAAGCTGTCTTCAAAACTTGTGCAGTTGGATGGCAGGACAAGACTTGTGTCCGGACAGTTAAAAAAAAAATCCAAACGTTTTAAGGAAGGGGACCTCAGCCTTGAAATCAAACCCAGAAGTGACAGGTGAATTTTGACTAGTTGAAGAGAAAAAAGAGGGGGAATCCATTCTTCGCAATAAATTTGGCGCTAAAAATTAACAAAACTAAACGTTCAAACATTAATAACTGTTAAATGTGTAGTTAATTTTTAGCGCCAAAATTTATTGCGAAGAATGGATTCCCCCTCTTTTTTCTCTTCAACTAGTCAAAATTCACCTGTCACTTCTGGGTTTGATTTCAAGGCTGAGGTCCCTTTCCTTAAAACGTTTGGACTTTTTTAACTGTCCGGACACAAGTCTTGCCCTGACATCCAACTGCACGAGTTTTGAAGACAGCTGCATTGGTTTTAAGGCCCAGTTTAAAATCATGCCTTAAGATGCACAAAATCCCAATATTTGTATCACTCTTTACGTAAACTTAAAATAAAAGAAAGAAGCCTGTATGATTATAGAATATAGAGGAACATGTATTCTCTTAAATAACGTCTTAATTTCAACAATAGGGGTGATAAATACCAGCTACAGGCTTTGGTATAAAAGCATTGAAATAGTTTTGATACATCCTAATATATACAACACAGCTTGAAATATGTGGCTGGCATTTCCGGTCGAGCCTGCTATCGAATGATGTCATTTTAGGAAGTCAATGCCCCCCCCCCACCCCCCCCCCCACTCCCGCATACGCACACAAAAAAAATAAAACTACCTATAATGGTCATATTATGGAGGAATATAGGTGGATTTTTTTTTAACTGTCCGGACACAAGTCTTGCCCTGACATCCAACTTCACGAGTTTTGAAGACAGCTGCATTTGTTTTAAGGCCCAGTTTAAAATCATGCCTTAAGATGCACAAAATCCCAATATTTGTATCACTCTTTACGTAAACTTAAAATAAAAGAAAGAAGCCTGTATGATTATAGAATATAGAGGAACATGTATTCTCTTAAATAACATCTTAATTTCAACAATAGGGGTGATAAATACCAGCTACAGGCTTTGGTATAAAAGCATTCAAATAATTTTGATACATTCTAATATATACAACACAGCTTGAAATATGTGGCTGGCATTTCCGGTCGAGCCTGCTATCCAATGATGTCATTTTAGGAAGTCTATGCCCCCCCGACCCCCCCACTCCCGCATACGCACACAAAAAAATAAAACTACCTATAATGGTCATATTATGGAGGAATATAGGTTTAAATAGAGAGGGGAAATATATTTACTATGTGATCCAACCCGGGCTTTCCGGGTTACAGAACATAAGTAAGAACCATTTTTTTAAACTGAAAACTCCAATAGATATATTACTCCAATATAATATTTTTTTAGATTGCCCATTGACAATACCAAAAAACAGTTTTTAAGAAAAATATTAAAAACGTATTGATATGAAGATTGGAAATATATTAAAAGTGATATATACGTATTAGCAAAGTAGTACATGCAAATAGTTAATTGCTAAAGAAATTGTTAAAGATTTAATTTAAGATCCTAAAAATTGATTTTTCATTTCAAAATATAGTACGTCAATAATTGAGATGCTAAAAGGAGATAAAATAAAGGTTCAGAAGGAAAAGAAACGGGATTTAGTATGAAGTAGTGCTCCCGATACGATACGTATTTCAGTTATATATTTAACCGATATATGTATATACGTACAATCAGGGGTGCAAAAATCTATAGACGCCAATGGGCCGATTCCCACCACTAAATTTTTAGTATTCTTCGCCTAATAAGAATACTGATAAAATTCAGGCGAAGTATACTAATATAATTTGACGAAAAATACTGATAAAATTTAGTGGTGGGAATCAGCCATTGACGCCTAGATTTTTGCACCCCTGCGTATAATACGTATGTAAGATATACGTATACATTGAACTATATATGTTTTAACGTATCCGAAAACCAATAATAGCATATCGGTTTAACGTATAATTCAAGTATACGTATAATTCAAGTATACATATATTTCAAGTATCGAATTTACTTTTAATACCAATGAACCTGATCAGTCTTACATCACTGAACTGTGAACAAGTTGGAAATCGGTGGTGTTACTTTAGCAATCTGCTTAATATGTTTCATACATAGAATATTGTTATTGTTCCCTATAAACGATTATTGTAAATATATAACGAAAGTAAACACAGTTTTTGAGCAAAGTTAGAGAATATACACGTTTCAGATTTATTGTCAATCCTTATTAAGTATATTTTTTCTTTTTTAATTTTTTAGAAAAAAATTATTTTTGTGCACATATACACAATATTGCTGTCGGGCGCAAATGCTGTTATTTCCACGCGGTGTTAATGTTTTCTACTCTGTTTTAATGTATAACACAGGTTACGTTTTTTTATAACCATGACACTCATAGTATTTTTTATACAAAGTATATGTGCATTACAAGATTTTACGTTTTAAGATTTTTTTCTTAATCTTGACAAATTTAATTTTTTATGTGAGCACCTATAAATTTCGGTTACTTATAGTCTGACAAATAATCGTCATTGCAGGTTTTTGAACGCAATCACACAAGCTTAAAATGACTTGCCTTCTCTTTTCTTTTTTTGCCGTAAAACGTATTTTCAAAATATTTTTAATATAGAAAAAATATTCTTAAATAAAAGAAAAGTATGATTATGAAACTTCCCAGGAGTTGGATTGATCAATGTCAGTATGTTTGTGTCAATATAAGATTGTGCTCTACGGCCGCATGCAAAAGTAATGTTTCGTGAGAAATGTCCACGCCATAAATCAGAATAGGCTGCGTGCGTGTGTTATAGGCATGCGAAAGGTAGCTTCGGTGCTACCCGCTACGCCATAGTTAATTTCACAATTAATCGTTTAGATTTGAGGAAAAAACTACCAAAATTTAAACTAAAAAAAAACCTTTTTTTAAAAAAAAATTCCAAGTACCAACTACGTGAACTGGAACCTTGGCTGGTAAACTTGAAGCCATCGTGGTTGTTTGAATAAGGAAGGGTACACGATGGCCCCTATAAACCGGGAGAATGCACTCTTGCGGGTGTTGCTCAATGTCTCTGATCCTTAGACAAAAAGGCATCTTTTTTCACGCAATGAACGGAAACCATTTAAACAAACGTTTATACGTTTAACCGCTGGTGTAAGCTCCGTATATATGCTGTACTGTATATACTGTTTCGTATAATACGTATAACCGCCTTGGTCGTATCAAACGTATCCAAAATCTGCGCCCCGTATAATATACGTATACTCGTATAAACGTTTAATAGGGTGTACTAGTATGAAGCAACTGTAATGATAAGTGCTAGGATCGAATTTTGTAATAACAAGTTGGAAATTGTATGTTAAATGTAACAAATGAGGTGCGTTCGTTACGTGCTATAACTAGTTTTACAATGTAAAAAATCACCGTTATTATTTCAGCGAAATAAATTATATCGTCTGCTATGAACGGAATGAGGATGCCTTTTTTTTCTTATTACATATGCCATGATTACAGATGCGAATTTTTTTTCGACACCATACAGCGCTGTAAAATTCACCATAGAGATCTAGCTTTGCGAATGATACCTCCATGGTTAATATTTCTATGACTCACTATGAATGGATCTTTTGTTTATTTATTTTAATGGATTGAGATATTCGGCTGTTAACCTAATTTTCACTGAAGTTATCTCAGAATTTATACAATTTTGAATGTAACTCATCTCTCAAACAAACGATTTTTTTGAACGATCGTTCTAAAAATGTCACTTTTATGCAATTTTATTCGAAAAAATATTTTTGAATAAAAATGACCGCTTGGCATATGGATAAAGATGTAGTGAGCCCGTATTTGTTTTCCTCATTCACATGACTTGCGTTTTTATTATATAGATTACGTACGATAGGATTTAATAGAATAAAGCAAACTTTTATTAATATCTTAATAAGTTTTGATTCAATTTTCATAAAATTTGAAATGACTCGACAAAATTCTGCAAGGATTATATATATATTAAATTTCAAACCATTCGTTTGGGCAGTTTTTACGAAGTTATATGCGGACAGACGGACAGACGGACGGACCAGACGACGACTATAAGTGCTACGTATTTATAATCTTACGAACGCACCTAAAAAACTGTGAACTGCATTAAATAAAACTATAATTCACAAATTTATTTGTAAAATATAATATAAATTTACAGAAACTTTAAAATCAGAAAAAAATTAGAAATAGCCTTTTCAAGTCAGAACAACCCCTATTTGATTTATTACTTTTTGCTTGTAACTGACAATGCATGGCCAAATAATTAAAAGTCTGATATCTTCCAAATATCTGCATACCATTTCTACCTCGTGAAAACTAAAGTTTAATTAGTTAACAACTCTCGGTTCCTAATAAGTACTCACTATGTTTGCGCAGGGATGATTGGTGAAATTGAAGTCTGAATTCTATTCTTGTTGATGTAGAATTTAATGAAGTTTTGAAGTTTGTACCGATAATCTCTATAGTTAACTGTTTTACAGAAAACATACTGTTTACAAAATTACTGTTGTCAAATCCTGTTTACAAAAGTTAAACAGGATTTGAAATGTTGGATTTACCACTATAATTGATTCAGAAGCGTGAAAATTTAACATTGCCGTTATCTTATGTTCTGAAAAATGCTTGTATAAATGATTAGAAGGGGATTAAAACGTAATGAAAACAAGATAATGCTTCGACACGCTATGAAAAAATACTAATTTCTATTAAAACTAATCGTTGGGGGCCACCGTAATGCTTACCCATCATGGTATATGCATAAAATAAAATATGAAAATAAAACATGTGTAAACTACTTATAAAATGCATTGCAATTCGTATAAAATCGGGCTTGATAACGTCATTAGCTTTTAATGCTATATTACTGAATTGCGTAAAAGAAACATGCTTATAACTCCAAAACTAATAATCATATTAACTAACGGTTTATTGCGTCAGAGTAAGCGTCTTATTTCCAATTAAAATATATCTTTGAATTGAAATTTGGATTAAATACAGGGTCATGAAAAATCGAAGAGTGTGGAAAATAGGATTACAAATATCTCGGCAACTCATTATCCGACCAATTACATTCTTTATGCAAAATTTATGTTTTTATTGTCTTTTACATTCCCTCCTTAAAATAAACAATTTCGAAAATTTTTATATACCTTTTATCTGAACGAATATTTCGAGAGTCCGAAAAAAATAGTTTTGGATAATCGATGTTACTGAAATTCAATAAGTTTCTTCCCATTATTATATACTAAGTACATACCAAATTTCAAGTCTCTATTGTTGTATTCTATTGTTGTATTCTATTCTCTATTGTCCAATAAATTTGTTCGGGAGATAGAGCGTTTACAGACACACAGACACACAGACATGCAGACACACAGACGGACGGCAAACTTTTTTTTTTTCTAAAAATATGTTTTTCGGAATCTCCAGTGTCTGGAACGTGTAAATCCGTCATTTTTTTTTTTCGATTTTTAAAACGATTACAAGACTTACCGTATACTACGTATACTACGTACTACCCGATACTAAGTAAAAATATTCTTTTTAATATTGTTGAGAGTCAATCGAATTTATGTAAACATTACAATATGCAAGGTATCCCAAAATATAAGTATAGAGAAATTCCAGTTATCTGAATTCCAGTCATCTAGATCGATATCATGAAATAAAAATGTTATTGAAATACCAATTGCATTTATTCGTTCATAAAAATATACTTTAATTGAAATTCCTATTTGGAATTACGTTAAAATTTACATGTAATTAGAATTTCGATGTCTGTGTTCGTACAATCCAAAGTCGGTATTTACGGTCTACTACAAAACAATGAACTGTCCAGTCTATGTGGGAATTTGTGAACTTGTACAGTCTATGTGAGGAAAAAATATATACCTGCAGAAAATGATTAAATTGCTAATTCATAGTTTTTGATCTTATAAAACTTATGCAACCGAACTATTTAGTCCAATTTCAATGCTAAATATCGCTAAAAATAATTATTCGAATTTAAAATGCTCTGCTTTAACGGTTTATTATACATTTCGCTATAAAACTACCAGTTTTCATGTTTTATATGCACAATACACACACACACACACATATATATATATATATATATATATAAGCCCATAAAGTGCCCCGATCACACTATGTTCAATTATGGAAGCAGCATCATTATTTGACGTTTTTTAAAATAGAGAGATAATTCTATTTCTTTTTTTTTTTAATTCTTGAGCATTTTTATATGGATTACTTAATGTAATATTTTTAAATATTTTTACAATGCGGACTCATTTGTTTTTACGATAGCTTTTATTTTCTGAAAAGGAATTTCAATTAAAGTAAAGAATATAACAATTAATAAACGGGCTCTCGAAAAACTGTTGTAAGACGAGAAATAGCTTAAAAATAAGTATTTTCCTCACTTTTAAGTACTCATTTCATAAAGTGCAGGACTAAAAAAAGACTAAAAAAACACAAAACAATACCAAGTACATATAAAACAAGAACAAAAAATCATGTGTCAAGCATAGATTATGTAACAATTTCCAACACTACCAAAATATTTTTACAAATCTTTACAGTTTAATAATGTGAAATATGATTTTGGAAAACGCATAACATACTTAAAAACCCAATTTCAGGAATTGCCAACAATATTCGGAAAAATATCCGAATACTTTTCTTCAGCCCTGTATATGATATAGAGATTTGTATACATACTACATAAAATGGTAATTTTTAGTTCAGTTAGTAAACATGTAATACAGATTAAAATTCCCCTTCTGGAATTTCCGTCAATAAATCGAAATGTACTCAAGAACTTTTCTGTGATGTATAGAATTTATACACACCCAGTAACAGAAAAAAATTTAGCTAAATTTAAAAACGTGCTCTGCAACTGAAAACGCACTTCCAGCAATTATTGTTAACATACAGTACCGAATTCTTGTGTGGGTCCCTGTAAATGAACAATGAATGTTATATGCACAATATTCTATAGTAAGCCTGATGTAATGCACCTTAGTGATATATATCAATTTCGATATGTTTGGAATAGTGGAACATTATTCAAATAAGCCGCGATCGATATTTCTCCATAGACCGTAATGTAACGGAATTCTTTTGAGTATCCCTGTAAAAAAGCTATAAGTGCTACACAATTAATTTTCAATACCAAACATGCCATAGTAAATCTCAATAACATATGTAAATTGCATGGCAATCAGAATATGCTTAAGCGAGTTAGAGCACGGGCAGATAGACAGACAGACAGAAAGACAAACCGAATTCATAAATACTTTTCAACTATGTTTTTAAGTGTTAATAAAAACGTATTTTGAATTTATCATATTCAGTGGTCACAGCGTCGCGCGTCGTCTAAAAAGCATATTATAAATATATATAATTAAATAGTCCCCTTCCACAAATAATGAAATCATTGATCCGGTATTATTTTTATCGCCGCAGATTTTAATAGAGTTTTTATATTTAAATCCAGCCAATGAGACAATTATGAAAATAAATATTAAAATGTTAAATTAAGACAGTTTATCACAGTTTTATTCGAAATATAATTTTAGCATCGAGATATATTATCAAAAATGTAATGTTTGTTCATGATTTTGATAATAATTAAATTTTGGATCATGTTCAAGTTTTCCAATTGTTGTGTTTATTATTTTTGTTGCAGAATTTGCGAAACACAGAAGCAATATTGATTTAAAAATAAAATCTCATCCGCAAAGAATGCTCTTTGTTATTTTAATAAAAAGAGAACAAAATAATTTGGTGGCATCATTAGGATAAAATCAGGCTTTATCCATAATTTTCCTTTACATGAAAACGATGAGATAATAAAAATTATTCCTTTTGATATCCATGATAATAAATTGTGTTAGCTGGCTGGAATTTCATAATCTAAATTTCTTTAACAGAAGTATAGAATTTGTTTCTCTCATTCGAAAGAACATTATTTTTTAATACAATTACTGTAACATATCCTAGTTACCCATAGAAATCACGAAAATTAAATCTTATTTTATTTTGAAAATCTCATTGTCAGTCAACTGTTTCCTTCCCGTAAATGATAAAAGCAGTGTGCCGAAATTTTTATTAGCGCGGATTTTAATGAGAGTTTAATGCTAAAATCCAGCAAATAAGACATTGATTGACTGTTGAATTAATAAATATAAGAACAATGGTAAGGAGAAATCCAGTTTATTTTAGTTTTAATGGAAATTATAAGGATTTTGTATTCAGAATATTATCAAAAAATAATGTTCACTTTCCTTTTAGAAAAATGATTTACGAGTAAGTTAGGGTCCGAGTTAATATTAAAATAAATGATCAACGTAAAAATAGCACAAATAAAAATATATAAAATGACAAACAGCTGTTTCGGAGCCCCTAAAGATCCATCATCAGAGTCAAATTTAAAAGATTAAAAAACCGATTTAAATGTTTAAGCCATTTAAGTATGCTTGCGTCTCCGCACGCGACAAAGATAGAATGACGGTGACGTTTTAAAAACAACAGCGGAGTCAGGGAGTCACATGTGACGCAGGAAACCAATAGAAGCGCTCGCGCAGACTGGACGAGTTTAAGTACGGAGGAGAAAAGGCGGGGGTGGATTATTTTTATTTAATTCATTCTCTTCATTCCCCCTCCTCCCTTTTCAACGCAAGCATACTTAAATGGCTTAAACATTTAAATCAGTTTTTTAATCTTTTAAAATTGGCACTGATGATGGGACTTCAGGGACTCCGAAACAGCTGTTTGCCATTTTATATATATTTTTTTTGTGCTATTTTTACGTTGATCATTTATTTCAATATAATGGCACAAAGTTCAATCCACCTAATTTAAAAATCTGACTTATTAAGTTATATCAAAAGTATTTGCAATTTTTTTACTTTTCATGACTCCCTGCAAGTTTGTTTCAGCTTATGTAAAATTTCTCTTGTGACTGCATTGTTGTTCCTCTTACAGTTTTCGGATGTTAAGGTTGCTCGTCAGTAAACTTCCCGATTCCCCTCTCTAATGTTAATCCTACGGGCGTTGGATGCATTCGTATATTTAAAATATCCCCTCGAGAAATTAATATTTTAACTTCTGTTTCCTGTGTACTGTTCTTAAAGCATGTCTCTTTTTTTTGTTAGCTGTCAAAATATTTCTAAAATATGTGCTTAATTTCTAATTTTATGTGTTAAATTCTTAGCAAAACTGAATAAGATTTTAACACTTCAGATATAATTAAGTATATATTTTATAAACTTTTTGATAACTAAGAACAAGAACGAAAAATCATGCGTCAAGCATAGATTATGTAACACTTTCCAACGCTTCCAAAATAATTTTACAAATCATTACCGTTTAACAAGCTGAAAGATAACATCTAAGTAAACAATTTAGAAAACGCATAAGATATGTAAAAACGTAATTTCAGGAATTTCCAACATAATTAATATTCGTAAAAATATCCGAATACTATTATTCAGCCCTGTATAGGATCTATAGATTTGTATATATACTACATAGGATGCTAAATTTTAGTTTAGTTAGGAAACGCGTAGCACAATTTAAAATTCTCCTTCTGGAGTTTCTGTCAATAAACGGAAATGTGTTCGCGAACTTTTGTGCTGCCCTGTATAGGATCTACAGAATTTATACACACCAAATAATAGACAAAAAGTGAGTTAAATTTGAAATCGCGTTCAGCAACTTAAAACGCACTTCCAAGAATTATTGTTAACAGGCAGTAGAGAATTCTTTTGTGTGTCCCTGTAAATGAACGATGACGGCTACACACACAATATTCTGTAGTAAGCCTCTTGTAATGCACCTTAGTGATATATATAAATTTCAATGCGTTTAAAATAGTGAAACATTATTTAATTAAACCGTAAACAATTTTCTCCATAGGCGTAATGTAACGGATTTCTTTTGACTGTCCCTGTAAAGTAACTATAAGTGCTATGCACAGCATATTCCATATTAAGCTTCTTGTAATGCCCCTTAGTGATATATGTCAATTACAATGTGTTTGAAAGTGTGTAACATCATTAAAATAAACCGCAAATGATTTTTCCCCATAGACCGTAATGTAACGGAATTCTTTTGAGTGTCCCTGTGAAAAAACTATAATTGCTACATACTTCAGTTGAAATAGGGAACATGCTATAGATAACGACAATAAGATGTAAAAATTGCAGGGCGATTCGAGCATATTTACGGGAGTTAGAGCACGGACAGGCTGCAGACGGACATATGGCCAGACAAACCGGAGTCATAAACACTTTTCAACTAGGTTGGAAAGTGTTAAAAAAAGATCGAAAAATCATGCATCAAGCATAGATTATGAAACACTTTCCAACACAGCCAGAAAACTGTAACGAAACTTCAACGTTAAATAAGGTGAAAGAAGATATGTAAGTAAACAGTTTAGAAAACATATAACACATTGAAAAATACAGTTTTCGAAATTACCTTCTAGTGTCAAAAAAGTAGTCGAATTATTTTGTGCAGCTCTGTATATGATCAAAAGATGTGGATACATAGTATGATAAAATTTAGTTCAGTTAGAATATTCACATTTAGCAATTTTCGCCAATTGATGGAAATGAATTCGAAATCTTTTGTACAGCCCTGTATATTATCTGAAGACTTTTGTACACACCACCTATTAAGCTAAAAGGCAACTTAAATCTCACTCGCAGCAATTGCCAAACGTAAATGACAATGTATCTTTTTTGCGTAGCCCTGTATATGAATTTATTTATATTCCACAAACTTCTATTAGTCTACTAAGTATAGTTCAGCTTGAAAATGCGTAAACACAATTAAAAACTACCCTTAAGCAATTCACTCTCATAGTCTGTAATACTTCCCTTGTGTAGCCCTGTATATGATGAACCAAGTTTATAAACGCACACGTGCTATG
The DNA here is from genome assembly GCA_963931845.1 of Maratus michaelseni. Taxonomy (NCBI): domain Eukaryota; kingdom Metazoa; phylum Arthropoda; class Arachnida; order Araneae; family Salticidae; genus Maratus; species Maratus michaelseni. Next base: position 72,412,857 of record OZ007600.1, read on the forward strand.
AAAAAAAAATGTTAAACTTAAAAACGCAAACCAAAGTTGAAAACGCACTTATCACACATAGACTCTAAATATCGCACATGTACTGTAACCAATATCTTTTGTGTGTCCCTGTAAATAAACACAATGCACACAAGACAGCAATTTATAGTGCACCTCAGTAATGCATATAATTTTTATTATGTTTGAAATAGTGAAATATCACTAAATTAAACTGCAGACGATTTTTCCCCATAGGACGATGTGTAACATAGTTGTTTTGTTTGACCCTGTAAATGAATAATAAATGCTTTGCACCGCATATTCTACAAAAAGAATTTTTTGATGCGCTTCATAATTATATATCAATTTCATTATGTTTTAAATAACGTAGAGTCATCAAAATGAACTTGAAACGATTATTCCCCATTGACCGTAATGTAACGGACAACTTTTGACTGTCTCTGTAAAAAAACTATAAGTGCTACACACTTCAGTTGAAATAGGGAACATGCTATAGATACCAACAATAACATATAAAAATTTCAGAGCAATCCGAGCATATTTACGGAAGTTAAAGCACAGACAGACGGCCAGGCGGCAGACAAACAGAAGTCATAAACACTTTTCAACTAGGTCGGAAAGTGATCAAAAGAGACATCCACCCTTTCCGGCACAGACAAATTCTGTTCGTAAAATGAGAAATTACTGACTGACACCGGAATTTACAAACGAAGTTTTTAGAAAATAACAATTCCTTATTTTAAGATTTCATTATAGAAACAAAATTTTATTAAAATATTCTTGGTGCCGGTTGCAAGTTTAGAATTAAAATTAGGTGTGCCCGGAGTGGGACCACTGTGCCCGAAAGGGTTAAGAAGTGTACACAGAAAACAGATGTCAAAAATATTAATTTCACGAGGAGATATTTTAAATATACGAATGCATTTTACACACATAGGACTAACATTAACGAGAGGCGATGAGCAGCCTTAATTCCTTCGGAACCGGCGACTTTTACACAAATTTATTCGGTTGGCACCACTTTTTTTTAAAAAAAGCTACCTTTATTTAAAATATCACAATAATGCTCGAATTAGAGAAAGCAAATATTACTTTTATTTTTAACTGGTGATTAAAACAAATTCTGTATGCTCTTTTTGAGGGTGCATATATGCACCCATGGTCCCGAATGGGCTAATGGTTTTATTCTGCTCCTTTTTTTCTCTTCATCTGGTCAAGTTTCACAACTGATGACCTGTCACTTCTAGGTTTGATTTGAAGGCTGAGATCCCCTTCCTTAAAACGTATGGATTTGTTTTGAACTGTTCGGATACTACTCCTGTCCCGGCCTCTAATAGCGTGATTTTTGGGAACAGCTTTATTGGTTTTAAGGCCTAGTTTAAAATAATGCCTTAAAATGTATAAAATCTAAACATTTGTGTTGCTTTTTATGTGATCTGAAAATGAAAGAAAGAAGTCATTATAGAATATAGATGGACATATATCCTCTTAAATAACATTTTATGAAATAAATTCATATGTTTTTTAATACTTGGAAATTTTTCCAGAGAAAATTTCTCACGCCTTGCATTCATAATTATTCAAATTTTAATTGCTTAATAGGCGTATAGCCAACATAGTGAACTATGTTTTTCACTATGTTGGCTATACGCCTATTAAGCAATTACAATTTGAATAATTATGAATGCAAGGCGTGAGAAATTTTCTATGGAAAAATTTCCAAGTATTAAAAAAAATATGAATTTATTTCAATTGTCGATGCTGGATTCTCTTTGATTTCGTGTTTGCCCCAGGGTTGGCAGCTCACGGAAAATATTCCATCTTGTGCTGCATTTGTAGCCTTGCCAATATGTTATGGTGAAAAAGTTCCAGTCTGGGTATCGTTCCCAAGTGGTTCAGTTGGTAGAACGTCAGTGCGCTAATCTGATGACCCGGGTTCGAGTCCCGGCTTGGGTACTTTTTCACTATGTTGGCTATACGCCTATTAAGCAATTAAAATTTGAATAATTATGAATGCAAGGCGTGAGAAATTTTCTCTGGAAAAATTTCCAAGTATTAAAAAAATAATAATAAATATGAATTTATTTCAATTGTCGATGCTGGATTCTCTTTGATTTCGTGTTTGCCCCAGGGTTGGCGGCTCACGGAAAATATTCCATCTTGTGCTGCATTTGTAGCCTTGCCAATATGTTATGGTGAAAAAGTTCCAGTCTGGGTATCGTTCCCAAATGGTTCAGTTGGTAGAACGTCAGTGCGCTAATCTGATGACCCGGGTTCGAGTCCCGGCTTGGGTACTTTTTCACTATGTTGGCTATACGCCTATTAAGCAATTAAAATTTGAATAATTAACATTTTATGTTCAACAATAGGGGTGGAAAAGTGTCAGTTACATGCTTGATATAATAGCATTCAAAAAACAGAAATTCTTAAAATTTTGTGGTATAAATCTATACTAATAAAAGAAAGTTTCGCTCTGTCTGTCTGTGTGTGTTTGTCTGTTGGCGATGACTATGAAAATTTAGCGCACCTAGAAGTCTGTAAATTTAGATTTAGGTAGTCCAAACCCTCTCCTGGTATACCTGAGCCTCAGAATTTGAAAATTTTGAAAATTAAAGTTGTTATTAATTAAAAACTGATCAAAGATCACAAATAAAAAAGTCATTATTCCGAAGCTAGCAGGCGCATGCTCAGAAACCAATATCTTTCGGAATAGAAGAACGAAAATATAAGACATCCCGTTTCTTTTTAAGTTTTTCTAAATTCGCCATGGGCAAACGGCTAAAAATACGGAAAAACCGTCTACATATTCTGAAAGAACATACTTTTAGGTCTTAAACGATCTGGTTGGTTTGAAAAAATTTTACATTTAACTCTTTCAAAAAAATAATCAAAAAGCATCGAATTCGTGTTTTTTTTTCTCCCGGTTCCGAGCCTTGCATCCACCGGAATAGTAAAGATACGGAAAAATGAAGGTCACCAATTTAAAGAGCTGACTTTGCCCTTTTCAAAGCCACCTTTGGTTTTAAAAAATACAAAAATTATCCCTTCGAAAAAGTATATTTTCTGTATGCCGTTTTGCGATTTTTGCGATTTTGGCAATTTTTAAAAATTCACATCGGCGATTCAAAGAAAGGTACGAAAAACTAAAAATACCAGACAACATCTACATTTATTTTTTTTTCGACATCTGTATTTGTTTTTGAAAAATACGAATATTAACCCTTCAAAAAAATTCGTTCGCAGGACTCTCTTTTGCGAATTCCGATTTTCTGCGATATATAAAATCTGGCATCGGCTTTCTAAAATAACCAAACAAAAAGCAAACACACCTAAAGACATCTACTTTCTATCGGGTTTAGCCAAAAACCTTTAGTTTAAAAAAAATCACGTTAACCCTTTCGAAAACGTTTTCTACCGTAAGTCAATTTCGCTTTTTTAACTATTTCTCCTATCTTTAAAAATCCCAATTGGCGTTTATAAACAAGATACAAAAAACTAAAAATACCGCACCTAATCTACATTCCTTTGTTTTTTAAAATCTTGTATCCGTTTTTTAAAATTTTAATTTTAACCCTCCGAAAAAAATCCTTTCCAAAACTCACTCACGCGATTTTCGTTTTTCGGTCCAGATTTAAAAATCGGCATTGACTCGGGAAATGCGAGTACGGACAAACAGTAGACTCCAGATCATAGATACGTTCATTTTCTTCAAAATGCACCGTTGGGTTTTAAAAAATATCTACGTTAACCCTTTCGAAACCGATCGTTTACGTAACCCGCTTTCGCGATTTCCGCTATTTTGGCAATGCTTACCTGTAGTTAAATTTCAATTCTACTAGGAAATTTGGTTGAGTCGAGTGTTCTGAAAAGGCCTCTTCCAAAACAGACTGCGCCCCCTGGCGGTGGAAGGTGGAACTATAGGAGTATTATCTGGTTCTATGTGCCCGATTACGACGAGGTTTGGTTCATTCGACTTGATATCAATAGCCTTAAATATTTTAGTTGCACTTTCGACCGCCAGGATGCGCTTTCCGATCTTGAGTTTTACGAGCCCGATTACGACGGGGTTTGCCTCTTTCGACTTGATTTCGACAGTCTTACAGATTTCAGTCATATTCGTTTAGAACAGATGATTAATATCTCGGGCCCGGGCAACGCCGGGCGGGTTAGCTAGTAATAAATGAAAAATCCATTAAAGTCGGTTTTATTTTTTGTTAAAAACCATCTGTCTAAAGATTATCTATCTATTTTATTAGAAATGCGATTTTTTTCCTTCAATTTTTTAATAATAAATTAAACTATGTAAGGAAAATAATGCAGCTAAAATGTCTTGGAATTTGGATGTTGTTGATTTCTCATCTCTGAGTTTGCTATCGCTCTCGCTTATTTCCGTATTACAAATTTTTGTTTCATCTATTATTCTACAGTTATAGTTTGGAGAAAAACAAGAACGAAAAATCAAGAATCCTATATAATTTTAAAACACTTTCCAACATTAACAGTATAATATGAAAAAATAATAATTTTTTCATGCAATGAAATGGCAAATCTCAGTAAACAATGTAATAAACACATAACACAATAAAACTCCACTTTCAGCAATTGCTATTTATGTCGGGTTATCTGCAAATATCCAAAAAAAAAATCTATGTTCCATAGAATCTACTAAATTTTCGATAACTTTAAAAATGCATACTTGTAACCGAATTCTTTTGTGTACCTCTGTAAATGAACGATAAATGATATGTACTCTAAAATTCATAGAAACATGCTGTAGTGCAATACGTTTCAATTTCATTATGTTTGAAGAATCGTATCGTCATTACAATGCACCGCAAACGATATATACCCATAGATAATAATGTAATAAATTATTTTGTGCGTTCCTCTAATTGAAATGTAAATGCTACTTATCCCATACTGCTGAGAAAGCTTGTTAGGACACCTCAGCGATGAATATTGATCTCAATGTGTTTAAAATATCGTCACATTAATAAAATGTACCGAAAACGATTTTCTCTTCTAGAGAGTAATGTAACAGATTTTTTTTTTGTGTCCCTGTAAAAGATTACATACTTGAAAATGCTAACACTTCATGTTCAGTACCAAACATTCTATAGTAAACTTTAATATCGTATAAAAATTTGCATGACGATCCGAGTATATTTACGAGAGTTAGAGTACAGATAGATGGACAAAAAGAGAGACTACTGAGAGACAAGCCGATTTTATAAACATTTTTCAATTATGTTAGAAAATGTTTAAAACTGAAAATCGTTTCTCCCTAAGTCCAAAGTGACTTTTTAACTGGATCTCATAAATTTTGAGTGATGGTTTATGAGGATTTTCTTGTATTATTTCCTTATCTCTTTGGACTTTGAGTAACTGACTTAATATGCAAGGTGTCGTTTTAAGCGAGTGACGGATCAACAAGGTCTTACTGTATCATCAGTAATTGCTAATTATTTATAGTTAGTTACAGTTATTTAAATTGGGATATAAAATATAATCTGAATTTTTAAGATTATGATTTTTATTATTTTTTCAGAGTAACATAAGAACACACCTAACTACTCTATTAAAAATTTAAAAACATGGTAAGAACTACACATTCTTATTTGAATAAAATATTATATATTTTTTTTAAAAACAGAAGACAAAATATTTTGATTGTATCATAGGCGAAAAAATACCTGATCAATAATTCTCCTTTGTTTCTAATGCGATAATAAATACTTTTTTCTTCTATAAATATAGCTGAATGATAATAAATCATGCTGGCTAGGATTTCATGCAGCTTATCTTGAGTTTTTAGCTCTAAAGCAGATTATTTTTACTCCAAGTACTTTGAATCACGCCAAATATCCGTTACAAAAGTATTTGGATTGTAACATAGGCTAATCGAAGCGTTATCATTTATCGTCCTTTGTTTATAATGCGATAATAAAGAGTATTTCCTTCTCATAGGAATAGTTAAATGTCGAGAAACCCTGTTCGTTAGAATTTAAATTTTTGATACTATTTAACTATCTAATTTTTTCTCCATAAATGAAATTATTTTTTCTCCAAGAATTCTAAATTATCCTAAATACTCATGAAAAGTATTTTGATTTCATCGTAGACTAAAAACTGACTTTATCAGTTATTGTATTTTGTTCATCTATATATTTAAAGCGAAAAGCGCATTTTCTCAAATTCACGTAATTCTCATAATTCAAATCCACGCGGAAATCGTCTCATTGCGCATGCTTTAACGTTTTTAGGAAGGTTTCACCCCTCAAAAACGGGAAACGTGTTTAGCTCTCACCTGTTTAGCCTAGGGGTATGGAAAAGGGTTGATTGAAAACGGATTACTAATATGGCCATTGCGTTGAAAACATTTTTTTAAAGAATTCGTGTTTTCATTAATCAATATGCATATTTTTGCAAAATTTTAAAGAGAGCTTGGATACAGTTATATTTATAACCGATTGAAATTTCAGAGAGTTAGGAAGATGAGAACTATTTTTTTATCACTATGTTACAAGAAAATGAGCGCTTTTATCATTAAACATCAATATTGTTTCACAATTTTTTCCCTTTAAAATGTAATTTCATACAAAATCGGTTAAAGATATAAAATAATAAAAATTTTGATGGTTTTTTAAATTTATTATCACGGGCCCTTGCACCGCCGGGGGGGGGGGGGGGGCATCTAGCAATTGGATAAAAACAATTATTTCTTCTAACTACACATAATTTTGTAATAATAATTTATGATTTTCACTGTAATTTTAGAATTTAAAGTTCTTTAACTACCTAACTTTTTTCTTCTCCAAAACAGATTATTCTTACTCTGAGTACTCTAAATCATTCTAAATATTTATGAAGCAGGTACTTTAATTGTATCATAGAATAAACACAGGTATTATAAATCATGGATTTTTGTTCACAATGCGATAATAAGTAGCATTTCTTCTATAGGCATAATTAAATGTCAAGAATTTGTGCTCGTTAAAATTTCAGAATTTAAATTCTTTAACTAACCAACTTCTTTTTCATTAAAAGTAGAAAATTTTTACTTTACGCAGTCTAAATCATTCTAAACACCTATGTAAAAAGTATTTTGATTGAATTATATAATATAAATAGGCGTTATAAATCATTTTCCTTTGTTCATATTATGAAAGTTAAAAAAAATATATCTGCTATTACTACATATAATAATTCGGTAATAAAAAATCGTGTTCGTTAGAATATAATAATTTGAAGTTCTATAACTATCTTACTTTTTTTTCTGCTTCAAAACATATTATTTTTACTTGAAGTAAATCATCTTATTAGGTCGTGAAAAACTCCAAAATTAGATCGTTATTGTATTTTGAAAGTAAAATATTCACTCATTATTTCTGCGATAAATGCTCTTAAATTATTTATATCGACGTAAATTTTAATGACGTTTTATTATTTAAATTTAAAGATGCAGATATTTCCTCAAACTATAACTGAATTAAATTGATACTGAATTCATAAATATAATGATATCAATTTCCATTAAAAGAAAACAATTTAGCTTATATTTATTGGAAATAAAAAGGTTTTTCTTACAAAAAAATATTAAAAAGTAATGTTGAATTATGTTTTAGATAATTCTTTAAGCTAAAATATACGAATAATGTTCAGAATTTTTCGATGGTCATAATTTTCTTTTTATTATATATATATATTATATTATATCTATTATATATTATATTATATTATATATTATATATATATATATTATATTATTATATATATATATTATATTTTATTCGATAAATTCAAATGCAGTATTTACTTGAAAAATCTTATTATATAATTGAAAAATGGTTTTTTCTTATTTTAGTAAAAAGGAAAAAGAACGGTATTAATTTTATCATAGGCTAAAAAAAGGCATTGTCCGTAATTTTCTTTCGTTAATAATACGATAATAAAAGTTTTTTTTTTTTTTTTTTTTTTTTTTTTTTTTTTTTTTTTTTGCTCGACAAACATAATTCAGTGATAACAAATCATATTGTATAGGATGATTTTATAATCTAAACTTCTTTAATAGCTAACTTACATTTATCTATCCGAAGGATAAATATTTCCTTTAATTTCAAATACTCTAAATCTAAATATAGATGACTTCCATAACAAATAAAACCGTTTTGCCTACCTTTATAATAGGATTTTAGACACAGAAAAAAGTTTGTGTGTGTATATGTTTTGTTCTGGAGAGACCGCTGCGTGTACAGCTACAATATTTAGCCGGAAGGTACCTCTTTGTCTGAAATTATGCAGCTCGAAGGCAGTTTTTGCATTTTTTGATTAGATTTTTTTTTTTTAATTTTATGCGATTTTTATTTATTCCCATAGAGATAACATTGCAATCGTTTTAATTGAAAAATTAACTCCTTTGCTCTATCTGTCATACATGTTAAGCACATTTTTGTCCGCATGTTATGACGTCAACGTTACTGACGCATACATTTGTGTTTTATGATATAAATTGGCTTTTAGGTGTTTTACTTCTAACATAAGTCGCGACCACGTTTTATTACTATTTATTTTATTCGCGAACCAATTCGCGGTAGTCAATCTAGACCCTACATATATTCTTTGTAACTTCCAAATCGATGTAACTTTTTTTTTTAAAGAGCAATTTACTTGGGAAACACTTAAAAGAGCGATATATTGGAATACGCGATATAACAAAGAATTTGCCGGAAAAACTCTTTGTGAAATTTTGTTACTGCCTTGAATCAACTCAAGTTGGATGGATAATAAATCGGCTCAACGTGACCGACGATGCTTAACATTTTCATTTTAATTCAGGTCGAAATAGAAACACACCGTAATTCAACGGTCGCTTGATTTGAGACCGTAACGAGCTTAGTCTGCACAAGTGTACGCTGCCGAAAGCATTGGAATTCCAAACTCCATGTCCGTTTATTTTGAGTTTCGTTTGGAAAACGGACCGGAAAGTTCGTTTGGAAAGCAGATGAAGAAGATACGCTAGTAAATATATATATATATATACATATATATATATATATATATATTTAATGATGTTTTTTAGATAATAGTTTAAGTTATGATTTGTATTATGTTTTAAAATTTTTAATACTTATTATTGCTATTGTAAAATCTCATTAACGCAAATGCACTATTAACTTCAAAATTTGAATACACGACCGAAAAGTACTTTTTCGCTTACAAAAAAAAAAAAAAAAAAAAAAAAAAAAAAAAATAGAAAGTAAACCATTTTGATGGCATCATAAGTTAAAAGATAGACGTTATCCATCTTTTTCTTTTGTGCATAATCCGCTAATTAAAAGGCGTATTCTCTTGGATATAAGTGATAATACATTGTGTAACTGTAATTTTTTAATATACATTTCCTTAAAAACTGCCTTATTTTATTATTTTCCAAGCAGAAAACTCTAAATCGTTCTATTTAATTGTGAAAATCTCCACATCGTTACTGCATTTTAAGAAATAAATTGTCAGTTCTTAGTTCCTCTCCAGTAGATGGCGAAATCAGTGCGCAAAGATGATTTTTATTGACGCAGGATTTAATGAGGGTATAAAGTTTAAATCCAAGCAAATGAGATAATTAAAAAAAAAAAATAAACTGGATTAAATTACTGGAGTGATAAAGTATAATAAATTTAATAGGAAGGAAATAATCTGTCTAGCAAAATTTATTTGAAATAATATGTCTTTTGTTTTTAGAGCATTGTCAAGAAGACGATATCCTTAATTTGGAAGAGTGACATATTTTAAGATTTAAATTATCGATTCTTGTGTCTTAAATTTTTATAATTATAAGAGACTTACGGAATTTATATATTTAATTTTTAATGTGTGTGTTAATATTAATCAATTAGAAATCTCATAAAAATATTCTTATTTTTCGTAAAAATCATATTTTATGATCAGAAAATGCTTTTTCTTATTTTAGTAAAAAGGAAAAGAACAGTTTTAATATTATCATATGCTTAAAAATGCTTTATTCATAATTTTTTTCGTTAATATTACTTTAATAAAAGTATTTTGCCAGATAAATGTAATTCAGTGATAACAAATCGTGTTGCACAGGATCTTGTAGTCTAAATTTCTTTAATAGCTAACTTATATTTATCAATCCATAGGAATATACTTTTCTTATTTTGGTAAAAAGAGAAAGAACAGTTTTAATCTTATCACATGCTAAAAAAAAGGATTCTTTAGTCATTATTTTCCTTCGTTAATAATGCTGCAATAAAAGTATTTTCTCCGATAAATATAATTCAGTGATAACAAGTCGTGTTGTACAGGATTTTATAATCTAAATTTTTTTAATAGCTATCTTATATTTATCTATCCATAAGAGATTATCTTCCACTCAAAGTACTCTAAATCTAAATCTTGTTAATTTTAATAATAAGCGTAATCTTATTTTTCAATAAACAGGGTAATTCCAAAATAACACAAATAATGCATACGTATACAGGGTGTCCCAGGATTATTGGGAAAAACTTTAAGGGGAGGTAGGAGACATCACAAGGATTTAGATTTGCATAGCAACCCATGGTCAGAAACGGCTTCGTTCGCCATTAGGTGGTGTTGTTAACGAGAGCACTGGAGGAAACTTTACTTACTCCCAGCACCTCTAACATCTGCAGATTATCTCATTTTTTTTGCAAGAGATGCTACCAAGCTTACTTGACACTATGCCAAATATGTCAGACGCCATATGTGTTTTCAACATGATGGGGCATCTCCCCATTATGGCAGATGTGTTCGTGAACATTTGAATCAGGTGTTTGGTCACTGATGGAATGGTCCACGCTCTCCTGATTTAAGCAGCATAGATTTCTTTCTTTGGTGTGTATTGAAAAGTGCTGTGTACGCAACGCCTGTGGATTCCGATATGGATCTGGTTGCTGCTGCGGATATCCAACAAAATCCAGGTGTATTTGAGCGAGTCCGCCAATCCATGGTCCGACGGTGTAATGCATGTATCACTAGCAATGGTGGAAACTTTGAATATATTTTGTGACATTTTCACATATCATCTACCACAGCACACGTAATATCTTTCACCAATAAATTATTTCAGATGATCTCAGTCTTGTGTCTCTTCGTTTCTTGTACCTGTCATACTACTTTCCCATGACGTTTCCGACCATGGGTTGCTATGTAAATCTGAATCCTTGTGATGTCCCCTACCTCCCCTTAAAGTTTGTCCCAATAATCCTGGGACACCCTGTATAAACAAAATCAGAAAAAAAACATAGAATTGCAGTTTCGGTTTTCTCAATCAGTTTTCTCAATATAAGTTTTTTGATGCTATCAATTCTCAACTAAACATCTTCATATTAAACACAAATGTTTTTCATACAAACATGATAAATTAACAACATTGACCTTAACCTTAAAAAATAATATAATTTTGTTACTCTTGCTAGTATAAATTCAACCACGCAGTTGAAAATATTTAATTGAAAATTAATAGCAGTCCAAAGACTCATATTCCTGTTTGGTAAAAAGGATATTAACACACCATAAAAAAAAACTACTTGGAAACATTTTAGAATATCAGTGGCAGCAAAAGTAACTCTGTTTTTATAAATGATTCTTTAAATGCCGAAAATATAATGTTTTTTAAGGTTTCTAAAGATAATGAACGCTTTTCGGAACAGTGGGCATTTTGCATGAGGTTATTGTAAGTTTTCGTTCATAGTTATATTATATTTTCGTAGATTAAGAAACATTTGTAATTTTTTACAGTACGCACACATGTAATTTTGTAGGAATTTAAATTTTTCAATAATATTCTCTGTACTTTTTTCTTCTGGTATTGCTTTAATTTTTAATAAGTATACATTTTTACTGCCCCTATCTTAAAAAAGATGTTAAATCTAAAGTGTCCACAAAGTCTCGTTACAATTTCAAGCTTTTATTACAAACACAAACATACAGATACATGTATGGTAAGTAGTACAGTATTAGGAGTATATATTAAAGTTTTTTCTTTCTTTTATTTATTTATTTATTTTGCATCAGTTAGTAAACTTCCATATCTGCATCACTGATTACACGAAGCACGTGAAAGAGATAATCGTCGATGTTTTCCTGTGATAAACTTTTTCATCCACTCCTTGCTTTATCCAATACTGAGCCGATCTCCGCGAATTTCTTTTCCGATTCACAAATTGGTGGACGTGAGCAGAATAAATTCATGCCCAGTATTGGATAAAGCAATGAGAAAACGAATAAGAATATCAGAGGAAAACGTAGACGTTTATCTCCTTGATGTGATGTGCAAATATAGAGGTTTATTAACTGATGAAAAAAATATATAATAAACTTCAATATATACTCCTGATATTGTATTAATTTTCATACATGTATGTGTTCATTTGTTTTTGTAATAAAAACTTCAAATAGTAAAGAGACTTAGAGACTTTGTGGACACCGTGTATATGTTAAAATATGTTTTATACGATGTTCATTTGCAAATCTCTAAATAAATACATGTTAGATTTACTGTAGTTTAAAACACCTGAAAGTAAAAAGAAATTAATTTTCAACTTTGATGTAAGTACGTTTTCTTGAAGTTGCCGATCCTATATATTTGTTCTAACTTGACAACTAATTGCCAAAAATAAACGGACATTTATTTTGAGGGATTTATTTGTTTTACCAGCTTCTAGTTTTTATACAGAATTCGTAAAAATAGAATAAATGTTTGACATAATTTTGAAGATAATTATTAATCTTTATTCCTTAATTTAAGAAAATGTTTAATATACAGGGTACGTCAGAAAATTTATACACACTTTGCATGAATATAACTCCAGTTGTTATTCACCTATAATTAATATTTAAATGGTAAAAAAAATCTACATAAAATGTATAATTTTTCCTCCTAGCGCAGTTGTTCAAACTTATTACCGTTCTGGTCAATACACTGCTTATAACGATGGGCTATTGAATCACAAATTCAACAAACATTTCATTGGGTGTTGTGTTGGCACATTCTTGCTCAAATGCGATTCCGGAACGTTGTCTATGATCATTCATTCGTTTCAAACTTACCATTTATCCGATGAATTGTAAGTCGCATAGGTGGAGCTGCCTGAAACAAACGCCCTGCGATATTGTTTTTTCACTTTTGCTAAACACATTTTCCTACTTACAATAAAATTTTAAAATAAATTTTATTTTTTCAAAAGCTAATCTTGGTCCACTCATTATTTCCAATTAATGACACTTTGAAAAGGAAGAATAATTACAAAGCTATGACTCGTTAAAAAGCGCGTGCATATATTTTTCTGACACACCCTGTATATATTATAGTACAGCTTTTAAAATCATAGGAATCATTTTGTAAATTTTCTTGCAAAGCACAAAAAAATAACACAATTACATTTAATATTGTTTGAATTGGGAGGAGGAAATTGTTTTGAAGAGGAATTGTTTTCGTGAAATTAAATTAAAATTGTTTCTCATTTACATATTTTATTATTTAGGTATTTATCAACAGATATTTATAATGTTTTCTGTTTCTTTACTCGGTGAACTTCTTTTTGTTAGTTTTCTTGAAAATATAATTTTTTTCTTTTAAATTTTTTAAAGATTTTTAAAAGCCTTTCATGTTGCCGAAACTGGGAAGAATTGTTTTAAATATTTTGCATGTAAGATGATGCTTTATTGAAAGGTACTCAGGTAAAAACCTCTTGAAATATATTGAAAATAATAATCCTTTTCCTTGAAGACTATTTCAGGAAAACTGTATACTACTTATTTCGTACAAGAGTTATTTCAAAACTCTTTAATAACTACTGATAGTTTTGTAAAATTGTTCAATATGAAAATAAATTTTCAAGTAAGCTTAAACGATCAAGCATTTCTTCGAGCAGTAATCTCTCTTTAAGAACGAAATATTTATACTTATATCATTAATAACTAAAAAAGTAATTATATATTCATAAAAATACTTTCTTTTTTAAATATGTGTTTACATATTATGAAAACGTGAAGACACTAAATACTTCACTTAAAGAAAATAAGTTGTCGTTTAAACGCTCTAATTTCTCTGTAAAAAATAAATAAATAAATAAATAAGAACGTAAAATCATACGTCAAGCATAGATTGTGAAACACTTTCCAGCATTTCCAAATTACTTTAAAGGAAATTTACCGTTTAATAAAGGGAAATATGATTTATGTCTAAATAAACAATTTGAAAATGCATAAAACATTTAAAAACACAATGTCAGGACTTATCAACAATATTCGCAAAAATATCCGTTTTTTTTTTTTTTTTTTTTTTTTTTTTTTTTTTTTTTTTGAGCAGCTCTGAATATTATCTATAGATTTGTAAATATATTACATAGTTTGCTGAAATTTAGCTCAGTTAGGAAACGCATAGCCCAGTTCAAAATTCCTCTTTAGCAATTTCCATCAATAAACGGAAATGTACTCGAGATATTTTCTGCTACGAATTTATACACACTGACTACCAGACAAAAAATTAATTAAAAATAAAATCACGTACCGTAATTGAAAACGCACTTCTCGCAATTGTTATTAACAGACAGTACTTTATCCTAATTGTTTTGTGTGTCCCTGTAAATGAACGATGAATGCTATACACACAATATTCTATAGTATGTATAATATCTCAAGAATATATATAAATTTCAATATGTTTGAAATAGTGAAATATTATTAAAATAAATAGCAAACGACTTTTCCCCACAGAAGTCTAATGTAACGGAGTTCTTTTGAGTGTCCCTGTAAAGGAACTATGAGTGCTATGCACACCTTTTTCTACAGTAAGCTTCTGGTAGTGCACCTTAGTGATATATATCAATTTCAATATATTTGAAATAGTGTAACATAATTAAAATAAAACGCAAATTATTTTTCCCTATAAATCGTAATGTAACGGAATTCTTTTGAGTGTCCCTGTAAAGGGACATAGTACTGTACACGCACTACACGCATTACATTACTACACTACACGCAGTAGACACTTCATTTTCAATACCGAACATGCCCTTATTAATTGCATGATCAGAGTATATTTAACGAGTCATAGCTTTGTAATTATTCTTCCTTTTCAAAGTGTCATTAATTGGAAATAATGAGTGGACCAAGATTAACTTTTGAAAAAATAAAATTTATTTTAAAATTTTATTGTAAGTAGGAAAATGTGTTTAGCAAAAGTGAAAAAACAATATCGCAGGGCGTTTGTTCCAGGCAGCTCCACCTATGCGACTTACAATTCATCGGATAAATGGTAAGTTTGAAACGAATGAATGATCATAGACAACGTTCCGGAATCGCATTTGAGCAAGAATGTGCCAACACAACACCCAATGAAATGTTTGTTGAATTTGTGATTCAATAGCCCATCGTTATAAGCAGTGTATTGACCAGAACGGTAATAAGTTTGAACAACTGCGCTAGGAGGAAAAATTATACATTTTATGTAGATTTTTTTTACCATTTAAATATTAATTATAGGTGAATAACAACTGGAGTTATATTCATGCAAAGTGTGTATAAATTTTCTGACGCACCCTGTATATTAAACATTTTCTTAAATTAAGGAATAAAGATTAATAATTATCTTCAAAATTATGTCAAACATTTATTCTATTTTTACGAATTCTGTATAAAAACTAGAAGCTGGTAAAACAAATAAATCCCTCAAAATAAATGTCCGTTTATTTTTGGCAATTAGTTGTCAAGTTAGAACAAATATATAGGATCGGCAACTTCAAGAAAACGTACTTACATCAAAGTTGAAAATTAATTTCTTTTTACTTTCAGGTGTTTTAAACTACAGTAAATCTAACATGTATTTATTTACACGAGTTAGAGCACAGACAGACAGACAAACAAAGTTCATAAACACTTTTCGACTATATTGAAAAGTGTTAAAAAGAAAAATGTTTTCTAAAATATTATGAAATTTAATACTGTTTACGAAAATGTAATATAACCCCTTCCGAATTACCGACAAATTCGAAAAGTGTCACTATATCGTCTGAAACCTAGAACCAATAGATTTTGGATATTTAACGAGTCATTTCTGGAATAAAAGTTTATTTTACAGCACGTAATTTTCAGAAACATTTCCGAATTGTTTCCGAATTGTTCTCAGTGTATAAGTAGTTTTCTGATCTGGAAATGTCGTTTTTTTTTTTTTTTTCTTTTCGGATGCTATCAATTTTTAAGTAAACATATTGAGCTGCGTAATGCATTCTTACATGCAAAATTAACAAAACAAAGTTAATGTTAATGCTAACTCGGTCAGTTTAGCATGCTCGTCTGCTAAACATGTTTGTTGAACATGAAAACCTTTATTTGAGAATTAGTAGCATCCGAAAACATCGCGTTGACAAAACCGATTAATATGCTGTAAAAAGTACTCGGAAACATTTCCAAAAATCATGAGCAGCAAAAGAAACTATTATTTCAGAAAAGCTTTTTTAAATCCCTAAAGTCTATTGGTTCCTGAAGTTTCGTAAGATAAAAGAAGGCTTTTTGGATTCGTGGGTAACTTTGAAGAAATTATTTTATACCACGTGAAATTTCGTAATATTTTAGGAAACAATTATGCAGCCTTTTTTTTTACTGCGTTATTCACTTATATGAATACCAACCAATGGAAAATTTCAATCCATACTAGGTATAAAAACCATTTCAATAAGTAAAAGACTTATTTAATTAGCAATCGTCCATAATCCTAATGCACAACACGACAATAGATAAACTGATAATTTTTCCATCGTCAGGGTGCTTTTCTCATAAAAGACACACAATTTGTTTTCGTTAGTTGAAAGCAAATCAAATTAAAAGCATTCAGTTGCGTGACAGTTGCTTGAAGTTTCATCACACATATTAAAGTAATTTTAAAACTTTGAATTTTAAAGCTCTTAGAATAAAAAAAATATATATCATTACACTGCATAAAAAAATTGGTTAATCTGGAAAAATACAATATAAGCACCAACAAAAATATACAATGACCTCTTCCGAGTTACACACGAATACAAAAAAGGATTTTTAGCCTTAGAGACCTCAGAAACAAATATATTTTCGGTACTTCTCTATTATCCCGTCGACACTTTGCATAACAAAAAACTATCGCCAAACTGTAAAATTAAACGCTAAAAATGCAGTCCCATTTATTTGATGCCAGAAGCATTATACATGTTTGTTATGAAATCAAGTGGTTTTTAATTCGACATTTGCGTGTATTTTTCATTATGTTTTACTGATTTATTGGTTATTTCATTAATTAAAATAAGAATTGTGTCTTAAATTCTTATATTTTATTTATTTATTTATTTTGATATTCCAATGGCAACGTTCTCCCGTTTATTTGGCGTCACAGTTTAGCGATAGTTTTTTGTTATGAAAAGTGGTCGACGGGATAATAGAGAAGTACCATATTTTCTATACCTAAAGATTTATTTGTCAAAAACAAGTTTTTTTTTGCTACCACTTATTTTTGGAAACGTGTCCGAGTAGTTTTTATAGTGTATTAACTAGTTTTCTTTTCGGATGTTATCCATTCTCAAGTAAACATTTTCATTTCACAAACGTATTATACATTCAAACATGATAAATTAGTAGCTTAAATATTAACATTAAAACATTACAATATGATGAGGACATGGAAGAAACGTGATTTCTCGAAAATCATTATATTTCATTGTTGTAATAGTTTTCCCAATCATACGCATATAACTGTATATTCCTATACTTTAGCGTCAAATTCTCGCCAAACGTGGCGATACTAGGCGAATTACAGCCAGAGTAAAACCTTCTTGTTAAAGCACAATGAACTAACACGATTGCGTATCTTTTTTTGCTTTTGGTACTTCTGTATTATCCCGTCGACCACTTTTCATAAGAAAAAAACTATCGCCAAACTGTAAGATTAAACGCTAAAGTCCCATTTACTTGATGTCAGAAGCATTATACGTGTTTGTTATGTCATCAAGTGGTTTTTAATTCGACATTTGCGTATATTTTGCATTATGTTTTACTGATTTATTAGCTATTTCAATAATAAAAAGAACAACCATGTCCTTAAATTCTTATATTTTATTTATTTATTATTTTGATATTCCAATGGCAACGTTCTCCCGTTTATTTGGCGTTACAGTTTGGCGATAGTTTTTTGTTATGAAAAGTGGTCGACAAAATAATAGAAAAGTACCTTTTTTTTTTTTTGCCTTGAGTTAAATTAAATCATAAAATATTTTTATTTTACATTGTATGTTATTTACGCATTTATCAAGAAAGATTTTAACTTTTTTATCAATATTCGATGAAAAAATCTACGATAACTAACTTTTTTATCAATATTGGACGAAGTTTTTCCGACAAGTGTTCACAAAAATATAAACATTTGTTTATATCCCATAAAGTTTTTTCACTTTAAAAAGACTATTTAAATATTTTGTACGTAAGATGACTCTTACATTTCTAAAATATGTCCGGATAAAAATTTAGAAATTGCATATAATTATACTGCATAAAAGAAATATTTCTTTCTGTTTTAAGAATTTTTTCGAGAAAACTTTAAAATAGTTACTGCAGAATTGAAGAGCTATTTCAAAACTTTTGTATCAGTTTGGTGTAAGTTTTGTATAAGATTGTTAAATCTGAAAGAAAAAAAAATAATCTAAGTTTTTTAGGATAGTACTTTAAAGCATACTCTTTTGAAAGAAAATCATTTTATATTTATAGCAAAAGCCATAAAAAAGTTTGAGGAATTGCTATTTTATAATATTGGATTGCATAAAATGTGAAAAAACACGATTAGAAGAAAAAACTGAGTTATGTAGAATTTTCATTTATACGTTGAAATTTTAAGATTAATAAATACCTTTAAATTTTTAAATTAACTTTATTCTGAATCATCCATTCTTGATACATTATATAAATTCCATTCCTTCATTACTTACCTGTTTTTCATACATAAATAATACATACTTACATCGATCTTATATATTTACACATTCTTGTTCACTTTCATACATTTTATCTCATTAGATAATATGAATATATATATACTTACATAAAAATTTCAAATTTCAATTCGTACATTAGATAGCACAATCCTTTTTTAAAACGAATGAAAGTAACTCTACTAAAAAGTAATCTTCCGTAATCATAATCCAAAGCACGAGAACTGCTACAGCAATGTTTTTTACAGAATTAGGATGCTTTTATTATTAACTATCAGGCTTAGCTCGCTACGCTCGTCGGTTTTTATACACGAACCTTGAATAAAACGAAATATATCGGTGAATTTGCTTTTGTGTTTTAAAGCAATATTGAACCTTACCTGGAAAGTCCTTCCACATTGCTAAAAACGATGCAAACTCCATTCCGCTAACATATTTTCTAATGTGTCAAACACATAATTGGGCTGTTAAGGACCAACTCTTTAAGTCGATCACTTACAGTAGGATTTGGTAAAGAACGGTATGCAGTATACTAAAACTATCCCAGAAAAATTAACAATGCAAGTCACATGAAAATCCGTCCAACAGAACTTTTTAATTAAATTAAAAAAATCAAAAAACCCGACTGCGTAAAAAGCGAACTAATTATTTCTCATTAAATGTTAAACTATTTTTTATATTACTTACCTATTTTTTTTATTTACTCTTATTGATGACTTTTAAGTTGTGTTTAATTGTTAGTTCCTATCTATAAACACTGTTTTGATGATGCCTGTAGATGTATATGAAGGTTAGAGTTACAGTGAAGCTAGTGATTCAACTTACACAACTTTCATGTTGTGTAATATTTAAACGGAGTTTCTGGCTGTAAAATAGTCTAGGAAACATCGTCTTCATTTTGAAAGACCTATCCAATAATATACCACTCAATATGGTGCGTAAAATTGGTTTTTCGTCTCTACTGCCATTTTGTATTTTACGGCCTCCATTTGGAATTTATGAAAACAAAACCTAGCCTATAACCATCGCACGGTTAAGACGAATCGATAGAGACCTCATTCATTAAAATACATCCAGCCGTTGGGATGTTTCGAGGGTATAAATAAATCCACATACATAGCCAGATACGCGTCAAACACATAAAGAGGCCAACCTTTCATAGTCGGGATTACCTGATTATCGAACTTTCCCCTATATTTCTGGAACTAATCAACGTAGGACGATATTTTATATACTGAAACCATCCTGAAACACTATCAAACTAACTGTGAAAGTCCCATCAAAGTCCATTCAATAGAACTAAAATTATAAGCAGTCGGAACGAATTTATTATTTGCATTTTATGTGTATAAGTAGATGATGCAACATGCTCCATCGATTTTAAAAAGGGTTGCCAGATTTCTCTCTTAAAAAATCGGAAGAGTTTATTGACATTAGTTTGTTTTTGTTTTATCAAATTACCGTAATTTACCCCATCCTAATGAAGTATTTTACATGTGCCAATAATGTTTTCTTTAAAGATATTTTCTAAACACAAGTCATTAATTAATTATTATAAATGTTATTTTCCAATTGTATTACGAATAATGCGAGCAATGTAAGGCCGTGTTTGGACTTCCTAGTTACGGGACAACTGTAAATTCTCGCGACATGTAAGCGACTGGCAGAGACATAAAGGGAACCTTTAAAAAAATTAGTTTAACTATAGTTAAAAACTGCATGAATGAAAGTATTAAACGATAAAATTAAAGGAAAAATTAGATTTTAAAAAGTAAAATAAAATAGTTCAATTATATTATAAAATAAATGAAAGGAAAGCTATTGAAAATGAAAAAAGATCACATTAGTTTTTAAGCTATCCGCACACCTTTAAAAGTCCTTTTCGATGAAAATGTGATTTTTCATTTTTGCAATAATATTAAAATCCGATCTTTTATTTATCGAATTCTTCTTTAATTGTGTCTGTATCTGAATTAGAACCTGAGTTACAGCCGTTTAAAGTTACATTTATTACAGCTTGTCGAAGAATTTTACAATCGGAAATATCGTTCTGAAAACCGGAAGTAAGCTGAAATGTATGTTTACATTCTTCTTTTTCGAGGTTTAGCATTTAAATTGGATTATGTCTTCAAGAAAATACATAGAGTCTATAATTAAACCTTTAAAGGATAATAATTATTTTTATAGCAAGAACCGCCTTAAAAAGTTATTTATATATTTTTCTCAAAATGAAGTTTTTCAGATTTTTACTGTACGCAAAACATCCTATAACAAAAAATTATGCATGAAATACCTTGAATTTTTTTTTTTACTAATTTTATAATTGTTTATTGGGGGAATAAGCTGCAATCATGATGATATACTAATTAGTTTTATATCTACACTGGTATAAGTTAAAAAGTTGCAAGAAATTTTACGAATTTTTCATTACATTAGTACTTCAAGTGCCATAGCTTCTGCGATAGAGATGCTATTATAATGCGGCTAGTCTATGTCCTAAAGAAAGTTATTTTCTTTATTATGCAATTTGCAAAATGTGAATATATTGATTAGATTTTGATTTATAATGTTTTGCGTAAATGTCAATTTTTCACATAAGTTTGACTATTTTTCACTTTAAAAAAACTTATTTCTGTGTAATTTCTAAAATGTTTATACATGTTTCAAAATTTTAACTTAAATGTCATTAGAAAAAATGGTATAAAGAGAATTTTTCAAAAAATCATTTCCGAAGGTGTGCGGATACCTTAAGCAACCAAAGACTATCCTTGACTTCTGATAAAAAAGACACTTATCAGTGACCATATATTAAAAATAATGGCAAATATAAAAGTTACAGAAGTTACAAATGCAACAGAACTAATTATATATATATATATATATATATATATATATATATATATATATATATATATATATATATATATATATATATATATATATGTATATATTAAATATATACAAAAGGAAATAGAAAGTTTAACTTGAAAGAGGGAGAACAATCCAGGTTTCATCCTCAACAATCAATGCATATCTAAGGCGTTTTCTATTAAAAGGGTCGGAGAGCTGGTAGTCTCGTAATTCAGCAATAATTTAATTAGGGATATTATAAATGTTTTGACAGAATATTTTAGACTTTTGATTCATTCTTTTTTAAGGAGAATTGGTGGAGAGATCTGCGAATTGTTCAATTTCTAAGATATCTACAGTCGAACCTCGTTAACGCGAACACTCAGGGGGAAACTTTTTTTGTTCGCGTTAAAAGTAGTTCGTGTTATCCGAACTTAAATACATTACATGCAACTGGACGGTGCAATCGGAACCAGTTCGTGCTAAAAGTAATTCGTGTTAAGCGTGTTCGTGTTAACGAGGTTTGACTGTATTACCATTTTTAATGACGCTTAGATGTTAAATATGAGCTCCGTAAAGGTATTTGGGATTAGTATTGCTAGTAAAATACCTTATCGGACAAGCACATGTAAGGATGGAACGAATGCAAGCAATACAGACCAATACAAGAGGCTATTTTTGATAGAGGGAGACAAAAAGTTACCCCAGGAGTTGAAGAGATTTTGAAACGTCGGCGACTTTACCATGTCATTAAGAATGTGCTTAAGAGCCTACACTAGTCATGCGAAGAAATAAGCTAATGTTAAATCTATGGGAAGGTTATTAATAAAATTTCTCGTTCGCATTTTATTTTATTTTATTTATTTATTTATTTATTTTTTTGCATAGGATAGCTGAGGTCGATCTCTAACGTTGTTAGTTTTCACCTTTTCGCTTTTAATTCCAGTTTTATTATGTAAAGGTACTTCACTTTTAGAACCGGTTCCAACTGGTTCCAAAATTAAAAATGTTTACTTATTAAAAAAACTGCAAAAAAAAAATAAATAAAAATAAAAACTAACAACATTAGAAATGGCTATACCTATCCTATGCAAAGAAAAAAAAAATAATTTAAAAATATTGAAATGCGAGCGAGAAATTTGAAAATACCCTTCCCATAGACTTAACGATAGCTTGAGCTTTTCTTAAATCAAAATAATCTCATTGCAAACTTGTTTGCAAAAGGAAAAAAAATAACATGATTACAAATCCTCTTTTTATGTTGTTGTTTTTTTCTCTGGTCAATTGAAATCATAAAAAAGTTTCTATCTTGATAATTTTATTATTTAGATACTTATTAATAACAAATTTCTACTTTTTCTTTAACGTTCGGTGTGCTTTTACAGGCATATAGCATGAAAAGATTAACATTTGTTTAATGTGCTATAAAGATTTAGAAGAGTCTTTCCCTTTACACAAAAGAAAAAAACAAATTTTAAACATCTTTTGCACGTGAGATGACGCTTTAATTTCTTATTCAGATTAAAAAAAAAAAAAAAAAAAAAAAAAATCCTTGAAATGAATTGAACGATATACTTATTTATGTTTTAAGATTATTTTTGGGAAATTTTCAAAAGAATTGATACAGAATTGAAGAATTCTTTCAAAACTTTTTCAGAACACTTCTGTAAGTTTTTCTATTCGAGTGTAAACGCTGAAAAGAAATTTTTAAGTAAACCTAAGCAATCAAAGTTTTTCTAGGATAGTATTTTTAAGTACTTTCTCTTTACCAGAAAAACATTTTATATTTATATAAGAAACGATAAAATATTTTATATATATATTTTAAAATATTTGATTACATATAATATGAAAAAAGTACGATTAGAAGACAAAACTGCCAAATGTGCGGATTTTATTTATGCTTTCTAATGGTTAAGGGCTAGTGAGTTAAGGCTAGTGAGATCTCAAATTTTCTATGTAAATGTTAAACCTTTGGGGCTGTAACATATGCGAGGACAATTTTTTTTTTCATGTCCGATCGATCACGAAATGAAAACCACAATAAAAATCTGATGACGCTGTGAGCAGATGTGTTGCCCAGTGTCTCTAGTATACCTGTTGATCGCGTCAGGTCGCAGTTGTCAGTTCTGAGGCCGCAGTGAGCACGTAAACATGCCTCGAACAATAGAGGCTCCTCCTAAGTGACGAGCGTCCTTTCATTCGATTTCTGCATTCTGAGGGCAACGCAGCCGAAATTCATCGACGAATGAGTAATGTGTACGGTACAACTTTCATGAGTGACAGAAAAGTGCGGCAATGGTGCAGGAACTTTGAAGCGTAACGTACAGACGTTCATGAGGGGGGCAGAGAAAGAAGCGAGTATCAACAGATGATCTTGTTCAGCTTGTTCAGCGTCTCTAGTATACCCGTCGATCACGTGAGGTTCCAGTTGTCAGTTCTGAGGCCTCAGTGAGCACGTAAACATGCCTCGAACAATAGAGGCTCCCGCTAAGTGACGAGCGTCCTGTCATTCGATTTCTGCATGCTGAGGGGTGCAATGCAGCCGAAATTCATCGACGAATGAGTAATGTGTACGGTACAACTTTCATGAGTGACAGAAAAGTGCGGCAATGGTGCAGGAACTTTGAAGCATAACGTACAGACGTTCATGATGCGGGCAGAGAAAGAATCGAGTATCAACAGATGATCTTGTTCAGCTTGTTCAGCGTCTCTAGTATACCCGTCGATCGCGTGAGGTTCCAGTTGTCAGTTCTGAGGCCTCGGTGAGCACGTAAACATGCCTCGAACAATAGAGGCTCCCGCTAAGTGACGAGCGTCCTGTCATTCGATTTCTGCATGCTGAGGGGTGCAACGCAGCCGAAATTCATCGACGAATGAGTAATGTGTACGGTACAACTTTCATGAGTGACAGAAAAGTGCGGCAATGGTGCAGGAACTTTGAAGCATAACGTACAGACGTTCATGATGCGGGCAGAGAAAGAATCGAGTATCAAGAGATGATCTTGTTCAGCTTGTTCAGCGTCTCTAGTATACCCGTCGATAGCATGAGGTTCCAGTTGTCAGTTCTGAGGCGTCAGTGAGCACGTAAACATGCCTCGAACAGTAGAGGCTCTCGCTAAGTGAATTGCGTTCTGTCATTCGATTTCTGCATGCTGAGAGGTGCAATGCAGCCGAAATTCATCGACGAATGTGTAATGTGTACGGTACAACTTTTATGAGTGACAGCAAAGTGCGGCAATGGCGCAGGAAGCACAGACGTTCATGATGCGGGCGGGCAGAGAAGGAAGCGTGTGTCAACAGATGATCTTGTTCAGCGAGTTGATCCGATTTACATCTCTTTGCTCGCATGAAACGTTAGCTAGGAGGGCGGAAGTTTGATTCAGACAAATAGCTGCAAACCAACGTACAGAATTAGCTGAAATCACTGGCGGCCAGTGGCACAGCGAGGATGGGGGTTTTGTAGCTCCAAATACCACTATTTTAACATAGTGAGCTTTAACTTATTTAATTGTAGAATTTTTTTGATTAAATAAAGCGGAAAAACTGCTAGAAAAAAAGTGGTATCCAGTGACTCTAAACCCCCACCCAGGCTGCGCCACTGCAGGCAGCTGCCTTCTATCACAAGGGTATAGGAAAGTTGGTACCACGCTAAAACAAATGTCCCAGTCGGAGCGACGACTGTGTAAACAAGTTGGAAATTGTACGTGAAACGTGACAAATGAGGTGCGTTCGTACTATAGCTAGCTATATAAATATTCAGATCTTGATAATTTTAATTCAGTGAAATGAATTATATCGTCTGCAGATTAATTTCTATCATAAAATAAGTATCTCGGTCGCTTGATCATTAAACCTCGGAAGCTCCCATAACAAAAAAGAACCAATTTTCTTAAAAAATTGAAGTTTCTTAATATTTTTATTAATATCTCCTAAAGTTTTGATTCGATTTTAATAAAATTTGAAATGACTCGACAAAATTCTGCAAAGATAATATATCTTAAATTTCAAACCATTCGGTTGGGTAGTTTTTGCGTTGTTATATGCGGATGGACGGACAGACAGACGGACAGACGGACAGACCAGACGACGACAATAGGTGCTATGCATTTATATAATGACGAACGCACCTAAAAAGTAGATGGAAGGTGTATCGAAATGTTCCAAATAAAACAGTTGTGATTTTCACTGTGGTTTTCATTTTACAAACGATCGGACATTGAAAAAAAATATATCCCTCGTATAACGTTATAAACTTTTTGGTAATTTTGAACACAACACTCTACCCCCTTTTTTACGATATCATATGTTATCATTTCTCGAACCCCTTCCCCCCACTTTAATGATATCGTTATCAATATCTAAAAATTCTTTATTTTATTTATATGTTTGCAGTGATATATAGATATAGTTATATATTTATTATTCGTATAATTTACTGATTCAAATGAAGAGAAGAAGTCAATAAATTGCCACTATTATACATAAAATATTTTTAATTCAAATAACATCTGAAAGATATAGTTACTAACAGAAGATGCTTACTATGGAATATGGTGTGCATGTATGCATAGCAGTTATCGTTCATTTATAAGGACACACAAAAAAAAATCGGTTACACAATACTGTCTTTGAGCAATAATTGCTGGAAGTGCGGTTTCAATTGTGGTATGAACCAAATTTTAAATTTAACAATTTTTTTATATACAGGGTGTTTCTAAATGAATATCGGGGTTTTAACGCTTGGTAGTATTTATTACATAAAACTTAAAATGATAATTAATACATAAAATTAAAGAGAAACTCAACCAGTTTTATCTACAAGCTTACAAGTGTTCAATGTGAACACCTTTCGTCACACGGCACACATCAAGTCGATAGCTCAGTTATTCCCAAACGTTAATTAGTGTTTGTGGGGTAATTGTTGCAACAGCTGCATCAATCCTGTTTCTTAGGTCGGATAGGTCAGCTGGTAGTGGAGGCACATACCCACGATCCTTTATGAACCCCAACAGGTAGAAATCACCTGGCGTCAGATCGGGTGAGCGTGGAGTGGCGTTTGGGAAGAACTGAGCTATCGACTTAATGTGTGCCGTGTGACGAAAGATGTTCACATTGAACACTTGTAAGCTTGTAGGTAAAACTCTTTGAGTTGTTCTTTCATTTTATGCATTAAGTATAATTTTAAGTTTTATATAATAGATACTACAAAGCGTTAAAACCCCGATATTCATTTAGAAACACACTGTATTACTCGGTGTGTATAAATTCTATAGATCATAGACAGGGCGGTATAAAAGAATACTGTAGATGTTAATTTCTGAAATTCGATTTTCATATGTATTATGCGTTTTCCAAATTTCGTATTTAGACATCATCTTAAATCATATTAAACAGTGAAGTTTTGTTACAGTATTCTGAATGTGTTGGAAAGTGTTCCATAATCTATGAATGAGACATGATTTTTGTTTGTTTCTTTCTTTTTTGTTCTCCTTTTTTTTTTTTTTTTTTTTTTTTTTTTTTTTTTTTTTTTTTGGTGCGCATTTCTGACACGTGTTCATGAAAATAACATTTCTTTTATATCCAATTTTATCATTTCTTTTATATCCTGTAAAGATTTCAGAAAAGTCTTAAGTTTGCAGAAAAGAGCAGACATATTTTAAATATCTTGCACGTAAGATGACGCTTAAGTTTCTAAACTATATTTGGATAAAAACTTAAAAACTGCTTACAATGTATGGAAAAAAAAATTCTCCTTATTTAAAAGTATTTTTGAGAAAAAAGTTTGAAATGGTTTGCTAGAGATTTGAAGGGTTACACAAATTTTTAACAACAACTGCGAGTTTTCTGCAAGAGTGTAAACTCTGAAAACAAAATTGTAAGTAAACTTAACCAATCAAATTTTTCTAGTATAGTAGGTATTTTCAAGAATTTTTTTATTTTTATCAAAAGCGATAAATATGTCTGATGATTTTCCATTTTTAGAGTTTCGTTCATCTCACGAAACCCTATTACCCCCGCTCCGTTGTCTGTCCGTCACAGAGCCATTCTCAAAAAGTATGTAACTTACAGAGTTGAAACTTAGTGTATAAATCTGAATAGCAGCTGTGAAGAGCTCAAAATATTAAAATTTGAAAAATTCGTATTATTTTAATAAATAGAGATAAAAAACCAAAATTCTAACAGCCTTTATAGCAGATGCCAAACATTTAAAATCCACAATGAAATTCTTTCTACAATAATTAATTTTCTATCAAACGATTTTCATATGAAAAATGAAAATGAAATAAAAAGTTTCACCCATTGAAAAAAAGATAAATATGAAATAAAATTGATTGACGTCATAGTCGTAACAAAACGGAAAATGTCTAAGATTTCTCAATAATACAATGAGTATGAGTATGTGTAAGTGGACAAAGCAGATTAATATCGCGTCATTAGAGAATTAAAAAAAAATCTGACGTTATATAGGAAGTTTAACTAATTTTTCAAATGTTTGAGAATAATACAAAGCGAGTATCAATATAAATAATAGAGAATAGTAAATATATGAGTTTAAGAAACATATTGAATCGTGATAAAAATCCGATTACGGAAATATTCGCATATTTTAACATTTTGAAGGTGTACAATTTGTTTAATTTTGAAATTATTTTTTTTAAATATTGCATTTAGTCCGTATGACGGATATTATTATGACAGAATATAATAGCGGGCTTGGACCGCTATCCGTCTGGTTTAGATATTCGAAAAAAGGAAAAAATAGACCGGTAAATTTTTACTTTATAAAAAAAAGACTTTTTTTGTTGTTGTTGCTAAATGAAATTTGTTTGAATTTATTAAAGAAAGGATAAAGTGTTTTGAAAGGAATATTAAACGAAACCCTTTGAGCGATCTTCAATCACACTTACCCACTTGTTTAAAATTGCAGCTTGTATAGAAAAGATACGAATACAAGAAATAGCTGTCTTTACGCACTAGAGTTCTGAAGACTTATCAGTAGTTTTCAATTTTCAAATTATGTTCATGCTTAATCCTCCGTATTTGATAGATTATGTCCATTACATCATTTTTAACATTTTCCAACATAGTTAATAAGTGTTTATGAATTTGGTTTGTCTGTCTATCTGTCCGTGCTCTAACTCCAGTAAATATACTCGGATTGCCATGCAATTGATATATGTGAATAAAGTTTACTATCGCATGTTCGGTATTGAAAATAAAGTACGTATCGTGTATAGCTCATTTACAGAAATACTCAAAAGAATTCCGTTATATTATGGTCTATGTAGAAAAAACGTTTGCGGAGAATATTGATGATGTTATACAATTTCAAACATATTGAAATTGATATATATCACTGAGGTGCACTACAAGAGACTTACTGTAAGGATATAATTTGCGTAGCATTCACCGTTCGTTTACAGGGACGCACAAAATAATTCGGTTAGAGCACTGTCAAAACATAATAAATGCTGGATGTACGTTTTAAGTTGCCGTAAGTTAATTATTTGCCTATTATTTGGTCTACATAAATTCTATAGATGATACACCGGTTAGAACATAAGATCTCGATTACATTTCCGTTTATTGACGGAAATTGCTGAAGGGAATTTTCCAACTATGAAACTGAACTAAATTTTAACTCCCTATGTAGTATATATACAAATTTATTAATCATATACAGGGCTACACAAAAGAATTCGGATATTTTTCCGACTGTAGATGGTTTTGCGTGTTGCAAAGTGTTTCATAATCTATTCTTGGCACACGATTTTTATTTGTTATTTTTTTCCAAAATTTGATGTGCATTTCTGACAAGTGTTCATGAAATTTTTATCATTTCTTTTATATTCTATAAAAATTTCAGAAAAGTCTTTAAGTTTACAGAAAACAGCAGACATATTTTAAATATCTTGCACATAAGATGACGCTTAAGTCTCTAAAATATATTTAGATAAAAACTTAAAAATAACTTAGAATGCATTGAAAGCAATATTTCTCCTTATTTTAAATTACTTTTGAAAAAAAGTTTGAAATAGTTGCAAGAGATTTGAAGGGTTACACAATTTTTAACAACAACTGCGAGTTTTCTATAAGAGCCCTAATACTCTGAAAATAATTTTTTAGGTAAACTTAACCATAGTTTTATATGACAGTATTTTTAAGCATTCTCTCTTGCAAAGTAAAGCATATTATATTTTTATCAAAAGCGATAGAAAAAAAATATGATTTTCCTTTTTTTAACACTTATCAGCACAGTTGAAAAGTGTTTATGAATTCGGTTTGTCTGTCCATCTGTCTGACTGTCTGTCTGTACGCGCTCTAACTCGCGTAAATACGGTCGAATTGCTATGTAATTGAGGTTATTGAGGTTTACTATAGCATGTTCGGTATTGAAAATGAATTGCTTAGCAATTACACTCAGAAAAAGGAATTGATTAAAACTACAAAACATTATTGTTGAGTACATTTTGGTTGTTTTAACAAAATTGAAGTAAAATCGAACCATTTTACTTCAATTAATAAAACATTTTTGCTGACGATTCAAAAAAATTTTTTTTGGAATTGCACAAAAAAAGTTGTTTTCAACAAAAAAATTTTTTTGTTGATTCAAACAAAATTTCCATTGACCTATATTTAAACAAAATTTTTGTTTAAATATGGGTCAATAAAAATTTTGTTTGAATCAATAATTTTTTTTTTTTTTTTTTTTTTTTTTTTTTTGCAATTCCAAAAAAAAAAAAAAATGTATCGTCAGCAAAAATGTTTTGTTAATTGAAGTAAAATGCTCTAATTTTACTCCAATTTTGCTAAAACAACAAAATGTACTCCCAAAATATGTTTTGTAGTTTTAATCAGTTTCTTTTTCTGAGTGTATGGTTAGATTACAGGGGCAATCCAAAGAATTCCGATACATTACGGTTAATGTGGAACAATCGTTTCAGAGCATTTTAAAACTGTTGCACTATTTCAATCATAACAAAATTGATATGCATCACTGCGGTAGACGACAACATGTTTTCTACAGAATAGTATAGAATAAGTATAGAAATATAAATATAGTATAGAATAAGTTGCATGGTGCGGTTGTTAATACTTCGCGAAATATTGAATTAATTTTTATTTCTCATGAATCAGTATAAAAAAATTCTGAAGAGAGTTTAGGACTTTATTTATAATATAAAAGTAAAAGTAGTTTTTAAAAACACTGTTATAAGTATTCAATTTTTATCTTTAAAATCACGCTAATTTCCGGACTGCATCTCAGGCAGTTCAAAAACAAACGTTACACTGTTAGAAAAAAATTCTCAGGTTACTAAAAATTTTTTAGTATATTTGTATTCCACAGATTTTTTTAGTAACCGGTACTAAAATACGGTACTAAAAGACTAAAAAAATTTTTTTATTCTTACTTAGTAACTATAAAATCTGTAAGAATTACTAGAAAACCGCTAGCAACATTACTAGAAAACAGCTAGCAATGGTTCCGATTTTTAGTACCGGTTACTAAAAAAATCTGTGGAATACAAATATACTAAAAATTTTTTAGTAATTTCCAAATATCAGTTAGAAAAACTAAACTTTTTTTAGTAGATCGACCCTTTTTTTTTTTTTTTACTGTGTAATTTAGCATAGGCCCTGGATACTGAAAATTCCCTGCTTTGATATACGCGTTATAAAAAGCGCAAACTAGGCCATTTATTTTTTTAAAAACTTGTAATTTTCGCTCTGTTTCTAAGAAAAGACATCGGGAAATTAGTATTATTTAAACGATTTATTCAGAATTTCAAAATTGTTTACCCACAATATAATCATAATTTAATTAATATTAAACTATTAAATGGTAAAAGGATATATTTAAAAAATACAGGGTGTCCATAATCCAGACGAAACTATTGGTCAGAAAGTTGTGAAATTTTGTGAAGGACATATTGAAGGAATGAGAATTTGTTTACAAAAAAAAAAAAATTTAAAAAAAAATTTGTTCAAAATTTCGCCGACAGATGGAGTTTTTTAATGAATTACACATTTAGCATACATTTATGATACGTTACAAATTTTATTACAGCAAACCATGTTGAACAAAATTTTTTTCGCGACATGTTTTTAGCATTTCTCAGAACACACTGCGGTCAAGTGTGGAACATGCTATCTTACGATTCCAGATGGTGGCTGAATATGAAGGCCGTCATTTGGAACATGTTTTGTTACAAAAAAATATGTAAACTATCGTAAATGTATGCTAAATGTGTAATTCATTAAAAACGCCCTCTGGTGGCAAAATTTCGAACTTTTTTTTTTGCTTAAACAAATTCCCATTTCTTTATTATGTCCTTCACCAAATTTCACAACTTTCTAACTAATAGTTACGTCTGTAGATAACTTTAAAGTTGGGTCGGTTAATTATGGACACCCTGTATATTACGCTCTTAATTTTTTATTTACATTTTCCACTGTAAAAAATATATCGTTGTTGCAATTTCCGAGCCAGTTGGCAGATTTTGGTGACAGTGGTTTGGCATGTGATTAATTTAATTGTTGTTGTAACTCCTATACAGTTGTATGTAACTATAAAGAATATATGGCGATTTATCACCTGCGTCCGGCTAAAGGAAAGATGCTTCCAAATTAATTTAATTATTGATAATTAAGCTCTACAAATGTTACATGGTCATCGGAAACACACATGTGTACATAATTTTTATAATTTTAGCATATCAAGAAGTGAATAAAAAATTGTTTACACAGCTCCATCTGTACATACAAAAACCAAGTTCAGTTAAATTAAACAGTGTAAATCGATTACTTTTGAACGGAAATTATACATGGGTTAAAAATATCAAATATTTTATGTGGACATAAATTTCCCATTATAAAGTTTTAAATCTTCCGTTGATAAAAAAAGTAATTGACAGCGACCACTTTTTAAGAAATTACGAGCACCAGACTACCTTGTCAAATATAATAAAATAAAAACATTTAAAGCAATTTTCTTTCAGTAATCTGCGAACGCTTTTTGAAATAATTCCAAATCTCTTTCTCGAATACAACGTTCTGCTTTTCATCTGGCAAAGATTTCTTGGCAAGTTGTCACAAATTAAAAATAACTTTTTCTCTCTGTTACATTTGCTACTTGTGATAGACACTAAGTAAGCTTAACTCTTTAAATATTTCTTTAATCTTCAAATATTTTAATATTTCCATGATGTTATGTACATGAAGCACGTTGTGATGAATGTCTTTTGTTTGGTTTTTTATGTTTGCTGCTTTGTTAGCTCCTGCTTATCGTCATAACTGGCAAAACTTTACTAATCTTGTTTGTTGTGTTTATAACTTTGACGTTCTTAAAAATGCCTGGACTTAAATCAAGTTTGTTTATATTGTTATAATGAGTACATGCATGTTTTCCATTATAACTATATTATAGTGTTTCTTTTAAACTAAACTTAAGGTTTGGAATACATTATATACTTTACGAGACTTGTTTGATTTGTTTATCTAGTGATTATAACTTTGAAGTTCTTAAAAATTCCTGGACTTAAAAGTTTGTTTATATTGTTGTAATATGCTCACGCATGTTGTTCATTATAAGTATATTATAGTTTTTTTTTAAAACTAAACTTAAGGTTTGGAATACATTATATACTTTACGAGATATGTTTGATTTGTTTATCTACTGATAATAACTTTGAAGTTCTTAAAAATTCCTGGACTTTAAAGTTTGTTTATATTGTTGTAATATGCTCACGCATGTTGCTCATTAGAAGTATATTATAGTTTTTTTTTAAACTAAACTTAAGGTTTGGAATACATTATATACTTTACGAGATATGTTTGATTTGTTTATCTACTGATAATAACTTTGAAGTTCTTAAAAATTCCTGGACTTTAAAGTTTGTTTATATTGTTGTAATATGCTCACGCATGTTGCTCATTAGAAGTATATTATAGTTTTTTTTTAAACTAAACTTAAGATTTGGAATACATAATATACTTTACGAGACTTGTTTGATTTGTTTATCTAGTGATTATAACTTTGAAGTTCTTAAAAATTCCTGGACTTAAAAGTTTGTTTATATTGTTGTAATATGCTCACGCATGTTGTTCATTATAAGTATATTATAGTTTTTTTTTAAAACTAAACTTAAGGTTTGGAATACATTATATACTTTACGAGATATGTTTGATTTGTTTATCTACTGATAATAACTTTGAAGTTCTTAAAAATTCCTGGACTTTAAAGTTTGTTTATATTGTTGTAATATGCTCACGCATGTTGCTCATTAGAAGTATATTATAGTTTTTTTTTAAACTAAACTTAAGATTTGGAATACATAATATACTTTACGAGACTTGTTTGATTTGTTTATCTAGTGATTATAACTTTGAAGTTCTTAAAAATTCCTGGACTTAAAAGTTTGTTTATATTGTTGTAATATGCTCACGCATGTTGTTCATTATAAGTATATTATAGTTTTTTTTTAAACTAAACTTAAGGTTTGGAATACATTATATATTTTACGAGACTTGTTTGATTTGTTTATCTAGGGATTATAACTTTGAAGTCTTAAAAATTCCTGGACTTAAAAGTTTGTTTATATTGTTGTAATATATTCACGCATGTTGTTCATTATAACTTTGTTACAGTGTTTCTTTAAAACTAAACTTGAGGTTTGGAATACATTATATACTTTGCGAGATTTGTTTATTTTATTTATTTAATGGTTATATCTGTGACGATCTTAAAAATGCCTGGATTTAAATCAGGTTTGTTTATAACGTTGCGTAATGAGTTCATGCATGTTTTCCGTTATAACTGCATTATAGTTCTTTTTAAACTAAACTTAATATTTGCAATACATTATTTTCTATTTTGTACGGTTTTTATTTGAGAAGGAATATGTTTTTATTCATCGAATTATTTTCGGGAAATTGTTTTTATTATTCCAACTTGTTTGTTTATCCTTATTCTACTTTTTATAAAAACGATCGGACTATAACAAATTTCAAGCATTTCAATCTTTCATGATATTCAGTATACGAACATGTTATACTCACAAATCTGCAGTTCATTGCTTTGTTTGATTTGTTAACTGTTGATTAATTATTATGATCAACTAAATATAACTATTGCAATGTTTTTTGTCGGATCACCATGAATTTGAATTTTTTGAAAATGTTTGAATTGGAACAAAAGTTGTTTATGTCGTTGTGATGACGTTTTGATGTTCTCATCAGAATTATTCACCTTTGTTATAGTAGCTTTTGTTTGAGATATGACAGCTGGAAAATTGTCAGGAATTCGAAATGTCCCTTTTTTGTATCACATTTGCTACTTGTGACAAGTGTTGAGTAAACTAAACTCTAAACTATTATTGTTTTAATTTTCGAAACATATAAATCTTTCAATGATGTTAAGTACATTAAGGCTCTCTTAAATGTTCAGCTGTTCAGTTTGTTTGTTTGTATTCCTAGATTCTACTTAGAAATGTTTATCAACATAGATGGAAAAGCTTTACTACCCGCATAGCATGCATAGTCACAGTGACGTCACCGTGACGTCACAGTGAGTCACGTACGTCACGTCACATCTGTGACCAAAATACAACCACTCAGTGACGTCACATTGTGACTAAAATGTGAATTGCTTGGAAATCATAAAAAAATTGCAAGAACACTACAAAATATGTTATTCAATGTAAAAAAAATATGTTTCTGACATTTTTTTAAATTTTTGTGACGTCACTGTGACGTTACTGCAAGTCACAAACACTACGTCACCTGTGTTATCAAAATACCACCATGTTGTGAAGTCACAGTTTGACCAAAATGTGAATTTTTAATATATTTTAAAATGATGAGAAATATATATTATTCAGGAATGCTTTAATGCACTTAAAGGGTCTGATTCTGACTGATTTTTATGATCCCTGGAAAATTAAGCTATATTGATTAATTTATTTACAGGAAAATGCTTTATAAATAGGTAATTTTCAATCAATATGCAATTATAAATTATAATACAAACATAATGCGGCATGTACTCCATGAACAATTTTTTTTAAATTAAGGCAGTTTCTCATTTGCTTTTCATATTAATTAACAACTTTTGTAAAACTGAGAGCAACAATCTATATTATAGAGTAACAATGACGTCATGTTAACAGCGGCAACAACTGAACAGTAAATTTCGCTTTTACAGTGATTTTTTTTAACTTCTAAATATTGCACAATTTCAATTTGTAACCGTCGAATAGGAAAAATAAAATTCTCTTTCAAATGCAATATGTTTCAAAACTGTACCTCAATTTACTATGGTAATTAAAGATTTGTTTGTTTGAGGGGAGGTGGGTTGTGAAAAACAGACGCTTTATTATAATAAAATCAGTGGTGTACTTCCGATAACAATTGTTTTTCTTTAGTATTTAAGTAGATTGAGTACCTCTTCCAATATATATTTTGCTGTTTGTTTCATACTTTGTAAATAAATTTAACATTTTCCGAATATAAAATGAAATTTAAAAAAAAATTATGCAAAGTGTGTATGATTTAAATAATTATTCACGTGTCCGTTTTTCATTAACCACAAATTTCTTTAAAAAAATATTGTTATTTTACAAGCTGTTTCTTCTACAGGACATTAATAAAGAAAAAAGGAAATTTTGAAAAAGGGAAAATGCCCCCCCCCCCCCCAACCTTTTACTTTTTTAGGATCAGATTTTGCAATTATTACGATCTATGCAAATTTTACTTTTTTTATGATTTTGCATTCTTGTCCATTAAAATATTTTTTATGTACCCTAAAAATTTAAACAATATTTTATTTGATACGCCATAAATATTGATATTTTTTACAACTTACAAAAAAAACTATACAAGTATTATTATTGTGAAACTAATCGTAAAAAAAAGGTAAACTGCTTCAAAAATAAATTTTCAAATAAGAAATTTTAATTGGAGAGACTATAAAAAGAAATATTCTGCCTTTTTAACCTTCTACTCTAACATCAACTATATAAGAAGAAAAAAAAAAAGAAAAAAGATCATCTGCCCTGCTATTAAATGCGCGCAGGTGTTTTAAACGCTTTGAAAATTATCGTCTGCTTTTTTAACCTCAGAATAAGAGACGCACAACAGTGTATTTAATCTTTGGATGTCAGTTCGTTGGACAATACGCGTGTTATGAGCGTGTATAATTTCTACGTATTTAAAATTAAAAACCTGCACAGGATTCCGCAAATACAATTTTTATACGAATTTTCTTTCCATGAAAAGTACAATTCCTTTGCGTGGTTAAATTTGTTTTCCGCCAATGTTATTGTACTTCATTTGGAGGAATTTTGCCTTCTCAAGAAACTTTCGCTATTTTTACGTCAAAATAGAATATTGAAGATCACAAAGAAAAAGAGGTATGGAAAAATATTATTTTCCCTGTTAGCTTTGCATTAAGTTATATCGTTTTCAGTTACTTTCATGCAGTATTTTACAAAAGTTAAATATTTCGTTTAACATTTATCAGTTAAGTTTATTAAATTTAATGTTTATTTTGTTAAAATAAGTAACAATATGTCAACGATTTTAATCAGATAATTACTTTCACTAAATTCATTTCCTGAATCATTTTATAGTTATAAATTTCAAAACATCTGTACACTATTATAAAAGAATTATTATTAAAGGGAAATGTTCTTTATAATTACCACCTAATCCTGTAAAAAAAAATAATAATAAACCAATGTGTGGTTCCATTTTATGTTGTTATCTGAATTTATATATTTTTTCACATTAAAAACTGGTTAAATATTTGAAACTATGTTTATAATTTATTATTTTATTGGGTTATGTAACTATGATTATCTACATTTCAAATGGACTTTATATCTAAAATTTTGGTCAAACTTTATTCTAAAACTTTTACGGTAGATTTTTTTAAATCAGCTTGCTCTATTTATGATGAACAACAGATTATTGTGATTATTGCCTAGTCACGAAACATCGACCCAGATAGATATTTCATCGGCATCATATGATAAATTATATGTGTCACTATCGATGCATTTATTACAATTCCATAAATAATTGACAATAAATTAGTAACATTATTATATTTTAATAACCAAAATATTGTTTTTAAGTATGTTTTTTACTGCAGTTGCATACCTCTAAACATACCAAAAGACAAAGTTATTTTCAGCGGGGTTAATAAGATGATTTTCTTTATTACTGCTATCTTTTAACGCAGTAGTTAATATAAATTGTTTATAGAAACCTCAACATACGACGATACTGAGTTAATTTTTAATATCAAAGTTTTATTTATCATTTAAACAGTTTCATACCTTTATGAATAAAATTAACTTTGTTGAATTTAAAAGTCTGCAGATGTCCAAAAATAGATTTTTTACAATGGTAAGTTCGTACACGTTACAATTTTGTATTAAAAATTTAACAATATTTATGAGAAGAAACTATATAATTTTTTGTTTATTGTAAATATGAAAAAGTATCTTTTAGTAAATAATTTTTATTTTTATGATTTTTATTTTTTTTACTTGCTTAAAATGATGTATGTCAGAGTAAATATTTTTCAAACTGATGTTGTCGAGTCACAAAGGGTTAAAACATAGTTATAAAATAAAGGTTCCATGTATGATAACGTATTTTGATCTATAAGTTAAATTTTCTTTTTCAAAAATGGCAACTTTTATGAAATATTTTTCAAAAATCTTTCTTAATAAATTAAAACATACAGTTATTTTTCTTTTAAATATGATTTAAAACCTGGACCCCGATGTGAATATTTTGGGGAATACATTATTCGAATATTTTCACTAGTTAAATATATAAGATACTGTTTAAAAACTATTGAAATAGTTAATAAAAATTACCCTTTAAAATTTCAAGGCTTAAAGACCTTATCACAGTTAAAATATTGATTATTTTATTATTATCTCAAATTATAGATCTAAACTTTTTATACACGTGGTTTAAAATTTCAAAACTGTATTTTTAATATGTACACGATTGCCATTCAAGGGTTTTTCACTCATGAAAACTAAATAAATGACTTTTTCTCAATATTGATTTTTTGTTCATTCTTATATTTTTTAAGTTCTTTACTTCCTTTAGTATTTCAGTTTATTATTTTTTATACATATTCTTTATTATGTATGTAATAAAACCTTGCATGGAATTAGTATTACAGATTTCTTTTTGTTTTCTATATATGAAATCCCATGAAGAAGAGTTAAATTTCATAGTTCCTCACTATATAGAATAATAATAAATTTATATAAAATCTAATATTAATTGAAATAGAAATCCATGCACAGTGTTCTATAACATATTTTAGTAATTGTAAAAAAAAAAAATAATAATAAAAAGTAAAGTAAATAAATTTAAAAAATATCAATACTTGTAAAAATAGCAGGAATTAAAGCATTAATTTATTTTAATTTTGTAAACATTTTAAATAAATCTATAGTTTTATTTTTCAAAATGTGCTTTTAACTGACTATTAAAATATACTGCAATAACAATTTTTATCAAAATTCTTAAAATTAAAAATAATATTGAAAAGTACCGTTTCCCATTTATAGCAAAATCACATAGTACTTATTTGCTTTATTTAAAAGCATTTCTCTAAAATTTTTAAATACCGAGCTGAAAATACAAAAAATGTTGCATTTATATTATAGAACAACATAATTTTAATACATTTCACCACTTTTATATAATTAATTTGAAAATCTGCAAATCCACCTTTTGCTATTTAATGTGTAACCAATGGTAATGATTTGGGTTCGTTTGAAATCGGGTTGTCTCACTCGATTACAGGATTTAAAAAAAAATCGTTTCAAAATCGCGTTACCCGACCTGATAGGGTATTCATATAAGAATCAGAGCCCAAGCAAAACCTTAACTAAATAGACAGAATAAAATAAAATAAATAATTTTAAACCCCGACTTAAGTCCTGCATCGGGTTGGTTAATCCGATTTTACCCGCACCCGACATGACGTTCAGCTTGAGCCGAGTAAGAATAGCGATAATTGTTGTTGTTGTTGTTGTTGTTATTCTGTTTGGGTTAAATTGATTGTAATTTTTTCGGGTTCGGGTTGATTTAGGGTTGAGATTTTATTATTGCAGCTTGGGATTGGATTAATATGAAAAACTAGAATAAAATAATAACTTGATCTAAAGAAAAAATAAAATATTCTTTCAAACCTGTAGAAAAAAAAAAGAAAAGAAAAGAAAAGAAAGAGAATAAAAGAAAAGAAAAAATTAATCGACCCGTAATTTTCCTCATCGAATATGGGTAAAATATGGTCACTCGACCCGATGAAGAATCGTCACAATTGTCACAAACCTGCAGCCAAAAAAATATATATATCTGAACTTTACGAGTTGGATTCGGGTAAAATCTGGTCACCCAATCCGATGCAGATTCGTCACAAATGTCACAAACGTCTAGCAAAAAAAAAAATGTCGATCCGAACAATCCGGATCGGATGCGGGGAAAATTTGGTCACCCTATCCGATGCAGATTCGTCACACTTTTCACATTGAAGTCGCACGGTGACTTCACAAAGTAGTCACATTGTGAGGTCACAGAAAGCCTTGAAAACGGCCATAACGACTTCACATTTAGGTCACAGTGACTTCACATCGACGTCACGTGACGTCACGACGACGGTCACAAAGTCACAGTGTGACTTCACATTGACGTCGCCGTGACGTCACCATGCCTTACGGGTAGTCTCATTGTTTTTCTTGTTATACCATTCATTACCATTTTGAATTTCTTTGAAATACTCAAACATAAATGAAATTTGCATGTATTGTTACAAAGTGTTCATGCACGTTATTCTTTAAATTAATCACTCGCTCAGGGGGCGAAAAAACAACTTTTTTACTGTAGCGAACTACACCTACTTTATCAAAAATGTAGTTAACTTCAACTACAACTACTTGTTTTAAAAAGTAGCGACTACAAACTACTTTTTAAAGTTTTGTCAAAGGATTAAAGTTACACTCGAAATTAAAGACACGGATTAAATAATAAAATGTGTAATAATTGCATTAGGATATAAAATTAATGTTAATATTATCAATAGATTTATTACCATAAGTCCCCAATACACTTTTAATATGTTAATTTGTTAAGATGTATTGAGAGTTCAATATTTTGAGTGTCTAATCTTATAATTTATAAAATTACATAAAAACAACTCTGTAAATAAAGTAATTCCATATAATAATAAACCCAGCTTTAAAATATGAAGACCTAATAACGAGTAAATAGGCAAATGTTGCCATCAAGAAAATTAATTCCTTTGATGGGGTAGTACTTGATTTTAGCAGCAAGTGTCAATGGAAAAAATCTATTAATTCATGCGATGTGTCGCTATCCATTGCAGCTGAGATTTGCCACTGAGATTCGGAAATCGTTGCGCAGAATAAAATTTGCTGCGTAACTTTTAGAATGCCACATTTATTTCCCCTCTGAAGTACTGTTAAAAGTAGCGCCGGTTCTCGCTACAAACTACTGTTTTCCTTATATCGCGCTACTTGCTACACTACATTATTCAAAATGTAGCGTACTACACTACAAACTACTGTAAAAAGTAGCGACTACTGTAGCTTCGCTACCTGTAGAGCGCTACTTCCGATCCTTGCACTCGCTCGTGATGCCTTCCTGTAGCTTATACAGCTGAATTTTGGGTTCGGATAAAAGCAATCTGGAATGCCGATCCCTTAATAATAGGCCTGCGCGGTGACACAAAAATGACGGCTGTCGTAGGCGGATTTTTTCATCGTTTGTAGTATCCCTCGATTTTGAACACTAATAATTTCTGAAAACTTTCTTCGTCTTAATTTCCTGAGATCAAATAAGTCAAAGAAACTTTTAGAAATTACTTACACTAATTTAGGTACTTCTCTACTGTCCCGTCGATCACTTTTCACAACAAAAAACTATCGACCAACTGTAACGCCAAATAAACGGGAGAACGTTGCCATTGGAATATCAAAATAAATAAATAAATAAAATATAAGAAATTAAGGACTCAATCGTTATTTTAATTAATGAAATAACTAATAAATCAGTAAAACATAATGAAAAATACACGCAAATGTCGAATTAAAAACCACTTGATGATATAACAAACACGTATAATGCTTCTGACATCAAGTAAATGGGACTGCATTTTTGGCGTTTAATCTTACAGTTTGGCGATAGTTATTTGTAATGAAAAGTGATCGGCGGGATAATAGAGAAGTACCTTAATTTACAATTTATTTGTATAAACGCTTAAAAACAATTCTTCTACGACAGCCGCTATTTTTGTGTGAGCGCGTAGGCCTAGTATTCAGATTCAAAACCTGTTAGATTCGATACCACCTCGTAAAAAAGCACCTATTGCAACGCGCGTGTTGGCTGCGAAAAATGCTGATTTTCAACATATAATATTGTTTTTTGTTTTGTAATTTTAATCATTTATTTGTACTAACACAGGTCGTTTGTGGAATAAGTTTTATTCAATTCTGATTAGTCTATCTAGGTGTTTCAATTTTTACAAACACGAGTTATATCAAGTTTCGTGCAAATCGTTCAAAAACTGTAGATTTGTATAAGAAATATACAAACCAAGAATGAATGTATATAGAA
The DNA here is from genome assembly GCA_963931845.1 of Maratus michaelseni. Taxonomy (NCBI): domain Eukaryota; kingdom Metazoa; phylum Arthropoda; class Arachnida; order Araneae; family Salticidae; genus Maratus; species Maratus michaelseni. The sequence goes on from OZ007600.1 coordinate 72,455,366, forward strand.
TATAGATTGATTAGCGGTAGATATGCTATATATTTAACACTAAACAGTTACTTTATGGCATAAATACCGTTTATAATTAAAGTGATACATGTGCTGTATTTTAAATTTTAATGTATTATAGAGAAACTGTGCTCATACAGTAAAGAATGAAAATGGAACAATTATAGTAAAATTACTGTACATTATACTGAAAATATACGTAACTTTTTTTCAATGTAAAGGACATAGCTGGATAAGCATGGACAATGTGCCTTTTAATTAATTTTCCTAGATGTGGTTGCCTATCTGACAATAAATTTCCCCTATTATCATCTTATAAATATTGATATTTTTTGAGATGGAAATGATTTTTCTATTTTAACCAATTTTCTCAAAAAATACCGCACCGAATTTCGTGTCAATAACATAGGTTATACAGATACTAAAGACGCATAACTGGGAATTTTCGTAAAATGTTCTGCTGATTAAATCTCCTCGAAATAATGATACGAAAGTTTTGAAAAATAAAAATCACATCTTATATTTATATAAAACTCATCCTTTTTTGGCAAAAATTCTACATGTGTGCCCATATAATGCCGAAATTATTTCGTGGGCACTACATATAAATAATTACAAATATGTGTGTAAAAATGCATAAAAATCATTTGAAAGCGGTATTTGGGGCAGAGCAGTATAGAATATCAGTATATAAATCTATATTCTATCAGTATATAGAATATCAGTATATTTTATTCAATATCTGATTTTTCCGTGACAAAACTATTCTTCTCTATTGCTGTATCCTACACCAACGGCAGTTTTTTATATTGGAGCAGTATTGAGAGCATTGATAATGATGCCCTATATATTTATTTCAATCTAAAAGATACGGCAATTAACACGGTGTCAGATGACTTTATTCCAAAATTTCTCCGAATGTCGAATTTGTGTATCTCTGTCCCAAACACCACCTTCATATGATTTTTATGCAGCTTTGTGCACATATTTGTAAATTTTTATATGTGGTTCCCACCACACAATTTCGGCATTTTATTATACAGGCACACATAAGGAATTTTCGACAACAATTGGTGATTTTCGTAAAAATATAAGATATAAATACAAAAATGCCCAGTTATGCTCCTTTAGTATCTTTAAAACCCATGTTAAGAGTATGAAATTCAGTGCAATAGTTTTTGAGAAAACTGGTTTTTACAAAAATAGAAAAAAAATCTTTATCTCTTATAAATATAAATATTTATAAGGTGATAATAGGAAAAATTACTGTCAGATAGGCAGCCACATCTGGGAAAAAGATCAGGAAAATTGATTGAAGGGAATGTTATCCATGCTTATTTTCTGATGCCCTTTAAGGTTTGACATGCATTACTAACTATGATGTGTTCATTGCTGTTAAATATGTGTAATTTTTTGATAATCGATTTATTTTACTGAGACTGTCTGTTTATGATCCCAACTATTCTCTTTATCCACCTTCTATTATACAATCCTTAACATTTTGAAATATTTTAATCTTTAAACGATGTTATGAGCTACATAACTGTTAAATGTATTATTTATTCTTTTGCTGCTTCGTTCGCGGCTGATAACTAATGATTATCGATGTCTAACAAGGTGATTTTCTTTCTTTTTTTTTTTTTTTTTTTTTGTTGGTTGCAGTTTTTTTCCTGAGGATACTTTTATTTTCGGAACCAGTTCCGAAAGTGACCTAATAAGAAAACATCTGCAACCAAAATCTAAAAAATAAAAATGTACCCGATTACAGATCGATTTTTTTTATCCTATGCAGAACTAATCCTTTAAAAATATTGAAATGCAAATTAAAAAATTTAAAAATTAACGCTGAAATTGGTTTAACATTAGCTAGCGTATGTGCATGACTGTTGTAAGCACATAAGTACATGAAGCACGCTGTGTTCTTGAATGTTTTGGGATTTATTTTATTAATTTCTTAACTGCTGCTTATAGTAGGTTCTTAAGTACATGAAGAACGCAGTACTCTTAGATGTTTTGTTGTTTCTTTTGTTGTTTTATTAGCGCATACTTTTTGCAGGATCTTCAGTACATGGAGCACGGTGTACTCTTAAATGTTTTGATGCTTCTTTTGTTATTTTATAAGATCTTACTTGCTGTAGAATCTCAAGTAAATGAAGTACAGATGTACTCGTAAATGTTTTATTGTTTCTTTTGTTGCTTTATTAGCTCATACTTTTTGTAGGCTCTTGAGTACGCGAAGCACGCTGTACTTTTAAGTATTTTGTGATTTCTTTTGTTACTTTATTAGTTACTGCTTAATGTAAGCACTTGAGTACTTGAAGCACACTGTACTCTTAAATGTTTTGTTGTTTCTTTTGTTGTTTTAGTAGTGCATGCTTTTTGTAAGATCTTCAGTACATGAAGGACGCTGTACTTTTAAATGTTTTGCAGTTTCTCTAGTTATTTTATTAACGCATGCTTATTATAAGCTCTTGAGTACATGAAGTACGCTGTACTCTTAAATGTTTTGTTGTTTCTTTTGTTGCTTTATTAGTGCATGTTTTTTGTAAGCTGCTCCTCAGTACATGGAGCTCACTGTACTATTAAATGTATTGAGGTTTCTTTTGTTATTTTATTAGCTCCTACTTACTGTAGGGTCGTAATTATATGAAGTACGGCTGTGCTCTTAAATGTTTTATTGTTGCTTTTGTTGCTTATTAGCTCATACTTTTTGTAGGCTCTTGAGTACATAAAGTACGCTATACTTTTAAGTAATTTGTGGATTCTTTTGTTACTTTATTAGTTAATGCTTATTGTAGGCTTTTAAGTACTTGAAGTACGCTGTACTCTTAAATGTTTTGTTGTTTCTTTTCTTGTTTTAGTAGTGCATGCTTTTCGTAAGATCTTCAGTGCATGAAGCACGCTGTACTCTTACATCTTTTGTTGTTTCCTTTGTTGCTTGATTAGCGCATGTTTTTCGTAAGCTCTTCAGTATATGAAGCACGCTGTACTCTTAAATGTTTTGTGGTTTCTTTAGTTATTTTATTTGTTCCTACTTACTGTAGGATCTTAAGTACATGAAGCACTCTGTACTTTTAAATGTTTTATTGTTTCCTTTGTTGATTTATTAACGCATGCTTATTGTAAGCTCTTCAGTATATGAAGCATGCTCTACTCAATAATGCTTTGTGGTTTCTTTAGTTATTTTATTAGCTCCTACTTACTGTAGGATCTTAATTACATGAAGCACGATGTTTTGTTATTACTTTTGTTGCTTTATTATCACCTACTGCTTTTCCACGGTGGCTATTCATTAGGAAATTTTTCAGATAATGTACCAGCATTTTCTTATACAAAAATTTGCTTTATTTAACCGCGTTATTATAAAATGCGAATTTAATACTAGTATTTTCCCAGAAATATTCCCTGACAGGAGGGAACCCTTTTATCAAAACAGCTGGAAAACTTTAAGAGTCTTTTTGTCTGTTTTCTTAATCAAATTATTACCTTTTTGATTTTCTTGAAAATGACTGGACATAAAAAAAAATTTGATTGTGTTATTTTAATGATTTCGTGCGTGCTTTTAAATGTCGTTATAGTAGTTCACAGTTTAAAAAATTCTGTAAATTGGACGAATTTTTCCATTGATTATATTGCGTTAAAACGCAAAACATTGTGCTTTGTTTTGCCCATTTTCCACCACAATACAAAAAATTCTTCAATGCAACGTAAAAATAGCCCTAAATTATCCAATCTAAAACTGCATTTCTGTCAAATCACAGGAGTTTTCTGGTTTAGTACTCCTGTTTATTACTTTTTCGTATTAGAATCGGAATATTTACGCATGTCCTTTTTCCACTCAAAACACGAAAATTTCACAAACTTAAGTTCAAAATTTCCTGAAATTCTCCAGTCAAAAGACGGATTTTCATTCAAATAGCAAAACAAAAATTATTCCAATCATAGAAGTGTTCCAGCAACTTCACCCCAAAAAAAGTTTTGTTGAATCAACAAAAATTTGGTTGACCCAACAAAACTTTTTGTTAGGTCAATGGAAATTTTGTTTGAATCAACAAAAAAAAAATTTTTTTTGCACTTCCAAAAAAAATTTTGTGTCGTCAGCAAAAAATGTTTTGTTAATTCACGTAAAATGGTTCAATTTTACTTGAATTTTGCTAAAACAACCAAAATGTACTCAACAAAACATGTTTTGTAGTTTTAATCAATTCCGTTTTTTGGGTGTTGTTGCTTGTATATTTTTACGTTTTTTCATGAAAATTCTTTTGAAAGTGTAATTTTTTTTAACTAAGTGTAAATTTAAGTATACAACAATATTTGGTATACATTGCTGTCTATAATGAATGAATTGCATTAATTTTTTTTTTCATTTATCGAACTATTTTAACACATTTGCCTCTTTAACGCATACCGGAAATTCCGAAACAAGTATTTATTTTTATGTAATCACGAAATATCTATCATTAAATAAATAAAAAAATTACTATTCAGAATTTCTGGTATAAATTCGGAATTTCTGAATAAAAATGAAATTACTGAAATGCACGCGTATAAAACATATAAACGCTATTGATTCAAACGTGTTAAGAAATTTGTTTGTTTGTTTTTTAGATTCTTTGTGCTGTAACAAAAACTCAAATTTCTTAATTTTTTAAAACTTTTAGTCTTTTGGCGATTTTTAGTACATAAACTATGTTATAATCATAAGCATGCTCAAAAGTGTGTTTTTGTCTTCAATAACGTGGCATGTTACTGGCGATTGAAAGCAATGAACAACACTGCATTGATTAAAAATAAGGTCTGTTTAGGTGGTAAAACCTATAAATACAATTGAATCGGTCATTTCAAAACCCTCATAAGTCAAGTTTTTTCCAAATATACTTTTTTTCTTGAAAATTCTTCCTTAAAGGTAGAGCCATGATCTGGGTAATAACCACATAAGTCAGTGTATTCTTTCAAACAATACCTTCGAATTTTCGTTTATTACTTAAACGACATACACTCTAAAAAAAATCCGTGAAAATACAAGAGATTTTCCGTAAAATTTCACGGAGAAGTTTCATTTTTCCAAAACAACAGTATAATTTCCGTAAATGACATTAATTACGTAAAGGAGATTTCAAATCTATAACTATGCAGAAAGTTTTCCGTAAACTTAACGGATTTTGTCCGTATTTCTTTCAAAACAGTACAATGTCCGTATTTCTTCCAAAACAGTACAATTTTCGTAAATAACTTTTAGAGGTTTGCGTACAGAAATCGCCTTGTTTGAAATGGGAATTAAGATTGTTGTATTTACTAGAGTTCTTCAAGGATCCAGGCCTGACCCGATTCGACATGCTGGCCCATTCTAACCGGGGCCGTGTCTGGACAGTATTTTTTTGTGAAAATAATAGTAATATTTATATTTTTTAAATGAAATATTTAGAAATTTAGTAAATTTTAGTTATAATTTTATTAACTTTATAATTTATTTCATTTATTATAAAATTGTTTATTTACGTAAGTTTTTAAAAATAAGAGATAACAAAAAGTTATTTTAATAGCATGTAATAAATACGTCTCCTTCAGATAATTATTATTTTTATTGGAATTGTTAAATAGATCATCAGACAAATAATTTAAAAAAGTATATGTTAAAAAAAGAAAAGAAAATGTTATACTATTACAAAAAGATGCAATCATACAATGACTCTTAATACAATGTCTCTTAATACAATGTTTTACGCATATAATACATAATAAGTTAAAATTTATCTGTTATAAAGCATCAAATAATAAAGAAAAATATTGAAAAATGTTAAAAGAAAATATTAAAAAATATGAAAAGAAAATATTAAAAACATTGGAACTTAAAAAAAAAAATCCATGGAACCTTCAAGTTTTTGCATCATAAAAAGTGGCTGAAATAAGTAGCAACGCTTGAAAAAGGTTGAATATCTAATCATATCGTAGAAGTTGGGACCTCCGGTTCAGTAAGCGAAAGATTGTGGGTTCGATTCTCATCGATGGAAGGGTTTGGTTGTTTACACAAAACTCACTCAGAAATGGGAAAATATGTATATATGTATAGCAGTATATCTGTCCTTTATAAGGTTGTGCTTGAGAAGAAACTTTTTTTTTGTCCTATAATGTTTATTTTAACATTATAAAAAATTCTAAAAAATACGGAAGATATTTGTTATAAAACGGAAATTTCAAAACGGATATTTCAGAAACCACGGAAAACTTCCTGGAATTTACGGATTTTTTTTCCTGTTAAAAAACGGAAATAGTACTGGCGTCTCGATTGCCAGTACAATTTCCGTTTTTTTTCAGGAAATTTTTTTTACAGTGTAAAGTCAGCGGCTTAAGAGCTTTCTACATGCAATACCAGATTAGATGCGGATACCATACTACATTACCATTCCACCGTTTACATGCAGTGCCATTTTAAAACATAAGTGCTATCTTGATTAATTTTGATTAAAAATATGTTTAATATGACAGTTTTGTTCAAATTAAATACCACCTAACCTTGTTTCTTGCTAAAACGCCATAAGTCAGCAACAGTTTTTCTGTTTTTCTTCTTTTTATTCTTCAAAAATTATAAACTTATTCCATACTTACAAACTTCGAAGTACAAACTCTATAATCAGCCCGAAAAAATCCATAAAAATTCGTTTACTGTTGAATGATACAGTTTTTTTTTTGTTTCTGAAAAGCTCTGATTCTGTGACTTATGTGGTTTTGAAATGACCGATTCAATTTTTGACAATAATTAATAACTAATACGAAAACGTGCATATTATTATTTTTTTTTTTGCGTACAACTATTATCAAACTTAAACAGCACATGCATTTCAATAACATTTAAAAGAATCGTGTTCTTCCTTTAAAATATTTGCTGATAAATTCTTGAAAATGGGCTTTTTCATTTTTACACAACATCCATAAAACATAAAGCATCCTTTTATTAAAAAATACACATCGTTCTTCTTTTTTTGTTCATACGTGCTATAAAATATGCATTCATATTTTATGCCTATACGCTTATTATTAAAATCCAAAGTGTTGACAAAGCAAGAGGATATGAATTACTTTGCAGAATTGCGTCTCCATGCCTCTAGGGTACTAACATTTTTTATAGGATATTGTTTTAAAACAATTCTTTGTTATTCAAAAAAAGAGTTTCTTGGCGTTTATTCAGCAGCTAAACATTTTGTTGCGTTAGTAATTTTTTTTTATGAGTAAAGATAAGCTTCATTATTCAAGAAAGTCTTGAATAATTTGCTTAATGAGCCAAGTTCGAAACTGTTACGTAATTACTTTTAATAAACATGCACAAATACTACTATGTTTCTGATGACAAACGTATTACGAAGTTCCGTCTCTTACTAAAGGATAAAAAAACTTTTTCTTGAATAGAAAATTTTTATGCAGATTTTTATACAGTTCAGGATATTAAACGATCTATATTTCAAAGCTTCTAATAAAGTTAATTTTAACGCTTTTCAACATAGTTCAAAAGTGTTAAAGCATTCGGTCTGTCTGACCGTGTTGTACCGGACGTAAATACTCGTAATGAGGTTAACTATCGCTTTGAAACTGTTACTTAATTACTTTTAAGAAACATATACAAATACTACTATGTTTCTGATGACAAACGTATTATGAAGTTCCGTCTCTTACTAAAGGATATAAAAACTTTTTCTTGAAAAGGACATTTTTATACGAATTTTTATACAGATTTGTATACAGATTTTTATACAGTTCGGGATATGAAACGATCTATTTTTCAGAGCTTCTAATAAAGTTAATTTTAACGCTTTTCAACATAGTTCAAAAGTGTTAATGCATTCGGTCTGTCTGTCCGTGTTGTACCTGACGTAAATATACTTGTATTGAGGTTCACTATGGCTTTCAAACTGTTACTTAATTACTTTTAATAAACATGTACAAATACTACTATGTTTCTGATGACAAACGTATTACGAAGTCCGTCTCTTACTAAAGGATATAAAAAAATTTTCTTGAAAATGAAATTTTTTTACAGATTTTTATACAGTTCAGGATATTAAACGATCTATATTTCAGAGCTTCTAATAAAGTTAATTTTAACACTTTTCAACATAGTTCAAAAGTGTTAATGCATTCGGTCTGTCTGTCCGTGTTATACCTGACATAAATATACTCGTATTGAGGTTCACTATCGTTTTGAATCTGTTACTTAATTACGTTTAATAAACATGTACAAATACTACTATGTTTCTGATGACAAACGTATTACGAAGTTCCGTCTCTTACTAAAGGATATAAAAACTTTTTCTTGAAAAGGAAATTTTTATACAGATTTTTATACAGTTCAGGATATTAAACAATCTATATTTCAGAACTTCTAATAAAGTTAATTTTAACGCTTTTCAACGTAGTTCAAAAGTGTTAATGCATTCGGTCTGTCGGTCCGTGTTGTAACTGACGTAGATATACTCGGATTGAGGTTTACTATAAAATATTTTCTATTTAAAATGAAGTGTGTAGCATGTATACTTATTTACAGGGACACACAAAAGAATTGCGTTGCGTTATGGTCTATGAACACTAAAAACGACATTTTCAAAACTGGGCAAAAATTGCTCAAATCTGAGTATGCCGCATAGTCAAAACGACTCCGAATCAAAATTACGCAAGTTGGAAATATATATATACTCATTTCTGAAAACATGCACGCAATCAAGAATAAAACATCATATGTTTATATTTGAGTATGTCCATGTTTCAAAAATGAATATGTATTGACTTCTATGTGCTCATTTTTGAGTATGTCGCATGTTTCAATAGTATTCTGTATGCTTCTGGTATTTCAGATTTGAAAGCAGTGGGTCGTCCTATTTGAAACAAAAAGTTTCATAGCAAAATGAAAACATCGATTTACTCAGATTTGAAAGTGTTATTTTTCTCAGTGTGGGAAAAAATCGTTTACGGTGCAATTTATTTAATTTGCTTGTTTAAATATTTCATTTCATTGTATGGAATATAGAATTTTCTTAATAATATTCTGTTGCTGTCGGAAGAGTATTTCATAATCTATGCCTGCGCATTTTCGTTCTTCTTATATGAAATACTCGTTTCATACAAATCGAGAGCGCTTTACACTTTTGTAATTGGTTTTTATTTCGATACCTCTCATAGTTTTCGAGATAGGGTCGGTTATGTTCAAATATATCCGTTAGGAGTGGTGCAGTGACTATAAGAGGAAAGCTCACAATTGTTTTACTGTAGATGGAACTTATCCCACAGTTATACTTTTAACCATTTTAAAAGTTACTTGAGTTTAGCCAGATTGTAACTCGTTCGTGACGAGCGTCACAATATGCATGGCGTAAAGGATGCACAAGGTGCTAATTTTTAATTATTTCTGAAAAGTGACTTATCTAAACGCAGGATTTCTGTGATTAAATAATGCAAATAATACTATTCAGAAATAGTGATGCAGTGTATGCAAAATATCAAACTTTTGGTGGGCCAATGACTAGTAGGGGGGAGGGGGGGCGACGCACACATCTAGAGGTCACAGGAAAACATTTACGAAATAATTGAGTGAACTAAGCAGCAAAGTGTAATCAATTTCAGAAATACTTACCGAATTCAACAGACTCATTTACGAAAAATTGCAGAATAATCGGGGAGTGTCCTTCGATCCTATAAACATTTACTATACCTATAAGAACTATTTGCAAAATGGCAAATTATTAATCCCAGTAAAAAAAATTGGTTTCTGAAGTTTACGGACACATTTCTAAAATCAAAAGGCACCTTTATTGCCCTTAAATTTTGCCAAAGACATTTCAATTAATTTTGGAAACATATTGGTTTCTAATTCATTCTTCTCCAACTATTTTCTGAAGAGATTTTAGGTATCGTGGATAACTGTGAGATTGCACTGGATTTCCGTAAACGTTTCTTTTGTAATAGGTAATGTTTCATCCATTTTTACACAATGGATAAATGACTAGGGTCGGTAGGTCTATAAAAGTTGCCCCTTCAACATTTATGTAAATTTTAAATACTAATAGGACAATGACTAATTAACAATACGTAATCAAATAAAAAAAACGCCCACTAAATGACATATAATGTATATTAAAAATGAATTAAAAATGTAATATTGAACAGATATAATACCAAAAAAAAAAGTAAACATTTAGAAGAAACATTTTTGTTTATCATTGATAGGGGTCTCTTTTATAGCCTAATCGACCCTAGTCCTTCAGAATGAGGGTGAGTTTTTATAATACATATTTATAAAACCTTATTCTTTAAAGTATGGTAAAGTAAGGTAGTGAGAAATATACAATAGACATAAAGATTTAAATATGTATACTTGTATTTATTTTACTCATGATTTAAAAATTATACTAAATACTACATAATATCGAATAGACATTATACGACCCACACACATACACACACAAAGTGAAAATATTTAGAAGGAATATTTATATTCACCATTGACAGGAGTCACTTTAATAGTCTAATCGACCCTAGTCCTTCAGAATGAGGGTGAGTTTTTGTAATGCAAATTTATTAAACTTTATTTCTTAAAGTACAGAAAAGTAAGGCAGTGAGAAATATACAATAGACATAAAGATTTAAATATGTATACTTGTATTTATTTTACTCATGATTTAAAAATTATACTAAATACTACATAATATCGAATAGACATTATACGACCCACACACATACACACATAAAGTGAAAATATTTAGAAGGAATATTTATATTCACCATTGACAGGAGTCACTTTAATAGTCTAATCGACCCTAGTCCTTCAGAATGAGGGTGAGTTTTTGTAATGCAAATTTATTAAACCTTATTCCTTAAAGTACAGAAAAGTAAGGCAGTGAGAAATATACAATAGACATAAAGATTTAAATATGTATACTTGTATTTATTTTACTCATGATTTAAAAATCATACTAAATACTACATAATATCGAATAGACATTATACGACCCACACACATACACACACAAAGTGAAAATATTTAGAAGGAATATTTATATTCACCATTGACAGAAGTCACTTTAATAGTCTAATCGACCCTAGTCCTTCAGAATGAGGGTGAGTTTTTGTAATGCAAATTTATTAAACCTTATTCCTTAAAGTACAGAAAAGTAAGGCAGTGAGAAATATACAATAGACATAAAGATTTAAATATGTATACTTGTATTTATTTTACTCATGATTTAAAAATCATACTAAACACTACATAATACTGAATATACATTATATGCATCACAGACACAAGTGAAAATATTTAGAAGAAATATTTATATTCACCATTGACAGGGGTAACTTTTATAGTGTTATCGACCCTTGCCCTTCAGAATGAGGCTGAGTTTTAATAATGGAATTTATTAAATCTTATTACTTAAAGTACAGAAACGTAAGGCAGAGAGAATTCTACATAAATATTTAAATATGTATACTTGTATTTATTTTAATGCGAATTTTAAAATCATGCACTTTTTTTTCAGGTTACGATCTAGCTGGCTTTACGTAATGGGAAAATGCAATATATTCACGACCCATCATCTATTTTAATTGTGTAGTTTTAAAAGCATAACTGGCCCTAAAGCACATTACTGAGGTAAGTCCCTTAATTTATTAATACAATATGATTCCGTTTTTGTCAGAACTCTACATTTTATAATATTTCTGTAAGTTCAAAAGTGTTTATAATTTTGTAGGCATTTTAGGTGAAACTTATATTGCAATTTTGTGGTGAAAGGAAATAAATAAAAGACGGTATGTAATCAGAGCAGGATTAAAATATGTGTCGACTGGGCCTTGACCTTGGGGCCCATGACATGGGGGTGCCCCAAATTTGGCATGCAATTTTTGTAAGGCTGATATTTTAAAGCTACTGTAAAACGCTTTACTGGTTATTATCAGTAATATTTAATTTCAGAATAAGGTAAAATTAAAAGAAGAAAATATATTCATCTAAATACCAGTTGATGTATATATTCACTACTGTATTTTAAGGCATACAAAATGAGTAGAAAGTTTGTAGAAAGCTCAGAGTAAGCATATGCTTACTCTGAGATAGGAAGAGACGCTCCCAATGAATAGCGTACCCTGGGCCTCCCATTGGCCTGATCGGATCATGTATGTAATACCGCAAAATAAATAATTTGCTGTATCCTAGTAAAAAATTGAACTTCCGTTTTTACTTACCCATCATACGTAGTATAGGGTAAGTCTTGTAATCGTTTTGAAAATCGAAAAAAAAATTTTGACGGATTTACACGTTTCAGACACTGGAGATTCCGAAAAACATATTTTTAGAAAAAAAAATTGCCGTCCGTCTGTGTGTGTGTGTCTGTGTGTCTGTAAACGCTCTGTCTCCCGAAAAAATTGAGATAGAGACTTGCAATTTGGTATGTACTTAGTATGTAATAATGGGAAGAAGCCTATTTCATTTCAATAACCTCGATTAACCGGAACTATTTTTTTCGGACTCTCGAAATATTCGTTCTGATAAAAGGTACATAAAAATTTTCGAAATTGGTTATTTTAAGAAATGAATATAAAAGACAATAAAAAAACATAAATTTTGCATACAGCATGAAGTCGATCGGATAATGAGTTGCCGAGATATTTGGAATCCTATTTACCACACTCTTCGATTTTTCATGACCCTGTATTTCATCCAAATTTCACTTCAAAGATATATTTTAATTGGAAATTTGACGCCTAATCAGATGCAATAAACCGCTAGTTAATAGGATTATTATTTTTTGGAGTTATAAGGATGTTTCTTTCAAGCAATTCAGTAATCGAGCCTTTAAAGTTTGTGACGTCATCAAGCCACGATTCGAGGCTAACGGAAAAGACAGGCTACCGCGGTGCATTCCACTTATCTTTTTTTAAAGACCGCTAGAGTGACGTGTTGCTCTTTTCGTACACCTGCATTGGTGCATTCGAACATCACGTGACTCCGGCGGTCTGTAAAAAAAGATACGCGTAAAGCACCGCGGTAGCCTTTCTTTTTCGTTAGCGTCGCCACGATTTTATTTGAATTGCAATGCATTCTATAAGTAGTTTACACATTTTTATTTTAATATTTTACATTATGCATATCTATGATGGGTAAGTATTACGGTGACCCCCAATGACTAGTTATTTATGAAATAATTTAGATTTGGAGTCTTTATTCACTTGAAAGTTCCTCGGAAAAATTTGAATTTAATAGTTTTCGTATTCTTTTATTGAAATTGATTTTAAAATTTACATTTAAGATATTCAGTGGAAATCATATGTCATCGAAAAATAAATAAAAAAAATATTTTTAAAAATAAAATATTATTTTTTATCTGATGATAAGGGACATCAAATGATATAAAATATCAGAGTGTCTAGACAGATGCTTTAATTTTATAATTAGTCACTTTATTAAATATAATAAATTGAAAAGTTAAATAATTCACATGTTTATAACGCCATGCATGAAGTTTGCAAACAACAATTTAAAAATAATTCAAATGTTTGAATGGATTGATGGCGTTGCGCTGCCTCAAACTATAATAATACTCAACTACCTCGTAGAATTTCACCAAAAATGTTTCACATTTTTCTCTTTATTATATTGTATTATTAATGCAGTTACACTTTAAAAAAAAAAAAAATGTTTTAAAAATGTAGAGTTATTTTAAGCATTCTTACTATCAACAAGGAGCAATGTTTCGATTTGTTAAAATATTAATCTATACAAAATTTATAAGCTTTTTAGCTCACAGGCTATCAAAGCCTGAGAACTTATGTGCCCACCGCTTCTGTATGCATGTATGTACGTATGTACGTATGTGTGTACGTAACGCGATAACTCTTGATAGAACTAACCGTTTTACTTTAAATTTTGTTTATAGGTTCCTTGTAATAAGGCGCTTCCCTGATTAGTTTTGGAGGTTCATTGGTTAAGTATAAAGGGGGAAAACGGGGCGCTAACCCCCCCCCCCCATAATTTAGATAAATAGGTTTTTCATGCAGAATTATCCCATTTTCTTCAAATTTTGTATATAGGTTCATTTTGATAATGCGCTTCTCTGAATAGTTTTGGGGGATCATTGGTTAAGTATAAAGGGGGAAAGGGGGGACTAATCCCCCTTAATTTAGATAAATGGGTTTTTCATGCAGAATTATCCGATTTTCTTCAAATTTTGTATATATATATTCATTGTAATTAGAGACTTCCCTGATTAGTTTAAGGGGTTCATTAATTAACTATGAGGGGGGTAACGGGGGGATGACCCTCCTTAATATATTGTTGATTTTTTTATTTTTCGAGGGGCTTATTTCAAATTCTTTGAATTAAGAGTATAATATATAATTAGTGTGAATAGCCTGTGAGCTGAATGCCCTCAGTTAAACTGGGCAGTTTTCTTTTTATTGATAAATATGTCACTTATTTAGTATTAATAATAAATTAATAGTAAAATAAGGCCGAGATAACTATTCGAAAAATATGTTAATCCATAAATAACGACCCCTACATAATTAATTATTAAATTTTAAATTTGAGGTGTATATTTATAAATATCCAGTATTGCTTAAATTTGTTTTTTTTTTTTTTTTTTTTTTTTTTTTTTTTTAAAAAAAAGACATGAATTGTGCGTAAAGAAATATTATTTCAAAATTCAAGTAAATCATTTTTTATCAAAGTTAGAACAGGAATAAGTGGAAAAATAACTGGATCTTAAAACTCTTTTTAACTTACCAAAATAACATCTGGAAGTAAGAAAACGTGCTAGTCAGGCAGGGTTAAACTTTTCTTTACTTTTTTTTTATTCTAACCGTTTTTATTTAAATATATAAACGACTTTTTGGCGTACGTGCTGTCTAATATATATTTTTCAAAGATGCATGCAAATGACATTGAAGTTGCATTATAAAGCTATTCTGAGAATAACCCTGAAAATACTTTTTGATATTATTTATTTTAACAGCACATCCTATTTTAATTTCAGGACATACCAAAAACATTTCAGTTACTTTTATACGTATTTCATTTCAAATTTTGGTACCATACGATCTATTGTTCGCATTAAACTTGATATATGCTGTAAAAAAAGACATTTTTCTTAATCTAGGAAAATATTATATAACCACGAAATAAAATGTACTATATTCTCCTACGAGTTAACCACGATTCCAGAAAGCGTTCTTTATGTTTAGAAATCTTAGAAACCAATATATTTTCGAGATGGAAAGAAGTATTTTCAAAAACAAAATTTCTTTTGCTGCCATTGATTATCTAAAACGTTTCCGAGTAGTTCTTATGGTATAGTAATCAGTTTTCTTAAACCGGAATACTGGTTTTGAGTATGCTATCAATATTGAAGTAAATATTTTCATGTTCAACAAGCATGTCTTTCAGACAAACATGATAAATCAACAGCATTAACATTAAAATAAAAGTTAATATTATTTTGTTACTCTTGCACGTATAAATTCAGTTATACAGCTGAAAATGTTTAATTGAAAATCGATTGTATCCTAACAACCGATATTCCGGTGTGAGCTATCTTATTAATACACTGTAAAACTACCCGGAAACGTTTCAGAAAATAAGTAGCAGTAAAAGAAACTGTACTTTTATAAATACTTCTTTAAATCTTGAAAATATATTGGTTTCTGAGGTTTCTAAAGATAAAGAACACTTTTCGGAATCGTTGGTAATTCGAAAGGGGTTATTGTATGTTTTCGTTCGTGCTTAAAGTGTATTTTCGTCGGTTAAGAAACATTTGTCTTTTTTTGTAAGTTAGCTTGTATGTTATAAGATGTATGTAAGTATTTGAGATAAAGGTGTGTGCAATCCTTGGAATTTTTATGGAGTCTGCCATCGGTATTTCATATAAGAAAGTTTATATTTAATGCTTAAGCTTTTGCACTTCACTGACACCTATACGACGGTGAAATACTAAGTTTAATACCCCAAATGTCACAATGGCACCGGAATTTTGAAACGAAATATTCAGTTTACTAAGTACACAAACAAATGCATTGACATATTTTCAATTAAATTTGATCGAAAATTCCGGTGGTATTATGACATATGGGGGATTAAGGGATCTCAGGACTCTTAAAATTGGAAAAAAAATGACCATTTTTAACATTTAATATCTTTAAATGTATATGATTTAAAAACACAATTTTTGAGGGGATGAAAGGATATAAGTGCGTTCTTTCATTTAACATCTTTAAAAAGTTATAAGATGCAGAATTAATACTTATAGGGGGCTTCAAACTGTCAGACATTTGTCGAGCAGAAAATTGACATGACAGCTTACGCGTACGATTACAAAATAATTTTTGCATCTAGAATAAAAATTTTGGAGCCTAATTATACTTCATATTGTAATAATTACACTGAACCTAAATAAATTTGTATTTAAAGCATTTTTATATTTTTAATGCAACGTTGTATTGAGCTAATACATTTTTTTTTAAATGTTCAACATTATAACCACTTTAAAAAATATTTTTTAATAATAAAAATGAAATTTTAGGTTCAATTTATGTAGACTCACATGACACCTATTTTTGGAAAATTTCATGAAAAAATATTAATAAGTTTGTGAGATATCATGCGCGTTATGCACAAAAACATCATTTTAAGAAAAATGATGTTTTGCTTCAGCTTTGAGTATGCTTCAGCTTTGAGTGGGTATAATTCTAAAAGCTATAACGTCTGTTCTAATGGGAATTTCAAGAAAACATTTACACTAAAATGTTCAGAAAAGATAGGAGTTTAATATATAAAAAAATTAAAAATTCGAAAATTTTAAAGGTTTAAGAGTCCTGAGACCCCTTAAACTTGGTATGTCACCGTCGTATAGATGTCAGTGGCGTGCAAAATGTTAAACTTTAAAATTCGTAATTACCTCGTTTATTGACAGAATTTGTAATATGTTTTCTGCAGTTAAATAAGAAGAGAATTTCAATAAAATTTGTGGTAAAACTGTAGGAATCCCGCTAGGTAGATATAATTTCTTAAAATAAAACTAGGAAAAGATGTTGTAAGTATGGAGTATTCAGCATTACTCTGATTTTAAAATTAATAGGTAGGGATTAATATTCTTAACTATTCTGGAATGTAAATAAAATATGAGAATAAAGGCAAAGTTTTTAAATTATTTTTCAAATTAATAAATTTGAAATACATTCTTAATTATATTTTTGTAGCATTAGCTTAAATAATGAAATTGGAGTAAATTATACAAGCCAATAGGAAACCAAATTTTCAGTATTTGAAGCTGTTTGTCAATATAACAATTCCAGTAAATTATAGACTTAAAAATATTTACTCAGTATATTAAGCTAATTTTGTTTAAGCGAAAGTATTGCAGATGCACTATTATTCATAATTTTAGTTAAATCTGCGTGTTTGTATAGCAACTGAAAGAGTTACTGTTCTCAATTTCTTATTCAGATTGGAATATGCATTATCCATTATCGCAATGGATAATGTTGATGCCCTACAGATAATGTTTCAGTTGCTGCAATGTTTACAGTTAATTAGCTTAATAATGATATTGTCAGTTTATTCTGATAAAATTAAATTAGTTTTAAGTGTTAGAAATATACTGATAGTTTTTATAACTAAAATCTGTATTTAAAAAAAAAAAAAAAGAAATATGTTTGTTTGTATGTGTGTGCATTTGTCTGTTGTCGATGGCTAGAGAAATCTATCGCACGTCGAGATTCACAAATTTAGACAAGGGTATAGATGAATACAGGTCACAGTGCACATGTGACTCATATATATATATTTTTTAAGCGGTTTGGATTATAATTAAAAAAACCTCATTAAACGCCAATAAACAAACTTTTTTTTTTTTTTTTTTTTTTTTTAAACAGTTAACCGGCGTTATAATTGTCAGAGCCCGTCTACAGCAGGGACAAACTTCCTTCGGTAAAATTTCGCGTTTAATAATTGCAGAATTTTTGTTTTAAATAAAGCGAAAAATACTCCTTTAAAATACCGGTGGTATTTTGCCCCTGAGTTAATCAAGAGGCATTGTATTCTCAGAATGTTATTGGCGTTGATATACTTTAAAATTGATGCTAGCAAAGATCAAGAGAAATAATTTCGAACACTGATTTATCTCTATGAATAATAGAATACACAAGAAACATTTATGCATTTTCATCTTTCATCAATTTTAAGTACACATTTTTCATATTCTTATAATTATCAACAACTAATTTCGAACTGCATTCCTTAAAAATCAATTTACACCTCTGTGGTGTATGACCAACGAACGTTCGTAAATATGGCACGAGTTGCCGAAAAAGAATAATTAATAACCATAAAAGAAGAAATAACCTGAATTACTTATCATGGCTATTTTTATTTATATATCAAGGACTAAGGATAGATATAAAAATCAAGTGTATTTCTAAGATTTGTTAAAGAGGATGAAATGCCAGTTGAAAGTGATCAATGCACGGAACATTACAACAGTTGATATTGGAAGAGGGAGGAAGAGAAGAAGAAAACCTAAGTGAAAAGAAATTGCTGTGAAGATAATTCAACATTAAATAAACTAGGGAACCTAACACAGGCACACAGGCATATAAAAAATGGTTTTCACCTATATTTTACAACCCGAAACGGGTTGTATAATATAGGTGAAAACCATTTTTTATTTAAAATTCTAACAGATATTTTACATTTAATATATATTTTTTTAATTGTCCTCTAACAACCCCAATTGCATTTTTTATGAAAATCATTACGTATGTATTCGAATAAAGTTTTAAAAATTTATTAAAAGCGATGTATTTTAATATTAACCACATTCCAGTAGTTATTAAGAAAGCCCCAAAAATTTTACTCCATACAGCAGCTTTTAGCAGTGGTTTAAGTGCGTAGTTCGAGTATATTTCTCTTAAATTTGTGTTTTATTTACATTATTTTATTTATTTATTTATGAACGTTTTAATTACGTTCTGCAATATTAGCCTGAAACAAACCCTGAACTATTCGTATTGTTTTAAATGCAATCAGGTCAATCTTTCGTAATCGGGCTGCACGTGATAGAGATGTATTTTTAAAAAATCATGATTGAAAATTATTTTTAAAACTATAAAAAAAATCAGTAATTTGAGATAAAGTTTTCAAACAAATTTCATTTTAATGACATTTTTGTTTCTATTCGACGATGTAAAAATTGAAATAGCGCAATGTTTAGAAGTTTAAAAATTTGCAGTGAAAACGAACTTTAATAACAATATAACGTCAGCGTTACACACTGACATATTTTTACTTTATAATGTAGATATTGAAATCGAAAATACTATCTGCACTACAATTATATTCTTAGCTTTTCTCAAAACCTTATTTTCTATTTCATATTATTTTCGTTTTGGCTATCACACAAAAAGAACAGGAAAATGCATTTGAGACGTTTCTTAGCTTGAAACCTATGTGCGAATTCTATGAATACAAATCTTATGCAAAATAGGAATTAATAAAATTGAAAGTTAAGAGCAACATTATTTATTAAAAGGTAATCTCAAAAAATGTGCATTTTAAATGTATGTTTCATAAATTTTCTACTGCCGAAATTATTCATATGATAAAATTCGAATGATGCATTACATTACTACCATAGGAACATACATTTTAAACTCTTGGGGCAGTTTATATCAAATTCAAGCCTGAAAAGTGCTAATTCAAACTTTCAAATACGCAACAAAATTTATCGTCTAGTATATTATGCTAATTTTGTGCAAACAGTTTGTATTGCAGTTGTATTATTCAAATGGACAGAGAAAGGTATATATCTGCATAAATGAAATATGTGCTATTTTCATCTCTTTATTCAGATTTAAATGCATTTTATCCATTTTTGTGAATGGATAATATCTAAAAGTATTGCATCTAAAATATTGCATCAGCAATAAAGCCTCTATGAATGATGTTGAAATTGCTACGAATTATAGTAGTATCTACTGTTTTGAAAATCATGGTAGCTGTCAAATCTGATAAATTTAAAGTATGTTGAATAGTAGAAAATTATATCTGTGATGCATAAAATTCAAATAACGTAACCGAAATTCATTGCATGTTTCAATCAAACTTATATTACTGAATGACCGAATTACTTTTTAACTAGAAACAAAAGTTATATCGTATGTACTAAATCATTTATAAGTTGTGTTGTACCTGGATTTAGGCATAATCTGTCTTCAGAACTACCTTTATATATTTTTAAATACCGGTGCAACATAAGTTCATTAAAATTTTAAAAAATCATTAAAAAGAAACAAATGATGCTAAAAATTGTGATTTGCAGGAATGGGACTACAGGGAGATCAGATTATTTAATAACAAAAAAAGTTGTGGTTAAAAAAAATACAACAGATGGCGCTGGCATGCATAATATGACGCAGATGCATGTAAATTAGGCTTATAGTAAAATACCCATTTCTGCAAAGCGTCTAACAACACTGTAAAAAATTTTGGTCAAAAATTACGGTACATATACTGCCAACTTTGTGACAAGTATATATATCATAATTTAACGGTACGGTATATGTACCCTAAAATATTAAAAATATATGTACCAGCTGCACCCCTCCTCTCCTCAGGATAGCAAGCATTACGTAACAAGATCAAGAGCAACACTTCAGGGGTTGCCGTACACCGAGGCGGAGCTATCAGCTTTTTCCTTACTGAAAAATAATTATTTTACGGTATAAATACCATTTATAATTGAAATGAAACATATACTGTTTTTTATTACGCTTAATATACCTTAGAAGTACGGTATTTATACAATGAAGAGTGAAAACGGTACAAGTACCGTAAAATTTACGGTACATCTACTGAAATTTTACGAAATTTTTTTACAGTGAAGCATTAGTATCCCAGCACAAGAAACAGGCCCTTTTCTCGTCTTCAGTCATTTTGCAGTGCGAAATTTTCGCAATGCTTCAATTGCTGATTCCCTGTTCTTGTAAAAGAGTTTAACCAACAGCGCTTGATCTGGTAACGATAGCATACTGATGGCATAGAATGAAGAATCTGTGTTCATTGTGAGGTTTTATTGACAGCCTGATTTGCATAAATCTGATTAAAATTATGCATGTAGCGTCATCTATCGGTAATTTTTAAACCATTTTTTTTTTTTTTTTTTTGTTATTGAAAAAAATTCGATCTACTTCTCATCCCATTTGTGAAAACCGCGATTTTTTAGCATAATTTCTTTCTTTTTAATGATTTTTTAAAGTTTTAACGAAATTGTGGCGCGCCCGGTAGATGGATACTACACTGAACAAAAAGACAAACGTATCTTAATCTATGAAAGTATAATATATACAAAAACGAATGAAAATATACTATAACCCCTTCTCAATTACCCATGACTTCGAAAGGCTTTCTTTATCTTTAGAAGCTTCAGAATCTAAAATACTTTCGAAATTTAAAAAAGAATTTATAAAAACAACAATTCTTTTGTTGTCACTTCTTTTCGAAAACATTTTCGAGTTGTTTTTATAGTATATTAATCACTTTCTTAAAGAGTAATATTGATTTTTAGGATGCTATATCAATTCTCAATTAAAAATTTTCAGCTGCATAACTGAATTTATACATGCAAGAATAACAAAATAATATAAATTTCAATGTTAATATCAACACCTTTAATTTATCATGTTTGTCTGTAAGACATGTTTCTTGAACATCAAAATGTTTACTTGACAATTAATAGAATCCTAAAAACCTATATTTCGGGTTGTGAAAACTAACTAAGGAGTCCGTGACGCAAAAAGCTTTAAATTTCGGAAAAATAATTTATTGTATTAAATAATTATCTGTTTTTATCCGCTGAAAAGGACGTTTAAATCATGTTTCTATCTTAATTAGAACAGGATATATTATATTTTTTGTTTTCAAAATCTGGCTTTCAAGCAGTGGTTGTCATGGAAACGTTTTTGCGTTTTTCTGCGAGACGAGTTTTTTGACAAATTCTCGCCTTTAAATTGTTACAAGTTAAGAACCATTAAAGGTAAATGGCTCAAACTTGGAAACATGTTTAATTCAGTTATTTTACTTTAATTTTGATTCATTAAAGATAAATGGCTCAAACTTGGAACATGTCTTTTTCAATTATTTTACTTTAATTTTGATTCAGCAAATTTAAAAAAAATTACTTTTGAAAATACGATTTTTTTTTTTTTTTTTTTTTTTTTTTTTTTTTTTTTACTCTAAATATATTTTTTAATAAATATTTTTTTTTAAATTATGAATCTTAATTAAAGATTATATCGTTCGGTTTAATTAAATGAAAAAAAAATTGAAATTTGACGAATAATATTTCGAGTTATAACAATTTTAAATTACCCCACTTTTTTATTTTTCCCCAATTTTCCATTTAAAAAAAAAAAATTTGTGAGAAGTTTAACGATTTGATTTGGTTTACAAATTATATGGTTAACCATTACAAAAAAAGCTCAAAATTCTAATTTAATAAATACAAATATTTTTATAATGTGTTCCGGACCCCCTTGTACACTATAAAAACTACTCGGAAAAGTTTCGAAAACTCAGCAGCAGCAACATAAACTTTCTTTTTTTTTATATAAATGCTTGTTTAATTCTTGAAAATATATTTCTCACTTGAGTTTCTAAAGATAAAGACGCTTTTCGGAACTGTGGGTAACTCGGAAGATGCTATTGTATATTTTCTTTCATTGTTATATTATATTTTGTAGATTAAGGTTGTATTCAAATCCCAACTGCTTATTTCGAGACACATTTTTAAATTCATTTTTTCTCTAAAATGCATCCAATTGGCAGGTTTTCTTATTCAGAAACTTTATAATGTCCGTATTGTCTCGATTTTTTAATAAAGGCAGAATATATTTTTAAAAAATTGCTGTCAAAGTGGACATTTTGAACCAAATTTCCCGAAGCGATATCGCTGGAAACAAAAAAAAAATATCGTACTGTGAAAATAATTGTTTGCAAAACAATTTCTAATTAATTGAACGAAAAATAAAAACATAGGTCCCTTATAAATCTCTTCATAAATCACGCCGCCAAGTTTCATGTTTTTATTTTTAAAATGAGTCTGAAAATGTCTCAAAATTTTGAGTTATTGAGCGCGGAAAAATATTCTTTTTTAATACCTCCTTAAGAAACATTTGTCTTCTATTGCAGTCTGTACTAGTATCGGAATAAAAAGTGATTTAAAATATATCGATTAATTTAATCGTTCCTAAGGATCCCACTCAGATCACTTTCGCCAGACAACATTTCTAAAATTTTGAGTAGTACACACTACTATCTGTTAAAAATTGTATTATCTGCTTTTTAAAGATGATTAATTCTTTGTTTCGATACACTGTAAAAAATGACAAATTTTCCTTAATCTATGAAAATATAATATAATCATGAATAAATTTATACTATAAACTCATCCTTGTTAACCATGATTCTGAAAAGTGTTTCTTTATCTTTAGAAACCTCAGACGTCAATGACATTTCGAGATTTAAAGAATCAGTTATAAAAACAAAATTGTTGTAGCTGCCCGTAATTTTCATAAACGTTTACGAGTATCTTTTAAAGTGTATTAATCAGTTTTCTAAGCCCGGAGTATAGTTTTTTTCCGATGCTATCCATTCTCAAGTAAACATTTTCATGCTCAACAAATATGTTTAACAGACAAACATACAAAATTAACAGCGTTAACATTAACATTACAATTAAGATTATTTCTTTACTCTTTTATGTATAAATTAACTTATGCAGCTGAAAATGTTTACTTGAGAATTGATGACATTCGAAAAACAGGTATTGAAGGCTGAGAAAACTGATTAATACACTATAAAAACTATTTGGAAACGTTTCTGAAAAGTACGGGCAACAAAAAATACTTTGCTTTTATAAATAATTCTTTAAATTTTGGAAATGTATTGTTTTTCGTGGATTCAAAAAACAATGGAACACGCTATTCGGAATTTCGGATAACTCAGAAGATTATATTATATTTTCGTTCGTGGTTGTAGTATATTTTCATAAAATAAGAAACATCGGTCATTTTTTACAGTGTAGCATGCAGCAGCTCTTCTTGCAAATAAAATATAAACGAAAGATTTTATACTTCATTAATTGCTAAAAAGTGTGAAAAAAAATATACAAACAATAAAAAAGTTTATATATATATATGAGCTGTTTACATATTTCAGCTTCAACGATTCCTTTTTGAAGACAAATGAGAATTTTCTTATTTTTTCTCGATAAAGGCTTCGGTGATGCCGGCACATGCAGAACTTTTATATAAAAACTTTTTTACTGTTTTTATGATTTTTGTTTAACACATTTTAGCAGTTAATGAAGTATACTTTCTCTGGGTGTTCGGATCTATTATATATTTATGAAAGTATTTTTTTTTTTACTTCCACATATTATGTTCTTGAATGTTTCTCGTAAATAATAAATAAAAAAAGAAAACTGCCCAGTTAAACTGAGGGCATTGAGCTCACAGGCTATTCACACTAATTGTATATTATACTCGAATTTCAAAGAATTTGAAATAAGCCCCTTGAAAAATAAAGAAATCGACAATATATTAAGGGGGGTGTTATCCCCCCGTTACCCCCTCAGAGTTAACTAATGAACCCCTTAAACTAATCAGGGAAGCCTCTTATTACAATGAATATATATATACAAAATTTGAAGAAAATCGGATAATGCTGCTTGAAAAACCCATTTATATAAATTAGGGGGGGATTGGCCCCCCGTCCCCCCCTTTATACTTAACCAATCAATCCCGAAAACTAATCAGGGAAGCGTCTTAACCCAATGAACTTATAAACAAATTTTGAAGCAAATGAGATAATTCTGCATGAAAAACCCATTTATATAAATTAAGGGGCGGATTACCGGCCCGTTCTCTCCCTTTATACTTAACCAATCATCCCGAAAACTAATCAGGGAAGCGCCTTAACACAGTGAACCTATAAACAAAATTTGAAGGAAAACGGAATAATTCTGCAGGAAAAACCCATTTATATAAATTAAGGGGGGATTAGCCCCCCGTCCTCCCCCCTTTATACTTAACCAATCAATCCCAACAAAAACTAATCAGGGAAGCCTCTTATTACAATGAATATATATATATAAAATTTGAAGAAAATCGGATAATGCTGCATGAAAAACCCATTTATCTAAATTAAGGGGGATTAGCCCCCCCCCTTCCCCCTTTATACTTAACCAATGAACCCCCAAAACTATTCAGAGAAGCGCATTATCACAATGAACCTATATACAAAATTTGAAGAAAATTGGATAATTCTGCTTGAAAAACCCATTTATATAAATTAAGGGGGGATTGGCCCCCGTCCCCCCCTTTATACTTAACCAATCAATCCCGAAAACGAATCAGGGAAGCGTCTTAACCCAATGAACCTATAAACAAATTTTGAAGCAAATAGAATAATTCTGCATGAAAAACCCATTTATACAAATTAAGGGGGGGGGATAGCACGCCCCGTTCCCCCCCCCCCTTTATACTTAACCAATCAATCCCGAAAAATAATCAGGGAAGCGTCTTAACCCAATGAACATATAAACAAATTTTGAAGCAAATGGGATAATTCTGCATGAAAAACTCATTTATATAAATTAAGGGGGGATTAGCCCCACCGTTCCCCCCTTTTATACTTAATCAGTCAATCCCAAAAACTAATCAGGGAATCGTCTTAACCCAATGAACCTATAAACAAATTTTGTAGTAAATGGGATAATTCTGCATGAAAAACCCATTTATATAAATTAAGGGGGGATTAGCCCCCCGTTCCCCCCTTTTATACTTAATCAGTCAATCCCGAAAGCTAATCAGGGAAGCGTCTTAACCCAATGAACTTATAAACAAATTTTGAAGCAAATGAGATAATTCTGCATGAAAAACCCATTTATATAAATTAAGGGGGGGATTAGCCCCCCGTCCCCCCCCCCTTTATACTCAACCAATCAATAACGAAAACTAATCAAGGAAGCGCCTTAACACAGTGAGCCTATAAACAAAATTTGAAGGAAAAAGGAATAATTCTGCAGGGAAAACCCATTTATATAAATTAATGGGGGACTAGCCCCCCCCGTCCCCCCCCCTTTATACTTAACCAATCAATCCCAAAAACTAATCAGGGAAGCGCCTTAACGCAGTAAACCTATAAACAAAATTTGAAGGAAAACGGAATAATACTGCATGAAAAACCCATTTATATAAATTAAGGGGGGATTAGCCCCCCATTCCCCCCTTTATACTTAACCAATCAATCCCGAAAACTAATCAGGGAAGTGCCTTAACACAGTGAACCTATAAACAAAATATGAAGGAAAACGGAATAATTCTGTATTAAAATCCTATTTATATAAATTAGGGGGGGATTAGCCCCCCCCCCCTGTTCCCCCCTCTATATTTAACCAATCAATCCCGAAAACTAATCAGGGAAGCGCCTTAACACAGTCAACCTATAAACAAAATTTGAAGGAAATCGGATATTTCTATGAAGAGTTATCGCGTTACGTACGTACATACGTACATACATACATACATACATACATACATACATACAGAACCGGCGGGCACATAAGCTCTCAGGCTTTGATAGCCTGTGAGCTAAAAAAAGTGCTACCGTAATGTTCGGATATTCCTTAAGTAACAAAAAAAAACCTCTTGCTAAAATAATGTACTTCTATATAATTCCTATTACAATATTTGACTAATTACATTGTTTATCGTCCGTACTAATTAGTAAATATTTATAATATAAAGAGTGAATATTATGGTAATTAATTTTCATTACAATGTTACTATTAAAATTTCCTAATCAGATTTTAAAGTTTAAAAAAAAGAATACATCAAAGATGTCGCAATTCTGTCCTTTTCTAAATTCACATCAAAGTAGTGATGGGTAGACTGATTGATTTTGATATTGAAATGAATCATTCGGGCATATATCTGCCAATATTCGTATATTTTAATTATTAATGCCAGAAATTTTTCAAAAAGAAAAAGAATTTTTTTAATTTAATTAGAATTTAATTAAGAATTACATTAAAAAAAAGAATTTTGTTTTCTTTTACAAAAATTTTTGGGGAATTAATTTTTGAAAAAACGTAGTATGGAAACTATACTTTTGTTTCTTTTACTTACCCATCATACGTAGTATAGGGTAAATCTTATAATCGTTTTGAAAATCGAAAAACATATTTTTAGAAAACATTTTTTGCCGTCCGTCTGTCTGTGTGTGTGTGTCTGTAAACGCTCTAATTGAGATAGAGACTTGAAATTTAGTATGTACTTAGTATGCAATAATGGAAAGAAGCTTATTGAATTTCAGTAACCTCGATTATCCGAAACTGTTTCTTTCGGACTCTCGAAATATTTGTTCTGATAAAAGGTGTATAAATTTTTTTAAAATTGTTTATTTTAAGGAGTGAATATAAAAGACAATAAAAAAAAAATTGGCGTAAAGAATGAAGGCGATCCGATAATTATTTGTTGAGATATTTGTAATCCTACTTTCACACTCTTCGATTTTTCAGGACCCTGTATTTCATTCAAATTTCAATTCAAAGATATATTTTAATTGGAAAAAAGACGCTTAATCCGACGTAGTAAGCACTTAGTTAATATTATTATCAATTTTGGAGTTATAAGGATGTTTCTTTTACGCAATTCAGTAATACAGCATTTAAAGCGAGGCTAACGAAAAAGAAAGACTACCGCGGTGCTTTACGCACATCTTTTTTTTTTACAGACCGCGGCAGTCACGTGATGCTCGAATCCACCAATGCAAGTGTACGAAAGGAGCATCACGTCATTCTAACGGTCTGTAAAAAAAGATAAGTGGAAGGCACCGAAATAACCTGTCTTTTTTGTTAGCCTCGATTTAAAGTTTATGACGTCAGCACACTACGATTTTATTCGAATTGCAATGCATTTTAAAAATAGTTTACACATGTTTCATTTTCATATTTTACTTTATGCATATCCATGATGGGTAAGTATTACGGTGGCCCTCAACGACTAGTTTTTACATGCAAAGATTGGCAACTTTGCCCGAATGCTTCATTCGAATGACAAAATCATTCATTATGACCATCACGACATAAATTTTCAGGTGATTGAGTCATCCGGCAAAATATTTTGGCATTCTCGGTGATTGGTACTTTCTAGGAATTGAAATACATTTTTCAGAAGATGTCATTCATGTATGACGTAATGAAAACATCGACCAAAGAGTTAAATTGTAACTGCTATACCAAGCCGTGTCGAAACTCATTTAATATTTAACGTCTGTATGTTTTCGAGGGAATTTTCTGAATTTATTACTTACCCATCATATGTTGTATAGGGTAAGTCTTGCATCGTTTTGAAAATCGAAAAAAAAAAAATTAACGGATTCACTCGTTTCAGACACTGGGAATTCCGAAAAACATATTTTTAGAAAAAAAAAATTGCCGTCCGTCTGCTGTGTGTCTGTAAACGCTCTATCTCCCGAACAAATTGAGATAGAGACTTGAAATTTGGTATGTATTTAGTACGTAATAATGGGAAGAAGCTTATTGAATTTCAGTAACCTCGATTATCCGGAACTATTTCTTTCGGACTCTCGAACTATTCGTTCTGATAAAAGATATATAATTTTTTTCGAAATTGTTTTTTTTAACGAGTGAATATAAAATACAATTAAAAAAACATAAATTTTGCATAAAGAATGAAGTTGATCGGATAATGAGTTACCGAGATATTTATAATCCTATTTTCCAACACTCTTCGATTTTTCATGACCCTGTATTTCATTCAAATTTCAATTCAAAGATATATTTTAATTAGAATTAAGATGCTTAATCCGACGCAGTAAACCGTTAGTTAAAAACATTATCAATTTTGGAGTAATAAATGATGTTTCTTTTACGCAATTCAGTAATAGAGCATTTAAAGTTTATGACGCCATCAAGCCACAATTTTATTCGAATTGCAATGCATTTTATAAATAGCTTACACATGGTTTATTTTCATATTTTATATTATGCATATCCATTATGGGTAAGTATTACGGTGGCCCCCAACGACTAGATTACGTTTGCACAAAATATTAAAGGAAATCTTCATTCAATTATTTAAAGAAAATTTCATTTAATATATTATTTTGTAGTTTACAAATGAAGGTTTAAATTTTGTGAAATAATACGCCAGAGGATTTTGCATACATCGCCTTTAACAAATTTATTTCAAAGAAAATTTAGAAGATTGTTGTGACATAATCTATGACATTCACAATGACTGGTTCTTTCTAAGAAGTGCAATACATTTTGAACATAACGCCATTCACGAGTAACTTAATGAAATGATCGATGAAATAGTTAAACCATGGCAGGTATATAATGTATTCATGTCAAAACTGATTTAATATTTAATGTCTAAATCTTTCTCAGAGAATTTTCAATATTTATTCGGGTTGTCAGTAAATATTAAGGGAAGTTTTACATCCAATTCAATAATGAATATTGTCAATTAATGTATTAACATGCAATTTTGAGATACAATTTTGAATCTTTTAAAATAAGACATCAATAGATGTCCCATCTATCGTTATTAGTAAATTTACCCCGAAGAATACAGGGTGTCAAAAATAGATTAATACGCAATATCATTTTTTAGGACTTTCCAACATAGTTGAAAAGTGTTTATGAATTCGGTTTGTCTGTCTATCTGCCGTCTGTCTGTCCATGTTCTAACTCACGTAAATATACTCGGATCGTCATGCAATTGATACATGTTATTGAGGATTACTGTGACATGTTCGATATTGAAAATGAAGTGTGCAGCACTTTTAGTTTTTTTACAGGGACACTCAAAAGAATTCCATGCATACAAAACTTTTCTCGTCAGTTCGGGTTGTTACGTAACGGCGTGAGCGAGTTATAACTCGGCCACATTTATCATGTGATCAAATCAATTCTCAACAGGGGGAAAATCGTTTGTGGTGTATTTTAATAATGTTACACTACTGCAAACACAATAAATTGATATACATGGCTGAGGTACAATACAAGATACTGACTGTAAGAATATGGTGTACATAGCGGCTATCTTTCACACAAAAAAGAATTTTACAGTACTGTTACAGTACTGTTAATGAGCAATAAATGCTGGAAGTACGTTTTCAATCGTGGCATGTTTTTTAAATGTAAAACAAAATTGCATATTACTTTCCTAATTATACTCTGATTTTCCTATAATTTATACATGTTATTGAGGTTTAAAATGGCGTGAACAATATTGAAAATGGAGTGTGTAGAATGTATAGTTCGTTTACAAGGCACTCAAAATATTCCATTACATTATGGACTATGGTGAAAAATCGATTGGTATTTTAACGATTCTAGATTATTTCAAACTTGCTGAAATTGATATAGATCACTAAGGTACTCTACAAGATGCTTATTGTAAAATACGGTGTGCATAATATTTATCGTTCATTTACAGTAACACTCCAAGGAATTCAGTTACATAGTACTTTTTATGAGCAATATTTGGAAGTGCGTTTTTGATTGCGGTATGTGTTTTTAATTTTAGCTAATTTTTTGCATATTACTTGATGTGTTTATATTGTATAAATCATATACAAAGCTTATCATGTATCGACTACTCTGATCATAAGAGTAGGCGAAGTTTTGATTGTGAACGTATTTTTTGTCCACTAATTATCAATGTGCGTAAAAGTATCAAGGCTATCTATTCTCTAACTTTCAATAAATGAATGTGAAAACCTCGGAACTTGTGAGTTTTCGCTTCGTATCGATATTTATGCAAATTTCTACATCGGGTCAATCGATGTGTTAGTATTTAAGCACTGGCAAGCGTTAGGAAAGAGGAACTTGGATCGAGTTTTTCCTCCCTGTTAGTTGCTGTTAGTTCCGGCTAGTGTAATCAACTATCCGAAGCTGAGAAAGAGGAGAAGCTATTGTCAAGCGTAAATTACGTTACTTTGTGCTAAACGTAATAAAATTGTTGTTTTGATGCTCACGGCGTGCCACTTTCAGTAGTATCGTAGTCGGACATCTAGTCATCGCAGTTCGACTAGCTTGTATCATGGACATTAAATCTTTGCTGGAGGTATCTCGTCTTTCTACCGCGTCTACAGTTGTAAGCGACATTTTCAGTTATTTCTAATTGATAATTGAAGTGTATTTTGCTGTGTGAAGTTTCGTGGAAGCTCATTTCTTTTGGCATAAGGAAAATTTGTGGAGTCTTTCTCAAAAACCCTGCCCATTTAAGTTTTTAATAAACGTGACTTTGATTTTATACGTCTTGTGTTCTCTTCCCGACTAGCTAGCATCTTCACTGTCACTAACAGCAACATGGCTGTTACAAGCTGTACAAAAGAATTCGAATACATTTCCATTTATTAACATAAATCGCTAAAAAGGAATTTCCAACTGTGTTATGCATTTCCTAATTGAACTAAATTTTCAGACAATATGTAGCATATATACAAATCTATAGATTATATATAAGGCTGCACAAAAGAATTCGGATATTTTTCAGGTGCGTTTTAACGACTCTATACTATTTCTAACATAAGAAAATTTCTTATTGAGGTGTACGAAAAAAATCTTCCCTAATAGAAAAATGTGCCATGTAACATTTAATAATCTTTTTCGGGATCGAATAATGGTATGCGATAACTGCTAAAGAACGTTATTAGCTATTTTATGAGTTTTCTGGCTTACTTAAATTTTTTCGTAATAATCGGTATGTGTCAATTCGATAAATAATGCATAGGGTTGCAAAAAATATTGCGGATATCTTACCGCCATAGGCCGACAATTGGTTAAAGTGCGTTTTTAACTGTGGTACGCTTTTATAGGTAGAACTAAATTTTAGTAAACTTTGTGTTGTGTGTGAATCATAAAGTCATATACAAATTGCACAAAAAACATTTATGTATATTGACATTTATGGATGATTATTGTCGTAAGTGCTTTTTCAGATGCATTATATATTTTCCAACTGAATGAAATGTAAATGTATTTTGTGATGCTTATGAATATCTATACATAGTGTACAGGGCTGCACAAAAGAGCGGAATACTTTACCGTCGTAGGGAGTTAATTAATGAAATGGGTTTAAGGGGGTCGGTGGCATTGATTACATGCCACCACATTGATTACATGGCAATAATTACATGTTATTTTGCTTACTATGTATAATTATTATAGTATTGTTTATATTTTTAATTGCATACTGCATCTACCTAGCATCTTATTATTGTGTAAAGTATATAATGGGTTACATCATTTATCTAGCTGAATGGCACATTAATGAGTGCAGTTTGGCCTAAAATGCCGGTTGGAACAATTTGTTTTCAAAAAAGATTTCATGATTTTAAAGTGGTTAGTGATTAATTTTAAAGCCTAAGTATTTTTCAGATTTCTTTAATTTAAGTACACACATTTTAGACTAATATTACCTTTGGGGTTATTTCGTTAAACGGGGGTACATTACATTCCCATCAAAACAAGGCTAAATGTTAGATACGCATTATAATCCACAACGCGATTTCACTTTTTAATGCTTTTTTCTTATTTTAATATTTGGTATCTAACTAGCTCACGATCACCAAGTCTTCTGTAAACATAAGCCCCTTGAAAGATAATTCATAAGTTAGGTTAAAGGTGCACCCAACACCTTATTATATTTATGTGTGGTGACTCTTTAATTACGGACATAGAGTAACCGTCCTTTAGTAGGCTTTGTCTAGAGCTTGCCAGCATGGGTTTTCAACGGTATTAAATATTATCTAAATTGTTTTTCTTGAGAAATCTTGTCGAGGTATAAAAAGATGAAATTCCATAACAATATTTTGGTAACGTATGAAAATATTGTAGAATTTATGCTTTGCGCAATATTTTTTCTTTCTTCCTTGATGATAGTAAATTGCAAAGTTATTAGTTTTTCAGGAAGATAGTTTTTAACTTTAAAAGATGAAAATCCTTTATTTTACCAAGCTTTTTCCCAATCAATATCTTCATGCAAAGAGTTTTATCTTTTGGAGCACTTATTGTTTATTAAACTACCGATTTGATTATTGCTTATCACCGGAAAAGAGATTGTTCACGGGAAATATCGACGTGAAAAGAAACCATTGTTCAAGCTATTATTGTGTAGTGGATTAGGATTATGGAAGGATCCTCTTTAGGCCTATTATTTTCATTCTTTGAAAGAAAGTGTTACATTAATAATTATTATGGAAATTGTTGTATAAAAGTGTACTACAAAAATTCTGCATAAATTAAAAAATATATATACTTTAAGGTAACAGCAAATAACCGTTTACTTTACAAAAAGAAATTATTTTCTTTTTAAAAATTTCCTATTTTTAAAGTATCAAATAGTGTTTATAAAAACATTCTGCAACAAAATTGTAAAATAAATAGATTTTTTTATCATGAGATGATAAGTGATTTTTTTTGTTGTTGTTGGTACGCTTTATGGGGAGTTATTTGTTTATTGAAGCACATGTATGCATATGATAAATTGTATGTAAATGTATGAGATAAATTTAAGGGTGTTCGTCATTGAACTTCACGATTCCCTTCGCTAATCTTAAACCTATGGGCATAGGATGCATTCTTATAGCTAAACTATCTCCTCAGGAAATTAATATTTTTAATTTCTGTTTTCTGTGTACACTTCTTAAAGGATGTCGGATATTTTCTTAGGTATCAAAAATTTTCTAAAATATTTCCTTAATTTTATATGAAGTGTTAAAATTTTATTCAGTTTCGCTAAGATTTACACGTAAAATTATAAATTAAGTAAGTATTTTAGAAATATTTTGATAACTAAAAAAAAAGAGATGTCATTTAAGAACAGTACAAAGAAAACAGAAGTTAAAAATATTGATTTTCTGAGGAAATATTTTAAATATAAAAATGCATCTTACGCCCATAGGTATAGCATTAACGAGGGGAATCGGGAAGTTCACTGACAAACAGCATTAAATATGTAAAATGAATATAAATACGCAAGATATAAGGAAGTACAGAAAACCCCTACTAAAGGTCACTCTTTAAACCGCCAGTTTACTTTATACGTTAGACCCTAAAAACAGTCCATGCACAAAAATGATTACAAATGGTTTTGTCTTTATTTTTCTGTTTTAGTTTAATTCTTGTTAACTGCAAAAAGCATTAAGTGTGTAAGATGAATATAAGGGTGCAAGATACATGGAAGTACAGTAAACCTCTACTAAAGGTCACTCTTTAAACCGCCAGTTTACTTTATACGTTAGCCCCTAAAAACAATCCAAGCACAAAAATGATTACGAATGGTTTTGCCGTTATTTTTCTGTTTTAGTCTAATTTTTGTTAACTGCAAAAAGCATTAAGTATATAAGATGAATATAAGTGCGCAAGATACATGGAAGTACAGTAAACCCCTACTAAAAGTCTCTCTTTAAACAGCCAGTTTACTTTATACGTTAGCCCCTAAATACAGCCCATGCGCAAAAATGATTACAAATGGTTTTGTCGCTATTTTTCTGTTTTAGTCTAATTTTTGTTAACTGCAAAAAGCATTAAGTATGTAAAATGAATATAAGTGCGCAAGATACATGGAAGTACAGTAAACCACTACTAAAGGCCACTCTTTAAACCACCACTTTACTTTATACGTTAGCCCCTAAAAACAGTCAATGCACAAAAATGATTACAAATGGATTTACCGTTATTTTTCTGTTTTAGTCTATTTTTTTGTTTACTGCAAAATGCATTAAGTATGTAAGATTCATATGAGTGCACGCGATACATGGAAGTACAGTAAACCCTTACTAAAGGTCACTCTTTAAACAGTCAGTTTACTTTATACGTTTGCCCCTAAAAACAGTCCATGCACAAAAATGATAACAAATGGTTTTGTCGTTATATTTCTGTTTTAGTCTATTTTTTCTTAACTGCAAAATGCATTAAGTATGTAAAATTCATATGAGTGCACAAGATACATGGAAGTACAGTAAACCCCTATTAAAGGTCACTCTTTAAACAGCCAGTTTACTTATACGTTAGGCCCTAAAAACAGTCCATGCACAAAAATGATTACAAATGGTTTTATCGTTATTTTTCTGTTTTTGTCTAATTTTTGTTAACTGCAAAATGATTCTGTAAACATGTCAGGGAAATCTGAAACTGTCCATTCAATCTAAATATTAGACTAGACTTTCGCCACTAGTGCAATACAAGTCGATTATATGTATAGTTTCAAACGTTTGGCAAAAGAGCTATATTAGTGTGATAAATTTTCCATTCTAATCTCGATTTATATCAATACGATGCGCAGTCCTGCGCTAAAGTTTGATCTACGCTGACGACCGCTAAAATTTGTTTGTACGACGCGTGAGAATTTCTACTTCCCATTCGCTTATCCGTCAGAGTGACGGTCCCATGACTGACGAATAAGTTTTACTGACTGTATCATATTTGTATGTAAGATTATCACGAAAAGTGTATATTAGAAATGATATAATGTATCAAGTACAGTGTAAAAAAATGCAAATGTTTCTTAATGTACGATAATATAATATAACCATGAACCACTAACCTCTTCCCAGTTACCCACGACTCCGAAAAACGTTCTTTATCTTTAGAAACATGAAAAACAATATTTTTTTCGAGATTTAAAGAAGCATTTATAAAAACAAAATTTCTATTACTTGAACTAGTTTCCGGAAACATTTCCGAGTAGTTTTTATGTTGTATTAATCAGTTTTCTGAAACCGGAATATCGGTTTTTAGGATTCTATCAATTCTCAATATAACATTTTCAGCTGCGTAACTAAATTTATACGTGCATGAGAAATTCAATAATAATTATGTTAATGTTAATGCCAATGCTGTTAATTTATCATGTTTGTCATTTAAACATGATTTTTGAACATGAAAATGTTTACTTAAGAATTAAAAGCATCCTAATAACCGATATTCAGGTTTGAAAAAACTGATTAATACCACATAAAAACTACTCGGAAATGTTTCCGAAAATGAGCGGCAGCAAAATGAACTTTTTTTTTGTATAATTGCTTCTTTAAATAGGAAAAATATATTCGTTTATGAGATTTCTAAGGATAAAGCACACTTTAAGGAATCAAGGATAACTCGGAGGAGGTTAATGCGTATTTTCGTTCGTGATTGTATTACATTTTCCTAAATTAAGAAGCATTTGTCTTTTTTACAAGGTGCATAGAGAAACAAAACTACTCGGAAGCGTTTCTAAAAAACAGTAGCAGCAAAAAAAAACTTTGTTTTTATAAATACTTTTGTAAATATGATATGAACAACAACATGAAGATAAATTAATTTATTTTTTTAAGTATTTAATTATCTTAACCACTCGGTCGGGTAATAAAACATGCCAATAAGACAGATTTTTTGTGTATTTTTATTAATAAATAAAATCTCTACTATTTAATAAAATTTCAATAAATCACGATCTATATCCAAAAAAATTCTATTCTCGTGTAGTTCTGCAATCGAATTACTAAAGCTTTTAATAGCATTCCATGTAAAAAACTAAAAATAATACAAAAACATTTATCAAAAAATCTTTAGCTTATTATTTCAAATGCGATTGTATCTTTTTTTAAAGATGAATATAAAATTTCAAGAAACGCAATAATTTATTTTCGTTATTTTCTTCTATAAAATTTTTTAACACAACAACAAAAACAAAATTTGATTTTATTCAAAAGCAAATGTTGAAATGTAAAAAATAAAAGTCAAAATTGCTCTCTTTCGAAAATAGAATCATTTTTCATGAATATATGTTAATAAATCATTCTTACATTCAATATTTTTCTGAAACACTTATTCATAAATAAAAACATCCTACTGATTGTGATCCAGTTCTTCATTTGCATCTGAAAAGCGTGAAGACAATTCAACAGACTTTTATATTTATATTTATATTTCGTCCCCATTTGTTCTATTGTATATTAAAAAAAACAAAATAAATGTATATATGATAAATGTATTAGGTTGTCCGGAAAATTAATTCGTACCGGAAAATTCTACTATTTATTTATTAGAAATTAATTTCGATAGCAATTAACGTCAGAATTTTCCGGTACAAATTAATTTTCACAAACGACACGGACAACCCAATATTAAGACTTTGCACAGTGGTTCCAAATTTTTAGTACGTTTGCAAAAGTCAAAAATAAATTTTCTAATTGGGTATTTTTTCTGTTCACATAGGCACAGAAATATTTCATATGGCACAATAGAGACAATTTTTAGGGTTCCGTATTTAAGTAAAAACGGTTTCTCGACAACGTGGAAAGTTCAAACTTGCCAGAGTAATAAAGACTGTTGATCCAAATATTTAGAGACTATTAGCCATTTACAAATATTTTTTAGAAAAAATTAGGGGGCTAATTAAGTTACTTGAAAAAACATGCATAGCGTTTGAGTCATCGTTCTCATAACACCGAACTCAAAAAATATATTTGTTTTAATTTTAGGTATTACATTTACATAGATGTTTTTGAAAATGTACGGCACAAATCTGTCCCCCGTTCCACCTCTATTTCCGAATCTACCGAAACTAAAATTATGGATAAAATGGGGTAGTAGGAGTTTAATTAAACCTTGCATGAAAAATATACCGATTATCCTAAGTCACATACTGTTTGAAAAAATCGCCTTTTTCCGTTACATACAAACTTTACTTTAGGGGCTCAGCGGGGGAGTTGATAAGGTACCTATCGACGTTGAATCATGTGAAGATTGCTGATAATGATTTTCGAAAAACATGGTCGGTAATTAGCCGAGATATTAATTAAAAATCTATCTAGAAAAACACGGCACTGACCAAGGCGGTGTTGCAACTTTGCAACCTCCTTTCGAAATGCCCTTCGCACAATTGCAAGTTTAAACTTTGTACAAGGTCTTTATTTTAGATAAGGTGAATCATGGTGAATTATTGAAGACATTAATTGAAAAATAATTCATATATTAATTGCAGTTAGTAATTAATAAATTTATTGTGCGGAATACTTTGTACGCGAGTAAAACTCGCACTTGGTCGATCTGTACAATTTCTTTTGAATTAAATTGCATAAATAAAGGCATATTTGTTCCAATTACCGATTAATTAACTTATTTGAGTTTATATTTTTGAGGTAATGTGGAAATTTCATAATACAACGCAAAATAGCTTTATTTATTTCAAATATAAATGTTTAGTTTTATAAAACTAAAAAAATGCGTGATTTGTGTTATCTTTCCGTTAACAAATATAGAATCATCATTCATGAAGGTTCTATGTTCTACTGAAAAGTGAATTTATAAATAATAAAGAGTCCCACTGATTGTGACATTGTTCTTCATTTGCATTTTGAAAGCGTGAAGTCGATTCGATAGAAGTTCAGTTTTCTTTTTATATTTTGTCGGCTTCGTGAATTGGGTTTTTTAAATTCCTATTCATGAGCAATTAATGGGAACATTGTTTTATTTTATATTGCCCTTTTTTAATTTATTTAAATATATCACTAACATTAAGAGATTAAATTTTCTTCATTCAAAATATCTGTTTCATATATAAAGAGATAAAATTCAACATTCAGTTATCAATATATTTATTTTAAATGCTAAAAGGTGTAAATTAACAACATAATCTACAGTAAAATAACTTTTATTAGATTGTTGACATGTTTCGGCTCACTCCGAGCCATTATCAAAAACAAATGAGAATATTCTATAATTTCACGGTTTTTGAAGTTATTATTTGAAATGCTATCATTTAATTTTCACGTACTTTTTAAAAAAATTGCACACTTTATCTTTTTTTTTTTTTTTGGTTGTTTATTTTCTTATTTGTAACCATGGAGTAACTCGAGCCACAATTTCGGTAAGTTAAAAGTTGCTGCATCGTTACATATTGTATTTTCCGTGTTACTATCTCTATGGTTTCTCTTATTATGGATAGATAGTATAGAATGGACCGACCGAAATTGTGGCTCGAGTTACAAAATGGTTACAAATATGGAAATAAACAACCAAGTAAAAATAAAAGATAACGTGCGTAATTCTTAAAAAATACATGAAAATTAAATGATAGCATTTCATATAATAACTTCAAAGACCGTGCAATTATAGAATATTCTCATTTGTTTTTGAAAATGTCTCGGAGTTACCCGAAACATGTACAAAATCTAATAAAAGTTGTTTTATTGTATGTTATATTATTAATTTATACTTTTAGCATTTAAAAGAAATATATTATTACAAGGTGTTATAATTTATTATAATCAGTTATGAATTTGACAAGTCATCAGTTAAAATGTCGTTGTAGAAAATCTAATCTGCAAAATTTCATTTATAACCTTGAAAACAAGTGTTGCTTTGTTCTTTGTGTGTGTGTGTGTGTTTTTGTGTGTGTGTGTGTGTGTTTTATATATATATATATATATATATATATATATAAGAAATGATAAATATATTGAGATGTTGTCTTGTTTTGTAGTTGAATATCCTTTATTTATTTATTTAAATATATAAATAAGAAATTAACTTTTCTTACTTCAAAATAACAAATTTCTTAATTCATTCGTATATAAAGAGAAAAAAATCAACTTTCAATTATAAATTTGACAAGTCATCAGTTAAGATGTAGCAAAAAAGAAAAAAAAAAAAAAAAAAATCTAAGCTGCAAAATTCCATTTGGAAAGGGTGGAGACAATTGAATAGAATTTTATTTTTATATTTATATTTCGTTTGCTTCGTGCAATGTATTTAAAAAAAAGTATAATAAATGTTTTGTTATGATTATTTTTTCTTTTTGTTGATTTAAATGCATAATATCCTATCACATTCATATGATGGTAAATATATGATTCTATAACATAGTGATGGGATTAATATTTATATATTTTATTTATTTATTTAAAAGGTTGCAACTTTATATATATTTTTTTACAGTTGACATATAGAGATATAAATCAACGAAAAGAGACATTTAAGTTATGAAAATTTTTGAGAATGTAGAGACTATCACAATAATTACTTGTACCACTCATTTCATTCAGATATTATATTGTTTTTAAAACATACTAAAAAATATTGCACTTACCCAAAAGTTCTAAAAAACACCCTCAAACACGCTAAAATATTAGTCAAGATGTACAAAAGCATTAAAAATATTTTCACCTCTTGGTCTGAGGCCTCATTAGTTACTGTTGTTCTGTTTCTTTCTCGCTAGTCATTTTTGTTGAAGTCTTCCCCATTTTTCGGTATTTCTAATAATATGTAGCGCCATCTATTATCAATTTTTGCATGCATCATATCATTACATATTTCAGATTTTGCTGTGATTATTTCTATGGCCTCCCTTAGTAATGCGTAGTTTAAATAATTATAAGTTGTTAATTTCTCGACATTGCTAAAGTCTGTAGTAATTGGTGATTTATTGTTTAACATGTGTATTACAGTAATAGCTTTATTTAAGTTTATATGACTCTTTTGTTATTTCACTCTGTCTTCTATCTTTCTTTTTGTCATACTTATATATGAAACTTACCTTTCCCTTATTATCATTGAAATCAATTTTGTACATTCCTGATGTCTGTAAATATGTAATTGTCTCAGCTTCTGATCTGATTAATTTGAAAATGAATGGATCTGGGGTAAGGGAAATACTTATTCCAAATTTTTGAATTATCTTTTTAATTTTAGGGAAATGCCTCTTATAAAGGGAATTGCATTTGTAAATTTTATTTTCTTCTGAAATGGTTGTATCCTATCGTATTTTGACGTAGCTTTGTCGATTAACCCTTTCCGGTTGGGTGACTCTTACACAAATTTTATTTGATTGGCACCACTTGCTTAAAAAAAGTTACTTTCTATTACACAATCTCCAAAATGCTCTAATTAAATAAGGAAATTTTATTTTCCTTTATTACTGGTGCCAAAAGACTGTTTCGCTAAGGATGTTTTGCTAAGAAAAATGATCCCTAATCAGACTCGGGGTTGGACCGCAAAGTGTTAAGTTTTGTATCGTTTTCGTGGAGTATCCTGCATCCTTAGCTATTGTTTTAATTTTGTTTATTTCTGTGCATAAGAGGTCTTTTGTTGAACATACTTTAAGAGCTCTATGGATATGTAGATATGGCAACAGTATAGTAAGGTTAACATGAGACAACATCTATAACCAGGGTAGACAATTGGACCTCCTTCTTTATTTAAAAATTCTGCATTTACACCTAAAAATCCAAAAGAACACATTTTACTTTTTTTAACCAGGAAATGTCTGTCATTAAATAAAGAAAAAAATACTGTTCGGGATATCTGGTATGAATTCGTAATTTCTTAATAAAAAAGGAGACCAAACAAGTAACCCTAATTTATACTATATGCTGAAAATGAGAAAACGGCATGAAAATTGATTGAAGTTGGCTTTTTTT
The DNA here is from genome assembly GCA_963931845.1 of Maratus michaelseni. NCBI lineage: Eukaryota > Metazoa > Arthropoda > Arachnida > Araneae > Salticidae > Maratus > Maratus michaelseni. The sequence goes on from OZ007600.1 coordinate 72,496,896, forward strand.
TATTGCTTTGATACACTTAATTATTTTATCTGTTAGATCATTTATTTTTAATATGTATTCAAACCAATGTGATATTTTCTGCTGTGGTGGCTTCTTTGTATGAAATGTAGAGGTTGGAGGGCAATTTAAGAAATAATACAGAAAAGTTGACATAATATAAATAACAATAACGTTTTACTCTACTCAATAATCAATCAATTACGATATTTTTCGATGTATGTCGCGCTGTTTTTCTTCACAAAAATAATATTGACACACATATTTGGATCTGATACATTTGTATGTGATTGGACTGACCATTGGTCACTGCATAAAATCGCTGGGCAGCCATTTTGTATTTAATTAAAAAATCATGAGACAATGCATTATGAATGTTGTGCATTTCCAGTATTAACTGTTAGAATCTATTATAATAAAATATGTCTACCTTTTTGTATTTCTCAGCTAACTCCTCCTAGAAGAAGGAAACTTGGGCGATCAAATTAGTACCAGTTATACACGTAGATCAGAGTATGTCATATAAGGTCTCAGAATTTTAAAATTTTAATTTGTTTCTGAGATATTTATTCATTTATTTCTTTATTTGTAATTTTTAATGGCATTTATAGGAGAAAAGGGTAAACAATAAAAATCATGAGGTTTTTTTTTTTTTTTTTTTTTTTTTTTTTTTTTTTTTACGTCATTTTCAAATTGAAATTGAAAATATTATTCATTTGAACAGATGTTGTAAACAATAGTGTGTTTAAATTACATATTTCAAGAATTAAAAACTTATTTATCACATATTTAAGCTTCGGGAATCAGTTTATTTTTTGAAAGCAAAAAATCGTTTGTCGACAAATTAACAGAAAACATATAATCGTAGCTTTTCTTAGTTTTATATCCGACCAAGGAGGTTAAACAAAAACAAAGTTAAGCTCCTTCTATTCTAATTAGGGTGCTATTGACCCCTACTTACACGAAATGTATTTAAAGAGCAGTGACGTAGCCAAGATTGTAATCTGGGAGAGATTTTGAAACTTTGTTACGTATAAAATGAACAATTTCGTTGCGTTACATGTACATGAAGTAGTAAATACGTGACACATAAAAAACAACGTAATGAAAAGCACAAGAAACTATAAGAAATTTAGTATTTGTGTGTTAAAAGTATCATAAATGAGCCTCTCCTCCAATCTTCAGAGAGAAGAAAAAAGAATTGGAGAAAGAGCATTCATCGTTCATTTACACTTTAGAGGGATACACAAAAGAATTTGGTTACAGTACTGCCTATCAATAATAATTGAACAATAATTGCTGGAAGTGCGTTTTCAATGTGGTACGCGTTTTTCAATTTAAGTCATTTTTTGCATATTACTTGGTGTATATAAATTCTAGAAATCCTATACAGAGCTGCACAAAATATCTCGAGTACTTTTCTGTTTATTCACGGAATTTGCTTTAAAGGAATTTTCATTGCGTTTCCTAACTGTAGTAAAGTTTAGAATACTATGTAGTATATATTCAAACTTAGAGCTGATAAGCCGCAGGGGTTCGTCGACAGCTTCAGAGCCCCGAACCCGACCATTACCATATTTCAAGGTGTTTAATTTGTTTATTTTTTTCTTTTAAATTTATCCGGTTTCAATTTTCAGAATTTTTTTTTCCTTTCTACGTGGCTTCCGCTAGTGTCTCGGTATAGAACCTATAGAGGGTTGTACAAAATATTTCGGATATTTTTTTTTAATATTGAAGGAAGCTCTCTTATTCCCATTTTCAAAAGTTAAATTATTTTTTAGACAAAATATAGTCAGAGATTGGCAGCGAGATTGGTCATATTCATTAAAAGGCCGAGATACTTATGAAATTTTACGAAAAGTGGATCTGAACTTTATTTACAAAACCAGTCATAGGTTACTACATTTGTGGACACGGTAGCTTCCCATCATTTAAAAATAAAATAGAAAAACTCTCCTCCCCAACATGCATCTGCCAAAATAGCTCAGGAACGGTTCTATATTACATATATGGTAATTGTCTTCTTGTGAGACATAATTTCAATTTCAATAAAAATGTCACAGTAAGACAAAATCTGAATATAACTCTGTTTAATCCTTTAAACTACGATAAACTAAAATAAAATTATAACAGTCTGAATAAAAATTTCTCATTTATTAAAAAGGATCTATGATCCCTTTTCTCAGTTTTATAAAGTAATTTTTAATACAATAGATTTTGTTATTGAAATTTGGAAGTCATAGTTCACGTGCTGTTCACATTTTTGTACTCATACTGCTCCTATTTTAGCTTACTGTTTGAGCCATGCAAAATTACTAGTTGTGTTTTGATTAAGAATTTCTGATATGACGCATAGTATTGTTTTAAGTATTTGGCTTTTCAAGGGGCAAATATATCTCCTTTTTTTTTTGTCTTTTTTATGTTAAGAAATGTTGTGGTACTTAACTAATATTGTAAAAACTAACCTTGAACTAATTTTATTTTAATCTCTTATGTAATATTCAACATCTGTATTCTAAAATATGAATTTTCAATAAACATTTCCCCTCGTGGAGAAAAGATTCAATGCTTAACGGCAGGCTCTCCAGAAGAGGGCGATTTCATTTCATTTCATGTTTACTTAGTCATCATCTTTCTCATTAAACGGTGATGTTTTGTTACAGTATTCTGAATGTGATGGAAAGTGTTTCATAATCTATGCTTGACGAATGATTTTACTTTCTTGTTTAATTTTCTTTTCGTTTACGAATATAGAATCAGCATTCCTGAATATATGTTAATAAATCATTCTTTCATTCAACATTTCTCTGAAATGTTCATTCACAAATAAAAGATAAACCCTACTGATTATGATTCTGTCCTTTATTTCCATTAGACATTTAATTTGCATAAGACAATTATTTAAAACCGAGTTTTTTTTTCCTCTATTTATATTATCGTCTGCTTCGTGTTCTATATTTTTGAAAACTGGTATTTACGGATATTTCCTTTGGGACATTGTTTTTTTTTTTTTTTACTTCCTTCTATCACAAGAAAAAATGATGAAAATTTTCGACATCCGGTTTTCGACGGATTTATACGTTTTAGAAGGTCCTGAACACGATTTGACTGTTTTAGAAAACGTCTGTCTGTGAGTCTGTGAATCTGTCTGTCTGTATGTGACAAAAAAAAAATGTGGGTGCTCTATCTCAAAAACTAATGCACGAAATTTAATAAAATTTTAGATTCTATTAGTCCGTGATATAAATTGGTGCTGATTAGTTTTTGGTGTAAATTGCCCAAATGGTGGCGCTGCTATGCTGCATTTTTCCAGATTTCCACAATAGCTCTATCCCAAGAACTAATGCGCTGATTATCATCAAACTTCTGATTCAGTACGGCTTTGACATAAATAGATGCTGATTATGTCTTGGTGTATATATTCCAACAGGTGGCGCTGTTATGCTACTTTTTTCAGGATTTTCACGATTACTATATCTCAAGAACTAATGCACAGATTTTCATCAAACTTCAGATTCAGTTAGACGTTGACATAAGTTGTTGTTGATTAGGTTTTGGTGTAAATCTCCCAACAGAGGGCGCTGTTATGCTCCTTTTTCAGGATTTACAAGATTTTAGCCATAGTCATATCTCAAGAACTAATGCATGGAATTTAATAAAACTTTAGATTAAGTGAGACCTTAACATAAATTGATGCTGATTCGTTTTTAGTGTATGCGAAACCTGTGTGAGATAAAAGAATGTTTTAGGATTGGCATATCTGACTAGTTTTTTCTGTATTTGAATATCTTTTATTTATTGATTTAAATATGTGATACCAAGTGGCATACATTTAACGCCAAATTTATAATACCATATGACATACATATGATGCCAAATATATGATACCATATTATATTGGGAGGATTAATTTTAAATCTTATGAAAATACAGTCCAGTAGCTACAATGCATTCTAATTAAAGTTAAATAAAATCAATAACAGTTGATTCTGTAATAATCCATCAATTATTTCTGATTTTCTAAAGAGAAATTTAAAACGTTTATCTTTAAGGGCTTTTAAAGGATGCCTATCTTTGAGGTTTTTATAGAATCCTTTTACAATAACATATTTTAAAAGACACTACTATAAAAAGTATGTATGAAAAATTCAGTTTCAATGAAAATTGTACATAGAAAATATTTCATTATTTTAACTGCGATAAGCTTTAAAACTAATATTAAAATTCTAAGAAATACAATTGTAAAACAAATTTCTATTATAATATTCCGTGAAATTTCCTAATACATTAGAAAATAATTTATATCGTTTCAAAAGAAATTGTTTACATTTATATAAATAAATGATAGCTCTATTTGTGTTTAATTTCCATTTATGAATATAGAGTAATCTTTCATGAATATATGTTTTTAAATCATACTTCAATTCAACATTTTTCTAAAACGTTCATTCATAAATAAAAATCTTCTACCTATTGTGATTCAGTACTTCGTTTTCATTTGGAAAAAAAATGAAGATAATTAAATAGACTTTAATTTTTTATATCTATTTACTCTTCCCCATGAAATGTATTAATTTTTTTCTTATGAAAAATGAATGGCAATGTTGCATTGTTTTGTGTCTGAATAATCTTTATTTCTGTTCATTAAAATGCATAATACCATATCACTAATATCATATATGATACCATGACATATTTATAGCATTAATGCTTAATTTTGTGTAAGAATATTTCCATAAACCATAATGCATTCTACTAAAAGTTAAATAAAACCAATAACAGTTCATTCTAAGATGATTATCTAACAATTAACATATTAAAAATATATATATAACGAATTTATATTTATTTAGGGCTTTTGTAGAACACTTTTAAATTAATTATGTTTTAAATGGTACTGTCATAAAACTTACGCTTCAAAAATTAAGTTAAAGTACATATTCTGCTCGCAAAATGTAACATTCATAATTTTAAATGCGGTAAGTTTATGTTCGCTTTGAAATGAATGATAGAATTTTAAAGAAACGCAATAGCGTAAAAGATTCTTGAAGCAAAAATCTCCATATTCTGCAAAATTTCATAATACAGCACAAAAGACGTTTATTCGTTTCAAAAGTAACTATTTAGGTCTATAAAAATAAAAGATTGTGCTCTTTGTGTTCTCTTTTTGTTTGTGAATACAGAATCCTGATTCATGAATATATGAGTGTTATATGTTATATGTTTATATGTCATTATATATTCATTACATGGATATATGTTAAATCCTTTTTTCATTCAACATTTTGTCTTTTTAACACTTTCCAACCTAGTTGAAAAGTGTTTATGACTTCGGTTTGTCTGCCGTATGGCCGTCTGCCGTCTGTCCGTGCTCCAACTCCCGTAAATATGCTCCTATTGCCCTGCAATTTTTATATGTTATCGTCGTTATCCGTAGCATGTTCCCTATTTCAACGGAAGTGTGTAGCACTTATAGTTGTTTTACAGGGACACTCAAAAGAATTCCGTTACATTACAGTCTATGGGGGAAAAATAATTTGCAGTTTTTTTAATGATGTTACACAATTTCAAACGCATTGTAATTGATATATATCACTAAGGTGCATTACAAGAAGCTTAATATGGAATAGGGTGTGCATAGCTCTTATAGTTAATTTACAGGGACAGTCAAAAGAATTCCGTTACATTACGTCTATGGAGAAAAATCGTCTGCGGTTTATTCAAATAATGTTTCACTATTTTAAACGCATTGAAATTTATATATATCACTAAGGGGCATTACAAGAGGCTTACTACAGAATATTGTGTGTATAGCAGTCATCGTTCATCTACAGGGACACACAAAAGAATTCTCTACTGTCTGTTAGCAATAATTCCTGGAAGTGTATTTTAAGTTGCTGAACGCGATTTTAAATGTAACTCACTTTTTGTCTATTACTTGGTGTGTATAAATTCTGTAGATCCTATACAGGGCAGTACAAAAATTCGTGAACACATTTCCGTTTATTGACAGAAACTCCAGAAGGAGAATTTTAAACTGTGCTACGCGTTTCCTAACTAAAGTAAAATTTAGCATCCTATGTAGTATATATACAAATATCATCATATACAGGGCTGAATAAATGTATTCGGATATTTTTCCGAATATTGTATATGTTGAAAATATATTTTGGAAATTCCTGAAATTACGTTTTTAAATATGTTATGCGTTTTCCAAATTGTTTACTTAGATGTTATCTTTTAGCTTATTAAACGGTAATGATCTGTAAAATTAATTTGGAAGCGTTGGAAAGTGCTACATAATCTATGCTTGACGCATGATTTTTCGTTCTTGTTTTTTTCTGTATTTGAATATATTTTATTTATTGATTTAAATATGTGATACCAAGTGGCATACATTTAACGCGAAATTTATAATATACCGTATGACATACATATGATGCCAAATGAATGATACCATATTATATTGGCAGGATTAATTTCAAATCTTATGAAAATATAGTCCAAAAACTATAATGCTTTCTAATTAAAGTTAAATAAAATCAATAAAATTGATTCTGTAACAAACGATAAATTATTTCTGATTTTCTAAAGCGAAATTTAAAAAGTTTACCTTTAAGGGCTTTTAAAGGATGTCTATATTTGAAGCTTTTATAGAATACTTTTACAATAACATATTTCAAAAGACACTATTATAAAAATTATGTATTGAAAATTCAGCTTCAATGACAATTGTATATGCAAAATATTTCGTTATTTTAAGTGCGATAAGCTTTAAAACTAATATTAAATTTCTAAGAAATACAATTGTAAAACAAATTTCGATTGTAATATTCTGTGAAATTTCCTAATACAGCAAGAAAGTTATCTTAGTGGTTTCCAAAGAAATTGTTTACATTTATATATATATAAATAAAAGATCGCGTTCTTTGTGTTTTCTTTCCATTTATGAATATAGAATAATCTTTCATGAATATATGTTTATAAATCATTCTACTGTTCAATATTTTTCTAAAACGTTCATTCATAAATAAAAATCTTCAACTGATTGTGATTCAGTACTTCGCTTCCATTTGAAAAAAAAAATTAAGATAATTAATAGATTTTTTAAATTAGATTTAATAGATTAGTTTAATCATTTTTCGATTTCTATTTCCTCTTCCCCGTGCCGTGCAATGTATTTAAAATATATAAAGTGTGTATCTGAAGAAATGGCCGAATCTTTACGGGGTGATAGAACGCAGCTATACGAGCAAATTTCGTCATAGAATGTATGGTCGGAACGCAAGCGGCCAGAAATTAAAAGGTAGTTTTTCACTGTCGCAGTTAAGTAATTAATACGAGAATACGAGAATGAGAGGAGTTACTTCAGAAAAAAATATTCTGCCAGCTGCAATGCACGCTTCACACCTGCGGGATAGGGACAGACGCACATTTGCGAAAATACCATGCATTTCCCGAATATCCCCGGCAACAACGGCAATCCTGGCCTAGATCCATATAGGTTTCAATGGGGTACTCGTAGATTAGACTTTTCATATGGCCCCAGAGGAAAAAGTTCAAACACGAGAGATCCGGCGATCTTGGTGGCCAAACTCGACCAGTCCATCGCTCTGAGAACGTTGCATTTAAAGTGTTCCGCACATCCAAGGCAAAGTGTGCAGGCGCACCGTCGTGTTGAAACCATATTCTCGACCTGATGGTGGTTGGAATTGGACACAGCAGCTCATGCAGCACCTCTCGTATGAGTGTTTAATACCATTTACAACGCCAAATTGCGGCTCGCGCGGCCATACATTCTATGACGAAATATGCTCGTATAGCTGCGTTCTATCACCCCGTAAAATTTTGCCTACTTTTTCAGATACACCCTGTATATGGCAAATGAATGAAAATGTTGCCTCATTTTGTGTCTGAATAACCTTTATTTTTGTTCATTAAAATGCATAATACCATATCACTAATATCATATATGATACCATGGCATATTTATACCATTAGTGTTTAATTTTGTGTAAATATATTTCCATAAACTATAATGCATTCTACTAAAAGTTAAATAAAACGAATAACAGTTCATTCTAAGATGATTATCTAAGATTTAATTTTTTTTTCTAAAAATAAATTTAAAGAATTTATCTTTAATTAGGGCTTTTGTAGAATCCTTTTAAATTAATTATGTTTTAAATGGAACTGTCATAAAATTTACGCTTCAAAAATTAAGCTTTAGTACATGTTTCGTTCGCAAAATGTAACACTCCTAATATTAAATGCGATAAAGTTATGTGGCCTTTCAAATGAATGATAGAATTTTAAGTAACGCAATAGCGTAAAAGAATCTTCATTAAAAATATCCTTATTCTGCGAAATTTCCTAATACAGCCGAAAATAGCTTTATTCGTTCCAAAAGAAAATATCTAGGTTTATAAAAATAAAAGAGATTGTGCTCCTTGTATTATCTTTCTGTTTATGAATAGAGAATCGTGATTCATGAATATATGTGCATTATATGTTATATGTTTATATGTCATTATATGTTCATTACATTGATATATGGTAAATCCTTTTTTTCATTCAACACTTTTCTTAAATATTCATTCATAAATAATAAACTTCTACTGATTGTCAGAATGAATTTATTTGCATTTGAAAAGCATGGAGACAATTGAAAAGACTTATATTTTAGCTTTCCACTTCGTCTGTTTCGTGTACTATATATTTAAAAAAAATTCTATTTATGATAAATGCATTTGGACATTGTTACGTTATGCATTTAAATAACTTTTTTTTGCTTATTTTAGGGATCATAGGACTTTTAAACCTTCTAAAAATTAAATTTTTAAAAATAAATAACTATTGAAACATTTCTGAACACGTTAAAACAATCCACTTCAAAAATTTCTATAGTACAGGTAAAATATATCAAAAATTGAGTAAAATACAGTGCTGGAAAAAATTATAAAGCCGATAGAAAAATTTACAAAATTCAAAAAGTAATGGAATTGTTGATAACGCAAATTCTATTTTCATTTGCATGATCAACATTGCAATAATACACATAAACTTTATTTAGAAAAACGGAAGGAGGAACATAAATTATGCTATTTTTTTACAACCAATGAAAAACAACTTGGAAAAAGTATAAAGCCGATGGTTCTAACCTCATTTGGCATAATGCCAGACTTGAGAAAACAGGTCGCCATGAAAGTTTAGGTAAATGTAAATGCGTTACGTGCATTCATTTTGTATTTGGTTTGTTTAATACAATGCCAAGAGGAAAAAAGTTATCCGATGGTCAACAAATTAAAATATTAACTTTAAATGAAGTTGGAATGTCTGGTTCTAATATTGCAAGAAAAATAGGAAGGTCCAAGGCTGCAGTAAACAGTTTTCTCAGAAATCCCGAAGATTACGGCGGTAAGAAGCATACAGGAAGACCGAAATCCTTAACTGTAAGGCAATCAAGACAAATCCGGAAGCTAGTTTGCGCACAAAAAATGTCGTATGCCCAAATTCAAGAACAGTTACAATTACCATGTACAAGCCGAACGGTAAGAAATGTTTTAAGTAACAATCCCATTGTTCAATTTAAAAAAAATAAAGCAAAACCACCTCTTTCTAAGTACCACAAAAATGCTCGCTTAGACTTTGCACGAAAACATGTAACCGAAGGCACAAATTGGAGAGATGTTGTCTTTTCCGATGAAAATTAATTTAATTTCGATGGACCCGACGGCTATAAATATTTTTGGTTTGATTTACGACAGGAGCCTGATATTTTTTTCAAAGCGTCAATTTGGAGGTGGCTCGGTAATGGTTTGGGCTGCATTAGCTGCCTGTGGAACCACTCCAATTGTTTTCATGCATAACAAAAATTATTGGGTTATGTATCAAGAAATGTTAGGAGAGAATTTATTACCCATTTGCTCCTCTTATAACTTCAGGAGACTGGACATTTCAGCAGAACAACGCTTCCGTTCATTTTCCGAAATCAACTAAATCTTGGATGGAAGCTAATCAGGTGAAATGCCTTCAATGGCCAGCTCATACACCCGATCTGAATGTAATAGAAAATCATTGGGGAATTTTAGCTCGAAATGTTTACAAAAATGGACGAAAATTCAATTTAAAGTTAGATTTAATGAATGCTTTTAAAAACTGCTGCAATAATACTGATGAAGTCTATTAATCTTTTATTAATGTAGTTATTAATGAATTTATTTTTTTCTTTACTTCCTTGTAGCATATAATATATATGTATGAAATTTCTTAAATGTTCTATATATTGTTTTTTAATTATATCATATTTTCAAGTGGCTTTATAATTTTTTCCACCACTGTACAATTTATGGCCATTCACAAAAATTTGGGAATAACTTCGTTTTGGTACTATAAATGAAGATCCAATGAGTTCCCAATAAATAAAACTATTTTACCAAGTTTTTTTGGGGGGGTGGGGGGAATTTTAACTTAGTGAGGTGGGAAAATCAATTTTTTAAGTAGGTCAAGTGGGGTATCGTTAATAATGCATTTTTTAATTCTGAATCGAACGACACCATCCGCAAGTCGATACGATGATTCGTTACAAAGTTACACCAGGTTTTACAAATACAAAGTCGCCGATTTACCTCAGTGCAGTTAATATAGGTTTTTACAGAAACAACTGATGGGCATTCACGAAAATTTGGGAACAACTTTGTTTTGGCTCTAGAAAACAGTTTTGTTTTTAAAACAAACAAATGCTCTAAATGTCTAAATAAAGTTATTTTTTTCGGTTCAGTGTAAGAGAAAGCCTCTCAAGTATACTTAAATAGTAAAAATTTTGTTTTACATGCAGAAAGTGTTTTGTTAACATGCATGAAATCTGCGATTCAAATTTTCTGCTCAACATATTTAAAAACCTCTATAAAAACTAATTCCACCCCTTATGATCTAAAAAAAAATATGAAATGAAAGAAACATGTATCTATTACTGCATTTAAAAATTGTATTTTTGCAATATACACTTTTTAGGTGCGTTCATAATTATATAAATACGTAGCACTTACAGTCGTCGTCTGGTCCGTCCGTCTGCATATAACAGCGCAAAAACTACCCAACCGAATGGTTTGAAATTTAATATATTGTTATGAATTTTGTATATATCTGTAAATATTCCATTTGTTTAAATTTATTTTATTTTATTATTGTGAAAATTGCAGTATTATTAATGTATTTCCTATTGAGCATCATGTAACTCAATGCTAAAGGCCTCAGGTGCTTTGCAAGAAAAACAACCTTACAGCATCGGTTTTCATTATGAGTTCTATTGGAAAATCGCCAAGGAATGGGTTTATCGCCAAGTTGGCGATGGTTTTGGCGACTTATTTTTGTCGCCAAATTTGGCGATATATCGCCAAATGTCGCCAAGTTGGCGGCGGATTTGGCGACTTTTTGGTCAACCACCCCCCCTTATACCTGTACATTGAGATCCTTTCTTGCTTGGGTTCTCTATCGAAAGTTAAAGCACTTTCTGGTAATTTCTAGCATCTGAAGGCTCTGGAATAATCTGGAAAGATCTCTGAAACCTATATAAGGACCTCCATCAGTTCAGTTAGTTAGTTGTCTGTCAACTGCGATTGAATTCATACGAGAGGCTTTGCATTGAGAACTGTGTTACTCAGATTGATTTTTTTGTTGATACGTCGTATTGAACGCATTGTTTCTGTGTGAAATTTTGCTGCGCTTTTATTGGATTTGAAGATTACTGAATATCTTGTAATTTTCAGAAGATATTTGTGATCGTATTGCACTGTTTATAGTGAATAAAGCCTTTTTATTGTCCTTATATATTGGCATCAGTCCTTTCGAACCCCGAGCTCACAACATTTGGTGTCAGGAGTGGGGTTGAATGCCGATTACCAGAGCAATGGAGGCACAGCTGACTAAATTATTGGAGAAATTAGGGGAGATGGATGAGAAAATGACTGCCAACCTTGCTGAGTTGAAAGAAGAAATGAAGAAGGAAATGACTGAGAATCAGGCTGAAATGAAGGAAATGTCGGAAGAAATGAAGAAGGAAATGTCAACCAACCTTGGTGAGTTGAAAGAATTAATAGATAATAAAATTACATCTTTAAATGAAAGAATTGACAGCGTGGAAAACAAATTTGAAGGAAGATTTCAGGAAATAGAAGAAAAAGTTCAAAAGACTGCCGAAAACTATCCCGAAGATGTCAAGTATCAAGGTATGCTTCCTCGGGCCTCTATTAAACTCTCGACCTATGACGGAAAATCCTCATGGCCAGTTTTTAAGACACAATTTGGGATCGTAGCGGACGCCAATGGATGGGATTCCCAGACAAAGGCTTGCCAGTTAGCTGCTTCTCTACGAGCTGATGCTGCCGACGTCCTACAGACTTTGCCTGCAAATGAACCGCTGGATTTTGAAACGCTCGTCAGTGCCTTAGAATTACGCTTTGGCGAGAAATGCATGAAGGAATATAGCAGACTCCAGCTCAAATCTCGACAGCAGAAATCCACTGAATCCCTGCAAGAGCTTGCTACGGATGTCGAGAGACTTTCCCATCTTGCTTATCCTGACTGCCCGACTGAAATTAGAGAAAGCTTAGCTCTACAGCATTTTATCGATGGTGTGCGTGACTCTGAGATCCAGAAACAACTCCGGATTGCAGATCTCAATGACTTAAAAGGGGCTTTAGTTTATGCCCTAAAATTCGAGGCAGCCCAGCAAGCTACAAGGAAAGATCGGCACTTTGTGCGAGTAGCCAACATGCCTGAGACGTCGGATACAGCTGTGGAGCGCTTACAGCAGCAGATGAATGACATAATGAGAAAGATGAACTCCTTAATGGCCAACAAACCTTACAGGCAGATCAAGTGCTGGAAATGCAGTGGAGAAGGCCATATACAAATCGACTGCCCAAGACGACCCAGCACCGAAGGTAATATCTCTCCCGCTAACGGAGGAGCAGGAAAACTGATTAATGGCCATCTTGCGGGGCGGAGGTTGCCAGATTTTGAGAAGCCCCATTTTCAAGTATGTGAAATTTCTGCAAGAAGTTGCGGCGAGAATGGAGTTTTTCTAGTCGGAAGTGTGAATGATTTGCCCTGTAATATGATCATCGATACAGGAGCCAATGTGACCATCATTCGGAAAGATCTAGCTCAGCGGCTGAAAGAAAAACTCTTCTGGACCCCGCCGCGTGTTATTCTTCAAACCGTGACCGGGGATAAGATTGACATACATGGAAGAATGAAACTGGAAATAAAGTTTGGGAACGCCGCTTATCGCCATACAGTCTACGTGGCCGATATTTCAGACCCTTTCATACTCGGACTGGACTTTTTAAAAGAGCATGGATTTACACTGGATTTTAAGAAGAATGAGTTACGCTCTGCTCAAGAAGATGTCACTATTTTCAGACATGGAAATGAGTCCGGGTCTATTCAGCGGATCACAGCCAAGGCAGATGTTATCATCCCTCCTCGGACCGAAATGATGATACCTGGATTAACTGGAAACGAAAGAATTTTCCAGTATGGCTTGACTGGATATCCTGAGAAGAGCCCAAAGGGAGTGCTAATAGCATCAGCGCTGGTAGATCTGTCGAGAGATGTGATACCCGTGAGGATTGCGAACGTAAGTGAAAAGTCTAGAATTATCCAGAAAGGTGAAGTGCTTGCAACCTGTGCTCCAGTCACCTGTGTTTGCAAAGACCCGAGCTTGACGTTATCGGAGCCGCCTACAAGTTTAACACCTGTAATTGGACGAAATGAAAATTTATCTCCTGAACAGAGACATGCCGCAGAAAGACTGTTCCAGGAATTTAAGGATGTGTTTTCACAAAACGAGAGTGATATAGGGCGCACTTCACTGACACGTCATAGAATTGATACTGCCAACCATCCACCGATTAAACAGCATCCAAGACGCTTGCCGTTCGCAAAACAAGAAGAGGTTTCTAAGCTCTTACGAGAGATGCAGGATAGTGACATCATCGAACCGTCATCAAGTCCGTGGGCCTCTCCCATCGTGTTGGTCCGAAAGAAAGATGGCTCCACAAGATTTTGTGTGGATTATCGTAAACTTAACGATATCACGAAGAAGGACAGCTATCCTCTACCAAGAATAGACGACACGCTAGATACTCTTTCAGGACATAAATGGTTTTCCACGCTGGATTTGAAGAGTGGATATTGGCAAGTAGAGATCCATCCTGATGACAAAGAGAAGACCGCATTTACTACTGGACAAGGACTTTGGCAATTTAAAGTTATGCCGTTCGGGCTCTGCAATGCTCCAGCAACGTTCGAGCGCCTCATGGAGACAGTGTTAAAAGGTCTGACTTTTGAAGCTTGTCTCATCTACCTAGATGACGTCATCATTGGTGGCCGCACGTTTGAAGAACATCTAGAGAATATTCGAAAAGTGTTAACGAAACTAAGAGCGGCGAATTTAAAGCTGAACCCTTTGAAATGCAAGTTCTTCCAACGAGAAGTAAACTATTTAGGTCACATCATCTCAGCTGAAGGTGTTCGAACTGATCCTGAAATGTGTCTGCAGTAAAGTACTGGAAACGTCCGGAAAATGTCCATCAGTTGCGAAGCTTTCTGGGACTATGCACTTATTACAGAAAGTTTGTACAGGGGTTCTCCAACATCGCAAGACCCTTGCATAGGCTCACTGAAAGCAAACAGAAGTTTCTATGGACACAAGAATGCGACAATTCATTCCAGCGGCTGAAAGAAGCTCTCACATCCTCTCCAGTCCTTACCTATCCAGACCCCGACAAACAATTCATTGTGGACACGGATGCCAGTCAGGAAAGTGTCGGCGCTGTACTTTCCCAAGAAATAGATGGCCAAGAACGAGTCGTAGCATACTGGAGCAAATGTTTATCGAAACCAGAGCGGAATTATTGCGTCACTCGTAAGGAGTTATTAGCTATAGTGAAAGCCATAGAACACTTCCATCACTATCTCTATGGCAGGAAATTTCTCCTTCGTACTGACCACGCATCCCTAACATGGCTGATGCATTTTAAGAACCCAGAGGGCCAAGTAGCCAGATGGATACAACGACTCCAGGAATACGACTTTGACATCAGGCATCGCAAAGGCTCATCGCATGGAAACGCCGATGCCCTATCAAGAAGACCGTGTCCCGAGAGCTGTCGCTATTGTTCCAGAGCGGAGAGCAAGTATAATCCCGAATATGTCATACGCCAGACGAAGACTTCACTATTGACGCCACCAGATCCCTGGAGTGATGAGAAGATTCGAGAAGATCAAATGGCAGACTCTGAGATCAAACCAATCTTGGAGTTATTAGAATCTTCTAGCACGAAGCCCAGTTGGAAAGACATCTCGACTTACAGTCCTACGACGAAGCAATATTGGGCTCTTTGGAACTCTCTCCACGTCAGGAATGGTGTCCTGTTCCGAAAATTCGAATCGGAAGATGGGAAGACATCTCGGTGGCAGTTGGTACTTCCTCGATCCCGAATCCCAGAGGTCCTTAAGGAATTACATGACAGTCCCACTGGTGGCCATTTTGGAGTCATGAAAACATTACACAGAGTCCGAGAGCGCTTCTTCTGGGGAAAAGCGAGAGCTGACGTCGAACAATGGTGCAAATCTTGCGATGCATGTGCAGCTCGGAAAGGACCAAAGAAACGTAGCCGAGGAAGACTACATCTCTACAATGTAGGAGCACCTTTTGAACGCATCGCCCTTGACATCCTAGGTCCTCTGCCAAGAAGTGCTGATGGCAACAAATACCTCCTTGTTGTCATGGACTATTTCACAAAATGGCCTGAAGTTTATGCCATCCCTGATCAAGAAGCTTTTACGGTTGCGGATGCCTTGGTACACCAGTGGATATCAAGGTATGGAGTCCCTCTTCAAATGCATTCTGACCAGGGGAGAAATTTCATCTCTGCTGTGATTGAGGGTCTCTGTCAACTTCTCGGAATGGACAAAACTAGGACGACGCCTTTACATCCGCAGTCGGATGGCATGGTTGAGAGATTTAATCGTACCATCCTCAACAATCTCTCACTTCTAGTCTCAAGAAACCAGCAAGACTGGGACCAAAAACTTCCCTTGTTTCTTCTCGCCTATCGCAGCGCCGTCCATGAAACAACCGGCTATTCCCCGTCTCAGATGCTTTTCGGTCGTGATCTTCGTCTACCTTGTGATCTGATTTTTGGTCGCCCTCCAGATGCGCCTTCATCGCCAGAGGGATACGTGCAGAATCTCCAGGCACGATTTGAAGACGTCCACAACTTGGCTCGAGAGCGGATCAATATACAGACGGAGAAGATGAAGACTAGGTACGACACGAAAGCCACGGGACATCAATTCAAAGAAGGTGACAAGGTTTGGTTTTATAATCCGACTCGACGTAAAGGACTTTCTCACAAACTGCAATCGCACTGGGACGGTCCTTATACAGTCCTAAACAGACTGAACGATGTCGTAATTCGGATCCGAAAGTTACCAAATTCGAAGCCTAGAGTCGTTCATTACGACAGGCTAGCTCCATACTATGGCCATAGTACATAGTTCCCATAGTACTTAGTTCATTGATTGTAAATAGTGTAATGTAAATAATGTAAATTAGTATGACCATGGTCTTGTATATAAATTAATGTAATTATTTATTTTGCTTAGCATTATCATTATTATTGTTTAAATACTTGTATGTAATAATGTCTATGCTTTTATTTTATTTTATTTTTAAATAAGTGTATATTTTGTATAATTCAGCATTATGAATGTGTTTTGAATAGTATAGCATTTGTTGGTAACGGGTTTGCTTTCAAAGATTGAACTGCCCGGGACGTGCAGTCCTTGAGAGGGGGGCAATGTTATGAATTTTGTATATATCTGTAAATATTCCATTTGTTTAAATTTATTTTATTTTATTATTGTGAAAATTGCAGTATTATTAATGTATTTCCTATTGAGCATCATGTAACTCAATGCTAAAGGCCTCAGGTGCTTTGCAAGAAAAACAACCTTACAGCATCGGTTTTTATTATGAGTTCTATTGGAAAATCGCCAAGGAATGGGTTTATCGCCAAGTTGGCGATGGTTTTGGCGACTTATTTTTGTCGCCAAATTTGGCGATATATCGCCAAATGTCGCCAAGTTGGCGACGGATTTGGCGACTTTTTGGTCAACCACCCCCCCCCTTATACCTGTACATTGAGATCCTTTCTTGCTTGGGTTCTCTATCGAAAGTTAAAGCACTTTCTGGTAATTTCTAGCATCTGAAGGCTCTGGAATAATCTGGAAAGATCTCTGAAACCTATATAAGGACCTCCATCAGTTCAGTTAGTTAGTTGTCTGTCAACTGCGATTGAATTCATACGAGAGGCTTTGCATTGAGAACTGTGTTACTCAGATTGATTTTTTTGTTGATACGTCGTATTGAACGCATTGTTTCTGTGTGAAATTTTGCTGCGCTTTTATTGGATTTGAAGATTACTGAATATCTTGTAATTTTCAGAAGATATTTGTGATCGTATTGCACTGTTTATAGTGAATAAAGCCTTTTTATTGTCCTTATATATTGGCATCAGTCCTTTCGAACCCCGAGCTCACAACAATATATATAATCGTTGCAGAATTTTGTTGAGTCATTTAAAATTATTTGAAAATCGAATCAAAACTTAACAAGAACGAAAAATCATGCTTCAAGCATAGATTATGTAACACTTTCCAACGCTTCCAAAATAATTTTACAAATCATACAGTTTAATAAGCTAAAAGATAACATCTAAGTAATCCGAATACTTTTATTCAGCCCTGTATAGGATCTATAGATTTGTATATATACTACATAGGATGCTAAATTTTAGTTCAGTTAGGAAACGCGTAGCACAGTTTAAAATTCTCCGTCTGGAGTTAAATAATACGGAAATGTGTTTGCGAACTTTTTTGCTTCCCTGTATAGGATCTACAGAATTTATACACACCACGTAATAGACAAAAAGCGAATTAAAATTAAAATCGCGTTCAGTAACTTAAAACGCACTTCCAGGAATTATTGTTAACAGACAGTAGAGAATTCTTTTGTGTGTCCCTGTAAATGAACGATGACTGCTATACACACGATATTCTGTAGTAAGCCTCTTGTAATGCACCTCATATAAATTTCAATGCGTTTTAAATAGGGAAACATTATTTAAATAAACCGCAGACGATTTTTCTCCATAGACGTAATGTAACGGAATTCTTTTGACTGTCCCTGTACAGTAACTATAAGTGCTATGCACACCCTATTCCATGTTAAGCTTCTTCTAATGCACCTTAGTGATATATATAAATTTCAATGCGTTTAAAATAGTGAAACATTATTTAAATAAACCGCAAATGATTTTCCCCATAGACCGCAATGTAATGGAATTCTTTTAAGTGTCCCTGTAAAAAAACTATAAGTGCTACACACTTCCGTTGAAATAGGGAACATGCTATAGATAACGACTATAACATATAAAAATAGCAGAGCAATCCGAGCATATTTACGGGAGTTAGAGCACGGCCAGACGGCCAGACAAACTGAAGTCATAAACACTTTTCAACTTAGGTTGGAAAGTGTTAAAAAGATATTAATAAAAGTTTTCTTTATTCTATTAAACCCTATCGTACATAATCTATGTGACCGAGGAAAACAAATACGGGCTAACCACATCTTTTTCCATATGCTAAGCGGCCATTTTTATTCAAAATTATTTTTTCGAATAAAATGGCATAGAAGTTACATTTTTAGAAAGATCGTTCAAAAAAATTGTTTGTTTGAGAGATTATGAATTACATTAAAAAATGTATAGATTCTGAGATAACATCAGTGTAAATTCGGTTAACAGACGTATATCTCAATCCATTAAAGTAAATAAACAAAAGATTCATTCATCGTGAGTCATAGAAATATTAAACCATGGAGGTAATCATTTGCAAAGCAAGATCTCCAAGGTGAATTTTACAGCACTGTCTGGTGTCTGTCGAAAAAAATCGCATCTGTAAACATGGTATACGTAATGAGCAAAAAAAAAATGCACTCTCATTTCGCTCATAGCAGACGATATAATTTATTTCACTGAAATAATAACAAAGATTTTTTTTTTTTTTACATTGTAAAACTATTTATAGCACAAAACGAACGCACCTCGTTTGTCACGTTTAACGTACAATTTATTAAGACATAAAAGGACAAAAATGGTCATATTAAAAAAAAAATCAACATTTTAATAGTGCTAAATCTATTTAAATATATAATAAAATATTATACCTATATAGTAGATATGAAACGCAATATAAAATAAATAGCTGCCGACGTTCTGTGTATGAGATTTGTTTTTAATTAAACTAACGCATTACTCTTATTTAATAAATTGTGTCTTGGTTCTAATCGTTACTTATTAGAAAAAAAATTACTAAGTAACACGTCTGGTTAAAAAAATGTTTATTTGAATGAAAAAATCGGAAGTATGTTAGCTATGATGATACCACAATATACATGTAGCATTAATATTTGATTTTATGAAAGAATAACCCAGAAACTATAATACGTTCAAGTTAATGTTAAATAAAATTAAAAACAGGTGATTCTATTTATAATAATCAGTAAATCGATTATAATTTTCTACAATATTAATAATAATAATAATAAAATAAAATAAATAGTTTATCTTTAACGAGAGCTTTAATAGGATATTTTAAAATAAAATATTTAAACGAACTGCAAAATTTATAGTTGTATAAATTATACTATGCAAAAAATGTACTCTTTATTTTATACGCAATAATGTTATATAACGTTTAAAACGAATACTAATATATTAAAAAACGCAATAGATAAATAAATCTCAATTATAATATTCAGTGAAGTGTATAATATTGTAAGAAATGGTTTTAATTGCTTCAAAAAGGAAAGTTTAGGTTTTTAAAAATAAAAGGGTATTCTCTTGATGTTTTCTTTACGTTTATGAATATAAAACCTTGAATATATGTTTATAAATCATTCTTTCATTCAACATTTTACTGAAACGTTCATTCAGAAATATATAAACTCCTACTGATTGTGATTCAGTTCTTCATTTGCATTTGAAAAATGTGCAGACAATTGAACAGACTTTTTTAAAATCTTTATTTCATTTGCCTGACTTGTTCAATGTACTTTTAAAAAATTCCATTTATGACAAATGGATTAGGACGTTGTCTTGTTTTGCATTTGGATAATCTTTATTTTCCAAATTTAAATACGTAATACCATACCATATATATATATATATATATATATATATAATAACATACCATGTTTGTAGAATTAATACTTAATTTTATGAAATAATAGACCAGAAACCTTAAAGTATTTTAGTTAGATATAAATAAAATCAATAGTAGATAATTCTATTTAATAATAAGTCATTTTTGACATTTTCCAACAGAGTTGAAAATTCTTTATAAATTCGGTTTGTTTGTCTGCCGTCTGTCTGACTATATTTAAATTCAAAATATCAAACCCTATACACATAACACCATAACTTATTTATTGGATTAATATTTAATTTTATGGAAGACTGGACCAGAAACTGTAAAGTACTTTAGTTAGATATAAATAAAACCAATCATAGTTAATTCATATAAGAAATAAATAATTTTTTGTCCTTTCCAAGATCGTTGAAAAGTGTTTATAAAATCGGTTTGTCTGTCTGCTGTCTATCTGTCTGTAAGACTGTTATGTCTGTTATGTAAGACTGGACCAGAAACTGTAAAATATTTTAGTTAGATATAAATAAAACCAATAATAGTAAATTAATATAAGAAATAAATAATTTTTAATACTTTCCAACATAGTTGAAAAGTGTTTATAAAATAGGTTTATCTGTTTCCCCGTGATCTAGCTCTAACTCATTTAAATATACTCGGAATGCGATGTAACTAATATATGTTATGCAGGTTTACTTACTATGAAAATGAAAAATGAAAATGGAGTGTGTAGCATTTATAGTTCGTTTAATGGATACTAAAAAAAATCGTTTAAATTATTGTACATTGTTAAAAATTGTTTGCGGTGTATTTTAATGATGTTACACTATTCCAAACATAACGAAACTGATATACACCAATGAAGTACAACACTAAAATATGTAGAGTATGGCGTGCATAGCATTTATCGTTCATTTACAGGGACACACATTTTTTTATTATTATAGTACTGTCTATTGCCGATAAATGCTGAAGTGCGTTGTCAATTCTCACACGCGTTTTTAAATGCAACTAATTTTTTGCATATTTCTTGGTGTGTATAAATTCTATAGATCATAGACAGGGATGCACAAAAGAATTCGAGTGCATTTACGCTTATGGACGGAAATGGCTAAAGGGTAGATTTTCAAATGTGTTATGTGTTTTCTTATTTAACTAAATTTTTGCACACTATGGAATTTATATACACATCTATAGGTCATATACAGGGGCTGCACAAAGGAATTCGGATATTTTTCCGACTGTAGATGATAATTGCTGTAATTGCGTTTTTAAATGTGTTATGCGTTTTACAAATTGTTTACTTAGATGTTGGGTGGGTATACTTGATCTTAAGTCGGAAGGTAGGCCTCCCCGCCCGGTTTGACTCTGACCTTATTTGCTTAGAGATCGCACCTTTCTCCTTATTAAGGGTGCATTCAAATCCAAACTGCTTATTTTGAGACACATTTTTAAATTCATTTTTGATCTAAAATGGATCCAATGGGCAGGTTCTCTTATTCAGAAACTTTATAATGTCCGTATTGTCTCGATTGTTTGATAAAGGCAGAATATATTTCAAAAAATGCTGTCAAAGTGGACATTTAGAACCGAATTTCCCGAAGCGATAGCGCTGGAAACAAAAAAAAAATTATCGTACTGTGAAAATAATTGTTTGTAAATCAATTTCTAATTAATTGATCGAAAAATAAAAACATGGGTCCCTTATAAATCTCTTCATAAATCTCGCCGCCAAGTTTCATGTTTTTATTTTTAAAAATGAGTCTGAAAATGTGTCTCAAAATTTTGAGTTGTTGAGCGTAGAAAAGTTTTTTTTTTTAATACCGCCTTAAACCGTAAAGTTTTGTTACAGTATTCTGAATGTGTTGGAAAGTGTATCATAATCTATGCTTGACTCATTACTTTTCTTTCTTATTAATTTTCTAAATGAATTAGAAATTTCCCTTAAGGATTTTTTTATTGTATCCTTTTACAATAATATTTTAAAAATGAAATTGTTAGGAAAATTACGCATTGAAAATTAAGTTTTAGTAAAAATTGCGCATCCAAAATATTTCACACATAATTTTAAATGCAAAATAGTTATGTTAGCTCTAATACAAATATTAAAATTCATTATGACGCAAGAGCTTCGCCATTATAATATCCTGTGAGATTTCATAATATCGCACAAAATAGTTTTATTCATTTCAAATGAAAATATATTTAGGTTTATAAAAATAAAAATTTTCCTTTGTATTTTGCTTCGGTTTATGAATATAGAATTCGCTCATTCATGGATATGTGTGTACCAACAATTCTTTCATTCAACATATTTCTGAAGCGTTCATTCAGAAAAAATAAAACATCCTTTTGATTGTGATTCACAAATTCACTTGCGGCTGAAAAGTGCGAATACAATAGACTAGGCTTTTTTCTTTTATTTCGTCAGCCTCGTGCATTGTACTTTAAAATAAATGTATGATAAACAATATTGAGACGTTGTCTTGTGCTGTATTTGAATAATCTTTATTTATTGATTTGAAAGCATGAAAAATAGAAATAAATTAAATTTCCTTTATTTAAAATATCTGAGGAGGGAGAAAATATTTAATATTTAGCTATCCATCTGACATATCATTACCTAAAATGGTACAGAAGGTTGTTCACACTTAATGAAACAATTTTCAAAATTAATTTCTACACATAAATGACATATTCTTTGAAAAATTTTACTTTCTTCGAAAGCCTTGAATTTTTGGCTATAGCTCTGACTCGAAATTTCTATGATAATAGAATTCCCTTGTTACAGTCATGTCAAATTTTCCTCTCGTAATACCTCTTGTAAAACTTTTCAATGTCTTTTCAAAGTTCGTGAATTCATTTAAATATACCAAATGCAGAACAAGTTGGAAATTGTACGTCAAACGTTACGTTTTAGAATTAAATTCATGATATCCCGTGCATAGAACGGGTTAAAAAGCTAGTTAAGTATATATTTTATGACACTGTTCATACAAATATCTTAACTAGTTATATAAATATTCAGATATATATGTATCAGCTAGTTATATAAATATTCATATCTAGATGATTTTTAATTCTGTGAAATGAATTATATCGTCTGCAGATTAATTTCTGTCATAAAATAAGTATCTCGGTCGCTTGACGATTCAACTTCGGAAGCTCCTCTAACAAAAAAGCACCGATTTAAAAAAAAAATTCAAATTTCTTAATAAATATTTTTATTAATATCTCCTAAAGTTTTGATTCGATTTTAATAAAATTTGAAATGTCTCGACAAAATTCTGCAAAGATAATATATTTTAAATTGCAAACCATTTGGTTGGGTAGTTTTTGCGTTGTTATATGCGGACAGACAGACAGACGGACAGACAGACAGACGGACGGACAGACGGACGGACCAAACGACGACTATAGGTGCTACGTATTTATATAATTACGAACGCACCTAAAAAGGCCATTTATGAGGAAGGGGGTGCGTCAGGTGATTTTACATGCATTTCTTCAATTGGGACATAATTTATTTCCGTTTGGGATTCTTTCTTTGCTAAATATGCGTCAGTTGAGTTGTGGAAGAGCGGCTGGGAGACTTTGTTGGTTATGAAGCTCAATTAATGAATTTTTCATATACAGCTGGAATTTCTTCTTCAAAAATGGGTTCTGAAATATTTTACCGTTAATGAAGCAAAATTACCTTAGCTTTACTGCGTTTTTTACCTTTAATTTCATTTCATAATAAAATCCAGCATCAATCATGAATTATTTTGTATATTTTTCTTTACATTCACAAACCCATTTGTTTTATTTTTTCTATTAACTGATAAAAATTGCTCTTCTTTTAATGCACTCACTTAAATAAAGCCACATGTTTCATCCAGTGTTACAATAAATTTTTATTTATCTCCATCTATGTGTTTAGCTTGTAATTTAGTAATCTTCATTTTTTGATTGAAATAAAGGATTAATATTAAGACATTATTTTTTTTAATTCCAAATATCTCCTTTATTGAAAATAGAAAATAGTATTTGAAATTTAAATACTACCTATTTGTCATATCATCAGATAAAATAGAGAAAAAGAACTATTCTGATCTGACAAAATGGAATTCTGTAAATACAAGTTGGTCATAAACGTGTATATATTTAACATAAGATAACATTTTAAGTCAAGCTTGCTTTACAATATCAAAATACATGTTCAAACTGTTAACATAATAAGATATCTTGAAGAAATAAAGTATATCCGCGAGTTGTTAATACATTTTAATCAGTTTTAATCACATTCAAATTGATATTAGAAGCAGCTCAGAAACTACCATGTAATCTAAAAGTTGGATAAAGTCAAATGTAGTTGACTCTATTTAGCAACCTATTAATTATTTCTAATTAAAAACAATAAAATTAGATATGATATAAGACCTTTTATACATTATAAGAAGGTAGGGCATCCAAACAGGGCTTCCCGGGATAGAAAATAAGTAAAAACCTTTTTTTTTTTTTTTTTCTTTTTTTTTTTTTTTTTTTTTTTTTTTTGAAAACTCTAATGGATTTTTTTACATTTAATAATTTTTTTTAGATTGACCTCTAACAACACCAAAGAGCATTTTTATATGAAATATGTCAGTTATTAAATAAAATTTTGAAATTTATTAAAAGCGGTAATTTCATATTGGCCTTGTGCCAGAAGTTAATAACCAAAGAAATCGTGAAATGTCGTTATCTACAGCAGTTTTTTTTTCTTCTGATAATTTAATCACTTATTTAGATTACATGTGTTTTAAAATCTATATATATATTTGTCTTAAGTGGCGCGGAAATAGGGCTGAATTTCTACCTTACCGTTGGCAACAACCGTAGTTTCCAGAGCTCAGACCAATGAACAGACAAGATTTTGTTAGCTCTACCTCCAATATGGCGGTCAGTGTCAGAGCACTGAAACTTAAGCTAGCAATTATTAAAAATAAAATAATATGAACGTAATCCAAAGCGTCTGAGATGATTCCTCATTTTAATTGTGAGTAATATTGTCGTTTAATTATGAGTAATATTGAATTCTCAACTCTTATTTAGAATTTATTTAGGAATTTCACTCACACAAAAAATCGGAGATAATAAAATATAAACTTTCTAGAATACCCTGCTGCCATCTGTTGATGTTTTATTGAAGTAAAAATGATTTTTCTTCAATTTCAATGAAGTAAAAATAATTTCTTTTGCAGAAATCTATAATCAATTAGAATAGTAAAATATTGAACGAAATTTAAACAGTCATTGATGATAAACTATCTTCCTACCACGTAGTGTGTTTTTTTTTGTTGTTGTTTTTTTTAGTGAATTTAAGCCGTGCTATATAATATTATAGGTGCAATAAGGTTTAAACTAATTATGTTTCCAAGATCCTTTTTTCATAGTATTTAAATGATTTATATGTCCATTAGTAGCATCGACTAAATGCATTTTTAGTTGTGTTTTCAACGGAGTTTTAGATTACTTTTTTACATTAAAAAAATTGTAAATTTCATATGTTCAAATGTTGTTCATATGTTAATATGTTCATAGGTTGTAGTACTTATTCCGGCTAGAATTATTAGAAAAATAAAAAGGGGCGAGCGAGCGAAGTGAGCTGGGACCGCGTAGCGGTCTCAATGTGAATTGCTTCGCAATTCACGGGGGTTTGGCGAGCGTTAGCGATTAGGGGGCTGAGCCCCCTAGTTGTTTTTTATTAATTCTATTTTATTTATTGCTTAACTAAGTTTTAATTCCGTTAGTGAATATTAGCCGGAAACAAATGCTGAACTTTTTATACTGTTTACAGAGCAAACGGATTAATATTTTGTAATCGTCTGAAAGCGTTAGAGATAGGTTTAAAAAAAATCATGCTTGGAATTTAATTTAAACCCTATAATAAATGAGTAAATTGCGATACAGTTTTCAAGCAAATTGCATTTGAAAGTAGATTTTTTCCCTATATAACGGTGTAAAAATTGCAAATATTCGATGTTTAGAAATTTAAAAAAATGGCAGTAGCAAAAATCGCAAAACCAAAATTTCGTCGTCAAGCTTTGCCATTCGCAAAATGACGTCAGCGTTACGCAAGGAAAAGTTTGTCCTTAATAATATAGATATGAACTTTTATATATGATATTTTACATGGTTCTTTGAACAATTTTCATTTTTATATAAACATTTAACATCTTCAAAATACGATAAGATTGAGTTCGTTTTAAAACAAAGATTCACGAGATCAAGAAATGTTCTAATTTAGCATATCTTTCTCATAATATTCTGTGAAATTTCATACTGCGACACAAAACAATTTTATTCATTTCAAAAGCAAATGTCAAACTTATAAAAGTAAAAAAATTGCACCCTTTATGTCTTCTTTCCATTTAAAAATATAGCAACTTCGCTCATAAATCTATGTTTATGAATCATTTTTTTCATTATGCATTCTTCTGAAACATTCATTCATAAATATAAAAAAGTCCGACTGTTTGTGATTCTGTTCTTCATTTACATTTGAATAGCATGACGGCAATTGAATAGGCTTTCATCTTTCTAGTTTCATGTCGACTGTTGGCGTGTTGTGTATTTTTAAATTTTGTTTTTCATAAATGTATACTGCCTGAGTCTTATATGTGTATTGTAATAATCTTTGTTTATTAAGTTAAATTAAAAACTAATAATTGAATATTAAATTTTTGCAACTTCAACTTTAAACCTAACGGCGAAAATAAAATAATATGTTGTGACCATTACAACACTTTGTTCTATATATAAATAAAATGGTCTGCAACCCCCTACCCCCCCCCCCAAAAAAAAAAAAAAGTTAAATAACAATCATTCTTGAAATTCATCCAAACCCAATTAGGGATGTATCGAATATTCGGTATCTGTTTGCGGTATTCGGCCATATTACCGAATATTCGGTTAGGCCGAATATCAAACTATTCTGTCTGCCGAATATTCGGCCTGGCCGAATATCAAACTATCCAGCCTACTGAATATTCGGTTTGGACGAATATCGAAAGAATCGGTTAAACAGAATAAGGTAAAGCTAGGATAGTCTGCGCACAATTCAAAAGAATAGCAATAAATAATATAAATATAAATTTTTTGGCTAAACTATCCATGAATAATTATTACTTCATTTGTTTTTTATGCATTTCCATTGCTATTTTGTTGTTATGTTGCAATTTAATAGAACATTTGTAATAAAACCAAGAATGTTATTTTGCGCAATCTCTCCTTACAGGGTTGATGTGATTGCGCACATGTGTAGGAGAGATTGTTACTAATAATAACAACAATTAAACTGTTAACAATAATAATTACACTTAAATGACATTGCTGTAAGATTTTGTGAACAAATTTTATTGTATTGGGAGTGAATATTTCAACCTAATGCTTAAAGAATCAGAAAAAGGAAATAATTTTAAAAACGATTAAAAAATTTTAATTAAAGGGAAAAAAATAAAGAATCAGAAAAAGCAAGTCCAGATAAGATTACAAAATAAAATTATGTAACTTGATAACACGTTTAACTTAAAATTAGTCCATTTTCATTTTTCATTTTTAATGCAAATTTACCAATAAGCTGCGTATTCTCTCCTAACATAGAAACTAATGAGAACAATGCGCCATCTCTCCTAAGTGGCAGATGCGCAAACTCTCCAATTTCGGTAGGAGAGATTGCGCGGCCTTTTATTTAAACATGGCCGCTACTAAAACGAACCGTTGATGTTCACATTGTTAGTCTAGATCAGTAGCTTATGAGAAATCGTTTAAGTTTAAAATATTTTGTACTATTGACATTGTATAGAAATTCTGATGAATATCTATGAAAATTCAAGCACTTACTTTAGGAAAACAAAACAAAATAGCAATACTTTATCTTCGACGCTCAAAGCAATCAACGTGTACTTTCAAGTAGACACTCCACTACTGTTGTTGTACAACTACCTGGAGTCGCAGCGCGCTCACTTTATTCCTTCCCTCCGAACCTCTATGTGCGCAATCTCTCCGACCGCGCCATCTCTCCTGACTTTACCTTACTTAAAAAAATTTTTTTAAATATTTTTAAAAACTCACAAATTCTACTTTTAACTGTCAATTAATACAGATATTCAAAATAATTAGAATTAGAATCATATTTCAATCTTTTACATTATTTATTCGCAGTTCGAAAAGTGTCACTTAAGAAAATTAACCATTAATGATGACCTTCATAGGAATTAATGATGTACAAATAAATGCAAGTTCCTGAATATTGTCTAGTAAATAATCTGTTTCTTGTTTTTTCGCAAACATCATGTTTTTAAACAAAATGGAAAAACACTTTCACTGGTGATAATAGACATCAAGACAGACAATTTGTCTGACAACTATATTTTCATAATAATTGCTTTGATTTCTGTGAGTCACGAAAATTACAAGACATTGCCACCAGTCATATCTAATCAACACTGAGTTAGATATTCCTTTATTCAGAGCGCAGCTGACAGTACTACTTATACTGCGCCACTGGCCAAAATTCAGCAACTTCCAATAATATCATCATATTTGCTGTAAGCAAAGTTAATACGATGCAAATCTCGCTAAAATATCTTCATTGTTGTTAAAGTTATGAACGAAAATTCAGTTTCAGCTTGTGGTGACACGTCCTGTGTTTTTGATTGAATGTATTGTATTTTTGATGGAAAAAGGGGGATTGAGATAATGTTTTTTGCTCAAAAAATGTTTGCTTTGACCACATTATCTACGCAAAAAGTTTCTTCCAAAATGTATGAATATGTTTGCAACCTCTGAATATGATCGCCATTCCAGACACCTGCTCTCTGGTTCATT
This sequence comes from Maratus michaelseni, assembly GCA_963931845.1. Lineage (NCBI taxonomy): Eukaryota > Metazoa > Arthropoda > Arachnida > Araneae > Salticidae > Maratus > Maratus michaelseni. The sequence continues at coordinate 72,526,023 of OZ007600.1, forward strand.
AAAAACTTCCTCCCCAAATCAAAAGGCGTAGGAAAGTTATTATTGCTGATTTGCCACCGTTTAATATATTGTATTGTTTTACTTTAGTCCTTTCCTGAAAAATAAACACTAAGGTAAAGCCAGGAGAGATGGCGCGGTCGGAGAGATTGCGCACATAGAGGTTCGGAGGGAAGGAATAAAGTGAGCGCGCTGCGACTCCAGGTAGTTGTACAACAACAGTAGTGGAGTGTCTACTTGAAAGTGCACGTTGATTGCTTTGAGCGTCGAAGATAAAGTATTGCTATTTTGTTTTGTTTTCCTAAAGTAAGTGCTTGAATTTTCATAGATATTCATCAGAATTTCTATACAATGTCAATAGTACAAAATATTTTAAACTTAAACGATTTCTCATAAGCTACTGATCTAGACTAACAATGTGAACATCAACGGTTCGTTTTAGTAGCGGCCATGTTTAAATAAAAGGCCGCGCAATCTCTCCTACCGAAATTGGAGAGTTTGCGCATCTGCTACTTAGGAGAGATGGCGCATTGTTCTCATTAGTTTCTATGCTAGGAGAGAATACGCAGTTTATTGGTAAATTTGCATTAAAAATGAAAAATGAAAATGGACTAATTTTAAGTTAAACGTGTTATCAAGTTACATAATTTTATTTTGTAATCTTATCTGGACTTGCTTTTTCTGATTCTTTATTTTTTTTCCTTTAATTAAAATTTTTTAATCGTTTTTAAAATTATTTCCTTTTTCTGATTCTTTAAGCATTAGGTTGAAATATTCACTCCCAATACAATAAAATTTGTTCACAAAACCTTACAGCAATGTCATTTAAGTGTAATTATTATTGTTAACAGTTTAATTGTTATTATTAGTAACAATCTCTCCTACACATGTGCGCAATCACATCAACCCTGTAAGGAGTGATTGCGCAAAATAACTTTCTTGGTTTTATTACAAATGTTCTATTAAATTGCAACATAACAACAAAATAGCAATGGAAATGCATAAAAAACAAATGAAGTAATAATTATTCATGGATAGTTTAGCCAAAAAATTTATATTTAGATTTTTTATTGCTATTCTTTTGAATTGTGCGCAGACTATCCTAGCTTTACCATATATCACTCTAAAATGTTTCTTCTAATTCATTCAAATTTTTTCTTCGATTTTAAAATATTTGTTTTAGAATATAAGAAAATTTTATAAATTTATTTATTTATTTATTTTAATTCACAGAAGAAGCTACAAAGTTTAAAGCTTTATTAATTAAAAAAGTTTTAAGACTATCCTCTTTTTAAGTTATAACTGAAAGCACAGATTTTTTTGTGTAAAGATTTTACACAAAACCCTTGTAGAAAGGTCTAGTTCATACAAGGGTAGTATCTGTGTTAAATATATTATGTAAAATCGTTTTATAATTTTACTTTTAATACTTTTAAACTCTGAAATATAAAAATATTTGGCCAGCCGGATATTCGGTATTCGGCTTCACTGTTACTATTCGGGTAGCCGAATATTCGGTATTCGGCTTCACTGTTACTCTTCGGGTAGCTGAATATTCGGTATTCGGTTTACCTGTGGGCCGAATATTCGGTATTCGGCCAGAATCACTATTCGGTGCATGTTTAAACCCAATAATGATCTAATAATGTAAAGGTCTAACACAATATGAAGTTTTGTGAAATTCCATGCTATAATTCTTGAGATGTAGCAATCGCGGAGATTCTTAAAAATGTAGAATAGTAGCGCCACCTGTTGGAGGATTTACACCAAAACCTAGTCAGCGTCTATTTGTGTCAAGGTCTAACATAATATGAAAACTGATAAAATACCATGCATTAATTCTTAAGTTATAGCTATCGCGGAAATTGTAGAAATGCAACATTATCCCAGTTGGGCGATTTATACCAAAACCTATTCAACGTCTATTTATGTCAAGGTCTAAGTTTGATGAAATTCCAAGCATTAATTCTTGAAATATAGCTTTCAGGGAATGTCATAAAATATTCATCATAGCAGCGGCACCTGCTGTGCGATTTACACTAAAATCTTATATGTACCAATGTATGTCAAGGTCTAACTGAATCCGAAGTTTGATTAAAATCCGTGCGTTAGTTTTTGAGATATAGAGCCCACAAAATTTGTGCCACATACAGAAACACAGATAGACACACAGCCAGGCGTTTTCTAAAAATCGTCAGATCGTGTTCAGGACATTCTAAAACGAATAAATCTGTTGAAAACCGGAAATCGAAATATTTCTCAAATCCAAAACTTTTTTTTTGAATAGATAGAAGAAAGATCAGCGATAAAAATTGATACCCTGTATATAAACTGCACTAGTTTTGAAAAAAGTAGGGTAGACCGGGGCACGTTTACGCAGTGCACTTTTTTCGAAACCAGTTATAATTGGTGCGCCACCAGTCATGACAGATTGATGCTGCTCCCTAGCGGGTATTCTCACAAGATTTTGAGCTTCAGTCGAGCTTTGGTCTAGCATGCGGAAAGGATAACATGTTTTCTGTCAAGGTGAGTAAATTTTGTGTTGAACTTATTGGAACTTATTGTGAACTAATAATACTTAGTTAAGGATAAACAAATATATGAACATTAGCAGAACTTTATCCTTTTTTTAGAACTGTATTTGTATGAACAGAAATGTTATTAATTTTCGTTGCACGTTGATAATAAATCCAAACATGGGGACGGGGCACGTTTACGCATTGACATCGGGGCACCTTTACGCACGTTCTTACTGTGATTACCAATCCAAAAAAGGACAAAACTGGGTTCAATGTCTTAAAAAAAATAATAATAATGATAATAATAATAATAATAATAATAATAATAAAATGGGGGCGCTGACTGACGCAACAATGGTAACTGCAACAATGGTACACGCCGCAAAAATTCGCTCCGAAGCAATGGTGTAATTTTTCCGTCACGGGGTAAGCTAGAGTCATAATCTATATGTCATTCTTTTAGTTTTTTATGCTCTTTATATTAGTATATATAGTACGTTCACTTCGGTCCAGGGCTTCCGGAGCTATGAATAAAACTACTTCCTTCTTTCGTCTCTCATAGCTCCAATGAACCGGGCCTTCTCGTGCAGCTTATCTTTTATTTACTGCTTATTTATTGTTAAATTTTTGTTAAATTAGAACTTCAGAGACTTTAAGCTCTCATTTAAGTCAAATGTTGTGCACTTGTATGTAATTCTAAGGTTGTTATTATCAATTCTAGTACACACTGTTTACTTTCGTTTTGTGCTATTTTGAAATTTTTTAAACGTTCTATGATCTTTGTACCCATTTTATTCATATATCCCAAGCTTATTTTATTTGCAAAAAACAACATCGTTGTTCAAAATTTATCTTAGTTCATTTTAGTATAATTAATTTTAAGTTTTTGTTAGGTTTAACATGTTTATTCTGTGATTTCGTAATTGTTGTTTCTTGCTTAATATCTATTGGAATTCCCATAGGAAAAACATTATGTCGATTTTCATCTTTGCACTTATTTCAAACATATTTCTCATCTAGTTACTAACTGCAAACAACATCATTGCTATATTAAATTTACCGTAGAGCATTTTAGTACTATTAGCTTTAATTTCTTTCAACTTAAGTATGTGAAAGTAGAGTTTTTGTAAACACTGTTATTTAATCAAATTGTAATTGACGATCTCATAGGTAATTTACTACGTTTGTTTACATTTGATTCTTATCATTTTTGCTAATATTTTTCTACTTTTTCAAACTTTTTTTCGCTTGTTTCCTCGGTAAATATTTTATAATGTGAAATAAAAATTAATTAACATATAAAAATAATGTCCCATGACAAGTGTGCAAAAGGAAATACTTTATTTTTTGTTTGTAAAAATTGTAACAGTGATGATGAAGATGACTAAATAGTTTCTGTTTTTAACTAGCAATAAGCCCCATGGTTTCAGTTTAGCCTATAAAATGGTCTTTAATTAATTCTCTTTAAATTTTTTTTTGTTTTTAAACAGTGTTTTAAGTTACAAATAAAACATCTCAATTTGATTAAATATTTATTTCACTTACTCTTTGGTATCACTTAGAATATGCGTAAACGTGCCCCGTTCCAGGGGCACGTTTACGCAGATGACTTGGACCTAAAAGAATTTTTTTTTTTACGGTTAAAAACACAAATAGGGCAAGAACTGAATACCCAAGTTTTGACTTTATTAACTGCTTTATAAAACCACATTGTCTAAAATTTCCTAAGTTAAAATATAAAAATTAGAAAATTCATTGAAAAAAAACCCGCGTAAATGTGCCCCGGTCTACCCTATTATAATTATTTTCTGAATTGACTGAAGAACAGAGGTACACATGTCTTTAATAATAATGCAAGTTATTAATGTTCACTTTACCCTTTGTATCGCCGTGTTCACATCTGGAACATACCCGAAAATCAATGTTGCTCAAACAATGGGCTTAAAAAAGCCGATTTTTATTTTTATTGCTGCTATTCCCCAACACAGAAGTTAATATAAATTGTTCATAAAATTCTCAACAGATGGCAATATTGAATTAATTTTTCCGGCCAAAGTTTTATTTATCATTGGAGAAGTTTTGCATCGTTATTGATAAAATAAACTTCGTAAATTTTCTAAAATGAAAAGGTTGGGGACGCCCAAAAATAGAATTTTTACGCAAGTAAAGTTTCACATCGTTTCTGCTCAAATGAACTTTGTAAAATTTGTAAAATTTTAAAAATACTGGAGACGTCCAAAAATAGATTTTTTTTTCAAAAGTGAGCTCGTATACTTTACAATTTTATTTTAGAAATTTGACAATATTTATTAGAAATATGTAATTTTCTGTTTCTTACGGGTTTGAAAAAAGCAACTGTTAGTCAATATTTATTTTTTTATTTTTATGTTCTAAATTTTTTAATTTATTTTTTACATGCTTAAAATGATGTTTTCTATATCAGAGTAAATAATTTTCAAATCGGTGTTGTTGAGTTACCAAGGGTTAAATGTACAGTTAATATTTATTAAACAACATTTTTAGGCTACTTTTATACATGTATTATTATAAGATTACCGTGAAAACTTTTTGAAAATTTTAGATAACACCATCGCCCAAACTTATTTTTTTTACGCTTAGGCTTTTTATTTGTATTATCTTTCTTATCAATTTTATTCTAACTTAAGGATTTTTTTACTTCTTTCTTTATCCTTGAGGCAGGAGAGACTTTTTATATCCTTAAAGCTTTTTATCTGAACTTTCCCTTCCAATGTAATATATATAAGCCCCAATATCAGTTTTCTGCTACTCAAGACAGTAAGGCGTGGGAGTATTCTCCTATATATAATCCTGTCACTTTCAATATATACTTATTTAACATATCTGATGTCACTGGAAATATCTGTATAGTTTGTTTTATGGACTTAACCTTATTTTCGTTATTCTAATTAAATCGTATCCGTAAAATACGATTATAGGACTTTAAAAACACTAAACAAAAATAATATTAACATAAAAAGGAAAATGTAGCTATACTAATCTATATTTTTTAATATAGATCTTTATTTTTAATAAATTTAGATAGACAAAAATCTATATATATACTAATAAAAGAAAGTTTCGCTCTATGTGTCTGTGTGTGTGTGCATCTGTGTGTCTGTCCGCGATGACTAGCAAAATCTAGCGCACCTAGAAATATGATATTTTGGGTGCGGATAGTCCAAGGCAAGTCCTGATGCTACCTGAGGCTCAATTTTTTATATTTTTTTACACCCTGGAACCCTGGGGCCTATTTAAGATTTTTGCCATAAATTGTTAATAACTTGTCATATTTTTATCCGATCTTTTTTGTTTTTAGAGCCTTGTCTCAATTTAGCTTTCCCCCATTTCTAATCTCCAGTTAAGACCATGGTCACCTGGAACCCGATACAGGGCCCGTTGAAATTTTTGTTTCCTAAATGGTTAATAACTTGCCCCCTTTTAATCCGATCTTCTTCGTTTTTGGGTCCTTTTGTCCATTTAGTTATATCCCCATTTTTGCATTCCAGTTAGGACCCTTCATCTTAGAGCCCTGCTCAAAACTATCGGCTGTCCCCTTTTGGTTCCAGCTCCTTTATAGCTCCCTTAAAAATCGTCCAATTCACTAGCTTTTTTTTTTCTTACAAGTAATTAGGATTTCCTGCTACTACATGAACGACAAAAAATTTCTTGGAAAAGATCAGGGACCTCCTGGGTCCCTTTAAGTTTTTGTACCCTAAATTTTTAATAACTTTTCCCCCTTTTAATCCGATCTTCTTCTTTTTGGGGGCTCTTTCTCTATTTAGATATTCCTCTATTTCACTAACAGAAAATTATTAAGAAATTTAATTTTCCACAGAGCTTATTTTACGGACGTAATCTGTATTCCTTACGTAAATACCGGCAAAATCTGTTAAAAAACAAACAAATTATAATAAATACAGATTGTTTCCTTATACTCTATTATACAGAAATTTTCCGTAATTACCGGGAGTAAGGATAAATAAACAATTTAAATAAAATGCATAGCGGACGTCTTTTCCCCATTGACTATAATGTAAGGGATTTTTTTTTTGTTTCCTTGTAAACGAACTATTTATGCTGCAGACTTCATTTTCACTAGCGAACATTCTATAGTGAACCTCATTAACCTATAAAAAAATTCCTGACGGCTCGGCCTACAGGCACTGGTAGATTTCGAAGACGCAGTCCGTGGGCACATATTTTATTGGGAATTGCAGAAGAAATGACGTTTTGCCATGATGTGGCAGTTCGGACAGCCCACTTCGAAATCTAACTGCGTCTATAGGCAAAGCCTGTCGGATTTTTTTTTCTTGTGAGAGTTGGTCCTATAAAAAAACTTGTCAATATAAAAGCTGTAGATAATATTAAGAGGATTTGTAATAAATTTAAGCGGATTTGGTGACTTGACAAAGTTATGAATTTTTTTCTTCTTAAACCACTATCCCCCCCCCCCCAAACTTGAGGCTATTTTTAAAGATATCAAAAATCTGTCCTACATAAATTTTCGGCTATTTTCCTAGAAGTAATAATAACTTTAAACGGATTCGATACGTATCATAATTAAGAAGTTACGGGTTTTTTTTCTGTTTTCATAAAAAGCCCCTCATCCCCCCCCCCTTCCTCCTCTGTCCAATTTTGCACGTTAATGAACTTGACCGAGATTTTCTGTATTAATTTGGAAGAAATTTGTGCAGAATTATTGAAATTATTGTGTCCATAAAAATGTGATATAGGTAGATAGATTAGATAAAATTTTGAAATGAGTGTGGTTTTGGGTTCTGGGAGTCATGATCGGTGTAGATCTGCAAAAATTTTTCAGGAATTCCAATTCAGGGGAGAATGTAATAGGTAGTATTTATTACGAAATCTACCTAAAATTACATGTGAATCCGAGTATATTTACGGGAGATAAAGCACAGCAAAATTAGCGGCCCGAGTTAAAGCATAGTCCAAGCCGACAAACTGACAAACCGAATTTATAAATACGTTTCAACTATTTTAGAAAGTGTTAAAAATAAAATATACAGTCATAAGACGGTAAAATAGATACCAATTTTAGCAAAGAAATGTCTTATCCAATACTAAAATAAGAAAAATGAAAACAAATCTGAAATTCGACAGTTCTACCGAAATCCTTCTTTATATACCAATTCAGAAAAATTTTCCAAATATAATTTTCTTATTTCTCCGTCAAAAATATCCATTTTCTACATTGAAAATAGAAATCCTAAGTTTGGATCTCGCTTTATCAAATTTTCAAACGTTTTTGCTTCGGCATTTTATATAGACATTTAATACACATCGGATTATTATTTTTGAATTTCAATACAGAAACTACTTTCTAGAAAATATTGAAATAATACTTTACATAATACTTCTTTAGACTATTTTGAGTTTCTTCCTTTCTAAATATAATTTAGCTCTTTGCTACATGTTTTTTTTTTTTCAATCTTTAAGGATAAAAAACTATTTGATTCTTTCTGAATGGTGTAACAAGAAATATAACTTAAAAAATTTAAGTAACATGCTTTTAATCCAAAATTTAATGCATTTAATGTGCACCGTTATTGAAAAGAATTTGTTAACTTTGTACAAAATTGGTTCGTTAGGTATATGATTTCAATCAAAAATGTAAAAAAATATACATGCCCCTGATTAGGTAAAGTCCTCTAAGTAATGCCTTCATTGCCAAAAACTATTGCTATCGCGACGCACGTGACCTCACGGTAGGAAGTTTTTTTTTTCGGTTCGTGGAAAGAGGACCAGCCAGCGTAGCGAGATATATTTAAAGTAATCCCGGGAAGCGGAAATGAAATTTTAGGTAAATTTAAATATCGAGCACCTTCTTGTTCTTTTTATTAACCATTTTTGTTTCTTTCTAAGATGTAACTTTTGTAAAATTTGGACATTTGCCGCGAAATTTCTATATGGTGTTAAGGTATTACAGTACTAATTTACGTTTTCAAAAGCGTCGTCGAATCATATATAGTTTTCTACATGTCAAAACATTTAATATATGATCACCTACTATGCGTCAAAATCAGTAATATTTGCAACAATGGGATTTAAAGTGAATGCAGATAACAATAATTGATTTCTACAAAAACACCCTTTTGTGCCAAACTGTTCTCACTAAATAAAGAAACTGCCACGAAATAAATACAGTGAACACTCGTGCGGAATTCAACGGCCGTATTTCGTCCGTACTAACCAAAATCTGCATTAAACGACGTAAACCTTCCAATGCTCTAAACTAATCCCTTGAGTGGTATAAATTGAATTCAGTTTTTGACAGAAATGAAATGGGTTACCAACTGTATGCTAAAGGAAACAGCTTTATCTTTAATTTAGTAGTTTCAGTAAAACAGCACGTTAATAACAATTCGTTAATACACAAGAATAATTTACTCACAATCGGCTCTACCCCGATTTCGATGAAACTTTTATTATAGACAGTACTCATGATATGATAAAAAGAGATACCAATTTTATCGGGTATTTTAAAAATATTTGTAAAATATCTATGGTGCAGCTAATGAAAATCGCTAAATGTTTTATTCAAAAATATTCAAACCATTTCCAACAACACAATCGTCACAGCAATGATAATTAGTATAGAAATGAGTAAAACTCAATAAATTTTTACACCATCCACAAATTGTAAAATGAAATTTTTCGCATTCAATGGCATTCGGTATCGTTACTTGTGCAACAAAAATCAACTTGATTCTGAAAAATCGCGGCTTTTTTTGCAAGCTATCCACATTTAAACCATGCGTATTTACTAAATGAATAATACTTAAATATAATATTTAAAAAATAATACTTAATACTAAATAATATTTTAAAATATTGGAAAATAGTACTGAAATATAATACTTAAAAATAATTTTTAATACTAAATAATACTTAAAAATACTAAACCTTAACGATGGCCGATAAAATTGGTATAATTCTTCATCATATCATGAGTACTCTCTATGAAAAAGCTTAATCAAAATCGGCATGTACCTTTTGGGTAGCGTTCCTTGTCACGAAAATGAAAATATGCCAAGAAACCAGTACTTACCGCATAATCCGGCGCATATCACGTACCTACGATTTAAGACTGCATTTTTTCTATTTTTAAGTATATTCGCCGTATTACGCGCACTCCCTGCTTTGAAAAGAAACCATTACGATATGTATGACATGAAGCACAATACAGAAGATCAAAAAGTATAATAACTAGAAAAATACATAAAAAAGCCAATATGAGCAAATGAAAATAAAGTGCGAGGACGCACTATACTGTCAACACTATATGTCTTATTTGAATCCCGCACAAAGCATTTGGATCGTCTTCCTTTAATTATCATTAACTATTTAAATCCCAAGCATTAAAAAACTGAATGACCTTAGAATCCCAATACAGCGCAAAATTCTAGCTTATAAGTTTCCCCTTTTTCGCTTGGTAAGTAGTTAAACAGACTCTACTGCTTTCTCTCGTTACTCAAATTTTGACAGGTGTTACGCCCCTCTGATTTATCATTGTGAATATTGCTCCAGTTACTGAAAACAATTCTTCTTTTCCTTTCTGTACTGTCCAGAAATGCCAACCACCTTATCTCAACCATCACTGAGAGAGACCACCCTCTTGAAAGCATACCAGTCCACTTAAGGGGAAGGAAAATCCTTTCAGCTATAGATGGCTATTACGGGTCTCAGAACATTGGGATGATTTCGGCTATTGTAGGTTAATATAGAAATCTCTATTTTTATGCTCATCTTTTCTTAATTTTTAAGCTTTCATTTTTATATGCGGCGTATAACGCGCACCTATAAGTTTTGATCAATATTTTTGTTTTAAAAGTGCGCGTAAACGCCGGAATATACGGTACATATCTTTACATTAATTAAAGTAATATCTCACATTTCTCTCCGATAGTTGAACAAATGATCTTTTTACCTCAACTTTTTCCAGTTTTGCTACACACTGGAAAATTTTGTCTGTTATAATACATTTTTATTGGTACTATAGATGAACAACCGTTAGCAATTTTTGAACCGATTACGCTTTGGGTGGTAGGATGTTTTCTCTCTCTTCAGTACTATCACTGACAATTTCTTGATCTCTCAATAACCAAATTTACACCAAATTTCGCAAGGAGACTTTTTATTTTGTTGAAGAAATAAAGTATAGGACTAGTTTTGATTCCGCCCGGTCAACTTGTGATAAAATTGTCCGAATTATCCGATGTTTAATACGTATTAAGCGATTTCTTTAACATTAATTGCAAATAGAAAATGATGGTGAAAACGAAATTGTCCTCATTTCCGGAGATAGATATTAAGCGGACACGCATGAACAAGAGTCCACTGTAAATATCTAGGCACTAATTATAGAAACTATCTCTTGAAGACGGGGTTTTTTAATTACTTGTTTAAAAAATAGAAAAGAAAAAACGCCGAAACTAGACACTGGCATTTTTACTTACCGAACACGTAGTGTACGGAAAGTGTTGTAATCATTGTTTGTGTGAGTGGACTCACAAACGATACTTCCAATTCAACTTTAATTTGTGGAATATATTATACACTACTGTCACAAGAACTGTATAAAAATCGATCGATGGATTAGGTATGTAGTCTAGTTTTAAATTATTTTCCACCAATTCTATAGGGATAATGACAAAAGAAATGTGACAGCATATGTGATAATTATTGCGGCAATGTAATAAAGTTTTAGCAGCGGAAGTGTAACGTCCCAGTTTTCAAAACCTGAAGTCCAACGTTCGAATCCAGCCGAATTTATTGTGTCAGATATTTTATTTTTTCCTTTCTGGACACGTACGGAAAGTAGAGTGAAGTTACTCCTGATTTGTTTTCTACTAAGGCACAGAATAATAATTTTTTGGATAATCAATAATTACTTAATCAATTAAAAGATTGAAAAACCAACGTTAAAAATGCACAAATAATACACAAAAAGTGACAAACAGCTGTTTCGTATCCACAAGCGAGATTGTTCTTCACTGTGACAAACAGCAAAGCACAGCGTGCTAGAAAAAACAAGGCTCGGGGCCCAGCCTTGCTTTTTCTAGCACGCTGTGCTTTGCTCTTTATTGCACTGAAGAAGAATCTCGCTTGTGGCTTCGAAACAGTTGTTTGTTTCAGTCTTACTTTTTCTAGCACGCTGCGCTTTGCTCTTTGTTGCACTGAAGAAGATTCTTGCTTGTGGATTCGAAGCAGCTGTTTGTCACTTTTTTTGTGAATTATTTGTGCATTTTTAACGTTGCTTTTACCGTCTTTTAATATTTTTACTCAAAGGTTTTATTTGCTATTTTTATATACTTAGTCAATATTAGTGTAATTTATATTTTCTTTATTTCTTGCTATGCGTTTTAATAGAATGTTTTCTATTTCTTTTTTTAGGTATGTTCCTGTTCCGTTTTCTTATTATACGAAGATAGAAGAGGTATCTTCTTATACTTTTTTCATATGCATGGAATACTTCGTAAAAAAGTTTAATATGAATGTCCGTTCTTCAAAGAGTTTTTGAGATGGCATTGCCATTAAGGTGTCAGGATTTTAAATGTCAGAAATTAGCTGAAATTTATCATTTGTTATCGCAAAAAATAATTGATCCATTTGTACAAAACTGTAAGTGAATATTTTAAAGAGTATACTCTTTTTATAGTTATGGGACGTGTAACCATGTGATCGCTCTTTTGTTTGTTTGCTTTATTAATACACATACATACAATTCGTGTTCTTGCCTCGAAGTATGCTTATAGGGTAATTACGGAAAATATGGACCACGTATTTTCTTCGCGTTCTAAAAGCCATATATTTACATATATTTTAGTTTTCACAGTATATATGTATAGTGTATGTATGATGTTCCTTAAAAAATCCCAAATGCAGAAGTTTATATCTTTAAAGGAATGTCTTTTATAATTTTTTTAATTGTTTGCTATGTGGTCCATTTTACCCGGACTACTGCGGGAGAGTTGAACCATATGAATGGGCGAGATGGACCACAATAAAATATTAAAATAATTGCACATATATTAAATTTATAAAAGTTTATTTTCTTTATATGAAAATAAAATATACTTACAATTACATTACTCAACATTAATTTTACAGGAATATGACCTTTTAATATATACTTCTGAAAATTAAATTTGTTTCTTGAAATCTTAATATTTTAGCAGATTTAAACATTATTTATAAAAATCTTTTATATACTATGAGTTAAGATTGTTTTGCAGTAACTTATTTCTTGCTATTTACTGTCTTTCCGCAATTATCGCATGCTACTTCAAACCGTGAACATCCTTCATGAAGCCAATGCAAACAAAGTACACACTGTATCCAATCTAATTTTCGCTTCGTCTCATTGTAATTTTCGCCGCATCTCACACATTCGTTTTCTTTCCAATCTTCTAAATAGTCATCCTCGTCATTTCTTGAATGCTTATATCACACGTTAGAGCCCGATGTAGACGAATATTGAAACTTTTTTATTCCTTTCTTTTTCCTGGTTTGTTTCTTTCCTGGTTTCTACTTTTTTTCGTATATTTTTGTTTCTTTTCCTTTGTTTGGTCCCTTTTTGTTTTACTTTCCAGGTTTTCTTTCTTCTTTAGTTTCGTCTCTTTTTGTTTCTTTTTCCAGTTTTTCTTTCTTCTACTTTGTCGCGTCTCTTTTTGTTTCTTTTTCTAGTTTTTCTTTCTTCTACTTTGTCGCGTCTCTTTTTGTTTCTTTTTCTAGTTTTTCTTTCTTTTCTTTGTTTCGTCTCTTTTTGTTTCTTTTTCCGGTTTTTCTTTCTTGTTCCTCTTTACTTTCAAAATGTTTTCCGGAGTATTGAAAATGATGGCAACAGTTTGGGACTTTCTCTTCAGTGCCTTTACTTTGTTCACATTTGGTATGGATGATATTTTGATCCAAAAGTTTTGTAAACTTTTCACAAGTGTTTTGCTTAGATGTGCTTGGAACAGCCGGATCGACTCCAGGAGCACTATTGTTTACTGCTGAAGGAGATTCCGTGAACTGAGTTCCCCCATTGTTTACTGCATGTGGGTCAACATTAACTCCAGTTTCAAATTCTGATAAATACGTATAATGTGATATCACATCAGAGTCAAAAGGAGTTATTTCACATACCTGAAAACCTTTGATGACACTTTCAACATCTGCCGATTTTACCCAAGCAGAATTAAGTAAATTTTCATTATTGTTACAGTTATGAACGAAAATGTGGATTGGGATTGGTGTGAGACACCTTATATTATTGATTGAATAAGTGAATTGTAACCCTGCTTTCCTAAACAAAATATGCTTTTCTTGACATATATTATCACCCCTTACATTTCTCACCATAATTTCAGCTATTCCCTGTATATACTACTATTCCCAAACATCTAGACTATATTATTGCACTGTATATGATCGTAATTCCTCTGGTCAAAGCCATATAATAAATAATTAATAAATACAACACAAAGCATGTTTTAAATGCTAAAAGGTGTAAATTAACAACATAATAATTACACATTAAAATAACTTTTATTAGGTTGTTTGACATGTTTCGACTCACTCCGAGTCATTTTCAAAAACTGTTTTTGAAAATGACTCGGAGCGAGTCGAAACATGTCAAACAACCTAATAAAAGTTATTTTAATTTGTATTATGTTGTTACTTTACACTTTTAGCATTTAAAAGAACTACAGGGTGTCCATAATTAAACGACCCTACTTTAAAGTTGTCTAAAGACGAAACTATTGGTCAGAAAGTTGTGAAATTTTGTGAAGGATATAATGAAGGAATGGGAATTTGTTTAAGCGAAAAAAAATTAGTTCACAATTTCGCCGCCAGAGGGCGTTTTTAAAATAAATTACACATTTAGTATACATTTACGATAGGTTACAAATTTTCTTGCAACAAAATATGTTCCACCTGACGGCCATCATTTTCAGCTACTATCTTGAATCGTAAGATAGCATGTTCTACAGCATGTTCGCAGTGTGTTTTGGGAAATGCTAAAAACATGTCGTAAAAAAGATTTGTTCAACATGTTTTGTTGCAAGAAAATTTGTAACCTATCGTAAATGTATACTAAATGTGTAATTTATTTAAAAAACGCCCTCTGGTGGCGAAATTTTGAACTAATTTTTTTTTCGCTTAAACAAATTTCCATTCCTTTATTATGTCCTTCACAAAATTTCACAACTTTCTGACCAATAGTTTCGTCTGTAGACAACTTTAAAGTAGGGTCGTTTAATTATGGACACCCTGTATATTATTACAAGGTGTTATAATTTATTACGAAGCATTGTGTTATTTCGGGGAAAGTCCTGATTATGAGGATTAAAAGTTTCTTTACTTAAGGATTAATAATACCAAAATCACTGCAATGTGTAACTGTAACGATTCAATTTTAAACACTAAAAAAGAGACAATAAAATATAAATATAAATATTAGTTTGCAGTAATTACAATAGTACGATTTTATCAATTTATAGTTTCATATTAATTAAATTATGATTATACGTTGAGAAATATATTTAGAAATCCTAAAAAGGTAGTTTAAATAATGTTTGCTTTTCTTTTCTGTTAGTCCATATCTTGAAAAAGAAACAGAGCCAAATTCATATATTTTTAAAATTAATTCATGAGTTCGTGCTTTCTACGAACCGTAAATAAAATCGACGAATTTTCGGGTTTAGTGCAAACATATTTTATATTCAGGTATTTTAGAGAATATTTTTAAGAAAAATAATGAAGTATTACGTGATTTTCAAGATAAACAATGGATGAGTATAAAAGAGTGTTTTTAAAGAAAGCTATTTTTAGTTTTATTATTTTCATCACCATCATTGTAACTTGAAGTTACAGTCAAACAAATATCCCTCAAAAATCATTCTTTTTCTATCTGACAAATACGAAATGTTCTTTTTGCGATCTGAAAATTTTCATCAACATTCTGAAATTCATTTTTCCAGAATAGAAAAATTCACTCTGAAAGTAAATTACTTTTTCTTATTTATGCATGAATACAAAATTCGTATTTTCACGCTTCTTTTTTCTTCTTAAAAGAGTTTTGAACCAATAGATATTTTATATTATCGCAAGCTCTAGAGATTTTCTAAAAAATATTTTTAAAATATAAAGTTTATATTTTTATTGTCACAATTTAAATATTGTTTTTAAATTATTTTTTAAACTATTTCAATAGTAAATCTCATAATAGACATTGAATCAATGTTGAGAAATATGATGCGTACCAAATTCAACTCTATATTTGTTAAACAAAAAACAAGTGTCAAGGCTCAATTTTGAACGAAACACGTATTCATTTTGCAAACATGTACTTCGCTTTTATGTAATTTATTTTATTACTATTGCAACCAAAATAAATCACTGATCCATAAAGAATGTAAATGTAAAACAAGATACGTACAGTCATAAAAGAAAACGCACCAAAAGGGCAATTATTTGATAACATAATTGTCTTTCAGAGAAACTTTGTAAAACTTTATTAGAATTTAATAAAGTTGATTAAAGTTTTACAATTTTGCTCTGAACCGTAATTCCGTTACCAAATAATTGCTCCAAAACTAACTCAGTCGCAAATCATCATATAAAAATTTGACTGGTATCGTTAGTAATAACGTCTTATGTGTTATTAAAATATATACTTCTTGAGGAAAGACCTCTTTTAATTTTAAATATTTTCACAATCAAAGGTAAATAGAGGTAAGAAAATTGCTTACCTGTTTTTTTCATTAGATCCACCAGTACTCGTTTAGTTTACGTACGGTTTTAAATCCAACATTTTGGCTTTTCCATATGTCTTTCACTCCATGGCGCAACCTAGTTATAGTGATGAGAGAAGTGTTGATTAAATAATGATGCTTCTATGTATTATATGCAAATACATCTCTTTTGAAAGGATAAAATACTCCAGTTTGTTAATAACTTGGAGATGATGTTTTAATTTAATTCTAGGTAAAAATATTATTACGATTGATGTACATTTCATGCGTGCGAAAAAGCTATCCAAAACGTTGGTTACACATAATCTCAACAACAACTGACGAATAAAGGAAAGAAAAAATGCGGATTCATCTACACTGAAAACCGCAAACGACGGAGAAAAATACGTGCGCTGCAATTTACATTTATGATAACACAGTAACAGAAAGTCAATAGAGTTTCTATTTAAAATAAAAAAAGAAAAATTTTCTTAATGTCTCTATCAGGGTTTACTCTGCACAATATTAAGGTACATTTAAAAATTGTTTAGGGGGTCAACAACATATAGAACTATTTACAAACTTTAAAATTTTCTATAGTAACACCTAATTTTGACATCATGTTTGGACTTTTTGGTACATTTTACGCTAGAATACCATACAAGAAGTCATTCGGTCAAGTAATTTAGGGACTGTGCAGGTTTAAAGTTTAGAACTCCTAACGATAAATTCAAATTTAACTTTTACAAAACAGATTAAAATGCGAGTAGTTTTTCTAAGAATAATCCAAAACTATTTGACGGAATTGGCAGTAAATTTGGATTTGCATTTTTAAAGCTCATAGAAATCGACTTCTTTAAATTAATTATAGATTAAAATTTATATTGTTTTCGAAAATTAATTAAAATATATATTGTTTCGATTTTTTTAAAGATATTAACTGTATCCAAGTAATTTATTTTATAGAAATCAATTTCTAGAAGTTTCAAATATTCAGTTTCAAATTATTATAATATATTAGTTTCAACATTACAGCTCATTCTGTCAAAAGTTTTTGAGTTATACTTACAAAATTACCCGCATTGCAGTCGGTTTTGCAACGGTTGAAAATAAATTCCCAACTTTACACCTTGCATAATTCCGAAACTACTTGCCGAAGAATCCGAATATGATACCAAAATTAGAAATAGAATACGCTTTATTCATGAAAAATTTTTGTCATAAATAAGGCAAAAATATATATTATTTTTCACTGGTGGAAGTTTGCCCCAGCGGCAATCAGGTCCTGCCTTTTCCACCATATCAGAACTATTAGGTTGATGCAAAAGTTCTGTCGTATTTTAATACCTAATTTAATAAAATAATACCGGTACAATTTTAATACCTCATAATTTTACCTTTCAGTTAAATAGTCAAACACTTTAATGCTTCAAGGGGATTGATTCCCAGTTGTACTAAAGCTCAACAGCCTGTGTGAGTATGAGTAAGTGTGTATCACATCCCTAGACGTATCAGTGGAACAATGGAACAATATAGTTAGCAGCATGGAAAACCTAGTTGCGTACCAACTGAACTTCCAGGTTAAAGTTAAGTGACTTGCGAGGCAAAAGGGAGCCGTGAGAAATTAAAAAAATTAGAAATTAAATTAAAAAAAATATTTACAAATATAATAATGAAATAGAAGCAGGTTCGAAGCAAGCAAGTATAATAAAATTATCAGGTATTAAAATTTTACCGGTATTAAAATTTGATATTAAAATACGACAGAACTTTTGCATCAACCTAATACATAAACAATCCTGCTATCAATGTCAACGAAAGAGATTATAATACATAGCCGGTACAGATTTCCACCGGTAAAAACTAATAGAAATTTTTGCCTCATTTATGGCGGAAATTTTGCATAAATAAGTGTTCAAATAAGACGAAAATATCTATTCAAATTTACTTCTAGTAGTTTGCCCCGGTGGTATTCAGGTCCTGTTGATCTGGCGTAAACACACAACATCCGCCATGTTGTTGTGACTACATCTTCAGTTGCTTCACTCGCAACTGGTTGACGCTACACAATATCTCTCCTCCTTTTTATTCATAGCTGCATTGGTACAAGTATGTCCTATAATCCTGCAGGAGAATCTAACCAAATACGAAAATGAAATTGTAAATGCTAATCATGTAAAGTACTCAAAATATATGTCGTATCAGAACAAAAAAAAATCTTAAATGGATTTAAATCACTTGTCTGTCTACACGAAATTTTTATTATAATGCACCCAGAAAAAGGAATTGATTAAAACTACAAAACATGTTTTGTTGAGTACATTTTAGTTGTTTTAGCAAAATTCAAGTAAAATTGAACCATTTTTCTTCAATTAACAAAACATTTTTTCCTGACAATACAAAATTCTTTTTGGAATTGCAAAATAAAAAAAAAAATTGTTGATTCAAACAAAATTTCCATTGACCTATATTTAAACAAAATATTTTGTTTAAATATATGTCAATGGAAATTTTGTTTGAATCAACAAAAAAAATTTTTTTTTTTGTAATTCCAAATGTTTTTTTTTTTCAAGATTTAAGTGTATATAAATGGTAATCATTATTATACTGATGCGCCTAGTCACATAATTTCACTGTTTTCATATTGATATTTGTTTGAATTAGTACCCCTTGCAACTTGGGCACCTAAAAATTGTTTGAATTTTAGAAATTTACAATGTGGCACCCTGTCGAAATTCGATGAAATATAAAAAGTTTAATTACAAACTGTTAAATAAATCTTTAAAAAAAAAGCTACAAAAATAATTACAATGAAAAAAATTGCAATGAAAAGAACTTGTCTTACATTGGCTAATTTAACTTCTGAGCAGGGCTTTACAAATTTGATAAAATCTGGTAGCCAGCAAAAAATTCTAGTCGCCAGTAAAAAATACCTCCCGCCCCCATCACTAATTTAAAAAAAAATAATAAAAGTTTTTTCGGAATTTATTGAGAAAAAGTAATAACAAGCATAGTTTAGAATAGTACATGATTTTGAAAGATGATATAAACTAAGTTTTCTAATGAAACTTAACATAATTATGAATCTCTAAAAAAAAAGGGTAAAATACTGTAAAGGTGGAATTAACTAGCATATTCCAGAACTTTTGATTGCTGAATGCTTCAAATGTTAGAATAGTTTACTGCTACAATTTTTTGCATATTTTCCCGTCGAAGTCAACATTTTTTAGCTTTGTATCCAATTTTACAAGCCACAGAGGCTAGATTGACAGTATTCATTATTGTTTTAATGAAACATCCCCCCCCCAGTCTAATCACAAGACTTGCTAGATGGCTAGGGTTGAAATGAATGGTGATTTCTATGCTTGAGACGGAAAATGCCTTTTAAACTTACTTTTTCCATTTAAAGTGCAAGAGAAGAAGATCACTGCTTGAAGCGCACGAGCAGTGAAAAAATGCCAGTAGTGCTCATTTCTTATATATTTTTTTTTTTAACAGAAATCCAGCCGAAAGATCAAATCATTTTGGTCGCCAGATCAAAAAACTTAGTAGCCAGTGGCGACCTGGCGACCACATTTGTTAAGCCCTGCTTCTGAGACAATTATTTTTAAAACTTTTTTGTTAACTATAATATTATTTTTATAAGTTTTAACTTTTTACATTATTTAAAAGTTAAATTTCATCCATCTAATCTATATTTCAAAATGAAGTAATCAGCGATAAGTAATCAAGGCAAATAATCAAGATAAAATATTCATTTAAAATTCTCAGATTCTATTCTTTGTAATTGCGAAGTGAAAAATCAGCAAAAGTAATGTCACTTTGGCACAATTATATTATTCTTTTTTAGATTAAAATATATTTGAAGCTAAACAATAGCGTCATTTTCAAAAATTTGTGAAATATCGTCATTTGTGCAAAATTTTCATGTTCTATATATTTTAAAGCGCAATGGATGTCCAGAAAACATTGACGTCATGTTTCTGACTGGGAACGTTGCATACAAAATATTTTTGCAGTTCGTGGTTCACCTCTACTTGACATCCTGAAAATTACCACTTCTTGTTAAATATGACGTCATTTCCACACAGAGTTAAATATTTCGTTCTTTTCCGATATCAAGCGCCTGAATTACAAAACGCTAGAATAATTTCACCAATGGGAAATGACGTTATAAACAAATATTTTTATTCATAAAACAAAAAAAAATGCTATAATATAGTTAAAATCATATAAATTTTTACTTTGTTCTGATTTCGCCAGTATATTGTCGCTACCATGTCAAATTATCGAACGTGAAAAGATGATTTTTTTTATTACTTTTAAAAGTGGGCTGATTGTCTCCACTAAATTTTAATAGTATTCTTCACCAGGGTTGTCAATTTGGCCTCTTTTTTTATTTAGAAATTTCGAATCCATACCAGAAATTTCAAGTAGAAATTTTTGCTTTATTTAATGACAGACGTTTCGCGATTTTAATTTAACTTGTTCAACCGTCTATGCATTAAGACAATCCGATTGATCACTTTCGAATGCAGGTAAACGAAGTCAATACGAACTTCGACGACGCTTCTAAACATCTGCATTGGTACATTGGTACTTAAAGTAAAAAGAAATTTCTCAAAATTTCCGGTATGAAGTCAGCATTTCTAAATAAAAAAGAAAGCCATACTGGCAATTGTGTTCTTCACAGAAATTTTATTAATATTTTTACTAGGCGAAGAATTCTAACAAAATTTAGTAGTGACAATCTGCCCATTTTTAAAAGTAATGAAAAATGCATTTTTTCATATTCGATAGTTTAACATGGTATCGACGATATGTTTAACCCTTTCAAGGGCAAAATACTTATGTTGCTAAAATGCTGAAATGATTGAGTGACACCAAGATTTAGAAACAAATTTATTTGAAAATAAGTAGAAGATTTTCTTTATGTACAATATAAAAGAAAAATTCGATACCAAAATTCCAGTGTCATTGCGGTATTTTCGATTAAAATTAAAAGGGACATGTCTGTCCCACCAACCTTCAAGGCCCCACCACCCTAAAGCCTTAAACAGTACCGGGGGACTGAAAAATTATTGAAAATCATTCTGACATAACTGTATGGAAATTTGACAGTTTATGAAAGAAAATGTGTATTTTCAGATACAGAAAACGTGATTTTCGCTGACAAAAACATACCGCATATCTGCAATTAGTATCCTTTGCACTGTAGGGGGGGAGGGGGGGGTAAGAACACTTTCTTCTTAATCTTCGTATAGGAAGAACGAAATCCAATGCAAATTTCTTCATTTGGAACATCGTTGAAAATGTTGCAGTTAATGAAAGTATACATTTTCCGTTTAATGCCTTTCAAAAGTCGTTTCTACACATGAAGCGCGATTTATTCCATTGCAAATTTGGCCTCTAATTTCACAGCTGTTCCATGGAAAATCTTTGAAAATTATGTCATTTTACACAGTTACAGAAAAATATTGCATTTTCGTATTTTTAAATAAATACTTGTTTGTTTGTTTTATTTTAATGATGCCATTTGACTTAGATCTTTGAGACTGTTTTTTTAATCACAATCTATTCAAATTAAAAATATTTTTTTCTTTTTAGTTATAATGACAAAATAGCATCAATTAAGATATTAATCAATAAAGGTATAATGATCACTCTCTACAACAATGAAAATAACCCAACTGCCACCAATTTTGAGAAATTTCGTTAAAAACATTTAAAATTAAAGTTAAAATATAAAAAAGTAAATATTTAAAAAAATAGCTAGTGCGGACTTATTTACAAATGAACAGTTTTAAATTAAACAAAAACGAAAAATCATGCATCCGGCATAGATTATGAAACACTTTCCAATACTAACAGAATAGTATTAAGAAATTTAATTTTTTCATACGATGAAATGAGATACCTAAATAAGCAATTAAAAAAATACACAACTCAGTAAAAATCCATTTTCAGTAATTGCTGCCCATATTCAAAGTCTTTCGTGCAACCCTGTATATGATCTACGCAATCTGTTAACATCAAGTAATACGCTAAAAATTACATAAAATTGTATATCACAGTGGAAAAGCACTTGCGGCAATTACCGATCATAGTCAGTTGTTTAACCGAATTCTGTTGTGCGTCTCTGTACAAGAACGATAAATCTTACGCACTCCATAATTTCTACAAAAAAAGTTGTTATTAAACCTTAGTGATCCTTTTAAATTTCATTACGTTTCAAGTATCATAACATGTTCAAAATGCACCGCAAAGGTTTTTCTCTATAGATCATAATGAAAATAAAATATTTTGTATGCCCCTGTAATTTAACTATAAGTGCTACTAATTATATACTCAGGTAAAAACATGCTGTAGTTTACCTCAGTAATGCATATTAATTTCATTATATTTGAAATATCGTAACATCAATAAAATGCGTCGCAAACGATTTTTCCCCATAGACCATAATGTAATGGAATTGTTTTGTGTGGCCCTGTAAATGAACTATTAGTGCTACACATTTCATTTTCAATACCGAACAATCTGTAGTAAAATTCAATAATATATCAAAATTTCATGACAATCCGAGTATATTTACGAGAGTATTTAAGGACAGACAGACAGACAGACAAACCGAATTCATAAACACCTTTTAACTATGTTGGGAAGTGTTAAAAATATATATATTAAAATTGGTACAATAGAGAGCTCAGGGCAGATGGCGATAGAAACCGGCTTGTGTTTTAAATATAGATTTAGGACATATTTCAAAGGTCGTCTTCCAGATGAATTGTATACAAATTAATTTCTTTTCTGAAGCTATATGTAAAAATAATTGATTATTTCAATGACGATAATTTAAAAAATATATTTAAAAGATTTGTCTGCCACATATTAAATGTTTGTAGTAATCATGTACGCTAATGGACCCGGTGCATGTAAAATCCGTCGTGGGTGTAAAGTCCTCCAAGTTACCTGTGAATTATACCTCTGGGGGTGCCTAGTCTGGTGAAGTTCTTGTCACCAGATCAAGGTTCTAAATTACGAGACCAACTCGAATAGCGATGGCATAACGTATGGATGAGCGATGCAGCGCGGAAATAGTAAATATCCCAGCATCTCACATCCGTCCGGCATGACTTCGCAGTGCTGAACCGCTTCATCAAAAATCAATTAGCAACCGGCCAACTAAGAAATAGCAATTAAAGCAACAAGACGCACTGAAGCCACGTCGGCCTATAGATTTAACAAACACATCTTAGCCAAGCGGAGAGCAGACGAATCTTCGCCCCGTTGCCAGGTATAAACTCGTTAGGCTAGGCAAAAGCCTGGCAGGTAGGGGCCTGGTCAGTGGTATAAAAAAAAATGTTTGTAGTAACCTTAGCGTTTTTGCAAAAAAATAGGAACAAATCATTTTTTTTTAAATTCATTTACTAGTAATTGTATAGAAATATAACTATTTTAGGAATAAAATGTCATGGCATTATTCATTAAACATTAGCATGGTAATTATATCGATCTTGTGTAATCTGATTCCAAATCTACAACTCTTATAATTTTTTATTAAACTGACACCAGAAAATTAAAAATGTAAAATCTTAAACTTAAATTGAAAATGTTTTGAAGAACATTCTTGTTCGGTAAAGTGATATCTTCATCAGGCTTTGTCTTCATGTGGCTAAGCTAACTTAATTGGTAGCTTAGAGAGTGTGAATCAAATTACGTACTACCATACCTGCTGACTTGCAGCCAAACTTCCGTACAATGTGAATTAATTTGATACAAGTTAGCCCCTTTAAGGCGGTATTCAAAAAAATATTTTTCCACGCTCAACAACTCAAAATTGTAAGAAACATTTTCAGACTCATTTTTAAAAGTAACAACATGAAACTTGGCGGCGTGATTTATGAAGAGATTTATAAGGGCCTCATGTTTTTATTTTTCGTTCAATTAATTAGAAATTGATTTACAGACAATTATTTTCACAGTACGATCATTTTTTTTGTTTCCAGCGCTATCGCTTCAGGAAATTCGGTTCAAAATGTCCACTTTGACAGCATTTTTAAAAATATATTCTACTTTTATCAAAAAATCGAGACAATACAGACATTATAAAATTTCTGAAAAAGAGAACCTGCCAATTGGATGCATTTTAGAGCAAAAATAAATTTAAAAATGTGTCTCAAAATAAGCAGTTTGGATTTGAATACACCCTTAAAGGCCAAGCATAGAAATTTTATAAAATGTGATATTATTTGCATTGAAATTTGCTTAAATCACATTCATTAAGACACCAAAAAAGTTTCGTGCATGAAAAATAATATTTTATTTAATTTGGCGTTATCATTATTCATCAATAATTTACCATTAAATTTAAATAAAAATTTTAAAGTTTTCTTATGGCATTTGTTTTATTTTTATTTTATTTACAGAGCTTGCAACTTTACCCCATTATAAAAAAAATATGATTAATCTCAAGTGGAATAATTATACATTTTCAAAAAGTCGAATTTGTCAATAACCGTTTCAAGTAAAAAACCAGCGTATTTTGAAAATTTCTCAACAGAAAGTGATTACTTCAGTTGAATTACAAATATTTTATAGATGTCTCCAGAAACCTTAAAAATAGCAGAAAAATAAAATTAATATATTCCGGTAAGAATTGATTTTTCCTACCAGCACGAACTTTCCGGACAACACAGTATTTACTGTAATTTCCGGCGCATAATCTGCGGATCAAACAATTATTTTTCAACCCAGAAATTTTATTCAATAATTGAAGTCAAATATTTACAGCGATCTAGTTAGTTATTGTTTATAAAATAAAATTTCTGGGTCGAAGCATGATTGTTTGATCTGCGGATTATATGCCGGAAATTACGGTAGTTTCATGTTCTTACATGGAACCTATTTCAAGGTATTTTTTTCTGGTTTCAAACGTGTTTAACCTCGGTTAAATCAACCTACATTGAACGGAAGTTTAGTACGATGTTGGTACGATGTTGTTAATACGGATTTTAACCCTTTCAAAAACACCGGTGAACGCAGGTCATTTCGCACCCCACGACAAGATTTTTTTTCTTACGCTAAAAGTCACTAAACGTTCGTATTTCGACACAATCTTTTTAGAACATCTCGGTAGACCAGATTTACATCACCTACAACAATTTCAAAGCGTTCGGACAAGAACAAGTATTTAAAAAAAATCTTAGATATTTTCGGCGAAAACCCATAATAACGGGATATTTTCCGCTGTCATGATCGGCTTCGGGTAACGTTTTCACTATTTAAAATGCATATATTTTCATATAAATTTATAGAGGACTCGGAAACAGTTATATTTATAAACGAATAAAATTTCAGAGAGATCGGACGAAGAATACTATTTTTTTTTTATTTTAACGGATCCGACGAGAAAAGAAAATATATTTATTTTACAACCAAATAACAATATTTCTAACGTAATTTTTACACAGGCTGTAAATCCGTTATATTTATGACCATTAAACATTTCAAAGGGTTTGGGCAACAAAAGCTATTTTTTTAAAACTATTTAACAATCCTACGTGAAAAAAATAATTTTATTTTTAATTTTATTTTTATTTTTTGTGATTTTGTCATTAAAGATATAAATTCATACAAAATCGGATAAAATATATAAAATAATACAAATTTGGTTTTTATTTAAGGTTTGATCACGAGCCCGGGCAATGCTGGGCGGGTCAGCTACTATTAAAATAAATTTTGTCGAAAAGTAGTGTTATTTTGCTGCTGTTGAAACAGTATTTTACAATAAAAAATTGTTACCAATTGCAAGAAAATGTTAAAGATATGCATAGAATCGACTCTTATTTCCTTAACTCTTGGAATACATTTTTTTTCCACCGATTGCACCAGGGTTGTTACTGGTTGTGCTGCCAATTAAGCAGGGTGATTTTATTCAGATTGCATGATTTGGTACCGCTATTTTTAAATAGTATTACTAGTCCAGTATTAATAGTAATTAATAGTATTCCAATCATGTATATTATTTGTATTGTCAACATCATTTTTCCTATGTAATTAAAAAGCGTAAAACAATAAATGAGGTATCTTTCGAAATGTTTTTGAACCGGTTTCTGACATAATACACTCACATTTCATTAAAATATGTTAATTAATTAAAATATGTTATGTAATTAAAAATTAAATCAGCTTTGTCTTCATAAATGAAATGGAAGGTTTTTCTCAAATCATTGTTGCCCCAAAAATAAAATGCCGCATTTTATCGTTCTCAACAATGATTATAAAAAAATAAATAGTACAAAAAAGATAAAGTGGGACAATGTTCTTGAACGAGTTTGTTTTATATTTATTATTAAAAAGTAAAATTCAAATTCAAAAGCATAGAAGAAATAGACGCCATCGATCGATTGAAGCAGATGTATTTCAGATGTAGCCCAAAATGCATGCGCTTTGTTACATTAAACTAAATTCTATTTTATACGTATTCAGTTAATATTTCTTTGTTTCGTGTTTTTCTCGAAGCGGATGACGTCATCCTCTAATGCAGATAAAACGCGATTATTAACTTCTCTTTTTTTTTTTTTTTTTCTCGCGCGTGTCCTTTTGCTATCTTCGATCAGTTTTTACTGTAACTTTGATGATTTTTATCCTTAATTTTTTTTTTAGAAGTTTAAACATGCGTCTAAAATATATTAGACTGCAGTGTGAAATACTGGCACGGGTACACTGACTGGTATAGTAATAGTAGTCTGTTATTAAATAAGGCGAATATTGCAATTTAAAAAAGGGGATAGCAATCGAGCAATCTAAATAACATCCTTCTTCTTTCAAATGGCAACACGACAACCACCCACACGCCCCTCATCAACTATTTTTAGGGTTACGTTCTTAAAAAATAAAAACGGAACCATAAAAGATCATTCCTGTAAACTA
The DNA here is from genome assembly GCA_963931845.1 of Maratus michaelseni. Taxonomy (NCBI): domain Eukaryota; kingdom Metazoa; phylum Arthropoda; class Arachnida; order Araneae; family Salticidae; genus Maratus; species Maratus michaelseni. Next base: position 72,553,231 of record OZ007600.1, read on the forward strand.
TGGGACGTAGAAAGTTCAAACTTTGGAAAGTTATAAAGCCTTTTTACTCGCATATTTTCAGATTATCAGCCATTCACAAACATGTTTAGGGAAATTTTAGGGGGCTAATTAAGTTAATTGAAAAAAAAAAAGTTTTATTTTTGTATATCGTGTGAAAGATCGCGTAATACCGAACTCACAAATATATTTGTTTTTATTTTAGGTATTATATATTTAGAAATATCGTCGAAAATGCACTGCAAAAATATACCCCCCCCCCCTCCTCTATTTCCGTATGTACTCAAACTAAAATTGTGAAAAAAATCGGGGGTAGTAGGAGTTTATTTAAAGCTTTCAGAAAAACTATAGCGATTTTCCTAGGGAACATAATTTTTGAGAGAATCGCATTTTTCTGCGTTACACACAAACTTTACTTTTCGGGGGGTCAGCGGGGGAGTTGAAGGACACTCGAGGTATCTATCGACATAGAAGCATAGAAGAAAATTTGTTAATTATTATCGAAAAAATTGTCAGTAATTAGCCGCGATATTAATTAAGTTACTTGAAAATAATTCTTTTTATGTATCGTGTAGGATATTGTTCGGAAGATATCGTAACACTGAATTCAAAAATATATTTGTTTTAATTTTAGGTATTATATTTTTCGAGATATCGTCGGAAGTATACTGGCAAAAAAGACCCCACCCCCTCCAATTTCCAAAACTTCTGAAACTAAAATTATGAAAAAATTAGGGGTAGTAGAATTATATCTACCCTATATATATAAAATCCTAATGAAACGAATTTGTGAAACGATTTTATGAAACGAATTTATGAAACGATTTTATGAAACGACTGATTAAACGACTGATTATGTTCTAGGGCTATTTTTAATAAAATATTAAACGCTTGATGGTGAAATTAATACCAATTGTTCATAAAAATCCGCGGATGTCAAAACTGGTAATAGAATTTTGAAAATGGAATTAGTTTTCGAGATATTAATTTTTTTCTAATTTTAATGACATTTCTGTAATGATGGCAACTAATTACTCAGTTTTTTGTGACAAAAAAGGGAAAAAAAATGAAAAGGACCCCGATAGGGATTATTGATTTATTTTTTTCGTCATTTTTAAATTGAAATTGAATTTATATTTTATTTCAATCGATAATGAAGACAAGATTGTAATTAAATTATGTTTTTCGGGAAAATTTGAAAAAAAAATCACATTTCTATCGTCAGGATTCAATCGTCTGTCAAATTTAATTTAATTTATAAACTGAAAATATTTTGAATAAATTCGCCAAATGACGTCATTTATATAAACGCAAAAGAAAGGGGGGGGAGGAATTAATAGTAATTATTATTTCTTGATATCATTTTGTTATTTTTTTGTAAAATTTAATTAAACGAATTTAAAAAATCACTAATTCGGATATTTAGAACGAATATATAAAATATTAATTGCCCAACTGAACGGAAGGAGAATAAAATATCCTGCTTCATTTTTTCCGCCAAGCTTTTTAAAAAAGCGTCAAAACACCTATAATAGAAAAGCAGCAAAAGTTCATTGGGTTTGTTTTCATAACTTTTGGCAACAAATGTACGTATATTAACGAATCTATCCCTTTTTGAAGCTCGAATTACGCCAAACCTAAAAGCAAAGAATCCTATACTGGAAAAGTACCCGATTTTCTTATGGGCAATATTCAAGTGACATAACATGATGTAAAATTATCGCGGATTGCAAATTTGTTTAAATATCTCATCAATTGATGCCGAATAAATGCAGGCATGCATGCACAAAATATTTAATTAATTTTGTATGATAAATAATTATTAGAAAATTCGTATATACATATTAATTAAAATAAATAATTTACATATTTAAAATAACATGAAAATATGCATGATGGTGCACTAAAATAGAGAGAAAATTAAAACCTGTTACTGAAAATGTCTATAACATAGTACTTTTCAATACCGTGGTTCTTAGTGTTATTCACAAGCAGATGGATTTTTTCTATTCCTTAAACGCAAAGGAAGAATAGAATACAGATCGTTGTTATAAAAGTCCGAGAGGTAGCCACAATTTTAACCTAACCATTTTATACAAGCTGGTTTTTAAGTTGTAATTGATTTTACTTATCAATCCCGAAAACAGTCGTCAGTTGTCGGCAACAATTGGCAACCCAATTACAGATTTACCAATATTTTTAAAATAAAGCACGCTGTCATGTTTTTAGAGGCCTCGAAGTCTGAGCGGGGGTTGGCGAGCGTAGCTAGCAGGGGGTAGGCCCTCTAGCTAATTGATAAAATTAATGTACGGAACCCCTTTGAGCACGAGTTATACTCGCACTTGTCTGATTTATTTTTTTTAGAATTTTGTCTATCACCATTTTCAAAAAATAATCTTCGGTTTACATTGCTAGCAGAATCCTACTATGAAAATTATTGTTTGGAAATACTCTGGGAAAAATCATTAAGGCTAAATATACTAACAACCGGTCATTTGAGCAATACCAAATAAAAGGATTTCAATTGGAATTAGAAATTTCTTCATAAAATAAGTAAAATAGAAATCACATAGAATTAAGTTAAAGAAAAATGTTAAACAGTTTTAAATAAAAATTCTGGTTTGAAATGTTTTTATATAAATTGAGAAAAATTCCCGGTATGTTTAGTGTTACTAAAAAAAAAATTGTTGGATTTGAAAACTATTCTGGTACACGTGTGTACTAGAGATGAGTTCGGACTCTCTTTTCGGAGCCCGCGCCCGCTCGAGCCCGAAACATTTTGTGTGATTAGAGCCCGAGCCCGATACCGAAAAAAATTGCATAATATTTAAAAAATGTTTTAAAAGTCATTTTTTCTCATTTTAAAAAAACTTGAATATGCCTGTTCATCCGGTGCGCATAATTAATTTTATGGAAATATAAATTCTATCTTATCAAAAGAGAAGTTTGGTATCAAATAAAAATATACTTCCTTAAAAGGATGTAAATATTTTTCTCTCCCAACAAGCAAATCGGATTTACACGTTAACGAAGTGCGTTTTATGAAAAAATGAATGAAATTTGCAGAAATTACTATTTCTATGCAGAAGAATCGAACAACGTTTTATATTTCCTATGAAAGGTGTATATCGTAACTTATAATTGATTCCTTAATTAAAACAATATTTCATTTTCCTGAAAAGCAGCTTAAATTAAAAATTTGACACCGGTATCTGAAAGATCCTGTGCTTTTATAGGAAAAGTTGAAACACTCTTCGATTGCTTTCTATCGTAATACCAGTGTTTGACAATTATATCTTCTTACGAATGAAAATGACTTCATAAATGTGCAGAGCAGAGCTTTAGCATCAGCAGAGTTAACAATTAAAACTATAATCACTGACGTTGTCTTCATATGAAGAGCGAGTTGACTTGCACACAATAGAACACTAAAAATTTGCAAACTTAAGCTAATGCTGATTGACTAAGAATGAAAAAAAGTATTCATCTCGCATTAAATCGCTAAAAAAATAAAATAAAATAAACGGTCCAATAAAAAATAGCCTAATGTCACAAACGAAAATGTAGCAACAAATATTCTCGCATTGGCACCATATACCCAGTCGTCAGTCGCGTCGCAAATATCGTAAATTTTCTTTTAAAGTAACATTGTAATACTAGAAAAGAAAAAGAAAATTCCTGTTTCCCCTTCTATTCATTCTGATCAAAATAACATTAAAATTACGTGAAATAGAATATGTATTTTTTTAGGGAAAAAGTTATTTTTATTTTTTCTATATGAGAATAAATAAAATTGTCAGTTTCAGAAAGAATGAGCCCGAGCCCGCCTGGGCCTGAAGGCTTGTATAAAAATCGAGCCCGTGTCCGGCCCGAGCTCGGGCTTTCGGGCTTGGGCTGAGCCCGTCTCATCCCCAGTGTGTACCATTGAATAAACATTTTAAAAACCGTCGGCTTTGAAAACTATTCTGGTACCAATGCGTATCATTGAATAAAAATTCAAATGTGTTGGAAAATCCACTTTTATTGTACCGGTTGATTCGAACTATCTATCTATATTATAATGGAAAAACGTGTCCGTGCAGAACGCTGACGTAATTTTGTACGTAATCTTAATAAAGACCACCGCCCCCTGAATACTAGGCCTGCGGTCTGAAAAAAATGGCGGCTGCCGCAGTCGGAATCGTTTGTACAGTCCCTCGAACTTCAACACCAATAATATCTAAAAGTTATCTTTCACTTATTTGATCTCCGAAAAACAAGGCGAAGAAAACTTTTAGAAATTATTGGTGTGGAATTTCGAGGGACCGTTCAAACGCTGACAAAAAAATCGGTCTTCGACAGCCGCCATTGTTGTCAGCGCTCAGGCCTAGTATTCAGAGGGCGGTGTAAAGACAACACTGGACGATGAAATTTCGGTTTTGCGATTTTTGCTACTGCAATTTTTTACATTTCTAAACATCTCACATTTTCAATTTTTACACCGTTATATGGGGGGGGGGGGGGGGAAATCGACTTTCAAATGCAATTTGTTTGAAAACTGTATCGCAGTTTACTCATTTATTATAGAATTTAAATTAAATTTCAAGCATGATTTTTTAAAATCTATCTCTATCGCTTGCAGACGATTACAAAATTATAATCCGGTCGCAATTTCAACAATGTAAAAAGTTCAGCATTTGTTTCCAGCTAATATTCAATAACGAAATAAAAAACTTTATTAAGCAATAAATAAAATAGTATAAATGAAACACAAATTTAACAGACATGTAATCGAAATAAGCGCTTAAAACCGCTAAAATTATTAGAATTAGAAAAACTGCTGTACATAACAAAATATTTAGCCATATCTTCAGCTATTAACTTCTGACACGAGACCAATACGAAATTAACACTTTTAATAAAATTCAAAATTTTATTTGAATATATAATATAATTGACATATTTCATATAAAATTGCTCTTTGGTGTTGTTAGGATGCAATCTAAAAAAATATTAAATGTAAAAAATCTATTAAAGTTTTCAATAAAAAAAATAAATGGTTTTCACCTATATTATCTATCTCGGGAAGCCCGGGGTGGATGCCCTAGTGTTTTTAATGGTGAATATCTCTTACCCTGTCAGGGGCAACCAACTATTTTTATGTGCAATCGTTCTATAATGTATAAAGATTTTTCTTTGTGGTATGTTTTTTTTTTTAAAGATCATAGTATAAGGATATGGCTGGGATTATATTTCAAAATGTGGTACAAGTAGAATAAAAAGTAGTCCACTGTATCAGATATGTCCCAGCCTGTTGTCAAAGGGTTAAAGGTATCATAGCAGTTAACCTATTTAGTTCACTAGAATGTTTGTGATTTCTTCTGACTGAATGAACAACTCATATATAAAGTGAAAACGAATAATCAAAAACTGTTCGAAGAAGAAGCAAGAATATTAATGGTGATTATACCATATATATTAACAAAAAACACACCCAGTTTCATTGAAATTTGTGATGGCGGATTACATAGCCTGGGTGATCTGACATGTTCTGGTGATTTGATCTGGACTGCTCATTAAGATATTTTCAGTGGCGACTCGTGACTGGCTTTATTTGGGGCACTAAATCCTTGTCTTCGAAATGTATTCTTTTCTTACCACTATATGTTAAAATAAATCTTTACCTTATTTATTTAAAAAAATTCTGCCATTAAACAAACCATAAATTTCTTTAAAAAAATAGTGGTATGAAAAGAACAAATCTTTCAAATATGTATTTAACGACCCCAAAGAAGTCAATCAAGAGCAGCCACTGGATATTTTTAAAATATGAAATACTATTAAAAACACTTAAAATCCACACTAAAAATTCCATTACTTTTCTTCGCAAGTAGGTAAAGTATATTTTTAAGTACAAGTCGAAACAAAAATTAATTTCATAGCACCTTCGCCTGCAGTTGATAAAGCATTTTTAATTGAATCATTATTTTTCATACAAAATTCTTCATTTCAAAGATTAAAATTTTTTTCAGTCACATTTAAAATATTTTATACGGAGAAGTAATTCTGTTGGCGTGGGTGATCTGACATGGAATAATTCTGGTTGGTTTGATCTGGACTGCCCATTAAGATAATTTTAAAAGTGAAATACCACTAAAAACACTCAAAATCCCACTATTTTTATTTCGCAAGCATGTACAGCATAGTTTTAAATACAATTCGAAACAAAAATAAATTTCACAGCACCCTCGCCTTTGATTGATAAAGCATTTTTAATTGATTCATTATTTTTCATATAAAAATTTTTGAATTCAAATATTAATTTTTTTTGTCACACTTAAAATGTTTTAAACCGAACAGTACTTTTTTTTCATAATTTACGTACATTATTTATCATGTTGAAATCATTTGACGATGATGTGATGATTAAATGATGAAGTATTGCTGTATTTATGGCACACTAACTTTGAAAACCGAACAGTCAAGAACGCCAACTTATGGCAATTTTTCAAAATTTTAACTTTGTCCTCTCAAAAACTAATTTACCTACGCCTGAACTGATAAAGAAAGACTTCTAAAACATTTTCATTTTACTTCAGGAAAATAATAAATGTTGGCACCTATGAGAATGTGTGATAAGAAGACATAGCTGCCAAACTTTTGGGGGTTTCGTCTTTTTATTCAAATCAAGTATACCCAGGACATTTTTCATTCATTACAAGAGGGAACTGTGACTACCTCTGTAGGTTTTCACGTCTCTCGAGTTCTGGTTGAACAAGTGCGGGTCGGGAAAACCCGACTTAAGGCCAAGGACATAACTCCCTTTTAGGTGTCCAGCCTCGAAACAGTTGGGGGACTCCGCCTCGTCCCCAAATGTAATGTGGTGGTTTCTCAAGAGGGATGATTATCACCACAATCGCAACGGCCTATTTCGTCCCTCACTTGGGTCTAATGGGAGTGATGCGCAGGTGGCGGTGCTCCACCGGTCTCAACGCTTACAGGGGGACTCTCTTGGTCGAGCACGTTATAAATCCCTCAGGACTTGGGTGCGGCGGTTGACGTGCTTAACGGACGCCACTCTGCGCAGCTCAGATTTAAACCCAGGGCATTTATTCAATTAACTTTTTCTTGTTTCTATGTAGTATTTCATTGATTTCGTTTATTAGGTAATTTTTCTGATTTAAAATATGTTCATTTGACTTAGAACATCTGACAACATTTGTAACTATTAATTAAAAAAAAATTATTTTACTCATATTTCTATAACATGTTAAATGTTTGTAACAACGCTGGCATTTTTACGAAACTTAGAGAAAAATCCTTTTTACAAATTCATTTATTATTAATTGCAGAGAAATACAATTATTTTAAAAATGAAATAATAAGCCATTAATCGTTATACCGGGTGATTATAATTAAAGTTACGATTTCAAAAATCGATACTTTTAAAACTACCGGTCAGAATGACTGGATATTTTAGCAGAACAATCGTGAGGCAATGGAATTTTATTTGGCGAAGGAAAAAAATAGTTATAAAATGTGTCGATAGATGGCACTGTCAGGGTAATCTCAGGGGAAAGACCAAAAATTTATTCTTTAAACACAGGAATGTTGTTAGCCAAAAGGAAAAAAATAGAGTTCAGGTATTTACTAAAAATGTATTAGCAAAAAGAAGACAAGGATACGTGTTTACAGCGACAACAGCACTAATGAAAAAAAAAAGGAAAAAAAAAGCTTTATGGAACACATACTTTACTGACGATTAAAGTATAAGATAAGATGTTCGATATGCCCTCCGCCTTGTTCCGCTACTAATTGGAAGCGCAAAACGGCATGCTCCACAACAGATCGGAGAGTATCTGTACTGATGCAATGGCTGTGGTGTGTAGTTCTTGCCTTCAAGTCGTCTAGATTCTCAATTCGCCCGCTGTAAACAACATTCTTCAGGTACCCATAGTTGCCACGTATTAGTAATTTGCATATCTCTAGACAATTTGAACCCTGACAGCGCCATCTATCGGCATATTTTGGAACTATTTTTTTCCTTCGCCAAACAAAATTCCATTGCCTCACGATTGTTTTGCTAAAATATCCAATCATTCTGACCAGTAGTTTTAAAATAATCGATTTTTTGAAATCGTAACTTTAATTATAATCACCCGGTACATTACCCACTGTATTTCTATCGTACTTATGCGTACAGTTTTTTAAAACTACGATTCCTCTTACGATTTTTTTTTTCAAACCAACACCGGAAAAATTAAACAGTAAACATTTAACCTAAAATTGCAAAATATTGCTAGTGTACCACGGAAGGTTAATAGTTACCGTCAAGAAGCTAAGTTATTCAAATGGATGGCTTAGAGATTTTCTAACAGATCGATTATATAGAGCGGCGCAGTATGTGTTTAATTTGTTACCATATAGTAACGCCATTTTCCTCACTTGCGGCCGGTTTTAAAAACAGACGAACGTTGTAAGAAAACCATCGTATTTCATACGCTTTTTATCGTGTGAAGCACGTTTTTATGTTCGTGTTTTCGTCTTTAAAAGCTTTCATACTACTGAAGTCTATATTAACGTACTTGCCAACCTTCCAGTATTCTTCCGTAACATGAAAGTTAATTTAATCCAGTTTAAACATGTTTCAAAACAGAAAATGTTTTTCGTAATAAAATTAATGCATAATCATGTAAAAACATTAAAATAACTAAATAAATAAATATCAAATACATTTTCTGGTTTGAAATGCGTTTAATTTGGGTCAAATTAAATCACATTTATCGGAAGAATAGTTGGAGATTGGCGGGTATGGTATTAATAGTAAAGCTCTAACAAAAAGAAAACGTGAACTGGATTACTTTTTATTTGTAGATTTTTTTCGCTAACAATAATTATTCAGAAAATGCATATTACACTTGAAAACTAATTTTTAGCAATTACTGCTTATTTATGGTAATGTATTAAATTATTTTTTGGAGCCTTGCATATAATCTATCACATAGCTTGCTAAAGTTTAATTCAGCTAGAAAATGAACACAGCTGAAACGCTTCAACAATGCATTTCGTAACTCTCGAAATAATGTAACATTGATAAAATATGCTTCAAACAATTATCGCTCATAGACCATAATGTATCGAAATGATTTTGAGTTTTCCTGTATACGAATTGTAAATACTACACACTCCATTTTGAATAAGGAACTTGTGACATGGGAGCTTTTGGTTCATACCGCATAGCTTGCTAAAATTTAATTCAGTAGGAAAATGAACACAACTGAAACGCTTCAACAATGCATTTCATAACTCTCGAAATAATGTAACATTAATAAAATATGCTTCAAACAATTATCGCTCATAGACCATAATGTATCGGAATGAATTTGAGTTTTCCTGTATACGAATTATAAATACTACACACTCCATTTTGCATAAGGAACATGCGATATGTTCTTTGTGACATGTGAGCTTTTGGTTCATACTGCATAGATTGCTAAAATTTAATTCAGCTGGAAAATGAACACAGCTGAAACGCTTCAACAATGCATTTCATAACTCTCGAAATAATGTAACATTAATAAAATATGCTTCAAACAATTATCGCTCATTGACCATAATGTATCGGAATGATTTTGAGCTTTCCTGTATACGAATTATAAATACTATACACTCCATTTTAAATAAGGAACATGGGATATGTTCCTTGTGACATGTGAGCTTTTGGTTCATACCGCATAGCTTGCTAAAATTTAATTCAGCTGGAAAATGAACACTGCTGAAACGCTTCAACAATGCATTTCACAACTCTTGAAATAATGTAACATTGATAAAATATGCTTCAAAGACCATAATGTATCGGATTTTTTTTTAGTTTTCCTGTAAACGAATTATAAATATTACGCATTCCATATTGAATAGGGAACATCCGATAGTAAACCTTAATAACATACATCATTTACGTGGAAATCCATGCATATTTAGGATAATTAGAGCATGGACAAATAGACAGACAGACAAATAAACCTTCCTATCCTGTTGAAATTTTATTAAATATTGATTTAAAAATAATACCTTCGCACCAGAATTTTTAGTTAAAACTATTTAACATATTTATGTAACTTAGTTTATTGTGACTTTTATTTAATTTACTTTTATAAAAAAAAAATTCTGGTTCGAATCGAATGAAATAAATTATAGAAACGGGTCGATTTGACCCATTCAGAGCGATAAAATTAACAGAAATCATAAACACTTTTCATTTATGTTTGAAAAGGTTAAAAAAAATTGTAAAATAAATGCACATAATGTTTTCTTTGACCAATACATATCCTACAAACCAGGCAAAAGTGTAAACAGATTAATTAAACATAAACTCCATATTAATCTCTTGAGGAAATGACATTTTCCTGTAAACGAATTATAAATACTACGCCCTCCATTTTGAATAGGAAACATGCGATAGTAAACCTCAATAACATACATCATTTACGTGGAAATCCATGCATATTTAGGATAATTAGAGTATGGACAGACAGACAGACAAATAAACCTTCCTATCCTGTTGAAATTTTATTAAATCTTAATTTTTTTTAAAAAACTTTCGCACCAGAATTTTTATTTAAAACTATTTATTATTTTATTTAACTTAGTTCGCTAAAGCATTTATTTCATTTACTTTTATTATAAAAAAATCAATTTCGAACCGATTGAATTAAATTATAGAAACGGGTCGATTTGATCCACTCAGGTTGGTAAGATTAACAGAAATCATGAACACTTTTTATTTATGTTTGAAAAGGTTAAAAAAAATGTACATAACGTTTTCTTTGACCAATACATATCCTACAAACCAGACAAAAGTGTAAACAGATTAATTAAACATAAACTCCATATTAATCTGTTGAGGAAATGACATTTTCCTGTAAACGAATTATAAATACTACGCCCTCCATTTTGAATAGGAAACATGCGATAGTAAACCTCAATAACATACATCATTTACGTGGAAATCCATGCATATTTAGGATAATTAGAGGATGGACAGACAGACAAATAAACCTTCCTATCCTGTTGAAATTTTATTAAATCTTATTTTTTTTTAAACTTTCGCACCAGAATTTTTATTTAAAACTATTTATTATTTTATTTAACTTAGTTCGCTAAAGCATTTATTTCATTTACTTTTATTATAAAAAAATCAAGTTCGAACCGATTGAATTAAATTATAGAAACGGGTCGATTTGATCCACTCAGGTTGGTAAGATTAACAGAAATCATGAACACTTTTTATTTATGTTTGAAAAGGTTAAAAAAAATGTACATAACGTTTTCTTTGACCAATACATATCCTACAAACCAGACAAAAGTGTAAACAGATTAATTAAACATAGACTCCATATTAATCTGTTGAGGAAATGACATTTTCCTGTAAACGAATTATAAATACTACGCCCTCCATTTTGAATAGGAAACATGCGATAGTAAACCTCAATAACATACATCATTTACGTGGAAATCCATGCATATTTAGGATAATTAGAGTATGGACAGACAGACAAATAAACCGTCCTATCCTGTTGAAATTTTATTAAATCTTATTTTTTTTTTTTTAACTTTCGCACCAGAATTTTTATTTAAAACTATTTATTATTTTATTTAACTTAGTTCGCTAAAGCATTTATTTCATTTACTTTTATTATAAAAAAATCAAGTTCGAACCGATTGAATTAAATTATAGAAACGGGTCGATTTGATCCACTCAGGTTGGTAAGATTAACAGAAATCATGAACACTTTTTATTTATGTTTGAAAAGGTTAAAAAAAATGTACATAACGTTTTCTTTGACCAATACATATCCTACAAACCAGACAAAGTGTAAACAGATTAATTAAACATAAACTCCATATTAATCTCTTGAGGAAATGACATTTTCCTGTAAACGAATTATAAATACTACGCCCTCCATTTTGAATAGGAAACATGCGATAGTAAACCTCAATAACATACATCATTTACGTGGAAATCCATGCATATTTAGGATAATTAGAGTATGGACAGACAGACAAATAAACCTTCCTATCCTGTTGAAATTTTATTAAATCTTATTTTTTTTTTTTTTTAAACTTTCGCACCAGAATTTTTATTTAAAACTATTTATTATTTTATTTAACTTAGTTCGCTAAAGCATTTATTTCATTTACTTTTATTATAAAAAAATCAAGTTCGAACCGATTGAATTAAATTATAGAAACGGGTCGATTTGATCCACTCAGGTTGGTAAAATTAACAGAAATCATGAACACTTTTTATTTATGTTTGAAAAGGTTAAAAAAAATGTACATAACGTTTTCTTTGACCAATACATATCCTACAAACCAGACAAAAGTGTAAACAGATTAATTAAACATAAACTCCATATGAATCTCTTGAGGAAATGACATTCCGGAAGTTAGCACGGATGTCGCGCACGTCACCTCTAACTCTTTCAGATAATAACTCTCGGCAGCCAGCTTTTACTACCAAAAATAAACAAACAAAGCAGACGACTTAAAGAATTGGACGTGTCGTCAGGTTCTATGGGCATATCTTATGTCACATGTGAATGGTGTAGTTGTTTTTTTGAAGTTTCAAAAGAAGAAACAAAGGAGGTAAATCAAAGTTGAAGCTTTAGACATCATGTTTTATGAACCTCTGCTTCCATTGTTTCTCGGATGAAAATGCACATAAGTGTATGAGATCAATCACGTGATGTGTAGCTCGGAGTTGTACTGTTTAACTTTATTTCGATGAGTAGGTTTTTGTGGAGGGACTATCACGTGAGTATTTTGGTGATTATTTTTATAACTATTTTCTTTTATATTCTGTATAGAAGGAAATGACATACTAGTTTAATTTCTTTATTAAACTTATCTAATCTTGTTGGAGTATAGATATAAGAATGTTTTCCATTTATCGCTATATTTTCAAGCGGTTTTCCTCTATAAAAATGAATATGAAATAATATTTATTATGCCTCAATTTTTAAGTTTTGTATTGCAGTGGTTATGAAGCTGTCATACTTTTAGCCTAAAAAAATTGCGAAATATTTAAACCGGGGCACGGAGTTTATAAATAAATATCCGGAAACACAAACAAAGAAATACCTACACAAAGTCAGTTATATTGCTAATTAGCTACATTTCTACAGAAACTACATTACTATTTATACAGTAATAACCATAAAACTTCACATAGTTCTATGAGATCAGTCAAGTGATCTGAAGCTTTTCACTTTATTTGGATAAGACTTTTTTCGCGTGAATAGTTTGGCAATTATTTTTATAATTCTTTTTTTTAAATTCCGTCTAGAACGAAATGACATAGATAAATGTGACTATTAAGCTTATTTAATCACGTTTGATAATAGTTATAATGACATTTTCCGCTTACTTGTCGTATTATAAGCCTTTTTACTTATACACAATTGCACAGCAGATAATATTTATTATGTAAATCTACAATTACATGTTTTTAAACTTAAGAATTTCTAACACTCGAACAGAAAGAAAAGGCGTAATATTTGAATTGATATTTGTAACCAATGAAAGAAAATATATGAAAATATATGAAAGACAAACAATCATACACTGACAAACAGTCAATTTAATTGCTAGTTAGCTGTATTGCTAATTATCTATATTATCATACAGTGATTTCTCACTTATACGCGGTACACGGAAATTATTTTTCGACACCAGTTTTATTTTAAGGGATTTTCATCTTATTAGATCGCAGAATATATAAATCGAATTTTACTGTTTTAAAATAGTGGTATGAAAAAGTAATTACTGAACACCGCGTATAAGTGAGAGTTCACTGTATTAACTATATTTTTAACATTACATTTTTCATATATAATGACAATTAAGATTTGTGAATAACGTCTATTGTCTTTTACGATTTTGTTTACTACTGTTTCAAAGCTATAATAGAAGATTTTTATTGGAAACTACCAAGAACATTGTTGTTTTTTTAAATAGTGGTAAATGGAATAAAAATATTTAAAGAATTCGCCGAACTTAATTGCCATTGCGTAAGCTACATTACCTACATAAATAAATTTGTTTTAATATAAAGTATATAATTAGTAGTACAGATAGAAAAAAATTAAGCTGTTTCTATTTATCTATCAACTTATAAACAATTTTATTTCTGTACAAACAGGTAACAGATCGCATGTATTATCTATTTCAATTAACGACTTTAAAAGTGCAGTAAGTTCTAAAATTGTCGTATACACACACACCTCAATGAAAGGTCAAGGTATTTAACCCTATTATGCGTTTTAACTTCATATTAGGTGGTATTATAAAAAATATCCTGAAAAAAAGGCACCTAATTTATATTTGAAGTTATTAATTAAACATATATGATCTAATTTCGTATTTGAATATCCAATAGAAGGCGCTGTTGACCTGCGCCTTGTTTTATTCACTGATCATCCTAACTCCGAGTAAAACTCAAAGAAATTGTCACTTTGTGTATAACCACCACCAACTGAATATTAGGCCTAAGCGCTGACAAAAAAATTGATGCAGTCTTAGGCGGAAATTTTTCAGCATGTGTACGGTCCCTTGGAATTCAATACCAATAATTTCAAAAAGTTTTCTCCGCCTTATTTGTCTGAGATTCAATAAGTCAAAGAAAACTTTTAGAAAATACTGGGGTGTAAAATTAGGGGACCGTACAAAGGTTTTACAAAATCGGCCTACGAGCGCCGCCATTTTTGTGTCAGCGCTCAGGCCTAGTATTCAGGGGGCGATGGTATAACAGTGTTTAATTAAAATTATTATATTAAAATAATATAGAAGAAATTTTTGTGATAATCTCAGCATACTAGTTACTTTTTAAAAGCATTTCAGGAAAAAATAGGAAACATATTTTTTGTAAAAGAGAAAAACTTTATTGAACAAAACGAAGATTAAACAATATGCATGTGATAAATATACGTTAAACCTGTGAGGAAATCTGATATAACATTACCTTTTGCGATTTTTTACAGCCATATTATTTCATCCTTTAATTATTCTGTTTTCCTTATGGAATATACTTAGAATTGTATGGTTAGTCTAATATTTAAAAGGTGTAGGAGTGAGTGCCATATTTAATATTTTTTGTCTATAAATTAATATTTTAGACAATTTCGTATTGTTAAATGTTTAAAAAATATTGAATTTATAATCTCTTATTATCACTGTTCTACCAATATTTTAAAATTACATTTCCCTATTTATAGTTCTTTATTCTAAAGTAATTTATCTGGTTTATTTACAGTTATTTTTTTAAACATTTAAACTAACAGTCATTATTAATTTTTAATGTATTCAATTATAGTTTCCAATTTCACCTCATTCATTCGAAAATTCCGAATTCATAGTAGAAATTTGAATAGTAATTTTTGCTTCATTTAATGACAGACATACCGTGATTACATAAAATAAAAATTCTGCTTTTGGAATTTCCTGTATAAATCCGGAATATCTGAACAAAAAGGAAGCCAAACTGGCAACTCTGCATTGAATATTTATTCCTCCATCTGTTTACAAAAGCTGAGAGATCAGATGAATATATTTGGCAATATAATATTAGTTATAAAAACGTAGTAGAACTAGTATTCACCCCTTAAGAGTCTACACTAGTCACGGGAAGAATCGCTCAAGCTAATGATAAGTCTATGGGATGGTTATTTTCAAATTTCTCTCTCGCATTTTAATATTTTTAAATGATTTTTTTGCATAGAATAGCTCAGGTCAATCTCTAACGTTGTTAGGTTTTAATTTTTCGATTTTTGCTACAGTTTTTTTTAAATAAGCGGGCGTTTTCGATGTTGGAACCGGTTGGAGCCAATTCTGAAAGTGAAAGTACCCTTATATAAAAAAACTGGAACCAAAATAGAAAAAGTAAAAATTAACAGCGTTAGAGATCGACCTCAGCTATCCTATGCAAAGATATTCATTTAAAAATATTAAAATGCGAGCGAGAAATTTGAAAATAACCAACCTATAGGTTTAAAATTAGTTTGCGCGTTTCTTCGCATGACTAGTGTAGGCTCCTTAACAGTTTCTTTTCTTTGACGCAATAGGCCAAAAATAGGGACGTAACACCACTTTTTCCAAACTAAAATATTTGGCATTTTATAATCGAAAAATGCGTGCCAAATATTAAACCGAAGATTACAGTTAAAAATTAGTGGTCTCCAGAAGGTTTTAAGAACGAAGCAATGAAACTTTTTTTGCCCGAGTTGCGTTCGGGCAAACCTGTTAAGTGGTTAGCTAAATTTGTGAGTTCCCGAAAGGTGAGATCAAACCTTATTTATCTGTTGTGTAAATCCAACTTGATTGTATATTATAGTAGCAAAATGTAAATAAATTGATATAACTGTTGTTGAAGACCAATGCCACCGCATTATTACATGCTTTCTCTTAACTGTATGTATGTGGCAGTCAAATCTTTTGACTGATATTTAACTTACTTCCTGTTCACATAGAGCTTTGAAATTAGGAATATGTATGTATTCCTGAAAGCAATACATGAATTGGACATTATTTTTTAAAAATTCGATCTCTAAGCGTGGTAAACGCCGGCCCAAAAAAACCTGCATTTTAAACTATAGAAATAACGTTATGCTTGTTTAATTGAAAAATAGCTCCATTGTTGCAACATTCATCCATTTTCACCACATTGTTGCACGCATCAATATGATGCCAGCATTGAGTGACGCACACATTTGTGCTTTATAATGTAAGCTAATTTTTTTGTAAATTTTATTTTATTTATTTTTTAACATTTAATTATTATAATAATTCAGCATTTACAGGCTTTACGTTTGGTATACTCATACTGCGGAAACACTGGTATTACATAATATATATTTACAATGCAATAAGAATTTACTATATGCACCACGCTTCAGTGATGTTATTTTAAACTTTATATTAAACTTTTATAAATAATGGCATTCCATTAGAACAACTTTTTCCTAACTTATACCAATATTATATTAATACGTTGAAATTATTATTCAGTAATATTGTTGTATAGCAACAAATTATAAACACCTCAGCTTACGTAAGCTGTCTAAAATTATTATTCTCTGATTTATTCAAGCTGTCGCTAAAGTTACTTTGACATTAAGTAAATTAGTCAAAATAGTTTTTTTTTATAATACAGAAAATTTAGAACTGAGAATCACAAAACGTCGATTTGATTTTTTAAACATAAACAGACATAACATTGTTAACATAAAAATAGCAAATAAAACTTTTGTAAAAGAATATTAAAAGGAAGAATTCTAACGTTAATAATGCACAAAAAAAAGCAGCAAACAGCTGTTTCTAATCCACAAGCGAGATTCTTCTTCAGTTTTACTTTCGCACCGAGCTTCTGCAACATCCGGTATATTTGGCACGAATAAGTACTTAAATGCTTTACATGAACAACTACCGGCTGATCCAAAAAAGGCACTGAAGAGACAAAAATTCAATAATTCGAAAAGTATACACAACATCGCGATGCGATTTTCACAGAAATATACTGAAATATGTTTTTTCTTTTTAATAATGGAATTTTGAATTCTAGAATAATTATTTTTGCAATCAAAAAGTGATATTTCGGTCGTATATGTAGTCTGTACGACGTCGCACCACAGTTTGCATAGGGCACCTAAATAAGATTACAAAAGTTCAGTTTAAGGATGTCACTAGTCAGAATGGCTGTCAGACTTACTAGTAAGGTATTCTGAAGATTAGTGCTGCCAGTCCGCTACTTTTTTTTTAAATTCAGATTATTTGATTGCCATTACGTTTTTGAAATACCACAATTCTCCTTTTTTCGTTTTATTTAACCTATCATATACTAAGGCGATATTACTGCTACAAACAACTGGTGTCGATCAATCAGTCTGAATTTTTTAAAAAGTAGCTGACTAGAAACACTGTTGAGCATCAAAAAGAATTTCTGCTATGATTCCTATCACTATCACATGATTGCTTAACCCTTCTTTGCATTGTGATGGAAATTTCCATCACTGTTTATTTAACTTTTAATAAATCAATCAACTTCTTCGCCACCACTATATTTATATAGAAATATTAATTTAGTAAATTTCCTATGAACTATGTTGCTGAACAAAGTTAAAAATCTATCTTAAAATTTCTGGTGTCTAATATTTAATATATGTATAAAAAAACAATTGTAAAAGAAAAACTCATGCAAAGAAGGGTTAAATAGCAACATGAAGAAGTATTGGTACCACTACAATGCTAACTGTTGCGGACAAATGCAGATATTTTTGCAATAAGTTTTCCTGCTATCATAAAATCCCGTGTATTTCTATGTCATTATGTAAAAATCCCATTTTACAACTATCTATACTTTTTACTATTGCATTTTTATTTCGTATGTGATTTTTTGGTTAACCCTGTATATTCTACACTTTTTTTTTCTCTCTCGCTATAAATATAATTTTATAAATAAAAAAAAATACAAATACAAAAAAAAATTAAATTATTAATGCATAATATGTCATGTTTTATACTGCATATTTTTATTATACTACGCTGCTACATTTTATTAAACAGCATAAGAAATTTAATTAATTTAATTTCGGACCGTACTTTTTATTTCATTTTTTTGCTTTAATAACACAGAGAATGAACAACTTAAGTACATAGTCTGTTACGTGTTTTACATTAAGTAATTTTTTTTGTTAAATATTGAAATATTTTTAAATTAAATTAAATACAAACGATAATGATAAAAAATTTTTGTTTTTCGTATGGATTTAAGAAAACTTATGAAAAGCACGTAATTTCAATGTTTTAAACTTAACGAATAATTTAATTTAAACGTTGTTTTCATTAATTTTATTTTATAAAGAAGAAATTTATCCTTTACATATATTTTGCTTTTACTTTAAAACTGGGAAATATTGTGTTGATTTAAGAAATACGTATATAAAACCGTCTTGTTCAAATGTAATTATTATTTTTAAATATGATCGAATAATTTTTTCGTGCTTACATTTAGTGCACTGTACGAAATATATAAATAAATAAATAAATAAAATAAAATATCGGGCACGTGCGATAACGTAACTGATGTAACCCCCACGGCTTAAAATGGGTTAATGAAGAATTCATCTAACGAATGTGATTCCAAATCGAATTATTTCATCTCCCTTCTTATCTTCTTTATTTAAACCTCCAATAAAATCACGTAATAGCAAAAAATAAAATAAAATAAAATAAAATCTCATATCAGATAAATGTCAGAATCATTCTCATACAATTTCAACAATAAAAATTTACCAGATTCTCCGACACAATAACAGTTTCAAATAAGCGTCTCTATTGTTTAATAAGTTATTTCCTCTACATACGTCTTCTGATGCTTTGAATTTCGTGACAGACATACAATAGACGTTTTGAAAAAAAAAAAAAAAAAAGTCTTACATTTCAGTTAAATACGGTTTCGGCTTTTGTAAATTATTTCTTTGTGAGTATTTGACGGAAGACCAATAGGCAAATATATGTATGTAAATGACTTTTTTTTTTAATAATAATTTTTCTCGTAAAATACATGGTGTCCATAAATTATTGTCGGGGTTTCCTTAACCGTATAACTTTTTATTTAAGACATTACGAAAAATAGTGTAACAAATTCGTAAAGTACAACTGAAAAATTTCTTTAATAACACAAACAATGTTCCTTATGCGTAAAGTTGCAATTCAAAACGCTATTAGTCAAACAACGATTGTAATAAAATACTATTTAATAACAAAATTTTATCAACTTATCAAAAGGTTATTAATGAATTATGTTTATCTATCTATCTAACTTTGTGCATGTAATCCATTAATAACTTTTTTATAAATTTTATAAATTTTTACTATTAATTATTATTTGGTTGAAAACGTTTTGAGATGCAACTTTACGCATGTGTAATTTTGTTTGTGTTATTAACAATTTTTCGAGTTCTACTTTATGTATATATTATTCGTAAAGTACAATTAGAAAAGTTTTTTAATAACACAAACAATGTTACTTATGCGTAAAGTTTCAACTCAAAACGTTATTATCCAATATTTTGTAATAACGAAATTTTATCAAATTTATCAAAAAGTTATTAAAGAATTATATATATCTATCTACCTAACTTTGTGCTCATAATCCATTAATAACTTTTTGAAAATTTTGATAAAATTTTACTGTTAATTATTATTTGATTGATAACGTTTTGTGTTGCAACTTTACGCATCTGTAATTTTGTTTGTGTTATTAAAATTTTTTCGAGTTCGACTTTACGAATATGTAATAATATTTTTCGTCATGTTCTTAAATCAAAAGTTACGAAACCCCGACACTAATTTATGGATATCCTGTATTTGTAATGCTATAACTAAGTCCTGCGATTACATAAGATAAAGATTATTATTCGGAAATATTGGTACTCAGATTCATGGACCCGTATGAACTTTATCCATAAAATTCATTGATTCATATAAAACGTTTGATATAATATAATTTTACACTTTTATTATGTTTTTAAATACAAAATAACTTACACTTCACTAAAATTATAAACTAATGTTTTTATTAACTTTACGGTTTGTTTCTATGTACTCAAAACAATAGACGATTTCAAACTAAGGTTTATATTTCTGATAAATACGCGTTCAGTTTTACAATGTGAAAGCTTTTTCTTTGCGGCTCTTTGATCAGATAGACTAAATTTTATTTGTGAATATTTTTTTTTAAATCATTTGTTTCGTAAAAGTATTTCTAATGTTACTATATATTTCTTTACATTTTGTAAAACTTGCGTAATTTTACACTTTTATTATTTTTTTAATAAAAAATAATTTACAGTTCATTAAAATTATAAACTAATCCTTTTATTAACTATACGGTTTGTTTTTATATACTCAAAACAATATCGATTTCAAACTAAGGTTTACATTTCTGATAAATACGGGTTCAGTTTTACAATATGAAGGTTACTATTAACCAAACTATTCACCTAACTATTAACAACTATTAACAAAAACCTAAAACTGATTATCCTTGAAAATTCATTTATTTATTTAAAATGACTGATATTTGTAATTTTACATTTTTGTATTTCAATTTAACAATAGTTTAAAGTTTACAAGATTTTTTACAAAATACTGTTGAAAATATAGTGATTTGTTTCTATATAATCATACGCATATTTATTTTATAAAAAAAGGCTTTGAACTCTATTTAAAATTATTTTAACAATGATTTATTAACTATTTATTTTAGCTTTGAATTCATTTTTAAAGTGAGTCTAGATGCCGATAATGTAGACTTCTACGAAGTTTTGCAGAACTTTGTTGTGTTCTTGTTGTCGTTTCAACAGTGTTGAGTTGAGACATTTTTCTGTAGGTCTGATGATTTCCGCAGTTACGAAAGGGGGGGGGGGATTTATGAATTCAGGAGAGAATTTTGGATTTTTTTATGCGCCTTAAATAAGCATAAAATCTCAATTCTTGTGCGGGGCACATTTCTATGCCCCGGGAGGGATGTTCCCCTCTCCTGAATTTATGATTAGTTTCTAATTCCGTTAGCCGACAAACAGACAGCGCCCGCCCTATGGACCAGCTTATGGCTAATGGCCAGGACGAACCTCTAAGCCTAGGGAGGGAAAAATCCGTTAGCCGACAGACAGACAGCGCCCACCCTAGGGACCAGCTTTTGGCTAATGGCCAGGACGAACCCCTAAGCCTAGGGAGGGAAAAATATTACTATCCGGCGCTAGCTACAATAATTACAAGTTAAACTACAATTTTTACAAAGTATAAACGTTACCCAATTTTGCCACAAGGCTGGGCGAACGTTAAAATTATTACAATAATTGATATTTTACATAAACTTTAATTTTAGTTATTTATATAGCATTTTGAGATTAACATTATGATGACAATTATTTGTAGTCGTACATTTTGAATGCATTAGTACGTATACAATAACCTTTAGAGGTATAATATATTTTAAAATATGATTACAATATATAATTATAATATAAAATTCAAACAATTTTATTTACACACAATAACATTTTGAAATACACTATATACAGTGGCCCCTCACCCTCACGCGACACATGGCAAACAAACCTCATCACCAGAACCCCCCCTCCCCCCCCAAAAAAAAAAGTAACACCCGTACTCAAATGTAAAAATAAAAACTTTTCCTCTTTTTTTTTTTTTTTTTTTTTTTCTAAAATCCTCTATACTGTTTAAAACAGTGGTACGAAAAAGCAACCACCGAACATCGCGCATAAGTGAGAGGCCACTGTATTTACAATTTGGTACTGATACAATACATAAAACAAACTTTTATTTATTTATTTATTTATTTTTACTATAAGAGGAATTTGTATTTAATAAATGAATATTTTTGATTTAAGATATTATAATTTTCGTAAAGTTGAAATAGTTGCTTTTTATCAGATAGTATATCTAGAATATTGTCAAGAGTTGTTTTAGTTTCATTATATGTGAATTTATACTTCATAAATTTACATTTGTCAAATAAATAATGTAGTGGGTCACCTCTCTGACCACACTGACACAAGTCATCATCTTTTTTGCTAATTCTATGTAAGAATGTAGGAAAACTTCCACATCCACTGAGGAAGTAGAGTGAGACTTTATCTTTACATATAAGTGAGCATTGAACCTTTGAAATAATACTATGAGTAAACCTGCTGCACCCTGAGGAGTCCCAGTTGTGCTGCCACCTGTCCAGCAATTGCAATTTAATAAGCTTATTAAGTAAAGAGCATGGAAGTTTAACTTCCTTGCTTACTGGCAAGTTGCAGTACCCCGTTAGCCGACACAGACGGCAGACAAAATCCCGAAAACGGCCGAAAAGTAGGATGTATCATCGAATTTAAAAAGTACCTTAAAGCAGGAGATTACGGCCGAAACGTTTTCCCCACATTTCTGAAACTTTCCGAAAAGGGGAAATCTCCTGAATCAGTACATCTTCCCACCTACTGATCTCCCTGCAAAATACTTTACGCACCACTGATTAAAAACTGGATTTAAAGCAGTGCAGGCATTACTGTGCAGGCATGTGACATCCACACCAAACCAACAGCAGCGCATTTTTCCCAGGAGGGCACCCTCCAATGTATTATCAACGCTTGATAGTATAGGTAAAATAGACCAAAAGAGTAATAGACTAGTGGACATTCACAAAAATTTGGGAAGGATTTCCGTTTTGTCACTAGAAGTGAATGTCCGATTAGTCCTCAGATAAAAAAGTTGCTTTAGCATGTTTTGGGGGTGTTAAAGTGAGAGATGCGCATTTGAAAAACTCAACTTTTTTAACTCGATAGAATGGGGTATTGTTTTAGTTATTTTTCATGCTGAATCGAATGACGTGATTTGCAAACAGATACGATCACTTTTTACAAAGTTACGCAGATTTTATGAATACAACGCAAAAATTAAACTTTATGAGAGAGCACAACTTTTTTACACCTATTTTCACGCCATATATTCACATAAAAAGTCATCTTCATTTTTTAGATAGTGATTCGAACCATAATTAAATGATGATGAACAATGGAGTGATAAAAAAAAGAACTTGGTAAGAGCCCCAAATGTTATGTTCAGATGTTATATAATTCAGGTAAGGGGACGGAGATCCATTGCATTAATTCCATTCTTCATTTATAAGAGAACTTATGTTACCCTTCGAGAGTTAGGATCCCAGTGTAATAATGACGAGGATGGCTGAAGTGTGGCGGAGTCAGAGGATATAAAAGAAGGGAAGAGAGTTCTACCAATTGACCCAGGTGTTCCTTTCAATTTCGAACATTCTACTCTTTGTTTATTACTGAGAGCGAATTTACTGACATTTTTTTTACCAGAAGTTATGGGGATAGTTTGCTTGTTCTAGCAAAAAAATAAATAATTATGTAGTTTTTATTGAAAGTTTTAAAGTATACAACAAAACTATTCTAAACATCTAATGAAAACTTTCTTAAATCTCTGACCGTACTTTTTCTTACCTACCTTCGTACCCTTTGTCCTTGTTTACATACTCTGATATGCTGAAAAACGTGAATTCAGCACTGTATGATGAATTCACCATTGTTCATCAACATAAATTCAGTCGCACTAAAGTTTTCGTTGTTGATAGTGATTACCTGCTGCATGGCTGTAAAGGGGAACAAAGACACCTTCAAAACTTACCATGAAATTTGCATGCAGCACGTAAACTATTTGAAAAGAATTTCATGCCGGCAAAAACATATGTAAAGTGGTATTCGAAGGTTATGATGACTCAGACAGTATGAAAAATAGTGAACAGTTATGCAGATACTGGCATATTACTCCACTGTTCAGATTTCAGAAAATACCCTAGTTCATGGCAATAAAGATAAGTGTTGTGGGTGGTATTCATAACAAGAAGCAGTTTATCATCATGTTTCTACTATATTTAGAAACATAACGTCGCGGTGAGGCCGTTTTGTGACATATATGGCAATTGTTCAGACGGCTGTTATCAGCAATTACAACCAACCAATATTACTCTGGTAATCCTAACCGTCTTTACAGCACCTGAAAAGTATACTTTTTTTAAAATCCAAATACGGCATGTGAAGAGGAAAGTGCATGTTTCAACCTTATTACAAGGTCAACACAATGATGTAAACCCGATTTTACAAAACATCACGCGTAGAGCGATTGGAGGCGGTGTCGAATAGTGATTGGCTGAAAGATGGTTACGTTGTAATTGAGGGGAGGAGTTAAAGCGTATTAAATGAAGAAGTATGTTAAAAGTTAGTTAATTTTTGTGTCCGATCTAGTATAGTGGTTAAAGCATCAGGCTCGTAATTTTGATGCATCAAGTTGTGTCCTTGTTGATTTTTTTTGCATTTTTAGAGTTTTGCTTTGATCTTTATTGAATTAGTTAATAAAGAATATTTATTAACAATGCTTCTTAAGCATTGATATAAAGATCAGTTAATCTTTATCAATTGCTCTGCAATATTTTATTCTCAATTTGATAATTAAATTTTAATTAGAATTAAGTTAAACAATATTAAATTATAAATTATAATTAAGGTAAATAAAAATTAAATTTTTATCACATACAATAAAATTTAATATCAGATAAATTTCAAGAATTAAATTTAATTTTAATTCATATACGCTATTTTTTAATAACTATACGAACATTTATTAAAATGCAAAAACTCACTTTCATTAAAAATATTTTTTGTATTAGAACTTTAGTAACAGATGATTATCAAATTAGCAGAATTAATTAATTAAAGTTTTCATCTTTTAAAATTAAGCATTATTCTTAAAAATCTCTATTAATTTACTAAAATTCTTTTTGCCAATTACTGGTTGATCTGCAGTGATAAAGTTGTGGAAGATTACAATATTTAATTTTTTTGTCTATTATTTTATTATTTAATTTTTAATTATTATTTATATTTAAATAAATATAATTAATATTAATTAATATTTTTATTTAAATACATACAATTAATATTAATAAGTATTATTATTTAAACATATAATTAATATAAATGAATATTATTTAAATATAGTAAAAATGAAGGAGATAAATCTATCTAACACTAGTAATAATAAATATAGTTATCATTATTTTAATTTTGTGGGGGAAAAAAATGTTGAATGATTAATTGCTTATTTTAAAATCACAGCATGTCCTTTTTTAGGTTATAATTAATTACTGTTTAGTTCAATAACTGTGCTGGTCTAAAATTTCAAGATTATTATTCATTATGCTTTAATTCAGTAATTTGGGTCTTCAGCAACCCCAGGGTTTAAAACTATATTGGGGGGGGGGGGGAGGTTTTACTTGAACATAACTGCATAAAATCTATGAAGTTCATTATTATAGCTCTCATTTTTAATAAAAAGTATTTTAATGCAATTTAATTTCAGAATTCATATTTATTCTTAATGTTGTATTTGTTTGGTAGATCTATCATATCTTAAAGGTTGTTATTTAAAAAAAAAAAAAAAAGGGTTAGGTATCATTTTATTAAGATGTTCAAATCGCTTTAAAAATTGGTTTTAACCAAATATTAATGATTTTAAGAGCTATGTTTAGAAAACCTTTAGTTATTCTGGATTTTTAAAAAATCGCTCCGAAACTAAAATCTCATATCTTAGATTTATTTTATATTTTTGTTTTACTACTTCATTTTACAAACAGATGGCGCCACTACACAACAGCTTAGACGTTGCATGGATTTTAGGCGTTCGAGTGTAATTTGTATAGCTTTTTAAATTATTTAATTACTGAATGAGATTTTTTTTTTCAGTTAACTTTTGCTAAATTTTGCAAACATGCAATGTTTGCAAGTTTTTAATTGTAAAAAGAAAAAATTAATAAAGTATATTTCCAAAATTAAATGAATTTGTGTGGCAAATTTTGTATTTTACGATGTCTTGACTTAAAGATATAAAAGAAATTGTTTAATAAACCTTTAAGTTCAGTAAAAAATTTAAAACTATATATATAAATTTGAAATCTGCATTTCTTAAGTTTATATTGATTTTATGAAATAACAAACTATATAAAAATCTGAAAAATGCATTGCTTAAGTATATGTTGATTTTATGAAATAACACAGTTCAAAAAGTTTTTAACGACCTAGTAATTTTATTTTCGTTTATTAAATCAATTATGATGATTAAAAAAATAATAATAAACATTCAGAAAAGCTAACATTTATTTGCTGTGCTTTCAGTTTATTCTTGTGAAATAATGTTTAATATGTTGTTCTTTGTTTAATTCTATCTAATTGTAGTGAGTATTTACTATAAATAAAATTTAAAATAAAAACTATAAAAAAATGTAAACATGTAATCTTTATTTGAAAATTGGAAGTTATGGATTATAGATATTAAAGAATATAATAATTTATAAATGAAATATGTTTTACTTTATGTAAGGTTTGTTATGTATCAATAAATTAAGCTGGACGTACAGTTTTTTCACTTAAAAAATGTACACAAGCTACTACAAATTTAAATTAGTTTTCAATAACCTTTACAATTAAAATATCAGTTTTATTTTTCTTAAAAAAAAAAAAAAAAAAAACAAAAAAAAAACAAAAAAAAAACAGGAGTTGAATTAGGTAATGAGCTCTGAAAATACAAGAGCTAGAAGTATTTGATTTGCTGTTTCAGATTATACTTGTACACATGGATTGTTTTCTTTTAATTGGATTAAGTTAATATTATTTTGTTAGACAAGTTTAATATGTCCTAAGCATCATTAAAAATAAAGAAAACATGAATATACAAGCTCAGACGATCTTATGAATCTTCAACGAAATGAAAAATATCCTCTTCAAGCGCATTAAGCTCCTCCTACATCG
Organism: Maratus michaelseni; assembly: GCA_963931845.1. Lineage (NCBI taxonomy): Eukaryota > Metazoa > Arthropoda > Arachnida > Araneae > Salticidae > Maratus > Maratus michaelseni. Next base: position 72,580,653 of record OZ007600.1, read on the forward strand.
TCTCAGGCAGTCGACCAATCACTATTCAACATCGCCTCCAATCGTTCTACGCATGATGGTTTGTAAAATCGCGATGTAAACTTACATCCTTCTCGCACATGCGTTTAGCAGGTGGAACACAAGTAGTGCCATACACAGTAAATGAAAAAGCTGCTTACGAAGTTGATAGCTAGTGACAATGCCCTGAAGAAATATGTTAATACTTTCAATAAAATGAATGCCACGTCTGGCGAAATGAAGAAAGCTGGTGAAACCTTGTTCCTTCATCTCTATCAAAATAAGGCAGAAAACCTCACTCTAGTTGCACTTCGTTAACTCAGATGGATAAGTTTTTTGTGAAGGAACTCACCCAACTTGGAATCCTTCATTACTTCTGATAGTGCTTCCCAACGTCCATTTAGGGTCTACCATCAAATCCAACATTGTGTTGAAAGTAATTTGAAACCCAAACTGTGGGGATGGGTGCGTAAAGACGGCGACATACATCCTGTTCGGACTACTTTACCTCTTCCTCTTGATAAAACTAACAAGCGCCACCGTCGCCTTCACGGCGCCGAGCGAGCCCTTCTCCTCGTCGTGCCCAAGTTCTGAGGAACTTTTAATGCTGACCATGACTTTGTCTCGCCAGGTCGCTACGACCGATTCAGAGGGTTCGCGTTCCAGCGAGGCCTCTTCATCTTTGCCCTGGTGTCAACGACAGAGGTCGTTGCGATCTGGCGGATATCAAGTCAATATCTTGTTTCTGGAAAGGTGATTGTCCTTCAGCACAGTGCAGTTGCATGAAAAGCGGAATAACTTGTTCTGCACTGTGCAAAATTTTTGAGGTAGTAGCCTGCTGCAATTCACTGCTTGAAAAAGAAGAAGTTACGGTGCCAACTGCAGTTGATTTTGACAACTTCGATGACCTTAAAGAAAACGCAGATGAACCAGATTTTGGTTATTGCTATTTTGAGGACATTAAAAAAGTTGCACATGCAATATGATATAAAAGTCATAGTTTGAAGGTAAAATAAATTTACTAATGTGTGCTCTCCAATAAAGTGTAATTTTTGATTTTTTACTCATAAAACTTGTCATATCTTTGTAACAATTGATCGTATCGACTTGCGAATGGTGTCATTCGACTCAGCATGATCATATACCTAAAACACTACTCCTTTCTATCTAGTTCAAAAAAGTTGAGTATTTCAAGGTTATCTCCTCTTCCTTTTGCCCCCCCCCCCAAAAAAAAAAGAAAAAAAAATCATAATAATGGTAAAACAACTTTTTTATTTCGGGATTCATCGGATCTTCATTTCTAATGCCAAAACGTACACTGTTAAAATTTTGCAGGAAACTGTCCGGTCATTTGACCGTTTTTTTAGAAAACAGTTACTTAACCGTAATTTATCTCTATTATGACCATAATATTGATCATATTATGGTCAGAATAATGTTAAATTTAGGTTATGTAACAGTTTTCCATAAAACTGGACAGTTTGCTGCAAATTTTTAACAGTGAAGTTCTTCCCAAATTTTCGTGAATGACCACTAGTTGTCATCAGTTGTTCACTTTTTGGTCTATTTTACGTGTACTAATAAACCAAGCAAAGATAAATTATTTTCAACACTTTCCAGCGTAGTTAAAAAGGCATTATGGAATTGGTTTTTCTGACCGTCTGTACGTGCTTTATTGCGTTTAAATATATTCGGATTGTCATGTAATTGATATTATATGACATTGAGGTTTACTATGGTATGTTCCCTATTGAAACTGAAGTGTGTTGTATTTATAATTAATTTACAAGGTCGCTGAAAAGCACTACTTTATCTCTACTATGATGGGGGTTTTCTTCGGGGAGGGAAATCAGCTCCTTAGAATGTTGTCCTATTTATTCAGAACTTTTATATTAAATTGCATCTTTTAATATTCCTCACAGTTTGCAAACGTATTATTATGTAGTTCTTTATTTGTTAAACTTCATTTCACTTTAGTTTTTATTTTATTGGCATTAATATGAGTACGCTTGAATTGGTCTGAATTTTGCTTTTATGAAGGATGTCAGTTTAAAATTCAAATGTAAAAATAATCTAATTGTTATACAAGAAGTAACGAAGAAGATTTATTGGATGAAAACACATCATAATAAATAATTTTTTATACAAATAAACAAGAGTAGCAATCCAATTATTCAGAAAAAATACTGGGTATCTCAATAACTAATATTTCTTTTTTAAATCTTCGAAAATAATAAAAAATCTAAAACGATATTTAAAAAAATAGTTACTTATTATATTTTATATGAAATGTGGCAATGTCTTCCTTCAACAGTGGTAGTAAACACCACCATTCATACCCAAACAATACTTAATTAGATACTCCATTGTTTGCAATGTTAATTAAAGAACATATCTTACCGAAAATCAAATTACAGAGCGCTTTCAGAACTTTTCGTATTCGAATCGCACATTTCACACAAATCAAATTTAGTGCAGTAACATTTTACAAAAATATCTTTTTTATAATTAAAGTCATGAACAAAACTGAATGTTCAGCTTGGAGGGTGACATTTTTCATTTTTAACAGAATAAGTAGACGCTAATTATGTATGCAAAAAGTGTTTGACTATCACTCTTTAAAAATGAAATCACCTTTTCTTTTCACTCTGTACATATATTAAATTTAAATGTATAGAAATATTTAAGCGTTTTATTCATATTTTCTTTTGTTATACATACCTGATATCATAAATGCATATGTGGGAATATCACCTAATTTTCAAACAGTTGAAATCTAATCTAATATTTTAGAGCATATCATTAAATGTCAAAGAAGAACTTTGAAATTTCAGAAATGGACTAAATGTTATTGAAACGTGACATGATAGCATTAAATTTTAAGCCAAAATTCGGAAGTTTGGATGATATATTTTAATGAAAATTGCAGTTGAGTGTTCCAACTATACTAAATAGTGAGAGAGTAAATTTGAAGAGAGTGGATTTCTCAAAGGGATGTTGTCAGATTTGCTTTAAAATGGTTAAGCTTAAAACTTTAAAGTTCAAATACCTAAGTTAAACTGCTTGCGTAACATTAAAGCAAAGCTGAGTTAAAACAGGATCGCGTTATAAAATTTACATGCATGGAATGCGTGTAAAATCTTCTGTGAAATAATTTTGCAAGAATTTCGCTTTTTAAAATTGATTTGGAATGGAAAATATTTTGTCGTTTACTAAAAAAAGTATTGAAGTAGTCATGTGATCTATCTCTCGGGGAATCTGGTTTTCATTCATGGTTTCTTCGAGCAATGATAATTAGGTTTCTGTGGTTGTCTAGCTGATATAATACACGGTGGCAAAAGTACATCCAGAGGATTAAGTCGTATCCAACCCTTTGAGGAGTATCAGACTGGAGTTTTATTGCTTCCGAGTTTTGAAGTTATTTTCTGCCAGGTGCTGAGCATCCAGGATAATCTATAAAAAGATCGTAATTTCCAGCTATGATATTAATTTTCAGGTTAATATTTGTCGAAATCCTCCATTTCATACATTCAATGTATATAAATATTTGTAGAATAGATTAAAATTGGATAATACGAGCCAATTTAAAAATTTAAATAGAAGTACCGGATATAATGAACATCTCTTGATTCCTCAAAAAGCAAGCAATAAGGGAAACGGGTATAACGAAGTCCGAATAGACCGAATAAATTTCATTCTCCTTTAAGCTTCGTTATGAGTGGTTTCCACTCTAGTAATGTTATCGAAATATTTAAATGCCCTAATCATTTTTAAAATTAGTTTTCTTTTGTAATTAAGATTTTTCTTTTTTAATTAAAATGTAGATGTTAATTTAAAGACAGATGAAAAAAAAAAATCTAACCTCTGTAATTTTTTATCCTTGCATTATAAAATCCAAAATATACTTAAATGCATAAATATTTTCCGGAAATGGCTTCACATACCATTTTTACGGATGTTTTTAGTTGTAACGCGCTACTTTTTGATACCAATGACGAAATTATTTTAATTTCTATATGCATAATATTAGTAAATTTAAGTCGAACCTTTCGGGCACGTCAGCTAACAAGGTAGCCATAAAACAGAAATTAACAATAATAATGTTTTATATAAAGTAATAAGTAAGGATGGTGGCAGTGGAGCAGGCACTTTTACACTAACGACGACTAAAAATAAACTTGAAACACTAAATATTGAGTGAGGGAAGCTACTCCCAAGATATTCACTGAGTTCAAACACTCACATACAGCAAAATGACTACTTTGACAGTTCGCAAGAACCTAAGGAAAGAGCATTAGGAATACCGCATATATCACTATAAAATATTACTGAAAACATAAAAAAATGTGACTTTACAATACTGCAACGACAATAACAATGGAACCCGTGGATTCCAAATTTCTTTATTTGAAATACTAAGCTTCCAACGTATCTTGTGTCACTCGGAAGAGGTTATTGTATATTTTCGTTTGTTGATATATCATAGAGTCCTAGATTAAGAAACATTTGTCTTTTTTAGAGCGCAGCGAGTTTAACATGTAATCTTGGTATTTCATATATTTCTTTCCCAAAAACTGTCGTGAAAATTTTTATTTTCTTGAAATCTTTTATTTACAACTTATTGATTAGAAATCCCGCAGTCTTATCTCAATGTTCCAAATAACAACCTTCCTTAATTTTCTTTTGGCAATAGTTGTACAGTCCTTCTTCCATGTGGATAATGCTTATGGAAATACAGATGTTTCAAATATTTTTTTTCCTTAGATTATTTTGTACTTATCTTGTCTACGCTTTCTTTAAATACTTATGGAATATTCTGATTTTATATTCACGATGAAACTTAAATTCTTCCGCAGTAATATGAAAAAGAAATATATAAATAAATATAATTTGCTTCCTTAAGCTGTATTAGCACAATTTTCTATACGTATTTCATGTAAAAAACAAAGAAACAAACAATATAAAAATTATAGATAGATAAAGGAAGAATTAAAATAAGAAGCATGCAGAACATTTAATTACTCAAAAATTGCGTCTGTTTTTCAGTTTTTCTGAATATTCGATTGACACAAGAAACTGTTTTCTAAAATGTTATTTAAAATACAGTCTTTTTTTTTCATAAATTTGCATAAAAATTGCGTTTTCTAAGGAAAAATGCTTTATGTACTTGCAAATAAATGGGGAAAAAATTAATAGACACACAAAATATCTAATTACTCAAAAATTGTATTTCTGTTTCAATTTGTACAAAAATTAAATTGTATAGGTAAGATACTTTGTTAAATGTTATTTTGAATACAGTGTATTTCTTTTGTAACGTTGCCTAAAATTTTGCATAAATTTGCATCATTTTAATGAAAAAATCGCTTTATATATTTACAAATAAATGGAAGACGATTTGAAAAAATAAACATGTAAAGCATTTATTTACTCAAAAACCACATCTGTTTTTAAAATTGCCTGAAAATTCAATCTAAAATGAAAGATGTTTTGTTATTTTTTTTTTTTTACAATATAGCATATTCCTTTTATAAAAGTGTATAAATGTCGCCTTTTTTTTATAATACATACTTTATGTATTTGCGAATAAATGGAAGAAGATTGAAAATTCAATTGAAAAAGGAAAATGGTCTGTAAAATATTATTCACAACATAATATTTTTTTATATAAAATTGAATAAAAATCACAGGCTTTAATGAGAATTACTTCATAAATGGGAGATTTAAAGGAAGAAACATGTAGAAAAATAAATTATTCAAAATTGTATCTGCTTTCTAGATTGTAAATATATATATCCTCTTTTTTATGTTTGTACATTTCTTTTCTTTCAAAAAAACTGTAAAAATATGGAATATTTTCAACAATTAATGTGCAAAATTTCTTACATTTTCTATTACTATATACATTGCACATTATATTATTGTTGCATAATCGCTTAAAGCTAAAACAATATTTACATTTATTTGTGCTTTTCCCATTTCTCCGAAAATATTGTAAAACAACTTGGAGAACAAGATAATCTTCTTTAAGAATATTTCATAAGTATTTGATTCGAGCGTATTCCAGGAATACACAAAGTATCAAATTTTTTGTAGAATAAGGAAAAGGATATTTGAAATCTTTCGTAAGTATTATCAAAGTTGATGCAGGTTTATTTACCTGGAGAGAAACCCAAAGGAAGATGGGTCTTCTTGTAGTATATTGAGATGAAAACAGGGGTATTCTAATCAAAACTTTGTGAATAAAATACTTCAGGAAAGCAGAAAGTTCTAGAGACTAAATTTGTGAAACAGAAAATTCTTTATCATAATGGAACAGAAGTATAGGTTACTTTCAACTCATCTTACGCAATTTATTCCACGTTTCGTTGCGAAATTTCAGTTGCATTTCAAAAAACATATCTGCAGGTACGGTGTTTTAAATATACAATTTATTTATCTGCAAAAATACTGTTTTGTGTTAGATGAAGAAAGCCATATTTCATTTTAAGATAAACTAAAAGACGACATACTTCCCAATCCAATGTCTATATTAGTTTCTCTGTGCGACAATTTGGTGGTTTAAATGCATGGAGTGCTGCTCTTCTGCACCTAATTGCTTTTGTTGCTGTAGTTATTGTTGCTAATATACGATAGGTGTTCAAAATGCTTACAGGGTTCGTACGCATCAGGAGATTCGGGAGATTTTATGTCTTTTAGTACTAGAAATTTCATAGAGTACTGGTCGCTATATCTGAAGATAGCAATTTTTTTTTCATTAAATAAACCAAATATTACTTTCTGGTAAAATTCTGGTAAAAGGTGCTTAAAAGTCCTTGAAGCGTACGAACCCTGGCTTATATTTATGGCATCCCTGCAGTTCCTTATGTTTTTGGACTGGGCATCTGTATAGCCCCGATGGAATTTTGCCAATTTTTCCTTCATATTATAGATATTTGTCATTATTATTATTAAAACTAATATGAAAAACGAATGCAATATTCTGTTAGTGTTTACCTACATTTTAAATAATGCGATAATATTTCAATTACTTTTCTAGATGTGATAAATCAACATAATAAACATGTAATTGGTTTATACAGGATTTTAAATAAATTATTCTTTGCTATAAAGAGGAAAATTGGCTTTAAAAATATGTTAATGTTCCAAAAAGAACAAAAAATGGAACAGATGTCTCATGTTTCACCATTTTGGCGAGAAAATCCCGGTTTTGAATTCTTGTTATGTCTAGCATGCCAAAACGGCATGTTAGTGTTATTTTATTATGAAACAGTTTATTTTATTGTAAAACAGACACATTTATCGTATTATAAAACTCACATTTATTTTATTATAAAACACACATTTATTTTATTATAAAACACACACATTTATTTTATTACAAAACACACACAATTTTATTATTAAACACACACATTTATTTTATTATAAAACACACACAATTTTATTATAAAACACACAAATTATTTTATTATAAAACACAAAAATCGCCAGATTATTTTTAACACAATTATTTCAAATTGGTAAAGCAATCATACAAGTTGTAATTTTCCAACTGGATGAAAAATGTCCGGGCCAGGATTCGAACCTGGGATCTCTTGGCTGAAGTCTCCACGCTCTTCCAACTGAGCTATCCCGGTCGAATCTGAATGGCATAATTCATCCAGTTAACCTTATTGATCATAGCATTTGGTCTGATATTTTAATCAGCTCAACAGAATAGATCGCAGGTAATGGAATTCCAGTAAACGCTGGATACGTGATTACACTAGATTAATTTTTGACACAATTATTCAAATTGGTAAAGAAATCCTACGAGTTGTAATTTTCCAACTGGACGAAAAATGTCCGGGCCAGGATTCGTACCTGGGATGTACGTGTTAAGTGAAAATTGTTGACTGGTCGAATTCGACCGGGATAGCTCAGTTGGTAGAGCGTGGCGGCTTCAGCCAAGAGATCCCAGGATCGAATCGAATCCTGGACCGGACATTTTCCGTCCAGTTGGAAAATAATTAGTTGCATAAACAATCTTGAAAGTAACCAGCATCTATTTCAAATGCCTCCACCACACATAGTTGGTGAAATTGAAAACTGAGAGCTAGTTCGGAACATTGTCAGTAACCACCAGCCATATTACGAACAGCACCCACATACCTCAACCAACAATCTGTGCAAAATCTCAGCTTCCAGCCCAAAAGCTTGTGTGAAAAACTCATCTTTTGTCTCTTTAAAAACATTTTTATGTCCCAGACCACAAACTCTTAACAGCAAACTCCCATGAACTCTTAGGAGATAACAGAAATACACATCTTCGTGCTCGCGAAAAACATTTCTCGCTCCCAATCACGACCTGTAAATAATCCAAAATTTTTCTCCATCATTGTATATAACATTATAGACTATCTTCATCATTTTCATCATCACTTATAGTATTTTTTTATGTTTTGTAAATAATCAAAATTGCACTGTCAAATATGTATTTTTTTAATAAACTTGCCAAGCAGGGCTTGCACAGGCTAAAGTAATATGGTAGGCCTCCCTGCTTGGTTGAATCTGAATCTGCTTTACCAATTTGAAATAATTGTGTTAAAAATAATCTAGTGTAATCACGTATCCAGCGTTTACTGAAGTTCCATTACCTGCGATCTATTCTGTTGAGCTGATTAAAATATCAGACTAGATGCCATGATCAATAAGGTTAACTGGATGAATTATGCCCTCCAGATTCGACCGGGATAGATCAGTAGGTTGAGCGTGGCGGCTTCAGCCAAGAGATCCCAGGTTCGAATTCTGTCACAGACATTTTTCGTCAGGTTAGAAAAAATCACCATTTTGGTGCTAAAAAAAATTTCGGTGCTTCTGCGACACCTGTACACATTATTTCTCTGTTATGCGTCGTTATTCCATGCATAAGCCTATTTTTCATGATCTCGAAGCCTTTCTATATATAAACCAATAAATTATTCTTTAAACTATCCCTGTCCACTACAGATGAGTTGGGACTGCAGAGTTTCAGAACCCGAGCTGGATACTGAAAGTACGTAATTAAAAATCGTTAAGAACATTTAAAAAAAAAATTTCAGATTAATTTTCTCATTTAAAAAGATATAAATAGCGATAAATCCTAAATACTCCTCCATGAAGACATTTCGTAATTTCCATGCTCCTAAAAATCTTTTTTGTAATGACAGATTTATCATTTATACTAAACCACTGACAGAAATCTGCTATAATCATAATTATTTTTATTATTATTTCTAAAATATTATTGTACAATAGTTTCAAAAAGATTTGAGTCCTGTTTTCTAGTACTTCTAAAAAAAAAAAGAAAAGGACTTCAAACAAAGAGGATAGACAAGGGATATCCCACAGCGGTTTTATGTTAAACTGACCATGCTAAAGCTTCAGAATAGGGATGGATATTTCTTTTTATGTCTCATCAGTAACAATTCAATTCCCTTTCAAACTGATTTTTAGAGGATTGTAAAACACTTCGACTACATTGTTATGTCTCAAATAGCATCTGTCAAGATTTTTTTTTTTTTTTTTTTTTTTTTTGCCTTTTTTCAACTTGTGAATAAATAAAATATTCACTTTAAGTCTGAGCCCAAATATTGGTATGAAAATGAAATCCGAGCCCATTTCGGGTCCGGACCTAGGTTCCTCGGACTCAGTCCGTCTCATCTCTACCGTCTACCCGTTTCGTATTTCAAAAAAATAATAAAACGTTTAAAATCTATGCAGCTTAAAAATATAAACAGTACATAATTGTACTTTGCTAAAACAGTAAAATAGAAACGTTAAAATTTAGTTAAAAGTTGAATTATTCCAACAGTTGCGGCTAAAATTTTATAGAGAAAACTGTTCTGTACGTTAAAAAATAAGAAAAAGTTATTCTATTTCTCAACCTCTTAAAGGATACTTAGATGTGTTGTCATAATAATTGATTTATTTATTTAGTATGGGTATAATTTACCAAATTGTTTACGTTTCATATTATAGTAACAACCATTTTTAAATTACGTTAACATAAATATTTTATTTTTGTCTTCTAGTATAAGTTCAGTGGTCATTATTTTATCACTCATTTTTATATTATATTCATGCGAAAATAATCCAATTCCCATTTAGGGTATCATTAATAATTTAAATGTTGGCAGTTTCAATAATATAATAGCATCTATTATTTTTTTCTCTCATAAATGATCTTGATTGTTCCTATTACAACGTCACTAATCGCTCAATCACCACCCTCTGAATACTAGGCCTGAGCGCTGACAACAATGGCGGCTGTCGCAGGCCAATTTTTTTTTTTTTCAGCGTTTGAACGGTCCCTCGAAATTCCACACCAATAATTTCTAAAAGTTTTATTCGCCTTGTTTTTCGGAGATCAAATAAGTCAAAGATAACTTTTAGATATTATTGGTGTTGAAGTTCGAGGGACTGTACAAACGAATCCGCCTGCGGCAGCCGCAATTTTTTTCAGCGCGCAGGCCTAGTATTCAGGGGGCGGTGGCTCAATCATAGTATGTGTTTTCCCCTTTTTTTCCCTTCTTGGTTTTCCCTTCACTTTACCCTCCATTTCTCATTTCTCTCTCAAGCTATAAGCTCACCGGTTTAGTCCTTTGACGTCCCTGGGTATGATTATACAATTTTAGCCGAAACTGTTGGTACAATTTAACTTTTAACTATAAGTTTTAACTTTTTTCATTTTACTCTGTTTTATCAAAGTACAATTACAAATATGTACTGCTTACATTTTTAAGCTGTATCTTAATCAACGGTGCACTACACGTCCATCTTTAATACTTCAATCGTTTAAAATCTATTAATTGCAATTTTTATTTACCCGAAGAGTTGCTAAAATATTATTCTATGCTTTAGAAGCTCAAAAGTTTGAAAATATTGTTAATATATTGGTAACACATGCAGTGGCGGTTATGTAAATGTGGGGTTCACAGTACGTAAACTGCGAAATTCAAATCGGTAAGTGCGACTTGATGTACAGATTGAAATGAATTTGAGTTTTCAAAAGTTAAATGAAAACAATGCAACTAAAAGAAATAACAACCACTTATAAGTAGAAAAAGGTATCATTTCGTTTTCGATGAAAGGGAGATCATACAATCAAACAAATAAAATAAAAAAAAAAAAAAAATACCGTATATACTCGCGTATAAGTCGACCCCCTAACTTTTAAATTCAAATTCTGCAAAAAATCAAAAACCCGCGTATAAGTCGACACCCTAACTTTTTACTTCAATTTTGCATAAAATCAAGCCAAAGATTTCACTTTCTATACGCATTACATATGGTAGGAGAGATTCGCCAATGCGACAAAGTGGTAAGTAAACAAAAACAAATTAATGAAATATTTTTTAATGATAAATTTTTATTATTTGTATATTTTAAATATTATTTTATTATACTTACACATAAAAAGCCAGAATTTTGGCAGTATTTGAAGTTTTTTTGTTGTTGTTTTAACTGACTCGCGTTTAAGTCGACCCCTCCCTCCCAATTTGCTGGCCAAAAATTGTCAGAAATTCCTTGACTTATACGCGAGTATATACGGTAACTAAATGAATATAGGGAACCAATAGAGAATTCCGAGAAACAACAATCAAGAAAGAGACATCGAAATAAGAGTGCTGCCGCATCTTGAAGTTTGGGCAAATGGAAAGACGGCCTCACACTACCATTGCCACTTTCGTCTGCATAGGCTGATTCCGAAGGGCATTTCTTCGATCGCACGTGCGATCCTGGAAAGACCAACCACTGTCTAATGATAATTTTCTATATTTACATTATCAGAGTAACGTTTTGCAATGGACATATTTAAAAGAGATTGTAAAGGTTATTTATGTTCATTCTGGAAATTAACAAAATTATAAATATGTGTTTAATGTTATTTTATTTAATTTGTTAGTTTATTTCTGCATTTTTCGTTGGATGTGCGCGTACTCACGGACACCTATAGAAAAGCCGCCACTGTAACAGGTGTCTAGTGGTAACTTGTTATAATTAAAACATGAAAATACTTAATTTATATACATAGATTCCTTTTTTATTTCAGTATTCACAACTACTTATTAAAGTACAATTATTAAAATATAAAATTTCCCTAAACTTAATTTTCCATATTAACAAGTATTTGTAAATTAATTTTACAAATGATTATTGATATGTATATAAAAGCAGCTTTTAAATGTAAAATTTAATAAAGACATATCGATCACCAACAGTTATTTTGAAACAATGCATACTATCTATTTTATCAAAATCCACGAATTGCAGCGAATAAACATGTACTTACCAAACAAAAGAGATTTAAACTTGGTCGAGCATCAAAAATTGATAGAGAGAAACAGAGTAGTTTTCATTACGAAGTTAAAGTGTTCTCATGGTGCCTTTAGAGGGAAATGCAGACTCAATTTCCATGGTAACTGCGTGTTGGAGTTGGCTATTGTTGCGATAATAATAGATTCTAAACTAAATTTCACGGATTTTGAAAAGGGAATTTTCGAAAATACCAAAAGTTCGAAAGTATTTTTTTTTAAGCAAGAATAACTTAGTATGAACGGAAATAGCAGCTATCATAAGATAAACAAAAATCGTTTACTGTTTTCTTCAAAAAATGTTTACTTATTTCTTTTATTTAAACGTTGCAGCGATATTTTAAACTCCATCGTACACTGTAAATAAAGAATGTTGTTTTAAGTTAGGAAAATATAATATAACAGAAAACTAGTCATTGGGGGGCCACCGTAATACTCCATCATGCATATACATAACAAAAAAGAAACATGTATAAACTATTTATAAAATGCATTGCAATTCGAATAAAATCGTGTCCTGATGACGTCATAAACTTTAAATGCTCTATTACTGAATTGCGTAAAAGAAACATCCTTATAACTCCAAAAATGATAATCCTATTAACTCACAGTTTACTGCATAGTATTAATCGTCTCATTTCCAATTAAAATATATCTTTGAATTGAAATTGGAATGAAATACAGTGTCATGAAAAATCGAAGAGTGTGGAAATTGGATTACAAATATCTCTGCAACTCATTATCCGATCGACTTCATGCTTTAGGTAAAATTTAGGTCTTTTATATTCACTCCTTAAAATAAACAAATTCGAAAATTTTTATATACCTTTTTTCAGAACGAATATTTCAAATGTCCGAAAAAAATAGTTCCGGATAATCGCGGTTACTGAAATTCTATAGGCTTCTTCCCATTATTATATGCTAAGTACATACCACATTTCAAGTCTCTATCTAAATTTGTACGGGAGATAGAGCGTTTACAGACACACACACACACAAACAGTTGGACGGCAATTTATTTATTTATTTTTTTGTAAAAATATGTTTTTCGGAATCTCCAGTGTTCGAAACGTGTAAATTCGTCAATTTTTAATTTTTGATTTTTAAAACGATTACAAGACTTTCCCTATACTACTACGTATGATGGGTAAGTAATACATGATACCTTTTCCGTGTTTCCGATAATTCCGAAAAGCGTCCTTTATCTTTAGAAATCTCAGAAACCAATGTATTTTCCAGATTTAAAGACGCATTTATAAAAACAAAGTTTCTTTTGCAGACACTGGTTTTTGGAAACGTTTCCGAGTTGTCTTTATAGCGTATTAATCAATTTTCTCAAACCGGAATATCGGTTTTTAGAATACTATCAATTCCCAAGTAAATATTAGTGTGTAACAAATATGATTTACAGATAAATACGATACATTATCAGTATTAATATTAAAATGAAAATTAATATTGTTACTCTCGCATGTATAAATTCAGTTATGCAGCTCAAAATGCGTAATTGAGAATTGATAGAATCCTAAAAAGTGATATTCCGGTTTGAGAAAACAGAGTGCACTAAGAAAACTACTCGGAAAAGTTTTCGGAAATCAGTGGAAAGAAAAGTAAAACTTTGTTTTTATTAATGGTTCTTTCAATCTCGTAAATATATTAGTTTTTGAGGTTTCTAAACATAAAGAATGCTTTTCGATATCGTAGGTAACTCGTAAGAGGCTATTGTATATTTTCTTAGGTGGTTATATAATATTTTCGTAGATTAAAGGATTAACTACTTCACTCATGTGAAAACACGATTTCGCTGATGTTAATCCTATCGCAGAAATTTTTTAAATATCTCGTTTGCATTTCTATATCTTTAAATGATTTTTTTGCATTGAATAGCTGAAGTAAATCTCTACAAAAGCCGTTTTTAACTTTATCGATGTTTGTTGCAGGTTTTTTTTTTTATGAGGATAATTTGATTTTCGGAACCGTTTTCTAAAGTGAAAACACCTTCAAACAAAATCGAAAAAGTAAAAAACAGCCTTTGAAGAGATCTACCACAGTTATAGAATGCAAAAATATATTATGTAAAAATATGTAAATGCAAACCAGATATTAAAAAAAAAATTCTCTCATACGATTAACAATTAGCGGGCAGGTGTTTTTGCATGAGTGAAGTATCTCCTTATGAAACATTTGTCTTTTTTATGTGTATTTCTGTTAGTAAATAATAATAAAAAAAAAACTTTAAATAGAAAATCTCTAATGCTTGTTTCTAAAAATTTATTTTAAATCAGGACATTTTTATTTTTTAAATTCCAGAATGACGATCAATAAACGTGTACTTATCAAACAAAATACATTCAGCGTGACAGTTCATCAAAAACGGACTTAGAGAAGCGAAGTAGCTTTCATTACATTGTTAAAGTGTTATTATTATACAAAATACATTAAGCCAGACGGTGCATTAAAAGTGAACTTAGAGAAGCATTGTAGCTTTCATTACATTCTTAAAGTGTTCTTATTATACAAAATACAGGGTGTCCATAATTAAACGACCCTACTTTAAAGTTGTCTACAGACGAAACTATTGGTCAGAAAGTTGTCAAATTTTGTGAAGGCCATAATGAAAGAAAGGGAATTTGTTTAAGCGAGAAAAAAATAGTTCAAACTTTCGCCACCAGATGGCGTTTTTAGTGAATTACACATTTAGCATACATTTGTGATAGTTTACAAAGTTATTAGAACAAAAGATGTTCAACAAAACTTTTTTCACGACATGTTTGTCCTTAGCATTTCCCAGAACACACTGCGGTCAGCTGGAGAACATGCTATCTTACGATTCCAGATGGTAGCTGAAACTGATGGCCGTCATGTAGAGCATGTTTTGTTTCAATAAAATATGTAAACTATCGTAAATGTATGCTAAATGTGTAATTCATTAAAAACGCCATCTGCTGGCAAAGTTTTGAACTAATTTTTTTTTCGCTTAAATAAATTCCCATTCTTTCATTAAGCCCTTCACAAAATTTCACAACTCTCTGACCAATAGTTTCGTTTGCAGACAACTTTAACATAGTGTCATTTAATTATGGACACCCTGTACATTAAGCGTGACGGTGCATTAAAAGTGGACTTAGAGAAGCGTAGTAGCTCTCATTACATTGTTAAAGTGTTCTTGTTCTAACTTTTATAGGGAAATTCAGACTCTTGTGTGTTGAAGTGAGCCATTATTTGTGAAAGGAGAAGCGATTAAATTTTATGGTATTGAGAAAAAGTTTGAGGAAAATACGTAAAGTTAGAAAGCATGATTTTAAGTAAAATGGAAATGAAAAATTTTATTATTAAAACTATCATGATATTATGAAAATTACTTTTTTTTTATGAGAAAGCAATATTTTTCATTGTAATATATTTTAATATAATAATTTTATGTTAATACCAGTGGACCCGTGCGAGGATTTTACACTGCAGTCTAATATTTTTTTTTAGCAATATCTGATATTGTTTAGATGCAGATTTAAATTTCTAAAGACAGATTAAAGGTAAAAATATCTGCAAACAACATTAGTCAAGTGAGAATATCATCTCATTTATTCCATCAAAGTTACAGTAAAATCTGATCGAAGATAGGAAAAAGCACGCGCGAGGGAAAAATAAAATTAATCATATTTTAACTACATTAGAGGATGATGTCATCCGCTTCTTGAAAAACATGAAACAAAGAAAAATACATTAAATGCATTTAAAATACAATTTAATGTAATATAACAAAGAATTCCTTTTATTCTACACGTGATCGATCGATGATGATCGATCTTCTTCTAAACATTTCAATTTCAACTTTTTTTTTTTTTTTATCATAAATGTAAAATTAATCTTACTTTATCTTTTTTATATTATTTACTTTTCCTAATGTTGTTTATAATGTTCAGCATCATATACTGCGGTATTTTATTTTTGTGGCAACAATGATTTGAAGAAAACCTTTCATTTCATTTATGAAAACAATGCCGATTAAATTTTTAATTGACAACAATTTGTAAAAAAAAAAAAAAAAAAAAAAAAAAAAAAAAAAAAAAAACCTGTTTTAACGAAAGGTGACTGTATTATATGTCAGAAGCTGCTTCAAAATTGTTTCAAATGATAACTAATTCGTTGTTGTGCGTTTCGTAAATTCATAGAAAAAGGGATTTTGACAACAGAAATAATATATATCAACTGCGATAGAATTCTGGGTAATTTTCCGTTATACCAACTGCATTGTCGCCAAGCGTAATAGTTGGTGCTAAACTAAATGCATGTGAAAGGAAACATTTGCAAAAATAACAATGCTGGTATGAAAGTAACCATTTAAAAAACTTAACATTTGAATATCACAGACTTTCACAAACTATTTTATTAAATTATTACAAACATTAATTAAATTAAAAGAACAAATAAATATGACACAATAAAGCAATAAAATAAAACTCAATTTAAACTTCTTGATTATCAGGTAATTGCCAAATGGTAAAATTCAACTCAATGTCAGTAATAAATGTAAGTTATAATTTAAGAATACATATTTATCATTCGAAAGATATCAAATTAAGATATTTGGCGATGTTAGGTAAATAATAATAACTGATTCACGTTCAATAAATAGCGAATCAAAATGTTTGGTTCGGTTTGCAAGAAAATCCCTCGGGCGGTCATGGTTGAAATAATTAGCATATATTTTGGTGTGCCGTTGGTATAATGGGAAAGTACCGAATTATGTTTCATTGTAAAATTATAAGCATTATATGTAGAAGAAAATCATTATTAAAATTCAGGTTACAAGAAAAATAATTAAAAATTAATTAAATTTACCTCTAAGAAATTTTGAATATTCATACATTTTATTCAATTTTATTAAACAAATAAAATCATTTATTTTCTTATAAAGGGCCGTTAGGGTAATCTACAAAATTATTTTTCTTAAAAACTGTTTTTATTAATTAACGTTTAATTAAATATTAAAATGTTTTCTTCATTGTGTAGTTCTGATTATTGTAGCATTGTAAAATTTCCTCAAGAATATTCTTTTTGTTTACAATTTTGTTATAATTAAAATCACAAAATTCTTAACTTTCTTGCAAGCGATAGATTGAAATTTATTTAATTTTCATAAGTACATTTTCTGTCCTAAGTCTTAAACGTAAAATTTTCTTAACATTCATTCTTCTTATGCAAAGTTTCTTAAACTACTTTTTCAAACGTCACTCGGATTTTTATTAAACACCACTTCAACGTAATATTTAACAAAGGCATATCTATCGCAAATATTTAATTTAAAACAGGGGAAATTTATTTTATGAAAATCCCTGAATCGTAGTGAATAAACAAGCACTTATCAAACAAAATGCATTTAACGTGATCGTGCATCAAAAGTTGACTTAGAGAAGACAAGTAGCTTTTATTACATTGTTAAAGTGTTCTCACTGTGCTTTTAAAAGGAAATGCAAACTCATTGCCATGGCAACTGCGTGTTGGAGCGAGCTATTGTTGAGATAACAATAAAAATTCTAGAGAGCTAAATTTGGTGGAATTCGAAAAGAGGATTGTTGAAAATGCGAAAAGTTAGAAAGCATGAATTTAAATAAGAATAACATTATATGAACGGAAGTTATAGTTATCATTTGATAAGGAATATTTCTATAGAAAGAATATTTAAATTTATATATAAATATATATATTTAATAAAAAAAAAATTGCGAAGATATGAAAAGATACATCGTATTTCTGTTTGTAACTTAGAACAAAACCTGAAAAAGCCTTTTAACGCATGTTTTTAAAAATTATTTTAAAACTTGATATATTTATTTTATTATAATAGTTGAATCACGATGGATAAACATGTACTTATGAAACAAAATACATTTAACGTGATCATGTATCAAACATTGATGTAGAACAGCAATGTAGCTTTCATTAGAAAAATAAAATGTTCCCATGGTGGTTTTAGAATGAAATTCAGTCTCATTTCCATAGTAACTGCTTATTGGAGCTATTGTTACGATACGAATAAAGATTCAAGTGAATTGAATAGGGAAGAATTTCGAAATAGGATTGTTGAAATATCGAAAAGTTTGAAAGCATGATTTTGAATAAGAATAACATTAAAATGAACGGAAATTACAGCTATAGTTTGATAATGCAAAATGATTTGCTATTTCCATGAGAAAACACATTTAATTTTTTCCATGTATATTATTATTATTATTATTATTATTATTTTAAAGATGTGTTCATATCTGAAGCTGTATCGTTTTACAGTTTGTAACTTTAAACGAAACCTGAAAAACTCTCTATTCCATATTTCTAAAACATATTTACTTTATGAAATACAAAGGATTGAATTATTACTTTACTAAACAGCGTACAACCAACAGTGAAAAAATTTCCAGGGTTCGATCCCGGATCCCTTGCTAAAGCGCACCAAATTCTTTACCAATTAAGCCATCCGGACGACATCCGGTCTAGCATTCTCTCACTCTTATATGGCTAGGCTACAACCTTGAAGCACAAGATCTAACGTCAATCATGAGTACAACTACTAGTGGCATACATGAGACAAAACAACCCCGGTATCGATGAATATGTACAGGGTGATTATAAAAAACTATCCCGATATATGAGTCCTTAACTGTCACACCGTTCACAGAAACTGACTGAAATTTTGGTTTTAAGTATTTTGAGGCATGCGCTCAAGAATCGTATGAAAAACAACAGTTAAACCCTAACAGTTACGGTTACAGTGACAAAATTTTGAAAATTTGAAATGGCAACACCTACTTTTTTTTATTGGAATGTGATCTTCATAGTGAAAAACCATAAAAAGCGTTGAAACAGTACCTGTAACACGAAAACTGCCGGCGCTAAAGAGACTAAGAAGAAAAGTGTAAACAACCAATAAAGGACAGAGAAGCAACAGAAAGTAAAACATTTTATTATTTAGTGCTATCCACCATCTGCCGCATGCAACGTGTCTTCGTGTGTGAAGTGGAAAATTTGTGAAACACAATAAAATGTTTTGTTTTCTGTTGATTCGATGTCCTTATTCGTTGTTTTCATTTTTCTTCTTAGTCTGTCTACCGCCGGCAATTTTTGTGCTACAGGTACCGTTCCAACGCTTTTTATGGTGTTTCACTATGAAGATCACATTCCAATAAAAAAATGGTGTTGCCATTTGAAATTTTCAAAATTTTGTCACTGTAACCGTAACTGTTAGAGTTTAACTGTTGTTTTTCATACGATTCTTGAGCGCATACCTCAAAATACTTAAAACCAAAATTTCAGTCAGTTTCTGTGAACGGTGTGACAGTTAAGGACTCATATATCGGGATAGTTTTTTTTTGTAATCACCCTGTATATACTAATTAATTTTTTTTCAGCGGAGCTGAAATTACGCTGTCAATTACTGAAATACAAAGAATGTGAATTATTACTTTACTGAACAGCGTAGGACCAACAAAATTAATAAATTGCTTAATTGGTAAAGCACTTGGTGCGCTATACCAAGGCATCAGGGATCGAAACCCGGTCTGGACATTTTTTCACTCTGTTTGTTGTACGCTGTTTAGTAAAGTAATAATTTCCATCCTTTGTATTTCAGTAATTTACAGCTTAATTTCAGTTCTGCTGAAAAAAATTAATTAGTATATAAATATTTACTTTATTATAATCCCTGAATCACGATGTACTTATTAATCAAAATACATTTAACGTGATCGTGCACCATACATTTACATAGCGAAGAAAAGTAGCTTTCATTACAAAGTTAAATTATTACTATGGTGCTTACATGAATGAAATGCCGACACATTTCCATTGTAATTGTGTGTAAGAGCTATTATTGCGATAACAATAAAGATTCAAGCGAACTAAATTTGATTGAATTTTAAAAGAGGATTGTTGACAATACGGTAAGTTTGAAAGCATGTTTTCAATCACGAATAATATAATGATAATACCTATATATAATGCGGCATGTAGCATGATTATTTTTTATTTGCCCGAATTTACTTTAAGAAATTAATTTCACCATTGGAGTATTTTTCGATATTATTTAATAAATAATTAATATTACGAGATAGATAAAATTTTAAAATTAAATTTACAGGGTTATTCTAAATGATGGATCCATTTTCAAAAAAAAATTTATTTATTAAAGCACAAATCGAAAATGAACAATCTTTGTGCCAATGGAAAGAGGAAGTTTCAAAGTTTTTTTTTAAGACATTATAAATGTTCAATGTGTCCACCGTTTGCTCACTTCTTGCGAACTCAAGAACGCAGAAAACCTTGTGCTCCACAGTAGCCATCTCACTCATAACTGACAGTGAAACGAAATCGCGGCCTATTGCCGCGCGACCTCTACCGGCCCCCTCTGGAACCATCACCGCTTTGAAAGCCGTGCACTCAGTAACAGCAGATACGCTTTCTCGTGTGTGGGACGAGTTTGGCTATCGCGTAGATGTTTGCCGTGCAGCAAACGGTGGACGCATTGAACATTTATAATGTCTTCGAAAAAAATGAAAGTTCTTCTTTTCATTGGTATAAAGAGTGTTCATTTTGGATTTGTGCTTTAATAAATACAATTTTTTGAAAATGGGTCCATCATTTAGAATAACTCTGTAATTCTTTTTATTAGCTCAACCGAAATGCTATCCAAATATCAATTGTTAATAACATTTGGATTTTTCTAACAAAAATTAAGAGATGAAATCTAAAATACATTTTGATAGAATTGTTAGCATTTCTTATTTGTTGATAGGGCAATATTACATTTAAATGAAAAAGTTAACAGATCCATACCGATGGCAAACAACTATTTTGCAACAAAACATTTCTATTCTATTATAATAGTTGAATCACGATGAATAAGCATGTACTTATGAAACAAAGTATTGGGTTGTCCAAAAGTTCGTGCCGGTTGAGAAAATCAAATTGTACCGGAAAATTCTATCATTTAATTATTAGACATTGATTCCGATATCTAATGTCTAATAATTCACCAGCAGAATTTTCCGGTACGAATTGATTTTTCTAACCATCACGAACTTTCAGGACAACCCAATATATTTAACGTGATCATGTATCAATCATTGACACAGAGAAGCAAAATAGCTTTCATTAAAAAATTGAAGTTCCCATAGTGGTTTTGGAAGGAAATTCAGACTCATTTCCATGGTAACTGCATATTAGAGCTATTGTTTTGATAACAATAAATATTTGAAACAATATTTGAAAAAAGGATGTTGAAAATTCGAAAAATTTGAAAACATGATTTTGAATGTGAATAACGCCAGTGGACACGTGCGAGGATTTCGCACTGCAGTCTAATATTTTTCAGCAATCTTACTTATAATAAAATCCGAAGGCAAGAAACTGTCTGTAACTGTTCCGGGCACGACCACTCTGGTCTGCGATTCGACCATAGTTAAACGCCATGTTAGGCTTAATAAAAAACTTATGCTACATCCGATTCTGCTGTTTAAATATTTGTAAAAGCATATTAAAGCTTTTAAATCTTTTAATTTTGTTTAAAGCCTTCAAAATCTACTTCATAAAAAAATTGCATATCAACATTTCTGCAAACATTTTTTTCTGTAAGCCCCTTTTTTTCAGAAGTAGCAGTGATTTATTTCGTAGGGAGAGATTTGAGATTGATTCAGTCTATTGGCGCCATCTACTGGCGGATTTTGAAATTTACTTCCATCGTAAAAACTCATTATCCGGAATGCTTGGGACCAAAGGCTTTCCGAGTCTTGGAATTTTCCGGATTTCGGGTCCTCCCGAAGTTCACGATTATTTGACAAAATTCATGTTTTTTTTCGTGATTCTTTGACCAAATTGGCATTTTTTTCTGCTATTCTTTGACAAAGTTTGCGTTTTTCTTCTACGATCCTTTGACGAAATTTCATTTTTTCGCACTTCTTTGACGAAATTTGCCTTTTATTCACGATCCTTTGACAAAATTCGAGTTTTTTCTGAGATTGACAAAATTAGCGGGTTTTTTTTCGATCCTTTGACGAATTTTCACTTTTTTCGCGATCCCTTATCGGAATTAGAAATTTTTTCGCAGTGCTTTCAAGAAATTTGTGTTTTTTTTTTCTAGACCCTTTGAAGAAATTCATGTTTATCCGCAATTGTTTGACGAAATTCGCGGATTTTTTTTCGATCCTTTAACCAATTTTTTTTTCTGTGATCCCTTGATGAAATGTTACATTTTTTTAGAGTTCTTGGAAGAAATTTGCGTCTTCTTCGCAAGCCTTTGACGGAAATCGCGTTTTTCTGCGATTTGTTAACTAAACTAGCGTTTTTTATTTTTTATTTGTATTTATTTTTTTATTTTTTTGCAATCCTGCAACGAAATTTGCGTTTTTTTCGATCCTTTGATGAAATTCACGTTGTTTCCACAACCCTTTGAAGAAATTGTCTATTTTTTCTGCGAACGATAGACATAATTGATTTTTTTCGGCGACGATCGTTCAAAATTCGAGATATTTATGTTCGAAATTTTGGACTGAAGACTAAAATTTTCGAAACCGAACGCCTTAAATTTTTAGGAAAACAGAATCACCCCTGATGAAATAAATACATAACTATTTTTTTGTTTCTAACGAATCCTAATATAAATTAATTTTAAACTAAAATTTGAGAGAAAAATGATTTGTTTTTAAGGGGGGGGGGGGTTACCGTGTTCACCCGCAACCGAAGTAACAATATTTTAGTGATTAAACATTGAAACACAATGGACTGAAAAAAAAATTAGAAATCGGTTAAATTTTCAGAAAATCTAAAATTGTAGTAAAAATTTACAAATTTAGAAAATTTTCGAATTTTTCTTTCCGGACTTCGGGTCTTTCCGGATTTTGGATTTCCGGATAATGGGTCATATACTGTAAAATGATTCTTTCTTATCAAACGAAATTAAAATATAAGAAATGCATAGTACAGCTTAATTTCCATTTAATTTTGCTTATGTAATCAAACAATGAGTTATGTGGTGAGTCAAGCTGTTTAAAAACTAATTCATAACACTTTTTAACAAAAACTTTCGCACATGGATTATTTGTTAATATTTAACTTGAATGTTTTGTCCAATCGTTGAACTATTTCAGAAATTTAATACTGAGAAAAGGAGTAAAAAAAAAAAAATATATATATATCCTCATTATTTTTATTCGTAGAAATCATTTGTCTTTTTTAAAATGTATTTTTCTACAATACAAACCTTTGAATAATAAATCTTCATGCTGTTTGTTTGTATGAAGTCTTATGAAACTGAAACGCAGATCAAGAATCCGTCATTTTTGGCGGTGTTATATACTAGTATCTAATATTTTTTAGATTCAGGTTTAAAATTCTAAAGAAATTTAAAGATAAAAATATCTGCGAAAAACATTACTCAAGCCAGAATATCATCTCATTTATTCCTAACAATAAAATCTCATTGAAGATTGAACAAGTTGGAAATTGTACGTCAAACGTGACAAACGAGGTGCGTTCGTACTATAGCTAGTTATATAAATATTCAGATCTTGGATGATTTTTAATTCTGTGCAATGAATTATATTGTCTGCAGATTAATTTCTGTAATAAAATAAGTATCTCGGTCGCTTGACGATTCAACCTCGGAAGCTCCTATAACAAGAAAGCACCGATTTTTTTTAAATTCAAATTTCTTAATAAATATTTTTATTAATACCTTCTAAAGTTTTGATTCGATTTTCATAACATTTAAAATGTCTCGACAAAATTCTGCAAAGATAACATATCTTAAATTTCAAACTATTCGATTGGGTAGTTTTTGCATTGTTATATGCGGGCGGACGAACAGACAGACAGACGGACGGGCGGACAGACAGACAGACGGATGGACCAGTCGACTACAATAGGTGCTACGAATTTATATAATTACGAACACACCTAAAAAGGGATGCGCGAGGGAAAAAATAATAGCAATTGTGTTTTAACTGCATTAGAGGATGACGCCATCTTCTTCGGGAAAAATGTGGTGCGAAGAAAAATTAATTGAAATACACTTAAATTAGAATTCAATCTATTATAACAAATCAAACCTTTTATGATACACGTGGAAAATACTACTGCTTCAATCAATCAATAATATTTTGTTCTTCTAAACGTTTCAACTTTAATTTTAATCATAACTATAAAATAAACCCGTGAGAAAACGTCACATTTTACTTCTTTTGTACTATTTATTATTTTTTATATTCATTGTTGAGCATCATATAATGCGGTATATTATTTTTGTGGCAACATTGATTTGAAAAAAGCTTTCATTTCATTTATGAAAAAACAATGGCAATTTAATTTT
Source organism: Maratus michaelseni (assembly GCA_963931845.1). Taxonomy (NCBI): domain Eukaryota; kingdom Metazoa; phylum Arthropoda; class Arachnida; order Araneae; family Salticidae; genus Maratus; species Maratus michaelseni. The sequence goes on from OZ007600.1 coordinate 72,605,346, forward strand.
TAGTTAACAGCAGTTTTTAATCAAAAAACATGTTTTAACGAAATGTTAATGTACTATGTCAGAAGCCGCTTTAAAAACATTTCAAATGATACCTCATTCGTTGCTGTGCGTTTCGTAAATTCATAGCAAAATGGATGTTGACAACAGAAATAATATATATGATTAGTATGGACAGAAATTGCAGCTAGCGACTATTTTTATATTTTACTCACACTGCTATTTAAAAAAAATAATTTATAAAAAAAAATTCAAAATTACTTAAAATTAATCTCTGGTATATTTCTCATCTACATGTTGTCTAAGTAACAGTTAAACATCTTTCTCAAATCACTTTACTTATTTTCTACTCATTTTTAAATTTTTTTCCTCCTCCTTACACTCTTATACTGAAAGTTAAATTTTATTGGCGGCTTTTTGCAAGTTAAATTTGATTGGCTGGCTTACTTATTTCGGATTGGCTGATGAAGATCTCAGTCGAATCTTTTTCTTTTCTTTCGATTTCTAGTGCCAAAATGCTACATTTATACTTTTTCCTTATGGCTCCTCTAGGATGTGATGTACAACTACTCATATACCTTGAGTGCAGTTGTTTTACAACTGGGAATCCCATTGAAACAATAAACTGTTTCTGTTTCTGTTTGTCTAAGTGTATGTAAAAGATTTTTCTTTCGAGAAAGTGGTCACCAGTGGCAGTCCTACATATATATTTGTGAGTTCAAAGTTCGTCAATAGATGTCGCAGTAATGTCTGAAACTGCAAGAATATTATTTGTACGATGTGATCATATCTGAAGCTGCACCGTATTTCAGTTTGTTACTTGAAGCGAAACCTGAAAAAAATTCCCTCTAATGCATGTCTCTAAAAAATTGTTTTAAAACTGGCATATTAATTTTATTATAATGACCGAATCACGATAAATAAACATTCACTTATCAGTGAAAAAACACTTAACGCGATTGTGCATGAAAAATTGACATAGAGAAGAAAAGTAGTTCTCATTACAAAGTTAAATTGTTTCTATGGTGCTTAAAAAATGCAATGCCAACACATTTCCGTAGTAATTGCGTGTAAAAGTTATTGCGTGTAAAGTATTTGTTTTGTGATAACAATAAAGATTCAAGTGAACTAAATTTGTTGGAATTTTAAAAGAGGACTGTTGAAAATACCAAAAATTTGAAAGCATACACTGTAAAATAAATAAATACAAAGCTAAATGTTTCTCAATATAAGGAAATAGATTTTAACCACAAACGAAAAAGAAGAGCTAGCCTCTTTCGAGTTACCCATGATTCCAAAAAAGCTTTCTTTATCTTTACAAACCTCAGAATCAATATATTTTCGAGATTTAAAGAAGGATTTTTAAAAACAAAATTTCTTTTACTGCCACAGAATTGGCATGGGAAACATTTCCGAGTAGATTTATAGTGTATTAATCAGTTTTCTCAACCCGAAATAGAGGTTTTTTCGGGATGTTATCAATTATCAATTAAACATTTCCATTTTCAACAAATATATTATAATTAGCATTAACATTAACATTAAAATTAATATTATTACTTACCCATTATACGTAGTATACGGTAAGTCTTGTAATCGTTGTTTAGAACATATATTTAGAAAAAAAAATTTTGCCTTCCGTCTTTCTATGTGTGTATATCTCTCTCTCTCTCTCTGTGTGTGTTTGTCTGTGTGTCTCTAAACGCTCTATCTCTTGAACAAATTGAGATAGAGACTTGAAATTTGGTATGTACTTAGTATGTAATAATGAGAAAAAGCTTATTGAATTTTAGTAACCTCGATTATCTGGAACTAGTTTTTTCGGACTCTCGAAATATTCGCACATAAAAGGTACATGAAAATTTTCGAAATTGTTTATTTTAAAGAGTGAATATTAAAGACAATAAATAAACATAAAGTTTACATAATGAATGAAGTCGATCGGATAATGAGTTGCCGAGATATTTGTAATCACATTTTCTACACTCTTCGATTTTTCATGACACTGTATTTCATTCAAATTTCAATTCAAAGATATATTTTAATTGGAAAAGAGACGCTTAATCTGACGCAGTAAACTGTTAGTTAGTAGGATTATCAATTTTAGAGTTATGAGGGTATGTCTCTTAAGCAATTCAGTAACAGAGCATTTAAAATTTATGACATTATCAAGCCACGATTTTATTCGAATTGCAATGCGTTTTATAAATAGAGTATGTTTTATTTTCCTATTTTATGTTATGCATATCTATGATGGGTAAGTATTACGGTGCCTCCCCCCCCCCCAATGACTAGTTTTATAAATTATTAATGTAACGAGAGAGAGAAAATTTTAAGATAAAATGTACTTCTTTTTTATTAGTTCAATTTGAATCCTAACAAAATATCAATTGTTAATAACATTTGACTTTTTCGTAACAAATATTAAAAGATAAATTCTAAACTACATTTTGATAGAATTCTCAGCATTTATTATTTATTGTTAGTGTAATATTACATTTCAATGTAAAATATAACAAAGCAATATCGGTCGTAGATATTTATATGAAAACAAAGCATTTCTATTTCATTAAAATCGTTGAATTACGGTGAATAAAGATGTACTTATCAAACAAAATACATTAAACGTGATCGTGCACCAAAGACTGACTTAAAGAAGCAAAGTTACTTAAATTATATAGTTAAAGTGTTCTCATCGTGATTTTAGACGGAAATGCTGGTTCATTTCCATGGTAATTGCGAGTTGGAGCGAGCTATTGTTCTGATAACTGTAGCGATTCAAACGAACTAACTTTGGTATAATTTGAATAAAGGATTATTGAAAATACGAAAAGATAGGAAACAATGATTTTAAATAATAATGTCGTGTGAACTGAAATGGTAGCAATTTCAATTATTATTAGATAACCAAAAATATTTTTATATTTTCTTGATTAAGTAGAATACATGTTTTATTTTCATTTACGGGGGAAAGTCATTAAATAAGTCAGAAAAGATAATTAAATAATAACTTACAATGTAATTAATGTAATGTTAATTAAATAATAACTTACAATGTAATTAATGTAATGTTAATTAAATAATAACTTACAATGTAATTAATGTAATGTTAATTAAATAATAACTTACACTTATATCACCGTTTCATCAGTGCCCCAATACCAGCTGCATAGCATTCTTTGGGATGCTGTCTCAGCCACATTAGGACTTCAGGTTCAACACAGGATACAATTCAAAAGTTTGGTTGGCAACTTCTTCAACATCCACCATACAACTTCGACCTAGCCCCAAGCGATTTTCATCTGATTGGTCCACTAAAAAACCATCTTGGAAGCAAGATGATGTTCACAGATGATGAAAAGGTTCAACTTAAAATCCTAATGTGACTGAGACAGCAACCCAAAGAATGTTATGCAGCTGGTGTTGGAGCACTGATAAAACGGTGATATAAGTGCATAAATATTGGTGGGGAATATGTTGAGAAATAAAAATAGTTTTGAAGTGAATATCATTGTAAGTTATTATTTAATTATCTTTTGTGACTTACTTAATCACTTTCCCTCGTAAAAGTTGCAGTGATATATGAAATTGAATCATAGAATCTCTTATAAATCGATCAAACTTTTAGAATCGTGATTCAGGAATTAAACATAAAGCTGAATTAACTGGTTTGTACAGTGGTAGCTCATCAAAAATTTTGTATATAATTAATTTGAAATGAGTTCAAATTTTCGTCTGTTCCAGCGATGTCTGAAATTGTAAGCATGTTTAAATAATGTGATAAATGAAACAAAAGTCACTCAATTTGTATGTTTTTATTCTGTTTAATTGGTGAAACGTTACAAAAAAAAAGGATTTTATCTTGAAGTTTTAAAATTATTGTCAGCATTTTTACGGTTGAGATAGTGCAGCGCCATCTAATCATGAACTTTATTATGTATTATTATTAGTAGTAGTAGTACTGCAGACAAAAATTATGAGCTTCCTTATAATCATGTAACTTTTTGAGTCTTAATTTTTGTTATAGTTAAGAGTTACACTTAGACATGTGATAGAATAAAATGGTATCTTTCATAATTTGTTTTACATTAAGCAATTAATTTTTCTGTTTGACTTTATTTTTATTTCATAATTAAATCCTTAAAAATAATCATCGTATATCCATTATTCCTCGTGTCAACATCCCTTTTTCTAAGAAAATACGAAACGCAGAACGACGATTGAGATACCATATGAAAAGATTTTGAACAAGCTTCTGACATCGTACACTTACATTTTCCTAAAATATGTTTTTTGATTAAAATTTGCTGATAATTAAAAATTAAATCGGCATTGTTTTCATAAATGAAATGAGAGGTTTTCCTCGAATTACTGTTGCCACAAAAATAAAATACCACAACAATGATTATAAAAAAATGTTCAATAAAGATAAAGTGGGATAATGCGGGTTTATTTTATATTTATGAGTAGAAAGCAAAATTTAAATTCAAGTGCTCAATTTATTTTTCTTTGTCCCATGTTTTTTTGGCGAAACAGATGATGTCCCCCTCTAATGCAGTTTAAAATAATATATATATATATATATATATATATATATATTTTTTTTTTTTTCGTTTGCTATTTTTCTTTAGTTTTTACTGTAACTTTGATGAAATAAATGAAATGATATTCTGGCTTGACTAATTTTGTTTGCAGATGTTTTTAGATCTTAATTTTTTTTAAGTTTATTTTTTTCAAAGCTTAATTTTTTTTTAACCTGCATCTAAAAAATATTAGATATTGCTAAACGATGTTATAATGCAGTGCGAAATCTTTGCACGGGACCACTGGTATATGTTATTTTTGTTGTCAACATCCCTTTTTCTATGCATTTACAAAACGCACAACAATGAATGAGGTAATCCTACGAAAGGTTTTTGTACCAGCTTCTGTCATAGTACACTCACATTTCGTTAAAACATGATTTTTTGACTGAAAATTGTAATGACCTCACTTTCGATTGTCGATTGAATGATCCTTTGACAAAATCTGAAAGTAGCGAAGTAGTGACTACTTTTGAAAATCAGTTTGTAGTCGCTACTTTTTGTAAACTTTTCAACATAGTTGAAAACTGTTTATGAATTCGGTTTGTCTGTCCGTCTTCTAACTCGCGTAAATATACTCGGATTTCCAAGCAATTGATATATGTTATTGAGGTTTACGATGGCATGAAAATGAAGTGTGTACCATTTGTAGTTCATTTACAGGGACACTCAAAATAATTCCTTTACATTACAGTCTATGTGGAAAATCGTTTGCGATGTATTTTAATGATAGTATACTGTTGAAAATGTAATAAAATTGGTATATACCACTAAGGTGCACTACGAGACGTGCTATAGAATATGTGGGCATAGCATTAATCGTTTATTTACAGGGACACACATACGAACTCGGTTACAGTACTGTGTATGAACAATAATTGCTGGAAGTGCATTTTCAGTTGTGGTACACATTTTTAAATTTAACTATTTTTTTTCGGTTTATTGAGGAAATTGCTTTTCGGTTTTAAAATTTGTTATGGGTTTTCTAAACTGTTTAATTAGATATGAACTTTCACCTTATTAATTCGATAAAATTTCGTTAAAGTATTCTGGAAGTGTTGTAAAATGTTTCATAATCTATCCTTAACCCACGATTTTTCGTTCTTGTTTAAAACAAGTAGTTGTATTTGTAGTTAACTACATTCTCGATAAAGAAATTGTAATTATAGTTTGCTACGATGAAAAACTACTTTTACCGACCACTCTTAGCTGAATTATAAATTGGTCATTCAGCATGAAATGTGAGACCTCAGATAATTTTAATTAAAATTTAAACATTGTGATGAAGTCTTTGACAGCATCAGATTTCTGTATAGAATTAAACATAAAATATAGGACTTAAACATTAAAATTTGTTCATATTTTCGCTTTAAATTTTGAGAATAAAAATTTTAAATTTACCGTATTGAATCAGAAAAATTTCGTGTAACATAACCGTTATTATTGAATGCTTAAAAGGATAAGGTAAATATAAGTGAATTCATTATGAAAATATTTTGTACTTTTATACAAATGCTTGTCAGAATTTTAATGAAGTATGAAATATGAGAACAATCGTTTTTACTACTATTGTTCCAGTAGGAGATTTAATTAAATTTTTAAATACTTTGTCGTGTGTATTCTATTAAAGTGTTTTTTATGGGGTGACATTTAAGACTTACAATAATCTACTATTAATGTAGCCACAATTTAAAAATTCAGCGAAATTTCCCAATTTTTAGATTAATTTTAGAAATTTTAAAACTGAAATTACACGTTAATCCGCCATTATTCTGAATTGAGATTGAAAGTATTACATCGTCGTATGTACTGTATTTATATGATTATTTTTCTGTAGAATGACATTCAAGACATAAAACATTAATTAGCATTATACGCTATTATAGCCTGCTTTGAAAGTAGTAACCTTATATTTTATAAATCAAAGAAATTTTTTAGCTGCAGTTTTCGCCAGCGAAATATTAATATTTAGGAAAAATTTCTAGAATTTTTTATTGAAGTTATTATTCTCTTTTCGCGCCATTATTCTGATATGTGATTAAATAAAAATATTAAAATAAGATGCCTTATATGTCAGAGATGACACGGACTCAACCCGAACTGGGCCAGGACTGTACCGAAACCGGCTCGGGATCGATCTTTATCAAAATATTTGGGCTCGAGCACAGTTATTTACACCTTGTATTAAAAAAAAAGCTTGGTATGTGGCAAGAATGCTTAAGAATTACTAGAATGCAATATATAAACAAGATTGTCTTCAAAGTTTTTTAATTTGAAAGGGAATTGATTTTTTATTGATGGGATATAAGGGTGGGATATATTGATGGGATCTGATTTTGGAGCTTTTGCATAGTCAATGTTAGTAACATAAAGAAGCCGTAGGATGTCCTTGTCTGTCCTCGCTATCTCTTTGAAGTTCTTTTTTAGAATTACCTGAAAACAGAACTCATGCCTTTCTGCCATAATTATATGTGCAAACATATGTTAAATTAATAAGAATTGTGACTTTTGTAGATTTCCGCAAGTGGTGGGGTATAAATAACAAATTAGCTATTTTAAACAGCTTTTCAAGAACATGGAAATCATGAACTGTTGTCATGAAGGAGTGTTTAGGATTTATACTTATTTCTGTGCAAGGTGTGATTTTTAAATGAGAAAATTCATCAAAATTTTTAAAATGTTATTAACAATTTTCTACTTTGTACTTTCGGCATCTGCATCGGGCAGGCTCGGGCTCTGGGGAATCAAAATATTTTGCGCTCGGGCTCCGACAAAATAACCCGAACTCATCTCTAATACATGTACTATATTCAAGATAATGTTATTATTAACTTTTCTCGCAGTTATTCTGATATGTGATTAATTTAAAATGTTAATGTAAACTTCCAGATATGTAGTATATTTATGATTCTATTTTCTTTTTTTACAGGGCGGCACCTTCCATATTTCCAAGATATAATCACTAAATAGCGCAGCCGCCCTTTTATGCAGGTATGTATATAACTTTTTTTCAGTACATAATTTTACTGAACATTTCGAATTTTCATAATTCGTGATAGAGACATCACATCGACTACGTGTGGTATTATGGATAAGACTGCTTATCCTCTTAAGACACGAAGTTAAAATAATAGTACAAATACTCATTCTTTGGTTTTAAACAAACAAAATGATATCAAAAAATATATTTTTTTGAAATCTATTGTTTTAGGGGACTTGTAATTTAGGTTCACAAATATGAACATAAAATTACTAGCCCCCCCCCCCCCCCGCAAAATATCAATTTAATTATCAATAACCAAAATTTACACAATAAAAGAAATAACAACTTTAAATAAGTGAATAATCTGCAAATTCTTAAATTTTTTTATTATAAAGTTTTTAAGTTAAAGAATTGTGAAAATTACCTACCTCTTGGATGCACTGTTGCGAAAGCATTTTGCAAACTCAGGTTAAAATAACATTTATTTTATAAGGAAGTCGACATCGGTGCTGCCATTTATTGGTTCCATTTTAAAGCAAAAGCATTCAACTTTATAGAAGTGAAGTTAAATTGTAAAATTATCCATCATTTTAGTTTTTATGAGCAAAAGAATCTAAGTACTCATTGGGTACCCAGGACTCAAGAGGTTAAGATATTTGAATTCTTTTGCGAAGTGTTTTAAAATTCAGGTATAGCCCACGTTTTCTCAGTCCATTCACTATAATTGTTCAAATTAAGAATTGTTTTCGAAAGTTTAATACTAAAAACTACTTAAAATGCCAGAACCTGTTGGCAATTAGGAAAATTTTTGCATATCTTTCAAGCACTTCAAAAGATAATAACTATGCAATGTTTGAACATGTTAATTATTATTTAAATATCTTACAAGGAAGGTCTCCTTGAAGGGCATACTTAGAATATTTTGAAAAAAAAAAGCTAATGAAAATACTCATATATGTAATAAACGATCAGTCATATTTAGCTGCGGAATCCGAATAGAAAATCTGCAAAAAAAATAAAATACTTTCAAGTATTTGGCGCACAGAGACGCGATTTGGCGAGCAACACTTTTCTCTCTCCATATGCAAGAGATTTTAATGTATTTGAAAATTCTGGATTAAATGAGTGTTTAAATGCGTATTAACTATTATTTTTAACTCGGTCATACTGAGTGGTTTGGTCAGCCGTATTTTTGCCCCATGAAATAAGACTAAAATTCGATTTTGTTATACTCACTTAATTATTTCGCTTTTTAATATTACAAGTTTTGTCCTGTACGATTTCAACAATAGTTTTTAATTTTGTTCGGATTTATATGACTTACTCAAGCTCAAAGTTCGTATTATTCGTAGTTTTTGATGAAAAATACGTATTTTCTCCTAATTTTACCTCAATTATTTAGATGACTGCAATCCTGCAACACTTTCTTCTTTACATATACAGGGTGTTTCACAAAGGACCCCTAACTTTAAAAATCAGTAACCCGGAATAGGTGATAGATAGAAACATGAAACCAGTGGTATGTTTATTAAAAAAATCGTAAGAATCTTATACATAAATCTCAAAATTTAGTTTAAAATAGCCCCGATAGATGTCACTGAGAGCGTTAAGAATCCTTCTAAAGAGAGTTCAGAAGCATAGAAAGACTAGCCGTCGAAGACTTCGCCATTGAAATCTGACCGCTACTAGGGTATAGTGAAAATAATTCCGAAAGTGATGTATACCGTGGTGGAACGTGTGTTTATTGTGTTGGAGTACCACTGATTAAATCAGAGTCCTACTGCCACAAGGAAAAGTTTTCAAACGCGAATTCAAGTCGCAAAAGGCCCAGATAGGAAAATAATTCGTGAGCTTTTCAAAAAAGTTCAACAGACAGACAACGTGTCCGATGCGAATTTTTTTTACTATACGCTAATAGCGGTCAGATTTCAATGACGAGATTTTCGACGGCTAGTCTTTCTATGCGTCTGAACTCTCTTTAGAAGAATTCTTAACGCTCTCAGCGCCATCTATTGGTGCTATTTTAAACTAAATTTTGAGATTTATGTATAAGATTCTTACGATTTTTTTAATAAACATACCACTGTTTTCATGCTTCTATCTATCACCGTTTCCAGGTTATTGATTTTTAAAGTTAGGGGTCCTATGTGAAACACCCTGTATTATAAAATACATGAAAATGTACAATATATGTAAAAATAAAAGTGTTGCAAAGCTGCACTCATAGTAAAATATTAAAAATAGAGAGTTCAGGAACTGCATTCCCCCACATCACTAAGAGACTTTAGGATGCAGCAACGTGTTTAAAGCTGCTAAAATGAACGTAACTATTACTAATGTGAAGGAATGCAGTTATTAACTATTATTTTAAACTATTGTTTTATCTCAATCATACTGATTGGTAAAGATATCATAAAAATTTAAAGTTTTCCAACTGAGTGGAAAAGTGTCTTGGTCGGGAGTCGAACCCATAATGCTATTGATAAAAAGACTTGCTGGCGTAACATTATTAGCTATTATTTCACATTACACAGAAATTTTATAAGAAGCGACATATAGTTAAGTTCAGTTCATTTTTAGGGTTTCGTTCATGTCACGAAACCCTATTACTCCCGCTCCGTTGTCTGTCTGTCACAGATCTATTCTCAAAAACTATGTAACTTACAGAGTTGAAACTTTGTGTATATAGATGAATACAAGCCACAAAGAGCTCATAATATTAAAATTTGAAAAATTCGTATTATTTTAATAAATAGAGATAAAAAACCAAAATTCTAACAGCCTTTTCGTACTAAATTTAAACATTTTTCGTTATAGCAGATGCCAAAAATTAAAAATCCACGATGAAATTCTTTCTACAATAATTAATTTTCTATCAGACGATTTCCACGTAAAAATGAAAACGAAATAAAAAGTTTCACCAATTGAAAAAAAAAGATTAACATAAAATAAAATTGATTGACGTCATAGGGGTAATAAAATGCAAAGATTTCTCAATAATACAAGGAGTATGAGTACATGTATGTACACAAAGCAGATTAATATCACGTCATTAGAGAATTAAAAAGAAAATCTGACGTCATTTAGGAAGTTTAACGGATTTTTCAAATGTTTCAGAATAATACAAAGCGAGTATCGATATGAATAATAGAGAATAGTAAATATATGAGTTTGAGGAACTTGTTGAATCATCATAAAAACCCGATTATGGAAATATTCGCATATTTTAACATTTTGAAGGTGTGCAACATGTTTAGTTTTGAAATTAATTTTTTTTCAAGTATCGCATTTAGTCCACATGACAGATATTATTATGACAGAATATAATAGCGGGCCTTGCCCGCTATCGGGCTGATTTACATATTTGAAAAGACTCGAAAAATAGACCGGTAAACTTTTACTTTATAAAAAACATGACCTTTTTTTTTTGTTGCTAAATGAAATTTATTTGAATTTATTGAAAAAAGGATAAAGTGTTTTGAAAGGAATATTAAACGAAACCCTTTGAGCGATCTTCCATCACACTTACCGACTTGTTAAAGTTTCTGTCAGGACGCCCGGCTCATACGAAGCAAAAATTCACTTCCAAGGCAGTCTTGCCTTAAGATCTTTCTCACTAAAGAGAATTTCTCAGCCAATTGCTCCCAGCAGTTACAAAATCGAATCTCCTTTAACCCCTTGAAGCGCACCGGTATATTATATATACCACTTAATTTTAATCCCAAAATGCCACATTGACACCAGAATTTTATAATCAAATTTTGAATTTATAAGTTACACGAGGAAAAGCTTTTACTTATTTTAAAATAAATTCGTTTTAGATTCCTGGTGTCAATCAATCATTTCAATATTTTAGCTACAAGAGTATTTTGCCCCTGAAGGGGTTAAGGCGGTATTAAAAAAAATATATATATTTTTTCACGGTCAACAACTCAAAATTTTGAGACACATTTTCAGACTCATTTTTAAAAGTAAGGGACCTATATTTTTATTTTTCGTTCAATTAATTAGAACTTGATTTACAAACAATTATTTTCACAGTACGATATTTTTTTTTTGTTTCCAGCGCTATCGCTTCGGGAAATTCGGTTCAAAATGTCCACTTCGACAGCATTTTTTGAAATATATTCTGCCTTTATCAAAAAATCGAGACAGTGGGGACATTATAAAGTTTCTGAATAAGAGAACCTGCCAATTGGATGCATTTTAGAGCAAAAATGAATTTAAAAATGTGTCTCAAAATAAGCAGTTTGGATTTGAATACACCCTTAAATGCCTCAAGTATTTTGAGTATATATCGTAGATGAATTCCAAGTGGGGTTATATAATCTTTTGAAAAAAAAAAATTACACGTGCTTGCTAAGGCATTTCACGTGTTCTCGAGAGTCGCGGCCTGGATTCAAGTGCTACAAATTTATAGTGTAATAAACGTCTCTATATAATCAGATCACAAAGTGTGATAGAGACTTACAACCTTTTGGAAATCTTAAAAATGTGTCTCAAAATAAGCAGTTTGGATTTGAATACACCCTTAAATGCCTCAAGTATTTTGAGTATATATCGTAGATGAATTCCAAGTGGGGTTATATAATCTTTTGAAAAAAAATTACACGTGCATGCTAAGGCATTTCAAGTGTTCTCGAGAGTCGCGGCGTGGATTCAAGTGCTACAAGTTTATAGTGTAATAAACGTCTCTATATAATCAGATCACAAGGTGTGATAGAGACTTACAACCTCTTGGAAATCTTAAAAATGTGTCTCAAAATAAGCAGTTTGGATTTGAATACACCCTTAAACGCCTCAAGTATTTTGAGTATATATCGTAGATGAATTCCAAGTGGGGTTATAGAATCTTTTGAAAAAAATTACACGTGCATGCTAAGGCATTTCAAGTCTTCTCGAGAGTTGCGGCCTGGATTCAAGTGCTACAAATTTATAGTGTAATAAACGTCTCTATATAATCAGATCACAAGATGTGATAGAGACTTATAACTTCTTGGAAATGTTTTATAGTCTCTTGAGAATATTTTTTGTGCGGACATCTGGAAACTTGCTTTCAGTTTTATTTCGAAGGAGGTAATATCTAACAGTCATTATACACCTCTTATTCTCATCCAATTAGTGAGACATTGAGACATAAAGCTTTACACCATGGCTTAGACTTTCAATGCTCTGCCTATTGAGGTACCTGGACCGACCACCGGCCAGAGCATTTCACACACATAAACGTATTGGCAATTTCATCCGTTCTGCCATGTAGACTGCTCAACAATTACCGCAGGTAATGGAACCCCATTAAAAGATACTTATAATACGTAGATACTTATGATTGCCAAAGATATCATAGGAATTGAAATTTTTCCCAACTGAGTAAAAATATGTCACAGACTTTTTTTAGAAAGTTTAATAATTAAAATGTCTTTAAATGTCAGAACAATTTAAGTTATATAATGAAATTGACAATAAACATACTCATACCATTATTGTATTTTTTAGTAATTATATATATTTTCGCAACTTTAGTAACTTTTATATATTCATAAACAAGCATCTTAAATAGTACATGGATAGCCTCTTAAATAGTACATGGACGCCCGGATTACAGGATCCGGGCGCAGTCCATATTTTTCTGTTCTGCCCTAGTACTTACTTGCACATTCTTCAAATCAAGAACTGCTCTTGAAAGTTCGGTGTTGAAAATTACTTTAAATGCTAGAAGTGTTAAAGATACAGAATGAAACTGACAATACATGCACTTTTACCATTATTATATTTTTTAGTAATTTTATATATTTGTGAATTTAGTAACATTTGGATATTCGTAAATATGCATCTAAAATAGTATATTGATACTCTTGGAAATTAATGTGTAATCCGGAAATAATCAATGTTTTTTAACACTTTTCAACATAGTTCAATAGTGTTCATTAACACTAGAACTACCGGAAATTTTACTCAAGTTTTTTAAAACTATTTCACAGCAGAAATTTTATTTAAAACTACTTAACTTATTCATTTAACGTATTTCCATGAGTTTTATATTTAATTTATTTTAAAAAGAAATTTCTGGTTCGAATTGGAATATATTCATTTGGTAACCGTCCAAATGACGGCTCATGGTAGTTCTAGTGTTAATTCGGTTTGTATGTCTGTCTGTTCGTGCTCAAACTCGCGTAAATATACTCGGATTGCCATGCAATATATATATATGTTATTGAAGTGTACTATGACATGTTCGGTATCGAAAATGAAGCGTCTAGCACTTATAGTTCCTTTACAGGGGCACTCAAAAGAATTCCCTTTACACACCCAGAAAAAGGAATTGATTAAAACTACAAAACATGTTTTGTTGAGTACATTTTGGTTGTTTTAGCAAAATTCAAGTAAAATTGAACCCTTTTACTTCAATTAACAAAACATTTTTTGCTGACGATACAAATTTTTTTTATTTGGAATTGCAAAAAAAAAAAAAAAAATCCTTTGATCTATATTTAAACAAAAATTTTGTTTAAATATAGGTCAATGGAAATTTTGTTTGAATCAACAACAAAAATTTTTTGTTCCGTTGTAAAAAATTTTGAATCGTCAGCAAAAAATGTTTTGTTAATTGAAGTAAAATGGTTCAATTTTACTTGAATTTTGCTAAAACAACCAAAATGTACTCAACAAAACATGTTTTGTAGTTTTAATCAATTCCTTTTTCTGGGTGCATTACGGTCTATGGGGAAAAATCGTTTGCAGTTTATTTTAATAATGTTTCACTATTTCAAACATATTGAAATTGATATGCACGGAGGTGTATTTCAAGAGTCTTTCTATAGAATATTCTGTGTATAGCATGCATCGTTCATTTACAGGGACACACAAAATAATTAGGTTAAAGTACTGTCTGTTAACAATAATTGCTGAAAGTGCGTTTCCAGTGGCGGAACGCGTTTTTAAATTTAACTATATTTGTCTACTGCTTGGTGTGTATAAATTCTAAAGGTCATATACAGGTCAGCACAAAAGGTCTCTAATACATTTCCGTTTATTAACGGAAAGTACAGAAGGGGGATTTTAAACTGCGCTATGCGTTTCGTAACTGAGCTAAAATTTACCATTCTGTGTAATATATACACAAATCTATATATCATATACAGGGATGTGTAAAATAATTCGGATATTTTTCCGAATATTGTTGGTAGTTCCTGAAATGGGGTTTTTAAATGTGTTATGCGTTTTCGAAATTGTTTATTTAGACATAATCTTTCACCTTATTAAACAGTAAAGATTTGTAAAAGCATTTTGAAAGTGTTGGAAAGTGTTAAATAATCAATGCTTGACGCATGTTTTTTCGTTGTTGTTCATTCTGATCTAGTATTTAATTACACATTCTTCAAATCAAGAACTGTTCTTGAAAGTTCACTGTTTGAAACTACTTTAAATGCCAAAACTCTTAAGTTATATAATGAAACTGACACTAAAATTTACTTTTCTTTCGGTAAAATGCAATTTACTCTCGCCACATAGCATGTAATTCTGAAAAACACACATCCTGCCCGAAAGATTCTCCCCAAAAGTTTCGATCCCGTCCTTGGTTCCCATGGAAACAAGGGCGAATCTGTCCGCTTTCACTTCGGAGGAAGTGAAAAAGATTGAGATAAATGGCGGAAGTTTATAAGAGCGGAGTTGAGATAATTTTCTGCCAAGCCGTATTTTCTCATCTAATAAATGATGTAAGAAAATGTGGATGGTTTTGTGCCCGTCGCATCAGGTGTAGGGATATTTTTTACTTCATTCGTGGCACATAAAAATGTACACTCAAATGCAGGTTTCGAGGCCACTTTCTTTTGTTGTTTTTCTTCTTCTTTTCCTATCTTTGGTCTTTTTGCTTTACTTTATTTCTTGAATGAAGGATTTATGTTACAATAAAGTGTTATTTAAGCTTGTTATAAAATATTTTCTTGGTTCTAAATGTTTTTTCTTCAAACTTTTGGCTTTTGATCAGTACATATTGGGAAACGTGAAAGGCAATGGCTTAATTCGCTATTTAGTACTAATAAATAAATAATAGTTCTAATTAATTTTATAAGAGTGAAGTTGAGATAATTTATTGCCTTACCTTTATTTTCTCATCTAGTAAATGATGTAATTAAGTGTACATGGTTTTGTGCCCGTTGCATCAGGTGTAGGGATATTTTTTACTTAATTCGTAGCACATAAAAATATACACTCAAATCCAGGTTTCGAGGCCAGTTTCCTCCGTTGTTTTTCTTCTTCTTTTCCTATCTTTCGTCTTTTTTCTTTTTTAAATTTATTTCTTGAATGAATGATTTATGTTACAATATAGTATTACTTAAGCTTGTTATAAAATATTTTCTTGTACAAAAATGTTTTTTCTTCAAACTTTTGGGTTTTGACAGTCTATATTGGGTAACGTGAAATGCAATAGCTTAATTCCCTATTTAGTACAAATAATTAAATAATAGTTCTAATTAATTTTATAAGAGTGGAGTTGAGATACTTTTTTGCCATACCTTTATTTTCTCATCTAGTAAATGATGTAATTAAGTGTACATGGTTTTGTGCCCGTTGCATCAGATGTAGGGATATTTTTTAGTTCTTTCGTAGCACATAAAAATATACTCTGAAATACAAATTTCGAGATCACTTTCTTCTTCTTTTTCTATCTTTTGTCTTTAATTCCTTTTTACTTACCCATCATACGTAGTATAGGGTAAGTCTTGTAATCGTTTTGAAAATCGAAAATTTTTTTTTGACGGATTTACACGTTTCAGACACTGGAGATTCCGAAAAACATATTTTTAGAAAAAAAATTTTGCCGTCCGTCTGTGTGTCTGTGTGTGTGTGTGTGTCTGTAAACGCTCTATCTCCCGAAAAAATTGAGATAGAGACTTGCAATTTGGTATGTACCTAGTATGTAATAATGGGAAGAAGCCTATTTCATTTCATTAACCTCGATTAACCGGAACTATTTTATTCGGACCCTCGAAATATTCGTTCTGATAAAAGGTATATAAAAATTTTCGAAATTGTTTATTTTAAGAAATGAATATAAAAGACAATAAAAAAACATAAATTTTACATAAAGCATGAAGTCGATCGGATAATTAGTTGCCGAGATATTTGGAATCCTATTTTCCACACTCTTCGATTTTTCATGACCCTGTATTTCATCCAAATTTCACTTAAAAGATATATTTTAATTGGAAATTTGACGCTTAATCAGATGCAATAAACCGCTAGTTAATAGGATTATTATTTTTGGAGTTATAAGGAGAAACCTCTTTCAAGCAATTCAGTAATCGAGCCTTTAAAGTTTGTGACGTCATCAAGCCACGATTTTATTTGAATTGCAATGCATTTTATAAGTAGTTTACACATTTTTATTTTAATATTTTACATTATGCATATCCATGATGTGTAAGTATTACGGTGGCCCCCAACGACTAGTTTTTAAATGAAGGACTTATGTTACAATTAAGTGTTATTAAGCTTGTTACAAAATATTTTCTTGGAGCGAAATGATTTTTTATTCAAACTTTTGGGGTTTTATCAATCTATATTGGGAAATATTAAGTGTAACAGCTCTAATTCCCTATTTCGTGAAACAAATAATTAATTAATAGTCTTAATTAAGTAAGAGTAGGGTTAAAGTGATTTTCTGCCATGCCGTATTTTCTCATTTAATAAATGGTGTAGAAAACTGTGGATGGTTTGGTGCCTGTTTCATCAGGTGTAGGCATATTTTTTACTTTATTCGTAGCATATAAAAATATACACTCAAATCCAGATTTCGGACCTCTTTCCTCTATTGTTTTTCTTCTTATTTTTATATCTTTTGTCTTTTTTCACATTTTGTTTTCTTGAATGAAAGATTTATGTTAAAATAAATGTTATTTAAGCTGGTTATAAAATATTTTCTTGGGTCGAAATGGGCTTTTTATTCAAACTTTTGGGCTTTGATCAATCTATATTGGGAAACATTAAATGAAAAGACTCCAATTCCCATTTAGTGATACAAATAATTAATTAATAGTTTTAATTAAGTTTATGAGAGTTGAGTTAAGATAATTTTATGCCATCTAGTAAATGATATAAGAAAATGTGGATGTTTTTGTGCTCGTTTAATCAGTTGTAGAGTTTTTTATTTTTTTGCTTCAATTGCAGTATATAAAGACATACACTCAACTTCAAATTTCAAGGTCTTTCCACTGCTGGTCTTCTTTTTACACTCTTTTGTTTAATTCAACTTGGTTTTTTAAGTTAAGATGAGATTTTTAATCAAATCGACGACATTCGGTCAGGCATTCTCTCACTTTTATATGGCTAGGCTACAACCTTGCAGCGCAAGATGGAACGTCAATCATGAGCACAACACCTATTGGCACCCATCCGGACGACATCCGGTCTACCATTTTCTCACTCTTATATGGCTAGGCTACAACCTTGCAGCACAATATGGAACGTCAATCATGAGCACAACGCCTAGTGGCACCTATATGCTAGACCGAATGTCGTCCGTATGGCTTAATTGGCAAAGCACTTGAGGCGCTATACCAAGGGATCCGGGATCGAATTCCGGTCTGGACATTTTTGGACTCTGTTGGTTGTTCGCTGTTAAGTAAAGTGATAATTCACATCCTTTGTATTTCAGTAATTTACAGCGTAATTTCAGCTCTGCTGAAAAATTAATTAGTGTGTAAATATTCACCGATACTGGGTTTGATTTGTCTCATGTATGAGAATAGGTGTTGTGCTCATGATTGACGTTCCATCTTGTACTGCAAGGTTGTAGTTTAGCCGTATAAGAGTGAGAGAATGCTAGACCGGATGTCATCCGGATGGCTTAATTGGTAAAGCACTTGCTGCGCTATACCAAGGGGTCCGGGATCGAACCCCGGTCTGGACATTTTTTCACTCTGTTGGTTGTTCGCTGTTAAGTAAAGTGATAATTCACATCCTTTGTATTTCAGTAATTCACAGCGTAATTTATCTGCTGAAAAATCAATCAGTGTAGAGATATTTCTTGTCAATAATTAAGGTAATATTGGTTCAATATTGCTTTGTCACTAAGTTAGTATACAAAATCACTGAAAATATAATAATAGATCTGCAATAGGACCATAGGAAAGAGCTCACCTCATGGACCTCAAGCTCTCCGCATTCAAATAAAAATATTTTTTTAAGTCACATAAGTTGTCCAAAAACTTAATATTTTCTGCCTTAAGTGTTTGTTTAAAAAACAAATCTGCACAAAAAAGCTCCATAAACATCAATTATATAACTAGCAAGTAAATCGGTTTAACAGGGGCATCGACATCTACTTAGAAGCTTTCCAGCCATTTTCATTTATTTCACGTTTGTTTTACTGTTTAGTTTCAGGAAATTTAACTGTCACAGATTGCAATGCGTATTACGATTAATTTCACTAATACTTCAGGACTGTCTGTTTATTATCTAGGAAATTCTCTATTTCAGGAGTTCGGAGGCCAACGGAACCCCCCCCCCCCCTTGTTTAAATAATCCTCATAAAAGATACGATATATACAATTTTTCAAAATTAAAAAAAATGATACCACTTAACGGAAAAAAGAAGAAATACTATACTTTTATTTCCCTTATCCTTTACTTTATCAGTTTACGTTTAAAAATATTTAAGTATCAGTCTCTGACACCGTATATCGGGCATGCTCGCACGCTGCGGAAAATCTTTTATTTCCCCCTTCCACCGCCAGGATAGCATTCTGTTCTAAACAAACCTCTTTCGGGAAGAAGTTCTCAGACAGGTCCCCGCTGTCTACGGTACTGTATAGTAGGTGTGCTATAAAATTGAGCTGGTTTCGAGAAGATGGGAACATTATAAGCCGAGTTATTGAATTAAGGCACAGTTAGAGAAAATAACCTTGAGTGAGGTGCCGGGGGGAGGGAATGTTAAAATGTCCTTCAGATAATGACTAATTACGAGGACCACGATGCATCTTTAAAAATTCGTTCGTTTGATTAAGCTAGGAACTTAATAACAAATTTGGCTTAAACTATTATTCGGAAATAGCGACAACCGCTACTCATAAATTTAGTTCAATATTATAGAGGCTGTTTAAGCTATTAAGTTAATTATAATGTTTGATATCACTTCGTTGAAATCTGAAAGATAGTTGCGGAGATATGGAAAAGGTACATAGTTAATGAAAAAACGGAGTCGGGGGGGCGGGGGGGGAGCAGATGTTCGAGTGCCCTTCAGCAAATTACTAATTAGGAGGACCACTATGCATCTTTAAAAATTCGTTTACTTAGTTAAGCTAGGAACTTCATTACAAATGCGTCTTAAACTGCTATTCGGAAAAAGTGGTAACCGCTGCTCATAAATTTACTCTAATGTTATAAAGGGTGACTATTAAGTTAATTATAATGTTTCGAAACCCTTGCGTTGAAATCGGAAAGATAGCTGCTGAGATATGGAAACGGGGCATAGTTAGAGAAAAAACTTGAAGCAGGGGTCGGGGGAGGGGAGAGGATGTTCAAGTGCCCTTCTGCAAAAAACTAATTAAGAGGATCACTATATACATCTTTAAAGATTGATTCGTTTTGTTAAGCTAGGAACTTAATTTGAAATTCGGCTTAGGCTATTATTCGGAAATACTGGTAATTGCTTTCTAGAAATACACCTCGAAGCTATAAATGCTGATGTTTACGATAATTTAGTAAAGATTGAACTAAATGGAAGAGTTCCGAGCATTATTAGCTGAGATTTAAAATAGCGGTATTCTCTATATAAAACAGCAATTAAACGCTACGGATGAAGCTAAAAATCTTAAAATTGTTAAATTTAATTAAAGCCTTACCCCTCTCCATCCCCGCAAATATAACAAATAATCTGTTAAATAAATTTTGCTGTATTAATAGTCTCTATCATAATAATATATGTCCTGTTTTAAAAAACCTTAAACCCAGCTAATTATCATGAAGAAAAACGTGCCTGAAAAATGTTTCAAATAGTCTGTGTAATTTGCCATGAGCAGGTGGCGCTACTGTACGCCAGTGAGTGCAATCCATATTGACACTATTTAGTTATAAGTCCTTATCTAAGCGTCGTTGTTCTGGTTTATTTAATGTGTTCTGTGAAGATTCTATACAACCAACCGAAGAGAAAGAAGCGTATTTTGGATGAGAGTTATATGTGTATTTTAATTAATATTTCCGTACATAATTAAAATATTAAAATTCTGAGTTTCAGGTGCACCAGGAGAGGGTTTGGACTACCTAAATCTAAATTTTCAGGCTTCTAGGTGGGATAGATGTTGTTAGCCATCGCAGACAAACAAACAAACAAACAAACACACACACAGAGCGAAAATTTCTTTTATTAGTATAGATAAAGACTTGAATTTCTCCCATATCTTTTAAATTGCTATGCAACTGATCTACAAATACAAATATACATATGCTGTAATGAATGAGCCAAACCTCCTTTTCTACAGGAATTTTGCAAAAAAACATATTTTAAGATTTCTTCACATATTATGTACAGCACACTGTAATCAAAGACAAAAATTGCTTAATCTAGAAAAATATAATATAACCATGAACAAAAATAAAAATAATAATCTCGTCCAAGTTACCAACGATTCCGAAACGCGTTCTTTATCTTTAGAAACTTCAGAAACCAATATATATTTGAGCTCTAAAGAAGCATTTATAAAAATTAAGCTTATTTTTGCTGCCACTGATTGTCGGATACAATACCGTGTAGTTTTTATAGTGTATTAATACATTTTATCAACAAGAAATATAGGTTTTTTGGATGCTATCAATTCTCAAGTAAGCATTTTCATGTTCAATAATGTTGTTTTATAGACAAAAAAGATAAATTAACAGCATTAACATTAACATTAAAATTAATATTATTTTGTTACTCTAGCATGCATAAATATAAATACAATTGCACGGCTGAAAATGTTTCATTGAGAACTGATGGCATCCAAAACATCGGTGTTTCGGATTGACAAAACTGATTAATATACTATAAAAACTATTCGGAGGCGTTTTCGAAAATCAGTGGCAGCAAAAGAAACTTTGTTTTTATAAATGCTTCTTTCGATCTCAATTATATATTGGTTTCTGAGGTTTCTAAAGATAAAGAAAGTTTTTCTGAATCATGGTAAGTGGAGAAAGCTTATTGTATATTTTCGTTAATGGTTATATTATCTTTTCGTAGACTAAGAAACATTTGAATTTTTTACATATTGACCTTATTTTTATATTTCGCTATTCAACCTTTAAAAAAAAAAAAAAAAAAAAAAAAAAAAAAAAAAAAAAAAATGCAGTAAAGAGTAAATTTGCGCGATAGTTTCCCACCTAGATCCTACATCATGAAATTGTGAAGGATCTATATCAGATCCTTCACAATTTCATGATGAATGAACTAGGTGGGAAAATATCGCGCAAATTTACTCCTTTTTGCATTTTTTTTAATAAAACGAAATAAAATACATTATAGAAGCAATTCAAGATAAACGTCTTCATTCAACAATGCTTTTTCTCTAGTTTCAAATGAAGTTTCAAATGCTTTTTCTCTAGTTCTACCTGAAAAATTCTTAAAATAAAAAGCTATCAACTTCTTATCAAGTTTTTAGCACTGAAATGCTTTAGATAATATCTCTTATACCTTACTTTTATTATAAATCAAACGATAATATTCACCCTTAGCAGCTTTCTTCATATTTTTCCATTTTCCGGTTTCGTGGAAGAAGACATTCATTTCTCAAACCTAGACAGGATAAAGAGTACCGCTTAGAGAAAGTTTATATGTATATATATATATGTGTGTGTGTGTGCGAGTGTGAAAAAAAAATTTGGGGATAAACTTCATGATAAACGTCTTCATTCAACAATGCTTTTTCTCTAGTTTCAAACAACACTACCTGAAAAATTCTTAAAATAAAAAGCTATCAACTTCTTATCAAGTTTTTAGCACTGAAATGCTTTAGATAATATCTCTTATACCTTACTTTTATTATAAATCAAACGATAATATTCACCCTTAGCAGCTTTCTTCATATTTTTCCATTTTCCGGTTTCGTGGAAGAAGACATTCATTTCTCAAACCTAGACAGGATAAAGAGTACCGCTTAGAGAAAGTTTATATGTATATATATATGTGTGTGTGTGTGCGAGTGTGAAAAAAAAATTTGGGGATAAACTTCATGATAAACGTCTTCATTCAACAATGCTTTTTCTCTAGTTTCAAACAACACTACCTGAAAAATTCTTAAAATAAAAAGCTATCAACTTCTTATCAAGTTTTTAGCACTGAAATGCTTTAGATAATATCTCTTATACCTTACTTTTATTATAAATCAAACGATAATATTCACCCTTAGCAGCTTTCTTCATATTTTTCCATTTTCCGGTTTCGTGGAAGAAGACATTCATTTCTCAAACCTAGACAGGATAAAGAGTACCGCTTAGAGAAAGTTTATATGTATATATATATGTGTGTGTGTGTGCGAGTGTGAAAAAAAAATTTGGGGATAAACTTCATGATAAACGTCTTCATTCAACAATGCTTTTTCTCTAGTTTCAAACAACACTACCTGAAAAATTCTTAAAATAAAAAGCTATCAACTTCTTATCAAGTTTTTAGCACTGAAATGCTTTAGATAATATCTCTTATACCTTACTTTTATTATAAATCAAACGATAATATTCACCCTTAGCAGCTTTCTTCATATTTTTCCATTTTCCGGTTTCGTGGAAGAAGACATTCATTTCTCAAACCTAGACAGGATAAAGAGTACCGCTTAGAGAAAGTTTATATGTATATATATATATGTGTGTGTGTGCGAGTGTGAAAAAAAAATTTGGGGATAAACTTCATGATAAACGTCTTCATTCAACAATGCTTTTTCTCTAGTTTCAAACAACACTACCTGAAAAATTCTTAAAATAAAAAGCTATCAACTTCTTATCAAGTTTTTAGCACTGAAATGCTTTAGATAATATCTCTTATACCTTACTTTTATTATAAATCAAACGATAATATTCACCCTTAGCAGCTTTCTTCATATTTTTCCATTTTCCGGTTTCGTGGAAGAAGACATTCATTTCTCAAACTTAGACAGGATAAAGAGTACCGCTTAGAGAAAGTTTATATGTATATATATATATGTGTGTGTGTGCGAGTGTGAAAAAAAAATTTGGGGATAAACTTCATGATAAACGTCTTCATTCAACAATGCTTTTTCTCTAGTTTCAAACAACACTACCTGAAAAATTCTTAAAATAAAAAGCTATCAACTTCTTATCAAGTTTTTAGCACTGAAATGCTTTAGATAATATCTCTTATACCTTACTTTTATTATAAATCAAACGATAATATTCACCCTTAGCAGCTTTCTTCATATTTTTCCATTTTCCGGTTTCGTGGAAGAAGACATTCATTTCTCAAACCTAGACAGGATAAAGAGTACCGCTTAGAGAAAGTTTATATGTATATATATATATGTGTGTGTGTGCGAGTGTGAAAAAAAAATTTGGGGATAAACTTCATGATAAACGTCTTCATTCAACAATGCTTTTTCTCTAGTTTCAAACAACACTACCTGAAAAATTCTTAAAATAAAAAGCTATCAACTTCTTATCAAGTTTTTAGCACTGAAATGCTTTAGATAATATCTCTTATACCTTACTTTTATTATAAATCAAACGATAATATTCACCCTTAGCAGCTTTCTTCATATTTTTCCATTTTCCGGTTTCGTGGAAGAAGACATTCATTTCTCAAACCTAGACAGGATAAAGAGTACCACTTAGAGAAAGTTTATATGTATATATATATATGTGTGTGTGTGCGAGTGTGAAAAAAAAATTTGGGGATAAACTTCATGATAAACGTCTTCATTCAACAATGTTTTTTCTCTAGTTTCAAACAACACTACCTGAAAAATTCTTAAAATAAAAAGCTATCAACTTCTTATCAAGTTTTTAGCACTGAAATGCTTTAGATAATATCTCTTATACCTTACTTTTATTATAAATCAAACGATAATATTCACCCTTAGCAGCTTTCTTCATATTTTTCCATTTTCCGGTTTCGTGGAAGAAGACATTCATTTCTCAAACCTAGACAGGATAAAGAGTACCGCTTAGAGAAAGTTTATATGTATATATATATATGTGTGTGTGCGAGTGTGAAAAAAAAATTTGGGGATAAACTTCATGATAAACGTCTTCATTCAACAATGCTTTTTCTCTAGTTTCAAACAACACTACCTGAAAAATTCTTAAAATAAAAAGCTATCAACTTCTTATCAAGTTTTTAGCACTGAAATGCTTTAGATAATATCTCTTATACCTTACTTTTATTATAAATCAAACGATAATATTCACCCTTAGCAGCTTTCTTCATATTTTTCCATTTTCCGGTTTCGTGGAAGAAGACATTCATTTCTCAAACCTAGACAGGATAAAGAGTACCGCTTAGAGAAAGTTTATATGTATATATATATGTGTGTGTGTGTGCGAGTGTGAAAAAAAAATTTGGGGATAAACTTCATGATAAACGTCTTCATTCAACAATGCTTTTTCTCTAGTTTCAAACAACACTACCTGAAAAATTCTTAAAATAAAAAGCTATCAACTTCTTATCAAGTTTTTAGCACTGAAATGCTTTAGATAATATCTCTTATACCTTACTTTTATTATAAATCAAACGATAATATTCACCCTTAGCAGCTTTCTTCATATTTTTCCATTTTCCGGTTTCGTGGAAGAAGACATTCATTTCTCAAACCTAGACAGGATAAAGAGTACCGCTTAGAGAAAGTTTATATGTATATATATATATATGTGTGTGTGTGCGAGTGTGAAAAAAAAATTTGGGGATAAACTTCATGATAAACGTCTTCATTCAACAATGCTTTTTCTCTAGTTTCAAACAACACTACCTGAAAAATTCTTAAAATAAAAAGCTATCAACTTCTTATCAAGTTTTTAGCACTGAAATGCTTTAGATAATATCTCTTATACCTTACTTTTATTATAAATCAAACGATAATATTCACCCTTAGCAGCTTTCTTCATATTTTTCCATTTTCCGGTTTCGTGGAAGAAGACATTCATTTCTCAAACCTAGACAGGATAAAGAGTACCGCTTAGAGAAAGTTTATATGTATATATATATATGTGTGTGTGTGCGAGTGTGAAAAAAAAATTTGGGGATAAACTTCATGATAAACGTCTTCATTCAACAATGCTTTTTCTCTAGTTTCAAACAACACTACCTGAAAAATTCTTAAAATAAAAAGCTATCAACTTCTTATCAAGTTTTTAGCACTGAAATGCTTTAGATAATATCTCTTATACCTTACTTTTATTATAAATCAAACGATAATATTCACCCTTAGCAGCTTTCTTCATATTTTTCCATTTTCCGGTTTCGTGGAAGAAGACATTCATTTCTCAAACCTAGACAGGATAAAGAGTACCGCTTAGAGAAAGTTTATATGTATATATATATATGTGTGTGTGTGCGAGTGTGAAAAAAAAAATTTGGGGATAAACTTCATGATAAACGTCTTCATTCAACAATGCTTTTTCTCTAGTTTCAAACAACACTACCTGAAAAATTCTTAAAATAAAAAGCTATCAACTTCTTATCAAGTTTTTAGCACTGAAATGCTTTAGATAATATCTCTTATACCTTACTTTTATTATAAATCAAACGATAATATTCACCCTTAGCAGCTTTCTTCATATTTTTCCATTTTCCGGTTTCGTGGAAGAAGACATTCATTTCTCAAACCTAGACAGGATAAAGAGTACCGCTTAGAGAAAGTTTATATGTATATATATATATGTGTGTGTGTGCGAGTGTGAAAAAAAAATTTGGGGATAAACTTCATGATAAACGTCTTCATTCAACAATGCTTTTTCTCTAGTTTCAAACAACACTACCTGAAAAATTCTTAAAATAAAAAGCTATCAACTTCTTATCAAGTTTTTAGCACTGAAATGCTTTAGATAATATCTCTTATACCTTACTTTTATTATAAATCAAACGATAATATTCACCCTTAGCAGCTTTCTTCATATTTTTCCATTTTCCGGTTTCGTGGAAGAAGACATTCATTTCTCAAACCTAGACAGGATAAAGAGTACCGCTTAGAGAAAGTTTATATGTATATATATATATGTGTGTGTGTGCGAGTGTGAAAAAAAAATTTGGGGATAAACTTCATGATAAACGTCTTCATTCAACAATGCTTTTTCTCTAGTTTCAAACAACACTACCTGAAAAATTCTTAAAATAAAAAGCTATCAACTTCTTATCAAGTTTTTAGCACTGAAATGCTTTAGATAATATCTCTTATACCTTACTTTTATTATAAATCAAACGATAATATTCACCCTTAGCAGCTTTCTTCATATTTTTCCATTTTCCGGTTTCGTGGAAGAAGACATTCATTTCTCAAACCTAGACAGGATAAAGAGTACCGCTTAGAGAAAGTTTATATGTATATATATATATGTGTGTGTGTGCGAGTGTGAAAAAAAAATTTGGGGATAAACTTCATGATAAACGTCTTCATTCAACAATGCTTTTTCTCTAGTTTCAAACAACACTACCTGAAAAATTCTTAAAATAAAAAGCTATCAACTTCTTATCTGAAGTTTTTTTTTCTCTGACATACTTTAGATAATATCGCTTATTCCTTTCTTTTATTATAAATCAAACGATATTATTCCCCCTTAGTAGCTTTCTTCATTTTTTTCATCTTCCTGTTCCTTTGAAGATGACATTCATTTCTCAAAGATAGACAGGATAAGGAGTACCGCTTAGAGAAGATATATATATATATATATATATATATATGTATAAAGAATTATGGGATATGTGCTTTTAAACAATTTGTCATTTTTAAGAATTATGTTGAAGATTGTCGCTACTTTGCACCTTCAAAAGTAGAGTTAATTTCTTATTATTAAAATGCATACTTTGTGAAAAAAAAATATTTTCCGATAAATTGCTACTATGTTTTTACATATATTCTATGTCCATCGATTGTTCGATAACAAAGATTGAACTGATGATGTTAAGTGTGAAATATTTAGCATTATCATAATTTAAAAATAGAAATGCATATATTAATATTAAACACTTTGACACCTAAATAAAATCTACCCTGCAGTATTCTCTAACATATTGTTTCAAAATATATCTAAACACGTTTTATTCAGCTTTACGTATGCATTTTTTCGAATTCCTATGCAACTGATCTACAAATACATATGCTGTAATAAATGAGTCAGCCCTCTTTTTTTATGAGGATTTTGGAAAATAAAGCACTT
The DNA here is from genome assembly GCA_963931845.1 of Maratus michaelseni. Classification (NCBI taxonomy): domain Eukaryota; kingdom Metazoa; phylum Arthropoda; class Arachnida; order Araneae; family Salticidae; genus Maratus; species Maratus michaelseni. Next base: position 72,633,264 of record OZ007600.1, read on the forward strand.
TTTAAGAATTCCTTGCAAGCCATGTACAGTACCCTATTTAACTATTTAAAAAAAAAAGGGTTGAATTTGAGCTGTTCTTTTCCTACTGGACACTTCAAAATGAAATTGTGAAGGATCTGACATAGAAAGAAATAAAATACATTATAGAAGCACTTCATGATAAACGTCTTCATTCAACAATGCTTTTTCTCTAGTTTCAAACAACACTAGCTGAAAAATATTAAAATAAAAAGCTATCAACTTCTTATCTGAAGTTTTTTTTCTCTGAAATGCTTTAGATAATATCGCTTATACCTTTTTTTTATTATAAATCAAACGATATTATTCCTCCTTAGTAGCTTTCTTTATCTTTTTTCATCTTCCTGTTCATTTGAAGATGACATTCATTTCTGAAAGCTAGACAGGATAAAGAGTACCGCTTAGAGATGATATATTAAGTTTTTGGTATCCATATTCAGTGTGTTGGGGAATACTTTCATTGACAACTAATTATTACATACTTAATCATTATTTCATAGTTTAAGTTGGTGTTATGGTAATGTTTCATTTATGCTTATATATATATAAAGAATTATGGGATATGTGCTTTTAAACAATTTGTCATTTTTAAGAATTGTGTTGAAGATTGTTGCTACTTTGCACTTTCAAAAGTAGAGTTAATTTCTTATTATTAAAATGCATACTATGTGAAAAAAATGTTTTCCGAAAATTGCTACTATATTTTTACATATATTCTATGTTCATCGATTGTTAGATAACAATGATTGAACTGATCATGTGTTAAGTGTGAAATATTTAGCATTATCATATTTTTAATATTTTAATATTTTAGCATTATCTTATTTTTAAAATAGAAATGCATATTATTATATTAACCACTTTGCCACCTAAATAAAATCTACTCCGCAGTATTTTCTAATATTTCATTCAAAAATATTTTTAAACACGTTTTATTCAACATTTAAGCATGCATTTTTTCAAATTCCTATGCAAATATATATGCTGCAATAAAGGAGCCAGCCCTCTTTGTTTATAAGGATTTTGGAAAATAAAGCACTTTTTTAAGAATTCTTTACAAGCCGTGTACAGTAACTTATTTACCTATTCCACGTAAAAAAAAAAAAAAAAAAAAAAAAAAAAAAAAAAAAAAAAAACATGCAGAAAGAGCTGAATTTGAGCAGTACTTTTCCTACTGGACACTTCATTGTGAAATTGTGAAGGATCTGATATAAAAATAAATAAAATACATTATAGAAGAATTTCATGATAAACGTCTCCATTCAACAATACTTTTTTTTTCTAGTTTCAAACAACACTACCTGAAAAATTCTTAAGATAAAAAGCTATCAACTTCTTATCAGGTTTTTTTTCTCTGAAATGCTTTAGATAATATCGCCTATACCTTGCTTTTATAATAAATCAAACGATAATATTCCTCCTTAGTAGCTTTCTTCATATTTTTCCATCTTCTGGTTCATTTGAATATGACAATCATTTATCAAAGCTAGACAGGATAAAGAATTATGGGATATGTGCTTTTAAACAATTTGTAATTTTTAAAAATTGTGTTGAAGATTGTCGCTACTTTGCACCTTCAAAAGTAGAGTTAATTTCTTATTATTAAAATGCAAACTTTGTGAAAAAAAATGTTTTCCGAAAAACTGCTACTATGTTTTTTACATCTATTCTATGTCCATGGATTGTTAGATAACAATGATTGGACTGATGATGTGTTAAGTGTGAAATATTTAGCATTTATCATATTTTTAAAATAGAAATGTATACACTAATATTAACCACTTTGACACCTAAATAAAACCTATCTCGCAGTGTTTTCTAACATTTTGTTTAAAAATATTTTTAAACTATTTTTAAACATGTTTTCTTCAACTTTCAAGCATGTATTTTTTTAATTTTTATGCAACTGATCTACAAATACATATGCTATATGCTACAATAAATGAGCCAACCCTCTTTTTTTCTGAGGATTTTGTAAAATAAAGCACTTTTTGAGAATTTTTTGAAAACTATGTACAGTACCTTATTTCCTTATTCCACATTAAAAAAAAAAAAAAAAAAAAAAAAAAAAAAAGTTGAAAAGGGGCAATTTGAGCAGTGCTTTTCAAGCTAGATGTTTTATTATGAAATTGTGAAGGACATGATATAAATAGACAGAGAAAAATTAAATTATAGAAGTCTACGTTCAACAATGCTTTTTTTCTACTTTCAACTAACACTGCCTTAAAAATGCTTTAAATAAAAAGCTATCAACTTCTTATAAAGTTCTTTTCTCTGAAATGCATTAGATACTATCGCTTATATCTTACTATTTCTATAAATAAAACGATAATATTCCTCCTTAGTACCGTTCTACATTTTTTTCCATCTTCCGGTTCCTTTGAAGATGACATTCATTTTTCACTAAATGGATAAAGAGTAGTGTTTAGGGATAATATATTTATATATATGTTAAAAGAATTATGGAAAACAAATTAAAAAACAAATGTTTAATTTTTAAGATTTGTGCTGAAGCTTGTCTCTGTATTGCACCTTCAAAAGGTATTACAAAATGTACCTAATTACGAGCAATTTCTTATTAATAAAATGCATACTTTGTGAAAAATAATGTTTCCCGAAAAATTGCTACTGTTTTTATGTATTTAATGTTCAGGAATTATTAGATAAGGTAAATAATTATTGAACTGATGATGTGTTATGTGCAAAGACATCCAATATAAATATAATTCATCCATGCCGTGTCTCCGTATAATGAAGACATCATCCACATATCTAAACAAACAATATGGACACGGTCTTTAAGTTTCTATGATCATACTCTCAAGCAAGCGTAATTTAAATTTCGAAAACAAATTTGAAATAGGGGAGCCCATTGGCAACGTTATGCGTGGACATTGAATCAAAATAATATAGAATCAAAATAATAGAATCAAAATAAAGTTATAGAATCAAAATAATAATCTCTTTCGGAATTGTTATAGTGCTTAATTTTGAGTACAACTATTTCCATAAAGCAAATTTTGCTTTATTTAGTCGCAAAATCGTGCAATTGAATAAGTTAAAATATACTTTTAAAACATGCTATTACTCAAACGAATGCATCCGTACGAACTTTGTCTTTAGTTGTAAATTGGTTAAAATGAAGAAATATGACTTTCTTTACAAAAAGGAAAAAACTTAACATTTTTACTCACGAAACGCTTCAAAAAGTAAACAAAGAGATAATCCGCATAAAAGATACTATATATAAAATTATTCAAAATGAACAAATGATACCACTTAACGAAAAAAGAAATATTATCATTTCATTCCACTTATCCATTTCTCTATATTCGTTTAACTTTTAAAATATTTAAGTATCAGTATTTAAATAATCGTTTGTCCCTTGCACATATTTCGAACATCTCATTAAATTGAAACTGGAGAAAAATATCTTAAAACGAATGTTTGTGCGACAATCAGACGAACATATTCCCATAATTCCGATAATCGGATATTTTAAACAAATTTAAATTGATGGAATAGTCTGAATTGAACACGCCTTTATTATTTTCCTAATAAAGTTAATTAATAAATATTGTTCAATGTGAAACCTAATATAACTATATTTTTAAGCTATTTTATTGATTAAAAATGCTTCTGTAGTAAAACAAGTATGAGAAGTTTAAAAAAAATAATATCAAGCCAATTGTGGCTTATTTACATTCTCAAACCCTAACTCGCGTAAATGTAATCTGAATGAAATATGATTTGTATATGTTAATGATATTCACTATAGAATGCTCGCTATTAAGAATGATGTCTGTAGCATTTATACATCTACATATGTAGCATTTGTTCGTTTATATCGACAAACAGAAGAGTTCCGATAAATTGTGGTTTATAGCGGAAAATCGTTTCCGGTGTATTTTATTCAAATTGCTTATTTAGACATTTCATTTTATTGTATGAAAAAATAAAATTTCTTTATAATATTCTGTTACTGTATAATCTATGCCTGGTGTATGATTTTTCGTTCTTTGTCTTTCTTTTTAGTCGTGTTTCTGCAGTCTGATCCTCTCTGTATCTGATATTGAAATTGATATATATCACTGATGATATATATTGATATATATCATTACAAGGTACTTACTGTAGAACATAGTGTGCATAGCATTTATCGTTCAATTACAGCATAACACGAAAGAATTTGTTAATAGTGGTACGCGTTTTTAAATTTAACTTTTTTTTTTGCATATTACTTCATGTGTTTTGATGATGCGCACATCTATATATCTTGATGTGTGACTTGCGTGATTCTATAGATCATACACATGGCTGCACAAAAAAACTCGTGTATATTTCCGGTTACTGACAGAAATTTCTGATAAGAAATTTTCAACTGTGTTATGCTTCCCTAACTGAACTAAATTTTAGCATACTTATGTAGTATCTATACAAATCTATTGATCATATACAAGCGGTGTACAAAATAATTCGGATATTTTTCCAACTGTTGATGGTAATTTCAGAAATGAGTTTGAAATGTGTTATGCGTTTTACAAATTGTTTTACGTAAGACACCGTCCTTCACCTTATTAAATGCTGAAGTTTTGTTAAAGTATTCTGAATGTGCTGAAAAGTAATTTATAAACTATGCTTGACGCAGGATTTTTCGATCTTATTTGATATAACTGAAATTAATAATTTTTAATTTTCTTTTTTAAGAATTTACATTTGAAAGAAATATATTTCAAGAAAAATGAGTAAAAATTATTATCAACAAATGAAAGTAATAACATTTTGTGTTCTGGACAATCTTAAAAGGAAAATTTGTCGAATTAAGGGCAGGTTTGATACCCTTTTAAATTTTTTAGCAGTCTTTGCAATTTTCTCGAAATTCAATTGGGCTCGTCATGCAGTCAGCACGAAGTCGTGACCTAAATTTAAGTGACATTTTTCGAACCAAGTCCAAGACCTAGTCAAAGTTTTTCACACGTTTAATACATTGCTGCGCATGCGCGGTAGCGTATTACTGCTTATTTTACTGTTTATTACTGTTAATTTTAATATTGGAAACTTGGGTGCCAATATTATGCCGTAAAATCAACAATGTTATTTTACAGTGTAGTGAGACTTACATGATTTCATGCTAAATCAATCAGTTTTGTTCTGAGACTGGATGGTGTAAAAACGGAAATTGGTCTCGAAAAGCTATGTAGAATTAAACACTTTTTGCTATGTAAATGTGTAAATATGTGATAAAGTTGCAATGTACAATTTATTGAACTGAAATTGATCAAACAGATTAAAAATACAAACAGTACATAATTGTATTTGTACTTTGCTAAAACAGCGTAAAATAGAATCGTTAAAACTTAGTTAAAAGTCAAATTATTCCAACAGCAGTTTGGCTAAAATTGTATAGCCATCATCGTGAACATCGAAGGACTAAACTGGTGAGCTTATAACTTGATATATTCTTCTCTCTCAAGCTAGAAGCTTACCAGTTTAGCCCTTTGACGTCCCTGGTGATGGTTGTAAAATTTTACACGGTTGGAATATTTTTTTCATTAATTTGGATTTTCCCATTAATTGGAAGTTTCTCATTAATTAAAATGTCAATTTTTATGTTTCTATCCCTGAGAATTTTAAATAAATCGTGGTTTAGAACGTTTTCGCTCTGTTTAACTACCGAGCATGTGCATCTTAAAAGTAACCACTATACTAAATTTCAAGTTCCTAACATTAACAATTCCAATTCAATCGTAATTTAACACGTTTTTTGCTCTTTTCACCATTTTAATTTTCGAAATTTTTAGAAATGTTTTAGTTAGAATAATTTTAGATTTCTCATTAATTTTAGATTTTCTCATAGATTTTCTTTTCTCATTAGTGTTTTAGATTTTCTCATTTAAGTCTCATGTTTGCCTAATGCAGTATAACAATGAATTTTTCTCAAAATATGGCCTAATTAGTAATTTCTAAATTATCCGTAACAATATAATTTCCTCTAATAAAAATGGGTACAAAAATACCACTTGGCATATTTCAACAACTACACGTTCAATGCCACGTTCAATATACGTTCAATGTTTTGTTAGTCTATATTATAAAGCACAAACGCGTGTTTCAGTAACGAATATGCCATAACAATGCTGGCAACTAGGTGGTTAGAAATGTATGATATTTACAACAATGGAGCTAATGCGCTAAATCGGGTTCGCGAAACTTTTTTAATTGGCTCCGAATTCAACTGCAGACCACCCCTCTACTTGCGTGTATCTAGACATGTACTTACACACACATACATACACAATTCTGCGCCCGCATACATGCAAACACTTACCAATTTTGCCGCCAAAAAATGTAAGAATATATATGTATATGTTACGGTCAATATGAATAATCAGGTCATTATTAATAATAACCGGTTACTATTGATAATAACCGCGGTTATTATAAATAACCATTATGACCGGTTATTGATAATAATGACCGTTTTATTCATATTGACCCTAACATAGATATAAAGAATTTAAGCATTCTGCTAACATGCCGATTTGGTCAAATTCTAAATGTAATATTTTTAAAGTAACATTTGTCCAATTTATCGCCAGAGCTTGCAAAGGCATCTTCTTCTCGTATTTTAAAGAAATATATCTTGTATACCTTTATTTTTAAATCTATTAAAATCTTGTTTATGAAACTCCCTGCTCCTTTCTCAAACAGTTGAGTTATTAAAGAATTAGAAAACAATAGGCTTAATTATGTTCGTTAATATTTAAAATTATTAAAGTATTAAGAATAAAATACTTATTTCTCCTTGGATATCTCAATACTATCCCATTAAATTTAAACAAGAGTAAAATATCCAGCTCCGTTTCTGAAACAATTATGCAGATTCCTTCTCATAATCTCGATAATCGGATAATTTAAGCAGACTTTAAATGATGCATTAGTTTATAATAAGCACGCAAGCCATTTATTTTACCGTGGCAATTGATTAATCGTTTAAGTATTCATTTAAAAATTCTTAGATGAGAATACTAAAATTACGTTTCAAACTATTTTATCAAATAAATGTTTTTGCAAGCAAGGAATTAGGAGAAAAATTTCTTTAATGCATTTTTAAAGGTTTTTTTTTTTTTTAATTGGTCCGGGATATAAAACGTTTAAAATAAAACATTTTCACTTATTTTTGGCTTAAAAATAGATTTCATGTTTTTAGAATAGAAAAGTTCAACCCGTAGATAAATACGAGGGTAGTTTGACATGTTCTCGGCCTGACACAAAGATGGAACAAGTATGACCAAATGACAATGATGTTTGTAAAGTATGATCCTTTAGATGACAGGCTGCTGAGTTTCAGATGCGTGAGTTTATTGTTTATTGCTGGGCGATAAAGTAAAGTAAACAAGTTTTGACATTTTCTGAAAATGGAAAATATTGAAGTTCGAGCTGCATAAAATACTTTATTAAAAAAGGTTTAACCCCCACGGACATACAAAAAGAGTTGCATTCCACCTTAAATGATTCTTGTCCTTCGTATTCGTTGATAAAAAAGTGGGCTGCTGAATTTAACAATGGTAAGAAATCCATTCACGATGATTAACTCTCATGACGCCCAAAAACCACTCCGACCGACAAAATCATCTCAAAAATTTACTTTGCGTATTGAATGATCGCCGATTGAAGATACGGGAACTTGCTGACATTGTAAACATCTTGACAGACCGTGTCCACGATGTTTTGGGTATGAAAAACTTTCCGCTCGATGCGTGCCGCGTTTGTTGAACGTCGACCAGAAACGCCAAAGTATGAACATTTCTCGAGAATGTTCTGAAATGTATTGTGTTGCAAGTTGAAAAATAAAATGAAATGTTGTCAAAAACCTTGTATTTTCTTTGTCAGGCCGAGAACTTTTCGAACCACCCTCGTACAGGGCTGCACTACAGAATTCACACACAAGAGTGTGTCTTAAATGTATTGTGTTACAAGGGGACTACATTGAAAAGTAATATGAAATTATGTCAAAAATCTTGTGCTTTCACTGTCAGGCCGAGAACTTATCAAATCACCCTCGTTACATAATTAGATCAAAAGACATAGCCCATTCTAACTGACTTCTAACGATGGGAGTTTTATAAATCGTTTGCAAATATATATATATATATATATATATATATATACATATATATTATCTATGCCCACAGATAACTATTGAACGGATGCACCAATTTTCATAATACATTTTCGTAGAAACGTTTACGTTCTATTAGTCGTCTCGTTTCAATTTCATTAGGATAGAAAATGTATGTTTATTATTTTTGTTTAATTTATAAGCTCTAACTTTCGTATTTATTTGTCCATTGTTGTTAAGGTACAAAATAGTACTTTGCGTTTTTAAAATAATAAAAGAACGCTTTTCGGAATCGTTGGTAACACGCAAGAGGTTATTGTAGTATATTTACGTAAACCTTAAGAAAGATGAGAGCTAGATTAAGAAACATTTGTCTTTTTTTGCGGCGTGCAGCGAAATGAATGGTAATCTGAAGGATCTATACATGATACTATACCATAGACATGATCCATGTAGAATACAGCCGCTACGTCGATATATCTCAGCAAAGTGTTTCTAGAATTTCCTGTACGGGTTTTCCTCATGTGGGTAAACATTGACACAAGGCATTGTTTACGTCTGAGAAATTGTGCGTTATATAGAGAATTGCATCTCATATAATTGAGTTATAAAGATGTTCTAATATAATGTTGTTTTAATTTTATAATTTTTATTTTTGTATTATTTTGCTACCGTTCTTATGAATATGCACATATTTTGCTAGAAAATATTGTATTAGGTATTTATATGACTTCGTGTTTTTTCGAGTACAGAAAAGACACGTGCTTCTTGTGAAAATGAAAGAAATATTTATTCAGTCAAGAAGCTACATCATTCATCCATCTCCCAGGCAACAAGCAATTCCCGCAATAGAAGAAGCCTGCTTGGTTTTAAAGCAATCATGTCTGTCATCAAGCAATTTTTTTTATATTTCTGCATACGAACTGAACCGCTCTTCAGAAATACCACTCAAAAGACGTCACATCACATTGTAACGAGGTTGCTGGAAAACAATTTAATTGTGTCTTCTGGTGTAAATTGCATGTGTTTACTTCAATGTTTCTTCCAAATTGATTGATACTAGCTTGTAATATTCCCTATTAATTGTCTGACTCGGTTGAATCAGTTCATAATAGATTACTCCCATTTCATCCCACTAGATGTTTGCCCACTAGATGCGTGACCAGTCTAGAGCTCTAGAAGCATTTCGCTGGGATGAATTACCCTCAAGCTGTATTCCCCAGATGTTGCTCCTTCAGATTACCATTTACTATCAAATTACCATTTTACGCCATGCTTAGAGTCATTTCTGGAGAGCTGTTCAGTTCGTATGCAGAAATATAAAGAGCATGGCTTCATGACAGACAGGATTGTTTCAAAAGAAGCCAGACTTCTAATGCGGAATTTGCTTATTGCCTGAGAGATGGACGAACGATGAAGTGTCTTGATTGAATAAACTTTGAATAAATATTTATTTCATTATGACAAGAAACACGTGTATTTTCTTTACTTCAAAAATTACGGAGTGATATTTAAGTACCTATTAAAAACTTTTGTAACAAAATTCGTCGAGGTTTATAAGAACTTTAGCAAAATAATGATAATTTTTTTTTAACTGACACTATAATACAGCAGGAGATCTTCAAAATTTAATTCTGTATAATGCAATTCTCTATAAGGTGCGTCTCAAAATTATATGGACAGGCAATTTTTCGAAATAACAGCTAAGAAAGTGAAGCTATAATCACGGAAAAAATAATTAGTATATGGAGTCATAACATAAGTTTATTACGATACAGAAATGTTATGTTTATATCACAGATTGTTTGTAAAAAAATAAAATTCAAAATAAGCTGTCTCAAAAATATGGACAATGAAACGAATTGCTTTTATTACCACCGTATCAGAAAAATTTGCATTTTCTGCGTTCTGTACTTGTGACGTAACCACTTCGAAATATAAAATCATTGATCTTTCTTCAATTGTCGAATAGTTGGAAAATGCCTCGCAACGTTGAATTCTCTGCTGCTGATATTGCTAAAATTATGCGTTTAAAGGCTCAAAATGTTAAAGTTTCTGATATTACAAAACAAATGAAGCGTAGCAGATCTGGAATTTATGCAATTTTATCAAAAGGTGACAAAACGATTGCAAAAAAGCGTTCAGGTCGACCAAAAAAAACATCTTTAAGACAAGATAGAGAAATTTTGCGAGCAGTTTCAACCCAAAAGAAGTCTGTTCGTGAAATTGCGAGGACTTTGGCGTTTTCTATTTCCAGATCTACTGTTAACCGTCGCATACAGGTAAGCGAAAATCATAAATATCGAAGAATGTGTCGCACACCTATGCTGAAAGTGTACCATAAAAAAGCTCTAGTTTTTTGGGCTAAAAAACACATGCATTGCACGGATGAATGGTTAAGTGTTTTCTTCAGTGACGAAAAAAAATCAATTTAGATGGCCCTGATGGCTGGGCATACTATTGGCATGACTTACGAAAAGAACCTCTCGAGTTCTTTAGTCGACAAAAAGGAGGGGGTTCAGTAATGGTGTGGGGCGCATTCTGTTTCAACGGAACAACGGATATTGTTTTTCTTAATGGTCGACAGTGCTCTGAGGGTTATCAAAATGGCCTTAAAAGCAATCTACTTCCAATCGGAAACATCTTAGGGTGTGTGTGGGGGGGGGGGGGGAGCTGTAAATTCCAACAAGACAATGCGTCGATTCACACCTCCCATTCAACAGCAGATTGGTTTAAACAGAACCAAGTGACTGTTATAGACTGGCCAGCCATCAGCGCAGACTTGAATCCAATTGAAAACTCTTGAGGAGTACTTGGCCGAGATGTGTATGCCCATGGTTGGCAGTTTTCTACGATTCAGGAATTACAGCAACAAGTAGAGCCGAGTTGGTCCTCTTTACAGCCGCACATACTCCAAACATTAGTTGGAAGCATGACTGATAGGGTTTTCAAAATAATTAAAAGGAATGGATACAAAATTTGAATTTAAATGCAAAATATTCGTAAAGTCCATATATTTTTGGGACTGCCTATTTTTATTTTTATTTTTTTACAAAAAATCTGTAAAACGTATACATTATTTCTTTGCTGTAATAAATTTACGTTATAATACTATATGCATATTATTTTTTTTTTCGTGATTATTGCTTCATTTTTTGAACTGTTATTTCAAAAAATTGTCTGTCCATATACGTTTGAGACGCACTATACAACATATAATTTCTCAGATGTAAACAATGAATTTTGCAATTAAGGAGAGCACCTGCATTCCACATTGTAGAAAAATTGCTACTCTCCAGTGGACTAAATTTGATACATTATTTCATCTTTATCTGCTGAATTTAGAGCTTTTTAATGACAAAATACCTGGTATTACAACATATATATTTTTTTCAAAATGAGTAATATAATTACGTAACACAGGCATATTTGGTCATGTTTATAAAGTACATTTACATTATATGAAATGATCTATATTATGCAAGAATTTATAACCTGCATAATTTCTGTTTCCAAGGAATGCAAATTAAAAATCCTCTATCGTATATTGATATGTTTTATACATATTTGGACATGTTTACATGGCAAGTTTAATTATGTGTGAAATGTGATCTATATAACTCTAAATATTATAATACGCACAACCTATCGTTTCAAGGTGTGCGTTATAAAAATCTTGTAACGTAATTCATTGAAATTGATTTAACCAAATAAGAAAATGAACAAGTATTACATGTATGAGAATAAAAAATATTCGAATCTCATAAATTTATCATTATTTATTCTTGTTCAAAGATCTTAGTTATTGATACTGAAAGTTTTCACAAAACAAAAAGGAATCAGATTCCTCAAAAGTTAAAACTATTGTAATATAATAAGCAAACTTATATTAAAAATGTAACGAAATTTCTTCTTCAAACCACGCTTAATAAAAGATAGAGAAATATTTGTTTGTCGAGTGCTGGCGAAATTAATTTCTAGGAGTAAATACAATTGCATTTCAACGAAGGAAAAGCACGGTTATGTCAAGGAGTGTAAAACATTTCAACGAACTTTTTAATAAAGTATCTAAAACTTTTTCTTAGTTTGTAGTTTCGTATTGAAAGATGGTATCAAAATTTCCTGTGCGTTTTCTAAATAAGAAAACTACTTATTCAGTAATTATCAAGAGTTCTTTACTTCGAAAACTTTCTTCGCATATTTCTATTATTAGTTTCGTGAAACTAAGGGAGACTCTGATTAATTTTGTTTTGTATAGTGTTTTACATTCCATTTAATTGCATGTACAGGGTGTAAAGGTGAATATGGTTAAAACTAGTTCTTGCTTAGTCATTGGTTAAAACTAGTCTATTTGCACCTAGTCATAAATTTTGAAAATTCGATTTTTTTTTACCTGTAGATTTCAACTGAAGAAAGACTAACCCTATGGTGCTGAAATAGATTATTCTATGTAAGACAAGATATTGTAATTATAACACAAAACTTTAAGTTCGTTTTTCTCAAAAGGGAATTTTTCAAATCGGTCATAGCGATTGCTCATAAACTGCTGAACTTTTTGCTCGTTTATATTGTAATTATATAGGAACTGAAAGAAAGATATTTTTCGTCTTTTTTTCAGTAATTTTTACAGATAAAAATTAGACAAATTTTCTTTTTAGAGAGCCGCCATTTTGAAAAATCACTTTTTGATAAGTCTTTTTAATTATTGATGAGGAAATTTTTTACCAGAGCCTCAAAAGTTAAAACTATTGTAATACAACAAGCAAATTTACCTTAAAAGTGTAACAAAATTTCTTCATCAAACTAAGTTTAATAAAACATTGAGAAATATTTGTTTGTCGAGTGCTGGCGAAATTAATTTCTAAGAGTAAATGCAATTGCATTTCAACGAAGGAAAAGCACGGTTATGTCAAGGATTGTGAAACATTTCAATGAACTTTTTAATAAAGGATCTGAAACTTCTTCTTAGTTAATAGATTTGTATTGAAAGATGGTATCAAACTTTTCTGTGAGGTTTCTAAATAAGAAAACTATTTACTCAGTAATTATCAAGAGTTATTTACTTTAAAAACTTCCTTCGCATTATTATTAGTTTCGTGAAACTAAGAGAGACTCTGATTCATTTTGTTTTATATAAAGTGTTTTACATTTCATTTAATTGTATGTACAGAGTGTAATGAAAAATAGGGTTAAAACTTTAAAAGATTACACTTACGTTGTAAAGAAATAATTTTTTTTAATCTACCAAAATATAATATAACTACGTACCAAAATATAAAATAACCTCTTCCGAGTTACTCACGATTCCGAAAAGCGTTCATTATCTTTAGAAACCTCAAATATCAATGTATTTTTAAGATATAAATAAGTATTAATAAAAACAAAGTTTGTTTACCTCCTACGGATTTTCGGAAATGTTTCCGAGTATTTTTTTTCTTCAAGTGTATTAATCGGTTTTTAGGATGCTATAAAGTCTGAATGAAACATTTTTAGCTACGTAACTGAATTTATACATACAAGAGTAACAAAATAAAATTAATTTTAATGGTAATGTTTGATTTTCGGAAATGTTTCCAGGTATTTTTTCCAAGTGTATTAAACCGTTTTCTCAAACTAGATCGATTTTTAGAATTCTATAAAGTCTGAATGAAACATTTTCAGCTGCGTAACTGAATTTATGCATGCAATAGTAACAAAATAATATTAATTTTAATGGTAATGTTTGATTTTCGGAAATGTTTCCGGGTATTTTTTTCAAGTCTATTAATCAGTTTTCTCAAACTGGATCGATTTTTAGGATGCTATAAAGTCTGAATGGAACATTTTCAGCTGCGTAACTGAATTTATACATGCAAGAGTAACAAAATAATATTAATTTTAATGGTAATGTTTGATTTTCGGAAATGTTTCCGAGTATTTTTTTCCAAGTGTATTAATCAGTTTTCTCAAACTGGGTCGATTTTTAGGATGCTATAAAGTCTGAATGAAACATTTTCAGCTGCGTAACTGAATTTATACATGCAAGAGTAACAAAATAATATTAATTTTAATGGTAATGTTTGATTTTCGGAAATGTTTCCGAGTATTTTTACCAAGTGTATTAATCAGTTTTCTCAAACTGGATCGATTTTTAGGATTCTATAAAGTCTGAATGAACCATTTTCAGCTGCGTAACTGAATTTATGCATGCAATAGTAACAAAATAAAATTAATTTTACTGGTAATTTTTGATTTTCGGAAATGTTTACGAGTATTTTTTTCCAAGTGTATTAATCAGTTTTCTCAAACTGGATCGATTTTTAGGATGCTATAAAGTCTGAATGAAACATTTTCAGCTGCGTAACTGAATTTATACATGCAAGAGTAATAAAATAATATTAATTTTAATGGTAATGTTTTATTTTCGGAAATGTTTCCGAGTATTTTTTTCCAAGTGTATTAATCAGTTTTCTCAAACTGGATCGATTTTTAGGATGCTATAAAGTCTGAATGAAACATTTTCAGCTGCATAACTGAATTTATACATGCAAGAGTTACAAAATAATATTAATTTTAATGGTAATGTTTGATTTTCGGAAATGTTTCCGAGTATTTTTTTCCAAATGTATTAATCAGTTTTCTCAAACTGGATCGATTTTTAGGATTCTATAAGGTCTGGATGAAACATTTTCAGCTGCGTAACTGAATTTATGCATGCAATAGTAACAAAATAAAATTAATTTTACTGGTAATGTTTGATTTTCGGAAATGTTTACGAGTATTTTTTTTTTCAAGTGTATTAATCAGTTTTCTCAAACTAAATAGTTTTTTAGGATGCTATAAAGTCTGAATGAAACATTTTCAGCTGCATAACTGAATTTATACATGCAAGAGCAGCAAAATAATATTAATTTTAATGGTAATGTTTGATTTTCGGAAATGTTTCCGAGTATTTTTTTCCAAGTGTATTAATCAGTTTTCTCAAACTGGATCGATTTTTAGGATGCTATAAAGTCTGAATGAAACATTTTCAGCTGCGTAACTGAATTTATTCATGCAAGAGTAAAAAAAATAAAAATAGTTTTAATGTTAATTTTAATGCTGTGCATTTATCATGTCTGTCAGTAAAATATATATATATATATATATATATATATATTTTAACCGGAAAATGTTTACTTGCGAGTTGAAAGCATCTGTAAAACCTATATTCCAAGCTCCGAATTCTGATTAATACAATATAAAAACTATTCGGAAACGTTTTCGAAAATCAGTGGCAGCAAAAGAAACTTTGTTTTTATAAATGCTTTTTTATATCTCACAAATATATTAGTTTCTGCGGTTTGCTAAAGATAGAGAACGCTTTTTGGAATTGTAGGTAATTCGGAAGAGGTTATTGTATATGGTGGTTTGTAACTATACTGCCTTGAGTAAGAAACATATGTCTTTTTTTTTCTTTGTTGTACAACTTGTAGTTTTAGCTGCTTTATCAGTTGAAGACGGTCTACCTTTATGGTGCTGAAATAGATGATTTTATGGAGCTAGAAAAATGATAAACATTGTACTGTAATCATAATACCAAAACTTTAAATTCGTTTTTCTCAAAAGTGAATTTTCTAGAGCGGAAACCGCGATTTCTCATAAACTGCTGAATCAGCTCACTTTTACATTTCTCATCTGTTTTCTTATATAATTGTCTGGAGACTGAAAGAAATATATATTTTTTTCGTTTTCTTAATCATATAAGAAAAACAGTAATTTTTAAAGATAAAAATTAGCTACACTTTTTCTTCGGAGAACTGTCATTTTGTGAAAAATCAGTTTTTCACAAATTCCTTTGTCCATTCTCTAGAATATGCATTTTTTCAACGAAAACCGCTATTTTTTTTAATTTCAAATAAGCCAAATTTAACAATCGCCCCCGCAAAGTAATCCCCCCCCCCCCTAAACGAAAGACTCGTCTAAAGAGCGGTAATAACTTCAAATATATACATATATATATTTTTTTAAATAATATATCAAAATTATTTTTAAGTATTATATTATTTAAAAAAAAGAAAAAGATTGCTTAATCAGCAAAAATTATGACAAGCACCATTTTTTTTTACCACATGGCTAGGTGTAATTCATTAAGAGGTGATAATATTTGTTAACACAAACCATTTTTTATATAAAACAATAAAGAAAAATCATGCATCAAGCATACATTATGAAACAAGTTAAAAAACGCATAACAAATGAAAACGTACTTTCAGAGAAAAAAAAAAACATCCACAGACGGCAATGTATCCAGTTCTTTGCGTAGCGCTCTATATGAATTTATTTATAAGGAAAGGGCAGCTGACGTCATTGTTGGTTAAATTACTGTTGGAGGGCAAGAAAACCTGTTTGTTCTTTATTACTCCTACTGTACACACGTGATGGGGCGATTTGATTGGTCTACGTTACACAGGTCTAGGATAGGATTGGCCGACATCGCCATGAGGATTCCTGCAATGATCGATCGGTATGACAAAAATATAGTGGTAGATTTGTTGATGGAAATGTTTGTTGTAAACATGCCCTTTCCTTATATTATAAGTACAAATATCTCTCAGTATACTAAATATAGTTCATTTGGAAAACGCATAACTCAATTAAAATCAACCTTAAGCAATTCACAATCATACACAGTCATGCTTACGAAATCTTTTGTGTAGCCCTATAAGTGATTTACAGAATTTTACACACCACGTGATACGCAAAGAATTATTTAAACTTAAAAAGGCATATCAAAACTGAAAACGAACTGCTGGAATTTATTGCTCATAAATAGTAGTGTAACCAAATTATTTTTCGTGACCCTGTGAATGAATGATAAAACTGAGCTGCGCCGCCAGACGTCTAAGTGGCGCCCGTCAGCACGTCAACCGTCGCACCCATGCCTTGAGGGACATATAACACACACGACCAGGATCTGCCTCCCATATGCACTGCGACCGGTCGGGGCACCGCCACCTGCGCATCACCCCGATTGAACCCATGTATTGACGACATAGGTCGTTGCGATACGTGGTGGATCCCAATATCAGGGGAGACCACCGCGAAAATACCTGGGGACGGGTCGGAGTCCTCAACAGCTTTCGATCTGAACATCCAAAATGGAGCCAGGTCCTGGGCCTTAAGTCAGGTTTTCCTGACAAGCACTTGCTTTACCAGAACTCAAGAGATGTGGACACTTACAAAGGTAACCACGGTTCCCTCTTGTAATGGATCTGAATGAATGATAAATGCTTTGAACTCCATATTCTACAGAAAGCCTGTTTTAGTGCACCTCAGAAATACATATGAATTTTATTAGGCTTGAAATAGTACAACACCCTTAAACTACACCGCAAATGATTTTTCCCTAAATACCAAAATATAACGGGATTCTTGAGTGACTCTGTAAATAAAATAAAATTGTTATACACTGCATGTTCAATACCAAACACTCAATATTGAACCTAATAACATATACGACTTACATGACAATTCGGGTCTATTTAACAGAGTTAGCGAAGACGGACAGACGGCAGACAAACAGACCGACAAACCGAAACCATAAACACTTTTCAACTATGCTGAAAAGTGTTAAGAAGAGAGTCAGCCCAAATACTTATCCAAAATATACTAAGTGACACTACCCAAATCAAGCTCGGATATTATATTACAACTTTAACGATTTTGACGATATTTTATAGATCGTTTCAACAGACTATATTTGCTTTGTATAAAATATGATAACAATACGTACAATTCTGAAAATACATATTAATTCGATCCGAATCATCTTAGGTACTGTAAGCTACATTTACAAATATGAAGGGTGTACTCCAGTGGTTCCCAACCTTTTTTTAGCCGCGCCCCACCAAAACACCTCTAAAATGATGATGCCCCCCGTCCCCCTATAACATATAATTCTTATAAAATTTTAAAAGAATTTACTCCTGATATAGTCAAAAGCATTTAACATTGATCCTGAAACGTGCCGAAGGTAATGGATGAATCAAATGTTTTTTATAATCATCGGATACTCCTCGTAGTTTACTGGCACACGGTCGCCACGTATGCGTGATGTATAGAGTGCTCAGAATCCTTGCTTAGAAAAATCAATAATCTTGAATAAAACATTTTTGCCTTATTTAATCGCAAAATTTCTGCGATTAAATTACGCAACAATTTCTAATCAGAATAAAACGTGATAAAAGATTCTGTAAAGGAAGGTCGTCAAGTAATTGTTAAATATACACTTGAATAGTTTCATGGGTAAAATTGATTTTCATGTGACATATTTCAGTGCGACTCATTCAATAAATAATCGAAAAAGTTGTTTAAAATTCTAAAATAATTAAAATCAGAAAAATTATAAAGAATTTTTAAATATATAAAAGTATCTAAATATCTTTTAAAGTTTTCTCTGTAATTATTCTGGTAGAATTGTATTTGAAAATTTTGAATGGATACTTTTTAAAAATTGAATAAAAAACTTATTTTTAAATTTATTTTTTTTTAAATTTGAATGTGTAACTTTTATTTTCAGTCTACAACATTACTGTTAGAAAACAATTCAGAAGGTGTGAGTTCACAGAAGTTCCAAATTGTCCCCTTGAAACGGTAAATTGCCCCCCGGAAAAGTCAAATTGCCCCCCTGTGGGAACCACTGGTGTACTCTATCATTTCCATGCGGCATATCTTGATATATTAATAAATGCTTAAATTTTCTATATCTGTATATATGTGTGTGTGTGTTTGTATTTATTTTAGTTCTAATGTAGTAGCCCCATTTTTGCATTATTGTAATAAATACAAGGAAAATAACAAGAACTGTAATTTGAGTAATTTTGTCACAGATAATTTTTCATCTACAAATTTACATACTGGATACAATTATTTTAGGTTAAGAATAACGGGAGTCAAAGATATAGTTTTGTAAAACAATATTTTTCCAATAACATAAAAAAAAATTAAACATTTCAACGATATTACTATCTAGTGCATAAAAATCTTAATGTCTTCCATGTTGTTTGAATACAGTAGCTTTTAATTTAGACTTGTTCGGTTACAATGTCCTTAGTTGACCCAATTTTCCTCTATACCAAAAATGCAGTTGTTTATTTAAAAAATTTAATTTTTTTTAACTATCGGTGTTGAAGGTTTCTTTGAAAAATATGCCTGCTATTCAGACGTATTATATATATATATATATATATATATATATATATATATATATATATATATATATATAAGAATAAGCATTAAAAAATTCACCCCGATAAATCTATATTAAACTTTCTTCTTGAAATCACATTTAATAACAGATAGAGGAATCTTATTTTGTCGAGTACTCCTAATTATTTTTTATGAATAAATGCAATTGAATTTTGGTGAAAGCTTGGTTGAGTCAAGGACTGGGAAAAGTTTCAAGAAATTTTTTAATAAAGGGTTTGAAATGTTTTCTTAGTTTCCCTTTATTTTTATTAAAGATAATAAACTTTACGGTGAACTCTGAATTTAAATTAGGAAATATTTATTATAGCAGTTATCAATAATTCATTAATTCAAAAAATATGTTCACATATACTTCTTAATTAAATTTCATGAAGAAAATTCTGGTATATATTTTTCATATCTAATAATTTTAAACTTGTCCCTATAATGGAAAATAGTTTTTTGATGAATATATATTTTAATTGATCTATGTTAAAAAAAAATTGTTCTTAAAGATAAGAATCAGGTACTCAATTTTGAGTTTTACTCGGCTTATAAAATCTACAAATATGTATTCAACATTTTGAAAATTGGCGCATATTTTTTTCTTGAATATACGGTGTACGTTCGATACTATAAAGGGTGTTCCAAAATTCGACCGACAAATTAAGAGGTGTGATAGAAAGCAGGAAGAGGATGAACTCTTACCATAGAACATGAGGTCGCAAACCATGTTTAGTGCGAGAAAATTGCAAAAATATTTATGAAGGGTGTGACATTGAGTTGAACAAAAAGGGCCAATAATAAATAGAAAAAACATTTATTTGACGTGACGACGAGACATTTTTATAAGAAACTAGTGTAAATGCCCGTCCTAGGACGGTGGGTAGAAATTGGGGTTTTCAGTTAAAATTTTAAATAATTGATAAAAATATTACTGTTTATCGACAATAAGGAAAACTGACCTGAACCGTTAAGTTCAGGGTTAATGGTAAATATTACTGTTAATGGTAGTTATGTTAATGGTAAATTTTACGAAACGTAATATTTTTATTTATCTTTGTTTTTCAACTCAAAATTTCCAAATATTTTTCTGAATAATTAAAATCTTAATCCTAATAACGAACTCAATAATTAATTAAGGTCTCAATAATTAACTATGGCAAGTAAATTATAGGTATTAATTTTCGCTCTCAATAATACGAAAACGATCTGTTAGTTTCTTCATAATCTAAAAGAATGCATTAATTTTTACACAAAGTCAAATATTTCCCTTTCAAAATTAATAATAAAAATAATTTAAATCATTAAAAAAAGTTGATCTTGTAATAACTCAATACATCCTGAATGTACATACCTTATGTTAATGGTAAATTTTACGAAACGTAATCTTTTCCTTTATTTTTGATTTACTACTCAAAATTTCCAAATATTTTTCTGAATAAATAAAAGCTTAATCCTAATAACGATCTCAATAATTAATTAAGGTCTTAATAATTAACTATGGTAAGTAAATTATAGGTATTAATTTTCGCTCTCAATAATACGAAAACGATCTGTTAGTTTCTTCATAATCTAAAAGAATGCATTAATTTTTACACAAAGTCAAATATTTCCCTTTCAAAATTAATAATAAAAATAATTTAAATCATTAAAAAAAGTTGATCTTGTAATAAATCAATACATCCTGAATTTTTTTATTTTAAAAATATGCTTATGTACATTTAATATTATTTTACAACTTTATTATTATGTAAATTATAATAAAGTTGTATTATTAATTTTTTTTTCCAAAGGTATAATTTGTATTTATTGTCAATAGGTGGCGCCAGAACAGTATTTAAGAAATATATCTAAAATACCGGTAGATCATCACAAAGCTTCGAAAGGTATCATCGCTATTTCTGAAAAAGTACTTAGAGGAATAAAATGCTTACAGAAATAAATTTAAAAAATCCTTTAAATTATTTAAAGACTTTAATATGCTTTTACGAATATTTTAAGAGCATAATCGGATTTTTTAATGAAACGTACAAAGAGTCATTCATGGAATAGATATGGAATTTGTGTTTTTGAATGGCAACATTATTTGTTTGTTTACATCAGGTAATCGGATGTTTAATCGGTTATTTTTAATTTAAAACTTAAAACATTATAACTGGATATGATATACATGTTTTATACGAAAATATGCTGAACAGACATTATTTCAAGTAGAAGAAATTATCATTTAATGGTTATGTGTTAGCATATCTTTTTCAGTAAGCCTAACATGGCGTTTAACTACGGTTGACTCGCAGACCAGAGTGGTACAGCCCGGTATCGTTACAGACAGATTCTCGCCTTTGGATTTTATTATAAGTAAGATAGTTTTAACACGTCCTGAAATCCTTCGTCTGTCGGTGTCGGCTGTGCAGTGACCTTGTTGGCCGCAACTTCGATATAAGTGTATAATTTATATAATTTCAACTTTACAAATACGTCCATAACAAATCTCGGTACCTCAAAAAGGTAATTACAGCACGGAAACACATATAGTCACAAACGGATGCCATAAAACATAAGTGTGACGTGTTCAACTTGTATTCGTCGAACTGTACATACGAAATAATTTTGAGTGGTACATGTACATTTATCGAACAATATCTATTGAAATATATAATAGGTGAAATGGAGTGATATGATATATTCATCGACAAAACTATTTTTATACACGTGCTACAAAACGTATAAATATTAAACGTTCCAACTTAATGCTAGAATAAGAATGCAAAATTTAAACAATTGCCTTACCTTGTGGACGGGGATCATAATGCCAATGCGCGCGCTTTTAGGATAACGTCATACGGTATGACACAAAATCTACCATCTGCGCATCTCCTGAGCATATTTTGCGAATCTGTAGGTTTGCCCATGCGCAGTTATTTCATAGATATTACAACAATTATTGAACCTCTAGTAGTTCATTCCCCTTCCGCTACGTGACGTACAACATTCATTGACGTGACTTCGGCGGACACCGCTGCCATATATCTTTTAACGCTTAATATGTATACGTTTTGCATGTGCTATTACTTATACCTATACACTTTTTTGCAATAGATAATTTTTGCGCGCAAATTTTAACGGGTAAGTTTAACGAGTTTAATTTTATAGATATAAAAATACCCGTGGAAACTAATTTTACAGAAGACTAAACTTTATCTTAAATGTCTTTGAAGTTATTCATTTAAAAATGGCGAGTCGAATTCAGGAGTATTGGCTGAAGCGTCTAAGTTACTTAATACATTATCCTAAAAACTAACGCACTACGTGAACTCTAAAACTACTGTATTTGCAGAACATTAAATCCAACTTCTTATCTCATAGAAATCACCATACAGTTATATTATAACAATAACAAATAAAACCTTCGTTCAAGAATATTAAAAGGCAGAAAACCAAAGTTAAAAATTCACAAATGATACACAAAAAAACAGTAACCAGCTGTTTCGAATCCGCAAGTGAGATTCTTCTTCAGTGCGACAAAGAGCACAGCACAGCGTACTAGAAAAAGCAAGACTCGGTAAAACGACAGAGATATACCAGACGGGTGGGGAACACGTCAAAAAGCAACCAATAAGAAGAAAGTAGCATGAAAAAACTTGTCCATTCAGTTGTTTCATGCTGCTTTCTTCTCATTGGTTGCTTTTTGGCGCGTTCTCCACCCGCATCGGCTATATAAGCCACCGCTTCTCTGTCGTTTTGCCCAGTCTTGCTTTTTCTAGCACGCTGTGCTTTGCTCTTTGTCGCACTGAAGAAGAATCTCGCTTGTGGATTCAAAACAGCTGTTTGCTGCTTTTTTGTGTATCATTTGTACATTTTTAACGTTGGTTTTCCGCCTTTTAACAGCTATATTAGTTTTTCTGAAACTTATGATGCTGCAGAAATACAGAGAATTTCAGAAAAATCACTTCTTTAAATACTACCCAAACAGTCGTCATGTGCCGAATCTGCATTTAAATAAAATGAACTATTCTTCAAAATTCACATTCTGCTACAACACAATTGTAACTCTGGAAAATTAGAGTACATTGATAGGAGAGCAATGTCCATTCACGCATACAGGTTGGTTGTAAAAACACAACGTCCGCATTCAAGAAAAGTTTGTAGAGTGCCTATATAAATACGAAATTCGTCCTTGGATTATGTATGATACAATTTTACTTTAAAAATACAAAAAGGTTCAAATTTTAGTTTTATTTTATTTTTAATAGGCATTCTTTTTTTAAATATATGCATGAAATTAATATTGTTGAAGCTTCAACAATCATTAATTAATAATTTTATTGGAGTCTCTGGCGTACATATTTGATATTTTATTCGTAGAAAAACCATTAATTGTATGGTCTGAAAATTCTGTCAATAGAGCAAAGCAGAGTAATGATTAATGCTTGTGAGTAATATCCTCGCAAACATATTTTAGAAAAGACAATCAAAAGAAAACCATTCATTATCATTATCTATGTAAAATGAAAATTCCTAAGGCAAAAATAATCGTTAATGCTTAATTTTAATGTATTATCTAGTATTAAATGAGCTTATTAAAAGTATAGCCATTATAATACTATATTACTAAATATATTTATCAGTGTGTAGACTTGCAAAAAACGCGGGAATTTTGAAATAAGGAATAAGGAAGTGCAGAAAATTTGTGATTATTCAGATTTTAGTAGAGAAAAAACAATACCAAGAAATACTCAAGTAATAATGGGTTGTTTATATAATGTAATAAATGTTTTAAGATTTTCAGACATTGTAATATAGCTTATATAATAATTTGTATATTTATTATTTTTATTCTACATTTTTATTCTATATTATTTATATTCTACTACTACAGTGCGTTGCAAAATGATAGGTCCACCCGAAATTTAAAAATTTAAATTCAATTATTGCATTGGAATATTAAATAATATTTTGTACATACTATAAAACCCTTATAAGTGCAAAGCATCATGAACAAAAATGTATAGCAAACATATTTATAAAAATGAAAGCAACATATGAAAAATGGGTGCTGCATAATGATACGTCCACAAAACAAACAACAGTTCTAAATTTTGTTTTATTGAGAAAATTTTACCCTTTCTTGAGAATCACTTCATAAATTCTTTTATTTCGTTGATTTAATGAGTTTCTGCAAAAGATTCAAGCCAATGATTCGTCACTGAAACAAAATTGGTTGTCTTATTTCTCTGATGCCACTTCTCTGATTCTTTTCCACTAGCATAAGAATTCTTGCGGCTGTTTCCCATAGATTTTCTATGTAGACATAAAGCAAGAAATCAAGCAGGCCAATCAATAATTGCATACCATTGGATAGAAACCACTAAAACGTAAAATTTGTAGAGTGAATTGGGTGCTTGTTCAAACATAAAACATGCATCTCCTTATTTTTTCAGAAACTGGAAACAAATGGTTAGTAAGTACTTTTTAATAATCTCCAGCTTTCGTGTGATTATTTAAAATTACAATCTATGTTTTTCCTTTGCATTTCAAGCCAGCCAAACCATTACGGGACCACCTCTCTTTTGTCGTTTAATGAAAAATGTTCTTCTCTTCTCAAATTTTGCCAATAAAATTGCCAACCATCTGAGCTATCTAAATTAAACTATTTTTCAAAAATATATGTTACTATATTCAAATTTTTAGGTAGATTTCGTAAGAAATACTACCTATTACATTCTCCCCTAAGTTGGAATTTTCGAAAAATTTTTGCAGATCTACGCCGCGCCGATCACGACTCCCAGAACCCAAAACCACCCCCAGTCCAAAACTTTATCTATCTATCTATGTCAATTTTTTATGGACACGATAACTCCCATAATTCTGCACAAATCTCTTCCAAACTAATACATAAAATCAAGGGGCATAAAATCTCGGTCAAGTTCGTTAATAGGCAAAATCGAACCAAGGAACGGAAATGTTTTTTTTTTTTTTTTTTTTTTTTTTTTTTTTTTTTTTTTGTAAAAATAGAAAAAAATCCCATACTTTCGTAATTATGATACGTATCGAATCCGTTTAAAGTTATTATTACTTCTAGGAAAAGGTCCGAAAATTTATGTATGACAGATTTTTGATATCATTAAAAATGGTCCCAAGGGAGGTGAAAAAGAGGGGTTTTAGAAGAAAAAAATTCATAACTTCGTCAATTCAGAAGATATCAAATCCGCTTAAATTTATTATAAATCCTCTTAATATTATCTAAAACTTAAAACTTTTATACTGACAAGTTTTTTATAGGACCAACCCTTATAGCAAAAAAAAAAAAAAAAATAACAATCCCTGCTGGCTCCGCCCGCAAACAAGTTAGGTTTCGATGTGGGCGTTTCCAAAATGCCGCATCATGGCAAAAACGTCTTTTCTTCCGCAATTCCCAACAAAAAGGCGCCCCATGGTCTGCGTCTTCGAAATCTACCTGTGCCTGTAGTCCGAGCCGTCAAGGATTTTTTTTTATTAATGAAAAAGTTTAATTTTGATTAATCAGATGGTTGTCAATTTTCCAGACATGACTTTCAAAGAGAAGAATATATATTTTTTTTCAAGCAGGATTATTTAAAATTTATGATATATGTTGTTTCTTGCTCTTTCAAAGTCAGCCCAAACCATTATGGAACCACCTCCTCAATTGTCGTTTCGAAAAACATTTTTTTTTTCTTTTCGTAAGTCATGCTAGTAAATTTGCCTACTATTTGACCCATCTAAATTAAACAACTTTTCATGAATAAATATTACATCGTCCAAATTTTTTTATTGTTGAAAAAAGTTTAATTTATAAGGATTAGATGGTTGGCAATTTTATTGGCATGACTTGCGAACAGAAGAACAATTTATTTTAAAACAGCAAAAAGGATGTGGTTCAATAATGATTTGTGCAGTTTTTTAATAATCACATGAATACTAGAAATTACCAAAATGCTTAATAACCTCTTTTTGCCAATTTTTGAGGAAGTTGAAGGGCCAAGTTTTATATTACAAGACAATATTCCGAATCACTTTATAAATTCTGTGCGTGAGTGGTAAGCACATTCTTAACTGACCTACTTTAAATCTCAATTACAACCCCATAGAAAACCTATGCAGGGGCGACGAACCTATAGCACGCGTGCCATAAGTGGCACGTGACAGAATATTCGCATTGATCGAGATTCTGAAAGAAAATAGAATGAAAATAAATAAAAATCACGAATTTAAACAATCTGAGAATTTCAATTTATTTTTTTCTGAAATTGAAGAAGTTGAAATGCAGTTTATTGAATTCTTTTATTTCAATATGTGTTGAACAATTTATCAAATTAAGAGAAGTTTTGAAGAATATCAAAATGAAAGAGCGATTTACAGCGACTTTGTATGAAATTTACTTCTTTGACAAATTTTTCCCTCTACATATGTCTCCTTGTTATTATTATTATTATTATTATTATTATTATTATTTTGGAAAATAAATTACATGAAAAACTCAAATAGATTAAAAATAACTAGGTATGAGGCCGATATTAATTAGTTGGCATCCAATAGACAATAACAAAAATCGCATTTTTTTTTCTAAAATATAATTGTTACTATAATTATTACAATGCCAACACGTATGTTATCCCACACATTTTTTAATACTAACAAAGAAAATTTCAAGTAACTTTGATTCATTAATCTTTGATTAACTAAATTTCTATTTTGGTTGTTAGCACATTATGATGAAATAAAATCTTTTTTGAAAAAGAGAGGGGCACGCAGATGTGAAAAGGTTCGCCGTTCCTGATATATCGGGAACATTTGCAAGAGCTGCATATGCCGGTAGATAACAACACAATTCCACAACTGAACTAAAACAAACAATTTTATTTCTGTGACGTATTATTTGCAGTTCCTCACCGTTTTGGAACAACTGAGTTCGCATGGACAAAAGCTTCAAATCTGCACTCTGCTTTCAAATAATATCTTATCGATAATGGAAGTTTTCGTGTAATCGGCATGTCTTCAAATCTGCACTCTGCTTTCAAATAATATCTTATCGATAATGGCAGTTTTCGTGTAATCGCCATGTTTTCAAATCTGCACTCTGCTTTCAAATAATATCTTATCGATAATGGAAGTTTTCGTGTAATCGCCATGTTTTCAAATCTGCACTCTGCTTTTAAATAACATCTTATCGATAATGGAAGTTTTCGTGTAATCGCCATGTCTAGTTTTATCTAAAATCTTCTAAACAAATAATTTTTTTCTCCTGTAGGTCTCTACTCTGTTATGAAGGTACTCCAGCAAAACCGACAAAAAATAAATCTGAAAATCATTCTTAAATATAACTAAATACAAATCGCTAATGGTGAAAGGTTTCCTAAATATATGTTCACTGCTCAAAATTAAAAACTTTTATCAAATAATAAGATCTCAAACGTTCACCGGAGTAAAACTATAACAAAATTGCTTCTTAGAATCCCATTTAATAAATGATAGAAAAATCTTATTTCATCGGGTCTCCCCAATTATTTTCTCTGAATAAATACAATTGCTTTACTCTGAAAGAAAAGCACGTATACGTCAAGAACTTGAGAAAGGTTCAGGCAACTTTTTGATAAAGGCTTTAAAACTTTTCCTAAATCTTTTAATTTGCCTTTGTAAAGATGAAAAGATAACAAAGTTTTCTTTGCACTTTTTAAATAAGAAAACTATATATTAAAAAGAATTATCTATCATTATTTAACTATTAACTATCAAACATAACTATTTAATTTCCATAGATACTAACTAACTACTACTAGCACATCACTGTATAACTACTGTATTAAATGATTACTAAACTATTAAATTTTACTTAATTTATTATTAAAACTAACTGTTAATTTATTTATTCAAGGTAAGTACACTCCTTTGAATTTCCAAAGATACTTCCATCACTATTTCATATAAGAAAATTTCTATTAAATATTTAAATAGCAGAATTCGTAATCAACACGTTTAATTGCAGCATTTGTAGCATTCTTTTGAAGAACAGAATTTGTAGCGCAGCATAGTGAAAAATTCTGATAAAAAAATATGACAGAAATGCTTTGTTCTTGCTAGTATGGCGACATAAGAATAAAGTCCTGCATCTGGTCGAGTAACCCGATTTCACCCGATTTCACCCGATCCCGACTCTACAGTTCGGTTCAGGTTAAAGTCGGGTTAACTTTAATTGTTTCGGGTTAAGAAATAATTGTAGACTTTCTTTTACGTAATTATACTAAAATATGGATTGATTGTCTTCCATTTAGGATTCGGGTATAAGTATTTCGGGGTCATGTTGAAATGTATCGGATTCAGGTCGTGTTTCGTGGTGACGAAATATTTTTTTTGTATGTGGGGGGGGGGGATGGGAATTTAGGCTGACCACATTATTAACTGTACGAAAAGGAAAGTTATTGAAGTGTGAAATTCTTGTAGCAATTCGTCCTGCATGGAGTCTAGAAATTGCGGTTGCTCTAACTTTTTATTCCTTCGACATGATGGTTGCTATAAGCATTTAACAAGTATATTTGACCAAAAAATTTTAAATAATAACGTTAAAAACATAATTTTTTTGAAAGTAAAAAGAAACAAGTGAAATAAGGAGATTCAAAGTTAATGCCTACTTATCGTACACACCCTGTATTATGAAGCTGGTTAATTATTTTATTAATAATAAATATTTTGTGGAAAAGGAAGATGTATAGAATAGAGGTCTCCACCGGCCAAAATTTCCAGGCACGGACCGGACTAATAGAAACTATCTTGGCCCGGTCCATGTAACAAACAATGAAATCAGTCCCGGCCCGGCCCGTGCAAAAAACAATGAAATAAAGTCCGCCCCATCCGAGCCAATTTCTATAAAACACTCCCATTTTTCATAACATACAATTAAGGTTATTTTAAAGAATAGTGCTTACATAATTATGCGAAAATTTTACCATATACTTCAAACTAAAACTTTGCAAGCCACAGACAACAGAATAGCAACAGTAATGATCGGCCCGTGCAAAAAACAATGAAATAAAGTCCGCCCCATCCGAGCCAATTTCTATAAAACACTCCCATTTTTCATAACATACAATTAAGGTTATTTTAAAGAATAGTGCTTACATAATTATGCGAAAATTTTACCATATACTTCAAACTAAAACTTTGCAAGCCACAGATAACAGAATAGCAACATTAATGATCGCTTAGATTCGTGGACTATTAGATTCAACTATAAACTCATTAAAAAAAGCTATGGATTTTAGAGTAAAAAAATAAAACATGGTTTAAAGGAGATGGTTTTAAAAAGATGGTTTAAAAAAGGTGGTTTTTAAAACTCTAAAATAGGTTACTAAAACATCCATAAAACAATAACAATTTATTGTAGAGCATTTTCAAATGATCATGGCTGAGGCACTGATGCAGCAGTAAAACAAAGTACAACAAAGTGAACGCTGAAAGTTCTCGTAAAAAATATGCTACTCAACATAAATATCTCCCTTCTCGGTTACAGTTAATGAATGAAAAAAACGAGATAAATGGAATATAATGATGCAGAGGAATTGTGGTGCATAATTTAATAAGAACTTCTAAACAATATGGCCAGCTAGTATATATACACCCTTTATGCAAAGTTAACATGGAATTGTATATACACGATGCTATCTCATAAGTATGGTTTCTCAGTCCCCAATAGATCTCTCGGCATTTCTTTGCAATATGTATTCTCATTTAATGTTAAAATGTTTCTCTGTGAATGTTCTACATTATTATGTTACTTCTACTGGGAAAATCTGTTTTTTTTTTGTTTTTTTTTTAATGAAAGTTAATAAAGAGTACCTTTATTAACCCATTATGCGCCATTGCTCCCATTTTGGGAACATTGCTTTAGGATTTTTTTCTAAAGAGAGTATTTTATATATTGTTAAAAGGTTCATGTTATTTGCATTTTGAATATATTAGACGACTTCTGAATTTTTTTTTTAAGTTTCATTAGAATTTTCTATTTTTTAAAATGTGTTAAACAAGGCGAAAAATAGCTTTTTGGCCGTACTCGAAAGAAATATTTAAAAAAAAATAAAAAACTCTATAATAAAAATTATATTTTTTAGTTAAAATATGTTTATAACAGTGTATTATATTAAACAACATCAATCCGGAATTAATATGTGTAATAGATCAATCACAATTACCGAAAGCATAAGTTGTTCCCAAAATGGGAACAATGGCTCCTAATGGGGGTAATGTTTTTGAAAACTTGTACATATGAATCCGTGCATTTATGGTATATATTTTTCGGTTTATTAGCTATAAAAGGGATAATAACATTCTGAAACTAATATTTTAAGAAGATTTCATATAAATCAGTCCAACTTTTACATTTATAATTTTAAAAAATGAAATTATCAGTTCTATAAGCATTTTCATTATCCATCTCTTTATTTTTCATCATTATATTATTTTTTTCTGATTTTTTTACATGGAAGATGATTGAACAATTTTTTAGATTTGGATAATTTTTCAGCTGTTTCGGAAATCGGTTTTTTTTTTTTTTTTTTGCTACTGATTGCAGTATTGTAACATACGAGGAAGATATCTTCCTCATATGTATGTCGCATAAATTATTTTCTATTACATATGTTATAGAAAAATATTTATGCGACGATTTATCCCGTGTTATATTTGGTGGAGTAGAACTTTCCGTAAATTCTAAATCAGCAGACAATCAAGAAATATCTGATTTAGAGTTTAAAAAAGCCAAAGTATCAAACGCAGACTTGATATTTCAGATGAAAGTTCAGACGAATCTTCAAATAGGAATATGGTAAAACTAAGCAAAATGCAAAAAAAAAAAAAAAAAAAAAAAAAAAAAAAAAGTTAAAAAATCAATTTCAGAAAACGCAAAAAATTAATATAATGCTGCATAAAAAATGTTCAATCATTTTCATGTAAAATAGTAGAACAAAAATGATGTAATTGGGAAAAATAAAGAGTTGGAAAATGTAAATGCTTATAGAATCGGTAATTGTATTTTTTATTTTTATCATAAATGTAGATGTTGGACTAATTTATATGAATTATTCGTAAAATATCAGTTTCAGAATGATATTACCCCTTTTATAGCTAAAGAACAGTGAAATAACAACCATAAATGCATGAAGGCATAAGCAAAAATTTTGAAAAAAATTACCCCCATAGGCGCCATTGCTCCCATTTTTGGAACATGCTATTTTTCCTAAATATTCGAGTTTTTTTTAATTTTTTCTTCAAAAATACTTTAAAGACTCAACTCCTCAAACTCATCTCAGTCTTCTACTCGTTCAAATATCAATATTGTGTTACCCTTCTTTCCTAAATCAAGCTTTTCCATTGCAAAAATTCTTAGACAATTTGACTTTAAAATAATTTTTTCCCCTACCAACAAACTCACCCTTTCCAAACTCAAATATCCTATTGAATTATCGAATTCCCGGGGTATCTACAATATTAATTGTCAGTGCGGTCTTTCTTACATTGGACAAACCAAACGTAATCTTAAATTTCGTATTAAAGAACATAAACAATATATTGAAAAACAAGAAATCAAAAAATCCTCTATTGCAAAACATTGCTGGGAGATGAATCACGTTTTCGACTTCAGTTCGGTTAAAATAATATCTAAACTTACTTCTGTACACGAACTTAATTTCCTTGAGGCATTCCATATTCATAAAAATCTTGGAAATCTTGTTAATTGTGAATTTGCTATTCCACTATTATCAGACTGCTGGAAATATTACATTAAAACCAATTTTTCTTAACTTTTTAAACTATTTCTCAACATAGCGTTTCAATTTCCTATCGATTTTCCTATTGGATGTTGCTTAGAATCCTCCGTTTTCCTATTGGCTAATAAATCTCTCACTTGAATCCTCCATTATTCAATTTCCTATCTATTTTCCTATTGGCTGTTTGCCTGGAACCCTCCGTTTTCCTATTGGTTAATAAACTTGTCACTTGAATCCTCTATCATTTCTATATATATGAGCAAATTTCCATTTTCTTCAGCACTGAGGAGGGTATGCTATATGCTACCGAAACTGGTTTGCTGTAGTTACAATTATACTGGTGTTTTAACGTTGTATTTTATTTTTACTTTAATTTTTACTTTAACTTTAAAGACTTCCTATTCATAAAGAAAAAACAACTGTTCCATAAAAAATAGCTTAATATATATAGCGGCGCCTAATGGGTTAACCGTATAAAGAGTTTCTTTCACGTTAATAAAGAGTACCTTTATTAACCGTATAAAGAGTACCTTTCACGTTAATAAAGAGTACCTTTATTAACCGTATAAAGCGTACCTTTCACGTTAATAAAGAGTACCTTTATTAACCGTATAAAGAGTACCTTTCACGTTAATAAAGAGTACCTTTATTAACCGTATAAAGAGTACCTTTCACGTTAATAAAGAGTACCTTTATTAACCGTATAAAAAGTACCTTTCACGTTAATAAAGAGTACCTTTATTAACCGCATAAAGAGTACCTTTCACGTTAATAAAGAGTACCTTTATTAACCATATTTATATATTTTCAATATATTTGCATAGTATTTCATCAGAAAATGATAAGTAACTATTTGTACAGCTGTAAAAATATCAACTAGAAAAAATAATTTTCATTATAGCATATATATTTTTGAAAAGTTTGACTATTTTGGACATATATTGGAATAACAGCAGAAGAAACTAGCAGTTTTCTTCCATTACTTGAAAAATTCTCTCATTTCTTGGAAAACGGATTTTTTTTTTATATTTTTTAAAATTTATACATACATAATGTATACATAATGATTATTCAATCTTTTCTTAATAATTGCTTAAGATAATTAAACTTAAATACTTTTAAAAAGTCACTTCTTATAGCGAAACTCAAGTTAATTTAAATTTTAAATATAAAGGATTCTAAAACCTCGAAGCAGAAATATTTTTGTCAAAAGATTCCAAACCCTAAAATTAAACTTAAAAATTTGTTGTTGTTCATTAATTCTGATTGGTTGAATTTTCCAAACGAATCTCTTATTTTTAAACTGGGTTGATTTTGAAAGAAAAAATGCGTAACGGGATGGAAGCTGCAATTTATTATCAAAAATTGTAATTTAATTTAAGCTGCTATTTTCAAAAAGATAATTAGTATAATGTCTGCATTTCAGTTTTCAAATTCTTCGTTTTCAAAATAGAAATTTCCAGACAATGGAAGCTTTTAATAAAATCAACTTATAATAACTACTTAAAAATTTTTCTTT
This sequence comes from Maratus michaelseni, assembly GCA_963931845.1. NCBI lineage: Eukaryota > Metazoa > Arthropoda > Arachnida > Araneae > Salticidae > Maratus > Maratus michaelseni. Next base: position 72,666,913 of record OZ007600.1, read on the forward strand.
TAATTTTCTCTTTCTAAGTTCGAAAAAAAATATATATATACAGGGTGTTCGAATCCCACCTCATAAATTTTGAAGAAGAAGAATCCTAGCTTAGAGTGCATTAAAAATGGGAAAAATGTATGACGTCAGATCCGTAGCACAGAAAATAAGCTTTATTTTTGGTGATCTAAAATGAAGCAATGTGAAATTTAAACCGAAAGTAAAATAATATTAATAAAAAAATTAAAAAAATTAAAACATAAAAATTGTAAAAATAGGCTTGTGAAAGGGAACAGTTTAAAAATATATAGACGCTAGGCATGTGTCTAATATGCAAATGAACAATCGTCCACAGCCCCCTGAATACTAGGACTGCGCGCTGACAAAAATGGCGGCTGTCTCAGGTGGATTTTTTTTTCAGCGTTTGTACGGTCCCTCGAACTTCAACACCAATAATATCTAAAAGTTTTCTTTGACTTATTTGATCTCAGAAAAACGAGGCGAAGAAAACTTTTAGAAATTATTAGCGTTAAAGTTCGAGGGACCGTTCAAACGCTGAAAAAAAATCCGCCTGAGACAGCCCCCATTTTTATCAGTGCGCAGGCCTAGTATTCAGGGGGCGGTGAACCGTCGTTCATCTCGTTTAAAAAGCAGACAGCTAGAACCTATCTGCAATCTTCGCATACTGATAATGTATTCCGTTAGTGAATATTGCAATATGTGCTTTACTTTTGATCAGGGTAATGGTTTTTGCATTACAGACTTCTAAGAAATTTGTGACGTCATACTTTTTATTTTGCATTTTCTCGAACACTATGCCTCCTCGAGGTATGGCTCTTTGGACAACTTTATGTATTCATAGGGTTCATTACCACGATATAGACTATCTCGTTGATGCAGCAAAAATTGTGTTATAAATAGCATTGTCTTTAAAACCCTATTTTAGGTGAATTTCTATAAAAATAAACGTATGAGGGGGTTAGAATGACAGTGGAGTAAGTCAATATTTAGTACTTTGAGAAATGAAGTGTTTTGTGAAACTTGCCGTATTGCCGTTGCATTATGTAGTCCAACTTGTTTTGCCCTCTAGCGACTCTTTAAGTGAACTATGACTTATATGACTGTCATACTGAATAGAAATTAATATACGTTCAGTGTAAATATAGTTATCTAGATTTTTAAAATTTTTGATTAACCCCACTGTCATTCTAACCTCCTCATATTGAAATCACTTTGTTTATATATCCATCTATCTAGCTAAGTATAATATAATCCAAATCTTGTCATCCTGATAACGTTCGAAATACTGAGCCGATTTTAACCAAATTGGGACGATGTAGGGGTCTTGCTAGCATCTTACAAGGAGAGGGCCAAGTTTGGTAATCACAGATTTTGATTATTTCTATATATGTTGTAGGATAAAAGCCCCTTAGTCTCAGGTTCAACGGATTTAATGCAATGTCCCTTAGTTCTCGAGAAATAGGGGGTCTAATATTATAACACAACTTAAATAGTTACTTTGTAATGAAGTTACTGCGTTGGTCGTAGCTCAGTTGTTATCGAGTTTGCTCGTTAATCCGCGGGGCCGGATTCGAGACGACCGGAACGTGCTACGTTTGTTTTTCTCATTTTTTGTTTTATAAATATAATTGTAATTAAAATTTAATAATCGAATTAAAAATTATAATATTGTACATTAATTATAATGTTAACCTATTTATTATTTTTATTTGTAACTAAATCGTGGTATAAAACATCATTAAACGGTTAATTTTCTTTTAAATCTCTTATAAAATATATTTCATATATGCTCTATCGATGCAATGATATTGAACAATTGCATCAATTTCTGATTTTAAAGAAACATCATTTATATGTTGCCTTCAAGTCAAAAGGAAGTCAATGCGTTGATAATACTACTGTTTTTAAAGTAAGAAGCATAATTATATTAAAAATTAGGATAATAATTAAATTACAGCATATTTTGTGGCTGTTAAAGATTGTAATTTATATGATGTTATTAATAAAATAAGGTATGATTTTGTAATGATTTTGGGATTTTTCTAGTTAATAATAGATCTATTTTTGAAAAAAATATCTTTAAAGGATGAAAAATGTTTAATAATTGTTTAAAAATCAAAAATGCTAAATTAAAATTTAAATATGTTAACATATAATTAATGTACGATATTAAAATACTTAATTGTAAGATTATTAAATTATAATTACAACTATATTTATAAAACAAAAGATGAGAAAAACAAATGTAGCGCATTCCGTCTCGAACACGGGTCCACTGATCAATGAGCAGACGTCGTGTTGCTCTTATAGTTCGTTTACACGGGCACCCAAAACTAAAAACATGCAAAATTTGTTGGCACGACAACTTCCAAAATATTGAAACAATTCGAATCTAATTGGGAATTGAATGAATTAGTTAATCGAATTTGTAGTTATGAAGTTCGCTTACAGGGACATACAAAAGCAAATTATGCAAAATTTCTCATCATCCAGAGTTGCCAAGTCTCCGGCTTTTTGAACACCAGTAATTTTTTTGAGAAAATGTTGTTCTTTTAAATCTCAAAATGCTCCGATTGAATAAAACAACATTTTCTGTACTAAATTACTGGCATCCAAAAAGCCGGAGATTTGGCAGGTCTGCATCATCATAACGTCCAAAATACTGAACCAGTTCAAACCTAATTGTGACAGTGTATTGATTTTGCAAAAGTATCTTGGATGAATTCCTTTTGCAAGTATGTTGTTATAATAGTTCGTTTACAGGACACACAAAAGTTTTCAATGGAATTCAATGAATGTTCTGGATGATCAGCCAACGAGCAATTTTTAAACGTTCAGCAATATTTTTACATTTTTTATATAATTGCCCCATATCTATTCAATTACATTTATTAAGCTAAATTTAAAAGTTTCCTGCAAATTACCTTTCTCGACAAAATAGCGAACTTAAAAGACAGTGAGAATAAAGTTTTAATTTGTATTTAATTTGATGTATATACCATAAAAAAAAAAGAAAGAAACTCTTTCTGACAAACCGGAATGACTTTTTTTATAATACAAATGGGCAATTCCATGAAAGTGTCAACTTTTATCAAACAAAAAAAATTAATAATTTTTATAAATGCAGTTAAAAAATATATTGAAATATATTCCAAGTTTTCAAATTAATGTTTTAGATTCAAAACGTTTAGATAATAGCTGAAAAATAAAATATTTGCAGTTTTGTACAAATAGTATCTTTGAAAAAAAAAACTGTGAAAAAGAATGTAATTGTTGTTTATTTTGTTCTTTCTTAATAAAGAAATGCATATAGTAAAATATTTAATGGTTTACAATAGTCTTAACCCTCTGAGCGTCTGAGAGTTTTCCTACATTTTCACAAAAACGCTCATAAAACTAATACTAATTGAGATTTTCATTCACGGTTTGTTTCTAAAATACACTTCATATCTCTTTATCATACATATATCTTAAAATACAATTCCGTTAAAAATATTTTTGTCTACAGACAATTTAAATTGTTTCTGGGAAACGGAAAAATACGGGCAAAACGCTTAGAGGGAGACTTATAAGGTAAAGCCAGGAGAGATTGCGCGGTCGGAGAGATTGCGCACATAGAGGTTCGGGGGAAGGAGTTGAGTGAGCGCGCAGCGACTCCAGGTAGTTGTACAACAACAGTAGTGGAGTGTCTACTTGAAAGTGCAAGTTGATTGCTTTGAGTGTCTAAGATAAAGTATTGCTATTTTGTTTTGTTTTCCCAAAGTGCTTGAATTTTCATAGCTATTCATCAGAATTTCTATACAATGTCAATAGTACAAAATATTTTAAACTTAAACGATTTCTCATAAGCTACTAATCTAGACTAACAATGTGAACATCAACAGTTCGTTTTAGAAGATGTCATGTTTAAATAAAAGGCCACGCAATCTCTCCTACCGAAATTGGAGAGATTGCGCATCTGCTACTTAGGAGAGATGGCGCAGTGTTCCTATTAGTTTCCATGCTAGGAGAGATTACGCAGCTTATTGGTAAATTTGCATAAAAAAAAATGAAAAATGAAAATGGACTAATTTTAAGTTAAACGCGTTATTAAGTAACATAATTTTATTTTGTAATCTTATCTGGACTTGCTTTTTCTGTTTCTTTAATTTTTTTCCCTTTAATTAAAATTTTATAATCGTTTTTAAAATTATTTCCTGTTTCTGATTCTTTAATCATTAGGTTGAAATATTCACTCCTAATACAATAATATTTGTTCACAAAAACCTTACAGCAATGTCATTTAAGTGTAAATATTATTGTTAACAATTTAATTGTAGTTATTATTAGTAACAATCTCTCCTACCCATGTGCGCAATCACACCAACCCTGTAAGGACAGATTGCGCAAAATAACTTTCTTGGTTTTATTACAACTGTCCTATTAAATTACAACATAACAACAAAATAGCAATGGAAATGCATAAAAAACAAATAAAGTAAAAATTATTCATGAATAGTTTAGCAAAAAATTAATAGTTAGATTTTTTATTGGTATTCTTTTGAATTGTGCGCAGACTATCCTAGCTTTACCTTACTTGATAATAATGCATGTAAAATAAACTATGTAATAGTGCTCGATATGCTTTTGAAAAATCTGCCGCATGTGAATAGTTATATAATGTAATTTCTTATGATCATTCTGGTTAATAAAAAATATATAAAATTTATTAGTTTAGTCAATTTTCTTTTAATAAATGTTTAAAAAAACTTTCCGTCAATTCCGTCACAGTCATTCCATCACGTCAAATGATAGTTAATATCTACAACCCTAGGACAGGTAGGTTGCTCTAATTTATAATTTTATATTGCTTATACATCATATTTAAGATATGTAGTAGTTTAAAAACTGAATGGCTTCTTAATTCACAAAAGTTTCCAGTTTTAAATACCTGGTTAGAGTCATGGTAGCAAAAATATCATTCCGTCACACTATAAAAAATTGCTAATAAGAATAAAATAGCTAAAAAAATTGTTTCATATATTTTTTTAATCTTTTAATCAATAACAGTCATGTGCAAACTGAAAAGTCAATTTTCATTTGAAAATAGCTTCAGGGTAATTGCTTTAACTTAATTCTATACCTCAAAATGTCATTCCGTCACATATGGTAATTGCCCAAATATTAATTAAATAATTTTTAGTACTTGTTTTTTAAAAAGGCCGCTTTTCCCTAGGATAGATTATATAAAAGCCTCTATATAATTACGTATTAAGTACGTCGTGAAAAATTTTCAAACTTTAAGGTGTGTAGTATAACAATAAAGTTTAGGAACCGCTGGTCAAATATATGTATCAACACATGCATGTACACACAAATGCATATATGTTTGTGTCCACCAGCCCGTACTCTAACTAACGTAAATATATTCAAGTAATTTTTATATGTGCTTGCAATTTTTATATGTTAATCAGGTTCACTGTAGAATGTTCGCTATTGATAATGACGTGTATAAGATGCAGGGTTCGTTTGCAGGGTTACGCAAAAGAATTCCGTTACATTATGGTCTATGGAGAAAAATCGTTTACGGTGCATTTTTGTTTAATTGCGCATATTTAGATAATTCATTTCATATTTGTTTAATAATATTCTGATATAGTTCGAAAGTGTATCATAATCTATACCAAATGCATGATTTGTAGTTGCGTTCGTAATTATATAAATACGTAGCGTCTAAGTCGTCGTCTGGTCCGTCCGTCCGTCCTAATATAACAACGCACAAACTACCTAACCGAATGGTTTGAAAATCAATATATAAATAATCGTTGCTGACTTTAGTCGAGTCATTTCAATTTTTATGAAAATCGAATCAAAATTTAAAAAGATATTAATACAAATATTTATTAAGCAATTTTAAAAATCGGTATACTTCCTTCTTATAGCAGCTTCTGAGGATTAATCGTCAAGCGAACGAGATGTATCGCCACGTTATTTGACATGTATGACGTTGTAGTAATATATGACATTTTATAAACTCATTACCAAGTTATAATCACTGTCTTCATTCTATTAAATCCTATCATACGTAATTAATTCAATGATATCCCATGATAGGTAATGATTCCATGTTGAGATGGTGATTACGTGATATTCAAGATAAAGTCATATTATTTCCGTATTACTGAATTTAAAAACCGAATTTGTGTTCTAAAATTGTTTAATTATAGCAATCCTATAATCTACTGACAGTTTTTTGGATAGATGTTTTCAAAGAAATAGATTTTAAATGGAAAATGAGTCTAAATGTAGATTTCAAGTTCTGAATTTTTCAAAGCTAGACTTAAGTTTCCCATAAGAATTTTCAGTAAATGTCAACAAAAGATAAAATGTTGCCAACTTAAAATGTACTTATTTTATTACGGAAATACATCATATAATTTCGACGATATAATTCTTTTCATTGAAATAATAACAGTACGAACGCACCTCATTTTTTACGTCTGACGTACAATTTCCAAATTGCTTGTTCTTGTTATTTTGTTCAATATTAGTGATGAATACTTAAATATTCTTAAACATATTTCCTTTTTTTCATGCGATCGCTCAAATTTTATTTTAATTAGAATATTTAAAATTAATACGCAAACGATTCAAGCAGAATTACTTTGCCAAAAAATTAAAACTTTGTAAAAATAAGGTTTAAAAATAATTGCTGTTTTCTAATCCTCTAGGATTTAAATTTTTGAAACGTATCTCAAGTTTTTAATTGGGTTAATTTACAAAGAAAAAGAACTGTAATTTATTCTGGAGAAACAAAATTATTCTAAATTCTTAATATTTAGCATTTTCCAACATAGTTGAAAAGTGTTTATGGATTCGGTTTGTTTTCTGTCTGTCTGTGTGTCGTCTCTCCGTGCTCTAACTCGCGTAAATATGCATTGATTTTCTTGAAATTGATATATGTTATTGGGGTCTACTATGACATGTTTGGCATTGAAAATCAAGTCTGTAGCATTTATGGTTCTGTTACAGGGTGACTCAAAATAATTCTGTTACATTACGGTCTATGGAAGAAAATCTTTTATAGCGTATTTGAATGCTGTTACACAATTTTAAACATATTCAAATTGGTACGCAACACTGAGTTGCACTACAAAACGCTTACTGTAGATTATGGTGCGTATAGAATGTATCCTTCATTTACAGGGACACTCAAAAAATTCCTTTATTTTACGGTTTATGGGGAAAATTTCCATACTTTAATGAATTACAGTGTATTTTAATGATGTTATAATATTTTGCACATATTCAAACTTATTATTTTATACATATCACTGAGGTCTAGTACAAGATATTTACTTACTATACTCAGAGTTTTGAATGTGTTTGAATTTGTTATGCATAGCATTTGTGGTATATTTTGTATGTCTTATTATAATAATTAGAATAGTATAATAAAGTCTAATGAAATATCTATTGAAATTCGTACTATACAGGTTTCCCCTGCTTTGTGTGATTCCAGTTAATGCGATGATTTTTAACATTTTCCAACATAGTTGAAAAGTGCTTATGAATTTGGTTTGTCTGTGTGTCTGTCTGCCGTCTGTCCGTGTTTACTCGCTTAAATATACTCAGATTACCTTGAAATTGATATACGTTATTGGGGTTTAATATGGCGTATTTGGTATTGAAAATAAAGTGTGTAGCATTTGTGGGTCTTTTACAGGGACACTCAAAAGAATTCCGTTACATTACGGTCTATGGGGAAGAATCGTTTTCAGCGTATTTTAATGGTGTTTCAATACTTTATGCATATTCCTATTGATGCGTATAGCTGAAGTACACAACAAGGCGTTTACTGTCGAATATGGTATGCATAGAATGTATCGTTCATTTACAGGGACACTCAAAAGAATTTATTACAGTATTGTCTATGAAAAATAATGGCTGGTAGCTCGCTTTCAGTTGCGGTACGCGTTTTTAAATGTAACTAATTCTTCGCATATTAATTGGTGCATATAAATTATATAGATTATATACAGGGAAACTCAAAAGATCTCACGTATATTTCCTTTTATTGACTGAAATTCCCGAAGCAAAATTTTGAATTTTTCTGTGTATTTCCCAACTAAAGTAAATTTTAGCATACTGTGTAGTATACATACAAATATAGAGATCATATAGATTGCTTTTCTTGTTATTTTTCATGTTATCTGCAATGAATATTTCGATATTCTTAAATTTATCTCCTTTTTACTTATTCAAATTGTTTATTTAGATATTTCAATTCGCTGTTATATGGAAAAATGTAATTGCTTAATAACATTTTGATAGTGATGTAAAGTGTTTCATACGCTATATCGCATGCATGATTTTCTTGTTATTTTTCATGTTATCTGCAATGAATATTTCGATATTCTTAAATCTATCTCCTTTTTATTTATTCAAATTGTTTATTTAGATATTTCATTTCGCTGTTATATGGAAAAATGAAATTTCTTAATAACATTCTGATAGTGATGTAAAGTGTTTCATACGCTATATCGCATGCATGATTTTCTTGTTATTTTTCATGTTATCTGCAATGAATATTTCGATGTTTTTAAATTTATCTCCTTTTTATTTATTTAAATTGCTTATTTAGATATTTCATTTCACTGTTATATAGAAAAATGAAATTGCTTAGTAACATTCTGATAGTGGTGTAAAGTGTTTCATACGCTATATCTCATACATGATTTTCTTGTTATTTTTAATGCTATTTGAAATGAATATTTTGTAGTTATTACCTGAGATATATAGAAAAATAAAGTAAATACCTTCAAAATTATATCTTTAAGTAGAACGCGCTCATCTCAAACACATAAAATAAAGGTAATTACTACAAAATGATTATGAGACTGATTCTTGTTCTGTGTATAAAACATTTGATTTTAGATTTAATAGTTAATAGTTAATAAACGTTAATAAAAAAAGTTAGAAAATTGAGGAGACAAACAAACGCTTCTCTAAGCTTTTAAATAAAAACATTATATCATTATATTGGGTCCTTTCGGTCCGCGAGAGTTCTTAATAGTGAGTGTTTACCAGTCTATTAGATGAAAGTCTCATTTTCTGACACGTGCCGTGATAGTTCCTTTTTAGGGTTTCGTTCATCTCACGAAACCCTATTGCTCCCGCTCCGTTGTCTGTCTGTCACAGAGCCATTCTTGAAAACTATGTAACTTACAGAGTTGAAACTTTCTGTATAAATCAGAATATCAGCTGTGCAGAGCTGAACATATTAAAATTTGAAAAATTCGTATTATTTTAATAAATAGAGATAAAAAACAAAAATTCTAACAGCCTTTTCCTATTAAATTTAAACATTTTTCGTTATAGCCGATGCCAAAAATAAAAAAATCCACGAAGAAATTCTTTCTACAATAATTAATTTTCTATCAGACGATTTCCACGGGAAAAATAAAATAAAAAGATTCACCAAATGAAAAAAAAAGATTAATATGAAGTAAAATTGATTGACGTCACAGTCGTAATAAAACGGAAAAAGTCTAAGATTTCTCAATAATACAAGGAGTATGTGTAAGTACACAAAGCAGATTAATATCACGTCATTAGAGAATTATAACGAAAATCTGACGTCATATGGGAAGTTTAACTAATTTTTCAAATGTTTGAGAATAATACAAAGCGAGTATCAATATAAATAATAGAGAATAGTAAATATATGAGTTTGAGGTTTGAGAAACATATTGAATCGTGATAAAAATCCAATTATGGAAATATTCGCATATTTTAACATTTTGAAGGTGTACAATCTGTTTAATTTTCAATTATTTTTTTAAATATTGCATTTAGTCCGTATTACGGATATTAGTATGACAGAATATAATAGCGGGCTTGGCCCGCTATCCGGCTGGTTTAGATATTCGAAAAAACGAAAAAATAGACCGGTAAATTTTTACTTTATAAAAAACATGACTTTTTTTTTTTTTGCTAAATGAAATTTGTTTGAATTTATTAAAGAAAGGATAAAGTGTTTTGAAAGGAATATTAAACGAAACCCTTTGAGCGATCTTCGATCACACTTACCCACTTGTTTAGTTATTGCTGAGAAAAACCAAGTCAACAGTTGGGGTCTTTGGATGAGCTCATGGCGATGATGCAAGGTCATTTCCGCTTTCATTTTCAAAGAGTTCAAGGATTTGATGTTATATATTTCAGCAATCTCGGTCATTAAGTTTGATGCACGTGTTTTGGATAATTATTTTTTTTGAATTGAGTGATTACAATGTGTGGGTTTACCAAGATTCCCCCTTAATCTCCCAATGGAGAAAAGCCTTGTAGTTTTAGTTTATCTCTGTTTCGTAAAAATTCAGGCTTGGGTTCGGGCTTGGTGAGGAAATGTGTTTTTGATCATTATTTCTTCTTAATTGGGTGATTACAATGTGCGGGTTTACCAAGATATTTAATTATTCTTAAAACTATCCCCTTTTTAACACCTTCCAACACTGTTGAAAATTGTTTATGAATTCGCTTTTTCTGTCCTTCTTTTCGTGCTCTAACTCGCTTAACTATATTCGGATCGCCATGTAATTGATATATGTTATTAAGGTTCACCATAGTAGGTTCGGTAATGAAAGTGAAGTGTGTCCATTCATGGTTAGTTTACACGGTCACTCAAAAGTACCATTATGGTCATTGGGGACCTCCGTTCCTCCGGGGGTCATTGGGGACCTCCGTTCCATTATGGTCAATGGGGAAAATATTTATTCGGTACATTTTCATGTCGTTACACTATTTCAAATATACGAAAATTGATATGCATTATTTAGTTGGATGACAACGTGTTATGTTCAAAGTATGAAATAAGTCGCAATTATAGTTCGTTTACAGATACACTCAAAATTATTCCGTTACACTAAAGTCAAAGGGGGGAAATCGTTTTTAGTGGATTTTAGAATTTTACACTCTTTCAAACATAATGGAATTGATATGCCTCACTGAGGTGTATAGCAATATGTTGTCTATGGAATATAGAGTAAGTAAGAATTATAGTTCGTTTACGGGGAAGCACAAAGTATTCCATTATGTTTTGATCTATGGTGAAAAGCGTTTGCAGAGTATTTTAATGATGTTGAACTATTTCAAACATAATGGAATTGGTATACATTACTGAAATGCATTGCAACCTGTTTTCTGTAGGTTGTTGAGTACGTAGAAATTATCTTTTATTTACAGAGACACTCAAAAGTATTCAGTTATACGACTGACTATGAGCCATAATGGCTGGATGTACGTTTCCGCTTGTGATATGCATTTTAAAGCTACCTTATTTATTGTGCATTACGAGGTATGTAGCTCGTATACAGGGCTACATGAAATAATTGCACACATTACCGGATATGAACAGCCATTACTGAAAATAAATGTTCACTGCTTTGTGTTTTTTAATGTTTATTTAGAGATCTCATTTCATTGTATGAACAAAAATGAATTTTTTTAACAATATTCTGATAGTGTTGGAAAGTGTTTCATAATCTATGCCATGTTGCAGGATTTTGCGTTCTTGTTTTTAATAGTGATCGCCGAACTTCCATTTTAATTAAGATATTTAAATTTAATACGCAAACGATTCAAGCAGAAATACTTCTCCAAAAAATTCAAATTTCGTAAATTTAACTTTTGAAACGTTTCTCTCGTTTTTAATTGGTTTAATTTTCAAAGAAAAAAAAAACTGTAATTCATTCTAGAGAAACGCAATTTATTCTGAATTTTTAATTTTTAAAGCGAATCTGTGGTATCTACGACGATAATCAGCATCACGATTGTCTAATTTTCATTTAAGAGAATTTTTTTTTGTAAAAAAGGTAACTTTTAATCCAATTTTTGTTTAGTTTTTAATGTATTGTTTTATATTAAATAAATAAAAATAATATCTTAGATTTTTTTTAGTATATCATTTAAATCTTAAAAGACATTTAATGCAATCACCTTATAATAACTACAGTGTATAAATTGTATAAATAGTCTAACTAGGGCATAAATAGGGTATTAATAGTCTAAACAGGGGATAAATAGGGGATTAATTAGTCTAAATAAGCTAAATACAGGGTTCGTACGGCTCCTGGAACTTTGGTGCCAGGAAATTCTTCGGTACCAGTATTTTCTTACAGAAAATATCTCCTTAAAAGATGGCGAAGTTTCGCGAGTTTAAGCTAGGTTTTTTTTTCTATAAAGAAAATACTAATGAAACTCCTGGAAAATTCCCTGATCCGTACGAACCTTGTAAATAAGGCATAAATAGTTTAAATAGGGTATAAATAGTTAAAATAGACTAAATAGGGTATAAATAGTCTGAATATGCTAAATAGACTATAAATAGTCTAAATAACGTGTAAATAAAGAGAAAATAATCATCATCACGATTGTGTCGTTATCGTTTTATAGAATCTTCTTTTGTAAAAAGGGAACTTGTAATAAAATTTGTATTTAGTTTTTTATTATAGTATTGTATTATATTACAAAAATACAAATAATTTCATATATATATTGTTTTAGTTTATCATTTAAATAAAAAAAAACTTTTAATAAAATCAGCTTACAATAGCTACAGGGTATAAATACTCTAAATAGTTTTATAAATAGGATAAATAGGGTATAAATAATCTAAATGAGCTAAATAGAGCATAAATAGTCTAAATAGGGTATAAATAGTCAAAATAGGCTAAATAGGGTATAAATAGTTTAAATAGGATGTAAATAAAAAAGATAATCATCATCACGATTGTGTCGTTATCGTTTTATAGAAGTTACATTTGTAAAAAGGGAACTTGTAATCGAATTTGTATTTAGTTTTTATTATAGTATTGTATTATATTAGAAAAATATAAATAATTACATATATATATATATTTTGTTATCATTTAAATTTGAAAAGAATTTTAATGAAATCAGCGTACAATAGCTACAGGGTATAAATACTCTAAATAGTCTAAGTACGGTATAAATAGTCTAAATAGGATAAATAGGATATGTGTACTCTAAATAAGATAAATAGGGCATATTTAGTCTCAATAGAGTATAAATAGTCTAAATATGCTAAATAGAGTATAAATAAAGAAGATAATCAGCATCAAGGTTGTCTCGATTTCATTTTAGAAATTCTGCTTTTGCGAAAAGGGAACTTGTAATCGAATTTATATTTAGTTTCTATTATATTAAATAAATTTAAATAATTTTTTAGAATTTTTGTTAGTTGTTCATTTAAATCTTAAAAGACTTTTAATGAAATCAGCTTACAGTAGCTATTCCTAAGAAAATGTAATAAAACTACGAACGTAAATATATAATAACCTCTTCCGATTTATCCATGATTCCGCAAAGCGTTCTTCGTCTGTAGAAAACTCAGTAACCAATATATTGTCGATATTTAAAGAGAAATTTAAAAAAAAAAAACATAATTTCTTTTCTTGCCCTTGTTTTCAAAACGTTTCCGAGTACATTTTATAGTTTATTAATAAATATTCTCAAATCGGAATATCGTGTTTTAGAATGCTATCAATTCTCAATTAAACTTTTTCAGTTGTGGAAATGAATTTATGCATGAAAAGAGTAAAAAAATAATATTAATTTTCATGTTTATGTTAATACTGTTAATTTATCAGGTTTGCTTTGTATAACATGGTTGTTGAACATGAAAATGTTTATTTGAGAATAGATAACATGCGAAAAACCGACATTCCGGTTTGAGAAAACTTATTATACCACTATAAAAACTAGCCGGAAATGTATCCGAAAATCAGTGGCAACAAAATATAATTCGTTTTTATAAATGTTGTTTAAATATCGAAAATATATTGGTTTCTCATTTTTCTAAAGATAAAGAACGCCTTTCGGAATCGTGGGGAACTCGGAAGAGGTTATTGTGTATTTTCGTTCATGGTTACATTATATTTTCCTAGATTAAGAAATATTTGTATTTTTGTCTATTGTATACATTGTGTCTCAGGCCTAGAATATAAACACTTTTTAGGTGCGTTCGTAATTATATAAATACGTAGCACTTATAGTCGTCATCTGGTCCGTCCGTCTGTCCGCATATAACAGCGCAAAAACTACCCAGCGGAATGGTTTGACATTTAATATATATAATCGTTGCATAATTTTGTCGAGTCATTTCAAATTTTATGAAAATCGAATCAAAAGTTAAAACGATATTAATATAAGTTGAGTAACTATTAAATCCTATCATAAGTATTTAATTCAATGATATCCCATGATAGGCAATGATTCTAGGTTTCCAGGGAGATTACATCATATTGAAGATGGAGTCCTATTATTTCCGTATTACTGAATTTAAAAACCGAATTTTTATACTAAAATTGTTTAATTATAGCAATCCTATAATCTAACGACAGGTTTTTGGACAGATGATTCCGGAGAAATAGATATTAAATGGAAAAATAGTCTAAATATGGATTTCATGTTCAGAAATTTCAAATCTAGACTTAAGTTTCCCATTTGAATTTTCAGTCAATGTCAACAAAAGATAAAATGTTGCCAACTTAAAATGTACTTATTTTATTACGGAAATTAATCCTATCATAATAGCAGACGATATAATTCATTTTTTCAGTGAAATAATAACGATGGATTTTTTAACATTTTCTTGTATTCTATACTTGCGCATAATATAATTTTAATGTAACAGAATTGCAATTGATTGTTTGTAAAAATATATTGAAACTCAAATTCATAAAATAAAGTTAATATCTATAATAGGAAAATCTGAACATAAAATAAATTTTGTATTCATGCATTTTTGCATAAGAGTGCAACATATTTCACCAAGATCTGAATATTTCTAAAACTAGTTAGAGTACGAACGCACCTCATTTGTCACGTTTGACGTACCATTTCCAACTTGTTATTAATTTCTCAACTGATCTGGGGGTTTCTAATGTTTTTAGGTATGTTGATTTCAGTTTTTCTATCTGGAATATCGGTCTTTCCAGTGCTATATCCATTCCCAAGCAAACATTTTCAGCCACGTAATAGAATTTATACTTTCAAGGATAACAAAATGATGTTAATTTTAATGTTAATGTTATTAACTTTAATGTTTACGTTGTTGCTGTTAATTTAGTATGTTATTTGAACTTAAAAATGTTTACTTGAGAATTGATAGCACCCGAAACTCTGATATTTCGGCTTGATAAATTTATTAATACACTGTAAAAAATATTCGGACAATTTTCCGAAAATATCTAACAGCAAAAGAATCATTTTTTAAATTAAAAAATATATATAAAATCAGGCATATAATAAAACTAAAAACAACACAGAAATATCACACGATAAAATAATTAATAAGGAATGTGTATACAGCCTGAAACGTCTATTGTAATTATTTTATTATTTGATATTAATGTGTTATTTTTAGTTTAATTATATGCCGGATTTTAAAGATCATTGCAGTTTTAAAATTCTAACTAAGACATAATATGTTTTGTTATTTTAATAAGAAACATTTGTTTCATAAATGCTTCGTTAACTCTCCGAAATCTGTTATTTTTATTTTTTAGGTTGCTGTAAAAGAACGCTTTTTGGAATAGCAGATAATTCGGAAAAGGTTATATTATATTTTCGTAAACATTAACATACAGGGTATCTCCAAGATATAGCGACAAACTTTTAGGAGAGTTACAGGACACTGTAAAAAATATTTATTTTATAGGAAATCAGGGTCGAAAATCCATTTAGTTAGTCAAAATTATAGGGCGTCTCACTCCAATCCGAAGTCCCGTTTTTCGTTCATAACTTTAATAGTAGTGAAGATACTTTAATTAAATCCTTACAATATCCTTACAATTCATACAAAGATGAGTCTTTTGCGAATTTTGTTAAAATATCTTCTCTTCACTACTGAAGTTATGAACGAAAGCGTACAAACTTTAAGGGTCGGTACAGGACACTGTACCAAACAATTTTTTTATAGGAAAGCAGGGTCGGAAATCCATTTATAGAGTCAAAAATATAGGACGTCTCACTCCAATCCGAAGTCGCGTTTTTCGTTCATAACTTTAATAGTAGTGAAGATACTTTAATTAAATCCTTACAATATCCTTACAATTCATACAAAGATGAGTCTTTTGCGAATTTTGTTAAAATATCTTCTCTTCACTACTGTTAAAGTTATGAACGAAAGCGTACAAACTTAAAGGGTCGGTACAGGACACTGTACCAAACAATTTTTTTATAGTAAAGCAGGGTCGGAAATCCATTTATAGAGTCAAAAATATAGGACGTCTCACTCCAATCCGAAGTCCCGTTTTTCGTTCATAATTTTAATAGTAGTGAAGATACTTTAATTAAATCCTTACAATATCCTTACAATTCATACAAAGATGAGTCTTTTGCGAATTTTGTTAAAATATCTTCTCTTCACTACTGTTAAAGTTATGAACGAAAGCGTACAAACTTAAAGGGTCGGTACAGGACACTGTATCAAACAATTTTTTTATAGTAAAGCAGGGTCGGAAATCCATTTATAGAGTCAAAAATATAGGACGTCTCACTCCAATCCGAAGTCCCGTTTTTCGTTCATAACTTTAATAGTAGTGAAGATACTTTAATTAAATCCTTACAATATCCTTACAATATCCTTACAATTCATACAAAGATGAGTCTTTTGCGAATTTTGTTAAAATATCTTCTCTTCACTACTGTTAAAGTTATGAACGAAAGCGTACAAACTTTAAGGGTCGGTACAGGACACCGTACCAAACAATTTTTTTTATAGGAAAGCAGGGTCGGAAATCCATTTATAGAGTCAAAAATATAGGACGTCTCACTCCAATCCGAAGTCGCGTTTTTCGTTCATAACTTTAACAATAATGAAGATATTTTAGCGAAATCGTTACACTATGCTTACAATTCATACAAAGATTAGTCTGTTGCGAATTTTGTTAAAATGTCTTCACTACTGTTAAAGTTATGAACGAAAACGCGACTTTGGATTGGAGTGAGACGCCCTGTAATTTTGACTGAATAAATGTATTTCTGAGCCTGGTTTCCTATACAATAAATGATTGTTACAGTGTCCTGCTCCTCCTCTAAAAGTTTGTCGCTATATTTTTGAGACAGGCTAGATTGAGATGGCTAGATTAACACGTTCACTGCCGGGTTAAAATTACCAGAATTTTATTTTATTTAGAAAGTTCGAATTCATACCAGAAAATACTAATAGTAATATTTATTTCATTTAATTACAGATATTTCGTAATTACATAAAATAAAAATTCTTTTTTCGAAATTTCCGGTAGGAATTCGCAATTCTAGTTTGAAAATCCACGAGTATAATCGCGGTTGGCAGCGAATGGGTTAAGAAATATTTCTCTTTTTTTAGAGTGAATTCTGCTGTTCTGTACACTGTACACTGCTGCCCGGGCAGTATATTAGGCATCTTTAACCCGGGTGGTCCGGGTTGAATTGCATATTTTTTCTTAATTTTAAGTTCTTTTTTATTTCGATAAATCAAGTTCATCTCTCTTTAATTAGATACTTAAACTAATACATAAATGGTTTTAAAACTATGAAGCGGAAATATTTCGACAAAAATTTCAACTTCATAAACAGTAACATTAAAAATAATTGCTGTTCCCTAATCCCCAAGAATGAATTCTTTTAAATATAATCTCTCATTTTAAATCGGGTTAATTTTCAGAATAAAAATGTGTAATTCGTTTTCTGGAAACTGCAAATTATTCTCAAGAATCGCAATTTATTCTGAAACTTCCCTTTTTAAAATGAAGCTGCGGTGTTTCAGAATATAATCAGCGTGATGAAATATTTCATTTCAGTTTATAAAATACTTCTTTTATAAAAAGAAAACAAAGCTCACAAGAAAATTTTATTTCATTTTTTAAAAAGCAGTTAGTTTTATAATTGTATTTCATCACTTTAAATAAATATATATATTTTTTCATTTTTTAAATTTTCGTTTAAATTTTAGAATATTTTAATGAAATCAACTTATAAAAGCATACTGGCGTGAATATTTCTTTAATTTTTCCTGTCTTAGTAAAAAAAAATCTTTTTAATTATATGCATGTACATTTCTATATTTATTTATCTATTTATTTGTATACATGGGTGTATAAAAAAGTTTAGGAAAGAATAATTTTATAGAGTAGTGGCAACGCAGCAGTTACGTACTACTGGCAAAGCAGGTTTTTTTTAATATATATATATATATATATATATATATATATATATATATATATATATATGGTTAAAAACCAAATTGATATTGAAATTCTAGAAGAATAAGACACCATTGATTGATTGAAGCAATGTTATTTCACGTGTAGAATAAAAGGTATTCTTTCTTACATTAGATTAAATTTATTTTAAATGCATTCAATTTATTTTTCTTTGTTTCATGTTTTTCAAGAAGTGGATGACGTCATCTTCAAATGCATTTAAATACGATTGTTAAGTTATTTTTTTCCTCGCATTTACCTTTTGCTATCTTCAATCAGTTTTTATCGTAACTTTGATGGAATAAATGAGACGATGTTCTGGCTTCACTAATGTTGTTTGCAGATATTTTTATCCTTAATTTTTCTTTAGAAGTTTAAACCTGCATCTAAAAATATTAGATATTGCTAAAAAATATTAGACTACAGTGGGATATCCTTGCTCGGATCCCTGCTAGTACAATGTTTCACGGTCCTTGGCTATGTAATTATGGAGAGTAATTCAAGTTGTGATCGTGATCTTGTGAGCCTAGTTGTGTGGTAGTCCTGATTGCATAATATAGCTCCTTACAGTCCTTGAATTTATATACCACTATTTCTGTATAGTAACTTTCGTCTGATGTCAATGTCGAATTCCACCATAAAATGAAGCAAATATCGTATTTCGGAAATATTGGTGCTCAAAATCACGGAGTTGTGAAAATCAAAGCCCTTATGTATTAAGCCTGAGCAGACGAATGGAAGAAATTTAGCGACTTAGCGTCATTTGGCGGGCGATTATACAAAACTTCGCATGATTCCCGACTATCGTAAAATATTAATTCACACCAGTAAAATTACAACTCTTTTTAGGACAAACTTAAAATCTTGAAGAAAAAGAATATCACCCATTCCACTTATTTAAATTTTTTAATTTATCTTTATATTTTCGTTAGAGCTGTAGTCCTTCTATATATAAAAAAAGTAATGGTTTGGAAATGGACCAATGAAAATTTGCGTAGATATTCCGGGTTATTCTCATCGCTTTTTTACTAGGGACTTTTTTGAGGAGCGATTACTTTTTTTCTAGTCATCCTACGGATTCGAAAATCATACCACCAGACGTGAAATATAACAAGCTTTCAGCAATTAAAAAAATTATCACGGTCGGACAATAAAAACTCAAAAAATCCTTTAAAATCGAGTAAAAAATATTTTATTGAAAAAAACATTTTTTTTTATATTGTTGCCAATTTCTAAATAAGCGCAAAGGATTATGTTTTATCTCAAATAAAAAATGTATTTGCGCGAGACTATTAAAAATAATAATGAAAGTTTAAAATAATAATTAAATGATCATGGGTTGAATGAAAGCAGGAAATAAAGAAAATTATGTCATAAAAATTGTGTTTACACATGAATATTAAAAATAAAAAAAGATGAATTAAATGAAAAAGCATTATAACCTGATTACAGAAGATAGTCGCCGTTCGTGATATCATCATCATCATCTTTTTAAAACAGGATACATTACCAGGTTTTAAGAGGCTGTGAAATCAGAACGAGGGTTGGTGAGCGTAGCGAGCAGGGGGCAAAGCACCCTACTATTAATCAAAACACTTCAGTAATAAGAAAACTTTTTATGGGCTTTAAAGGGTTTATCAACCTACTGTAAAAATTATGCATTGTATAGGAAGCCAGAGTCAAAATTCCATTTATTTAGTCAAAATTACAGGGCGTCTCACTTCAATCCGAAGTTGCGTTTTCATTCATAACTTTAACAGTAGTGAAGATATTTTAACAAAATTCCCAACAGACTCATCTTTGTATGAATTGTTAGGACATTGTAACGATTTCATTAAAGTATCTTCACTACTATTAAAGTTATGAACGAAAATGTGACTTCGATTGGAGGGAGACGCCCTGTATTTTTGACTATATAAATGGATTTCCGACCCTGCTTTCCTATACAAAATTGTTTGTTACAGTATCATGTACCAACCTTTAAAGTTTGTACCATAAATTTGAAATCACCCTGTATAAATAAAATTATTAATCTATTTTCAATTTAATCTATATTCTTTCCCCCATTAAAATCACTATATATTTGTTTTGTTTCTGTTAATTCCCATTTGCAAAAATCCTTTGATTCTGCACCTATAATATTTTTCTTCCAGTCTCAATTCATTCGATTTCAGAATATTCTTTTTTGAACAGAAGATTTTTTCCGTTTATTCAAAGAACGCTTTTAAAGGTTTTTCCCACATTTTTGGGAACCGATTTAGAACCCTTTGAAGCATCCACCAGTAACTTCCTCAACTCGCTTTCTCCTTGGCTACGGGCTTCTGCCGCATTGTGTTTTTGTATCTCTACGCTCTAACTATTAAAATATCTTGCAATGTGTCAGGGGAGAACTTTTTCGTCGTTTTGCTTGTCCTGAAACACGCGGCTCTAGTTGTAGTGGAATTTTAATACCGGTATGTACACAGCTTGATATTATTTGATTTTCACTAGTTTGTTTTGTTGGCTTATTTTTACTGAATCTGCTATGTGAACATGTGAAATATGTTCCGTTCATTAAGACTGACAATGACTTTAGACGAACTCTTCTACATGTTGTTGCCTTTTATTTATTAAATAAAGTCTTGACTGTAATTGAGTACTTTCTTAGGAGAAACCCTATTGGCTTATTTCAGCCATTGTCATCTCGTACACATAAATTATCTATGCATATATATTTTTCATTCATGCCCAGAGTTATATATAACATCAATGGTATCATACGATAATAGATGTTAATATCTTATAGATTTAATCGCCAAGCATCATTATGATCAGTAGATCAGAACCGATTTCCATCATATATGTATATATGTATGTAATGTATTTGTATATATATGTATATAATTAATATGAAATCACACGTGTAAAAATCAAAGGATAGACAATACAAAAATAAAACACAGTAAAATGCAAATATGAGAAACTATGAATATATTATGGATTCTTCAGAGGGGCTTTATAAGAATAATTCATAGTAAATATATGCGTCTATATATTTATTTACTTTCTGGACACATGGTGTTTGGATAATTAAGTGGAGTCTTTCCACATTTCTTTACATATATTCTTTGAATAAATGTGAAATACTTTGACAAATGAAGTGATTATGATTACTTTGTTTTCAATTTATTTAAAGATTCTATGCCTAATTAATCTTTTTTCATTTAGCATAGCAGAATGTTCTCTAACATATTATTATAAAGAAAACCATCTATCCGAAAGGATCTAAAGCAATATTAAGCATTTGCACAATACCCTTCATTTGAAACAAAAAATATATATTCCGCAGTCACATGTGAATGACGCAATTATTTCTTTTTCAAATACCACAATGACCTTTAAATAAATAGTTACTGGACTGGAAATAGATTTAGTTTCTTTCATCTTACATTTAATTTCAGACAAATTCCGATTTTCTATTCCTGATGAATCGGAAGAACTTCACGTGATTCTCGTTACAGTTCCAATTTGAGTGCTTCACGTTTTATCTTTAAATACACTTCACGATCAGCAAGATTTGATTGTTAATAAAGGAATTGTTGCAGTAAATAAAGAAATAAAAATGGGGAAAATATGAAATGCATATTCCAGATTAAAATTTGAGTAAATTGCTGGGCACATTTTACGGAAAGCGCTATATTTTGGGCGTAAAAAATTTAAGCATTTATACTAAAAAAATTTATATTTATATCCACAGTTCATCTTTCACTTCTTTTCAGGTTTATATAAGGTTTATGATCGTATAGTCTTTTTATCTTTTGATGCTTAATTTATTTGATACCGATGTAGGACTTAATTTCTTTCATAAAATTGTAATCGAGGATATATTTACACAGTATTTTATTTCATAATGACATGCTTATTTAGGGTAAAATATAATGTTTGAAATTTTTTTTCTCCAAAAATACTTTATACACTGTTAAAAATATCCCTGTAAAATTACGGGCAGAGGCCGGAAGCCAAAATTCCACTCATACCCCATTAAAAAAAAATTCCATGCCCATCATTTTGTGAAGCCAGTAATTTTACCGCGCAAAGTAATACAGCATTATAATGCAGAGGATATAATGCACTTTAAAATTGTATGGGATCGTACCATATATTTGCTAACAGATGGGCTAGAACTCTAAGAATATGTAGATTGCCCTTAATTTTCTAAGTATCTAAGGGATAAGGCCACTTATTTAGTGGATCAGACCATTTTTCATCAAATAAGGCTGTTGCCCGTGAAAATTGAAGGGCAAACGCTCATAAATTTATAGTCTTTTATGAGAGTGTATGTATATGAGTCAAAAGTTTATTTTTATTAAATAAATTACGCTTACTTTCTAAATTAAGAATATAATAGATTATATTCATGCGTTTTTCTATTTGCATATAGTAATATTCAATTTATTGAATTGTAGAATGTCAGTAATTAAATTAATCGAATATCACTGTACGAAAATTGTGATAATTAAATTTTTCCTTGTAATCCTAAATAAAACCTAACTTATCAAAATTAATAATTTATTAATTTTTCATTTAGTGGAGGCACATTTGCGGGAACTATTTGGGATATTTTTGTAGTATCAAGGCTTCTTTAACGTGTTTTTCTTTTCGCCGGATTGAAAAAAAACATTCTTATACATTAGAGGGTAATGTGCTTTCATAATCGAAGAACACATTCTGGGCCAGTGATCTGAATATTTGAAAGGCTGGGCGCCAGAGACACATAATAACACTGAAAATTATTTTTTTCTGAAGCAGAAATATTACGAAAGAAGACCTGAGTAAAAAATACACAGGACAGAAGTTGAACCTCACACATTTAGCTTCACAAACCAATGCTATACCAACTGAGCCATTCCGGATAACTCTGTTGTTAGAAGCCAATCAAATAACCTGTTATCTTAATATTCTGTCTGCAATATTACGCAGTTCAATAGACGAAACATCGGGCCTAGGAACTACAGTAACCATAGATATGTAATTATGAAAATTAATTATCTCAATCAGGAATTTTTACGAGCGAATTTCATTTATTTCCAATTGAGTGAAAAATATCCATGCCAGTCAAATTTTGTCAAATCCTACCTTGGACTTTTGTCTTTTTACGCCGATATTATACAAATTGAGCCATCCCGGACATCTCAAATGACATAATCCACTTAAATAACATATTGGCAATAACATTCAGTCTGGAATACTACGCAATTCATCAGACGAAATATCATGCCTATAAACTCAATTAACCATACCTATGTAATTACAAATATTAATTTTATATCAATCCTTTATTGATAAAATCTTACGTGATAATTTCATTAAATTCCACCTGAGAGAAAAATGGCCATGCCAAAATTCAAACCCGATACATTTGACTTCAGATTCAGGTTCAAGTTCAGCTGAGCGGCCTACGGATTGGCTAAAACTCTAGAAGCCCCGCTCAGCGGATATATCTACTATCCAAAGAGCCTAACCAAGAGGCCAAACCCCCTAAGAAAGCAGAAATATTACAAAATGTTGAATATTATGTTGAAATGTTGAATATTACGAAATTTGTTTATACAAATATAAACAAATACAAAACAGAAACAAAATGAAAATATCAAATTAGTTACCATATAAGTCTAAATTAATGTATCTTTAAATTAAAACTTGTTTTAAAGTTGGGATTTTTACTAAAGTCAGCAAACAGTCTTCTATTAACGTCAATAAAATCACATGTCACCAATATGACAGAGATTCACCAAAATAACTAAGCTTCTATATAGGAGCAGCATCTGCTGCATTTTGAAATAATAGCTGGTTATTTCTAACACTTTAACACAGTCTATTATATTATGAACAAGATTGGTTCGTATTATAACGTATTGTAACCATTTGGATAAGGGAATTGTAGTATGATATGTTGACGTTAGACTGCAGTTCAGCAAATAAGGTAATGATATTCCACGATGTCCACTTACATATAATAGAGGAGGAGATTTGTCAAAAATATGTAGGTACGAAGGTACGATTTCTCGCGAAGATGTAGATGTTCCTGTGATGTAGTAATAAATTCTCAGAGACCGACGGTAAGAGTTGGTATATGTACCGTCCAGTTTCACCTCGAACCAACGCTCTATCAACTCAGTCACCTCGAAAAACTCTGGCCGACATTATTTACACGAATAACATCGAGTGAATTATATTGACCAAAGGTCTCAGGAGCAAATCTTGACCTGGACATTATTCACTCAGTTAAAATTAAAAGAAATACATAATCATGAACCAATTTCAAAAACTTTCCCGATTATTCTATTGGCATCTCAATGCGGATCGTTTGCCTTCGTGATCAGCGTATTATCCAAAATTGTCTTGAATTTATTCAGTAGGTTATATATTGTGGGTTACCTGTATTTGGTAATTTTGACTCCAAATGTCACTTTGAATTCTCGACTGACCTCTTTTGGACTTTCAGTAACCGATTGTATTGTCCAATTTTGAAAACCCATTGCTTAGGTTTCCGACAACCAAGACGTGTCCGTTAGACTCGAAAGCAATCTTTCTTTTTTTATATGTCATGTATATAGCAATCTACACTCATATTATAAGGAAGTAATTTTTGCGAGTTTGTTTGCAGGGGTAATCTCTGGAATTACCAAGTTGATTTAAAAAATAATGGGAGCAACTAGCTGGTGACCATCAGAGCTCCAACATAGACTATATTTTATGTCGTTTCAACAACCTCCAAACAGGGGCAAAACACATTCCAATATTGCGACTTCTGTGATATTTGAAAGGCTAGAAAAATGAAGTTTGGTGTGGTTTTTTAAGATGCAAATACTCGCTATGAGCGGTTTCATAAAAGTTCGATATTTTCAAAATGCCGAAATGAGCGGGAAACGTTTTAAATTACGATTTATTTAAAACTGTTAGGGTTAGAAACTTAAAATTTGAAGTGACTTATAGACTAACGTACTAATCAACGATTTAAAATGTAAATGCTTGGACAGAACAGTTCCTGAAAATTTCGAAATGTATAAATGTGCAGGAACAAAAACCTTCTAAAACTGCGATTTCTGTGACACTGATGGGGCTATAAATTTGAAATGTCGCATGGTGTTTTACATTTAAGATGTAAATGCTCTCTAAGAACGGTTTTTATAAAATTCGAAATTTAAAAAGTAAATTTAGCGGTAAAAGTTCCAAAAACGTTTTAAAATATTATTTATTTGGAATTGTTAGGGCTAGAAACTTGAAATATATAATAAAACTCGGTTTATTTTTCTCCAAAACAATCGAAAGTCTTCATGCAACTTAAATGCAACACAGCGGATTGCTACGAAGCTAATTTAATACCGGGTGAATAAAAGTTAGTTAAAACTTTAAAAATTCATAAAAAAAGGAAGAAATTACGATAAAGAAGTGCGGTTTGCAAGAAATGGCTCACAAGGTAGTCGGATTTTTTTTAGCAGCAAAAAAGGAAAAAAATCAGTTACAAATGTCACGGGTATAGGGCGCTGACAACCCGAAACACAATAAACAGTACAACAGTACGCTCCATCCACTTATTCTTGTAATAACAATTGTTCAACGTGACCTCTAGGACATTGTACGACACAACTAAGGCGACTCACAACGCCCGTTACAACTGAATGCAACATGTCGGAATGAATTGCAGAAACTCGCCGTTCAAATAGAACAACTTCACCAACAACGCTCGATCCGGTAATGATAACTGTCTGAAAGCGAATGAGAAATCCTTGTGTATCCCGGTCTTTTATTGCAGGATTAATTTGCATAATTCTGCTGAATCTCTCGCATGTTAGCACCAGCTACAGGGGACTTTTTTAACTAACATTTTTTTTGCTGCTAAAAAAAAAAAAATCCGACTACCTTGTGAGCCCTTTCTGGCAAACCGCACTTCTTTCTCATAATTTCTTCCCTTTTTTATGAATTTTTAAAGTTTTAACGAACTTTTGGTTCACCCGCTATATACAAATCAGTGTCTAATCATTAAAATATACCTTTATTTTCTATTTTGTGCAGATAATGTTATTATTAATTCATTGTAAATCATTAGTTATTTTGCACTTTGTTAATCATATATATATAGTAAAATCTTCAAAACGGACACTACCAAATAGCGGCCACTTCTATTTAGCAAATACATTTTTACTACTATATGCTTTCAGAACTATATACTCTTTGTGTGGTTTATCTCTGCATAATGGGCAAACCATTCTCGTAAGGTGTACGCTATTTAGTGCTTTCTTCTATTTCCATATGGATCCAATGGTCCCAACTGGTAATTTTTGTAAGGATTTTTTTTCAGTAGTCGAACGGTTTTTCCTGTAAGCAACCATTTTTTTTTCAATCCTTCAAAAGCATTAATATCATGAATATTGAATTAACATCATGAATATTCCGCCGCAGAATTCGCGGAGATGTTTCGCGTGATCATCCTTGCTACGTCTTTTATGCCGAGACACTTGCAGAAGCCAGGAAGAATGGAAAAAAATCTGAAAATCGAAACCGGACAAATTTAAAAGTAAAAAAGAATGAATTAAACACCTCGAAATGTGGGGTGGATTGGGCTTGAAGCTGTGAAGCTATCGACGAACCCCTGCGGCTTCGATCTCAAAACAAGTTATACTTAATAATAGCTGCGAAATTGCCATTTAATATTGATAGGTAAGTTTTTGACCATCGTTTAATTAACTCACTAATGTTTCCTGTCATATTTCGATTCCGATAATATCATCAAATCGAGAGTCACAATTCAGTTCTATTCATTTCGAAGGATGAATGCAAAACTTTTCAATAACTATGCAGTTATATTCATTAATACATTTATTTATCACAGCAGAACACCACATAATTCAGGCGACACAAACATTTAAAAGTATTTCGCAGAGTTAAAAGTTAAAACTTCAACATACCGGTCTCGCACATTCCTCAGTCCAGTTTGAAAGCTGTACTCAATCATTCTCGCGTTGCCATTTATGGCTCACTGAAAGTTCTGCAGCTAGCGAAATAGTCCAAGGAGTATAGTCTAGGCGGTGTGTTTTTGTCCAATCGCACAAAGACTCTTACAAACCCATTAAAGACTAGCATTACCATATGCTCATCGCATTGCGGCCACCCTTTTCCTGGTTGAACTCCAGTAATTCGGAAGAACAATATTCGCTTTCTTTGATGACAGAAACTCCTCAACAAAATAAGCTAAAGATTGCTTTTCTAAAAAAGTTTTATGAAATGGAATTTTAGCGTTTTAAAGAGAAAAATAATCCCGTCTTTAATGGGTTAAAGTGTATACATAAAACAATCTAATTTGGGACGAGAAGTAAAACTGCTTTTAATTCATTTTAAAATTGCGGGCATAAGCATCTAATTGTCATTCAACAAATTAGAATTAATTTTCTCTAACATGATATCAAGAAGGACTTCAGATTTTAGATATGAAAAGAATCCTCAAACATTCATACAAAGCCCTTCATTAAAAAGAACCATAATAGCCTAATCAGTTCTTTTTAAATGCAACAAAGAGATTTCTCTAAAGAGTAACCAACTGGAAATAGATTTTATTTCTTTCAGTCTTCTTTTCAAACTAATTTTAAATTTCTATCCTTAAGATTGAAAACAACTTAAAATGATGCTCGTTATAGTTAAATCTTGAGTACTCTATATTATATTTTTAAATGCACTCGCAATTAGCATAAGTTTTTGGTTTTATATTCATGAAAGATGTTATTTGTTTAATAAAGGATTTGTTCTAAAAATTAATAAGAAATGAAAGAAAGTTTTAATATATGTTCTAATTTAATATCTATCTTGTATTTAGTGTTTAAATAATCAATTTTTTATTTAAATATCTAATGCATCGCTAAATTGTCTTTTACGCTGTTGATCACAGTATAGTTAATTAAATGCAGAAAATTCAGAATTATGTGTTGACAACAAACTTTTTTCATAAAAGTGCTTCGATTTTTTTCCTTGCACTTAGACAGTAATGGATAACTTTTAATCAGAATAGTGATATATAATGAATAATGATCAGAATAATGATTAATAAGAATAATAAGTAAAACTGACTTACTGGTAGAATTGGCAGAGTGATTAATCAATATATAAATACTTTTAATTTTTATATTCGTAATTTAATGTAGAAATTTTTTACAGTGTTGGAAGGCAAATGGGATAGCTGTTACACCAAAAGGTTAAAAACTCGACAAATTTATAATCGCAATGCGTGCAAATATGTTGAAAAGAACGTTTGTGGGTAGATTTTTGAAAGAAGAAAAAAGTAAGCTTTAAACTTCCTTTCACAATCAGTTTTAAAAATTCCGGATTAGAAAGTTGATTTTTTTTCTCCCTCAAGATCATCTGATCATAAACAGTCGGAGAAAATTCAACAAAAAGAGATCCAAATTTATCACACTGTATTATTTCAAACTTTGAATAAATATCAAATCATAAGTAGTATAAACATTCGGAACTAAAGATTTTATGTCTAAAAGTCGCTCAATACAGTGTAGAAATTACATGAACATGACTTAAAAATTGAAATATTTACTCATAGGAAGAAATAGATTGAAAAAAAAATTAAATTTCATTTTCCCTGCTTGGTTTAGTACTCTAATTATCTTTTAGTACTTTTAAAACATGTTTTAATGCATTAAATGTTTTCTTGTGCATATTTATGCATATTTAGACGACTTATATGTGTTGAATTTGATACACAATTTGATATTGAATTTAATCGCATTTTTAAATAATGCACAGATGCAGAAAACTTGTTTTTTCTTAAGTTCAAGAAAGAAAAAGGTTTTTGTGAAACCAGTATGACATATTTCATTAAGATATCAAATAAAAAATATACACTCTGTAAAAAAATAGAGAAAATTGCAAGAAATTCTACAGATAGTTCGATTGCCAACACATTTTGATGCAAATTAATAACAAAACGCTATTTTTCCCTACCGTAAAAACTGCTGTATGAATTTAAATTTTTACAGTAAAAAAATGTTTTATTCAAGTAAACCTATACAATAATAATAAAAAGAAAAGACTGGCAACCAAATTGCCAGCTTTGCTGTGATATTTCACTGTCTTTTCTTTTAATGTATGAATTCTAGATATAATGTTAATTTTCGGAAATAAGTTAATAAAAAAGCTTTTCTCTGTCTTCACTTAAAAATATGATTAAACTGATAACATCTATAGCAAAATATGAAGAATTTACTCTAGACCTTCGATTTATTTCATTATTTTAAAACTTCTCTGGTTCACGGAATAAAAATAACTACACATTATTCTGTTACAACGTTGAGAAATTCATTTTTAATGAAGGGTTTCAAAGAATTTTTATTGATATTATTCTGTTATGAAGTGTATTTCTTTCTATCTTTCGAAAATAATTATATTGAACGAAAAAGAATCGTTATTCTTCTTATCGTTTTATTAGAAAAATAATGCAATTGATTATGTTTTGTCAATTCTATTTAAAGGATATATTTATTGAATATGCTTAAAAAAGAATAAATTCAATTTTGGGGATAAATGTGATTGTTTAAAATCATAATTTTCTCTGCAGTTAAAACTTCCTGCATGATGATAATGATAAATTCTCTACTTATATCTGGCCATTATTGTCTGACAGTGTTGAGAAATTCGTTTTTAATGAAATGTTTCAAAGATTTTCGTTTTATTTGTTCTATTTATGGGGAAATATATTTCGTTTTATCATTGGAAAATATTTAATTTGAATAAAAAGAAATAAGTGGTCTACTTAGCAGT
The DNA here is from genome assembly GCA_963931845.1 of Maratus michaelseni. Taxonomy (NCBI): domain Eukaryota; kingdom Metazoa; phylum Arthropoda; class Arachnida; order Araneae; family Salticidae; genus Maratus; species Maratus michaelseni. The sequence goes on from OZ007600.1 coordinate 72,696,963, forward strand.
TTTATTAGATAATCAATTTGGTTTCTGTCGACTACTTTTATTAGTTATACTAGCTGTTTAACCCGTTCTACGCCCGGAAGTTCACGAACTTAATTATAAAACCAAAATTAAAAATAAAAATTAGTAAAACCAAATGTACCTATGTAATATGTAGAAAAATATTTTTCTATTACTGTGCATATTTTCAATGAAATTTAATTTATCATGTTGCTACGGCAGCAGACGATAAAACGATATCCTTGAAATAAGGGAATAACTAGAATAAAAAGTTTTGTTGATGTTTGTGGTAAAATGTTTTTCTTTATTTTTTAAAAAAAAGTAATAATTAAGCGCAATTAAATAATCTCTAATTATTTGCATGCGAAGTAAAAAAATTATCGTAATACCCGCTACAGCTTCTTCTTAGTATTGCAGTGTGGCGTACATAATATGTATATCTCACATTGCAGTAAACATTTAGAACTGGTTAGAACTCGCGTGATTACAGTTTGAACATAAAAAGGCAAAAGTTTGTCAAAAGCATAAGATTAAAAAAATCTATTTAATTTTTTCGAATTTTTTACCCTAATCGTTCGTGGGCCTTCTAACCGTGTGCCAAATTTCGTAGCCCTGCGCCCTGTGGTTTCCGGGTTTTTGAGGTTACATAGATAGATACGCACACGGATTTTACTAGGTTTAGATTGATTGATTGTGAATGAAATTAATAAAAAAATTTCAGGGCAATGATTGTTCTCTTATGCGATGTTTTCGCTGAGTACCTGCTTTCCGAGTGCCAGAGTGGGAAGAATCAAATGCTATATTTTTTGGCCGTTCGTCTTAACGTACCACTCGAGATACGAAAAAAAAAGGAAGACATATTCGTAAACTTCATATTTTTATGTCTTAAAATTATTGTTGTTAACCCTTTGAAAAAAAAATTCTCAAAAATTGTTATTTTCATGATTGATCTTTTTTCCATTTCGGCATTGCTTACCCAGGGCTCAATTTTGGAAGTACCGATTAACAAAAAATCTGTATTTAAAGCTGATACCTTCTTCTTTTTTTTTGACAGTGTAATCAGTTTTAAAAAATAAGAAATTTAAATGTTTCAAAAAATTCTCTACCGCAGAACAGTTTGCGCCTCCCAGTGACGATATGTTTTCTACGCTAAAAGTAACTAAATGTCCGTATTTCGACACAATTCTTGTAGAGCATTTCGGCACACCGGATTTTCATCACCTAGAAAAATTTCGAAATGTTTGGAAGAGCAGAAGTACTTAAAAAAAAAATAAAATCTGAGAAATTTTCGATGAAAACACTAAAAAAGCAGGATGTTTCGGCGCGGGTTCTGCTCATGTTTTGAATATGCATACTTTTTCACGAAATTTTAAAGATGGCTTGGATACAGTTATATTAACGGATTAAAATTTCAGGCTATAATAACTTTTATTTGCTATGTTAAAGGACCTGACACGAAAAGGAAAAATAAGTGAGCAGAAAACATATTTCTTTTGCAACAAGTTAACATATTTCTTTCACGAAATTTTTACACGGTATGTGAAACCGATATATTTATAACAGTTAAAAATTTCAAATGAGTTCGGCCAACAAGAACTAAAAAAAAAAAAAACTATGAAACGACCCTAGGAAAACAAAACAAGAAAATGTCTATTTACGAGCGATTTCACTAAATATTAATATTTTTTCACGAATTTCCCATTTAAAAATATAACTTCTTGCAAAATCGAGTTAAAGATATAAAATCATATAAATTTGAAGTTTATTTCTGCTTATTATCATGGGCCAGGGCAACGCCGGGCGGATCATCTAGTTATGAATAAAATTAATAAATGACATTTCAGGGAAATGATTGTTTACGTATGAATTTTCTTTTCATCGTGCTAAATCTGCTTCATTTACCTGTAGATGCATATTCTTTAATCCATACTGCTTTTATTTTTTTTTAATATTTTTATTTTTATTTGTTAAGTGCTTTTTCTAATACAGTGTTCATTTTAAAATAAATTTATAAGAACAAGAATCTTTCGTTATTTTCTATGAAATAGCAGTTTTTCTAACTAGATACAGACATTTGCAAGGTAAAAGAAATCACGCAGTAATTATCTAAGCATTCTAAGAAAAAATGAAAATTACACCTTTGTTACATGAATTGAAAAACCATAATTGTTCGCGTCCCATTCAATGGCAATCAGAACTCTGAACAAAGCGGAAAGAAATTGTATTTCTTCAAGAAGCAGTTAGTTAGAATCATTTAAAGAAGACTTTGTGCTTGAATTGAAATAATTGTTTTGAATAAATAAGCAGCCTTTGACAAATTTATGGAAATCATTTGTAATGAGCAGTTTGAACACAAGTGGGTACAAAAATGTTAATTATCATTATCCGAAAGACTGACGATACATACTCTGCATTTATTTTAAAATAAACGAATGGAAATTATATTTGGTCTTAAAATACCTTGTTAAAGTTATTTAAAGCAGTGTGTGATTTTAGAAATATTTTGAACACTCAAATTTAGACCATTTTATGGAAACTATTCGTAATGAATTATTTAAAGATATTTAAAGATTATATGAAGATAACTGGATCGAAAACATCATAGTTATTCTCCTATTATTGACTCATAATTAAAATACCGGATTCATTTCAAGTTAAATGGAAAGAAGCTGTATTGGTCTTAGAGTACCTAATTATAGTTATTTAAAGATGACTGTAACTTTAGGAGAACTAAATTGTTTGAACAATCAACCTTTGTGGAAATAATTTGTATTGAATAGTTTGAATAGCTTTTTTATTTGTTTATTGTTAATATGTGACGTAGAAAAAAAGGTATTATTCACAGCCAAAACTGTCTGATATTTTTTAGTTAAATGAAATATAATGGCTGGCTTATAAATGAAACACACTGGATTACTGTTATAACTGCTTTGAGGTGAAAAAAAATGCAGAATTTATTAAGCGAAGAATAGCTTATTGCTTTCAATCAATCGAAAAGTACAGTCGTTGTTTATGTTGTGATGTATAAAAAATATTTAATGAGATTGTTCATGAAGATGGGCAACTAAAATATTTTCTGGTGCAATTTTAAAAGAAAAATATTGAGAAAAATTCTGTTATCTTTTATGAAAAATGTTCTCCTTGAATTTATTTTCTCAGTATGAAAGGTGCCTCTAAATACCTTTTTACGATATAATTGGGCCCCTCTGTCCCCTTTTTAAATAAAAATGGTACCTCTAAATGTCTTTTCAACATGCTAAATCCGCTTCATTCACCTGTCGATATGTCATGCGTGCTATTTAATCCATAATGCTTTTATAATTTATATAAAAATGAAAACACATGTGTAAAACAAAGGATGAGACATTATAAAAAGCAATGGAAAGGAGTACACTGCAGGAATTGAACTTGATAAAACGAAAAAGCAAAAACTGGAAAACTATGAATGTGTAATAGAATCTTCAGAGGAACTTTATAAGAATATTCATAGTAAATATATGTTATTTCATCAAATATTGTCAGCATTATGCCTAAAATCGACAATATTAAGCCCCTAATAACATAGATATAAAACAAAGAAATAGAATAACCTACAAGAGTTCAAATAACAAAGTAAAAAAATAAACTATTATTCAACATAAATAGAAATTAGATCATAAAACAGTGTGCAAAACTTACCAAAAAAAACTAATATATCTGTTGATTGATCAAGCTTCAAAGTGCTTTACAATGAACATGTCATCACTAAACCAAAAATGGCTGCAAAACACAAGCATTGCTTTGCAAGATATGAAGAGAGAGAGAATTAAGAATTGTTTCGTGCTGCCATCTATCTTATAAAAATATAAGTAAAGGCTGAAATTATAGACTAGTTAAAACATAAATATGTTGCTGCACTCTATTATAAATGAAGAGAAGATGGAATTAAAATAAATAAATTTTAGACAAAGTATTAATTTAGAATGTGAAGATAACTAAATGATATAAATAAAATCTAAATATTGATAAAGATGAAAGGTGAAAAAGGAAGACAGTAGTATAATAATTAGCAATGTATGAGACAGTGTCTGAATAAGATGAAGAGTATATTATTTATGTTGTGTTAATGATGTTGTTATGTAAATGAAATGATAAAATGATAAAACTCAATTTTTTTTTATAAATTTTGTAGCTTTTTTAGCAGTCTCGCCCTATTACTTCTTAATAGCACTTTGATTTTATAATTTTTTTGGAGGAAAATTTTGTTGTTTTGTGATTTTGTTTTGTTAATTAATAAAAAATAAGTTTTTATAATTTTTTCAGCAATCCACGCATTTTATCCTTAATATTGTTTTCAGTTTTATAATTTTTATACATATTTAATGCCCGTACTACTAAAATTAGATTAATGTTTTAACGTTAAATTAGATTTAACGTTAATTAGATTAATCCACGAAGAAAGAAAAACAAGGGGATAATTATAAGACAAAGTTGTATGTTTTAATTGTGATAAATTAGGCCTAATGAAATGAGAGGAGCATAAACATTTAATACGATTGCAGTGGTTTAGAAGAATATTTCTGTAAACTGAAATGTGTAAACATGAATGAAAATGAGCAAAATTAATAACATTGAAGAAAAAATCATTACGTTTATCATAGATATTTGGATGTTAAAGTGTGATTAGAAAGAATAGAGATATTAATGTCCATAAAAAGAATAGTAGTTTTTTTTAAGTGAGTAGTACTAAGTTCAAGATTGGAAGGATATGCTACAGGTAGAGAAATAGAATGATTATCATTAAGGGAAAAGATAATTATATCATCTATATATCTATAGAGCAAAATATTATTGTTAATATACTTTCTTTTATAGATATAGAGATATAAATCTAAAAGCATACTGGAACTAGCTGAGCCATGTGGAATTCCTTTTGTCTGAATTAAAATAGCATTATTTTAGAAAATATAGTTACGAAAAAGTAAAAAATTAGTTAAAGTTTTGAAGTAGTCAATATCGATGTCTTCAGGTAAATGTTATGATGAGAAGTATTCTATAAAAAGAGAATTAATAGTAGAGTGTAAATCTGCCAAAAGAATATTGTTGAAAAGATCTATAAATTCATATGTGATAATATTGTCGACGTTAGTAAGTGCCTCGATTTATTTTATTAACAAGCACATAACTGTTTTTAATACAATGAGTGTTATTTTTCTTGATAGATAAATCGTAGATTTGTGTGAGAATATTTAAGAAAAGTGTGTCAGCGCATGTGTTATAAGTATCACATCCTACAGTGACAGTGCGGAATTTTAAAGGAATGTTGTGAAACTTAGGAACCATAACAATGTAGGGATAATTGAAGTTTTTATTTCTTAAATATATTTAATTTTGAGTTTATTTTATAATACAAGTTCATTTTAAAATGCTTTTATAACCACAACAAATGTCCTTTAATTTCTAAGAAATAACAGTTTCTATAAATAGATAGAGGCATTTGCATAGTAAAATAAATCACACAGTAATTATCTAAGTATGCTAAGAAGAAATTCAAAGTACTCCTTTGTTACGTGTATTGAAAACCAAAATTGTTCACGTTCCATTCAATGACAATCAGAATTCAGAACTAAACGAAAAGATATAGTATTTATTCAAGAGGCAGTTAGGATCGTTTAAAGAAGACTTTTGAATAGAAATAATTAGTTTGAATAAATAAACAGCCTTTGACAAATTTATGTTAACCATTTGTAAAGACCAGTTTGAAGATAAGTGGGTCCAAAATTCCTAATTACCAGTTTCCGTCACTTTGACAATATATACTCTGGATTTATATTTAAATAACCGAAGGGAAATTATATTTCGTCACAATTAAATTTATTTAAAGCAGTTTCTGAGTTTAGAAACATTTTGAAAAATCAAATTTAGACAATTTTGAGGAAATTATTCGTAATGAATAGTTTAAAGATAACTGGATTGAAAAGCATAGTTATTTACCAAGTATTGACTGATGATTAAAATATGGGTTTAAATTTGAATGTAAAGAAACTATATATATTGATTTTAGAGTAGTTATGTGTGTTTATTTAAAAGGGACTAACTTTAGGAGAAATAAATTTTGTTTGTTCAATCAACCTTTGTGGAAGTCATTTGTGTTGAATTGTTTAATTTTTTTTTTTTAAATTTGTTTATTTGTGCTCCAATGTGAAGTAGAAATAAAAGTATTATTCAACCAAAAGTTTAAGAGATTTTTACTTTTTTTACATTTATTTACCTATTTAGTTAAATGAAGTAAAATAATGGCTTACAAATGAAAATCACTAGAGTACTGTTATAACCGATTTGAAGTAAAAAGGCTACGTCAAATTGTTTTTGATACTATTTCAACTCATGCAGAATTTATTTAGCGAAGAGTTGTTTATTTCTCTCAATCACCGGGACAGTGACGTGCCATCCCTGACCATATAGCGATTGTTTATGTTGTGAAGTATAAACATTCTTTAATGAGATTGTTTATGAAGATGGGAAGCTAAATTTTTTATACTGTATCGAGAAAAATTCAGCTTTTTTTTTTTTTTTTTTTTTTTTTTTAATGCTCCCTCCAAATCCAATTTCTCAATATGAAAGGTGCCTCTAAATCTCTTTTTTCGATATAATTTATCCTCTGTGCCTTTTTTAAATATAAATGATCCCTCAAAATATTTTTTCATCATGCTTAATCTGTTTCATTCACCACCTCCCAGTATGTCATGCATGCTATTTAATCCATATTGCGTTTATTTATTTTTTTTTAAATATATGTTTTTTAATTTTAAGTATATTTTCTAATACAAGTTAATTTTAAAATAATTTTATATATATATAACCACAACAAATGTTATATAATTTCTATGAAATAACGGTTTTTCTAAATAGATATAGACATTTGAATAGTAAAATAAATCATCCAGTAATTATCTAAGTATGCTAAGAAGAAATACAAAGTACTCCTTTGTTACGTGTATTGAAAACTAAAATTGTTCACGTTCCACTCAATGACAATGAGAATTGAGAACTAAATGGAAAGATATAGTATTTATTCAAGAGGCAGTTAGTTAGGGTCATTCAAAGAAGACTTTGGGTTTGAATAGAAATAATTAGTTTGAATAAATAAACAACCTTTGACAAATTTATGGTAACCTTTTGTTTAGAAAAGTTTGAAGATAAGTGGGTCCAAAAATCTTAATTTTCATTATCCGATTCATTGATAATACATACTCTGGATTTATTTTTAAATAACGAAGAGGAATTATATTTGGTTCTAGAATAGATAGTTAAATTTATTTAAAGCAGTTTGTAATTTTCTAAACATTTGGAACATTCAAATTTAGACAATTTTGTGGAAATTATTCATAATGAGTAGTTTAAATATAACTGGATCGAAAAACCATAGTTATTCTCGTAGTATTTTGACTGATAATTAAAATACGGGTTTCAATTTGAATGGAAATAAACTATATTGGTTTTAGAGTACTTATTTGTATTTATTGATAAAGGACTGTAATTTTAGGAGAAATAAATTGTTTGTACAATCAACCTTTGTGGAAATCATTTGTCTTGAATAGTTTAAATAAATTTTATTTTTTATTTGTTTATTTGTGATCCCATGTTTAGTAGAAAAAAAAACTGCATTTTTCAGCCAAAAGATTCTGAGATTTTCTTTTACATTTATTAACCTATCTAGTTATTGGGCTCTTACCTACTGAAAGGTTCCATCACCAGTGAAATGTGAAGTGTTTTCGACTTCTTATAACTTTTTAAATAGCTTTTGAAATTACACAAACCTCTGCAATATATTTAAGCCATATTTCAAGCTTAATAAAATGCAAATATAAACGCTTATAGAATGTAAGACAATGAAAAATACAGTTCAGTTAATATTACAAAATTTTTCGTACGGTATGTCACAATCCGCACGATAAAATTTAGAATGGATATATGAACATAAAGCTTAAGTTGAAATGACCTGTAACCTAGAATAGAATTAATTACTGACATAAAAAATCTTTGACTAAATATATAAAATCTTTGACTAAATTAAAAAATTTAATTACATTTGAAAAAAAATTAATTAATCATTAAAAAATAATGAAACTATTTAATTATCTCAATAATATTAATTCCTTCCATAAAATATAGTTTAAAGGTAATTTTTAACACAAATTTTATGTTCATATATCCATTCTAAGTTAAGTTATCGTGCGGATTGTGACATACCATGTGAAAAAAAAAAGGAATATTAACAGATTTGTATTTTTTATTACATTGAGCAAAAGATGAATTTATAAGGGAGAATTTCCTTATTTCTTTTTCTATAGAGCTTGGAAATTCCGCATTGTTATATTATTATGTTTTATACCTATCACAAAAGAATTCATATCTTAAAGGTTTGAATATTTATCTCAGAAAAAAATTGGCTGCAAAAGATTTTTGTACCACTATTTTCAAACAACAAACTTCAGGGCATATGTCTACAACATTTGCAATAAGAATCTACCACGAAGTGCATTGTTTGGAAAATAGTGGTGTTATATATATATATCATAAATGTTTATATTTACATTTTATAAAGCCTGGCGTATGTCTTAAATGTATTACAGAGATTTGTGTAATTTCAATAAATATTTAAAGTTATGTGAACTCGAAATCACATCACTTTTTACTGGTGGTGGAGTCTTTCAGGGGGAATGAGCCCCAAATGAAATATATGATGCGCTTGTAAATGAAAAACAATAGATTACTGTTATAACTGCTGTGAGGGGGAAACGCTACGTGGTATTGTTTTTGACACTATTTCAACTGAAGCAGAATTTATTATGCGAAAAGTAGATTATTTCTTTCAATTCCGCTATTGATTTTAGAGCGATTATTTATGTTGTGAAGTATAAAAATTGTAAAATTGTTTAATGGGGTTGATTATGAAGATGGTCAACTAAAATATTTTCTGGGATAACTTTAAAATAAAAATTCTATTAAAATTGAGAAAACTTCAGCTTCTTTTTATAGAAACGGTTTTTTTTTCTTTTTTCTATTTCAATCCTTTTTTTTAAATATGGAAGGTTCCTCTACAATTTATTTTTCATATAATTGGTCCCTCTGTCTCCTTTTCAAATAAATAAAGTCCCTTTAAATATCTTTTTAAAATATAAATCTCGTTTTCTCATTTTATTTAAGGTAAAATATGCCGGAAGCCCTCAATTTATTACTATTCAGTTCACTCACAATGAAAATTCTGATTTATTTGAAGTTAAGCGGAAATAAATTGTATTTCATTTTAGACTAATTAGTTAAGTTTATTTAAAGCGGCCTGTGATTTTAAAAGAAATAAATAATTTAAACAATCAACCTTAAACAACTTTGTGGAAATCCTTTGTAATGAATGGTTTAAATGGAACTTTTATTTCTTTATTTTTGAAGTTTCCAAATACAATTTACCTTATTTAAAAGACGGAACTTTGATAAAAGGAAACGGAAGCTTTATTCAATTGTTTACTTCATCAGTTAGTTTTATTTGTTTAAAAGAGTTTTATGCTACAATTTTATATTTAGAATTATGTTAAAATTTTGTGGATCATTTGCAACTGTAGCACTGTAATATAACTGTAGAAAAAAAATGACAATAATATCTATAACCATTGAGCGGCGGTGTATGTTTTTTAGGTTTAATTTTAATTCTAAACTATCAATTGACACACAAATGGGAGATCTGAAATTCCGTAATACTTTTTTCAAAAATATGTAATATTATATATATATATATATAAATGCCAGTATATTTATGAAATACTGTATTATTTTTAAAACACGTGTGGATATATCCAGGCTGATGATTATATCTACACGTGTTTTTTCATATCCAAATCCAATTCTAATTTAAATCTCTTGTTATCCAATTTTTCATTATATTTAGTTCATATTTCATTTCAAAATCCATTTGCATTCACTTGATATCAACTTCAAATTATTAACATTTTATGGTTTATTATATAATTTTTTTTTCTCTCTCTCTCATTTTAAATATTCTTCATATTTTCAGTATTTTTGGCCAATTACCATTGAAGCAAATGCTATGGCAAAATTATGATTGCACTTGTTAATTTATTAACTATGTGGTATTCTGTCTACACTTTATTACTAATTATCTCTTAGGAGATTTAATTAGAATGTTACAAGAACTTTATATGTTTTTTGAAATTCAAAGATATTATAATTATATATATATATATATATATATATATATATATATATACAGTATGCCAACTAAAGTCCCTTGCCACTCTCTTAACTTCGGAACGGCTGCTGCTATATCCATAAAAGTGGTGTAAAGGTATAAAAAAGTAGCCATGCGCTACTGAATAAAACCGCCTACGGCGCCACCTGGTGGAAGACTGCTAAGTTAACATTCCTATTTTTAAAACGGAAAGAGATACGAGAAAAAAGTGATTTACAAAGTTGTAGAGCATCATTGATTTGGTACGAAAAGACACCTTGTGGCTATTAATGCGAAGAATAGAACGGTTAAAACACGCATTAGTTTTTTCGTGATTTCCTACACTGTGACGTGACAAAACGATCTTAGAAAGAAAAAAGACAACTAGTTGAAGCAATATACCTTTATTTGAGATGTTCAAACTTCTCACCGTCAGCTGCAATGCACATTTGGATCATTGTTTGAATTTCACGTTGCACCCGTTGGAGCATAGAGGGTGACACGTTGGTACAAGCGTCCGTAATGTGTTGTTTTGATTGGGAATCACAAGCGATACCACTGTGCCACATTGCAGTGTCGTGTTTTGTCCGAAATATAAACATTTATCCTTCCGTTCAATTTCGTGGCGTCACAGTGTAGGAAATCACGAAAAATCAAATGCGCGTTTTAAACGTTATATTCTTCGCATTAATGTCCACAAAGTGTCTTTTCGTACTAAATCGATGATGCTATACAACTTTGTAAATCACTTTTTTCCTCTATCTCTTTCTGTTTTCGAGATAGGAATGCTAACATCGCAGTTTTCCACCAGGTGGAGCCGTAGGCGGTTTCAGTCCAGTGGCGCAGCCAAGGGGAGGGGGGTTGGGGGTTAAAACACCCCCCAGAGCTAAAAAAATTACTATAATTGCCGCTTATATGAATCAAAACTACTAAAGTTAAAATTAAGTTTTTTGGCCTTTCCGCCTTTACAGAATCCACCGCTTTCTTAACCCTTTCCGGCGCGGAGTAAGTCTGTTTGCAAAATGATGAAATAATGGACTGACACCGGAATTTACAAACGAATTTATTTGAAAATAGAAACTTGCTCATTTTCCGGTACTGAATAAAAGAAAAATTTTAATTAAATATTCTTGGTGCCGTTTGTCAGTTTTAGAATTAAAATTAGGTGTCCTTTTTTGTGACCACCGTCCGTTAAAAGGTTAAATCAAATTTTATTCAACAATGCGATTCAATTAAACGGCGAAAATTCTACTTAAAACTGTGAAAGCGCATATTACACGGCATAGGTTATATCAAAACTTGATTTTTGGACTGCGTCACTTTGTCGAGACGTCTTATAGTAAAAGATGGGTCATATACTCTCACACAGACGCTTTGAGTTATATAGTATACAGTGGTCTGTTTCTTAATTGCATTTCTGTCTTTGTTCCACGTTCGAAACAATAACAGATCATCGAATTCCAGAGAAAAAAACATACACTTTGTAAGTCTTTCTCAGTTTCAAGCTTTTTTGCTCTCAGTTATATCTAATACCAAGTTATGTGCGTACCCAGGAAAAAAATCTTTGCAAAAATAAGAATTTAAAAAAGTACTTAAAGTTATAAAAAGCTATTTTTCGTTTATGAGCAGATTTTTGCAATCGGTGTTTCTTTTGAATCATCTGTTTCATAGGGGGTCTGTACACAAATTTAAAGACTATATTTCATTTGTTGGTAATGTAGCAACGACGTCTTGCTTATGATGGAGATTCGTATATTTATCGTTAAAATTTTATAAATTAGTTGTGGTTCCTCTTTTAGCTATTTTTAATTCTATCGCGCTTCTGTGAAACGAAAATCTCTTTCCTTTCTATTTAAAATTCAATAATTCTTAAACTCTTTTATCGCAGCTTGAAGTGATCCTTTTTCAATTAATGTACATGTCTAAATTTTTTCTTTCGTATGTGTTTGCGGTTTTCATATGAGAAATGAAATCATTTTCAGTTTGGCATCTGCGTGCCTTCCTAATGCATACATTTTGGATCACAGAATAAATAAAGAAAGATAAAATGCAACGTCTATTTCTCGATACATCTGCATGCTAAAATTTCTGCAGATGTTAAGTTCGGACAGTTAGTTTTCTGTTGTTATAAAGATGCTGATATGGTAATCTGGTTTGGCGGTTTGCGTTTAAAAAAATTAGAATGTGTTTGTCCCTAACGAATTTTCTTCTGTACCCTATGGGTCGACGCGGATAAATTTGTGGCATCTCAAAAAAAGGCATTCGATTTTGAGTTTTCACGATGTGAAGATATAGACGTTCTGAGTGCTGGGGGACCGCCTCATTTTTTCAATTATCTTTCTTCAAATAAAATATTTTTTTCCGTGGAAACCTCAAGTCTCCGGTATGTTTCTTCACAGGATGAGAGCCTTCGGGTTCTTGCTTATAGCGTATATGTATGAGCTTCGGTACTCTTTTTTCCTAGAATTTAAGCCCTGCCTGTGAGTATGGATTTTGAAAAAAAAAAGGCGTTAAATGCATTTTTTTTAGAAAAATACTATCTATAATTACACACAATTTTACGCTAACCATGCATTAATTTAAATTGATCAGCAATATATTAGTTATGCATTGATTTACACTTATTACATTTTAACGAATGCTATCTGCATGTCATTAAAATTATACTAGCTGACCCGTCCGGCGGTGCCTGGGCTCATGATAATTACCTCAAATTTGTATGATTATATATCTTATATCAATTTTATATTTTTAAATGAAATTTTCACTAAAAAATATTGATTATTTGACAGAAAAGCATTTTTAAAAGACACCTTCTTGTTTGGTTGGGGTTTTTTTTTTTGTTTGTTTGTTTGTTTCTTTTCCTCGTAAGGGTCTCTCGTTTCATAGTTTTAAAAAAATAACCCCAGTTGTCTGAATTCTATAAATTTTTCATCAGTTATAAACAGGTCTTGACAAATGCAGTCGCCAGGTCGCCACTGGTGACCTAGTTTTTCTATCTAGCCACCAAGTTATTTAACCCGATTTTTTTTTTTATTATTATAATTTTTTGTACAAAAATTGTCCTGAGAAATGACCATAAATGGCATTTTTTCTCATTTTCGGCTTTTTTAATTAGGTAAAAATAAGTTTAACAAATGCAAATTTTAAATTAATAAAAAATAATTATTTAACTGACTTCGACACGAAAATAGGCAGAAATTGTTTTCCTGCTTTACTGTTTCATCCATGTAATATCTCATCAGATATAGATTTTGCAGCACTCACTTATCCAGACATTTAAAACCTTTGGTAATCAGCATTTCCTGAACATATCGGTTAATGCAGCCTTTAAATTTTTTTTTCATTGATAAATAATTTTGATAAATTTCATTAGAAAACTTTGTTTATACCATCTTTTTAAATGATGTAGCTGTTCTAAACTATGTAACTAATAATCCTACAATAGGCTTATTATTTTTCTCAATTAATTGATAAAAAACTTTGTTCTTTTGAAAATTAGTGACTTCGGAGGGGAGCAGGTTATATTTTTTTACTGGTAACTAGAATTTTTTACTGGCTACCAGAATTTATCAAATTTGTAAAGCCATGGTTATAAATATAATGGTTTTACAGACCGTGGAAAAATATTGATATCTAGCTGTAAAAGAAATGCTTTCTTCTCGCGTCTTTTTTTTTCTTCTTCTTTTTTTTTTTTTTTTTTTTTTTTTTTTGCGACTTGTCTTTTAAAATAACAACACAAAAATGTTACTGTCCGAACTCTCTGAAATTTTATTCGATTGTAACTATAACTGTATCCAACCCCTCTTTAAAATTCCGTGAAAAAAGTCTCAGTCTTTGACTAAAGTCGAAGAGAACACAGTCACGTCAAAAAAGACTAAGTCACATTTAATACTGAGTCATGAACCGAAGGCCGAGCATACCTACGCCAAAATACCCAACTTTCTTTTTGCATTGTCATCGAAAAATTCTCCGACTTTTTAAAATCAGATCTTTTCTTCATCAGAGCGTTTCCGAATTTTTGTAGGCGCTGTAATTTTGATCTTCCAAGACGCTTTTAATGGATTAGTTACTTTTAGCATAGAAAAAAGATCGTCTTCGAAAGGCCCGATATGACGTGAGGTCTAAATAAATCGTAATTTAGAATACTTTCAGCTGTTTCACACCTTTAAATTTCCGATTTATAATAAATTCTTTATGCCAAGCATTTCCATCTTAAAAGTAATATCTATACTAAATTTCAATTTTCTAACAGTAACAGTTTCAGCTAAATCATAATTTAGAACACTTTTAGGAAGTTTTCAATTCATTTCGTCCTTTTAAATTTTTAAATGTTTTTAAAAATGTTATAAGGAAGCATTTACTACATAAAAGTAATCATCATGCCAAATTTCAAGTTTTCATACCAATTGTGTCACATAAATCGCAATTTTAGAATGCTTCTTACTCTTGCATTCTTTTAAATTTCGAATTGAAAAAATAAATTCTGGGGAGCATTTACGTCTTTTAAGTAACATCCATATAAAATTTCAAGACTCTAGCCCAAAAAGTTTTAAATGACTTGTTACATTTGGCAAAAAGCAAGGTAAGTCTATTGAAAATTTTGTTAAAATTGCTTCATTATTATTAACGTTAGGAATAAGAATTCGTGATTCTAATGAAACCTTGTGTATTTTTGATTGAAGAAATGGATTCCAACTCTATTATTTTCTAATGTAAAAATTATTTGCTGTACTGTGCTCTTCCATCTTTAAGTTTTCCCCTCATCATTTTTAAACACTTTATAAATAAATCTAACCTAGTTTTGTGTTATTTCATTGGTGCATTTTATAGTTTGTAACTCTAATATTGTAAACGCTGTTTAAATGAATCATAACCAACGTAATTGCGGCGAAAAGCATTATGATTTCATTCATTTAAAAGACTGATTCCATTAACCGATGATTCATATAACCGGCAACCATCTTTATTATAAACTCAAACCCCCCCCCCCTAGAACAGAATTCTGGCTGCGCCACTGTTTCAGTCAGTAGCGCATGGCTACTTTACTATACCTAGACACCACTTTTATGAATATAGCAGCAGCCATTCCGAAGTTAAAAGGATGGCAAGGGACTTTAGTGGGCATACTGTATATATTAACTATTTATATCAATTTAATTTACATTGATTATTAAAGGAACCAGAAAAAATTAAATGACAAAAATGTGTTCTTCTTTTAGTTGCTAAAAGGCGTAAAATAGAAACTTTATAAACAGTAAAATAAGTTTTATTATGCTGTTGACGTATTTCGACTCCATCAGAGCCATTATCAAAACAAATAAGAATATTCTACAATTGCACGGTCTATGAAGTTATAATTCGGAACGCCATTAATTAATTTTTTTACGAACTTTTAGGTAGCTTTTATTACTTAAAGCTACCTATTGCAGCCGTTTGGAGGAAAGCAATTCCAAAAAACTTTGGTATATTTTCACCGATCATGACTCCCAGACCCCCAAACCAACCTCCGTTCAAATGTAGTCGGATGGCCATGCATTTGATATATGTTATAGAGGTTTCCCATAAAATGTTTGGTATTGGCATTTATAGTTCGTTTACAAAGGCACTCAAAATCATGCTGTCACATTGTGGTCTTTGGGGAAAAATCGTTTGCCGAAAAATCCAAAAATCAATGGCGGGAAAAGAAACTTTGCTTTTATATATGCTTCTTAAATCTAGAAAATATATTAGTGTCTGAAGTTTCTAAAGATAAAGAACGCTTTTTCGAATCGGAAGGCGCTCGGAAGAGATAATTGTATATTTCCGTATATTATATATTTTTAGATTAAAAAAAAAAAAAAAACATTTGTCTTTTTTAAGTGCACAGTAAAGCTACATAACGAAGAAAAGGTAAAATATTGCTGTTTTTATTTAGTATACGGCTATTTCCGTTTTTTTTTTTTCTCTGAGACAATTTGGTGACTAAAATGTATGGGGTATTCTCTTTAATTAATTTAATTTTTTTTTTTTTTTGCCGATTGTTCCTATTTTAAATACATATATTATTTTGTTATACATATATTATTTTCGTTGTTAAACTTAAGGTCACGATCACTTCTAAACGTAATAAAAGCTTTTAGTTTTTTTTATAATGTAATTAAAAGTTCTTTTTAAAAATAATTACAATGAAAATAATAAAAATAAACTGTTAGTGACAGAAAATAGGCATATACAACCACATATTATTCAAACGATAAAAAAAGATAAGTTTTAGCAGTTTTGCTTTTTTATTTAACAAAATGACAAAAAAGTGACAAGATATTTCGAAAGTATTTTTATGGTAACATAATGCGGCTACTGACAAGACAATGAAATGTTTTGATTGACATTTAAAACAAAATGCACCGAAAACATAAAAGTGTAACAAAAAGGACATGGATTTTAAATATAATTTTAGCTATTGCACATATGTCTGTTGGGGCAAGGGTATTCAGTTTCTTATCTTTAACCAGACGACAACAAGCAAAACAACAACAGTATGCATTTATGAATATGTACGTATATTTTTATTTAATAAAGTGTCTTGTATAAAATATGTATTAAAGTCTATACCTAGTAGAATCTTGCGGGGATCGGGTTGTACCCGAATCGAATCCGTACAATCCAGAAAAAAGTTTTGTTGAATCAACAAAAAATTGGTTGACGCAACAAAACTTTTTGTTTAAATATAGGTCAATGGAAATTTTGTTTAAATCAACAATTTTTTTGCAATTCCAAAAATAAATTTTGTATTGTCAGCAAAAAATGTTTTGTTAATTCAAGTAAAATGGTTCAATTTTACTTGAATTTTGCTAAAACTACCAAAATGCACTCAACAAAACATGTTTTGTAGTTTTAATCAATTCCATTTTCTGTGTGCGAAGATTCCATTTGAAGTCAAGTCGAAACGTGGCCCGAAATCTACACAATTCAATTCGAAGCAGAAATACCTGAACCCTAACCTGAAATGGAAGAAAAAACGTCCTTCCGGCCTGAACCAGGAGGAAAAGGTAGCTTCCATATTCCATAGAATTTCAAACAGCCGTTTTTTTTTCTCAGCCGTTTTTTTTTAAATAAAGTCAAAACAAAATATGCTCCGGAATCCTTGTATGATGGTCTAACAATTAACGGAATCAATTTTTTGAATTTATAATTTTATTATACATCTATTTGAAAATTTGAAAATATAAAATTTTTTTAACTGGCCACCATTTTGTAACAAGATGGCGCATGTAGCGGGCCAACGAACTCGGTCGAGATCTTGGTATGTCCTGTACACATGATCAGTCACATTCATATCGGTTTATAAATACGAGAGTCGATATCCTGGCTGGCATATTATTTGGCTGTTTATTTTTTTTAAATAAATGTTAAAAGGTATTATTAATTTACAAAGACGCATATTAGATAGAATTTTGATCTGAAAAACAGTCCGTTTATTCAAAAACGGTCTGTTTTCAATTATCCATATAAAGAAGCTTTGCTTATTAATACACACGCACACGCACACGCACACACACACACACACACACACACAAAGATATATATATATATATATATATATATATATATATGTATCAGAAAATCCGTTGAAGAAGAAAAATAAATTACTGTTTAAAAAAAATAAATAAATGTTGAAAATAAATCATATTTCAAAAGAATGAAAAGACCTAAATATTTCGTTTTCACGCAATTCCTTAAATATTTAATAAGACGTTTAAAAAAAATTACAATTTTTGATTTGCAGATCAACTATGCAGTTCGTTATACTTTTTTTTCAGTTGTGTTTGACGTCACTGATATGGCGGCAGTAGTTTTTTAAATGAATGACGTCGTTAAGGGACTTATAGCAAAATAGAAAAAAAAAAAATTCGGGGTATATTTTTTAAATCCCTTTTTTGTAACCTTTCATGTTTTAATATGATAAATTAATAATAATAAAAAAAAATTCAAAAATCTCTTTAATTCGTGAATATTACTTAAGAAGATTATATTGAGTTTCAAAAAGACAGGGATAAAATTAATTGGATCATAAAAAGGTTGAACAGTCGCGTAAAAAAAGGGGAAAGGAAGGATGAAAAAAACGAACCAACACCACATGCTACTTTGAGCACCGTTTATGGTAGAGAAAAAAATGTACAAATCCTTGTGGAATAATGTTTACTAATTATTTATATGCATGAATACTTTAAAATTTGTCTAAATATTAAAATTTTATCAAAATTTTATATTTTTAATAGCAGTGTCCTATTTTTGACAATATTTTTATCTAGAAATTTCTGCCCAGTTACCGAATTTCCAGTCCATTCGGACCAAAAGTTTTGGAATTTCAATTATTCAAAATTTTGACCTTCTGATATTAAATTACTTTTGCATATTTTTATTTATATTTCCTAAAATAATACCTTAATCACGCTGATTTTTGTTGTATGAACATACTATTTAAAAGTCCAAATCTAAATATCTTATTTTTAAAATTCTTGTAACTTTGATACATGAAATATGAGATAATACTGTAAGAAATATTTCCGTTGACTCTCAGTACTATTTCCGTATTTTCACTGGTTTTTTTCTGTTTTTTTTTAGTCCGATGAAAGTTACTTCGTGAATGTTTCAAAAGATATTGCAAACAAAGATTTGACAATATCCTTGATAGATAATGCTAAATTTTCATTTTCTCTGAAGTTGTAGCATATATTTTCGTTATTACACTGCAAAACACAACAATCCGTAAAAATACGGAAAACGTACTGGCGATCAACAAAAATTCTTTTTAGGGTGTAAAAATTAAAAAAATCCCAAAGCCTTATTGAAAATGACTAATTAACTGGAGTTTTAGCATTATTATCTGTCCTGTATGTTCTTAAGGGGTCATACGATTAATAAAATGTTAAAAAGTGAAAAAAGGACCATTTTTGTCATTTTATATCGTAAAAAATATACATTACAAAAATACAATTTTTAAAGGTGGTAATAGATACATGTTTGTTCTTTCATTTTACATTTTTGTCAGATCATGATGGGGAAAATTAGTTGTTACAATGGTTTTTAGGTGCGTTCGTAATTATATAAATAAGTAGCACCTATAGTCGTCGTCTGGTCCGTCCGTCCGTCTGTCCGCATTTAACAGTGCAAAAACTACCCAACCGAATGATTTGAAATTTAATATATATTTATTATATAATCGTTGCAGAGTTTTGTCAAGTCATTTCAAATTTTATGAAAATCGAATCAAAACTTAAAAAGTTATTAATGAAAGTTTTCTTTATTCTATTAAATCCTATCATACGTAATCTATATAATAAAAGCGCAAGTCATGTGACTGAGGAAAACAAATACGGACTAACCACATCTTTTTTCATATGGCAAGAGGCCATTTTTATTCAAAGTTATTTTTTCGAATAAAATTGCATAAAAGCTACATTTTTAGAAAGATGGTTCAAAAAAATTGTTTGTTTGAGCCATTGGTGTTATTCGTACTTTTTAATGAAAAATACGCAATCTCTCTTAATTTTACCTCAATTATTTATATGAGCGCAACGTGCAACACTTTCTTCTTTACATATTTTATACAATACAGCAAAATGTACAATATATGTAAAAATAAAAGTATTGCAAAGCTGCGCTCATACTAAAATATTAAAAATTGAAATAGAATTTGGAGAAAATACGTATTTTTCATCAAAAACTACAAGTAATACGAACTTTTAGCTTGTGTAAGTTATATAAATCTGAACGAAATGCGAAAAATATCGTTGAAATCTTACAGGATAAACCTTCTAATATTAAAAAAATAAATATTTAAGTCAATATAACAAAGTCGAATTTTAGTCATTTCATGGGACAAAAACACGGCTTAATGACCCTGATCCTTTCTGACTTTTAATAAAGTTACGAGCTTTCTCTTTTCCTTTTCTTTCTTTCTTTCTTTTTTTTTCTGAGGGGCTTTTATGTTGTCTAACATCAAGTTTTGACGTGTACTATCTAGTAAATTTGCATATATCAGTCTGCTTGAAATACATTAACCATATCACATGAAGAAGATCAGTGAAATCATATAATCACAATTGACCGTATTTAAAATCAGTCAAGTTAATGATTGTAAAATATATATAACATTAATATTAATCATTCATAACAGAAAAAAATATCACAGTAACGAGTCATTTACAGTACAAATTGGAACTGATTAGATAATATTTAAGTTTCGACATTGGTTTTACATACTTTTATTACATACTTTTTATTTATCAATATTTCACCCACTTTTATAAATTATTCCTTATTCTATATCCTTTCTCATTTCAGGTTGGACATCCTTAGGCTATTTACAATCGAAATGACACTTTATAGATAGCAATGTCATGTAAACGGCCTTGTCACTGGCTGCTGTTTTTCACAATTGTTTATGAAGTTGTGACGTCATGAAGAACTCTACTAATCATAGCGGCGTGAAAGATATGAAATCTAACTTGAGCGACGACGAACTGGATATGAAGGTGAAGATTGCTTTTTTGCCCTTTCCTTTCTTTTTGTTATTCTTTTGTCCGATGTCTTATCGATCAGATGGAATTTTGATGATGAGTAAGATAAAATCATATTATTATCGATAAAGATGGCGAATGCTCATATTTTATGACATCAATGAACATTTTTCTATGAGAACAATAGAATTATTAATTGTTAATAGATACTTTTAATAATACTCACGATCGATTAATATTTTTATAGTATTTTACATGCTTGTTTCATTTCTTATATAAGGCATTACTGTAACTTCATGGGAGGGGAGGGGCTACTTAGAAAATAGAAAGAAAAGGAGAAAAACAGTTATTCTTAAAATTATGAAGTATTGTTTATTTATAAATATTAGTGATATATAAAGATTTGAAAACAATAATATAATAAGTAACAATGTATAAATAATATATAAATAATAAAATCATATTATTATCGATAAAGATGGCGAATACTCATATTTTATGACATCAATGAAACATTTTTGTATGAGAACAATAAAATTATTAATTGTTAATAGATACTTCTAATAATACTCACGATCGCTTCACTTCGCACGGTCGCTTAACGTTTTTATAGTATTTTACATGTTTGTTTCATTTCTTATATAAGGCATTTCTGTAACTTCATGGGAGGGGAGGGGCTACTTAGAAAACAGAAAGAAAAGGGGAAAAACAGTTATTCTTAAAATCTTGCGTATTTATAAATATTAGTGATGAATAAAGATTTAAAAACAATAATATAATAAGTAACAATATTAATGTATAAATAATAATGCCTCAAGTACAATTTGGTCGAAATGAACTTGATATGAACGTGGAAATTGATATTTTCCATGTCTGTTCTTATGTTGTTTTTGTGTGATGTCTTATCGGCGAGATGGAATCATGATGATGTATCAGAAATGTATTATAAGGTCACAGTATCAGTAGTAAAGATGATGAATGTTCATATTTTATGACATCAATGATAATTTTTTGTATGAGAACAATAGAGTTATTTATTGTTAATATATATTGTTAATAATGAACAAAATCCACTACCTTTATACAATAATTTATCTTATTTATCTTATTACTTTAATAATGCTTTTTTTTTTACTTTGGAGCAATGAAAATGAACTGAAAAAAAAAGTATTTCAAGATCTAGCAAGGTTTGTTAAAATATAATATAACCTCTTCCGAGTTACCTGTGATTAAGAAAAAGCGTTCTTTTATCACTAGAAACCCCAGAAACCAATAGATTTCTGATATTTAAAGAAGCCTTTCTGAAAAAAAAAATTTCTTTTTCTTCCCGTAATTTTTCGAAACGTTTCCGAGTACTTTATACAGTTTATTAATCAATTTTCTCCAAACAATATCGACATGTCTGTTTTTCTGATGCTATAAATTTTCATGTAAACATTTTCGTGTTAACTCGTAAAACTTGTTTAACAGATAAACGTGCTAAATTAACAATGTAAAATGAAAAATATTTTATTAATTTTGAATGTATAAATTATGTTAAGAAGCTGAAATTGTTTACTTGAGAATTAGTAGTATCCATAAAATCCATCTTTTACGGTATACCAGATTGAGAAAATTTATTAATGCACTGGAAAAAACTAGTCGGAAACGTTTCGGAAAATTACAAACAGCAAAAGAAGACTTTGTTACAGAAATACTTCTTCAAATCTCGGAAATAATTTGGTTCCTTAGGTTTCTGAAGCCAAAGGAACGCTTTTTGGAATCGTGGGTACTCGGAAGAGATTATCTTATATTTTCGTAAACATTCTTTAAATCTAGGAAATAATTTGGTTCCTTAGGTTTCTGAAGCCAAAGGAACGCTTTTTGGAATCGTGGGTACTCGGAAGAGATTATCTTATATTTTCGTAAACATTCTTTAAATCTCGGAAATCATTTGGTTCTTTAGGTTTCTGAAGCCAAAGGAACGCTTTTTGGAATCGTGAGTAACTCGGAAATTATCTTATATTTTCGTAAACATTCTTGTTGGTTCAAGAAACATTTCTATTCTTTTGAAGTGTGAGTAATGAAGTCATTTCTAGAAATAATGACTTTTTTTTTCACATTTATAAACAATAATGATATACAAAGATATAAAACAATAATATATTAACTACCAAATCATAAATGAAGTCCTACATTAATTAAGATAAACTAAATATGAAAATGAAGATTGATTTATATTTTTCGTCTCTGTTCTTTTGTTGTTCTTTTTTCTGATATCTTATCAATCAATTGGAATTTTGATGATGTGTCTGAATTGTAAGATAAGATCATATTATCACTGATGGTATCGAAAAGTTAAAAATAATTAATGTTCATATGGGACAACAATTAAAATTTTCTCTATAAAAAAATAGGCTTGAGAATTGTTAATCAATGTTATTAATTACACGCAAGATTATTTTCCCCCCTTTTGACAATAGTTAGGATTTAAGCTTAATTTCTTTTTTATAAACAGGGGCATGCAGAAAATTTGTGACTGCAAACCCGGCACTTATCTATACTTCATACGAAATCAGCATCTAATGGGACCCACTTCATCTTAGGACCGGGTAAAACTGTCCCATTCTCCCTCTTCCTGCGAACACTTCTGTTTATAATGATTTTCTTTTTATATCAAAATGGTAGGCAAATGAGAACCATAATTATTTTAGAAACCATGATTCATTTATAAAAATTTAAAAATGTACAGTAGATTTTATAAGGACAATAATAATAATTATAATAATAATCCGAAATCTAGTACTCAAGTTCTAATAGTGGCATGTTTGCAACAAAGCTTCTTGTTTTACATTTTCGATAGGTCTGTTATGAATTGATTTTCTTACGGTACTTTCAACATATTTATTTTTATTTAAATTTTTAAAACATCAACATGAATCGAATATTTAATTTTCTTTCGTTCGATTTGTCATGACGCATTTATCGTAAATACCGATTTTCACTGCCATAGCATTGAGAAAGACATGAAATGTAGCCGGATATGAATGGGAATATTTTTTTCTACCCCCCCCCCTTTTTCTTTCCTTCTTCGTTTGCTGATGTATTATCAGTCAGATTTGATTTCGACGATGTGTCAGAGATATATCATATTATCTCCGATGATCTATAAAATCATATTATCTCCGATACAAATGATGACTGATCATATTTTGTAACAGAAATGGGAGATTTCATGTACGAGAACAATACAATAATTAATTGTTAATAAATATTGTTATTAATATACAAGATCGCTTTTCGTCACTTTTCAATAGTATTTATTATGTTCATTTTAATTATTATGTTTTTATGATGTTTTGCTTTAACTTTGGAAGTGTGTAACTTGCTGCGCCAAAATGGAAGTCAAATGAGGAAGTCATTTTTAGATGTATTGCTATTTTTAAACAATAATGATAAGCATTTATTAATTAAGCATTATGTAATGACACAGAAAGAAGCACTAATTTAGTCAGCAACAATAACCGTATATAATTAATAATGCATGAAGTATAATTTGAACGAAGGCGAATTGGACATGAAGATGAATGATTTTCCCCCCTCTTCCTTTTTGTTTTGCTTTTGTCTGATGTCTTATCGATCAGATGGAAAGTTTCATTATATGTCAAAAATGTAAGACAAGGCCATATTGTCATCGATAACGATGATGAATGTTCATTTATTTTGTGACAGCAGTGTGAAAGTATTCTATAAGAAGTATATAATTATTAATTATTAATATTGATCTCAAGATGGCTTTTTGTTACCTTTTTCATAGTATTTATTATGTTCATTTTACTGCATTTATTATGTTTTTTTTTAATTTCGGAAGAGTGGAATTTGTAGTGTAAAAATGGAAGTCAAATGAGAAAGTCACTTTTAGATGTATTGTTATTTTTAAACAATAATGATAAGCAAGACATAGAAAGAAGCACTAATTTAGTCAGCAACAATAACCATATATAATTAATATTGTAAGTAATCATCTTCATCTAATTCATCTTCAGGTTCAATAAGTATAATTTGAACGAAGGCGAATTGGATATGAAGATGAATGATTTTCCCCCCTCTTTGTTTTTGTTTTACTTTTGTTTGATGTCTTATCGATCAGATGGAATTTTCATTACATGTAAGAAATGTACGACAAGGCCATATTGGCATCGATAACGATGATGAATGTTTATATATTTTGTGACAGCAGTGTGAAAGTATTCTATAAGAAGTATATAATTATTAATTGTTAATAGAGATCTCAAGATCGCTTTTTATTACCTTTTTCATAGTATTTATTTTGTTCATTTTACTGCATTTATTACGCTTTCTTTTAACTTCGGAAGAGTGGAACTTGCTATGTCCAAATGGAAGTCAAATGAGGAAGTCATTTTTAGATGTATTGATATTTTTAAACAATAACGATAAGCAATGACATAGAAAGAAGCACTAATTTAGTCGGCAACAATAATAATATTTAATTAATAATGCATGAAGTATAATTTGAACGAACGCGAATTGGACAAGAAGATGAATGAATTTTTCCCCTCTTCTTTTTTGTTTTTCTTTTGTCTGATGTTTTATCGATCAGATGGAATTTTCATTATATGTCAAAAATGTAAGACAAGGCCATATTGTCATCGATAACGATGATGAATGTTCATATATTTTGTGACAGCAGCGTGAAAGTATTCTATAAGAACTTTAGAATTATTAATTGTTAATACAGATCTCAAGATCGCTTTTTGTTAGCTTTTTCATAGTGTTTATTAAGTTCATTTTACTGCATTTATTATGTTTTCTTTTAATTTCGGAAGAGTGGAACTTGCTGTGTCAGAATGGAAGTCAAATGAGGAAGTCATTTTTAGATGTATTGTTATTTTTAAACAATAATGATAAGCAATGACATAGAAAGAAGCACTAATTTAGTCGGCAACAATAACCATATTTAATTAATAATGCATGAAGTATAATTTGAACGAAGGCGAATTGGACAAGAAGATGAATGAATTTTTCCCCTCCTCCTTTTTGTTTTTCTTTTGTCTGATGTCTTATCGATCAGATGGAATTTTCATTATATGTCAGAAATGTACGACAAGGCCATATTGTCATCGATTACAATGATGAATGTTCATATATTTTGTGACAGCAGTGTGAAAGTATTCTATAAGAACTATAGAATTATTAATTGTTAATAGAGATCGCAAGATCGATTTTTATTAACTTTTTCATAGTGTTTATTATATTCATTTTACTGCATTTATTATGTTTTCGTTTAATTTCGGAAGACTGGAACTTTCTGTGTCAAAATGGAAGTCATTTTTAGATGTATTGTTATTTTTAAACAATAAGAATAAGCAATGACATAGAAAAAAGCACTAATTTAGACAGAAACAATAACCATATTCAGTTAATAATGCTTGAAGTATAATTTGAACAAAGGTGAATTGGAAATGAAAATGAATGATTTTTTCCACTCTTCCTTTTTGTTTTTCTTTTGCCTGATGTCATATCCATCATATGGAATTTTCATTATATGTCAGAAATGTAAGACAAGGCCATATTGTCATCGATAACGATGATGAATGTTCATATATTTTGTCACAGCAGCGTGAAAGTATTCTATAAGAACTATAGAATTATTAATTGTTAATAGAGATCGCAAGATCGCTTTTTGTTACCTTTTTCATCGTATTTATTATGTTCATTTTACTGCATTTCTTATGTTTTCTTTTAATTTCGGAAGAGTGGAACTTGCTGTGTCAAAATGGAAGTCAAATGAGGAAGTCATTTTTAGATGTATTGTTATTTTTAAACAATAATGATAAGCAATGACATAGAAAGAAGCACTAATTTAGTCGGCAACAATAACCATATTTAATTAATAATGCATGAAGTATAATTTGAACGAAGATGACTTGGACATGAAGATGAATGATTTTTTCCCCTCTTCCTTTTTGTTTTGCTTTTGTCTGATGTCTTATCGATCAGATGGAATTTTCATTATATGTCAGAAATGTAAGACAAGGCCATATTGTCATCGATAACGATGATGAATGTTCATATATTTTGTGACAGCAGCGTGAAAGTATTCTATAAGAACTTTAGAATTATTAATTGTTAATACAGATCTCAAGATCGCTTTTTGTTAGCTTTTTCATAGTGTTTATTAAGTTCATTTTACTGCATTTATTATGTTTTCTTTTAATTTCGGAAGAGTGGAACTTGCTGTGTCAAAATGGAAGTCAAATGAGGAAGTCATTTTTAGATGTATTGTTATTTTTAAACAATAATGATAAGCAATGACATAGAAAGAAGCACTAATTTAGTCGGCAACAATAACCATATTTAATTAATAATGCATGGAGTATAATTTGAACGAAGGCGAATTGGACAAGAAGATGAATGAATTTTTCCCCTCCTCCTTTTTGTTTTTCTTTTGTCTGATGTCTTATCGATCAGATGGAATTTTCATTATATGTCAGAAATGTACGACAAGGCCATATTGTCATCGATTACAATGATGAATGTTCATATATTTTGTGACAGCAGTGTGAAAGTATTCTATAAGAACTATAGAATTATTAATTGTTAATAGAGATCGCAAGATCGATTTTTATTAACTTTTTCATAGTGTTTATTATATTCATTTTACTGCATTTATTATGTTTTCGTTTAATTTCGGAAGACTGGAACTTTCTGTGTCAAAATGGAAGTCATTTTGAGATGTATTGTTATTTTTAAACAATAAGAATAAGCAATGACATAGAAAAAAGCACTAATTTAGACAGAAACAATAACCATATTCAGTTAATAATGCTTGAAGTATAATTTGAACAAAGGTGAATTGGAAATGAAAATGAATGATTTTTTCCACTCTTCCTTTTTGTTTTTCTTTTGCCTGATGTCATATCGATCAGATGGAATTTTCATTATATGTCAGAAATGTAAGACAAGGCCATATTGTCATCGATAACGATGATGAATGTTCATATATTTTGTCACAGCAGCGTGAAAGTATTCTATAAGAACTATAGAATTATTAATTGTTAATAGAGATCGCAATATCGCTTTTTGTTACCTTTTTCATCGTATTTATTATGTTCATTTTACTGCATTTCTTATGTCTTTATTTTCAATTTCGGAAGTGTGGAACTTGCAGCGTCAAAATGGAAGTCAAATGAGGAAGTCATTTTTAGATGTATTGATATTTTTAAACAATAACGATAAGCAATGACATAGAAAGAAGCACTAATTTAGTCGGCAACAATAATAATATTTAATTAATAATGCATGAAGTATAATTTGAACGAAGATGACTTGGACATGAAGATGAATGATTTTTTCCCCTCTTCCTTTTTGTTTTGCTTTTGTCTGATGTCTTATCGATCAGATGGAATTTTCATTATATGTCAGAAATGTAAGACAAGGCCATATTGTCATCGATAACGATGATAAATGTTCATATATTTTGTGACAGCAGTGTGAAAGTATTCTATAAGAACTATAGAATTATCAATTGTTAATAGAGATCTCAAGATCGCTTTTTGTTACCTTTTTCATGGTGATTATTATGTTCATTTTACTACATTTATTATGTTTTCTTTTAACTTTGGAAGAATAGAACTTGCTATGTCCAAATGGAAGTCAAATGAAGAAGTCATTTTTAGATGTATTGTTATTTTTAAACAATAGCGATAAGCAATGACATAGAAAGAAGCACTAATTTAGTCGGCAACAATAACCATATTTAGTTAATAATGCATGAAGTATAATTTGAACGAAGGTGAATTGGACATGAAGACAAATGATTTTTTCCCCTCTTCCTTTTTGTTTTTCTTTTGACTGATGTCTTATCCATCATATGGAATTTTCATTATATGTCAGAATCGTAAGACAAGGTCATATTGTCATCGATAACGATGATGAATGTTCATATATTTTGTGACAGCAGTGTGAAAGTATTCTATAAGAACTATAGAATTATTAATTGTTAATAGGGATCGCAAGATCGCTTTTTGTTACCTTTTTCATAGTATTTATAATGTTCATTTTACTGCATTTACTACGCTTTCTTTTAACTTCGGAAGAATGGAACTGGCTGTATCAAAATGGGAGGAAAGGAGAAAATTTTTGCTAGAAATCAGGATGTATTTTTATTTAAAAATATTAATGATAAATATTTATATATAAATAATATATGGTCGCCAATATTTTTTATTATATTCGTACTATTGTTTTAAAAAAATTGCCTTACAGTTCTACAACATTGCAAGCAAAATCTACCACCAAGAATATATTTTTTAAATATTGGTACCAATAGAATATAAAAATAGGCGTCTGTGGCAACCCTGCAATATAATAATTAATTATAACGATATACAGGGCGTCCGAAAAACACTCACCTCGGCTTTTATTCCTTAAATATTGATCATAGACATTTATTATAAATTACAAAGCTACGTAAAAAATGGCATAGAATTATATGAAATAGATTAAAATTTTCAGGGGATTAAATTTGAAGAAGGTTAATTTCATGCGTGAATGTAGTCTCAGTCACAGAGATGTAAATGGTTGGGGTGTTTGACTACCGGTATTATAGTACAGGAAAATTTGACTTATTCAATTCCATATAGCTACAATTAAACACAGTGAAGAATTAAAAAAAATACCGGTGGCCAAAAACGGTAAACTTTTGCGGCTATGGGATTCACACTACATTAACGCATGTAATGAGCCAGAAATACAAAATTTAAATTTTTATACGGCCCTCGGAACAAAAAATTCCCAATGAGTAAAATGTGCTCCATACACTAAAAAGGTCATGTACAAAATTTCAGCATTTTTTGTATATTTTTTTTACGCAACTTTGTAATTTATACTATATATCTCTAATCAATATTTAAGTAATAAAAGCCGACGTTAATATTTTTGAGACACCTTGTATAAGTTATATTGAATGAATATGATTTACACAAAGACGAACTGAATATGATGGTGAAGACAGCTTTTCCTCTCTCGATTATTTTGTTGTCCTTTTGTCTGATGTCTTATCGATCAGATGGGATTTTGATGATGCGTTATAAACGCAAGATAAGATTATATTAAGACCGATGTAAATGATGAATGTGACATGATGAATGACATTTTGTGACAGCAATGTGAAATTTCTGTCTGAGTACAACAGATTTACTAATTAATACCGGATAATGCTAATAATGCACAAGATCACTTTCCTTTACTTTTTATAGTCCTTGTCATATTCATTTTTAGTTCATTTATTAAGTTTTACTTTAACTATGACAAAGTGGAATTGGGTATACGAAAATGAAAGGAAACGAGAAAAACAGTTATTCTTATAAATCATGATGCAAAGTTATTTATAAATAGTAATAATAAATAATTATGTAGAAACAAGTATATAATCAATATAATAATAATATATAAATAATAATGCATGAACTATAATTTGAAGAAAGACGAACTGAATATGAAGCTGATAATTGATATTTTATCCCATCTTTTCTTTTGTCTAATATTAGGTAGTTTTCAATACAAAAAAGTATAAAGCTACCTATTGCAGCCGTTCGGAGGAAAGCAGTTCCAGAAAATTTCGATACATTTTTACCGATCATACCTCTAGACCCCAAAACCACCCTCCGTTCAAATGTTGATTTATATATATAGATATATCCATATATATATATATATATATATATATATGTCATTCGATAACGCCCGTATTTATAAATCGATTTTGATGAAACTAATTGTGTGTATTAAGCTCACCAATGTCTCGACCGAGCTCGTTGGCCAGTTTGGTCCGCCATTTTGTTTCAAGATGGCGGCCACTTAAAAATTTAAAACTAAAATAAATATACAAAAAAGGTAAAAATTCAAATTTATTTTTTAATTAAGTGTTAGGCCTTGATACGAGGATTCCAGAGCATTTTTTGGTTTACCTCTATCTTAAAAAATGGCTGAGATAGAGCAGTTTGAAATTCTAGGGTGGCTGACATTTTGAAAACAGCACATTAACGCGATTACTCGCAAATTATTTTCATTCATTGTTGTAATAATTTCCCCAATCATACGCATAAAACTATATATTCATATCCGTTAGCGCCAAATTCTCGCCAAAATTGGCGACATTTGGCGAAATATCGCTAAATTTGGCGACCAAAATAAGTCTTCATAAATGAAGCCAATTTGGCTATTGCTCAATAATTTGGCGAATTTCTTATTCAAATTCAGTATTAACGAATCTTTTGTAACCGTTTCTTTGCATTTTAACTTGCTGTTTTCGTGTAACATTAGCTAAAATTTTAAAACGAAGATATAGGAAAGCTACCTTTTCCTCCCGGTACAGGCCGGAAGGACTTTTTTATTGATAAGATAGAATTTTGATGAAGTGTCATAAATTATAATAAAGTCACATTATCAGTGATGTACTGAAAGACGATGAAAACGCTTATTTTTTTAACAGTAATGAGAAAATTTTGTGTGAAAACAATAGACTTTTTATTGTTGATAGATATTGTTAATAATGCGCACGTTCAATTTCCATGATTTCCATTTTCTACAGTATTCGCCGTTTTTCCTATTTTTTTTATTTAACTCAACATTATTTTTGTACGTAAATATGGGACTTTATAATCAAATTTTCACTCACTTCCTGTTAGGCTAGAATTACAAAAATTGTGTTCACATGTGTGTTTCCAATGACAACACAACATTTTAATAATTTTAGAACTTAATTATAAACTAATAAACTAAGTTTAAGGGATTTTTTCATTATGATAAATCACCAAATATTCTTTATGTTTACAATTGTATAATGAGTTACAAAAACAATGGATTTAATTATGCGCCAAACCAAGTTTGCCAAAATAGGCCAAATGGCTGTGAAACTGCAACAACGAAATATTTTAAACACTAAAAGTAGTAATAAAAAATAAAATATAAATAGTATAATTTTTTTAAAAAATAATTGTTTTAATCAATTAACAGTTTCATATTAATTGAAATATGGTTTTAAGTTGATAAATCAAATGTAAATCCTAAAAAGAAAGTTTAAATAATGCTTTCTTTTTTTCTTTCCTGTTGCCATATGAGGGGGTTAGAATGCCAGTGGAGTAAGTCACAATTTAGTGATTTGAAAAATGAAGGGTTTTAGTGAAAGTTGCCGTATCCCGTTGCATTAAGTGGCCCAACTAGTTCTTTGCGTTTTTTTAAAAATTATTTTTAATTTTATACATATTTATTTTCACTTCACTTCAGGTCAGTGGAACTGACTTTGCAAAAATGGAAGGAAAAAGACAATGATAAGTTTTCGCAGAACGTTCATATTTTCTGACAGCTATGAGAAATTTCTCTATAAGAACAGTGCTCTTATAGAGAAATTTGTCTATAAGTTAGTGCTGTTATTAATTGTTAATATATATTGCTCTTAATACACAAGATCAAATTCCTTCATAATTTTATCATTTATAATATTTATTTCATTTCTTACTGGCTAACCCGCCCGGCGTTGCCCGGGACTGAGATAATAATAATGCCAGATTTTATATATCGCAGAAAATCGGAATTCGCAAAAGTGAGTCCTGCGCGCGAATTTTTTTCGATGGGTTAATATTCGTATTTTTCAAAAACAAATACAAATATTGAAAAAGGAATAAATGTAGTTATTGTTTGGTAGTTTTAGTTTTCTCTGAACCGCCGATGCAAATTTTTAAATATTGCCAAAATCGCAAAAATCTCAAACGGCATTCAGAAAATATACTTTTTCGAAGGGTTAATTTTCGTATTTTTTAAAACCAAAGGTGGCTTTGAAAAGAGAAAATTCAGTTTTTTAATTTGGTGACCTTCATTTTTCTGTATCTCTTGTAGTCCAGTGGATGCAAGGCTCTGAAAACGGGAGAAAATAAAAAAACATGAATTCGATGATTCTTGATTATTTTTTTTGAAAGGGTTAAATGTGAAATTTTTTCAAACCAATCGGATCATTTGAGACATAAAAGTACATTCTTCGAGAATATGTAAACGGTTTTTCCGTAATTTTAGCCGTTCGCTCATGGCGAATTTAGAAAAACTTAAAAATAAAACGGGATGACTCGTGCTTTCTTTCTTCTATTCCCGATGATACGGATATTGGTTTCTGAGCATGCGCGAGCACATTTCGGAAGAGTGAATTTTTATGTGTGATCTTTGATGAGTTTTTAATTAATAACTACTCCAATTTTCAAAATATTAAAATTCTGAGGCTCGGGTGCACCAGGAGAGGGTTTGGACTACCTAATACTAAATTTTCAGGCTTCTAGGTAGGCTAGATTTTCCTAGCCATCGCCAACAGACACACAGACAGACACATACAGACAGAGCGAAACTTTCTTTTATTAGTATAGATATAATTTTCCTTTTAATTTCGGGGTACTTCATTTGAGTATGAATAGATCAAAAATAGAAGGCACAAATTAAAGGCAGCTTTTTAAATAAAAATCATAATGTAGTATTGCTTGTTATAAACAATAATGATGATCAATGAAGTATAAACAATAATAAAATAAATAAAAAAATATATAAACAGTCCAATTGGAACGAAGGCGAATAAATATGATGGTGAAGATTGATTTTTCTCCCGTCTATCCTTTTTCTATTCTTTTCTCGGATGTCTTATCGAGCCGATGGAATTTTGATGATGCATCATAAATATAAGATAAGATAATATTATCACCGATAAAGATGATGATTGTTGATATTTCGAGACTGGAATAAGAAATTTCTGTATAAGAACATCAAGATGACTTTTCTCCATATTTTTAGTATTTTTTTTTTCTTTTATAATGCTTTTCTTTAATTGAATATACCAAAATAGAAAACAAAATATACAGTTATTCTTAGAAATCTTGATGTATTATGTTTATGAGCAATAATGATGTATAAACAATAATATATGAAACCTAACTTGAACTAAGACAAACTGGATAATAAATGTGAAGAATATTTTTTTCCTGTTTATTCTTTTCTGTATTTTTCTTTTTTATGATACCTTCACGATCTGATGAAATTCTGATGTTATCTCAAAGCTTTGAGATACGATAATATTATCAATCATGAATTACATAAGATTAAGATATTGAATGTCCATATTTTACGATAACAAAGATAAATTCTCTATAAGAAGAGTAGATATATTAATTCTTAATAACAATATTGGTAATAATCCCTAAAATAACTTTCCTTCATATTTTCAGTGTTTATTATATTAATTTAATTTCTTTTCTAATGTTTTTTTTTCTGAAATAGAGTATACTAAAATAGAAGAAATAATAGAAAGACAGTTATTTTTAGAAATCTTGGTGTATTCTATTTCTAAACAATAATGATGTATAACCAATAATATAGTAAATCTAACTTGAACTAAGACAAACTGGATATGAAAGTGAAGAAAAATGTTTTTTCCCGTTTATTCTTTTCTTTTTTTTTCTAATACCATCACAAATCGATGGCATTTTTATAGTGTGTCAAAGCTGTCAGATACAATCATATTATCAATCATGAATGAAAAAACCTAAAGATAATGGATGTCCATATTTTGCGATAACAAAGAGAAATTTCTCTATAAGAAGAGTAGATATATTAATTGTTAATACAATATTGGTAATAATCCCTAAGATAACTTTCCTTCATATTTTCAGAATTTATTATTTTAATTTAATTTCTTTTCCAATGTTTTTTTTCTGAAATAGAATATACTAAAATAGAAGAAATAATAGGAAGACAGTTATTTTTAGAAATCTTGGTGTATTCTATATATAAGCAATAATGATGTATAAACAATAATATAGTAAATCTAACTTGAACTAAGACAAACTGGGTATGAAAGTAAAGAAAAATGTTTTTTTCCGTTTATTCTTTTCTTTTTTTTCTAATACCTTCACAATTCAATGGCATTTTTATAATGTGTCAAAGCTGTCAGATACAATCATATTATCAATCATGAATGAAATAAGTTAAAGAGAATGGATATCCATATTTTGCGATAACAAAGAGAAATTTCTCTATAAGAAGAGTAGATATATTAATTGTTAATGCAATATTGGTGATAATCCCTAAGACAACTTTCCTTCTTATTTTCAGCATTTATTATTTTAATTTAATTTCTTTTCTAATGTTTTTTTTTTCTGAAATAGAGTATACTAAAATAGAAGAAATAATAGGAATACAGTTATTTTTAGAAATCTTGGTGTATTCTATATATAAGCAATAATGATGTATAAACAATAATATAGTAAATCTAACTTGAACTAAGACAAACTGGATATGAAAGTACAGACAAATGTTTTTTTCCCGTTTATCCTTTTCTTTTTTTCTAATACCTTCACAATTCAATGACATTTTTATAATGTGTCAAAGCTGTCAGATACAATCATATTATCAATCATGAATGAAATAACATAACGATCATGGATGTCCATATTTTGTGATAATAATAAGAAATTTCTCTCTAAGAACAGTATAGATATATTAAATGTTAATGCATACCCTTAATAGTCCGTAAGGTGACTTTCCTACATATTTTTAGTATTTATTATTTTAATTTCTTTTATAATGTTCTCTGAAATTTAGTATACCAAAACAGAAGACAAAATAGAAATGGCAGTTATTCCTAAAAATCTTGATGTATTCTATTTTTAAACAATAATGATGTATAAACAATAATATAGGAAATCTAACTTGAACTAAGACAAATTGAAGTGAAGAATAATGTTTCCCCTGTTTATTCTTTTCTTTTTTAGTGTTCCGTACTTAAAAAGTAAAAACGGACCATTATAAGATCCCTCCTGTGTCTGTCCGTCTGTCTGTCACAGCCTTTTTTCTCGTAAACTATGGGACGTGGAAAGTTCAAACTTGGGAAAATTATAAAACCTTTTTACCCACATATTTTCAGATTAGCCATTCACAAATATGTTTAGTAAAATTTTAAGGGGTAATTAAGTTACTAGAAAAAGTCCTTTTTGTACATCGTGTGGGGTATCATGTGAAAGACCTCTTAAACCCTTGGGGACGAGCGACACGTATACGTGACGCATAAGATGCTCAGAATCCTCGATTATTCCCACCAGTTATTTTTTATTGCAAGCTTTGCCTTATTTAATGATAGCATTTCTGCGATTCAATTAGACGAAAATTTCTGTTTTGAAAAACCGGTAGTATAAGATTAAAAATTCTGTAAAGGACGCTCGTCGCGAAGGGGTTAACACCGAACTCAAAAATATATATTTTTAATTTTTAGATATTATATTTTCAGAGATATCGATGAAAATACATTGCAAAAATATATCCCTCATCCCGCTCTATTTCCAAATCTACTGAAACTAAAGATATGAAAAAATTAGGAGTAGTATAGTTCATTTAAAGCTTGCAGGAAAACTATCTCGGTTTTCCTAGATAAAATAGTTTTTGAGAAAAACGCAATTTTTTTTGTTACACACAAACTTTACTTTTCGGGTGGTCAGCGGGGGTGTTGACGGGCGCTCGAGCTATGTATGGACGCAGAATCATCCAACGATATTTGACAGTAATTTTGGAAAAACAAGGTCGGTAATTAGTCGAGATATTAATTAAATTACTTGAAAAAAATTCTTTTTATATATCGTGTAGAGCAGAGGTTCTCAAACTATGGTACGCGTACCAGTACTGGTACGTGAAGCTCTGGTTACTGGTACGCAGAAGTCCGTTACTGGTACGTGAAATAAAATGCAAAATGCAGCATATTATTATGGAATCGAAAACGGCTTGTCTTTATTAACTTGGATATTTTCAAAAAAAATTTGAACGCGATTTAGGATCTGTAAACGCTTTTTCTATTTTTTTTTTTTTTTTTTTTTTTTTTTTTTTTTTACCAGAAATGTTTGTTACAGTAGACTTGCTGAAATTCGCACACAACGATTATGATCAATCAGTTTTCCAGAATTAAAAAATCCCTGACGGCTCGGCCTACAGGCACAGGTAGATTTCGAAGACGCAGACGTTGGGGCGCCTATTTGTCGGGAATTGCGGAAGAAAGGACCTTTCTGCGATGATGCTGCAGTTGGAACCGCCTACTTCGAAGCCAAACTTGTTTGCAGGCGGAGCCAGCAAGGACTTTTTTTTTTTTTTTTGTAAGAGTTGGTCCAATAAAAAACATGTCAATATAAAAGTTTTAGATAATATTAAGAGGATTTATAATAAATTTAAGCGGATTTGAAATCTTGGGAATTGACGAAGTTATGAATTTTTTTCTTCTAAAACCCCCGTCCCCCCCCCCCTTAAGGCAATTTTTAATTATATCAAAAATCTGTCATACATAAATTTTCGGCCCTTCTCCTAGAAGTAATAATAACTTCAAACGTATTCGATACGTATCATAATTAAGAAATTATGGGTTTTTTTCTGTTTTCACAAAAAGTCCCCCCCCCATTCCCCCTACCTTTGTTCGATTTTGCCCATTAACGAACTTGACCGAGATTTTATGCCCCTTGATTTTATGTATCAGTTTCGAAAAGATGCGGGAGTTGGAACCGCCAGCTTCGAAAAATAACTTGTTTGCAGGCGAGCCGGCAGGGATTTTTTTGTTTTTAATTTTTTTTTTTTTTTTTGCTATAACGGTTGGTCCTATAAAAAACTTGTCAATATAAAAGTTTTAGATAATACTAAGAGGATTAATAATAAATTTACGCGGATTTGATATCTTGTGAATTGACGAAGCTATGATTTGTTTTCGTCTAAAACCCCCCTTTCCCCCCCCCTTGGGGCCATTTTTAATTATATCTAAAATCTATCATACATAAATTTTCGGCCCTTTTCCTAGAAGTAATAATAACTTTAAACGGATTCGATACGTATAATAATAAA
Organism: Maratus michaelseni; assembly: GCA_963931845.1. Lineage (NCBI taxonomy): Eukaryota > Metazoa > Arthropoda > Arachnida > Araneae > Salticidae > Maratus > Maratus michaelseni. The sequence continues at coordinate 72,734,595 of OZ007600.1, forward strand.
GAAATTATGAGGGTTTTTCTGTTTTCACAAAAAGCCCCCCCCCCATCCCCCCCCCCTTGGTTCGATTTTGCCCATTAACGAACTTGACCGACATTTTATGACCCTTGATTTTATGTATCAGTTTGGAAGATATTTATGCAGAATTTTTCCAGTTATCGTGGTCAGAAAAAAGTGACATAGATAGATAGATAGATAGATAGATAGATAGATAGATAGATAGATAGATAAAGTTTTGAACTGGGGGGTGGTTTCGGGTTCTGGGAGTCATGATCGGCGTAGATCTGCAAAAATTTTTCAAAATTTCCAACTTAGGTGAGAATGTAATAGGTAGTATTTCTTACGAAATCTACCTAAAACACAGTTATTAGATTTATATAGACCAAAGTTGAATTTTGTATAATAGACCTAATTTTAGAATTAATGAATGAATGAAGTACTTTTAATTAGCGGAAGAACTGTAGGTAAAGTCTGAATACTTGAAAGTAGGAGGAATTAAAACAAAATAATGTTCCAAAGTGTGATTTATAACTCATTGTTCTCTTTGCACAAGAAGAGCTTCTAGGAGGTGTTGAAATATGAGTCTTATTTCAAGCATAATTCATAAATTGATTCATTATGTTGATTGAAATATTTTCTTCTCTTGTACAAAAAGTGTTATAGTTTCCTCCTATTTCATATACAGTAGAACTCCAATTATCCGAACTCCGACTATCCAAATCGCTGATTATCCGAATCGCTTTCAGATTTTCAGAAAAAAATATTTAAGATGGAAACGTACTACGATTCGCCAATTTATGATTCTGTCTACGCGCGCTATAGTGTCATTCGCTCCGCGAATCTAGTGTAGGCGCAGCGCGAACATTATTGGGATGATGAGTCACCGTCTCATAGTGCAGTTCGATTATTCGCTGTCGTCCGTGGCCAGGTGGCAGGCCCAGCCCACCTGGGTTTCAGACCCTGGGTTTCAAATTCTAAATGACGATGAACTTATTGAAAGTGTGAGAGAAGAAAGTGTCGAGAAAGAAGATGACCTTAATGTCGAAGTTGAAGCAGACACGGGACCATCAGCTATAGTGAAGCATTTGCCGCCCTTGAAACTGCGTTGAAGTGGATGGAGCGTCAGCCTGAGTGTGACCACATGCAACTTCTCACTGTCAAGCGGATGCGCGACTTGGCTGCCCGAAAACGGATGAAGACTCTCAAACAGCTTACTTTGATCGAGATGTTCAGCAAGGAATATGACTTCCATTTACAGTACGATACGTACATACTGTACAGCACTTGTAAGTACACTTAAAATGTAAAAGTGTGGCCTTTTCATTTAATTAATTAAAATATCTTTTTCTTTAAAAATAGTTTTTTCTCCCATTTTCAACATACATACAGTAATTAATTAAAATAGATCCTTTTTTCGGAAAAAATCCAATTATCCGAATGGGGTCCGGTCCCAATTGATTCGTATAATTGGAGTTCTACTGTAAATCAGTTTTTAAGAGAGTAAAGTTATTTAAAATGGTCAAGAGAGTAAGATTATTTAAATCAAACAAAAACTGTGGTCATAATCAGTACGGATTTGAGGTAAAGTATTGTACATCTGTATTGAGGTGGTATATACATAAATGTATGAAGAAACTTACACGTGTTTGCCTACTGAGCGACATTATTGTCGCATTTAAAGGTATGCAGATTATTAATACGGTTGTATTGAGCCTATGTTAACCCCTTCGCGACGAGCGTCCTTTACATAATTTTTAATCTTTTACCACCGGTTTTTCAAAACAGAAATTTTCGCCTAATTGAATCTCAGAAATGCTACGATTTAATGAGGCAAAGCTTACAATAAAAAAAAAACTGGTGGGAATAATCGAGGATTCTGAGCATCTTATGTGTCACGTATACGTGTCGCTCGTCCCTAAGGGGTTAAATTCGCTAACTAAGCTTTGGATAAGAAAATCGCAGGGCCGGAATAATGCAGAGGCCGATTAAGCCGTGGCCCAGGGGCCGCCCCTGAAGGGGGCCCCCAAAATAAATAAAATTGTTTCCAAAAAGTTTATTAAAAATCCAACTTTTTGCAATTATTTCCCCCAAGACCAATTAAGATTTTGATTAACTTGGTAACCATATCATAATATCTAAAGATAAACCACTGAATACTCCCCCAAAATATTTATAGCTATTATCACGGTTTGAGACTGGCTCCGAAAAGGTACTGGACCTTGGGCCCCACATGACCTTAATCGGGCTCTGGAAATTCGTTTCTCATTTGAGACACCCTGCCACTGTATCTTACAAGAGAGGAAATAAGTAAACATATTCAGCTCTCATCTCCTGTGTTGGATTACTGGAGTCCACCTTCAAAAGAATGAATGTAACAGAATTTTCGCTGACGAGAATATCAGAGTACCGTCTAATATCGTCAAAGTCTGTTTGTGTTTAGCACAACATATCTCTGTGAACGTTCTTTTCCACCCTTTGTTATATGAAAAACAAATACGGGAATAAACTAAACATCGAATCTGACTTCTGACTAAAACTTCTTAATATTGAGCCAGATATGAGAAAAGTTGTGCAAGCCCACCCTTTTCATTAGCCTACTACAACAGTATATGAATCAGTTGGCACCAATATGTCATTAAGTATTGTGACTTTTATACTTTACCAAAATACTGTATTTTGATATTGTATGCATTATTAAAATTTAATGATGATAGTACTTTTTACTTGAATGTTATTATAAAGCAGTCAATTTAGAAACGTAATCATTAATTTTAAATGCAATAAAATCTGCTATGAAGAAAATACAAAAGACCGAAGAGATATTTCGTTTTAGACAGATTTTCCTATATTATCTTTACGTTTGTTACCTGGAGGTACGCGGAAGTATGAACTTCGATTTAGTGGTACGTCGGTCTGAAAGTTTGAGAACCCCTGGTGTAGAGGTATTGTTCGAAAAATCTCGTAACATCGAACTCAATAGTATATTTGTTTTAATTTTTAGGTATTATATTTTCAGAGATATCGCCGAAAGTATACTGGAAAAGTATCCCTATTTCCGAATCTATTGAAACTAAAATTATGAAAAAATTAGGGGTAGTAGGAATTTATTAATAGAAAAAATAATGTACGGAATCCTTGACCGATTTATTCTAATATCTTCACGATCGGATGGAATTCAATGCTGTCAGATACAATCATATTATCAATCATAAATTAAATAAGATAAAGATAATGGTTGTCTATATTTTGAGATAATGAGAAAATTATCTATAAGAACAGTAGATATATTAATTGTTCATATATATTGTTAATAATACGTAAGATGACTTTCCTTCATATTTTTAGCATTTATTATTTAATTTTTTTTTTCTGAAATGGAGTATACCAAAATAGAAGAAAAAATAGAAAGACAGTTGCACTGCAAAACAAAAATGTGTTGATTTTATAGTATATTACTGGAACCCCAACTGCCAGTATTATACCGTAAAATTAACAGTAAAATAAACAGTAATACGCAACCGCACATTACTTCTTATTTTACTGTTTATTACTGTTAATTTTACGGTATAATACTGGCAACTGGGGTTCCAGTATTATACTGTAAAATCAACACTTTTTTTTGCAATGTGATTATTCTTGGAAATCTTCATGTACTCTATTTATGAGCAATAATGATGTATAAACAATAATATAGCAAATCTAACTTCAACTAAGACAAACTGGATATGAAAGTAAAGATTATTTTTTTCCTGTTTATTTATTTTCTAATGCCTTCTTGATCTAATGAATTTTCATGATGTGTCAGAGCTGCCAGATACCATCATATTATCAATCATGCATTGAATAATGTAAAGATAATAGCTGTCCATATTTTGTGACAACAATGAGAAATATCTTTATGAGAACAGTAGACATATTAATTGTTAATACATTTTGTTATTAATTTGTAAGATAACTTTCCTTCATATTTTTATTATTTAATATTTTTATTTTATTTATTTTACATTTTTTTAAAATTGAGTATACGAAAATGGAAGACAAAATAGCAAGACCATTATTCATAGAAATCTTGATGTATTCTATTCATAAATGATAATGATGTATAAACAATAACAATATGATATCGAACTTGAACTAAGATACACCGTATATAAAAGTGAAGACGTTTTTCCCTGTCTATTTTTTTTCTTTTTTTTTTCTTATGCCTTCTTGATTAGACAGAATTTATATTATGTGTCAGAACTGTCAGATGCGATCATATAATCAATCATGAATTGAATAAATTAAAGATAATGGGTGTCCATATTTTGTGACAAAAATAAGAAATGTTTCTTTTATGAGAATAATAGACATGAATTGTTAATATAGCTCTTGTCACTAATTCAGAATACTATTTTATTTATTTATCTTTTCCATTTTATTTCTCTAAGGTTCAATTATTTATGAAGATTAGAAACTTATTGATTATTAATACAAGTAAAAGATAAGGTTTTGTAATGGTAACTGTTGTTCTTCCTTTTTTACGATAGTTATCTATTATATAAAAGTTTTAGTGACAAACTCCTAATTCTTTAACCGTTATCACCAGAAGAGTGTCGGTCGTTTACTTTTAGACGGCTTTCAAATACCAATGTCAAGATTTTTATTTCATACTTTAATAGTTATTATTTTTTTTTTCGATTTACTGTCTTTTTAATTGATGTCGTCGGATTTATGAACAGTTTTAACCAAGAGACCTCCCACTTCTGTCTCAGTGAATCAATTAACTCAAAATTTAATTCGTTGTTATTATGGATGTAACCAATATTGTTTTCACCAAATATGACATCGAAAAAAAAACAGTTAATTTTGATTGTAAATAAAATATCCTTTTTTTCTGAATAAAATATTCTTTAAAAAATATTTTTGGATCCGTAATTGGATTAACTTCCGAGGATTCTTTCATGGCTACAATATTCTTTAAATTGAATGTGAATACCATTAAATGTTTTTTTTTTAAATACTTTTACGCCAAACCATATTTTCTCAAATATGCTATTTGACTATGGCTTGATTACAAAAGATTAACCATAAAGGCAGGTTAACTATAAGATAAAACATTTTGTTGTTAAAGCTTCTGTCAACGAAAAAAACGGATTTGAGTTATTAATTTACTATCATGTTAAGCTGTATTGGTAAAGAAAGAGATAAGTTGCATCAGAATATGGTCAAAAATGTATTTTATATTTCGTGTTTACCTTGACATTTTCCCCTTTTTTTCTTTCGATTCACCTATATAATTGTATGTAAGCTCATATTCTATAATTTTGTTTACGTCTTTCGTAAGAATGTATAAGGGGCGAGATAAAATACAAAAGTAAAAAAAAATAAATAAATAAACATTTTATTATGGTTTTTCTCTAACTTTGAGGCCGTCTGACTACATATAAGAGGAAAGACGCACATTGAGACACTTTTTACAAAATTATATTTTTTGAGAATTAAAAAAAATTTTTCATGAGCGCTCCATTTCAAAAGTTGTATTATCATATCTCATATAAACCACGCTACTGCATTTTTGTTAATTAATTCACAACTCGCTCAAAAGTATTCAAGCAGCCCTTACATAGAGGACATTCAGATAGCGTTGCTTTTTCAATGGAAAACATTTGGCAAAAAATCATATTTGTATCTAGAAATTTAAAAAAAAAATTCTTCCGTTTGTTTTACTGATATTTTATGGGTAAAAAAAATAAAAATTCTTTTTTGTGAGCGGATTCATTTCAAAAGTTGTATTATCATATCTCATATCAATCACGATACTGCATTTTTGTTTATTAATTCACAACTCGCTCAAAAGTATTCAAGCAGCCCTTACATAGAGGACATTCAGATAGCGTTGCTTTTTCAATGGAAAACATTTGGCAAAAAATCATATTTGTATCTAGAAAAAAAAAATTATTCCGTTTGTTTTACTAATATTTTATGGGTCAAAAAAATAATAATTCTTTTTTGTGAGCGCATTCATTTCAAAAGTTGTATTATCATATCTCATATCAATCACGCTACTGCATTTTTGTTAATTAATTCACAACTCGCTCAAAAGTATTCAAGCAGCCCTTAAATAGAGGACATTCAGATAGCATTGCTTTTCAATGGAAAACATTTGGCAAAAAATCATATTTGTATCTAGAAATTAAAAAAAAAAAATTCTTCCGTTTCTTTTACTGATATTTTATGGGTAAAATAAAAAAAAATCCTTTTTTGTGAGCGCATTCATTTCAAAAGTTGTATTATCATATCTCATATCAATCACGCTACTGCTTTTTTGTTAATTAATTCACAATGCACTCAAAAATATAAAAATACCCTTACATAAAGGTCGTTTAGATAGCGTTTCTTTTTCAATGGAAAACATTGGGCAAAAAATCATATTTGTAACAACAAATTAAAATAATAAAATTTTTCCTTTTATTTCGCTGATATTTTATGGGTCAAATGTGAAATTTCGACGATAACTCATAAAATGTAATATACAGGTTGCACCCTCCCCCCCTCCCACTCCATACCAAAAATAGTCATCAAAACGTTAGAATTCAATAATACATGAGCAGGAAAGACCGAGCCATGCTCTGTCAAAATTAAATTTGAGTTCAAATTTGAGTTCAACCAATGACCAAAATGACCCACTAATTGAATTTTCTGGAACATGTGACCTAGCTCAACAGTCTTCTCGTGTCCAAAAACCATAGGATGCAAAATTTAGTGTAAATAGTCTGAGCAGTTTTTAAGATAAAATAGCTTGACCCCTAATGACCCATGTCCAAAATGACCCACTAATTGAATTTTCTCGAACATGTGACTTAGCCCAACAGTCTTCTCGTGCCCGAAAACCATAGGGTGCAAAATTTAGTGTAAATAGTCTGAACCGTTTTTTAGATACAATTAGCTTGACCATGACCCAAAATGACCCACTAATTGAATTTTCAGGAACATGTTATCTAGCCCAACAGTCTTCTCGTGCCCGAAAACCATTGTATGCAAAATTTAGTGTTAATTGAGCCGCTTTTTAGATCTTGACCCACAATGACCCAGAAATGACCCACTAATTGAATTTTCTCGGACATGTGACTTAGCCCAATGATTTTATCGTGCTCGAAACTCGTAGGACACAAAATTTAATCAAAATCGTTAGAGCCGTTTTTTAGATAAAATTAATTTGACCCGCGTTGACCCAAAAATGACCCACTAATCGAAAGTTCTCGAACATGTGACCCAGCCCAGTAGTCTTCCCGTGCCCGAAAAGGGTCGGATACAAAATTTCATCAAAATCGTTTGAACCGTTTTTTAGATACAATTAGCTTGACCATGACCCAAAATGACCCACTAATTGAATTTTCTCGAACATGTGACCTATCCCAATCGTTTTCTGGTGCCCCAAAACGGTAGGATGCAAAATTTCGTCAAAATCATTAGAGACGTTTTTAAGATAAAATTTGAATAACCACACACACACACACAAGATTTGCTCGTATTAGAATATATGATTAACTGTACTAAAGATTAAAGACGAAATAAGGGAAATAATTTAAGGTTTCTCATAGCGTTTGCGTAAAATAATTTAAAACAATAGTTTATTTTTCGTCAAGAATTGGCGTTGCGATCTCAAACTGCAACAAAGCTCAAATTAACCCATGTAACCAGATAGACAGTCAATCAGATTTCTTTCAACTTTTGAATTAAGAAACAAGAAAGAACAAAATATGCATCCAACATAGATTATGAAACACTTTCCACCACTTACAAAATGGTGTGACAAAACATAACCATTTAATATGGTGAAAGAAGAAAACAATTTTGAAACACATTTGAAAGCACTATTTCATCAATTATCGTCCATACTCGGAAAAATAGTTGAATTTTTTTTCTGCAACTCTGTATATGAATTATAAAATTGTAGATACATTACTTAATATAATGGAATTTAATTCGATTACAAAAAGTATTATACCGTTGAAAATTCACCTCTAGCAATTTACGCCAAATAGATGAAAATGTACAAAAATTCTTTTGCACAGATCTGTATATTATCGGCAGATTTTTATAAATACCACGTAATAAGCTACAATTTTATTCGGGTAAAAACGCATAACACAACTAAAAACGCATTTGAACAATTGCCTTCCATCGTTAACAATCTATACAGCTCTTTGCAGAGCACTGTATGTGAATTTATTTATATTTTTCAAACATGTCTTCGCATACTAACTACAGTTCAACAAGAAAATGCATAACGCAATAACACTATTACAAAATCACCCTTAAGCAATTCATTTCCATAGACAATAATGCTTCAGAATGTTTTTCTGCAGTCCTGTATTACGGTTTCTACTGACTTACTTAAATGTTTCCAAGCAGTTTTTATAGTGTATTATTCAGTTTTCACAAAAAGGAATATGAATTTTTAGGATCACTTCTCAAGTAAACATTTTTCTGTTCAACAAACATGTTTCACAGACATACATGGTAAATTAACGGCATTATCATTAACATTAATATTAATATTATTTTGACACTCTTTTATGTATAAATTCAGTTCAGCATCTGAATATTTTTAAATGAGAATTGATAGTATCCTAAAATTTAATATTTGAGCAAACTGATCAATACACTATAAAATCTATTCGGATCCGTTTTGGAAAATCAGAAAAATAAACTTTGGTTTTATAAATGTTTCTTTAAATTGCGAAAATACAGGGACATCGAAAAAGGTTGGACATATTTGAAAAAATCATAACTCCAAAAGTAATTGGGTAAATGAAATAATTATCTTTCCAAAATACTTGGCAATTATCCAAAATTTAATAGATGTAACTGTTTATTTACTGACATTTAGACAATGCGCAGAATCGATGATCTGAAAATGCAAATCGCACAACATATTCACAATTTTCACTTTTGGCTTAGGCTATTCGTGTACATAGTATATCCTTTCCTACTAAATTGACGATGCAGAAGAACTTTCTAATTGACATTTTCCATATATCTCAATTTGTTTTAGATATAGGAGTGCTTTCCATACCGGAATCATCGAAAAAGGATGGACAACATGAAGGCTTCCTTCACCGTGCTATTGCTTCTTCACTTCGTCTGAAGGTCACGGTTGCGAAAGAATTACATCTAAAAAATCTCGGATAATTGCGAAGTATTTTTCAAAAAATATCACTGCGTTTCCTGAATTACTTTCAGATTTATGATTTTTTAAAATGTGTTCAACCTTTATCGATGACCCTGTATATTGGTTTTTGAGGTTTCTAAATATAAAGAATACTTTTCGGAATCGTGCGCAACTAAGAAAAGCTTATTGTATATTTTCCTTCTTAGTTATATTCTATTTTCCGAAGATTAAGAAATATTTATCTTTTTTACAGTGCATTAGATGCCTAATGAAGACGTTTCCCACTGTTTTCCTAAATTATGCAGTAGTTGTCAAAAGTGCATTGCAAACGATATATATAACTTCGACGGAATATAAAGCATTTTGTGTGATTTATGTGATAATCTTTTGTTTATCAACACATTTACCGAACTTTAGTGTCATACCTTTTAGTAAATGAAAGCTTCAATTTTAAAGTTGGTGTGACCTTTTTGGTATACCGTGTACGATCGAACTATCAGTGACGAATAAAAGTATTTAGAGATGATGGTTATTCCGATTTACTGAAAGTGAAATGTCATTTCTCCAGGTAAAGTTCTTCGTGTGTAAAACAGATTTATTAATTGCTAATAGCAATATATACAGGGTAACTTTTAATTAACCTACAACTTTTAGAGTGACTTTTAATTAATCTACAACTTTTAGGGTGACTTTTAATTAACCTACAACTTTTAACTGAAATAACTCTTGAGTCATTGCAGATAGCACTACAAACACTTTTTTATTGAAAAGAACGTGGAAAAGGAATTTAATGGATAAGGTTTTCAAAGTGAGAACCTCCAAAAGTGATACAATAGCGTAACTTAGTCACAAAATTGTCACTAACAAAATCGAATTTTTTTTTTTTTAAATGCTTGAAAATGAGTCAATCATGGGACTTTTGAAACTAAAGACGTCTGTCTGCTTCTTCCTGTAAATTAAATCTTTCATATGACCCCAAAAATAGAAATCACGTAGATTCATATCTGGTGAATAAGGTGGCCAATGCAATGCACCAGGATAACGATGTGGGTATTGATTGAAGATAACTCGGATTCCTAACTCACTGTTAATGTTGAGGACCATTTTCGTAGAAATAGTGTGGCATTTTCACCACAAAAATACCAATTTTTAACAATAAAAAAACGATATTCAGTTGAATATGACGCTTTGGTAGACATTTTCAAAATTGAGTGGAAATGACACTGAACAAATTCCTTTTAGGCCCTCTCTCACTACACGCATTCGTGCCGCCATCTGGTGAGGCTCTAGGAAGTTATTCAGTTTTAAGTTGTAGGTTAATTAAAAGTCACCCTGTATATAATCTTGTTATGATAGTTATTATTATCTTATGATGGTTAAAAGTTTTATTGTTTTTTTGCGTAAACTTCGGGTCAGTTCGACCGAAAAACATTCAAAGCTTGGAGACATTGGCCATTCAAAGAGTAACCTGAAATATAATTCTTCTTAAAAAATTAAAAAGTATCAGAAGAAAACGTACCAAAATAAGCCTTTCTCAAAATTAAGAAATTGTAGAAATAATACAGTCATAATACAGTAGAAATAATACATATCGTCTTTGTCTATATTAAAGAAATCGATTTATTAATCGACATACTCCAAATAATATCAAGCAGAAACAAAAAAATTATATATAAATATATATTATTTTATTAATTATTAAAACATGCATTTTCTGTTGCTTAATGAACTAATCGACGTTCTATTTATTAATTATAAAAATAACTATTGTTTTGGAAATACCTTTTGTTCATTTAAACATATTTTTGTGTATAAGACTTTTTTTTTTGCGGTTTAAATAAACTAATTAGAGTTTATTATATTAATTATGAAAATCGTAATAAATTTTGTATGCAAAACACAAGTAGTCCTTATTTAAGCATCTGTTTTGTTTTGGTCATTTTAATCCCTAATTTAGAAATACATATATATTAGAAGCTCAGTAAATTACTTCTATGTAAAATTTTTTTTTTCTTTCACGATTTACGATTGTTTTTATATTCTGTATGATAATTCTGGCTTTATTTTATTCATTAAAACTGACTAATTATAAGATGAATTTTCGAAATAAAATGTTTTAACTTATTTTTATTATAGAATTTTCAGAAACAAATATTCAATTTTCTAACTACAGAAAATAAAAAGTTAATACATTTTTTCCTAAAGAAAGCATGCATATTATAATTTTTTTAAATGTAAATTGAATTATCTGGCTTTATTTTTTAATTGGTAAAACATTCAGTTATCAAACGAGGTTAATTATAATTATAAATATGTATAGTTTCTTGAATCTCAGTAATTTCAGGGATACAGTTCAATATAAAATTCGTACAAATGATGGTTTAAATATATGATTAGGATGCTTTAATCATAAATGAAAATACTTTTTCTAGAAATTAAAAGAAACATGCAACTCTGTCGATACAGCACTTTTTTATGATTAAAATATGCTTATTTTGTTTCACACACACATATATGTAAATAATGGCATTTCATAATGAATATATCAACTGTAGCACTCGAGGATCCCGTAAAAAACATAGCATTAGCAGTCGATGGTTCCAAATGCAAGACGATGGTTCAGAAAAACATGGTGAGTTTTCCCGTAGAAATAATAAGATGATGAATCAGTATCAATTCTTTTATTTGACACTTTACTAATTAAAGGTAATGTCACTAAAGAACAAGTTCAGAGATCATATCTGAGTGGTGTTACGCCATAAGAACAGCATAAAGATGTTAAAAGTGATAGAGAAATTACACCAATTCGAAAAAACTTCTCCTCCAGGTGACGTGGTTTTATTTGGCAATTAGAAAAACGTACAAATTTTGCTCTCCGAGAGTGTGTAACCATGTTTTAATGGTAGCGAGCGAATGAATATTTTCGCTAATGCAGGTGAAGAATAGCCAATAAGCTGCATGCAAAGCCGTGGAACTTATTATTATATACGGCAAAATTTTGAGGTGAGCAAGTTAAACGCGCGAGCCGAAATGATTTATGGGATATCGAGTGATAATATTAATAAAAATAAAAATGATATTAAGAGACGTTCTAAAGAAATAAAAATTGAATGTTTCAAAAGAAGAAATAAATTAAGGGTTCTTACAAGTACGTGTAGCTTTTAACAAATTAAGATTTTTAGAATATGAATTAAAAGAATATATTGATTAAAGATAATGGAATAAAAATGTAATTTAAATTTAAGATATATTTAAAAGACAGGGAAAAAAGTAGAATTGTAAGAATTTGGAATAAATTAATTAAGGAAAAATTGTGAAATTTGTTTAATATTACGCATATACAGTGGTGGCCAAAAGAGTGGACATTTTTTGAAAGTTTCATGTTTTTCAACTTTGTGCGCTTGTAGAATATATTAATTTTCACTTAAATACAAACGTTTATATATCAAATTGAGGTAATTTAATGTAGAATTTAATAATAAAAACAGTATTACAATATCTGTATTACAAAAAAAGTTATGCAACTAATAGTAAGATCTATCTTAGATTTGTATTTTTTTAAAGTGATACTTACACAATCAATACTTAATAGGATAACCCTTATTTTTTAAGACAGCTTCACAGCGTCTTTTCATCGAGTGAACGAGTGTTTGGAGTTCATCTTTCGTAATCACATGGTGCCAAGAATCAATTATAGCTTCAATAAGTCGTCTTTTATTGGATGGACGTTTTTTTCGTACAAGAATTTTCAAACGTCGCGACAAATTTTCAATTGGATTGAGATCAGGGCTGTTTCCTGGCCATGGTAATATATCTATGCCTTTATTTTGAAACCATGCTTTGCATACTTTTGCTGTGTGGCATGGACCTGAATCCTGCTGAAAAATAAATGGTGCGTTGTTGGGTAAGAGATCCCTGATGGAAGGTATCAATTTTGGTTCCAGGACAGTTTCGATGTATTTTTTGGCATTCAGGATGCCATCAATCACTTGAATTCTGCCCACAGCATCTGCAGACATATATGCCCAAATCATGACATTTGTTGGGTTTTTTGTAGTTGCTTCAACGCAATCAGGATGAAGTACTTCTCTTACTCTACGTCTCACGTATTTTCTACCATCACTACCAAAGAGCGATATTTTACTCTCATCGCTCCAGATTACTTGCTTCCATTGATTTTCTGACCATTTAATGTGTTCTTTTGCCCACTTAACTCGTTTTTCGCGTTACTTTTGATTTAAATATGGTTTTTTCCTTGGAATTCTAGCTTGTAGTCCAAATCCTGATAACCTTCTTATTGTTCTTGAACTTACTGCAATACCCGCTGCATTGATTTCACATCTAATGGCATCTGATGACATTTTTCTATCTTGAAGGCATAGCTGTTTAATTTTTCTATCGGAAGTAGCACTTGTGAATTTTTTTTTGCCTTATTTGGCCTTATTTTTCACTGATTTCGTTTTTTCATAACGTAAACAGAACTTTCGTACACCAGAACAAGTCACTGAACCACCAACTTGTCTTGCAATTTCAGCATAAGAGAGGCCATTTTCTCTCAATATGACAATTCGGCTTCTTTTTGTAGATGTCCAATTAGTTCTTCTTGTTGATGACATTGTTTAAAATTAGTTTAATTAAAAAAAGGGACTTTAAATATTCAAAAACAGCAATACTCTATTTAATTGTACTAGTATGCATCATTCCGCAAAATATTTCCTCAACAATAACTCTTTTACCATCCAAATAACCTAAACTATAGTTACAGACATTTGATTGGTTCTCAGAACAGTGTTTGTGATTGGCTAGTATGCTTTTATAACAAAACACGTCCCTATTCAAAACGATTTGTGTTTGTTTGTTCTACTAAAATTAGTATAACTTTTTTTGTCATACAGATATAGTAATACTGTTTTTATTATTAAATTCTACATTAAATTACCTTCAATTTTATATATAAACGTTTCTATTTAAGCGAAAATTAATATGTTCTACAAGCACACAAAGTTGAAAAACATGAAACTTTCAAAAAATGTCCAAACTTTTGGCCACCACTGTATATATATATATAACATACGAAATACGAATAGTTCTCTTCAGAATGTGCAAACTCTTAACAAAAAGCTAGCAAGTTCGTATTATATATATATATATATATATATATATGTCTATGTGTGTGTGTGTAATACGAACTTGCTACCTTTTTGTTTAATTTCGAAGGTATTATATATATGTATGCATGTATATACTATACAGAGGCTGTTTGCACATTTTTTAGACGAGTTTGTTTTGATGTAAAAAACAATCGTTTGCGTAGAGAAAATTTTTTTTACAGCTAATATATTTTTGAAAGTATAAATTCTCATCTGGCAGCTGAAATTTTTGTTTACTTGCAAAATGGTGTTTGTTTAGATACGTGTTAACCCCTTCGCGACAAGCGTCCTTTACTGAATTTTTAATCTTTTACCACCGGTTTTTCAAAACAAAAAATTTCGTCTAATTGAATCGCAGAAATGTTGTCATTAAATAAGGCAAATCTTACAATAAAAAATAACTGGTGGGAATAATCGAGGATTCTGAGCATCTTATGCGTCACGTATACGTGTCGCTCGTCCCCAAGGGGTTAAAGAACCGATGGATGAAGGGCTATATTTCTGCACATTCTGAAGAGAACTATTCGTATTTCGTTATTAAAAAACGATGTGAACAGCATGTTTTTTATATCTAAAGCCACAGTAGGTAGAATTGTCAATAAGACAGGAGAAAAATGTGAATGTCTCCCTTCAAGCGAAAAAATTGTTCCAAATATGTAGCCAAGAACAAACAAGAACGAAAAATCATGCGTCAAGCATAGATTATGTAACACTTTCCAACGCTTCCAAAATAATTTTACGAATCATACTCTTCAATAAGCTAAAAGATAACATCTAAGTAATCCAAATACTTTTATTCAGCCCTGTATAGGATCTATAGATTTGTATATATACTACATAGGATGCTAAATTTTAGTTCAGTTAGGAAACACGTAGCACAGTTTAAAATTCTCCGTCTGGAGTTAAATAATACGGAAATGTTTTCCCGAACTTTTGTGCTTCCCTGTATAGGATCTACAGAATTTATACACACCACGTAATAGACAAAAAGCGATTTAAAATTAAAATCGCGTTTAGTAACTTAAAACGCACTTCCAGGAATTATTGTTAACATACAGTAGAGAATTCTTTTGTGTGTCCCTGTAAATGAACGATGACTGCTATACACACAATATTCTGTAGTAAGTCTCTTGTAATGAACCTTATATAAATTTCAATGCGTTTAAAATAGGGAAACATTGTTTAAATAAAGCGCAGACGATTTTTCTCCATAGACGTAATGTAACGGAATTCTTTTGACTGTCCCTGTAAAGTAAGTATAAGTGCTATGCACACCCTATTCCATATTAAGCTTCTTCTAATGCACCTTAGTGATATATATAAATTTCAATGCGTTTAAAATAGTGAAACATTATTTAAATAAACCGCAAATGATTTTTCCCCATAGACCGCAATGTAACGGAATTCTTTTGAGTGTCCCTGTAAAAAAACTATAAGTGCTACATACTTCCGTTGAAATAGGGAACATGCTATAGATAATGATTATAACATATAAAAATTGCAGGGCAATCCGAGCATATTTACGGGAGTTAGAGCACGGACAGACGGCAGACGGCAGACGGCCAGACGGCAGACGGCCAGACGGCAGACGGCCAGACGGCCAGACAAACCGAAGTCATAAACACTTTTCAACTAGGTTGGAAAGTGTTAAAAAGAATTCTTCGAATATTGCAGAGGTAAGATCTTTTATGTTAAAAGAAAATCCTCCAAGTCAAAGGACTGTTGCTAAATCTTTAAAATGCTCAATATCAACTGTTAACAAAATCATTATCAGTGATTTGAATTTTAAAATGTTCAAAAAACGCAGTGTTCATCGTCTTTCTAAACTACATCGCCGAAGGTAGAACGCGATTTCTTTATGAGAAGCATTTATCCACAGAATAATGAAAAAATGTTGTTACAATAGATGAAGGTTGTGTCTTTTTAAATGTTTGTAATAAAAATAGATCCATTTATTATCATCAAAGAGGAGAAAAAAATCTTAAAACATGGTTCAATGTATATAAAGAAAGTTTTAGCAAAGGATTTATGATCGTTGCTGGCTTTGCATATAACTGCAGATTAAAAATAAAGAAAGTGGAGAAAAATGCACAACTCTAATCAACTCTAAGATCAACTCTACATACTATCAGAAACATATTTTACTCCCAATCTTCAACCAGGAAATACCATCCCAGTGCCATCAATCTATTGAATTGCATCAAATTAAAGCAAGCAGCCACACATTGTAATCCACTGTTAATTCCTGAAAAAAATGCAGTGATAACAGGTATCTTGGCTATACCCTTCACTGATATACTTGTGAATGTATCACCCATGGATTTTTTGCGCTTCTGGACTTTAAAAAAGCACGTTATCCAACCGTCGACATACAACCCTTCATGGACTTTGGAAAGCTGTTCAAGAGGAAATAGCCAAATTACCTCTTCCAAAACTACAAAAGGTATTATTGTATGGACATTACATTGTATAAAGGTAGTTTAGAATAAGGGTTACCAAATTGAACATTTAAAGACAAATATTTTATGCTAATTAGGTAATTACACCATGAAAATTGGCTAAACAATGTGCGAACACTCTCTGTATGTATTGGATCAGCCGTTATGTTTCATTGGTTTATTAAACGAATCATAGATTATGATATTAATTACGAAAAAATATCTGACACTACGTATTAAATATTCTGTGTATAAAAAAATGTACTTTTTCTCCTCTGCATGTTTTGTTAACTCTAAAAAAGCACGTTATCCAACCGTCGACTTACAACTCTTCATGAACTTTGGAAAGCTGTTTAAGAAGAATGAGCCAAAATAACTGTGCCAAAACTACAAAAGTATTATTGCCATGGATATTACGGTGTTTAAAGGTAGTTCCGAACAAGGGTTACCAAACGGAACATTTAAAACACAAATATTTTATGCAAAGTAGGTAATTAAACCATGAAAATCGCCTAAAAAAAAGCGAACACTCTCTGTATGCATTGGATAAGCTGTTATATTTATTTGGTTTATTAAACGAATCATAGATTATGATATTAATTACGAAAAAATATCTAACACTACGTATTAAATATTCTGTGTATAAAAACTTTTTCTCCGCTGCATGTTTTGTTAACTCTAAAAAAGCACGTTATCCAACCGTCGACTTACAACTCTTCATGAACTTTGAAAAGCTGTTCAAGAGCAATGAGCCAAAATAACTGTGCCAAAACTACAAAAGTATTATTGCCATGGACATTACGGTGTTGAAAGGTACTTCCGAACAAGGGTTACCAAACGGAACATTTAAAACACAAATATTTTATGCAAAATAGGTAATTAAACATAGTTCCTCAAATATTTCTACTCCAAAGTCGGCATTTAAAAATACCCAAATAGAAACTCTTTTTAAAAAACTTTTGGTAACGTTTTATGAATTTGAAACTATTGGGTAGCATCTGAAAAGATATCGCAGTTCACTGTCGCTGAATCCACCCTTTCATAGCATACACACCTCACAAAATGTTAGTTAGTCAACTGTTAGTTAGAAAAACAGTTATTTGGTTTATTTTGCAAAAAATAATTTGGCATGTTGAACCAACAACGTTTATGTGGTGGGTGAGGAAACAATAATGGTGATGTTTGTTAAGCAAGTGCTAATGAAAATATACAAAGAAAACTGACTGGAACAGGAATATTAACACGCAGTCTCAACGACTGTTTTTTAAATCTTCAAATTTGGAAAATAGGTACTTGTTGTAATGTATGTGCACACAAACGAGATATTTTTAAAAACATTCAAAATAAAGTTAATTAATCAATTAAAAATTACTAACTTAACCAATCTGCTGGGCAGTCGATGGTGACTATATTTTCTTTTTATTATTTTGTGTTATAACTGTTTAAAAAAAATTAACTTTTTTACCGTTTTAGTAGTTTCCTACTAATCTCCATGGTAGATTATTATATTTTATAAATAAGGGTAGACAAAATAATAATAAGAAAATATTCGCCAGTGACAGCCCTAACCCTGTTATGTAAATAAAACCTGGTTATAATGCGATTTCCTTCAATCTTGTTTTTATAACGTATTAAACCTGGGTCAAGTTAACGCATATATTACGGAAGATTAGTAGGTGTTTGGCACTTCTGCGTATGGAATTTTTAACAGCCATAACCAAGATAATTATATACATATTAAATTGATAGATATTCTAGTAACACATACAGATAAAATAAACTGGTTCAGAGCCCGGCATTTTACCTAGATAAAATGTTCTCGATTAAATTAAGTTTAAAAATATGAATTTTACGTGTATATACTAAACCTCATATGAAATTTACCCTTATAATTATTGATATTATCAAATTTCTGTATATTTATATAGCATTATAAAGTAGTTATAAATTAAATATTAACTTTATATTTATTAAAAAATGAATTTGGGATTTATTGTAAATTAATAAATGATTAAATATGTTAATTAACTCTGTTAGGGAACTAATTGTGTTACCGTTAGAAAATAAAGTGAAACCATTCAGTTTAAATAAAAATATTTAATAATGTCCATCCATTAGACAAAATTAAATTAAAATGATTTTAATTTCCTTCGTTAGAGAATTGCAAATTTATTTCTAAAAATCTTTTCATTTGTAAATAAATAAAAAAATTCTCTTTCAAAAACTAATTTTATAATTAGTTATTTTTAATGAACAAAACCCTCCACACGGAAGCATAAAAGCAGACCAAAACAGAGAAAGAAATATTTTTACTCGGAAATAATTAATTAGGCTTCAAATCAGTTCTATATTTAGAGTTAACAAAACATGCAGCGGAGTAAAAGTACATGTTTTTATACACAGAATGTTTAATACGTAGTGTCAGATTTATTTTCGTAATTAATATCATAATCTATGATTCGTTTAATAAACCAAAGAAATATAACAGCTTATCCAATACATGCAGAGAGTGTTCGCATATTTTTTAGACGATTTTCATGGTTTAATTACCTATTTTGCATAAAATATTTGTGTTTTAAATGTTCCGTTTGGTAACCCTTGTTCGGAAGTACCTTTCAACACCGTAATGTCCATGGCAATAATAATTTGTAGTTTTGGCACAGTTATTTTGGCTCATTCCTCTTGAACAGCTTTTCAAAGTTCATGAAGAGTTGTAAGTCGACGGTTGGATAACGTGCTTTTTTAGAGTTAACAAAACATGCAGCGGAGAAAAAGTTTTTATACACAGAATATTTAATACGTAGTGTTAGATATTTTTTCGTAATTAATATCATAATCTATGATTCGTTTAATAAACCAAATAAATATAACAGCTTATCCAATGCATACAGAGAGTGTTCGCTTTTTTTAGGCGATTTTCATGGTTTAATTACCTACTTTGCATAAAATATTTGTGTTTTAAATGTTCCGTTTGGTAACCCTTGTTCGGAACTACCTTTAAACACCGTAATATCCATGGCAATAATACTTTTGTAGTTTTGGCACAGTTATTTTGGCTCATTCCTCTTAAACAGCTTTCCAAAGTTCATGAAGAGTTGTAAGTCGACGGTTGGATAACGTGCTTTTTTAGAGTTAACAAAACATGCAGAGGAGAAAAAGTACATTTTTTTATACACAGAATATTTAATACGTAGTGTCAGATATTTTTTCGTAATTAATATCATAATCTATGATTCGTTTAATAAACCAATGAAACATAACGGCTGATCCAATACATACAGAGAGTGTTCGCACATTGTTTAGCCAATTTTCATGGTGTAATTACCTAATTAGCATAAAATATTTGTCTTTAAATGTTCAATTTGGTAACCCTTATTCTAAACTACCTTTATACAATGTAATGTCCATACAATAATGAGGAGCAGGTTGTTTTGTTTATCTGCGCCGGGATTTCATTGTGCACTTGACGCCTGGATGACGTTAAAAACATTGACTAGGGATCTTCAACTTCTTTTCCTGAAATTTGTTAGCCACCTGAAATTCCGATAGGTATTTTTTGCCTTATCTATTTGCAAAATTCCCAGCATTAAATAAGGCAACATTTTCTATGCTAAAGCATTGGTATGTCGATTTCCCGCGGGCCACAGGTTGAGGTCACCTATCATAGACAAAACCGCAATGTTTTTTTTTTCTTGTTTTTTTTTAATTGCACTTTTTTTATTAAATTAATATATTTTAATTCTGTAAAAAATTTCCAACGGGCGCAGGTACATAAAATATCCATAACTAAATCTAAATTTTAAAAAAATAATAATATTTAATTATTTATAAATAAACAAACAAATATATTTTTAAAATTTATTATGGAATATTTGTTTTTATAAGGAAAACAGTTATGAAATCCACATAATTTTATGACGAAACTGAATGTTTTATAATTTATAGCTATTTTTACTATTAAAAAAATTACGAATAACAGTTGTCTATAGATGCTTTGCTGCTTTTGGCACAAGTTTTTCTAAAAATTGTCTTAATTCCATTTTTTTTCTTGAAAATGTTTGCATTTTTTTTCGTCATGCATTTTTAGTCAGAAAAATACATAGACATTTTTTTCACCACCGTTTGTTTTGATTTAAATTACATAAATACAAATTTATTTGTTTCAATTATTGATTAATTAATATAATATTGAGTTCAATAATAAGTTATGTAACTTATTTTATTAGTATTTCTCGATTATTATATTCATAAACAGAATATACAATTCTATTTTAAATGAATTTATTTTAGACTACTTTTGTGTTTTTTATTGTGTTATCCACGTACTTGAAAAAACATGCAAAATTTAAAAATAATATCAGTAACATTTTTTTTAGATGATTTTAATCCAGTTGCTAGATTTTCAAAATAGTATGACAATTAATGTACTAATATTCACAAGAAAAGAAAATTTTCTACTTGACTTTTATAAATTAATCGAAAATGAAATTTACTGTTGGAAAAAGACTACAAAACATAAATTTTTACTATTTCCTCAACTTTTCCATTTTTTCCCACCGTTTTGAATTTTCATTGTGTAATAACAAATTAACAATCAGCATGGAAAAAAACCCCTAAAATTTACTAGCTTTCAGAACCACATAAAATAATTTTATTTTATTTATTTCACGATATTTTTTTCAATTTCATCTTCCATATCGAAATCGGCATTTTGAATTTTTACTTTTTGATGGCAGATATGTCATCAGCAAGGTCAAAAACCCTTCAATGCCAACTTGCATACGCATTCGTACAGATTTTCATTTATGACCAAGCTTTTGGCATTTGAAACAAATGTGCGTTAGTGGAATTATTTGACACAGCTCTCATGTATAAACATACTGTAAGAGGTTTTGTCCATATAGTCACTTTAAAAAGTTTTTG
Organism: Maratus michaelseni; assembly: GCA_963931845.1. Taxonomy (NCBI): domain Eukaryota; kingdom Metazoa; phylum Arthropoda; class Arachnida; order Araneae; family Salticidae; genus Maratus; species Maratus michaelseni. Next base: position 72,756,260 of record OZ007600.1, read on the forward strand.
TTCAAAGTTTAGAAGTCAAGATGGATTGTAATAACGGATTTACGAAATTTTGGGTAAATGGTTGACTTTCGGGGAAACGATAGTATTGAAATGTTCTGGGCGTGTTTTATTAAATGTTTCTTTAATTGACTCAATTTTTAGATATTATTATCCTTTTCTAAGCCCCTTTAATTTTCCTAAATACGAGTACCTGTTCGAGTTCCGTATTAATTACATTATGTTTATATGTTGATAAATCAATTTAGAAATCCTTAAAAGATAAGTTTAAATATTGCTTCACTTTTCTTTCCTCTTGACCGATCTAAAATAAGAAACAGAGCAAAACCTATAATCTTTTTTTTAATAAATTCACTAGTTCACACTTTCTACCAAGCTTAATAGAAAGCGGTGAATTTGCCATAATCGAGTTCGGTGCCCATGGCAAATTAATGTATTGTAATGGAATTTCTGAGTAAAAAACATGAGTTGGAGTTATGAAATTAGACGATTTTCAAGATAAACATTGTATGCTTTTAAAAAAGTGTTTAAAAAACTTTTTTTTTAATTTTTATACTTATGTTTTATCAAACTGTGTACATTTTCTGTTATTTAGTAAACTAATTACATTTTAATATATTAATTATGAAAAAATTCTATCGCAATAAAAATAATCTGTTTATATTTTAAACATAAAATCAGTCAGTTTTTCTTTTTTTTTTAAGTCTACGCAATTTTTTATATTTTCTGCGGTTTAATAAACTGATTACAGTTTATTGTGTTAATTATAAAAATAAAGATTAAGCTGCATAATAAATCTTCTCTGTGTAATATGGATTCAGTTTTTAATAGGCTTCATTTTTATTTTAATCGTTTTAATGACTCTAATGAAAAAAATGATTTGAAACTCGTTAAATTATTTATGCGTAAAAAAATTTATTTCGTCATTTTGTCTTACATTTCTATTTTTGTATTGGGAATGTGGTATTACATGAATCATTAAAAGTAGCTATTTATAAAATCCGTTTTTAAAATGTAATGTTTTAGTCTGTTTATATTATAAATGCTTTTCGAAATAAACCTGCAGTTTACTAATTAAGGAAAAAAAATAGTTTTCATTTAAATAAATGTAGGAATGCTATTGAGTTTATTTTGTTTCATTTTTGTTTTTCCAGAGTAAGTATGATATATATATGCTAAATTTACAAACTTTTCAAGTTTGAGAAATATTTTAATTCAAATTAAGCAATAAAAGGAAATAAATATAACAGTAAAATAGTTTTCTAAAAGTACACTCCTCTCTAAACATTCAATGTTTATCTTGAAAATCACGCTTAATTTCATGACTGAAATTCAGGATTTTCCCCCCAAAAAAATTATGACAGAGAAAATTAATACTGAAATGCCCTGGTCGGCATATAGTGGTGTACATAATTATAAGACACCTACCGAATTTGATATAAAGTGAAAGAAATGGTTCAGAGCTTAAAAATGATTTATCAAATACGACAAAAACATAAATTTATTCTGTTATCACACGTAGTTGTTTTACAGAAATGATATTTTTATAGAGTTTAATAAAAAAAAAATATATATATAAGACACCCTAACATTTTAATTAAAACACCTACCTTTTTTCGAAATATGCAAATTTTCTGCACGTTGTTATGACGTCAGCAGTTAACTAAAGCAGTCAATAATCGATTTCACGCATTTACAAACATGCCACGAGGTACAGAATGCCCCAGCACATTTTATAGCATTCTTTAGGTCTCCGACATATCTAAACTGCCTCCCATTTCGGTAAACCTCACGAACTAAGATCTCTCACAAGTTTTCGATGGGATTTAAGTCTGGGGAGCGAGAAAGCCACGGAAGAACATTGATACTTTGCTCTGAAAGCCACTTTTTTGTTAAGTGTGATGTATGAATCGACGCGTTATCGTGCTGGAAAGTGTAGTTTTTGCCACAAAGTATATGGCTAGTTGATCTTTAAGAATATTCTTATACTTTTCGGAATTCATTCTTTAATGCACAAAAACGATATCGGTTTTCCCTTGAGACGAAAAACCATTACTGAGCTTCCACCCATTTGGTGGCTCATTTGTACATAAGAAGAATTCCGTAAATCGTGCCAATAATAGTGAAACCCGTCAGGACCATCCAGGTTAAACTTTTTTTCATCAGAAAATAACACAAAGTACCATTTGGAGGTCCAGGCTATAGTTTGTTTAGCGAAGTTTAAACGGCCCATTTTGTGTCGCCTTAGAAGCGGTGGTTTTTTCTTCAATCTGTTTAATTTCACATAGGAAGCATTATGCAACACCCTGCGAGTGGTTTTCCTTGAACAATTCATTTTCAAAGCATTTTGAATGCCTGTAGTGGTCATCTTATTCTGTGTAGAGAGCGAAAGTACATGGAGTCTGTCTCTCGAGGACAAGCAAGGAGTAAGTCCAGATCTTTTAATCACCGATCCATTACTTCCTCTTTACAAAACATTTGAAATTGCACATCCAAAGCGTTTAATAACTTTTGAAACATTATTAACTGAAGCACCAGTTCCATTTAATCTCCAAATTTCGCGAATTTCACTTTCTTTTAATTCTGTACCTCGTGGCATGTTTGCAAATGCGTGGTCGGTTATGGTCTGCTTTAGTTAACTGCTGACGACATAACAGCGTACAGAAAATTTGCATATTTCGAAAAAAAGCAGGTGTTTTAATTAAAATGTTAGGGTGTCTTATAATTTTGTCCATAGTATTTTTAATTTTTTTATTAAACTCTATAAAAATATAATTTCTGTAAAACAATTACGTGTGATAACAGAATAAATTTATGTTTTTGTCGTATTTGATAAAGAATTTTTAAGCTCTGAATCTTTTCTTTCACAGTATGTCAAATTAGGTAGCTGTCTTATAATTATGTCCACCACTGTATAACAAGTGATATGTGCTTAAAATAACATTTTAGACACTAACACTAAACATTTTCTTGTATGTTATCTTTCTTATATTTTAATGTCCTCTGTTTTATCGCATTTCTTTAATTGTAATTCGGCAAATGCGATATAACAAGGGGCTATTGTATTACTTAATATGTGTCTGAAATTTCAAGTGTAGATCAAATTCTTTGATAAAAGTCGAAAATAGCAAAATAGCGACTACTTTTGAAAACTACGAGGGTCAGTCAATAAGTTAGTTGCACTGCTTAAGAAAACAAAACAGGATTGATATTTTACAATAACTTTATTTGTATCCTAAAGCTCCATCCACACTGAGAAAAATGACACTTGCAAATCTGAGTAAATCGATGTTTTCATTTTGTTATGAAACTTTTTGTTTCAAACGGGACGACCCACTGCTTTCAATTCTTAAATACCAGAAATACTCAGAATATTGAAGCATTGACATACAAAAAACTTAGCACATAGAGGTCAGTTCATACTCATTTTTAAAACATGGACATACTCAAAAATGATTAAGGTCAGTTCATACTCATTTTTGAAACATGCACAAACTCAAAAATGAGCACATAGAAGTCAGTTCATACTCAGTTTTGAAACATGGACATACTCAAATAGGAGCACATGATGTTTTATTCTTGATTGTGTGCATGTTTTCAGAGATGAGTATATACATGTTTCAAACTTGAGTAATTTTGATTCGGAGCCATTTTGACTATGCGACATACTCAGATTTGAGTATTGTTTACTCAGTTTTAAAAATGTCGTTTTCAGAGTGCAAGATTCGACGTAATTACCTCCGTCGTTTAAACATTGTCGAGGCGTTGCACATGTTTTCCAATGCCTTCTGCAAAGATATCCCGTCCAACGTCCGATAACCACTTTTGGGTTGCTGCTTTCATATGCCATAAAAGTGGTATCGTTGCTTTGAAAGTTCTTCTTTCATGGGACCAAAAACATGGAAGTCACAAGGTAAAAGGTCTGGGCTATAAAGAGGGTAATCCCACACTTCCCACCTAAACTGTTTCAGAAGTTCGCACGTTTATTTTGCACGTTTTTTTTTCTGCTGGTAAATTTCAGCGCAGTTACACCGTTTTGCCCACAAAACACGAATCACTGCACGCATTTCCAATTTGGGCTACACTTGCAGCTGCCGAGACATGTTTACGACTGATTACCAGACAAACTAAAATTGCCGCGTGAAAGCCGCTACGTTACACGATATAGATAAACGTCTGAAGTGTTGCCACAAAGTTTCATCAAAATAGTCTTTTCCCGAAAATTTTTACGAAGGAGTGCAACTAACTTATTAACTGATCTTCGTAGTATGTAGTTGTAGTTGCACTCAACTACTTCTCCGATAAATTAGTTGTAGTTTCCTACAAAAAGAAAAAACAGTAGTTTTTCGGACCACTGAATCGCGCTACCTAACCATATGTAAAACAACAATATAGACATCGGAACCCTATTGTTCCCTTCATTCAGAATCAAATCCAAAATAAAAGTTTACGTAACGTATGACATTTGTTTTTTATCAAACTAATTGTATTTTAATATATTAGTCATGAAAATAACTATCGTATTGAATAATAATCTTTCTTTGATTAAACATAAACATACAGTTATTCTTATCCGGATAAGTATGTACACTTTTTTCGGTTTAATAATCTAATTATAGTTTATTACATTAATTATGAAAATAAATATTGCTCTGCTTAATAAAATTTCTTCATATAAAGGCATGCAGGTTTTTTCAAGCCTTTATTTTGTTTTTGTCATTTTAATAAAACTTTTAAAAAGCTGATTCCAGGCATAATTAATTTATTTCGGCTTAAACATATTTCTTTCGTTGTTTCGTCTTGCTTTTGTTTTTCTGTACGGTTTATACGCTTCCATTCATTAAGAGTAAATAATTATAAGTTTTTGAAATAATACGTTTTAATTTATGTATATTATAAAGATTTCTAGGAATAAATATGCATTTTTCTAACTAAGGAAAAGATTAAAAAATATATATTTGAATTTATTTTTCCTAATAAATGCATGTACTTTATTGAGGAATTTTATTTTGAATAAAGGCTTTAACTTTATTTTTTGCACAGCATTCAATTATTTACAACCTAAAAAAATCCGTGAATTGAAGGGTTTTTTTCACGTTGCCTTTTTTAGGTAGCTTTCAATACAAAAAGTATAAAGCTACCTATTGCAGCCGTTCGGAGGAAAGCAGTTCCAGAAAATTTCGATATATTTTCACCGATCATGACTCCCAGACCCCAAAACCACCCTCCGTTCAAATGTTGATTTATATATATATATATATATATCCATATATATATCTGACCTATGTCATACGATAATTATAAATCAATTTCGATGAAACTAATTGTGTGTATTAAGCTCACCAATGTCTCGACCGAGTTCGTTGGCCAGCTTGGTCCGCTATCTTGTTTCAAGATGGCGGCCACTTAAAGATTTAAAACTAAAATAAATATACAAAAAATTAAAAATTCAAATTTATTTTTTAATTAAGTGTTAGGCCTTGATACAAGGATTCCAGAGCATTTTTTGTTTTACCTCTATCTTAAAAAATGGCTGAGATAGAGTAGTTTGAAATTCTAGGGTGGCTGACATTTTGAAACAAGACAGCACATTACAAAAATTTTCATTGTTGTAATCATTTTCCCAATCATACACATAAAGCTATATATTCATATCCGTTAGCGCCAAATTCTTGCCAAACTTGGCGACATTTGGCGACCAAAATAAGTCTTCATAAATAAAGCCAATTTGGCTATTGCTCAATAATTTGGCGAATTTCTTATTCTAATTCAAGATTAACGAATCTTTTGTAAACGTTTTCTTTGTATTTTAGCTTGCTGTTTTCGTGTAACATTAGCTAAAATTAAAAACGAAGATATAGGAAAGCTACCTTTTCCTTCCGGTACAGGCCAGAAGGACTTTTTTATCATTAAAACAGAAAAATCTCCGCATTTTTCTCACACACAGGGGTGGTTGTGCTACCTGTTACTGTTTCGTGTTAAAAAACATTTTTTTACACATTCATTTTCCTCTCAAAACATGAAAAATTCGGAAACTTACTGCCTGCACTTTTGAACGATTTTTTTAGAGAGTGTAGCGGAGTCAATCAGCATTATATATGAGTAGAGCTTCTTTAATCGTAGTAATGACACGTGCACAGTTAAAGACCGTAGCTTTAAAAATATTTTGAGGGAGGGGATTAAATTTTAAATTTTTTTATAAAGTATTCAACAAACTAAATATAATGCTATTCATTTTATACTGTTTGCAATATACGGGAATTATTATTTAAAAAATATTATACTTGATATTATTATACTAGAATTGTATTTTAATATAATGTATTTAGAACAGTAAACATTTGTTAAAAATGAAGTAACTAAAAATTGTTTAATAAATAAACATAGCTCTTAAAATTTCATGAGCTTTCGGCTAAATATTAGCCTTCATCAGATGAACAACAAGCAGTCGAGGAGACGCTGCTCCGAAATGGCGCGTTTTGGACAGGCTAGGAATGGGCGAAACCAAACAGACATGAAATGAAGGGGGTGACTGAAGTCCAGATGATACCATTAGCAGCTGGGGTGGGTCAAGAGAAACCGAAAACCCCAGTGATACCTAGTATATTGTACCATAAACGAGGAATCTGATAAGATAATACATCATTACATGCATTATCACCTCTTTTCAAAATCTCTAGGGACTCTCTGATTATGCAACTATTATACAAGTGAACCTCGTGAAATTATTTTAGGTTTACTGAAAAATACATCAATATCTTTGGCCTGATTTAATCTGGATAAAGCAGTGAATAATTTACCTTTTTTCATATCAGCTGTATGCTCTTTAATCCTTTCTTTTAATTTGCGAGTTGTCATGCCTATATATGAATATATTTTAGAACTGTCATTAACTTTAAAAGAAATAATATAAATGCCAGATTTATCTTGGTTATCAATAGGGTCGATCATTCTATGTACCAAATATTTAAGCTTGGTTGGGGTTTAGCGATAAGAGTTACATTATATTTCTTTAATGCGTATTTAATCCGCTCAAACAGATGCGGGATATAATCTATACTGTAGAATTTTGAAGATTGCATATCTTTTTTAACTATTGTAGCTTGTTTATTTCTGTACTCATAAATTAACTTATTAATAAATTTGTTTGAAAAACCATTTTCATATGCAATCACTTTAATTTTGTTCAACTCCTCATTTAAATATTATATCCCGCATCTGTTTGAGCGGATTAAATACGCATTAAAGAAATATAATGTAACTCTTATATTTAAATGAGGAGTTGAACAAAATTAAAGTGATTGCATATGAAAATGGTTTTTCAAACAAATTTATTAATAAGTTAATTTATGAGTATAGAAATAAGCAAGCTACAATAGTTAAAAAAGCTATGCAATCTTCAAAATTCTACAGTATAGATTATATCCCGCATCTGTTTGAGCGGATTAAATACGCATTAAAGAAATATAATGTAACTCTTATCGCTAAACCCCCAACCAAGCTTAAATATTTGGTACATAGAATGATCGACACTATTGATAACCAAGATAAATCTGGCATTTATATTATTCCTTTTAAAGTTAATGACAGTTCTAAAATATATTCATATATAGGCATGACAACTCGCAAATTAAAAGAAAGGATTAAAGAGCATACAGCTGATATGAAAAAAGGTAAATTATCCACTGCTTTATCCAGATTAAATCAGGCCAAAGATATTGATGTATTTTTCAGTAAAGCTAAAATAATTTCACGAGGTTCACAGTATAATAGTTGCATAATCAGAGAGTCCCTAGAGATTTTGAAAAGAGGTGATAATGCATTTAATGATGTATTATCTTATCAGATCCCTCGTTTGTGGTACAATATAATAGGTATCACTGGGGTTTTCGGTTTCTCTTGACCCACCCCAGCTGGTAATGGTATCATCCGGACTTCAGTCCCCCCCTTCATTTCATGTCTGTTTGGTTTCGCCCATTCCTAGCCTGTCCAAAACGCGCCATTTCGGAGCAGCGTCTCCTCGACTGCTTGTTGTTCATCTGAGGAAGGCTAATGTTTAGCCGAAAGCTCATGAAATTTTAACATCTTACAGTTTTTAATGTTTTGAAGCTGTATTTTGATTTATTGCACCTCGATAGTAACGTAACTTATCAATGTGTTTACATTGTGCTTTATAAATATTTTATTGGGTGAATTTGACGTTCGTATTATATAGATTTTTCTATATATTTTTATTTTAAACATAGCTCTGTAAAATATTGGGTGGGGGTGGGGGTGGGGAGGGAGTGAACCCATAAGTTCTTCCTCTTTCACTGGGTACGACACCCTGGACAGAATTCAAAGAAGATGACACTTAAGGTTCATTTCAAAAATGCTTAAAGAAGTTGCCTACCTTGAACTCAATCAGCTTATAATAACTATATAGCAGAATATCTAACAATTAATGCTTATAGACCACATACTCTACTTGAGATAATAATTTTACACAATACAAGGTGTAATGTGCGGTTTCCTCCGCTGTTCCGAAAAGTTATTCTAAAATCTATTACAGCAGAAAGTTTCACACAATTATATAAAGCATCGCTTTAAGCTATTTTAAGCTTTACAGGTGTTCAGAGCACCCTTGGTGCCGACTCAATCGCGCCAGGGGGAAACTATTCCCTATTGGAAAATTTTGGAAGCTGTCGTCGTACCGTCCCGAGGGAAACTTCAGAACAATAGTTGATTTCATTTTGAACAGAAGCAAAATAATTGGATCCGGCATAAATGCCAAGCGAAATTAGATTATGTATATGTTTGTGTCGTGTGTTGTTAAATGTTAATTAAGTGTTAAGTGTGTCTAAATTAAACTTTAAAAAGAATCAGCTTGACTCTCCTTTAAGCCATTTGTTACTGTGATTTTTTGTTGCAAGAGAAGACAGAACATAATATTTACTATGGATACATATCACTTGGTAACGCGGCATGATGAACAATAACAGTGAGCAAAGAAGCGTTTGCTAGATTTTAATATAGATTTATCTTTTAAAAGTTAATAAAACATCGTTGATTCTTAAAACAACGGTCTTCTAAAAGTTAATCGCAAATTTCTGATATTGGACAGTGCAAAAATTACTGTCCGGAAAAAATGGCGACAAAATCGTAGCAGTCGAAATCTATGTATGTTACATACTTATAAACTTACATCCATCTTATAGTACGCCAAAAATTCTGTAGACTTGATCTTATAACATACCATACATAATTTCATAGAGAAGGTATTGCAATCCCATTTTCAACAAATACAATTAAAAGTGACTAACGAAGAATGTTTCAAAATCCTAATCTACAGCACAACAAAAAGTCCTTTCATCCTGTACCGGGAAGAAAAGGCAGCTTCAATATACATTCTTTTTAATAATTCAACTAATTTTACAAAAAGACGTGAAGCTGAAATGTTTGGAATCCGATTATAGAAGTTTTCCAGTTTTCATCAATGATGAATTTAATTAAAAATGTAAAAAATAATTGTCAGCCATCGCGAAGTTGGCCATTTTTATGGCGATCTATTTTTTCCGCAATTTTGGCAATATCTCGCCAAGTATAGCCAAGGGTAGCGAGAATTTGAAGTTTCCGGATGTGACTATGTACTTTTAAATGTGGCACAATAGTGTGTACAATAGTTAGCACAATAGTTACAACAATGAAAGAAAATTGAAGTGAAACCACGCTCAATAACACTCGTTAAACGCGTTTATGGAGGAATGCCTTATTTAAATCTGTTATCTAGATTCAAAATATCTGCCAACCTACAATTTTAAACTGCTATATATCGGGCTTTTTTAAAAATAGATTTTAAACTAAAAATGCTCCGGAATTCTTGTAAAAAGACCAAACAGCTAAGAGAAAAACTTTTTATATTTCTAATTTTTTGTACATATTTTTTAATTTGAAATCCTTAAGTGGCCGCCATTTTGAAACAAGATGGCGGATGAAGATGGTCATAAAATTCGTCGAGACCTTGGTAAGTCCTGTACATATGGTCAGTCTCATCCAAATCGGATCATAAATACGAGTACTATCGCATGACAAAAGTTAGACATATATATATATATATATATATATATATATATATATATATATATATATATATATATATATATATACTAGGGGGCTCAGCCCCCTACTCGCTAACGATCGCCAACCCCCCGTGAATTGCGAAGCAATTCACATTGAAACCGCTACTCGGTCCCAGGTAGCTTCCCTCGCTCGCCCTTTTTTATCTTTCAGCAATTCTAGCCGGAATAAGTTCTACCATAAAACATTTGAACATATGAAACTGACAAATTTCTTAAATGTAAAAAAGTAATTCTCCGTTGAAAACAGAACTAAAAATGCATTTAGTTGGCGCTACCAATGGGCATATAAATCATTTAAATACTATGAAAAAAGGATCTCTGAAACATAATTAGTTTAAAACTTACTGCACGACAATTTTTTTAATGTAAAAAAGTAAATCTCCGTTGAAAACATAACTAAAAATGCATTTAGTTGGCGCTACCAATGGACATATAAATCATTTAAATACTATGAAAAAGGGATCTTGGAAACATAATTAGTTTAAAACTTGTTGCACCTATAATATTGTACAGCACAGCTTAAATTCGTAAATGAATTCTAAATAAGAGGTGAAAATTATTTTCAAACTAACGATATTACTCATAATTAAAATGAGGAATCATCTCAGACACTTTGGATTATGCACATGTTATTTTATTTTTAATAATTGCTAGTTTGAGTTTCATTCTATGGTTTCATTGCTCTCACACTGACCGCCATGTTGGAGGCGGAGCTGATGTAACACAATCTAGTCTGCTCATTGGTCTTAGGTCTGGAAACTACGGTTGTTGCCGAACCATAAGCTACAAATTCAGCCCTATTTCCGCGCCACGTAAGACAAATATATATATATATATATATATATATATATATATATATATATATATATATTGGGCCATGTGAGTTTTACGCCCATAAATTTTTAATATGGTGACCAGTATTTACATTGTAAATCACTACTTCTAAGAAATGTTTTTTGGCAGGAGGAAAAAATGTACTACATTTTGTATAAAGGTTGAAATCCCCGTACTCTAAAACGTAAAAAACGTAAAAACAATTTATAAAACTTGAAATTAAATAAAAATGTAATAAAAATAATTCCGAACTGAGATTTAATCATAGTTACAATTGATACAATAGATGTAAATTAAGTTAAAATTGTTTCATAAATCACATTAATTACTTCAACACCTTAAAACAACAGAATAACGCTTCCGCTGTTGAAACTGACGTACTGTTAGACAAAAAAAGAAAAATAAATGACGTGTGTTTTCTCTAACTAAAACATTTTACAACGATTGAGAAAAACATGACGTCATTTTCATTAAATTTTATGACGATCAAAACTGTAGAAACTCTATTTTACATTGTTTTCGCTGAAATTTAGTTTCCTTGCGCGTCAAAAAAATTAAAGCATGTGTAAAATTTCTCTTGACCAGTGGCGTAGCCAGGGTGGGGGTCCAGATGGTCTGAATACCACTAATTTTTTAAAGTCTTCTTTGCCTTATGTAATCGGAGAAACTTCTTCGATAATCAAGGCGAAGAAATCTTTACAATATTACTGGTATCCAGAGCATGTGGACCCCCACCCTGGCTACGCCACTGCTCTTGACACTCAACTTTTAGCACACAAACAATTAAACATTTTTACGTAATCAAAAAATGTAATTTTTGATAATGTCGCACGTTCTAAAAATGAGAAATGTTACGTAAGAATGTCAATACAGCAATGATCAATTATTTGTTACCATCGGCAAAAGAGAAATAACCGTTTTTTCACCACCACGTTCCTTAGCATTTTTTATACATAGATTTCTGTTCTCCGGACGGCTGCAATAGGTAGCTTCTTACTTTTGTAATAGAAGCTACCTAAATCGACAACAAATTTCTTTTCCATGACTGATGTTCTTCCATCTTACACAACACGACGTTTTTCCGCGATAGAAATCAATAAGACTTTCTATCAATCAATAACAAGAAACCTAGCATTTTGTGTCGAATTAAAATATGTATATTTTCTGTTAATTAGTGAACTAGTTGTAGTCAGCTTAAAAAAAAAAAAAACATTAAAATAAGTTTCGCACTGAACAATAATCTTTCTTTGATTAAATATAAGACTTTCAATATTTTTTTCCGGTGAAGTGCATTTTCTGCAGTTTAATAAACTAATTACAGTTTATTACGTTAATTATGAAAATAAATATAGAACTGTTTAATAAACATTCTTTGTGACAAAGAATGTAGTTTTCTTAAGGCTTCATTTTTCTTTTAGTTATACTAATAATTTTAGTAAAAAAAGGGGGGGGGAAGGGGGGGAGGGGGTTGAACTCAAGAATTTATTTTCTGGTATAAATATGTATTTCTTTCATTGTTTTAGCTTGATTTTATACTTTTGTATGGAGAATCTGGCATTATTTTATTCATTAAAAGTACCTAATTAAGAAATGTGTTTTTGAAATAGAATGTTATAATTTATTTTCATTACAAAGATTTTTAGAAATAAGTCTAACTAATGAAAATAAAAAATTATTTATTTTTCCTAATGAATGTATGCACATAGTTGGGAAGATTTATTTAAACTGAATGATTTAGTTTTAATTTCTAATTAGCACGGCTTTCAGTAGAGTAGTTGAGTTAATTAGAGTTTTAAATACAGGGTGAATCTAAACTCTTGGGCAAAACATTAAGGGGTGATAGTACACATCAAGACAAATAATATTAAATAGGAAAGTAAGGGTCCCAAACGTCTTCCGAAGGAGATAGGCGACATTAAAGTTTAGGGTCCAAAATTTCAAATGATTATAAAAAACGGAAAAATTGGTCGATTCGTTTGCGGTTTTCGCTAAAACTATTCATTATGTCAGTATTTTCTTAAAAATAAATTTTAAAGAAAAGATTTAAAAAATGTCGATAGAGGGCGCTTTAGACTTTGGAGTAACGAACAACTATTTTTTACCGTTATTTTTTGTATCTGATTAAATGTTTTCAAAAGCTTAGACTAAAACTTAAATTTTGAGCTCGAAATCTGAATCGTTGAGAGTGGTTAAGTAGCGGAAACTGAACTGTGTTCAGGAGTTGAAATTTGAACCCCCCTGAACACAGTTCAGTTATTCCCGATCTTGGTGTCGTAGACCAGGCATAAACTACTACCCCCTAGACGTAAAATAAACGATAGAGGGATGACAAAATTAAATAAAAAAATTATTTTAAAAATAAATTTTAAAGATAAAGTTCAAAAGTTCCGATAGAGGGTATTTTAGACTTTGGAGTAATGAACAACTATTTTTTACCGTCGACTCCGACGAGGACCTGGTTGCGATGGTTGCCGTCGTAGCAAGCGATATCCGGGAGATGCCCGGGGTATTCACTAACGTTCGCAACACCCTCCGCCGGCGGCGTGAGGCCTGCATCTTTGCTGGTGGACACTCTTTCGAGCAGTTTTTGTGATTCCTCACGAACATCATGCGCGTACCATTTTCTACGTGTCAACCTTCATTCATATTGCGCACTACATGCATACATCAAATTGTTTCTTTTTATTTTGCGCGGAGAAATTGCTCATGTCTGTTATGAATAAATTTTCTATTTAATTTTGTCTCTACTCTATCGTTCATTTAACGTGTACGGGTTAGTAGTTTCTGCCTGGATTAATTTTAACACAATTATTCAAATTGGTAAAGAAATCATATGAGTTGTAATTTTCCAACTGCACGAAAAATGACCGGGCCAGGATTCGAACCTGCGATCTCTTGGCTGAAGCTGCCATGCTGTAACAACTGAGCTACCTCAGTTGAATCTGGATGAATTATACCCTCCAGATTCAACCGGGATAGCTCAGTGGATAGAGAATGGCAGCTTCAAGATATCCCATGTTCGAATCCTGGCCCGGACATTTTTCGTCCAGTTGGAAAATTACAACTCATATTGTTTCTGCCTGGTCTACGACACCAAGATCGGGAATGACTGACCTGTGTTCAGCTGTGGAGGGGAGGGGAGGGAGGTGTTTCAAATTTCAACTCCTGAACGCAGTTCAGTTTGCGCTACTTAATCACTCCCAACGATTCAGATTTTGAGCTCAAAATTTAAGTTTAAGTCTAAGCTTTTGAAAGAATTTAATCAGATACAAAAAATAACGGTAAAAAATAGTTTTTTGTTACTCCAAAGTCTAAAGCGTCCTCTATCGGCATTTTTTTAACTTTATCTTTAAAATTTATTTTTAAGAAAATACTGACATAAAGAATAGTTTTAGCGAAAATCGCAAACGAATCGACCAATTTTTTCGTTTTTTATAATCATTTGAAATTTTGGACCCTAAACTTTAATGGCGCCTATCTCCTTCGGAAGACGTTTGGGACCCTTAGTTTCCTATTTAATATTGTTTGTCTTGATGTGTACTATCACCCCTTAAAATTTTGCCCAAGAGTTTAGATTCACCCTGTATATATTTCCTTTAAATCAGTAATGACATAAGTATAGTTTAAATAAAAGACTAAATTATTAAAGCTTATAGTCCGGAAGTCAGCGTCACAATTTTTTAACCAATTTTAGCATCGATACGTTTGGCATTCATGACATATTAAATGATGCAGATAACGAAACTGACAGTCATCTGGAATACAGCGGGAAGGTCGCCATCGCACCATCGTACTGTCCGATGCAATGTTAAAAGAATGACAAGCTCATTACAGATGTTAGTGTGACTCGAAGTTATCATCAGTAATCGGGTTGCCATTCATTTTAACTTTGAAGCAGTCTGTGCAAAGCTGCTATGCCAATACTCTCATTGATGTGCCAGTTGACTGAAAATTTTGTTATCTGCTCCATCTAATCTGTCGTATATACCAAAATCATGGAAGTTAGAATTCGTTGCAAAATTATGACGCTGCCTTCCGGATTATTAATACTCACTCGGTTATATTATATGGCTCACTGGGTTAGATTATCACAGTGGGAGAAATGTGTGCTATGTTCTTTTATTTACTGACTATGATGTGGACGTAGGAATATACTATTTCTATGATACTTCATAGGTCCTTGAAATGTTTTTTTTTTTGCAGTACTGAATATGGCTATAATTTCGAACTGATTTGCATTACACAGTTGTTCACGGATTGTTTGTTTGGAGTTTGCATCGAAAATAGTTCTGTATTTCACTGGGGGAAAAACTTTTAAAATAAACTTTTTGAAACACTTTTTCATACTCTTACTCTCTCCCTGTTAAATAATATAGAAGCTTATTTTACTGATATTGTTATAGTACTTTTTTCAGTTACGTTTTGACGGGTTACATCGAGTTTTTTTATAACTTTATAAATTAGGAGATTTCAATTAATACTTACAAAATTGTCTCATAGGGTTGATTGTTTGTATTCATGCACATAAACTTTGGCATCCAACAAACATGTAAAAACTCGATAGTTTTATCCTAAAACATACTGACATAATATAAGCATTTTGTCATCGCGATAAATAAAATGTCATTGTTTCTCCTCAAACGTCACCTTTCAGACAGTAAAAAAAAATACAAGTTTCGGTAGAGGCTGTCATTTAAAAGTAGAGAAATTTTAGTATTTCATTTATCGTCCCAAAAATTAAATTCAGAAGTTATAGTATTCAAAATTATGCATATGCAAATAATATTAGAAAATAAAATAGGCTTGAAATATATAGCTTTCTTAAATATCAGTTGTGAATGTTTACTTTTAAAAAACATTTTTATATGATTTTTGCGATGAGTTATTCAGGTAAAACTGAGAGTTTACGGAACCACAGTCGAGTGGTTCCATACGGAGCAATAGGGAATCGCGTAGCGATCCCCCATCTCCCACTGTTCCATGTGAAATGCAGCCAAAGCAACAGCAAGCCTTCTAGTAGCAACAAATGAAAAATAGTAAAGCATAAAAAATCAAACGTTCTAGCGATCAGAAAATTAGCTGAATGCAGACAAAATTAATTAAAGCACTAGTTAAGTTCTTGTTAAAATGCTTTATCTCAAAGAAATATGTAAAAAAATTAATTTTTATGTTTCTAAGTTTACCTTTTTTTTAATTTTATTGCGTCGTGTTGCACAAAGCCAAGGAATACCGCAATAAGGAAACTCCGAAAGCGAAGTCCCTAAAATGGCTGATAATTTACCACGCACGGAATATTATGGCGAAGCCGAGACTACTGGAGACATCTGCAACAGGAGAAAAGAAATGTGACTAGCGTCATCCCTCAGAAGGGTGCAACAAGACTACCCAGATGCCAAAGGCATTTCGCTTAAAAGTGAACATGGGCGAATAGGGCGCAGAAAGCTTCACCTGCGCATAGATATGCTGGACTGATTTTCAACTCAGACAATAGGGTTTGGTTGATTGAGAGTTCTTGCATCTCAAATATCAGGAGTTGAAATGGAATCCCCAAAGCCTAGCAAAAACAACGGCCACAAAAGGTAACCCTTTCCAGTATTTGAGGTTGTTTACAAACCAACTCGCACCTTCCACAAGCTGGTTAGATTCCATGGACAAAGCACCCAACATCAGCTGTTGTCAGTACCGATAGTCTGCACTTCTCCGTTTCAAGAAAAGAACCCACAAGTTGTCAAGCAGCAACAGGACCAAATTCCATAGCAACAACAGGACGTAATTCCAGAGCAACAACAGGACCAAATATCAGAGTAATCACATGGCCTGATGTCCCAATCATTCAGATGGACCGAAGTCCGATGCGTTCGAATAGACCTAAGTCCAGTGCGTTCGAAAAAGCCACTACAAACAGAGCCCATGAGGCCTACCGTGTCTCCCTCATCTCTATTTAAAAGTTTGCCATTGTCTTAACACTTATTGCTAGATATTGTCCAACATCCCAGTCCGACCGGATACTAGAATCAACCTGCGGAGAACCACATGGACTCGAGGGATTCCTGGAATCAGGGGAGAACCTGCTTATACAGAAATCAGAACTCATCAGTTCCTGCCCCTGTTCAAGTACCCTGCTCCCGGTCTCCTTGCATACTTAAGTGAATGGTTTCGGAAGACAACGCCCTCGCCCTCTTCCCCGTTTAAGGTTCCGAATGAGGAGCACTAGGAGATGCACCTAGTCATTCATGTAAACTGAACATAAATAAAACCAATCAAAATTAGTTTATCATTAAACAGACTGACATAATATCAACATTTTGTTATCGTAATAAACGAAATAATGTTGTTTTTCTGGTGCCACGTTTGACTGAATAAGAAAAAATAAATTACGAAGCCACTGTAATTTAAAGGTAGATATGTTGTACTCTTTCATGTATCGGTCCTTAAAATAACGTTACACTGTATATTTATATGAATTATATATATTAAAAAATAAAATTTACAATATATAATATTTCCTGAAATAATTTGGAAAATTTTAGCTTTAAGAAGTATTTTCAATATCATTTTTTAGAAATTAAACATCCAAAACTTCATAAAAACTAGATAGTTTTATCATAAAACAAAATGATATAATATAAACAATGTGTCATCGTGACAAATGAAATGTCAATGATGGCTCTCGAAAGTTAGGTTTGAGGACGAGTGAGAAAAATGCGAGTTTGGGAAGATGCTGTCATATAAAGGCAGACATATTTAATTGAATCATTTATCAGTCTATAACTTAATGTCACACAGTATATTTATATAAATTATATGTATTCGAAATGTATTAGAAAATAGCATTGACTTAATCCTTAACTTTCTAAGCGTTTTGCCCGTATTTTTCCGTTTTCCAAAAACAACTTATATCGGCTGTAGAAAAATAATATTTTCAATGTAATTGTATTTTAAGATATATGTAAAATAAAGAGATATGAAGTATATAATTTTTTTCATACCACTAACCAGGCCCCTATCTGTCCGGCATGAGTGCCTAGCTTGACAAGTTAGTACCTGGGAGCGAGGTGGAAATCGCTTGATCACAGCCCACCTAACTATAGTTTTGTTGGTATCGCTGCAGTGCTTGCTCTATAGTGGTTTGCTACAGTTCTCTTTATTTGCCGGTTCGAGGTTTCTATTTAACTTTGTTCAATTGGCAGATTTTAAAAAAAGGCAAAAATTAAAGAAGTGAAAGTAATTGGTCTCGTAATTTAGAACGTTGATCAGGTGACAAGACCTTCACCTGACTAGGCACCCCCAGAGGTTTAATTCACAGGGATATCCGAGGACTTTGCACCCACGATGGATTTTACATGCACCAAGCGCCTTTAGCGTACATAGATTTACATATTTGTCATCTCCGTTGGCTTGTCACGCTCATGGTGGATTGTCGCTGTAGTGTTTATCGCCTTTTTGTTTGGGGGAGGGGGGGGGGTGATTTCACTTTTCGTTTTTATTTGTCTCTTTCAGGGATTTTTGCCGTTTTTATGGGCTTACCCCTGTTGTAGCTTGTTTCTGTATATTATCATTCGTTGGGGTTTGTCTCTTTCTTGATAAATTGATATCTCTAGCTTGTGCTAGATCTGGTTGTCACATTTTGAAACTTGGTCTTCTTTCGAGATTTTCACTGGTTATTATGTCATTATCGTGGGTTCTGTCACATTGTAACTTTTGTTACTGTTGGTTGTCACAGAAGTATATTTTAGAAACAAAAAAGTAAATAAAATTTAAATTAATATTAGTTTTATGAACATTTTTATGAAAATGCAGGAAAGCCCTTGGACGCTCAGAAGGATAATATCCATATTATAAAGCAAAAGTATATCCGTCACTACACTGTCTTTATAACCATGATGGCAATGACGTATGCTATTGCTTTCAATTTTATCACTATATATTTTCTTCTAAATATTCCTTGATTTAATTTTCTAAACCCTGGAATAGAGATAAAAACGTACTTTCAAATACAGTTTCTTTAAAACTAACTCATATACAGGGTCATCGAAAAAGTTTGGACAGATTTGAAAAAATCGTAACTCAAAAAGTAATTGGGTAACCGCAATAATTTTCTTTCCAAAGTACTCGACAATTATCCAAGATTTGTTAGATGTAACTGTTTTAAAAGCCGTGACATTTAGACAATGCACAGAATCGATGACGTGAAAGTGCAAATCGCACCACACATCCGCAATTTTCATTTTTGGCTTAGGCTATTTGTGTACATAGAGGACCCTTTCCTACTAAATCGACGATGCTGAAGAACTTTCTAATTGACATTTTTCCCATATATCCAATTGTTTTAGATATAGGAGCGCTTTCCAAAAAGGTTGGACAGCACGAAGGCTTTGTTCACCGTGCAATTGCTTCTTCCCTTCGTCTGAAGATCACAGCGGCAAAACAGTTACATCTAAAAAATCTCGAATAATTACCGAGTACTTTTCAAAGACTATTATTGCGTTTCCTCAATTACTTTCGGAGTTATGATTTTTTAAATGTGTTGAACGTTTTTTGACGACCCTGTACTATTTTTAAGTTTTTCTGAATAATTTTTAAGCGTGAGTTTAATCTATCTAAAGAATAAACATTTGTTTGGTACAACAATGTAAAGTTAGCAGTAATATAAATAATTATGCAAAACTAAGGAGAAACTGACACGTTAGCACACTTGGCAATGGACTACTTATGTTTGGCGAGTGTTGCTTCTTCAACTTTCACGTATAGCACCCCCAAAAATTAACTAATTAATTAATTAATTAATTAAAAAAAATAGGAAATAGTTTTAGACATTTTTATCTAGATACATAATAAACGGCATTAAGGTCCAGTATTCTATCTGAATATGTACTTTTTACAAAATTTCAAAACTCTATTATTTGAATACATTATAGATATAAAAAAATCAAATATTTCCTAATCTATGAAAATATAATATAACCACGAACAAAAATATACAATAATCTCTTCCATGTTATCCACAATTCCGAACAGTCTTTTTATCATTAGAAATATCAGAAACCAATATATTTTCCATATTTAAGGAAGATTTTTTTAAAAACAAGTTTATTTTGCTGCCACTTACTTTCGTAAACGTTTCCAAGTAGTTTTCATAGTGTATTAATAAGTTTTCTCAGATCGGAATATCTGTTTATAGGATAAAGTCAATTATTAATCAAGCATTTGAGTTGTGTAACTGAATTTATACATGCAGCAGTCACAAAATATAATTTTAAATTTAATGTCATTGTGAATGCTGTAAATTTATCATGCTTGTCTATAAAATATGTTTGTTGAGCATGAAAATGTTTAGTTGAGAATGAATGGCATCCGAAAAACCATATATTCAAGGTAGAAAAAAAATGATTAATACTTTATAAGAACTACTCGGAAAGATTTTCGAAATTCAGTGGCAGCAAAAGAAATTTTGTTTTCATAAATGATTCTTTAAATTTGGAAATATACTAGTTTTTAAGTTTCCTAAAGATAAAAAACACTTATCTAAATCACGGGTAACGCGGAAGTGGTTGTTGTATATTTTCGTTCGTGGATATATTATATTTACCAATATTAAAAAAATTTTTTTTTTACTTTTTGTAGTGTATATAGAAATGATGTTTGGTGTAGTTGATCGTCAATATAAAGAATATATTAAATGTAAAGAAGCTTTTAGTTTTGTACACCGGGTAGCATATTCTGTAATCCGGGTAAATCGGGTCTATCCTACTCGCTTTCTTAAAAATAATGTGCGAACTTTCATATTTAAGAATGTTTGATTTTATTTTGGAGACGAGTCATCCAGATAGATTGTACATGCACCAAAAAGAAAAGTGTCCAGTTAAACTGATGACATTGAGATCACAGGCTGTTCCCACTAGTTGAATATTATAAAGAATAGTGCCCTTTGAAAAATAAAGAAATCAACAATAAACCTGTATACCAAATTTGAAGTAAATCGCATAATTCTGCATGAAATATCCATTTACTAAAATTTAGGTGGGGATTAATCCCCCGTTTCCCCACTTTATACTTGACCAATGAGCCTCCAAATCTAATCAGAGAAGCGCCTTATCAAAATATACTTGCTTAGCCTTAGCTTTGCTTAGCCTTAGATCTAAGCCTAATCAAAATAAACTTGTATACCAAATTTGAAGCAAATCAGACAATTCTGCATGAAAAACACATTTATCTAAATTAAGGGAGATAAGCCCCCCGTTCTCCCACTTTATATTTAACCAGTAAACCCCCAACATTAATCAAGGAAGAGCCTTACCAGAATGAACGTATATAAAAAATTTGAAGCAAATCGGATGTTTCTATTAAAGGTTATAGCGTTACATACATACATACGTTTATACATACGTACATACATACATACATACATGCGTACGTACGTACAAAACCTGCGGGCACATTAACTCTCAGGCTTTGATAGTCTGTGAGCTAAAATACTATCAAAACTACATTGTTTTATCATAAAACAGACTGACATAATGTTATAACATTGTGTCAAATGAAATGACAAATGAAAAGTGACAAAAGAAGTTGACTAATGAAATGTCAATGTTTGCCCCAGGGATTCGAGTTTGAACGAGTGAGATTCGGAAGATGCTGCTGTCATTTAATATTCAATCATTTATCAGTCTGTGACATATTCTCCTAAAATACATATGAATAATATGTATTCAAAATATATTGTATAATTTGTGCGTTTTTAGCTTTTTGGTGTGTGTTCGAAATTATTTTTGCATTGTGTCATTCAGATAAACTAAAAGAAAACAGGAAGGAAAAATCTTCCATCAAGCCTAGATAATGAAACACTTTCCAACACATTCAGAATGCTGTAACAAAACTTCATATTTTAGTAAAGTGAAAGGTGATGTCTAAATAAGCTATTTGGAAAACACTACATTTGAAAACTTTAATTTCATCAATTACCATCTATAGTCGGAAAAATATCCCACTTCTTTTGTGCAGCCCTATATATAATCTATAGATTTATATATATACTACATTGTATGCTAAAACTTAGTTCAATTAGAAAAAGCATAACGCAGTTGAAAATTCCCCTTTCTGATTTCCGTCGATAAATGTACACAAATCCTTTTGTGCAGTCCTGTATATGATCTATGGAATAGTTACACACCATGTAATTTGCAAAAAAATAAGTTAAATTTAAAAAACGCATACCATAACTGAAAACGCACTTCCACCAATTTTTGCTCATAAAGAGTACTGTAAGTGAATACTTTTGTGTGTCCCTGTAAATGAAGGATAAATGCTATGCACACCCTGTTCTATAGTAGGCATCTTGTAGTACCCCTTAATGATGTATTTTGATTTCAATAGGTTTAAAATAGTGTAAAATTATTAAAATACATACATTGTAAAATGTTTTTTTTCCATAGAAAATAATGTAACGGAATTCTTTTGAATGTCCCCATAAGCGATTTATAAATGCTACACATTTCAGTTTCAATACCGCACATACCATAGTAAACCTCAACATCATAGATAAATTACTTGGTAATTCGAGAATATTTACGTGAGTCAGAGCTCAGAGAAAGGTCATACAAATGTATACTGACAGACAAATGTATACTGAAAAAATGACACTTTCAAATCTGAGTAAATCGGTGTTTTAATTTTCTAATGAAACTTTTTATTTCAAATATGACGACCCAATGTTTTCAATTCTGAAACAGAAGAAATACTCAGAATACTGAAACATGGACATACTCAAAACTGAGCCCATAGATGTCAGTTCATACTCATTTGTGAAACATGGACATACTCAAAAAGGATTAGAATCAATTCAAACTCATTTCTGAAACATGAAAATACTCAAAAAGGAGCACGTAGAAGTCAATTCATACTCATTTTTGAAACATGGGCATACTCAAATAGGAGCACATGATCTTTTATTCTTGAGTGTGTGCATGTTTTCAGAAATTGGTATATACATGTTTCAAACGTGAGTAATTTTGATTCGGAGCCATTTCGACTGTGCGACATACTCAGATTTGAGTATTTTTTGCTCAGTTTTGAAAATGTCGTTTTTAGAGTGTATTCTTAAGTTGTTTCCAACTTGTTGAAAAGTGTTAAAAAACTGACAAAGTATACAGTTTTATCTTAAAACAGATTGACATAATTTATATATTATATCATCTTGACAAACTAAATGTCAATGTTGATCCTTCGGTGTCAGCCTTGAATGAGTGAGGGAAATGAGATTTTCGGAATATACTGTCGTTTAAAAATAGACATTGATCATTTATCAGCACGTAAAATAATGTCACAAAACATACTGTTAATATCATCATCATCATCATTATCATGAACCTCTTCAGTCCACTGCTGGATGTAGGTCTCCCCCAGATTTTTCCATAGTTTCCTGTCTAGTGCTTTAGTCATCCAATTAACACCAGTCACTTTTCTGATTTCGTCACTCGATCTTACTTGAAGTCGTCTTATTGGCCCGTTTTACATCTCTGGGATACCACTGTAGTATGTTTGTGCTCCATCTATTGTCTTGTCTTCTTGCAATGTGCCCAGCCCATTTCCATTTTAGCCGTTTAATTTTCTCAGTGATGTCAAAAACTTTCGTCTGACTTCTTATCCAAGCTATTTTCTTTCTGCCTCTTCTGGTTATGATGTCAGGGAATGCTGTATTTGGATATTCTGAAGCAGTTGATTCGTTCGAGGTAATTTTCGATGATTTTTTCGTAAATTCAAGGGTTATCTCTGTTATAATTTGCTACAATGTAGGGGAAAAAATCGAGGAAACTTGAAGCATTGAACACAGGGTAAGCCCTATGCATCATCGTGGCGCACTTTCTGCCGAGGATATTGCTGCTGTGAATGATAG
This sequence comes from Maratus michaelseni, assembly GCA_963931845.1. Lineage (NCBI taxonomy): Eukaryota > Metazoa > Arthropoda > Arachnida > Araneae > Salticidae > Maratus > Maratus michaelseni. The sequence continues at coordinate 72,780,101 of OZ007600.1, forward strand.
TGCGGCCGCTGACCCGTAATTATCGATTCGTCACCGTTTGCAAAGTTTGAGCCTTTCTTATGGCTCACTTTGGCGTATTTTTGGCACGAAATCGAAGATATTGATGCGTAATACATGTGGGTTGAGCAAGATGACGCATCTTCCAACACATCATGTGCAACGTTAGATGTTTTGCGTGAAAAGTTCAGAGGTCGCATTATTTCACATTGCGGTGACATAAACTGGCCGCCAGAATCTTGCCATTTAACGCCGTTGAAATTTTTTTTTTATTTTTTATATTTTTTGTGGGGATTGCCTAAGAGTCGCGTCTACGCCAACGAACCTGCAACGTTGTAGCACCTACAAACTAACATCCACCAAATTATAGCAGAGATAACCCTCAAAACTTACGAAATATTCATCGAAGATTACCTCGAACGAATCAACTTCTGCAAAAGGTTTACTGGAGGCCATATGCCTGACATTATTTTCATAATTAATAAAAAATACCTATATTCGATTTAAAAAAACTAAATACGATAAGGTTACATTTTGTATGTTTTTTCTTAAATAAAAGTTGGGAAACCCCTGAATTGGATCACCTTTTATTAGAAAATTAGATTAAAAAAAGTATAATATTTCCATCTTTTTTATCATTTGAGAATTTTAAGATTTATGAAGAATTTATGATTTCATTTTTGTGATGAATCATTCAAAAAAGTCTAAAGTCTAAAGCATCATTCTAAACTAAAATAGATTGACACAACATAAATATTTTGTCATGCATGACAAATGAAATGCCACTGTTAGTCCCAGGAAGTCAAATGCGAGTGAAAGTGGAACTATTTGTGAGTTTCGGAAAATTCTGTCTTTTAAAAAGAGACATATTTTATTCTTTCTTTTATCAGCCAGTACATAATGTCCCTTGGTGAATTATTTAAAATTCATGTACGTTTAAATTATATTACAAAACTATACACAATTAGAATATACAGTATTTACTTGTATATGCCTCGCCCTCGAGTAACATGTGCACCACAATTTTTAACACATTCCAACATAGGTGAAAAGTGTTTATGAAAATTTTCGAAAATAGTTGTAAAGGGTTTATGACTTCGGTTTGTCTGATTGTGTTCTAACGCGCGTAAATGTACTCGGATTGCCATATAATTGATATATGTTATTGAGGTTTACTATGGTTATGTTAGGCATTGAAAATACAGTGTGTAGCATTTATAGTTCGTTTACAGGCAGGGAATAACGTCTTTTAGGACATAGACTAGCCGCATTATAATAGTACCTCTATCTCAGATGCTATGGCATTTAAAGCACTAATATAATGTAAAATTCATAAAAGTTCTTGCAACTTTTTAACTTATACCAGTGTAAATATAAAAATATATAATATATTATCATAATTGTACTCTATTCCCTTAATAAAGATTTGTAAAATAAAAATAAAAAATTTCAAGGCATTTCATGCATAACTTTTTGCCATAGAATGTTTTGCGGACAGTAAAAATCTGAAAGACTTCATTTTGAGAAAAAGTTTAAAATAAATTAAAAACCCGGTTCTTGCTATAAAAATAAGTATTACTCTTTAAAGGTTTAATTATATACTCCATGTATTTTCTTGGACATATAATCCGATTTAAATACTAAATCTCAAAAAAAAAAAGAAGAATGTAAACATACTTCTACAGCTTACTTCCGGTTTGCAGAACGATATTTCCGGTTATAAAATACATCTGCAAGCATCAACAGATGTAACTTTTAAAGGCCGTAACTTGGGTTCTAATTCAGATATAATCACAATTAAAGCAGAATTCGATAGATAAAAGATCGGATTTTAATATTATTGCAAAAATGAAAAATCGGTGATTTTATCGAAAATGACATTTTAAAGGTGTGTGGATACCTTAATTTTTGCAAGCAGTCATTCAGATAGATGTTAAAAATTCAAAACTAGATAGTTTTAACATAAAGTTGACTGACATAATATAAATATAATTCCATACCTCACGAATAAAATGCACTGTTTGTTCTCAAAAATCTGAAAGAGGTCAATGTGAGTTTCGGAAGATGCTGTCATTTAAAGACAGACAGACAGACATATTTTATTCTCTCATTCATTAGAATATAAAATAACGTCACATTTCTTGTAAAATTATATACAAAATATTAGAAAATTATATATGATTAAAATAAAATATTTGCTTAAATATATTTGTTTTCTCATGTGAGTGAAATAATGCTGCAAAGTACACTTTTGAAAATCATGTAAATTCGAACTATACATTAAACAGTTATATGTGATTAAAAAATATTTTCTGGCATAGTATGTTAATTTTAAGCTTTATAAAATATTTTAAATTTTATTTTTGCAATGAATCATCTAGTAAAAATGGACATCCCAAAAGTATTGCAAACTACATAGTTTTACAATAAAACAAACCAATATAATGTAAACATTTTTTTCATATTTTATTAACGAAATGCCTCTGTTGATCCTCGTATGTCAGGTTTTAATGAATGAGAAAATATGAGTATCAGAAACTGCTGTTATTAAAGATAAACATTTTTTTTCATATATCAGTCCGTAAAGTAATCAGACAAAGTATACTTTTAATAACCACGTATATTTAAAATATATTAAAAATTATAGATGTTTAAAATATAATACAGTAAAATGTGTTCTCCCCTAACACCTACGATATCACTGGCTGCTCTTCGAATGTTGCTGTACTTTTTCTTACAGGATTCTGAGCAATGTTGCATGCAACAGTATTTTATAGAACTTGCAGGGACTTCATAGATGCATAATTGTTGTTATTGCATCTATAATAACAGAAGTGTTTCAACATACTTCACTGAAATATAAGTACTGCCTTGATTTGTACCAAATACAAAGTCTCTAGTTTGCTTTACAAATACAAACACAGGTCATAATGATGGAATTACGGACAAAAGTAGAGATTAATATAACATAAACTTCCAAAATTGGTCACTGGCATATACCCAGAACAGGATTTGCTGCTCAGCTTCTAAAACAAGAATGATGCGAATGTTCTCCCTATAGTATATCGTAATAGAAGTATTACCAATATAATCTGTATTTGTTTTATTTTGATACATATTTAGTGAGAAGAAAACAATCCTTTAAAACGATTCATTTTTGAACAATCAGTTCTATACCATTTACACAAGAATGAAAAAAGATTTAAATTTGATACTGTAAAATTCGAATAGTTACTAACATACAAGTTGAATTTTTTCAAAGTGAATGATATAGTATCCAGAGCAGGAATCGAACCCAAAACATTCGTATTATTTTAAGTACCGTCTTGATTTGTACAAAATACAAAGTCTGCAAATATACCAATTTCTGCAAATTACCAATATAATCTGTATTTGTTTTATTTTAAAACATATTTAGTGAGAATGAAACTATCCTTTAAAACGAATAATTTTTGAACAATCAATTCTATACTATTTACACAAGAATGAAAAAAGATTAAAATTTGATATTGTAAAATTCGAATATTTACTAACATACAAGTTGATTTTTTTCAAAGTGAATGATAAAGTGTCTAGGGCAGGAATCGAACCCAAAACGTTTGGATTATTTTACCAGTGACCTTCCAATTGAGCTATTTAGAACGAGAACGGCTGGCAAAATTAACTCACACAACTTTTTAGCAATAGAACCAGGTCTGCCATATAGACAGCTCAACAGCAGTAGGCAAATGAACTCCATTAAATGATAGTAACGTAGATACACTTCATTATGTTAACACAATCATACTTATTGGTAAGGGGATTATTTCGGCCAGTTGTAGTTCCGGATAGCTCAATTGGAAGAGCATTGACAAATGAAGCCATATGTTCTGGGTTCAATTCCCAGCCTGTACCATCACATGATACCTTTACCAGTCAGTATGATTGTGTTAAAATGTATCATGTGTATCTAAGTTGTAAAAAATGATGAAATTAGAAAAGCAAAAAAAAAAAAAAAAGCAAAAAAAAAATATTATTTTCATTGTAACAAAATCAAAATGCTAAAATAAAATTTTATTCAAATTTTAATTGCTTAATAGGCATATAGCCAACATAGTGAAAAAGTTATACGTCTGTTAAGCAATTAAAATTTGAATATTATAAATGCAAGGCATGGAAAAATTTCTATGGAAAAATTTCCACGTATTAAAAAAGAATTTAAAATTTTATTGTTCAGTATGCATGTGAAATTCATTATGAATTGCATTAATCGTTTAGATTAAAATAATGAAAATGAGCTGTGCTGCAGAGTTTTAGCATTTGCTTTAGATTTCAACAGCATGTAAACAACTAACTTAATTTTTTTAAAAGCATTCAAAAATAGACAGTTTTCTCACTCACATTTAATCATGTATGACGAATGAAACGTCACTGTTCATTCCGAAATGTCATACATGATGGAGGAGAAAATCTAAACGTCGAAAGATGTCGCGATTTCAATACAGGTTTATTAGAATATTTTTTTTTCGAACAATTCCAATACATAAATTCTCAGTTCAATTCCCAGCCTGTACTATCACATGATATCTTTACTGAACAGTATGATTATGTTAAAATAAATGAAGTTTATCTAAGTTCCTAACATACTAATGTAAAACATGATGAAAATAGAAAAGCAAAAATATATTTATATTCATTTTAACAAAATCAAATGCTAAAATAAAATTTTATTGGTCAATATGCACGTAAAATTCATTATAAATTGCATTAATATTTTAATTAAAATTATTAAAATGAGCTGTGCTGCAAAGTTTTAGCAGTAGCTTTAGATTTCAACAGCCTGTAAAGAACGAACTTAAATTTTTAAAAAGCATTCAAAAATAGACAGTTTTCTCACTCACATTTTATCATGTATGATGAATGAAACGTCACTGTTCGTTCCGAAACTGTCATACATGATTGAGGAGAAAATCTAAACTTCGAAAGATGTCGCGATTTCAATACAGGTTTATTAGACTATTTTATTCCAAACAATTCCTGTATATAAAATCATGTCTAAAATTATATTTTATAAACTCAGATATACTGAAGAATATTAGAAAATAACATTTGTTACATATACAGGATGTTTCATAAAGAATTCCCTAACTTTAAAACACAATACTTCATCAACTATAATGACTATAAATATGAAATAAATAATATGTGTATCAAGAAGCTCTCAAATTTTGAATCTCTTTATATTAAATATCTCTTAAAATAATTCTTCGATTTAAAAACTGTCTACTTCAGCGTGTTTATCGAACATTTCTTTATAAAACCACCAATTTTAAAATTTTTATTTGCAATAGTTTTCTGGATATTAGTCCAGAAAGACTTCAAGGCACAAAATTTTTATTGACAGCGGCTGCTGTGGCTGCTGCGGTGGTTACTTTTTTTTAATATTAAAGTTGGTCAAAATAATTTTCTTATAAAAGTTTTATAGAAACGAAAACTATGCACAGGAATTTAACCATAATTTGTAAGGATGTAGATGACAAAGTTGCGGTTTGCAGACTGCAATTATTTTTTCAATTTGACTCATTTTTTGATGTTATATTTCCATTTTTTATTCAAAATTTTCATTATTTTGAAGAAGATTTACTTCATATTTCATAAAATCCATTATTTGAATTGTTGCCAATTTGTAAAATAGCGCACAAAATAATATTCCCTTTCAATTAAGAAATGTATTTACACGTGACTATTAAAAACAGAAATAAAACTTTAAAATAATAACTAAATGAACACGTGTTAAAAGCATTAAATGTAGAAAATTACGTAATAAAAATATACTTGCGCGTGAATATGATAAAGAGAAATACGAGTAACTAGGGAAATTTACGCCACATTTAAAATGATCAAATAACAATATTTCCAAACAATTTCAATTAATAATTATATTTTCATGAGAGGTCAATTTATTTGGACAAATCTTTTACCTATTATTGCAAATATTAAAACAGCGTAAATAATAATATTCCCTTTCCAATGTCAAAATTCTTCTATTTGTTTATTTGGTGTTACAGTTTAGCGATAGTTTTTTTTTTCTTTTTTAATGAAAATTGATTGACGGGGTAATGGTGAAGTATCAAAAGACAAATAAGCGTTGAATTAAAAATTCCTCGATGAAAAAACTAACACGTGTAACGCATCTGATGTCAACTGAATGTGACGTGACGCCACGATTATGCACGTTTGGCGTTAAATCATATATTTTAGTGACAGTTACAGTTGTAATCTGTTTCAACAGCAGTTGATTCGACCTTAAAATCCCCCAGTCAAAGGAAAATGAATGGAAACTCTGTTACAGTAGATCGCCACTGGTTGTTTAATTATAATAAAATCTTCCGTAATCGTTTTAGAGATGATCAAATCAGAGTGTTTTTAAATCATGCTGTTTCAGAACGGAGGATGGCGAGCGTAGCTCGTAGGGGGCAGAGCCCCCTAGTAGAGTAAAAAAAAAAATAGTTTAAACTTTGGACAGTAGATCTACGTTGTCTTAAACTCTAAAAACTCTCTGGTCAGATACCTGAAATTATTTGCATTATTTAGTACATTCATTCAAAAGTATAGAGCACCTTTTTTCTTGAAGAAACAATTGTATTTTAAATACCGCTGTTAGCTACTGCCATATAGTGTTTAGTACAACAATTGTGCGCTACACCAGTAATTCCCAACCGGTTAGCCGCGATACACTAGTGCACTATGAGATGACCTCAGGTGTACCGCAGAAATTTTCTGTAACGTTATGTCAAGCTTTTACGAACTAATAACAATACTTTTAAGTGAAACATCTCAAAATCTGCGATTTACTATGCAGTGAGGTTTAATGTCACAAAGTTGCATTTCCTTCTAAATTTGTTTCAATATTCTTAATAAGAATGTCAGAGATTTGTAATGAAAACAAGTAAAAAACATTATAATCTATTGGTTTTCATTCAGCTGCAAATTTACAACTATTACAAAAAATATCATCCGTTCTTCATCTTGCATTTACGAGAAATAATCTTTTTTTGCAGCGAATAATGCTCAAAATCAAAAGGAATTTCTTCTAGACTCTTGTATGAAAATTTACTAGTATGTGTATCTGAAGAAAAACATATCTTATATAGAAGGCTTTAAAAAAACTTTTTTATCTCTATTCTAAACAAAATCTAAGTAAAAAAATGTTTTAAAGACCAGCTTTTACTATAATGTACTTAAAGTAAAAAAAAATGGTGAAGGACAATTTATTGCAATAAATAGCTTTTTAAAATGAAGTAAATTAAATTGCGAGTGACTTGTTTAAAAAAAAATAAAATTGATATACAATTTTAAAACCAGCTTCCTGACAAGAGAAAAATTCAATCAACGTCCTCATAAGGATCAAACCCACATCCATTCACACCCTGTTGGAAACTGAAGTATGGCGCATTTACAAACCAAGCCAATCGAAAAACATCAACTTATTTCTGAAACAATCAATGGCATTTACGTGATCACATACGTCATGAACCTATGTACCCTTATTGGAAATATATTTTGGGCGCCAAAGGAGAGACGGGGGAAATTTTCAAATATTTGTTTTACAGAATATTTAGTGTAACAGGAAATACGTCATAACTGCCAAAAGTTAAGTGAGTTGTAGTCCAGCAAGTGTGTTAAAATTGGATTGCCAGATTTGAGCCGAACGGCAAGTGAAATAAAACCTTATAAAACTAGTCGTTGCGGGCCACCGTAATATTTACCCATCATGGATATGCATAATATAAAATATTAAAAAATCGAATAATGTGGAACATATGATCGCAAATATCAAGTCAACTGATTGCCCAATCGACTTCATTCTTTATGTAAAATTTATGTTACATTCATTCTTTAAAAGAAATAATTCCGAAAATTCTTATATACCTTCATCAGAACGAATATTTCGAAAGTCCGAAAAGATAGTTCCGGATAACTAAGGTTATTGAAATTTAATAGGCTTTGTCACACTATTATATTCTAAGTACATACCAAATTTCAAGCCTCTATCGCAATTTGTTCGGTAGATAGAATGTCTAAAATCGTGGCTTGTTGACGTCATAAACTTTAAATGCTCTATTACTGAATTGCGTAAAAGAAACATCCTTATAACTCCAAAAATGACAATCCTATTAACTAGCAGTTTACTGCGTCCGATTAAGCATCTCATTTCCAATTAAAATATATCTTTGAATTCAAATTTGAATGAAATACATTGTCATAAAAAGTTGAATAGTATGGAAAATAGGATTACAAAAATATCGGCAACTCATTATCCGATCAACTTCATTTTTTAGGCAAAATTTATGTTTTTTTATTGTCTTTTATATTCACTCCTTAAAATAAACAATTTCGAAATTTTTTATATGCCTTTTATCAGAACGAATATTTCGAGAGTCCGAAAAAAATAGTTCCGGATAATCGAGGCTACTGAAATTCAATAGACTCATTTTCATTAGTACATACTAAGTGCATACCAAATTTCAAGTCTCTATCACAATTTGTTCGAGAAATAGAGCGTTTACAGAAACACACACAGACAGTCTAACGGCAATTTTCTTTTTTTTTTTTTACTAAAAATGTGTTTTTCGGAATCTCCAGTGTCTGAAACGTTGTAATACCGTCAAATTTATTTTTTCGATTTTTAAAACGATTACAAGACTTACCCTATGCTACGTATGAGGGGTAAGTAAAAAGTAACTAATGCTGCTGCTACCGCCGTAATTGAGTATATTGTAACCTTTCCACTTTCTCAGCGTATCCTGCAAAAACTATTGCATATAAAAACATGAAAACTGGTAGTTTTATAGAAAAATGTATGATAACTATGTTGAAGGAAACGGCTTTTTAATCGAAGGAAATATTTTAAGTGCTATTTAATGTTGAAATCGGTCAAGAAAATTCAGTTACATAAGTTTTATAGGATCAAAAACTATTCATAGAAAGTTTTAGAAGATTGTATTTGACTAGATTGTGGTGTGCATTGTCTGATCCTATTTAAAATTAGTCCAATTTTTCAATTTTTTATTCAAAACTTAATACTTAATTAATAGTTTGAAAGTGCCCTTTTCATCTGCTGTTGCTAGATTTTTAATAATATTGCCAAACACTTTTCAATTGAAAATATATTTACAAGTGGATTTTAAAAAAGAAAGAAAACTTTAAAATAATTAAATTGTTAGGTGCAAAAACCATTTAATTGTGAATGTTACATCATATTTAAAACGCCCTATTTAATATTTTTCTTACAGTATCTATAAGAAAACTTTTTTTTTTTGTATTCTAGACGTTATAAAATTCAAAAGTAAATAAATGCAAAAATATGTAACAGTCTAAATGAATTTCAGGCTTCCATATCCGTTAAGCTTCATTTAATTGTAAAAAATACATCATATTTAAAACGTCCTATTTATTGGTTTTCTTATAGCGTCTAAAGAAATGTCTAAAAGAAAACTTTTTATGTATACTAGACGTTATAAAATTCAAAAGTAAATAAATGCAAAAATATGTAACAGTTTAAATGAATTTCAGGCTTCCAAATCAGTTAAGCTCCAGTCACTTTTCTTGATTTCAAACCTTTATGGTTTACTTAATGCTATATTATTTCTAAATACAAACTTTTACAACATTGCAATATTTCTTAATACAATATTATATATCAATTAGAATTTTTCAAAAATATGTATTTTTCTTACATCTGAACATGTTATGTACCCGTTTACGATACAATTGTTCTTATAAAATAACTCCTTGATACACGTTCCCATTTTATACAGATATTTTAACAGTGCTGCTAATTTAGATTTCATGGCAGCAAGTAAACAACTAATCTAAACTTTCAAAATTCATTCCAAAATAGACAGTTTTCTCATTCATATTTTATCATGTATGACGAATGAAATGTCATTGTTGTTTCAGCGATGTCAGTTTTGACTGAAGTAGAATATGGAAATACGGAAGAGGCTGTCATTTGAATATAAGTTCATTGAAATCTTTCATTCCCTACAAATATATGTAAAATAATGTCACAAAATGTATTTTATAAATTCATTCATATTTAAAGCATATTAAAAAATATTGAATGTGTGTTATAATATTTTATTTTATTATGCATACAGTTACAAAATTCCTCTAACAATAATGAAAAGAAAATTGTGCCTAACGATGAAACAGAGAAGCTGTTTATAAAAGGGGAAGACCCGTACATATCGCTACTGACCGACCGACTTCGGCGTCAAATTTAGCGATTATCTTGGTGACTTGGCAATTTGGACGATTATTTTGATCGCCAAAAGTAGAAATTTCGAGAAAGTTACTTTCTTTACAATAGAAAATAGTAGAATTATTCAGAAAATGCTAGAACTACATCATCATCAAGAACAGTGGTCAGAAAAACTGGTTTTATATTGTAGCAAACTACAACTCATACTTTATAGAAAATATAGTTAACTACAATTATTTGTATAAGAAACGATATGAATTATCACTTTACTACTCAGCCTATAACCAACAGAATGAAAAAATGTCCAGATCGGGGATCGAACCCGGAACCTTTGGTATTGTGCTGCAAAGTCGCAACCGTACCAACAAATAAGAGTGAGAAAATGCTGGACTGGATGTCGTCTGGATAGCTCCAAATGGTAGAGCATTGGTGCGTAATACCAAAGATTCTGTGTTCGATCCCCAGTCTGGGATTTTTTTCATTCTGCTGGTTACACGCTGAGTAGTATGTAATAATTCATATTTTTTGTTATATAAGTAATGTCCAGTGTAATTTCAGCTCTGCTGAAAAATTTAATTCGCATATATACAAGTATTTGTTTGAAAAAGTAGCGACTACAAGCCACTTCTCAACAGTAGTTACTACTTTGCTGCTATTAGATTTTGTCACAGGATTCAATTTACATCCGAAATTGAAGACACATATTAATTAATAGAGTAGTCCCGCATTATATCGTATCTGCCGCTATACAATCAAATGCAATATAACCGAGGCACTTAATAAAATAAGGAAGATAACGTACAGTAAAATGTTTTATCTCCAAAATATTAATTTATACGCATATTACGATTTTCTTAGTGAAATCAAAAAGTACATAATACAATAAAAAAAATATATAAAAAGTGGTTAAACTACAGCTTTTTGGGAAAGGAGGAACACACACACCGAAACAGAGCAAATATATCTGAACAAGCAATATAACGAAGGACTATTGTACTTAATATATTTATACATAACCATACACAGCATACACTTAATACACTGAAATTACTATTTTTGCAGTAATCTGTCGCTGCTATTCGCAAATTGTTTCGTAAAACACATTTTGCAGAAAAGAGACAAGTTACGATTTACGTGATTTGAAGAATGATGCACTTAACGCTTTCTGAAGTAAGCGTTAAAAGTAGTGTCAGTGCTCACTACAAAGTATTCATTTTTTCTCTCGCGCTACTTGCTACATTACATTTTTCAAAATGTACGCGCTGCACTACATACTACTGAAAAGAGTAGCGTTACTTGTAGCGAGCTACTACCGACCACTACGTAAGACGTTATCATCAAGAGAAGATGTACTAACCTTCCACTGTAATTTGGCTAATAACTTTAAAAGAGTTTGTAGTTCTACTGGGTAAGAAAGTTGCTAACATATGCCAATGATACAGCATTATTTTATTAAAACCTTAATTTTGCTATACTAAAAATATCAACGTTTGACACACAATAACATCGTGTAATAAACAGACGCACGTTTCATGAGTATCATGGACTCATTTCCTCAGTGTAAATAAACTTAAACCCTATTGTATCCCCCCAAAGACATGAAAATGAATCTAAAAACCCAAATGAAAAACAACAACACACCGAGAAACTCCTCCAATCTGATTAAGTCGGTTGGTTAGTTGTAGAGGATTCACTATGACAAAGTAACTCAACCCAGAAAGGTGAGATGTACGGTACACTTGAAAAATCATTAACCAGGGAGTTACCAAATTTATGAATATAAACTGCCTCAAAGAAGTCTAAATCTAATGGAGTGTTACATTTCTTAATAATAGTGGCTGAGTCGAAGTTAAAATTATGTCCCTCACTCCAACAGTGACAGGCAATAGAGGACTTTTGTAATTCTTTTTTCTTAATGTAATTTCTGTGTTCATTGAGTCTGAAACGGAGTTGTCGTTTAGTCTGTCCTATATAGGACAAACCACATTGACATTGGATATTGTAAATGCCCCAAAAGTTTTGATGTGAAATTTTATCCTTTAACTGTGAAAAATTTAGTTTATTAACTGGCTTAAAAACAACCTTAAAATCATATTGCCTTAAAATAATAATGCCTTAATAATAATGCCTTAATTTTGCTAGTTACTAGTAGTAATTGTCAACCTAAATAATGAATAAATACTCCTGAATTTGTATTACGGATTGACCAAGTTACAGTAAGATGATTATATATATATAAGTAGCATTGCTCAAAAATAGAATTTAATTGAGTGAAAAGTGATTCTATTTTGAGAGCAAAGTGTGTCGAGCGATATTTGTACTTTGCTGTTTTATTACGTCGTTTTCTTGATTTATGTTATACAGGATTTTACAAAAAAAAAAAATTAAACACGTTTTAATTTTTTACTTGTTAAAGATACATAAGCAATGTAAATTGCAAAAGTATTTCAAATAAGGTAGGAATTAAGATTATGTTGATCAAATAGTCCTGCCATTAATTTTCGAGAAGTTATACTTTTAATTTTTTTTATACGGTTCCTGGATCTTATACGTTATATTTAGATTATTTTTCTGCTGTTCTGAGAAGTAAAACAGCAAAAATTCCATACTTCTGCTACCAAAACTCGCCGAATTATAATAGTTGAAAGTTTCGTAGCTTTACAGAACTAAGGAATCGTCTGTCTGTTTTTAGTGCCGGGAAGCTCCGAAATTTCATAAACTTTCAAGTATCATAACTCGGTGATTTTTGGTCATTCAAGAATGGAATTTTTACTGGCGTACTTCTCAGAGCATGGATAACACTTTCCTAATTATAACTTACTAGCTGAGCAGCAACCTGTTGCGTTGCATTTAAATTGCATGAGATGTTTCGAAAGTTTGGCGGAAAATAAATCCAATTTTCCTTTTATTATATTTCCAAATTCGAACCCTAACAATTTCAAATAAATCTTAATTTTAAACATTTTTAAAACGCTTTCTGCTCATTTCATCTTTTTAAATTTAGAAATGTTTAGAAGTCTTTCTTAGGTAACATTTACATCTTGAATGTAACTACCATGCAAAATTTCAGGTTTTAATCGACAGTAGTATCACAGAAATTGCAATTTTAGAATGTTTTTTTTTCTGTACGCTTTTACATTTCACATTTTTTTATATTGTTCTGTTGAGACAATTTATGTCTTAAAAATAATAACCATGTCAAATTTCAAGTTTCTACACCTAACAGTTCAAAATAAATCATATTTTCCCCTCTCATATCATCTTTTTAAATTTCGAATTTCTCCAAAATCCTATTTGGAGAGCATTTACATATTAAAAGTAACCACCGTGTGAAATTTCGTATTTTAAGCCTCACTAGTATCACATATATCGCAATTTTAGAACTTTTCTTTTCTGCACCATTTAACATTTAAATTTTTTTAGAAATTGTTATGTTGAGAGTATTTACATCTTAAAGGTAACAGCCATGTCAAAGTTCAAGTTTATACGCCTAACGATTCCAAATAAATCTCAATTTCGAATATTTTTAGAAAATTTTCCGCTCATTTGAATCTTTTAAATTTCGAACTTCTTTAGAAACAGTTCTTACCGAGCATTTGCATCTTAAAAGTAATCGCCACACCAAATTTCAAGTTTCTAACCCCAACAATGTCACACAAATCTAAATTTTGGAACGCTTTTTGTTCCTGCACCCCCTTCGGAGTTATTGTACAGACATAAAATTGTTAGAACAGAGATGGTCACCAGTCTTTTTTTATATCATTGTTTTTGAAATCGGCTTGATAGTTCCAGAGTTTACGCTCTACAAACAAACAAACGTTACCTCTTTATAATATTTCATAGTATATAAGTATAGAAAGGATCCATATAAAAATTTTAAAATTTAACTTTCATCGACATAATTCCTTTAGTTGAACACTTTTGCAATTTACATTGACTATGCATCTCCGACAAGTAACAGATTAAAAAGCGTTTCAACCTTTTTGGGACATTCGGTATATGCTGCAGCGTGTATGTCGTGCTTCGCGTATATCCGTGAAATATATCGCATTTACAGACTAAGCACCTATTTTTAAGTCAGAAATATTCTTTCATCTCGTAGACACCCGAAGATGTCGTAGCAACACTTTGCGACTTTGGAAATTCTAAAATTTAAATTTTTACAGTATATTTTCCCGGACCTATTTATGATGCATATAATTTTACTTTTATCATCTTTCGTTAAGAAAAGTAAAATTCCAATTTACTATACCCAGATAAATCAATTTAAAAATGATATTACCTTATACTGTATTTTTATTACATTATCTAAAATTGAATTTATCACATGATATTTTTGTTATTTTGCATGATTTGTTTTCTAAACGACACTTGTCCTTTTATACTTTCCAAGGAAATAAAATCATTATTACTAAATCGCGTTAAATAACTTCTCACGTATTTTATCTTTTTGATTAGAAAACAGATTTTATTCAATTTTTTCCCATGAAATTAATTATGAAGGAAATGTGCAAATTGAATTTACTGATAACTATGCAAATTAGCACAGTCTTCGTCTCTGATAAGCTAGGACATGAATAATATATTCCAATAACAAAATCCACACAATCAAAACGTCAAATTTTATGCTTAAATATCGAGATTTAAATAAATGAGAAAAATGGAAATATCAGAATATATTAAAGTTTACGTTACGTTGTCTGGCTGTTTCATTGATTTATCCAAGACAGATTTTACGAGGGGAATATTTAAAAATGTCTGTTGTTAAAATTTTCGCATTATAATAGGTTTAGTATTTTAATGTCTAATAACAACTGCGAAATTTTATTCAAATCATGTTTATAAAATTTTCATGTATTTGGCGATAAAAATGCTTATTGCTTTCACTTGCAAATAAAGGTCGTGTTGTATACTTTAAAAGAATTTCCATTATGCGAAAACATATTTTTGTAGCGATTTTTGTATTTTGGATTAGGATTATGGAAGTTTCCTCGTTAGTCACTAATTATATCACTTATTCGTTAAAGAGGGGTTTATATATATATAATAAATATTGCACGCTGTAAGAAAAAAATCTGTTGATTTTACAGAAAAAATTGTCAGCCAGGTCGCCAATAAAGAACTGTTTATTTTAAGGAAATTATGCTTACGTAAAAAATAACCATTATGTGTGTAAAATAAACAGTTTTTCACCGGTGTCCTAGCTGACTGTTTTTCTGTAAAATCAACAGTTTTATTTTTACAGTTTATACAAAGAAGACAGATCATGAAAAAGTACATAACGCACCTTAATTTCTTGTGCACGGATTGCAAAGATACTTTAGCTCAGGCCTGTCCAACCTTTCAGAAAGCAAGGGCGCATCTCAGACCTTGGCATACAATGAAATGCGCCATTACTCATATGATTTAAAACATTCGGCACTATTATCTCGTCTTATTAATACCGATACGCTACACACGTCTTACACGATGCAAGTGCACAAGGCTTACACACAAAACCTCTGTGCTTCAAAGGAGCTGCATGTAAAAAAAAAAAAAAATCAGACGAATCACAATAAACTTTGAATTGTACAATTTTCTGCAATGAAAATTACAATCTCAAATTTTTATAAAAACTAGAAATCATGCTAGTTTTTTTTTTTTTTTTTTTTTTTTTTTTTTTTTTTTTTTTGAGGCGTGAAAAGCGTTCGTTTCTAGACTTCCAAAAACAAAGACAGGCTTGAAGGTGACCTATTTATGGGTGGTTCCAGAGAGATAATACTGGAATCCATAAAAAGAAAAAGTTCCCATAAGAAAAAAAAAATTATTGATTTTTTCACCACTAAAAAAAGGGAGAGAGGTCTAACGATATTGTCGATAAAAAGTAGGAAGGAATGTAAAAACATTGAAGTTGACTGTTGAAAGAGCAAATGAAATAACTTTATTAAATAATCTTTACTTTAAATTACTTTATTTTACACTTTAAAAATTTAAAGTACATTTTTGTTTTTAAAGCATAAAATACATTCATGGGTTTTACAAACATCTCTGACTCACGTATTAATGATTTTAAAGAAAGCATTCTTTAGAATGGAATTTAAAATTTTAAAAAGACTAGAAACAGAACTTTCAACAAGAAAATCTTCAAAGGGCACTATGGCACCCGCGGGCGCCGCGTTGGACAGACCTGCTTTAGCTGATAAATAGGTACTTTTGTGACGAAGGTAATGGTAGTGTTGAATGTTACGTCAGATTACCTGAGCGAGGGATATAGGCCTTGAGGAAATTTTCCTCTTAAGAGAAATTGAAGGGGAAAAATTGAAGATAAACATGGAAAACGGTTAAGACAACGAACGACATTCTAGCATCACCGGTCTTTCAAGCTTTGATAGCACGACCTCTTAGAAAAGAAATCTGTCAGAAAGACAGTTTTTCGTTTTTTCTTCTTTTTACTAATACAATCTGAATTTTGCTCTGTAATCTGGATTTTTACTTTCTGATATTTACAAGAAGAAAGTATTGGATTCGCAAAAAAAAATTCGACTTCCGGTTTTCGACGGATTTATACATTTTAGAAGGTTTTGAACACGATTTGACTGTGTTTAGAAAATGATGTTTGTCTGTATGTATATATGTGACAAAAATAATTTCGGCACTCTATCTCGAGAACTAATGCACAGAATTTAATCAAACTTTAGATTCAGTTAGACCTTGACATAAATTGGGGCTGATTAGGTTTTGGTGTAAATCTCCCAACAAGGGGAGCTTCTATACTGCACTTTTCACGATTTCCACGATAACTATATCTCAAGAATTAATGCATGTAATTTCAGCAAACTTCATATTATTTTAGACCTTGACATAAATATGTCCTTATTAGGTTTGAATGTATTCCGCCCTACAGGCGTCACTGCTATGCTCTGTTTTTCACGATTTCCGCGATAGCTGTAAATCAAGAACGAAGGTATTGTCATTTAATTTTAGTTGAAGCCTATTTGATTTTTATAGAAGAAAGTGTTTTGATGGCCACAACATACTAGTTTTCTTTAAAATGTCCATTTTTTAAATGAAAATACTATATGCTTTCTATAAGAACGCTACATTTAAATAATAACAAGTAATATATATATAAAACTATATATATAAGTCAATTCCTACTTATATACAACCTAGATATATTTCTGCTCTCTCTTTTTTCGCATTTCTGAGTGAGTTTTGTGTAAATGACAAAACCTTGCCACGATGAGAATCGAATCCGCAATCTTCTGTATACTAAGCTGGAGGTCCCGACCAATACGCCATCACTAGATATTCCACTGTCTTAAGCGTTGCTACTTATTTTAGTCGC
Source organism: Maratus michaelseni (assembly GCA_963931845.1). Classification (NCBI taxonomy): domain Eukaryota; kingdom Metazoa; phylum Arthropoda; class Arachnida; order Araneae; family Salticidae; genus Maratus; species Maratus michaelseni. The sequence continues at coordinate 72,797,671 of OZ007600.1, forward strand.
ATTTTATGATGCAAAAACTAAAATTAATTAATTTAATTTAATTAATGAATTAATATTTGAAAAAAACTGTATTAACATCAAGTGTCATCCACTACAAGTTTAAAAAAATGTATTTGTACTTGAGTGGATGAATAAAAAGTATTTTATTAGCGATTGAAAATTTGAACAAGATATATAAATATAGAGAGAGTGTGAAGTAATTGTAGGAATTGTAAAATAAATATCTGAATTGAAGGTTTCTTTTCCCGTTGATTTTTTTCATTAAAACACTATAAGTTTTGCTTTAATTTGCCCATTTCTAATAAAATGCAGAAAATTCACCAATCTAACGTAAAAAGTACTTGAAATCCTCCAATATAAAACTTCATCAAATCACACGGGTGTTCCGGTGATTGTGCTGGCTGCCTTTTACTTTTTCGTATTACATTTTTTACGCATGTAAACTTTTCCTTCAGAACACGAAACATTCGCGAACTGAAGCTGAAATTTTAATGTATTTAATTAGTCAAAAGACGGAAATTTCTTAACATAACAGAAAATTCTAATTTTTTTCTGGAAAATGAAATTTATTTGGATTTAATAATTAAAGGATAAAGTATTTTGAAAAGAATATTAAACGAAGTCCTTTGTGCGATCTTCGATCACACTTACCCACTTGTTTTTTTTAATATCTCCAAGTAACAGAAAAGTATCTTCCAGTCACGGGTTTGTTCCGACAACTTGCTGCCTACACTTTTTAAAGATTTTAAAGGTAATGTTTTTTTTTTTTTTCAGAGTGTATTATGCGTCAAAAATAAATAAAAACAAAAACTGATTTTCCCTAATTCGTGTGAAATTCAACTAATTTATCAACACAACATGTTATATTTCGTCTCATGTTTATATTTTCTGAGAAAACATAAACCTTATTATTCACTATGCGTGAAATAACATGTCACGTACTTTAACTCGATCTACTTCTTTTCGATTTGTAAAGTGATTTTATTTCATTTTTCTAGTAAAATTAACTATGAAAGGAAATCTTTAAATTGAATTTTCTGATAGTTATGTAAATTAGCAGTGATTTCGCCTCTGATAAACAAAGATGTGAATTATGTATATAGTAACACAAATCATAATCGAAATGTCATAGTTGATGTCAGAAATACCAAGATTTAAGCAAATGAGGAAAGTGGAAATATATATAGAAAGATTAAAGTTTTCATTGTCTGGGGGTTTTATTTATTTTACTAGGAATAATTCGATAAATGTATGTTGTTCAAAATTTTGCAATTTGAATTTTTATGAAAGCTATGAATTGATTTCTGATTTGCATTTATGCAGTGACAGAAATTTTTATTGCTTTCAATTACCAGAAACACATCGTGACATTTATGCTTGAAACACCCTAATCATGGAAATATACATTGTTTTAGAAATGTTTGTGTTGTCAATTAGGATTAAGGGAGATTCTTCCTTAGTCGCTATTTATTTCATTAGCTAAAAAAAGTGCTTCCTATGTCTTTTGTATGTATTGAAAGTTCTTATACGTAAGTAGTATATAAGTGTGTATAGCATAGCTGTCAACATCATATCATAGGCTCAAATTTACCTCATTTAATCCAAAGATTCCGATGAATGGATATTAATTATGGAGTAGGCATGAAAATAATTTTGAAATTTAAAAATATTTTTTTATCTTAACTATTTTGGCGCATAATACTCTAATGAAGCAACTTTTTACTCTTGTCTTTTTTAATACCTTGTGGATTTTTTTATTTAATTTAATTATGTACTTAGAATGATTATTTAACTCCATCTCTTGTGCATTTATAAAGAGTCATGCTCGTGATTGATTCACAAGGTATTGATCCACAATGATTGAGTCAAAGTTATATTTTATTTACAACGAGTCACACACGTGGTTGATTCACAAGACAAAGTTTATTCAGGACTTGCTAAATTTTTCTACATTCCCTAGCACTATTTCAAATAATGCCTGAATATCAAGAATTATAAAAAGAGAAAATAGATATAAAGCTAGAATGATTAGAGTTTTCATTGTCTGGGATGTTTATTTATTTTACTAGTAATAATTCGATCAATGTATGTTGTCTAAAAATTTGCAATTTGAATTTTTATAAAAGCTTGGAATGAGCCTCTGAATTGCTTGTATACAGTTTTAATATTTTAAGTGGTAGAAATTTTTATTGCTTTCATTCACCAGAATCACATTGTGTCTTTTATGAGTGAAACATCCTGATCACGGAAAAAGGCATTGTTTTAGCAATTTTTGTGTTGTAAATTAGGATTATGGGAAATTCCTCTTTAGTCGCTGTTTATTTTATTTGCTAAGAAAAATGTTTTCTATGCCTTTTGCACGTATTAAAAGTTCCTATATGTAAGTAGCATATGTATAGCATAACTGTCAACATCATATTATGAGGTCAAATTTCCCTTATTTAATCCTAAGTAGTTTCAGATGATTAAATAAGACAATTTTTTCTATTGAAAAGTAGTGGTGGGAAAAAAGCGTAAAAGTTGGCAGCGATACCATACGCTGTAGGATGTAAAGATGGATGGTAAGTATACAATATGTAGCACGACATTAAGAGGAAAGTGTATGTTTGAATGAGGGCAATATATTAATTAGCGAGTAATCAGAATGAAAATAACTTAAAAATCAAAAAGTATTTTTAAATCTTAATTTTAGCGCATGAATAAAATATATCCTATTAATGCAATTTTTTTTTCAACACTTTGTGGTTTTATTTATTTAAATTAATTATGTACTTAGAATGATTATTTAACCCCATCTCCTGTGTATTAATCCCGAATGACGCTCATGATTGATTCACAAAGTGTAAAGTCACATACGTGATTGATTCAGGTGAAACGGTTTACTCAGAGCTCGCAGTGTTCATAATTTTTTTCACATTTCCTACCACCATTTCAAATCAAAAATTGTCGTGGAAGATTCTTTAACATCTACAATAGAAGTCTACAAAAAATATTATTGTTTTAAAATAGTGGTAGCAAATTATGAAAACTTTAGAACGCTGAGATCTTTGATTTACTTTACACGAGACATTTTATTAATATAATTAATAAAAAGGGCCTTGTACTTTGTAACTCGAATTATTGGTAACAAGTTTTCTTCTTTGGGGAATCTAATTTTTGAAATATAAATAAATAAAAATTCCAAAAATTTAGTTATTATGTGTTACAAAAAAAGGTGTCAATGATTTACTTGGAATTCAACTAATTTATTAAAATACTAGCAAAATCATCGACTTTGCTCGCGTAATGTTTAAATTATGTCAAGTGGCAGCTTTGTGCCTATTTTCATTCGAGGAAATTTGACTAACATAGATAATTAAAAAATTACTAATTAACCTACATTTTGAATAAACTTTCTTCTTATACTGCATTAAGCGAGCATGAGACTTAGATGAATGAGAAGAGCTAACACTAATTCCAAATAAATGGTAATTTAGAATATTTTTTGAATATTTTTTGCTTCTGCACACTTTTAAATTTCGAATTTTGTAAAAATTGTTCTATGCGAGCATTTACGTCTTAAACATACAAGACATGTCAAATTTTAAGTTTCTATCCCTAATAATTCTGAATAAACCGCAATTAAGAGTGTTTCCAGCTCATTTCCCACCTTTAAATTTCGAATCTCAATCAACTGTTTATACTATTCATCTGTATCTTAAAAGTAACCACTATAGAAAATTTCACGTTTCTAACCGGAATAAATTCAACTAAATCGTTCATTTCATTCTCAAATTTTCGATTTTTTTCTGAAACCATTCTCAGCGAGCATTTGCATTTTAAATGTAACCACCATGTCAATTTCCAAGCTGCTCTACCAACTTTATCACATAAATTGCAATTTTAAAACGCTTTTTGCTCCTGCAGCTTTTTAAATTTCAAATTTCAGAAAAGTATTCTGAACCAGCATTTACAACTCTAGAGTAACAGCGACGCCAAATTTCAATATTCTAGGCTTAACAGTTCCAAATAAATCGTAATTTAGAACGTTTTTAAAACATTTTTCGCTCATTTCACCCTTTTAAATTTCAGATTTTTTAAAAACGTTCTTAGTGAGCATTTACATCTTAAAAGTAACCACCATGCCAAATTCCAGGCTTTTTAAATAACTGTATCATATAAAAGCATAATTTTAGAGCATTTTTTGCTCCTGCACCCTTTTAAATTTTGAATTTTTAGAAATTTTTTCATTTACATCTTAAAAGTAGGAGCCATGTCGAATTTGAATTTTCTACCCTTAAAATTCCATAGAAATCGTAATTTATAACGCTTTTCGTGCTTTCCCTCTTTGAATTGTTTTTTCAAACCGTTCTTAGCGAGCATTTACCTCTTTAAAAAAGTCCTTCCGGCCTGTACCGGAAGGAAAAGGTAGCTTTCCTATATCTTCGTTTTAAAATTTTAACTAATGTTACACGAAAACAGCAAGTTAAAATGCAAAGAAACGTTTACAAAAGATTCGTTAATACTGAATTTGAATAAGAATTTCACCAAATTATTGAGCAATAGCCAAATTGGCTTCATTTATAAAGACTTATTTTGGTCGCCAAATTTGGCGATATTTCGCCAAATGTCACAAATTTTGCCAATTCAACGTCGCCAATTTTAACGCTAACGGATATGAATATAAAGTTTTATGCGTATGATTGGGAAAATTATTACAACTATGAAAATTTTTGTAATGTGCTGTCTTGTTTCAAAATGTCAGCCACACTAGAATTTCAAACTGCTCTATCTTAGCCTTTTTTAAAGATAGAGGTAAACCAAAAAATGCTCTGGAATCCTCGTATCAAGGCCTAACACTTAATTAAAAAATAAATTTGAATTTTTAACTTTTTGGTATATTTATTTTAGTTTTAAATTTTTAAATGGCCGCCATCTTGAAACAAAATGGCGGACCAAGCTGGCCAACGAACTCGGTCGAGACATTGGTGACCTTAATACACACAATTAGTTTCATCAAAATCGATTTATAAATACGAGCGTTACCGTATGACATAGGTCAGATATATATATATATATATATATATATATATATATATATATATATATATCAACATTTGAACGGAGGATGGTTTTGGGGTCTGGGGGTCATGATCGGTGAAAATATATCGAAATTTTCCGGAACTGCTTTCCTCCGAACGGCTGCAATAGGTAGCTTTATACTTTTTTGTATTCAAAGCTACCTGATAGCCACCATGCTAAATTCCAGGCTTCTATACCAACAGTATGACAAAATTCGCAATTTTAGAACTCCTTTTGCTCCTTCACGCTTTTAAATTTCGAATTTTTAGTAAACTGTTCTAAGCGAGCAAGCACATGTTCCTTAAAAGTAACATCCATGTCAAACTTCCAGTTCCTGTCCTTATCAATTCCACAGAAAGAAATCATAATTTAGAATGATTTTAGAAAGCTTTTCGATTTCGCTTTTTAATTTCGATTGTTTTAGAAACCATTCTTAGAGCGCATTTTTATGTTAAATGTAAAAGCCATGCTAAATTTCAATTTTTTCGTCCTTTTAAGTATAAAAGTATTAAAAAAAAATGTAATTTAGAATGTTTTTTACTCCTACACCTTTTTAAATTTTAATTTTCTTAAAAAACAGTGTTGTGTGTACATTTGCGTATTAAAAGTAGCAGTCATGTCAAATTTACAGTTTCTATCCTTAACAATTTCTTAGATATTATAATTTCGATCGTTTTTAGAACGCTTTCCGCTCATTTCACCCTTTTCGATTTCTATTTTTTTAGAATCTGTTCTTAGAGAGCATTTCAATTTTATAAGTAACTATCATGCCAAAATTCAAGTTTCTACCTCTTTCAGTATCACAAAAATTGCAATTTTAGAACGTTATTTGCTCCTGTACCCTCCTGGGGGTAGTGACACCGACATAAATGTTGGAGCAGGGATTGTCACCATCAATTTGTCACTATGACTTTTCAAATCGGTTCGGCAGTTACAATGATTACCTTCTACAAACAAACAAACAAACGTTACTTCTTTATAATATTAGTATAGATTATATTTGTGCTACCTGCCCCATCCAAAAAATATTAGAACTTCAATCGACTCATGTCACTACAACTACTACAAACAAGCTGGAAATTGTACGTCAAACGTGACAAATGAGGTGCGTTCGTACTATAGCTAGTTATATAAATATTCAGATCTTGATGATTTTTAATTCTGTGAAATGAATTATATCGTCTGCAGATTAATTTCTGTCATAAAATAAGTATCTCGGTCGCTTGACGATTAAACCTCGGAAGCTCCTCTAACAAGAAAGCACCGATTTTTAAAAAACAAAATTCAGATTTCTTAATAAATATTTTTATTAATATCTCCTAAAGTTTTGATTTGATTTTTAAAAAAATTGAAATGTCTCGACAACATTCTGCAAAGATAATAAATCTTAAATTCCAAACCATTCGGTTGGGTAGTTTTTGCGTTGTTATATGTGGACGGACGGACAGACAGACGGACGGACCAAGCGACGACAATAGGTGCTACGTATTTATATAATTACGAACGCACCTAAAAAGGTACTTCAACTTTCAATTTTAGAACAATTGTGTCTAGCAATTGGAACGCACCGAACTCTCGCATCAGTTGTTTAATCCATGTTATTAGATTTTATTGACTGTATAACACTGTGAAAATTTTTGTTCTGGAAAGAATTGAATTTTGATGCAACCATAAACGGCTTGAAATCCCGTTCTAATATTTGGAGCTCTGGTTAAACGATAGGAATGAGATTTCAGCCACTGCAACACCAAAAGTTGGTTCAATTCAGCAAAAATTTTTTTAACAGTGTTTATTATTTCTATTCTTTAAATGGTGTTATTTAAAGTTTCTAGCGAAATTAACTGTGAAATGAAATATATAAGAAGGAATTTCTCATATCTATGCAAATAACCTCAGATTTCACTTCTGAGAAATTGAGGTATGAATTTTGTCTTATAATAACAACAAAAATCACAAGCAAAATGTTATTGTTTAAGTTTATATATCAAGATCTAAACAAATGAAAATGGAAAACGGTTAAAGTTTTATAGTTTCTGAGAATTTCATTGATCTTTCCAGGACAACTTTTAAAAGGAAAATTTTTAAAAATATGTATAACATTTAATTTGTATAACATTTAATAACAGATGTTCTTTGATTTGTGTTTATATGGATTTGAAAATACTAAGTCTTTTTAAGTAAAAATTTATGTAGGTCATAATTCATATTTTTAATCTGAATTTATATACAATTTTCTTAAATAAAATAATTTTTTAATTAAAAAATGCTTATATTATGCATGGGGGCATTCATTGTATCTTGCTAAAGAGGGAACAATTCAATTGGATATTTTTTGGTGAAATATAAATTAAAATTTGTCACGTCAATTTAAAGTTAGATTTCTGACATTCAAACCTCTTTATTATTAGATTATAATCATTATTTGAATAATAACGTTTTTAGTTGCAACTTTACGCATTATGTGACTTTGTTTTCTCTTCTCTATATTAAAAAAAGTAACCATCGTCGCCGCAGCCGCAGCCGCTGTCAATGCAGATTTTGTGCCTTGAAGTCTTTCTGGACAATCAATACAGAAAACTATTACACATAAAAATTTAAAAATTGGTACTTTTATAAAGAAATGTTCGATAAATACGCTAAAGTAGGTTGTTTTTAAATCGAAAGATTATTTTAAGAGATATTTAATATTAAAGTTGGTCAAAATAGTTGTAATTAAAAAAGTTTTATAGAAACGAAAACTATGCACAGGAATTTAACCATAATTTATAAGGATATAGTTGACAAGTTTGCGGTGTGCAGACTGCAATTAATTTTTTAATTTTAGTAATTTTTTGAGGTTATATTTCAATTTTTTATTCAAAATTTTCATTATTTTGATGAAGATTTATTTCATATTTCATAAAATCCCTTTTTTTTTTGTTGCCAATTTGTAAAAAGCGCACGTAATAATATTTCCTTTCAATTAAAAATTGTATTTACACGTGACTAATAAAAACAGAAATAAAACTTTAAAATAATAATTAAATGCTCACGTGTTAAAAGCAGTAAATGTAGAAAATTACGTAATAAAAAATATACTTGCGTGTGAATATTAAAAAGAGAATTAATTAAATTATTAAGCGTTTTCAAAGCATTAAGTAGGGTAAGATTAATTTTTTTCGACAAAATACTTTACCTATTATTGCAAATATGAAAAGAGCGTAATTAATAATATTTCCGTTCAATTAAAAACTATATTTTTACGTTTAATAATTACGTTTAAATCAACGAAATAATTAATAAATTGGTAAAATATAAATAAAAATACAGATAAACGTTGAATTAAAGATCACTCGATGACATAACTAACACGCGTAACACATCCGATGTCAATTGAATACGACGCCACAGATATGCACTTTTGGCTATAAATCCTATATTTTGACGACAGTTCTTTTCTTTTATAGAAAGTAGTAGACAGGATAATGGAGAAGTAGGTAATTTTCTATAGCATCGTTATAAAATTTCCCGATGCAGCGGCATTGCTTGCTTAACCATTTTGCACAAGTTGATATTCAAATGTTTAATTAATTTTATTTTATGAATCAAGAATACAGTTGTTAGCTTTTTTTTACAGCAGTTGATTCGGTCTTAAAACCCCTCAGTCAAAGGAAAATGAATGGAAACCCTATTTTATTATGGTCGTTTAATTATAATTCAATCTTCTGTAATCGTTTTAGAGTTGATCAAATCAGAGTGTTTTTAAAGTTTGCGGTGTTAGAACGGGGGTTGGCGTGCGTAGCTCGTAGGGGGCAAAGCCCCCTAGTGTTATTAAAAAGAACTTTTTGAGTTCTACTTCACGAATCTGTAATATTAATTTTGTCCTGCTCTTAAATCAAGAAACCCTGACAATAATGTATGGATAACCTGTATATGATTAATAAATGTTATAAAGCTCCTTTTATTTATGATAAAATGTCTTTTTAATTATTTCATCAGCGTTTTCAATCTTCATTATCTCTAAACAAGATGTTTTATTTTTATAGGAGCCAAGGAAGCACCAGCAAGATGCGGAGGCTGATGCAGGCTTCCTCAGCCGCGGCGAGACCGAGTTGAAGATAGACAGATCCGGTCTTCAGCGCTATCTTCCGCAATGCCTACAGTTTGCCTTTGCAGAGAAAAGCGCTGAAAGCCTCTACAGAGAGTACTATAGGATAGAGAAGAGGAGAAATACAAAAACTTTGCTCATGGTCATAGCGATTGTTGACGTTGTCTTATTAGCTACCTATGCCGGCGCATTCCGAGTCCGGGAAGCGGGTCATCTGGCTGGTCAAGTGTTGTTCCTAGCAGTGGCGTTGGTAATACTTCTGCTTCTGTTTATGATCGTTATATGTATCTCCTCGAAGATACCAACCAAGTAAGTAACTCATTTTGAATGTTTGTGAGAATTAATTATGTTTGCATACATTAAGTTTTGTTTTGAAATTTATCCATAATTTAAGAACTTCCTTCTTTTTAGTTGCTAAAATGTGTAAAATAAAAAGATTATAAACAGTGAAACAGGTTTTATTAGACTTTTGACATATGTTACAGCTCAATCTGATCCATTATCAATACAAACAAAAAATTCCAAAGATGTACGGTCTATGAAGTTATTTGAAACGCAATCATTAAATTTTTCACGTACTTTAAAAAATATTACGCACGTTATTTTTATTTTTTACTTGAATGTTTATTCCATATTTGTAACTATGGAGTAACAGGAGCCACAATTTTGGTAAATTAAATGATGCTGCATTGTTACATATAGTATTTTTACGTGTTCAAATCTCTATGGTTTCTCTGATGATAGAATGACAGTAAAGATTTCAGGGGTAAATTATTTTACTTACATTGAAATTTATTTGTATGGTTTCTTCTTCATACAATCTTGCCAGGGCTGTGTTTTTTCGATCATACTTAATATCAGCTATATGCTCCTTTTTTCTGTAACTAACTTCATAGAACGTAGATTTATAAGATATTTTTTTTTTGTTTTGATAATGGCTCAGATTGAGCTGAAACATATGTCAACGTCTATTAAAACCTATTTTACTGTTTATAATCTTTTTATTTTACACCTTTTTTCAATTAAAAAGAAGTATATCATATATCATATGTATCATATACAAAATGTTATGATTTGTTATATTTAAGAACTTCCTTTCCATAAAAAGTTTGTATAAACTCTTGAATGCCATGTCTTTTATTACGCATTTTATAGTCTTTGGTCGTGTGCACAGCATTCAAGTGAGTCATATGTGAAAAAAATATTTCTGGAACGAAGTTTATAGCACCCTCCACAGTGTATGTAAAGAAGGGTCTTCTATAATTACGCAGACATTTTGTTAAAAATGCTTGTATTAGATCAAATAAGGCGCTACGGCAGTGGTTTGACTCGATGAGTATATGTTACAGAAAAGGAGTACAACGAAATTTTGCTCATGGTCATAGCCAGGGTTCTCGCTGCCGATCACCATTGCGCCAAATCACGAAATAATGTTTCATTTGGCAAGAAAATGCAAGAGTAAAATCGCCAAATTTAGAGAGTTGACATGTTTTTATTTTTGCCACAAACTCAATGATCTACTTCAACATTTGAAAGTTTTTTGTGTCACTTATTATTTGTATTTTGATATATTTTGGAATTCATTCAAATATTTAAACTTAATTTATTTATATCTTTAATTTAACACAGTAACATACTACCCCGAGTTAACTCGTATTTGTTTAATAAAATTATTTAAGAATAAATTGGACTAGAATTTTTTTCCGACTTTACAAAGCGCGTATAATGACTGTTCGTGTTTTATTGGTTTCTATAACCGATAATTCAATTTATATTAATAAATACTTTCCAGAAAATTACAAAAAATTGGAACACATACTGAAGAAAAGAGGTTATGTCAAAGAGTTTAAAACCCTTTGATTACGGATTGGGGCATATAAGTCCAAATGGGCTTTTTAAAAATGTTATTTATGCCACTTTTTCAATAACTAATCTCGATCATACATTTATACTAGGATATCTTCAAGAGAAATCTGCATGAAAGAAAATATTTTGTAAATAGTAGTACGATTAAATATAAAAATTGTTGCCAGTCTGGCCTCATTGGACAACAAATTTGAGATTTTGAGCTTTTGTTCTGCCGTAAAATCAAAAATAGTTGTTTCTTATTCAGTTTTGTTACGCTGATTCCTAATCTAGTTTTAGATTTTCTCCAGCAAGTCAAGTTTTTGAGATACTTGCATATTTCAATGTAAGCAAATTTTGGAATTTTTGTACAATTATATGCAAATTTAAGGCATAGTGCAATATCAGACTGGCTTTTTTGTTTTATGTTATGATTACTAGCTAGTTTACTTTTCAAAAATGTTGTGCCCGAGATTATACTGACATGCGATCGTGAAAAATTGTGCATAATTTGCATATTTTTTATGTTTTTCCAATAACATTTCTTGACTTCCAAATATTTATGTCGTACGAGTATTCTTATATGATTTTTTACGCTGATTTCAAATCTGGTGTCAGTTTCATTTCTGTTACGTCAAGATTTTGAAAAAAATGAAACTTTATTTATTGGTAAAAAAAAAAGTCAGAAAACGCTTTTTATGCAACTTTGTGATGTACTTCAGCAAGTTAGGATAGATTCTACTACTTTTTTCAATTGTTTTTCGATGATACCGATTTGTGATTATTTCCGGGATAGGAATCTGACACTGATTACCCTTTTGACAATGACATACACACCCCTAAAAAGCATTTTATATCAACCGTGTACCAATACCATACAAAAGTAGAAATTCCTTTTACTCAAATACTAGACGTGATAGGAGAAAACAGATTGCAGATTCAAAATCAGCATACAAATCTAGTCTACAAAACCATTACGTCTATTCTGTGGCAACTACTTTAAAATTAAAAGTAATACAAACATTACACCGTAGAAAAATATGCAAAATAGGCTTAATAACTGATAAGTAAATGTTAAGAATATGCAGACTGTGACATTTATCTGAAGCAAATGTTCCAGTAGTCATAATCTAGAAAAGGTAATTTAGGGCCCGATTAACCTCTGAATTTCGGAGAAGCGCGGTATCCTTTTGGGGCCCCCTTTCATTTGGCCAATGTTTTTTAATTCTACATTCATGAAAACTCGCCAATGGTACTAATGTTATACCCGGCAATAGCTTAGCCGGTGTCAATATATTTCATTAGCCAGCTTTTTTATGTTACCTGCATATACTTCATATATATCTAGTACATATAGCTGTATGATCAATTTCCCAGGTGGTTTCTAATAGGCACATCAGGATGCTATATGATTAATTAACATCCTATTGACGACATTCATATTTCACTGTTAAGTAAGTTTCATAAAGGAGTGTGTGGATTTTCTCTTGGATTAAACAAACTTTCTTTTCCATAAAATTTTAAAATATTAAGTAAAAAATGAAAATGAGAATTAGAGGACCCTCTTCACAATCATTCTGGGGCCCCTTTTACATTTTAAAAGGGAAGCATGTGATACGCATGCCTTTTGGTTAAACCGGCCCTGGTAATTCAATCTGACATTTATTGTGCCTAAAATTTGCATAAAAAAGCACAAAGAGGTTTAAATTTGCAAAAATTTAAATATGCAATTTTTTCAAAAACTAGATGACCTAAAAAAAAATGGCAAGTATATTCAAAATCCGCGCAAAAAGTTGATCCAGAATCAACTAATTTCAGCTCTATGGTAGAAAATCATTGTTGTCCAGTGATAATCAAAGGGTTAGAGTACGATTTTAAAATCAGTGTTTCACGACGAACGTATTGCTAACATTATTTTATTTTCTCTGCCGATTAGCCAAATTGATAAGGTTAGTCAAAAGCCAGTGAGAACCCTGGTCATAGCCATTGTTGACGTTGTCCTATTAGCTGCCTATGCCGGAGCTTTCCGAGTCAGGGAACAGAGTCATCTGGCTGGTCAGATGTTGTTCCTAGCAGCGGCGTTAATAACACTTCTGGCTCTGTTTATGATCGTTATATGTATCACCTCAAAGGTTCCAACCAAGTAAGTAACGGCATTGTTTGCTTTTATTAGTCTGATTCATTTTGAACATCGGTGAGAAATAGTTATGTTTCCCTATAAATTGTTATTTTATTTTTAAGATCATACCTAATTCTTTTTCTTTTATAATTCCTACAATATTTGTTAAAATTTTGCAATACTATGTCTATCATCCAGGTTGCAACCACAATTAAATTTCATGTGATACTTGATAACTATAGTAGATACGAAGCCATGTACGCTAATGGCGCCTGGTGCATGTAAAATTCGTCGTGGGTGCAAAGTCCTCAAAGTTCCCTATAAATTATACTTCTGGAGGTGCCTAGTCAAGTCAAGGTCACGTCGCCTGATCAAGGCTCTAAATTACGAGATCCATCCCTTTCTTTTTTTTTAATTTTTGCCTTTTTTTAAATCTGTCAATTCAACAATGTTAAATAGAAACCATGAATCGGCAAACAAAGAAACCTGGGGCAGACCACTGCAGCGATGCCAACAAGGCTTTTGTTAGGTGGATCACAGCCATGGTGTGATCAGGCGAATATCGCCCCGCTTCCAGATACTAACTCGTCAAGCTAGGCACTCATGCCCGGCAGGTAGGGGCCTGGTTAGAGGTATAAAAAAAGATATCTCTCAGATATACACTACTATGTATAACTTAGTTGTACAATCTTCGATACTGCTATAGTAAATTGGTTTCAAATGCTCCCTTTTCCCCTACAGGCTTTCTGTACGTATTCTGATAAATCTATATTTACCTTTAAATAGTTGCAATTCTCTGAAATTTGCATGCATTTATGGGAATTCGGTGACTCATTTAAAAATTTCGACATAATCTGGAAAAAAGGAATTCAACATAACACGTAAAATAGACTGAGAAAAGTTTCAACCGTGTAATCCATTCTCAAATTTTGCCCTTTACAACCATACTACAGAATTATCCAAATGTTATACAAAATTATTTGCAAATTTTCTTAGTCAATAATTCGAAATAATATATAGATGGTATATTAATTGTAATACAATTATTATAATTGGTAAATAAATCTCACGAGTTGTAATTTTTCGAACCGAGTGAAAAAAAAAGTCCAGGCCAGGATTCGAACCAGGCACCCTTGACTTAAGCTGCAAACGCTCTTCCAACTGAGTATTCTGAACAAATCTGGCAGACACAATTCGCCTAGAGAACCTTATTGATTATGATATCTCGTCCGATATCTGAATCCGCTCGACAAAATAAATCGCAGATAATTGAACCCCAAGAAATAGTTGGATACGTAATTAAATTATATACAAAGTATTCTTGGAGTTTCATAACCTGCGATTTATTAATGAGAGCATTGGCAGTTTACGCCAAAAGTCCCTGGTTTGAATCCTGGGCTGGACACTTTTTCACTCAGTTAGAAAATTTACAACTCGTGTGATTTATTTACCAATTAGAATAATTGTGTTAAAATTAATATAGTGTAATTACGTATCCAACTTTTTCTTGGGGTTCCATTATCTGCGATTTATTCTGATAAGTTGATTAACATATCATACCAGATGTCATAATTAATAAAGTTCTCTGGATGAATTGTGTCCGTCAGATTTGTCCAGGATAGCTCAGTTGGCAGAGAATTGGCAGATTACGCCAAAGGTCTCTGGTTCGAATCCTGGCCTGGACACGTTTTCATCAGTTGGAAAATCTACAATTGTTATAGACAGGTTCAATGCTGTTTTCACATAAATACACGGAAAGGCAAAATATTTTCATAGCAAAAAAGTTACTTCCAGAATAGCTACATATGTCTCTGATAGTTAGGACTGTAGTTGTAACAAAGCTGCTTCCTATCCTCTATTTAAGACATAGTTTTCAATTTGAATTGCAGAATAAACCTTATACGGTGCTCTGCAGTGTATCTTTCAGTGTCTGACAGCCATTCTCAATACTGATGAGACGGTGTCAGCCCGAGACCGAGACCGATTTTCACAAAATACGAGTATATGAGTAAACTGAATAAAATAACATGATTAATCTGAGAAAGAACATGAAAAACATGAAAGATGGTGTTTTCAATCATTGTATTCTAGATCATGGAACTGTAAAAATATCTCTAATAAAATATCTCTAAAATAAATAAATTTGTCTTAATAAAAGCTTCAATGATGCCGAAACCTGTAATCAGTTTATGTATAAAAACTTTTTTACTATACTTCTTTTAACTGCTAAAAGATGTTAAATAAAACAACTTTAAAACAGTAAAAAATGGTTTTAATAGACTATTTACATGTTTCGAGTCCATCGAAGCCATTGTCAAAACAAATAAGAATATTCTATCGTTGCACTATCTATAAAGTAATGATTTGAAACACCATCATTCAATTTACAATTCAATCATTTTAAATCATTATTTTATAGATCGTGGAATTATAGAATATTTTTATTTGTTTTGATAATGACGTCGATGCAGCCGAAACATGTAAACAGTCTATTAAAACTTTTTTTTTACATTTCTTTTAAATGCTAAAAGGTGTAAATTAACAACATAATACAAATTAAAATAACTTTTATTAGCTTGTTTGACATGTTTCGACTCACTCCGAGTCATTTTCAAAAACAAATGAGAAAATATACCATAATTGCACGGGCTTTGAAGTTATTTAAAATGCTATCATTTAATTTCCATGTACTGTTTTAAAAATTACGCACGTTATCTTTTATTTTTACTTGGCTGTTTATTTTCATATCTCTAACCAGGGTGTAACTCGAACCACAATTTCGGTAAGTTAAAAGATGCCGTATTGTTGTCTTATCACCTTTTTTTACTGTTTTAAAGTTTTATTTTGCATATTTTATCAAGTAAAAGAAGTATATTACAGTTGTTATAATTTTTTATATATAAACTTTTTTACTGTTTTTATGGTTTTTAGTTAACACTTTTTAGAAATTTATGAAGTTGAATTTCTTTACTTCCTTTCCAAAGTTAGTACAATTTCATCTATACTTTCCTTGAGTTTTCAATTACCTTTTCAGACTCTGGGATGCAATACCATTTATAGCGTGGCTAATCCAGCTCGGTCATCTTGTTTGTGACATGTGGTTGTACAAAGTCCCCCGTATGCCTGCCGACTCAGTAGCCTGGGCCCTCCTCTACACTTATACCGTCTATGCCCTTATGCCGATGAGACTGGGGCCGTGTCTTGGCCTCAGTCTTGCAATAGCTTTCTCTCACTTGCTTGTTGTTGGAGTACTGCCAAGACCTATCGACTTTACTGAAAATCAGGTATAGTTCATTTTTATTAAATATATTTTATTTTCAATAGTGGTAATTCATACAGTAAAACAGTGTAACAAAATCTTGCTTTAAGATTTTTAACACTCAAAGAACTCTAATCGTGTATCTTGGATACAGAAGCCTCACATAAATTGAAATTCCAGCTTTGCTCTAATTGCAACATCTTAAAAAAATACCACAAAACTGCATAAACATTTTAAAATAATTATTTTGTCCGTATTAGCAAATCACAGGTATTCCGTTGGTTAGTCAGTTGGATATACACATATATTCGAATTAGGGTGTGTCGAGCACTACTGGCGCGTTAATTAAATGAGTAACCGTGAGACAATAAATAAGATAAAAAGAAATGTATTTAAAGTCAATGATAAAAATATCAAAGCAGTGGGGCTGGAATAAACTATGTTAACGAAGATTAACTTTAAAAAGCACGTACTGACTAACGAAAGGGGGTGGGGGAGGGTGTTAACCCAGGAAAAATATCTAAATTCACTAAGATTTAAGCAAGAATGGTTAATATACTCGTATTTAAGAAAAACTGCTATGGAAAATATCACTAATAGTACTAAAAACACTGTAAAAAATACCACTTGAAAATACGTCAATGTCACTAAATGGATGGAATCCCATGGACTCCAAATTCACTTTATTTGAAGCAATGAAATCAACACCTTATTCAAAGGCATGCTTGTATGCTACAGAATCTAATTTTATTCTCAATCAAGTCAAACGTCACGGCAAATGACGTGCGACTTGAATAAAGCTACAAAAACTATCTCCAGGTTTCCACAAGAGATAATACCCCACAAAATCCCATGGATCAAACTGTATTTATACTAGCTAGCCAACCATAGAAACCTCATTAGCATATCACTGCGTAAAATAACTGCGACGATCAGATTCAGTGAGATTCAATCATACTTGCGAAAGTAAGATAAATGGCAGAATATGCATAAATATTATCGTTTACGCATAAATATTATAAACCGGACAACACTCTCACAGGCAATCCTTTTGATTTTAGACTACCTTCATAAACAGAGTAGCTAGACGCTTCTATAAGTGTTCTGAATTTTGAGAGCCCTGAATAACTTTCAACGGAATTATATAAGCTCAAAATTATAATCAAACTGCGTTAAATTAGAGCTAATGTAATTTCTTACATTACTCATTCATTAGAATTGTTTAACACCAAATTACAGACAACATCGACTAAGCTCATACCAAAACGCTTCGTATTTCCATTAAAGTAGCATTATGAATCTGACACATTATAGAAAGCATAACGTTCTAGAACTCAAAATATGCAACGAATCTGAAGAGCCACTTAAATTTCCCATAGTAAAGTGTACTTCGCACGATGTTATTATTATGATGATCCCTCTTTCCTCATTATCAAACTGAGTATTTTAGTACTTACTGAAAGTTTTACAGGTTGTATACCCATAATAACTAGTATAAATAGCTGCAAGGAATACTGTCACCGAAAAGGAATTCGAAGTTCTTTTAATGCCTTGGAAAATTAACTAAAATTTAATCCTTTGAATAAATTGTACTTTTTTATATAAATATATTATTGACATTGAATTGTGATAAGATCTTACAGATAAAAAAAAGTAAATACAATTTTTAATTTCTTAGAAATGGAACAATGTATATAATCCATCGGATGAAATAGAAAGTATGTTGTCTAAGTTTGAGTCCTCTAGATTTTGCATAATTTAAAATTCATTATTACATATAAAGATAAACAAAAATAATATGCTGCAATTACCAAAGTATTTTTTTCAAGGACTAGGGGGATCTGCCTTTTACGAGTTACGCTCGCCAAACCTCGTCCAGACATCGTATTCTCTAAAAACACGCTAACTTGCTCTGTTTTAAAAAGATTACCCGATTATAGAAGATTAGATGATATTATCACGACCATTGGCGAACTTCTGTAATCGGGTTTTCATTAATTTCCCTTTGACTGGGGAATTTTTCGGCAGTGCTGCATTAATGCTGTTTTCGTGATTGATTAGGAAAGATCAATTACACATTTGAAAATCAGATTATAAAAAATTTTGTTGCCGCCCGGACTTTTATAACGACGTTTATGGACAATATTATTATTTTGAATTCGGGGCTACAAAAATTCTTCTGCTTGGAATTATCATTAAGAACCACACCACTGATACTGTGTTTAGAAAATTTGCGATACGTTTAATTTTATATCGAGTTTTAAATATTTTAGGAACAGGAATATATAAAAAAATACATGAGTCCTTTTCTCTATTTTAATCCAACTTCATGCATATTTTTAAAGTTGTTTATAAAATTAGTATATATGTATTTTCTAATATGTATTTATCGAATACTAATTCGTACAAAATATTATACGCGTACATTTACTTGTATTTATGCTGCTTCAAGTGATGAAATATGTGAGAAAATCGTAAGAAAATATCGCATAAATTTCACAATTAAATGCTTTTTGCACGTAAAAATTAATTATTTTAAAGTTTTCTTTTTTTTTTAATACTCACATGTAAATATTTTATGAAAATCAAATCAAAACTTAAAAATATATTAATAAAAGTTTTCTTCGTTCTTTTAAATCCTATCATACGTAATTAATTCAATGATATCCCATGGTAGGCAATGATTCTAGGTTGCCATGGTGGTTACGTCATATTTAAGATGGAGTCCTATTATTTCCGTATTATTGAATTTAAAAACCGAATTTGTATACTAAAATTGTTTAATTATAGCAATCCTATAATCTACTGACAGTTTTTTGGATTGATGTTTCCGGAGAGATAGATATTAAATGGAGAAAGAATATAAATAGTCCAAGTGCTACACGACAAAAATAAGGTGAAAACTGCACATCGTGATACAGTTATACCGATTGGTCAGTATCTACTCTATATTAATACAAAGCATTTAAGAAGGGGAGGCATCGCGGAAAGTGCGGGGAATTCAAGATGTCGGCCGTTATTCAAAATGGCGTCATTTTCAGGAATTAGTGCAATTTCGTTTCTATTCATCGTATAAAAGCATGTTTGATGGAAATTTAGATGTTTTTAGATAAAAAATATTATATGTAACACTTTACAGCACAGACGAAAAGTATTTATGAATTCAGTTTGCCTGTTTGTCTGCCTGTCTGGTCGTCTGTCTAGTCGCGCACTAACTCAAAAAAAAAAAAACAGGATATCCAGATAATTAAAATATGGTATTGTAGTATACCGTAACAAGTTCGGTATTCATTTTCAAGTGTACATCATTTATAGTTCATTTACAGGGGCAATCAAAAGTATTCGGTTATAGTATGGTCTATAGACGATGTTTTAATGATTTTATACTCTTTGTAACATATTCAAATTAATATACATTAGTGCGGTGCAGTACAAGATACTTACTATAGAATAAGCAGTGCATAGCAGTTTTCGTTCATTTACAGGGGCTCACTAAATAATACGGTTACCGTTACATTAATATCTCCGTGCACAGTGCCTTTATAACTTGTGTATAAATTTTATAGATCATCAGCTAAATCGATTGTTATTAAGGGAGGTGCTAGGTATGAAATAACTGCAATTTTTAATAATAATATCCCTATTGGTCAGTATCTTCTTTATATTAAAACAATTCATATAAGACAGGCATAATGAAATGTCTTACGAATTTAAGATTTAGGCTGTTATTCAATTTTTCCGTTATCGTCATATAAAAGTGTCTTTTATGTCATTTTCGATTTTTTTAATCAAAAATTTTCCTTTTAATATCAGAAATATACATAAAATGAAACTAGTTCAATTATTAAAGTATTTTTTATTGTATAGTGAGTAAAATGAATGGAATAAATAAATAATAAAAATGCATTTTACTAATGCCTTACTTAAACAACATATTAAAAAATTAATGCTACATAACAAATGAATGACATAAAATTGCAGAATATAGAAACTTTAGTTTGTAGCATATTATTTCTCATTCACATTCGTTTTTACAGTTGCACAATAATGTGCAAGAAAGACGAACTTTCCTATAACTACATTTATTTTTGCAGATTTTGCACATACATTTTGTTAGTTCTTTGCAAGAATCTGCAATCTCGGGCAGCTCCGATCATTTTAATTTCCATGAAAAATTATCCAACCACCATCCCCATTTGTTTCGAGAGGGGGGACATATTTCCCGCTCATGTACTTGCCCCCAAATGTGTCCAGCTTGGAAAGCACTCCCAAAAATATGTCACTCTAGTGCACCCTTGATTGGTGGAAGATGTACAATAGAACGATTTTTTGTCATAAACAATTCCTGTCTAGCACCATTTACACTTATGCTGTTACATTTTGAACAGTGTACTACGAATTTTTCTAAAATATTTAGAATATCGTCAGGTATGGAAGTTTGCGGTTTTGATAAAAATGAAAATACGATAGTAGCATCTTTATAGAGAATCTATGTCTTCCAAACTGACTTTTTTGTTTTTCCTGTGAAACCAGGATTGCTGTCGCAGCCTGTATTTTTAAATGAATTTTTTTGCATAGGATAGCTGACGTCGATATATATCGTTGTTAGTTTTTACTTTTTTGATTTTGGCTCCAGTTTTTTTATACAAGGGTACTTTCATTTTCAGAACCGGTTCCAACCGGTTCCAAAATTTAAAATGTCCGCTTATAAAAAAAGTTTAACCAAAATCAAAAAAGTAAAAACTAACAACGTTGAAGATTGACCTCAGCTATCCTACGCAAAAAAAAACATTTAAAAAAATTAAAATACGAGCGAGAAATCGCGGGATAACCTTCCCATAGACTTAACATTATCGTGAGCGTTTCTTCGTCTGACTAGTGTAGGCTCTTAATCAAATAATACTATAACATATTTAAGTGTAATAACTTCCCTGTGCGTATATAATTTGCCTTAATTAAATTATCCCATCCCATCCCATAACATAGTAAGGTGTAATAACTTTCCTGTGCTGCGTAATTGTCAAGTCACAAAATAATAATTAACTAAAGATGTAGAGACTAGGAGTGATTTGTGAATGAACATTTCAGAGTTAATAAGATAGTTAAACTTGGCTTTATACGATCTCAGTACTTTTTACGGTAAATGAGTTACGAGACTTGGCTGCATTTTTTACAGGTGACTTTTTGATGAGATTTCACTTATTTTTGTAAGTAATCCTCCTTTTCTTGATTTTGGGTTCTTTTTGGAAATCATCCACTGATATTCGCTAAGCCCACACTCTGTCCCTATTATTTACAGGTATAAAAAATTTGAAGCTTTAGTTTCGTTTGCAAAGTACTGTAGATAAAAAGAGATTTCAGGTTCCTAGGCAAGCACTAAGTTATGGGAGGGGAAGTGTCAAAAGTACTCTCAATTGCTTCCAGGATAGGTGCTATCCATCTGAGATATTACTCGCAGCCCTAGATACATGAACTTTGTAGTATAAAAAGAAAACCAAAATTTAAATTTCCGGAAATTTCCATTAAATCAAACTATATTCCTTTTTTCGATGGTTTTTTTTTTCGTTTTTTTTAGTCTTTTTTTTATTATTTACGGATTTTTTAATTTTTCCTCACTTTGTGTACTAAACTCTGCCTTTCTGCCAAATGTCAAGCTTCTAGGACTACAAAATCGAATTATTTTCAAATTTTCGACTTTTTATAAATTTATTGATTTTTCGATTTTAATTCTAAGTTATCTGATTGTCATGCCAATATAGTAATTATTTGATTCGTCTTCTTAGGATCATTTAGGCTCAATTTAGAGATAAATCAAGTGAATCTTAGAGTCACCATGATTTTATTTAGAAAGGACTATCAAGCCATAACCAGCCCGTAATGTTGGGAGGGTAGAGGGAGCTGTGAAAATTTTTGTGGGGCTAACATCATTTAACAATCCATATTTCATATGTGAAGTAAATAGAGTACAACCTGTGAAAGAAGAAAAAACCTGTCTATAAAGAAATCGCCTATATCGTAGCCAGTCTATAGCGGAACTTTTCTATAACGAAATACGTAAACGAAAGAAAAGAAAACCATAATCCGGGGAAAATAACATAGAACAATTAGGGGCGTTGTACTAGCTAATAGGACAATTATCTTAAAACTAATGTTTCTAGCAGTAAAAAATCAAATTGTTTTCGAATTTTCGATTTCTTAATGATATTTCGATTTTTCGATTTTATTTTGGAATTTAACGAATATTTTAATTGTTCCTTTTATTGCATAGTAAATACTACCTTTAAGTTTCTAAGTTAAGTTTTAAGTTTCTAAGACTACAAGATAAAATTATTTTCCATTTTTGATTTTTTCGATTTTTTTAAATAATTTTCTGGATTTTTTTATTTTTTTCTTATTTTGTATCCTTTATTACAAATTTCAAGTTTCTAGCGCTACAAAATCGAATTATTTTGAAATTTCCGATCTTTTTCGAGTTTTTTATTCTATTTTCGAATTTATTGTGTTTTAATTTTTCCTTTTTCTGTATCCTAAACAATAAGTTTACGCCAAATTTTAAGTTCTAAAGCTACAAAATCGATTTTTTTTCAATTTTTCGATTTTTTTTTTAATTTTGCAGAGTTTTTAATTATTTCTTTCTTTGTATCCTAAATACTACCTTTATTCCAAATTTTAAGTTTCTAGCTTTACAAAATCGAATTATTTTCAAATTTTCGGTTTTTTTTCGATTTTTCGATTTTATTTTCAATTTTTGTTGTGTTTTTAATTTTTTCTTTTTCTGAATCTGAAACACTACCTTTACACCAAATTTTCAGTTTCTAAGACTACGAGATCATATATATTATTTTCAATTTCTCTCTTTTTCTTTCTTTCTTTCTATTTTCTTTTTTAATCGTTCCAAATTTAGTATCTTAAATATTACTTTTATTCCAAATTTCAAGTTTCTAGCTTTATAAAATCGAATTATTTTCAAATTTTCCTTATTTTTCGATTTCTTTCGATTTTTTTTATTTTATTTTCCTAAACACTATCTTTACCGCGAATTTTAAGTTTCTAAGGCCAAAAGATCAAATTATTTAATTTGTTTCAATTTTTTTTCAAATTTTTCGAATTTTTTATTTTTTTTTCGAATTTTCTAGATTTTTAAATTTTTCCTTATTTTGCATCCTAAATTCCTTTTTCCTTTATTCCGAATTCCAAGTTTCTAGCGCAACAAAATTGGATTATTTGAAATTTTTCGATTTTTTTGGATTTTTGGATTTTATTTTCAATTTTTTTTGTGTTTTTGATGTTTTCTTTTTCTGAAGTCTAAACACTACCTTCACACCAAATTTTAAGTTTTTAAGACTACAAGATCGTGTTATTTTCAATTTTCAATTTTGTTCGATTTTTTTTTTTAATTTTCGAATGTTTTTTTTTTTTTAATTTCCGGATTTTATAATTTTTCCTTTCTTTGTATCCGAAACACTAGCTTTATTCCAAATTTTAAGTTTCTGTGGCTGCGGGATCTACCCAATCTTTTTGATGACGCGAGAGTGAGCGAGTGACAAAAAATCGAAACTTTGAGTTTATATATCGTCTGCATTAATTTATGGGTATTTTTTTAATTATCCATATTTTTTAATTTTTTCTTATTTATTATCTTAAATATTATCTTTATTCCAAATTTCAAGTTTCTAGCGCAATGAAATCGAATTATTTTCAAATTTTCCTTATTTTTCGATTTTTTCGATTTTTTTATTTTATTTTCGAATTTTATTGCGTTTTTTATTTTAACTTATTCTGAATCCTAAACACTATCTTTACTGCGAATTTTAAGTTTCTAAGGCTAACAAATCAAATTATTTTATTTTTTTCAATTTTTTTCGAATTTTTCGAATTTTTAATTTTTTTTCCGAATTTTCCGGAATTTTTAATTTTTCCTTATTTTTCATCCTAAATACTACCTTTATTCCAAATTCCAAGTTTCTAGCGCAACAAAATCGGATTATTTGAAAATTTTCGATTTTTTTCGATTTTTCAATTTTTTCAATTTTGCTTTCGATTTTTTGGTGTTTTTGATGTTTTCTTTTTCTGGATACTAAACACTACCTTCACACCGAATCTTAAGTTTCTAAGACTACAAAATCGTATTATTTTCAATTTTCAATTTTGATGGAATTTGTTGAATTTTCGAATGTTTTTTTTTTTTTCGAATTTTCCGGATTTTATAATTTTTCCTTTTTTTGTATCCTAAACACTACCTTTTTTCCAAATGTCAAGTTTCTAGGGCTACGGGATCTACCTAATCTTTTTGATGACGCGTGAACGAGTGAGTGAGTCAGTGACAAAAAATCGAATGTTTGAGTTCATATATCGTCTGAACTAGAAAAGACAGAAAGTTGTAATTTTAAATTTTGGTCCTGTGTGCCAAATACTCTAGAAAAACGAAGTTTCAAATTTTTGGGATACTCCAGCGCGGAGATATGGGGGGGGGGGGTCAAAAGTGCCCTGAGTTGCTTCCAGAAAAGTATGCTTACGGCTGTCCTTTCTCGACTTGGCGGAGGCACTGCCGTGCCTCCAGATACCATATAAAATCTATTCTTTGACAGCTAAAACTCTCAATGTCGTTACATAAATGGGGTTAAAATGTGTTAATGTAGTAATCATTAAAGGTTTTAGAAGACTGGTGAGGCTTTAAAATGTTAATAAGAACTGGCCTATCATAAATTAAACCATCGCATGTTCCTAGAAAGGTGACAATTGCAATTCTTTCATATCTAGCAAAGTTCAAAAACACATTATAAAATTAAAAACGCGCATAGACAGCATTGTTTTTATTGAAAGTCCTGTGACCGTATTATTTTGTGAGCCCCTGTAAATGAACGAAAAATGCTATGCACTGCATATTCTACAGTAAGTATCTTGTACTGCACCGCACCGATGTATATTAATTTGAATATGTTACAAAGAGTATAACATCATTAAAACACATTGCAAGCGATTTTCGTCTATAGACCATAATGTAACCGAATACTTTTGATTGCCCCTGTAAATGAACTATGAATGATGCACACTTGAAAATGAATACCGAACTTGTTACGGTATACTACAATACCATATTTTAATTATCTGGATATCCAGTTTTTTTTTGAGTTAGTGCGCGACTAGACAGACGACCAGACAAACAGGCAAACTGAATTCATAAATACTTTTCGACTGTGCTTTAAAGTGTTACATATAATATTTTTTTATCTAAAAACATCTAAATTTCCATCAAACATGCTTTTATACGATGAATAGAAACGAAATTGCACTAATTCCTGAAAATGACGCCATTTTGAATAACGGCCACCCTCTTGAATTCCCCGCACTATCTGCGATGCCTCCCCTTCTTATATGCTTTGTATTAATATAGAGTAGATACTGACCAAACTGTATAACTGTATCACGATTTGCAGTTTTTTTACTCCTAGCACCTGGATTAAAATGTGGATTTCAAGTTCTGAAATTTTCAAAGCTAGGCTGAAGTTTCCCATTGGAATTTTCAGTAAATATCACACAAAAGATAAAATGTTGCCAGCTTAAAATGTACTTATTTTATTACGGAAATGAATCTTATCATAATAACAGACGATGTAATTCATTTTTTCAGTAAAATAATAACGATTATTTTTTTACATTGTCTTGTATTGGATGTTTGCGCATAGTATAATTTTAATGTAACAGAATTGTAATTAATTGTTTGTAAAAGTGTACTGAAACTTAATTTCATAATATAAAATTAATATCTATAATATGAAAATTTGCACATAAAATTTTTTTTTTGTATTCGTGAATTTTTGCATAAGAGCGCATCAGCTATTGCACCAAGATCTGAATATTTATAAAATTATTTATAGTACGAACGCACCTCATTTGTCACGTTTGAAGTATAATTTCCAACTTGTTTTGAGATAGATAGATACTCTTTATTTTTAGAGAAAGGAAAACTAACAAACATTTAGTTGAGTAATGTTTATCGGCGTTTTTCCTAACAGCAAACTACAATGTCATGAGTAAACAATCGATCTTTATAAATATCGCATATCCAGAAAGATTTACAAAAGTACATTGAGACTGTAAAATTTATTTTGTGTTTGTGAAAGAACTTTTGTTTACGCACGAGTTACCGTATTTATAAATATCAGTCAATCAATATTTCTATTAAATTAACTCGAAACTTAGATAATATCTTCAATATTATTATATTATGAAGCCTATACAGATAAAAAAAAATTATAATAAAAGCGCACAACGATATATTTTTAAATTTTATTGTGTTTTTGTGAGGCAACTTGTTTATGCACGACTTGCCATGCTTGAAAATACAACCGAAGAATTTTGATCATTTTCACAAGAATGAACTAGAAAAGTCAGAGAGATGTATTTCTCTTGACTTCCCTTGGGCAAAATTTCTGATTCAGCTATTTTTAATCTAATAGAAGAAGAAATCTTGTCATCAAATTTTGTAACTATAGTACAATTTTGTAGCCTTAAAATGTATGTTTTGAAGCATTCATTATCTAATTTTGCTTGCATTTTTTATTTCATAATAAGATGAAACTTGGTTAAGGATGACATGACATACGGAAAATCTATTTAAAGATAAGGTAAGAGATCCCAGTATGTTTAAAAAATTTTCGGCAAATATCACGGATTTTTTAAATTGTTTTATTTGTTTTACAGGACCACTCAAAATAATTCAGATGCGACAATTTCTATCTCTATCAGTGATAACAGCTGGAAGTACGGTTAGTACGGTTTAATTTGTGTTGTGCATTTTCAAGCTGTAACCGGGAGCCCGTGCCTTGTTGGTTACACGGAAGTGCTCGTCGTGTCTTTCAGACCCCAAGAATCATTTTCTAAATAAAATGTGATAAAAATTAAGCATTTCTATTAACCCCTTCGCGACGAGCGTCGTTTACAGATTTTTTAATCTTTTACCACCGGTTTTTCAAAACAGAAATTTTCGCCTAATTGAATTGCAGAAATGCTATCATTAAATAAGGCAAAGCTTACAACAAAAAGTTACTGGTGGGAATAATCGAGAATTCTGAGCATCTTATGCGTCACGTATACGTGTCGCTCGTCCCCAAGGGCTTAATGTATTCTGTGCACTTTCCTATTCTATGGGCCCGGATACCCGGGGTTTGGCTGTATTTCAATAGCTTTACATATCTCAGTTATGTTCGTATATAACAGATTGCATCCCCTGGTGGTGGAAGTTGGAACTGATGGATTTTGCACGCCTACTATACGGTAGCTCAGGCAGCGGGCACCAATAGCTGCATGTTCGTTCGGTTAGATGTTTATACTATTCGAGGTGGAAATTGTTTTTCCGGTGCCAAAGGCAGCAGGGGCTCGAGCCGGAGGTTCGTTCAGTTCGATGGTTTACATTTGAATTTAATACGATTCGAAGCCCCGATGTAAATTAGAGACCCGCTAGCGGGCGAAGCCTGCTAGTAATGTTTATAATAACTTCACTTCTTCTTCTATCTACTATATTTACTTCTACTAAATATGTATAAAATGCAAATGGAAATTCCGACCGTTTATAAATTGAGGTTTGCTGAATGGATTTTGATTGGACGCACTATTAGAAAGATAATTTTTCAGGAAAGCTTTTAGTATGCAATATATAGTTATACGTTACTTAGTTATACATTTATGGGGAAAGTTCTGTAATCAGATGAACTCTATTATGAAACATAAGCCTTTTTTAAAAAGGTTTATAGCTAAATGAATTTCGATGGAACTGGCACTGTTAGTTAGATAATTTTTCGAGAAGAGTTTAGTATATGGCATATCGTTCTACGTTTATTAGTTATAGAACTATGAAGGAAAGTTCCATAATAAGATAAACACGATTATGAAAGATTTTTTTTAAGGTTCCGCTGGACGGATTTTGATGAGACTTGCATTGTTAGTTAGATAATGCTTCAGAGAAGATTTTAGTACGTAAGATATTGTTCTACGTTGCATAGTTATGAAATTATGGAGGAAAGTTCTATAATCAGATGAACCCGATTAAGAAAGATTAGACTTTTAAAAAAGTTCTGCTTGACGGATTTTGATGAAACTTGCACTGTTAGTTAGATAATTTTTTAGGGATGGTCTTAGTATATTGCATAACTTTCTATCGTGCTTTACCTAATGCTAATGTAAATGATCAACTAAATGTGTTGGTCCTTAACGTCCAAAATTTTGTCTGGCACATTAGAAAATATAATAGCGCAATGACATTTGTATAGGACATTCCAGGTAAATGTCCATATTTCTTTAAGACAGAAGGTCAAATTCGCAGATATATTTCGTTGGATTCAAGGTTCGTTTGGAGAAACCAACCATCGTAGCGTGTGAAGCCGGCAAATCTATATAATAAAGCAAAAACACGTCTGCTAGTAACGCTGACATCATATCGACGGTGGCAACGTCCTGATCAATCAATTTCGCTTTTATCGTAAATTTATTACCTTCGAAATATTGCGCAATTTCAAATTTTGCACAGTACAATAGCAGGGCTTTACAAATTTGATAATATCTGGCAGCCAGAAAAAAATTCTAGTAGCCAGTAAAAAATATTTACCACCCCCTCCTTCCTCGTCCTTAATTTTCAAAAAGCACAAAAGTTTTTATGAATTAATTGAGGAAAAATAATAACAGGCATTGTTTAGAATTATTAGTTACATAGTTTAGAAAGATAATATAAACTAAGTTTTCTAATGAAACTTATCAAAATCATATATCTTTCAAAAAAATATATATATTGTAAAGAGTGAGTTAACCGGCATGTTCGGAAAATGCTGATTGCCGAATGCTTCAAATGTCCGGATAGTTGAATGCTACAAAATCTATATCTGCTGAGGAGCGCATCTGCGAAATAGTGAAGGAGGAAAACAAGTTTTCGCCTATTTTTCTGTCGAAGTCTCAAATAGTTCTGATTTGATTATTTTAAAATTTACATTTGATGAACTTATTTTTGCCAAATTAAAAACAAAAGTTAAAAATATTTTTCGTGTGAATATAGTTTCAAAGTTTATTTTGTAATATTGGGAAAGAGGGGGGGGGGGGGCTGGAATTTGTGCTCATTTCAAGAAAGCTTAGGTAAATTTTTCTGCAAAAAAGAAACAACAACAAAAACCCCATTTGATTAAATAACTTGGTCAACAGATAAAAATATTTGGTCGCCAGTGGCGACTTGGCGACCGTATTTGTCAAGCTCTGTCCAATAGGGAAAAAATGCACTTTCAAATGCCTTTAGTTTGAAAACTGTATCTCAATTTACTGATTTTTTATGTTTTGTAAAGTAATTTTAAAACATGGAAATTTTTATACAATATTTATTGAGAATAAGCATCAGTTTGTTAAGTAACGTTTTTGAAGCAACGTATAACGTTTACAATAGTATAAACAAATGTGTAAAACTGGCAAGGTTGCCACAATTGGCAATAGTTTTCCGAAGTCAATGCAGGCAGTTTATAAAGCAGATTAGAACTCATGAGGTTTTTTAGTATTTAGTACCATTAAAAAAAAATGAGGGAGAGAGAGCACTGCATACATTTTTTTAATCTCCAAATTGCCACAGAAAAATATAAACGGAAATAGCCATTCTATTCGAAACTATCTTTTTTTAGGTGCGGTCGTAATTATATAAATACGTAGCACCTATAGTCGTCGTTTGGCCCGCCCGTCTGTCCTCATATAACAGTGCAAAAACTACCCAACCGAATGATTTGAAATTTGATATGTGTAATCGTCGCAGAATTTTGTCGAGTCATTTCAAATTTTATTAAAATCGAATCAAAACTTAAAAAGGTATTAATAAAAGTTTTCTTCATTCTATTAAATCCTATCATACGTAATCTATATAAAAAAGTGCAAGTCATGTGACTGGGGAAAACAAATACGGGCTACCCACTTCTTTTCTCATATGTCAGGCGGCCATCTTTATTCATTTTTTCTTTTTTTGATAAAATTGCATAAAAGATTTTTAGAAAGATCGTTCAAAAAATTGTTTGTTTGAGAGATGAGTTACATTAAAAAATGCATAGAATCTAAGATAACTTCAGTTTAAATTAGGTTAACAGTCCAATATTTATCC
Source organism: Maratus michaelseni (assembly GCA_963931845.1). Lineage (NCBI taxonomy): Eukaryota > Metazoa > Arthropoda > Arachnida > Araneae > Salticidae > Maratus > Maratus michaelseni. The sequence goes on from OZ007600.1 coordinate 72,828,161, forward strand.
CAGTATCCATTAAAGTAAATAAACACAAGAGATTCGTTCATTTTGAATCATACAAATATTAAACCATGGAGGTAATCATTCGCAAGATCTCCATGGTGAATTTTGAGGTAATTATTCGCAAAGCAATATCAACATGGTAAATTTTGCAACGTTACCTGGTGTCGCAAAAAAAGAAAAAAAAACTGTAAACGTGGCATACGTAATAAGAGAAAAGAAAGACATGCTTATTTCGCTCATAACAGACGATATAATTCATTTCACTGAAATAATAACGATATTTTTTTTACATTGTAAAACTAGTTATAGTAAAAACGCACCACATTTGTCACGTTTAACGTACGATTTCCAACCTTTTTTCCATTTTTGTTACAAAAATAACCTGTGGACATTGTCTTCCTACTGAAATTGTACAAAACTCTGAAAATGACAAACTAAGACTTAATTTTGACATCATATTTGTCCATTTCGGTACCTTTTATCGTAGGATACCAAATGAGAAGTCATTCGGTCAAGTAGTTTAGGAACTGTGAAGGTATAAAACTTGGAACTCCTTATTTTCAATTCATTTGTAATCAAAAATTTAAAAACACTTAATTTATTTCAGCCATTTAAAAAAGCTAAAAAAATTACACAATTATATCACAAAATGAAAACAATTTTTGTAATCAGTAATCGTTGCAATCGTTATGGTATCAATAATCGTTTGAAGCAATACGGATAGTTTTTTAATCATAATTCAGAAACAACTTGGTGGATATATTCATCCGATGAAACATTTACATTGTCTCATTTCTAACAAATTTAAAATTTTATTTTTATTTTTTAATCTTTAATATCTTATAACAATTCGTTGTCAATTACATTTTCAAAAAAACCACAGTTTATTCACAGGATTAAATTTTAGTTATTTTTCCAAGGCATTAAAGAGCAGTTCATATTCCTTTACTGTTACTGTATCCCTTCAACAGCTATTTATACTAGTTAATTTTGGCAAACAACCAGTAAAACTTTCACTTAAGTGTAGAAATATCCAGGTTTGATAATGAGGAAAGAGGGTTCATAATAATAATATCCTACAAAGTACACTTTACAATGCGGAATTTAAGTGGTTCTCCATATTCGTTGCATATTTTGAGTACTAGAATGTTATGCTTTCTATAATGTGTCTGATTCATGATGCTACTTTAATGGAAATACGAAGCGTTTTGGTATGAGCCTAGTCGATATGTTTTCTGTCATTTGGTATTAAACATTTCTAATGCATATGTAACGTAAGAAATTAAATAAGCTCTTATTTAACGAAGTTTGATAATATTTTTGAGCTTATTTAACGCAGTTGTAAGTTATTCACGGCTCTCGAAATTTAGTACACTAATTCGAATGTATGTTTTCAACCAACCAACTAACCAATCAAATACTTGTGGTTTACTAATATTTGAAAAATAATTATTTTCATTCTTTTTTGTATTTTTGTGACATCCTTTCAGATGATCTAACCCGGAAAAGGCTGGAATTTTCATTTATGTTAATCCTCCGTACCCGAGAGATGAAAATAGAGTGCCTTCCTAAGATTGATGTAAAGAAAAAAAATACATCTAATGTATTTCAAAAGCCTGAAATCCTCAAACGTACAAATAAAATAAAAATAGTCATTCAATTCGAAATTATGTTTTGTTTCAACTAAATAACATGCTTATATATGCCGTCTCCATCCTGAAGTTGTATTTCAGGTTTCGAATACAAAAATTTCACTTTAGAATATGAAACGGGAATTCTTTTAAAAATTATGCAGTTATAAAATTAGTAATCGTTGCAAAATAGATTACAATGCGGATACTAATTTAAATATAATTCAGAAACTACTTGGCAGATATATTCATCCGATGGGATATATACATTATCCTATTTCAAAGAAGATAAAAATTCAATTTATACATTTAAGCTTATATATCATATGATGATTTATCATCAATTACATTTTTGAAAACTACAGTTTATACAAATGTTTAAATATTAGTTAATTTTCCAACGTATTAAGAGCAGTTCATATTCTCTTTCGATGACTGTATTTCTTCAACAACTATTTATACAAGTTAATCTTGGAAAACAACCAATAAAACTTTCCCTTAATTGCAGAAATATCCAGTTTGATAATGAGGAAAGAGGGTTCATAATGATAATATCGTGCAAAGTACACTTTACAATGCGGAATTTAAGTGATTCTCCATATTCGTTGAATATGTTGAGTACTAGAATGTTATACTTTCTATAATGTGTCAGATTCATAATGCTACTTTAATGGAAATGCGAAGCGTTTTGATATGAGCTTAGTTGCTACATTATCTGTAATTTGGAATTAAACATTTCTAATGAATATGTAACATAAGAAATTAAATAAGCTCTTATTTAACGAAGTTCGATAATATTTTTGAGCTTATTTAATGCAGTTGAAAGTTATTCACGGCTCTCGAAATTTAGTACACTAATTCGATTGTATGTTTTCAACTAACCAAATAACAAATGAAATAATTGTGGTTTACTAATATTTGCAAAATAATTATTTTCATCTTTTCATGCATTTTTGTGGCATCCTTTCAGACTTTCTAACCCAGAGAAGGCTGGAATTTTCATTTATGTTAAACCTCTGTACCCGAGAGATTCAAATAGAGTGCCTACATTAAATTGACTTATTTAATGCCTTACAAAAATTACATTGATGTAAAGAAAAAAAATACATCCTATATATTTTTAAAGCCCCAAATTGTCAAAAAGGAAAATAAAAATAAAAATAGTCATTCGATTCGAAATTATATTTTGTTTCAACTAAATACTATGCTTATATGTGCCGTCTCCATACTGTAGTTGTATTTCATATTTCCAATACAAAAATTTTACTTTAGAATATGAAACGGGAATTCGTTTAAAAATTATGAAGGTATAAAGTTAGTAATCGTGCAAAATAGATTACAATGCGGATACCATTTTAAATATAATTCAAAAACTACTTGGCAGATATATTCATAAGATATATGCATTATCCTATTTCAAAGAAATTAAAAATTTTATTTATGTATTTAATCTTATATATCTTATCATAAATTATCGTCAGTTACATTTTTGAAAACTACAGTTTATACAAATGATTAAATAGTAGTTAATTTTCCAACGCATTAAGAGCAGTTCATATTCCTTTCGAAGACTGTCTCCCTTCAACAGCTACTAGTTAATCTTGGCAAAAAAACTGTAAAATTTTCACTTAAGTGAGAAATATCCAGTTTGATAATGAGGAAAGAGAGTTCATAATACTAATGTCGTGCAAAGTATACTTTACAATGCGGAATTTAAGTGATTTTCCAAATTCGTTGCATATTTTGGGTACTATAATGTTATGATTTCTATGTGTCAGAGTCATAATGCTACATGAATGGAAATACAAAGTCTTTTGGTATAAGCTTAGTCGATATTACCTGTAATTTGGTATTAAACAATTCTAATGAATACGTAATGTAAGAAATTACATTAGTTCTAATTTAACGCACTTTGATTACATTTTTGAGCTTATTTAATGCAGTTGAAAGTTATTCGCGTCTCCCGAAATTTAGTACACTTATTAGAATCTATGTGTACAACCAACCGACTAACCAACAAAATACTCGTGGTTTCTTAATATTTGTAAAATAATTATTTTCATATTTTTATGTAGTTTCGCTCTAACTTGTGCAACTATAGTCAAATTTCTCAGCACATAACATATGTTATTGAGATTTATAATGGCATGTTCGTTATTGAAAATGAAGTGTGCGGCTTTTATAGTTTATTTAGAGGGACACTCAAAAAATTCCGTTACATTACAGTCTATGGGGAAAATTTTTTGCCGTGTATTTTAATGATGTTATACTATTTCAAACATAATGAAATTGATGCACTGCAAAAATAAGTGTTGATTTTACAGTATAATTCTGGCATCCCAGCTGCCAGTATGCGCGGCAACGTATGCGTGGTTAATTGTTCATTTTTAACAATGACAAAGGAAAAAAAGTAAAAAAAAATTTTTAAAGATTGTTCATATATCCTTTCCTTCTATATTAAAAAAATCTAATCTGGAACTGAGCCAAAAACGATTTAGAAATGGACCAATCAAATTCTGCGTAGATATTCCGAGTTATTCTCATCGCTTTTTTACTAGGGACTTTTTGAGGAGCTATTACGTTTTTTCTAGCCATCCTACGGATTCGAAAATCATACCACCAGACGCGAAATATAACAAGCTTTCAAAAATTAAAAAAATTATCACGGTCGGACAATAAAAACTCAAAAAATCCTTAAAAAACGAGTAAAAAATATTTTATTGAAAAAGTCATTTTTTTATATTGTTGTCAATTTCTAAATAAGTGCAAAGGATTATGTTTTATCTCAAATAAAAAAGGTATTTGCGCGAGACTATTAAAAACAATAATGAAAGTTTAAAATAATAATTAAATGATCACGTGTTGAAAGCAGGAAGTAAAGAAAATTACGTCATAAAAATTGTGTTTACACATGAATATTAAAAATAAAAAAGATGAATTAAATGAAAAAGCATTGTAACCAGTTAAATGAAAAAGCATTATAACCTGATTACAGAAGATAGTCGCCGTTCGTGGTATCATCATCATCATCTTTTTAAAACAGCATACATTACCAGGTTTTAAGAAGCTGTGAAATCAGAACGGGGGTTGGTGAGCGTAGCGAGCAGGGGGCAGAGCCCCCTAGTATATATATATATATATATATATATATATATATATATATATATATATATATATATATATATATATATATATATATATATATTAACATTTGATTATAAATTACTTTAAAATTCAACACTTAAAAAAATATTTTACGATTTTGCATGTATTACTTTTATTTTTAGTAGTATACAATGTTACTTTTACCAAAGAAACAAAACTGACAGCGAATGAGTAAGTAAACAATTTGATATTGCCCCTCTAAAAAGTCAACCGGCCATGTTGGGAATCACTGCTCTGATGCCTCTAGTACCCATATATGTTACCATCCTTGTTGCCAGTTCGGCGATTTTTTGTTTAATTCTGATTGCTTGATTGCTACAACTTTTTTTAATACTAATTTTTGTCTTATTTAACAACAGATTAAATAAGGTAAATATTACTGCTTCAAAAATGTTATTGTAAAGGGAATCTGAATGGAACAAACACGTCCAACTAGCAATTCTTACGGTAATATAAGGGTTTAGAGGATTAATAACGACTGAATAATGAATTACACCTGTATTCTTTCTGAAGCTACATCGTTTCATAATCATTAATAAACTACAAAAAGTCTATAATAGCATATTTTTAAACTGAAAAATAATACGTCGTTTTCTGTATACGTAATGCATGAAGCAAAGGCTATTTAAAAAGACGAATTTGGAATTTCAGGTTTTTAAAATTTCTAGCTGATGATGTGTAACTAACTTTGTTAATATTTTCAAATTAAAAAAAAAAAAGAAAAAAAAAGAATTATTTTTATTCAGTAATCCAATATTTTCATTTGCAAACTATTGTATTGTATTGGTATTGAATAAAATATTGCATTGTTTCTGTTGCATTGTATTATTTTCTACCGTATTCTATTCGTTTCTATTATCATATATATTATTTCTCCTGTCAACATCCCTTTTCCTAAGAAAATACGAAACGCAAAACGACGAATGAGATACCATATGAAAGGATTTTGAACAGGCTTCTGACATAGCACACTTAACATTTCGTTAAAACATGTTTTTGGATTAAAAATTGTAGTTAATTAAAATTTAAATCGGCATTGTTTTCATAAATGAAATGAATTGTTTTCCTCAAATTAGTGTTGCCACAAAAATAAAATGCCGCATTATGTTATGCTTAACAATGATTATAAGAAATAAATAGTACAATCGTGGCATACGTAATAAGATGAGTACATTATTTACGTAATACATAACGTGTAGAATACATAATAAGTCCAACAAGTGTAAAATGTGACACCTGCGCGAGTTTATTTTATATTTATTCTTAAAAATGAAAATTGAAATGTTTAGAAGAAACAAACAACATCGATCGATGGAAGCAAAATTGCAGTTAATTAAAATTTAAATCAGCATTGTTTTCATAAAAGAAATGAAAGGTTTTCTCAGTTTTTTCCGAAGCGAGTGACGTCATCATCTAAAGTAGTTAAAATACGACTGTAATTTTACTTACCCATCATACATAGTATAGGGTAAGTCTTGTAATCGTTTTGAAAATCGAAATTTTTTTTTTGACGGATTTACACGTTTCAGACACTGGAGATTCCGAAAAACATATTTTTAGAAAAAAAAATTTGCCGTCCGTCTGTGTGTCTGTGTGTGTGTCTGTGTGTCTGTAAACGCTCTATCTCCCGAAAAAATTGAGATAGAGACTTGCAATTTGGTATGTACTTAGTATGTAATAATAGGAAGAAGCCTATTTCATTTCAATAACCTCGATTAACCGGAACTATTTTTTTCGGACTCTCGAAATATTCGTTCTGATGAAAGGTATATAAAAATTTTCGAAATTGTTTATTTTAAGAAATGAATGTAAAAGACAATAAAAAACATAAATTTTGAATAAAGCATGAAGTCGATCGAATAATTAGTTGCCAAGATATTTGGAATCCTATTTACCACACTCTTCGATTTTTCATGACCCTGTATTTCATCCAAATTTCACTTCAAAGATATATTTTAATTGGAAATTTGACGCTTAATCAGATGCAATAAACCGCTAGTTAATAGGATTATTATTTTTGGAGTTATAAGGAAAAACCTCTTTCAAGCAATTCAGTAATCGAGCCTTTAAAGTTTGTGACGTCATCAAGCCACGATTTTATCCGAATTGCAATGCATTTTATAAATAGTTTACACATGTTTTATTTTAATATTTTACATTATGCATATCCATGATGGTAAGTATTACGGTGGCCCCCAACGACTAGTTTTTCTCTCGCTCGTACATTTTGCTATCATGGATCGGTTTTTACTGTAAATATGATGGAATAAATGAGATGATATTCTGGCTTGATTAATGTTGTGTTTGCAGATATTTTTATCCTTAATTTTCTTTAAAAGTTTAAACCTGCATCTCAGAAATATTAGGTATTTCTAAATAATATTAAGGCTGCAGTGCGAAATCCTCGTACGGGTTTACTGGTGTTGTATTTATTTCCATTCTAAGAATAAAATTTAAGTATGAATGATAATAATAAGGATATACAAATTCCTTTTAATTCATTAATTTATTTCATGTCAAATATTTATACTTTTTTTACTATGTATAAATTTGTTCCTTTTGTAACGCCGTGTTTTCTTTTGCAGCTTTGCGCTAATGTTCTGCTCTTCATCGTGGCTAATTTATTGGGAACCATTTCCTACTTCTTCCTGGAACGGAGGCAGCGCAGAGCTTTCCTCGAAACCCGACAGAGTTTGGAGGCTAAACTTGTCTTAGAAGAAGAGTCACAAGAACAGGTAGAGTTATATATTTTCTTCTAAAACAAAACAGTGCTATTTTACCTGTCAAAATGTCACAGTAAATGGGAATCATCATCTCTTTAGGCACTTTTCTGTCTTGTGTCAGATCAGACATGGGCAAATTGTTCTTACGAAAACGACTTACCCCAGTTTACTACAAATATTACAATAAACATTTTTAAATAACTGTTGGCTTACCATTCAATGGGCGAACCTAAATGTTTTTACACGAGTCGGCATGTGGCGTATTTATTGATTTATGTCATCGACTTCTTCTTCTATATATCTAAACTGAAATTTTGTATTTCATTTCGACTGTTTATAATTCAGGTTCTCCTGATGGATTTTGATGGGAGTTACTCTATTAGTTTAGGTAATAGATTGGAAAAGGTTTTAGTGCATAACACGTCGCTATATATTATTTACTTATAGAGCTATGGGAGAAAGTTCTTTAATTAGGTGAAAACGATTATCAATGATTAGCTTTAAAAAAAGATTTTATCCTACGGAATTTGATGGGGGTTGCACTTATACTTAGATACTTTTTCAAGAATGATCAATCATCCTAGAATTTATATTCATTATTGCATATTTAGTATTTATGAATGAATATCTATGTTTCCACTTTAAAATAATGCCGTGTGGTATGGAATTTATTTAAAAACTACGCCATTTGATTGAATTTTTACATCTTGTGGTTGGCTTTAAAGAAATCGTATATTTTTCTATTACACGGGCCTAAGAAAACCTGCAGTCTCTTTTATAAAGCTAAATTATTTTACTATGACTGCGTGAAAGTGCATCTCAGTGACATTTATCAATATGATCACGGCTAAAATATTGAAACACCACTAAAATACGCTGCAAACGATATTTTCCCATAGACCGCAAAGTAACGGAATTCTTTTGAGAGTCCCTGTAAATGAACGATACATTCTGTGCATACTATGTTCTACCGTAAGCGCCTTATAGTTCACTATGATGAACAGTGTTAAAAATTGAATTTTAATTCCGGGGCCATTTTTTAGAACCAATTATAGGATAAATCACATTTATCATAAACTTTGCGACAACGCGCATTCACTGTAATGTTATAAATGCAAATTAGATAGATTTTTTTTGTTTCAAACAAATATTGAGAATTTAAAAACATTTTTAGAGAAAAGAAAGTCACTAAGCTGTACAAGCAAGTTATTAAGAAGTTATATTTAGTCATGCGGTAAAGAAAAAAAAATATTTCATAATTATTTTTTCATTAAACAATTAATTTTGTTCTTTGACTTTATTTTTATTTTATAATAGAATACATAAAAGTAATTTTATTATATTTTAATTGAAAAAAATGAAATATATTTAAAGTTATTGCCTCTCTTTTGATGGATCATTATTATTTTTATTTGTGCATTCCTATCACCATTTTAGCTTTAATTAAGCTTATCTAAAATTAAAATATTTACTGTTTTTTAATTAAATAAGGTTCATTCAGATGTCTGAACGACGGACATTATGGAAAAATGATTTTTTTTTTAATAGCGACTATCTAAGGAGAACTCAATTTTTATATTTTAAAAAAGACTGTTTTTTAATGAAAATAGAACGAAAAAAAAATATCCTTCTTTCCAGCACTGCATAACCATATAAAGCTGAAAAAAATAGGTTATCGATTAATAGTGGTTACCGATTTAAAAAATGAATTTTTGAGAAAAACATGTTTATGTTTTGTGTTATAATTGCATTACAATACTTATTATTAGTTTTTTTACATAACAAGAATTTTATCGCTATAATGTTGTCTCTCTTCAGCTGATACAGCCTCCAAAACAAAAAAAAATTATTTTTCGAAATTGATGACTAGGTGTAAGCATTCCTCCCATCGTCATCAAACTGTGGTCAGAAGAACTTGATTACCACCTAAACAAACTTTCACCACTATTTTTGGAAAGTAATTTTCACCTTGATTATGCAGAATTTCTGTCATAAATAAAACAAAAATTACCTTTCAAATATAGTGGTGGTACTTTTCTGGAGGTAATCAGGTTTTGGTAATCGGAACAATACCTTGAACATTTGATACGCTTGAAAGCTGCTTTAATCGACAGTTCGTCGATAAAGGAAACTGCCCTCTAAAGTATAATATATGATAGGAACATCTTAATCAATCTAAAACTTTGATTTTCTAGATTTATTCATAAATCTGAAACTCATAGATACAAATGAAGTATAATTTAACAATTCATGGATTCACATACATTTGTTCAACATTCATTAATTTTAATAAATTGTACTGTTACATGATTTTCAGAGAAATTGTTTTTTGTTACCGAGATAAATAAATCACGATTATCAGTACTTTTAAAGGATTTTATCGTGGAACGTCGTTCAATCTTTTCCAGTGCTTGAAATATAACTTTCTACTGACTCTGTCGTTTGCACGTCCAACTATTAAATGTTTCTCGGGAATGTGACCACTGTATCCAGCTGGTACACCACTCGGTATCCATTTTTCAAATTCTTTCTTTGTTTTCAGTGCAGCTGAAATCAAATGTAAAAAAACAAGTTAAAAGCGATATCAGAAATCTCACAAACAATAAGTACAAAATTTAAGCTAGAATCAGTGATACATTGCCTCAAATGAAATTAAAAAATCTATTTTTAACCGACTTCAAAAAAAGTCAGTGGTACTCAATTTGGTGCGTATGAATTTTTTTTTGTTATCTATATATTTAAAACGCTAAGCATTTTCTTTCGACAATTCGTGAGAACAAACTACTGCATGAAATTACATCATTCTTTTTTTAAATGAAAGATATTTGGGCACAGATTTGTTATCGTGCATTCGTTTGTTCGAAAATTTAATTAATTAGCCGTAATTTTCAATTAAACTTTTACTTCTACTAATGACGTCATAAAGTCGGCAATTCGGATAACGCCCACTGTTGCGAAGCACAGAGTTCATTCCCTGAACTCTGTGGATGCTAAGAAAAGAGAAATATTAAATATTAAAAGCACGTGGCTTTTAGGCCGAATTTTTTAATTTGCAAGTTAAATTTCAGTAAAAATATTTATTCGCGTATTTTATAAGCGAATAAAAATTCATATTTATTATGACGTCACAGGAATATTGTCCATTGGGTTTATTTTATCATTATGCATTATAACTTTGTTGATGCCATTTTTTCATTACAATTAAATACAAAATATATTTTTATTTGTATACATGGTGTTTAAGCATTAAAGTAACGTATGTAAAGTACGTGTGAAAAGTTTGCGCCGGTGAAAATGACGTTATGCTTAGCTTCAAATGCACTTTAACATTGATAAAACGATAAAACTAAAGAGAAAATGTATATAATTGTGTCAACATGCCGTAATTTTAACTGATTTTTCCATTCTTAATTATAAAGATTAGAATTGGAGCCGTCATTGATTGCTTCATCTTGATTGCATACCTTGATTACATGTTACCAATTAGTTTTTTCTTAATAATAGGTTAGAAGATTTCCTTTTATATTAAAAAATTCACAAAAGTAAAGGATTTCAGAAAATTTAAAATTATTAAAAATAGTGTTATGGTAGAAAAAAAAACTTGAAATAATGATTGTATTTTTAGCTAGAATAAACAATGTAAGACTAATATTTCATAGGAATTATTTTGGTAGGTTTATTATAAGTTCATTTAACAGTTCTTTATTAGCGCAAAGTCCTATTTCTTTCACTGTGAATTTCTCTTTCGATGTCAAAAAATGGTTTTCTACTTTTTAACGCCAGCCAAAATACAGTGGCAATTTTTAGAAATGTACAACGGTTGTGACAACAAATGGCGCTATCGCTTTAGCTTTCATCGGGCTTACATCACTTCTAAATACTACAAATTTATATTTTTTACTAAATTTTACTATATTTTACAATTTCAATTCATCAATTAGAAAAAAATTAGCATTCGATTGAAATTTGTTTGAAAACTGCCGCTTAATTTAACGACTTTTTAAGTAATTTTCAAACATGAAAAGTTTTTCGATTCTATCTTATCAATGACCACCAGTTTGCTTCAATAATGTAAAATAGCCCCGAGAAAGTTGCCACAATTGAAAATAGATTTCTCTAACCATCATAAAAAAGTGAATAATAATAATAATAATAATAATAAAAACAGTGATAAATCATAAGATCAGATTATCCATAAGATAGAGCATTTTGGCGCTAAACGAAAATCTGTCCCAAAAAAAAAAAAAAAAAAAAAAAAAAAAAAACTATTTTCAGTTTATGTTGAACATAAAATTGATATGTTGAATTCGTTGATGTATATGTTCCATCAGATATCAGAATATGCTAGGAATGTTTTTTTTTTTTAATTTTTAAAGATCTATTTGCCAACTGTATAAGAATGAAAATATCCCCGACTGTGATAGAAAAAGGATAATTATCCTGATTATGTCAAGGAACCGAAGAAACCAAACAAATAAATTACACTTGAAAACATTAAAAATCTGCCTCATCTGCAGATTGATTTACTACTGTAAAAAAATTCTTCATCTTTACATAAAAATTGATTAGCTTAAAACAATGGATGCGTTTCAGAAGATATGGATTTGAAACGAACAATGATTAAATAGGACATTTTAAAACTTTTAATTTAAACATTTTAAAACTTTTTAACGTCGAATTTTGACGGTGCTTTTGGGTAGATACAATGCACATGCGCATAGGAGCTCATTCGGTGGCATAATTACAGAGGGGGGGGGGACGTGTGCTTTACTTACTAATAAGTTCTTTTTTTTTCTTGCCGAGGGGAATATGACGGTAATGTCAAACTAATTTGCATTACACAGTTGTTTACAGATTGTTTGGTTGGAGTTTGCATCGGAAATAGTACTGTATTTGACTGGGGGGAAAAACTTTTAAAATAAAATATTTGAAAGACTGTTTCATACGCACCCTTTTTTAAATAATAAAGAAGGTTATTTTGCTGATATTGCTATAGTTTTTTTTTTTTCGTCAAGTTTTGACGGGTTCCATCTAGTTTTTTAGCTCACAGGCTATCAAAGCCTGAGAGCTTATGTGCCCGCCGGTTCTGTATGTACGTACGTATGTATGTACGTAACGCGATAACTCTTCATAGAAATATCCGTTTTCCTTCAAATTTTGTTTATAGGTTCACTGTGTTAAGGCGCTTCCCTGATTAGTTTTCGGGATTGATTGGTTGAGTATAAAGGGGGGTAACGGGGGGGGGCTAATCCCCCTTAATTTATATAAATAGGTTTTTCATGCAGAACTATTCCGTTTTCCTTCAAATTTTGTTTATAGGTTCACTGTGTTAAGGCGCTTCCCAGATTATTTTTCGGGATTGATTGGTTAAGTATAAAGGGGGGGAACGGGGGGGCTAATCCCCCCCTTCATTTATATAAATAGGTTTTTCATGCAGAACTATTCCGTTTTCCTTCAAATTGTGTTTATAGGTTCACTGTGTTAAGGCGCTTCCCAGATTATTTTTCGGGATTGATTGGTTAAGTATAGAGGGGGGGAACGGGGGGGGTAATCCCCCCCTTCATTTATATAAATAGGTTTTTCATGCAGAACTATTCCGTTTTCCTTCAAATTTCGTTTATAGGTTCACTGTGTTAAGGCGCTTCCCTGATTAGTTTTCGGGATTGATTGGTTAAGTATAAAGAGGAGGAATGGGGGGGGGCTAATCCCCCTTAATTTATATAAATGGGTTTTTCATGCAGAATTATCCCATTTGCTTCAAAATTTGTTTATAGGTTCATTGGGTTAAGACGCTTCCCAGATTATTTTTCGGGATTGATTGGTTAAGTATAAAGGGGGGAACGGGGGGGGCTAATCCCCCCCCCCTTAATTTATATAAATAGGTTTTTCATGCAGAACTATTCCGTTTTCCTTCAAATTTTGTTTGTAGGTTCACTGTGTTAAGGCGCTTCCCAGATTATTTTTCGGGATTGATTGGTTAAGTATAAAGGGTGGGAACGGAGGGGCTAATCCCCCCCTTAATTGATATAAATAGGTTTTTCATGCAGAATTATCCCATTGGCTTCAAAATTTGTTTATAGGTTCATTGGGTTAAGACGCTTCACTGATTAGTTTTCGGGATTGATTGGTCAATTAAATAGGGGGAAACGGGGGGCTAATTCCCCCCTTTATTTATATAAATCGGTTTTTCATACAGAATTATCCGATTTGCTTCAGAATTTTGCCACGATTTTTGATTTGCCACAATATACTAGTCGTTGGAGTTATTGAAACTTTTTATAAATTTACCGATGAGTAAGTCAACTGTAAAAAGGTAACTCCCCACCTACCCACGAAATATAGAATAAAAATTTAACCCCGCCCCCCTCCACACACACACGCACGAAACTTAGAATAAACAGTTTTATCATTCCGTGAAGTTAGGGCTTTCGTAAGTAAAGTTTATTAGAATAGCCCCCCCCCCTACACACACACGCATTATTTTAGTAATTAAACCCAATTTAATGCCATTGGTTTTATATACGATATGTATGCAATGATTAATTTCGTAAAAATAACAACTATACCTATATCATGAAGAGATAGTCGACATTAGTGTGTAATAGCAGTATCCTTTTTTTCTTATTTGAACTATATTGGTTTCTATTTTTAAAAAAAACGCTGCTTTTTTATGATTTTTATTTTTTACTGTTTTGCTCAAAAAGAGTAAGTTTTATTTTATGAATAATAGACATAAACAATGCATAGAATATTCAATTTTATGATAAAAAAATTGTTTTGAACTTCTTGAAATGCCAAGCATTTACTGAATAAAGATTGGATTATTGCTTAGTTGTCGTCTGCCGTATTTTAAATTGATAAATTTTAAATTATGAAAATTTTGTGTTTATGGTTGGGATTAGTAAAATAATTTTTTAAAACTCGTCTGCGATTAAACCCTTTTTTTTCTTTTAAAAGACAGTCATAACGTTACTTTTTTATGTGTGGCAACAGATATTTCAGAATAGATAAATATCGTTTTCGTTTATTATTCGTTCGATCATTCGACGTTTGAGAATTTATAAATGTGTAAAACTGTTTTTAATTAACCGTTTTTCATGCTATTATTTCAAGTTTCAAATTCCCGTAAGTACAACACTGCAAATTTCTGTAGTATTTTCAATACAGAAAAAATACATGTACTACTTAATCTTTTTTTAAACTTTTTATTATTGTGGTGAACATGCATTTTGTTTTGAAAATATATAAACTGAAGTGCGAGTTGCCAAGTTAAGTAATGCACTAAAATTGTGCATGGAAATAATTTTGAACATTTTAAATATATTCTAAATAATGTTGCAAGTGTTTATTTTATTCAAGAAAGTTATGAAGTAGTGATGTTGTATATATTTTGATTGAAGAAGCTGCAATGTTCTATTTAAATTTCAAAAATGTGTGTAAAAGGTATCGAATAATTTATTAAACAGATCCTTTCACTGAACAATCTAGGTGTATAAAAAACTACTCTTAAAATCCAGACGTTGATATAATATAAATTATATACTTGGTGCACTTAAGAGTGTTATGTGTTTCGTGCAAACATGTTTACGTGTATGTTTATATACGAAAAAGATTTTTAAAGTTTACAAGCTGAAAAATAAAGTTTATAATGTATTGAATAACACAAACTAATTAATTAACTTTTCCATATTTACCTATGCCACCAAAATTAGATTTTATGAAGAACTGAAATGCCGAAAACTAAATCTAAAAGTCTGAGAGCAAAAGCTGAAGCAATTAAAAAACGCCGTAGGGAAAATGATGAATATCGCGAGAAAGAAAATGAACAAACTCACAGCAGAGTACAAAATTTAAGGCAAAATGATGAATATCGCGAAAAAGAAAATGAAAAAAATCATAGCAGAGTACAAAATTTAAGGCAAAATGATGAATATCGCGAAAATGAAAAGGAAGAGAATCGTAATCGATTGGAGAATTTGCGAAGGGGTAAAGAATATCGCGAAAATGAACGTGTAGTAGATCGTCAAAGAAAGCTCTATATTAAGCAAAGTATAAGATCTAACTGGAGTAATTTATTGGAAGAATTTAACAATATGATTAGTGAAGGTCCCACTCACATATGTTCATGTTGTGGGAGATTATGGTTCAGACAATCTGTATCGTATCGTTATTTAAATACTTTACATGCGAATATTAAAGAAGATATCGTCAACAAATCTCTTTTTCTGAAGGATTCCAATCCTCCATACTGTTTCTGTAACACCTGCTGGAATCAAATGAAATGGAACAAAATTCCCAAATTATGGCTGGGAAACGGATTTGAATTTCCGCCAACTCCACCTGAATTGACTGATCTGACACCCTTAGAAGAATGACTGGTTGCATTGCGCCTGCCATTTATGCAAATTCGGCGTCTTGGTATTGACCGACAAATTGGTCTTCATGGAAATGTTATAAATATATTAAATACCTTAAATGATACAGTCACAGTTCTACCTAGAAAATTCAACGAAACTTCGACTATCCAATTAATGTTAATGAGAAAAATGAAATATAATCGTCCTTATATGTTCGAAACAATTCGTCCAGCAAAAGTTTACGCAGCCGCTAAATATTTGGCAAATACAGACTTGTATAAAGAAGAAGGTGTGGTACTTTCCGACGAATGGGCAAATCGACTGGAAACTGAAACAATAGATTTCATTTTGGAAGAACAGATTGCAAATCAAATAAAAGTAAGTGAAAAGGAAATGGATGATGCTGTTCAAGTCTTTTTGCACTCTGATGATTCCGATTTTGAAGATGATGAGCCACATAACTCAGATTTATTGGAAACTTTGATAACAGAAACAGATAATAATATGGCAATTAAATTTGCGCCTGGAGAGGGTAGATCCCCAATGTCTTTATTACTCGACGAAAAAGTCGAAGAATTATCTTTTCCATCTATTTACTGTGGAACCGCAAGGGTATTTGTAGACTCTATCCATGTCAATTATTCAGATATTGCTAATTCTGAAGCGAAAAGATACGACAGAAGAGCATGCAAGCCAAACAAAATATTGTACTCATATAAATTATTACAAAATAAGAGAATTGCTTCAGAAATTAACATTTGCTTACGTAAAAAAACAAATAAATATGGAACTAATATTACAGCGGCCGATTTGAAGGATGCACAGAGCGTTGATAGACTTATTGAACACGACGATGGATATAAAGTTCTAAAAAATTTAAGATCCTCACCAGCTTATTGGGAAGATAAGCAAAAAAATTTAAACGCCATGATAAGACAGCTTGGAATACCATCTTTGTTCTTGACATTTTCTGCGGCAGAGACAAAGTGGCTTGAATTAATTGTAATTTTGGCAAAGAATTTGCATCAGGAAACTATTTCACATGAAGATGCATGCAACCTAGATTTTAATTCAATAGCAGAACTTATCCGTAATGACCCTATTACTTGTGCAGAATATTTTGATTATCGATTTAGAATGTTTCTCAAATTGATACTGAGATCCAACTCCGGTCCTATTAGTGAAGATAAAACTATTTTGGATTATTATTATCGAGTTGAATTCCAACACAGGGGATCACCTCATGTTCATATGCTCGTTTGGCAGAAAAATGCCCCTGTATTTGATCCGGAAGAAAATTCAACTTGGTCAAATTGCACGCAATTTATTTATCAGTTTATTACATGCCAGAGAATTTACGAGAATAACGAAAATTTGAATGCATTTGTAAATTTTCAAAATCATCGCCATTCAAAAACATGTCTAAAAAAATCTAAAAGTCGTACCAAAATATGTAGATTCGGCATTCCCCATCCTCCCATGAATTCAACTGAAATCTTCCTTCCATTGGCGTTAGATACAGATAAAGAGACTTTGACAAAATGCAAAACAATGTTTAAAGAAATCAAATTATACATGAATTGCAAAGATCTTGGTAGAAATTACACTGGTGACATGTCTTTTACTGAATTTTTACAGAATTTGAACATATCTGAGTCTGAATATGTGCTTGCTATCAGATCATCCATAAAGAGACCCACCATTTTTCTTAAACGAAATGTAAATGCAATGTTCATTAATGCGTACAACATCAAAATGATAGAAGCATGGCGCGCGAATATGGACGTTCAATATATTTTTGATCCGTATGCATGTGCCAAGTATTGTGTTGCTTATATTAACAAGTCATACGGAGGAATGTCAAAATTGCTAAAAGATGCTTCCGAAGACATGAAAAGAGGGAATACCACAATAAAACAAAAACTCCGTAAATATGCAAATGTGTTTCTAAATGGAACAGAAATATCAGCACAAGAAGCAGCATACGGTGTTTTGAGGCAGCCATTGTCTGTATGTAGTCGCGATTCCATTTACATTCCGACCTCACACCCAGATTCTCGTATTTTCATGATAAAAGCTCCAAAAGATTTGAAAAAATTATCGGATGATTCGACAGATATCGGAGTTAAATGTATATTAGACCATTATGCACAAAGGCCGCATGAATTAAATCACTTATGTCTTGCGGAATTTGCTGCAATGTACACATACTCTAAAGCAAAATGTGACAAAAAATATGTTTCTGCAGTAAATTCTCTTGATGATCAAGAAATTCGTGAAATAGATTTAAACAAACCAGTTATTGAAACCGAAGACAACACTCGAATTTCTGAGTGTTTACAACTTCTGGATAGGTCAGGCTATATAAGAAAACGGACAAAAGCCAGAATTATCAGATTCAGAAGATATGGTCGGGAACAGGACCCATATAATTATTTTAGAGAGCAAGTGATGTTGTTCCATCCATACAGAAATGAAGAAGATGATATTATATCTAAAGATGTAGAAGAAATTTATAATGTTAATAGTAGATCCATAAATTTGAATAAAATTAAATATATTGCTAATGAAATGCTAGATTTAGAAAGTATGGTGCGAGAAATCGAGCAAGAAGAAAATGACTTCTCTAACACAACAGATGAGAAACTGGATGAGGAATATATTTTAATGAATGATACTCTTCAATCTGACATACTCTTCGATATGGGTCAAGATGCTGCACAGGAACAGTTAAAACTTTTGAGTCCAAAGCTAATTCCTGAATATCAATATATTGGTCTCATTCGAAGCTTAAATATCAAGCAAAGAAAATATTTTATGGATATCATGTTTAAAATAAAAAACGGAAAAGTTCCATTTTATGAAATTGTTTTAGGTGGCGCAGGAGTTGGTAAAAGTACTCTTATTAATTCAATTGTTCAAGCTGGTTTAAGATACTTTAATTCCTTTCCAGGAGAATATCCTTCTTCTATTAAGATTTTATTGTGCGCACCAACTGGTAAAGCAGCTTTTAACATTAGAGGAAAGACTTTACATTCCGTTTTCCATATGCCACTAAATCAAAACTCTCTAAAACCACTAAGTGATGATATATGTAATCAGCTCTCTACAAAACTTGTAAATTTAAAATTGGTTGTAATTGATGAAATTTCAATGGTCAAACTACGAGATTTTTATTTTGTCGAAAATCGTTTAAGGCAGATATTCCGTAATAATTTTCCTTTCGGTGGCGTTAGCGTTATTGTTCTTGGTGATTTTTGGCAATTACGACCAGTAATGGGAAAATTTGTATTTACTAATCTAGAAGAAGGTGAAATAATCGAAATCGATAGAAAACCATTGTTTCACAATTATCTTTGGCACATGTTTTCAATGTACAAATTAACGGAAATCATGCGACAACAAAACGATCGTGCTTTTGCAGAAGCACTAAATAATATGGCTGTCGGTGCAATGACGGAAAAAGATATTACACTAATAAAATCTCGTAAAATAACAAATTCAAATCAACCACCTATCAATGCAATCTCCTTTTTTTCGACAAATGCAGAATGTGATAAGTACAATAGCTTTTTTCAAAGTAAATTACAGACAGAAGAAGTCATGGCATATGCTTTCGATAAACCTCAAGGATCTGGTAAAAAATCTACCGAGGAAAAAATACTAAAATCCGCTAAAAATCTTAAAATTACAGAAACAAATGGCTTGCCCGCAGTCGTTAAATTGAAAATATCTGCAATTTATATGATTACGTGCAATATAGATGTAGAAGATGGGCTTTTCAACGGCACAACAGGAACATTAGAACACATCCAATATGGAAATACAAATACGGGTAAAAGGGTACCAACAATGGTATTTTTAAAACTTGATGATTCACTTGTGGGAGCGCAAATGAGGAAAAAGTATGAAAATCTTCTCAATTCTAAAGGAATAGATAAAACTTGGACTCCAATTTCTCCATTTGTTAAAATTATTAAAACTTGGCATGGACGAGGCTTGCAAGTTGTTCGGACACAATTTCCTTTGATTGCTGCCAATGGACGAACTATACATAAGGGTCAAAGTGCCACACATAATTTTGTGATAGTAAAAATTGCAAAAAAAAATGGAGAGAGCTCAGCTGTACGTCGCATGCAGTCGAGCAACTACTGCTGATGGTTTATATATTGACGGTGATTTTAAACCACCCAAATCCCCAGAAAAAAATGATCCAGTACTAAAAGAGCTGTCTAGATTGGAAAATCATCCAAAACGTTTCGATTTAAGATTCATGTATGACGTGCCGGACAATTATTTCAAAATTGTTATTCACAACGTCCAGTAACTGAATGCACATTATTTAGATATAAAATTAGACCCACATTATACGACTGCACACCTTTTATGTTTCCTGGAACCATTTTCTTTGAAAGATGATGTGTATGATTTTGATGGCAAATTCACGTGTATATCTCGCATAGACTATGTTGGCAAACGGAAGGCTTTTGGCTTGATGTGCGCTGCTAAAACTGAAATAATTCACGAGTGCCAATTCATAAATAATTGGATAAGACATGATCGCGGAGCTCATGCAGAATTCTGTGCCGTTAAACTTGGTCAAATGATTGTTCTTTTTGGATACAAATCTCCGAAGGCATCAATCAAACTACTGGAATCATTAATGACAGAAATTCTAGACAATTTGATGCACTTTGACTGTAAACTTACCGTTGCTGGTGATTTCAACATTGAAAGAAAATCCGCCGATTTTCAAAAAGTAAATAAAATATTAACTTTATACAACTTGCATAACAAAGTTTCCTCTGACGAAATTTCAACGAATGAAAGTACACAGATAGACGTTTGCTATACAAATGAAGAAAACCTAGAATTTTGGTATTACGAATCTATTTTCAGTTACCATAAAGCAATTTCCTGTGTTTGGCCTAAAACTATTTAATCAAATATAAGCGTATTCTTTTTTTTATTATTATTGCGTGTAATTATTTGCAATTGAAAGTAATGATTAACACTTAAAAACATTTTTTTTTTTTTACCAAACTCTGCTATCAGTTATTTAATTATCTTTTCTTTGTCAAAATTGAACTTTTTTCTTAAAACTAATGTTGGCCTTATGACTGGAGTAGTGGACATTCTCATATACAAGTAGATATAACAATGCATAGAGTATTTATTTATAATGAAAAGATTAATTTTTCTTTCTTTCTTTCGGGTAAGGTAAACTTTGTATTTTTATTTACACTCGAAAAAAGGTGATAATGAC
This sequence comes from Maratus michaelseni, assembly GCA_963931845.1. Lineage (NCBI taxonomy): Eukaryota > Metazoa > Arthropoda > Arachnida > Araneae > Salticidae > Maratus > Maratus michaelseni. Next base: position 72,849,300 of record OZ007600.1, read on the forward strand.
CTATGCGTGTGTGTTAGTTACATTTGATGTTATTAATGTGTTAGTTACATTTTGGGATTTTCTTAGATTATTTTTTAAATTTATTACCTAACAAACTAATGTAACTGTATATTCAGTAGGACATAAACTTATTAAATGATTTGGTTCTGAGTAGGATCTTTTATGTGTTTTATTAATAATTTTGTAAATATACACCTATATTTATTTCTGTTTATTTAAATAAAACTGTTTGTTATGAAACTTGCTTCATGATCTTTTTTTTTTCTTTTTTTTTAAATAATTATTGTTAAGAAATTGGAATGGAAGTTTTACATTTGCCATATTTATTATAATTTTTTATTTTAAATTCATAAAGATAACAGCGCCGTTAAGGATAGATGGATCACATATTTTTACTCTAAAAATAAAAGAATGGACTGAAACTCTAAATTTGTATTTAGCTTGTATCAAAAGTGTATCTCATAATTGGAATTTGCATTTTTATAGTCGATTTTTTTATCTTTCGAGGGGCGTTATTCTTTGAAATAAGAGTATAATATACAAATAGTGTGAATAGCCTGTGAGCTCAATGCCATCAGTTTAACTGGGCACTTTTCTTTTATTTTATGTATGTTCACATAAAAAACATTATAACGATTATCCCGAAAGTACGCGACCGATTCATTCGATTTTGTTTTTAATTGAAAGAGTGTACTCTCTAATTGGTCCCCTTTAAATTTCATCAAAATTGGTTCAGTAACTTTTAGAAATTCAATAAAAACCAAAAAAATAAAATAAACCGATAAAATACACATTAAAACATGCTTAAAAGGTGCCGAAAAAAGATGTTAAAACATATTTATTTACACCCGAGATCTTTCGAACGCAAACGCGTTCATCATCAAGGGGAACTTTTGACTGAACTGATTATACAATTGTCGCTTTCACTGTGCCAATACGTAACGGAGTTTGAACAAGGGCTAGTCTATTAATCTGTAGGGGTGTATGAAGAAAATCCGTGAGTTTCAGCGCTGGAGTTCTAGATAATTTCAAAATATTAAACCAGATTTTAGGTACAGGCATCCTCGGCTTACGTATACTCGACTTACGTAAATTCGAAGTTACGTAAAAAATGTTTGAAAATTACATTTATGAACTGACTAGCACATTTGATACGCGTTTGCATACTTTTGATAATTATTTTATAAATAAAATATGTAGATAAAAATTATAACTATTATAATATAGTTTTATGTATTAGAAAGAGTTATATTTTTGTTGGGAATATAAAGTATTATCATAACAACGAATCTTTATTATTCGTTATTCATTGTTGTCATCTAATTCTTAATAAATACAATTTGTGCTTATCAAGAATTATTTCATTTTGTGGGTGCTATTCATTTGTCTTGTCATCAAAAATTCGTGGAGAGGTGGTAAGTCAGTCCTCTTTAATTATTTCTTATTTTTATAGTCGTTTGAAGTAATCTCAAAATTGTTATAAATCACTCCATCGATGTTAAATTTATGAATCCCAAATTCCACAAGATATTTTTTATTTAAAAGTGTTTTTTCAGTTTACCTTTATATTTTTTCATACTTGTATAATTTATATCCGAGTAAATACTCCTGCATGATGCTTTATTTAAAAATTAATATTGTGTAAATAATCTATATATATATATAATAAATATTGCAGTTTCTTACGAAATTCTACTTAAGCAAATTACACATTTAACTTACGTAAAATTCGAGTAACGTAAAAGTCTGCGGAACGCATTAATTACGTAAGTCGGGGGATGCCTGTATATTATAAGATAAACTATCATTACAATAATTGTGAAATTCCTTTACATGAACTTTCCAATGATTCTCTAATTTTAGCAGTAAAATCGTTATTTGCAGGTTAAATTTCGCGTTTTCAAAATCAATATTTATAATCTGTTGCTGATTTAATATCGATAATGCTGAGGATGGTCGGTTACACTTGATCTCAGAAATATGTTCTTTCAATCTTTCTTTAAATTTTCGAGTGGTCATCCCTATATAGGATGAACCACTTAGCGTTTCTGTACAAAATGGGATAGAATAGATTCCTGCGATATCGTTACTTAGGTATCGGATCAATTTTATTGTGAATTAAAACTTTCAATTTTGGCGATGGTTTTGCAACCAAATTGATATCAAATTTTTTTAACGTATATTTTAATCTTTTGTAGAACTTTGGCATGTAATCGAATTTGCATAATTTAAGAACCCTCTTGTGTACCATATTCTTTGGATTTTTCTTCTCTGTTTCATAAATCACCTTATTTATGTGATGGGGGGGGGGGCGCCGTTTTGTGCTGCAATATATCTAATTTTACTCAATTCATTATGTAAGTGTTGTTCCGTACAAATGTCAAAAGCCTGCTTTATATATAAAATTACAGCCTACAGATTCTCTAAAAAGCTTTTAACATTGCATCGTCCTAAGCACTGTTCTATGCGGTTTTCGTCAACCTGAACCCCACACTCAAAACAGTATTTGATAATTTTTTGTTAGCCGGACACAAATATCGCCAGCAGCGTCTTTTATTTTTCGCATGAATAAATTAGAAACAATGCTTTGATGTTTAAAAAAAAAAAAAAAATGTTTTTGTTTGTAGTATTGCTTCTTTTTCTTTTCTTTTCTTTTCCCATCTTAACACTTTCCAACCTAGTTGAAAAGTGTTTATGACTTCGGTTTGTCTGGCCGTCTGTCCGTACTCTAACATAAATATGCTCGGATTGCCCTGAAATTTCTGTATGTTATTGTCGTTTACTTTAGCACGATCCCTATTCAAAATGAGATGCATAGCACTTATAGTTTTTTTACAGGATCAGTCAAAAATATTTCTTTACATTACAGTCAATGAGAAAAATCGTTTCAAGTGTATTTTGATAATGCTACGCGATTTGAAACATGATGAAATTGATATACAATTATGAAGCGCACCAAAACATGCTTTTTATAGAATATGGGGTGCGAAGCATTTATTATTCATTTACAGGGTTACACAAAAGAATTATGTTGCACATTGTTCTAAGGGGAAAAGTCGTTTGCAGTGTAATCTAATGATGTGTCACTATTTCAAACATAATGAAATTTATATTCTGAGATTTTACTATAACTTGCTCACTTAAAGATATGGTGTGCATTGCGTTTATCTTTCATTTGAAGGGACACACAGAAGATATTGGTTACAGTATACGCGCAATAATTACAGCGTATGTGTGATAAATGCGTTTTCAACATTAGTTTACGTTTTTAACTAAATTTTTGCATAATACGTGGTGTATATAAATTCGGTTGAACAAGGCTACACAAGGGAATTCGTATGTATTACAGACTATGAGAGTGAATTGCTTAGGAGAGTTTTTAATTGTGTTACGCATTTTCCTTCTGAACTATAGTTAATAGACTTACAGAAATTTGTGAAAAATAAATACATTCATATACAGGGCTACGCAAAAAACAAGATACATTGACGTTTATGGTTAGTAACTGCTGGAAGTTTGCCTTATTCGTTTTTTCATGAATTAAATTTTAGCTTAATATGGGGTGTGTACAAAAGTCTTAACATAATATACAGGGTTGTAAAAAAATTTTCGAGTGCATTTCAATCGATTGGCGAAAATTGTTAAATATGAATTTTCTAAATGAATTAAATTTTATCGTGCTATCTAGTATGTATCCAAATCTGTAGACAATATACAGACTATATTTTTGACTATGGAAGCTATTTGCTAAAACTGTACTTTTAAATGTGTTATATGTTTAATATACTGTATGTGTTATATGTTTCCTATACTGTATACTTACATATCTTCTTTCACCTTATTAAGTTTCTTTACAGTTTTTTTTTTTAATATGGTGGAAAGTGTTTCATAATCTATGCTTTACGCGCGAATTTTCGTTCTTATTTCGTATTTTAAATTAAATGAGTGAAAGGCTGTGAAATGAGGAAATTTTAAATGCATGTAATAAACGCATTTTAAATGAATGTTATATATTTTAAATGAAATGTGTTAAATGTTTCTATTTTAAATAAAATAAATGCGATACGAATAATGGTGATGTGAACCCTATTTAGCGATTTGTCACCGGTGCCCGGCTAACATCAAAGTACCTAAAATTTTCCATGGGCTTTTTAAACAAATTTCACGTTTCTAGAAATTTGTTCCCACGTTCTTAGTGTAGTTATCAATTATACCACTACGTCTCTCACTTTTGATGAAAAAAGACATAAAAGAGTCATAAAACACAAGAATAAACTCGATTGCTTAAATGGAAGATTTTGAGGAAAACTGCACAAACAATCTTCTTTTTCAACAGTTAATTGCAACAGATAAACTGTTTTAATGTAAACATGGTGTGGTATAAACAAGCAAAAAAAATAATATATATAATTTTTTGTATACTAGCCGCCACTGGCGACCAGTTTGGTCTCCCTTAAATGTATGTTAAACATTGCAACACGTTACATTTATTCATAATTTAATTTTCCCTTAATCCTTCGCCAAATCGGAAGATTCTAATAGACAAATCATGAACTTTTGCGATCATGGTAGCATTTCGCATATTTTTTGGGCACAAATGTCACATACGCACGTTGGCGCGATTCCCCCCCCCCCTCCCCCGCCAATTTGGCGAAAACTTTGTTATGGAAATTGTTGTTTATTTACTTTTATTTTTTATTTTAATTCTATAAATTATTTTTGATATGTATATCAATATTTATTTACAACAAACTATCATTTATTTATTTTTATTCTTTTTTTTAATTATGAGTATTTTTGTTAGCCGGGAGCAGATGATAATTCGCCAAATATCGTTCCCATCACCGTCATTCATACTACAATTAATTTAATTTTAAATTATAAACCTGTCACTCATTTCATTTAAAATACTTAACTTTAATCTAAAATGCTTATATTACATAAATTTAAAATACTTCACACTTTTCATTTAAAAGAGAAAATAAATAAATAAATAAGAAATAATATCATAAATCAAAACATTTGATTTCAGAATCAAAGTGTCATTTCTAATTTGTACACGCGATAAATAAAAGCTGTATTAGCGATTTTAAAAATGCTAAAAATCTGATTCATTAAATATTATTACATGAGTTCAATTTACGTCAAGAAAAGGTCCGAAAGTTGAGTTGTATAGCACATAATTATGGTAAACTTTGATTGTCTCACTGGTGCGAATTATTTTTTTGACGCGAGGCAGCGGTCCAAAAATTCATTCGCGGAGAACTTGCTTTGCGAATGATTACCTCCATGATTTAATATTTTAAATGTTCACGACGAATCAATCTTTTTTTTGTTTACTTTTATGAATAGAGAATTTGAACTGCGAATCTTTCGACTGAAGTTATTGCAGAATATATACATAATTGAACGCAAGTCATCTCTCAAATATTAATTTATTTTGAACGATCTTTCTTAAAATGTAACTTTTATGCAGTTTATTCGAAAAAATAATTTTGAATAAAAATGGCCGCTTGGCATATGAAAAAGCGATGCGGCATCCCGGAACTGTTGAGGACAGTCACATGACTTACAGTTTTATTATAGAGATAAATAATGTGTATACAAAGTTTTACAAATCATGCCCGCACCACTTCCTGGGTCTGTAAAGTTGAATTAAAACTATTTTCAGCGATTCATTATTTATTTTTAATTTATTGATTTCTAAAGCTAATCTCGGGTTAATTTTTAAAGAGTAAACGCGTTTATTTTAAATTTCATTTGATAAATAACTAATGACGCAATAACGTCTTTTACGAATTTTTTTCCAGACGAATTCCAGAACGTTTTTTTTCAGACCCTAACAATTCCATTTTCACAGATTTTACTCTATCGGATATAATTTCGTCAATTTTATTATTTACAGCAAATTAAATCAGGCAAGATTTCGATAGTTTTACATGTGACAAATGATATTAAAGACTGATATGAAAGTACATGGATTCAATATGATTAATGATTCACAAATAATTAAATTGTGTGACTTTTCTTTTAAGGTTGATTTACTAATTTTTTGTAATACATTTAAAAATAAAACAAAATAGTAATCGCAAATATGTTTTAATTAAAATTAATTACAAATTAGCAGTTGTATAAAATGTGACGTCACAGGGTAAAAAAACAAGAAATGGACGACGCCTTAAAATTAATTTATAATGTTAGATTTCACATTTCTCAAAGTACTTAAGAGTAAGAACTGTCATTTCTTCTCCCATGCGTGAACCCCCCCCCCCTCAAAAAAAAAGCTAAAAGACATTGGTAAAAGCAAAATTACTTTATAGAAATTTTAGCCAAAATGCTTTATAAAAAAGCCATATGAAAACCTGTTTGAATTTAAATAGAAAATGAGGAACTCTCTTTACCCTTTTCTCTTTTTGCTTCTGCCACCCTCAGATAATCTGGCTTTGGCGGCATACAGCGACATCCGCAGCATGGGCATAATGCTAACTCAGCATGAGAGCTTCTGACTTCTGTTCGTTCACTAGTACAAGAGTCGTCATCACATGTAAAACACTAAAATTAACGATAAAAAAAGAATTGAACATTAGTTAAAAACACAAAAAATACGTTTATTTACTTGTGTGTTTGGTTTCTAAATTTAACTTTGTCATTGATTTTAGTTTCTTTAATCCCTCCATCACCGACGACAGATATATGGGTTTCCACAAGGTGTGTACAATCCATCTTTTAGGTAGTAATACAGAGTTAGCATAAATGAATGACCGCATTTATAGAAAAATTATATTTTCAAAACTATTACACATATTATAATAAGTAATGTATGAAAAGAAAGAAAAAAAAATCCAAGTCTTTTTTTTAAGTTACAACTGTTCAATGTGTGAACTTTTCGTAAAATGAGAAACATCTAATCTATAATCAAGGTCTAATCTATAATCAATATATTTTCGTTCCGCACATTTTGCAGTTTTACACTGTCCACGGTTCTTAATGCAACACTGGTGCTTTCTTTAAGTTTTTTTAGTATTCTTGGCAATGATAGTTCATAAACAAGATCTTTGACGCAACGCCACAAGAATAAATCACATGGCGCGAGATCCGGGCATCTTGTTGGCCATGTGAATAAAGGTAAATGATAGAAAAAAATCCAAGTCATTTTTAAAGTTACAAAATGTTCAATGTGTGAACCTTACGTAACATGAGAAACATCTAATCAGTAATCAAGTGCGTTCCACACATTTTGCAGTTTTACACTGTCCAAGGTTCTTAATCCAGCACTGATTCTTTCTTTAAGTTCTTTGAGTTTTTTTGGCAATGATAGTTCATAAACAAGAACTTTGATGCAACACCACAAGAATAAATCACGTGGTGTAAGGTCCGGGGATCTTGGTGGCCATGTGAATAAGGGTAAATTATCGTTACCCGTGCATCCAATCCAGCAATAGGGGGTTTTTTCATACATCACTTATCAGAATTTGCGTAACAGTTTTGAAAATATATTTTTTTAAATCCGGTCACTCATTTGTGCTAACCCTGTATTTTGTATAGTAGTAACCTTTGCCGTATTTAACAGCAGAATTTCTCATATTGAATAAGGCCAAAAAATGCTATATGGAAAAAGAGGCATTCAGAAAATAAATTTGTATATAGAATGCTGATCCTGAAAGGTTTTAATGATATTTGTTTGTGTTTTTAAAACTTATATTTTTTAGAATATTACTTAACAAATCCAAATAGCAAATTATTTCAATAGGTTACGATTTTTTAGATTAAAAAATACATTCCATGTGAAAGGTCCAGGAAAAAAATCTTTTCAATCCACTTTTCCATAAAATTCAACTATTGGTGTCATGTTGTCGCCAGTTTCAATTTCATCGAAACGATTAAGTCAGCCTGGTCGGTTAATACCTATGAATGTCTTACTGGCAAAAAACAATTGTTAAGATTATTTCTACTTGTCATTTTTTCAATTTTGTGTCTTCATAGCATTTGTGCAATGGTTACTTCTTCGATGTCCAGAAATCGAGTTATGGGCATTCAAAAATCATAACTCGGTAACGTTTAGTAGTGGAAAAATGAAACTGTTACTATTTTACATATTGGAGGTTATTGTATATTCGTTCATTGTTATATTATATTTTACTAAATTAACAAACGCCTGTCCTTATTTTACAGTGTATATAATTATTATATAACTACATTATCAGAGATATAACTTAAAAATCATATCTTCTCTCAACATTAAACATTAACACTGCATTAAATCTGCGTGTATAATACAGTTGCAAAAGAAACTTTGTTTTTATAAATACTTCTTTAAATCTCCAAAATACATTAGTTTCTGAGGTTTCTAAAGATAAAAAACGCTTTTCAAAATCATGCAACTCGGAAGAGGTTATTGCATATTTTTGTTGGTGTATATATTATATTCTACTAAATTACGTATGTATTTTTTAATTATCATGTAACTACATTATCAGGTATATAACTTAAAAGTCATCTTTTCTTTCAGCATTAAACATTAACGCTGCATAAAATGAATCTGCTTATATAATGAAACTTTTACTTTTTTTAATGCATTATACATATATTTATCTTAGCTGCCATCGTCAAATACTTTTTCGCCTTTTAGCTGCTTTAGTTTTCCTTTTTCTTTTTCCACTCCTCCATTAGCTTTGCTTATCATTTGCCGAATGCATTAGTGTTTTCAGACACACTCCACTAGAGTAATAAGTGACATTTAATCAGTATCTATAGCCATCAATGAATTTGAAAAGATAATAGTCAGTTCGGTATCACTAACACTTTTAGTGCAAAAAGAACAGGAAGAGGATAATGGTACAAAAATGTAACATAGTTGTATTTTTGTTTGTGTTATAAAACTTCAGTCGGATATTGAGCATATACGACAGATTCTTTCAGTTTTAAAATTTACATTTTAAGTTCTGTTTGTTTTTCAAAGATATAAATTAAGTGATAATGCACTTAGCTATCAATGAATTTTGAAAAATGAAAATAAATGTGGAAGTAAAATATGTTATAGAAATTTGCGGAATTTATTAAAAGATAATGTAAACAAGTTATTATTTTTTAAAATATAGAATTGACTTCAATTATCTTTTTAACTCTGCATTATCTGAAACTCAATTAGGATTTCAAACCCCGAACACTTTGCCATTATTATACTAGTCGGATCATAATAACATTCATTCATAATGTCATTAATGGCACACATTCAGGCCGAATTTCTCCAATGTTCTATCCAAACATCGGCTGTGATATTACATCTAAATATAAGATTTCTTCGAAACATATTCATAACTTGTTCACTTAAACTGACAAAATCTTCAAAAATAGCACAACAGTAGCTTCCATGGCATCTTACGGGGGAACTCTGAACTTTTGAACTCTGCTCTGACGTCCATAGTCAAGAACACATATATGATGTTTAGTTCAATTCTATTCATAACTTCGTCCACTATCCGATGACACAGAGAGGAAAATGGCACAAATACGGTATAACAGTGCCCACCTGCGCAGGAATATACCCATTTTCAACTAGAACCTGCCCTCCATAGTCAAAAACATATATATGAAATTTGGTTCAATTTTATGCATAACTTCACCTACTTCCAGATGATACAATGAAGAAATAGACACAAATACACTATCACAACGCCGACCTGCGCAGGAATATACCCATTTTTAATTGGAACCTGACGTCCATAGTCAAAAAAATATATATGAAATTTGGTTCAATTGTATGCATAACTTCGTACATTTTCCGTTGATACAATAATGAAAATGGTACAAAAATTTCTATCACAGCTCCTCTTTAAAGTGGAATATCCCCAAATTCAACTGGAACCTGCTGCCCATAGCCAAAATCATTTATATGAAATTTGGTTTAATTCTATGCATAATTTCATCCACTTTTCGATTATACAAAGAGGAGACACACACGGACAGACAGACATTTTGTAAAAATGTGTTTTTTGGTATCTTTACCTTTAAAACGTGTAAATTCGTCAAAGACCAGAAATAAAAAAAAAATTATTACAATGCTGTCTTCTATTATAGATAGAAAAAAGTACTGTTTACACTACATTGTAACTACATTGCACAACTGTTTACACTACATTGTAATGACATATTGAGAATGTTCATTGTAGTATTGTGATATGCAGGTTGCTATACCACTTGTTCAAAGAACAATCAGTTTTTCAAACAACAATCACAGTAAATGGTAACATATTGCATAGAACTTGTGTCTTCTAAACCCTTGGCGCATTTTGCATACTGAGGATAATTAAGCGCTATATCTCACAATATTTGCAATTTCTTATGCAATTTAACTTGGTACATAAAAATGGAATTTTATAATGTATTTTTCATTCACTTCCTGGTAGAAATTATGTACACATGTTTCCGAATGCAACACAACATTTTAATTGGGTCCAAGGATAAAAACTCTCAAAAAATGCATTTTTTTTCTTTTTGCTAATGAAATACTGCAAAGTTAATTTAATTAAACAAAGCAAACCGCGTGTTTCTATGATTATTACATCAACAAACAGATATAACAATTTTCCAGACTTTCGCCGCCCGTAACTAAAACTTAATTTAGCCGTATCTAAAATTTAGTTACAGCTACTTTTAGTCGGGGTACTTTTAGTTGGGGACATTTACGGTCACTTTTAGCATTATTAGCCTTAACTAAAGTCCATATATCTTGGTATGGATTTTTTCGTAATTTCTCATGTTTAAAAAGATATATCTAAACTTTCTTACAAGATATATGTATGAAATTTTGTAACGAAAAAAAATTTTTTTTGAAAAATTGTCTTCAGGATTTTTAATTGCATGTGAAAATTTTGAAAATATATTCCTCAAAGTAAACTTTTAAAAGTCCACTTTTTTAATTCACTTTTAAATTTATTACAAATTTTGTAAGTAATATTTTTATAAATTCTGAATACAAATTAACAAGAAAGTTTTTCTATACATAATTGTGAAAGAAGCAATGCAATCGGGCAAGTGGTTTATGAGATATACAAAAATTTCAGTAAGTTTACATTTAAATATTTTTTTAATTTCAAAGTTTTCAAATCTTTTTTATCTGAAAATGAATCTTTGTAGAAAGACACATTTCAGAAAAAAATTATGAAAAATGCCTATAAATAAAGAAAATAAAATTTTGACCGCCGGACCCCCTTCATAATGTTCGAGCTTAATTATAAACTAAGGTAAGGATTGGTTGATTGGAGATAAAGAATACGTTTCCTGGATAGTTGGTTATTTAAGTTCTATGAGATTACCTTTGATGCTTGTAATATATCTGCTGTTTTAATGTAAGTTTTTATTTATTTAATTTTTTTGCTACTATACCTACGTAAAAGAACGATTTTTTTAACCCTTCTTTGCATGAGTTTTTCTTTTACAATTGTGTTTTTTTCTATACATATATTAAATATTAGATACCAGAAATTTTAAGATAGATTTTTAACTTTGTTCAGCAACATAGTTCACGGGAAATTTACTATAAAAATATATATTTAAAATTTCTATATAAATATAGTGGTGGTGAAGAAGTTTATTTATTTATTAAAAGTTAAATAAACAGTGACGGAAATTTACATCACTATGCAATTAAGGGTTAAAGTTGATTTTCGTTTAAGAAAAAAAAATTTTTTTTTTTTTTGTATTTGATGTACCAAGTATTCAGACTTTGATTATAGAAAATATAGAAGATTTAACTGATATAACTCTTTGGTAGAAAAATAAATCCTCTAGGAAATTCAATAAATAATCCGCTAGAAAATATTGAAAACTAAATATAATACAATTCTTGTGGGTTTTATTTAATCGTGGACTCTTTCTGAGTTCATAAAGTTGTTTATTTGCTCTTTCTTTCTATTTTCTCATTTAAATACCGAGGTTTAAAAAATGAAATAGAAAATCTTCCATTTTAAGTTTAAAAGAGATACAAATTTTAAAATGTTTTTTTCTAAAATTTAAAACAACAATATATTTCAAATATTTGTATGCGATATTTGATGGGTAATAAGGTATTCAAAAATATTTGTTCCCAGCTTTAAATGAAGAATGTACTAAACAAAACCGATGTTTTAATTTAATGTTGTTTCCAGTTGTCGTTGCTGATGTGAACACTGGGTAATTTTCAATTCCTACTATTAGCTCACACTCTCTATAGCTCTATTATCTCTCTATATATTTATATATCTTGTTCAAATTTTCAATCGTTAATAAAATACTTTTTATTCATCCACTCAAGTTCAAGTACATTTTTTTTAAACTTGTAGTGGATGACACTTGATATTAATACAGTTTTCTTCAAATATTAATTCATTAATTTAATTTAATTAATTAATTTTAGTTTTATATGGGAGAAAAAAAATTCTCCCATTGTTTTCATCAATGAAATGAAAGATTGGCCTCAAATGAGTGATGCCATAAAAATAAAATACCGCAACGATGATTATAAAAAAATGTTCAATAAAGATAACGTGGGACATTAATGCTGCACGGGTTTATTTTATATATTTATGATTAAAAAGTAGAAATTGACTTAATTTTTCTTTTTATATTACTTGTTATATTTAAAATATGGAAAATATGTATTAATATTCCTAGTTACAAGTGTACATTTTTTTTCTCGTGCGTTTTATATTAGCGGAAGACAAAATCAGCCTTACAATGAAATATTCCTATTTTCCATTATTTATTATTACTTACATTTATTTACCTGCTCTGTTATTATCATGGAATCTTTTTTTCGTTCTTTGGCTACTTTAGCTCCATCTTTATTTTTTCTACTTCTCCATTAGCTTTATTTAATGTTTGCTTAATGCGTTAGTGCTTTGAGACACCTTCGGCAAATTAATGAACCAGAATTCACTTAATATCAGTTAATCACTAACTGTAGCTATTAGTGAACTTGAAAAGGTAATTGTTACATTTCAAAAAGCAAAAGTAAAAGAAAAATATTACAGTACATGCCATTATCATTACCCTTATGTTATTTCTCCGAAGTACAATAGGGATTTCTTCTAAATAAATGGATGTATTTTATACTTTTTTCTATACATGATGCTCCAAGTTTGTAAAAAGGCATGCATATTATAGAAAATCTTATTGATATCATTCTTTCTTGTAAAACATTTGTTTTTCTCTTTAAAAAGCAAAGTGAAGAAAACTAAAGAAAAATTTTAACTTATGGAGCAAAATTTATAGATTGATTATGCATTTTTCAGACTTCATGAAGTTGCTTATTTATTTGTTTCTATTTTATCAATTAATTGATGTATTTTCAAGAAAGAATGAATTAAAAATTCTTTCATTCTAAAGGATAATAAATTTCATAAAAAAAAAATGTTAAAAAAATGATTTATAAAAAGAATATATTTTAAAAGGTATGACGATATTGAAAGAATATATATTAAGAAATTTTACTCTTCACTTTGAAGGAAAAAGTTTTTTAATTCTTTAAAAAGTGCTTCGTTATATTAAAACTATATTTTAAAGGATAAACGTATCCGTAAGTAACTCTGACGTCATGGTGGAAACACTTGAGCAATAAATTTCGCTTTTCCTGCAATTCTTTTAACTTCTAAAAATCGCATTATATTTCCACTTTTACACCGTCGAATAGGGAAAAATGTACTTTAAAATGCCATTTGTTTGAAAACTATATCACCATTTACTCATTTTGTATGGTTTTTAAAATAGTTTTCAAGCATGATTATTTTTTTATTTATCTCTATCGCGTAAAAACGATTGCGAAAGATATGTTTGCACTCAAATTAATATAAATAGTTCGGCTTTAGTTTCCAGCTACATTCCATAACGATATTAAAATTTCATTAATAAATAAATAAAATAATGAAATATGAATAAAACATAAATTTAAGACATGTAATCGAACTACACGCTTAAATCACTAAAATTATCAGAATCAAAAAGACTGCTGTAATTAGCGATCAATAGGAAAGTATCGGTTTAATAAATTTCAAATCTTTACTTGAATATATAATTGCTATTTTTCCTATAAAAATTATTTTGGGTAGAGAGCAATCTAAAAAAATATATTAAATGTGAAAAATCTATTAGTGTTTTCAATTTAAAAAAGCATGGTTTTCACCTATATTCTGTAACCAAGGAAGCCCGAGTTGGATCACCTAGTAAATATAAAAGTAAATATATACATTTTAAGAAAAACTGTTTTATAAGCATTCAATGTATATCATTAAAATCACGTCTAATTCTATGACTGCGATTCATATTGTTTCGAAAACTTGTTTTTTTTTTTTTTTTTTTTTTTTTTTTTTAGTTTGATAGAAAGAGCAAACTAATGACATTATTAAAAAAAATTAAAAAATTTGCTTTTTGTTAAACTATCAATTCGGAATTTCTAAATAGTTTTCTCAACGAATCACAATTTAATTAATATTGAACTATTAATTTTTAAAAGCGTATTTTTTTAATGTATTATATATATTTTTTTCTACTTTTACTGTTTAAAATATTTCGTTTTTGCATTTTCAGAGTCAGTTGGCCTAATTTGGCGAGTCTGGTTTGGCACATAACTAACCCACTCGTTTTTGTAACTCGTATATAGTTGTAACTGTAAAGAATACTTGGCGATTTATTAACTTTGGTCGTCTAATCCCACAACTCTAGGTTTGTTTGAATAGATTTTTGTTAAAAAATATAAAATCTTACAGATTAGAGGATGTACATTATCGAAGTCGATTTGGCCCCCAATAGTAGGTTTTGTTTGGATCTATTTTCGTATAAAAACATAAAATCATACAAATTTGGAGTTCCTTTACTAAAAGAGACCGGGATGTGCGTAGTAGCTCCTGGATTTGCGCTGCCGAAAGCAGTGCGGTACCAAACTTTTGATTCGTTTGAATAGATTTTCGTGTAAAAATAAAAAAAATCATACAAATTAGAGTGTGTACGCTGTCGACTGCAGAGGGATGATCAACACTAAAGATTCCCAAAGAAATAGTTTGAACTCAAAACTCATTTTAGACATATTTAAAACTACAATCCTTTGTGATGATGTAATTATCTAATTATCACATATAATTAATTATCCACAATTAAATTTTTAATTACTCTTTAACGGATATGTTTAAGTAAAACTTCATTTCCTTTTCAAAAATAGATTTTCTTCAGCTCTTTTATGGTTAATAAATATATTTTTTAGGCTTACCAGATTTTCAGCTGTTAATAAAAAGTAAGAAAAAAATCAACTTTTCTATCAACATTGCAATTGCATACTTTTCTAGCCGCGACTAAATAAATAAAAAGAAAATCTTTGATAATTTGCCTTCCCTCCTACTGTAATACAGTAATCCAAATCTTAACTTTTATTAATGTTCACATTTGCAGACTATTCAACTTATTATTTGACTAGCGAGCTACGCCCGCTACGCTGGTCAATTTCTTTTAACGAACCTTTAATCAAACAAAATATTGACATTTCATAAATAACTTTTATATTTATAGCGGCCCTTCCTCGCTTTGCTTCGGGTTAACCTTGAAAACCTTCATCTCTTTGTGTTTTCTGTAGACCTTTTTAATGTGTACAATATTTAGTACATTATTTTGATAAATCTTGTAGGGTTCAGCCTGCGTTTGCAATGTATAAGCGGAAAAAATGTAATTATTTACGACATCACATTAAAAACCTCAAAAATAACAGTATTTCTCCACTATTTAATGGATGTTATTAGACATATAAACCTTCCTCTTGAATCACTCTATCTATTAAAAAAACTGCATCAAAATCCGTTGCGTAGTTTTAAAGATTTAAGCGTACATAGGGATATAGGGACAGAAAAAGCGACTTTGTTTTATACTATGTAGTGACGTGCCGACTCCGCTGTCTGTTAATTACGTTATATGCCTCTTCCTATTTATAATTGTATAATTTATTGCTCTCCTTATGCTCGTTAATTAGGATTTTCCCAACGTTCACTTGCATCTTTGATATGTACCTTAAAATTTCAGTCATGCCAGTTAATAAATTGCTTGGTTGGATTACAATTCAAAATTAATATTAAGTGTGTTATCTTTTAGAGTTATTATAGGTCGAGGTTCCCATTTTTTTGGCTTAATAAACTTGCAATCGAATATCACAACTGTTCATCACTCTACTTATCTTCATCATGTAGATCGGACGTTGGTTTTTCTGGTCTGTGTGTCACGTCTGCTGCAACGCTGTTTTACCGTCGATTTTTTAGTAAACGCCACATATATCTTATTCCATTATTGGACTTTTTATTGAATCTTTCTCTAAGTCTGAGTCATTAATAATATCACACAATGTACAAGCTTGTCCAACTAAATTTATGTGACTCAAAACTAATAATTTAAGTTATTCGATTTTTAAATTCACTATCTTAAAAATAAATATTCTTCATATCCGTGCCCGAGCAACGCGGGTGGATCAGGTAGTTTAAAAATTAAGGAAATATATATCTTTCTTATTACAAGCCATATTGTATTTTTTCCTCCACCATCTTTAATTACCGTGGAATAAAATCAACACTTATAGAGAAACAGTGTTATTTTTTTTATTTATTCTCTACAATTATTCACTTTGTCTGTTATTACCATCGAATCCTTTTTACACTTTTTCGTTACTTCAGCTTCTTATTTTTCTACCGCTTCATTTGCTTTACTTATTGCATTCCAAATGCATTAATGCTTTTAGAGACTTTCGGTAAACTGAAAAGTGAATATTCACTTCATATCAATTAATCAATATCGGTAGCTATTGTGAAATTTGAAAAGGTGAGTACTTCTTAGGTTTTATTACACACAAATACGGCAATAGAAGAATGATAATGGCAAATAAAGCAAATTTTTTTATGTGTTATGTTTTGTTACATTTCGATGTTGAAAAAATGGTATTATATATATATATATATGTATGTATATAGGGTGTTCGAAAAGTCTGAAAGCGGTAGAATAACTCGAGAAATATACATAGGATTAAAAAACGGAAAAATGCATGTTCAATATTTTTGTAAAATCTATTTAAGGATATCAAAAATGCCCTCTCAACTCTGCCCCCGGGGAGAAAGTTGCTTCAACTTTGAAATCTTAAATTATACCCCCCCCCCTCCCTCAATTTTTATTGCAGATTTGGATTCTACGGGGAAAAATACGTAACTTTTTATTGAACATTTTCTTCGAAAAATCGTAGATGGTGCTGTAATCGAGTAAAATGCATTGAGAATCATTTCCATTGAAAAGTGTGGAAACGATCGAATAACTCGAGAAATATACATCGGATTGAAAACGAAAAAATGCATGTTCAATAGTTTTGAAAAATCTATTTATGAAAATCAAAGTTCCCCCCCCCCAAATATGCCACCCTGGGTGTAACTTTGAAATCTTAAATGATAAATTATTTAGAAAACAAGCGGTACAGGGGGGCAGGGCCGCAGCAAGAATGGTGAGGGCTATGCCCCGAAACAACCGCTATCAGTTAGAATAGGCGCTGACAAACTTAATCGGTGTCGACACTAATCACTGCTCATGCATCTACGATTGGTAGAAAAACTAACAAGGGGTTTCGCACCAAGCGCCAAATACAGTTGTTGCGGTACTGCAGAGAGTCTTATACTGCTTAAGTTTGTTCAATATGTTTGCTTATACATTTTCACTACTTATTAAATGTTTTAAAATAAAATAAAATGATCTTTTAGCATCGTACGTAACTTTTTAAGATGGCGAGAAAACATGATGTAATAAGTGTATCGGTACTTTTATATTAGCCGGGCGCAGGTGATAAACCGCCAAGTATTGTTCCCATCACCATCATTCATATTGTATTAATTTCATTTGAAACACTAACCTTTCACTCATTTCCTTTAACATATATAAATTAATTTGGTACTTTTATGTTAGCTGGGTGCCAGTGGTAACTCGTTAAATCTTGTTTCAATTGGCATAATTTGAATTGCAATCTTTCACGTGAGATTTTGTTATTTGTAATGATATATTTGCATTTAAGTATTTTATCATTATTATAATTTAGCTATTTTTAAATTAGTTTTTAAAGATATTATATTGCAATGTTAAAATATTCGCTATTTGTTATTAGCTAACTTTAAAAGATTGGCGAGAAACAATGGATTGGCGAGATTTAAAAGTTTTTGGCGGTCACTGGTGCCCAGCTAACGTAAAAGTACACTTAATTTAAAATATATATAATACATAAATAGAAAATCCGCGCCTTTCACTCATTTCATGTAATAAAGAAAACAAAGTAAGAAAATAATATAAAATAATACAATAAAACAAGACATTTCATTTCAACATTAATGCCTTGTTTCGAATTTACACACACAAAAAATAAAGCTGCTACTGGCGAGGAAAATATCTATTGGCGAGATTGGCGCGCCCCGTTAATAAATATTTAAAAACCACGTTTTACCCCCAACTTGAAAAATTTGGTAAGATCCTATGTGTTGTTATGAATCTTAAATATAAGATGTACCAAAAAATAATCAACTTTAGAACATCACGACATTTATTAATAAACTTACAGAGCGCTCGAGATCTAACACAAACACAATTACAGTTAACCTAGGTTATATATCCAATCCAGTGTTCATAGTTAATGGCTGATGCCACATCTCCCTTTCAAAGATCCATTCTGTTTGGAGCTTTCACAGTTCTACCACTCCGAGTGATATAGGGTTGATTACCTTTAGCTACGACAGCTTGTTCTGTTTTGGAAACCTCGCTCTTTGTACCCTCTTCTAAAACAACTTCTCCCATATTTTCTTCTGCTGCTTGTTTTAGTTTAGTACCGGGAATTAGAAATTTTCTATTTCGCCTTAGAGTTTGTCGTCCCTCTTTAACGAGATACGATCTTGGTGTATCTGCCTCCCTTTCTATAGTGCCAACAGCCTTTCTATCCGTTATCCAAACTTTTTCACCTGGATCTATTGGTTTCAGCTCATGGACTTTATGTCTTCGATTATAATCTCTTTCTTGTGCTTTTATTCTATTTTCTTCTATTTCTTCCAATCTCTCCTTCTGTACCAGTTTTGGTTGAAGTTCTGAGAGTGCTATGGGTAGAGTTGTTTGTAAACGCCGTCCCATCAACAGTTCTGCAGGGCTATACCCATTTTTCAAAGGCGAAGCTCTGTAGTTCAACAAAGCCAAATAAGGATCTTTGGACTTTTTGAATCTGAGTTTGATTACCTTGACTGCTGCCTCCACAAAACCATTGCTTTGAGGGTATCTGGGACTAGACGTAACGTGCTTGAAACCATACACTGTGGAAAATTGTTGGAACTCAGCTGTTCGAGTTACTTCAAATTGTCGTCCATTGTCAGACCTAACTATATCAGGTATTCCATGTCTGGCGAATATTGACTTACAGTGCAGAATTACTTCTTTGGATGTGAGCCTGTCTAATTTTGCGACTTCTGGATAGCGTGAATAGAAATCAGTTACCAGCAAATACCAGTCTGAATGAAGCTTGAATAGATCCATGGCTACGATTTCCCAAGGTCTTTGAGGAAAACTAGTTGGTTTCAGTGGTTCAGAACAGTTTCTAGCTTCCTGTATAGATGAAGGACATTCTCGAACGAGTTCCTCTATTTGCTTGCTCATTCCAGGCCAATAAACAGCTGAATTTGCCAAAGCTCTACATTTAGTTATTCCCATGTGACCTTCGTGAATTTTCTCCAAGATTTCTCGTTGAAGCTTGTTTGGTACAATTATTCGATTTCCTCTCATAATTAGGCCATTATGAACTGAAATTTCGTATCTTAAAGGCCAAAAGACCCGGCAAGATGATTCTACATTCTTTTTCTCTGGCCATCCTTCTAAAGCATAGGTAGTTAACATCCTACATGTTGAATCTTTTTCTTGTTCAAATTTCAACTGGGAAAGTCTATTTGGAGCTATCGGAACAGTTTCTGTAATTTGATTGACAAAGAGCTCGACATCTTCTTCCAAATCAAAAGTTGGGACCTGCTTTTGGTGAGGTGCTCTGGATAATGCATCTGCTGCCAGTAAATGTTTTCCTGGAGTATGAAAAACATCAAAAGAGTATCTCATCAATCTCATTTTTAATCTTTGAAGACGAGGAGTGAGATCATCTAAGGATTTTCTTGTTAATATAGGGACCAGAGGTTTGTGATCAGTTTCCAAAAGAAATTTTGTACCTATCAAATAATTACAAAACTTTTCGCATGCCCAAGTGAGTGCCAATGCCTCTTTTTCAATCTGGGCGTAACGTTTTTCTGTTGGGGTTAATGTTCTGGAAGCATACGCAATTACCTTCATCGTGGAGTCATCTTGTTTCTGGCATAAGGTAGCTCCTAATCCATAGGATGAAGCATCAGCAGTTACTGTCGACTCTTTGTTAGGGTCAAATACAGTAAGTACTGGTTCGGACGAGAGCATTTCCTTTAGCTTTTTCAATGCATTTTCCTGGGGCGTATCCCAAATAAATTGACTTTTTATTGATAGCAGAGAAGTCAAAGGTGCCATGATATCTGAGAATTTTGGAATAAATCTTGCTAGATAATTAGCCATTCCAAGCAGCTGTTTAAGTTCCGTTTTGTTGGTTGGAGTTTCGAATTTTTGTATGGCTTGTATTTTCTCTGGATCTGGGCGTATTCCGGACTCATCGATTACATGACCAAGGAATTGTATAGACCTAACCGAGAAACAGCATTTTTGTTTATTTAGAGTGATTCCCGTTTCTTCCAGACGTTTCAAGGTTGATTTCAAACGCTCGTCATGTTCGTTTTGATTGCATCCCCATATCAGGATATCATCCATATTGCATATTATGCCTGATAGACCTTCCAAAGCTTGAGACATTCGACGCTGAAAATGTTCAGGTGCTGAAGAAATCCCGAAAGGTAAACGTAAAAAACGGAATCTACCGAAGGGTGTGATGAAAGTTGTAAGATAAGATGACTCTTCATCTAAAGGCACCTGCCAGAAACCAGAATTGGCATCTAATTTTGAAAATATTTTAGCTCCTGCCAACAGCGATAAATTGTATTCTGTAGTTGGTAACGGGTGCCATTCTCTTCGAATACTTCTATTAAGTACCGTTAAATCTACACAGATTCTTACATTTCCATCTTTTTTTCGTACCACCACTGCTGGTGAACACCAATCTGTGGGTGTTTCTACTGGTTTAATTACAAATTCTTGCATTCTATTAATCTCCGCCTTTGTTTTCTCCAACAACGGTATTGGTATTCTACGTGGAGAGGTGAGAGCATAAGGCTTAGCATCACCAATGAGCTCTATATGATAATTTCCTTTCAGCAATCCTAGTCCTTGAAACAACAGTGGAAATTCCCGAATAGGATCAAAGCTGCTAATACTTTGCACACAATGTGGTTGTATATTAGGACCTAGTCCGAAAGCTTTAATGGCTGGTTTTCCCAACAAACATGTTTGAAGGCCTTTTATGACAAAAATTTCTTCTAAACATCTTTTTCCATTATATTCTATGCTTTCAACTAATTTTCCTGTTAATTTCAATGGTGTTCTATCGGGACCGAAAATTATTTTATCCGTACTCTTAAGATGAGCATTTTTTAGAACTGTTTGCACTATATTACTAGGAATGACTGAGTGATCAGCGCCACTGTCGATTTTAAATCGAAGAAAGATTTTCCCAATATTTTGATCGGAACTATCCAATCATCACTATGTTGATTCTCTCCTATTAGACCTATGAACCCAGCTTCACCATGAATTTCATTTACTCTGTTCATAGAACACAAACAAACTTTTTCCCAGTGCCCTTTTTTCTTGCACTTCCGGCAAAAAGAGTCCTTAGCGGGACAAAATTTTCTATCATGAGGTGTTTTCCCACACCATTTACAATTTTTCACATTAGAATGCATTTTATGATCACGGAAGTTGATATTATTTTTATTTAAATTAAGAGGTGTCTGTCGAAGTTTCTTTTTATGTGTTACTGCATTAATCGAGGTATTACTCACTAACACAGACTGTTGCCGTTTGATAGATTCCGACAAACGGACTTTATCAATGGCGGTTTGTAAAGTAAGCTGAGGATCAAGTTGTAGCTTTTCACTCAAAGATTGGTCAGTAATACCGACAACAATGCGATCCCGGAGTAATTCATCATGAAGATTACCATAAGCACATTTATCAGCTAATGCATATAGATCAGTAATAAAATCGTTAACTGACTCACCTTCTTTTTGTATCCGTCGGTTAAATTGTGCCCTTTCAAATATTGTATTTCGTTTCACTACGAAATGATTATCAAATTTTTCTAGCACTGCTTGAAAATTCTTTTTATCAGCTTCTGTGATGTCGAATGACAGAAAAATATCTTCGGCTTTGTCACCCATAATATATATAAGAGCATCCACTTGTTCTTCACCTGACTTCGTATTTAATCCTGAAGCAGTTCTGAAGCGTAAAAATCTTTGTTTCCATTTCGGCCATTCGGTTGGCGTTGAAAAAGGAAAAGATTCTGGTGGTGAAATATGATAAGCTGATGTCGCCATTTCGTACACAGAGTGTGCGTAAAAATGAAATTAGATATTCAATTTGAAACCGCTTGCCACCATGTGTTGTTATGAATCTTAAATATAAGATGTACCAAAAAATAATCAACTTTAGAACATCACGACATTTATTAATAAACTTACAGAGCGCTCGAGATCTAACACAAACACAATTACAGTTAACCTAGGTTATATATCCAATCCAGTGTTCATAGTTAATGGCTGATGCCACATCCTAAAACATCCTTTTGGCGCCATTATTGATTTTTTCGCCAACCGCGTCAAGCAGCACCGGATATTAAACACTTCACATCTCTTGTTATAAGACTGCAGTTAATGATGCACCGCGAAGTACAGCACATTTGTGTGAACATCAAGTGTAGAGAATTCACCATAAATACAAATGTATATTATATAATTTACGCATAAGTAATTATTTAATTTTATTCTTACCATTTCCTGTTTCCAATTCCCGTTATGCTCCAGCCATACAAATCTTTTTTTGCATTACGTTTTAATATAAGTAAATTTAATCAGCAATATAGATTCAATAATGTTCATCTACCGATTCAATAACATTTCATCTATGAAAAATATTAACCCTAATCTCTTTACAAAAAGGAATAATAAATATTACTTCATACTTATGCACTCATGATTGTTGCCATGTTAACTAAATAAAAATGAAAAATTGTCATTTTTTAGCCGTGACCAGCGATTGGTACAAAGCGGCACGCCCATCGTTTTGTGTCATGTCTTTGGTCGAGGCCAGCCACCATTTGTGGCGTCATGTTAATGATTGAGCAATCCCGGTATCTAGTGTTGCCCTGATTGAATTAATGGATCCCATCAGTGGTGACGTCACAAGAAACTCAACCTCATATTGGATCTAAACAAACCGCTGCGAAGTAGCGTGTCAATATTATTTGAATGTTTTGTATAGAATCATAGCCCTTAATCTGTTCTATCGGTGAAAATGGCGTCATGTTTTGACGAAAACGTGTACTTTTTACTTAGACAGAAAACGTTTATTACAATTGTGTTAAAATTATTCAATTTTTCTTAATCTTTCACTTTAATAGCAGTCAATCCTAGCACCGGATGATTAAAAATTAGTAAAAACATGTTAAATGACTTAATATGTAAATGCGCGTTTTTAAAAATATAACACCCTACTCATAGAGAAGGCTAAACAGCTGAAAGTAGATCGCGAACATCACGAAGTATTTATTGAAAACGCAGCTCTGTTCACGCTTCTGATCTATTTTAGCTTTGTCACAGGTGAAATTTTGTTTGCCTTTCTGAAAATAGGAACTGCATTATTACAGCAGCTTTGACGAGAAAAGGAAATTTTTCACAAGCACTTTCTGGCATCCTATTCACTGTTTTGTACATGCAAATAGTTTGTGCACGGAACGAAGCGTGACTCCTTGTTCCATTTGAAAATACATTAAATTATAATTAAAAAAACAGCAATCACATTTGTAATTTCTGCATAATCCTTTAAGACCGAAATATAACTTTTTTAACGAGAAAACAAAAACAATTCTCCAAATAAACTGTTGTTGTTTCTGATCCTAAATGATCTAGCCAATAAACTAGACCAAGTCCATCAGCCCAAAAATTTGGAGGAAGTCCAAAACGATGAAAGGACACTCCAAAAGGTCATTCTAGTCAAGTCCAAACAGGACAGGAGATGGTCAGGGGTGGATGGCGCAGTCGTGCACTTTCCACAAATGGGAAAAATCTTGGTACCGTTGTCAAATTTCAGGCATCTCAAGTGTCCACTGAAAAATCTTGAAATAGCAGACTGTTGGTCACGGCTACCCACAAGAGCAATAGCTCCTCTAGGCTTTTTGCAACAGTACCAGTTATGAACTGGAGGGGAACGCCACGATGTGTCGCGAGAATATTTGAGTCAAATAAGCTGTTAGAATTTTACTTACGCGCAGAGTAATTGCAGCGACTTTATCTCTCATAACAACAGCTTCGACGAACAGCATAGGATGAGTCGCTGGCACCGGCGCACGGAACAATTGAGCTTGCCTTTTGCTCCGTGCTGCGGAGCGATGCTCGTCTTCTTCTTCAAACCCAATCAATGCAATTTTCTGAGTTCTACATTGACGACCCGGAGTGGCGTAGCCAGAGTGAGGATCCAGATTCTCTGGATACCACTAATTTTGCAAAGTTTTATTTGCCTTATGTAATCGTAGAACTTTCTGCGATAATCAAGCGAAGAAAACGTTACAAACTGGTATCCAGAGCATTTGTACCCCGTCCCTGGTTACACCATTGACAACCCGGGAAAGAAACACGCAACCTTCACAACAGATGACACCACCACATCGAATTCAGCCCAAGATGCAAAAGGAAATCCGCACAGCCAATAGCTAAAAGAGCGCAAGTCAACGTCTAAATAAGACAACTTCCTCACTGAGGTGGAGTGTGCAGCAACACTACCTCTCGTAGGAATAACTTCGGCGAACAATATATGATGAATCTTTGTCATTGGCACGTAACAATTGAGAAATCCTTTTGAGTTTTGTAGTATATCGGACATATATTTAAAACCCGAGGTTGGATCGCAAGATTATTGATTTTTAAAGAAATATTGAATTTTTAAAATTATGTATTCCTTTGTAAAACACCCTCTATGTACTGTTTTCTTTTGATAGAACCGTAACATTCGAAACTAATTTTTTGTTTCCAGGAGAGACTTTTGCTATCTGTGCTTCCTCAACATGTCGCCGCAGAAATCAGAGAAGACTTAGGAGCGGTCGTCACTGGTCAATTCAAAAAGATCTATATGAGCCGTCACGAAAATGTTAGGTGAGTACAAGTCAATCTTTTTATAACACTTTATTGCATGGATTTTCATTTTGGAACGTGTCAGAAAACTACTGAACCGATTTGCTATACAAAATACCTATGAAGGATGCTTTCTTAAAAAACATTAATGTTTGCATCAGATTTTTAAAAAAAAATCCTCTTAAAGTGTATTTCATGAATTTGAAAGAAAACTATACCTTAAAAATTTAACCATGCACTGTAAAAAATTGCTGCAGTAAAATTACTGCAGCAGTGATTCCAGGCAACGTCCATAAGAAAACAGGTTTTATCCCTACATAAACGAGCTTTATTCTTACATAAACGGTTTTTGCCAGTGAAAACATGCAATTTACGGAAATTGACCGTTTACCTTGAAATAGGTGCATTTCCCGTAAAATTACGGCAGCAATTTACGAATAATGCCCGTTAATTTAAAAAAAAATTACAGTGTGTATATTTTCACGGTTTGTAATTATTCTTTATAAAATTTTATTTAGTGTATTTATGATGGTGGAAAATGGTAATAAATGGTAAGAATCTTCTTTAATATGTTAAGAAGTAAAATTAAGAATAGGAAGTGTTTCACACCTTTTGCTATTAATGGAAAAAATATTTTTTTTTTATTAAAAAGAATGTCATCTACGTTTCTGTTTCCATTTCATTTTACGAAGATCAATAAGAAATTTAATTATAATTTCCCTGTTAATGACCGAAAAAATAGATTCGGATTTTTGTTACTCTTTAAACTTTTCCCAGCCTGAAACTTCGATTCCATCTCACATTATTTTATCACATATATCTACCACTGTGAGGTATGTTATTACCATGGAGATCTATGATAAGGGAGTCTTGGTTATTACGTCGTATAAGACGTGTGAGTCTATTGCTATTATTTCTTTGAGATAATATTGTCTCATGTTTTGAATCACGTGAATAATGGCGCCTTTAATTGTTTCCTAAGAGCTGAGGTATACGCATGCTTGCTGAAACATTGGGCAGGCCTGTCATACACAATACAGATGTTTTCTCATAAACTCGTTTTTCAAGAGGAAAACATTTGTAAACACACATTGTGGTAGTTTATCATCCGTATCGATGTTTGTATTTGTTTTTTACTTTATTCTCTTAAAGAAGTATTTTAGTTCCACCAAGCGTAGCTGTTTTGTTTAACGGTGCCTTAAATCTCTACACTTGATGCACTTTTGATACACATACATTCCGATTCATGTACTTAATTTAGAATATTTGTTTATGACGAATCTCAATGTCCAAATTTGTGTTTTGGAAGTAAAATTACCATAAAGGCAGGATTTTGCACAAAAGGCTTGAAGGTTACATTATCAATATAATAAAATATAACACCTTGTAATAGTATATTACTTTTAAATGCTAAAGGTGTAAAATTATTAACTATAATATAAATTAAAATAACTTTTATTAGTTGTTTTACATGTTTCGACTCTTCTTAGTCATTTTCAAAAACAAAATGAGAATATTCTAAAGCTGCACGGGCTTTGAAGTTATTATTTACATGTACTTTAAAAAAAATAATAAAAAAATACGCACGTTATCTATTATTTTTTTTACTTGATTGTTTATTTTCATATCTTTGAGCATGGAACTATCTATCTTTGAGCAGGCTAGAATTACTCCATGCTCAAAGATATGAAAATAAACAATCAAGTAAAAATAATAATAGATAACGTGCGTAATTTTTTTAAAAAGTACATGTAAATAATAACTTCAAAGCCCGTGCAGCTTTAGAATATTCTCATTTTGTTTTTGAAAATGACTCAGAAGAGTCGAAACATGTAAAACAACTAATAAAAGTTATTTTAATTTATATTATAGTTGTTAATTTTACACCTTTAGCATTTAAAAGTAATATACGGTTACATTATCGTCAAGCTAAAATGTGTTTAAAAGTCTAACCTATCTATGCCGTCTCATCCAAGCACGTTTCACCAAGTTCTATAGTTTGAATCGATTTGCTATACAAAATACCTATGAAAGATGCTTTTCTAAAAACATTAATGTTTGCATCAGATTTTTAAAAAAAAAATCCTCTTAAAGTGTATTTCACGAATTTGAAAAAAAACTATACCTTAAAAATTTAACCATGCATATGTTCACAGTTTGTAATTATTTTTTATAAAATTTTATGTAGTGTAATTACGATGGTGGAAATTGGTGATAATTGCTAAGAATCTCCTTTAATATGTTAAGAAGTAAAATTTAAAATGGAAGCGTTTTACACTCCTTGCCTCCTCTGCGTACGAAAATTTAGTGTTTTTCCCTTTGTTACACTGGACCAATTTCTGTTTTATAGGAGGGATTAAAGGGAAGTAATTTCCCCCAAGACCATTGAAATTTTAGGTATTTTTAGGGTTTCGTTCATTTTACGAAACCCTATTACTCCCGCTTCGTTGTCTGTCCATCACAGAGCCATTCTCAGAAACTATGTAACTTACAGAATTGAAACTTTGGGTATATATAGCTGAATAGTAGCTATGAACCTCAAAATATTAAAATTTGAAAAAATCTTATTATTTTAATAAATAGAGATAAAAAAAACCAAAATTCTAACATCTTTTTCCTATTAAATTTGAACATGTTTCGTTATAGCAGTTGCCAAAAATTACAAATCCACAATGAAATTCTTTCTACGATAATTCATTTTCTATTGAACGATTTCTACGTGAAAATTAAAATGAAATAAAAAGTTTCACCAATTGAAAAAAACATAAATATGAAATAAAATTGATTGACGTCATAGTGGTAATAAAACGGAAAATTTCTAAGATTTCTCAATAATACAAGGAGTATGAGTATGTGTATGTACACAACGCATATTAACATCACGTCATTTGAGAATTAAAAAGAAAATTTGACATCCAATTGGAAGTTTAACGAATTTTTCAAATGTTTGAGACTAATACAAAGCGAGTATCAATATGAGTAATAGAGAATAGTAAATATATGAGTTTGAGAAACATATTGAATCGTGATAAAAATTCGATTATGGAAATATTCGCATATTTTAACAGTTTGAAGGTGTAAATGTTTAATTTTGAAATTATTTTTTTAAATATGGCATTTAGTCCGCATGACAGATATTATTATGACAGAATATAATAGCGTGGACGTCAGCAAGTAATTATAACTTCATATGAGTTCGAGGAACGTATTGAATCATTATAAAACCCAATTATGAAAATATTGGCATATTTTAAAAATTTGAAGGTCTCTATGCAATATTAGTTATGAAATTGATTTTTTTTTTAATATCGCATTTAGTCCACATGAGAGATATTATTTAACAGAGTATAATAGCAGGCTTCACCCGCCACCGGGCCGGTTCAGATATTCGAAAAAACGAAAAAATAGACCGGTAAATTTTTACTTTATAAAAAACATGACTTTTTTTTGTTGTTGTTGTTTCTAAATGAAATTTATTTGGAAAGAAAGAATAAAGTGTTTTGAAAGGAATATTAAAGCGATCTTCTTAAAGCGATCTTCTTAAAGCGACCTTTGAGCGATCTTCGATCACACTTACTCACTTTTTTTTTCATTCTGTTTAGAACAATCGATAATACCAGGCGAAATGATTTAGCATCAAAGAAAGTTATATTTCCAAAGAAATACTATATTTCCAATCTGAGCATGTACTCCATGCGTATACCATCGTGCTGTTATAAAGTCACTGCTTTTAAGTAACTTCCATTGAAATAAAAAAGAAGCTACCTATTGCAACAGTTCGGAAGGAAGCAATTCCGGAAAATGTCGATACATTTTTTTCCCGATATCACACCCAGACTCCAAAACCACCCTCTGTCCAAATGTTGATTCTATCTATCTATCTATCTATCATTATATTTATATACATATATATATATATATATATATAATTTTTGTCATGAGAAAATACGCGTTTTATCAACCTATTTCAACGTGACTAAGCATGAGTATAGGTCTCAATAGATTTCGGTGACCAGCTTCATCCGCCATTTTGTTTTCGACTGGCGACTACTGAAGGATTTTAAATCCAAAAAGATGTACCAAACAATTAGAAAGTCTAAAAGTTTTTCCGTTAAGTATTCGGCATTCATACAAGGATTTCAGAGCGTTTATTATTTTCCCTCTATCTTAAAAATTGGCTGAATGTTTAATCAAGATAGCCGGATTCCTCCATATACAGGTTTAATTTAAAAGTTTTAGTGAACATGGTTTCTGGCAAATTTGCTTTCATTGTTGTAACCATTGTTCCAACTCCCATATGCTTAAAACTATATATTCATATCTGTCAGGGTCAAATGCTCGCCAAGATTGACGACAACAGCCGAAATATCACCATTCTTGGCAACAAAAAGTAGGTTACTGTAAATGAGGCCAATGTGATTATAGCTGACTAATTTGGCGAAATTCTCATTCAAATTTAGTATTGACGAGAACTGGTAATAGATCTTCTATAATCGGATTCCACGCATTTTAGCTTCGTGTTTCACAATGAAAATAACTAAAATCTTAAAGTCGAGAAACAGGGAAGCTTCTTTTTCCTTCCAGTACAGGCTGGAAAGACATTTTGTTGTTATTCTTGGGCAATCTAAAAATATATTAAATGTAAAACAAAATCTGTTAAAGTTTTCAATTAAAAACGAACCCCGTGTACTTATGTTCTGTAACCCAGGTAGCTCGAGTTGGATCCCCTAGTGTTTATAAAATATTCTTTATTCAAAGTTTTGACAATAAAATATTGTAAATCATTTTACAGCCTTGAAAACCTATTTTTAATAGCTTAATTATCTTTAATCCATTTTAGTCATTAACGAAGTTAGAAAATACTAAAGTGTGAACTAATGAGAATCCAATATCCGTCACTTTTCGTTGATTTATTGTCGCATCTACTGGCATCCAGTACCGGAGAAGAAAGGAAATTTTCGCACATTATTTGATGGATTGAATCTAAAATAAAATTGTGAGACAAAATTCTAGGCATTCTAGACATAAATCATGTAAATTAGAATTGAGAACTGTCAAACGGGATCTTTTTTGTTTAAATTTTAAAAATCGACTTTCATCACTTCTGATGTGAAGTGTTTTGACAGAATTCTACGTTTCTTGAATAAAAATCATGATTTTTCAATTTTCTAATGACTGTATGCAAATGTGATATTTAAAAAGAATTATATTTATGATTGTTCCAGTGTGATATGTAAGGCATTATTTAGAAAGATTTCTGTTAAAAAGCATTTCTATTTAGTTATTTTTTTTTTAAATTCACATTACTGTATAGAAATATATGATCGTCTATACAGCTTGCGAAGGTATATATTATTGTAGAGGTATTATTTGGAAAGATTTCTGTTAAAAAGCATTAATGTTTTGTTTAAAAGATTTTTACACTCTTTTATTATTATAAGAATATTTTATTTAATTCACAACAGAATTTAGATCTGTTTTAATATACGATTACATATGAGGAAATCAATTTAGAAATCCCAAAAAGATAGTTTAAACAATGTTTCATTTTTTCTAACCTGGTTTTTAAATGTAAAGATGGAATTTTGTAATCGATTTTTAACCAACTTTCTGATATGCTAGAATTTTAAAAAATACGTTCACATGTATGTTTTCGATGACAATACAACCTTTTAACAGTTTTAGAACTTAATTATAAAATAACAACTTAATTTTAAGGCATTTTACCGTTAACCCGCCACAGTTGATAAATCGCCAAATAGTCTCTGTAACTCGTACAATTGTATACGAATTAAAACAACAAGGAATTTAATGATGCGCCAAAATATGCCAAATGGCTGTGAAACTGCATCAATAAAACATTTTAAGGGCTAAAATGTAGAAAATGAATTATAAATAAAAAATGAAGCGTTTAATATTTAAAACAAAATTACGCTTTTATCAATTAATAGTTTATATTAATTGATTTAAGATTATATATGAAGAAATCAATTTAGAAATCCTAAAAAGATAGTTTAAATAATGTTTCATTTTTTTTTCTTTCCTGTTGCCGTATCTTACAAAAAAACAGTGAAAAAAATTATACGTGTTTTAATAAATTATTTTGCGTGCATTTTCTACCAAACGTAAAAAAAAACAGTGAATTTTTCATAATCGAGTTCGGTTTCCACGCCAAATTAATGTACTGCGACAGAAATGTGGGGAAAAAACATGAAACACAGTCAAAAAATAAGGCGTAATTTCAAAATGAACATTAAATGCTTATAAAACAGAATTATTTTTTTAAACTATTTTTACTTTTAAACTTTTTTTAGAAAAGGCACTTGTTTCTATAAATTTATATTGTTACCTTTTTAAAAGAAATTTCCAATAATATAGTAAATACTCCAAGTGGCGGGTGAACAGATTTCAAAAGATTAGGCCAATATATTTTTTAAAACCTTGAAAAAGAACATAAGATATGCAAAGAAAACTAAAGTGAAATGAATGATGAATTATTTTTTTTATGTGTGTTAATAATTTGTGTATTATAATTTAAATATTTCACTCATTTTTCATAATAATAACTGTTATTTATATAATTTACATTTGCATATAAAAAACTCCAAAAATGCTGTCGTACCCTTGAAAAAATATCATTATTGTAAACATCGCTCGAACCAAAGTCACTCTTATGCCTTTTCGGCTTAAAATCAAATTACTTGGCGACAAAAGTAAAATCAAAATCGCAAATAAACAAAAAACATATAACTCACAGTTACAATCATTTTTATAGTTACATCTGCTATTTTTTTCTGTAAGTCATATGATGGAGGAGTTAGATAAAAATAAAAATTAACCTTTGGTTATGGATTTATTTTGAAAAAAAAAAAAAACACATAGAACAGACTCACCAGAAATTTGAAAGTTTTTTCTGTATTTGTTGACAGATACTCCCTGATTAAAAAGATGCGAGAAGTACTGTTTGAATTCTCTGGTGTAAATTCGAAATTTCTGAATTAAAGAAATTAAATCCGTGGACAATACTGATGACGAGTCTCAGTCGTCAAATGAACCCAATGGGTTAAATTTTAAAAAAATTAAAGCAAAAGGTTACTCAGATTTTATCTAATCAAATTTTCAGATGTATTTTTTTTTAACCGGACGCAAACGATAAATCGCCAAATACAGTTTCAATTGCAATATTTTACATTAAAAACTTTTTTAAGCATTGCAAACATTTACTTTCACGTTTAAATTAAATATATTCGTTTTATAACATTATCTATCATTGTTTTCTTTTTTCTCTTTTTTAAATATTAAATAAAATTAGTAAGTTTTTCTTTTATTTTTCGAGGTGTTTGTAGTATTTTCTAAATGATATAGCCGTTTCAATTCAACTGACGCAAACGATTTGGATGTATACAGGGTGGTCCTAAAATATGTGTCAAAAATGTAAAGGTAGGTAGAGGGGACCTAAATAACCATATTTTGGATAGGAATGTGGATGCGGAAATCCAGCGTTCAGGCAGTAGAGGGCGCTGTTGATTTCAACGGATGAAAGCGTTTCGCTGGCTTGAATCGTGATTCCTCGCACGATTCAAGCAACATGCATCGTTACACCAATGCGGGGGTGTTCGACATGCATTTCATGTGTGGGGCTGCACAAGGAAATGAAGCGGCTGCTCCAAGGATGCGCACGTTCAACAGCTTTCGAGCTTGTCGAAGGACTATACTTTACTGTGCATAATACTTCTTCTATTACTGCTGGAATTCTGCGATATCTTCGAGTGCTCGTATCACACCTGGAAGCATAAAACGATCCACTCGCGCACAACTTTCGATGAAGACGCTCAATCGTTCGGCGATCCGGCAGATTCCTACCCGGGAATCGTTCCAAGTACATCCTTTGAGCATCTTCTTGCGCAGCCCTATACATGAAATGCTTGTCGGCAAGTTCCGCATTGGTGTAACGATGCCTGTTGCTCGAAAACCGTGCGGGGAAAGACGATTAAAGACAGCGAAACGCTTTCATCCGCCAAACTCAACAGCGCCCTCTACTGCCTTAACGCTGCATTTCCGAACCCACATTCCTTTACGAAATCTGCTTATTTAGATCCCCTCTACCTACCTTTACATTTTTGACATATATTTTAAGCTTACATTTTCCCCTACTAACCATTTATTACAGCATCAATCGCAAAGCATGCGACCGAGTTTCTCCTAAACTATACAAAATATTGTCACAAAATACCCACCTCAGTTAAAAAAGAATCACAAATTTACTAGCTAAAGACATTTTTAGTAACTAACATAGTCTGTGTACACGTACAAATGAGACTGTTCGGTGATTAAAGTATGTGTTATTGAGGTTTGAGTAGAACTTATTAAAGTATAAGCATGTCTAAACTAATGGGAATTCAATACCTGTCATTCTTCAATGATTTATTGCTGCAAGAACACTGTATATCAATAAAATAAAGAAACTCTATCACATCGTTTGATATTTTGAACTAAAAAGTACTTGCTGGACAAAGCAGATTTGAAAGAGACTTTCTAGAGATAATTCATACAATTCGAAATAAAAAGTACTTGCTGGACGAAGCAGATTTGAAATAGATTATCTAGAGATAATTCACACAAATTAGAATTGATAGAATTGAGACTAAACATTTTTTATCCCCCTTTTAGTGTAATTTTTTAAAAATATGATTAATCACAATTTCTAAGACTTTATATGGCATATTTCCGTATAAATAACCAAACAAAGCATTTGTTGCGCCTAGACTAGATCTTTTAGAGTTAATTATTTAAAACTCGAACTGCCCACATCTAAATACAATATATATATATTTTTGTTTATTTGGGAATTCATATCAAAAACAGTTGATGTTAATGTACCTCTTTCTCGGGATCTATTGAAGCTATTTCAATTTTTTTTTTCTATAATGAGCAATAAAAATTGGTTTTAAACCTTTTTTCTTTTTTCGATCTTTTATTATTATTATTATTATTATTATTATTATTATTATTATTATTTATTTATTTATTTATTTATTTATTTTTTTTTTGAAAAATCAGTTATTTTTTAGTAACGTTTATTTTAAGAACGAACGAAAAATAATGTATCAGGAATGGATTATAAAACACTTTCCAGCATTAACAGGATATTATTTTAAAATTTTAGTATTCCATACAATGAAATGAGTTATCTAAATTAACAATTGAAATAAAATGGAGCGCGAACGATTTTTCCCCATAGACCATAATTGAATTGAATACTTTTGTGCGCCCCTGTAATCGAACTATAAATACTACTGTATGCGGCAGACAGACAGACAGACATCAGACAGAAAAAACAAATTTATAAACACTTTAAATTTTTATTGTGAAACTTCGTGTTTTTTAAGAAGAAACAGTGCTTAATAAAGAGAAATATAGCTTGATTTGCAGTTCCAATTAGACAAGACATTCTGTTAGCCATACATTTATTAACCTGCTAGTAATTTGATAAATCTAATACTATAATTAACAGTAAAAATTATTTTCCGCCATTTATATGGCTATATTCTGCATAATAATAAAAAAAATGTCATTAAAATAAAATAAGATTGTTCTGCAAGAAACATCCTAAAAATCAATACAAGATATCAATTTCAGAAAAACGGAAGCTTTATCTTCCTTTCGTTTCAAAATATAAATATATATAATATTGTATATATATATATATATATATATAATATTAGAATATAATAAACATAAAGTAACATTTGAAAGCTTGCAGAAAATCCATATTTCGTTTCAAAATTCTTTGTTTAACGAAGGAAATGTTATTTATTTTAATGAGGTCTATAATATCCTAAAAGAGAATACATAGAAAAAGAAATTGTCAACTATACTATTGTAGAGGATAAAAAGAGACTGGAGTAGAACAAAACAAGACAGAAAAATCATGCGTCAAGTATAGATTATGAAACACTTTCCAACACATCCAGAATAGTGTAACAAATCTTCGTTTAGTAGTGTGAAAATTATATCTAAGTCAATAATTTGGAAAACTCATAATACAGTTGAAAACCCAATTCAGCAACTACAGCCAATAGACGGGAAAGTATTCAAATTCTTTTGTATAGCTTGTATTTGATCTACATATTTGTAAAACAATAACTTGAAATACATAGTAAAAATTACATAGAAAAAAATACATTGATAAAAATACATATAAAAAGTATATTGAAATTTGAAATACATAGTATGCTAAAATTTAATTTAATCAGGAAACGCGTAACACAGTCCAAAATGCCTCTTCAGCAATTTCTGTCAATAACAGGAAATGTACATGATTTTTTTTGTTCATCCTTGTATATAATCTATAGAATTTATATCAAAAATTAATATTAAAAATTTTGTTAAATTTAACAAGTTGGAAATTGTACGTCAAACGTGACAAATGAGGTGCGTTCGTACTATAGCTAGTTATATAAATATTCAGATCTTGATGATTTTTAATTCTGTGAAATGAATTATATCGTCTGCAGATTAATTTCTATCATAAAATAAGTATCTCGGTCGCTTGACGATTCAACCTCGGAAGCTCCTCTAATAAGAAAGCACCGATTTTTTTTCTTTTAATTCAAATTTCTTAGTAAATATTTTTATTAATATCTCCTAAAGTTTTGATTCGATTTTTAAAAAAAATGAAATGTCTCGACAAAATTCTGCAAAGATAATATATCTTAAATTCCAAACCATTCGGTTGGGTAGTTTTTGCGTTGTTATATGCGGACGGACGGACAGACAGACGGACGGACGGACGGACCAAGCGACGACAATAGGTGCTACGTATTTATATAATTACGAACGCATCTAAAAACATGCACTAGAATTGAAAGGACTTTCGTCAATTATTCCTCATAGAAAGTAATGTAATAGAATCCTTTTGTGTGTCTTTTGTAAATAAACGGTAAATGCTATGCGCACCATATTCTATGGTAGGCACCTTGTAATGCATTTCAGGGTTTTATATCGAAATTGGTATGTTTCAAATAGTATAAGACCATTCAAATACACTAAAGCGATTTTTCCCCATAAACCGTAATGTAACAGAATACTTTTGAATGATCCTGTAAACGAACTATAAAATACTAAACCTCAACACCATATATAAATTACATGGCAATCCAAATATATTTACGCGAATTATTGCTTAGAGAGACAGATGGCCAAACAAACCGAATTCATAAACACTTTTGAACTATGTTGGAAGGGTTGATGGCGGGTTGCTCCAATTGAGTTTAAACTGAGATAGCCAGTTCCATTCCAGTATATGCTTTTATCCTAGTTTCCCCTAGATCATGGAACATTCAAAGAGAACTTCAGTATAATCTTGTAAAGTGCAGGGATCAAACCCCTGTCGCGCTCGTCGACCTAACTGTTCGGAGTGGTTTCCTTCAAATCTTGTCATAAATACGGGTTAGGATCCCTTAGAAAGACCCCCACGGAGGGCATTCCCTCCTATGGCCTGTATCCCAAAAAGTAGATAATCGGCCGTCATAAAACGACCAAACAACCAACTAATCCTGTAAAAAGGTATGGATGATACAAAAGTCCTTTTTTAGCGAACCTTTACTATATTCCTCGAAAGAAAATGTCTGAATTAAAAGAACTCACGTAAAACAAAGCAGCAAATACTATCGTGAAAACATCATCAAAGTTTTCCAATTTAAAAAAAAATGCTAAAATCTGTTGTTTAAAACTATTTTAACCATGGAAGTTACATAAAAAGATAAACTAGCACATTTCACTAATAAGTTAAAATGGTAATATGTTATTACCACCAATGAACAACGTGAAGTTTTCTGACGTTTTATGTTATTCATAATCAACTGAAAACGGCAAATAACGCTCTAAGGATTATTAAAAAATATATTTTAACGTAAAAATGCATTAGTTTATTAGAAAATACACACGCTAAAGAGAAATAAATGATTGAATAACAGTTTTTCTGTATAGAAAAGAAGTAGAAACAAATTTAAGTTATTTTTACTTGCACGAAAAGTGATAAATTGTTATTCGGATACAAAAATAATACAAAAATATTATTTCTGACACAATTTATCGACTTATTCTCCATAACAAAAAGAATGTAAACGCCATTAACATAGGACAAGGTCATTCTGCTAGGAACACCTTGAAAATCAATATCTAATATCAATTTGAGCAGATGGGAAGATCAATATATTTGTTTTTTAAAACCATCAATATAATAACGATAATATTTGAAATGCTTAAGCATTAATGTTTGTTTCGAAAAAATACTTTTAATATAGATAGTAGAGGTGAGTGAAGGCGCCTTTTTTGGAGCCCAACCAGACGATTTAAAATTGGAACCCACCAAAAACAAATACCAAAAGAATGCAAAAAAAAATTGCATTATATTTAAAATTGGACATTGTACGTCAAACGTGGCAAATGAGGTGCGTTCGTACTATGACTAGTTTTATAAATATTCAGATCTCTGGTGCAGTACCTGTATTTTATATGCAGATTTTCATGTAATAGATATTAATTTTATTTTATGAAATAAAGTTTCAATACACTTTTACAAACAGTTAATTACAATTCGGTTGCATGAAAATTATACTATTCGCAAATATCTAATACAGGACAATGTAAAAAAATCATCTTTATTATTTCACTGAAAAAAGAATTATATCGTCTGTTATTATGATATGATTAATTTCCGTATTAAAATAAGTACATTTTAAGTTGGCAACATTTTATCTTTTGTAAACATTTACTGAAAATTCAAATGGGAAATTTAAGCCTAACTTTGAAAATTTCAGAACTTGAAATCCATATTTAGACTCTTTTTCCGTTTAATATCTATTTCTCCGAAAAAATTTACATCCAAAAAACTGTCGGTAGGTTATAGGATTGCTATATTTACACAATTTTAGTATACAAATCCGGTTCTTTAATGTAGTAGAAATAATATGACTCCATCTTAAATATGACGTAATCAACATGGCAACCGAGGCTAACGAAAAAGACAGGCTACCGCGGTGCATTCCACTTATCTTTTTTTACAGACCGCTAGAGTGACGTGATGCTCTTTTCGTACACCTGCATTGGTGGATTGGAGCATCACGTGACTCCCGCGGTCTGTAAAAAAAGATACGCGTAAAGCACCGCGGTAGCCTTTCTTTTTCGTTAGCCTCGATGGCAACCTACAATCATTACCTATCATGGGATATCAATGAATTAATTTACGTATGATAGGATTTAATAGAACGAAAAAAACTTTTATTAATATATTTTTCAGTTTTGATTCGAGTTTTATAAAATTTTAGATGGCTTGACAAAATTGTGCAACGATTATATATATTAAATTTCAAACCATTCGGTTGAGTAGTTTTTGAGCTGTTATATTCGAACAGGCTCACGGACCAAGCGACGACTATAGATGCTACATATTTATATAATTACGGTCGGAACTAAAAATTGTTTCAAAAATAATATCTTACTTTTAAACAACTTCTTATATAGAAATAACTGTTCTAACACATTAATTCACCAAATAAGGTGCTACGAATCCACTCAGCAGACGACTGCCACATTCGTCCAGGGTTGAAAGGGAAAATTCTACGGTAACGAATAAAGCCAATTCCGCGCCGCCAAAAATGCATTTATTATGTTGTATTTTTTCAAAATGAAATTTGTCGGTTCTTGAAGAAACTTACTTTTTTCGATATTTTAATCTTATTACTAACTAATTTGTATTTAAAGTCCTTTTTTCAAAAAATCTTCTTCGTTAATCGTCTGATAATTGGCCTCAAAAATTAAATTTTCAGAAAATTATGCAGCTGTAACATCAATAAATACGATTTTTGCAAACATATTTGATCGTTTTTTTAACTTTTTAGCCTATTGGGCTATAAAATGTACCAGGTGGGAACTTCAACAAAAGTGGTTCCCTTGCATGTTATTTCTTCCAAAATTATTTTCTTAGAAATAAAATAATGATTTTAGCAAAAAACAATTGTTTTTCTTACGATGTTGCATACTTTATTCAGTCGAGTTTTTTAATGCACCTATATATCTTTTTTTGAAAATTATAATTTTTATAATTTTCGTCTAGAAACTAAATTTATATTAACTCTATAAATTAACTTTATAAATTAAACCCTTGCCTGTGACGCCCGAACTTAGTTCGGGAAACCCAAATGCACCAATTTTGGAATACCCGACCTGAGTTCGGGCAAGAGAAAAATCGGTGTTTCAATTCCGTGAAGCCCGAGATCAGTTCATCCAATGTTTAAAAACAATGTAAAGAAACTTTTAACTTGCAAAAAATTTATATACCTGCCTGTAAAACATAATGTGGTTTGAATGAAATTTGGAAAGAATTTTAAAATTACAAAAATCCGACAAATGGCGCGAAACTGCTGAACTTTTAGCGGGAAAGTATCGCCATCTATTGGGAATATGGTAAATGACATATTATGCATTGGACGAACTGCGTTCGGGCTTCACGAAATTGAAACACAGATTTTTCTCTTGCCCGAACTCAGGTCGCGCATTCCAAAATTGGCGAATTTGCGTTGCCCGAACTCAGGTCGGGCGTCTCAGGCAAAGGGTTAAAGAGAAAAAAAATCCATTTTTGGCACTTTTTTCTCAAATATATTCCACAGGCAAGAGGTTAATTGAGATATATTATAACTGCAGGCCACTGGCAGTATTTTTATATTTCAGTGGCACCATTATTTTTGAAAAATAAATTTTGTAGTACAGTTTTCTTGCACATGTTGTACGTGAAAAATTTTTGTTTTGAGAAACTGGTGCGAGATAGTATGAAAAAAAAGTCGCCAGTTGCAGCCCTGTAACTGTACTCATGATTATATGTACTTATTCAATCAATTTATAAAATAATTTTATTGGTTTCTGAAATATCCACGATTAAAGGAAAAGTAAGCAAAAACTTGCAATGGTGTTGGAGGTAGTATCTATAAAGTAACTTATATGAAATTTTATACTTTTTTTTCGCGGAATTGAATTTATTTTATTAAAATAAATAAATAAAATTCTTCTATATTCAGGGATTTACAAATTGGAAAAAATCTGGTAGCCAGCAAAAATTACTGGTCGCCAGTAAACGCATCCATATTTGGTAGAATGGCAATGTGACGCAAAGTTGGTCGTGTATGACGATTAAAAATGGCTTTTTGGTTACCTTGTAGAGGAACCATTATTTATTATAATTGATTTTAGATTCTGTACATTATAAAATATACGTGTAGGCTATAAATATATCGTATATAAATAAATCATTCTTCCTAACAAATTATAACTATTAAAAGTAATTCCATAATTTACTTTACGTAACCATTTTGAATAACTTTTCATCTGAAATTCAACCTTTAAATCTTTAGTCGTACTATTTATCCTATTACAGTACGACTTTACTCATAAATTTTCCTGGTTATATTAGAAAACTAACATTATCATATCTACCATACGAAAAAAAAAATCAAAAATACGTTGAAAATATTAATAAATTTATTTGTCTTGAACAAATACTAACTTAGCATTGAAAATACTAGTTATTTAGAAATCCAGTAATCTAAGCATTTATAAAGAAAAAAATATGTAAGAACAGTTGGATAATATGTGCTTATAAGCTATAACGATTAACAAATGGCGTGGTTTATTGTTACGTATTATCTCTATCACAAATAGTTACAAATATGAAAATAAAAAAATAAATCATTTTTTAAAGCA
The DNA here is from genome assembly GCA_963931845.1 of Maratus michaelseni. NCBI lineage: Eukaryota > Metazoa > Arthropoda > Arachnida > Araneae > Salticidae > Maratus > Maratus michaelseni. The sequence goes on from OZ007600.1 coordinate 72,890,435, forward strand.
TCGTTTACTACAAAAACTCATCAGTTTAATAGGAAAATCACAGAGTAAAAAAAGATAAATGACTTAGAAAAAAAAATTCTAGCAACCATAAATCCGTTATCTTGCAGATGATCAGATACATTCTCCCTCTGATGCTGATACGATAACAAAAAATAATATTTTTGACGCTATTTATCGACTTATTTCTCCATGACAGAAAAAAGAGGAAAACACCATTAGCATCATAGGACAAGGCCATTCTGCGAGAAACACCTTTAAAATCAATACTGATATCAATTCCCGAAAAAGAGGATATTTACATACTGGGCGTTTCAAATAATCAATAATACAACAAGCTCATATTTGAAATGTTTGTTGGAGATCAATAGTTTGTTTCAAAATATCTTCGTATAAAAAAAAGAAATCAGTTTTATTAGCTGGTTTTATTTACGAGACAAAATGTCTAAGATTACATAATACTTTCATATTCCTAAAATTTCCTGCATACTCAATACTAAATACTCAATACATTATCTACATTTAATTGAATAAAAAAGCAGTACGGTAAATACTAATGCTAATAGCTAAGTATAATATAAGGGTTATCCAATTGACAAGTGAACAGCTGACATAGCGACGTTATCAAAGTTGCCAAACTGGTTTTGCATTTGATTTTGACTTTGCACAGCGTTAGTGGTGCATTAGACAATGTTTTGTCATTTGGATATAAGTTGTCTGTTGACCTATTTTTCCGGGCGGGGATAGTTGAGCTTAATCCGAAAGATAGGCCTACCCGCCCGGTTTGACTTTGACTTTGGGAAGAAATTGTGCGTATGTAACTAACGGCTAAAACTTATTGTGACCAGGATAGAAGCGTCGAGCAGCGAGGCGTAGTTATTTGGTGACTGAAGGGACAACGATCGCAGACATTTTTCGTGAAGTATGTTTATGATGACCACTGTTTAGGTCGTACAGCTGTGAACAACTGGTGCAAGAGTTTCTGACAAGGCAGACAGACAGCCAAGGATGCACCGAGAACAGGCTAGGTACACGCCGCCATCACCGATGCATCAGTCGCCGCTGTCAACGAAATGTTACAGTCCAGACCTCAGAGCAAATATACTAGTAGAGAGCAGATTCCATTGTTATTTGTTCGAAATGTTCGTCCCAAGATCAGCTCAGATTTAGCACTGTATATGCTGTCTGTTTTGGCGGTAATCGCTTTTTTCTTCTTCTTCTCAGAGAAACACGGACGCAATAATAAAGTTTCGGCGGGAATACGGAAATTCCAAGCAGGTTTTGGCGGGAGAAAAGCCGGATTGGCACACTAAATTAGGTGGGAATCACGTTTTGTGGGTAGGTAATCTTGGAGCCAAGAAAAGATTACCAATTTGGTGTCTAGTATATTAGAAGGTTTTATGGTCCAGACCTGTTGCCTTGTGATTTTGACATCTTCGGGTTACTTAAGATGGCACTCTGAGGACAACGGTTTACTTCGGACGACGACGTTTAGTGTAGGATATTAATTCTTCCGAGATCAGCGCAAGAGTTTTACACCAGGCGTATCAACCTACTGGTGACACGATGCAAATACATTAATTATTTTTAGAGTTGCAATAAAATACCTACTTCTACACTCTGTGTCTACTTTTCATTTGGGCAACCCTTATAATTATCGAAACATTTTCATGCAAATGTAATTAAGATATAAATTAGTGATAAATTTTAGTGGTAATAAATTATAATGGTCTACAATAAAATTAAAATCTGTAAAAATGTTTTATAAAATTTCAGTAGATGTACCGTAAATTAACGGTACTTGTACCGTTTTCACTCTTTACTGTATGAGTACCGTACTTCTAAGGTATATTAAGCGTAGAAACACTGTATATGTGCCATTTCGATTATAAACGGTATTTATACCGTAAAATGATTGTTTTTTAGTAAGGAAAAATCTGGTAGCCCCGCCTCGGTGTACGGCAACCCCTGAAGTGATGCTCTTGCTCTTGTTACGTAATGTGTGCTATCCTGAGGAGAGGAGGGGTGCAGCTGGTACATATACTTTAAATATTTTACGGTACATATACCGCCCAGTTAAATTACGGTATATATACTGGTCACAAAGTTGCCAGTATATGTACCGTAATTGCTAACCAAAATTTTTTACTGTGTAGCTAAAAGTACAAAATATCAAAAATTATTTCATTTTTAAAATATAAATCACCGCAAAAATTCTTCAGTTTAATAGAAAAACACACTGATTAAAATTAAATAAATGTCTTCAACATAACGTTCATTAAAAAAGATGCTAATAACAATAAATCCTTTATCTCTCAAATGATCTGATAATATCTAATACAGATACTATAATAAAAAATTATATTTTTTACACTATTTATCGACTTATTTCTCCATGACGGAAAAAAAGAAGTTCCATTAGCATAGGACAAGTCCATTCTACGAGGAAAATATTCAAAATCAATATCGATATCAATTATAGAAGGAGAGAATATTTATATACTGGGTGTTTCAAAATATCAATAATGTAACAAACTTTATATTTGATATGCTTGTAAGGGATCAATAGTTTGTTTCGAAATTCCTCTATTAACATGGAAGAAAACTTCAGCGTTTTTTCAGCTATTGAAAACAACAAGCAACTCTGTCGCTTGAAAAAGAAAAATTATTTTGTAAACATTAAGAACATTTTTCATCTTTCAACGAAAACAAATTCATCACTGGAAATACTATTATTGGAAATTAGGTTAATTATAATATACATATTTACGTAGAAAAATATGTTAGCACAGTTTGGTAATATGATTACCATGAAATATTATCGAGACTTACAAGACTTAATTATTGGCAGATTTTTTGTACTCGCCGGTGTGGTTAAGAAAAATAAAAGCATTTAATTTTTTAATCATGTTCATACTGAATACTATATGTGCTTAATCCACTAAGTCCATACATGCATGCATATTTCTTACTACTTACATCTGTAGTACTACACATTTGCATATAGTATAATAATACTTACAGAGTAGCATTTTATATTCTATCTAACACACTAATAAATTCATACATTTTTACGCACAACATCTTTTAATATACTACAGGTATCTGCACCCTACGAGCTACGCTCGCTAACCTCCGTCAAAACCCTGTAGGCTGTAAAAACAAACTAATTTGCTCTGTTGTAAAAAGATTATCCGATTACGGAAGAATGCGTGATATTACCAGAATCAGTGGCGATCATCTGCAATCGAGTTGTCTTTATTTTCCTTTAACTGAAGAAGGGAGGGGGGGGTATTTTCAGTATCCAAGGCCGCAATCTACCCCTATCACGACAGCTGACGGCTGTTTTTGAAATTGATTAAGTGAGAACAATTACACATTTGAAAATCGGCTTATATAAAATGCTTAGGTAAGAAATGTCGCTGCCTCTCAGACTCTTATAACGACGATATAAGAAAACTTTTTTTAAGGTATCGTTTTAAATATGGCATAATTTTAAAGGTTTTTGTAATGTGTGTAATTTTTGATTGTATAAATCTTTTTTTAACTGAAATATTTTGACCGATTGCCACATTAAATGGCGCTTAATATAATACTTCGATTTAAAATCTGACTATTTCAGCGTGTTTATCATACAATTCTCTAAAATTACAAGTTATCATGTTTTGAAATGCAATAGTTTTTGCAGTATAAGTCGAGAAAGAAAAAATATCACGGTAAATTCAATTACGGCCAATAGCAGCATTAGTCCTTTTTTCTTAGGATACAGAGATTGAATAAGAAAACAAGATTTTTGTATCAAATGAAAGTAATACTGACTGATTGGAAATTTTCCGTTATTTTAACCCACAACACAACGATCGTCATAACCAGAGGTTGGAAAAACTACTTTTTTATTGCAGCGAAATACAACTACAAGTAATTTATCGAAAATGTAGTTAACTACAACTACAGTTACTTGCTTTAAAAAGCAGCGACTATAAACTACTTTTACAAAGTAGTCGCTACTTCGCTACTTTCAGATTTTTTCAAAGGGTTCAATTTACACTAGGAATTGAAGACACAGATTAAATAATATATATCGCTTCTGCCGGGATACAATTAATTTAATGTGACACAACTGAGGACATTAAAAAATTAAGACAGATAAGATACAAGAAAATGTTTTGTGTTTGTCTCAAAATTATTAGTTTATACACACTAAAAATTTCGTAGTAAAATTAAGAGAGTTAGTATAATCTAGAAAATTACTGAAAAAGAACTCTAAATGCAAACGAGAAATAAATCTGTAGATAAAGCAGTTTGGAATAAAAAGAAACTCGGCGTTAAAACATAAAGACCTAATAACGAATAAATAAACACATGTTGACAGCAAGAAAATTAATTCCTTTGGTGAGTTAGTATTTGATTTTAACAGCAAGTGTCGATGGGGAAAATATCTGACTTCATGGGGTGCGTTGCTAATACGCTGCAGCTGAGATTTGCGGCTAAAATTCGCAGATTATTGAACAGAATAAATTTTGTACAAAAGAAGCAATTTCGGTCACGTGTTTTGCAGAATGAGACCTTTTTTTTTCTAAAGTGGTGTTAAAAGTTGTGTCGGTTTTCGCTACAAACTACTGATTTTTTGCATCGCGCTACTCGCTACACTACATTATTCAAAACGTAGCGCGCTACACTAAAATTACTGCAAGAAGTAGTGAATATTGTAGTTTCGCTACTTGTAGCGCGCTTATTCCGACACCTGGTCATAACAATAAAGTGTTTCCCGCGATCAGGGTGTTTTATTATAAATGACACGACATTTATCCAGCGATAAAAAAAGCTATAAGTCACTCTGCTGCTTGAAAAATAATAATAATTTTGTAAACGTTAGCGAACTTTTTCAACGAAAAAAAAAGCACCAATGAAAAAACTAGTTATTAGACATTGCTCTATAATCTATATAAATTTACTTAGAAAAATATTCTAGCACAGTTTGGTAAGAATTAATATAAGTTATCAAGGTTAGTAAAAACTTTATTATCTTTCTCAACCTATTACATTAGTTATAAATGTTCGTTATTCCATTACTGAAAATGTAAAATAAGAAGTTAAATAATTTTTTTAATATCATTTACAGTAAAAACCTATCAGTATAATAGAAAAGTTCAGAGGAAAATGAGAAACATGGCTGCAACAAACTTTTATTAGAAAAAAAATGCTATCAATCATAAATCCATTATTTTCAAATTTCTTTCTCGGATACTGATACGATAATATTTTTAAAAAAATGTATAGATATGTCTGCACTGTTTATCGACATATTTCTCCATAACGGTAAAAAAGGAAAAGTGCCATTAGCATAGGACAAGGCCATTCTGCGAGAAATACCTTTAAAATCAATACTGATAGCAATTCCAGAAAAGAGGATATTTACATACTGAAAGAACGTTTCCAAAGGTCAATAATAGGACAAACTAATATATGAAATGCTTGTTAGCATCAGTGGTTTGTTTCGAAAATTCTTCGTTCAAGGAAAAAAAAAGTAAACTTGATTTTTAAAGTCAGTATGAAAATCAAAATAGTTTTAAAAAAAACATTCTTTTATAAGCATTCAATGTTTATCTTGAATCGATTTTCAAAACTGCAATTCGTGTGTTTTCATCAAAAATTTTTATTTGACATAAGAACCGAACTGGATTATAGAAAATGTATCACATTTTGTGTACGCTTGGTAGGAAGCGCAAACTAGTAAATTTATTAAAAAAATTATAATCTTTTCTTCTGTTTTATTTTTAAGGTATGGCAACAGGAAAGAAAATTTTAAACATTATTTAAACTATATTATTTAGGATTTCTAAATTAATTTCACTGCATATAATCATAATTTAATTAGTAAATAAAAAGAAAAGTGCCCAGTTAAACTGATGGCATTGAGCTCACAGGCTATTTACACTAATTGTATATTATTTCAAAGAATAATACCCCTCGAAAAATAAAGAAATCAACAATAAATTAAGGGCGATTAGCCCCCGTTCCCCCCTTTATTCTTCACCAATGAACCCCAAAACTGATCAAGGAAGCGACTTATCAGAATGAACCTATATACAAAATTTGAAGGAAATCGGATAATTCTGCATGAAAAACCCATTTATTTAAATTAAAAGGGGTTTTGGACTCCCGGACCCCCCTTTATACTTAACGAATGAACCCCCAAAACTTGTCAGGGAAGCGCCTTATCAGAATGAAACTATATACAAAATATGAAGCAAATCGGATAATTTTGCAAGAAAAACCCATTTATCTAAATTAAGGAGGGATTAGCCCCCATTCCCCCCTTTTATACTTAATCAATGAACCCCCAAAACTAATCAGGGAAGCGCCTTATCAGAATGAACCTACATACAAAATTTGAAGTAAATCGTATATTTCTATCAAAAGTTATCGCGTTACGTACATACATACGTGTACATTAGGGCGTATCGAAAAAATCCAAATTCCTTAGATCTTTTTGCGGTGGTGCGGAAAAGTTGAAACTCCCTTTATTAAAAAGTGTGCGGAATCTTAAAACTGTGGGTTGATATTTTCTGATATCTTTCAGTAGGCAGAAAGTTCCAAAAATTGGACTAAAAATGATTAAAATACAAAAATTAATAAATAATCACAGATTTTGCTGATCGGTTTGGGGTAGTGCTTACAAGTTACTATTTTGTAACAACAACAACCATAGAAAATTGTAGAATTACAGGTTAATATCATCTGTCGCCTCATCGGCATCGAATTTTGGAAATTTTGATGCATTGGTAGTTTTCTGCATAACTGTTTACTGCTTGCACAATACACAATCGAGACAGACAGAGTTTGGCGGTCTGCCAAAATAGTGGAACACCCCTATTTTCACGCCGAGAAACAATGACAGCCATAACAAATTTTAGAATTATAAGTTAATATCTTCTGCCGCTTCATCGACACCAAATTTTGGAAAATGAAGGCAAAAATTTAAATAAATACACGTCACACTTACCTCATTTTAATGCGAACACAAATTTTATTTTACCTTTCCAACATACAAATGACAAAAGCATTACTGCTTGTAATCATTTTTGGTTTAAAATTTTGACATGTGTTTTCTGGATTCTAGTGTCGCTCTAATAAATCTATCCCTGTTATGCGGCCCAACTGTTTTTCCGGAGGCTGCAGTGACCAGTTTCACAATCCACTCAACTACTTCTGTGTGTGAAGCACATTTAATAAAGTCACAGCAATACATTGGCATACTGTCCTGTATCATCTTCAGAAATTCTTGAGAACTGATCTCTCTGAGAACAGGAGGCGATATCATATAACAAGCTTGCCAGTCATTGAGATCTACATAGTCTGTAGCTCCAAAGTTAACAGCAGGAATAACGAATTTGCGAACACAATTTCCGTCTGTACTAATTTCTATTGCCTTGATAATCCGCCGAGCTGCAAGGGTCCTAATATGGCACCCTTGCATAATCAGTTAACATGGCCAAAAGCATGTTTTCTTGAGCCGCAAAGTAAGCGTTGCGAGAAATAACTGTGTCGAATACGTCACAATACTTTTTTGGCAATTACCGAGATGAGCTGATGAAATGCCACAGGTGTCTAGAACCATATCCTTTATGGAATGATGAATCTTAATTCGGAACCATGAGGGTGCATTACTCTTAGAATGAATACAACCGAAGTTAGCAACTAACTTGATTGATCTGATGTAGATCTATATAAACTCAGTATTCGATTGGAAGTTGTTAACTAGCGGTATAAATTCAACGTTCCGGTTCCCGGATAGCTAGATCTGAACAACAAACACCAGAACTAATGGCAGTGCAAATGTCTAATAAGTATTTCTGATCTGAACTGAGGGTGGTAGGATCAATGTCTGGCAATTTGCATTCAATACTACTAAAAGCAATAATTGAAAGCTTTTCACATCCTTTCAGGTTTTGTCCAATGCTTCCAGTGTAAGATGTGGGGCCAGTTGACTTGCCGTTTATGGACTCAAACAGGTGTCGTAATGTCAACTCATTGAAATGAAGTAAACAGCTAATCCATTGGACTGGTCTCTGAAGTTTCAATTTAAGAATGCAAAATTACGCCATTCGACATTCCTGTGTTCATTACAGTGTCGTCACACCCGAGAAAAATAAGGTTGTTAAAATCATCCAATAAGGCACTTGTTACGTATTCGTAAATGCTATTAGATATATCAAAACTAGATCCGCTTTCAGGTGTAACATGTCCCATGTGCGTAGAACCAGGCTCCGATACAATACATCAATGCGATTCTACAATTGTTCTTTGAAACTGCTTGTCCTAGAGTGTTTCTGTCATCCATCAAAATAAAGGCCAGATAGAGTGGAACGATTTTCATTTGATTTTGAGACCAATTTTTTGTAAGTTCTCGATTTTTTTCTCCATATTTTATTTTTGTCTGCGACGAGGCTGGTATCTGATTCCGATATTAAACCCAAATCTTGCATAACACTCGATGCAATAGCAGCCGTGGCTCTGTTGGAAACACCATACCTTTCACTGACAAGAACTGTGTTGTCCAGTTTTAAACGCATTTGAACACTCCTTGTGGGCTGCTGAAGAGACGCTGTGTAAGACGCGTGTTTGGTGCCCACCTTGTCTCCACTATTTTGGCAGACCAACAAACCCAGTCTGTCTCGATTGTGTATTGTGCAAGCAGTAAACAGTTATGCAGAAAACTACCGAAATACGTCAAAATTTTTAAAATTCGATGCCGATGAGGCGACAGAATATATTAATCGACAATTCTACAATTTTCTACGGTTGTTGTTGTTACAAAATAGTAACTTGTAAGCACTACCACAAACAAATGAGCGAAATTTGTGATTATTTGTTAATTTTTGTATTTGAATCATTTTTAGTCCAATTTTTGGAACTTTCGGCCCACTGAGGCGATAGAAGATATCAAACCACAGTTTTAAGATTCTGCGCACTTTTTAATAAAGGTAGTTCACAACTTTCCCGCACTACCGCAAAAAGATATAAGAAATTTGGATTTTTTTGATACGCCCTAGTGTACATACATACGTACGTACTACAAACAGAACTTGCGGTAACTCTCAGGCTTTGATAGCCTCTGAGCTAAAAGCTATTAATTGATTAAAGCATAATTCTTAAAACATATATTACACTCTTTATTTTGTATTTATATTTCAACTTTTCAGTGTTTAAATATTTCATTGTTGCAGTTTTAAGCCAGTTTTTCTTTTTTGGCGAACCTTGTGTCTCGCATCGTTAATTCCATTGTTGTTTTAACTGGTATACAATTGTAAACATATTGGTAACATATTGGTAACATATTGGTAACATATTAATTGTAAAACATAACCTGGGCGAAAAGAGCTATGAAGCGATCTTTTGCAGCGGTTATATCCTGTGAGTGATCTGGAACAAGTCTTCTTGATTCAGAATTTTTGGATTCAAATTTATGCCAGAGCCTTTGGATTACACTATGAGACACATTAAGACGTCCAGCAGGACCGGCTTGTGACGATCCCATGTCCATCCATTCGATTGTCCGTCATCTTAACGAATCAGGTTAACGACATCTCCTGGATATGGTATGGATAACATTATTTTAGCACCAACAATTCAAGATCAACAAGCTTAAAAAAATTCCACCCAAATTACAAAATTGGGATATTCGCAGCTTCCCCTTGACTGCCATATAAATGCCCAATTCTTGAAAACAAAATAGAAATGGGTATAAGTATTCTCAAAAGATTTTATTGTATTTGTTTATGATCCTTCATATAAACCATATTTTTTATCTTTATTAGCATTCTTTCAAAAGTGAGCCAGTTAGAAAGAATATAATAATACAAGCCAATACACAGAAGAAAGTAAAAATGAATATATTGAATATTTGGTGAGATATGAGCATTTGTATGAAATAATTTTTAACCGGGCATGCACGAACGATATCAGAATGTTTTTGTCATAATTTGATAAAGAAATTGTGCGATTAGATTCTGATAGATGCACTCCTATATGTTTGCCAATTTTTAAGAGGTAATCTGAAATGTTTATCAAGCGCATCCATAAATTTACAAGTGGAGACTTTAACAAATCTTCCTTCTCAGAAAATCCTTCTTGCATCTTCGTGAGTAATGCAAAATCAATTCATTTTTTTTAATTCTTATCTATACAAACTATTCCATGGAGGTAATCGATATCAGAAATCAATTTTCATGTTACTTCTAGCAGCATGCATTTATCTGACGTTAGTGCTACCTTTATTTCTTTGTTTTTTTATCTTGGCAAAAAAGCCGATAATTATCGACGAAAAAATGTTAGTTACTGCTCTAATTCTTGTTGTCGTTTCGGAAATTACATATTGAAGATGTCTTCTTCACTTACCTCCTTCATCACATCTTAACATTAAAAAATTCGATCGAATTTTCTTCAGTGTGTCTTTAAAAATTAATGAAGTGATGGTTTCTTATCAAGAACATTTTTTAGAAAACATGGCGAAATATGTATTTTTGTTTTTAAATAAAATACTTATTATCACTTATAGCAAAATAAAGTATTATATATCTGAAATATTTATCAGGCTTATCCATAAAATTACAAGTGGAGACTTTAATAAATATTTCTCAGAATTCCCTTCATGCATCTTCGTGAATGCAAAATCAATCTTTTTTTTTTTTTTTTTTTTTTTTTTTTAATTCTTATCTATACAAACATCTATTGATGTAATCGATATCAGAAATAAATTTTCATGTTACTTCTAGCTACATGCAATTATTTGACGCTAGTACTACTACAATTCTTTTTTTTATCTTGGAAAAAAAGCTGATAATTATCGACGAAACAATTTTAGTTACTTTTGTAATTCTTGTTGTCGTTTTGAAAATTACCTATTGAAGATGTCCTCTTTCCTTACCGCCTCCCTCACATCTTAACATTAAAAAATACGATCGAATTTTCTTCAGTGTGTCTTTAAAAATTAAAGAAGTGATACAGAATTCAAGAACATCATAAAAAACATGTAGAAGTATATATTTTTGTTTTCAAATTAAATACTTATCATCACTTCTCATATATTATAATATGGGCAAATCTTGTATGTGTATATATATATATATATATATATATATATATATATATATATATATATATATATATATATATATACAAGTTGTAAATTTCCAACAGGACGAAAAATGTCCGGGCCAGGATTCGGACCTGGGATCGCTTGGCTGAAGCCGCCACGCTCTACCACTGAGCTATCTCGGTCGAATCTGTAGGGCATAATTCATCCAGTTAACCTTATTGATCAAAGCATCCAGATACTTTGATCAATAAGGTTAACTGGATGAATTATGCCCTCCAGATTCGACCGGGATAGCGATGCTTTGATCAATAAGGTTAACTGGATGAATTATGCCCTCCAGATTCGACCGGGATAGCTCAGTGGTAGAGCGTGGCGGCTTCAGCCAAGCGATCCCAGGTTCGAATCCTGGCCTGGACATTTTTCGTCCAGTTGGAAATTTACAACTTGTTTGATTACTTTACCAATTTGAAATAATTGTGTTAAAAAATAATCCAGTATATATATATATATATATATATGCAAATTTTTCTAAAAAACGACTCAAAAGATTTTGAATAGATTTTATATCCTACCGTTTTGGGGTACGAAAAGACCATTCAGCTAGAAAATTCCGAGAAAGTTCGATTAATCGGTCATTTTGGAGTCACTAAGGTCAATGCATTTCAATGGGAATGAAGGATGAAACAGTTATTAATTTGTTGAACATTTGGCAGTAAACAAAGTTGCACAGTTGGCAATATTTTGCCAAATTTGGCGAAATGTTGGAGACATTGGCAATATTTGGCAAGAAAATCGACTTTCAAGATTACCAAAAAAAAATGCTTAGCGCTATATGAAAGAATGTAGCCAAGTTTGCGACTTTTCGCAAAATTTTGGCGACATTTGTCAAAGAAATTGGCTTTCAGAATCTCCTGAAATTCTCAGTAAGAACCAAGATACATGATTCAATCAATCCATAGAACGTTTTCGAAAACTTAATTCAACCAATCATAGTACATAGAACTTTTGCAATCAATTCCGTACCTATATAAGGAAGTGCTTCTGTCGAAGCCTAAAGTCTGTGAAGTTGAACAGTGATTTTTGCGATCTGCAAAACACTTAGAAGTCCACGAAACCATTGAAGTTTGTGCCCAAATCTCGCTCTTTCTACTAAAGATGTAGTTCGGAAGGATGCCCTTTTGTTGTAAATATGTAGGTAATGTAAAATTTAGAAAAATGTACATAATTTTAATATTGATTGTTTTTGCAAATAATACTGTTATAAAATAACAAGCTTTATAGCAATAATATAGCAATAATTTATTCTTATATCGATTTGAACATAAAGCTAATTTTAACAGAGCGTAGCTCGGTCTTCCCTGATAAAGTAATATAACAAAGCAAACAAAATCGAGAAATTCAAACAAAGTTAATGTGTGTATTTGTGCATATGTGTGAATTTATGTACGTATTGGGTAGAACTGATTATGCGTTACTGTATGTGTATACGAATATGTCAATCTTATGTATCAAAAAGTGATATGTATTTAACTATACATGAATGTAAATGCAATATATACATATATATTGTAGTACTAATATATATACTTACATCTGTGTGTATGTGTGGATTAAGTGTATGTGAGTACATTTGTGTGCAAGCTTATGTATGCATGTATGGAAATATATATCCACATACAAATGTATATGTGTCGTATGTAAATAAATACCTCCTATATCATAATATGTACAGTACATTTAATTTTCTCCTCTTCGACATCAATTCTGTCATTACATCTGTTTCAAAAAAACATTACGTTAATAAGAATTAGAAGAATTATTATTAGAATGTAGTTGATTCAATCGGTTGCTAAAGTTAGTAGATCGGTTTGTTTAGCATTTTCGAGATTATTTAAAAAGTAGTCTGAAATATTTACCAGACCCTTTTACTGTGAGTTCTTCTTAAATTAGATTTTCGTGAATACGAAATGAAATTTTCCTTCAATTTCTTATCTGTAGAAAATATTCCTTGCCAGCAGTCGATATCAGAAATCGATTTCACTGTTACTGCTAACAGATCTCTCTTATTTGATGCTAGTGCTAGTTTAATTAATTTTTATCTTAGCAAATAAGTCGATAATTATTGACGAAAAAAATTTTTCGTTACAGCTGTAATCGTTGCTGTCGTTTCTGAAGTATACAGTGATTACATAAAGATGTAGTCTTTTTTTACTTAGCTTCTTCTCCACAACTTAAATTTAAAAGAAAAGTTAATAAAGCGGTTGGACATTTTTCTGTATAACATATTAAAATCATGGAGATGATAAAAAGATCAAAGAACTTTTAGAAAATATGTTGGTCTTTCATTTTCTATTGAAATTCTTATCGTAACTTGAATAATATAAAAGCCCGAAAAAAAATGGTACATTTTGGAAAACACTAAAAAAGTTACATATGAAATCATATGGGCAGAAGTAGATATACAGTATGCCCAATAAAGTCCCTTGCCACCCCCTTAACTTCGGAACGGCTGCTGCTATATTCATAAAAGTGGTGTCTAGGTTTAGTAAAGTAGCCATGCGCCACTGAATCAAATCGCCTATGGCGCCACCTGGCGGAAAACTGCGGATTTAGCATTCCTATCTCGAAAACGGAAAGATATAGTGAAAACAAGTGATTTACAAAGTTGTAGAGCATCATCGATTTAGTACAAGAAACACCTTGTGGACATTAATGCAAAGAACAGAACGGTTAAAACGCGCATTTGTTTTTTCTGATTTCCTACACTGTGACCTGACAAAACGATCTTAGAAAGAAAGAAACAACCACTTATGAAACAGCAGGTGTATGCGACCCCTCCGCAAACATTGCGAGACCTTAAACGACGCATTACGGACGCTTGTACCAACGTGTCACCCTCTATGCTCCAACGTGTGCAACGTGAAATTCAAACAAGGATCCAAATATGCATTGCAACAGACGGTGAGAAGTTTGAACATCTAAAATGAAGCTTTATTATTATAACTAGTTGTTTTTTTCTTTATAAGATCGTTTTGTCACGTCACAGTGAAGGAAATCACGAAAAAACAAATGCGCGTTTTAACCGTTCTATTCTTCGGATTAATGACCACAAGGATCTTTTCGTACTAAATCGATGATACTTTACAACTTTGTAAATCACTTTTTTCTCTTTCTCTTTCCGTTTTCGAGATAGGAATACTAGCTCCTCAGCATTCCACCAGGTGGCGCTGTATGCGGTTTCATTGAGTAGCGCATGGCTACTTTACTATATCTAGACACTTCTTTTATTTTTTAGAGGAGAAGATTGTTGAAAGTATGATTGCAGCAAAAATTTCTAAAGGGGATACAGACGACCACGATGAAGTATATGATATCAATGAACCAAAGGTGGAATCGAAGAAGACTTGGTCAAATATGTCGAAGATAACCAAAATGGAAACATATTATTAACACTGGAGTCCTCTAAGTGAATGATTAGTTCAAGAAAAGAGATGATTAGATACGCATTGATTTTTTATTCAGATAGTGTTGAAAAAATATTTTTCTAAGATGTTTTGAATGTTTTAATATAATTTAGGATCTATAATTATTGTACTTGTAATTGCAGATCGTTTTAAAGATCATCTAAATGTATAATACTAAATCTTGTATAGTAGAAGAAGTAGCGGCTCGTCAGACGTAGACCGGGAGGCTGCAGCACAGACAATCACCTCATCGAGTTCACGGCTGAAATTCCAGAATTAGTTAAAACTAGATTCGCATATTAAAACGCAATCGGTCTGCCAAGTCATATATTGGTGGGAAACACCTTAAAACACGATTTTAGCGGTTAACTCGTAGGTTTACTATTGTGTTTTCCTGCACCCAGTTCTCCATGTTTTCATACTTTTGGGTGCAGGAAAATACAATGGTAAACCTACGAGTCAACCGCTAAAATCGGGTTTTAATGTGTTTCCCACCAAGATATGACTTGGCAGACCGATTGCGTTTTAATATGCGAATCTAGTTTTAACTAATTCTGGAATTTCAGTCGTGAACTCGATGACGTGATTGTCTGTACTGCCGCCTCCCGGTCTAAGGGTTCACAACCTCTTTACTAGTAGTATTTTGATAAAGTAACTTTCTCCTTATTCAATCGTTGAACCTTCCACGATTAGATAAGATCAAATTAAAATGTACGAAAATTCTGGTAGTAAAGTTTTTGTGGACCCCCTGTTCAATCCGCCACTCAGTACAAGATCAGAAACTTAGTTTTATTCAGTATATTTCCTTTATTTCAATTATATACATTTAATTTATTTTATATGAAGCGCGCATAACGCCATTGTAAATTTTACATAACACATGGGCTGATAAGTTCCCGGTCTAATAAAGAAAACACAACTTTTTAACAAAGCTTTATAACTTTATGACTTTATAACATTATAACTTTAATAAATAACATAACTTTAATAATAAATAATAATAATTTTATAATATTAATTTAATAATATTAATTTAATAATATTAATTTAGTAAATGAATAATAATAATAATTTAATAATAAATAACATAATTTTATAACGAAAAAGCTCCAAACAGTGCTCAGAACTCGTTGTTGTTTTTGGTCAAAAGTCAACACGCGCGGCAGCCACTTTGACAACAGCTTTTTCATAGACAAATGTTCATTCAAAATAAAACCTACACGTTCCTTGGATATCTTCAGAGTCGGAGCTATCTCCTGCAACTTCACTTTACGGTTCCCCAAAACGATTTTGTGGACTTTTTTATGTTTTCCGGAGTAACCACCTCCTTTTGCGTGGTGCATCACTGGTATCCGTGTACGACCACGTTTAAATTCAGCAAACCAGTCAATAATGGTTGATTTACCTGGTGCAGTGTCCGGATAACGCTTATCAAGCCAAGCTTTTGTTTGAACGATGTTTTTCGATGGCGATTGCAACGCCATCTGTGTGCCGGACCGGGAACTTATCAGCCCATGTGTTATGTTAATATGTGAAAAATAAAATTGCATATTCAACATATTAATCTTTTAAAAAATGGTTATACATTAATACATTAGTTATTTTAAAACTTATGCATGTAAAACAAAAAGTTTAAATTACTATTTTTCTTCAAATAATTTTTTTAACAAGGCTTCCCTTTAAAAAAAAGTCGATATTTTCTTTTCCCTTTCAGTTAACTGTTAAAGATAGATTCTAAAATGGCATTTTTTATCTTACTCTGTGAAAATAAAAACACTAACTAACAAAATCAACACATTTAATTGAACACTTTTAAACTAATAATAAAAGAAGCTTAATACAATGGAGTTTAAGTCTCATATTTTTATTTTTATTTTTAGAGAATGTTATTCTTTATCGTTTTAGTTTTTTTCTTGTTGCTTTTTGCTGTCTGGCAATTTTTTCTGCAGCCTTTAATCCATAAACTTTTTCCTGAATACAAGGGAGAAGGGAGTGGAGAAGTTTTCTTTTCAGCTGACATTCTCTTTCCCTGAAAAAAGGAGTCATAAAAAAATCTCGATACGTCAGCCATTTTTAAGATTATATTCCGCTCTAGAAAGGAATCTATCCATACACAAAACTGATAGTGAAGCAAATATAAATATACACAAAATGCTGTTTTTCATGAATAGATATTTTTGTTGAAGAATTCGTGTAAAAAGACATTGCACTTACGGCGAAGCAAAAGACTGATTCCAAACCAATTTTTAGCACAAAATAAAAATTATTTCAAGTAAACTATTTGGCGCATTTTAGCGAGGATGATCCGGAAATCTGTGAGGATTTAATACAAAAGATTATTTTTGTAACGACTATTTATCATTATCAATAATGTTAACCATTGGAAAAGTGGTTGTTGTTTTCGGTCAAGAATGGACCTCTTGATGCTCACCATTTATTATTTTAACCGTTTTTAACGAAATTCTATAACTTTAGAAGAATTTTTTAAGCGTTTTTAACGAAATTCTGTAACTTTAGAAGAATTTTTCTTTGAATAGGCAATAGAAATGCATAAAATCGTTGCAAAAATGCTAAAGTTACAAAAAGGATAAACGCAAACTATCAGATATGAAAAAAAAAGTCGAATTCAAAAATTGACGTCGGATGAGAAATCGTCTGATAAAGCAAAAAACGTGGTCTTCAACTTTAATTTCCTCAAAATACCTTTAGCTCAGATATCAATCTAAACAAGAGTTAAAGTTATTGTAGGAAGGACCCGATAAAATATTTTTGTTTCTGTTTTCATTAATATATTGTAAATTTATTACAATGATCTTTATTACAGTGGCTTTATTTAAGTGAGTGTATCAAAAGAGGAGCAATTTTTATCAATTAATAGAAAAAAAAGAAATGGGATTGTGAATGTAAAAAAAAAAAAAAAAAAAAAAATCCAAAAAAATTCATCATTGCTGCTTGATTTTGTTATAATATTAAATAAAAGATATAAAATGCAATAAAGCTAAGGTGATTTCACTTTATTATCAGCAAAATATTTTAGAACCCCTTTTTGAAGAAGAAATTCCAGCTTTATATGAAAAATACATTAATTGAAATTCATATGAACAAAGTCCCCCAGCCGGGGGCAAAGAAAGCAAAGAAAGAATCCCAAACGAAAATAAAATGTGTTTCAATTGAAGAAATGCATGTAAAATCACCTGACGCACCCCCCTCCCCTCTCATCAATGGCTTTTTATGCATGTGGATTGTTTAAATGATTTCTCGAACATTGAAAAGACTTTGAAAAATTTGACAATAGATATCGGTAAAAATTGACATGACTGAAACAAGGACATTCTATTATCATAGAAATTTCAAGTCAGAGCCATAGCCAAAAGTCTAGGTTATCCAACAAAGTTAAATTGTTGCAAATAATATGTCATTCATGCGTAGAAATTAACTTTGAAAATTGTTTCCATAAAGTGTGAACGAACTTCTGTTTATGCTGTTGCCAATTTACACGGAACAAGTATTTTTAATGCTTATGATCACACACGTTTCTAATCGCCTTGCCTGACTCCATGTTCAAACCTGAGTATTCTCCAAATGTAGACGGGTACTCTGTTGGAACATCAATGACGAAAATTGAACCGGAAATTTTCACTTTCTCACCACTGGAAAAGAAACATTTCCGTTTATCTGTCTTTTGAAGGAACTTTTCCACTTTCTCCCAACTGGAAAGGGACATTTCTGTTTATTTGTCTTTTGAAGGACCTTTTCCACTTTCTCTCAACTGGAAAGAAACATTTGCGTTTATCTGTCTTTTGAAGGAACTTTTCCACTTTCTCCCAACTGGAAAGGGACATTTCTGTTTATCTGTCTTTTGAAGGAACTTTTCCACTTTCTTTCAACTGGAAAGAAACATTTCCGTTTATCTGGCTTTTGAAGGAACTTTTCCACTTTCTCTCAACTGGAAAGGGACATTTCTGTTTATTTGTCTTTTGAAGGAACTTTTCCACTTTCTCTCAACTGGAAAGAAACATTTCCGTTTATCTGTCTTTTGAAAGAACTTTTCCACTTTCTCCCAACTGGAAAGGGACATTTCTGTTTATATGTCTTTTGAAGGAACTTTTCCACTTTCTCTCAACTGGAAAGAAACATTTCCGTTTATTTGTCTTTTGAAGGAACTTTTCCACTTTCTCCCAACTGGAAAGGAACATTTCTGTTTGTTTGTCTTTTGAAGGAACTTTTCCACTTTCTCCCAACTGGAAAGGGACATTTCCGTTTATTTATCTTTTGAAGGAACTTTTCCACTTTCTCCCAACTGGGAAGGGACATTTCTGTTTATTTGTCTTTTGAAGGAACTTTTCCACTTTCTCTCAACTGGAAAGAAACATTTGCGTTTATCTGTCTTTTGAAGGAACTTTTCCACTTTCTTCTAACTGGAAAAGAACATTTCCTTTTGTTAATCTTGAAAGGAACATTTCCGCATTTAACATTATACGTCTAAGAGGGACAGGAAAATTTAGGTTTTCACTCAAAATAAAAAGTTTCTGTTAAACGAAAAAAATTTCACATAAAAACAGCCGTATATATACGAAAATATTTTAGAGTGAACAAAAACTTGAAACCTTAATATAGCCAACATCGCTCATGTTTGACGCGACTTATACGATCATAACATTTCGTACTTCTTTGTTATAGCGGCGCTGAACGAAATTGTAGCACACCATGTAGTATATATAAAAATCTATAAAACATATACAGGGCTGCACAAAAGAATTTGAATATTTTTCCGACTACTAATGGTAATTAAAGAAATTGGGTTTTTAAATGTGTTATGGGTTTTCCAAATTTGAAAATTTATTATTATATAAGTTTAAATTTGTGTAAATTCATTTTGTATTGAAACTATTTTGTTTACATTTAAATACTTCCTTTTTTTTTTTTTTTTTTTTTTGTAATTACATATTTTTCCAGCTGGGCCCTTCAATAGCATAGGTAATTTTCTTTAATTCTTATATTAAGTTAATATCTTCTCCAATTTGTTTTAACTTTGTTCGCATATTCATATTAAATGTATTTTAAATATTAAGTCTAGTCTTATTAAACGATGAAATTTTGTTAAAGTATTATGGAAGTGTTGGAAAATGTTTCATAATCCATGCTTGACGCAGGATTTTTCGTTCTTGTTTAAATACGCTTTTATTTCTCCTTTGTAAAAATCGCAGAAAATATTTTAAGATATTGTTTTTTACGCTCCGGTTCTCTCGTATTACAGTTTTGTACATTATTTAAAATGCATTCTGATAATATAATTATTTAGCCTACGTTTCTTTAAAGTGTCAATATAATACAATAATTGATTTAAAAGAAGAAATTATTTGTAAGAAAATTACAATGTTCCAAAACGTAACCTATTTAATATTTACCTGCTCCGAGTTTCACTTTTGTTCCAATCGATGCGCTGCGTTTTATATCGATTATTCAACCATTTCAGACATTTCTGTCGCATTTGTGACATTTTGTTACCTTTTATCTTCAAAATTCTGTCAATATTTAAAGACGAAAAATTTTCTATCATTTTTCCACTTTCAAAATAAATGATGACTTTTAACTAAACTTTTAGACTGAAAAAAATGAGAGGTTTTTTTTTTTATATATATATTTTATTCATCGACATCTAAAGCGAAAAAATGAAACCATAGCAATTGATTTTTAAACCTATTTTTAGATTTATAAAAGAAAGATTAAAATATGTTTAATCAAACTTAAAGATTTTTAATCAAATATATGTTATTACATGTTAGATTTATTATCATGAGTAAAGTACAACAAAAATTTACAATAAGCTTTCATATATCATCAACACTCGATCCTTCCAATACCTTTTATTGCCTACAGCAAAGTAAGGGGGTAGAATAGAAGGAGTCGGAATTTATGACGACACTTGAAGCCGTTCCGAGGCTAACGTGAAAGACAGGCTGCCACAATACCTTTCGCGTTACACCGCTAGATTGATTTGATGCTCTTTTCGTGCACCTGCATTCGAGAATTCGCGCATCACGTGACTCAAGATTACAGAAGATTCATTCCAGTTCTTGTCAATACTGAATTTGAATTAGAATATCGCCAAATAGTCAACTATAGCCAAGTTAGTTTCATTTATGGCAACCTATTTTTGTCGCCAATTTTGATGATATTTCGCCAAGTATCGCCAAGCTTGGCGATAATTTGACGTTGGCGAATATAAATCTATAGTGTTAAGCATATAAGAGTTGACACGATGGTTACAACAATGAAAGGAAATTTGTCGAAACTATGTTTAATAAAACTCATAAATAAAATCCGTTTATGGAGGAATCCTGCTGTTTTGTATCAAAATTTCAGCCACCCTAATATTTTAAACTACTATATCTCAGCCATTTTTTAAGATAGAGGCAAAACTAAAATTGCTCCTGAATCCTTGGATAAAGGCCAAATATTTAACGGAAAAAACTTTTAGGATTTCTAATTTTTTGTACATCTTTTAGAATTTGAAATCTTTAAGTGACTATTACAGTGCCACCTGACGGTGGAATATCATCGAATTTAACTGGGACCTAGAGGCCATAGTCCAAAACATATACATAAAATTTCGTTGAATTCTATGACTTCATACACTTTACGGTGATACAATGCAGACAGACACACGGATAGACGAACAGACACACATTTTGTAAAAACATGTTTTTCGGAGACCCCTAAAACGTGTCAATCCGCCAAAAACTGGAAGTCGATAAAAATTTCGATTACAATACTTTCTTCGATTATAGATAGAATAAACACTCTAAACACGATATTTTCAAAACTGAGCAAATAAATACTCAAATCTGAATATAGTCAAAATGGCTCCGAATCAAACTTACAAGAATAAATCCTCATGTGCTCATATATTTGAGTTAGTCCATATTTCAAAAATGAGTATAAACTGACTTCTATGTGCTCATTTTTCAGTATGTCCATGTTTTAAAGATGAGTTTGAACTGACCCTAATCATTTTTGAGTATGTCCATGTTTCAAAATTGAGTATGAACTGACCTCTATGGGCTCAGTTTTGAGTATGTCCCTGCATCAATATTTTGAGTATTTCCAGTATTTCAGAAATGAAAGCATTGTGTCATCCTATTTGAAACTAAAAGTTTCATAACAAAATGAAAACATCGATTTACTCAGATTTGAAAGGGCCATTTTTCTCAGTGAAGTAAAAATCAAAAACTTGTGAGAAATAAAATAGAAAACTTGAACTCTAATATAAGCTTATTTATTAAGCAAATGTCCATGCAATTTTTATTTTTTTTTTTTTACATACGTTTATAAAATAGGTTTATTTTTTGCTATTTTGTACGTTTTCGTGAGAATGACCCTTATCTGGATTTTCAGACATTGTACTATCTCTGTATATAGTAAAAAATTTCGAAACAGGGAAATCATTGATTATAATTTTAACTTTTAAGTGGAGAAAAACGAGTGATGCAACTACTTATGTCACATAAAATCATTATCTTTTATCCCCGAAAGCCTTGACTTTTTTTTACATGTTATCTTATGTGTATCGATTTTTGCTGAGCATCTGATAGAATGACCTTTATTGTCTCAGCGGATATAGCTTGTGCCTGTTTATTTCTTTTTATCTCAAGAAGTAAATTCTCTTTATTTAAGAAAAGCACGCTTTGGGATTTTAAATTCTATTTTTCTCTTTTTATAAAGGTATTTTATTAGTATAAAATGAGATTTTTTAAAAATATATATATTGATATTTTTGGGTTATTTTAGGCAACCCCCGAGGATGAATCGCCAAATTATAAACATATATGACATTACAATAATATATAACGCATATAACATTTCGTGATGCATATGGCCCAGTTATAGTTATAAATGATACATATATGACGTAAATATATGACATGTGTATAAGATCTCGATAAAACGTTTAAAATTGATAGAATCTGGTTAAATATGGCCATATAGTGTAGGTGGAACCGTCTTGGTCATATTAAAATATTATCCTTCATTCCTAAAAGTTTCGACTTTTTTTAGATGTTATCTTAGGTAGTATATTGGGTTTTGCTGAATATTTAATTGATTAACGTCCTGTGTCTCCATGGGTTTAGTCTATGTTTGCTTATTTCTATTTATCTCCGAAAATGAAAGTCTAGACTGTGATATTTCTTATGTTTCTTTTCGTTAATATAAATTTATTATTATTGTACAAAGAGGTAGATTTATTCTCCATAAAGTGGTTTTGCGTTTCTAAGCAGTGGTAAGATATGAAATAAGCCTATGTTTGAAAATAACTATTTCGTAGAGGTTTTTTGCTTTTGACATTTAAGTTTACAGTGTAAAGAAACGCAGAAAATTTCATGGTACAGCAGAAACGCTTACTAAAATTCAGTGTAAAATTTTAGTTAACCATATTTACAAAAACAGTTACCTTATCTTCAGCAACCATTTAGAAAAGAACAAATCAAAAATTTCAGAAAATATTACGATTCTCAAATAAATGGATCTCTAGGGTATACATAAACTTCGGAAACTACTTTTAAAATCTGACATCTATTAGTATCTGAGGTTTCTGATTGGTTATTTTTCTAAAGATTTCAGAAGATAAGAGAAAAGTTTCGAGAATAATGAGTAATTACGATAATACACTTATTATTATTTTTTTAGATTTTTTCTTTATCAGTTATTATTTTTTTTAAATTAATTCATATACAAGCCACTTTTACCAATACATACCTAACTAACCTTTAGCTGAGATGCGTACAGAAAATCTTGAGACCAAGTATACCAGTTATAAAATAACGACAATTTAGCCATTATGCCATTATTTCATACAAGTCACGTAAGCTTTTATCCCAAAACTTTTGTCTTTTTTTGGTTGTTATCTTCAGTATATTGATTTTCGCTAAGCATTTACAAAAGTAACCTCTCTTGTCTCAATGGGTGTAGCTTGCGGCTGTTCATTTTGTTTTTAAATCTATAACAATACAAGCATAGTTTATTGATTTTTGTCTTTCTTTTTACGATAAATGTTTTATTAGCAGAGGAGAGATGGATTTCCGGACATGTCCCACTTTGGAACAGTCAATGTCATCAGGAATTGTAGTGAAAAATAAATAGTAGTACTCATAAGTAGTGATAGATGAGCCGTTGAATGCAAGAATGGTATAATCTACTACCGTTGAAAAATTGAGTGACGTGCATGGAGAGTCTAAAGGACGTTTTAAAAAGATTGAAACGCGCTACAATTGTTTACCTGTTGGAAATACTTAGACAATGTAATCTCCTAAAGTGTTCAAAATAAAGTAAGGTTTCAGACTATGTTAATGAAACAATCTGGCATTAATTTTTAAAAAGTTACACTGTCGTATAAGTTATATTTAGAAACTTTTTTCCATACCCTCCATGATCTTCAATGTATTGATTTTTGTTTAGAAATTTTTTTCCATACCCTCCATGATCTTCAGTGTATTGATTTTTGTTGAGCATTTATAAAAGTGACCTCTCTTGTCTCAATGGGTGTAGCTTGTAGCTATTCATTTTGTTTGTAAATCTATCACAATACAAGCATAGTTTACTGATTCTCTTTCGTTTTACGATAAATGTTTTATTAGCAGAGGAGAGATGGGCCTCCGGACATGTCCCACTTTGGAACAGTTAATGTTATGAGGAATTGTAGTGAAAAATAAACAGTAGTACTCATAAGTAGTGATAGATGAGCCATTTATTGCAATAATGGTATAAGCTACTACCGTTGAAAAATTTAGTGACGTGCATTGGGAGTATAAAGAAATTTTTATAAAGATTGAAACGCGCTACAATTTTTTACCTGTTGGAAATACCTAGACAATGTAAATTTCTAAAGTCTTCAAAATATAAAATGGTTTCAGACTATGTTAATGAAATAATCTGCCATTAATTTTCAAGAAGTTACACTGCCCTATAAGTTATATTTAGAAACTTTTTTCCATGCTAACCATGATTTTCGCTGTATTGATTTCTGCTAAGCATTTACAAAAGTAACCTCTCTTGTCTCAATGGGTGTAGCTTGTGGCTGTTCATTTTGTTTGTAAATCTATCACAATAAAAGAATAGTTTATTGATTTTTCTCTTTCTTTTTACGTTAAATGTTTTATTAGCAGAGGAGAGATGGATTTCCAGACATTTCCCACTTTGGAACAGTTAATGTTAACAGGAATTGTAGTGAAAAATAAACAGTAGTACTCATCAGTAGTGATAGATGAGCCGTTTAATGCAAGAATTGTATAACCTACTACCGTTGAAACACTGAGTTACGTGCATGGAGAGTATAAGGGACGTTTCAAAAAGATTGAAGCGCGCTATAATTGTTTACCTATTGGAAATACGTAGATATTGTAAATTCCTAAAGTGTTCAAAATAAAGTAGGGTTTCAGACTACGTTAATGAAATAATCTACCATTAATTTTCAAAACGTTGCACTATCCTATAAGTTATACTTAGAAACTTTTTTCCATGCCCTCCATAATCTTCAGTGTATTGATTTTTTATGATGATTTATAAAAATGACCTCTCTTGTCTCAATGGGTGTAGCTGGTGGTTGTTCCTTTTGTTTGTAAATCTATCACAATACAAGCATAGTTTATTGATTTTTCTCTTTCTTTGTACGATAAATGTTTTATTAGCAGAGGAGAGATGGATTTTCGGGCATGCCCCACTTTGGGACAGTTAATGTTATCAGGAATTGTAGTAAAAAATAAACAGTTGTACTCATAAGTAGTGATAGATGAGCCGTTTAATGCAAGAATTGTATAAGCTACTACCGTTGAAAAATTGAGTGACGTGCATGGATAGTATAAGGGACGTTTCAAAAAGGCTGAAACGCGGTACAATTTTTTACCTGTTGTAAATACATAGACAATGTATATTCCGAAAGTGTTCAAAATGAAGTAGGATCTCAGACTATGTTAATGAAATAACATGCCATTAATTTTCAAAACGTTACTCTGTCCTATAAGTTATATTTAGAAACTTTTTTCTATCCCATCCATGATCTTCAGTGTATTGATTTTTGCTAAGAAAATATTTGAGATATTTTGTACGTTGTATTGGCTAATTTTAACTGATACTAGCTGTGTCTTCCCCGCTGGTTTTTCATAAAAAAGGAAAAACAAATATTCGATAAAGCTCATTATACTCTTTCTTGCCCGAAAAAAAATAGAATGTTATATATGACTCAATCTGTATTTGGAGAATATGAAGAAAATGGTTAAACATCAAATGAATATCTTGAATTTTATCCTGAAAACCATTTCTATATTTGTAGGCATTGTCATTATTTTATTGATTTTCGCTGTCCTTAGACGTGAATGTACAGTCATGTCTTAGCGAGTCAAATGTGTGCCATTGTGTTTTCCGTTATCACTGGCAATGTAATAATTTAGGGAAAATAATTTTGTATTGTCATTTGTATTTGTTGATGTTGATCTTTTTTTGGATGCAGAGTAGAGAAAATGTATTTATTTATACTTTTTATACTCTTATATAATGCTGTCATATAATAACAATCTCAAATAATACTCTTATATAATAACAATTATGGTGTAAAAATTCTTTAAGAGATTCTTTCGTATTTTTGAAGTTAATAAATGTATCAAATGTGTTTAAAATGTCCCACGATAGCTAGTTTAAGCAAATTTTGATAGATATTTTTTTAACTGAAATTTTAAATTTTATATGAAAAATAATTACACATTGTAGACATTATATTTTACTGGTTTTTTTCCTTGCTGTTCTTAGAATTGAATGGAAAATCATGTTTCAGCGTGGAAATTATACGTAATTTAGTTTTCCGTTTTATCAAGAAATGTTGTATTTAGGAAATATAAATGTTTCTTCTGTCCGTGCTTTTTTCTGATGACATTTCTGGAAGTAGTTCGAGAACAAAACCCTTTTTCTGTTTTTCTAACTATTAAATAATAACTAATGTTATGTAAAATTATCTTTACGAGTTTCCATATTTTTTCTCCTTGTTAAATAAAGTTTTTAGATGTACAAATATGATACATCTTTTTTGTCTGTTTCAGTAATATCTAATTTAAACATAAAAAATTTATTACGTACCATATCAATCTAAATACTTCCAATTTCATTTAATAAAACTTTAATGACGTTATGAAGCAACAATAATTATATAAAGAAGTACGTCTCAACTCGATATAGACAGAAAATAACAATTATCGCAGATCTACTAATTGATAATGTATTATTTTTTACACATATGTATTATAACTATGTGAAAATTACGAGCAATTAAGCTCGAAGTTTTGCCTACGTAGAGTTGAGTAGACAAGTGTCGAGCCAATTTGTTGACAAACATGCACATAATCTTTTTGGGGGAATTATCGTTTGTTGATTTATTTTCGCCATCCTTAGACTTCAATGGGCAGTCATGTATCAGTGAGTTAATTGTGTGACATTTTTTCCCCATTTTCTCTGGATATGTGGTATTTGGTGAAAGGAAATTCATTTTCTTCTTATTGTATTTATTGGTGTTGATGCCTTTCGCAATTTAGATCTAAGAAAAACTGCGTTTTTGCACGTTTTTGTATTTCTATCTCTTGAATAAAAAGTAATTTCAATGAAAAAATTCTTTATATTAGTTTTTCACTTTTTATCGAGGTTAATTAAGTTCTAAAATATTAAAATATGTTTCACAATTTTTTCGTTTTAATTTAGTTTAATCATAAAACTTTTAATATATATCTAATCATATTGAGTATCTTGAATTTTATCTTGAAACCTTTTATTTATTTTTAATAATTAACGATTGTTTATTGTTTTTTTTTCTATCTTAAAATTGGATGGACATACAGGTGTCTGAGTGAGCGACTTGCGTATCATTTCGGTGTCCATTTCCTCCGAAATGTATAGTTTATAGAAAACATAAATAATTTTCTTGTTTTTAGGTGCGTTCGTAATTATATAAATACGTAGCACCTATAGTCGTCGTTTGGTCCGTCCGTCTGTCCGTCCGTCTGTCTGTCTGTCCGCATATAACAACGCACAAACTACCCAACCAAATGGTTTGCAATTTAAAATATATTATCTTTGCAGAATTTTGTCGAGACATTTCAAATTTTATTAAAATCGAATCAAAACTTTAGGAGATATTAATAAAAATATTTATTAAGAAATTTGATTTTTTTTTTTTTAAATCGGTGCTTTTTTGTTATAGGAGCTTCCGAAGTTTAATCGTCAAGCGACCGAGATACTTATTTTATGACAGAAATTAATCTGCAGACGATATAATTCATTTCACAGAATTAAAAATCAGAAAAGATCTGAATATTTATATAACTAGCTGATACATATATATCTGAATATTTATATAACTAGTTAAGATATTTGTATGAACAGTGTCATAAAATATATACTTAACTAGCTGTTTAACCCGTTCTACGCACGGGATATCATGAATTTAATTCTAAAACGTGCGTACGAACGCACCTCGTTTGTAACGTTTGACGTACAATTTCCAACTTGTTGTTTTCATTATGGTTGACTGCTTTCTGAATGCAGATCGAAGAAAGTTTTTTTTTTTTGTTATTTTTCCCTGTCTCTCAAATAAAAAATAATATGATAAACGATGCTTTATATGAATCTTCCACATTTTTTTGTGGTTAATGAAAGTTCTAAAACATTAAAATATATTTCACAATGTCTGCTTTTGTAATATCTGATTTAATCAAAAAAAAATTAATATATATCTAATCAAACTAAATATCTTGGATTTTATCTTGAAAACTTTTATATGTTTGTAAGAATTATCGTTTTTTTATTGATTTCGCTGTCCTTAGAATTGGAAGAACAGACATTTCTCTCAGTGATTGATTTGCATGTCCATTTAAGAGTCCATTTCTTCCAGAATGTAGTATTTGGGAAAGAGCATTCACTTTCTTGTTTTTGTAACCATTATGAATGACACATTTTATAATCTGAACCGAAGAACACATCTCTCTTTGCATATTGTTGTTGTTTTTTTACCTGTATCTTAAGTAAAAAGTAGTATGATGGAAAATTTCTTTAGCACCAGTAATTGGCCAGTATGAGGCAAAATATGTAAAAAAAAAATAATTAAAAATTAATGCATGGTTAGTTTCGATAACTATACACTTATATGATTATTTTGGTTGCTATGTACGGATATGTTAATTTTGGTTGTTAAACTAACCCAAATTAATACACGCATGCATTATTTTTTGTTTATTTACAGTTTTGTATCTATTGATCTATTATTGGTGCACTCATTCTATATGAGTTTCCTACATTTCATCGTGGTTAATTTACATTCTAAAATATTAAAATATGTTTCCATATTTTTGTCTGTTACAGTAATATCTAATTTACGCAAATAATAATACTAGTAATGATAATAAATGTTGTTATGATACACTTCTTATCCATACTAAATATATTAAATTTCATCTCGAAACCAATTATATACCATTCAATAAGTCGATTCACATTTCAAAATATCATAAAATATTAACGGGAGACTGTATGTGAATTCGTTTTGCACTATACGATTTGCAAAGTGTAAAATTTATTGTGGGAAATGAAAAATTTTACTTCGAACCTTGTTTAATTTATTTTTTGTCATAAAAAATCCAACTATTTGTCAAGTCATATTGTGCATCATATTACTCAGATTGATCATATTTATACTACACGTTCATCAAAAAATAACATTTGTCCATAAAATATTTCATATTTATTTTTAAATCTGACCTTTCTTAAGGACCTCTTTTAACTATTTTTTCCTTCTGCCGCAAACAATCCAACTCTTTCGAAAATGTTATCGTACAAACCACAATCCAATACGATATGTCATTTTGCTTTCCGTTAGTTCCAAAAGTATGTCATTTAGAAAAAGAAAATGACTTTTTTATTTATTTTCGCCAAATTTAACTACAAACTTTTTAATTCATGTTTTAAACCATTTAGTATGAATTTACAATGCCTGAAACAGGGGATTCATATATAGTTGTTTAATTTGATTTTTAATACATTAAGTAATATAATAAAAAACTCTTTCCAGAATTGTGGGTAGTTTGGAAACAGTTATTGCATATTTTCATAGTTTAAAAAACATTTGTCGTTTTTTACAGTGTACTTGAATGGAAAATATTTCATAAATAAAGCAAAGAATGATTGTACTAATTGTTCAACGGCTACAATAATGGTGACAATATTAGTGACAATAATTATCCAAACAGTGGACCCGCGTGCGAGGATTTCGCACTGCAGTCTAATATTTTTTTAGCAATATCTAATATTTTTGAGATGCAGGATTAAACTTTAAAAAAATTAAGGACTAAAAATATCTGCAAACAACATTAGTCAAGCCAGATTATCATCTCATTTATTCCATCGAAGTTACAGTAAAGACTGATCGAAGATAGCAAAATTCACGAGCGAGAAATGAAAATTAACCGTCGTATTTTAACTACATTAAAGGATGACGTCACTTGCTTCGGAAAAAACTGAGAAAACCGTTCATTTCATTTAAGAAAACAATGTTGATTTAATTTTTAATTAATTGCAATTTTGCTTCCATCGATCGATAGTGTTTTTTTTTCTTCTAAACATTTAAATTTTCATTTTTAATCATAAATATAAAATAAACCCGCGCGCAGGTGTCATATTTTATACTTGTTGTACTTATTATGTATTCTACAAATTATGCATTACGTAAATAATGTACTCTTATTACGTATGCCACTGTTGTACTATTTATTTTTTTATAATCATATATAAATCATTTTTATAGTCAATTATTTTTTTTTATAATTTAATGTTGAGCATCACATTATGCGGTATTTTATTTATGTGGTAACACTAATTTGAGGAAAACATTTCATTTTATTTATGAAAACAATGCCGATTTAATTTTTAATTAATTGCAATTTTTAATCAAAAAACATGTTTTAACCAAATGTTAAGTGTGCTATGTCAGAAGCCTGTTCAAAATCCTTTCATATGGTATCTCATTTATCATTCTGCGTTTTGTATTTGCTTAGAAAAAGGAATGTTGACAGCAGAAATAATATATAGGATAATGGAGCGTTTGTGGGTCAGTCAATGAAACAGTATCATTATATTTAGATTGTCAATTTAATGATAATGTGATCCCGCATAATTTAATATGTATTTTAGTAAAATATTTTATTTTAGTAAAATAACTATTCCAAGAGGCAGGATCGCCTTTACTTCATATAATACATGAATTTGAAACTTGGAAGCACTCCAGCATTATGACAATATTATTTAATGATGCATGCATGAAAATGCAGTACAATATACGAAAAAAAATGCTTTTACGTCATAAAAATTAATGATTGTCTTATTTTATTCCAGTTTCCTAAGAATATTTGCATTCAGAAAACCTTTTATCTCATATTCTATGTATTCTAATACTCAAAGCACTGAGCTATTATTTAAAAAATGGCGTTTTCAGATGTTTTTCTTTAGAATTAAAAAAATAATAATAATGAGAGAAACTTTTCTTTTAATACTTCCCATTTTCGAATTCCACATCATAAAGAAAAGAATTTAACCCTCCCTTTTTCTTTTTTTCTTTTTTGAAAACTTTTTTCGTTTTCTGTTCAAAAGAACCTATTTTAAAATTGAATCATTGACATGGGGTTCTCTATTCATAAAAGATAATTTAAAAATTCGTTTTTAGTTCATAAGGATCATCCATCAATTATGTCAGGTTTTAACAGAAGTTGCGGGGGAGGGTCCACCAAGTTTGATATATTGTGATGAGGGGAGGGAAATTGATTAAAACATCGGAGTATAATAGCTAAAATATTCAAACATATAGGTGGACATTGTTTGCAAGCAGCATAGTAAATTTCATAAAGGTACAGTTAAATCTCTGAATAGCGGCCACCACTGTGAGCACGATAAAGTGACCGTACTTCTGAGGTTGCCGTTATTCAAAGATTCCACATTTTAATAGCTCAAAATTACATTACATTAAAATCAAAATTATTGACCAAAATTATTTACAGTTAAAAAATACTTACTATTATTTTACTCTAAAGAGATCACTTATTCGTAATTGTTTTGTTTTTAAAGGCGTATCTTTCTCTAAATGCATAGTCATTTCCACAGATTTGTTGTACAATTTGTTATCTTTTTGATTGAGTGCAAAATTTTAAATTTTTCTGAAGCTAGAAAGAACATCAGAATATGATTTTATGCTGCAAATTTGTGATAATTCCATATTGTCTTCCGCTTCATTTTCGTCATCACTTTTATTTTCATTGACCTTGCTTTCTATCCGTTCTTCTATGGTATTAAAAGTAGAAAAAAACTGCCAAATCATTATCTACATTCACGTACTTGCTGCCTTTTATGGTTATTCCGGCTCTATTTAAAATATCATTTAAGGCTGCTCGTCAGTAAACTTCCCGATTCCTCTCGCTAATGTTAATCCAATGGGCGTAGGATGCATTCGTATTTTTAAAATATCTCCTCGGGAAATTAATATTTTTAACTTCTGTTTCCTGTGTATTGTTCTTAAAGAATGTCTCTTTTTTTTCTTAGTTATCAAAATATTTCTAAATTATGTGCTTAATTTATATTTTTATGTGTTAAAATCTTAGCGAAACTGAATACGATTTTAACATTTCATATAAAATTAAGTACATATTTTAGAAAAAAATTTACAACTAAGAAAAAAAGAGACATTCTTTAAGAGCAATGCAAAGAAAACAGAAGTTAAAAATATTAATTTTCCGAGGAGATATTTTAAAAATACGAATGCGTCCTACGCCCATAGGAATAACATTAGCGAGGGGAACCGGGAAGTTTACTGACGAGCAGCCTTAACTCAGCATCATCTATTACTATTAACTAAACTAGGGCTTCTAACCCGGGCCTCCCGGGAGAGAGAATACATGTGAACACCATTTATTTTTTATTGAAAACTCTAATAGATTTTTTACATTTATTTTTTTTTTAGATTGTCCCCTATCAACACAAAAGAATATTTTTATATGAAATATGTCAATTATGTATTGAAATAAAATTTTGAAATTTATTAAAAGCGGTAATTTCGTATTGGCCTCGTGCCATAAGATGTTTGTAGGACATGTTTTTTGAGCCGAAAAAAATCGCTAAAAATTTCGCTACCTACAGAAGTTTTTATAAGTCTGATAATTTCACCGATTTTAAGTGCTTATTTCAATTACATGTAAGGTAAAGCCAGGAGAGATGGCACAGTCGGAGAGATTGCGCACATAGAGGTTCGGGGGGAAGGAGTAGAGTGAGAGCGCAGCGATTCCAGGTAGTTGTACAACAACAGTAGTGGAGTGTCTACTTGAAAGTGTACGTTGATTGCTTTGAGCAACTAAGATGAAGTATTACTATTTTGTTTTGTTTTCCCAAATTAAGTGCTTGAATTTTCATAGCTATTCGTCAGAATTTCTATACAATGTCAGTGACACAAAATATTTTAAACTGAAACGATTTCTCATAAGCTACTAATCTAGACTAACAATGTGAACATCAATGGTTCGTTTTAGTAGCGACCATGTTTAAATAAAAGGCCGCGCAATCTCTCCTACCGATATTGGAGAGTTTGCGCAACTGCTACTTAGGAGAGATGGCGCATTGAATCCATTAGTTTCTATGCTAGGAGAGATTACGCAGCTAATTGGTAAATTTGCATAAAAAATGAAACATGAAAATGGACTAATTTTAA
Organism: Maratus michaelseni; assembly: GCA_963931845.1. Lineage (NCBI taxonomy): Eukaryota > Metazoa > Arthropoda > Arachnida > Araneae > Salticidae > Maratus > Maratus michaelseni. The sequence goes on from OZ007600.1 coordinate 72,923,772, forward strand.
GTTAAACGTGTTATTAAGTTACATAATTTTATTTTGTAATCTTAACTGGAATTGCTTTTTATGATTCTTTAATTTTTTTCCCTTTAATTAAAATTTTTTAATCGTTTTTAAAATTATTTCCTTTTTCTGATTCTTTAAGCATTAGGTTGAAATATTCACTCCCAATACAATAAAATTTGTTCACAAAAACCTTACAGCAATGTCATTTAAGTGTAATTATTATTGTTAACAATTTAATTGTAGTTATTATTAGTAACAATCTCTCCTACCCATGTGCGCAATCACACCAACCCTGTAAGGACAGATTTCGCAAAATAACTTTCTTGGTTTTATTACAACTGTTCTATTAAATTGGAACATAACAACAAAATAGCAATGGAAATGCATAAAAAACAAATGAAGTCAAAATTATTCATGGATAGTTTAGCAAAAAATTAATATTTAGATTTTTTATTGCTATTCTTTTGAATTGTGCGCAGACTTTCCTAGCTTTACCTTATGTCAAATTTCTGTTTTATTTATTGCTTAATGAAGTGTTTTAATTTCGTTATTAAATATTAGCTGGAAACAAATGCCGAACTTTTTATATCGTTTAAAGTGCAAAAGGATTAATATTTTGTAATCGTCTGCAAGCGATAGAGATAGATTTAAAAAAAAATCATGCCTGAAATTTAATTTAAATACTATAATAAATGAGTAAATTGCGATACAGTCTTCAAACTAATTGAATTTGAAAATAGATATTTTTCCCTATATAACGGTGTAAAAATTAAAAATGTGCGTTATGTGTGAAAATGTTTTTAAAAAAAAAGTCAGTAGCAAAATTCGCAAAACCGAAATTTCATCGTCAAGTGTTGCCATTCTCAAAATGACGTCAGTGTTACGCAGGGATACGTTTGTCCTTTATAATATAGATAAGCAAATCCTCCTCTGCAACGTTGTTCGGAATTCGTTGTTTGCAGGTTTAGTGTAATGTTTTTTTTTTCTATGTAAGACATTCTGTAACATTAAAACATGACTGGTATTCGGATGTTACTGTTGTTCGGAGTGACCGCTGTAGGAGGTTTCACTGTATTTATTTTATTCACATAGTATTACACATATTTTTGCTTTCTTTTATCTATTTAAGAAGATTTTATTGGATTCGGGAAAATTTTCGACTTCCGGTTTCCGACAGATTTATACGTTTTAGAAGGTACGGAACACGATTTGTCTGTTTTTTTAGATAACATCTGTCCGTGAGTTTGTGTGTATGTCTGTTTGTATGTTACACAAATTTTGTGGGCACTCTAACTCACGAACTACTGCGTAGAATAAGATGAAATTTCACATGAAGTTCTATACTTATTTAAATTGCTGCTGTTTAGTTTCTGGACAAAATCCCGCAAGAGGAGAAAGGGGACGAAAATCGATGATTTGTCCGATTTATGCGATGCATATCTCTCCAGTTTATGTGGTCAGAATTAATCGGAACATCAAATTTAGAAAGTAATAGATTGTCATTCAACTTTCGTTGCGGTCATCTAAGAGGGGGGTGACAAAATTCGATGAATTGTTCGAAATATGTTATGCTTATATCAGCAGTTTAAATGCAAAGAACTCAGCATTGTCGTTCAATTTTGGTAGCAGCTATCTAAGAGGGGATGCCGAAATTCGATGATTTGTTTGAAAAAGGCTATGCTCATATCTCTAGTTTAAATGCATGCAAATCAACGAAAGTATTTACGTAGAAAATAACGCAACCTTTAGCATTTTTTTTATAAAATAATACAAACCCCTGCAAATGACGTAATAACGCAAGATAGGAATATCGCAATCTAATTAGTTCTAGCCAATTAAATTTTTAAAACGATGTAATTTCTTGTACTATTTAAATCATTTAATTGATTGTATTTACATAGAATAATGGCCACAACGTATTAATTTTCTTTTCCTTTAAAGGAATTCGATATCCTTCCATTTGATAAACATAATGAAGATATCAATTTTCCAATTTTTTGCTTAAATTGTATCTATTCATTCGTAGTATATTCTCTCTAAATATCGTAAAAAACCGTTAATTAAAAATTGGAGTTAAAAGCCGTTTACCCCATCCATTTCCTATTAAATTATTCAGTGTTCCAATCTTTAAATTCATTTTTCTAAGTTTGTGTTTTTTCAATATAACAGTACAGTATACATACCAAAACTTCAACAAATAGTTTCAATTTTCTCGCTAGTTTTTTTTTTTGGGGGGGTGGGGGGGGGGGTGGGGGGGGGATTTTTAAGATGCATTTAATGAAACTAAGTATCGGATTTTCAGTAATATTGACAGTTTATTTTTTAAAAATAAAAATGTCAAGTAAATAATCATTTTTATTATTTTTTTTACATATGCCATGTCGTCATATTATTTACTTTATATACCTTATATCAATTAATTGTTTGGAAATGAAATCTGATCCTTACATTTATAAGGCACACTTCAAAGAAATGTATACAACAAAAAATATTTTAAAATATTCAAAATTTTAGAAGTGTAATTTTAACATTTTCAACTTTAAATTGAAAAAACTAGATTTTTCAAATTTTACTACAAAATATGCATTTTTGCTTAATTAAATCATTTACCTTCTTAAAATCATTTAATAATATTTCAAGCGATGCCGTAAAATACTCAAATAAAAAAATAATTCAAAGGGTACCGAGGCCATTTACAATTGAAGAGCTTGAAGTAAAGTCTCACGAGGTTTTAATGGTTTTATAAAATTTAATTGAATATGTATACCGCGAATTATGGAACACTTAATTAGGTTGTCACGATTTTTAAAATAGGTACTCCAGCATATTACCTGGCTTTAGATTATGTAGCAATTTCTATGTTCGTTACAAGGATAGATTAAATCAGAAATGAGTGTTAAAATCTGCATAAGTAAAGTAAGAAAACAGTCGATAAAAATTTCTACTCGCAGTGACTGGAGTGATAATTTCAAGGCGTAATATCTCAACAGATTTAAGCAAGGTATAGCATTGTGACAGATAGCTTATTCGAGAATCCGATGGTGTTTCCATAAAAATAAATCAGCAGAAAAAAATTAAATAAGTAATTTTATTCACCAGTTCTTTCAATCATAGTCGGAGAACTCTCTACATGCAGCACGATTTTCCACGAGACTTTAACAAAAACTAAAAAAAAAAATTACTTCCGTAGAAAATTTCCATAACGAAGTTTCATAAAAATTTGAGATATTCCATTCAATTCTGTTAGAATAATTCATTAAACTCTGGGAAAATCAGTGAGTCAAACACATCGATGATGTTGTATAAGTTGTTTTGACAATTGATAATACAGGAAAAGGCGGCGTCTGAGCTGGCGCAGGTATTTTTATAGCTAATGCGTAGAGATACAAAAGAAGAATTGCGACGAAGATTCGAATCCAATGAAACGCCAAGTTGAAAACTCATCTGGCGGAAGCATCAGACCAAAGTAAAAGTGTCCTCAAAAGCTTTGATGCGAAATACATTTGAAGCGTCCCTCAAAGAAATAGACTTATACCCTGTTCACATCGGACATTTAAGATATCTTAGACCGCCATTTTTGAGGTGGTACCTCCCCGGATTTGAATACCTGTCCACACCGCCAAACGCATTTAAGATAACTCACTCAACATCACCGTGTCCAGTGCGCATGCGCATATGTTAAAAGCAAACTCAACAGCCAATCGGCCTCCAGAGCCAATCAGAGTGAGCGGTACTGACTGTATCTAGCAATGGAAAGTTCGAACTCACTAAGTGAGTTTCTGGAACTCACTCAGTGAGTTCAGCGGTCTAAGATATCTTAACTATCCGATCTGAACGTAGTATTATGATCAAATAGAATGTTTTTGAAATCGAATGAGTTGAAGAAGGGAAGCAATGTTACGAGCCTTTAACCCCTTCGCGATGAGCGTCCTTTACAGAATTTTTAATCTTGTACCACCGCTTTTCCAAAACAGAAATTTTCGCCTAATTGAATCGCAGAAATGCTCGGACTACATAAGACAAAGCTTACAATAAAAAATAACTGGTGGGAATAATCGAGGATTCTAAGCATTTTATGCGTCACGTATACGTGTCGCTCGTCCCCAACGGGTTAAGGCCATTGGAGTTTGGAAAGAAGAAAAAAAGTATTTTAAAACGAAAAATAACAAACTAAAGAGAGTAATATTTAGAAATATTAAAAATATGTTATATGTGTGCATATAGATTTCGATATGCATGCATAGTATATAACATTTTTGTGTGTGTAAAACATGTGACGTCACAAGAGGGGACAGGTTATTATTCGAGTGGGACAATCTAGACCAAAAGGGTGGGAAGAGAAAAAAACAGAAAATGAGTATGACGCAATTAATGGATGCCCCCTAAGATCTATGCATATTTTTGAATTCACCTCTTTCTTTTGAGTGAGGCTTTCTTCCGTCTTTTTTAAGTGAAGTTTTGTGAGTTCCAGACACTTTGGTTAAAATTTCTGTATTCCTTCATCGAAAAATCCTAAAAATATATTTTATTAACACTTTCCAATGTAATTTACACATGTTTACGACTTTTGGGCAATTCCAAGCCAATGTTACCATTTCTAGTATTTTATTTTTTTACATCAAATAGGTAATATATATTTTTTCCTGATAGTATTAAACCAGAGTTGCCAAGTCTCCGGATTTTTGAATACCAGTATTTTTTTAGAGATAATGCTGCAGTTCTAAATCACAGAATGCTCCGATTAAACAAAACAGCCTTTTCTGTAGTAAAATACTGGTATCCCAAAAACCGGAGACTTGGCAGCTCTGTTAAACGTATATTTTTTATATTTGCAATGCAGTTAATAAAATTTTGAATAGTCAAAATCAATAAAATTCATTATAATCGGCATGGCTCCGTTTTATGTGTTTGTTTGTTTGTCTGTTACATGTTAAATGTTGGTCTGTTACAGGTAAGATTACAAATTTTTCACAACTATCTTATAGCAACAGTCAATTTTTTTTTTAAAGGTGTATGTTTCAGAACTCCCTCTGAATGAAAATACATTTTTATTATAATAAATCATCATCATATATATTATTTCTCCTGTCAACATCCCTTTTTCTCAGAAAATACGAAACGCAGAAAGACGAAAGAGATACCATATGAAAGGATTTTAAACAGGCTTCTGACATAGCACACTTAACAATTCCTTAAAACATGTTTTCGAATAAAAATTGTATTTATTTAAAAATTAAATCGGCATTGTTTCATAAATGAAATGAAAGGTTTTCTCAAATCAGTGTTGCCATCAAAGTAAAATACTGCATTAGCAGATGACGTCATCCTATAATGCAATTGAAATACGATTGTTAATTTATTTCTTGCGCGTACTTTTTGAAAAATATCGAGCTTTTAATTGGGATTTTATTTAATTTTTACGCGTGCGTCAGCTATTTTTATTTGATTTCCTTTTTTAATCTATGCGTACTGTATCGGAGCACCAGTAGATTGCGTAATTTAAGGATTTTCTTCCTTTTAGATATACAGCTCATTAGGATTCAAAAAAAGTTTAAGTTTTTTTTTTTTTAATATTTCATTAATTTGTTAATACGCCAGCGAAGTCTGACGTCACTTAAATGGCTGCTGAACCACAAAGTTTGAACATCCCATGTTTAAGTTCCCAAAGGGTTGAAAAAAATTGGTGTACCAAATATTGATTTATGTATTTAAGATATTTCTGGAACAGTTTTGCAAAATCTGAGGAAATGCTTTCATATGAATTCCCTAAACGTCAGATTCAGTGTTTCAATTTTTTTATAATTCCCTTTTTTTTTCAGTATATAGGAGTCTTGGCAACCTAGAGAAATGACCTTGGCGAGAGAAAAAAAAATGACAAAAACTTTTCTGGCAATCTATTCCCATTTCCTTATACACAAACAATCATCATATACATTATTTCTGTTTTCAACATATTTTTTTCTATGCACATACAAAACATACAATGATGAATGAGTATCATTCGAAAAGTTTTTGAACAAGTTTCTGAGATAGTACACCCACATATTGTTAAAACGCGTTGTTTGATTTAAAAAAAAAAACAGTTAATTAAAAATTAGAGCTAAAACGTACAGGAAATAATCTCAAAGATTGCAGTGCGAAAGCTTCGCACGGGTCCTTCTGGTTGTAAGTTATTTTACAAGTAATATCGATAAACATCAAGGTAGCAGAAAAGCATGGTAATTCCTGTTTGTCTATTACATTACCATATTTTTAATCATAATTATTTACATTAAATAATTTATTCATAATAACTATATTAATTTATCTTTTATTATCATATGCTAATTGTAGACATCTTTGAATTACATAATTATTATTTTTTAAATGAGGTAAAGCCATTTTTTCCTCTATGACAATTAGTCTGTTACAATGGAATTGCCCTTTTACTTGTTTGTCTATGTACCTATTCTCGCTGTAACTTTTGTAAATATCCTTGGATTGCTACGTAGCGTAAACATTTATGAAAGGTTACTATTGGATGTTCCCTGTTGGAAATGGTGAGCGTAGCATTTGTATTTCTTTTACAGGTACGCACGAAATAATTCGAATACGTAAAGACTTATGCAAATATATATATATATAATAATCTCGTATAAATTAGTAATGGATTTTAAGAATAATTTATATTTGTAAAATAGTCATTCTAATTATCAGAACCAACGCGATTTTTTATTTTATAAGTCATAAACATATTCGAGAGCTTTTATTTTAACATGAATCCAAGGAAATGCAATACAAAATACACTGTTAAAAATTTGCAGCAAACTGTCCAGTCAGTTGACCGTTTTTGTAGAAAACGCTTACATAACCGTAATGTAACTATATTATGACCGTAAAATGAGCAATAATACGGTCATAATATAGTTAAATTACGGTTATATAACCGTTTTCTACAAAAACGGTCAACTGACTGGACGGTTTGCTGCCAATTTTTAACAGTGTACGAGAAATTCCATTTATTCCAGTTTTTTGTGATAATTACATTAAAGAAACTGTTTGTCTCAGCGTATGCATTTTAATATTTAAAGCATTATGTTATCATTTAAAAAATTGTGTGTTTATAATTTTTTTTAGACTGTTGAAAAAAAAAACAGTGAGAGAGAGATAGAGAGGGGTCTTTTTGTTATTTTATATTCCCCAACACAAAGAAAAGAAAAATGCTTGATTTAACGCTTTTTTTTATTTCATAATGCTTTGTTCGCCTTCTATTCAAAGTAACCTATTCTAAAACTGCATCACTGAAATAGGGTATTCTTTTCATAAGAAGTGAATTTAAAAATTCGTTTTTACTGCTTAAGATCTATGAATATCTTTGCATTTTTCTCATTTAAAACTCTTTTGTCAGTGAGGCTTTATGAGTTTCAAATACTTTGGTTTGAATTTGAATATTCCGGCATCATAAAAAATATAAGAATGATTTTTAATACGTTGGAGAATTATTCTTTTACAAAATATAATTCTAATAAATACTAACGTTTCCAGTTTCAAAATGTTGCAGCACAATATTTTAAAATTAATCTTTATAATTTCATTAAAAAAAAGTTTTTTTTAATGATTAAGTGTCAGTAATTTAGAAATTGTGTTGATACATCGTCTAAACTATATGTATATATCATTTTACGTGAAAATGTAATATTCCAATATTTTAATTATTTGATAACACTCATCTCAGTTTATATAATATTTTTACTGTGGCTATGCCAAAATAGTAATTAGCACTGGCAAATCCTTCAATTTGTAAAGCATAAAATACATTTTGAATTTCTAAAATCGCACCTGTTCCATATTTGTAAATTCATTTACAAAATTAATTTATTATGTATAATTATGTATATAATAAAATATTTTTTATATGTATATCGATAGTTAGTTTTACTATATTAAAAGTGCTGTTTACTCCAAATTTTGATGGTAAAATTTCAAATTGTTCAAGCATAATAGGTAGAGTAAAAAGGGGGGCCCCTGTGTGACGTCTGTCTTCCCCTACTTCTAAGTCTTAAGCGTGCCATAATGAACAGAGTTATTTTCCTTTTCCATGATTGGGATACATTTTGAATTATAATAATTTGCTTCCTGATGACGACATTTTGTAGGCTCTTGTGTCCCGAAAATTGACGCAAACCGCCAATTTTATAAACATTTTCTGGAATAAATATCTTTACTTCTGTAGGCAAATTAAAAACGCTATTCGATTTCTTTGAGTTTGAATAAGAAGAGATTGAAATTTTACGCATTCACAAATGAAAATGACATTGTGAATGTGTCAGAAATTATCCAGTTTCTATGTAGTCAGATGAATAGCAAACATGTGCTCCCTTAACATAGCATCTTATAATGAATTAAAAAGTTGTGTGTATAATTATAAACAATAAACCAATGCTTAAACACACAATATCCATCTGAAGTACCATGGCAACGAACAGATGTACGCTCCGTGAGTAACTTGGACTCATACCATCAGTGTCATTAAAAACAAAAATGACCACCCCCCCCCCCCAAAGACCTGAAACTGAAAGTCGAAAACCCAAATGACAAGAATATTTAATGGAACGGAACCATGATGAACGACCATGTGTATCGAAATCTGTCACTGAATTTCCAAGTTAAACATGTAGATAGGGCAACTTTTCTTCTTCTGCCGTTTGGGTTTTCGATTTTCAGCTTCATGTCTTTGGGGGGATATGTTATTTTTGTTTTTAATGACGCTGATGGTATGAGTCCAAGCTACTCACGAAACGTACGTCTGTTTGTTTCCATGGTGCTGCAGTTAGATATTGTGTGTTTAAACGTTGGTTGTTTTGTGTATGGTTTCTTATGCCAGCTACACTTTTAAAATTTGATTCGTTATTTCAAAAATACAGGGTACCAAAAAGGTAACCTTAAGATGGTTAAACCTTATTCCAACTTTTTAGGCTCCGGTTGAATCCTCCATGCACGGGGCGAACCTCTGTGACTCCCGTGTTTGGCCCAGTCCGTCCGACAAGCCGCTGTTATAAAATCGTCATTAGCACCTAATTAGTTCAATTCTAACGCTCTTAACCCTTTCAGATTAATTATGTTTATTTTCATTTTTATTTTATTTTTTTTGAGGGGGGGAGAGATATTTTTACGTTAATAATATTAAAAATAGTTATCCAAATCACAAAAGTTTAAGGTTTGCTGAAATTAACAAATATATCATTTACAGAAATCGAACAAATATAATTGTTTTGCGTACTATTCTTATGACAATAGGAAAAGGAAGAATTTTTGAAGATGATATTCAAATTTTAATTGCTTAATAGGCGTATAGCCAACACAGTGAAAAAGTACCTAAGCCGGACTCGAACCCGGGTCATCAGATTAGCGCACTGACGTTCTACCAACTGAACCACGTTCTACCAACTGAACCACTTGGTAGAACGTCAGTGCGCTATACTGAGGATCCGTGTTCGAGTCCCGGCTTGGGTACTTTTTCACTATGTTGGCGATACGCCTATTAAGCAATTAAAATTTGAATATTATGAATGCAAGGCGTGAGAAATTTTCTCTGGAAAAATTTCCAAGTATTAAAATATGAACTTATTCAATTGTCGATACTGGATTTTCTTTGATTTCGTGTTTACCCCAGGGTTGGCGGCTCACGGAAAATATTCCATCTTGTGCTGCATTTGTAGCCTTGCCAACATGTTAAGATGAAAAAGTTCCAGGCTGAGTATCTTTCCCAAGTGGTTCAGTTGGTAGAACGTCAGGGCGCTAATCTGATGATCCGGGTTCGAGTACCGGCTTGGGTGCTTTTTCACTATGTTGGCTATGCGCCTATTAAGCAATTAAATTTGAATATTATGAATGCAAGGCGTGAGAAATTTTCTTTGGAAAATTTTCCAAGTATTAAAATATGGATTTTTGAAGATGTTTGGAAATTGCGTTGTTCCAACATGATTAAGCAGATGTAAAAACTTTCTTTTACTTTTTATGTTTTATCACAAATTATTTGTTTGGAAAAGTAGTCCCTGTTTCAAATTTAAAGAGTGAAACCTCTGTTTGAAATAAAAGAATCACCAACAGTATAAAGACATATATATTATATATATCAAATTAATAGTTTAATCATAATTAAGTTGTGATTATTCGTATTGAAGGCTTATAAAATAGTGTTTAAAAATACGTTTTTATTGTTATATTTATGTAAATTACATATTTAAAACACTGTCAACAAACAGGAATGCAATAACACGCACCAATAGTTTCATGAAAAAATACACTTTTTGCGGATAAAAAGGAGTTATTATTTTTAATATAGTTTATATATTTAACAAAACTTTCTTTGCAAATTTAAAGAGTGAAACCTCTGTTTTGAAATAAAAGAATCATCAACAGTATAAAGGCATATGTATTAAATATATCGAATTAATAGTTTAATCATAATTAAGTTGTGATTATTCGTATTGAAGGCTTATAAAATAGCGTTTAAAAAACGTTTTTATTGTTATATTTATGTAAATTTCTTATTTAAAACACTGTCAAAAAACAGGAATTCAATAACACGCAACAATAGTTTCATGAAAAAGTATACTTTTTGTGGACAAAAAGAATTATTATTTTTTAAATATAGTTTATATATTTAACAAAACTTTCTTTGTTTGCTTTTACTGAGTAAACATTTTTTATATCTCACATCAAATGATTTTCTGCATTTAATTGGTAAACTATTCACGCGAATTAAATTCTTGAATAATGTAACTACAGCGTTTTTCTAAAATTATTTTCTTCATCCAGAAATTGTCGTTTGGGAAAATTTAATGTTTAACTATCTGCATTCCTAATTACTCCTCTTACTTTTTTGAGTTACAGAATTAAAAACTGAATTCATTCCATTTTTCCACGCGTACGTTCTTTCTATCACATTAATTCTAGACATTAAAGTTACATTGTTCCAAAGAATTTATTTTCTGAGATTTCACAGTAGATAATCCTACAGTATTACAGCCAGTATGCCATAAACTTAACAGAAAGAAAAAGTATTTGCATGTCTCTCCCAAGAGATTTAAAAATGGTAACTTACGTTACATTTAAAATAATTTTCTTTAGTAATTTTCGTAATATAACATAAACAAGAACGAAAAATCATGCGTCAAGCATAGATTATGTAACACTTTCCAACGCTTCCAAAATAATTTTACAAATCATACCGTTTAATAAGCTGAGAGATAACATATAAGTAAACAATTTGAAAAACGCAAAACATATTTAAAAACATAATTTCAGGAATTTCCAACGTATACAATATTCGGAAAAATATCCGAATACTTTTGATCAGCCCTGTATAAGATCTATAGATTTGTATATATACTACATAGGATGCTAAATTTTAGTTCAGTTAAGAAACGCGTAGCACAGTTTAAAATTCTCCTTCTGGAGTTTGTCAATAAACGGAAATGTGTTCGCGAACTTTTGTATTTCCCTGTATAGGATCTACAGAATTTATACACACTACGTAATAAACAAAAAGTGAGTTAAATTTAAAATCGCGTTCAGTAACTTAAAACGCACTTCCAGGAATTATTGTTAACAGACAGTCGAGAATTCTTTTGTGTGTCCCTGTAAATGAACAATGACTGCTATACACACAATATTCTGTAGTAAGCGGCTTGTAATGCACCTTAGTGATATATATAAATTTCAATGCGTTTAAAATAGTGAAACATTGTTTAAATAAACCGCAGACGATTTTTCTCCATAGACGTAATGTAACGGAATTCTTTTGACTGTCCCTGTAAATTAACTAAAAGTGCTATCCACACCCTATTCCATATTAAGCTTCTTGTAATACACCTTAGTGATATATATCAATTACAATGTGTTTGTAATTGTGTAACATCATTAAAAGAAACCGCAAATAATTTTTCCCCATAGACCGTAATGTAGCGGAATTCTTTTGAGTGTCCCTGTAAAAATCTATAAGTGCTACACACTTCCGTTGAAATAGGGAACGTGCTTTAGATAACGACAATAACATATAAAAATTGCAAGGCAATCCGAGCATATTTACGGGAGTTAGAGCACGGACAGACGGCAGACGGCAGACGGCCAGACGGCTGACGGCCAGACAAACCGAAGTCATAAACACTTTTCAACTAGGTTGGAAAGTGTTAAAAAATACTAAAAATGTAATTTTGATACGATTTGTTAATTAAACCTATCCAAAGTGAAATTTGAAAATAAACCTACCTTTAGTGATATTTCTTGAACACCAGCAATTATGTTTATTATGGTAACTTACGTTCACTTTTTCAGTAACATAAGTTACCATAATAAAGATAATTTCCAGAGTTCAAGAAATAGCACTAAATTTAAGTAATTTTCATCAAATTTTGCTTTGTAATAGGTTTATTCAACAAATCATATCAACATTACATTTTGAATATTTTTTAATGTTATATTACGAAAATTACTAAAGAAAATTATTCTAAATGTAACGTAAGTTACCATGGAATGACCCATATATATATATATATATATATATATATATATATATATATATATGTTGATCCCAAGAGATTTAAATGTTTTTGTAAGATTTCAATGCAAATAAAAGATTGAATGTTTTAAGCTTGTTTGGTTAACTATAAAAAGAAAACAGAGGTCAACGAGTTTCAACAACAATGGATTTCATAATGTGCCAAACTACGCATTCCTAATTATTCCTCTTACTTTTTTATGAGTTACAGAATTAAAAACTGAGTTCATTAAATTTTTTCACGCGTCCGTTCTTTCTGTCGCATTAACTCTGGACATTAATGTTGCATTGTTCCGAAGAATTTATTTACTGAGATTTCAATACAACCGTATTTGAGTTAGTATACCGTAAATGTGACGGGAAAAAAAATATTTTTTATGTCTGTCCCAAGAGATTTAAAATGTCTACTAGGATTCTACAAAGGTTTAAAAGCTTTTGTAAGATTTCAGTCGGGGGGGGGGGGGGGCAAATAAATGTTTGAACTTTTTAAGCTTGTGTAGTTAAATATAAAAATAAAAAATGGTATATTGTATATATAAACTAAATAACTGCTAGAAAAAATTAAAACACAGGGCGAAACTGAATATGTTGTATCTACAGGGTGTTTCACAATGACCCCTAACTTTAAAAATCAATAACCCAGAAATGGTGATAAATAGAAACATGAAACCAGTGGTATGTTTATTAAAAAAATCGTAAGAATCTTAAACATAAATCTCAAAATTTAGTTTAAAATAGCACCGATAGATGGCGCTGAGAGCGTTAAGAATCCTTCTAAAGCGAGTTCAGAAGCATAGATCGAGTAGCCGTCCAAGATTTTGCCATTGAAATCTGATCGGCGAGCTCGAAGAGGCTTGTGTTAGCTTTTGTCAAGCTTGTGTGTCGATTTCCGGTGACACACTACAGAGAGTCACTGACAATTTCATTCTGCGTTTGCGACATGTCTGTTGTGTAAAAGATACGAATGAAAAATACGAATTCGATGCGCCTATTTATCGCAGCGCCATCTATCGGTGCTATTTTTAACTAAATTTTGAGATTTATGTATAAGATTCTTACGATTTTTTTAATAAACATACCACTGGTTTCATGTTTCTATCTAGCACCGTTTCCGGGTTATTGATTTTTAAAGTTAGGGGTCCTTTCTGAAACACCCTGTATATTATAAAGCAAAAAAAAAATTATATAAATAAAAAATTAAAAGTTTAATGTCTTTCTAACAAAATACTCTTTAATCAATTAATATAGTTTCATATAAATTTTACTATGATTATTCGTTTAAAAAAATTTAGAAGTTATTAATTATTTCTCTTATTTTTCATAAGTTACAGAATTAAAAACTGAATTCATTAATTTTTTTAACGAGTCCGTTCATTCTGTCAGATTAACTCTCGACATTAATGTTACATTGTTACAAATAATTTGCTTTTTGAGATTTCCCAACGGGTAAACCAACCGCGTTTGAGCGTGTACTCCGTAAACTTAAAAATATATATTTTTATGTCAGTCCCAAGATAATTAAAACGTCTACTAGAATTCTATAAATATTTAAAAGTTTTTGTAAGATTTCAATGCAAATAAAAGTTTGAACTTTTTAAGCTTGTTTGGTTAAATATAAAAAGAAAAGGGTTCGAAGTTAAAAGTCTACGAGTTTTAACAAAAATGGATTTAATAATGTGCCAAATTACGCCAAATGGATGAAAAACTGTTACAATGACAAATTGCTAAAAAGTAGAAAAATATGTAAAAAATAAAGAGTAAAAATTTTTAAATAATACGTTTTAATTAAATAATAGTTTCATATTAATTAAATTACGATCCTGAATTGAGAAATCAATTTAGAAATCCTAAAAAATAGTTTAAGTACTGTTTCATTTTTTTCTTTCCTGTTTCCATACCTTAAAAAAGAAGCAGAGAAAAAATATATTTTTTCAAATAAATTCACTAGCTTGTCTTTTCTAACAAGTGTAGAAACGGACTGATTTTTCTATAATCGAGTTCGGTGCCCATGCCAAATTAATGTATTCTTACGGAAATGTTTCGGAAAAAAAAAGTGATTTGCAATCATAAAATCTTGAAAATAATTCAAGGTAACCACTTAATGCGTATAAAATCATGGTTAAAAAAAAAAAAAAAAAACTATTTTTATTTTTATGTTAATTTAAATTACTTATTTAAAACACTGTCAACAAAACAGGAATAGAATAACACAACAATAATTTCATGGAAAAGTACACCTCTAGCGGATAAAATGAATTATTGTTTGTTTTTTTAATACAGTTTATATACCAGGTGGTTATAATATAAGTATCTCTATTTGGAGCTGTCTGTTGCTTGAAGGAATAACCTGAATGAAACCAAAATTGGTACACTTACTATTGTAACGTAACGCATCAGGAGTGATGTTTCACACATGTTGTTATATGTACCACTGTACACACTGTTACACATTATATGTCACGCTCAAAAGCGCCATCTATCGTCGATTATTGCAATTACTTTTTTTATTGTTCCATTCTTCTTCTCCCTTCTCAAATATTAAGTGTACCGATTTTGGTTTCATTCCGGTTATTCCTTCAAACTACAGGCAGCTCCAAATAGATATACTTATATTATAACCACCCTGTATATTCAACAAAAAAAAATTGCCTTTACTAAAAAGTAGTAAACACTAGAAAGTAGAAAATATAAATAAAAAATACCGACTGTAATATATATTTTTTAAATATTGCCATTTAATAGTTTAATAAAAATTAAATTGCGATTATACATAAGATAAACATTGAATGCTTATAAAAGTGTTTAAAAAAGACTATTTTTATCGTTATATTTATTTAAATTACTTATTCGATAGACTTGTCAACAAAAGAGGAATATAATGACACACAACAATAGTTTCAAGAAAAATTAACCTTCTTGCGGATAATTATGATAATTATTTTTTTAAATGTAGTATATATATCTAACAAAATTTCTATGTTTGTCTTTGTTGTGTAAACCTTTCTAATGTGTCACATCAAACAAATTTCTGCATTTAAGCTGTGAACTATCCAAGCGAATTAAATTCTTGAATAATGTAACTACAACGTCTTCTAAAATTATTTTCTTCACCCAGAAATTGTCATTTGGAAAAATTTAATATTTAACTTTCTGCATTCCTAATTATTACTCTTACTTTTAGGTTGCTTTCAATTCAAAAAAGTATAAAACTACCTATTGCAGCCGTTCGGAGGAAAGCAATTCCGGAAAATTTCGATATATTTTCACCGATCATGACCCCCAGATCCCAAAACCACCCTCCATTCATATGTTGATTTATATATATAGATATATCCATATATCTATATCTATATATATATATATATGTCATACGATAACGCTCGTATTTATAAATTAATTTGGATGAAACTAATTGTGTGTATTAACCTCACCAATGGATCGACCGAGTTCGTTGGCCAGCTTGATCCGCCATCTTGTTTCAAGATGGCGGCCACTGAAAATTTTAAAACTAAAATAAATATACAAAAAAGTTAAAAATTTAAATTTATTTTTTTCTTAAGTTTTATGCCTTGATACAAGGATTCCAGAGCATTTTTTGTTTTACCTCTATCTTAAAAAATGGCTGAGATATAGCAGTTTGAAATTCTAAGGTGGCTGACATTTTGAAACAAGACAGCACATTACAAAAAACCAACAATTTATTTATGAGATTTAGTGAACACGATTTTGCGCAAATTATTTTTTTTATTGTTGTAATCATTTTCCCAATCATACGCATAAAACTATATATTCATATCCGTTAGCGCCAAATTCTCGCCAAACATGGCGACAATCGGCGAAATATCGCCAAATTTGGCGACCAAAATTAGTCTTCATAAATGAAGCAAACTTGGCTGTAGCTCAATAATTTGGCGAATTTCTTATTCAAATTCAGTATTAACGAATCTCTTGTAAACGTTTTCTTTGCATTTTAGCTTGCTGTTTTCGAGTAACATTAGCTAAAATTTTAAAACGATGATATAGGAAAGCTACCTTTTCCTCCCGGTACAGGCCGGAAGGACTTTTCAGAGTTTCAGAATTAAAAACTGATTTCATTAATTTTTTTCACGCGTCCGTTCTTTCTGTCACAATAACTCTCGACATTAATGTTATATTGTTCCAAAGAATTATTTTCTGAAATTTCACAACGGGTAATCCAACCGTATTCTAGCTAGTATATGCCGTAAACGTAACGGAAAAAGGGATTTTTTGTCTCTCCCAAGAGATTTATAACGTCTGTTAGGATTCTGCAAAAGATTTGAAGTTTTTCTAAGATTTCAGAGCAAATAAAAGTTCGAATTTTTTAAGCTTGTTTTTTTAAATGTAAAATGAATACATATCAAAGTAAAAACAGTTAAAAAAAACACTCTTTTAAAAACATTTCATGCTTATATTAAAAATCATGTCCAGTTTCATGATAGCAATTTATGTCTTTTTTTTTAAAAAAACCAAATTCCGTTACAATGCGCTAATTTCGCGTGAACCCGATTATGGCAAATTCACTGCTTTTGTTCACGAATATTAGAAAGCGCAAACTAGTAAATTTATTATATATATATATTACTTACCCATCATACGTAGTATAGGGTAAGTCTTGTAATCGTTTTGAAAATCGATTTTTTTTTTTTATTTGACGGATTTACACGTTTCAGACACTGGAGATTCCGAAAACATATTTTTAGAAAAAAAAAATTGCCGTCCGTCTGTCTGTGTGTCTGTGTGTCTGTGTTTCTGTAAACGCTCTATCTCCCGAAAAAATTGAGATAGAGACTTGCAATTTGGTATGTACTTAGTATGTAATAATGCGAAGAAGCCCATTTAATTTCAATAACCTCGATTAACCGGAACTATTTTTTTCGGACTCTCGAAATATTCGTTCTGATAAAAGGTATATAAAAAATTTCGAAATTGGTTATATTAGAAAAGGAATATAAAAGACAATAAAAAAACATAAACTTTGAATACAGTATGAAGTCGATCAGATAATTAGTTGCTGAGATATTTGGAATCCTATTTTCCACACTTTTCGATTTTTCATGACCCTGTATTTCATCCAAATTTCACTTCAAAGATATATTTTAATTGGAAATTTAACGCTTAATCAGATGCAATAAACCGCTAGTTAATAGTATTATTATTTTTGGAGTTATAAGGATGTTTCTTTCAAGCAATTCAATAATCGAGCCTTTAAAGTTTGTGACGTCATCAAGCCACGATTTTATTTGAATTGCAATGCATTTTATAAGTAGTTTACACATTTTTATTTTAATATTTTACATTATGCATATCCATGATGGGTAAGTATTACGGTGGCCCCCAACGACTAGTTTTTAACGTTTTTATTTTAACAGGAAAGAAAATAAAAGCATCATTTAAACTATGTTTTCAAGATTTCTAAATTGATTTCTCAGTCTATAATCATAATCTAATTAATATTAAACTATTATTTGATTAAAGCATATTTTTTAAACTATGTATTAAGCTTTTTATTTTTTTATTTATGTTTTCTACCTTTTTAGTGTTTAAAATATTTTGTTGTTGCATCTGGTTGTGAAACTACACCAGTAAAATATTTAAACACTAAAAAGTTGAAAATATAAATAAAAAATACTGAGTGTATATATTAAACAAAATGTCATTTAATAGATTAATGATAATTAAATTATGATTACACTTAAGATAAACATTGAATGCGTGTAAAAGTATTATTTAAAAAAAACTATTTTTGCTTTTATACGTATTTAAATTACTTAATTAAAACACTGGCAACAAACAGGAACACAATAACACATAACAATAGTTTCCTACAAAAGTAAATGTCTTGCCGGAAAAAATAATTATTATCTTTATTATTTTTTAATACAGTTTATATACATTCAATAAGACTTTCTTTGTTTGCCTTTACTGCATAAATATTTTTAATATATCCCATCAAACGACTTTTTACATTTAGTCGGTGAACTATTCAAGCGAATTAAATTCTTGAATAATGTAACTACAGCGTCTTCTAAAATTATTTTTTTCATCCGGAAATTGTCGTTTGGAAAAACTTAATGTTAAACTTTCTGCATTCCTAATTATTTCTCTTACTTTTTTATGAGTTACAGAATTAAAAACTGAATTCAAGAAATTTTTTCACGCATCGGTTCTTTCTGTCACATTAACTCTGGACATTAATGTCACATTGTTCCAAAGAATTTATTTTCTGAAATTTCACAAGCAGTAATCCAACCGTGTTTGAGCTAGTATACCGTAAGCGTAACAGGAAAAAAAGTTTCTTAATTCTTATGTCTCTCCCAAGCGATTTAAAACATGTAATGGGATTCTGCAAAAGATGTAAAGTTTTTGTAAGATTTCAATGCAAATTCAAGTTTGAATTTTTTAAGGTTGTTTGGTTAAATATAAAAAGTCCTTCCGCCCTGTACCGGGAGGAAAAGGTAGCTTTCATAGTCCATGTTTTTAAAAATTCAACTCATTCAACTAAAATTCAACTCATCAACACCCGAAACTAAAATGCTTGGAATCCGATTATAGAAGATTGAATCCCGGTTTTCGTTAATACTGAATTTGAATGCGAATTTCAGCAAGTGAGGTACATCATAACAAAGATCAGATTGTTTCAAAATGTCAGCTACCCAAGAAACTCAAACTGCCATATCGCAGCCATTTTTTTTTAGATGAAACCAAAACAAAAAATGTTCCTGAATCATTGTATCACTATCTAACACTTTACGGAAACAACTTTTTCAATTTATAATTATTTATTGATCTGTTTGAATGTTTTAAATATTAAAAAATTTTTAACTGGCCGCCATTTTGAAACAAGATGACGAATGAAGCTGGCCAACGAACTCGGTCGAGACTTTGGAATGTCCTATACACGTACTCAGTCACATCCAAATCAATGCATAAATAAGAGAGTTACAGCATGACAAATGTCTTATATATATATATATATATATATATATATATATATATATGTGTGTGTGTGTGTGTGTGTGTGTGTGTGTGTGTGTGTGTGTGTAAATCAACATTTGAACGGAGGGTGGTTTTGGGGTCTGGGGATCATGATCGGTGAATATATACTAAAATTTTCTGGAACTGTTTTCCACCGAACGGCTGCAATAGGTAACTTTTTGCAATGAAAGCTACCTAAAAGAAAGCGGGGTATTTTATATAAATAAACTAAATATAAAATAAAAAGTTCAATATATTTTTTTTAAAAAAATACGCTTTAATTAATTATTTCATATTAATTAAATTATGATTATACGCTATTAAAACAGTTTGGAAATCTTTAAAAAATAGTTTTAAAATGTTTCATTTTTTCTTTCCTGTTGCCATTGCTTAAAAAAGAAACAGAGCAAAAATTATATATTTTTTAATAAATTCATTAGCTTGTGCTTTTTACCAAGCGTATAATCGAGTTCGATGCCCACGCCAAATTAGTGTATTATAACGGAAATGTTTGGGGAAACACACCTGAATTGCAGTCATGAAAATAAGCGTGATTTTCAAGCTAAACATTAAATGCTTATTGCTTATACAATAGTGATTTTTTTTTTTTAAGAAAATTATTTTCACTTTTTATATTTATTTAAATTATTTACTAAAAACTCTGTTAACAAAAGAGGAATAAACCAACACACAATAATAATTTCATGATAGAGTACACTTCTTGTGTATAAAAATAATTATCGTTTGGATAACAATAGTTTGGGAAAACAAACCTGAATTGCAGTCATGAAAATAAGCGTGATTTTCAAGCTAAACATTGAATGCTTGTACAATAGTGATTTTTTTTTTTTTTTTTTTTTTTTTTTTTTTAAGAAAACTATTTTTACTTTTTTATATTTATTTAAATTATTTACTAAAAACTCTGCTAACAAAAGAGGAATAAACCAACACACAATAATAATTTCATGATAGAGTACACTTCTTGTGTATAAAAATAAATTATTGTTTGGATAACAATAGTTTGGGAAAACAAACCTGAATTGCAGTCATGAAAATAAGCGTGATTTGCAAGCTAAACATTAAATGCTTGTACAATAGTGATTTTTTTTTTTTTTTTTTTTTTTAAGAAAACAATTTTTACTTCTTATATTTATTTAAATTATTTACTAAAAACTCTGTTAACAAAAAAGGAATTAAACAACACATAATAATAATTTCATGATAGAGTACACTTCTTGTGTATAAAAATATTTATTGTTTGGATAACAATAGTTTGGGAATCGCAGTCATGAAAATAAGCGTGATTTTCAAGCTAAACATTGAATTGCTTATACAATAGTGAATTTTTTAATAAAAAGAAAATTAATTTTACTTTTTATATTTATTTAAATTACTTACTTAAAACTTTGTCACCAAAAGAGGAATAAAACAACGCACAATAATAATTTCATGATAGAGTACACTTCTTGCGGATAAAAACTAGTCGTTGGGGGCCACCGTAATACTTACCCATCATGGATATGTATAATATAAAATATGAAAATAAAACATTTGTAAACTATTTATAAAATGCATTGCAATTCGAATAAAATCGTGGCTTGACGACGTCATAAACTTTAAATGCTCTATTACTGAATTGCGTAAAAGAAACATCCTTATAACTCCAAAAATGATAATCATATTAACTAACGGTTTACTGCGTTGGATTAAGCGTCTCATTTCCAACTAAAATATATCTTTAAATTGAAATGTGAATGAAATACAGTGTCATGAAAAATCGAAGAGTGTGGTAAATAGGATTACAAATATCTCGGCAACTAATTATCCGATCGACTTCTTTCTTTTTGCAAAATTTAGGGTTTTTTTTTTTTTATTATCTTTTACATTCACTCCTTAAAATAAACAATTTCGAATTTTATAAACCCTTTATCAGAACGAAGAATTCAAGAGTCCGAAAAAATAGTTCCGGATAATCGAGGTTATTGAATTTCAATAAGCTTCTTCTCATTATTACATACTAAGTACATACCAAATTTCAATCTCTGTCTCCATTTATTCATGAGATAGAGCGTTTACAGACACACACACAGACAGACAGACGGAAATTTTTTTTTCCTAAAAATATGTTTTTCGGAGTCTTATCTGAAACGTGTTAATCGGTCAAAAAAATTTTTCGATTTTTAAAACGATTACAAGACTTACCCTTTACTACTTATGATGGGTAAGTAATATTTATTTTTCAATATAGCTCCTTATATATTTAACAAAACTTTCTTTGTTTGCCTTTACTGCGTAAACATTTTTAATATCTCAAATCAAATGACATTTTGCATTTAACCGGTGAACTAACTATTCAAGCGAATTATATTCTTGAATAATGTAACTAGAACGTCTTTTTAAATTATTTTCTTCATCCAGAAATTTTATTTTAGAAAAACTTAATGTTTAACTTTCATCATCCCTAATTGTTTCTCTTACTTTTTATGAGTTA
This sequence comes from Maratus michaelseni, assembly GCA_963931845.1. NCBI lineage: Eukaryota > Metazoa > Arthropoda > Arachnida > Araneae > Salticidae > Maratus > Maratus michaelseni. The sequence continues at coordinate 72,945,800 of OZ007600.1, forward strand.
CAGAATATAATAAAGAAAACAGCCCAGTTAAACTGAGGGCATTGAGCTCACAGGCTATTCACACTAATTGTATATTATGCTATTTTTTCAAAGAATAATGCCACTCGAAAAATAAAGAAATCGACAATATATTAAGGAGGGGGGAGATAAGCACCCGTTCCCACCCTTTATACTTAACCAATAAACGCCGAAATCTAATCAGGCAAGCGCCTGTGAATTTATACACAAAATTTGAAAAAAATCGGATAATTTTGCTTGAAAAACCCATTTATCTAAATTAAGCGAGGTAAGCCACCCCCCCCGTTCCCGCCTTTTTACTTAACAAATGAAAACCCAAAACTAATCAGGCAAGCGCCTTACCACAATGAATCTATACACAAAATTTGATGAAATCAGATAATTCTGCATGAAAAACCCATTTATATAAATTAAGGGGGATTAGCCCCCCGTTTACCCCCCTTTGTACTTAACCAATGAACTCCCAAGACTAATTAGGGAAGTGCCTTATCACAATGAGCCTATATACAAAGTTTAAAGAAAATCGGATAATTCTGCATGAAAAACCCATTTATCTAAGTTAAGGGGGTTAGCCCCCCGTTTCCCCCCTTTATACTTATCCAATGAACCCCCAAAACGAATCAGGGAAGTGCCTTATCACAATGAGCCTGTATACAAAATTTGAAGAAAATCGGATAATTCTGCATGAAAAACCCATTTATCTAAATTAAGGGGGTTAGCCCCCCGTTTTCCCCCTTTATACTTAACTAATGAACTTCCAAAAATAATCAGGGAAGCACCTTATCACACTGAACCTATATACGAAATTTGAAGAAAAACGGATACTTCTGCATGAAAAACCCATTTATCTAAATTAAGGGGGAGTTAGCCCCCCATTTCCCCCTTTTATACTTAACCAATGAACTCCCAAAACTAATCAGAGAAGCCCCTTATTAGAATGAACCTGTAAACAAAATTTGAAGCAAAACGGATAATTCTATCTCGAGTTATCGCGTTACGTACATACATACGTACATACATATAGAACGGGCGGGCACCAGGGCCCGACTAGCAAGTTTTTGTGCCCAGGGCACTTTCAGTTTTTCGTGCCCCCTTAGATAGGTTGCTTTACTGATACTAGTTTTTTTTTTTTTTTTTTTTTTTTTTTACATATTGCACGCTTATTCGAAAAGTGTCAATTCAAAAAATTACGTTTTCCAGAAAATAAAAAAAACGGTTCCAGGAATAAAACTAAAATATTTTTTTTTATTATTTATTGAAATGTGCTTTTAAGTACAGATTGAGATATATTTTTGTCATTATATCGTATTAATATCTCAAATATCACATGTTTTCAGTTGTATCACTTTTCGAATAAATGTGCAATAGGATAAAATTGAACGACTTGATAAATACAGTACACCAATTACTAGAAAATAATGATAAGAAGTCTACTTATTAATGATGTTATTGATATTAAATGAGAAAATCAAACTGATATTGAATGCAAACAAAAGTACTAAAAGAAATAAAAACGTTGGCTAAATTCTGATTTCTGTAAATGGAAATTTAGATGAAATTATGAAAAATTTCGTGCCCCTCAGAAATTTCGTGCCCAGGGCATGGGCCCCGGGTGCCCGTGCGATAGTCAGGGCCTGGCGGGCACATTAGCTCTCAGGCTTTGATAGCCTGTGAGCTAAAAACTGAATTCATTACATTTTTCACGAGTCCGTTCTTTCTGTCACATTAAATCCGGACATTAATGTTACATGGTTCCATAGATTTTATTTTGTGAGATTTCACAAGGGGTAATCCAACCGTATTTCAGCTGGAATAAAATAAACTTAACGGAAAAAAAGATTTTTATGTCTCTCCCAAGAGAAAAGGTCTACTAGGATTCTGCAAAGGTTTAAAGTGTTTGTAAGATTTCAATACAAATAAAAGTTTGAATTTTTTAAGCTTATTTGAATAAATATAAAAAGAAAAAGGGGGTTATTTTGTATATACAAACTTAATAACTGCTAGAAAAAAAAATTAAATTTAGGGCGAAACTGGATGTGTTATATCAATATTTTAATGAAAAAACCTGTGTGTGAATAACTCTGACGTCATTTTGACGGTGGCAACGAATTGATAAATAAATTTAGCTTTTAGTTCAATTTCTTTTAAATTTCAAACATCTCACAATGTTTGGAATCGCATTCTTGTTCCAAAGAATTCATTTTCTGAGATTTCACAATGTACCAGACCATCTCAGCTAATATTCCAGCCGTATTTGGGCTAGTATATCGTAAACGTAACGAAAAAAAATTGTCTCTCCCAAAAGATTTTAAACGTCTACTTGAACTCTACAAAGATTTAAAAGTTTTTGTATGATTTCAATACAAATAAAAGTTTGATTTAAGCTTATTTAGTGAAATACGAAATGTAAAACCGGTTAAAAGAAAACCACTCTTTTAAAAGAATTTCATGTTTATCTTTAAAATCCTCCCTAATTTCATGACTACAATTCATGCCTTTTTATAAACAAATTCCTTTACAATACATTAATTTTAAGTGGGCCCCAATTATGGAAAAATCACTGATTTTGTTCACTCTTGGTAGAAAGCGCGAACTAATGAGGTTATTAAAAAAAACATATTTTTTTGCAGATATCTGAAATTAAATAAAGGAAAAAAATCCATTAAGAATTCTGTGGGGATCAGAAACGGTAATAGTTGGCATCTACGCTAATCACCTTAAATGACTTTTTAAATTATATAGGCAAGAAAACTGAAACTAAGTACACCATATTACTGATATTAATTAGCCTTCTCGAAATTTTAGACAATGAGAACCGGCAATATACGATTCTCTGTAGGATTTTATTAACTATGAATAGTTTTTTTTTAATATATGTGGTCGCAGTAAATCTTTATCTGAACTTCGGACTACAAACCAAAGCACATATTTTATTGAGGCTTGTGAAGTGAACCCCAAGTTGGATGCTTCGCGCACAATAGAAAATTGATGATGTGCATTTTTCATCGTGAGAAGAAGGTAGATGTGCTATAGCTTTCGTCTCGATCAGACGGGTCGAGCGATTGACCCTTTTTAATTCTGGAGAACCACGCATTTAACTATCATAATATTTAAACCCGACGGACGGTCGGATCAATTCCAAATGTATACCAGTTTAAATTAATATTGTAAATATTTTATAGTATAATCAAGATATTAAAAGTATAACGTTAATAACTTAGAAAAACGTCTCGACTATTACTAATTGCTTCTAGACACCAGACAAAATCCCTCATATATACATATATATGTATATATTTAAATTATTCTTTTTTTCAGTGATCATTAAATTATGCTTTGTATGATGTTTTTCTCCATTTTCTTTCATTTCATGTTTTCTCTTTTACTTCACTTTCGTTTTAATGATTATGTGTGCCTAATATTCAGATCTGTTCTAGTATATACTTTACAGAAATTCGCAGTAAATCACACTGTAAAAAAAGATAAATGTTTCTTCCTCTACAAAAATATTATATAACCACTAATGAAAATATACAATAACTTCTTTCGAATTATCCATGATTCCGAAAAAGCGTTCTTTATCATTAGAAAGCTCAGAAACCAATATACGTTTGATATTTGAAGAAGCATTTATAAAAAAGGGTTTCTTTTGCTACCACTGATTTTCGGAAACGTTTCCGAGTAGTTTTTATAGTTTATTAATGATTTTTCTCAAACCGGAATACTGGGTTTTAGGATGCTATCATTTATCAGTAAGACCGTTTCAGCTGCTTAACTGAATTTATACATGCATAGGTAACAAAATAATATTAATTTTTACATTAATGTTAAGGTTGTTAATTTATCATATTTGTCTGTAAAACATGCTTGTGAACTTGACAATTTTTATTTCTAGTTTTTATTTACCCATCATACGTAGTATAGGGTAAGTCTTGTAATCGTTTTGAAAATCGAAAATTTTTTTTGACGGATTTACACGTTTCAGACACTGGAGATTCCGAAAAACATATTTTTAGAAAAAAAAATTTGCCGTCCGTCTGTGTGTCTGTGTGTCTGTGTGTGTGTGTCTGTAAACGCTCTATCTCCCGAACAAATTGAGATAGAGACTTGCAATTTGGTATGTACTTAGTATGTAATAATGGGAAGAAGCCTATTTCATTTCAATAACCTCGATTAACTGGAACATTTTTTTTCGGACTCTCGAAATATTCGTTCTGATGAAAGGTACATAAAAATTTTCGAAATTGTTTATTTTAAGGAGTAAATATAAAAGACAATAAAAAAACATAAATTCTGCATAAAGAATGAAGTCGATCGGATAATGAGTTGCCGAGATATTGAGAATCCTATTTACCACACTCTTCGATTTTTCATGACCCTGTATTTCATCCAAATTTCACTTCAAATATATATTTTAATTGGAAATTTGACGCTTAATCAGATGCAATAAACCGCTAGTTAATAGGAGTATTATTTTTGGAGTTATAAGGAAAAACCTCTTTCAAGCAATTCAGTAGTCGAGCCTTTTTATGACGTCATCAATCCACGATTTTATTTGAATATCAACGCATTTTATAAGTAGTTTACACATTTTTATTTTAATATTTTACATTATACATATACATGATGGGTAAGTATTACGGTGGCCCTCCCAACGACTAGTTTTAATTCAAAATATTGGTTTTTAGAATGCTATTAGTTCTTAATTAAAAATTTTCAGCTGTATAATTGAATTTAAGCATGGAATACTAATAAAATAATATTAATTATAATAATGCTGTTAATTTGTCATGTTGGTCTGTAAAGCATGTGTTGTTGAACATAATAGTGTTTGCTTGAGAATTGATAGCATCCGCAAAATCTATATTCCCATTTGAGAAAATCGATTAATACACTATAAAAACCACTCGGAATCGTTTCCGAAAATCAGTGGCAAAAGTAGAAACTGATTTCATAAATGCTTCTTTAAATCTCGAAAATATATTGGTTTCTGTGGTTTCTAAGGATAAAGGACGTTATTCGGTATCGTGGGTAACTCGGAATAGGTTATTATATATTTCCGTCCGTGGTTATAATATTTTCCTAGATTAAGAAACATTTGTCTTTTTTTTTCAGTTCACGTGACAAACATCTAAAAATTTAGACTGCATCACTAAAGATATTAAATCACTTCTCTAATATATGAAATCACTTTTCCAATCATATGGAAATAAAAACAGACAACATCGTGTTCATGATGTTCTTGAAGCATCACAAAAATTATGAACAATGAAAACAGACAATATCGAGATTTTTCATATTGCACTATTAATTATGAATGATTTTCTGAGAATGTAAATTTTAATCGTTTGTTCTTTATTGCCGATCTTTATACATTGTTTATATTTCTTATAGTATCCTGTTTGCTGATATCGTTGGGTTCACTGCCATATCCTCCACATGTACAGCTCCAGAACTAGTGAAGATTTTGAATGAACTTTTTGCACGTTTCGATAAGCTCTCGGAGGTAAGATTCCCATTGTGATATTATATTTTTTTCTCATTGTATGTTACGTTATACAGCGTGTTCGTCGTAGGTCAAGTTATTGCAGTGATGACGCTATGCGTACCCATCACGATGAACAGTTTTTGTATAGGAAACTAAGTTGCAGTCTGCTTATTCAGTAAAAGTACAAGATGTCTCACTCCAAGCTGAACCCAGATTTTGTATAGATAACCAAGTCGCAATCTGCTTATTCCGTAAAAGTACAAGCTGTCTCACTACAAGCTGAACCCAGATTTTGTATAGTTAACTAAGTCGCAATCTGCTTATTCAGCAAAAGTACAAGATGTCTCACTGGAAGCTGAACCCAGATTTTGTATAGATAACTAAGTCGCAATCTGCTTATTCAGTAAAAGTACATGCTGTCTCACTCCAAGCTGAACCCAGATTTTGTATAGATAACCAAGTCGCAATCTGCTTATTCAGTAAAAGTACAAGCTGTCTCACTCCAAGCTGAAGCCAGATTTTGTATAGATAACCAAGTCGCAATCTGCTTATTCAGTAAAAGTACATGCTGTCTCACTCCAAGCTGAACCCAAATTTTGTATAGATAACCAAGTCGCAATCTGCTTATTCAGTAAAAGTACAAGCTGTCTCACTCCAAGCTGAACCCAGATTTTGTATAGATAACCAAGTCGCAATCTGCTTATTCAGTAAAAGTACAAGCTGTCTCACTCCAAGCTGAACCCAGATTTTGTATAGATAACCAAGTCGCAATCTGCTTATTCAGTAAAAGTACATGCTGTCTCACTCCAAGCTGAACCCAGATTTTGTATAGATAACCAAGTCGCAATCTGCTTATTCAGTAAAAGTACAAGCTGTCTCACTCCAAGCTGAACCCAGATTTTGTATAGATAACCAAGTCGCAATCTGCTTATTCAGTAAAAGTACAAGCTGTCTCACTCCAAGCTTAACCCAGATTTTGTATAGATAACCAAGTCGCAATCAGCTTATTCAGCAAAAGTACAAGCTGTCTCATTCCAAGCTGAACCCAGATTTTGTATAGTTAACTAAGTCGCAGTCTGCTTATTCAGTAAAAGTACAACATATCTCTCTCCAAGCTGAACCCAGATTTTGTATACTTAACCAAATCGCAATCCACTTATTCAGTAAAAATACAGGATGCCTCACTCCAAGCAGAAACCAAGATTTTCGAACATAACTTTAACAAAAATGAATGTAATTAAGCTAAATTTTCAAAAGACTAAATTTCTATTGTAGGAAACGTAGTGGCAACTTAGAAATGATAAAAGTTAATTGTAATTAGGTGAGCGACATCGTATCACTCGACAGCTATATTTTGAATTATGAAGCGTCTAGTTCAGAGTTGTTGGCCATTTGTTGTACTTCCCGTGATTGCGTATCACTTTTCAAAGAATGCAAAATTAATCTTTTGAAATTTTCATTAAAGTAGCTTAATTTTTGGTATTGTTTGTAGCGGATCTTTCGGGCCCGTCAGCTAGAAAAGTAGCCATGACACAATATTTAACTATAACAACAGCTTATTTAAAGCAATAAAAAAAGATGGATGTTACGTTCAGAAAAATGACACTTTCAAATCTGAGTAAATCGATGTTTACATTTTGTTATGAAACTTTTTGTTTCAAATAGGACAACCCAATGCTTTCAATTCTGAAATACCAGAAATACTCAGAATATTGAAACATGGACATACTCAAAACTGAGCACATAGAGGTCAGTTCATACTCATTTTTGAAACAGGGACATACTCAAAAATAGTTAGAATCAGTTCATACTCATTTTTGTAACATGGACATACTCAAATATGAGCACACGATGTTTTATTCTTGAGTGTGCGCATGTTTTCAGAATTGAATATATACCTGTTTCAAACTTGAGTAGTTTGAATTTGGAGCCATTTTGACTGTGCGACATACTCAGATTTGAGTATTTTTTGCTCAGTTTTGAAAATGCCGTTTTTAGAGTGTAGGTTAGCGGTCAGTTTTAGCATAGCGATTATTTAACAATAACAAATAAACTGGAAGCATTGAAACTGGAGAGAGAATGCTATCCTCATAAAATTCACCAAATTAAAGCACTAGCGTAATACGAGATGACTACGCTGATCGTTTGCTAGAATTCAGTAAAAGTTCGCTTCAGCTCACTATTAAAAATGTCACTAGAAACACTGTAGTTAGCAATATAAAATGTCACTTCAAAATACTGTAATATCACTATAAAAGGATTCCTGTTGATTCTAGTACTCTCGTCTTTTATTTGTGTATAACGCCGTACTACAATGAAGAACTCATGGCCGAAAAATCAACTCAAAAACAGCTCACTAAAAAAACTTCTTTGGCTACTCAACAACTGTAAACGCTCCGTTCAAAAAAAGGCGGCGGTGGAACTCTAGTCTGGCTTATCTTCAAGAGCGAGATGCTACTAATCCACTTAATCTAACTCCTACCGCCTAATTTTTTAAGTTAAATGACCACGAATGCGTAATTATCGCATCATTTCATAAAATAACCGTGAAGATCAGATACTCGGATATTCAGACACTCTTTTCACAATTTAACAAATAACAGACCAGGTCGCTCATTCGCGTGCAAATGTCAGAATTCAACACCCCATGATAGCACGGAAAACTCAAAACTCACTCGGCCATATACTACCTTCATAAGAGAGTAGCTAGGCACTTACGAAAGTTGTGTACGAAAATCCGGATTCAGCTTATAGTGAGACATGTTGCATTTTTGACTGAATAAGCGTATTGCAACCCTGGTTTCCTAAGCAAAAATTGCTCACCATGGATACTATTGGCCCTCTTATTTCGTAAAAATGTTTTACGAACACCCTGCTGAACGAAACATTAGTTTGTCTTAAATGTTAAATTCACCAGTTCTGTAAATTGTTTTAAAAAGACATTTTTCATAATGTTAATCATTTAAACTTTCTGAAACTCTCATTAGACTGAAATCCTAAATATGTTTGTATAGTTTATGATAATTATTTTTTTCTGCGTGTGTGTATTTTCAGAAATATCATCAACTTCGCATAAAAATCCTAGGTGATTGCTATTACTGCATCAGCGGGGCACCAGAAGAGAGACCAGATCACGCAGTACTTTGTGTCCACATGGGACTGAGTATGGTGGAAGCCATCAAGTAAGCCTACCTTACTTTTAAGTCTCAATTTATTATACGCTAGCCCCTCTTTTCTCCCCATTTAAACCACATATTTGAAAATATATGTGGCGTCTAATTTCTCTGACACCAACTTAATTAATAATTCACTCGATTTACTTGAAAAAAACCAGAAAACATCGCGTTAAAATCAAACTCTATATTAACAAAGCTAATTACAAAGAAAGCCAAAAATACATGTAACAGTATGAATAAATAATGAAACATCATAATTCCATTAATTACATCTCTTTTAACATAAAAACCCTGAGTGTCGACATCCTCAGCATATTTCAAAACGACCAACATCTTTACTCACCAACCTCATCGACCGCCGCAAAAGCTTCTCTTCCATCCAAAACAACTCTTTTGACTTGACCTTTTGAAATGTTGTTTGGAGCTTGCATGCTTCAATCCACAATATGATGCAATACTAAGATGAAGTCGCGGATTGGCGGATATATATATATATATATATATATATAATTATAATATCTATGAATTTCAAAAAACATATCAAGTTCTATTATCATTCTACTTAAATCTCCAAAGAGATAATTAATGATATTGTGTATACAGAATACCACATAGCTAATAATTAACATGTGCAAACATAATATTACCATAGCTTGTGCTTCAATGGTAATTGGCCAAATTTTACTCATACCTAAAGAATATTGAAAAAAGAAAAAAGAAATAGAGAAAAAAAATAATTATAAATTGGAGTTGCAATTAAGTAAATACAAATGGATTAATAAATTAAATATGAACCATATACAATGGAAAATTGGACCACATGAGATTTAAATATGAATTGGATATGAAAAAACACATGCACATGTACTCATCAGCCTGGATGCACCACATGTGTTTTAAATAATAATTCAGTGTTTCATAATTCTACTGGCATAATTCTAAGATCAGTAGAATAATCCAGGTACACTGAATTATTACCAGACAACAATTGGAAATATTAAAATTTGTAAATATTTAAATAGGAAATAAAAAAACCATTAAGAATATACAATATATTTCACACACATCGATTATCCCATAAACTGTATTTAACACCTCACGAAATTACCACGAGATAACAGTTTTGAAATAATAAAATTGGAAATATGAACGCGTAAAGTGTAGATAAAATATTTTACTCACAATAATTATACAGAATCCTTAAAATGTCACAACTTCTGCATAATATTCACATCCACATGGCAATGCATCATACATGTTGACTAAGTCGAGTTGAGAGAAATGATTTGAAAGACAAGTTGAGAGCACACTTTTTTTAAAACACAACCCCATAAATGATACCCAAACACAAAATGATTCAAAAACACACAAAATAATTCTGGTTTTAATACACTTATAACAAAATTATATCCGTGAATATATATTACTCCATCCAATTTTAATTCCTGAAAGTAAAATTAATATACAATCAATAGCTCCCTCTATAGTTAAATTAAATATAATATTAACAATATTATCAACAACTACCTGAAAGGTAAAGTGTCGCCATCTATTGGTATTATAATAATTCATAATTAATATTTAGTTAGATATCCACTTTATTAGTTACATACTCACTTCATTAGATTTAATTATATAAATAAACTTTAAAAAACAATACTAACTTGTAGTTTTACTTTAAATTCAAATCAAATATAATACTACTATATGAATAAATCTACACAGAATTAATTCAACTTGCACAGCATTTCAGATATTCTTAACAAGAATATATTATGTAAAAGAGATATTATTTTAATTCAAATTGTTTTTGCTACCAGCTGTGTTAATCCACTGATATTATAGACATATTATTAAATAATTAATGTTTTATTTTTACTACTACTTAAATATATATTAGACTTGTTATTAATTAATTAATGTTTAATTTATACTACATTGTAAATATATTTTATATTTCATAGATTAATTTAAATATCTAATTAAATAATTCATTATATATATATATATATATATATATATATATATATATATATATATTAAAAAATTCGTTTAAATAAGGCGAATGTTACTTTTTGGAAATTGCGGTAGCTAAATCAATAAAAATTCAGCTATATTGCAAACACTCTTTATGGCTTTTTTTTTCAATTTGCAAGATATACATGTATATTTTTTTTTACAATGAACATACAGATGTACAATCTATTAAACTTTTAGGAAATGCACAGACTCTGTGTCTCAGTACATTTTGCATTAGTCCATTAAGGTTTAAATTCAGAATCGGCATTCAGAATTAATCGGGAGTATAATAATTTTAATATATCAATCTTAATCGGGATTGAAAATTAATAAGGTTTAAACTGACGATTTTGGTGATTATAAGTAAGACAAATTTTTCTATGAAATTTTTCTAGTAACAAAAAAATCGTAAAAGTTGGCAGTTAGGTATTTTCCAGGTATTACATGATCCATATCAGCTACATTACCTCCGATAATATTCTTTTAACATCTATAATTTTATCATCTGCCTTCTCTTCCATAATCTGCAGGTCTGCAACAACTGCAATCCATTAATTTAATTCTTTGTCTGAAAAAACTTCTCCCGCTAACTGGCTGATTGCTTCTTCAACGCTTTGTTTACAAATTTCTGCTTTTTTGACGCAAATCAAAATCTGTGTGTCAGTTTCAATATGTCTGAAATAGTGTAACAATATTAAAATACGCCAAAACAGAGATGTCCCCATAGACCAGAATGTAACGTAGTTCTTTGAATGTCCCTGTAAAAAAACTATAAATGCTACATATTTCATTTTCAATACCCAACATTGCATAGTAAACTCCAATAACATGCATCAGTTACATAGTAACCGCGTTATTTTTGTGAGTTAGAGCGTGGAGAGACAGAGAGACGGACAAACAGTACAATGGAACTCATAATTACTTTCCAACTGTGTTGTAGATTGTTAAAAAAATGCCTAGCTAAAAATAAAGAATTAAATAATTTTTGGTTAAGAATAAAAAGTTTTACACAGCATAAATTTATTTTTTAGTTTATAAACGAACTTTTCTAACTTAATATTAAAGCAATACTTTAATAAAGGAGTCAGTGGAAGTGCTTATATAAAATTTCCCTATGTCAGTAGAAACTAGAGAAAAAACATATCCGATAACACGGCGAAATATTTAGATTTAAAATTTTCTTTGAAATTAAGTTAAGAATTATCAGCGGAATTTTTTGCAGGAGGTTTCAGACATTCCAATATTTAAAAATATGCATCTTGAATATTAAAATATATCCAAATATTAAATTACACTGAATATTTTAAATTAGATTGATATCTCTTAAATCACATTTCCAGAGCTTTATTTTCATAAGTCGCTATAATTCAATTTTTAATGAAACATTTTTCAACGCACTGCACAGTAACAGTTAAAATAACTAAAAAGTTAAAATAAATGAAGCTATTTAAAATGTTCCGCAGCAGTTTTTTATATTCTAGAAAAAAATTTGTTTTTATCTTTAAAGAGTGTTAGAGCTTTTAAAGCTTATTGCGTCTTCTGAATTATTGGCTTCTTTAAAATATTCAGTCAGTTGTTGCAAACAATTTTTCCAATTCCTGCTGTGGTTTTTATCAAGTGATAAATAAACTTTCGTTATTTTTTATTTCATATTCAATAAAGTGAATCCCTTAAATAATTCTTTATATTAGAGTATATTTTATTAATGTTGTTAATAAAACTCTCATGTTTTCCTTAACCACTTGAGCTGAAGGACGTGCTACGTACGTCGAAATGTTTTTGTGAATTACCTGTATAGCTATCAAGTCTCGTAACACTATTTTTAGGGTTTCGTACTTAAAAAATAAATCAGAACCATTATAAGATCACTCCTGTGTCTGTCTGTCCGTCGTTCAGAGTACTTTTCCTCGTAAACTGTGGGACATGGAAAGTTCAAACTTCAGAAAGTTATAAAGCCTTTTTAACCACATATTTTTAGATTATTAGCCATTCACAAATATGTTTAGGAAACATTTAGGGGGCTAATTAATTTACGTCAAAAAAAGGTTTTAATTTTGTATATCGTGTGGGTATCGTGTGAAAGATTTTGTAATACCGAACTCAAGAATATGTTTTAATTTTAGGTATCATATTTTCAGAGATATCGTTGGAAATGCACTGAAAAGATATGTCCCCCTACCCCCTCTATTTCCGAATTTATTGAAACTTAAATTGTGAAAAAATTAGGAATAGTAGAAATTTATTTAAACCTTGCAGGAAAACTAGAGAGATTTTCTTATGTAACATAGTTTTTGAGAAAAGTGCATTTTTCCGTTACACACAAACGTTACTTTTCGGAGAGGGGGGGGGGGGTCAACTGGAAAAATATGCCCCTCCCCCTCCTTTTACCGAATCTACTGAAACTAAAATCATGAAAAAATTAGGGGTAGTAAAAGTTTATTAATTAATAAATAGTAATTAATTAATTCAATGTACGGAACCCTTTGAGTGCGAATTATACTCGCACTTGACCGATTTATTTATTTGTAATCTTCGTCTTATCTTATCGCAAAATATCTGTCATCAAATAAGACTAGCCAACATTAGAAATTCTCTTATAGTAATCTGTAAAATTAAAATACATCACTGATTAAAATTACAAATTCATATTTTTTTTCCAATGAGTAATATCAAAAAGCGGCTACAATTAAAATACATGTGTGCGTATTCTATTTATAACATGGCGAATACATTTAACCTTTTGATTACGGGTGAGTACGCGACTATGTTTATATTCAACCGTACCACAATTTACAAAATAATTTTTTTGTGGTAGATGTCTATTGCAAATATTCTAGATGGGCAGAAAATATTTTTCAAAAACAAGGACGAATAGAATAAAAACAAGTTGGAAATTGTACGTCAAACGTTACAAACGAGGTGCGTTCGTACGCACGTTTTAGATTTAAATTCATGATATCCCGTGCGTAGAACGGGTTAAACAGCTAGTTAAGTATATATTTTATGACACTGTTCATACAAATATCTTAACTAGTTATATAAATATTCAGATATATATGTATCAGCTAGTTATATAAATATTCAGATATATATGTATCAGCTAGTTATATAAATATTCAGATCTTGATGATTTTTAATTCTGTGAAATGAATTATATCGTCTGCAGATTAATTTCTGTCATAAAATAAGTATCTCGGTCGCTTGACGATCAAACTTCGGAAGCTCCTATAACAAAAAAGCACCGATTTAAAAAAAAAAATTCAAATTTCTTAATAAATATTTTTATTAATATCTCCTAAAGTTTTGATTCGATTTTAATAAAATTTGAAATGGCTCGACAAAATTCTGCAAAGATAATATATTTTAAATTGCAAACCATTTGGTTGGGTAGTTTTTGCGTTGTTATATGCGGACAGACAGACAGACGGACAGACAGACAGACGGACGGACAGAACGACGACTATAGGTGCTACGTATTTATATAATTACGAACGCACCTAAAAATAGTCTCTCGGACGTACGATGTCCCAATCACATAATCAAAAAGTTAATACGACAAAACTCAGCTCATATTTTCCCACTACGGGTAAAAGTTGCAATTTAGGCTGATATGAAGCAGTAAAATAGGCATGGATACTAAAACAAGTTGGAAATTATACGTTCAACGAGACAAGTGAAGTGCGTTCGTACTACAACTAGTTTTTCAATGTAAAAAAAAAATCATCGTTTTTATTTCAGTGAAATGAATTATATCGTCTGTTATGAGAGAATGAGCATGCCTTTTTTTTTCTTATTACGTAAGCTACGTTTACAGATGCGAATTTGTTTTGGACACTAGGCAGCGCTGCAAAATTTACCAAGGAGATCTTACTTTATGAATGATTGCCTTCATAGTTTAATATTTCTATGACATACTATGAACGAATCTCTTTTGTTTATTTACTTCAATGAGTTGAGATATTCGGCTGTTAACCTAATTTCCACTGAAGTTATCTTAGAATCTATACATTTTTTAATGTAACTCATATCTCAAGTAAACAATTTTTTTGAAAGATCTTTCTAAAGATGTAACTTTTATGCAATTTTATTCCAAAAATTAATTTTCAGTAAAAATGGCCGCTTGGGATATGAAAAAAGAAGTGGTTAGACCGTATTTGTTTTCCTCAGTCAGATGACTTGCGCTTTTATTATATAGATTACGTATGATAGGATTTAATAGAATGAAGGAAACTTTTATTAATATATTTTTAAGTTTTAATTCTATTTTCATAAACTTTGAAATGACTCAACAAAATTCAGCAACGATTATATATATATTACATTTCAAACCATTCGGTTGGGTAGTTTTTCAGCTGTTATATGCGGGCGGATGGACAGACAGACGGGCCAAACGACGACTATATGTGCTACGTATTTATATAATTACTAACGCACCTAAAAATCTAGGAAATCCTTCGAATAGATTTCACGAAAAATTGTTTCCCAATTTGAAAAACATGGTTTCGAGGAAAACGAGTTTAAAGTTTTATAATAGAGTCACATTGAACTAGAGGCGTTACGTCCAACAAGCAATAATGATTTTAAGGAATTGGAAAATCACGAAACCGCTTTAGAGCAACAGTCTACATATTTGAGAGATATAAAAAATTTAAAATTCAACAAATTCAAAAATTTTCATCCAAAGAAGTAAGCCCCCCCCCCCTTAAATCTATTCCCCTTTGCCTAAATAATATTTACGTCTAATTCTGGTACGTTTGGCCCGAGGATTTTTTACAATCGAGTTCTAAACACTTCTACTTAAATTATGGTGCATAATAATGCTTAATAGCCAAACCCCCTCAGAAATTAAAGAATATCAATTGCAGTAAAATTGACCCAGTTAATTTTGAGAATTCAGGAGTATATGAAATAGCTTTTATTAAAGAAGACGGATCTAAGAATTACTATATTGGCATGACAAGCAGGAACTTTAGTTACAGAAAAAAGGAGCATATAGCTGATATTAAGTGTAATAGGAAAACCACAGCCGTCGCAAGATTATATCAAAAAGAAACCATCCAAATATATTTCAATAAAAGTAAAATATTTTTTCTCTCCAGTCTTTACTCTCCATCCATAATAAGAGAAACCATAGAGATAGTAACATGCAAAAATACAATATGTAACGATGAAGCATCTTTTAACTTGCCGAAATTGTGGCTCGAGTTACTCCATGGTTAAAATATGGAAATAAACAACCAAGTAAAAATAGAAGATAACGTGCGTAATTTTTAAAAAGTAAAAGAAAATTAAATGATGGCATTTCAAATAGTTATTTCAAAGACTGTGCAATTATGGAATATTCTCATTTGTTTTTAAAAATGGCTCGGAGTGAGGCGAAACATGTCAACATTCTAGTAAAAGTTATTTTACTGCATATTATGTTGTTAGTTTACACCTTTTAGCATTTAAAAGAAATATACTATGGCGCCCTTTTAGAAACTCTTTTTAAAAATAAATACTAATTAAATGTATTCATTCATATTTTATAAAGATTTTTTTTTTAATTCCAGTAAATTCTAAAATTTTAGTGTATTATTATTATTATTTGTAAAAAATTAAACTTATTATGATTTAAATTTAACACAGAAATATGAAAACTCTGGAAATCATTGATTTATTAATAATCTTTATTCTGTTATGTCTCAAATTATTTTCAAATATTTACTTTATGTTCCTTCATCAATTAAAATTATCTACACATTAATCTTGTCACTTTAACTGAATTTGTGTTTATCAAGTAATTCTTTGATAACAAGGAATGTTACATTTTGATACACATTTTTCCAGATGTTTTCAAATAAGAATACTTCATAATGTCTAATGAATTATTCAAATTTAAATCTCTAATAAATAATGCATGCTAACTAAGCCAGTGATGAGTATGTCATTTTTCATACAAAAGAATTTGATTTTCATATTTTGAAGATAATTAGATGCGGCTAAAATACAGATGATAAATTTAATTTTGTCACGTCTTCAGATTCTAAATAAACCTACAATCTGAAGCTTTTTATGTAATTGTATAGTTAAACGAATAAATGTCTTACCATAAAATTTTCTTTGCTATAAAAAAACAAGAACAAAAAATCATGCGTCAAGCATAGATTATGTAACACTTTCCAACACTTCCAAAACAATTTTGCAAATCTTTACCGTAAAGATGTAAGATGATATCTAACTAAACAATTTTGAAAACGCATAACATATTTAAAATTCCAATTTCAGGAACTACCATCAATATTCGGAAAAATATCCTAGCTCTTTTGTGCAGCCCTGTATATGATCTATAGATTTGTATATATACTAAATAGAATGCTAAATTTTAGTTTAGTTAGGAAATGCGTAGCACAGTTTAAAATTTCCCTTCTGGAATTTCCGACAATAAACGGAAACGTACTCGAGAACTTTTGTGCTGCCCTGTATACAATCTATACAATTTATACACATCAAGAAATATACAAAAAATGAGTTAAATTTAAAAACGCGTTCAGCAACTGAAAAAGCATTTCCCGCAATTATTAATAATGAGCAGTACTTTAACCGAACTATTTTGTGTGTCCTTGTAAATGAACGATGAAAGCTATGCACACAGTATTCTATAGTAAGATTATTACAATCCACGTTAGTGATATATATTAATTTCAATTATGTTTGAAATTGGGAAATATTATTAAAATAAACTGCAAACGATTTTTCTTTATAGACCGTAATGTAACGGCATTCTTTTGAGTATCCCTGTAAAAGAACTATAAGTGCTATGCACACCACATTCTATAATTAGTCTCTAGTAGTGCTCCTCAGTGATGCATATCAATTTTATTATGTTTGAAGTATTGTAACATCAGTAAAATGCATCGGAAACGATTTTTCTCTATACACCATAATTTAAAGGAATTTTTTGCGTGTCTCTGTAAACGAAATATAAATGCTGTACACTTCATTTTCAATACCAAACATGCCACAGTAAAACTCAATAACATATATTAATTGCATGACGATCCTAATATATTTACGCGAGTTAGAACACGGACAGACAGACAGACAGACGGCGGACAGACGGCAGACAGACAGACAGACAGACAAACCGAATTCATAAACACTTTTCAACTATGTTGGAAAGTTTTAAAAATGAAATTTATATGAAACAGTGTTTTCAGTTAAAGCAGGGAATTAAATTACGAATTGAAATGAAATTTTAATGACATTTTTAATTGACTTTTCAAATTTCGGCAAAATTATTCAAATTTTAATAAAATTTAACATTTATCCCAAAACTTCTGCAAAAAAAATCTAACCAGTATATTTTCCTTTGTTTTCCATCAATATGACCTGTGTTATGAAGCAAACGTTTCGCCATTAATTTGCTAACATATACCGAATTTTGTATACAAAAAAATGATTTGTTTTTAAAGAATTATATATTTTTCTATAAGAATTATCTATGAAATTAATAAATACATCCTTACAAGCTATATTTTCCTTCATAACTTACCAATCAATGGGCAGAATCTTGGAACAAAATTTTATTTCAGAATCTCAAAAATTTTTTAAGAAATGAGATTTTCTTGTTATTATTTTTAGGTCAGTTCCGGTTTTTGAAAGTTCAGTTCCAGTATATAATTTGGGCTAGAACTTTACTCTGAATTATCGCTGAACCAAATGTAATGCATTTTTGGAATCCAAAATGTTTGAACATTAATTAAATATATATATATATAGAAATTTTTCGCAAAAACAGCAATTTGGGGGGTTGGCCAACACCTTAAGATTCTTAAAATGTTGAAAAAAAAAATTGACCGTTTTGAGGTCACAGGCTATCAAAGCCTGAGAGCTTATGTGCCCGCCCGTTCTGTATGTATGTACGTAACGCGATAACTCTTGACAGAAATAACCGTTTTGCTTCCAATTTTGTTTATAAGTTCCTTGTGATAAGGCGCTTCCCTGATTAGTTTTGGGGATTGATTGGTTAACTATAAAGGGGGGAACGGGGGCTAACCTCCCTTAATTTAGGTAAATGTTTTTTTCATGCAGAATTGTTCAATTTTCTTCAAATTTTGTATATAGGTTCATTGTGATAAGGTTCTTTCCTGATTAGTTTTAGGGGTTCATACGTTAAGTATAAAGGGGCTAACGGGGGGGGGCTAATCTTCCCCCTTTAATTTAGAAAAATGAATTTTTCATGCAGAGTTATCCGATTTTCATCAAATTTTCTATATGGGCTCATTGTGGTAAGA
This sequence comes from Maratus michaelseni, assembly GCA_963931845.1. Classification (NCBI taxonomy): domain Eukaryota; kingdom Metazoa; phylum Arthropoda; class Arachnida; order Araneae; family Salticidae; genus Maratus; species Maratus michaelseni. The sequence continues at coordinate 72,964,777 of OZ007600.1, forward strand.
GGCTTTCCTGATTAGTTTTGGGGGTTCATTGGTGAAGTGTAAAGGAGGAAAACGGGGGCTATCCCCCCCCCTTAATATTGATAAATGGGTTTTTCAAGCAGAATTATCCGATTTTCTTCAAATTTTATATATATGTTCGTTGTGATAAGGCGCTTCCCTGATTAGTTTTGGGGGTTCATTGGTTAAGTATAAAGGGGGGATGGAGGGCTAACCCCCGTTAATTTAGATAAATGGATTTTTCATGCAGAATTATCCAATTTTCTTCAAATTTTGTATATAGGTTCATTGTGGTAAGGCGCTTCTCTGATTAGTTTTAGGGGTTCATTGTTTAATTATAAGAAGGAGAAACGGGGGGATGGTTTCCCCCTTAATATATTGTTGATTTCTTCATTTTTCGAGGGCTTATTTCAAATTCTTTGAAATAAGAATATAATTTACAGTTAGTGTGAATAGCCAGTGAGCTCAATGCCGTCAGTTTAACTAGGCAGTTTTCTTTATTGTTATTTTTTATCTTAAAATATGTACATTGCAAAAACACAATTTTTAAAGTCCAACACATACACGTTTCTTCTTTCTTTTCATATTTTTTCCAGATAATAATGGGAAAAATTGATTTGTATAAGGATTTTTAGGTGCGTTCGTAATTATATAAATACTTAGCACCTATAGTCGTCCTCTGGTCCGTCCGTCTGTCCGCATATAACAGCCCAAAAACTACCCAACTGAATGGTTTGAATTTAATGTATTTAATCGTTGCAGAATTTTGTTTAGTCATTTCAAATTTTATGAAAATCGAATCAAAACTTAAAAAGATATTAATAAAAGTTTTCGTCATTCTGTTAAAACCTATCATACGTAATCTATATAATAAAAGCGCAAGTCATGTGACTGAGGAAAACAAATACAGGCTAACCACATATTTTTCCATATGCCAAGCGGCCATTTTGATTAAAAAAATATTTTTTTCAAATAAAATTGCATAAATGTTACATTTTTAGAAAGATCGTTCACAAAAATTGTTTGCTTGAGAAATGAGTTACTTTCAAAAATGTATAGATTCTGAGATAGCTTCAGTAAAAATTAGGTTAACAGCTGAGTACCTCAATCCATTAAATTAAATAAACAAAAGATTCATTCATCGTGAGTCATAGAAATATTAACCATGGACGTAATCATTCTCAAAGCAAGATCTCCACGGTGAATTTTTCAACGCTGTCTGGTGTCGAAAAAAAATTCGCATCTGTAAACGTGCCATACGGCCATACGTAATAAGAAAAAAAAGGCATCCTCTTTTCGTTCATAGCAGACGATATAATTAATTTCACTGAAATAATAACGATGATTTTTTACATTGTAAAACTAGTTATACCACGAAATGAACGCACCTCATTTGTCACGTTTAACATATAATTTCAACTTGTTAAACTTGTCGAGCAAAATATTCGAATCGCAGTTTGCGCGCTTGATTACAAAAGAATTTATCTGCATGACAAACAAAATATTTGGTGTCTAATAATACTCGAGAGTGTTGTGCTTACATTAAACCTAAAAAATTGTTTATGTACAGCATCTTTATGTTTTATAAACAAAACTGTACCTTGCTTATATATAATTTTAGCAAACGTTTTAGCAATATATCAACAAGAAAAGATATTTTTCAACAAAAAAGATAAAATTTACGTTCACTCTACCACCATAAACTGCCTGTCCTGAAAGATTCATGAAAAAATCATGAAAAAAAATATATAATTTAACAAATTACAATAACCATTGGGAAAATGTTCCGAAAGCTTTCTTTAAAAAAAAAAAATCGTACTTTCGTGTTATAGCGGCTCCCACAATTATGATTATGCCAAGGTTGCAGTTATGATTTCGCCAAGATCATCGCTAGGCTTATATATGCATCCTATATACGCATATATATATTTCAAACACTCTTATAAGCGCCATATACGTCATTATACACATATTATTTACGTCTTATATGTCGTATATACATCATATACACATGTCATGTATATATACATCATATATACATCATATATGACTATAACTTGGCTACGTACGTCAAGAAATGTTATATATATATATATATATATATATATATCATATATTATTATAATGTCATACATGCTTTATAATTTGGCGATAAATCTTGGTCTCTTGGCGATTCAACCTTGGGGGCCGCTGTAACACGAAAGTACGAAATTTACAATATATTAATGAAAACAGAAACAAAAATATTTCATTCTTGGGGGACGCTATAACACGGAAGTACCAAATTTCTCCTTTTATTTTTCCTATCTGATAATTTGCATCTATCCTTTATGTAACTTTAACATTTTTGTAACGACTTTATGCGTTTCTATTGCTTATTCAAAGAAAAATTCTTCTAAGGTTAAAGAATTTCGTTAAAAACGCTTAAAACATTCTTCTAAAATTACAGAATTTCGTAAAAAACGGTTAAAATAGTAAAATGCGAACATCATTTGGTCCATTCTCGACCAAAAGCAACAACCATTTTCCATTGGTTAAAAATATTGAAAAAATTTTAACTACCTTGCACGCAATGCCAAAATCACATTTTCAGAAAAATTACTTACTTACTTTAAATTAAACACAGAAAATGATAACTTATACATTTTTTTAAAACAAAACATGGAGAGAGGGAAAAAAAGCAAATAACAAATTAAAATCTAAATTAATTTTTAAAAATTTCTTTGTGCTAAGAAATCAAACATATTTAACTTTTAAAGATTACTCAGAAACGAGAAAAAAATATGAATATGGATTTTTTTTTTAATATTTACTTTTTTGTCAAGAACTGTCTTCAAATATTTGCTTTTTCCCTTTCATTAACTAAGACTAAGCGACCGCTTTATCTTGTCACTGTAGGGATTTCTGTGACAAAACATTTTTTTTTTTTTTTTTTTTTTTTTTTTTTTTTTTTTTTTTTAATAACAGAACAGCTTAAACTTATTTACTTAATTTTTTAAAGAATATTTTAAGTATTTTATAATAGCAGAATTGTAAAGGATGAAGAAATATCTATTAAATTAATTGTTTCTATTTACATTGTCGAATTTAAACTTCCTTAAATGAGAGTTTAGGGTAAATAAAAAATGTGAGTCTAGATACGTATATCAAAATAGATGTCTAGTTGTTTTATGAGACATAATGACATGAAATTTGGATAATAGAGACTTCAGTTTAAGTTCTTACGATTTATGTAAAAATGTACACTTTACAAAACAGCTAAAAAAAGTAAAAATAGATTTTTAAAAATAATCTTTTATAAACATGTAATGTTCATCTTGAAAATGACGTCTAATTTTAAGACTAGAATTCATGTTTTTTCCACAAATATTTCCATTACAATACATTAATTTGACGTGGGCACCGAACTCGATTACGCTTGGTAGAAAACGCAACAAGTGAATGTATTGTTATGAATTTTGTAAATATTTCTTTCTTTTTAATTTATTTTATTTTATTATTGTGAAAATTGCAGTATTATTAATGTATTTCCTATTGAGCATCATGTAACTCAATGCTAAAGGCCTCAGGTGGTTTGCAAGGAAAACAACCTTACAGCATCGGTTTTTATAATGAGTTCTATTGGAAAATCGCCAAGGAATGGGTTTATCGCCAAGTTGGCGATGGTTTTGGCGACTTATTTTTGTCGCCAAATGTCGCCAAGTTGGCGACGGATTTGGCGACTTTTTGTGCAAACCCCCCCCCGTATACCTTTACATTGGGATCCTTTCTCGTTTGGGGTACTCTATCGAGAGTTAAAGCACCTTCTGGTAATTTCTAGCATCCGAAAGCTCTGGAATAATCTGGAAAGATCTCTGAAACCTATATAAGGACCTCCATCAGTTCAGTTCAGTTAGTTGTCTGTCAACTGCGATTGAATTCATACGAGAGGCTTTGCATTGAGAACTGTGTTTCTCTGAGCGATTTTGTCGTTGATACGTCGTATTGAACGCATTGTTTCTGTGTGAAATTTTGCTGCGCTTTTATTGGATTTGAAGATTACTGAATATCTTATAATTTTCAGAAGATATTTGGGATCGTATTGCACTGTTTATAGTGAATAAATCCTTTTTATTGTTCTTATATATTGGCATCAGTCCTTTCGAACCCCGAGCTCACAACATTTGGTGTCAGAAGTGGGATTGAATGCCGATCACCAGAGCAATGGAGGGTCAACTGAAAGAATTATTGGAGAAATTAGCTGCGAACCTTGGCGAGTTAAAAGAAGAAATGAAGAAGGATATGTCAGCGATGGATGAGAAAATGACTGCGAACCAGGCTGAAATGAAGGAAATGTCGGAAGAAATGAAGAAGGAAATGTCAGCGATGGATGAGAAAATGACTGCAAACCAGGCTGAAATGAAGGAAATGTCGGAAGAAATGATGAAGGAAATGTCGGAAGAAATGAAGAAGGAAATGTCAGCGATAGATGAGAAAATGACCGCAAACCAGGCTGAAATGAAAGAGATGTCGGAAGAAATGAAGAAGGATATGTCAACCAACCTTGGTGAGTTAAAAGAATTAATAGATAATAAAATAACATCTTTAAATGAAAGAATTGACAGCGTGGAAAAAAATTTGAAGGAAGATTTCTGGAAATAGAGGAAAAAGTTCAAAAGACAGCCAATACCGTAGAAGAAAGGATAGAGAGTATAGAAAAGGAGTTGGAAAATGTGAAGAAACAAAAGATAACTGCCGAAAACTATCCCGAAGATGTCAAGTATCAAGCTATGCTTCCCCGGGCCTCTATTAAACTCTCGACCTATGACGGAAAATCCTCATGGCCAGTTTTTAAGACACAATTTGGGATCGTAGCGGACGCCAATGGATGGGATTCCCAGACAAAGGCTTGCCAGTTAGCTGCTTCTCTACGAGCTGATGCTGCCGACGTCCTACAGACTTTGCCTGCAAATGAACCGCTGGATTTTGAATTTGCTCGTCAGTGCCCTAGAATTGCGCTTTGGCGAGAAATGCATGAAGGAATATAGCAGACTCCAGCTCAAATCTCGACAGCAGAAATCCACTGAATCCCTGCAAGAGCTTGCTACGGATGTCGAGAGACTTTCCCATCTTGCTTATCCTGACTGCCCGACTGAAACTAGAGAAAGTTTAGCTCTGCAACATTTCATCGATGGTGTGCGTGACTTTGAGATCCAGAAACAACTCCGGATTGCAAATCTCAGTGACTTAAAAGGGGCTTTAGTTTATGCCCTGAAATTCGAGGCAGCCCAGCAAGCTACAAGGAAAGATAGGCACTTTGTGCGAGTAGCCAATATGCCTGAGACGTCGGATACAGCTGTGGAGCGGTTACAGCAGCAGATGAAGGACGTGATGAGACAGATAAACTCCTTGATGGACAACAAACCTGGCAGAAAGATCAAGTGCTGGAAATGCGGTGGAGAAGGCCATATTCAAAGAAACTGCCTAAAACGACCCAGCACAGAAGATAATAACTCCGCACGAACGGCGGAGCAGAAAAACTAATTAATAGCCATCTCGCGGGGCGGAGGTTGCCAGATTTTGAGAAGCCCCATTATTAAGTGTGTCAAATTTCTGCTAGAAGTTGCGGCGAGAATGGAGTTTTTATAGTCGGGCGTGTGAATGATTTGCCCTGTAATATGATCATCGATACAGGAGCCAATGTGACCATCGTTCGGAAAGATCTAGCTCTGCGGCTAAAAGAAAAACTCCTCTGGACTCCGCCCCCGGGGATATGATCGACATACATGGAAGAATGACACTGAAAATAAAGTTTGGGAACGCCGCTTACCATCATACAGTCTATGTGACCGATATTTCAGACCCTTTCATACTCGGACTGGACTTTTTAAAAGAGCATGGATTTACACTGGATTTTAAGAAGAATGAGTTACGCTCTGCTCAAGAAGATGTCACTATTTTCAAACTTGGAAATGAGTCCGGGTCTATTCAACGGATCACAGCCAAAGCAGATGTTATCATCCCTCCTCGGACCGAAATGATGATACCTGGATTAACTGAGAACGAAAGTAGTTTTCAATGTGGCTTGGTTGGATATCCTGAGAAGAGCCCAAAAGGAGTGCTAATAGCATCAGCGCTGGTAGATCTGTCAAGAGATGTGATACCCGTGAGGATGGCGAATGTAAGGGAAAAGTCTAGAATTATCCAGAAGGGTGAAGTGCTTGCTACCTGTGTTTGCAAAGACCCGAGCTTGACGTTGTCGGAGCCGCCTACAAGTTTAACACCTGAAATTGGACGAAATGAGAATTTATCTCCTGAGCAGAGACATGCCGCAGAAAGACTGTTCCAGGAATTTAAGGATGTTTTTTCACAAAACGAGAATGATATAGGTCGCACTTCTCTGACACGTCATAGAATTGATACTGCCGACCATCCACCGATTAAACAGCATCCAAGACGCTTGCCGTTCGGAAAACAAGAAGAGGTTTCTAAGCTCTTACAAGAGATGCAGAATAGTGACATCATCGAACCGTCATCAAGTCCGTGGGCCTCTCCCATCGTGTTGGTCCGAAAGAAAGATGGCTCCACAAGGTTTTGTGTGGATTATCGAAAACTTAACGATATCACAAAGAAGGACAGCTATCCGCTACCAAGAATAGACGACACACTAGATACTCTTTCATGACATAAATGGTTTTCCACACTGGATTTGAAGAGTGGATATTGGCAGGTAGAGATCCATCCTGATGACAAAGAGAAGACTGCATTTACTACTGGACAAGGACTTTGGCAATTTAAAGTTATGCCGTTCGGGCTCTACAATGCTCCAGCAACGTTCGAGCGCCTCATGGAGACAGTGTTAAAAGGCCTGACTTTTGAAGCTTGTCTCATCTACCTAGATGACGTCATCATTGGTGGCCGCACGTTTGAAGAACATCTTGGAAATATTCGAAAAGTGTTAACGAAGCTAAGAGCGGCGAATTTAAAGCTGAACCCTCTGAAATGCAAGTTCTTCCAACGCGAAGTAAATTATTTAGGACACATCATCTCAGCTGAAGGTGTTCGAACAGATCCTGAAAAAGTGTCTGCAGTAAAGAACTGGAAGCGTCCGGAAAACGTCCATCACTTGCGAAGCTTTCTGGGACTATGCGCTTATTACAGAAAGTTTGTACAGGGGTTCTCCAACATCGCAAGACCCTTGCATAGGCTCACTGAAAGCAAGCAGAAGTTTCTATGGACACAAGAATGCGAGAATTCCTTCCAGCAGCTGAAAGAAGCTCTCATATCTTCTCCAGTCCTAACCTATCCACACCCCGACAAACAATTCATTGTGGACACGGATGCTAGTCATGAAAGTGTCGGTGCTGTACTTTCCCAAGAAATAGATGGCCAAGAACGAGTCGTAGCATACTGGAGCAAATGTTTATCGAAACCAGAGCGGAATTATTGCGTCACTCGTAAGGAGTTATAAGCTATAGTAAAAAACATAGAACACTTCCATCACTATCTCTATGGCAGGAAATTTCTCCTTCGTACTGATCACGCATCCCTAACATGGCTGATGAATTTTAAGAACCCAGAGGGCAAAGTAGCCAGATGGATACAACGACTCCAGGAATACGACTTTGACATCAGGCATCGTAAAGGCTCATCGCATGGAAATGCTGATGCCTTATCAAGAAGACCGTGTCCCGAAAGTTGTCGCTATTGTTCCAGAGCGGAGATCAAGTATAATCCCGAACATGTCATACCCCAGACGAAGACTTCACTATCAACGCCACCAGATCCCTGGAGTGATGAGAAGATTCGAGAAGATCAAATGGCAGACTCTGACATCAAACCAATCTTGTAGTTATTAGAATCTTCTAGCACGAAGCCCAGTTGGAAAGACATCTCGACTTACAGTCCTACGACAAAGCAATATTGGGCTCTTTGGAACTCCCTCCACGTCAAGAATGGTGTCCTGTTCCGAAAATTCGAATCGGAAGATGGGAAAACATCTCGGTGGCAGTTGGTACTTCCTCGATCTCGAATCCCAGAGGTCCTCGAAGAATTACATGGCAGTTCCACTGGTGGCCATTTTGGAGTCATGAAAACATTACACAGAGTCCGAGAGCGCTTCTTCTGGGGAAAAGCGAGAGCTGACGTCGAACAATGGTGCAAATCTTGCGATGCATGTGCAGCTCGGAAAGGACCAAAGAAACGTAGCCGAGGAAGACTACATCTCTACAATGTAGGAGCACCTTTTGAACGCATCGCCCTTGACATCCTAGGTCCTCTGCCAAGAAGTGCTGATGGCAACAAATACCTCCTTGTTGTCATGGACTATTTCACAAAATGGCCTGAAGTTTATGCCATCCCTGATCAAAAAGCTTCTACGGTTGCGGATGCCTTGGTACACCAGTGGATATCAAGGTATGGAGTCCCTCTTCAAATGCATTCGGACCAGGGGAGAAATTTTATCTCTGCTGTGATTGAGGGTCTCTGTCAACTTCTCGGAATGGACAAAACTAGGACGACGCCTTTACATCCACAATCGGATGGCATGGTTGAGAGATTTAATCGTACCATCCTCAACAATCTCTCACTGCTAGTCTCAAGAAACCAACAAGACTGGGACCAAAATCTTCCCTTGTTTCTTCTCGCCTATCGCAGCGCCGTCCATGAAACAACCGGATATTCCCCGTCTCAGATGCCTTTCGGTCGTGATCTTCGTCTACCTTGTGATCTGATTTTTGGTCGCCCTCCAGATGCGCCTTCATCGCCAGAGGGATACGTGCAGAATCTCCAGGCACGATTTGAAGACGTCCACAACTTGGCTCGAGAGCGGATCAATATACAGACGGAGAAGATGAAGACCAGGTACGACACGAAAGCCACGGGACATCAATTCAAAGAAGGTGACAAGGTTTGGTTTTATAATCCGACTCGACGCAAAGGACTTTCTCCCAAACTGTAATCGCACTGGGACGGTCCTTATACAGTCCTAAACAGACTGAACGATGTCGTAATTCGGTTCCGAAAGTCACCAAATTCGAAGCCTAGAGTCGTTCATTACGACAGGCTAGCTCCATACTATGGCCATAGTACATAGTTCATATGGTATAGTGCATTGATTGTAAATAGTGTAATGTAAATAATGTAAATTAGTATGACCATGGTCTTGTATATAAGTTAATGTAATAATTTCTTTTGCTTAGCATTATCATTATTAATGTTATTATTATTTAAATACTTGTATGTAATGATGTCTATGCTTTAATTTAATTTAATTTTTTTTAAAATAAGTGTATATTTTGTATAATTCAGCATTATGAATGTGTTTAATTGTTATTTTCCATGTTTGCTTTAAGTGCTTTGAATAGTATAGTATTTGTTGGTAACGGGTTTGCTTTCCGATCAAAGGTTGAACTGCCCGGACGTGCAGTCCTTGAGAGGGGGGCAATGTTATGAATTTTGTAAATATTTCATTCTTTTTAATTTATTTTATTTTATTAGTGTGAAAATTGCAGTATTCTTAATGTATTTCCTATTGAGCATCATGTAACTCAATGCTAAAGGCCTCAGGTGGTTTGCAAGGAAAACAACCTTACAGCATCGGTTTTTATAATGAGTTCTATTGGAAAATCGCCAAGGAATGGGTTTATCGCCAAGTTGGCGATGGTTTTGGAGACTTATTTTTGTAGGCAAATTTGGCGATATATCGCCAAATGTCGCCGAGTTGGCGACGGATTAGGCGACTTTTTGTGCAACCCCCCCCCCGTATACCTTTACATTGGGATCCTTTCTCGTTTGGGGTACTCTATCGAGAGTTAAAGCACCTTCTGGTAATTTCTAGCATCCGAAAGCTCTGGAATAATCTGGAAAGATCTCTGAAACCTATATAAGGACCTCCAGCAGTTCAGTTCAGTTAGTTGTCTGTCAACTGCGATTGAATTCATACGAGAGGCTTTGCATTGAGAACTGTGTTTCTCTGAGCGATTTTGTCGTTGATACGTCGTATTGAACGCATTGTTTCTGTGTGAAATTTTGCTGCGCTTTTATTGGATTTGAAGATTACTGAATATCTTGTAATTTTCAGAAGATATTTGTAATCGTATTGCACTGTTTATAGTGAATAAAGCCTTTTTATTGTTCTTATATATTGGCATCAGTCCTTTCGAACCCCGAGCTCACAACAGTATTAAAAAATAAATCATTCTTGACTATTTCTATTTTAAAGTAAGGCAACAAGAAAAAAAAACATTTTAAAACTATATTTCAAGATTTTTAAATTGATTTTTAACGTATAATCGTAAATTAATTAATATTAAATTATCAGTTGATAACAATATATATAGGGTGTATCGAAAAAACATTGACACATTTTAAAAATTTATAAAACAAAATATATACAAGATAGAAACTACAAATTCACGTATATGTTACCTGAGATATTAAAGTTTTTTTTTTAATATAGTCAATAAATTCCAATATGCGCATATTTCTTCTCACGGACAACATCTAGTCGATAATCTATCTCGGCCCATGTGCGTTCCAACATCGATTGCGTGACACATGAAATTGCAGCAATTATGCGTGTTTTCAGTTCTTCAACACTGTTCACTTTTGTTGGATGTTGCATCATCTGTGAAAATGTTTTTTTTTTTTTTTTTTTTTTTTTTTTTTTTTTTTTTTTAATTGTTATCTTCTTCCAGATAACTGAGCATTTGCACAGCGAAGTCAAAACGACGAGGCTTGTCATTCCTTAGAAATTTTGCAGTACCTGCACTTTATACGCCTTGCGACGAAGTTTCTTATGAAGCACGTGATGCACTGTCGGAAATGGAATTGATAATTGCCTCGCGGCAGTGCGTACCGATTTCTGCGAGCTACGAGAAAAAGTTTGGTCATTCTGTAACTGTTGCTATCATGAAACAACCAGCGCCATCTGTTGATTTTTTTTTTTTTTGACACAAAAAAAAAAAACTTCAGTATCTAAAGCGACAGATACGTGAATTTCTAGTTTCTATCTTGCATATTTTTTTATGAATTTTTAAAATGCGTCAAGGTTTCTTGATATACCTAATATTTTTAAATATTACACTTTTTATTTTTTATTTATAATTTATTTTCTACTTTTTAACCTTTAAAATGTTGTTTTATTGCAGTTCCACAGCTTTTTGGCATATTTTGGCGAGCATTTATTTGCAAGTAATTAAAGCCATTCTTTTTTCAACTTATATACAATTGTACGAGTTATGGAAGACATTTACCGAATTATGAACGTTGAATTTAATGAAATTTCGCTTCCCGGCACTAAAAATGGACAGACGATTTTTTTAGTGCCGGAAACTCCGAAGTTTCATAAAATTCAAAGTATCGTGACTCGAAGAATTTTGATCGTGAAAGAATGGCATTTTTACTGTTTTACTGGTCAGAGCTTGGACAACCTGTTTCTAAATATAGAATCCAGGGACCGTATAAAAATTGTAAGCTGTAATTTTTTTTTTAATTAATAGCAGGACTATTCCATTAGCATAATCTTAACCCTACCTTATTTTGAACACTTTTACAGTTTACATTACCTACATATCTCCAACAGGTAAAACGTAAAAGGGCACTTCACTCTGTTTTGGGACACCCTGTATAAGATATATATAAGATTTTTGTTTGTAAACAAAAAACAGGAAGAGATGTATCTATACATTTCAGACACTTCTCTTTTCCTAAAGATTTGGCTTTTCTGCTTAAGATTTCTTAATATAAGCGAAAGGTTTTCCAGTATCGTGGGTAACTACGAGGTTACACTAAATTTTTACAGGGTGACAATTATTGAAATATATGAAATTAAACCGCCATAATTTCTGAACGGTTTGCGTTATGAAGTTCAAACTTCGTGGTTGGCCGCAGGGCATGATGGGAATTAGTATGCACATGCGCACGCAGCTTGTTATTGTCGACCATTTGCAAGTGAAAATGTCACGGTACAGCGTGCCTGAGCACATTTCGTGATCGAGGAGTCTCTCCACCCTCAACGCGTGACTGTGTGGTGTGCAATGTCCAGTCACGGAATAATCGGTTCGATATTCGTTGACGGCACGGTTACTACTGAACGATACGCGAAGGTTTTGGAAAATGGTTTCATCCCCCTTATCCAAAGTGACCCTGATTTCGACAAGATGTGGTTCATGCAAGACAGATCTCGACACCATCGGACCAAAAAAGTGTTTAATGTCATGGAGCAGCACTTTGAGGACCGCATTCTGGATCTAGGGTACCCAGAGGCCACTGGAATGAGACTCGCTTGGCCGCTATATTATCCGGATCTGAACACATGTGACACATTTTTGTGGGGCTACATTAAAGACAATGTGTACAGAAATAACCCTAAAACCATTGCTGAGCTGAAAACTGCCATTCAGGAAGTCATCGACAGCATCAATGCTCCGAGACTTCAGCGGGTCATGCAGAATTTTGCTATTCGTCTGTGCCACATCATAGCCAATGATGGCAGACTAATCGAACATGTCATAATCTAAATCCGAATATCTGCAGTGATGTTTACATGTTGAATAAAGTTTGTGCACTCAGTAATTTTTAAATAATTTACGTTTTATTTCATATAGTTCAATAATTGTCACCCTGTATAAAGATATGTATCATACTAGTAGCCCTTTTTGCAGTTAGACAACATTCAGATGTAGTTAACATTCCTTTAAGTTAATGAAAAATAGCTTATTGTAAATACTCAACAATAAAATTCACAGCGAGAAAAATCTGCTTACAGATTTAAAACCTTTTACTAGGAATTTAACATCCTTAAGTTTTTCTGGTATCCAAACTATTTAAGGTTATGTACAGTACAGCACTTATTTTGTTAAATATGGATTACTTTAACATATTTAATTAGCTTTCGCATACGTTCCTCAAATATTTGTTTTGACTTCATTATAACTAAAGTTAAGTACTAATTAATCTGTCACTCAGACAAAATGATTATTTGTTCCCGAATATTTCATTTTTAAACAATGACCAAAGATTCTTCGAGTTTTCTTTAATTAGAATAATTTAGCTTTCAGATATAGAATGTTAAAAATCACATTGAGTTTTTCAAATATATTGCGTAAATATTTTATCGTTTGCTAAGTCAAGTTAATTACATTTCTTCTAAAAAGAAATTTAACTGAAGTGCACATCAAAACTTAAAAAAGATTAAGTATATTAAAATGTTTTCAAGCAGAAGCCGTATTATATCTGTCAAGCGGAATTGAATATATGAGTCAGAGTTTGGGCAATTAAAAACAGGAAATACATTAAAGAAAACTGGCTTATTGCAAGATTATATTAAGGCTTAAGATTAATAAATACTTTTTATGTATTAGGTTCTGCTCATGCTGTATACATCATACAAAATGCAATAACCCTTTGCTGTATCGCCTTACATCGCTCACGCATTAAAAATTTAAAAAGATTAAGTATATTAAAATGTTTTGAAACAGAAGCAGCTTTATATCTATCAAGCTGAATTCAATATATGAATCAGAGTTTGAGCAATTAAAAACAGGAAATATATTAAATAAAACTGCCTTATTGGAAGATTTTATTAAGGCTTAACATAATAAATATTTCTTAATGTTTAGGTTCTGCGTATGCTGTATACATCATACAAAAAACAGTAACCCTTCGCTATATCGCCTTACATCGGTCAGGCGTCAAAAATTAAAAAAGATTAAGTATAATAAATTCTTTTGAAGCAGAACCAGTTTTATATCTCTCAAGCGGAATTCAATATATGAGACAGAATTTAAGCAATTAAAACCAGAAATACATTAAAGAAAACGGCCTTATTGAAAGATTTTATTAAAGCTTAAGATTAATAAATACTTCTTGATTTTTAGGTTTTGCGCATGCTGTATACATTATACAAAATACAGAAACCCTTCGCTATATAGCGTCTTACATCGCTCACGCGGACATATTGCTATTTTTTTCGTATCTATCGAATAATATAAGTTCTACCTAAACTGTACATTTAAGTAATTTTATAAATAACAATAAGGATAATTGTGTAACGTTAATTTTATCAAGAAAATTTTAATTTTCATATAAACGAACAGTTTGAGGACATTTTTAAAATATTTACATGTAAGTTATCTTCTTTCATAGTTTTTTAATAGCCTTGTGACATCGCATAATCGGATATATCACGATTTTCTCTTGACTTCCATCAGGCACGAGATAAAGAGGGTCTACTTATATTATTTTTATACATATAAACCTCATTTCTTTACTTCTGCATATATCTTGCATATTTATATTTACATTTCCACTTATATATTGTCACATATACGAACATACAATAGATTTCAATACATATTATAGATATGTAGGAATTTTTTTATTTATAATCCCACAGTTACTTAAACATTTACTTGTATTGTAACTACAGAGTGTTTCAAAAATGACCGGTATATTTGAAAAATCAATAAAAACTAAACGGGCAGCGATAGAGATACACCGTTTGTAGCAATATGCTTGGGACAACAGTAAATTTTCAGGCAGACAAACTTTCAAAATTAGTTACAATGTCCAACAGCAGATGGCGCTGCAGGTGATTTGAAAGATATAGAAGAAAACGCAGTCTGTGAGTTCGTCATTCTGTAAGTCCTCTTTCTGCTGTAAGCGTGTGCTGTTCACAGATTGCAAGTTTGCTGTGAAAAAATGGTTTATTTCTTAGAACAGAGGATTTTTCTGGTGTTGGAATTCCACCGGCTAGAACACAGTGTTGTTGCAACAAGACGAAGTTTTCAACGGAAGTTTAATATAACAAAAGGACTGAAAAGCGATACAATAAAGGATCTGTTTGAAAAATTTCAACGGACTGGGAGCGTGAAGGATGAACGTGCTGGAAAGGTAGGCCGGCCGCGTACGGCAACCACAGAGGGCAATGCTCAGCTTGTGCAGCAGGTGATCCAACAGCAGCCTCGGGTTTCCATTCGCCGTGTTGCAGCTGCGGTCCAAATAAAGCCAACGTCCACGTATCGTCTCATGCGCCAGAGATTTTTCCAGACTGTAGCGCCATCTGTTGTTGAAAATTGTAACTAATTTCGAAAGTTTGTCTGCCTGAAAATTTTCTGTTGTCCTAAGCATATTGCAACAAACGGTGTATTTCTATCGCTGCCCGTTTAGTTTTTATTGATTTTTCAAATATACCGGTCATTTTTGAAACACCCTGTATAAATGAGTATAGCTCTTCAATATAAGTTTTAAACAGTCTTTATTACTCGCTTAACCAAATAATTCGATAATGGCACTACTCAACATTATAATATATTTATATACAACAGTAATTCACCTAGAATTACACTTTTAATCCTTTATTATGCATATACTATATCGGATTATCGACCTTCATACTTGGGTACAAGCTATGATGGAACTAACATAATCTCGTTTTTCGTTTTTAATTTCACCTTTTCACGAGCTTTATGAAACTTTTGCAATATCACGCAGCTATTAATTAAATCATTGAGTTTGTGTTATTGTGAATATTGATGCGTAGATGAGTAGCCGGACCAGATCTGGTCTTCACACATTCCGGGCTGAACTGGGCCTGGTTTTCACTCTTTCCGTCGCGGGATGGGCCTGATTTCCTTTTTCCGGTCCAAACCGTGCTCGGAGTTGGTTCTTCCTAGAGCGTCTTACTTGCTATTTTCCAGCCCTGGTATGAACGCTAAAAGTTCAGCTAGGTCCGACCCAAATCGTATGAAAATCACTATTGGCTTTCCCAACGCGTGCTAATGTCTAAATTCTTGAACTCGTGCCCATCTTGCGGGCTGAAATTGTATTTATTTATTTTTGTAAAAATTATGTTGATGTTGTACATTTGTTTAGCAAAATCTTTAAAAATTTAATTTGGTTTAGTAAATTACAGAAATATACTTTTTTAAATCTACTTCTTTCTTTGTAGAGCTTTAAATTGTGATTTTCTTTTAACAGTTTTTTTCTCTCATTCTGAACTACGTTGATTTTCTTAATCAATCGTCTTTGGGATGTAATTGTCTAAGTTAATTGTTTAAATCAGTGCTTATGTACGTAATTGTCTAAGTCAAACTTTTTAATCGGTGTTTATGTACGTAAATTGTCTAAGTCATCATTAATATTTTTGATATTCTGTATTCCATGAATTTCGGATATAATCTGAAAATAAAATTTATGCATAAGTAAGTGTGCTTTTTGAATACTTTTAATTCTAGGATAATACTGCTTAGGAAATATCGGCATGTTTTTAGAAATCCAGTCGGGCAGTGCCGGGCCGTGCCAATTATTTTTTTGTATGGGCCGGGACCGGGCCGAACTTTTAGTTTTTATACCGGGCCCCGTTTCTAGAAATTTCCCTAGAAAGAACCCTCTTTTCACCAAATGAAAGTAATACTGACATAAGTGATGAGTAATCTTCCATATAATAATACGTTTCCATTAATACGTTTATTAGGTTTATGCTAAAGTTCATAGCTTTTATCTTTTATTTGGGAAGAATAACATACAGAAATGAATCAGTAACAGATTCTTCTAAGAATAAAACATTTGTTTATTTCCATGATTGGTTTGTGTTTTTTGAAAATTTCCGGCGTCTGAAAACAATAAACTCTCTGTCGTAGAAAAATAAGTTTAGCAACTCTCTTACAAAACAAAATATTAATACCAGATTTGAAAATCTTTTCCAGTTGTACAATTTTATTTCTAGAAATGTCTGCTTCAAGTTCACTGTTATTTCAAAATAAAAAGATGTATATTTCAAATAAATGTTTTATCTTCTTCGGATATTTTTACAGTTGGTTCAGTTAATATAAATCACTTCCTTGTAAAATACTGAAAAATAAAGTGAACGACGGAAAGATTTTGTAAAAGTTTTTTTTTCAGTATAAATCTCTCATAAAATTTCCAAATTGTCTTTCAAAATCTTTTATAAAAGTTTTAAAACACTCAAATTTAATCTTTCCTACTTTTCATGGCATTTTACACCTTCTTAAAGGCATATTTTGTATTAAATATTCATCTTCTTAACGTACTTTAGCTAATTGTCACAAAAGTTTTGGAAATATTTGTTTTAAAATTCTTTTAACTGAAATTGATGGTTAATTAAAAAGTACATTTGGCAGAAAAGCGTAATTGGTAATTTTTCTTAGGTACTAATTTTTTTGGCGTGATAACAGAATTTTTCCAGCTTTCATGAATTGAAATATATTAGTTGCTAAAGTGAAAAGGATGACAATAGTTTCCTTATTAGTCACTACTAGTTCCTTGTATTGAAAAAAGTGTATTACAAGTATTTGTTTGAAAGTTCTTTTAACAGAAATTGATGGTTAATTAAAAAGTATAGGTGACGGAAAAACGTACATTTTATTTATTTTTTCAGTAGAATATATTTGTTTTCTTGATAAGAAAATTTATCCGGATTTCATGGATTAGAATATGTTAGTTTCTAAAGTGAAAAGAATAATAAGAATTTTCTAATTAATCACTACTAGTTCCTTGTATTGAAAAAAGTGTGATAAATGTATTTATTTTAAAATTCTTTTAACTGAAATTCATGGTTAATTAAAAAGTACATTTGGCAGAAAAGCGTAATTGGTAATTTTTCTTAGGTACTAATTTTTTTGGCGTGATAACAGAATTTTTCCAGCTTTCATGAATTGAAATATATTAGTTGCTAAAGTGAAAAGGATGACAATAGTTTCCTTATTAGTCACTACTAGTTCCTTGTATTGAAAAAAGTGTATTACAAGTATTTGTTTGAAAGTTCTTTTAACAGAAATTGATGGTTAATTAAAAAGTATAGGTGACGGAAAAACGTACATTTTATTTATTTTTTCAGTAGAATATATTTGTTTTCTTGATAAGAAAATTTATCCGGATTTCATGGATTAGAATATGTTAGTTTCTAAAGTGAAAAGAATGATAAGAATTTTCTAATTAATCACTACTAGTTCCTTGTATTGAAAAAAGTGTGATAAATGTATTTATTTTAAAATTCTTTTAACTGAAATTCATGGTTAATTAAAAAGTACATTTGGCAGAAAAGCGTAATTGGTAATTTTTCTTAGGTACTAATTTTTTTGGCGTGATAACAGAATTTTTCCAGCTTTCATGAATAGAAATATATTAGTTGCTAAAGTGAAAAGGATGACAATAGTTTCCTTATTAGTCACTACTAGTTCCTTGTATTGAAAAAAGTGTATTACAAGTATTTGTTTGAAAGTTCTTTTAACAGAAATTGATGGTTAATTAAAAAGTATAGGTGACGGAAAAACGTACATTTTATTTATTTTTTCAGTAGAATATATTTGTTTTCTTGATAAGAAAATTTATCCGGATTTCATGGATTAGAATATGTTAGTTTCTAAAGTGAAAAGAATGATAAGAATTTTCTAATTAATCACTACTAGTTCCTTGTATTGAAAAAAGTGTGATAAATGTATTTATTTTAAAATTCTTTTAACTGAAATTCGTGGTTAATTAAAAAGTACATTTGGCAGAAAAGCGTAATTGGTAATTTTTCTTAGGTACTAATTTTTTTGGCGTGATAACAGAATTTTTCCAGCTTTCATGAATTGAAATATATTAGTTGCTAAAGTGAAAAGGATGACAATAGTTTCCTTATTAGTCACTACTAGTTCCTTGTATTGAAAAAAGTGTATTACAAGTATTTGTTTGAAAGTTCTTTTAACAGAAATTGATGGTTAATTAAAAAGTATAGGTGACGGAAAAACGTACATTTTATTTATTTTTTCAGTAGAATATATTTGTTTTCTTGATAAGAAAATTTATCCGGATTTCATGGATTAGAATATGTTAGTTTCTAAAGTGAAAAGAATGATAAGAATTTTCTAATTAATCACTACTAGTTCCTTGTATTGAAAAAAGTGTGATAAATGTATTTATTTTAAAATTCTTTTAACTGAAATTCATGGTTAATTAAAAAGTACATTTGGCAGAAAAGCGTAATTGGTAATTTTTCTTAGGTACTAATTTTTTTGGCGTGATAACAGAATTTTTCCAGCTTTCATGAATTGAAATATATTAGTTGCTAAAGTGAAAAGGATGACAATAGTTTCCTTATTAGTCACTACTAGTTCCTTGTATTGAAAAAAGTGTATTACAAGTATTTGTTTGAAAGTTCTTTTAACAGAAATTGATGGTTAATTAAAAAGTATAGGTGACGGAAAAACGTACATTTTATTTATTTTTTCAGTAGAATATATTTGTTTTCTTGATAAGAAAATTTATCCGGATTTCATGGATTAGAATATGTTAGTTTCTAAAGTGAAAAGAATGATAAGAATTTTCTAATTAATCAGTACTAGTTCCTTGTATTGAAAAAAGTGTGATAAATGTATTTATTTTAAAATTCTTTTAACTGAAATTCATGGTTAATTAAAAAGTACATTTGGCAGAAAAGCGTAATTGGTAATTTTTCTTAGGTACTAATTTTTTTGGCGTGATAACAGAATTTTTCCAGCTTTCATGAATTGAAATATATTAGTTGCTAAAGTGAAAAGGATGACAATAGTTTCCTTATTAGTCACTACTAGTTCCTTGTATTGAAAAAAGTGTATTACAAGTATTTGTTTGAAAGTTCTTTTAACAGAAATTGATGGTTAATTAAAAAGTATAGGTGACGGAAAAACGTACATTTTATTTATTTTTTCAGTAGAATATATTTGTTTTCTTGATAAGAAAATTTATCCGGATTTCATGGATTAGAATATGTTAGTTTCTAAAGTGAAAAGAATGATAAGAATTTTCTAATTAATCACTACTAGTTCCTTGTATTGAAAAAAGTGTGATAAATGTATTTATTTTAAAATTCTTTTAACTGAAATTCATGGTTAATTAAAAAGTACATTTGGCAGAAAAGCGTAATTGGTAATTTTTCTTAGGTACTAATTTTTTTGGCGTGATAACAGAATTTTTCCAGCTTTCATGAATTGAAATATATTAGTTGCTAAAGTGAAAAGGATGACAATAGTTTCCTTATTAGTCACTACTAGTTCCTTGTATTGAAAAAAGTGTATTACAAGTATTTGTTTGAAAGTTCTTTTAACAGAAATTGATGGTTAATTAAAAAGTATAGGTGACGGAAAAACGTACATTTTATTTATTTTTTCAGTAGAATATATTTGTTTTCTTGATAAGAAAATTTATCCGGATTTCATGGATTAGAATATGTTAGTTTCTAAAGTGAAAAGAATGATAAGAATTTTCTAATTAATCACTACTAGTTCCTTGTATGGAAAAAAGTGTGATGAATGTATTTATTTTAAAATTCTTTTAACTGAAATTCATGGTTAATTAAAAAGTACATTTGGCAGAAAAGCGTAATTGGTAATTTTTCTTAGGTACTAATTTTTTTGGCGTGATAACAGAATTTTTCCAGCTTTCATGAATTGAAATATATTAGTTGCTAAAGTGAAAAGGATGACAATAGTTTCCTTATTAGTCACTACTAGTTCCTTGTATTGAAAAAAGTGTATTACAAGTATTTGTTTGAAAGTTCTTTTAACAGAAATTGATGGTTAATTAAAAAGTATAGGTGACGGAAAAACGTACATTTTATTTATTTTTTCAGTAGAATATATTTGTTTTCTTGATAAGAAAATTTATCCGGATTTCATGGATTAGAATATGTTAGTTTCTAAAGTGAAAAGAATGATAAGAATTTTCTAATTAATCAGTACTAGTTCCTTGTATTGAAAAAAGTGTGATAAATGTATTTATTTTAAAATTCTTTTAACTGAAATTCATGGTTAATTAAAAAGTACATTTGGCAGAAAAGCGTAATTGGTAATTTTTCTTAGGTACTAATTTTTTTGGCGTGATAACAGAATTTTTCCAGCTTTCATGAATTGAAATATATTAGTTGCTAAAGTGAAAAGGATGACAATAGTTTCCTTGTTAGTCACTACTAGTTCCTTGTATTGAAAAAAGTGTATTACAAGTATTTGTTTGAAAGTTCTTTTAACAGAAATTGATGGTTAATTAAAAAGTATAGGTGACGGAAAAACGTACATTTTATTTATTTTTTCAGTAGAATATATTTGTTTTCTTGATAAGAAAATTTATCCGGATTTCATGGATTAGAATATGTTAGTTTCTAAAGTGAAAAGAATGATAAGAATTTTCTAATTAATCACTACTAGTTCCTTGTATTGAAAAAAGTGTGATAAATGTATTTATTTTAAAATTCTTTTAACTGAAATTCATGGTTAATTAAAAAGTACATTTGGCAGAAAAGCGTAATTGGAAATTTTTCTTAGGTACTAATTTTTTTGGCGTGATAACAGAATTTTTCCAGCTTTCATGAATTGAAATATATTAGTTGCTAAAGTGAAAAGGATGACAATAGTTTCCTTATTAGTCACTACTAGTTCCTTGTATTGAAAAAAGTGTATTACAAGTATTTGTTTGAAAGTTCTTTTAACAGAAATTGATGGTTAATTAAAAAGTATAGGTGACGGAAAAACGTACATTTTATTTATTTTTTCAGTAGAATATATTTGTTTTCTTGATAAGAAAATTTATCCGGATTTCATGGATTAGAATATGTTAGTTTCTAAAGTGAAAAGAATGATAAGAATTTTCTAATTAATCACTACTAGTTCCTTGTATTGAAAAAAGTGTGATAAATGTATTTATTTTAAAATTCTTTTAACTGAAATTGATGGTTAATTAAAAAGTACATTTGGCAGAAAAGCGTAATTGGTAATTTTTCTTAGGTACTAATTTTTTTGGCGTGATAACAGAATTTTTCCAGCTTTCATGAATTGAAATATATTAGTTGCTAAAGTGAAAAGGATGACAATAGTTTCCTTATTAGTCACTACTAGTTCCTTGTATTGAAAAAAGTGTATTACAAGTATTTGTTTGAAAGTTCTTTTAACAGAAATTGATGGTTAATTAAAAAGTATAGGTGACGGAAAAACGTACATTTTATTTATTTTTTCAGTAGAATATATTTGTTTTCTTGATAAGAAAATTTATCCGGATTTCATGGATTAGAATATGTTAGTTTCTAAAGTGAAAAGAATGATAAGAATTTTCTAATTAATCACTACTAGTTCCTTGTATTGAAAAAAGTGTGATGAATGTATTTATTTTAAAATTCTTTTAACTGAAATTCATGGTTAATTAAAAAGTACATTTGGCAGAAAAGCGTAATTGGTAATTTTTCTTAGGTACTAATTTTTTTGGCGTGATAACAGAATTTTTCCAGCTTTCATGAATTGAAATATATTAGTTGCTAAAGTGAAAAGGATGACAATAGTTTCCTTATTAGTCACTACTAGTTCCTTGTATTGAAAAAAGTGTATTACAAGTATTTGTTTGAAAGTTCTTTTAACAGAAATTGATGGTTAATTAAAAAGTATAGGTGACGGAAAAACGTACATTTTATTTATTTTTTCAGTAGAATATATTTGTTTTCTTGATAAGAAAATTTATCCGGATTTCATGGATTAGAATATGTTAGTTTCTAAAGTGAAAAGAATGATAAGAATTTTCTAATTAATCACTACTAGTTCCTTGTATTGAAAAAAGTGTGATAAATGTATTTATTTTAAAATTCTTTTAACTGAAATTCATGGTTAATTAAAAAGTACATTTGGCAGAAAAGCGTAATTGGTAATTTTTCTTAGGTACTAATTTTTTTGGCGTGATAACAGAATTTTTCCAGTTTTCATGAATTGAAATATATTAGTTGCTAAAGTGAAAAGGTTGACAATAGTTTCCTTATTAGTCACTACTAGTTCCTTGTATTGAAAAAAGTGTATTACAAGTATTTGTTTGAAAGTTCTTTTAACAGAAATTGATGGTTAATTAAAAAGTATAGGTGACGGAAAAATGTACATTTTATTTATTTTTTCAGTAGAATCTATTTGTTTTCTTGATAAGAAAATTTATCCGGATTTCATTGATTAGAATATGTTAGTTTCTAAAGTGAAAAGAATGATAAGAATTTTCTAATTAGTCACTACTAGTTCCTTGTATTGAAAAAAGTGTGATAAATGTATTTGTTTTAAAATTCTTTTAACTGAAATTGATGGTTAATTAAAAAGTATATTTGCTAGAAAAACGTCCTTTTTAATTTTTCTTTACGCTGGAATCTTTTTGTTTGCATGATTAGAAAATTTCTGTAGTTTTTCATGAATTAGAATATATTAGTTTTTAAAGTAATAAAGTGAAAAGGGTGATCGGAGTTTCATCATTAGTCACTATTAATTACTTTCCTCTACCTCTACAAGAAGAAAGTTTTGGATTTATGAAAAATTTCGACTTCTGGTTTTCGACTGAATTATATGGTTTAGGCGGTCCTAAACACGATTTGACTGTTTTTAGAAAACGTCTGTCTGTGAGTCTGTAAGACTGTATGTGACAAAACTTTTGTGGGCGCTTTATCTGAAGAACTAAATCGCGGAATTTGATAAAACTTTAGATTCAACTAGACCTTGATATAAGTTGGGGCAGATTAGTTTTTGGCGTAAATCGCCCAAAAGATGGGTCAACTATGCTGCATTTTTCACGATTTCCCCAATAGCTCTAGCTCAAGAACTAAACCACGGATTTTCATCAAACTTCAGATTCACTTAGACGTTGACATAAGTTGTTGCTGACTAGGTTTCGGTGTAAAAGGAGGTTTCGCTTCTATGCTGCATTTTACAGGATTTACACGATTTTAGCGAAAGTCGTATCTTAAGAAGATATGCACAGAATTTCATCCAACTTCATACTCTTTGACATAATTTGGTGCTGATTACGTTTTCGTATAAATCATGTAACAGGTTTTTTTTTTTGTTTCTAAATTGCATTTTAAAAAATTAAACTTTTTAAGTATTAACATCTATGAGATAGATGAAAGTTTTGGGATTCGCACATGCGACTAATTTCTTGAATTGAAAAAAGTATGTTGCATGTATTGTATGCATTGAAAGAATTTGTAAGTAGAATTCTGATAAAAAAAATTATCACCCCTTCTAACCTTACACTAATTATCGTATAAAAATCAAGTTCCAAACTGACCAAAAACTTTTGAAACTTACGAAATTTTGAATATAAAACTATGAAAATGAATATTCTTTATGTTGTATTTAGTTGAAGTTCTTCAGAACACAACTTATTAACATTTCCAATGCAGTTGAAAGTGTTTATGAATTCTGTCTGTCTGTCTGCTGTCTGCTGGTCCATGCTCTAACTCGTATAAATATACTCGGAGCGCCATGCAATTGCGATATCTTATTGAGGTTTACTGTGGCATGTTTGGCATTGTAAAGCAAGCTTGTAGCATTTGCAGTTCGTTTACAGGTACATTCAAAAAAATTTCGTTACATTAGGGTCTATGTGGAAAAATGAATTGCGGTGTATTTTAATAATGTTACACTATTTCAAATATATTGAAATAGATATATATCACTCAAGTGCACTACAAGTGTTACTATAGAATATGATGTGCATAGCATTCATCGTTCATTTACAGGGAAACAAAAAATAATCCGGTTATAACACTGCCCATTGATAATAATTTCTGGAAGTGCGTTTTCAGTTGCAGCAGGGCCCGATTTAGACTATCAAGGGACCCGGGGTAAACATTATTCTGGGGCCCCCCTTCTATTTATCCATAAAAATTGCTCGTGAATTATACTTGAGTGATTAGTACTAAACTTCATACCTATTGTATACATACTTAAATTTTATTCCAGGTCTCTATGCAGGCTGTCACAAGATAGATGGTCACAACTTTAAGAAAAATTCTGGTAGGAAAATGGTTGTAATGATGGATTGGTTGACGGGAGTATTTGTTTCCAAACTTTCTCTTTGCTTATCTACATATGTCATAACATCTCTAAAAGAAAAAGACTCCAATTGGTCACCATAAATGGTTTTAACTTTTCTCGTTAAGACGAAAATGTCAGTACTAAATTTCTCTTGTAAACAATGGACTACTGAGTGTTTATAATGAAATCTTAATCATTAGTTTCTGGTGATGTAACTTGCTTTATTTTGGTGGTGGGGTGAGTACATATGGAGTATGGAAAGCAAAGAACCGCAGTCCCTAAATCTTAAAAAATATTTTTGGTCAAAAAGACTTTCGGTCACTTTTGGCCAATTTGGCATCCTTAAAAAAATCCTGTGTACTCTCATAGGGACCCCCTTCAAATAGGGAGCCCTGGGCAACTGCGCCGTATGCCCTTGCATTAGTCATGCCCTGAGTTGCAGTACGTGTTTTTAAATTTAAATAATTGTGTTCATATTACTTGGTGTGTATAAATTCTGTTGATCATACACAAGGCTGCACAAAATATCTAGATTACATTTCCGTTTATTGCCAGGAATTTCTGAAGGGGAATTTTCAACTGCATTGTTTGTTTCCTAACTGAACTAAATGCGACAATACTATGTAGTATATATACAAATCTATAGATCATATACAGGACTCCACAAAAAAATTCGGATATTTTTCCTGTTATTGATAGTATTTCGTGAAATTAGGTTTTTGAATGTGTTTCCTAATCTATGCTTGACGCATGAGTTTTTGATCTTGTTTTTTAATTGAAAATTTTGAATACAGTTTTGGTTTTAACCGGCTTCCTACTAACATCCTATGCCGATCGCGCTATACCTCACCAGAACGCGACTAAAAAAATTAGTTGACTCGCATGCCGACACGAACATGAAAAGAAAGAAAATTAATCCATATTTTAATGTAATTATAGAAAAGAAGTCTACGATTATATCTCTAGTAGAAAAATTAATATATATATATATATATATATATATATATATATATATATATATATATATATATATATATATATATATATATATATATATATATATATATATATATATGTATATATATATGTGAAGTTTTTAGGAAGATGGTTTTATATTCCACGAGAAAATGGGAGTTTGTTAAAGATGTAGAAAGATTGCAGTCGGTATCAAGAATCGTGGCGAGGTGGTTAAGCAATGATGAGACACCACAAGAGTTTCTTCAGTAAGGAGCAGCCAATTTCCAGATAAATCTTTTATTAATGAACTGGAGCGATGCCAGTAACAGTTCCCACAGTATCCGGTATAACCTTATAGCCCTTAGGTTTGACGATGGCTCACGACATCGTTTAATAGATCTTAAAGAGCTGATATGAAATTCGAAGTTAGTTGAACACCAGATAACCATTTGGTCAGCACTTCCAAACACGACAAAAATCTGCTCTCTGACTGCTTGCTAGTGAATTTCGTTCACCGCGCGTAGGGTTACTGACAACGACGTAACGAGCGCACGATCCAATGAGTGAGAGGCGAATTTAAGCTAAGCGAATGAGGTGCGAGGGAGAAGATTTAACACGAAAGAATCCCCATCGTAGATGCGCATTGAATTTGAAGTGAAAAATACCCAGCGCGCGAAGCAAAGCATGGAATAATTTTTTTTTTTTTTAAATGGCTTTTTAAAAACATTCGAAATGACAACACGCGTCTCTCAGAATTTTATAGATTGGGGAGTCGATAAAAGCTACGAATGAACTTAAAGTTTTAGATTAAGATTTGGAATAAGATAATTATTAATATACGTGTTATTACTTTTAAAAGGACATTAAATAGGAATAAATATTATTAAGAATTAGGGAAATAATGACTATGTCAGAAGTTAGGTTAATTTATAGGAAAAATGCGAAATATCTTAGGATATCTTGGGATAACAAAATAATTTAACCAATAATAAGAATTCGTAAGAAAAATGTACCCAATATTGCTAAATGCACTAGTTAGAAAAATAAAAAGTAAAAGATAAAATAAATAAAAAAATAATAGAGTAGAAAAGTCCAAATACAGAAGGTAATAACATTACAATAAGGAAAATAGAAACTTATATTTTCAAACAAGTTATCAAGGGCTTATATTCCGCAATAGAAGTAAGTCGCAATTGATTTCTATTTGAACTATCAAGGGTAAAGTACTATATTCAAATTGTCTGATCAGACGCGACAGCACATTTGAAAAAATTGGATCAGATCTAAGAGACATTGAACGTAACAAATCAATAACCATATTGGAAAAGACAAAAACCATTAAATATAAAAACAAATTAATAAAAGTCTCCACTTATTAATACAATTGTATATATAAGAACAGGTCAGAAAATTCTTTCAATAACATGAAATGATTATATGTTAAGAGTTAATAGGTTGCAGATATTTTAACAAAATTATGAAAAAACTAAAATATTAAATAATTAAATTGCAGGTAAAATGTTAATAAAATAAATCATTTATAATAATAATAATAATATATATATATATATATATATATATATATATATATATATATATATATATATATATATATATCCTAATAATATTATAAATCTGATTGTGTGCAAATGTTAGGCTGAAGCCAACGTCAAAATAGAGCATTTAATGATCCTGTATCTTTGCATATAGGCTGATTATAACCCTCATATGAACATAGGCTGGTTTTTGTTTATTTTATTCAAATATTTTTCTTAATAATTCAAAATTTCGTTATTTTCATTGAGAATAAATGGACATTTTTTCGTATAGCATTTTAAAATGGTTAAATTTACGTTACCGTTGCTAATACTTTATCGTTGCCAAAACTAATTCAAAACCCGAAAAAATAATTTTTACTCAACAATTTAGTTTCAATTGAAAAATTTTCATGGGAAAAATGAAAATGAAATTTAAAAAATTAAAGAATTAAGAAGAAGATTAAATAATATTATTAGAAATAAAACGTACTTTTTTTAGTTTTTGATAATAATACAAGGTTTCAATATGCGTAACCATAGGAAACAGGGGAATATGACGTCATTTATCGAAAATAAAGGGGATATGCTTTGATTGGTGAAATAAAATGATCTTGGGTTTTTCTTCACTTTTTTTTCTCTTTTTTTTTCTTTTGTATGGTAACAATACTTGCCGTTTTACCGTCTGCGCACAGCTAATATAACTATACCGTATTTTTTATTTAAATTTTACAAAAGTAAAAAGAAGTTTCAAAAGAAAATGTTTAGCAAATGTCAATAATATGCTCCACAAAATTATCCATCTCGTAAAAGATGTCATGGATAGCGAGAAATAGTGATTTTTCATTCTTAAAACTAAAAGAAATATCTCGATTACCTAAAAAAAAAAAAAAAAAAAAAAAAAAAAGACAAATGTTAATAGTTCCATTTTGTTGATAAAACCTAAATATTTAATATTATTTCGCTAAAGTAACATAATTTTCCCTATGCCAGTATTGAAATTAATTGCCTGGAAAAGAAAATTAACAAGAATTATGTCATTAAAAAGGGATTTCTCTGGGGGAAAAAGGAGACGTCGTATTTGAAATAAAACAGGAATTTTCCAATATGTTTTAAAATGAGTGTGAATCAATTCCTTGCATTAATAATATAAGGATCAATAAGTATAGAAAGTAAATGAGTTTCACGCCATATTTATAACGAAAAATTTAAATGTTTTGTTATCTATACTGATTATTAAGCATGAGTATCCGTTATTTCGTTCCGCATGAGTATCCGCGTTTTCTGCTAAAAATCACATCATAATTTTAAGAAAAGGAAAATGAATACGAATCTATTATATTAAAATCTGACCGTGTGTTTGTATTTCGAAACTACTCCTAGACTATCGAACGCAACGCGATTTACTACCGGTTTAGCGAATACCGGTTATAATTGATCCGAGGATGTCACACAAACTCTCAGAATTAAAAAAATTAAATTAAATGTCATTTTATTAATGAAGTTTCTCTAAAAACGGAAAGTAACTTTCTCCATATTTGTGTATAAAAAAGGAGAAATAAAACAGATCAGTATATTTTTTACACCATTTTCTCATTAAAACTGAAAAACAGAATTTATTTTAACTTTGAATAGATGGTGAAAACAAAATCTTGATTTCAGTAAATTATCCGAAAAATACAAACATATTTTCACATATTCAAACTTCATGAATCAATTTATTCTGGAGAACAAAAATTGCCTGCCAATATACTGTCATTTAGAAAACAAGATTTGTTTCAACTATATATTAAACCAAGGAGACAGAATTGAATTTAAAGAAAAAGCATATGCTGTTTCTAATTATGTTTTTTTTTTTTTTTTTTTAAGGATGGCTATTAAAACGTTTAACAAAGGCGTTAAAAGTAAAATTGTTTATCAGGTAAAATTGACATTTGTTTTTACCCAATTCGTCTATTTCCACGATTTTATTTAGCCCTCCTTTTTGCATTGGTTGCAATTTCATTTTCGCGATTATTTGGCACAAAATTTCACTTTTTTAAGACTGAGTTATGTCAAGGTTCCTATAATAATAAATACCATATGGTCGCCTATTAAATGTGATAAATAGTTAATTATTAACGTTTTTAATTATTGGGAGTAAAATATTTTGCTTAATTAATGTATTTATTCTTCTTTTAATGTTGCGTGAACGAAGTCACGGGTAACAGCTAGTATATATATATATATATATATCTATATATATATATATATATATATATATATATATATATATATATATATATATATATATATATATATCAAGAATTCGCAAATTCAAACCGCTGTGAAAAAAAGAGGTCAACCACATCCACAACGAAAAATAATAAAAATATCGCGATCATAGTCGCGGGTCGGTCGGTACCTTATGTAGGAATTTATATATATATATATGTTACGGTCAATATGATTAATCCGGTCATTATTAATAATAACCGGTTATTATTAATAATAACCTGCCATTATGTCTGATCATTATGAATAATAACCGGTTATTATTAATAATGACCGGATTAATCATATTGACCGTAACACACACACACACACACACACACACACACACATATATATATATATATATATATATATATATTATGTATGTCCACACATAATTTTTAACGATGCCCTCATTTTGATAATACTTTATTTTTCTTTGGAAACGACCTAGTTATGGTGGTGGTTGCGTTTTAATTTCATCACAATGCAAAAATGCTATGTTTGTACCAGATTGATTTTTGTATTTATTTCGACATTTCAGATTCTAACTTTCATAATGTTTTTTCTATTTATTTCGGAATTTTAGACTCTAATTTACGTAAAAGTTGGCCAACTTTCACAAAATGTTTATATGTTTAAGTAAACATTACTATTTTATAATTTTAAAATAGTAGTGAAATCATGTATAGTTTTTTTTTCCCTTAAACATATGTCAAAAAATTTAATATTAGTATGCGCGTCAAAATCAGCAATATTGCTAACAATGGGATTTAAATTGAATGGGGTAACAATAAAGTTTTGCCATAAAAACACTCAGCTATGTCAAACTACTCTCACTAAAATACGACAACTCTCGTGCAATAAATATGGTAAAATAAATAATATGGTAATAACATGTAACTATGAATAAAGAGGAATTGACATATCCTTCAAAATGGTGAAGCTTCATCTGCAACTGGTTCCGAAGAGACTGGTTGCCACCGAAGCAAAATGCCACCAGTAAGTTTGAATATAATTATTTTCCCAATTTAAGTATTCTTGCAGAATTACTGTCATTGTTAAGGCAAAAATATCTATTTGTTTTAACTGGTTATAGTTTGCTCCGGCGCGGCGGTAGTCAGGGTCTGTGGTTCCGACATATAGTGACAAGATAAATAAAAATGTTGCATGAATAAGGTGTTTAAATAAGACAAAAAATTCTGTTCATATTTACTGATGGAAGTTTTCCCCAGCGGTAATCAGGCCCTGTTGATCCGATATAAACAAGCAAGAGCCGCCATCTTGTGACAACATCTTCAGTTATTTCACTCGCAAATGGTAGACATAACGCTATCTGTCTCCGCATCTTTATTCATAACTCCATTGTTAGGAAATATATCAATGAAATATGGTAATAACTTATTAGGTGCGTTCGTATTTATATAAGTACGTAGCACCTATAGTCTTCGGCTAGCCCGTCCGTCCGTTCGCATATAACAACGCAAAAACTACTCAACCAAATGGTGTGAAATTTAATATATATAATCGTTGCAGAATTTTGTCGAGTCATTTCAAATTTTATGAAAATCAAATCAAAACTTAAAATGATAATAATAAAAGATTCCTTCATTAATTACGTAATTAATTCAATGATATACCATGATAAGTAATGATTCTAGGCTGCCACGGTGTTTATGTCATATTTAAGATAGAGTCATGTTATTTTCGTATTACTGAATTTAAATATCGAAGTTGTATACTAAAATTGTTTAGTTATAGCAATCCTATAATCTACCGACGTTTTTGGGATAGATGTTTCCGGAGAAATAGATATTAATTGGAAAAAAGTCTGAATATGGATTTAAAGTTCTGAAATTTTTAAAGCTAGGCTTAATTTTCCCATTGGAATTTTCAGTAAATGTTAACAAAAGGTAAAATGGTGCGAACTTAAAATGTACTTATTTTATTATGGAAATTAATCATATCATAATAACAGATGATACAATTAATTTTTTCACTGAAATAATAACGATGATTGTTTTACATTGTCTTGTAGATATTTGCGCATAGTATAATTTTAATGTAATAGAATTGTAATTAATTGTTTGTAAAAATGTATTGAAATTTAATTTCATAAAATAAAATGAATATCTATAATACGAAAATCTGCATATCAAATAAATTTTGTATTCATGCATTTTTGCATAAGAGTGCAACAGCTATTGCACCAAGATCTGAATATTTATAAAACTAGTTATAATACGAACGTACCTCGTTTGTCACGTTTGACGTACAATTTTCAACTTGTTTTTTAAAGTCGTTTTTCTTGTAAAAATTAAATTTTAGTATTACAATGTCACTAAATTTTAATATGAGTGACTAAAAAAAATGGATATTTTAATTTTTTTTCTAACGCAGTAAAAAGGTCAGAATTACTTTTCTGAAATCGTCAAACATTCCGATATACATAATACTTTTTTATTTCCAAAATGTGTTACGAGTGTTTAATTCCCTCTTTTTAATTAAATATTGACTTTTTAAATTAAATTTCGCAAACTTTCCTCCAATATTTCGTTTGGAGTTTTTATAACTATAATTAAGTACTAATTAATTAGCCTCTCACAGAAAAAAAAAATAAAAAATGGCTTTTAAAAAAAATGCCATGCTAAAATACTTTATATATACGAAATGAAAAAACTGCTGTAACTTTCATAAAAAAGCATACTTTAGATTTTGCTAAATGAATTATTCAAAACTGTCTAAGCTTTTCATTAATATTTAATGCATATAAATTGCGACCAAAAATATGATTTTATTACGTAACTGTTAGTCTCGTTTGAAAATATTTTTTGTAGAACTTTGGTATAATGTTATCATATCAAAAAATGTATGCAGCCTAAAGCTTCAATTTTTTGCTTCTTTAATTTTTTTTTTGATTGGCTTACATTTCTTTGGATAAAGTTTAAGTTTTAAAGTAACAGTTATTCAAATCTATTTTAAATGGTTTGTGTGGTCATTAATATAAAAGTGATTTCGAATACGCTGTAATTGTTTGGAGTTTTACAATCTTTAAATGTTTTTTATGAGCATATAAAAAATATAAATGTTATCGTCTTTAAGACTGTATGTACCACAAAGTTTAAGAGTGGCTTTCATTATATTTTTTTCCTTTTTCTAGAATTAAATTTATTTTGATAATGTTTATGTTTTAAAGATAAAAGTGCGTTAAATGTATTCTAAACGATTACATAAACATTAATTTAATAGTGTTTTTAGATATACTGAGATTGCATTTAGTTTTACAATGTTTAAAATATCCGTGTAAATAAAAATTACATAAAAATAGGAATGTATATATATATATATATATATATATATATATAGCACAAAGTTTAATTTTTTGCCGTTATTTCATCAAAGTCTAACATACTATGACGTTTGGTGAAATTCCGTGCATTAGTTCTTGAGCTATAGCGAAAATTTTAAAAATGCAGAGTAGCAGCACCGCCTGCTGGTCGATTTACACCAAAATCTAATCAGCGTCTATTTATGTCAAGGTCTAACAGAGTATGATGTTTGATAAAATTCCGTGCATTAGTTCTTGATATATAGCTATCGTAAAAATCAGGCAAACTGCGGTATAGCAGCACCACCTGTTGGGCGATTTATCGCCAACAACGTATGCCAACAACGTGAGTCAACAACGTATGTCAACATCAAACTGAATCTGAACTTTAATGACAATCCTTGCATTTGTTCTTGAAATAGAAATTGTAAAATCGAATCGTGAAAAATGTAGCATAGCAGCGCCACCTGTTGGGAGATTTACATCAAAAACTAATCCGCGCCAATTTATATAAAGGTCTAATTGAATCTAAAGTTTTATTAAATTACGTACATTAGTTCTTGAGATAGAGTGCCTACAAAAGTTTTGTCACATACAGACGCACAGACAGATAGACAGACACATATACAGACACAAACACAGACAGACAGACATTTTCTAAAGGTGCCAAAAGGTGTTCAGGACCTTCTAATATGTATAAATCCATCGAAAATTGGAAGTCGAAATTTTTCATATATTTTTTCTTGTAAAGGTAAAGAAAGTAAGAATTAAGTTAATGAAAAAACGTCCATATTTTCAAAATAACGAATTTTCTTTAGATTATAAATAATTCTTAGAAATGTCAATAATTCCTTTAATTGTGAATATTGATTTACTCACAATATTGAACCTAATGTCGGAAACATTTTACATATACCATTATTTTTGTTTTACTTCTAAAATTCAAAATAAGCGACCGTTAATCTTGTCTGGTATGTAGACTTTATCTTCATGAAAAAATTTTATAATAAAGTGTTTTAAATTTAGATATTTGATTGCTTTAAAAAATTGTTCCCATTGAAGCGCTTTAAAATATCTAACGTATAATTCAAAGTATTTAACTTTAATTTTTTAGTTGATTAATAAAATTTGTCATGGAAAAAATATTACTTTTTTCTTCTTAAAAATTATATAGAACTTTTTAAAATAGAAAAGAATCGTTAAAATTTTTATAACTATTTTTGATTTTATCGTATGTGAAGATGAAAAAAATGACAGATTACAATTGTCTCCAATTATTAATTAGTTAAAGTATAAACTTCTGTTTCTGAAGTTTTTCTTTATAAAAAATGGGAACAATAACAAAAATATATTAAAATACTAAACCATAATACAAATTTTAATTTTGTTAAAATTTACGAAAAGAAAATCCTTAATTCCATTCTGTCGTCTGCAGAAGTTTAAAAAGAACTGGCAGTTCAGAGTTGTTGCCATATACAAATTATTTAAAGAATAAATTCACAGGCACTCCATTTATTTTAAGAATAAGTGTCTCCAGGCATGAATTGTTTAAAATATAAATTTATGTTGCGGGAGTTTGAATGAAACGGTAAAGAAGATAATAAAACATCTTGAGAGTTAATGCTAATTTTGATTTTGTAAATTCTGTATAAAAATGCTTAGTTTTATTCTATTGTCTGTAAAACATTACAAAGAGCTGGAAGCTTAAATTTACTGCCGTACATAAATTATTTAAACAATGAATTTTCTTCATTGAAACTTATCTTA
Organism: Maratus michaelseni; assembly: GCA_963931845.1. Classification (NCBI taxonomy): domain Eukaryota; kingdom Metazoa; phylum Arthropoda; class Arachnida; order Araneae; family Salticidae; genus Maratus; species Maratus michaelseni. Next base: position 72,999,405 of record OZ007600.1, read on the forward strand.
GTTTTAAAAAAAACATAAAATTAAAGTTAGTGTAGTTAAAAGATGTCTGTAAAATATTCAGGATCATACTCCGGTGTATATCATTTATTAATCTTTTATATTATTAAGAAGAAAGAGAGAAAATATAAAATATAATCCTGAACATTTTACAATTTTCTACGAAGTGGTTCTTTTTATTATATTTAATTTTCGAAATTTCGAAAAAATTTCTTTGGTAATAAATATTTATTTATTTAAATTATTCCCCCTGCTGTTTCAAATTGATTCAAAGAACTTTATTTATGTTCTCTAATTAATTAAAAATAAGGGTATTTAATCTTCTCTCTTAATTATAATGTACGTTTATCAGACAATTTTGTTTTTATCACATAGCACTTTACAATTGAAAACTTCATATTAGAGTATTATTATAATTAAAGTTAGTAAATTATAATAATTATAATATTATAATATTATAATAAAATCTAATGAAATGTTTATTGAAATTCTTACTATACAGATTTCCCTCGCTTTTTGCGGTTCCAGTTAATACGATGGTTTTTATCACTTTCCAACATAGTTGAAAAGTGTTTATGAATTCGGTTTATATGTCTGTCTGACGTCTGCCCGTGCTCTAACTCGCGTAAATATACTCAGACTGCCTTAAATCGATATATGTTATTGAGGTTTACTATGGCATGTTTAGTATTGAAAATAAAGTGTTTATCATTTATGGTTCTTTTACAGGCACACTCAAAAGAATTGCGTTACATTACGGTCTATGTGTAAGAATCGTTTGTAGCGTATTTTAATGACATTTCAATACTTTATACATATTGATGGAATGCTACAGAGTGATCAATTAAATTATTTGAATTTAAGTCTGATTGCATAGGATTTACCACTATATTGCTGTTAATTGATTAATATGAGTATTTTAAATTATCCGAGACGTATAGTATTTATTTTGCACCTATGACTCTAAGGATCTGATATGATAATTTATACTTAGAAAATTTTATTAGACAAATTATCAATTAATTATAGAAAAGAAAAAGTTGCGTTGTGAATTATTTTTGAAGTTCGGATCCTCTTTGAGCCAATTACAATCATCAAAGGTTACCTGCAGAGAGTTATGTAACATTAAATAAATAATGGCTTATTTTAAAACCTAGATTGTAATATTAAAGAAAACATTTCCTAAAATAAAAGACTTAATATTAATTCAATAAATTAAGTAAACAAAAGGAAAACTGACTAAAATTAATTGAATATAAAATTGAGTTTATTTACAAGGTAATTATAAGCATATGATTAAAAACAAACATAAATGTTTTAAAAAATAAAAATATTCAATCCTAGTTGAGAACTGTATTCTCAACATTTATTTTCTGAGAATTACAGTTTATCTTACCGAATTAACAAATTCGATTTTGAAAGTCAGAGTTCCATACCCTAGAAGTATTTATTTGATTAGCCTTTTTATGTTTAGATCGGGGTAGGATCTTCATACACACTTAAATTCGTATTATTAAAAGAATATAGCTTAATTAAATAAAATGGAACAATGGTGAAGGAGGATTGTTTGTTACCTTATATTACTAGATAACGTTGACAGCAGGAGGTAATGGCTGACGCGTTTTCGCTTTTTCTTAGCGCGTACATTTCCATCTATTGGCACACACACTCAAAATCTGTTTTTTAGTTAGAGAGCAGTCAACCTTCTACTTTTCCATCTTTTTTGAATCTGAACTCTCAAGAAAAATCACATTCTTTTCGTGGAGCAAAAAAAAAGGGATGGAACCATTTTTCCCTTTTCACATAAAATTAAGGCCTTATACGTTTTAACTTCTTGAAAATTTGCATGTTTCGGCCATACCTCTGATTTTAGAGAGATGCCCATTGGCATGCGGGAGAAATTTGGTACTCCCCTTGAGTGTTTCATAGGTCCGTCGGTACAATAGCGATTCCTCTTGACGCCGTGCTGTGTCTGGGAGGTAAAGATGCTTTGACTTGTGAGGTCTTCGTGCCTATTTAAGCTCTCATAAATAAATGTGTCATATTATTGTTCTGACAATTTTCTCCATGACATTTTTATTAGGTGTAGTTAAATCATTCGTGGGAACGGAAAACCAAATATTTCCTTGACTGCCGTGGTTCACTTTGTTCCACAATTATCTATCTGTATGCGCTGATCCTAAAATGGATCATTAATTTGTATTGTTCACTGTTCACTGATTAAAATGATACCAAATACTCTGTTAATATGCAGAAAAAAAACCAAATACTTTTTTTTTTATATAGTGTGTGCTAGTTTAGATCTAGATGGTGGTATTTCTCACCATCATCTCTTCCCCCGACATTAGAAAAAAAAAGGTCCACAGTATCTTTTTTTTATATATATATATAGCCACAAAGTACTCGATGAAAGTCCATCGTCGTATTATATTGAAGATCAAAACTGAAAATGTTCACATGGAAAAGTCTAGGAACTTGGGATAAGCTGGGGTGTCACTAGGTTTGGAGTGTAAGTAGGTTTGCAACACCAGAAAAAAGTTTTACACATTGGTGAAATAAAGCGTAATCAAAAGTTCACTGTTGAAAAATCTGATGAAAGACATGACTTCTTCAGCAAGTTATCATGTGTAGTTGGTTTCAATTTCCATTGTTCCAAAAACATTTATTAAAATTTTGAGTTTTAATAGGTCCAAATCCAAATAAAGCAGGAAAATTTGAATAAGCCAAATAATAAAATAAAATGCCCGAGAGAAGAAAGAAAAAAAAAATTAATTTTCTTTTCCACTCTTATATTTTTAGTTATTACATACATATAAATTGGCAAATCTTTTATTTTAATTATTACAGGCTAATTAGGTACCCATACGTTGAAACACAATATACAGAATCATTTAAAACAAATACTCAATATAATCAGTAAGCTGTATGCATTGATAATGAATACCATACAATTAAAAAAAAATTATATAATATATGAAAAACATTGAGAGAAAACACATCTATATAATCACATGTCTGTTGTACTACAATCTGTATTATAAACATTATAATCTAATTCTCACATGAATTATTTTCTCTTGAGCAGAAAGGAAAACTTCTTTATTTTTATTTTTATATATATAAAGAAAATGTTATGTTAAAAAAAAAAAATCTTATCATTCTTACTAAAACAATTGTTTTGGAATATGTGAAAAGGCTACTTTTCTGAATGAAAGATATTCTCAATAATAATATATTTTCATAAAAGAAACAGATCGAAAAAATGAAAATTTGTTTTCTTCTTCCGATACCAAAAATTTAAATATCCATCTATAAAGTCAAACACAATACCCTTTTAAACTGCCTGCCTTGGAATGGACGGGGTTGGGAAAAAAAAAAAACAAGGCAGAAGAAGAAAAAGAAAAAAAACAGTAATCTTTTCTCCCTCTAATCCATCACCGCTAAGCGGAAGGATAGAGAATGACAGCTAGGTGACCGTACCTGTGGACAATGACTCATCTCCCTACCTTCGGATTCAGTTGTACCCAGGGGACGATTTGCGAAATGATAAGCCGTGTATTAGGTATCTTTCCTCACCTGTGGGTGACGTTTACTAAACTCCTGTATTACTGACAGTGGGGAAAAAAAAAAATCAGTGAAACGATTTGATTGCACGTGTGTCTGTGCAGATTTTGGATTACTCGCCAAAATTCAGCTATCTGTATTTTATTGTTGAAATAAGATTACAGGTGTGATTAAAATAAAAAAAAGTCGTGTATACCCGGCTTGGATTTAAAAAAAAATGAGGTATGTTTAAATCTGTATATCTGCTTAATATTTTCTATAAAAAAAAAAATCGGTACACGTGTAACGTGGTCAAATCCGTTTGCATCGCACTATCTTCTCGTCAATTTATATATTTACTTATTTATTTATATTGTGTATAAAAACGTAATGTATTATAATATATATTTTTTTTTAATATAATATTGATTTTCTAGTTACAATTTAAGTTAGCGAGAACAAGCGAGCGTTGCTTTGCACAAACGAAAATGTGCATGCAATTGTGAAATGTTTATTTAATTATTTATTCTTCTTATTATTATTATTTTAAAATATATTAACGTGTAAATATACATATTTAAGGAATCGAAAGCGAGCGTTCGCTTTTCTTTTCTCTTATTATTTTTTGTTTTATAAAATATTACATATAGTTAGAAAAAAAAATTAAACAAATTCTTTTTTTTTGTAAAGTTTGGAAATTTAGTTAATTAGAAATATCTCAGCTAAATGCATTATTAGATGCTCTGCGCAGATAGTCTCAATTTCGCCTGCAAAAACGAGACTTTAACATCCAATAAATTGCTGAAATGATCATTGACATGTATCCAACACCTTTTTATTATTATTATTTTTTAAGTATGAAATAATTTACCTAAATATTTAAGGTATAAATTAAACATCCAATTTATGTTTTGTAATAATTGAAACGTTCAATGGTATTTTTTTTTTATTTATTATTTTTTTTTGTAATTAAATTATCTGAAATGTTAATCCTGAGGGACAACTAAAAAAATTTTTTTTTTTACTTGTTTGTTTTATAATATGAAATCGTACGATTATTCTAAAATTAAAATTGAAACGCGTTGTTCTAACCCAGTTATAGATTATATCAAATATTAAACTAAAATAATTTTGTAAAATCTGACCGATTTTTTTTTGTTATAATAATTCAAGTGGATTCGTCAATCCGTGGCTTTAAGCAAAGGATGAATTATTATAAATATTGGTCAATATAAAATGTTGTATTATTATTATTTATATTTGTGTCGCCGAGTGAATAGATGTTGACTTGTAATTTTAAATCGATTAGTTATATGTTTTGTGCTACATATAAAGACTTTTATTTTCACTTTTAGTAGAGGGGGTAAGGTTATATATTAAAATTTTTTTTTTGTTTTGTTATATAAATTAGTATAAAATGGGTTTGAAAGGGTGATACCCTGGCAAGGCTGCCTCTGTTTTTATTTTTACCGTAATTATTATTATTTTTTATTTAACGTGCATGTTTGTTCATAACTTCCTCTGACGAGCCAAATCCCTCAGTAGTACACTGTGTAGCAAAGAAAAAAAAACTTGCAGTATCCTCCCTGAATGATCTTTTTTTTTTTTTTTTTTTTTTTTTTTTTTTTTTTTTTTTTTTTTTTAAATAGTAACCTGTCCTTAATGTACTGTAAATAAACAATAATGGAAAATTATAAAATGTGTACTAAACTAAAGAAAAATAAGACATCTATAAACGATAAAAATTTAAAATAAATATATACATATTGCCTCGAGAGCAATAAAAGAGAAAAAAAATTTCTCGCTTCCCTATCTAGGAATTTATGTGTATAGTCTGTGATTCCACTTTCGTTGGTGAGAATAATTTATTTATGTGGCGTTTAATAGTCGCTTTATCTGGGAATGCAATTTCCTTTAATAGGTAATTGTTATTCCTAAGCTTCCTTACCACCTCGAATGGTCCCAAGAATTTTGGCTGAAGTACACCTGGTTTACCCACGACTTTTAAGTAGCATTCTTGTCCCGTTTGTAGAAATTTTACTTTTTGGACTGGAGTACTGTCGATGTACTCCGCCATCATTTTTTTTTGGTTTTGTAAGGCTAATTTCTTTATTTCCTCAATATGTTGGACTCTATTTTTAACGTAGGTTTTGACAATTATGTCTTGGTCAGGCAAGTGTATGGAAAAAGGAGTTCTTATTTCTCTACCGAAAAATAGAAGTGCCGGAGAAAATCCCGTAGCTCTGTGCGGCGTACTGTTATAATTAATTTTAAAAAAATCAATCCTGGTATCACATTCTAAAGAGTTTTTACACATAGCCACAATTGAATTTTTTAATATTTTATTACTGATTTCACAGAGCCCATTACTGCGTGGATTATTCACGGACGTAAAATCTAGGTCTATGTTAAGAGAATCCATGTATTCTTTGAATAAATCAGAGTGAAAATACCGGCCATTATCCAATTTTATGGATCGCGCCAATCCGAAATTACTAAAATAGCGATTCAATACATTTAGAAGTGTTTGTGATTCACAATTGCGAACCGGTACAGCCTCCAAGAATCTTGATGTGGAATCAATAATCATAAATACAAATTTATTTTTGCGTAGCGTCATTGGAAGCAAACCAATTAAATCTATATGCAAAACTGATCCGATTTCTTTATCTTTGATTATTTTTTGTGTGGGAACTTTAATAGTTTGATGTTGTTTAGTCGTGTTACATGGTATACATTTAGTACAATAATTCTTTACATCCCTGTACATCCCGTACCAGTAGAATCTAGCTTTTATTATTTGATAAGTTTTAAAAAATCCGAAATGTGGTTTATGAGCTTCCTGTATTATTTCAGCTTTAAGTTTATCCGGAGCAATTAACAGTTCATTTGTATCAGAGCCTGGCTTTAATATTAATATTTCTTTTTGATTGAGAGTGAATTTTTTTGTGGTTTTGTTTTGTTTGTCAGTTTTAATTTTGTTTATTATTTTATTTAATTTTTCGTCTTCTAATTGTTGTAGTTTAATGTTTTCATCTGATAGAGCTTTGTTTACCGTAAACAATGAATTTTGCAATTTTTCTCTTGAAATTATATTATTAATGTTCCTCGAAACATAATCAGCAGGATTTTTAGATCCCTCGATATGCTGAAAAGAGTAGTTAAAAGGGGACAAATTGTCCAACCACCTTGCTACAATGTCTGGTTGCTTTTCCAAATTTAAAAAATACGTTAGCGCTTTGGAGTCTGTATAAATATTAAATTTTCTCCCTGCGAGAATATGCTTGAAATACATCACCGCTTCATGAACCGCCAGTAGTTCGAGTTTGAAACTGGGGTAGTTCTTTTCGGGATCCCTTAATTTTCGCCCAAAATGTTCAATTGGCAGCTGTTCTCCGTCGTATTCTTGTGCTAAAATTCCAGAAATAGCTGTTTTAGAAGCGTCTGTGATTAAAATGAAATCTTTTGAGAAATCCGGGGGTTTTAATGTGGGATTTTTAACTATCGCTGCTTGGATTTCTTTGAAAGCATTTTCTTCTATGTCAGACCATTTAAATTTCACTTTGTCTTTAGTAAGATTAATTAATGGGTCAACTATTTTAGAATAGTCTTTAATAAGCGATCTAAAATAATTCGAAAGACCAAGTAGAGATTTAACTCCCTTCTTATTTTTAGGTTTAACTAAATTTTGAATTTTATCTATGTTTCTTTTTGAAGGAGAGTATCCTTCGCTGTTTAGGGTGAAACCGAGAAATTCGATTTCTGACATACAGACTTGTATTTTAGTAGGCTCAATAGTTAAATTATTTTCAATAAAAGCTTTAAGGACTTTGTCTAACAGATCTAACATTTCTTCGAGTGAGTCGGCTGCTAGGATCACATCGTCAATAAAATAAGCGACTTGATCTTCATTAAAGTGGCCCAACACTTTATCAATTAATTCTGCAAACACCGCAGTACTGAGTCGCGTTCCGAAAGGCAATCTTAAAAAGGAGAATTTACCGTGCTCCGTTATGAAAGCTAATTTTTCAGTGTCTTCTTCACGTAAATTTATTTGGAAAAACGCACTGTGTAGATCCAGTACTGTATAATATTTTTTTCCACTCATTCTCCGCAGAATCTCTTTAATTTCGGGTATGGGGTACGCATAATTTTGAAGTATTTCATTTAAAAGTCTATAATCGACCGCCATACGATATTTAACTTCATTAGCCTGTTCGTTTTTCTGCAAAGATTTTTTTTTAACGAAAATAACAGGGAAAGCGTAATCAGAGTTGGATTTACGAATGATATTTGCTCTCAAAAGTTTTTCAATTTCTTTTTTAGCATACTCCTTAACATTGTGTGCAGTTTTGTATGGTTTAGTCTGCAGAGGATAATTATGTATTAAATTAAATCTTGGGACGACTAATGAAGATTGTCCGAGTGTATCGTAATTCTTAGAAAAGGCATGTGCATTATTTAGAAGTATTTTTTTTAATTTTTCTGCTGTGTCCGAGTCTAAATGTTGTAAATTAAAGTCGTCTGATCTAAGTTCTGCTTTTCTCCGTTCACGAACTTGCTCTAAATTCAGATTATTAATGTGCACTACCTGCTTCGTTACTTCTTGACCCTCAGTGTCAACTGATTTTATTTCAAAATGTTTAGAAATTTTGCCAATGTTCATTCCCTCTGTTAAGATTAATTTTTGTTGTGATTTGTTAGTGATTATTATATGAATTTTATTATCCTTGGCAATTTCGTGAATTGATGTTTTATAATAAATTTTCATATTATGTTTAATCGGTTCCAAGAGTATTGTATTTGTAGTTGCGAATTTATCTGGATCTAATAGTAATGCAACAATTTTTTTTTCGCCTGGTAGTAACTCCGTTGTCTGTGTTAGTTTTGCTGTAACAAAATTTTTGTGCGAGATACGTTTTTTTTTCTTTTTGTGTATTGTTTCTTTATTTTGATTCTCATTAGAGTTAGCAGTTAAGTTACTTATCAGACTTTGAGGTTCATTTTCTAGAAATTGAAGTGCAATGTTTTTGTTTTTTAATTTCATGGTTTTATCTTCAAAATCTAGGATAATATTATTTGTTTTGAGGAAATCGAATCCCAATAGCATATTGTAGTTCCGACCAAAATCTTGAGTTGTAACATAGAATGCCCCCGATACAAAAACGTTTTCCAATTTGAAAGTTAATTTAATGCATTGCTTAAAAGAGATTGTCGAATTTGTTAATGTTTGAATTTTTACCTGGTTACAGAGATTTTTATATTTTACGTGTGCATTCTTTAATTGTTCGAACAATATAGGTGATGCCAAAGTTACTGCCGCCCCACTGTCTGTCAAAGCATTAATCTTAACACCATTAATTTCAAAAGTAATAATCGGAAGTTGAGAATTGTCATTACTTTTGACACTAGCAATAATTTTGTTATTTTTTTTAGACCCGCAGTGAGACTTACGCGGGTGCCTTGTATTTGAGAATGTAAGTCCCGACTTTAGTTTCCCTTATTGTTACTAGAATTCTGATCATGATCTTTATCTTGTTTATTGTTTTCAAATGTCTGCTGTGAATTATTTTTTTTTGTATAATCATGTTTTTTATAATTATTTTGCTTGTAGCCCCCTCTATGCCCTCTATAATTTCTTCGCTGGTCATATGATCTCTGTTCGTTGAAATTGCCTCCATAATTTCCGAAACTGGGATATGATATCGGCATAAATTGTTGGTGGGGTGGGGGTGGTGCATAGTACATGTACTGAGGAGCAGAATATTGCATAGGGTTGAAGTTTTGGTGCGTGTAATTTGGGGTTTGCTGAAAGTTTCCCTGAGCTTGTTGGTTTCCCCCTTGATAAAAATTTGGTTTTTCGATTTGAATATTCTCAGGAATTTTTTTATTTTCGTCCACGTAATTACTGCTGTTTTGTTCGTTGCCCTTGTAAAACCAACAATGTGGGTTCGTATGGGATGTGGATTTACAGTACTTGCAAAACCTAGTTGTATCATTGTTAGTGGCATTTACCTTTAATTTTATGTTATTTAATTCCGCGGTTAATAATTTTATATTCTCTGCACTTTCTACATTGAGTTTAAGCAGTTCATTTAACAAATCAGAATCTTTAGTTTTGGAAATGTTGTTGATGTCCTTTAAATTGACATGTGAATAAGCCTCCTCTAATTTTAAGGCTATGTTGCACGCTGTTTTAAAGTCCGGCGGAGAGTTTTTTCTTACTTCCAGACTTAAATCACTACGAATTGATTCCAAAAACTGAGATAATTTGATCATTTCCATGAATGTAGAGCTGTTGTTAGCTCCTATATCTTGCCCACTTTTTTTTAGATAAAGGTCTGCTGCCGCATTAAACTCTAATATAAATTCGTTCATGTTTTGTTCCGGTTTTTGATTGAGATTGCAAAATTTCTTTTGCGCTTCTAGAAATGTGGTTTTGGGTTCGAATAATTGTTTTAACTTTGTTTTAAAGGTTTCTAAGTTCTGTTCCACGAACAAATTTTGATCCCTCATCAATTTATCTTTAGCAGGTCCTACAATTTTCGCCTTTAATATAGTTAATTTAGAATCATTATTCAATTCAGTTTTATTGATGAGATTGTCAAATTGTAAGAAAAAATGGTTAATATTTGCTTCTTTTTTTCCATCATAGTATGGAATCAGATTAATTAGGCTATCTGCATTTGGGGTGTCCATTGTAGTAATTTTAGGAGTAGCTTTTTCAGAATTTATAATTTTCTTCTCTTTCTTTTTTTTCTTATTATTATTATTACTATTATTACAAATAATATTAGTGTCTACAGTTTGATTATTTAATTCGCGTAATTGTTGTCTAGTTTTGACACCAGTATCTATTCTACTAATTCTTTGACTTTTACGCTTATTCATCCAATTAAAGTACAAAAATCATAAAATAGAGAGAGAGCAAAAAAAAAAATTGTTTAACATAAAATAAAAGATACCCAATGGTGAATTGTTATGCACTGTTCGAGAAATTAATTATATATAACATATATCATTTCAATATTTGAGCATTATTATGTATTTATTTTATATTTGCTGCTGTTGCAGTATATGTAACACAAGTCATATTTTCAATTCTTTGTTAATACAAATCAATCCAATAACACTTATTATTATTTAATATATCATTATATATTTAGTGAGGTACCCAAAAAGAATTGCCAGGTATATGCATGTTACAGAGTGTATGAAGATTCCCCAATGAATGCTTAAATTTTTTTTTTTTTTTTTTTTTTTTTTTAATTAGTTGTTGAAAAGAGGAAAAAAATTTTTTTTCAAAAGAATTAGAATTAAGAACATTTATGTTAGCAAAAAAAAAATTTTTTTTTGTTAGTCTTAATATTGCATATATATTTTTATATTTAAAAAATTATACAATAACCTAAAGTTCTATTTCTAAAATTAAATTAATATATTAAAATAATTTAGAAAGAGGTAACGGTACCACTTCTAATTCGGTAAACCCTATGATGGAATGCTACAGAGTGATCAATTAAATTATTTGAATTTAAGTCTGATTGCATAGGATTTACCACTATATTGCTGTTAATTGATTAATATGAGTGTTTTAAATTATCCGAGACGTATAGTATTTATTTTGCACCTATGACTCTAAGGATCTGATATGATAATTTATACTTAGAAAATTTTATTAGACAAATTATCAATTAATTATAGAAAAGAAAAAGTTGCGTTGTGAATTATTTTTGAAGTTCGGATCCTCTTTGAGCCAATTACAATCATCAAAGGTTACCTGCAGAGAGTTATGTAACATTAAATAAATAATGGCTTATTTTAAAACCTAGATTGTAATATTAAAGAAAACATTTCCTAAAATAAAAGACTTAATATTAATTCAATAAATTAAGTAAACAAAAGGAAAACTGACTAAAATTAATTGAATATAAAATTGAGTTTATTTACAAGGTAATTATAAGCATATGATTAAAAACAAACATAAATGTTTTAAAAAATAAAAATATTCAATCCTAGTTGAGAACTGTATTCTCAACATTTATTTTCTGAGAATTACAGTTTATCTTACCGAATTAACAAATTCGATTTTGAAAGTCAGAGTTCCATACCCTAGAAGTATTTATTTGATTAGCCTTTTTATGTTTAGATCGGTGTAGGATCTTCATACACACTTAAATTCGTATTATTAAAAGAATATAGCTTAATTAAATAAAATGGAACAATGGTGAAGGAGGATTGTTTGTTACCTTATATTACTAGATAACGTTGACAGCAGGAGGTAATGGCTGACGCGTTTTCGCTTTTTCTTAGCGCGTACATTTCCATCTATTGGCACACACACTCAAAATCTGTTTTTTTAGTTAGAGAGCAGTCAACCTTCTACTTTTCCATCTTTTTTGAATCTGAACTCTCAAGAAAAATCACATTCTTTTCGTGGAGCAAAAAAAAAGGGATGGAACCATTTTTCCCTTTTCACATAAAATTAAGGCCTTATACGTTTTAACTTCTTGAAAATTTGCATGTTTCGGCCATACCTCTGATTTTAGAGAGATGCCCATTGGCATGCGGGAGAAATTTGGTACTCCCCTTGAGTGTTTCATAGGTCCGTCGGTACAATAGCGATTCCTCTTGACGCCGTGCTGTGTCTGGGAGGTAAAGATGCTTTGACTTGTGAGGTCTTCGTGCCTATTTAAGCTCTCATAAATAAATGTGTCATATTATTGTTCTGACAATTTTCTCCATGACATTTTTATTAGGTGTAGTTAAATCATTCGTGGGAACGGAAAACCAAATATTTCCTTGACTGCCGTGGTTCACTTTGTTCCACAATTATCTATCTGTATGCGCTGATCCTAAAATGGATCATTAATTTGTATTGTTCACTGTTCACTGATTAAAATGATACCAAATACTCTGTTAATATGCAGAAAAAAAACCAAATACTTTTTTTTTTTATAGTGTGTGCTAGTTTAGATCTAGATGGTGGTATTTCTCACCATCACATATTTAGATTTATACATATCACTGAGGTGCACTACAAGACGCTTACTGTAGAATATGGTATATAAAGAATGTATCGTTCATTTACAGGGACACTCAAAAGAATTTCGTTACGGTATTATCTATGAAAATTCCTGGTACCTCGTTTTCAATTCTGATACGCATTTTTAAATGTAACTATTTTTTTTGCATATTATTTGGTGCCTATAAATTCTATAGATCATATACAGGGCTGCTCAAAAGATCTCGGGTACATTTGCATTTATTAACGGAATTTTCAATTGTGTTATGTATTTCCTAACTGAAGTAAATGGTAGCATACTGTGTAGTATACATACAAATCTATAGAGCATATACAGAGCGGCACAAAATAATTCGGATATTTTGTTTGACTATTAGTACTAATTGCTGAAATTCGGTTTTCAAATGTGTTATGCGTTTTCCAAATTAATTTACTGTGAGCTTAAGCCGAAAGGTAGGCCTCCTCACCCGGTTTGACATTGATTTACTGTGAAGTTTTGTTACAATATTCTGAATGTGTTGGAAAGTGTTCCATAAGCTATGCTTGACACATGATTTTTCGTTCTTGTTAGTTAGTACGGTAAGTTTTTTTTCAGTAGCTCCCTCAAAAAGTACGGGGAAAATTTGTACAAGCGTAAAATTGGTTAATCTTTTTTTAACACTTTCTAACAGTGTTTATGAATTCAGTTTGCCTGTCTGTCTGTCCGTCTCTCTGTCTGCCCTTTGTCAGTTCTCTAACTCGTGTACATATACAGCCATGCAATTCATATATCTTATTCAGGTTAACTGTGGCGTGATCAGTATTGAAAATGCAGTGTGTGGCATTTATAGATCATTTACAGAGACACTCAAAAATTCGATTACATTTCGGTCTATGGGTAAAAGTTGTTTGCGGTGTATTTTAAGAGTCTTGCACTATTTCAAACGTATTGAAAGTTATCTATATTACTGAAGTGCACTATAAGACGCTTATTATATAGAATAGCGTGTGCATAGCATTACATCTCTCATTTACAGGGTCACACAAACGAAATCGGTTACAGTACTGTCTTTGAAAAACAATTGCTGGAAGTGCGTTTTCAGTTGTGGTACGCTTTTTAAAAGTAACTTTTTTTTTTTGGATACTTCTTTTTATGTATAAATTCTATAGATGTCATACAGGACTGCACAAAAAATACGAAGTAGATTTCCTGTTTTACAAAACTGACGGAAATTGTTGAAGGAGAACTTTCAATCGTGCTATGCATTTCCTAACTGAACTAAATTTTAGCATACTATGTAGTATATATACAAATCTATAGGACATATACAGGACTGAAAAAAAGAATTCGGGTACTAATCCAACTGTTTAGGGTAATTCCTGGTATTCAGTTTTCAAATGTGTTATGCGTTTTCCATATATTTTGCTTAGACACCATCTTTCATCATAGTAAACGGTGAAGTTTTGCTACAGAATTCTGAATGTGTTGGGAGGTGTTTTATAATCTATGCTTGAAGCATGATTTAACGTTCTTCTTCTCTTTTTTTTTTTTTTTTTTTTCGTGAGAAAAACAACGCCAAATTGCTCTGAAAAAGAAAAGAAAAAGAAACAATTGGGCTCTATGACACGAGCTCTATAAAAAGGTATTTATTTGTTATTCAAAAATTAATCTTATAATCGACTTTTTATTGTTACTTAATTTTCACTTATTAAATTAGCTCACACATTAATCTTAAAGGGAATTTCGCGTAAATTATTTAAATTTTATTTTCTAATTTTTAAATCAAGCTGTAATATGTACATTTTAACAACAACACAGCATAAATAATATCACATATACATTTATAATGTACATTATTATACAGTTTATTTATGTGTATTGGGTTTTTCAGAAAGATGGATGTGGATCTACTGTAGTTTTTCCCATTGAGTATATGTTTCAATGTCTCAATTAGTGCGGTATCTCGTGGTATCTCACGGTATCAATTAACCACACTAATCGAGGGTATTTTATTTCATCGATAACCGAGTAATCTGATAGAGAACAGGAAAAACGTGACATTCCTGTACGAAAAGAAAAAAAGTTTCTTAATGATGGAAAATATAATATAACCACAAACAAAAACATACAATAATCTCTTTCCCGTTTCCCACGATTCCTAAAATCGTTCTTTATCTCTATAAACCTCAGAAACCAATATATTATAAGAATTTAAAGGATCATTTATAAAACTTTTTGCTGCCACTGATTTTCAGAAATGTTTCCGACTAATTTTAATATTGCATTAATAAATTTTCTCAAACCGGAATACAGGTTTTTAGGAGCTATTAATTTTGGATTAAAAAGTTCCATCTGGACAAATTAATTTAAGGTAAAACCAGGAGAGATGGCGTGGTCGGAGAGATTGCGCACATAAGAAGTTCGGGGGGAAGGAGCAGAGTGAGCGCGCAGTGACTCCAGGTAGTTGTACAACAGCAGTAGTGGAGTGTCTACTTGAAAGTGCACGTTGATTGTTTTGACCATCTAAGATAAAGCATTGCTATTTTGTTTTGTTTTCCCAATGTAAGTGCTTGAATTTTCATAGCTATTCATCAGAATTCCTATACAGTGTCAGTAGTACAAAATATTTTTTACTTAAACGATTTCTCATAAGCTACTAATACAGACTAACAATGTGAACATCAACGGTTCGTTTTAGTAGTGGCCATGTTTAAATAAAAGGCTACGCAATCTCTCCTACCTAAATTGGAGAGATTGCGCATCTGCTATTTAGGAGAGATGGCGCTATGTTCCCATTAGTTTCCATGTTAGGAGAGATTACGTAGCTTATTGGTAAATTTCCATAAAAAAAAAAGAAAAATGAAAATGGACTAATTTTAAGTTAAACGTGTTATCAAGTAACTTAATGTTATTTTGTAATCTTATCTGAACTTGCTTTTTCTGATTCATTAATTTTTTTCCTTTAATTAAAATTTTTTAATCGTTTAAAAATTATTTCCTTTTTCTGATTCTTTAATCATTAGGTTGAAATATTCACTCCTAATACAAAAATATTTATTTACAAAAACGTTACAACAATGTCGTTTAAGTGTAATTATCAGTGTTAATAATTTAATAGTAGTTATTATTAGTAACAATCTCTCCTACCCATGTACGCAATCACACCAACCATGTAAAGACAGATTGCGCAAAATAACTTTCTTGGTTTTATTACAACTGTTCTATTAAATTGCAACATAACAACAAAATAGCAATGGAAATGCATAAAAAATAAATGAAGTAAAAATTATTCATGGATAGTTTAGCAAAATATTAATATTTAGATTTTTTATTGTTATTCTTTTGAATTGTGCGCAGACTCTCCTAGCTTTACCTTATACATGCAAGAGTAACAAAGAAATATTAATTTTAATGTTAACGTTAATGCTGTTAGTTTATCATGTTTTTCTGTAAAACATGCTTGATGAACTTGAAAATGTTTACATGAGAATTTATATTATCCGTAAGAAACCTATATTCCAGGTTAAGGAAACCAATTAATACACTATAAAAACTACCCGTAAACGTTTCCAAAAATCAGTGGCAACAAAAGAAACTTTGCTTTTACAAATGCATCTTTAAGGCTAGAATATATATTGGTTTCTGAGGTTTCTACAAGTAAAGAATGCTTTTCGAAATCGTGGTTAACTCGAGATATACATATATATAAAATGTTATTGTATATTTTTATTCGTGGTTATATTATATCTTCCTAGAATGAGAAACATCTGTCTTTTTTTACAGTGTGGCGTTTCAAATTATTGCATTATACACTGAGAAAAATGACACTTTCAAATCTGAGTAAATCGATGTTTTCATTTTGTTATGAAACTTTTTGTTTCAAATATGACGACCCAGTGCTTTCAATTCTGAAATACCAGAAATACTCAGAATATTGAAACGTTGACATACTCAGAACTGAGCACATAGAGGTCAGTTCATACTCATTTTTGATAAATGGACATACTCAAAAATGATTAGAATCAGTTCAAACTCATTTTTGAAACATGGCAATACTAAAAAAGGAGCACATAGAAGTCAGTTCATACTTATTTGAATGAAATGCAATATTTCCATTTTTAAGAGAAAAATAATTGTGGCGTTAATGGATTAAAATGTGCCAAAAAAAATGTAGTCAGTTAAATTTCAATATCCAGGGAGTGATTTTTCATTTAAGAAATATACTGAAAATTTGTATAATTCATATCTCCACCTTCCTCACATAAATAATAAAGTTGTACAATCTTAACCACCATTTCAAATTGACCAAATCTATCCTAAATCCCGTTAAAAATTTCCAATTTCAGCAACAAATTAATGAATCCTATAAAAATAACAACATGCGTCCGAATCATTCAATGACTTGTATTTAAAATAACGCACTTATGTAATCTGGATGACGAAATGGATAAGACAATGGACTTAATAACTAGTAGGACTCGGGTTCGATGCTGGTTCTGGGTAAAAGCATAAATATAGTTAATCCTAAATAGAACCAGAGATGGCAGCACTAGCGCTTTTTTTCTAGCTGTTGTTTACTGTTATTTGAAACATGGACATTACTCAACTATGAGCACATGATGTTTTATTATTGAGTGTGTGCATTTGAGTGATTTTGATTCGGAGCCATTTTGACTCTTCGACATACTCAGATTTGAATACTTTTTGCTCAGTTTCGAAAATGTCGTTTTCAAAGTGTGGATAGTGAAACTATAGAAAATTACCATTAGTCTTGATAAAGGCTTCAATGAACACGGAACATTTGGACAGTTTATATATAAAAACATTTTTACTGTTTCTGTTGATTTTTATTTAATACCTTCTAGCAGTTAATGAAATATATAAAAATTTTTTTTGATAAGAAAGTATCCTTTAAAATGGATTTTTATTTTTTAGAAAAATTGGCACATGAAAAACTTTTAGTGTTATTCCCGCAGGTACCGCATTGGACATCTGTGTTTTACAATACCTTCATACAGAATACATCATAGTTAATACATTATTTACAGGTTTACATGCACCTCTTTTTTTACTCATATGCTTGCGTAGTCATATTACATACCTTAAGTAGATACAAACAAATGATAAAATATTTAAAATGTCAGTAATAACAGATACAGTTAAATTGAAAGTAATAGTGCTTAATATCGTATCTTCTGAAATCTTAATTACACTGAAACATAATAGATAAAACATATTTGATTGGAGTAAAAGTTGTTAGCACATAATGTTTATTTGAGATAACTACACTGCAAAAAAGTGTTGATTTTACAGTATAATACTGGCAGCTGGGATGCTAGTATTATACTGTAAAATCAACACTTTTTTTGCAGTGTAATATGCAATATTGAATAAGCAATGGATTCTCCTTCGTGGTACACTGTAAAAAAAATTGTAAATTCACGGGCATTCACCGTGAATTGCTGCCGTAATTTTACGGGAAATGTCCCTTTTTCAAGGTAAATGGTCAATTTCCGTAAATTTCATGTTTTTACGGGTAAAAACTGTTTATGTAAGGACGAAGCTCGTTTATCTAGGGACAAAACCCGTTTTTTTATGGACATTGCCTGAAATCTTTGCTGCAGTAATTTTACTGCAGCAATTTTTTACAGTGTACTACAATCTCAGAGGAATAATCTACTAGAGGCCACATCTCTTTGTTATATTGTTGAAAATCCGGTTTCAGGATCAGCTCGGATTGGCACTTTAAAAAATGTCTGTTTTGGCGGTGATCGCTTTCTTGGCAACTTCGATTTCAGTCTCGCAATAAAAATAAACGTAAACAAACCAAAACGAAACTGTTGCTCCTTCTACGATTTAATGTCAAAGAGGAAGGATAGAAATAAGTTATGAGAGTACCACCCATGGTGAAAAAAGGATTGTTTAATCTTCTGGATGGATTTTCTTTTTCTGTTTTTGCTGCTGTATTTTATTTTAATGTTATAAAATGGCTTTGTCCTTGTAATAAATGTTACTTAAATTATTTTTTTTTTATTAGTGATATAAGATATTAAGTACGATAACACAAATTATTTCGAGATTTCTGCTTGGAAAGCTTCAATCTGACACAATCATTTCACGAAATGTAACAAATTAATGTCAGATTTTTTTTTTTAATTCTAAAAATGCATTAAATTTAGCAGGCATTATTAAAATAACAGAAAATTGAACAGTAATTACAGTAACTTTTTTTTTTTTTTACAAAAGTGAAGAATTTGTGGAAAGTTAGCAGTGACATGTTATAAAATATTATTTGATTTGATAATGTATTTTATAGGTTTTGAAAACTTGAAATCACATACTGTCTTTATGTAACAATACATTCTATAGAACATATTTTTGCTGCAATCCAGAATTTTTGTTTTGCTTTTGATGTTCCAATTTAAAGGCATATTTTTGGCAATCTTTCATATATACATATATGTATATATTTTTAATTGAAAGTATAAATGTATTACAATATTTTTAATCAAAAGGAAAACATCGATAGATAACATTATACGCATGTATAGAAAAAAAATACAAATGCACAGTATTTTTTTTTTTTTTTTTTTTTGTATGAAAAATAAAAATTCCAGGATATTTTATATCTACTAAGTTAGAACTTGTGTATTTTTTTCTCTGTTAAAATAACTATTATTTTGCATAAGTTTCTGAGAAGAAATAATTTGCAACTTTTGGATGCTATAAAAAATTAAGTTTAACTCTCAAGTGTTTTTTTTTTCTTTACAATTATTGAAAATAATAACCACCGGCAACTATTGAAGATGTTGACTTCTAAACAATACTTGCTGTCATAATTAGATGCTATAAAACCTTCTCAAATACAAAATGGCTACTTTATGATTTTCGGTAGATTTCGTAAGAAATACTACCTATTATATTCTCCCCTATGTTGGACTTTCTGAAAAGTTTTTGCAGATCTACGCCGATCATCACTTCCAGAACCCAAAACCACCCCCAATTCAAAACTTTTATCTATCTATCTAGATCACTTTTTTATGGACACGATAACTTCAATAATTCTGCACAAATCTCTTCCAAACTGATACACAAAATTAAAGTGCATAATATCTGGGTCAAGTTCGATAATGGGCAAAATCGAACCAAAGGGAGGGGGGGGGGTGAAAACAGAAAAATCCCCATAGCTTCTTAATTATGATACGTATCGAATCCGTTTAAAGTTATTAATACTTCTAGAAAAAGGGCCGAAAATTTATGTATGACAGATTTTTGATATCATTAAAAATGACCTCAAGGGGGGGGGGAGGTAGGGTTTAAGAAGAAAAGAATTCAAAACTTCGTCAATTCACAAGATATCAAATCTGCTTAAATTTATTATAAATCCTCTTAATAGTATCTACAACTTTTACTTTGACAAGTTTTTTTATAAGACCAACTCTTATAGCCCGAAAAAAAAAAATCCTGTCTACAGACACAGGTAGATTTTGAAGTGGGTGGTCTAAACTGCCGAATCATGGCAAAAAGGTAATTTCTTATGCAATTCCCAATAAACAGGTGCCCCACTATCTGTATTTTCAAAATCTACCTGTGCCTGTAGGCCGAGCCGTCAGGAAATTGTTTCATTAATTTGTGATCGGAAATGTATGAAATTGGCAGGTGTTCTTATTTAGTTTGCTATCAAAAGAGGCTTTCAATAAAAGCAGAAGATATTTCAGAAAAGTCCGTCAGCATTTTGAACCGAATTTCCGATGCCGCAGCACTTGAAAGAAGAAAAATGTTGTCACATGACAGGAATCACTTATTGTACTGTCCTCTTAAAAAAATAAATTTTGAAATTTTCTTTATATAAAGTATAATAAAGAATTTTAAAAATTAAACATAGCTAAATTTTTACAGCTTGTTCGATGATTTTAATATATTGAGTATTTTACATTTTATCACTTTATTAAAAATGGCAGACAATTAAGCTCTTGCTTAATCACAAATTCTTATTTGAAAAAAAAAAAAAAACATTTTTCTAAAAAGTAACCCATGTTATCAAAAAAAAAAAAAAAAAAAAAAAAAACACCTGATGTAATCAGCTGAAAATGATGCATTTTATTACCTATTAATGGTCTAACCTAAAAACAATTAAAAAATTATGTAGATATTCTAAAATTTTATTATAATAAGAAAATCTGTAAAAATGAAGCTCATGCTTTTGCCAGGTACAATATCAATGGGTTTAAAAAAATGTATAGATAATCAATATTTAGGTAATAAACTCAATTTCACATGAGAAATCTTACAAAAAGAATAATTCCCCCCTCTCCCAAGAAAACATTCCAAATTATTTCGAAAATTAACAAACTATATTGTTATATATAATATATATATATATATATGTATATATATATATATATATATATATATATATATATTTATTTATTTATATATATATATATATATATATATATAAACGAACTGATTTAATATGTTCTTAAAAGAACTGTTTTGAATTTAAAATATTAGTCAATCTCTAGAAAAACAACAACAGCACAGACAGGCACAGACATAATATAAAGTTTCGGCGGGAAATTCGGGGAAATTCCACGTAGATTTTGGCGGGAGAAAAACCAGTTTGGCGGAATAAATCTACCACCACCACCACTGATGTCTGTCAACGAAAAGGTTACCAATGTGGGGTCTAGTATATTGAAGGTCTATGACTACAATGCTTTTATTTAACTTAATATGGTTTTCGTATGTAAAGATGGAATTTTATAATCGATTTTTAACCCAATTACTGATATGCTTGAACTATAAAAATTATGTGCAAAAGTATGTTTTTTGTGACAATACAAAATTTTAATATTTTTAGAAATAAATTGAAATTTCTAAGGTAATTTTTCATTAGCCCCTCACAGGTGATAAATCGCCAAATATTCTTTATGGTTACAATTGTGTAATAGTTTCAACATCAGTGAATTTAATGATGCACCAAACCACGCTCGTCAAAAAAAGCCAACTGACTTTAAAACTGCAACAAACCATTTTTTAAACACTAAAAAGTAGAAAATTATATTAAAAAATAAATAAAGAGTGTAATGATAAAAATCACAACTTTATCAATTAACAGTTTAAAATTAGTCAAATTCTGATTATACGCGGAGAAAACTATTTACAAATCTCGAATAGTTAGTTTAAATGTTTTTTTTTTTCTTACATGTTACCATATCTTAAATAAGAGAGAAATATATATATATATATACAGTAAAACCCGTTTAAGAAGTTCCCGCTTAAGAAGTTTTCCCGTTTAAGAAGTTTATATTTTCGATCCTCATTTTTTTCCTATTCTTACAATGTTAAAATAACCCGTTTAAAAAGTTTAGTTCCAAACTTTTTCCCGCTTAAGAAGTTTTTTCTCCCCTTAATTTTACTTTCAAAACAAGTTCACTTCAGTCTTTTGAGGGATTCCCCCCCCCCCCCATTCTGTACTGGAAAAGCTTTTCTCTATATTCTTCACTATTCAAAAGGGCACATTTAAGATTGAAAAGGATTGTCGTCACCTTTATTTCACCTTCATATCAGTTTTTCTGATGAAATGTAGAGAGAGGGTAAGTCCGAGTCCCTTATGGCTGCAACAATAGTGACTGATAAGGGATTAAAGAGAAATAGTTTGCTCCTACTCAGGGGTAGTTCTTTAAGTTGACCAGTTGCTTTCTCTTAGAATAGAATCTCTTTCACCCCTTTCCAGGAATGGAATGAACCAAAGCTATGTCTGGTTCATTCCAAACCAAAGATGTGTTCAGTTTGGAGTGAGTTTTGAGTGAGTGTAAGCGTCAAATCTCTCTTGGAAAATTCACGAAAAAAATTCTTATTTATTTTTTCCTCTTCAAAATGTCGGACAAGGGAATTAAAAGAAAGGCCTTGTCAATTGAAGACAAAATCAAAATTTTGAATGAAGTTGATAGCAACCCAAACGTAACAAGAGTTGAAACTGCTAAGAGATTGAATATACCGGTGACTACTCTGAATGGAATTGTAGCAAAACGCAATCTTATATTAAACGACTCCTCTGATAAATCTCGAAAAATTAAAAAGTGAAAAAAGGAAAATATGAAGCTATGGAAGAAAAATTATTACTTTGGTTCAAGCAAGCTAGATCCGCCAATATTCCTATAAATGGACCTATTCTTAGAGAAAAGGCTGAGGAAATTGCCAAAAAAAATGGAGATTGAATTTGCACCTTCAAATGGATGGATTGATAGAATGAAAAAAAGAGCTGGTTTAAGTTACAATTCTATAAAAGGTGAGAGTAAAAGCGTCGATCCACAAGAAATCGAAGAATGGAAACAAATCTTACCAGATTTGATAACCGGCTATCATCCTAAAGATGTCTTTAACATGGATGAGTGTGGGCTTTTCTATAATCTTTCACCGGATAAAACGTATGCATATGAAGGTGAAAATTGTCACGAGGTAAAAAAAATAAGGAACGACTTACAGTTTTATTGGGTGCAAACATGGACGGTTCCGAGAAATTGCCAATTTTGGTTGTTGGGAAATCCAAGAAACCCAGATGTTTTCAAAATGTGAAATCACTGTCTTGTGATTATGAAAATAACAAAACTGCGTGGATGACGATTACAATTTATGAAGCCTATTTGAAAAGATTAAATGTTAAAATGAGGAGAGCTAAACGGAACATCATCATCTTTCTAGACAATTGCGCCGCCCATTCCAAAGACACGAGTAACTTTACTAACATAAAAGTGCATTTCCTACCACCGAACTCGACTTAGGTTTTGCAACCGATGGATCAGGGAGTTATTAAAGTGTTTAAGCAGCACTATAGAAAACGGCTTGTGAATTGGATGATTGAAAAACTGGACAATACTGGAGAGATAGGAAAAGTGAACGTTTTGCAATCTATTCATTTTATTTTATCTGCATGGGAGTTAATAACGCCATCTGTAATTACCAATTGTTTCCAGAAAGCAGGATTTTTGAAAGGAGATTCAACAGAAGAATATGAATTGGACATTGAAGATGATTGGAAGACGTTACAAAGAAGGATGGATTTCACAGCATCGTTTGAAGAGTATGTGTCAGTAGACGACGAGATATTGCCATGTGAAATGCTTACAGTAGATGATATTTGTGAGGTTACAGAAGATGAAGAACTGAGTGACACTGAGGAAGAGCACGTGGAAATTCCTAGTTTTTCGGATGCTGTGAAAGGACTAGAAACATTTCGCCGTTTTATCGAAAGTGTTGAAAATGTGCCTGAGGAAATTTTTAAAAACTTAAGACAACTGGACTGTTATCAACTAAAAATTGCCGAAAAAAAACAAACAAAAATCTATAACCGATTTTTTCTGTAAATGCATATCAAATGATGCTTAAAGAGAAATGTCCCCTCTCTGTCTTCAAACATTGGATTAAATAAAGAGTTTCTAAGTTAATTATGCATTTTTACTTGATTGATATATTTTTTAAAATGTGCAAATCAGTTTAAATTTCTTAAGTAAAACTCAACTTTATATAAATGTATGTATTATTTTAACAATGTAAAAGACCTCTCCTGACTATGAAAACTTAAACTAATGATTGTTCCAAACATTCTTAATTTCCCGTTTAAGAAGTTTTCCCGTTTAAGACGTTTTTGCCTTCCATTCCCTTGGAAAACTTCTTAAGCGGGTTTTACTGTATATATATATATATATATATATATATATATATATATATATTAATAAATCCCTAGCTTGCGCTTTCTACTAAACATAAAAGAGCGGTGAATTTTCCATAATCGGATTACATGCCCACACCAAATTAATGTATTGGAATTTTTTTAGAAAAATCATCAATTTCTTTCATGCAATTTGGCGTGATTTTCAAGATAAATATTTTATTCATATAAAAGAATGCATTTAAAAGTAAATATATTTTTTATTCTTATTTCTATTATTCAGGAGCTTTTATAATAAATGACAAGACGTTTTTACGACGACTGAATGTAATAAGCAACTTTGTCGCCTAAAAAACAACTCTAAAAATAATTTCGATTTTATTAAAATTTATAAAAAAAAGCTTAATTTTATTCTATCGTGAAAAGGTTAAAAAAGAATTGTCAGTTTAAAGCTGTTCTCGTATGCGCAATTATTTAAAAAAGGAATTTCAGTAACTTAAATTTCCTTAGTTTACAAAAACAAAAGATAATAAACTACAGCATAAAAATAATTTCAGCGAAATATTCATGATCCTCCACTAATGTATTTTATCAATAAATTATTTTTATCATGAAAGACTTAAAATTAGAAACGATACACATAGTATTTTTTTAAAAAATCCTTCCTCGATATTTTACAAAAATTTCTAAGAAACGGATTACCGTTTGAATATAATTAATTCTTGAAACTTAGAAAATGTTTCTTTAATGAAGAATATTGATTTATTTAAAATATTCACTCTTCTATAGCAAATGAATTTCAAATTCTTTTATTAACTAAAAATAATCATTAAAATAAGTTTATCTGTTAATTAAAATATATTGTTTGAACAATACTTTTATCGCAAAGTACTTTGCATTTAATGCTTGTATTTTCTTTTTCGTGTGAATTTTCATTAGTAATGCCTAATGTATTATTAATTGAAGTTCAGTTTTATATTTTCAATTAATGCGTTAAAAATATCACAGCAGAAGTTTTTTTTAATGGCAGCAATTTTTTGTTTCTCGTGATTTGTTTTTAAAAGAATCACTTAAAATTTACGCTGAATTTTTCTTCAACTTCAGTTTATCGCCTGCAAAAATTAGGAATAAATTAGCAACTTAAAGTTGTTACCAAACATGAATTATTTTACTATTATATTTATGTAACTTAATTGTTTTCTAATCAAAATTTAAAAGTAAAGCGAGGAAAGGCATGGAAAAAGAAACAAATATGACACAATTAAAATACGTTTAAAACAATTTCGAAGAAACATGCAAAAGCATGCAAAAATACAAAATATTAGTAAAATATAACCCATAAAATTTAAAAATAGATATTTTATAAACTTCCTAAATTTTATTTTATTTATTTTTTATAAATAATTAAAAGAAATTAAAAAGCTACTTTAATGTTGAATATTGATTTAGTTAATACCTTAACCGTTTTGTTCTAAATGGCTTTCAAATAAATATATATATATCAATTTTTTTATTGACTAAATAGCTTTTATATATGAATATATATATATATATATATATTATATATATATATTATATATATATATAATATATATTATAGATATATATTAAATTTAGAAATTATTTCTTTAATTAAATTTAATAAACATTAAATCTTAACTGTGCTTGTTTTAAATTATATAAGAAAAGTCCTTTATTAACATTAAAATAACAATATAGAAGCTAAATGTAATTGTAGAAAACATAAAGGCTTATAAGAAATTATAAGACTTATAAAGACTGGAGAGACTATGCGATGACACAGCGAAACGTATACTTTGTATGTTTTTAATTTTAATTTTAAATGTTTAAGTATATATTTTTATTTAATTGTTTTTTAAATGTATTCATGTCTGTCTAATGTATCATAGTTAGTTTAAAGACTTTTAAAGTCTATTTATTAAAAGATTTTTAAGGCTTTCTGTTTACTGTAATCACTTTTAGCAAATATATTTTTATTTTAATGTACAGGGTGCGGCAAAAAAACGATCATCAAGATTTTTTGCAATAAAAACTTTATTTTGCAAAAAAAAAAAAATGGCTCACCATGGCTCAGCTCCTTGCATCGTTTAATTGTCCGGGAGACAGTGGCCGGGTCGATTCCGGGAGTTCGAGCGAACTCACAGTTGCGCTTTTTCAGGCTATGTAACGCCAAAATTTGTGTACGTTGGTTGGACATTTGAAAATAACTTTAAAAAAAAACATAAATAATTATGCAATTAGACATACTAGTATAGAAACACATGGGCTATTCAATTAAAAAAAAAACTAAAATCAAATAGGTTCAAACAATCGTGTTAGAACAACAAAAACATTGATGGTCGTTTTTTTGCCGCACCCTGTAATTGTTTTATTAATTTAAAAAATTAATTTTGCTTATGAAGTAAAATTTTAATTAAAAAAATTAAATCTGAATTATTTTTATCGAATTTTTAAAAAATGGAATGTTTTTTAATAAAAAACAAGTATCTTCTACTAAACCTCAGTAATGTATATCAATTTCATTGTACTTGAAATAGTCTAACATAATTAAAATACGCTGAAAACAGTTTTTCCCGTAGACCAGTATGTAACCAAATACTTTTGTGTGGCCCAATTTCATTATATTTGTAATGGTATATAACATTACTAAAATGTAACGCAAACGATTATTCTCTATAGACCATAATATAACGAAATTATTTTGAGTTTCTCTGTAAAATAATTATAACTGCTGTACGTACCATATTCGAAAGTAAGAATTCTTTAAATAATTGCGCATACGAGAACAGCTTTAAACTGACAACTCTTTTTTAACCTTTTCAGATGATAGCATAAAATTAAGCTTTTTAAATGTAAATTTTAATAAATTCAAAATTATTATTAACGCTGCTTTTTAGGCGACAAAGTTGCTTATTACATCCAGTCGTCGTAAAAACGTCTTGTCATTTATGATAAAAATACCTGAATAATGCAAATAAGAATAAAAGTAAAAATATATTTTTTAAATACCTCTTTTATCAGCATACAATTTTTATCTTAAAAATCAGGACGAATTTCATGAAGAAAATTGATGATTTTCTAAAACAAAATTCCAATACATTAATTTGGTGTGGGCATGGAACCCAATTATGGAAAATTCACCGCTTTTTTATGTTTCGTAAAAAGCGCAAGCTTGAGATTTTATTGAAAAATATTTTTTTCCCTCTTTTATTTAAGATAGGGTAACAGGAAAGAAAAAACAAAACACCATTTAAACTAACTATGCGATTTTTGTAAATAGCTTTCTCCGCGTATAATGAGAATTTAACTAATTTTAAACTGTTAATTGATAAAAGTATGATTTTTATCATTACATTCTTTCTTTATTTTTTTCAATTTAATTTTCTACATTTTAGTGTTTAAAGTATGGCTTGTTGCAGTTTCACAGTCAGTACCATATTGTAGGGTACTTCAGTGATATATGTCTTTTTCAATATATTTGATGTAGTGTAACATCATTAAAATACACTGCAAAGAATTTTTCTCGATATATCATAATGTAACGACATTCTTTTGAGCGCTCCTGTACACGAAGTGTTACTTACTTCATTTTCAATACCGAACATGTCATTGCAAACCTCAATAACATATATCAATTTCATGGCAATCCGAGTATATTTACGTGAGTTAGAGCACGGACAGACAGACAGATGGTCAGACGGCAGACAGACAAACCGAATTCATAAACACTTTTAAATTATGTTGGAAAGTGTTTAAAAGAAGAAAAAGCGGTATTTTGTCTCCCGTTTTATTGATATCTGAACGCTGTTTCATCTCTACGATTTTTTTAAATTTTTTATTCTTTTGTACTTCAAAGCAAATCTCAGGGAGAAAAACGTGATAATATCCATGCAATCAATAAACATTTCCACAATCAGTGAGATATCATAAGTTTTATTGCAGTGTAATAAACGATAATTGCATTAGATTCCGGTACACTAAAATCCATTGCAATATTTTAGTTTTAAGGAATAACGGCTATAAAACCCGATGTTTCTCTAAATTATATCATGAACTAAACTGTGATATTCTATAACTAGATAATGCATTAGTGAGATTGGGTTTTGAAGATAAAAATTTGTAAAGAAAATAACATATCATTTGTAAAACAAGAAGAATATTAAGACATGTTATGTATTAAGTGTCGGTTTAGATTATTTTAATAGTTATACATCTGTTAAAAATTATTATCAGATTTATGATATGTAATATGATAAATCTTATGTTTATGAAATATTTAAAATATTTTAATTTTCTAATCTTATATTTAGGAAATATTTTAAATATTTTAATTTTCTATTCTTATGTTTAGGAAATATTTAAAAAAAAATTATTTTCTAATGTTTTATTTAGAAAATTTTAAAATATTTTAATTTTCCAATCTTAATGTTAGGAAATCTTTAAAATATTTGAAATATTATTTGCTATGCATCTTATGCAGCTTTCTTTGGAAAGAAGGAGGTGCGAGTTATACGGTGATTAAACTTAAAAATAGGAAAATGAAGTCATAAATTTTAAATGCATGTTAAACGCCGTATAGTCCAGTAGAAATAGCATTTTACGTTACAAAAATTCGGGTAGTTCTGATTTTTGGGTATGTTGTAAAGGTTGACCCTCTAATAAAAAAACCAAGTTTTCGACCTTCTAGACCTTGTGCGTTTTTCACAATATTGATAAAACCAATATTTTTCGGCACTTTTTTCGATTTTTCTTAAATAACTCATTTTACAGAAAAACGCACTGTTACCATTTTGTAGAGCATAAAATTCTCTAAAACATGCAGTATTCAGGTTTCTAAATTGTCCAAATAGGGGGTAAGATACGGAGCCGGGAAGAAGGGTTAAATTTGCAAAAATCCACTAAAGACGTTAGTTTTTGCTTAATAACCTACTTTTAGTGCATTTTAGAGACAAAAGCACTTACACCGTTTTGTAGAACATAAAATTCTCTACCACATGCAGTATTCATGTTTGTAAATTGTCCAAAAAGGAGGTAAGATACGGAGCCGGGAAAATAAGGTTAAATTTGGAAAAAATGTAAAAATCCATAAATGACGTTACTTTTTGCTTAATAACCTACTTTTAGTGCGTTTAGGAGACAAAAGCACTTTCACCATTTTGTAGAACATAAAATTCTCTACCACATGCAGTATTCATATTTGTAAATTGTCCAAATAGGGGGTAAGATACGGAGCCGGGAAAGAAGGGTAAAATTTGCAAAAATCCACTAAAGACGTTAGTTTTTGCTTAATAACATACTTTTAGTGCGTTTTAGAGACAAAAGCACTTTCACCATTTTGTAGAACATAAAATTCTCTACCACATGCAGTATTCATATTTGTAAATTGTCCAAATAGGGGGTAAGATACGAATCCGGGAATATAGGGTTAAATTTGGAAAAAATGTAAAATTCCACAAATGACGTTAGTTTTTGCTAAATAAATGTACTAAAATTGAGTTATTTAAGAAAAATCGAAAAAAGTGCCGAAAAATATTGGTTTTTTCAATATTGTGAAAAACGCACAAGGTCTAGAAGGTCGAAAACTTGGTTTTTTATTAGACGGTCAACCTATAATAAATGAAACTATCGACTATCTCATGCTCTAAAAAGTTGATTATGACAATTTTGTCTCTAAAACGCACTAAAAGTAAGTTATTATGCAAAAACTAACTTCATTTGTGGATTTTACATTTTTTCCAAATTTAACCCTATTTTCCCGGTTCCGTATCTTACCCCCTATTTGAACAATTTACAAACATGAATACTGCATGTTGTAGAGAATTTTATGCTCTACAAAATGGTGAAAGTGCTTTTGTCTCTAAAACGCAATAAAAGTAGGTTATTAAGAAAAAACTAATGTCTTTAGTGGATTTTTGCAAATTTTACCCTATTTTCCCGGCTCCGTAACTTACCCCCTATTTGGACAATTTACAAATCTGAATACTGCATGTTGTAGAGAATTTTATGCTCTACAAAATGGTGCAAGTGCTTTTTCTGTAAAATGCACTAAAATTGAGTTATTTAAGAAAAATCGAAAAAAGTGCCTAAAAATATTGGTTTTTTCAATATTGTGAAAAACGCACAAGGTCTAGAAGGTCGAAAACTTGGTTTTTTTATTAGAGGGTCAACCTTTACAGCATACCCAAAAATCAGAACTAACCGAATTTTTGTAAGGCAAGGCCCTTTTTTGCGCTATTTCTACTGGACTAGTAACAGTATATGGTAATTCATTTTTGAACCAATTTCAAATCTTTTGAAATGTGACAGTGGAAGGACAGTGTATAATGGAAATGTGACAATGTATAAATGATAAATATTGCGATGATGTGATCAAGCATTATTAGCGAAAGGTAACGTTTCAAGTTTCAAAGCGGTAGGTGCAGCATTCAAATCCAACCGATCCTATTCATTACATTTTTTTTTTTAACTTTCTGGACGCGTTCATCACAGGGCCGTAACTAGAGGGGTTCCAGGGGGGGGGGGGGGTCTGAGCGGTGATTGTTTAAGCCTAAAAGTTTTTGAGCCCTCCCCCCTAGGAAAGATTCTAAGGTCACCAAGTGGAATTCTGTTCAAAAATTTAACTTTGTTTTGGGGCCCTTTTAAAGTCTGACACAAATACCAAATTGTAATATTAATATTATTATGTATAAAAACTTCAAATAAGTGTTTTAAATAAGTTTAAATAAGTGTTTTAAAAACAATAATTTTAAAATGCAAAATACATCCTTGATTTTGTTAATGTTTTCTATATCGTATACAAATACAATTTAGAATCCTTACGGAAAGGGAATTTTCAGTAAAAAATTAAAGATTGCAACTCTTTATGAAACAGGTGAACCGCAAGCTTTTTATTTACTTGTTGACATCATCACTTATTATTTCACCAGTATAATTATACACTAATTATACTCTGGAAATTTTTATTCTCCAGCCTTTTCTTTATTAGTATATAATGAAGTTATCAACAGTTTAATATGAAACATAGTACCTATAATATGAATCTATACTAATTTATCTTTCTACATAATACTTTGATCATCTATATCTCTCTGTATGTGTGTTTATTTGTGCGCGCATGTGTCAAAGAGAGAGAAAAAATATGAGCCTCCCCTACATTTGCTTGACCCCCCCCCCTCATTATTCACGTCTAGCAGGCCCTCCAGATTTTTAAAAAATCTCATTCGCGGCCTTTTTATTCTTCTCTGATTCTTTTTACCCCCCATCGCTTTATTCTTTTTATTTTCTAGAATAAACATTAATATTTATGAAATAAAATCTCCAATTTCAATTAAACATTTTCACCTTCATAACTGAATTTATACACGCAACAATAACATAATGATATTAATTGTAATGTTAATGATGTTAATTTTTCATAGTTGTCATTAAGACATGTTTCTTAAACATGAAAATGTTTACTTGACAATCGATAGTATGCGAACAACCTATATTTTGGGTTGCGAAAACTGATGAATGTACTATAAAAACTGTTCAAAAACGTTTCCGAAAATCAGTCGCAGAAAAAGAAACTTTGTCTCTGCAAATGTTTCTTTAAATCTCGAAAATATAATCGTTTCTGTTGTTCCTAAAGTATGCTTTTCGGAATCATCAATAACTCGGAAGAGGCTCTTGTATATTACTTACCCATCATCGTTTCGTTTTGAAAATCGAAAAAAAAAATTGCCGGATTTACCCGTTTCAGACACTGGAGATTCCGAAAAACATATTTTTATTTTAAAAAAAATTGCCGTCCGTCTGTCTGTGTGTGTGTCTGTAAACGCTCTATCTCCCAAACAAATTGAGATACAGACTTGAAATTTGGTATGTACTTAGTATATAATAATGGAAAGAAGCTCATTGAATTTCAGTAACCTTGACTATCCGGAACTATTTTTTTCGGATTCTCGAAATATTCGTTCTGATAAAAGGTATATAAAAATTTTCGAAATTGTTTATTTTAAGGAGTGAATATAAAAGACAATAAAAAACATAAATTTTGCATAAAGAATGAAGTCAATCAGATTAGTAGTTGCCGAGAAATTTGTAATCCTATTTTCCACAGTCTTCGATTTTTCATGACCTTGTATTTCATTCGAATTTCAATTCAAAGATATATTTTAATTCGAAATGCGACGCTTAATCCGACGCGGTAAACTCTTAGTTAATATTATTATCATTTTTGGAGTTATAAGGATGTTTCTTTTACGCAATTCAGTAATAGAGCGTTTAACGCGAGGCTAACGAAAAAGAAAGGCTACCGCGGTGCTTTACGCTTACTACCTTTTTACAGACCGCCGGAGTCACGTGATGCTCAAATGCACCAATGCAGGTGTACGAAAAAAGCATCACGTCATTCTAGCGGTCTGTAAAAAAAGATAAGTGGAATGCACCGCGGTAGCCTGTCTTTTTCGTTAGCCTCGATTTAACGTTTATGACGTCATCCAGCCAGGATTTTATTCGAATTGCAATGCATTTTATAAATAGTTTACACATGTTTTATTTTAATATTTTACATTATGCATATCCATGATGGGTAAGTATTACGGTGGCTCCTAACGACTAGTTTTCGTTCGTAGTTGTATTATGTTTTCCTAGATTCCTCTAGAGAAACATTCTCCATTTTTTACAGTGTAGTGAAAAGATGTTCTTAAGTGATAATCTCGAGAAGTTTCCTCAGATACGATTATTTGTAAAACAAGAGAACAAGAAGGAAATGTTCTTATAAAAGACTGTTTCTCTTACTGTCAGTTTAGTAGCTCCATATAATTTAATATTATTCTTTTTGAGCTATAAAGTAGTGATAGGCATAACGATTATTTTGATTATTCGAATGAATCATTCAGGCATGCGCAGAAGCATATCTCTCAAACTTCAATTTTTTTATTCAATTACTACCAGAAAATTATTTTTTTTTAAAAAGAAGAAGTTTTTGATTTTAATTAGAATTAGATTAATGCCAGATTTTTAAAAAAAATGAAAAATGTGTTTCGTTTACGAAACAAAATTGCATTACAATTAAAACGTCAGAAAGGAGACGACGAGACATTTTTATAGGAATATGTTTTAACGCGTCTGGCAAATCCTTCGTCCATCGGTGTCGGCTGTGCAGTGACTTTTGTAACCGCTACTTCGAACAATTTCTATAAAAATGTGTCGTTGTCTACTTCCTGACGTTGAACTACAATGCATTGTAATCATGCTTGACGTCATATAAATGTTTTTTTTTACTTATTATTGGCCTTTTTTGTTCCACTCGACGTCACACCGTTCATAACTATTATTCGGATTTTCTCCCACTAAACGAGGTTTGCGACCCCATGTTCTATAGTACGTTTTCATCCTCTTAATGTTTTTTATCATCCTCCTTAATTTATCGGACGAATTTCGGAACACTCTGTATATAATTAAGAAAAAGATGCATGTCAGAATGGGAATAATATATTAAGAATAAAATATTTAGTATTAACATAACATACTAATTAAAAGTATTTATTAGTTTTAACAAATCGAACGCGTACATAAAATCTGACCATAATGCAGTGATATTTTATTCGATTATTATACTTAAAACAAAACTAATTTTAGGCATAAAATTTATTAAATGTACGCAATCAATAAACACTTTCAATGTCTGCGAAACATATCTTTTATTTCATTGCAATAAATGGCAATTGCATTAGATTATGGCGCAATAAAATCCTCCGGAATATTTCAGTTTTAAGGAATAATAGCGATATAAAAACTGTCGTATCTCTAAATTACCTCATAAATAAAATTATGGTATTTTAGAATTAGAGAGCGCATTAGCAGGATTATGTTTTTAAAATATAAGCTTGTAAAGGTTACAAGATTCCATTTGTAAAACAAAAGGAAGAGATGTTACCTTAGAATAATTGGTCTCTGTTTCAATCAGCTTAATAGCTCTATTTCTATCATATGAGGCTATTTTCACATAACTATCAGCTATTTCTCTTGGAAAATTTCGTTCATCTTATAACTGTAGAATAAAATTTAATCCTTTTACTTATCCATCATACGTAGTATAGGGTAAATCTTGTAATCGTTTTGAAAATCGAAAAAAAAATTTTGACCGATTTACACGTTTCAGACACTAAAGATTCCGAAAAAAATATTTTTAGAAAAAAAAAATTGCCGTCCGTCTGTGTGTCTGTGTGTCTGTAAACGCTCTATCTCCCGAAAAAATTTGAGATAGAGACTTGCAATTTGGTATGTACTTAGTATGTAATAATGGGAAGAAGCCTATTTCATTTCAATAACCTCGATTAACCGGAACTATTTTTTTCGGACCCTCGAAATATTCGTTCTGATAAAAGGTATATAAAAATTTTCGAAATTGGTTATTTTAAGAAATGAATATAACAGACAATAAAAAAACATAAATTTTGCATAAAGCATGAAGTCGATCGGATAATGAGTTGCCGAGATATTTGGAATCCTATATTCCACACTCTTCGATTTTTCATGATCCTGTATTTCATCCAAATTTCACTTCAAAGATATATTTTAATTGGAAATTTGACGCTTAATCAGATGCAATAAACCGCTAGTTAATAGGATTATTATTTTTGGAGTTATAAGGATGTTTCTTTCAAGCAATTCAGTAATCGAGCCTTTAAAGTTTGTGACGTCATCAAGCCTCGATTTTATTTGAATTGCAATGCATTTTATAAGTAGTTTACACATTTTTTATTTTAATATTTTACATTATGCATATCCATGATGGGTAAGTATTACGGTGGCCCCCGACGACTAGTTTCTGAAGTAATATAAAATTAGTAAACTTCATAAAGTGCCACTGCATTACATATTATATTTCAAAAACTGCTTTAGTATTTAACTGATTTTTTTTAATTACTTTTTAATTTACCGGAATGTTTTAGTGGCAGAGTTTTTATGGTTTTTAATAGCCAAGAAATTGTAGTATCATATATGAATAAAATGACTCCTATACATTCATGGAAAATCTATACAAAATATTAATGCATCGAATGTTGTGCTGTGAATTATGGAAGCTTCCTCCATAATCACTATTATTTTAATTTATTGAAAATATTTTTTTTATATCTGTTACTTGTATTGAAATTTGTTGTAAGAGTAATACAGCTATATAAGATACATATAAGTACGTAAGATATAAGGTAAAGCTAGGATAGTCTGCGCACAATTCAAAAGAATAGCTATAAAAAATCTAAATAATTATTTTTTGCCAAGCTATCCATTAATAATTGTTACTTCATTTGTTTTTTACGCATTTCCATTGCTATTTTGTTGTTATGTTGTAATTTAATAGAACAGTTGTAATAAAACCAAGAAAGTTATTTTGCGCGATCTGTCCTTACAGGGTTGGTGTGATTGCGTACATGGGTAGGAGAGATAGTTACTAATAATAACTACAATTAAATTGTTAACAATAATAATTACACTTAAATGACATTGCTGTAAGGTTTTTGTGAACAAATTTTATTGTATTGGGAGTGAATATTTCAACCTAATGCTTAAAGAATCAGAAAAAGGAAATAATTTTAAAAACGATTAAAAAATTTTAATTAAAGGAAAAAAATTAAAGAATCAGAAAAAGCAAGTTCAGATAAGATTACAAAATAAAATTATGTAACTTAATAACACGTTTAACTTAAAATTAGTCCATTTTCATTTTTCATTTTTTTTCATGCAAATTTACCAATAAGCTGCGTAATCTCTCCTAGCATGGAAATAAATGGGAATAACGCGCCATCTCTCCTAAGTAGCAGATGCGTAAACTCTCCAATTTCGGTAGGAGAGATTGCGCGGCCTTTTATTTAAATATAGCCGCTACTAAAACGAACCATTGATGTTCACATTGTTAGTCTAGATTAGTAGCTTATGTGAAATCATTTAAGTTAAAAATATTTTGTACTATTGACGTTGTATAGAAATTCTGATAAATAGCTATTAAAATTCAAGCACTTACTTTGGGAAAACAAATCAAAATAGCAATATTTTATCTTAGGCGCTCAAAGCAATCAACGTGCACTTTCAAGTAGACACTCCACTACTGTTGTTCTACAACTACCTGGAGTCGCAGCGCTCTCACTCTACTCCTTCCCCCCGAACCTCTATGTGCGTAATCTCTCCGACTGCGCCATCTCTCCTGGCTTTACCTTATGAATGTAAATATACTCCTCAGTAAGGTAAGATGCGTGTCAGAATAATAGAATGGGAGATTGTTAATCTGCAATCAGTTTTTAGCAGATTGCTATAGGAGGAATACCTTCAGAAAAGGGCATTTGAAGGAAAAGTGATCCAAATTATCGTTCTCGTACAAAGAGGAATACCCTCAAAAACTTACATCGTCACCCCGCACAGACCACGCTGGTTGCGAATTCACATACATCGACCCAAGCTCATCATTTTGTGTCCAGTATGTTAACCACTGGGCTGAGTGAGCCTCTTGTCAGAATACAGATAATACACTGCTCAAAACAATTAAGAGAGCAAGCAAATAAAAGAAGAGAACCGTGCGGGACAGCCATGCATGGGTATAAAATGGAAAGTACATGTGTATCAATGCGCAATACAGAAAGAAAGATGCAAAAGAAAATTGTAAGGGGGCTTTAATTCTTTCAAAAGATGGAAAGAACATGAAAAGAGGGTTTAGGGCTACAATTTGGTTACATCTAAATGACAAAAAAAGTATTGTTTAGTAATGATTCAAGATGTTTAATACGATGGGTGAAGCGTAAGGTATGACATGAGGTTTCAGTATCTCGTCTGTATACCTTGGAGCCATCAAAGTGTCATTCCAAATGATATGCAGGTCCGTACGTCTACCTATGCTGATTCCAGCTCATACCATCAAACCACCTTGTCGGTAATGTGATCTTTCACGAACAAATGTGGGGTTATTTCGAGTGTCCCTTTCCCACCATACAAAAACACGTCGAGTGTCACACTCCAGACTGAATAAGGACTCGTCTGTAAGCAGCATTTGACTCCAATCCGTTGCCTTCAATCTTGATGTTCAGCAGCTCATCTTCTTCGAGCCGCACGGTGGCTTGAGGTCCACGGAATACAGACCATTGGCCTACGTGCATAGAGACAACCCTGATGAAGCATATTTCGCAATGTTTGGCAAGACATCCTTCGTCGTGTTGCCAAGAGCTACCGTTTTTGCAACTAAGTATCATCCCCTTTTCTGACTCGACGAGCTGTTAACAGGATAAAGCGGTCATCAGTTGCTGTGGTGTACGTGGTCGACCTTGCCCTGGTCGACATCTAGCATTTCCTGTTTCTTGGAATCGATTCCACAGAATTGCAAGGACATTTCTTACAAATCCAATGGCCTCCGCTACACTTCGTTGTGTTTGCCCGGATTCAAGTCTCTCTCTAATACGCCAAGCTAGGGATTCCGGTAAATCACGTTATTGTGACATTTTCATATTTCCCTTTCTCAAAACAAAAGCTGAGCAATTGAATTTCGCAACTGAGACAGTGAAACAGACATTTCTGCGAAATCCTGATTTCTTCACTTATCTCCTTTTACTGGTTTTTGTCGTTATAAACTTTAAATAGCATATGAAGTTTTATTTTTCTGTTTTCTGCTATGCTTTTAATTATGGATGTTTTAATTTAAGTTACTTATTGGTGTAAGTATTTGTTTAATTTCGTTAAAACCATGTGCTCCCCTAATTGTTTTGAGCAGTGTACATTACGTATGGGAGTATTCAGCATAAATGCAACCTAATATACAAACGTTGTTGTTAGCTTTCACAAATATGGTGTACAAATAAAATCTGACTGTAATACAGTTATTTTTTAATCGTATTTCTTACATTTCGAAACAAAACGCAAAGATTTCATTTGTAAAATGTATGAAATTTACGTATTTAATAGCACATTCTACAGTCTGCAAAAAATACTTTTTATTTCATTGCAAGAAAATGCGATTGCATGAGATTACGGCGGACTAAAATCCACCGCAATATTTCAGTTTTAAGAAATATCAGCTATGGAAACTCTCGTTTCTGTAAATTACCTCATAAATAAAATTGTGGTATTCTAGAAATAGAGAGCGCATTAGTGGAATTGTGTTTTTAAAAGTTAAGCTTGTTAAGGTTACATGATTTCAGTTGTAAAACCAGAGGAAGAGATTGTTACCTTAGGATAATTGGTTTCTGTTTTAATCGGCTTAATAGCTGCATTCCTAGTATTACACGACTATTCTCACATAGTTATCAACTATTTTCGTTTGAAGATTTCTTTCTCATATACATGTAGAATAAAATTTAATCATTTTTCTCAAGCAATAGAAAATCAGTCAACTTCATTATTGACCTACCTTACATATTACTATTTTATATTTCAAAACCCGTTTTAATATTTAACTCATTTTTTATTTTTTAATTCTTATTCGACTTACCATAATGTTTTAGTGGCAGTTGTTTATTGTTTTGATGGCCAAAAAATTGCGATTATTGCTTATATTGATTTTTTTTTGTATTTATGTATGTGTAACAGGAATGTAGTTAGATAAGATGCGCTTAAGTACGTAAGATGTAGGAATATAAATATTCTTATAAGTAAGTTAAAGATGAATATCAGAATAACGAGATCTAATTTTGTTACTCAACGGCCAATTTTGGTCATATTGCTACAGGAGGGATATCTTCAGAGAGGCCTTTTGAAAGCAACGTGACCCGCATTATAACCCTGAAAAACTTCTACAGTTACCCCGTGCCAGACGACCCCCAAACATCGTCCAAAGCTCCTCATTTTGTGGCCAGTATGCTAACTACTGAATTCAATAGGCGCCTTGTGAGAATAGAGATAATACATTAAGAGCCTACGCTAGTCACTCGCAGAAACGCTCAAGCTAATGTTACGTCTACGGGAAGGTTCTTGGCAGATTTCTCGCTCGCATTTTAATATTTTGAAATGATGTTTTTTGAATAGGATAGCTGAGGTCGATCTCTAACGTTGTTAGTTTTTACTTTTTTGATTTTGGTTATAGTCTCTTTATAAGCGAACATTTCCAATTTTGGAACTGGTTGAAACCGGCTCTGAAAGTGAAAGTACACTTATATGAAGAAACTGGAGCCAAAATCGATAAAGTAAAGACTAACAACGTTATTGATCGACCGCAGATATCCTATTCAAAACATATCATTTCAAAATATTAAAATACGAGCGAGAAATCTGCCAAGAACCTTCCCATAGACTTAACATTAGCTTGCGCGTTTTTTCACATGACTGATGCAGGCTCTTAAGCATGGGGATATTCAGCGTAAATGTAACTAAATATTTGAAGGGTTATTTTTTAGTTTCACAAATCTGGCGCGAAAATAAAATCTGAACATAAATAGTCATTTTTTACATTTCAAAACAAAACTCAAAGATTTCAGTCGTAAAACTTATGACACTTATGCAAAGCTACAACAATCTGCAAAACATATCTTTTATTTGATTGCAATAAACAACAATTGCATTAGATTCCGGCTTACTAAAATCCTCTACAATATTTCAGTTTTAAGAAATAATAGCTATGAAAACTCTCGTTTCTGTAAATTACCTCATAAATAAAATTATGGTATTCTAGAACTAAAGAGAGCATTAGTGGAATTGTGTTTTTAAAAGATAAGCTAGTAAAGGTTACAAGAATTCATTTCTAAAACCAGATGGAGAGATGTTAACTTAGAATAATTGGTTTCTATTTCAATCAGTTTAATAGCTGTATTTTTACTATATGAGGCTATTTTCACACAACTATCACCTTTTTTCGTTTGAAGAGTTCTTTTCTTTTATAAATTCAAAATAAAATCTAATTCTTTTCCCGGGCAATATAAAATCTATAAGCTTATTAAAAATTGACACTGCATTCCATATTATTATCCATATTTAAAAAACTGTTTTAATATTTAACTGGTTTTGTGAATAATTATTCAACTTATCGTATTGTTTTAGTGACAGAGTTGCTTGTTGTTTTTTATAGCCGGATAATTGTGGTATTAAAAATGAATACTACAATAATGGAATTTCAATAGAGAATATTGATGCATCGAAAGATATGCTGCGAATTATGGAAGCTTTCTTAATAATCGCTATTTCTTTAATTTGTTAAAAAAAAATTTTGTTATATCTTCTTTGTATTGATTTTTTTTTTAAATTTGAGTACGTTATAAGAGGAATACAGCTGTATAAGATGCATTTAAGTACGTAAGATGTATGAATGCATACATCTAAATAAGAAAAAGAATCATGTCAAAATACTGGGGTGAGAATTTGTTAAGCAAGGGCCAGATTTGAGCATATTGCTAAATGAAGGATGCCTTCAGATAGGTTTTTTTGAAAAGAAAGTGACCGGAATTATCGGTCTCGTTACAGGGAAACTCCTGCAAACTTTCCACAGTCATCCCACCTGGACCGCGATGGTTGCGAACCTACGAACATCATCTCAAGGTCCTCATTCTGCGATCAGTATGCTAACTACTGGGCTAAGTGAGCGCCTTGTCAGAATAGATATAATACATTAAATATGGGGGTATTCTGCGTGAATATAACTTAATATGTAAGAGTTTTTATTAATTTTCACAAATGTTGTGCGCCAATAAGTTCGGACCATAATACAGTTATTTTTTAATCGTTTTTTTTTTACATTTCAAAACAAAACTCGGAGATTTCAGTCGTAAAACTTATGACATTTATGCAATCAATAAAAGCTTTCACAATCTTCGAAACATATCTTTTATTTCATTGCAATAAATGACAATTGCATTAGATGTCGTCGCACAAAAATCGTCCGCAACATTTTAGTTTTAAGAAATAACAGCTATGAAAACTCTCGTTTCTGTGAATTACCTCATAAGCAAAATTACGGCATTCTAGAACTAGAAAGAGCATTACTGTAATTGTGGTTTTAAAAGATAAGCTTGTAAAGGTTACAAGATTTCATTTGAAAAACAAGAGGAAGA
The DNA here is from genome assembly GCA_963931845.1 of Maratus michaelseni. Taxonomy (NCBI): domain Eukaryota; kingdom Metazoa; phylum Arthropoda; class Arachnida; order Araneae; family Salticidae; genus Maratus; species Maratus michaelseni. The sequence continues at coordinate 73,040,651 of OZ007600.1, forward strand.
GATTTTATCTTATAATAATTGGTTTCTGTTTCAATCAGCTGTGTTTTCCTAGTATATGAGACTATTTTCACATAACTATCAGCTACTTACTTTGGTAGATACATATTCTTTTAAAACTGTAGAATAACATTGAAGTACTTTTCTCAATCAATATAAAATCTGGAAATTTATTAAATTGACACCGTGATATTCGGCTGTTACGTATTATTATTATATACAGGGTGTCCATAATTAAACGACCGTACTTTAAAATTGTCTACAGACGAAACTATTGGTCAGAAAGTTGTGAAATTTTGTGAAGGACATAATGAAGGAATGGGAATTTGATTAAGCGAAAAAAAAGTTAGTTCACAATTTCGCCACCAGATGATGTTTGTAATAATTACACATTTAGCAAACATTTACGATAGTTTACAAATTTTATTACTACAAAAGATGTTCAACAAAACTTTTTTCACGACATGTTCTTAGCATTTCCCAAAACACACTGCGGTCAACTGTGGAACATGCTATCTTAGGATTCCAGATGGTAGCTGAAAATGATGGCCGTCACGTGGAACATGATATGTTATAATAAAATTTTAAAACTATCGTAAATGTATGATAAATGTGTAACTCGTTAACAAACGCCCTCTGGTGGCGAAATCTTGAACTAATTTTTTTCAGTCAAACAAATTCCCATTCCTTCATTATGTCCTTCACTAAAATTTCACAACTTTCTGACCAATAGTTTCGTCTGTAGACAACTTTAAAGTAGGGTCGTTTAATTATGGACACCCTGTATTTCAATAAAGGCATATTTTTAATTAAAAAAATATTTCATTCTTTATTTTTTATTTATGATTTATTTTCCACTTTTTAGTGTTTAAAAATTTTCATTGAAGCAGTTTTACAGCTATCTGGCATATTTTAGCGAGCGTTATTTGTGCATAATTAACTTCATTTGTTGTTGTATATGTTATAATGCTGTTGCCATAACGAAAAATTTAGTAATTTATCACTAGCAGTTAACAGAAAAATGCCTTAATTTTTTTTTTATAATTAAGTTCTAAAAATACTAAAATGTTGTATTGTCATCGGAAATATATACATGTGTACATATTTTCTTTTAATTTTAGCATGTCATGAAAAGAGTGGAAAATCGATTACAAAATTCTAACTTTACATATATGAACCAAGTTAAGTTAAATAAAAGGGTATAACAACGGTATTAATATTTAACTATTTTTTTTCAATTCTTATTCAACTTAGCACATTGTTTTATTGGCAGAGTTATTTATCGCTTTTTATTGCTGTAAAACTGTCGTGTCATTTATGAATAATCGGACTCCTATAATCATGCAAAATCAATAACCATTGACGTATTGAACGTTGTGCTGTGAATTAACGAATCTTCATCGATAATCACTATTACTTTCATTTGGTGAAAAGGGGTTTGTTATATCTCTTACTCGTATCACAAGTTGTGGTATTTATATACTAGCGGAGATTCACCGGTAATATTTTCACAAATGAACCTCGAATTAAGCGAACTTTTGATTAACGACAATACTGCCTTCGGCAGCGTACATCTTTGCGGGATACGTCCCCTTCGGTCTCAATTCAAACAAACCTTGAATAATTGCGATTTTTTATTTCGACACAGATTAAATTCACATTTTCAGCATTGTCGTTTACATTTCTATAAGAACCGATTTGTCATTCTTACAACTTGAATTTAATCACGGCAACAGCAAAATTTACCCAAGATTTTTGCCATTTCAGGGGGGGGGGGATGTCAAAAAATCACCGCGGAACGCAAATCACATACAAATTTGAAAAAATTTCAAATATAGCAGAGAAAAAAATTTACTATATTGGGTAAAAGAATGAAGCCAAATTCCTTTAATGAATGTCCAATAATCGCTGTGAAGTGCGAAAAAAACGCTAAAAATCGCATAAAACAATAAAACCAAAAATCGAAAAACTGGTTTCGATGTGTAAAACTTCAGTCATACAGCTACCTTCTTAAGCAGCGGTCTCTTCAAAAAACAGACACACAAACAACTATATTCATTATTATATATTTGTGAATTTTAAAAGAGGGATAATCTATATAATGTACATATAAGTACGTAAGGTGTATGAATGTAAACATATATAAGGAAGAAAAAAATGCTGCCAGAATAGCGACAATACATTAAGAATGGAGTATCATAAACATACTATGGTAATTAATGTATTTATTAGTTTTAACAAATATAGCGCATAGATAAAATCTGACCATAATACAGTTATATTTTAATCGTATTTTTATATTTCAAAACAAATCTCATTTCAGTCGTTAAATTTATAAAAATTTACGCAATCAATAAACACTTTCACAATCTGTAAAACACATCTTTTATTTCATTGCAATAAACGGTAATTGCATTATGTGCCGGCTCACTAAAATCTTTCACAATATTTCAGTTTTAAAAGAATAACAGCTATGAAAACTCTCGTTTCTGTAAATTACCTTATAAATAAAATTGTGGTATGCTAGAACTAGAGAGAACATTAGTGGAATTGTGTTTTTAAAAGATAAGCTAGTAAAGGTTACAAGATTTCATTTGTAAAACCAGAAGAAGAGATGTTACCTTAGAATAATTGGATTCTGTTTCAATCAGCTTAATAGCTGCATTTCTAGTATATGAGGCTATTTTCACATAACTATCAGCTATTTTCGTTGGAAGATTTATTTTCTTATTCTATTATAACTGTAGAATAAAATTTAAACATTTTTCTCGAGCAATATAAAATATGTAAACTTAATAAATTGACATTGTGATATATTATATACGTACCTATTTACTACGTAATTACTACACACACATAATACTATTACATATTACTATTATTATTATATATCAATAACAGCGTATTTTTAATTAAAAAAATTATTACACTCTTTATTTTTTATTTATATTTTATTTTCTAATTTTTAGTGTTTAAAATATTTAATTGATTCAGTTTCACAGCCATTAGCCTTATTTTAGCGAACGTGGTTTATACATAATTAATTTTGTTGCATCTCTTATACTATTTTATAGCGATAAAGTATATTTGGAACTTTATCACTTGCATCCAGCTAACGGAAAATGCCTTGAAATTTATTTATTAATTTAAAATTAAAATCCTACAATCATGAAGAATCAATAGAAACCATTGATGTACCAAATGTTGCGCTGTGAATTATCTAAGCTTCGTCATTTTCGCCGATCGTTTTTCCCAAACTAACATCAAATTACTCGAACTTGGAATTGTAGTCACTACAGCTTTCGGCATCGTACACCCTTGCGGTCTTACTCTCGCTCCGGTATCGAATCGAACAAATTTTGTTTATTTATTTCGACTCAGATTAAATTCACATTTTCATCATCATCATTTATGTTGCTATAGGATCTTCAAACGTTAATTTAATCTCGGTAGTAGCAAAATTTACTTCAGAGTTCTTTTCGTTTCAGAAAAAATCGCGCGAAACACGAAAAAATGCTAAAAATCGCATAAAAAGTCGATAAAAATTCCAAAATCGAAGAGAACAAAATTGACTATTTTCGGATAAAAGATTGAAACCGGATTCCTTTTACGAATATAAAAAAATGGCCGCTGATCCCGAAAAATCGCTAAAATTGCTTAAAACATTAAAACCAAAATTGTCTTCAATGTGCTAAACTTTAGACATACGGATACTTTCCTGCCAAATCTTGCAGTTCTGCGAGCAGCAGTTTTTTAAGAAAACAAAAGACAGACATACAGACATCTATCTTCACTATATATATACATTTTATATTTTAATATAAGAGGAATGTAGCTATATAAGATGCATATAAGATGTATGAATGTAAACATACATGTAACTAAGATAACGATGCATATCAGACTAGAGATAATACATTAGGTACAGATGTAACTTAATAGGTAAACTCTGACGCGCAAATAAAATCTAACCATAATACAGTTAATTTTTAATTGAGTTTTTACAAATCAAAACAAAACATAAAAATTTATTAAATTTACGCAGTAAATAAGCGCTTCCACAGTCTGTGAAACGTATAGTTTTATTTCAATGCAACACCGGGTAATCCCATTAGTTTCCGGCGCACTAAAATCCACAACAATATTTCGGTTTTAAGGAATAACTGCTATGAAATCTCTCGTTTCTGTAAATTATTTCGTAAACATAATTGTAGTATTCTATAACTAGAAAGAGCATTAGTGGAATTGTGTTCTTAAAAGATAAGCTAGTAAAGGTTACAAGAATTCATCAGTAAAACAAGAGAAAAAGTGGTTTCTGTTTTAATCAGCTTTATAGATGTGTATCGGCTAAAAAGTTCATGAGTTTTTTTTTTTTTTTTTTTTTTTTTTTTTTTTGACAGAATTATTGACTGTTTTCTTTATAAGATTTCTTTTATAGTATAACTGTAATAGAATTCGTTACAGGAAGCATTTTCTTGCACTGTATAAAAAGATCAGGGTCCATAAGCCATGTTTTTGGCCCATGAAATAAGACTAAAATTCGATTTTGTTATACTGATTTAATTATTTCACTTTTTAGTATTAGATGGTTTATCCTGTACGATTTCAACAATATTTTTTGCATTTTGTTTGGATTTATATAACTTACAGAAGCTCAAAGTTCGTATTATTCGTACACTGTTAAAAATTTGCAGCAAACTGTCCATTCATTTGACCGTTTTTAGAGAAAATGGTTTCATAACCGTAATGTAACACTATTTTGACAATAATATGGGCAATAATATAGTCAGAACAGAGTTAAATTACGGTTATGTAACCGTTTTCTCTAAAAACGGTCAAATGGATGGACAGTTTGCTGCAAATTTTTAACAGTGTAGTTTTTGATGAAAAATACGCAATTTCTCCTAATTTTACCTCAATTTTTAATATATTTTTTAATATTTTATTATGAGCGCAGCTTTGCAACACTTTTATTTTTACTTATATCGTACATTTTGATGTATTTTATAATATGTGTAAAGAAGAAAGTGTTGCACGATTGCGCTCATATAAATAATTGAGGTAAAATTAGGAGAAATTGCGTATTTTTCATCAAAAACTACGAATAATACGAACTTTGAGCTTGTGTAAATCATATAAATCCAAACAAAATGAAAAAAATATTGTTGAAATCTTACAAGATTAACCTTCTAATATTAAAAAGTGAAATAATTAAGTCAGTATAACATAATCGAGTTTTAGTCTTATTTCATGGGCCAAAAACATGGCTTATGGACCCTTATCCTTTGCCATATTGGTTGACACGCACTGTTAAAAATTTACAGCAAACTGTCCAGTCATTCGACCGTTTTTATAGAAAACGGTTACATAACCGTAATTTAACTTTGTTCTGGCCATATTATGACCCATATTATGGTCAGAATAGAGTTAATTTACGGGTATGTAACCGTTTTCTATAAAAACGGTCGAATGACTGGACAGTTTGCTGCAAATTTTTAACAGTGCGTCATTTTAAATGCCTGAAGAGAAAAAGAAAATTATAATAGTATGAATATGACAGTGTGATGTTTAATTAATGTATAGGAGAATTTCGAGTATTACGAAATACCATTTACGTTTGAGAAAATATCACAGCTCAATATTGTTTAAAACCTGAAAATCGAAAGAAATCACTAACTTCAGCTATCTGTGATTACTTATTTGTAAACAAAAATAATTTTATAAAATTTCATCACATGCAAACAAATAATAATAATGAAAAACTTTTTTGGAGGGTATTATGAGATGGTCTAGAAATACGTAACAGGGGGTTAAAAATGAAGAAAACGGACAGAATTTGGCAAAAAACATAAGGAATTGTATCAAGAGAGCATGATAAAAATATAATGTCTAGGTAGTCAGCCAGTTTACTTCAGTTCATACTTCAGATTTGATCAAATCACAAATATAAGGATATATCTTTGTGCCACCATAATCATGGATTATTATGAGATATTGGCATTCCACATAACTCGACACAGCTGGTTTGGAAAAAAATTACTCTATATTTATTGGTGTGAATCGCGAGCTAAAAAACGAATATTACATCATAAACTGTTAGTATTTCGGTGTACATTATGCTTAATTTCAATATAAAAATATCATTTCTAATAATGAATAAAAGTTATTGAAAAATTATCTCCTGAAATTTTCCAAAGACGAAAAACAAATATTTATTCACACAACGCGCCCTGACGCCGACCGACAAACTGAGAGTTCTGGCGGGGCATTCTGGAAATTTTCTTAAGCAGTTTATGATATGCCGGTTGGTGGCAACACTTTACCAAACAGAAACCTTGGTACTCTATATTACCCGACTATTCCATAATAACCGAATTTCCTCTCTCTCTCTCTCTCTCTCTATATATATATATATATATATACCAAGCCGGTATTAAATTTACACCCAAACGCTAATTAACACATTTGAATGAAGTTCTGCAACACCCTTGATTTGCTATAATTCACAATAATGTTGTTTATTAAACCTTATTGTTTATATTTGTATTTGAAGAATATCTGCTGTGGTTAAATTACAAATTACTCATCGTAATCCTACCTGTATATGCTTCTCAATATACCGGGTGATTATAATTAAAGTTACAATTTCAAAAATCGATAATTTTAAAAATACCAGTCAGAATGACTTGATATTTTAGCAGAACAATCGTGAGGCAATGGAATTTTGTTTGGCGAAAGAAAAAAAATGTTCCAAAATGTACCGATAGATGCGCTGTCAGGGTTCACATTGTCCAGATATATGTAAATTACTAATACGTGACATGCGCACCGCAGACATAGCTGCCATAAAAATGCAGCGCACCATCTCTTTGCCTGAATTGATAGGGATAGAGCAGAGTTATAAAACACAGTGGTTAAGGTCTATGGTGTGACTAAGTATATAGCACATTGAAGAAAGAGTTTAATTTGAAATAAGAATCACATTTATTCATTCATCTTGAATGTTAAACTTAAATAACGATATATACATATACATCCAGCCTTTGCTGGGAACTTGGTTATCACATTATACTAACATTACCAATACACATGCAGCAAGGAGTAAACTGTCCTTCCATCACATTCCATGGAGTTGTTTCACCCTAGATATACTTACTCCGTACATCAAACTAGAATAAAATATGCATACAGTTACAGTTAAAAGAAAGTGCCTTTACGACCGAAATGCAAAAAGAAAAACCGGTTCGGAACGATTTTACTCCCGAACAAACCACTTGACAAATTTTGGGGGACAAGACTTTGTCCAGATTTCCAACGTGAATGCTTCATCATGACTCTGACTATGAAGGGTCGCGCTCTGCCCTTGAAGCTTTTTTATAAGAACGGTGACTGTGCACTTACAGCTATTAGGAAGTTTCGGACATTAAAATCCATAAAAAGAGGTCCAATAACCACAAATGGTCTGCGAAAAATGATTGCTAAATTTGACGTTAAACGAAGTAGGGGAAGGAAACCAATTTCGGCTGCGGCAGGGGGAAGATGTGGCTACAGCATTACAAGAACAGACTAACAGTGATGCTGGAATCAGCAGTGCACGGGGAATTGACCGAATGCTGAATATGCCGAACAGCACGGTGCGTAAAGTCGTACGGAACATCTTGCGCTGTTTTCTGTACAAGATAACTCATGTGCAGGAGTTGCTACCTGCAGACCTGGAAGCACGTCAATCTTTTGCACTACAATTTCTTGCCCAGATCGAAGTGGACAACGGATGGCCATGGAACATTCTGCGGTATGGCGAAGCCCACTTTCATTTGCAAGGTTCTGTAAATACGTAAAATTGAAGGAAATGGGCGACCGAGAATCCGTCCCAGCTATAGCCATTACCTCTTCAGTCTGAAAAGGTCACTGTGTGGTGCAGAATAACGGCAACGTTTATCGTCGGTCCGTTTTTCTTCGAGAAGATCACACCTGCGGGTTCGGTTACCTGCACCGTTACTGGCAAGCGGTATGAAGCACTTTTGCATAACCATGTCCTTCCGGCACTTCAGCAGCGTCAGTGTGTGGATCGCACAATATTCATGCAAGATGGCGCTCCTCCGCACATTGCTAATCCTGTGAAGCATCTACTGAGTGCTAATTTCGGAGATGATAGGATCATAAGCTGCCTTTTTCCAACAACGTCACCGCCACGTTCCCCCGACTTAAACCCGTGTGATTTCTGGCTTTGAGGGTACCTGAAGAATGTTGTTTACAGCGGGCGGATTCAGAATCTAGCCGCCTTGAAGGCAAGCATCACACACCACACACTTTGCATCAGTACAGATACCCTCCAATCTGTTGTGGAGCATGCCATTTGGCGCTTCCAATTAGAAGCGGAGCAAGGTGGAGGGCATATCGAACAACTTATGTCTTAATCATCAATAAGGTGTTTATTCCATGAAGTACTTTTTTTTCTTTTTTTTTGTCGTTATCCCTGTTGACGCTGTTAACACGCATTCTTGTCTTTTCGCTAATCCCTAAATCCCTGAACTCTATTTTTACTTTTGGCTGACAACATTCCTGCGTTTAACGAATACATTTTTAGTCTTTCTTCTGACAGCGCCATCTATCGGCATATTTTGGAACTATTTTTTCCCTTCGCCAAACAAAATTCTATTGCCTCACGAGATTGTTCTGCTAAAAATTCAAATCATTCGGCATTTTAATCATTCGGTTTTAAAATTATCAATTTTTGAAATCGTAACTTTAATTATTATCACCCGGTATATGTTATTTATTTATTTGCGGTATATGACGGAACTTATTTAAATTGTTGTTTATCGATACAAAAACACTTTGATAAAAATACAATGCCCTTGTTATTTTGTTTCATTTTTGCGAGTAGCAGCAATTCATTCAGACATGTTAATTGGTGTTTGATTGGAAAATTAATTCGGCTCGGTGTGTGCCGTATGATTGAGAGTGCACACATAGAACATTCAAGGTTGTCTGAAGAAAAAATAAACGTGAAATATTCTCGTACGATTTTCTTACAGTTAACAAAAAATATCGAACGATATTCTTATCTTACAGTGTGTTGAAATTGTATACTTATTTATGAATCAATCTGTATCATTGATCTCGTATTTATTAATTACGTACATAGTGGTTCCCAAACTGTATTGTTATGTGTTATTGTATGACCTTAAAGTTTTAAAGTTTTTTGATACCAACATAATATGTGGATATATAAAAGCTTTTGTGCAATGCATCCTCAGAAATATGCGATGTATAATATTGTGCTATAATAATAAAATATAACCCCCTTTTACTAAACATAAAAAATACGTTTTGTAAAACAACAATACAAATCTTCACAACACTTCACAATTTTTCTTTAAATATGCAACATATTACATTTCTTATATTTTTCAGCAGACAAAATTAATATGGTTGATCATTCTGCAATCCACCCAGATATCACCCGTGACCCACAGTTTGGGAACCACTGGCGTACAAACATATATGATAAAAAGGTGCAAAATGTGAATTTAATTTCTCTTTTCTTTTTCAGATCCGTTCGTGAAAAGACTAATTCTGGTGTAGATATGCGCGTCGGAATTCACACTGGTGCTATACTTGCGGGAGTGATGGGGCAGAGGCAGTGGCAGTTCGATGTGTACAGCAGAGATGTAGTCCTCGCCAACAAGATGGAAAGCTCCGGAATGCCCGGGTAAGATTTCAGCTCAGATTTTTTCAATTTTCAGAGTTTACCTTACAATTTTCAATTTAACTATAGATACTGGTGAACTTCTGTTTCACTGGACTCTAGTATTACTGTTAGCGACTTCTGAATAGATGAATTTTAATTATAATAGTCTTGTACATAAAGTTTAGTACAGAAACAATATTTTGTGAGTCAACCGAGCCTTTTCTTCATTTTTAGATCAAACTGTCTCAGAGATCGCTCAAAGTAGTTATGCAACAATTTCTGTCACAACTTTAAGAGCCTACATCAGTCATGCGAAAAAACGCGCAAGCTAATGTTAAGTCTATGGGAAGGTTCTTGCGCGATTTCTAGCTCGCATTTTAATATTTTTAAATGATTTTTTTTATAGGATAACTGAGGTTGATCTGTAACGTTATTAGTTTTTACTTTTTCGATTTTGGTTACAGTTTTTTATAAAAGGGAACTTTCACTTTCAGAACCGGTTTCAACCGGTTTCAAAATTTAAAATGTCCGGTTATAAAAAAAACTGTAACCAACATCAAAAGAGTAAAAACTAACAACGTTAGAGATCGACCTCAGCTATCCTATGCAGCAAAAATCATTTAAGAATATTAAAATGCGAGCGAGTAATCGCGCAAGAACCTTCCCATAGACTTAACATTAGACTGAGCGTTTCTTTGCGTGACTAGAATAGGCTCTTAAGAGTTAATCGTGTCTTTAATAATAATTAAAAAATCACTGCAAATATCATTACTCTTAAAGAAAGTATCCTTTGAAATGGATTTTTAAAAAAAGCTAGCAACAGAAAACATTCAAAAGGACGTCAAGAAAACCTGCATAAGGCGCCATGCATCTTGCAGTCACCGCGTTGGACATCACTGCTCTGGTTGATCGCGACTTATGTTATACATGGCCGGTTCATGATGTTTAAAACGTCACACGGAGTGGATCATCTTTACTCGGCGATTGGTACAAAGTGTCGTGCCCATCATTTTGTGTCAATCGCCGTGTAAAGATTATCAACTATATGTGACGTTTTAAAGGTCATGAACCGGCCGTGTATAACATACTCGTAGGTCGCGGATCGATACCTAACACGCTGCGTAGGAAAACAGCCGTACTTTTGTTTTGAAATCATCTCCACATTTATCTTAAATTCCACAGCTAAGAATAATTGTATTTATTAGACAAAATTTTAAAGATGAAGCATAACCTACTAATAACATATCTCATTTTACAATGTGTTGTAAAGGCAAGGTGAATTCTATACTTTTTACGTATAACTCAATTTATTTTGGGCTTCTGTTTTGTTTCAAAAACGCACTTAGATTATTACGTATGCGCAAAAGTCTGTAAAAATAACCACTCAAATATTTTCTCTTCATGTTTAAACTAAAGTGTAAAATAACAATAATAAATAGAAAAACTAAGAATAACGCTGTTAACAAAACACAAAAATATGAAATCAAACCGCACAAATAGCCTGTCTTATTTTACCAATGTCTTAAAAATACAAGGTTAATTCCGTGTTTTTATTTTTAACTTTCAATTTATCTTTTGCTTCTCTTTTTTGTGCGTGTGTTTGTGTATACGTGTTTTCAAAAACACCATCAGGTTATTAAGAAAATGCAAAATATGCAAACAATCTAATTGTTTTATTTTGGGGTTTTAACTGAAACTTAGTATGAAAACCAAAAAATAAATAGGAATGTTAGGAATAAGCGTAGTCAGATTTTAAAATAATAATAAAACAAACCAATCAAATAGCCTGTTCTTTTTAGGTGCGTTCGTAATTATATAAATACGTAGCACCTATTGTCGTCGCTTGGTCCGTCCGTCCGCATATAACAACGCAAAAACTACCCAACCGAATGGTTTGAAATTTAAGATATAATATCTTTGCAGAATTTTGGCGAGACATTTCAAATTTTATTAAAATCGAATCAAAATTTTAGGAGATATTAATAAAAATATTTATTAATAAATTTGAATTTTTTTTTAAAAATCGGTGCTTTCTTGTTAGAGGAGCTTCCGAGGTTTAATCGTCAAGCGACCGAGATACTTATTTTATGACAAAAATTAATATGCAGACGATATAATTCATTTCACAGAATTAAAAAATCATCAAGATCTGAATATTTATATAACTAGCTATAGTACGAACGCACCTCATTTGTCACGTTTGACGTACAATTTCCAACTTGTTTATTAATGCCATGTAAATTGTTTTCCAGGTTAATTTGGTGCCTTATAACGCTTTTCTTTATTTTGCCCAATAGTATAACAAAAATATTCATTAAATTTATTTATTTTTTAACCGACTCAAAAAAGGAGGAGGTTATCAATTCGACGTGTATGTATTTTTTTAAGTTTTAACTGAAGCATACAGTAGCTCATACAAAAGAAAAAAAACCTAGCAACAGAAAACTTTCAAAAGGACGCCAAGAAAACCTGCAAAAAGCGTTATGCCATGGCTGTTGCGGTCGCCGCGTTGCGCAGCTCTGCCCTGGTTAACACCTTCAGGGGCAAAGTACTCTTGTAGCTAAAATATTGAAATGATTGATTGACACCAGAATTCACGAACGAATTAATTTTAAAATAAGTAAAAGCTTTTCCTCATATACCTTATAAATGCAAAATTTAATTATAAAATTCTGGTGTCATTGTGGCATTTTGGGATTAAAATTAAGTGGTATATATAATATACCGGTGCCCTTCAAGGGGTTAAACGTGACTTACGTTATACATAAGACTCCTATAGGAGCTCGTGTTATACATGGCCGGTTCATGACGTTCAAAACGTCATGAACTGGCTTTAGTACTTTTTAGTGCTGGCTAATAGTGCTTTTTTTCTATGAGGATTAAATAGGATTTTATAGGATTATATAGGAATTATATAGGATTATATAGGAATTATATAGGATTATTTAGGAATAACTGTAGTTATTCCTAACTTTTCAATATCTTGAAAATGCAAGGTTAATTATACGTTTTTATTTTTAACTTTCAATTTATCTTTTGCTTCTTTTGTGTGTGTGTATGTGCGTGTTTTCAAAAATAACATCATCCTATTAAGAATATGTATTTTTTGAGTGAGTATTTTTTTATTTTCATACTAAGTTTTAGTTAAAACCCCTAAATAAAACAATTGGATTTTTTACATATTTTGCATATTTTTAATACGCTCATGTTATTTTTGAAAACACACACACACAAACACACACAAAAAAAGAAGCAAAAGATAAATTGAAAGTTTAAAATAAAAATATAGTATTAACCTTGTATTTTCAAGACATTGGTAAAATAAGACAGGCTATTTGTGCGACTTGATTTAATATTTTTGTGTTTTGTTAACAGCGGTACTCTTAGTCTTCTATCAAAAGTTAAAAATTATACCTACTAAAAACCACTCTTTTTTTTTTCTTCAAACTTATATTCATTTATTCTTCTCTGTTTTGTTAAATTAAAAAATAAAATATAGGAATAACATTTTTAAAAAGTGAATTCCACGCTAAATATTATATGAATTTAAAAAATGAGATAATGCCTGTGTACAATACAAAAAAGCTTTTTTTTTTTAACTCCCGTACAGAAATGCATTACCTTGCGGTCATTTGATATTTTAATATTAGATAAAAAGATTAGTTTTGTTGAAATGAAGTTAGGACATTTTTATTTACCTTATTCTTTTTTTTTTATTTCTGGGTTCAATTTACAGGAGAAAAAGGACAAATATATGTTATCAAAGAAAAATGAAATAGGATTTTATTTTGTCTGAGAAAAGTTGTAATTTTAAAAAGTATGTTCCTATATTTATATGGTTTTTGTTGTGTTTTTTTTCTTTTACATTTAATTAGTGAAATTTGAAAGAAAATTATAGACCATATTTTGTTACTTTAAACAAAAAAGAGTTTTCAATGAATTCACACGAAAATAAAGGTTTTTTTTTCTTTTTTACATTATTTTAAACATATCTGAAAAGACAAACTTTTCTGCAATAAAAACCCTTGATAACGAATTTTGTTTAAAACGCAGTTAACATAATAATAACCGCAAAATTATTTCTGTTCCAGTATTTACTACTCCATACATTAAGTGAAGGTATATTTGAATATTTTAACACAATCATACTGATTAGAAAATTATCATACATGGTTGAATTTCTCTTTAACGGGAGGAAAAAGTGGCCAGAACTGGAATCAAACTCGGCACTTTTGGCTTAAACTGACACTGTTCTTCTAATACTCCTCTAATTGAGTATACCGTATTCTAGCGCCCAAAAAAGGTTGTCTGAGTGAATTTTGTCGGCCTATTGTCGTTCCAGGTAGCTCAGTTGGAAGAGCATTGAGAATTTAAGCCAAACGTTGCAAATTCTACTGACCAAATCATATTAAAGTGAAAAAAATTGTTGTCTGAGCGCCTATAACACTTTTTATAGCAAATTTTGTTTAAATCGCAGTTAAGATAATAAACCTAAAGTTATTTCTGCATTGATTTTAAAATGTAACAGTGCCCCAAAAAGGTTGTCTGAGTGAATTATGTCAGCCGGTTGTCGTTCCAGGTAGCTCAATTGGAAGAGCATTGAGAATTTAAGCCAAACGTTGCAAATTCTATTGACCAAATCATATTATAGTGCAAAAAAATGTTATCTGAGCGCCTATAACACTTTTTATAGCAAAGTTTGTTTAAATCGCAGTTAAGATAATAACCCTAAAGTTATTTCTGTATTGGTTTTAAAATGTAACAGTAAAACGAAATACTTATGCCTGTTGGCTACTTTATATAAAATTTATGTCAGCTATCTGCATAGCTTTAATTATTTTAATAGTATTCCTTACATAAATCATTGTTGCTACCGCGATTCTTCAAAAGTAAGACAGGGTTTTATATTAATTTTTGCTCTAAAAGATGCATTAGGGCTTTGGTGAGGGGATGTTTCTTTTTTTCTCATGCACATCAGTTTACATTTTATTTATTTAAAACAACCGACATTTATCAATGCAGTCATGTGAAGTTTTCATTATTCAAACGCAGTCATGTCATCTTCTGGAATTTTGTTATAAAACTTAAAATCAAGCTCCGACCGGTTTTTCTTGAGACTCCAGTTCCTTATAAAACCATTGGCTTTATGCCATGCCTGGTGTCCAGTAATATACACTCTCAAAAACATCCGTGAATTGAAAAACGCTTTCCGTTGATTATATTTTGTTAAAATACGAATAACGCTTTGTTTTGCCTGTTTTTCCCGTAAAATACAGAAATGTACACAATCTAACGTACAAATTATATGAAATTCTCCAATATAAAGCTTCATTTTTGTCAAATCACAGGTATGTTCCGACAACTGTGTTGTTTAGTTTGTTTTCTGATTAGAAACGGGATTTTGACGCATATTGCTTCATCCCTCAAAACACGAAAAATTCGCAAACCTAAGCTCAAAATTTACTGAAATTCTCCTGTCAAAAGACGAAAAACCCTTCAAACAGAAATTTCTTCAAATCTCTTCCAATCACAGAGATGTTCTGGCAACTTCCACAATACAGAAAATTTCCCAGTCTAACGTAAACATCACCTTAAATCCTCCAATTTAAAAGTTGCATTTTTGTTCAATCACAGGGATGTTCCGACAACTCTGCTGCTTAAGTACTTTTTCAGATCAGAAACGGGATTTTCACGCAATATCTCTCAAAATACGAAAAATTCGCAAACCTAAGCTCAATATTTACTGAAATTCTCCAATCAACTGACGGAAATCCCTTCAAATAGAAATTTCCTCAACAAATCTCTTCCAATCACAGAGGTGTTCTGGCATTTGCTACTTGTACTTTTTACGCTTTTTGGCAAAATTTATTGGGTTTTTTTTTTTAATTAAGTTTTCCTCAAATGAGTACTTCTTGACCAAGAAGCCTACTCGCAGTTCATTGTCAATGTAGCTGTCAATGATTTTGTCCCATGAATTTTTCACTTAATGTTTGCAGTTGCAAGTTGCAAAGACTGGAAAAAACTTGGTTCAAGATGGGTATAAACCGAGTCTATGCAACTGAAACGTATGTGTGTGTATTTTTAAAACCATCTCATTGATATTGGCTATATTTTAACCCCTTGAAGGGCACCGGTATATTATATATACCACTAAATTTTAATCTCAAAATGCCACAATGACACCAGAATTTTATAATGAAATTTTGAGTTTATAAGGTACGTGAGGAAAAGCTTTTGCTTATCTATACTAATAAAAGAAAGTTTCGCTCTGTGTGTGTGTCTGTTGGCGATGGATAGGAAAATCTATCCCACTTAGAAGGCTGGAAATTTAGATTTAGGTAGTACAAACCCTCTCCTGGTGCAACATTACATCAGAATTTTAATATTTTAATTACTTTCTGAAATATTAATTAAAATGCACAAAGAACTCTCATTAAAAATACGCTTTTTTTCATCGGTTGGTTGGTTGTGTAGAATATCTTCTCAGAAAACATTAAATAAATCAGAGTAACGATGCATAGATAAGGACTTATAACGAAATAGTGCCAACATTGATTGCAGTTACCTGCATATAGCCAAGCTAATGCAGCGCCATCTACTCACAGCAAATTACATAAACGCCACCTGTTTAAGACATTTACAGGCACGTTTTTCTTCATGATAATTATCTGGGTTTAAGGTTTTTTTAAAACAGGACATATATTATTATGATAGAGACTATTATTACAGAAAACTTTATTTAACTGATTATTTGTTATATATTTGCGAGAATGGCGAGGTGTAGGGGTCTAATTACATTTAATTTTAACCCGTAGCGTTTAATTGTTGTTTTATATACAGAATACCGCTATTTTAAATCTCAGTTTCTCAGTAATATCTCAGTAATAATGTTCCGAACTTCTCCATTTAGTTCCATTTTTACTAAATTATCGTAAAAATCAGCATTCATTGCTTCAAGGTGTATTTCTAAAAAGCAATTACCAGTATTTCCGAATAATAGCCTAAGCCAAATTTCAAATTAAGTTCCTAGCTTAACCAAATGAATCAATCTTTAAAGATGTATAGTGATCCTCCTAATTAGTTATTTGCTGAAGGTCACTTGAACATCCCCCCCCCGACCCCTCCTTCAAGGTTTTTTACCCAACTATGCCCCGTTTCCATATCTCAGCAACTATCTTTCCGATTTGAACGCAAGTGATTCCAAACATTATAATTAACTTAATAGACACCCTTTATAACATTAAACTTAATGTATGAGTAGAGGCTACCACTATTTCCGAATAGTAGTTTAAGCCAAATTTGTAATTAAGTTTCTAGCTTAACCAAACGAACGAATTTTTAAAGATGCATAGTGATCCTCCTAATTAATCATTTGCTGAACGGCACTTGAACATCCCCTCCCCCCCCCTCGATCCCTCCTTCAAGGTTTTTTACCCAACTATGCCCCGTTTCCATATCTCAGCAACTATCTTTCCGATTTGAACGCGAGTGATTCCAAACATTATAATTAACATAATAGACACCCTTTATAACATTAAACTTAATTTATGAGTAGAGGCTACCACTATTTCCGAATAATAGTTTAAGCCAAATTTGTAATTAAGTTTCTAGCTTAACCAAACGAACGAATTTTTTAAGATGCATAGTGGACCTCCTAATTAGTCATTTGCTGAAAGGAACTTGAACATCCTCTCCCCCCCTCCCCCTGGCCCCTATTTCAAAGTTTTTTCTCTAACTATGCCCCGTTTTCGTATCTCCGCAACTACTTTCCGATTTCAACGAACTGATTCCAAACATAATTAACTCAAGAGTCACCTTCTATAACATTAAAGTAAATTTATGAGTAGCGGTTACCACTATTTCCGAAGAATAATTTAAGGCAAATTTGTAATTAAGTTCCTAGCTTAAGCAAACGAACGAATTTTTAAAGATGCATCGTAGTCCTCCTAATTAGTCATTTTCTGAAGGACACTTGAACATCCCCTTCATGCGGCGCCTCACTCATGATTATTTTCTCTAACTGCGCCTTATTTCAATAACTCGACTTATAATGTTCCCATCTTCTCGAAACCAGCTCGATTTTGTCGCACGCCTACTATACAGTACCGTAGGCAACGTTAACCTGTCTCAGAGGTTCTTTCCGAAAGAAGTTGCTCCCCTGGCGGTGGAAGGGGGAAATAAAAGATTTTCCGGAGCGTGTGAGCGTGCCCGGTATACGGTGTCGAAGCCATCGGAAACCTTGGGCCAGAGTTTCGTTTTTTAAAAGATTTGAGTTTCTTACACGGTCTCGGGCAACGCCGGGCGTGTCAGCTAGTTTAAAAATAAATTCGTTCGTGAATCCTGGTGTCAATCAATCATTTCAATATTTTAGCTACAAGAGTACTTTGGCCCTGAAGGGGTTAAAAGAGACATGAGATTATTTTTGAAGTAGTGTTTAATTTGGGAGTAGGGTTTATATTACGAGCATGCCCTGTGCGTGGCGTATACCAAGTGTGCGGTGCAAACTTTGCCTAAGTCTAAGGAGAGGGGGGTGAGGTGTCCAGATTTTTTTATAAAGCTGAATACACATAGGAATTCTCTAAAAAAATTTTAAAGAATTCAGAAAATGTAAACTAGATACAGATTTCTTTTTCTTTTGCTGGGAAATATTTAATAGTGAAACTTTTGTTATTTGTAAATAGAGGGACAAATTATAGGTAGCGCATGACACAGTATAAAGGTGAGTAAACAAAGAAGTGAACCAAAGTATTACTTTTTTCTATTCACAGATTATGGATTGAATTTAAAGTTGTTCTCAAATCCAAATTGCCTAACTTCTGGCATATTTACAATCTTATTTTTATTCCTAACTGCTCAGAATTTTCGGTTGTTCTTATTCAGAAACTAAGTAATCAAATAGCGTTTTCTTTTTATTTATAAAGCCAGATAATCGGTCAGAAAATACTTACAACGTAGACGTTTTGGACCATATTATGGACTCGACAGCCAGCTAAAGGTCGTCATGGGACAGAAACCACATATAACTCAAGATGAAAAACATTAATAAAAATAATGGAAAACGCTATTCGATTTTCAAATCACTTTAATAATCGTGTCAGAAATTTTTATGCTGTTACGTGTATAATCCCATATATTTTCCAGAACGTTTTATGTTCTTGAGCGGAGAAAAATGATTTGTCGAGTAAAATTTTAAGCGGTGATTTTGGAATGAGAGTTAATTCTTTATGATAGATAATACTCGAGTGAAATCAACCATCGTTGTGATATACTTCAAAAATTGAAGAATTTTAAATTTCTTGGCTTTCTGGCAATCCAATAAAAGCATTATAATTCTACACATCTTCAAGCGACCCGAGTAGTACAAAATGGTTGGGCCAACTTTAGCCAATTGTTGGGTAATTGTTGTGCCCCATTGGTCTACAGTACGAAATGTCTACCATCGGTTAAAGAATCATTTGCCAACAAAGACACAACAGTGGTGCAACCGTTAGTTGCTAAGGATCCTGCTCAAATGCACTCCAAATTAGAGAAGTCCCTGCACATACCATTTACCAACCGTTTCCCAACCTTACCATTTCTCAACGGTTTTCACAAATTGCCAACTATGGGAAACAATCTGTACTACTTGTGGAATAGTGACGTATGATTGTTTATCAAAAATTTACATTTCAGTGCTTCTAATAAAGCTACTCTTGCATATAACACATTTCACAAATTGCCAACGATGGGAAACAATCTGTGCTACGTGAGAAATAGTGTCGTATTTAAGCCGGTGATTGTTTATCAACAATTTACATGTCAGTGCTTCTAATAAGGCTACTCTTACATGTAACACATTTCACAAATTGCCAACGATGGGAAACAATTTGTGCTACGTGGGGAATAGTGACGTGTTTAAGCCGATGATTGTTTATCAAAAATTTACATTTCAGGGCTTCTAATAATGCTACTTTTGCATGTAACACATTTCACAAATTGCCAACCATGGGAAACAATATGTACTACTTGGGAAAAAGTGACGTATTTAAGCCGGTGATTGTTTATCAAAAATTTACATTTCAGTGCTTCTAATAATGATACTTTTGCATGTAACACATTTCACAAATTGGCAACGATGAGGAACAACCTGTGTTATTTGGGGAATAGTGACGTATTTAAGCCTGTGATTGTTTATCAAAAATTTACGTTTCAGTACTTCTAATAATGCTACTTTTGCACATAACACATTTCACAGATTGCCAACGATGGGAAACAATATGTGATACGTAGGGAATAGTGACGTATTTAAGCCGGTGATTGTTTATCAAAAAAATTACATTTCAGTGCTTCTGCTTCTAATAATTGGGTATAAGCCGAGTCTATGCAACTGAAATGTATATGTGTGTATTTTTAAAGCCAGGATGATCTCATAGATATTGGCTATCTTATAAAAGAGACATAAGATTATTTTTGGAGTAGTGTTTAATTCGGTGGTAGGGCTTATATTACGAACATGCCCTGTGCGTAACTTATACCAAGTGTGTAGTGCACACTTCGCTTTAGTTTAAGAAGAGGGGGGAGGCTCCATATTTATCATAAAGCTAAATACACGTAGACATTCTCTAAAACAATTTTTAAAGATTTAAGAACTGCTTGTAACACATTCATTAGATCAAGACGTTCTACATTCTTGTAATAAGATTTTCTTTTCGCTGTATCTCATACTTTTCTAAACATAATCGGTAACTTCCAAATTTAACCCCTAAGGGCATTACAATTAGTTTCATACGGCAGCAGAGAATCGTAGTAGTATGGTAGATACTTGTTCTACAAATTCTAGATTTATCCTTTCAAGACTTATTTGAGTTTATTCTGGCTATATTTTGCAACCATTATAAATACGAAGTATTCGTTTTATTAACAGGGTTCGTACGTAATCACAGCATTTTTTTAATATAATTTTTCGCATCATTTAAATGCAGAAAAGTATTACAAATCCTGCAATTAAACGTGGTGTCTACAATTTTTGCTATTTAAATATTAAATACAAAAATTCCATTAAAAAATTGTGGTAAAAGCGTACGAACCTTAATTAAGTATTGAATAATATAGTTTTTCTTTTAATATTTAATTAAATGTTCCTTCGGAATAATATTCTGGTAATCATTCTATTACAGCAATACTTTAACTTAATAATTAAGGCATTGTTCCAATAGTCATTGTTATAAAGACATTCTTCAATTAATTTTTAACAACAATATTTTTTTTTAAAAATTTATAAAAACAACATTTTAAAATTCTGTTTAAGTATTACTTTAATAAAGGTTTTTTATTAATTAAGATTTTTTTTAATAAATTTACTTTACAAATACCTGATAAAAATGTATTAAATAAAATACTAGAAACGCCACAAGGAATATTTAATTTGTTTAACAAAGTCTTTAAATAGTTTTGATGAAGAAATGCTAATGGTAATTATAAAAAGCTTATTCTATTTACATTTTTTATTCATAACAATAAGTACGCAAATGAATTGTTTTATTAATTAAATTCTTTTTAATAACATTGCTTTACAAACACTTCAAAAAAAAGATTGAAAAAATACGAGATATGTCACCAGAAACATTTTAATAGTTTAACAAAGTCTCAAAAGAAAATGCTAATGAAGAACCGTTAATGCTAATGATAGAAACGTTTATTCTATTTGCGTTTTTTATCCTCATCGAAAAGAAGACAAAATGAATGAAAAAAGAGAGATAGAACCTAGAATAAAAGTATCAGACCATGAAAGAAAAGTTTATTTTATGCCCGTATAAAACAAGAAAACTGGAAACTTGAAGCGCTGAAGAAAACTTTTATTCTATTTACTTATGCTTTATTTATTTATTTTATTTTTTTTTTTACTTAAAAAAGAAAAGTTGGTTTGGAATGAACACGCTGGTTTTATTTTCAATTTTCTTTTCATGGAGAAGTATTTCTGATGTAAATTTTAGACAATGAACTTTTCTACCAAACAAATAAGAAAAGCGAGACTTTAATTATTTCAATTATTAATTCAAATGTAATGACAAGATCAAAATTGGAGGAATAAATACATTTGAACTATTACGTGATTTTGTTTTCTTTTATTACATAGAGAGCATCTTTCATTTCGAAACCGGGGTGTCACTTCTTGGGTGACACAAAAAAATAGTAACATTAAAACTCTTAATGATGAAAACATGAATGATTTTGCATTTTACAGAGCGTTCAAGACAGCATGTGTATATATTCATTGACTTTGCATTGACGTCATCGGATGATGTAAATTCAGCTCAAAGTTTAGTCACGAAAATGGGTTTGACAACGTATATTATTTTTGTCTAGCTGCGGCTTCTGTTGCGTTAGCGTTAGCACAACGTTTGAAGTATCATTTGTTTTGTTTTTTCCCTTTATAAATATAGCCACAATATTCAATGCTTGTTTGTTTAGCTATCAAACTTCTATATGTGGAAATTTAGTGGGGGGGGGGGAATCCCATAATGTTCAAATATATGCCTAACAAACACATATATATATAAGTTCAAAATGCGTTTTTAATTTAATTACAGTTAATTATTTTTTAATTTATTGACCAAATTAAAAGATTCTAGTTCATTTTGTTCATTGTTACAACATTAATAACTTTGAAAAAAAAATTGAGGTTCTATCTAAATTATTTTTGGAGAAATCGTGCGCGCAAGTTTGAAAATCATTGTTGTGAATTAAATGCATTTAAAGTTTTCACTCTCCATTCAAAAACAAAGAATGACGATTGCGTTTTACTTTATATCTTCGTCAATAATTATCGCCTCTGAAAAACATTGGTACCTTTCTACTCAGAATAAAATGCACTATTTACTGATATCAAAACCTTGAAATTGAATTTTTGACCATTTTAAAGGTGATCTGTCCCCTTAATTCATTTAAGTTTTACAAAAAATAATGAACGGGTACATACTTTGTAATTACTTCGTTTATGGTTTGCGAAAAGCAATGTGTGGGTATGTTACTTTGTAATTAATTCATTTAAGATTTGCGAAAAATAATGCGCGGGTACACACTTTTTGTAATTAATTCGTTTAAGTCTTAATGCGCGATACACACACTTTATTATTAATTCGTTTAAGATTTTCAAATAATAATAATAATAATAATAATAATACGTGGGTACATACTTCGTAATTAATTTGTTTAATGTTTGCGAAAATGCAAGAATTCATAGGTACATTACATACTTTAGCATTTAATTTCTAAATACTGTTGAAAAATATGTAAAATATTAACAAAATATTAGATAAATGCTTCTAACTTAATATATATGATAATACTTATGAAATATTGCGATATTCGTTGTAAAAAACGTTTAACTTGTGAAATTATTTTTTAAGCTTTTAAAAATTACTTTTTATTTGCCATGTGGGCACGCTGACATATTCTACGGCTTAAAACAAAAAGTCCCGACGCAGTTCCATCATTTTTTTCCCTCAAGAATGAATATGCGAGATATTATTAATTAATATACTTAAAATTAATGATTAATATTCCTCAGAATAATCTATTTTTAAACCTAAGATATTGTTATATGCAATCATTCCTAACTATAAATAAATGATATCCAGTTGTTGGAGTATCATAGTTGAGATTTTTCCAACAGAGCGAAAATATGCCGGGACCAGGACTCGAACATGGGTACTTTGGTTTGCCGTACCAAGGCACTCCCGTCGATATCCTGGCTGGCATATTTCACTCTTTATTTCTTGGACAAGGCTGCGAACTGCAGCGCTAATTTCATTCATCCGAGCTATAACTATAGCATTTACATGATGAATCTTGGAATAGCACGGAAACTCCTGTATACCATTTATTAAGTCATAATGAACAAGTCCTGGCATATTTTCGCTCTGTTGGAAAAATCTCAACTATGATACTCCAACCACTGGATATAATTTACCTAGTTGAGTATACTTTCCTCTGTTCATTATGATATAAATAAACGCTGGAAAGAATGTAAAATCCACCTCCCACACATATACTAATTCTGCCGCAAAATCTTATACCAGTAACTAGTCGATTCAGAATAACGTCTACCATTAAATGGTATAAAAGGATTTGGGTTTTGGAAACGTCTATGTATTAAAATTTCAATTAATTTATAAATTTACTATACCCGATATTGAAAAATATTTTTATGCTGATGTTATGCATAAATATCAAGTTTTAACTCGTTTGGGCTAAAAGTCTTAGAATTTATCCCTCTAATGTTAAATTAATTTTATATATTTTATTTGTATTTCTAAAATTACTAATCCTATTACGTTGCTTTCTGTATAAAACTTAAGAATCTAAAGATAAATATCTTCGTTATTTATCTTGTAATTTCCGTACTTTACGAATAAAAATAGGAATTATGAAATTATTAACCCACTAAGACAGGTGGGGTAAATTTTCCCAACGGGAAAAATATTTTTTAAAAGAAAGGTAATTTTTTAGGGTTTCGTTCGTCTCATGGAACCCTATTACTGCCGCTTCGTTGTCTGTCCGTCACAGAGCCGGTTCTCAGAAACTATATAACTTACACGCTTGAAATTTTGTGTATTTATAGCTGAATAACTACTATGAAGCTGAAAATCATAAAATTTGAAAAAATCGTAATATTTTAATATATAAAGATAAAAAAAAACTAACAACCTTTTCCTATTAAATCTAAACATTTTTCGTTATAAAGGTTGCCAACAATTAAAAATCCACAATAAAATTCTTAAAAAAAAGATTAATATGACGTCATATTGGTAATAAAACGGAAATTTTCAAACATTTCTCAATAATACAAGGAGCATGAGTATGTGTAAATACAGGAAGCAGCTTAATATGACGTCATTAGAGAATTAAAAAGAAAGTTAATCTGATGTCATAACGGATTTTTCAAACATTTCTCAATAATACAAGGAGCATGAGTATGTGTAAATACAGGAAGCAGCTTAATATGACGTCATTAGGGAATTAAAAAGAAAATTAATCTGACGTCATTACCGATTTTTCAAACGTTTGAGAATAATAAAAAGAGAGTAACAATATGAGTAATAGAGAATAGTAAATATATAAGTTTGAGGAACGTATTGAATCATGATAAAAATCGATTATGGAAATATTGGCATATTTTAACATTTTGAAGGCCTCTCTACAATATGTTTAATTTTGAAATTTATTATTTTTAATATCGCATTTAGTCCACACGACAGGGTAATAGCGGACTTCTCGCCAGCTATCAGACCGGTTCCGATTTTTAAAAAACGGGAAAAATAGACCAGTAAATTTTTACTTTATAAAAAACTACTTTTTTTTAATGAAATTTATTTGGATTTATTAAATAAAGGATAAAGTGTTTTCAAAGTAATCACACTTACCCACTTGTTTTATATGTTCAACCATTGTTTCAGAATTACTTCTTTCATATTTTGTATTTCTAAATATCACAATCTTTTAGCACTTTATGACTTGCAAGAAACTCACAAAATTCAATAAATTCAAATCCGCACGATCGTATGTATTCGGTCTGAAAGGATTAAAACTATTCAAAGTTTTAACGCTGTAAGGTTTAATTACTTTTGTAGATTATTATTTACATTTCCTAAAATAATAATTTTTTCATGATGATTATTTATATTAGCAAATTACTTAAAAACCCAAAATTATATATATTATTCTTGTAATTTAACAATTTTATGATGCAAATTATGTAATTAATATTAGTAAGATAGGTATGAAGACTTCGATGCGGATGTTTGCAGCCACAATAGAAGGGCTGTGTAAAATGTTTAGGATTTCCTTGCTTAAAAAACTACATTTCGTGTCTAATTCCCTTCATAAGTCCTCCCTGAAGTCACTCACTGTGTCGCAAGCAATATAGCAAATAACGGATGCGGTCTTGTTGGTATTAGTGCCAGTAAATAGTACAAACTCTGTTCTCGAACGTCTAGTTGTCGAATGATTCCGTTCTCCAATAAGAAATTCGACCGAAATTCGATTCAGTTCTTGAATTAAAGCTCTTTAAAGTCCAATTGACCAAATGAAAAAAACATAGCAAAAGCAACAAAATTGATTTTTCCTAATGAACTATAAATAATAAGATTCCCCGCCGTTTTCCTCTTTTCAATCTCAAGTCATCTAAAGTTTGATCAATAACGGTATAATTGTGGTTTTTGTCAAATTTTTATTGAAATGTTGTTAAATTGTCATTGTTTTATATAACGTACAGTTCTGTAATGCGTTGTTTTTGCTTTCTGTATTGAGCTATTCAGTATAACGTATTAAACATGTAAATACAGGAAGTAACTTGGGAGGTAGGAACAATTCAATTGTTTACTTTGTATACTCGTCTTTTTATGGTAAAATTTAATTCGTTTTTCGAATATTTCAGTTTTCGAACAATTCTTAGGAACGAATTGTGCTCGAGTACAGAGATACTACTGTATGAAATATTGGTATATACGCTGTTAAATTTTCTTTCTGTGAAATAACAGAGAAGCTACTGATATGATTTATCTTTAGTCTTATGTAAACTTATAGGGTTATTGTTATTTCTTATGGTATAGTGCTTATGGTTCTTTCTAAGTATTATTTAAACTGAGAGGGTTACTCGTTATTTCTTATGGTAAAATTTGATTCGGTTCTCTAATAATTGAATTTTCGCACATTTTTTTAAACGATTTGTGTTTGAAAACAGAGATACCACTATATTAAGTACTGTAATATATACTATTAAATTTTCTTCATGTAAAATAACAGAGAATCTACTGGTATGATTTACCTTCAGGGTTATGTACACTTAAAGATTACAGAAAAACAAGATTTAGTTTTAAAAAAAAAAGAAACAGAAAACTATCCTGTGAATGTAACGTAGATGCAGTATAATATTTATTTTATTAAAAGCCCCTGTAAATTTATATGCATAATAAACGCTCAAAACTGAAAACAGTTGTGATTTTGTTCTTTATACTATGAGTAAACTTGAAAACATATGTGGAAGTTTCATACAGCAAATTATATCAGCAGCAAACAGTTTTTTGAAGATTTCGTGAAACATTTATTGCTACAAAAATTCCCATTACATCTTAACCTTATCTACTATAGCTAAAATTCAAATGAACCGGATTACACCTCCGGTCTTCCTCTCTGCAAAATGTCTGGTACAAGCTCTAACTTCTATTAATCAATCAAAAACGTGCAAAATATTGATCGAATGCTTTTAACCGAGAACTAATCTAAATTTAAACGGAATATGTTTATTTTCTGTGTCTGTACAAAATAATAATAGCGCCCCGCTCACGCCCGCCCGGCGTTGCCCGGGCACTTGATAATAAATTTTTAAAAAAAACCTCAATTTTTTATTATTTTATATCTTTAACCCGATTTTGTATGAAATTATATTTTTAAATGAAAAATTCTCGAAAAAATATTGATATTTAGTCATAAAAGCACTCATTTTCTTGTTTTTTACCTTGCGTCGTTTCATAGTTTTAAAATAAAAAGTTTTTTTTTTTTTTTTGTTCGAACTCTTTTAAATCTTTATTGGTGATAAATAAAACAATTTTACAGCCCGTGTAAAAATTTCGTGAAAAAATATTGTTATCTAGTTTTAAAATAAATGCTTACTTCTCTCTTTTTTGTTTGTTTCGCTTCGATTCCTTTAACATAGCAATAAAAAAATAGTTCTTATCTTCCGAACTCTCTGACATTTCAATCGCTTATAAATATAACTGCCTCCAAACTCTCTGAAAATTCGGCGAAAAAAATATGCATATTTAGTAATGAAAACAGGAGTTCATTAAAAGGAAGCTTTAGCTTTCAATCTCAGAGCAAAAATATATTAGAAGGTGTATGCTTTCAATGCAATGGTACACCTCCATCCGTTTTCAATCCCCCTCGGATAAACAGGTGAGAGTTGGGTTAATCAATCCAGTTTCCTGTTTCTGAAGGTAAAAGCCTTCAAAATAAACGTTGACGCATGCGCAAAGAGACAATTTTCATGTTGATTTGACAGAATGCGCTTTCCGTTTTAACTATATAGATAATAATAACTGTGTGAAAACTGCTAGAAATAGAAAAAAAAATCAATTTAGAAATAAACGTTTAAAGTACTTTAGTTTACTATTTATTAGCAGACACTTACTTATTACTGAAATGCTTCAAATGTTAATGTTGTGATATTAATTCATCTTAATTCGCTCTGGCGCGTAAATAAAATTCTGCTAGTAAGACAGTTTTCTGCAAATTTCAAGAAACTGAAAATTCTTTGAATTAAAAAGCTGAAAATGCAAATTCATTTATCCAATTTTTTTTTTCTCTTCAATGATCTGATTCAAAATGGGATAAAGCAAATAAAATTACTTAACTTGAAAAATCTAGGAATTTATTTTCTTCGTATAGTAACGAATAAAGGAAAAATATGACAGTTTGAAGAGGTTTCTTATTTTATTTATTTAGCCTTCTTGAAAAAGAAACTTTAAAAATTACGTAGGTGTGTTTAGAATGGAAATGCTGCTTCAGTTTTCTACTTTCTTTTTATCTAGGTATATGTTTCGAGTTATTTTCATCCTGGATTGAATGGATTTATGCATGGAAAAATGAATGATTTATTGCATGGTATATGTATGGGAATTTGCTCAGACCCATATAAAATAATTGACTAAAACATCTTTAAGAATTATTAACGATTATATTGAAGAAAACTGGAACGCCTCTTTTATATGTGTGGTAGTGTATTACTACTTATTTTACTGTTTATTACTGCAAATTTTACGGTATAATACTGGCAGCTGGGGTGCCAGTATTATACTGTAAAATCAACATTTTTTTTGCAGTGTGTTAATAGCCGAAGATATCGCCAAAGATATTTATGCCTTTTATATTCTGATTATTTCAGTGTTTAAGCACGTAGTTCGGCGTAACTGTTACATTTGCGTTTTATTTATTTTACTTTATTTATTTAATTTATTTTATTTTATTCATTTTATTTTATTTATTTATTTATTTATTTATTCATGAAGTTTTAATTTCGTTATAAAATATTATCAGGAAATAAATTCTGAACTATGTATATCGTTTTAAGTGTAAACGAGTCCATCTTCCGTATTGTGCAATGTTTAGAAGTTTATAAATTTGTTTAAAAAAGAAAAAAAAAAAAAGAAATTTTAATTTATTATTCAAGACGTTGCCATCTTTAATACAACGTCAGAGTTACTCAAGGTCATATTTTTACTTTATAATATATATAGATTTCAGAAACTCTAAAAAAGAATATTCGTTTTTCATTAAACGGATTTCTTTTATTTTTATTAAAACCGTTCAAACGGAATTTATCTCCGATTTGAAAGACAAAAATGTCAATTTCTTCTAATACAGGGTGATTTTTTTTAAAGTTGAGAAAGTAAAAACCTATAACAAAAGAACCACTGATCCAAATGACCTGAAATTTCACAAGTGTGCTCCGAAAGCAATGGGTATTTTTTAGATTTGGTTAAAAAAAAAACTTAAAATACCACTGGCAGATGGCGCTGTATATGCAGCAAAGTCGGGAAACGAGCTTGTGCACGACACGCGTACAGCGGCGATTAAAACGTGAAGCACGCACACCTCGTGTATGGATATCCTCGCAATGTCTGTGTTGTTAGCGAAACTGTATTATCAGAATAATGACAGCGCAGCAACTGCTCTTAAGAGATTTAGGACACTTAAAAATTTAAGAAAAGGTCGAATGACGACAGAAGACTTACGGAAGATGGTTTTGAAATTTGAACAGACTGCTTCACTGAGCCTAAAACCAGGTAGAGGAAGGAAACCAGTTGATCTTAATCCAAAGCACCATCTGTCGGTGCGATTTTAAGGTTTTTTTTTTTTTTTTTTTTTTTTTTTTTTTAACCACGCTTAAAAATTCCCATTGCTTTGGGAGCATACTGGTGAAATTTCAGGTCATTTGAATCAATGGTTCTTTTGTTATAGGGATTTACTTTCACAACTTTAAAAAAAAAATCACCCTGTACGTTCATTTTTATAAGCAAGTATATTTTAAACATCACTAGTATACATTTCTTCTTTTAAAAAAACAGTTTAAAAAAATCGTTTAAAATTGAGACAACAATTGCGAAATCCCATGTAAAACTATTATGCGCTATTTCGCAAACTAAAAACATCACATGTAAAACGGCTGACATTGATGTACTGGATGAAGCAATTTCGATGCTTTTTTCTGAATAGTTTTAGTAGTTGATAAACTGTAAATTGGTCGTTTGCCAAAAGGAACAACAAAGAAAGAATACAATGCTTATGCAATTTCTCACACAAAAGAATTTTTTTTTTTTTTTTTTTTTTTTTTTAATTGAGATAAATAATACATTTTTACACTCTGTTATAAAACTCAACTTGAATTTGCACATAAAGATGGGATTTTGTAGTCGGTTTTTCACTCACTTCCTGATTGCACTTTTAATCTTGTTTTAAACTTTCTAGTTGTCATTCCTATAAAATATTGTAATGTTCCATCTGCTCTGGTGAACGGGATTTCATAAACACCTGACAGTTGATATGGCTCTAGTGGGTCTATTTTCTTACAAACTACGCTTTTTAATTTTATTGATGGTTTTGCGATACCATCTATTGAGCGTTGAAACATATGTAAATCTTTATATTGAAAAGTTTTTATAAGGCCTTTCGTGTTCTGTTTGTATCACTTAAGAATTTTTATCTATATTTTAATTATTATTAGTGATCTTATTATATGATTATGTAAGATTCACTAAGTTTACTCAATTTTGAACAATATGACAAAGTTCTATTTCGCTACTTAAACTGCTTTTAAAACCGGATAAACTACTTTTATCTTCTAACTCTGAGCCCCGTGGACTCAAAACCAATCTTTATTCAAAAGATTATCCTAAGTTATATTACCACTCGACAATGTAAACTTGAAGCAGCTCGGAAATCTCTATCAGTGGTCCCAAAACGCACATTCAGCGCTCGGTACATATACTGAAATCCAGCTGGGAAAACGACTAGCATATGCAATTATTGCAGACAGTTAAAAGTTTCTACTTTGACGGCATTCAAACTAAGAAAATTATTAGACGTTTGGAGAAGAAAAACTATAAACTAAAAATGTGTTAAATAAACTAAAATTCAATACAACACATTCGCCATGGCTGAATCAACCAACTATTTTTTTCAGTGATTTTCGCTTTCATCTTATCATTACCATACATTGTCATTTCATCATCTGTATCATTGTTTTTACTCAAAACTACTCATTTGTTTCCTCTCATCACTACCAACCTTCTACATCATTTTCACCACTTTTTAATGCTTGCTTAATTTTTTATTTGTATTTCAACTTACGTATCCCCCCCGACAGGCCACTGTCGCGTTTAATGGCAGGTTCAGCTCCTCATAAATATTTTATTTTTTTAATACCTCAATAAAAAGAAACCGGGAGGGACGTATATGCTCTACAGAAACTTGGTTTCTTAGTCTGAGTAGTCCAAGTTAGGCAGTCAGATACATTCACGCCACTCAAAAACCACTATTTCCACCAAAATAAAATAATTTACCATAACTTTGTAAATTCATTCAGGATTCCTCTTGACTTCGCATTTTTTTTAACAAAACTGTCAAACTACATAGAAACTCACTGTAGATAACTCATAAGTTTCCATTTCGTAGATTAAAGGCGAGACTTTCTAAGTACCTTTATGTGTCAGAGTAGCCCTCAAACACTCTACTATTGCTTAAAAACGATGACGAAGCTTATTTTCGATAAATCTCTCTAATCACACCAAGCTAAAATTAAATTTTGTCAGATTATAAAACAATTTTTCTTTGTTTCAAACAGAAGAAAGATTTCAGTCAAGTCTAAGGACACAATTTTTCCAACCAATTTGGTCGTGCTAGACTTTTTATCAACGTAGTTTATTCCGTTTAGAAATGTTAAACCCTGTTTTGAAAGAAAAAGGACAGACAAAAAAAGAAAGATAGAATAAATGTATTTTCAGGTCAGATAGCAATAATTTTGCTGCTGTTTCAATAGACTACAGCAAATCCATTTATCAAAACCTCTTTTGACCTCAATTCAAATTAACTGAAACAAACAAAATTACTTTCGATAGAAATCGGGAGAATTATTTTCTTCCATAGACAACTTGAATTCAAGAAACATAAAAGTTTGAAGAGGAATTAATTTTATTTATTTCTCGTCCTTCGGATCAGGAAAAAATCTTTAAAATTACATAGGTTGTTCTGAATAAAAATGGGTCTT
Organism: Maratus michaelseni; assembly: GCA_963931845.1. Classification (NCBI taxonomy): domain Eukaryota; kingdom Metazoa; phylum Arthropoda; class Arachnida; order Araneae; family Salticidae; genus Maratus; species Maratus michaelseni. The sequence goes on from OZ007600.1 coordinate 73,072,645, forward strand.
TACTGTTCAAAATGATTTTTATCTAAAAATATGTCTCGCGTAAGTTTTAAACTTAGTTCGTCGTATTTGTAAAAGAAGTAAAGACGATAAAAGTTCACTGATTATAAATATTTCGATAGCTGAAAAAAGAAGGGATTGATAAAAATTAATAATAACTGTTCTATTTTTGCCTAAACGAAAGGTTAGAATATGAGATATAGCCAACGCATTTGAAAAGACATTGAAAAAAGATTTTAGGAAATAGAATTTACATCGAGTATTTCGAACCATTATTTAAAAAGAGATTTTAAAAGCTCATAAAAATGGGATTTAACTTTAAGAAAATTCGAATTTAAAATGAATGAATAATTTATCTTCATTTAAGTTTAATTTTTATTTTAAAACTGAAATTACGAGGGATTTTAACTCTTTTCAACGTAGGTAGGAAGTGTTTACTAAAACTCTTCTAAGGGGAGCTGACGCATATCCATCTTGTTTCCCAAAATAATCGCCATATTGTAACCCAGCTCAGCTTCAGGAAACCTCCCAAGCAGATGTTTACGGTCCCTGTCACCGTCACTCTCCGTCCACTACTACGGTAAGCTAACCGGTTTTAGCTTGGTTTTTGGTCCGTTGTGTTATTAAATGACGGTATGATTCAGCCTGTAGTATAGGAGCTCTAGTGTTTACGAGTTCGGTTTGCCTGTCTGTTTGACGATCCGTCCTTGCTCTAACTCTCGTAAATATACTTTAATTTCCGTGTAAGTTTCATATGTCATTACTGTTTACCATAGAATGTTCAGTATTGAAAATGAAGTGTGTAGCATTTATAGTTCGTTTACAGAGACACACAAAAAATTCTGTTGCAGTATGGTCAATGGGGAAAAATCGTTTCCTATGCATTTTACTGATGTTACAATATTTCAGACATAATAAGATTGATATGCTTCACCAAGGTGGATCAGTACATACTTTCTCAGGAGAATGGAATAATTAGCATTTATGGTTCCTTTACAGAGACGCACAAAATAATTCGGTTACAGTACGAACTATGATCGATTTCTGAAAAAAAAATCGATCGATTTCTGATTCTTAAAAATGAAATTTCTTAATAATATTCTGTCAGCGTTGGAAAGTGTTTCACAATTTATGCCTGGTGCACAATTTTACTTACTTGATTTATTATTTTTTTTTAAGGTTTATTATATTTTTTTTATATTTAATAATATTATTAAAAATGAAATAATAATCTAATTTTTTTTCTTGTTTTGTTGTTGTTTCTACATTTTCTTCGTTATTGTTTGCTAAAGGGTCAGGTACCCTTTGAACTCACAAAATACATGACAAAGAGTCCTCTATAAGAATTACAGTAACTCCGTAACTAATTGACTTTGAATTATAAAATTTAAAATACATATGCATAAAGGTTTTTTTTTTTATAAATTAAAATTCTCAAAACATGTATACACTCATATAAATCGTTTTAATTTATTTTAAAATATAATACAATCTTTACGAAAGAATTATTCTTGCATGCATTTCGCGCGTGATATTTCCCATTTGAATTGCTAAAACCAGCCTTTTTTTTAATGAGTAATAAATTTAATGGGAAAAAATTTAATGGGAAATAATGTGTTCTGAAAATGATCCGCAATAAAAAAAGTTAAAATGTGTAAATCCTGAGATAAAACAATGAGAAATTTGAAATATCGGGCTTTTTCTAATGCAAAAATAGTCAAGAATTCTAACTTGTTCCTTGAGCATCATAATAATAGATCATTTTGTGCATCGATACGGTTAATACATTCAGACAAAATTTCATGAAATTCTAACCAACGATTTTTCAGAAATCGTGCGCGCAATGACCAAAATCGCCGTTTTAAGAAAATTGACGTTAAAGATCAAACTACCCGTTGATCATATAAAAAGAGTTCAGACTGTTTTAGACAAAACTCCTCTTCTAAAGTGAATCTGTGCATGGAGTTTATTTTAAAATATTCCTAAAGAATCATATTTAAATATAAACTAATTTAAAAAATCTAATTATTGACACCTCGTTTTGAATACCTGCCTCTTTAAGGTAGATAGTGCCGATTTGAAAAAAGTTGAAATTGAAACTATTAATACAAAACTTAAAATATTCTTCCTCCATTCCCGCAGAGACTGGTACAAAATGAACTGAAATAAATAAAATTACACAACATAGAAATCGTAAAATCTATTTTCTTTCATAAGAGAAGTTTTAAAACCGGAAATTTAAAAGTTTGGAGAGGAATAGATTTTATTTACTTACCTTCTATTTGAAGGATTTTTTTTTCAAAATTACGTAAGTGGTTCGGAAGAAAATATAGCTACTCAACATTCTGTATTCATCTCATCTAAAAATATATCATGTAATTTTCAGATTTTATTCATCATATTTGTAAAAGAGGAAAAAAAGAATGAAAGTTCAGTGATTATGAATATTTCAGAACCTGTAAAAAGATGCGATAGATAACTATTTAGGAACAGAAGAACTCTTCTATTTTTTACTAAAGGAAAGAATATAAGCTATAATAGTCAAATGTATTTGAAAAAGCATTGAAAGAATCATTTCAAATATAGGTATTTCAAGCGACATTTGAAGAAAAAGTTATCCACATAGAATATATTGCAGCATTGTTCTCTATCTCTAGTAAAATTCTAAAGCCAAGAAATACGAGCATGAAGCTGGTAGTCTTTTAATAAAGTTTGTACAAAAAATCCCTTTCTGGTCTTTTTTTTTTACTTTTGAGGAAAAAAAATATTTTAACATTAATAAGATTAGAAGTAGCTCTCCAAATCTGAAAAATTAACGTTTACTAGATCAAATTTAACAAGTCTGTCATTTACTGAAAACTAACGAATATAGTTATTTTGAGTATATATATATATATATATATATATATATATATATATATATATATATATATATATATATATATATATATATATATATATATAACCATTAATGAAACATTGCCGTAACACCAACATAAACTATGAAATTATGAATTAGTATGTAGTAATTAATTGACAACGATAGTGTTCCCCAACACTCTGAATATAGATACCATATACTTATTTATAAAAATAAGATATTAAATTAAAAATTGAATGAATGAAATTGAATGAATGAAATTTGTAGAATTTAGACAGAATTATCAAGTCCCAAATGCCTAAATACCACAAATAAAATGTGTGGTTTCATCATCATATTAGCCATAACATTGTTAAACAATATTATTTTGAGACTACCACATCATAAACAAAGAATAAAACCTGTGAAATAATCTTAAAGTTCAAAAAATAAAAACAATATTAAAAAGGAAAGAAACCTTACCCATAATAAAGATTAAAAACAGTGAAATTTAATCATAAAGTACGAAATACAATTGGATTAAAAAGGATATTGGTGCACATCAGTAACCAGATATAGGAGCATCTCTAAACAGAGGCAATGAATTGCAAAAAATCTTTACATGTTGCCAAAATAAATTTTAAAGATGATTTACCATGGAATATTATTGTAAAGCAACACAAACCATGGTGCTGTGTATATATATATATATATATATATATATATATATATATACATATAATAACAAAAGACTAAATAAAAAAATTTGACACGTTTGAAAAATGTCGTATTCCAACAGAATTAAACAGAGTTAAGAACTTTATAGTATTTGCTTATGTTTAATCACAAATTATTCGTTCAAAAAAGTAGCCCCAGTTTTTGAATTTAAAGAGTGAAACATATGTCTGATATAAAAGAAGCACAAACGGTATGAAGTGAATTAAGCAAACTTTATTATTATTATTATTATAGTAAATGCTGAAACATAAATGTTGTCATAATAATAAATGTAATTACATAAACTATAACTACTACATGCATATAATAACAAAAATAATTGTTAATACAAAATAATATCCAATAAAAAAAGCATGTTTTACGATGTGTTTTCGAAAAGTAAAGATGCACCTCAAAGTTTTAATGAGCGCGTTGGCAACACAGATTGAAACCTTGACATTATACCTTTCCCTCTCAGTCATTCGTTATTTGTACGGCGAGTCTGTTTCGTGTATCACGTGTTTATAATGGCTGCGTCAATTCAGAATCCAGCCAAATGTGAAGTACGTTCCGTCATACGTTTCGTTCTTGCAAAAAGTGAGCGTCCAGCTCATATTCACAAAGTAATTATTTGTGTCTGCGGGAACATCATGAATCGACAAAATGTAACGAAATGGTGTTATGCTTTCTCCGGAGGTAAGACCAATGATCATGAAGAACCCGGAACAAGTTGACCATTTGTGATCTCTGACCTTGCACCCAACGACTACTACTTTTTCTTTTACCCGAAGAAACATTTTGCAGGGTAAAACTTCCACCATGATGGTGATATCCAAATCGAAGTTAGAATGTGGTTTCGACAACAAGCGGTAAACTTCTATGACTGTGGGATACAAATGCTTGTACCCAGACGTAACAAATTCTTGGACAATGACGGCAACTATGTCGAAAGATAAGGCATATACGAGAAAGTAATTTTTAATGGACATTTTATCAATTAAAAGTTTGTTGAATAAGTATGCGGGATTGTATCTTTACTTTTTGAAAACCCCTCGTATTAATAAGACGCCAGATTAAAACGGGTTAAAGTGAATCAGAATTATTTTTCAGTTAACTTTGATTTTCATTTTGATAACTGGGATTTTGAATTTTTTTTCCTAAAGTTCATTATCTTTATTATATATTTCATAATATTATTGAAAAGAAAAAGATGCTGATATAAGATTGATATTTTCGTTGTTGTTTTCTACGGGGATTATTTCAAGCTACAAAACATTTGAATTAAAGCTAAAAAATACAAAATTAATTTATTAGATTCTTTCTCAATCCTACGTAGACTAATTTAAAATGACCAGAAATAAATAAAATTACTTAACTTAGAAATCAGAAAATTTATTTTCTTTCGTAGGAAAAATTTGAAATCCGAAAATTCGAAAGTTTGAAGAGGAATACATTTTATTTGCTTACCTTCCTTTTGAAGGAAAAAGAAAATCTCTTAAAATTACACAAGTGATTCGAAATAACATATAGTTATTCAATATTCTGCATTTATCTCGTCTAAAAATATATCATGTAATTTTCTGACTTAGTTCGTCAAACTTATAAAAGAAGAAAAAGAATGAAAGTTCAGTGATTATGAATATTTTAGATCCTCAAAAAATACGTGATTGATGTATATTTAAGAACAAAGTAACTTCTATTTTTGCCTCAGAGTATAAGGTGTAGTCAAACATATTTCAAAAAGAATTGAAAGAACGGTAAAACAGGAAATGTTGGAGGCATATTAAAATATAAGGTGCTGTCAAACATGTTTGAAAAAGCATTGAAAGAAGGATAAAATTGAAAAGCTAGGGAAATGTTAGAATATAAGATGCACTCAAACATATATGAAAAAGCATTGAAAGAAAGATAAAATTGTAAAGGTTAGGGAAAGGTTGGGCTATAAGGTGTAGTCAAACATTTAAAAATGCCTTGAAAGAATAATAAAATAGCAAAGGTTAGATTATTAGGTGCAGACAAACATATTTGAAATAGCACTGAAAAAATGATAAAATAGGAAAAGCTAGGGAAATGTTAGAATATAAGGTGCACTCAAACATATATGAAAAAGCATTGAAAGAAAGATAAAATAGTAAAGGTAGGGAAAGATTAGGATATAAGATGTACTCATACACTTGAAAATGCCTTGACAGAATCATGAAAGAGAAAAGGTTAGATTATTAGGTGCAGACAAACATATTTGAAATATCATTGAAAAAATGGTAAAATAGGAAAAACTAGGGAAATGCTAGAACAAAAGACCCACTCAAACATATATGAAAAAGCATTGAAAGAAAGATAAAATAGTAAAGATTAGGTAAAGGTTAGGATATAAGGTGTAGTCAAACATTTGAAAATGTCGTGAAAGAATAATAAAATAGGAAAGGTTAGATTATTAGGTGCAGCCAAACATATTTGAAATAGCATTGAAGGAATTATTTTAAGTAAAGCATTTCAAGCTAGATTTAAAGAAAAAATAATTCACATAAAATATATTGAACCATTCTTCTCAAGTAGAATTTTTAAATCAAGAAAAAAGATATTTCGAATCTGGCAGTCTTTTATTGTACAATTTTTTTTTTCAATTTTGGGGGAAAAATATCTTTTACGTTAATAATATTAAAAGTAGTTAACCAAATCACAAAAGTTAAGGCTTATTGCAAAAATTTAAAGAAAATGACCTTTACTGAAATCTAACGAACATAGTTATTTTATGTATACATATTAGATGATAATAAACTAAATAAATTTTTTTGAAGTCGTTTAGAAAATGTCGTATTACAACAGGATTAAAAATACACATTACATTTCTAGCATTTTTTATGTTTTATCACAAATTACTCGCTTGATAAAGTAACTTCAATTTTAAATTTAACGAATGAAACATATGTTTAAAATAAAAGAATCTCCAATGGTCTAAAGAAAATTAAACAAACGTATTATTAATATTATTACTAAATTCTGAAACATTAGTGCTGTCATAATAATAACTGTTTATACATACACTGCAAAAAAAATGTTGATTTTACAGGCGCGGCAGCGTATTACTGCTTATTTTACTGTTTATTACTGTTAATTTTACGGTATAATACTGGTAGCTGGGGTGCCAGTATTATGCTGTAAAATCAACGCTTTTTTTGCAGTGTATACTATAATAACTACATACATATACTAACAAAGATAATTTTTAAAACAAAATAATACTCAATCAAAAGATATGTTTTGTTAACCCTTTCAAGGACAACTAACAGTGTTTCTGTAATGTTGAACTCGTACCAGAATTTTCAAAAAAAATTATTTGATAACTAAGAAATGCAATTTTAGAGCTTGTTTTCCCTAAAAAATTATAGAAGTAAAATTTTGTTCAAAAATTCTGGTACAAATTTTCATTAATTTTAAGCGGTATAAAAAAATTTCCACTGCCCTTCAATGGGTTATCCTACTAGCCAGACAGGAACAGATTAAAGTGAATCAGAATTATTCTTCATTAAACTTTAATTTTCATTTTGAGCTGGAAATTTTGAAGAATTTATCTTTTTCTTCAGATTTATTGCCTTTATTATATTTTTCATAATATTATTGAAAAGAAGTAAGATGCTGATATGAAATTGATATTTTCGCTGTTGTTTTCTATGTTAGTTTATTTCAAGCTGAACAAGTTCGAAATTTACGTCAAACGTGACAAATGAGGTGCGTTCGTACCATAACTAGTTTCATAAATATTCAGATCTTGGTGCAATAGATGTTGCACTCTTATGCAAAAATGCATGAATACAAAATTTGTTTTATGTGCAGATTTTCAATTTATAGATACTAATTTTATTTTATGAAATTAAGTTCAATGCACTTTTACAAATAATTAATTACAATTCTGTTACATTAAAAATATACTATACGCAAATATCCAATACAAGGCAATGTAAAAAAATCATTGTTATTATTTCACTGAAAAAATGAATTATATCGTCTGTTATTATGATATGATTAATTTCCGTAATAAAATAAGTAATTATAAGTTGACAACATTTTGTTGACATTCACTGAAAATTCTAATGGGAAACTTAAGCCTAGTTTTGCAAATTTCAGAACTTTAAATCCATAATTAGACTATTTTCCATTTAATATCTATTTCTCCGGAAACATCTATCCAAAAAACTGTCGGTAGATTATATGATTACTATAATTAAACAATTTTAGTACACAAATTCGGTTTTTAAATTCATTAATACGAAAATAATATGACTCTCCCTTAAATACGACGTAATCACCATGGTAACCTAAAATCATTACCTATCATGGGATATCATTGAATCAATTACGTATGATCGGATTTAATAGAATGAAGAAAACTTTTATTAATATCTTTTTAAGTTTTGATTCAATTTTCATAAAATTTTAAATGACTCGACAAAATTCTGCAACGATTATGTATATTAAATTTTAAACCATTTGGTTGGGTAGTTTGTGCTGCTCTGTTATATGCGGACAGACGGACGGACCAAACGACGATTATAGGTGCAACGTATTTATATAATTATGATCGCACCAAAAAATACAAAATTAATTTATTGGATTCTTCCTCAATCCCGCGTAGACTAATTTAAAATGAACAGAAATAAATAAACTACTTAACTTAGAAGTCAGAAAGATTATTTTCTTTCGTGAGATAAATTTAAAATCCGGAAATTTAAAGTTTGACGAGGAATGTAATTTATTTACTTACCTTCCTTTTGAAGGAAAAAATATTTCGAAATTACTCAAGTGGTTCGGAATAAAGTATAGTTATTCAATATTCTGTATATCTAAAATCATTTCATCTCATCTAAAAATATATCATGTAATTTTAAGACTTAGTTCGTCATATTTATAAAAGAGGTTAAAAGAAAGAAAGATCGGTGATTATAAATATTTCAGAACTTTTAAAATGATGTGATTGATACATATTTTAGACAAAAAACGGTTCTATTTATGCCTAAAGGAAAGATTTAACTATAAGATGTAGTCAAACATATTGGAAAAAGCATTGAAAGAATGAAAAAAATAAGATTAAGAAAATGTTAGAATATAAAATGCAGTCAAACCTATTTGAAAAAACATTACCAGTATGATTCTGGGTAAAGGAATTCGGCGAGATTTGAGAAAAAAATCTTATATTGTATAAAATCACATATAAATTCAGATATCTAATAGAGATCATCGTTGATCTTAAGTAGATTTTTAAAACCAAAAAAAATGAGCTTGAATTTGATAGTCTTTTAATAAAAATTGTACTAATTAAACCTTTTCGGAGCCATTTTTTTAATGTTTGGGCAAGTATTTATTTTACGTTAATAATATTAAAAATAGCCATTCAAATCACAAGAATTAAGATTTACTAAAAGTTAATGAAAAATCATTTATTGACATCTAACAAATATGGTAACAGAAAAATTTAAAATCGAATTTAAAGTGAAATGATAAATGATAAATGATAAATGATAAATGATAAATGCAAATATAGTTATTTTTCGTAAATATATTAAATGACAAAACTCTAAAGAAGAAATTTTGCAAAAATTTGAAATATGCCGTATTACAACAGGATTAAAATTACGTATTTACTTTCAAATATTTTTTATGTTTTATCAAAAATTATTCATTTAGTAAAGTTTCCCCTATGTTAAATTTAAAGAGTGAGACATATATTTGAAATAAAAGAATTGCCAATGGTTTAAACAGAATTAAGCAAACGTTCATTATTATTATTTTTATTAAGTGCCGAAACATAAATGATGCCATATTTATAAATGTATATACAGATACTTTAATTACTAGATGCAGATAATAACAAAAATAATTGTTGAGAGAAAATAATACTGCGAAAAATCATAACCTATTATAAAACACCATGCCCAAACAGATTAAAGCTAATCAGAATTTTTCTTGAGTTAATTTTGATTTATATTTTGATAACTGTGATTTTGAAAAATAAATCAGTTTCCTTTCTTCATGACCACTATCTTCATTATGTATTTCATAATATTATTGAAAAGGAAAAAAAAAAGCTGGTATAAGATTGATATTTTCGCTGTTGTTTTCTATGTAGATTATATCAAGCTGAAAAAACTTTTTTTAGACCGCTGACCAGGCCCCTACCTGCTAGACTTTTGCCTACACTGTTAAAAATTTGCAGCAAACTGTCCAGTCATTTGACCGTTTTTGTAGAAAACGGTTACATAACCGTAATTTAACTCTATTATGACGATAAAATGAGCAATAATACGGTCAGAATATAGTTAAATTACGGTTATGTAACCGTTTTCTTCAAAAACGGTCAAATGACTGGACAGTTTGCTGCAAATTTTTAACAGTGTAGCTTAACGAGTTGATACCTGGCAACGGAGCAAAGATGTGTTTGTTAAATCTATAGGCCGACGTGGCTTCAGTGCGTCTTGTTGCTTTAATTGCTTTTTCTTAATTGGAATTACATCTTCAAATTACATAAGTGTATCGAAATAAAATTGGTGTTTCAATTTTTCTTATTTATGTCATCTAAAAATATGTCTGACGTAATTTTGAGACTTACTTCGTCATACTCATGAAAGAATTTAAAAGAATGAAACTTAAGTGATTAGAAGTATTTCAGGTATTGTAAAAAGATTTGTTTTATACACTCAGAAAAAGGAATTGATTAAAACTACAAAACATTTTTGTTGAGTACATTTTGGTTCTTTTAGCAAAATTGGAGTAAAATTGAACCATTTTACTTCAATTAACAAAACATTTTTGCTGACGATACAAATTTTTTTTTTTTGGAATTTCAAAAAAAAAAAAAAAAAAAAAAAAAGTGGTTTTCAACAAAAAAATTTTTTTTGTTGATTCAAACAAAATTTCCATTGACCTATATTTAAACAAAATTTTTGTTTAAATATGGGTCAATAAAAATTTTGTTTGAATCAACAATTTTTTTTTTTTTTTTTTTTTTTTTTTTGCAATTCCAAAAAAAATTTTTGTATCGTCAGCAAAAATGTTTTGTTAATTGAAGTAAAATGCTCCAATTTTACTCCAATTTTGCTAAAACAACAAAATGTACTCCAAAAATATGTTTTGTAGTTTTAATCAGTTTCTTTTTCTGAGTGTATAAAAATGTATTGTTATAGAAAAATTTTGTACTACACTGTAAAACACTTTCGCAAAATTTCAGTAGCTGTACCGTAAATTAACGGTACTTGTACCGCTTTCACTCTTTACGGTATGAGTACCGTACTTCTAAGGTATATTAAGTGTAAAAAAAAAAAAAACAGTATATGTGCCATTTCGATTATAAACGGTATTTATACCGTAAAATGATTGTTTTTCAGTAAAAAATCGCTATTTATTAATTTAATTAGTTAAATAGCTATTTAATAGTTATTTTTCAGTAAGGAAAAAGCTGGTATCCCCGCCTCGGTGTACGGCAACCCTTGAAGTGATGCTCTTGCTCTTGTTATGTAATGCGTGTAGACCTGAGGAGACGGAGGGGGTGCAGCCGGTACATATATCGTCCAGTTAAATTACGGTATATATACTGGTCACAAAGTTGCCAGTATATGTACCGTAATTTTGGACCAAAATTTTTTACAGTGTAGTAGTTTAAAGTAAATGAGAATTAATTTTCATACAAACTTTCTTAAGCTATCTTTCTGAGTAAGTTTTTGCTTATTCTTTTATCCCCATTGTCCCGATTATGCACTTATTATGATGAAAAAGGGAAAAAATAATACTCATATATGGGGACTGGCATTTTCGTTATTTGTTTACTTGTTTATTTTTTACACTCTTTTGTTTAATTTAACTTGGTTTTTTGGTAAAGATGTAATTGTGTAATCAACTTTTCACACACTTTCTGATATACTAATATCATGAAAATTATGTACATATGTGTTTTTCGATGACAATAAAATATTTTAAGATTTTAGAACTTAATTATAAATTAATAAATTAAATTTAGATCATTTTCCTGTTAACCAGTCGCAGGTGATAAATTGCCAAATAATGTTTATGATTACAAATATTTACCAGTTACGAAAATAATTGGAGTTCATTATGCGCTAAACCACTTTCGTCAAAATATACCAATTGTTTCTGAAATGGTGACAACAAAATATTTGAATCACTAAAAAATATAAAATTTAAATTAAAAATAAAGAATAAAAATTTAAAATATGTATTGAAACGGTGACAACAAAATATTTGAAACACTAAAAAATATTAAATTAAAATATTTGAAACACTAAAAAATATATAATTTAAATTAAAAATAAAGAGTAAAAATTTAAAATATGTATTGAAACGGTGACAACAAAATATTTGAAACACTAAAAAATATAAAATTAAAATTAAAAATAAAGAGTAAAAATTTGAAATATGTATTGAAACGGCGACAACAAAATTTTTGAAACACTAAAAAATATATAATTAAAATTAAAAATAAAGAGTAAAAATTTAAAATATGTATATTTTTTTATCATTTAATAGTTTAATATTAATTGAATTATTATCATATGTTCAGAAAACCAGAATTTAGAAAGTCTGAATAGATAGTTTAAATAATACTTTTGTTTTCCTATTGCCATACCTTAAAAAAGAAACGGAGCATAAATTATATTTTTCCTTAATAAATTTACTTGTTTTCCCTTTCTAGCAAGCATAAATCAAAGCGGTGGATTTACAATAATATGCCCCCACGCCAAATTCACGTATTGTAGCGGAATTTTCTTAAAACTACATGGATTACAGTCATGAAATTAAGCGTGATTTTTAAGATAAACTTTGAATGCTTATAAAAGGTGTTTAAAAAAATATTTTTACTTTTTAAAAAGTATTTCAAGCCGGAAAACATTTGGAATTTAACGCTAAAAATATGAAATATATTTATTGGGTTCCCGCTGACTTCCATAGACATTCGAAACGAAATGAAATAAATAAAATTGCTTACCATGGAAACCAGGAAATTTATTTTCAGTAATAGGGAAAATTTTGAATCTTAAATGTTTGAAGATTTGTTTCATTTTATTTACTTTCATTCTATCGAGGAGACGCAACCTTTTATAACTGCGTAAGTGGTTCAGAAAATTTCATCATTTGATATATATATATATATTCTTTTTAAGTATTTTGCATGTAACTTTAAGCTTTAGAATGTCATTACTTGTAAAATAACCAAAAGGAATTAAAAGCAGTGATCTGTAAAGTCTTAGCAGAGTAAATTTAATTTTGCTTTTCGTATTAACGATTGCAGAGAAGTTACATCTCTAGAAATGAAATAATCAACTGGGAATTATCTAAAGTGAACATAATTTTTTTATTTCTCTTAACCGCAAAAGAAATAACAAACTCAGTATGACTTTTAAAGGAAAAGTAAGAATTAACTAAATTACATTTCTAAAAAAGAAAGATATTTTAATTTTGTTAAAGAATTATTAAAATGTGCGATGTTTAATTCTTCAGAGTTAATATTTCAAAAACTATAAAAAGCGTCAATTACATAAATGTGAATTATTTTTTTTTATTCGTTGAACTGAAACTATGGTGAAAGGGGAACCACCTGGGACACATTAATTTCGAATTAAAGCACTATGTCAGAAAGATTGTTTATAATACATTCAGTGAGTTATAAAACATTTTGACATTTTGATCATGTACGCAAATGGCGCCCGGTGCATGTAAAATCCGTCGTGGGTGTAAAGTCCTCCAACTTACCTGTGAATTACACCTCTGGGGGTGCCTAGTCTGGTGAAGGTCTCGTCACCAGATCAAAGTTCTAAATTACGAGACCAACTCGAATAGAGGTGGGATGACGTGTGGATAAGCGATGCAGCGAGGAAATAGTAAATATCCCAGCATCTCACAACCATCCGGCATGACTTCGCTACACTGCGCACTGCGCAGTGCTGAACCGCCTCATCAAAAATCAATTAGCAACCGGCCAACTAAGAAAAAGCAATTAAAGCAACAAGACGCACTGAAGCCGCATCGGCCTATAGATTTAACAAACACATCTTTGCCAAGCGAAGAGCAGGCGAATTCTCACCCCGTTGCCAGGTATCAACTCGTTAAGCTACGCAAAAGCCTGGCAGGTAGGGGCCTGGTCAGCGGTTCTAAAAAAATTGACCGCGTTCAGAGACTAAAACACGAGTTACTCGTATAAATGGGAAATGGCGTCAAATGAGTTTCTCGTATAAGTGGGGGATGACGTCAAATGAGTTTCTCAGGGTAAAATGGGTTAAAACGGTTCTGAATGCTTTTATGTAATGTTGTAGGCATGTTTACAAATAAACACTTTCGCCAACCAATCTACCAGTACATTTTTATCAGAGCGGTCATTACAGGAATCACAAAACGTATCTATATTAAGCGTTCAGGGATGTATGGCAGAGATGTCCGCAGAGATCACGTCAATGAAGGTCATACACCACTTAACGAAAGTGGTTCGAACTACTGGAGGTTAAACACACAGCTTGTGATCGAAATATGGAAATATTAGTTATAATGTAGTGAAAGTTTGTGGTAAATGTTGAAATAAATATGTGTAATAAAATTTCAGTATCCATCTATCAAACTACGTGGGTTTCTTCAAGCCACCAAAGTTACCACACTTTATAAAATAATTTTCATCCCGTTTGTTGAAAGTAACGCTGAAATATTTTTATATCGTCTGCAATTAAATTATTTTACGCTATAGTTGTTGAAAGTAGATTGTAATTTTTTTTTTCGGGAATGGCAATGGAGCTGTTTGTTGTCATGAGAATGAAATGTAGTTTGGTTTGATGCGTGAAATAAAGTTTGTTTTGAAATGTTGTTGTTTAATTGGAGTCAGATGAATTAAAATAAAATTAATAAATAAGTTAAGTAAGACTGAATGAAGTAATATTTAGGGAGGTACTTCTGACACCGTTTGATTATTTGTTATAAGATTTTATCATGTAATTTTAGTTCTTGTGTGTAAAGATGGAATTTTGTAATCGAATTTTCACTCAATTTCTGAAGTGCTGAAATTATAAAAATTAGGTACACAGGTGCTTTTCCGGTAACATTAAATTTTAATATGTTTAGAGGGCAAGATATATTTTTTTTCAATATAGGAGCATTGGAGATATAGAAAACTATATATGTCTAAATCTGTCACCTGCGCATTCTTCTGCGTATATATTGTGATTCTTTACTCAATCACGGAAGATGTATCTTGTTTACCAGATTAATTGCAAAATATTTTTAATACAGTTTGTTTTCATAAACATATTTATATTTAAAAAACATTCACTATATGTTTTTAGTTTCGGGAGAAAAGGCAATATTGCTTACATAATGCTTATATATTATTACCTTTACTACTGAAACTAAAATGATATTGTGAATGTTTTTAAATGTACATATTTTATCGAAACAAACTGTATCAAAAATATTGGCAATAAAAATCTAGTAATCAAGATAAATCTTCCATGAGTGAGTAAAGATTCACGATATATGCTCAGGAGAATACGCAGATGGTAGATTTTGTCATACCTAATGACGTCATCCTAAAAGCGCGCGCATTGGCGTTATGAACCCCGTCCACAAGGTCGCGCAGTTATTTCAATTTTGCGCCCCTACTCTAGTATTAAGATGGAACGATTAATACGTATACGTTTTGAGGAATCGTCCTGGCGACGTTGGCCAATTATATCATAGACCTGTTAAACGTAGACCAATCAAATGGTCGGAACTCAAACAGTTGGAGTCAATAACAACGACAGTTAACAGTTGCAGTTAGCTATAAAGCGAGCAAACAAACCAGATTTCCCAACTATGTGATCACTTTTCCCAATAAAATTCTGAAGGCAATGTAGGTTATTAGAAGTCTGGGTAATTTCCGGGTCTGAATACTACAACTTCGGTCTGTGATCTTCGGTCCTTAGTGTAATACATTTTCAATTAATAAAGTACACTGTAAAAAAGACAAATGTTTCTAAATCTGCGAAAAAGTAATATAACCACCAAAGGAAATACACAATAATCTCTTCCGAATTATCCCTGATTTCGAAAAGCGTGTTTTATCTTTAGGAACCCCAGAAAACGTTGTATTTTGACATTTAAAGAATCATTTATAGAAACAATTTTTCTTTGGCTGCACTCATTTTCGGAAACTTTTCCGAGTAGTTTTTATGCTAGTATATTAATCAGTTTTCTGAACCTGAAATAAGAATTTTTCAGATACTATTCCATTCTGAGATAAACAGAACAACAAACATTTTTATGTTCAACAAACATGTTTTATAGACAACATGATAAATTAACAGCATTGACATTAAAATTAAGATTAATGTTATTTTGTTACTTTTGAATGTATAAATTAAGCGAGGCAGTTTGCTTGAGAAATGTTTTCTTGAGAGTTGATAGCATGTTTGATTTTTCAGATACTATTCCATTCTGAGATAAACATTTTTATGTTCAACAAACATGTTTTATAGACAACATGATAAATTACCAGCATTGACATTGAAATTAAGATTAATGTTATTTTGTTACTTTTGAATGTATAAATTAAGCGAGGCAGTTTGCTTGCGAAATGTTTTCTTGAGAGTTGATAGCATGATTGATTTTTCAGATACTATTCCATTCTGAGATAAACATTTTTATGTTCAACAAACATGTTTTATAGACAACATGATAAATTAACAGCATTGACATTAAAATTAAGATTAATGTTATTTTGTTACTTTTGAATGTATAAATTAAGCGAGGCAGTTTGCTTGCGAAATGTTTTCTTGAGAGTTGATAGCATGATTGATTTTTCAGATACTATTCCATTCTGAGATAAACATTTTTATGTTCAACAAACATGTTTTATAGACAACATGATAAATTAACAGCATTGACATTAAAATTAAGATTAATGTTATTTTGTTACTTTTGGATGTATAAATTAAGCGAGGCAGTTTGCTTGCGAAATGTTTTCTTGAGAGTTGATAGCATGATTGATTTTTCAGATACTATTCCATTCTGAGATAAACATTTTTATGTTCAACAAACATGTTTTATAGACAACATAATAAATTAACAGCATTGACATTAAAATTAAGATTAATGTTATTTTGTTACTTTTGAATGTATAAATTAAGCGAGGCAGTTTGCTTGAGAAATGTTTTCTTGAGAGTTGATAGCATGATTGATTTTTCAGATACTATTCCATTCTGAGATAAACATTTTTATGTTCAACAAACATGTTTTATAGCCAACATGATAAATTAACAGCATTGACATTAAAATTAAGATTAATGTTATTTTGTTACTTTTGCATGTATAAATTAAGCAAGGCTGTTTGCTTGAAAAATGTTTTCTTGAGAATTGATAGCATCCCCAAAACCTTTATTATGAGTTTCAAAAGCTGATTAATACACTATAAAAACTACTCGGAAACGTTTCCGAAATGCGTGCAGCCAAAGAAACTTTGTTTTTATAATTCCGTCTTTAAATCTGGAAAATACATTGTTTTCTAAGATTTCTAAAGATAAAGAATAATTTTCCAAAATCGTGGATAACTTGGAATAGATTATTGAATATTTTCGTTCACGGTTATATTATATTTTTTTAGATAAAGAAATATTTTTTAAAAGTGTACGTTGGTTAAAATCTATAATAAAAAAATTCAAAATCCATAAAAATTAATCATAATTTTGTGCTAACTTGAAAAAAAAAATTTTTTTCAGGTACACAGTATATAAAGAATTTTTACTAAAAACTAATCAGCGTCAATTTATGTCAAGGTCTAACTGAATCTAAATTTATTAAATTTCGTGCATTCATTCTTGAGATAGAGTGTCCACAAAATTTTTGTCACATACCGACACACAAACATACATACAGACAGATTCACAGACAAACATGACTAAAAACTAGTCGGATGTGTCAATCCCAAAAGTTTCTTCTATCTCACACAGGTTTCGCATACACTAAAATGAATCAGCACCAATTTATATCAAGGTCTAACTGAAACTCAAGTTTTATTAAATTCCGTGCATTATTTCTTGAGATATGACTATCGCTAAAATCGTGTAAATCCTGCAAAATGCTGCATAGCAGCGCCACCTGCTAGTCAATTTTTACCTAAAATTTAATCAGCACCAATTTATATCAGAGACTAACTGAATATAAAGTTTTATTAAATTCCGAGCATTAGTTCTTTAGAAAGAGGTATTGTGGTAATCGCGAAAAATGCTGCACAGCAGCGCCACCTGCTCGGCGATTTTTACCAAAAACTAATTAGCACCCATTTATATCAGAGACTAACTGAATATAAAGTTTTATTAAATTCTGAGCATTAGTTCTTGAGATAGAGCACCCACAAAATTTTTGTCACATACAGACAGACAGACAAACAGTGTCACAGACAGACATTTTCTAAAAATAGTCAAATCGTGTTCAGGACCTTCTAAAACGTATAAATCCGTCGAAAAAGAGAAGTCGGTATTTTTCATGAATCCGATACTTTTTTCTTGTACAGACAGAAGAAAGTAATAATAATAATAACAATAATAATAATAATAATAAATACATTTTTTCATCATTCCAAACATTTCTGGTCCTCTAAGTAATTTGAGTTTGTAATAAGTTATTTGAACGTCCAATGACCTGTTAAAAGTTTATAGATTTAGAAATAATGCTAAAGACGAAAAAGAAATACATTGATACAAAATGGTTAATTTCTTTTTTACGTTACTTCAAATAGAAAATATTTCAATTTTAAAACTTGAAATACAAAATCAATTTATCCGTCTTCTCTTCCGATCTGATCTCCAATGAGCGGGAACAAATAAATTTACTTAACATAGAAATCGGGAAATTTATTTTTTGTGATAGTATGTTGAAAATCGGAAATTTATAAGTTTAAGGAGGTATTTCGTTTTATTTGCTACATTCCTTGAAAGACACGTAGATCTTTTAAATTCTGTAGGTGGTTCAGAATGAAAATTGTTGTTTCTATTTTTATTTTTCACTAAGACGCATTTCTAGTGTGAATACCCAAAAGGTACACACCGATTTCTATGAAAATTTTATCATAGAGTGTACCCATGATATGATGAAGAATGATAACAATTTTATCGACCATCGTCAAGGTTTAGTATTTTTAAGTATTATTTAGCATTAAGTATTACTTTTGAGTATTATTTAGCATTAAGTATTATTTTTAAGCATTACGTTTAAGTATTATTTTTAAGTATTACGTTTAAGTATTATATTTAAGTATTATTTAGCATTAAGTATTATATTTAAGTATTATTTAGCATTAAGTATTATTTTTAAGTATTACATTTAAGAGGTCTTGTACCTTTTAAGCGCGACGAAAATCGAGAAAAACAATCAAAGTTTGAATTAATGTATTTTCAAAACCTTTATATGTATAAACATAAAGTTTTGATTATAAATTAAATAGATTGTGCTTTTTAATATAATACTATTAGAAACTGACTAATATTTTACTGAATTTGTGCATTGTTGAAATTAAAATCGCTCTTTTTTTTTATTCCATAAGTCATTGCGCGCATGATATCTTGAGAACGTATGACTGGATTGTTATGAAATATTATGTAGACAATAAGTGCATATGTGTGTTTAAAATGATCTACTTTTAAATATTTACAATGATAAGATTTTTAATTATGACTACTTTTCTTCATTAAAAATGTAAAATTTTGAAATTTTTTACAAAAATATTTTTTTGCATGTTTAATGAAATAATTTTGACCTAAAAGTAGATCATTTTAAACACACATATGCGCTTATTGTCTACATAAAATTTCATAACAATCCAGTCACACGTTCTCAAGATATCATGCGCGCAATGACTTACGGAATAAAAAATAGAGCTATTTTAATTTCAGAAATGCACAAATTTAGTAAAATATCAGTCAGTTTCTAATGGTATTATATTATAAAGCACAATCTACTTAATCAATAGTTAAAATTTCATGCTTATACACAAAACTTTTTGAAGCTACACTATTTCAAAGTTTGAAAGTTTTCGTTGATTTTCGGCGAGTTTAAAAGGTGCAAGACCCCTTAAGTATTATTTTTAAGTATTATATTTATAGTAAATATGCGTGGTTAAAATGTGGATATCTTGAAGGAAAGCCCTCGACTTTCCAGAATCCAGTTGATTTTTGTTTCGCAAGTAATTGAATGAATGTGAAAATTTTCATTTTATAATTTGTGGATGGTGTAAAAATTCATTGTGTTTTACTCATTCCTATACTAATTATCATTTATCTGACGATTACGTTGTCTGAAATTATTAGAATGTTTTTGAATAAAACACTTAGCGATTAGCATTAGTTGCACCATAGATCTTTTGCAGATATTTTACAAATACTAAACCTTAGCGATGGCCGATAAAACTGCTATCAATCTTTATCATATCATGAGTTTTCTCTATGATAAAAGTTTCATCGAAATCGGCGTGTACCTTTTGGGTATGTTATTTTGGGTACCTTTTTCCCTCGTTAATATGTCAAACTTACCAAAAATTACAAAAAACAAGAACGAAAAATCATGCGTCAAGCACAGATTATGTAACACTTTCCCACGCTTCCAAAATAATTTTACAAATCATTACCGCTTAATAAGGTGAAAGATAACATCTAAGTAAACAATTTGGAAAACGCATAACATATTTAAAAACGTAATTTCAGGAATTTCCAACATAAATTTCTATCATATACAATATTCGGAAAAATATCCGAATACTTTTATTCAGTCCTGTATATGATCTATAGGTTTGTATATACTCCATAGGATGCTAAATTTTAGTTTAGTTAGGAAACGCGTAACACATTTAAAAATTCTCCTTCTGTAGTTTCTGTCAATAAACGGAAATGTGTTCGCGAACTTTCGTGCTGCCCTGTATAGGATCTACAGAATTTATACACACCAATAAACAGACAAAAAGTGAGTTAAATTTAAAATCGCGTTCAGTAACTTAAAACGCACTTCCAGGAATTATTGTTAACAGACAGTAGAGAATTCTTTTGTGTGTCCCTGTAAATGAACGATGACTGCTATACACACAATATTATCCAGTAAGCCTCTTGTAATGCACCTTAGTGATATATATAAATTTCAATGCGTTTAAAATCGAGAAACATTATTTAAATAAACCGCAAACGATTTTTCTCCATAGACGTAATGTAACGGAATTATTTTGACTGTCCCTGTAAAGTAACTCTAAGTGCTATGCACACCCTATTCCATATTAAGCTTCTTGTAATGCACCTTAGTGATGTATATCAATTACAATGTATTTGAAACTGCGTGAATCATTAAAATAAACCGCAAATGATTTTTCCCCATAGACCGTAATGTAACGGAATTCTTTTGAGTGTCCCTGTAAAAAAACTATAAGTGCTACACACTTCAGTTGAAATAGGAAACATATAAAAATTGCAGGGCAATCCGAGCATATTTACGGGAGTTAGAGCACGGACAGACGGCCAGACAAAGCGAAGTCGTAAACGCATTTCAACTAGGTTGGAAAGTGTTAAAAAAAAGAGACAGACAGAGAATAGAAGCCTAATGAACACAAATTACTTTATAAAAACTACAGTAAAATAGCTTTGGTTTAGGGACAGGGTGTCCCTCAGTTCCGAGGTTAACGATGTAAGAAAAAAACGTAAAAAATGTAGAGAATATTTCCAGTGACTGTAGTCTGTAATTTTTGGAAAGTACTTATCCGTAGAAATGAGACAAAAATCATTTTTATTAGGAAAATAGTTTTTGTATATATATAGAAAACACAAGACACATTACTTTGAGAAAAACCAAAACATTTAAACAAAGAATAGCGATATGTTTGCACAAATTAAAAAAATAAAAATAATAAAATTTTAGATTATTATTATTGTTTTCTTTTTCACTTTTTTCTCGAATGTAGCATCTAATATACCAGTGCAGATTATGACAAAAAGGGAGAAGGGCGATTTATGCGGTCGCTATTTCTTACAAATATTTCTTTATATGATTTCTACAGAAACACATTTTGAATTACGTTATTTTGTCCTGTAGATAATATTCCATTTCTTTTTGTATTTAATCGAGAAAGTTTCGAGACCTTTCACAGAAATTTTGTCAGGGGTTCGTGAATAAAATGTATTTTATTTATATCGCGAAATCTTTATTTACTTTTTTATATTACTTATTTTTGTATATTTTAGAATAAAGTATTTTATTCATTATTTCTATTTGCATGCCATAAAATGCATTTTGGGGGGCCTTCCAAGCGACTTTCTAAACGGGCGAAGTTCAGATAATAATAATAGTAATACTGATAATAATAAATATATTTTTTGTCATTTCCAACCTTTCTTTTTTCTGGTCCCAGTAACTTATTTGAACGTTAAATGTTTATACATTGAGAAAAAATGCTAAAAAGGAAAAATAAATACGTTGATACAAAAGGGTTGTTTTCTTTTTTACGTTCCTTCAAATAGAAGATATTTCAAATTTAAAAACTGTAAATAACAAAATCCATTTATCCTTCTTCTCTTCCGATCTGATCTCCAATGAGCGGGAAGAAATAAAATTACTTAACATAGAAATCGGGAAATTTATTTTCTGTTATAGTACGTTGAAAACCGGAAATTTAAAAGTTTAAAGAGGTATTTCATTTTATTTACTACATTTCTTGAAAGAGATGTATAGCGTTTAAATTCCGTTGGTGGTTCAGAATCAAAATGATTGTTCCTTTTTTTTTTTTTTTTTTTTTTAACTTAGATGTACTAGTCACCATGTAATTTTCAGATTGGGTATGTCAAACGTAGAAAGAAAAGTAAAAATAGTTTTTTCTTTTTTAAATATTTTATAAGCAATCAATGTTTCTCTTAAAAAATCACGCCTAATTTCATGACTATAGTTCATGTAGTTTTTAAGTCATTTATTACAATATCATTTCTATATATAAGGAAAGGGCAACTGACATCACTGTTGGTTAAATTACTGTTGGTTTGGGAGAAAAACCTGTTTGTTCTTTACGACTCCTACAGTACACATGAGACGGAGCGATTTGATTGGTCTACGTTAAACTGGTCTGTGATGTGATTGGCCTAGGTCGCCATGAAGATTCCTGCAATGATAGCTGCGACAAAAATGTAGTGTTAGATTGGTTGATGGAACTGCTTGTTTGTAAACATGCCCTTTCCTTATATAGATTTTACTTCACATTACCTATTTATAGACATTAAAACAATTTTTCGCACATAGAACTTACGTAGATGTCATTTTCTTAAAAAAATATACTTAACTTTTTTCCAAATAGGAGAAGTCAGCCCTTTAAAACTGTCATATGTGTTATACCGGTATGCAAATTAAATCAAGAGGCAATGAAGAAATGTCGGTAAACTGAAGATGCCTGAGAATGCAGGGTAAAAAAAAATGTATAACACATATAATGGTTTTAAAGGACTGACTTCGCCTATCTAGAATAAAGTTAAGTATATATATTTTTCTTAAAATGGCATCTACGTAAGTTCTATGTGTGAAAAATTGTTTTAAATTTTGTAAATAGGAAATGTGAAGTAAAAACTAAATGACTAGTTAATGTATATTTGCAAAAACATTCCGCTGCAATACTACATTAATTTGGCGTGGTCCGGATTACGGATAATTCACCGTTTTTATTTACGCTTAATAGAAAGTGCAAACAAGTTAATTTACTTTAAAAATTACAATTTTTGCTCTGTTTCTTTTTTAAGATAGAGCAACACGAAAGAGAAAATAAAACACTATTTAAACTTTTTTTTTAGGATTTCTAACTTGATTTCTCAACGTATAATCCTAATTTAATTAATACTAAACTATTAAGTTGTTTTCTTTTATTTATTTATTTATTTATTTTACATTATTTCAAATCGAAAAGGAATTTTAAGTTTAAAACTAAAAATGCAAAATCCACTCTGCCAATCTGATTTCCAATAAACGCAAACAAATAAAATTACACAACCCTGAAATCGGGAAATTTATTTTTTGTGATAATACATTGAAAACCGGAAATTTAAAAGTTTGAAGTGGTATTTCACTTTATTTACTACATTTCTTGAAAGAGACTCAACTCTTTAAAATTCCTTAGGTCGTTCAGAATTCGAAATCTCGCTGCTATTTATTTTATTTTATTTTATTTTATTTTATTTTATTTTATTTATTTGTTTATTTATTTATTTATTTTGTCACTTAGATGTATTTCTGTATAATTTCGTAACTTAGTGTTACACTTTGGAAAGCACAAAGAGAACAGAAATTGAGTGATAATAAACATTTTACACTGTAAAAATAGACAAATGTTTCTTAATTTACGAAAATATAATATAACCACGAACGAAAATTTACAATAAACTTTTCCGAGTTACCCCCGATTCCAAAAAGCGTTCTTTATGTTTCGTAAACCTCAGAAAACAAAATATTTTCGAGATTTAAAGACGGATGTATAAAAACAATGTTTTTTTCTGTTGTTGTTGTTGCCACTGATTTTCGAAAACATTTCCGAGTCGTTTTTATAATGTGTTAATTAGTTTTTCAAACCAGAATATAGGTTCTTAGAATGCAAGCAAACATTTTCATGTTCAACAGTCACGCACAAACATGATAAATTAACACCATTAACATTAACATTAAAATTAATATTATTTTGTTACTCTTGAATGTATAATTTCAATTACGTAGTTGAAAATGTTTAATTAAAAATGAATAGAACCCTAAAAAACAATATTTCGGTTCGAGAAAAATTGATTAATACACTACAAAAACCACTCGGAAACCTTTCCGAAAATGAGTGGCTGCAAAGGAAACTTTTTTTAAATAAATTTTTCTATTAATCACGAAAATATATTGGTTTCTCACGTTTCTAAAGATACAGAATGCTTTTCGTAATCGAAGGTATAACTTGGAAGAGGTTATTACTTACCCATCAGACGTAGATGTGAGAGGGTAAGTCTTGTAATCGTTTTAAAAATCGAAAAAAAAATGTTGAAGAATTTACACGTTTCAGACACTGGAGATTCCGAAAAACATATTTTTAGAAAAAAAATTGCCGTCCGTCTGTCTGTGTGTCTGTAAACGGTTTATCTCCTGAACAAATTGAGATAGAGACTTGAAATTTGGTATGTACTTACTATGTAATAATGGGAAGAAGCTTATTGAATTCCAGTAACCTCGACTATCCGGAACTATTTTTTTCGGACTCTCGAAATATTCGTCTTGATAAAAGGTATATAAAATTTTCGAAATTGTTTATTTTAAGGAGTGAATATAAAAGACAATAAAAAAACATACATTTTGCATAAAGAATGAATTCAATCACCGGGATATTTGTTATCATATTTTCCACACTCTTCAATTTTTCATGACCCTGTATTTTATTCAAATTTCGATTCAAAGATATATTTTAATTGGAAATGAGACGCTTAATCCGACGCAATAGACCTTTAGTTAATATGATTTTCATTTTTGGAGTTATAAGGATGTTTCTTTTAAGCAATTCAGTAATCGAGCCTTTAAAGTTTATGACGTCATCCAGTCACGATTTTATTCGAATTGCAATGCATTTTATAAATAGTTTACACATGTTTTATTTTCATATTTTATACTATGCATAACCATGATGGGTAAGTATTACGGTGGCCCCCAACGACTAGTTGTATACTTTCTTTCGCAGTTATGTTGTATTCTCGTAGATTAGAAAACATTTACTTTTTTTTCAATGTAAAACACAGCGTAGGAATGAACTTCGTTCAACGATAAGATGAGGAACTAACTATGCTCCCTTAACTTATTTCAACGTTCAATGAACTGTTAAATGTTTATTCGCTTAGAAATAATGCTACAAACAGAAAAAAAGCTGTTAATACGAAAGAAATCGTTTTCTGTTTGTTTATTTGTTTGTTTTTTACAGCACTTGAAATCGAAAAAGATTTTGAAATTTAAAACTCAAAAACACAAAATCCATTTATCTTTCTTCTCTGCCAATGAACGGAAACAAATAAAATTACTCAACCCAGAAATCGGGAAATTTATTTCTTGCGATAATACATTGAAAACCGGAAATTTAAAAGTTTAAAGTGGTATTTCATTTTATTTACTACATTTCTTGAATGAGATGTAACTCTTTAAAATTCTGTAAGTGGCTCAGAAAACTCTCGTTTCTATTTTTTATTTTATTTTCCCCTTCACGTATTTTTCCTGTAATTTCCAAACTTAGTATGTCATACTTAAAAATGCAGTAAAGAGAATGGAAGTTTAGTGATTATAAATACTTTTTAAAAGGGAGTAAAAAGACGTGAGTTGTATAAAAATAAATTGTTTTATTTTACCCATTTTGTCCGGACGAGATGTTACAATCCCAGGAAATTTGAATAAAATGTATTATGTGCGTCTCTTAATAATATAAGTTGTCAAATTTCATAATTTTTATAAATATAAATATGTAGACTTTTCGCTAAATTTACAGAATGGTTTCTTTGGGTTTTTTTTTCTATCAGAATCTTGGTTTTCAAAAGTTTGTAAATTTGCGTAAGACAAGACAGGAATGATTACCAGTAGATTACCCGTTATTTTACAGAAAGCGTTTTAACAGTCTATTTATGTGATAAAATTGAGCAACGTCTAAATACAACATCTCAACTCAATGGAGTATAAAGATTCACGAGCCAACATAATAGATTCACGGGTCATGGACTATAGATGAGGTCATTATAAGAATAATGTTCATAGGAGTCAGATGCTTTTTATGCAAGGTTTAGATAGCTTGCTATTTTTTTATTGCTATTATTGAAAGAAATCAAAATTGCGATTTTATCATTTTAAGACTGTAAAATCGGCATACGGCCATTTTTAGTTGTGTTGACCCACTGTACAAATATCTGATGCTTATTCTTTTATGTATTTTAGGTCTTAATAAATTTTTGTTATCGTATTCAGATCAGGTGTAATCAATGTTATGGTTAAGTTTTTATACTATTTTTAAAATATATATATCAGAATTGTAAATTTACAGAATTGTTTCTCTCGTTTTTAACATAATATCGGTTTTCAAATGCTTCTAAATTTACATTAGACTTAACATCAATGATTATCAGTAGATTACCCGTTATTTCACAGAAAAAGTTTATTTAGTTGTATTTATATACGTGTTTATTTAGATTAAAGAACTAAAAATTGAAATACTGAAAAAAATCCTTTTCTTTTTCAATTTTTATTAAATGTAAGTTGATATTTTGAATTCCTTTACCATTTCATTTCCTTTCTTTTAATATCCTTTGCTTTCAAAAACTTTCTTCAACTAATGTATTACAGTAGAATGCTTTAATAAAACCATAAATTAAAGAAAAAATATTTCCCTCGTGTTATAATCTAGGCCTTTAAATATGTGTGAAGCATGTTATTTATTTCTTTTTTCTTCTTTTTATTATTTTGGCCTGAAATCATAGCATCTAATTACATTTAATTTTAATTTAAGATTTTTTTTTAACCCATAATTTCTACTTTTTAATGAAACAAATTTCCTTCACTAGCATAAAAAATAATTCTCTTTTAAGAAATGATATTTTTCATTCTTAAAAACACAAATGAATAAACGTAAACAAAAATGCATGTTGAAAATTAAGAATTCCCTAAAGGCAGAATTGTTTCTGTATTTTCAATATATGTGTTAATTACTTAACTACTCCAGGGTTATTTTTTAATACTTCTTAAAAAATTTTAAGATAATTAAACAGATTCTACGTTTAAAGTAATGTTTTTAACTAACGTTTAAAGTAATGGTTTGTTAATGAAGCAATGTAGCTTAATTTCTGCAAGATTGAACTTCAGATCTGGAGTTCCTTTGATGAATGTTGTCCTATGTTTTTGTTTGTTGCTAGGGTGAAAAAAAAAACATTTTTAATTACGATTACTTTTATTTTATGATTTTTTTTCTTTCGGCAATATTTGGCAGCTAGAGAAAGTAAATAAAATTAATTCAATGTTTTAAAAATTATGTAAGATGTATGTTAATCATCACAAAAAATCATATTTATATAATATTTCAAGTTAAGCAAAACACAATCGGTTTGTCAAATGTTTTAGTCCTTTTTTTATCGTTATTTAAAATACGAAAGATAATCATGTTTTTTCCTATTCATTTTAAATGTTAGTTATTTTTCGTGCTGCAAACTGTCTTAATTAGCATAAAATAAATTTTATTTTCACAATGCTATTATCGTGCATGTATTTATTAAATGACAACGTTTTATTAGTTGACAGCAAATGTTCTTATTGATAAAGTGTATTGATAAATGATAAGGATAATTATAAATTAATTATTTGGATTTATTAATTAAAGAATAAGGTGTTTTGAAAGGAATATTAAACGAAACCCGTTTTGCTATCTTCCATCATACTTTCCCACTTGTTTATGTAATTGCTTCAGGTTTAGTTTTAATACGTCTGAGCCAATAAGAAAGATCTAAAAATGATATTCCGTGGTTCTGCACACTAAATGTTGTTTTTAGGTTCAAAATAATGTAATTTATTTTCTGAAAATTAAAAATTTATATTGAACTTAATTTGATCAACGATACGTTAAATTTTTTGACAAAAAAATAACAAAAATAATTTTGTTTAATTATAGTATTTAAAATGTTACATTTAAAATGATAATATTCGAAATTTTATGAAATCTATTTAATTGTGTTAATAATTTAATAAGATTAATTTATCGAGATTCACCAAGAACTTTAATTACTCATTAGTAATTGCTTTTTGTTATTTTTCTTTACGTTTCACTAATTAAACTTTTTAAATACTTTAAAAAGTAAGTTATTGATTAACCATTGTTTTCTTTATTTTTTAATTTTGTACATTATGAAACAAAAGCGTTTTGCTTTAATTGTTGGTGTACTTTTTTATTTCTTTGTTAATTTGATTTCTTTATTAAATTTGATTTCTTTATATTTTTTTACAATATATTTTTATTAAAAAGTTCACTTGCGAAAAATGGCTTACTAAAGTAAAATATTTAATAAAGACATTAGTAAGCAATGTTTTTCTTATGTGAAGAAAAAAAAATAGCTTTAAATTACGGTTAAATAATGGCTATTTATTCAATTCTTGATATTATTTTTCTCACTTCATCTCAAGGCATCATATGTCATTTAATTTTAATTTAAACTTTATGTAACTTCTAGAACTTTTGATGTAACAAACTCCTCATCAGCAAAAAAGTAACTGTCTTCAAAGAAAATATAACTATTGTGTTTGTCGCCATAATCTTTTTTTTTAAGAAAATTAATAAGTACAAATAAAAGTGCAGTTTAGAAACTAAAAAAACCCCTGCAGGCATAACTGATTAAGTACAGGGTGTTTTTTTTTTTAACTGACGCTATTCAGAGCCGCCTGTAGCTCATTCTAATAACTGGATTGATACAAAATTTTGTGAATGGACTAAGAAAACCATGGGAAAAAAGATTCTAGCAAAAAAAAATTAGTTCCAATCACCGCCGATAGGGGGAAATGTGGCGCTGTACATTGAAAAAAAAACATCAGAAACAGACAAAATTAATAATTTGGATAAAATGCCATGTTTTACATGTTGTAATTTTCCAACTGAGCGAAAAATGTCCGGGCCAGTGTGATGCCATGTTTTATTCATCATTTACACTTTCCCTTTCGTTGATTGCAGTTGAAACATCCATTATCACTTTTTCTGCCACCGGTTTACGTCCTCTGCCTGACCGAACTGCTAGCGAGCCTGTTTCTTCGAATTTCAGAATCATTGCTTTCAATACATTAACGGATAAACGTCCTTTGCGCAGTTTATGGCGTGTTCTAAGTAAACGAAGAGCGGCTGGTGCATTGCACTGGTTACAATAATAGAACTTCACAAGTAACGCGCGCTGCGGTAACGTGAGATTCATTTTCAACCTGAGCTGAAATTGTTTCTCGGTGTTTTTCGCATGCATTTATAACTTAAACTATTGACGCTACTGTCGCTTACGTAAGTAAAAATTTGCATTTTCATTTATTGCCCGTATTTTATGCTAATTCTCAGTTGCATAAATTACCACAGCGCCACATTTCCCCCTATCGGTGGTGATTGGAACTAATTTTTTTGTTGTTGGAATCTTTTTTCCCATGGTTTTCTTAGTCCATTCACAAAATTTTGTATCAATCCAGTTATTAGAACGAGCTACAGGCGGCTCTGAATAGCGTCAGTTTAAAAAAAAAAAAAACCTGTATTTAGAAAATATGCGTTATTTATAAAATTGGCTACAGGGTTAGTTTTAATACTACTTTAAAATATTTTAAGGCGATAAAATTTGTTATATAATGATACTCTATTATTATTTTCTTTAAGTAGCGGAAGTTTTCAGAAAAGCTTGTAACTTACTTTTTTGTAAAATATGCAACGCGAACCGGAAAACTTTTGATCAATAATGCCGAAAATTTTCCTTTGTAACCGGTAAAAAACACTTTTAATTGTTTTTTAATTCTTTTTTAAAGTTAATAATATTTTTCATTCTTAAAAACACAAATGAATCTTGAAAAATACATGTTGAAAATTAAGAATACCCTAAAGGCAGAATTGTTTCTGTATTTTCAATATATGTGTTAATTATTTAACTACTCCAGGGTTATTTTTTAATACTTCTTTTTAAAAAAAAATAAGATAATTAAACAGATTCTACGTTTAAAGTAATGTTTTTAAGTATCGTTTAAAGTAATGTTTTGTTAATAAAGCAATGTAGCTTATTTTCTGCAAGATTGAACTTCAGATCTGGAGTTCCTTTGATGTTGTCCTATGTTTTTGTTTGTTGCTGGGGTGAAAAAAAAAACATTTTTAATTACGATTACTTTTATTTTATGATTTTTTTTTCTTTTGACAGTATTTGGCAGCTAGAGAAAGTAAATAAAATTAATTCAATATTTTATAAATTATGTAAGATATATGTTAATCATCACAAAAAATCATATTTATATAATATTTCAAGTTAAGCAAAACACAATCGGTTTGTCAAATGTTTTAGTTCTTTTCTTTACCGTTATTTAAAATATGAAAGATAATCATGTTTTTTCCTATTCATTTTAAATGTTAGTTATTTTTCGTGCTACAAACTGTCTTCATTAGCATAAAATAAATTTTATTTTCACAATGTGCTTGTCTTTATTAAATGACAAGTTTTATTAGTTGCCATCAAATATTCTTATTGATAAAGTGTATTGATAAATGATAAGGATAATTATAAATTAATTATTTGGATTTATTAATTAAAGAATAAGGTGTTTTGAAAAGAATATTAAACGAAACCCGTTTTGATATCTTCGATCATACTTGCTTATGTAATTGCTTGAGGTTTAGTTTTAATACGTCTGAGCCAATAAGAAAAATCTAAAAATGATATTCCGTGGTTCTGCACACTAAATGTTGTTTCTAGGTCAAAATAATGTAATTTATTTTCTGCAAATTAAAAATTTATACTGAAGTTAATTTGATCAACGTACCTTAAATTTTTTGACAAAAAATTAACAAAAATAATTTTGTTTTTAATTATAGTATTTAAAATGTTACATTTAAAATGATAATATTCGAAATTTTATGAAATCTATTTAATTATTTTAATAATTTAATGAGATTAATTTATCGAGATTTATCAAGCATTTTAATTACTCATTAGTAATTACTTTTTGTTATTTTTCTTTACATTTCACTAATTAAACTTTTTAAATACTTTAAAAATTAAGTTATTGATTAACCATTGTTTTCTTTATTTTTTAATTTTGTACATTATGAAACAAAAGCGTTTTGCTTTTATTGTTGGTGTACTTTTTTTATTTCTTTATTAATTTTATTTCTTTATTAAATTTTATTTCTTTATATTTTTTACAATATATTTTTATAAAAATGTTCACTGTGGAAAAATGGCTTACTGAAATAAAATATTTAATAAAGACATTAGTAAGCAATGTTTTTCTTATGTGAAGAAAAAAATTTAGCTTTAAATTATGGTTAAATAATGCTATTTATTCAATTCTTGATATTATTTTTGTCACTTCAGCTCAAGGCATGATATGTCATTTAATTTTAATTTAAACTTTTTGTAACTTCTAGAACTTTTGATGTAACAAACTCCTAATCATCCATAAAAGTATCTGTCTTCAGAGAAATATAATTATTATGTTTGCCGCCATGATCTTTTTTAAAAGAAAATTAATAAGTACAAATAAAAGTGCAGTTTAGAAACTAAAGAAACCCCTGCAGGCATAACTGATTGAGTATTTATAAAATATGCGTTATTTATAAAACAGGCTTCAGGGTTAGTTTTAATACTACTTTAAAAGATTTTAAGGCGATAAAATTTGTTATAAAATGATACTCTATTATTATTTTCTTTAAGTAACGCTTTTTACAGAAAAGCATGTAACTTACTTTTTTTGTAAAATATAACATGTGAAGTGTATACCTTTTGATCAATAATGCTGAAAATTTTCCTTTGTAACCGGAAAAAAAAATACTTTCTTCAACAATAATAAAATCTCAAATTTTTTTAAGTACTGTTTGAGAGTTGATTTTTTAAATTTTGTTTATTTTCTATTGTTGTGTCAATTAATTTGAGCTTTAAAAAATTGAGTAAAATACTTCTTAAGTAAAGTATATTCTTCATTTTAAAAATCATGGTTTCTTATAGAGTCCTATATCGGGTTCAAGTAACTTTTTTTACCCGAATCCGATCCAACTAAGCTCTTTGCGCCGGATGTCTTCGAATGTTTCAGACTGACTTTAAATGTTTCAGATTCAGGTCGGTTTCCGATTGGGTTTTGACTCCAGGGTCGAGGTCAGGTTGACCCGATTTTTCAAAAGAAAGTCCTGAATGTTTTTCAAATTAAAAAAATATATATATTTGTATATTAATGAGTGTATTTGTGTTAGTTTTTTCACCAAAAGCAAAAGTAGTTATTAGAGATAAACTTGTAGAGTATTCTCTTCCATAATTGTATGAAAATACCGATTTTTTTTTTTTTTTTTTTTTTTTTTTTTTTTTTTTTTTTTTTACTTCGGGTAAGTATCTTTTTTTTTTTTTTTTTTTTTTTTTTTTTTTACTTCGGGTAAGTATGTTTTTTTTTTTTTTTTTTTTTTTACTTCGGGTAAGTATCTTTTTTTTTTTTTTTTTTTTTTTTTTACTTCGGGTAAGTATCTTTTTTTTTTTTTTTTTTTTTTTTTTTACTTCGGGTAAGTATGTTTTTTTTTTTTTTTTTTTTTACTTCGGGTAAGTATCTTTTTTTTTTTTTTTTTTTTTTTTTTTACTTCGGGTAAGTATCTTTTTTTTTTGTGTGTGTGTGTGTGTGTGACGGGTTGACATTAAGCAGAATTTACGGTTTCGGGTCGGGTACAAACCTATTCACGTAGGATTCTAGCTTGAAGACAGAAAATTTAGATTAAAATATTCAATAAACTGATCTGATACAATAAAAGCATAAAACCCTTCTTAATAACACCATAAATTAGGATTTTTTTTTTTTTTAATGCTAATAAAAAGTTTAGAATTAATATTTTTTTGGGAGTAGATTTTTTAAACTTTATTACTTACTAGCAAAACTCGCGGCTTTGCTCGCATAATTGTTGAAAAATGCCAAGTGGTATTCGTGGGCCTATTTTCATTAGATTAATTTTTACTGCCACAGATAATTTAAAAATTACTTAATAAGCCACGTTTTGAGTAAACTTCTTTCTTATACTGCATTAGACGAACATCAGACTTAAATGAATGACAAGATGTAAAATTAATTCCAAATTAATGGTAATTTAGAACGTATTTTGAAGGTTTCCGTATCATTTCATTTGAAATTTGAAATTTAGAAATTTTTAGAAACAGTTCTAAGCGAGTATTTACATCTTGAAAGTAAGCATCATGCCAAATTCCAATCTTCTAGTTAAGCACATTTCTGTAATAACTATATCACAGAGCTTTTCTGTTCCTGCACACATTAAAATTTCTAAACTTTTAAAGACTGATCCGTGGATGATTTTGTGTCTCTAACGTAACAACCATGTAAAATTTCAAGTTGCTGCCCCTAGTAATTTCAGATAAATCATAGTTTAGAAGGTTTGTAGAACTTTTCCAGCTCAATTCGCTCTTTTAAATTTCGATTTATTTTTTAAACCATTCTTAACGAACACTGAAATCTTAAAAATAGCCACCATGCCAAATTTCATATTTCTAGACCAGCAGCATCACTCAAATAGCAATTTTAGAAAGTTTTTTGCTCCTGCACCTTTTTTAAATTCGAATTTTGTAAAAACTGTTCTGTGCGAGCATTTACGTCTAAATAATAACAGGCATGTTAAATTTTAAGTTCCTATCCCTAACAATTTAGAAAAAAATCATAATTTATAATGTTTTCCGCTCATTTTGCATCTCTAAGTTTTAATTTTTTAATAAACTGTTTATACCGAGCGTCTGCATCTTAAAAGTTACCACTATACTAAAGTTTATAGCCCAAATAAATCCAATTAAATCATAATGTAGAACATTTTCTGCTCATTTCAGCCTGTTAAATTTCGAATTTTTTAGAAACTGGTCTCTTCATTTACATTTTAAGACTAACCACCATGCCAAATACGAAATTTCTATACCAGCTATGTACCACATAAATTGCAATTTTAGAACTTTTTAATTTTGTTCCTGCCCTTTTAAATTTCGTATTTTTAGTAAATTGTTCTGGGTGATCATTTACGTGAGTAACAGCCATGCAAAATTTCAAGTCTCTAGCCATAACAGCCCCAAATAAATCGTAATTTAGAACACTTTTAGAAAGATTTTAGTGCTTTCATACTTTTAAATTTCAATTTTTTTAAAACTCTCTTGTGCGAACAGTTACGTCTTAAAAGCAACAACCATGTCAAACTTCAAGTTTCTATTCTTAACAATTTCATAAAAATCTATCTCAATTTAGAACGTTTTAAAACGCTTTTCGCGCATTTCACCCTTTTAAATTTCGATTTTTTAAAAATTGTTCTGTGCGACCATTTATCTCTTAAAAGCAACAGATATGTGAAATTTCAAGTTTCTATCCCTAACAATTCCACAGAAATCGCAATTTAGAACGCTTTGAAAACGCTTTTCACTCATTTCGCCCTCTGAATTTCTTTCCAAACCTTTCTTAGCGAGCATTTGTATCTTAAAAGCAACCGCCATGCCAAATTTGAAGTTTCTAATCTGTCAGTATAAAAAAAAAATCGTAATTTACAACGTTTTTTCCTTTTTCACTCTTTTAAATTTCGATTTAAAAAATTGTTCTGGGTGTGCACTTGCGTCTTAAAAAGTATCAGCCATGTCAAATTTTAAGTTTCTGTCATTAACAATTCCATAGAAATCGTAATTTAGAACGTTTTTAGAACACTTTTCCCTCATATCACCCTCTTAAATTTTAGAACGTTTTTCACTCCTGCACCCCCCTGGTGGTAGTGGCACTGACGTAAAATATAGCCTATGTTGGAGCAGAGATTGTAACTATCAATTTGTCACCATCACTTTTGAAATCGGTTCGGTAGTCTAGAGATTCAATACAAATTGCAATTTAGAATGTTTTTAGAACGCTTTTTGCTCATTTCAGCCTTTTAAATTTCGATTTTTTTTTTTGTTCTCAGAGAACATTTACATCTTATAAGTAACTACCATGCCAAATTTTAAGTTTCAAGCTCATTTAGTATCGCTAAAATCGTAATTTTAGAACGTTTTTTGCTCCTGTATCCCCTGGGGGTAGTGGCACAGACATAAAATATACCTATGTTACAACAGAGACTGTCGCCATCTATTTTCCACCACCACTTATGAAAAGATTTCTGCATTTCAAGAGATTCCATATAAATTGTAATTTAGAATGTTTTTAGAAAACTTTTCGCTCATTTCACAGTTTTAAATTTCGAATTTTTTTTTAATTTGTTCTTAGAGAGCATTTACATCTTGTAAGCAACTACTATGCCAAATTTCAAGTTTCTAGCTCCTCAGTATCACAAAAATCGTAATTTTAGAACGTATTCCACTTCTGCACTCTCCTGGGGATAGTGGCACTGACATAAAATATAGCCTATGTTGGAGCAGAGATTGTAACCATCAATTTGTCACCATCACTTTTGAAATCGGTTCGGTAGTCTAGAGATTCAATACAAATTGCAATTTAGAATGTTTTTAGAACGCTTTTTGCTCATTTCAGCCTTTTAAATTTCGATTTTTTTTTTTGTTCTCAGAGAACATTTACATCTTATAAGTAACTACCATGCCAAATTTTAAGTTTCAAGCTCATTTAGTATCGCTAAAATCGTAATTTTAGAACGTTTTTTGCTGCTGTATCCCCTGGGGGTAGTGGCACAGACATAAAATATACCTATTTTACAACAGAGACTGTCGCCATCAATTTTCCACCACCACTTATGAAAAGATTTCTGCATTTCAAGAGATTCCATATAAATTGTAATTTAGAATGTTTTTAGAAAACTTTTCGCTCATTTCACAGTTTTAAATTTCGAATTTTTTTTAATTTGTTCTTAGAGAGCATTTACATCTTGTAAGCAACTACTATGCCAAATTTCAAGTTTCTAGCTCCTCAGTATCACAAAAATCGTAATTTTAGAACGTTTTCCACTTCTGCACTCTCCTGGGGATAGTGGCACTGACATAAAATATAGCCTATGTTGGAGCAGAGATTGTAACCATCAATTTGTCACCATCACTTTTGAAATTGGTTCGGTAGTCTAGAGATTCAATACAAATTGCAATTTAGAATGTTTTTAGAACGCTTTTTGCTCATTTCAACCTTTTAAATTTCGATTTTTTTTTTTGTTCTCAGAGAACATTTACATCTTATAAGTAACTACCATGCCAAATTTTAAGTTTCAAGCTCATTTAGTATCGCTAAAATCGTAATTTTAGAACGTTTTTTGCTGCTGTATCCCCTGGGGGTAGTGGCACAGACATAAAATATACCTATGTTACAACAGAGACTGTCGCCATCAATTTTCCACCACCACTTATGAAAAGATTTCTGCATTTCAAGAGATTCCATATAAATTGTAATTTAGAATGTTTTAGAAAACTTTTCGCTCATTTCACAGTTTTAAATTTCGAATTTTTTTTTAATTTGTTCTTAGAAAGCGTTTACATCTTGTAAGCAACTACTATGCCAAATTTCAAGTTTCTAGCTCCTCAGTATCACAAAAATCGTAATTTTAGAACGTTTTCCACTTCTGCACTCTCCTGCGGATAGTGGCACTGACATAAAATATAGCCTATGTTACAGCAGAGACTGTCACCATCAATTTGCCGCCATCACTTTTGAAAAGGGTTCTGTAGTTCAAGATATTCCATAGAAATCATAATTTAGAATATTTTTAGAACACGTTTCACCCTTTTAAATTTCGATTTTTTAGAATTTGTTTTTAGAAAGCATTTACATCTTGTAAATAACTACCATGCGAAATTTCAAGTTTCTAGCTCCTATAGTATAAAAAAATCGCAATTTTAGGACTTTTAAGCTCTTGCAACCATCTGAGGGTAGTGCACCAACATAAAATATAGCCTATGTTGGAGTAGGGATTGTCACCATCACTTTTTGAAATGGGTTCGGTAGTTCCAGAGCCCCCTACAAACAAAGAAACAAAAAAAACTTTACTTCTTTATAATATTAGTATAGATTTGTTTCAACAATTTTATCCAGTATATCTACCATTCACGAAATCAGTTTCCCTAAAATTGAAAATAAAAATTAGAAATTTCGAAGATAAACAAGTTTTTTTGGAACTTATATCTTAGCCGGGCGCCAGAGATATATATACATTTATATACAAATATATACACACATATACATACATATACATATATACAAATATTACGATTAAGAAAAAACATATTTCAAAAATAAGCTGCCAAAATTGGCATTTTAAGCCCATTTTCGGGGCGCGATAGCCCTATAAAAGACATTTTATAAAATCCATTTATCCATTTATCCATTTATCTAAAAATGAAACACATTCTTCGGTTTCAAATCACCTCAGTAGTCATATATACTAGTTTCATGCTTTTACGTTTAAAAATGAATCTTTAAATGTGTTCCCCATTGTTAAGCGTAGAAAAATACATTTTGAGAACAGCCTAAAAAAAAGTTGCTTTCAAAAAATATATTTTTTATTATTATTATTTTATCAGATATTTAACAGAAATTAGTTCCATACACTGTAACAAAAAGAAAAAGAACAATTTTCCTTAATATAAGAAAAATAACAAAAGAAAATATACAATAACCTCTTCCGAATTGCCCACGATTCCCAAAATTCTTCTATATGTACCTCAGAAACTAATATATTTTTGAGATTTAAAGAAGCATTTATAAAAACAAAAATTCTTTTGATTCCAGTAAATTTCAGAAACGTTTCAGAGTAGTCGTCGTTATAGTGTATTATTCAATTTTTTCAACCTCGAATATAGGTTTTACGGATGCTATCAATTCTCAAGTAGAAATTCTCTATAAGATCCCAAATATCGCGGCAACTAATAATTCGATCGACTTCATGCTTTATGCAAAATTTATGTTTTTTTATTGTCTTTTATATCCATTTCTTAAAATAAACAATTTCGGAAATTTTTATATACCTTTTATCAGAACGAATATTTCGAGAGCCCGAAAAAAATAGTTCCGATTAATCGAGGTTATTGAAATGAAATAGGCTTCTTCCCATTATTACATACTAAATACATACCAAATTGCAAGTCTCTATCTCAATTTTTTCGGGAGATAGAGCGTTTACAGACACACAGACACACAGACGGACGGCAAATATTTTTTTTCTAAAAATATGTTTTTCGGAATCATCATTGTTGAAACGTGTAAATCCATCAAAAAAAATTTTTCGATTTTCAAAACGATTACAAGACTTACCCTATACTACGTATAATGGGTAAGTAATAATATTGTAATTACGAAACTTTAAGAAATCTTAAAACATATATTTTAAAGTAGCATGTTGATATATTGTAATTTAATTAGAATAAATTGATACATGTTCACGAAATGCGAAATCCAGTATAAGCTGGTGTATATTTAGGTTGGTAAGAGTTTATAGAACGTATAAATTATTAACTTTAATCTTCGAGGCTGAAGTAAAGGATTTACTTAGAATTACACAAGTGAGTTCATCTACTTTCGTTCATTCAACTAAAATTTACATTGCAATTATAATAAGATAAATTGATAGCGTTTAAAACATAAATAAGAATATACGTTTGGAATAACTTAAATGGGAATAATAAGATAAATATTAAAATAGCAATTCAAATAATTTGAAAATAAATATTTCTTAATGAATATTTCTTAGGCTTAAAATGTATTTCGTAGAATAGAATTTCAATGTACACTGTTAAAAATTTGCAGCAAACTGTCCAGTCATTCGACCGTTTTTGTAGAAAACGGTTACATAACCGTAATTTAACTCTATTCTGACCATATCAATGCCCATATTATGGTCAGAATAGATTTAAATTACGGTTATGTAACCATTTTCTATAAAAACGGTCAAATGACAGGACAGTTTGCTGCACATTTTTAACAGTGTAGGGTGACTGCGCTAATAGTCGATCAATTAAAAATATCTTCGGTTACCAGAGGTTATCTGCTCTTCCCTGCTAGCTATAAAATTATTTTATTTAAATATATATATGTTATAATACATGAAATCGATGAAGAAGATTGGCGATAAGCTTTATGGAATTGCAGCAGCATTATATAAGTGGAACTAGTTGTTCTTTCGAAACATAAATATGGTCGCAGTCGTGTAGAGGATCCAGGCAATGAATTAACGCAGTGGGTGTTTCTGCAGGATATAAAAAACAAAGCTAATCAGAATTCCGTGTTTTTATTTAAATAATCGTCGTGGAAGCAGTCCTCACATGATTTAAATGGGCAGTGCCATCTCTCAAGCAATTAGTTGTCGCAAGATGTTCTTAAAATACATCGAACATGATCATAAATCTCGATAAATTATTTGGTTTAAATCATTTGGAATACATGATGAGTAAAACACACAGCCAGAGGGCTGTTTAAAAACTTGTAAAAATGACCAATTTCTGAGTGAAGAACGATTACACTCGTTTTTTGTGAATAAGCGGAAAGATATCAAATCATGACGTAACGTGCACTCTAGCCAATGCGGAAATATGGAATACGTGTACAATATACGTCATGACCAATGAGGATGATGAATTAAATAGTTCTAACACATTCTAAGCGGATGCATTTTATAGTAAAAAGAAACCAAAGCGCGAGGACTCGAAAAGAGCAAAAGAAAAAAATGGCTTTCTAAAAAGCATTTGAATTAACAGAAATGATCAGAATTTATGATATAATTTAGGAGTAACTGAGAGCTTTATAGTTAAATAAATTGGGAAAAATAATAATGAATTTAAGGGGAATTTAATAGAATTAAATATAATTAATGATAGATATTATTAAGGAATAAGGAATTAGTGAAACACATTGGTGATAATTTATTATAGAACAGAGAAAGAGACATCGCGAAGGAAGATTTAATAATGTGATATATATATATATATATATATATATATATATTATGAAAACAGTCTAAAAAGTTGCTTTTTTTTATTATTATTATTTTATTATTATTATTTTATCATATATTTAACAAGAACTAGTTTCGTACATTGTAAAAAAAGAATTTTTTTTTCTTAATCTAAGAAAATAATATAACTTCAAACGAAAATATACAATAACCTCTTCCGAATTTCCCGCGATTCCGAAAATCATTCTGTATCTTTAGAAATCTCAGAAACCAATATAATTTCGAGATTTAATGAAGCATTTACAAAAATAAAATTTCTTTTGCTTCCACTGATTTTCTAAAACATCTCCGAGTAGTCATTATAGTGTATTAATCAATTTTTTCAACTTGGAATATAGTTTTTTCGAATGCTTTCCATTCTCTAATAAATATTTTCATGTTCACATCTACTTTCGTTCATTAAATTAAAATGTACATTGCAATTATAATAAGATAAATGGATAGCGTTTAAAAGCATAAATAAGAATATACTTTCGGAATAATATAAATGTGAATAATATGATAAATGTTAAAATATCAATTCAAATAATTCAAAAATCTTAAGCTTAAAATGTATTTCTTGGAATAGAATCTCAATGTAGGATGACTGTGCCAGTAGTTGATTATTTAAGAATATTTTCGGTTACCAGAGATTATCTTGTAGCTATTAAAAATTCTGTGAAAAATTCAAAAGTTCTTTTTTTTTTAAGCATGCAGAGTTTTTAGCCGAATTTAACACCGCTTTCCAAAAACTTGACAAAAAATCGTAGAAACAGTATACTGTGATTAAAATTTTAATGCATTGTATATTTGATGTGATATAGGTATTTTTGTGAAATAAATTTTAACTGCACATGCACGAACTACAGCAAAGATTTTTTGTCATGATTTGATAGTCAATACTATAAGGCAACTCATATAAACAGACAGGTGAAATATCGTGAAAACTCAAAATTTTTCAGCAATAATTGAAAATTGAGGAGGAAATCTCATATAACCCTATGGGATGTTTGAGTACAAAGGTAGAAAAGTGAAAAGAATATATAAAAGATAAAAATATATCTAGTAAACAGTTGACAGAATAAGGACCAAATTTGGAAAACTCTTGAAAAAATAATTACGTAGCATTAACTGTTGTTGTAGTAACATCCTCAATATTAGAAATTATTGTGCTGTTGCAGGAAATAAAAATTTACAAAATGGTCATAATGTCCATCTTTTAAAGATAACTTCTTAAAGTTGATAAAATAATTTCAATGATATAAATTCGTATTATCAGCAATAAAAATGTTATCATTACAGCAATAAAAATTTACTACTGTAATTGCAGTATGTAATTAAAATTTAAATACACTGCTCAAAACAATTAAAGGATATTTGAAGTTTTATATAAAATAAAGATATAAACAAAATTTTTTTTGCCGAAAATAGAAGAAGAGAATCACAAATGCAAATTTTTCTGGTTTTCAAACTGTGGAGTATGCAAATTTTGAGTTCGACGTCAAAAACGTCGCTTCAGCGGCGAATGAAATTTGACTTTCAACTGGATAAAAGAGAATGAAGACAAGGATGATCGGCATTCAGTGATTGCTTTGTTTGGATGAGTACGATGTCTCAGCGAAGTCATTTGACAGATTCAGAAGCTTGGAGAATTGTTGGTAGGTTAGAAGGGGGCCAAACTCAAGCCGAAGTAGCGCAAGCCATTGGAGTGTCACAAAGTGTCATTTCCAGGATCTGGAACCGTTTTTTGGAGAGTGGATGTGCAGGCCGAAGACCAGGGCAAGGTCGTAGACGGGCAACAACGCCCAATGAAGATCGGTATTTAGCGTTAACAGCTCGGAGACACCGAAACATGAACG
The DNA here is from genome assembly GCA_963931845.1 of Maratus michaelseni. NCBI lineage: Eukaryota > Metazoa > Arthropoda > Arachnida > Araneae > Salticidae > Maratus > Maratus michaelseni. The sequence continues at coordinate 73,114,736 of OZ007600.1, forward strand.
CTACTCTTCTCCAACAACACCTTCGCTCGGCTACAGGCACCACGATTTCAACTCAGACTGTCCGAAACCGGCTCCATGCTGTAGGTCTGTATGCTCGCCGACCGATGGTATGTGTTAGATTAACATCAAGGCATCGTCGCGACCGCAGGGAGTGGGCAACCGAGCATGTCAACTGGAGGAGAAATGAATGGAGCAATATTCTGTTTTCTGACGAGTCCCGTTTTTCTGTGCATCCGGATAATAGGCGTATTTTCATCTGGAGGGACCGTGGCAGTAGGAATAATCCTGCGTTCGTGCACAAAAGTGTCAGATTTGGCGGTGTTGGAGTGTTGGTGTATGGTGGCATCTCCATTGACGGGCGCACTGACCTCTACATTATTCGAGATGGAGCTCTGACTGGTCGCCGATATAGAGATGAGATCCTCAGACCTATTGTAGTCCCTTACGCTGCAGCAATAGGAGATAAATTCATTTTAATGGACGATAACTGCAGGCCACATCGTGCAAACCTGGTGGAGGATTTCCTTTTCGAGGAAGGAATCGTTCGAATGGAATGGCCAGCGTGTTCTCCAGACATGAATCCAATCGAGCACGTTTGGGACGCTCTAGGAAGACGAGTTTCTGGCCGCCAACAACCCCCACAAACTCTCCAAGAACTGGAAAGAGCTCTTCTGGAAGAGTGGGGCAGAATACCCCCAACTCGTCATTAATAGCCTCATTGAGTCCATGCCTCAAAGGTGTTCAACGTTGCTGGCCGCCCGTGGAAACCATACCCCCTACTGAAAATGATTTTCTTTGAAGAACACACCTTTTCTTATTCTTTTTTTCTCATATGCACAAATTGTGTTTTTTTCCTTTTGTACACAAATGCGCAATAAAATGCATTTTTTTCTGCCAAACATGTGTAATTTATTCTCATATAACCTACTATGTCTGTCGACCATGTATCAATCAGCTAAAAAGTTTCCCAGATACAAAATCCACCTAAAACTGCAATATCCTATAATTGTTTTGATCAGTGTACTTTGCAATTAAAATTTATAGTTAAATAACATGTTTCAAAATGGAAATTATATTTTGAAAATGTTTTGTTATCTTTTTACACAATTTCAAGACCACGAATAACATTCAGTTTTATTACAATCTCATTCCTTCCATTTTTCATCCGTTTCGCGTAGCTAATTATCCTTTAAAGATTTATCAGACACCGTGAAAAGATGGTGAATGAAACTGTATTTAGTAAACAGGTGCCTAGGGATATGAAACTGTGAAATCCTGTTGAAAATATGCCCTGTCATTAACTGTAATTTTAACTCTTTAGGATTTGATTTTATAATACTGTTTTAGGAATTAAATTTCAGTTTTATTAAAGTTTGCTATGATCGGTCTTTCATTTCTTTCATGTAGTTAATTATCATTTAAATAAGTTTTAATATACTCTGAAAACATTTTGTTTTTGTTTTGTTTTAATGGCGAAAGATATATATATATTTAGTAAAGTATATTTAAAAAAAGATAGATATATTTAGTAAATAATGTGCATCAAGAAATTTTAATATTGACAACTGTGAAAAAAATAATGCTGCGTCATTAACTGCAATTTTAACTAGTTCAAGTTTTCACTTTATCAGGCTGCTGTAGAAATTAAAAATAGAAAATGTTCGTAATATTCAGTTCTTGTATTTTATATCTTGTAGCTTTTTCATTTTATATTTTTTTCTCTATTTCCGAGAAAGATATAATTTTTAATAAACAATTCATTAACTGAAATTTAAAATAAAACGTTCTGCAGCATATTTTTCTTCTAAAATGACAGTTAAAAAGCATGTTTCTAACTAAAAATTGCAATTTTATAAGGTTATTATTTTTTCTTTTTAAATTATGTCGGAAATAAAAACAGCGTTTATGTCCATTAAAACATTGTTTTCTTTTAAATAGCTAATAAGATAGATACCATGAAACAAAATAAAAAAATACAAAAAAAAAGAAGAAAAAAAACGGTAATAAGTGATTTTTATTAAATAGGTGAAAGTAGATGCGAAATTGTGAAAGCGCTTAAAAATAATGTTGTGGGACTTTAACTGTAATTTCAACTCCCCAGAGATTTCACTTTATCGAGATGTTGCAGAAATTAAAAACTTAGAAAATGGTTTTAATATTCAGCTCTAATAGGCAGCTTCTTCAATTTATATAATTTTTCTCTGTTTAAATGTTCTGCAACATATATTTCTTCTAAAATTATAATTAAAAGCAAATGCTGCAAATTGAAAATTGCATTTTTGTTAGGTTATTTTTCTTCTTAAATTATGTCTTAGAATGAAAATATCGTTTAGCTTCATTAAAATATTGTTTTCTCTTTTTCTCTCTTGGTTCTAATTATCTTTTGAATCTGTGATAAGATACTATGAAAACATTTTTAAAAAATGGAAATAAATTATATTTAGTAAATTGGTGAAAGTAGATACGAAATTGTAAAAGCGCTTAAAAAAAGTAATGTCGCGTCATTAACTTTAAGTTTAACTCCCTCGATATTTCACCTTTATCAGGCTGTTGTAAAAATTAAAAACTTCGAAAATGGTCGTAATATTATGGACAGCTTCGATTTATATATTTTTTTCGCTGTTTCTGAGAAAGATATATTTTAAATAATATTTCATTAATTGAAATTTAAATTAAAATGTTCTTTAACATATATTTGTTGCAAAATTTTAATTAAAAAGCATGATTCAAACAGACAATTCATTTGTTTATGTTATTTTATCTTGTTAAATTATGCTTGAAATAAAATGGTGTTTAGTTCTGTTTAAATATCGTTTCCTCAATTTTTCATTTTTTTCTTGAAGTTAATTATATTTTTAAATCAGAGGTAAGCTACTATTAAAATATTTTAAAAAGTGGAAATGAGTGGTATTTATTAAACAGGTGAAATCAGATACGAAATTCTAAAAACACTTTAAAATATAATGTCGTTTCATTGAGTGTAATTTTAACTTCCTGAGCATTGGATCCTAATGTATTGTTGCAGAATATAAAAATTTACAAGATGGTCGTAATATTCAACTATTAAAGCTAGATTCTTCAATTTAATATAAAATTTTCTATGTCATTAATTTGTCTAACGCATTATAACAACAAAAATACACTACCGAAGTTGTACTTATGTAATTAAAACATTCTGCATTTCATAAATTTCTTCTAAAATTATAGTTAAATAGCATACTTCAAAATGAAAATTATATTTTTAAAATCATTCTATTTTTCTCATTTTAAACAATGTCATGAGCAAATATAACGTTCAGTTCTAATAACACTTTGTTTCTCAATTTTTCTTATCTGTCGGGTAGCTAATTATCTGACAACGTGAAAATATGCCAAAGTGGAAATAAATTTAATTTAGTAAATAAAGTGACTGTGAAGACGAAAGTATGAAATCCTGTTGAAAACGTTAATTCTTTATCATTAACTGTAATTTTAACCCTTCAGGATTGGATTTTGTAATGCTGTTGTAGAAATTAAATTCGGTCTTATTAAAATTCGTTTTCTTCGATTTTTAATTTCCTTTATCTAACACATTACAGCAACAAAAATACACTACCCCAGTTGTACTATGTAATTAAACAGTTCTGCATTTCATAAATTTCTTCTAAAATTATAGTTAAATAGTTAGATATAGTTAAATATCTTCAAAATGAAAATTCTATTTTGAAAATCTATTTTTCCCATTTTAAACAATATCATGAGCAAATATAGCGTTCAGTTCTAATAAAATTTATTTCTCAATTTTTCTTATCTTTCGGGTAGCTAATTATCTAATAACGTGAAAATATGCCAAAGTGGAAATAAATTTAATTTAGTAAATAAAGTGACTGTGGAGGCGAAAGTGTGAAATCCTGTTGAAAACGTTAATTCTTTATCATTAACTGTAATTTTAACCCTTCAGGATTGGATTTTGTAATGCTGTTGTAGAAATTAAATTCGGTCTTATTAAAATTCGTTTTCTTCGATTTTTAATTTCCTTTATCTAACACATTACAGCAACAGAAATACACTACCCCAGTTGTACTATGTAATTAAACAATTCTGCATTTCATAAATTTCTTCTAAAATTATAGTTAAATAGTTAGATATAGTTAAATATCTTCAAAATGAAAATTCTATTTTGAAAATCTATTTTTCCCATTTTAAACAATATCATGAGCAAATATAGCGTTCAGTTCTAATAAAATTTATTTCTCAATTTTTCTTATCTTTCGGGTAGCTAATTATCTAATAACGTGAAAATATGCTAAGATGGAAAGAAATTTAATTTAGTAAATAACATGCCTGTAGAGACGAAAGTGTGAAATTCTGTGGAAAACATTAATGCTTTATCATGAACTATAATTTTAACCCTTCAAGATTGGATGTTGTAATGCTGTTGTAGAAATTAAATTCGGTCTTATTAAAATTATTTTTCCTCAATTTTTCATTTCCTTTGGGTAGTTAATTATCTTTTAAATGACTGTTACGATACTGTCGAAATGATCTTAAAAAGCAGAAAAAATGTTTCATTTATAAATAATGTGCTTACGAAAACAATATTTTGAGAGCTCTGGGGAAAATAATACTGTTTCATTAACAGTAATTTTAACTCCTTCAGAATTTCACTTTATAAGCATGTTATAGAAATTAAAAATTTACAAAATGGTGTAATACTCAATCCTTAAAGACAGCTTATTCAAGTGTATATTTTTTTCTGTTTTTGGAAAAGCTTGATTTTTTATTAAACATTTCATTAAATGAAATTGAAAATGAAATGTTCTGCAACATACGTTTCTTCTAAAATTATAAATAAAAGCAAATGCTGCAAACTGAATATTGCATTTTTGTCAGATTATTTTCATCGTAAATTATGTCTTGAATAAAAATAGCGTTTAGCTTTATTAAAATATTGTTATCTCTTTTATTTCTTGTAGCCAATTATCTTTTTAATTAGTGATAGGATACTATGAGAAGATTTTTTTTAAATGAAAATAAGTGATATTTATAGTAAATAGATGAAAGTAGATACGAAATTGTCAAAGCGCTTAAAAAAGTAATGTCGCGTCATTAACTGTAATTTTAACTCCCTCAAGATTTCACCTTATCAGTCTTTTGTAGAAATTAAAAACTTTAAAAATGCTCGTAATATGCAACTCTTATAAACAGTTTCAATTTATTTATTTTTCTGTTTCTAAGAAAGATATATTTTTTAATAAACACTTCATTAACTGAAATTTAAATTTAAATGTTCTTCAACATGTATTTCTTGTAAACATTTTAATTAAAAAGCATGATTCAAACTGAAAATTCCATTCTGGATATAGTATTTTATCTCATTACATTTTGTTTGGAGTAGAAAAGAGTTTAGTTTTTTTTTAAATATTGTTTCCTCAATTTCTCATTTCTTTCTTGTAGCTAATTATCTCTTAAAATCAGTAATAAGCTACCGTGAAAATATTTTTAAGAAATAGGAATAAATTTAGTAAATAGGTGAAATTAGGTATGAAATTGTAAAAACGCTTTAAAAAATAATATCATATCATTAACTGTAATTCAAATTTTCTCAATACTAGATCCAATGGTGTCATTGTGGGAAATAAAAAATTACAAAATGTCATAATATATTAACCAGTTTAATGAATATGAGAATGCTATTAATTTGTAAACCACATTACAGCAATTAAAATGCACTACTGAAGTTTTAATATGTAGTTTAAATTAAAATACTCTGCAAAAGAAATTTCGTCTTAAACATCAGTTAAAAAGCATGCTTCAAGATAAAAATTATATATTGAAAATCCTTTTTTTAAGTTTTTCTCATTTTACACAATGTCTGGAGCAAAAATAGCATTCAATTTTACTGAAATCTCATTTCTTGAATTTTTCATTTCTGTAGCGTCGCTAATTATCGTTTAAGTCACTATAAAAGATGAAAAGTATAAAAAAAAAGATAGTTAGTAAACATGGTAACTACGAATACAAAACTGGGAAATCCTGCTGAAAAAATTAACGCCGTGTCATCAACTGTAATTTTAACCCTTCGGGATTTAATTTTATAATGCTGCTGCAGGAATTAAATTCAGTTTTATTAAAGTCTGTTTTCCTCAATTTTTCATTCCTTTAGTGGAGTTAATTATCTTGTGTATAAATCTTAAGATAACGTGAAACAATAAAAAAGTGGAAAGAAATTACATGTAGAAAATAATGTGTTTCTAGAAACAAAATGCTAATCGCCGTGTCATTAACTACAATTTTAACTCCCTCCGTGTTTTACTTTATATTGCTGTTGTAGAAATTAAAAGTATACAAAATGGCTGTAATATTCAGCTATTAACGACAGCTTCTTCCATATAATACATTTTGCTATTAAAATTTCTTTTTGACTCAGATATTTCATGTTTTCATCTTTCACAATTGTTGGGACATTTGTGTTTGACAATTGATGCTATCAATTGTTGGGGGAGGGGGGAGCGAAACCAAAAGGAAATTTTCTTGTTTTAACGAAATACAATCAATGAAAAAGCTCATTTATTCACGTATTTTTACAAGAAGTACATACCCACGACATACAACTTTAAACGCACAAAAATCATATTTTATTAGTTAGAAAACGATATCGAAAGTGAGAGAGCAATTTTGGAGCTACAGAAGTAGAGTGCGCCCACAGAGACTAAAAAGTAACAAAAACTTTAAACTTTTTTTTTTTTACTTTTTCAAAACAACATTTTAAAAATCAATTAACGCTAATTTTCAATCAATCAACTTCACCTTATACATAAGACTTTTTCGAAATATTCATACCTCGCTGAAAATTCATAAAATTCAAAGTGTCATAATTCGGTAATTTTTTGTCGTAGAATTGTATAATTTTAACTGTTTTACTTGTTAGATCAGGCAGAAAGTTTTCTAAATATAACATATGGAACACAGGAACCGTATATGAATTTAATTTAGTAACTGTTTAAAAAATAACTTTTTACATAAATGGATTTTGGTATGATGAAGAACAACATTTGAATATTTTTTTAATTGAAACTATACCTCTAAAACTAACTGTTCAGGAATTTGTCAACGATAAATAAGGATACCTTGTATAAAAATATAATATAATAAAATTTATTCATTATGCAAACGAAAAAGTGCTTTTCAAGTATGTGTAATTTAAGGTACCAATTAGTATATTTTATAAATCTTTCTAACCCTAGCATAAAAATATAACATAACCAAAAGTTATTCATCGTGAAAAGTAAGAAGTGTTTGTCAAGTATAAGTAAATTGAGATACCAATTACAGTGGAACTCCAGACATACGTTACCTGAGTTGTACATTTCCCTCAATTATGCGTTTCAACTCAGCTGTCCCGGCCGCTTGCCATTAAAAATTAGCTGAGTTATACGTTACGCTTTTGCGTCCCCGGACGAAATTTTGTCTCATTTGTACATTTTGTAACTGGAAACACTGACGATGCATCAGATGAATCTGATTTGAAAGATCCCACTCAAACTTTGGAAGCTGCTTTTGACGTAGTAAAGCGGTTCACCAGTAGTAAAAGCAGTAACGATAAAGCGGCTGCATCATTAACAGAAATGCAAAATTTGCTGTTCAATGTCGGCTCTGCCGAAAAGAAACATTTGAAGATTAGTGATTATTTCAACAAGATTCAATAATCTACTGAAATGTCTTTTGATAAATGATTTATAAGCCAATGCGATTCCAATGAATTCTTTTAAGTACTCTATGTGTATTAAAAATATTTTTAATAAAACTTTTATGATAAAATAACTTTATTTACTTTTCTTATGTACCTTTTATCTACTCTGTTCCATTTCCGAAAATTTATGTCATGGGTGCAGTAATACTTAGGAAACTTACATTTTCGATATGAAAGGTAACTGAAACTCCTCAGCGGAACAAAGTTTTACGATATATTTAAAAAATGGTTCCGGTAGACCATTAATTGCGTTGTACGTTTTATTGAGTTATACGTTTTTTTGTCCAGTCCGGGCAAAACGTATAACTGGAGATCCACTGTATATTTCAATGTTTTATTAATCTTTATACCCTATATACCCCCATGTACCCCATATCAGCATAAAAATATTATGTAATAAATTTATTCATCATTCAAACAAAAAAATATTTTCAAGTATGAGAATAAATTCAGGAACCAATTATATTTTTATGGTTATAAATCTTTATTCCCCTAGCAAGCAAATATAATATAATAAAATTTATTTCTCATGAAAACGAATTTTTTTTTCTTCAAATATGCGTAAATTGGGGTACCAAATACATTTTAATGCTTTATAAATCTTTATATTCCTAGCATAAACATACATCAAAAGCAAAATTTTACATGTATTTGCTTTGTGTGAAATAAGTATAAAAACTGCTAAAATCGGTTTTAAAAAAAGGGAAATTATTTATTTTAAGTATGACCGAACTGAGGAACCAAATTTATTTTAATGTTTTACACATAAACTATAAAATAAATTATAACATAAATCAAAATGATACCTTCGGTCGCTCTGTCTAAAAAATTAGATGGAATGTGGACAAATGAGTTAAAACGTAAAAAATATCCACTTAAAAAAGGTCAATTTAACAATTGCTGTGAATTTACTAAAGAGTATGTAACATTGGATAGATACAATAAACAATTTATAAATAAATTATAATAAAAACGTTTTAGAAGAAACTTTTTTATTTAGCATTGAAAGGATCACCTTCATAGTCATATAGAACCTTTAAAAAATGTCACTACCAAATACATACAAAAAATATAAAAATCTGGGATGAACATATCTTTCTTTTACGTATGAGGAGGTTATTTTGTTTCCATTTATCACCAAATCGTAGATCTGAAAGTGATGGTACAGTTTTTGTTGTGTATTTCAAGTTCAACGACAAACTCTTACAATGTAACTATTTTGTTCCTTTAGATTTTGTTGTATGTCATAAGTTTAAAGAGAAGAATTTACAGTGTAACAAGTTTATTCCTTTATCTTAAATAGCTCGTTTCGGAGATAGAATAAGACAGCTGTGTGTAATTTATTTTGACGCATTCCTCAAGCATGCATTTGTATTTCTTAGAAGTTGAAATGCCCTGTAAACAAAAAAAAAGGTTTTCTCAATCAAGGAAAATATAATATAACCACAAACGAAAATATATAATAACATTTTGCGAGTTACACACGTTTCCAAAAAGTTTCCTTTATCTTCAGAAAGCTCAAAACGAATATATTTTCTAGATTTAAAGAAGCATTTATTAAACCAATGTTTACTTTTCATGTTGTCGATCTTCGGAAACGTTCTTGTTCAACAAAAATGATTTAGAGACAAACACGATAAATTATCAGCGTTAATATTAACATTAACATTAATATTATATTAACTCATTCGGGTCTGGCGTCCTATTTATAGGAATATTTTTTAATAGGGTATTATTTTGTCTTAACAGTTATTTTTGTTATTATCTATAGTAATGATAGTATATGTTTATACATTTAATAGTATATCTTCATTTATGTTTCAGCATTTAGTAATAATAATAATAATAATAATAGTAAGAGTTTTCTTAATTCACGTTACACTGTTGGCAATTCTTTTATTTAAACGTGTGTTTCGCACTTTAAATTTAAAATAACTTTTATTTAAAATTTATTTAAAATTTATTTAAATTATTATTTATTTAAAATTTATTTAAAATTTATTTAAATTAATATTTATTTAAAATTTATTTAAATTATTATTTATTTAAAATTTATTTAAAATTTATTTAAATTATTATTTATTTAAAATTTATTTAAAAAAAGCTTTTGTGAACGGATAATTTGTGATACAGCAACAAAAAAAAAAAAGAATCCCTGACGGCTCTGAATACAGGCACAGGTAGATTTCGAAGACGCAGACCTTGGGGCGCCTGTTTATTGGGCATTGTAGAAGAAATGACCTTTCTGCCATGATGGGCAGTTGGGACCACCCACTTCGAAATCTACCTGTGTCTGTAGACGGAGTCGGCAGGACTTTTATTTTTTTTTATTATTATTATTTTTTTTATTATTATTATTATTATTATTTTTTTTTTATTTTTTTTTTTTTATTTTTTTTTTTTTTGCTATAAGGGTTGGTCTTATAAAAAAACTTGTCAATATAAAAGTTGTAGGTAATATTAAGAGGATTTATTAAATTTAAGCGGATTTGATATCTTGTGAATTGACAACGTTATGAATTTTCTCTTCTTAAACCTTGTTTCCCCCCCTTGAGGCCATTTTTATTGATATCAAAAATCTGTCATATATAAATATTCGGCACTTTTCCTAGAATAATAATAACTTTAAACGGATTCGATACGTATCATAATTAAGAAGTTATGGGGATTTTCTGGTTTTCACAAAGAGCCCCCCCTTGGTTCGATTTTGCCCATTAACGAACTTGACCGAGATTTTATACCCCTTGATTTTATGTATCAGTTTGGAAGAGATTCGTGCAGAATTATTGAAGTTATCGTGTCCATAAAAAAGTGATACAGATAGATAGATAGACAAAGTTTTGAACTGGGGGGGGGGGGGGTTCTGGAGTTATGATCGGCGTAGATCTGCAAACAATTTTCAGAAATTACAACATAGTGGAGAATGTGAATGTAATAGTATTTCTTACGAAATCTACCTAATACTTGAACGTTGTTACGTATGTTTAATACTATTGCATACGACATTTTCCAAACGAAAATTCATCCTTAGCCTATTGATATATGAATATATGTATATTCGTTAGATTTTAATAAATGACATATTCGTTAAATTTCAGTAAACCTTAACTTTTGTGATTTGGATAGCTACTTTTAACCACTTAACTGTTTCATTTTTTTAACACAACAAACTAACAATGGGATCGAACCACCACTTTTTCCGTACTAAAATGTTTGTCTTATGTAATAGAAAAATGGCCACTAATTAATTAAGCGAACATTACAGTTAACATTTACTGGTTTCTAAATCTGTTAAGTAGTTAACCTTTTGATTACTGGGTTGGAGCACCGTAAGTCCCAGGGACATTTCCTTTATTCTATTCTTACCACTTTTAAAAAAGTAATTTCTTCCATATGCTTATACTAGCCCCCTGACCGCCGAGCAAAAGGGCAAATTTGTAATGTTGTTTTCTCTGTATTTTTTTTTAAATGCTTAAAAAAATCTGATTTTCAAACTTGAGATAAAAAACTTAATTACGTATATAAGTATAATCCTTGAGAGTATCAATCATTACTTGATGTTTTAAAAATGCATTGTATTTGTAGAATTATATTCATTTAAACAAACCTTGTATTGCTGTGAAACCTACAGCATAGTGAACGGATATATCAGGTCGCGGCGGTGAGAAGGTTTTAAGCTATATTCGAAAGATAACTACCACAATCAAAATCTTTTCTAAATTGCGATACGATTGAATATAAAAATAGGCGCCAGTTCTCGTCGTAATCAAAAGGTTAATATTATTAACACAAAATTATTTTTTTCCCCAAAATTGAAAAATAATCGGACCAGAAAGGGTAAAAAACACATAATCTTACCAAATACTGTATTTTTTTTTTTTTAAGTTGTTCAAAAGAATAGGTCAGATTTTGCTATCTGTCAAAAGTTAGAGACAAGACTTTACAACGTAATCAATATAAATCTTTTGTTTAAATCAGATGTTTTGAATAGAAAAGTTTTGTGAGGCAAAACATACTTATTTTGACATGTTCTTCAAGCATAAAGTTTGGGATTTCTTTGGAAACTGGAATAGTTGCAGAAAAAGCAGAAAACTAATGCGATCCATTTCTGAAACGTCACTGAAGATCAGTATGACATAAGTTTTTTTATTGGATGAAATGTGCAACAAGTAAACAACAGCGAAATAAAAAATATAGATTGTGTTTCAAAAAAATGTTTACACAATTTATTCTTCAATAACTGGCATGTTCTTCTTTTCCCTTCAGTTTTAACTAACTTGAAATAATGGCTGAAACCAAACTAAGTTTTAAGCAAGAAAATTTTATTATAAACAGTTACTGGAAAATCAAAAATGTACCTGAAGTGCAGAGAAATATTAGAAGAGAATTTCAAACAGACCCTTTAACACGGCTTACAATCAATATGCTGAAAAAAGACAGAAGTTTCTTGATCTAGGAAAATATAATTTAAACCCCGAACAAAAATATAAAACAACCTCTTCTGAGTTACCCAAGATTCCGAAAAGCGTTCTTTATCTTTAAAAACCTCAGACACCATTACATTTTCGAGATTTAAAGAATCGATATATTTAAAACGAAAAGCGCATTCTGGCAAATTCGCATTCTCTTTTCCACACGAAAATCGTCTCTTTGCGCTAGCTTCAACTTTTTTTTTAAGGCTTCTTTCCTCAGAAATGGGAAACCTGATTGATTATCACTCACCTGTTTAGCCTGGGGGATTGAAAAGGGTTGATTGTAAACGTATGGAGGCGTACCATTGCATTGAAAGCATAGACCTTCTAATATATTTTTGCTCTGAGGTTGAAAGCTAAAGCTTTTTTTAAAAAGAACTCATGCTTTCACTACTAAATATGCATATTTTTTTCACAAAATTTTAAATAGAGCTTAGATACAGTTATATTTATAACCGATTGAAATGTCAGACAGTTCGGAATATGAAAACAAACAAACAAACAAAAAAGCGACAAAAAAAACATGTCTTTTACAACTAGATAACAATATTTTTTTCACGGAATTTTTACACGGGCTGTAAAACTGTTTAATTTATCACCAATAAAGATTTCAAAGAATTCGGACAAAAAGAACTCTTTATTTTAAAACTATTAAACGACCCTACTAAAAAAAAAAAAAAAAAGAGAAAAAGAAAATGAGCGCTTTTATGGTTAAAATATATGGACATTAGTAAATATCAATATTTTTTCGCAAATTTTTCATTTTAAAATATAATTTCATACATAATCGGGTTAAAGATATAAAATAATAAAATCTTGATGTTTTTATGTTTTTAATTTATCATCACGGGCCCGGGCAACGCCGGGCGGGGGTCAGCTAGTCATTTACAAAAACAATGCTTCTTTGGCTGCACTCATTTTCAGAAACAATTCCGAATAGTTTTTATAGTGTATTAATCAGTATGGATTTTTCGGATGCTATTTATTTTGAAGTAAACATTTCCATTTTCAACAAACATATGTTTTACAGACAAACATGATACTTTACGGCATTAACATTAACATTAAAATTAACATTGCTCTGTTAGTAACACAAGATTCCGAAAAGCGTTCTTTATCTTTAGAAACCTCAGAAACCAAAATATTAAGGATTGAGACAAGGATTTAAGGTGCAAAAAATGAATAAAAAAAAAAAAAAAAAAAAAAAAAAAAACAAGGGTAAAAGAAATATATTTTTTTTTTCTTGCTGCCACTGTTTTTGGGAAACGTTTCTGAGTAAATTTTATAGTGTATTAACCCTTTTAGTGCGGGAGTCGACAGTAGTCGACATCTAAGAGTTGGGTGCTGTAGACTACATTAAGTGTCGCCAAAAGTCGCCAAGGCGTTCACGGCGTGTATTATGCTCACTGTAGTGCGTCATGGGCTTAGCACGAGGCTAACTAGCCTCGGCTTAGCAGTGATGACGTATTGCGCCTGCGTAGTGCAGTAATTTGGCTATAATCAAAACCAGTAGCGTGCTTTTCGTATAACCATAACATATGATTTTTAGTTTTGTATTGGGTCGTTCGGAAAGTCTTTTCTATTCGGGAAAATCAATTCGACCGGAAAATTCTGCCCGGTAATCAGATAAATAAATCGCTTTTTTGGTCAAAATATTCTGTACAGGGCATTAACTGCCCAAAAAAAATTCCGCGCTGAAAGGGTTAATCAGCTTTCTCAACACGTAATATATGTTTTTTGGATTCTATAAATTCTCAAGTAAACTAATTCAAGTAACATTTATTGACCAATAGACTTACAGTCAATGGGAAATTGTTCTGGTGCTAAACGTCGTTTTATCTGCTTATATTGTAATCTAGGGTTGTTTATTTTTTTATGAGACACTATTATTGTATGAGCAGGGCTGTCCCCTGAATCCACCGTGGAATAATTAATTTCATATTCGTAACCCTGTAGATTTCAGTATCTAAAATGATTAAAATATTTATTTTATAATAATGACATGATTAGTTTGAATTATTAATTATTCATATAAATATTTTATTAATTATTGATAATTTTAATTGTTCAGTTTATTTTAAAATGGGCCGTTTGTAGCCTTAAAGAGTCGTATAAACAAAAGGTCACCGAACATCATATGTAATTATTATATGTAAAAAATATGAAAATATTCTCCGTATATTTCTGTTATTTCAAAAGTGATATTATACTTTTCTCGACATGCATATTGAATAATTTAAATAGATTTAATCCGAGGAGCAAGGAAATTATAAATGTCCTCGTATTAACCGTTTTTCGTAACACCCGTGAAGTTAATAAATAACTTCGATTTTGCACGAATTGGAACTTTAACACATAATTATTACTTTTAACTGTTCTAATTATCTCAAACTTAAAATTAACTATGAATATCACAATGTTTTCCAGAAAAACTCGGCTAACCTTTCAATAGTCACTGCACTTTTCGAGCTATTGACTTCACATATCCTTTTCATTTTAAAAGTGCAAAACGAGACATAAAAAGTTGTTTAGTATGGCCCACAGTCCATATTTAACACTTCTTTGCATGAGTTTTTATTTTACAATTGTGTTTTTTTATACATATAATAAATATTAGACATCAGAAATTTTAAGATAGATTTTTAACTTTGTTCAGCAACATAATTCACGGGAAATTTACTGGATTAATATTTCTATATAAATATAGTGGTGGCGAAGAAGTTGATTTATTTATTAAAAGTTAAATAAACAGTGATGGAAATTTACATCACTATGCAATTAAGGGTTAAATAATAAACAAATAAAAGCTCCTTCCTTTCATTTAATCAGTTGTAAATCTTACAAAAGGACGTTATATGAAATGTCCTCATCGCTTATTTTTGTCTTTCATTCTTTCAAGACCTCAAGATATTCCTTTGTATTCTTTTGAGAGTGTATCCTTAAAATTTGAAGTTCTGCCTGGTAAAACTGATACATTACTACATTTTGGAAGACAGTTGCTACGTAGAAATGTTATTATTGAGAAAGAACAATGTTCTTAAGACCAGAAGAAAGAAAGGAATTTCTTTCCGAATTCTACACTACTTTTCGCCGAGACTCACATTCAAATGAACAGATGTTTTGCTTATTTAGAAGTGATCCTACTTTTGTAACACGCAAAAAGCGTGAAAATAGTAATATAATATAAATGGTGAGCCATTCTTAACGCGCAAATTGTTCGTGTCCTCGTTTTATCTATGCTTGTTTAAACGAGTTCGATTGTATATAGAAATAATATTATTTTTGGTTCATGATGATTATTTCGAAATGTTAAAAATTTTCCATTAAAATTGATAAGTTCTTTTATTATTGTTTTTTATAGTCGAGTCCACATTTCGGAAAAGACGCTAAGCTTTTTGAAAGGGGAGTTTGAAGTGACGCCAGGAGATGGAATGTCTCGTGAAGAGACACTAAGATCAGCAAATATCGATACGTATTTCATCGTCAAAGTCCTAAAACCGGTAAGTGCATTGATATAATTGATAGTGATGTTTTATTTTTTTAATTACTTTAATTACTGTGGTGTGTTCAAAGATGTTAAGCCAAATTCTCAAAGTAAAGATGTGTATGCTTAAAGTGATAACAGTACACTATAAGTGCTTATAAATACCTTTTAATAAACAGTTCAACTAGTTTCGTTCACCCAATCGGCGACATCCACAAGATCAATAATGATAAATAAACTATTTTCGAAATTTTTTTTTAAATGAACTTGATAAACAAAAACCACGAAATCGCATGTTTAATGAAAGCAGGTGCTTTAAAATAATCAACTGTAAACGTCAAAATTATTTTATCTTATTGCTTTTTAATCTGTAAAGCATCTCGTGCTAAATTTGAGCTAACTCAAAGAAGGCTGATTCATTGCATATGTTCTCACGGCGCATATAGATTTCTATTGATCCTCTGATAATGGATCAGAAATAAAATCTTGATGAAGAGCGAAATCATCTTTCAGTTACCTAAAATTTCACGCGAGATGTTTTACAGCAATAAGATAAAATAATTTTCATGTTTACAGTTGACCATTTTAAAGCACCTGCTTTCACTAAATATGTTATCTCATGGTTTTCGTTTATCAAGTTCAGGTTCGAAACTTTTTCCCGGAATAGTTTATTTATCATTATTGATCTTGAAAATATCGCCGATTGAGCCTGGGAAGCTTGTCGATCTGTATATTAAAAGGTATTTATAAACCTTTAAGTATACTGTTATCACTTTAATCATATGCATTTTTACTTTAATGATAATAAGTGGTTTTCTTATATAATTATGTTAAATTCAAAAGTAAATATTAGTTTATGTAATCTTAAGGCAATTACTTAATTTTACTTGCTTCATTTATTGAAATGATAAAATGATCACTTTTTTAATGCCACTTCAATTGTAATACAAAATAGAGTTATGATTTCGCGTAATCAATGGAGACATAACATTATAGTGCTTGGGCCACTAGACCATAATGCAAAGACCTCCATTCCTTCGAAACTTTATCCTTATGGATTTTCGCAGCATAAAGTTTTTCCCGGCTGCTTTCACAGGACTGATCTGCATTGCTGTTTATTTTATTGTATCTATTGATTTCAATTGCGGTGTATGTGGCGGATAACGGTTGATTCTAATAAGGCATATAATCAATAGCTATTCCCCAGGCACGCAGTCGCTGGCAAAAGAAATCAATATAAGGAACCAGACAGCATAGCAAAGTAATGTAGATAATTTAGGAACTTGCACTGCAAAAATACGCAAACTTAATCCTTACCCATAGCTGCCAACTTTTACGCATTTTTATTACCACTAAATATTAATAGAAATTTTTGACTTATGAATCACATGATATCCGTGATTTAATAAACTAAAATTTACTATAAAATTTTAGTGGTAGGAAAAAAGAGTAAAAGTTAGCAGCTATGCTTAATATTATATGCACTCTTTAACCCTTTGAGGGGCGGTGGGATATATTATATCCCACCTAATTTTAATCTGATTCGAACCAGAAACTTTTAATTAAATTTTACGTTTTTAACTTTGAAGGAAAAAGTTGGAAATTGCTTTTCCTTATTTTGAACTAAATTATTTTGTAAATACCGGTGAGAATTCAACGTTACAGGAACACAATTGCTTGCCCCTGAAAGGGTTAATTGTTTAACCCTTTCCACGGAAAGTTATTGTTTCGAAATAGCGATCACCATTCTGCTGCCATTGATTCTATACTTCAATTTTGTGATGTCTTACTATTACAAATGTTGTAGAAATATGCTACGAAGATATTTTTTAATTAGTGTTAGTCAAAGCTTAATTCTGAAGTAGCGGTTGCGACAAGCGTTGTCGAGTTACACTCGGCAACTGAGTGCAAAGATTTAATGCCAGTAACATATACTTGCGTTAACGATGTTAAAAATACAAAGTTAACTTATAACAATGTACATATTAAATGTTTAATTTTCTATTTTAGTCGAGTTAAGTATAGTGTATAATATATCCGAAAGCATGTTATAACCGAGGATATTTAAAATTTTAGGGTATAAATATGATAAAATACGGGTCACTATTTGACGCAAGGATCAATCAAATATGATACAGAATTCCGTTCCAAATCCCCTAGGTAGCGTGGTGACGAGTTGAGACGTGTAGTATTTGATAGGTCACATCATGTGACTGGCCAAGCATTGGTTGGTCCGTTCAACTCTGCTTTTCACTCATTATCAGAATGATCATTCGAAATTCATTATTTGTTAAGCAATGGATAATTATAATATTTCTTGCGAAGAAGGACTATCAAAATTTCACTCTGACATAAGACATACTTGATTAGTTTTAACACAATTATTCAAATTGGTAAAGAAATCATATGAGTTGTGATTACAACTCATATGATTTCTTTACCAATTTGAGTAATTGTGTTAAAATTAATCTAGTGTAATTACGTAGAAAGTGTTTACTGGAGTTCCAAATTACCTGCGATTTATTCTGTTGAGCTGATTCAGATATCAGACCAGATGCTATGATCAATAAGGTTAACTGGATGAATTAGGTCTCCCAAATTCGACCGGGTTGATTCAGTTGATAGACCATTTTAGCTTCAGCCAAGATATCCCAGGTTCGAATCCTGGCCCGGGCATTATTCGTCCAGTTGGAATTACTACTTGCCAGATTCCTGTCTCAAAAAAATATAGATCTATATAATTGACATCTAAAGTTCATGGAAGGGAGAGTAGTTATTCAAAACAAAACCAATGCTCTTGGACCAGTGAGACGTATGAAAACTCGTACAATGTATTCAGCCTCATTTTTATGCATCATACTATTGCCGTATACTGGATAAAGCAAAAATTACATATTAACTTTTAGACAAAACGTGGATTTCTGATCAGGAACATTGACAATACTAATCTCATATGGCAGTTTTAGCTCATGAAAACTGAAAAAAAATACACTGAGTAATTTTGGAAGAACCATCTCTACACGAATTGTAATTTTTCCAACAGGGTGAAAAATTGTCTTGGCTGAGAGTCCAAGCCTTAACCTCTGGATCAAATTCACAATGCTCTCGAATTTGAACTACCTCATCTGGCCGACACAATGCTGTCGGACAACTTTTTGACAATTGCATCTGGTCTGCCATTTAAGAAAGATCAACAGAATAAACTGTCTAGGAAGAAACTCTACACTCTAAAAACGACATTTTCAAAATTGAGCAAAGAATACTCAAATCTGAGTATGTCACATAGTCAAAATGGCTCCGAATCAAAATTACTCAAGTTTGAAACATATATATACTCATTTCTCAAAACATGCACATACTCAAGAATAAAGCGTCATGTGCTCCTATTTGAGTATGTCCATGTTTCAAAAATGAGTATGAGCTGAGTTCTATGTGCTCATATTTGAGTATTTCCATGTTTCGAAAATGAGTTTGAACTGATTCCAATCATTTATGAGTATGTCCATGTTTCAAAAATGAGTATGAACTGATCTCTATGTACTCGGTTTTGAGCATGTCCAGTCCATGTTTCAATATTCTGAGTATTTCTGGTACGTATTTCATAATTGAAAGCATTGGGTGGTTATAGTTGAAACAAAAAGGTTTCATAACAAAATGAAAACATTGATTTACTCAGATTTGAAAGTGTCATTTTTCTCAGTTTACTAAACGATGATTGAAGTCAGAGGATCTGTTCTGTCTACGCTTCCGCTCTGGACACTTTTTCGATCAGTTGGAAAAATACACTGCTCAAAACAATTAAAGGATATTGCAGTTTTAGGTGGATTTTGTATCTGGGAAACTTTTTAGCTGATTGATACATGGTCGACAGACATAGTAGGTTATATGAGAATAAATTACACATGTTTGGCAGAAAAAAATGCATTTTATTGCGCATTTGTTCACAAAAGGAAAAAAACACAATTTGTGCATATGAGAAAAAAAGAATAAGAAAAGGTGTTTTCTTCAAAGAAAATCATTTTCAGTAGGGGGTATGGTTTCCACGGGCGGCCAGCAACGTTGAACACCTTTGAGGCATGGACTCAATGAGGCTATTAATGACGAGTTGGGGTATTCTGCCCCACTCTTCCAGAAGAGCTCTTTCCAGTTCTTGGCGAGTTTGTGGGGGTTGTTGGCGGCCAGAAACTCGTCTTCCTAGAGCGTCCCAAACGTGCTCGATTGGATTCATGTCTGGAGAACACGCTGGCCATTCCATTCGAACGATTCCTTCCTCGAAAAGGAAATCCTCCACCAGGTTTGCACGATGTGGCCTGCAGTTATCGTCCATTAAAATGAAGTTATCTCCGATTGCTGCTGCGTAAGGGACTACAATAGGTCTGAGGATCTCATCCCTATATCGGCGACCAGTCAGAGCTCCATCTCGAATGATGTAGAGGTCAGTGCGCCCGTCAATGGAGATGCCACCATACACCAACACTCCTCCACCGCCAAATCTGACACTTTCGTGCACGAACGCAGGATTATTCCTACTGCCACGGTCCTTCCAGATGAAAATACGCCTATTATCCGGATGCACAGAAAAACGGGACTCGTCAGAAAACAGAATATTGCTCCATTCATTTCTCCTCCAGTTGACATGCTCGGTTGCCCACTCCCTGCGGTCGCGACGATGCCTTGATGTTAATCTAACACATACCATCGATCGGCGAGCATACAGACCTACAGCATGGAGCCGGTTTCGGACAGTCTGAGTTGAAATCGTGGTGCCTGTAGCCGAGCGAAGGTGTTGTTGGAGAAAAGTAGCGTTCATGTTTCGGTGTCTCCGAGCTGTTAACGCTAAATACCGATCTTCATTGGGCATTGTTGCCCGTCTACGACCTTGCCCTGGTCTTCGGCCTGCACATCCACTCTCCAAAAAACGGTTCCAGATCCTGGAAATGACACTTTGTGACACTCCAATGGCTTGCGCTACTTCGGCTTGAGTTTGGCCCCCTTCTAACCTACCAACAATTCTCCAAGCTTCTGAATCTGTCAAATGACTTCGCTGAGACATCGTACTCATCGAAACAAAGCAATCACTGAATGCCGATCATCCTTGTCTTCATTCTCTTTTATCCAGTTGAAAGTCAAATTTCATTCGCTGCCGCTGAAGCGACGTTTTTGACGTCGAACTCAAAATTTGCATACTCCACAGTTTGAAAACCAGAAAAATTTGCATTTGTGATTCTCTTCTTCTATTTTCGGCAAAAAAATTTCGTTTATATCTTTATTTTATATAAAACTTCAAATATCCTTTAATTGTTTTGAGCAGTGTAACTCGTGTAATTTCTTTAACAATCAATATGATTGAGTTAAAAAATAATAATAAAACCCGTATTACAGTATAAGTTGAAACCCAGAAAATATCACATGTTTGAGCCCCCGATTTCAGAACTATGTAGCCTTTCTCTTTTTTCTGTGCAGTTGGATTGAAAACATATATTCTGTGGTGATAGAATAAAGATATTATCTATCCACTTTAAAAAAAAATGTGTTTTAAAATCGATGTATGCACTCTAAAAAAAGACAAATGTTTCTTAATCTACGAAAGTATACTATAACCACGAAAGAAAATATGTAATAACCTGTTCCGTTTTACCAAATACTCCGAAAAGCGTTCTTCATCTCTAGAAACCTCAGAAACCAATATATTTAATCTACGAAAATATAATATAACCGCGAAAGAAAATATGTAATAACCTGTTCCGTGTTACCAAATACTCCGAAAAGCGTTCTTCTTCTCTAGAAACCTCAGAAACCAATATATTTAGTCTACGAAAATATAATATAACCGCGAAAGAAAATATGTAATAACCTGTTCCGTGTTACCAAATACTCCGAAAAGCGTTCTTCTTTAGAAACCTCAGAAACCAATATATTTAATCTACGAAAATATAATATAACCGCGAAAGAAAATATGTAATAACCTGTTCCGTGTTATCAAATACTCCGAAAAGCGTTCTTCTTCTCTACAAACCTCAGAAACCAATATATTTAATCTACGAAAATATAATATAACCGCGATAGAAAATATGTAATAACCTGTTCCGTGTTACCAAATACTCCGAAAAGCGTTCTTCTTCTCTAGAAACCTCAGAAACCAATATATTTAATCTACGAAAATATAATATAACCACGAAAGAAAATATGTAATAACTAGAGATCGACCGAAATTTCGGTTTCGGTTTCGGTGCAAAATCGGAGTTTCGCCGAATATTCGTTTTCGGCGAAACTGCTACTAAAATTTCGGCCTGACCGAAATTATCTGTATTTCAAAACCTTCTTTCGGAAATTTTCAACTTTACTCATTGATATGAGTTGTATCGGCTCAAATGAGACACAGTTTATTTGCTGTGAACTCCGGGTCATGACTGATCCATGATGCAAGTGTAAATTATAAAGCAAGCAATGCATATAGGACTAAACTTAAAAGACGCTTATCACGGGATCTTTAAAAACTAAAAACTTAACAGTAATAGAAAATTTTTACTTAAAAATCCAGATTGTTTCGAATGCTTTATGAGAAAGATGTTGTTAAAACATATGAAGATTTACAAAATTCATTACAAAAGATATATCGAGGTATGTATACTTAAAATATTTTTTTATTGGATGAAATTCGTATAATTGGAAACTATTTCTATCTTATTGATAAATTAATTACGTTTTATTTTATATGAACAAAAAATAGTTTTGGATAGAGGCACAGAGAGTCAACTTGGCACCGGAGATAAAATTTTCCAACAAGGGTGCCATTTCAATACTTTCTAAGGGAGGCAGGGAATGCTTTTGGGGGGGAAGGGGGGCAGTGAGTGAGCAAAGATTTATTTTGATCTTATTGTGCACATCCTAAAAGAAAATTGACAACTGTTACATTTCTATCCTTATATATATATATTTAAAATTAAGTACAAAATAGTGTTAAACATGTTTCACTTTGAGAATATTGAAATGTAAAATAAAGTTTATAATTAATAATTTCTAGGCTTAAAATGTTGTCTTAATGCTAATTTTCCGTTTTTAGTCAAATTGAACAAATTATTTTAACTTTTGTGCCCTTTACTTAAACTTTTACTTAAACAATTACTGTTACTTAACCAATACTTAACTCTATACTTAAACAATTTAAATGCAAAATATTAACGAACTGAAAATATGAATATATTTAAAAATTAAATATTAATTATTGAATTTGTTTTACATTATTTAACTACATTGTTAATTAATTATTGATAAATGCCTATAATTATTCGTTGTTATAAAATAATAAAATATAAAAGTTGTATTAGTTATGTTTCATTTTTTTTTAAACTTATACACACACAAACACACATATATATGTATGTTTGTTTGTTAGAAATTTGGTTCAATACACTTGTAATTAATAAATTAATTAGTAACGTAATTAGTTATTAAGTTATTATTAATTATTTGTTATTGATTAATTAATTAATAATTATATGCAGTTATGTATGTATTAATCAGTTTTTAAATTTTTTGACACTTTCGGTTTCGGTTTCGGCCGAAAGTGGGAAGATCACCGAAATTCTGTTTAGATTTCGGTTTCGGTCTTAAAACCTGTTTCGGTCGATCTCTAGTAATAACCTGTTCCGTGTTACCAAATACTCCGAAAAGCGTTCTTCATCTCTAGAAACCTCAGAAACCAATATATTTAATCTACGAAAATATTATATAACCACGAAAGAAAATATGTAATAACCTGTTCCGTGTTACCAAATACTCCGAAAAGCGTTCTTCATCTCTAGAAACCTCAGAAACCAATATATTTAATCTGCGAAAATATAATATAACCACGAAAGAAAATATGTAATGACCTCTTCCGTGTGACCAAAGATTCCGAAAAACGTTCTTCATCTCTAGAAACCTCAGAAGCAATATATTTTGAAGGTTTAAAGAAGCATTTATAAAAATAATGTTTTTTTCACTGATTTTAGAAAATGTTTTAGGGTAGTTTATATAGTGTAGTAATCAGTTTTCTCAAACCCGAATGATGTTTTTTTTTTTTTTTTTTTTTTTTTTTTTTTAATGCTATCAATTCAGAATAAAACAGTTTCAGCTGCTTAATTGAATTTAAGAGTAACATGCAAAACGAACAAAATAATATTGATATTTTGTTAAAGTTAATGCTATTAATGGCTAGTTTATATAGTGCAGTAATCAGTTTTCTCTAACCCGAATATTGTTTTTTGTAAGTGTTATCAATTCACAATAAAACGGTTTCAGCTGCTTAATTGGATTTAAGAGTAACAGGTAAAAGTAACAAAATAATATTAATATTTTGTTAATGTTAATGCTCTTAATTTATCATATTTGTCTGTAAAACATGCTTGTTGAACAGGCAAATGTTGCTTGGGAATTAATAATATTAAAAAAAAAACCTGTATTCCAGTTTGAGAAAACTGACTAATACACTATAAAACGACTTGGAAACGTTTCCGAAAACCCATGGCAGCAAAATAAACTTTGGTTTTTGTTAAAGCTTCTTTAATTCTCAAAAATATATTGGTTTGTGAGGTTCCTAAAGAAAAAGAACGCTTTTCAGAGTCATGGATAACTCGGAAGAAGTTATTGTATATTTTCGTTCGTGGTCACATTTTATTTTCCTGGATTACAAAATGTTTGTCTTGTTTTTAGATTGTTAATTGAAAACATTAACTTATCTGATTTTATTGATGCACCAGCGAAATATTAATTTTTTAAATAAACATTAACCCTTTCAGGGGCAAGCACTTGTGCTCCTGTAACGTTGAATTCCCACCGGAATTTAGGAAAGAATTTAGTTTAAACTAAGAATAAGCAGTTTTTCAACTTTTTCTCGTCAAAGTTAAAAAAGTAAAATTTAATTAAAAGTTTCTGGTTTGAATCGGATTAAAATTAGGTGGTATATAATATATACCACCGCCCCTCAAAGGGTTAACAAGCATTTATTAATTTTTATGTTTTCTGGGGAATAAATAAAATGTGACAGTTTTCTTATATTTTGTTGAAACTTTACTATTAAAATAGAAGTATTTATAGTTATTTTTTTTTCCTTTACCAGACAGCAAATTTTTGGTTACAAATTTATTGAGATATTAAATAATCTTTTTATATCTATATTTCCCTAAGGCACTAAAAACAAATTTCAGAACCTAGAAACAAATGGACCCAATGTAATGTCTACTTCTGCAAATTAAATCCAATGAGTATTGAATTAATGTCAATAAATTTTCTCGTGAATCATTTATTGTTTTTATCATTTTTAAACTAAGAATGCTTATTGTTCCAAGAAGATTTCATGGAAAATGTATTCCTACTAAACAACTTGTTGCAATAAAGGGATAATGTAAATTTTGACTTAGAATAATCCAAAATCAATACACGTGATCTTACTTGTGCATAATCGCGGAACTCCAATTATGAGTACCAATGTGTCTGGATATGCATAAATCCTGATGGGGAAATTATTATTTTTTTAAGTTTATGTTGAGAAATAAAATTTCTCTTAAATCGCTTTTATTTAATAAAATGATTTGTCTGGTGTATTCAGTTTACACTAAGCCTGCATTTTAATAAAATTACCTAAACTGAACAAGAAATAAATATTATGCGTAAAGCATAGATTATGAAACATTTTACAACACTTCCAGAATACTGTAACAGAATTTCATCGTTTAAGCAGATGAAAGATCATATCTAACTTATAACACATTTGAAAACAAATTTCATAAATTACCGTCCATTGCCGGAAAAGCACACGAGTTTCTTTGTGCATCCCTGTACATGATCTATATATATATATCTTTATATACACTACATAGTGTGTTAAAAATATCTTAGTTACAAAACATATAACACTTTCAGCGATTTCGGCTAATATACAGAGATGTACTCAAATAATTTTGCACAGGCCTGTATATTATCTACAGATTTTTAAACATGCATCATATAAACTAAAATTTAAATCAGAAAAAAACGTATAACACAACTAAAAACATACTTTCAAAAATATCTAAGTAAACAATTTAGAAAACGCATAACACATTTAAAAAACCCAATTTCATGACTTACCAACAATATTCTTTTGTGTAGCCTTGTATATGATCGATTGTTTTGTATATATACAGCAGAGAATGCTAAATTTTAGTTCAGTTAGGAAACGCGTAGCACAGTTTAAAATTTACCTTCTGTAATTTCCGTCAAAAAACGGAAATGTACTCGAGAACATTTTTGTTACCCTGTATATTATCTACAGAATTTATACACACCAAGTAATAAACAAAAAATGAATCAAATTTAAAAACAAGTTCGGCAACTGCAAAAGCACTTCCAGCAATTATTGTTAACAGACAGTACCGAATTCTTTTGTGTGTCCCTGTAAATAAACGATGAATGCTATACACACAATATTCTATAGTAAGCCTCTTGTAATGCACCTAAGTGTTACATATCAATTTCGATATAATTTGTAATAGTGAAACATTATTAAAATAAACCGCAAACGATTTTTCTCTATAGACCATCATGTAATGGAATTATTTTGGGTGTCCCTGTAAAGGAACTATAAATGCTTAGCACACTATGTTCTATAGTAAGCCTCTTGTAATGCACCTCAGTGATATATATCAATTTCAATATGTTTGAAATTGTGTAACATCATAAAAATAAACCACAAATGATTTTTCCCCATAAACAGTAATGTAACGGAATTATTTTGAGTGTCTCTGTAATAAAACTAGAAGTGCTATATACTTCATTTTCAATACCGAACATGCCATAGTAAACCTCAATAACATATATCAATTCCATAACAATCCGAATTTATTTACGAAAGTTAGAGCATGAACAGACAAACAGACAGACAAACCTAATTCATAAACACTTTTCAAGTATGTTAAAAAATGTCCAAATTTTGAGACTTAGAAACTAAATAATCTTTATAATTCTTGAATCTACAAATTAACTACAAATTTCTTGATTAAATAAAATATTCCTACGCTAAACTACACACAAAGAAGTAAAAATCGATTTGGGTGATTTAGTTTGAATAAATGGTATCTAATTATAATTATCTAATATTATTATCCAATTATTATTATATAAATTTTTCATTAATGATTAATGATTAAGATTGCATTAAGTTCGTAAATATTACTGTAATTACTACAATCTGAAGAATCTATTGATAAAATTATCATGTCATAACTTTATTTATTGCAATGACATTAAAAAGTTCAGCATTTATTTATTGTTCGCTAATAAGTATTTCTTTCAGAGTTTTAATATATTTCTTCAATTGCAAAGTACGAGGGAAAGTTATTATGTAAGTCATAAAAGATAATTAAATAATAATTTACGATGAGATTAACTTCAAAACTATGTTTATTTCTCAACATATTCTCCACCAATATTTATGCACTTATGTCACCGTTTTATCAGTGCCCCAAAACCAGCTGCATAACATTCTTTGGGTTGCTGTCTCAGCCACATTAGGACTTTAAGTTGAACACAGGAGACAATTCAAAAGTTTGGTTGGCAACTTCTTCAACATCCACCATACAGCTTCGACTTAGCTCCAAGCGATATTCATCTGTTTTGTCCACAAAAAAACCATCTTGGAAGCAAGATCACAGATGATGAAAAGGTTCAACTTGGAAGTAATAAAGTGGCTGAGACAGCAATCCAAAGAATGTTATGCAGCTGGTATTGGGGCACTGATAAAACGGTGACATAAGTGCATAAATATTGGTGGAGAATATGTTGAGAAATAATTGAAGTGAATATCATTGTAAGTTATTATTTAATTATCTTTTGTGACTTTCTTAATGACTTTCTCTCGTATTTATTTAATCGTCGAACTTACGCCGAAGTCATAAATTTTTTTGTTAATCGCTTTTGCAAATTAACCTTGCATTTAATGTATTTTTCAGAACACCGTGGTTAAATATTGCAGATATAAAACTATTTTATACAACAATCATATTTAAATTATTAAGAAAAGATATAAAAGATAAATTGTAACATTAAATATCTCTTTTTTTTTCGGCGTCTGGAAAATTGTAAATTTGCAAATTATGAAACATGGAAACTAAATAATCTTTGTAATAATGAAAAAAAAACCTTTAATTGCATTAAATATTTAATTTAATGCAATCTTAATTTTAAATTAATACTTTATGATATCTAATTTAAGAAATGCTCAAATTATAAAACATGGAAACTAAGTAACTTGTGTAATAAAACGAAATAATCTTTAATTGCATTAAATAAAAAATGTATTGCAATCTTAATTTTGAATTAATGATTAATGGCATCTAATTTATTAGTATTCATATTTTTTTAATTTAATGTCATCATAATTAATTGTGCATTAATTATTAATGAAATTTAATTATTATTTTGTAACATCTAATATTTTTATCTAATTATTATCTATTATTATCTAAAAATTAATAATATATTATTATAAAGTTTAATTTTAATTTAGTGCAATTTTATGTATTATCACGGCTGTCAACTCTCCTGTTTTTTGATTATCACTATTTTCGAATAGAAATGTTTGCTTTATTTAATGACAAAAATCCTGCGATAAAGTAAGACAAAGATTACTATTCGAAAATACTGGTCTAAAAAACACGAGAATTTGACAGCTATGCATTATTCAAAAATTTTATTTATTGCAGTGACATTAAAATGTTCAGCCTTTATTTATTAGGTACTAATAGATATTTTCTTTCAGAGTTTTAACATGTTTCTTCAATTACAAAGTATTAAATTGTTGAACTTACGTCGTAAATTCTTTGTTAATCGCTTTTACAAACTAACTATCTAATAAACGTCTCTTTACAGTACCCCGTGGGAACACTAGACGAGAAAACAGAACAAAATGGCCGGAGTGGTAAAGACGTAAGTGAAAATTTATTACATCATAAACATAGGTACAGCATTTATAATCTCGTTTATTGTTGCATTCCAGTGGAAATCCTCGTAATACTGAATATTTCGATGAACGTAAAGAGACCTACACAATTATAAGATATAACTTTTTTAATAATTTAGCAATTCCTTAAATATTTAATAATTTTGGAACTATGTAAAAGAGAATCATTTAGTGATATTATTTTCAAATGTTGTTTTTAAAATGACATAATTGGAAATGTATTAAGGTAGATTGGGGCATATAATGTTTCAGAAGTTGTACAGCAAATAAACAGCATTATTCAGAGGTAGTGAAATATAACAGAGCAATCATTTCATTGTCCTACACAATTATAAGATATAACTTTTTTAATAATTTATCAATTCCTTAAATATTTAATAATTTTGGAACTGTGCAAAAGGGGATCGTTTAGTGATATTATTTTCAAATGTTGTTTTTAAAATGACATAATTGGAAATGTATTAAGCTAGATTGGGGTACCTAATGTTTCAGAAGTTGTACAGCAAATAAACAGCATTATTCAGAGGTAGTGAAATATAACAGAGTAATCCATTCCATGGTGTATGAAATTTGTGCTCTGAACAGATTGGAATTTATATAGCTTTCTTTGTTTTAAAAACGTTGCAATAATTGTATTCTATTTATTTATACGTATTTATTAGTATAAGCAGAAAACAATTGAAAGAGAAATGTCGAAGTTTTAAAATACACACTTTTATCATGCTGTTAAATATTAAAAATCTTATTCTAGGCCCAAGTAAGGTACTGCATCGGGCTGGGTAACTCGATCTTTCCCGAACCCAACCTGACCCGCGGGTCGGATTGACACTAATATTTTCGTTGCGGGTCCGGTTGACTTTAAATGTTCCGGGTTCTGATCGGTTTCGGATTAGGATTTAACACTTTCGAGTCGGGTTCCGGATGACCCGATTTATCAAAAGAAAGTCCTAAATATCTTTTCAAATGAAGAAAACAATATATTTGCATATGAATGAGTGTATATATATTCATTTTTATACAAAAAAGATAAAATTGTAATTTTTCCACATTGTTAAAAATTTGCAGAAAACTGTCCAGTCATTTGACCGTTTTTGTAGAAAACGGTTACATAACCTTAAATTAACTATATTCTGACCATAAAATGAGCAATAATACGGTCAGAATATAATTAAATTACGGTTATGTAAGCGTTTTCAACAAAAACGGTCAAATGACTGGACAGTTTATACTGCAAATTTTTAACAGTCTATAAATGTATTAAAATATGGATTAATTTTCTTTTACTTCGCGTTCGGGTTTGAATATTACGGTTCGGTATGGGTTCGGGTTGGGTTTCAGGTTCATAAAATTTTTTGTCGGGTTCAAGTCGGGTTTCAGGATGACTTTAAGCAGAAATTTCTAATTCAGGCCCGGTACAACTCGACCCATGCAGGACTCCAGTATCAAGCTTAACAAGCTTAAATTGTGAAAACAGATGACAGGAAATGTGTCAGGCTTGGAGACCCACGAATGAAAGGTTATACACAGTGTAAGGTGCTAAAAATAAGAAAGTTTGTAGTTTTAGTACATAAAAAACTACGAGGGAAAGTCATTAAGTCACAAAGATAATTAAATAATAACTTACAATGATATTCCCTTCAAAACTATTTTTATTTCTCAACATATTCTCCACCAATATTTATGTACTTATATCACCGTTTTATCAATGCCCCAACACCAGCTGCATAAGATTCTTTGGGTTGCTGTCTCAGCCCCATTGGGACTTCAAGTTGAACCTTTTCATCATCTGCGAACATCATCTTGCTTCCAAGATGGTTTTTTAATGGACTAAATAGACGGAAATCGCTTGGGCCTAAGTCGAAGCTGTGTGGTGGATATTGAAGAAGTTGCCAACCAAACTTTTGAATTGTCTCCTGTGTTCAACTTGAAATCCTAATGTGGCTGAGACAGCAACCCAAAGAAAATTATGTAGCTGGTGTAGGGATATTGATAAAAGGGTGATATAAGTGCATAAATATTGGTGAAGAATATGTTGAGAAATAAAAAATGGTTTTGAAGTGAATATCATTGTAAGTTATTATTTAATTATCTTTTGTGACTTACTTAATGACTTAGCCTCGTATTACTAATTCCTTCGTAAATATTTTAAATAAATAGTTTCGTCTTTAATAATTCTAACTTATTATATAATGACTGGTGAGTTTTAATATTATATACAGCGTAAGAAAAAGACAACTGTTTCTTAATCTACGAAAATATAACATAACCACAGACGAAAATATACAATAACCTCTTTCGAGTTACCCACGATTCCAAAAAGCGTTCTTTATTTTTAGAAACCTCTGAAACAAATATATTTTCGCGATTTAAAGAAACATTTATAAAAAACACAGTTTCTTTTGGTGCCACTGAATTTCGGAAACGTTTCCAAGTACTTTTTATAGTGTATTCATGAGTTTTCTCAAACCGGAATATCGGTTTTTAAGATGTTATTCATTCTCAATTAAAAATTGTCCGCTACGTATCTGAATTTATACATGCAAGCGTAACAAAATCGTTTGGTTAATGTTAATTTTAACGGTTAATGTTAATGGTGTTAATCATGTTTGTGTCATGTTTGTCTGTTTAACATGTTTGATGAACATGAAATGTTTACTTGAGAATTGATAGCATCTGAAACATCTGCAGCTGATAAAACTGATAAATACACTATGAAAGCTACTCAGAAACGTTTCTAAAAATCAGCGACAGCAAAAGAAACTTTGTTTTTGAAAATATTTTTGTTTCTGAGGTTTCTAAATAAAAAGAATGAATTTCGGACTCGTATGTAATTCGGAAGAGATTATTATATGTTTTCATTCGTTGTTATATTATACGTTCCTAGATTATAAATCATTTGTCTCTTTTTACAATGTGTCAAATCCTCATTTACTGAATAATGTGTCTTAAGTATTAATAACAGGTAAAATTGTCTTTTCCAACCGGCGCCACCTGGTGGGATAAATTGGGATGTTTGATGTGGTGTACATTTATTTAAATATTTTTTTAAGGCACTTATTTCACTCAATTTTTTTTTAATATCAAGAGAACAATCAATACTTTAGCATTTATGTTGTAAAATTTAAGCCAAAAAAAAAAGTACAAAAATCATTAATCAAAAAGTGTCTGAAAGTTTTACACACACCCTTACATCAAGGGAAGAAAAAAAAATTATATGAGATTAAAAAAATAAGGTTTTTTTAAACTAAAAGCAAATGTAAAAAACTTCTTTTAAAACTAGCAAAAACAAGTATCAAATTTTATCAAGACCTAAAAAATAAAAATATATATATAGTTTGATAAATTTCTTTTTAGCTACTGTAATTATTTTTGCAGAAATCTAAACTCTTTTTTTTTTTCAGACTTTTCGAAATTTAAAAAATGCTATTATTAAAAATATATATATTTTTAATCAAAGATTATATTCTAAAAATTGAAATATTTTAACACGAAATAACAAAAAATAATAACTTGTTTAAAATAATAGCGTATTTGTGATGAAAGATCGTTTTAGCTGAACCTTAAAAATTATCTGAAAAGTTTTTTTTTTGTTTTTTTCTTATATACTTTTAAATTTCAGGAAGCAGACAACGATTGCAATTTTGATGACCTTTTAGAAGAGCAGGTAAAAGAAAAGATAGAATGTCACTAAAATTATGGGTTACGTGGTGTGGTCTTCCTATTGTGTTTAATTTTCTTTTGTAACACTCATAGTGGTGGTGGTTTTTAAAGTTTTCTACGACAAACTTTATTGCTTAATGTCTTCAGAGTATAGAGTAATTTCTAAACAATGTTCTCACCAAAGTAAATTACCATGTTCGTATATATTAACTACATTTTTAAGGCGGTATTCAAAAGAAATATTTTTCCACGCTCAACAACTCAAAATTTTGAGACACATTTTCAGACTCATTTTTTAAAATAAAAACATGAAACTTGGCGGCGTGATTTATGAAGACATTTATGAGGGCCCCATGTTTTTATTTTTCGTTCAATTAATTAGAAATTGATTTACAGACAATTATTTTCACAGTACGATATTTTTTTTTTTTTGTTTCCAGCGGTATCACTTCGGGAAATTCAGTTCAAAATGTCCACTTTGACAGCCTTTTTAAAAATATATTCTGCCTTTATCAAAAAATCGAGACAAAGCGGACATTTTAAAGTTTCTGAATGAGAGAACCTGCCAATTGGATGCATTTTAGAGAAAAATGAATTTACCAATGTGTCTCAAAATAAGCAGTTTGGATTTGAATACACCCTTAAATATTAGACACTTTTTTACACATTTTATAATTTAAATTAATTAGTCTGAACTATTTTACAGTTAGTTCAAAAATTTACAGAAACTTTAAAGTGTTTTTTACGTGAAAATCTAGAACAAAAATCTTAATAGCACAGCCACTCAATGTGACGTTTTTGTGATATCATTATGTCATGGCCAAATTAAAGAATTGACATACGCAGAGCTCCCAAATGGTCCACTTTTTAAATACCGGTATTTTCTTAGAAAAATTTTATTTTTAGATTTTTTCTTGCAAATTTTGCAGAAACCACCTTCGGAGGTAAATTTTAGTGGAAATGTTGTAGAAACTTACCATGAAATTTTCTGTTATAAAATATTGGTATTGGGTTTGGCACACCATTTGGGAGCCCTACATACGGGGCAAAGACTCCGGACAGGGAAAACCCCTATTTTCTAATAGTAATTGTCACCTTTTTAAATGCAAGAGTTCTTTCATAAATAAGGCAAAAATTATTATTCTGAAACAGTGGCGAATACTTACTTCGGTTTCCAAAAGCCCTTATTCGGGCCCTGACAGCGGTTCCATATGGTCACAGTCATAATGTGGGTAGAAAGTTACATTTGATATCTTCACGTTATGATACTCAGGTGACCATCACTTTGGTCGCTAATCAGGTCACCGTGGCCATTTTTTTATTTATTTGTAACTTTTCAAAAAGTGACAAATAAACTTCATAGTAACGTAGATGTAACTTTTCTTCCACGTCATATGACGATAAAGCGAACAATAAGACATGTATTTGCGTCACAGTGGTTTCCGATTTTGGTCATATTTGAGTCACAGTGCTATTAGGGAAATTTCATAAATGTACACAGGATGGGCCAAAAATCTTTGGCTCATTTTTAAATTCAATAAAAAATAAATTAATTGAAGTACTAGAGTGCGATTTGGATGAAAATGCTGCTTATAATGGAAAGCTTTAGGTAAATTAAAAAAATTAGTTCAAATTTAGTCTTGCCAATAAATGGCGCGCTACCCTCACAGCTGCAGAAACATCAAAAACTCAAGATAAGCAGATACAGGCCATTTATTTTGTACCTAATATTTATTATGTACACTTCACTACCATATCTCAACGTGTTCATTTTTTGGAGCTCGAACTACATCCAAACAGTAGTCAATGTCATTCCGCATGTTGAAATACGGCAGGGATACAAAATAAATAGTGTGTAGCTGCTTATCTTGAGTTTTGATACTTTTTTGAAACTTAAAAGGTATTGTGCCATCTATGCACAAGTTTTTAAAAAAAAAAATTTATTTGCTTAAACAAAAGTTTCGATCATAAGAGGCATGCTCCAAGCCGTACTCTCGTCACTTACGTCTTTTTTTTTTTTTTTTTTTTTTTTTGTACTGGATTTTCAAATGCGCCAAAGACTTTGCCCCAGCCTGTACTTTTAAGTGTGATACTGAAACAATTTATTTTACAATATAAGACTCGTTTTACTTCAGCAAATACATAATGCTAATAATAATAACAATCGGCCAATGTTACTAATAATCACCTGTTATAACTAATATTAGCAGGATTTATTACATGAACCACAAAATATTTAAGTATTATAATAATATTTAACGCTTTTAAAAATTGATACTTAGAGAAAATATTCTATTCTCTGAAGACATGCTTGAGTCTTGTAATAATAAAATTGGGCTTTCTTTCTCTTTTTATTATTAACATGGGATTCTGATTTTGGTGATGGAATTTATTATTAACATGGAATTCTGATTTTGGTGATGGAATTTATTATTAACATGGGATTCTGATTTTGGTGATGGAATTTATTATTAACATGGGATTCTGATTTTGGTGATGGAATTTATTATTAACATGGGATTCTGATTTTGGTGATGGAATTTATTATTATTGATTTTATTATTATTATTGATTTTATACCTTTATTATTGATTATTATATATTTTTGTTTCTTTTATTAATTCTGCTTGTTTAGATAATAACATCAAATGATTTTCCTGACATCTAATTCTCAATTTCATATAAGATTTTGGTGGAATATTTTATTATGCCTTACGCTTAATCCCTTAAAGTGCGGTAGGATATTTTTTATTCCAGTTACTTTTAATCGAGATTTGTACTAGAATTTTTGAAACAAATTTTACAATTTTAATTTTGGTAAGGGGGAAAAAACTGTAAAATTGTATTCCTTATTTTCAAATAAAATATTTCGTAAATTCTGCTGAGAATTCAACATTACAGAAACACTTA
Organism: Maratus michaelseni; assembly: GCA_963931845.1. Lineage (NCBI taxonomy): Eukaryota > Metazoa > Arthropoda > Arachnida > Araneae > Salticidae > Maratus > Maratus michaelseni. The sequence goes on from OZ007600.1 coordinate 73,149,973, forward strand.
TTTTCCACTGAGAGTTATAATTTTTTTAATATTGTTAATGCCTTGTATAAATATCGCACTGTAATAATTATAATAACAATCATGTTTTATAAAGTAATAAAAAGGGAAATACGATTTCTGTTGTTGCATTATGGATGCCAAATAATTAATATCGGGTTAATATTGAATTACTTTTAAGGGAATGCAAGCTGAATTGGATTGTCTGACAAATTATTTCTATTGAGTTTTTCATATAATTCATTTTCGAAATTAATGCTTCGCAGGCTTAGGTAGAAGATAAATTTGTCAAAATGTCAAATTTAATATCAAGTCGCTATAATTTCATCTTTGGCAAATTTCATTTCATTTCAATTTCATTATTTTCATAAAAATATTTTTAAAAATAGGAAAGCTCAACTTGTTTAAATTCGTATATCTTGTTGACTTTCATTCTATATTGCTTTACAACCTCAATCAACACCGTGCAGAAAATATTCTGTACGCGTTCCATGCGTTTCCCCTCCCTGGTATAAACAGATACTTATATAAATCAGTTTCAACTGACGTCACACCATAGCAAGCACCTTAGTAACCATATGGGCGTTTTGTTTGCCCCTGAAATTTTGTCGACTGTGATTGGTTGGCTCATTGACGATTGTGATTGGTTGGATAAAATTTGGTGGCACTGGTGACAACTAATCTATTCCTACATGGATATAATAACAAAAATAGTTGTTAAGACAAAGTAATAGGTAATTTAAAGACATCGTTTATTATTGGAGCATCGGAGAACGAACGAACTGAAAATTCTGAAAATCGTGCAATCTATATTGTACGGCAAAAAATTAACCGTGAGTAACGCTGACATCATATTGACGTTGTCAATACCTGGCCAATAAATTTCGCTTTCACTGCCATTTTTTAACTTCTAAACATCGCATAAATGCAATTTTTACACCGTCGAATGCAGAAAAAAAATCTTATTTCAAATGTATTTTGTTTGAAAACTCTATCACAATTTATAGATTTGTTTATGGTTTTAAAAAGAAATTTTCAAGCAGGAATTTAAAAAAAAAATCTATCTCTATCACGTACAGCCCAGTTACAAAAGATTAATCCGTTTGTACTTAAAACAATATAGATATAATAGTTCAGCATTTGTTCCGGCTAATATTAAATAACGAAATTAAAACGTCATCAATAAATAATTAAAATAATAAAAATAAAGAACAAATTTAACAGACATGGGTTCTAACTGCTTGGTTAAACCACTGAAATTATCAGAATAAAAAAGGCGGCTGCAAAGAGCGATCTTTAGCGATTTATTCAGCTGTTAACTGCTGGCATGTGGCTAATACAGAAGTATCGCTTTCAATAAATTTCAAAACTTTATTTAAATACATTAATTGTTATTTTTATTGTTTTCATAACGTTATATTGTTTTCATAACGTTATATTTATTGTTTTCATATAAAAATGCTTTTAGGTGTTATTAGTGTGTGCAATCTAGAAAGATATTTTAAATGTAAAAAATCTATTAGCGTTTTAATTTTTTTTAAAAGTTTTTTCACCTGTTTTGTAGCCCGGGTTTAATCCCCTAGTTATTTTAGTATTATGACAATATCATAAATTAAATACATAAACTATTGTTAAAATGGATTTATCTCATCAAGTTTGAAAATTGTTTGTGGGTACACAACGTCTTTCGACGTACTTCGATACATCAGTCTAACGAAATCTCAAAACATCAGCCTAATGAAATCTCAAAAGCTTAATCTATGCTATATGGTAACTCATATTTCTAATTAAGCCAATGATAAAAATACCATTAGTATATTTTTTGCCTCGCAACATGTTTGCAGAAAGAGACTTTTCGTAAAATAAACCACTTAACTAAACTAAGTGCATAACCTATTGTTAAAATGGATTTATCTCATCAAGTTTGAAAATTGTTTGTGGGTACACAACGTCTTTCGACGTACTTCGATACATCAGTCTAACGAAATCTCAAAACCTCAGCCTAATGAAATATCAAAAGCTTAATCTATGCTATATGGTAACTCATATTTCTAGTTAAGCCAATGATAAAAATACCATTAGTATATTTTTTCCTCACAACATGTTTGCAGAAAGACACTTTTCGTAAAATAAACCACTTAACTACATTAAGTGCATAACCTACTAAAAATGGGTTTATCTCATCAAGTTTGAAAATTGTTTGTAGGTACACAACATCTTTCGACGTACTTCGATACATCAGTCTAACGAAATCTCAAAACCTCAGCCTAATGAAATCTCAAAAACTTAATCTATGCTACATAGTAAGTCATATTTCTAATTAAGGCAATGATAAATATACCAACTGTATATTTTTACCTCGCAACATGTTTACAGAAAGACATTTTTCGTAAAATAAACCACGTAACTAAATTATTTCTCTGTAGACTCAGTTAGAGGTTTGAGTAAATACGGGATGCAAAGTAAAATCCGGATATACATAACTTTTGAACGAAGAAAGCTGGAATTTAGGAACAAGTGTCTACCTACGCTGCTAAAAAAGACAGATATTTGCTTAGTGGGCGAATTTTTTTTATAATCACGTACGAGAATATACAATAACCTCTTCCGAGTTACCCACTATTCCGAAACGCGTTCTTTATCTTTAGAAACCTCAGAAACTAATATATTAAATTTGGTAAGTTTATATTTCATATAGATATTGGTTCTTTGAAAATTTGAAATATAAACTTAGCAAATTTAATATATGTCTTATCGCAAAACCATCCATAAAATTTAAAAGCCTTGTTTGTAAGAAAATATACCCAATAGAGCCATATCAACTATCATATGTTTATGAAATCCCGTTCACCAGAGCAGATGGAACGTTACAATATTATATAGGAATGACTACTGGAAAGTTTAAAGCAAGATTAAAAGAGCATATGTCAGATATCAAATATGACAGAAGAACTACAGCACTGGCAAGACTACATAGAATCGAGACTAAAAAATAGTAAAATAATTTTTAAAAATAGTAAAATAATTTATCGGTCAAGGCTTTATTTCCCATCTATTATCCGTGAATCAATAAAAATCTATATGCGTAATGTGAACATTTGCAATGAATCCGCCTCATTTGAATTGCCTATAATTTGGCGCTAGGTACTTTTCACTTTTAAAAAAGCAATAAAGAAATATTAATTTTTACGTGTACAGCCGACTATTTCAAGCACCTGCTTTTTTACATATATGATCTCGTGATTTATGGTTTTCAAGTTTATTTTCAAAAATTTGTGAGATTATTTTTGTTTATCGTTATATATCTTGAAAAAGGCGCCGTATATGAGCGCTGAAACATACATTGATCATTAAAAGGTTTTTATAACCTTTTTGTGTTTTCTCTTTGTATCACTTAAGCATTTTATCTACATTTTAATTATAATTAGTGATCTTATTCTGTGATTATATATAAACTTCCTTTTATTATTTTTTAATCATATGTGTACCAACCCATATATTTACACTGTCAAACACCAAAAGGTACTGTTTGTTAAAATTTTATCAATATATATATTTTTTAATGTGCTTAAGTGTTTATTTACTGGTAATACTACCCTATCTCTCTATTAATATTAAAATAATACTGTATATTAAATGCATCAAATAAATTTAATTTGCCTCTTCATCTAACAAAATCTCGAAACCTCAATCTACTTAATCGAAAAACTCATATCCTCATTATAGCAATAATAAATAAACCAAGTGTATATTTTCCGTCTCACAACAAACAATTTCGTATAAAGAAACTTTTTCGCAAAATAAACACTTAACTAAATTACTTCCCTATGTCACATTCATTTTATCACGACTCAATTAGCGGTTGAGGAAAATAACTGTGCCCAATAGAATTAGACTTCGTAATTGGTTCAATTTGTTTAACAACCAATGATTGACGCTTTGTCCGACGAGAGAAATAAAGGAGCCAATCAAATTACTATGTTTGCTTCTGCAGAATTCGTGAAATAATTGAATACTATAACGATTCGAGACGGTTTATTGTATTTCAAATGGTTTGAAACTTCTCTAATTAAGTACAGGTTTTCTATCTCCAGTATCGATAGTTTGAAAGATCTCCATTGTTTAATGCTATCTAATTTGGAATTTTGCCAAGTTAGGAACAACAGACCAATGTATCATTTTATTGATTTTTAGCGGAATTCGATAAATATTACCGGAACTGGGGTTTTAATTAAATTAAGGATTTCAAAATGAAATTTTATTCATGTTAAATATTAAACTTTATTACAAAATAATAATATTTTTTGAATTAACTCTTATAGATTATCTTCTGTAATTATACGTTGTAGGCTTTTACTTACGTTTTTTTTTGTTCATTTATATCAAAATTTCGCTCGAAATTAAATTAAGGATTTCAAAATGTAGTTTTATTTATGTTAAATATTAAACTTTATTACAAAATAATAAGATTTTTTGAATTAACTCTTATAGATTACCTTCTGTAATTATACGTTGTAGGCTTTTACTTACGGTTACCTTTGTTCATTTATATCAAAATATCGTGCATATCGGGTAATCTAATCAGAAAAAAGTACTCAGTAGATACATTGATTTTAGGGGTACATAGTACATACCATAAATAAAATTTGTAAATAGTGTAATTTTTATAAAAATTGTAGGGAACTTCATTATACCGCAGACCAATTTTAATACAAAAAATCCTTCCGGCCTGTACCGGACGGAAAAGGTAGCTTTCCTATATCTTCGTTTTACAATTTTAGCTAATGTTACTCGAAAGCAGCAAGCTAAAATGCAAAGAACCCGATTACAAAAGGTTCGTTAATACTGAATTTAAATAAGAAATTTGCCAAATTAGTGAGCTACAGCCAAGTTGACTTCATTTATAGAGGCTTATTTTAGTCGCCAAATTTGGTAATATATCGCCAAGTGTCGCCAAACATGGCGAGAATTTGACGCTAATGGATATCAATATAGTTTTATGCGTAGGATCGGAAAAATGATTACAACAATGAAAGATAATAATTTGCGAGAAATTACGGTCTCTAAAACTTATAAATTAATCCTTGACTTGTTGTAATCTGCTGTTTTGTTTCAAAATGTCAGCTACCCTAAAATTTCAAACTGCTACCTCAGCCCTTTTTAAGATAGCGGCAAAACAAGAAAAGCTCCGGAGTCCATGTATCAAGGCCTAACAATTAAACAAAAAATAAATTTGAATTTCGAATTTTTTTGTATATTTTTTTTCATTTTAAATCTTTTATTGGCCACCATTTTGAAACCAGATAGCAGCCCAAGCTAGCTAATGAACTCAGTCGAGATATTGGTGAGCTTAATACACACACGTAGTTTCATCCAAATCGGTTCAGAAATATGAGGGCTATCGTATATATATATATACATATAACATATATATATATATACATATATATATATATATATATCAACATTCGAACGGAGGGTGGTTTTGGGGTCTGGGGTTCATGATCGGTGAAAATATACCGACATTTTCCGGAATAGCTTTCCTCCGAACGACTGCAATAGGTAGCTTTTTATTTTTTGTATTGAAAGCTACCTAAAACTATCGCCAAACTATAAAATTTAATGTCAAAAATGACTTATCGTGACGTCACATTCACTTAAAGTCAGATTCGTTAGAGGTTCTTGATTTTCGGCCAAAGCCCGTGTAGTCATGAATCCGGAAGGTTGTCGGGAAGGTATCTCGCGAAAATTTTAAAATACTGAGCAAGACTCTCGTTCTAAAACCTTGGGGGTTAAGCTGTTCGCAATTAAACTTCCTGGGGCACATAATAAATAACAATAATAATAGAAGTTTCTTCAATTTCTGAAATATTTTTAGACCTTCCTATTTTTCCGATATAGGAAAATTCTTTCTAGAAGGTTAAGCGTACAAATTTCTCAGAGATGTTTCTTCCAATTAATCACCGTACTCTGGCTTAAATCAAAGTGTTTTTGTTTTCATTACACAGATGTTAAATTCATCTGACCAGCCTTTATTCTGTTAGAAATTTGATTCTGGAACTATCATACCATGTTCTTGTTCTATCAAATATTAGCCTATCACAGTTTTTACATTTCATCGCCATTATTTATTCGTTTGCAGACATCCTCATATCATCCCGTTAATGGACGCTTATTTATGGCAGAATTCTATAATCTTGAAAATTGCTAATCGCATCAAGATCGGTAGATGGAAGATCCCAGATCTTTATATATTTTTTCCCTTAAAATGCAAGAGAAAGCAGGAAAGAAAGCAGTTACTAATATCCTTCATTTAAAAAAAAAAAAACTAAACTGAACTGACTTTTCCACAAAATAAGTAAAAATTGAATACGTACATCACGTGCAAGCGCTGCATTTAAAATCAAACGTAACGTCACGCTTATGTATGTTATTGGAGTGTTAAATCCAATGGAGTACCAAATTTCGTAAAAAAAATGTTTTGCTAGTTAACGTATAGTTCTAGCAAATTTTGTAGTAAATCCTTTTATTTACTTTTATGCCCGCTTCATTAGTCGGTTTTACCCTAATTAACTTCAAATTTAACGAACCTAAGATTGGGCCAATCAATGGTCTTCGGCAGCGTATACCTGTGCAGGCTATGCCTACTCAGGCCTCGCTCATCGGTTACTCAAAGCTCATCAGCTTTTAACACCTAAAATATTCAATCAAGCATAGCTTTGAGAAATATTTTGACAACTAAAAAAGAAATAGGCATCATTTAAAAAAGGTTATACAGAAAAAAAAGGGAGTTAAAAATATTAATTTCCTGAGCAGATTTTTTAAAAATTCGTATGCATTTTACGCCTATAGGTTACATTACCAAGTTTACATTACGCTATTAACACTACCAAGGGTAATTTGAAATCTCACTGACGAATACCCTTCATTTATTATTTATAACAAGTTTTATTTTATTTTTTATTTATTTATTTATTTATTTTTGAGGCACCCTACTTATCTATGAGTACATTTTGAACGGAATAACCATTTCGTCATTTTTTAATGTATTTGTTACACCTATTTCCAGGAAGTTCGTATATATTTGAGATAATAAATACGATTTTCCGTTTTCAAAATTGCTATCGGAAATAGCCATTTTAAATAGTCGTCGTACATACTTTTATTTTTATTTTACAGGATTACACCAATATATATCTAATATAATGTCATCCATGGGCGCTTTCTCGTTTGTAAGTTTAAATACTGTTTTTATATTTTACTTTCTCCAAACTCAACGATGGAACCACAATTATTGTTGCCGCTTCATATTACATGGATAATAATTCAAAAGGCTGCGTCACATTTTGGGAATTAATTTTAGCAACTGTGATTTTGGTATATATGATAGATTAGATAATATAGATAACGAAATGGCCCATAAGCTTGCGCACCAGCTATTCCCATAGTAACATCACATAACTTGCTACAGTGGGAAATGAAGGGCAACCCGATAACTGATGTTATACCGATTCAGAAACATTGTCAGCAATCGGGTTGCCATTCATTTTACATTGCAGCCGGGAAGTGTTATGTTACTATGACAACACCTCGCTGGTGACCCAGCTGACTGGCAGTTTCGTTATTTGTACATCTGATCTATCATATACATACAAAAATCATCGACGCTAAAATTGGTTACCAAAATGTGACACTTCCTCACAAACTATAACAGGAAGTCACTGTTTGTTTGTATAACTGAATGGTGTAAGTTTTATTTAAAAAATAAGTTTTTGTATGTCACCATTGTATTTAATTTAATATTATTTTCAACACATGTATTTAACTTTTTTCTGTTTGATATATTTTAGGATGAGACATCCAAACTTACTGGTAACGGTGATAAGAATTTTGAAGAAGATTACAAAGCTAGACTTCACCAAGAACTTCTTGGACGAGACACCAAAGGGTAACTCTTTGATAATCAATAGTTTTTATTGTAAAAATATAAACATAACATGGTCTAAACTGAAACTAACATTTTTCAACCTTTTTTATTTCACGTATTCATTTCATTTATTTTTATTTTTTTTTTTTACCTTTAGTTAACACTAAACATACCGAGAATCTTACTCAAGTTTTATAAAAAATAGTTTATACTGGAATTTTTATTTAAAACTACTAGGGGGCTCCGCACCCCTGCTCACTATGCTCTCCAACCCCCAGCGTAATCGCTTCCGGATTCTGTTCAGTATCGAGCAGAAATCCCTGTTTTCTAGAATAAAAGAAAAGAAGAAAAAGCCGGGAGATCTACGCAGATTTTCATTGGCCCATTTCAAAACACCATGTATACAAATAAAAATATATTTTGTATTTAATTGTAATGAAAAAGTGGCATCAACAAATGCATAATCATAAAATAAACCCAATGGGCAATATTCTCGTGACGTCACAATAATTATGAATTTTTATTCGCTTATAAAAATAAAGTGCACGCGCATAAATATTTTTACCGAAATTTTACTTGCAAATAAAAAAATTCGGTCTAAAAGCCACATTTATTATTTCTCTTTTATCTTCGTAACAGTGGAAAGAAAAAAAAGCCGGGAAGGTCTACGCAGATTTTCATTGGTCTATTTCAAAATCGTTTGGCACATTTCCAAATCGTTACCTTTTTTTTAATATAGAGAGATTTAACTAATACCTACAGGATTTAAATATTATTTTTTTATGAAGAAATTTCTGGTTCCAATCGAAATATTTTCATTTGATACTGGTTAAATAACCGGTTGTTGGTATATTTAGTGTTAAGAGCCAACATCAGTCATGCGAAAAAACGCGCAAGCTAATGTTAAGTCTATGTGAAGGTTCTTGGCAGATTTCTCGTTCGCATTTTAGTATTTTTAAATGATGTTTTTTGCATAGGATAGCTGAGGGCGACCTCTAACGTTGATTTTGGTTACAGTTTTTTTATATAAGTGTATTTTCACTTTCAAAACCGGTTCCAACCGGTTCCAAAATTGAAAATGTCCTCTTATAAAAAAAAACTTTAACCAAAATCAAAAAAGTAAAAACTAACAGCGTTATAGATCGACCTCGGCTATCCTATGCAAACAACATCATTTAAAAATATTAAAATGCGAGCGAGATATCTACAAAGAACCTTCCCATAGACTTAACATTAGCTTGAGCGTTTCTTTGCGTGACTAGCGTAGCCTATTAAGCTACCGTGTGACAACTCACAAGGTATGTGACACTCCTTTGAATTTACAAGGTACGTGACACTCCTTTGAATTTGCAAGGTGTCCGGCAGTACTAATTCCGATTAGAAATTTTCTATCAAAATTTAAATAACAGAATTCGTAATCAACGTGTTTATTCGCAAAATTCGAATTTTTTTTTTTTTTTTTTTTTTTTGAAATTGAATGTGGCGAAAAATTTTATTCAAAAATTACGGTGTACGCTTACTGCACTTAAATTATGGTGATAAGACAAGGAATAAAAGAGTATACATCTTTTATTTTCCTTTTTATTTATTCATTTATTAATTTATTTACTAACACAAACAAAAAGCTCCATCACAATCAAATATTAAAAGAAATAAATTTATTATAATTTTTAATGAAAATATAACAATTAACATTATGTGAAAAATAATTTACATTTATATATTGACATTGTGTAATGTTTATTATATTTTAATGTTGAATGAAGTTATTGACATTGATATTTTCTTAGAACAACTTCTTCGTAGGTTTGTATTTGTAGGATAGGCAAATTTTTACATCTTATTCCAAGAACTCTCATGACTGATTTTTATTAACACTTTCGAACCTAGTTGAAAAGTGTTTATGACTTCGGTTCGTCTGGCCGTACGGCCGTCTGCCGTCTGTCCGTGCTCTAACTTCCGTAAATATGCTCGGATTTCCCAGCAATTTTTATATGTTATTGTCGCTATCAATAGCATGTTCCCTTTTTCAACTGAAGTGTGTAGAACTTATAGTTTTTTTTCACAGGGACACTCAAAGGAATTCCGTGACATTACGGTCTATGGGGAAAAATCTTTGCGGTTTATTTTAATGATGTTACACAATTTCAAACACATTGTAATTGATATGTATCACTAAGGTGCCTTACAAGAAGCTTAATATGGAATAGGGTGTACATAGCACTTACAGTTACTTTACAGGGACAGTCAAAAGAATTCCGTTACATTACGTCTATGGAGAAAAATCGTTTGCGGTTTAATTAAATAATGTTTCACTATTTTAAACGCATTGAAATTTATATATATATCACTAAGGTGTATTACAAGAGGCTTACTACAGAATATTGTGTGTATAGCAGTCATCGTTCATTTACAGGGGCACACAAAAGAATTCTCTACTGTCTGTTAACAATAATTCCTGGAAGTGCGTTTTAAGTTGATGGACGCGATTTTAAATTTAACTCACTTTTTGTCTATTACTCGGTGTGTATAAATTCTGTAGATCCTATACAGGGCAGCACAAAAGTTCGCGAGCACATTTCCGTTTATTGACAAAAACTCCAGAAGGAGAATTTTAAACTGTGCTACGCGTTTCCTGACTAAACTAAAATTTAGCATCCTATGTAGTATCTATACAAATCTATAGATCATATACAGGGCTGAATAAAAGTATTCGGATATTTTTCCGAATATTGTATATGTTGGAAATATATGTTGGAAATTCCTGAAATTACGTTTTTAAATATGTTATGCGTTTTCCAAATTGTTTTCTTAGATGTTATCTTTCAGCTTATTAAACGGTAATATTTTGTAAAATTATTTTGGAAGCGTTCGAAAGTGTTACATAATCTATGCTTGACGCATGATTTTTCGTTCTTGTTTTACTAGTCTCCGTTCAAAAAAGCTCATTGCATACGAATATGATTTTGAGCATTGGAATTTTTTTTCTTTTATTTCTTTTAGCATATTTTGCAATTAGCACTTCCGAAATAATTAAACATAATAATTACATTGAAGAATTTTCCTGGCACACCAAATGTTTTCTCACGGCACCCCAATATACCTTGGTTAAAAATACCTTTTTAGACACAAAACATTTTGAAACATAGCTGAGAAACCTTCTGATTTTTGAATACCACTATTTCTTGATAGAAGTATTCGCTTTTATTTAGTGACAAAAATTTACTATTAAATAAGACAAAGATTACTATTCCTAATTAAAAAATTTCTGATGGCACAGGTAGATTTCGAAGACGCAGATCGTGGAGCTCCAGTTTATTGCGAATTGTAGAAGAAATTACATTTTTGCCATGATGCGGTTGTTAGGACCGCCCACTTCGAAATCTACCTGTGTCTGTAGGCGGATGCGGCAAGGATTTTTTTTTGTTTTTAATTTGTTTTTGCTGTAAAGGTTGGTTCTATAAAAAACTTGTCAGTGTAAAAGTTTTAGATAATTTTAAGAGGATTAATAATAAATTTAAGCGGATTTGATATATTGTGAATTGATGAAGTTAGAATTTTTATCTTCTTAAACCCCTATTTCCCCAACCCCCTTGAGGCCATTTTTAATTATATCAAAAATCTGTTATACATAAATTTTCGGCCCTTTTCCTAGAAGTAATAATAACTTTAAACGGATTCGATACGCATCATAATTAAGAAATTATGGGGTTTTTTTTCTGTTTTCGCGAAAAGCACCCCCCCCCCTTAGGTTTGATTTTACCCATTAACGAACTTGACTAATTCTTTATGCCCCTTGCTTTTATGTATCAGTATGGAACAGATTTGTGCAGAATTATTGAAGTTATCGTGTCCATAAAAAAGTGATATATATAGATAAATAGATAGATAGATAGATAACGTTTTGAACTGGTGGTGGTTTTGAGTTCTGGGAGTTATTCGGCGTAGATGTGCAAAACTTTTCAGAAATTCTACCATAGGGGAGAATGTAATAGGTAGTATTTCTTACGAAATGTACCTAGAATATGCTCAATAAACGAAAGATTTGACATCTGTTCAATTGACTCGCAATAAGTGAAATTGTGAGTCAAATTTTTAAAATTTATAAACTCTACGACAGTAGCAAATAATGCAAAATAATATAATGGGTCTACATATTGAAGGAATCTTTATCTTAATCTCAGTTTGTTTGTTTTTCTCTTTTCTCGTGTTTTCTTAATTTACTCAAAATGTGTAAATACCGGAAAGTTATTCAGGGAAATAGTTTAGGTTATTATACAGATTTAAAGTTTGGTTAAATTCATTTTACTTACCCATCATACGTAGTATAGGGTAAGTTTTGTAATCGTTTTAAAAATCGAAAAAAAAAATTTGACGGATTCACACGTTTCAGACACTGGAGATTCCGAAAAACATATTTTTAGAAAAAAAAAATTACCATCCGTCTGTCTGTGTGTGTATCTGTGTGTCTGTCTGTCTGTAAACGCTCTATCTCCCGAACAAATTAAGATAGAGACTTGAAATTTGGTATGTACTTAGTATGTAATAATGGGAAGAAGCTTATTAAATGTCAGTAACCTCGATTATCCGGAACTTTTTTTTTTGGACTCTCGAAATATTCGTTCTGATAAAAGGTATATAAGAATTTTCGAATTTGTTTATTTTAAGGAGTGAATATAAAAGACAATAAAAAAACATAAATTGTGCATAAAGAATGAAGTCGATCGGATAATGAGTTGCCGAGATATTTGAAATCATATTTTCCACACTCTTCGATTTTTCATGACACTGTATTTCATCCAAATATCAATTCAAAGATATATTTTAATTGGAAATGAGACGCTTAATCCGACGCAATAAACCGTTTGTTAATAGGATTATCATTTTTGGAGTTATAAGGATGTTTCTTTTACGCAATTCAGTAATAGAGCATTTAAAGTTTAGGACGGCATCAAGCGACGATTTTATTCGAATTGCAACGCATTTTATAAGTAGTTTACACATTTTTTATTTTCATATTTTATATTATACATATCCATGATGGGTAAGTATTACGGTGGCCCCCAAAGACTAGTTTAAATCATTGCAAAACAGATTGCAAAGAAGGCAGTTTTATAAGCATAACTCAAAAGCTACATGGCGGAATGAGCTGAAATTGTGGATTCGCATATTTGAAGCTTCTAAAAATAGATTTATATTTAAAAATTTATAGGTTACAATTCATACGTTTTTCGAAATATTGTTTTAACATATGTATATATATTTCCGAAAGGTATGCGAAAGTAAAATTTAGAGAACAATTAAAATATATTGTCTAATATAAGTATTATTATTGAAAATTTTAAATGTTGGTACTATTTCTATATGTATATCCCCTAAGCAAAATTTAAGTATAGCATTAATTAGTAGGCGTTATTACTAATCGATTGGTAACAAGTCATATTTTTATGTGATGATTTACAGCAAATTTAGTACGGGTGGCGGAGTCACTTTTTTTTTCCAAGACATATTTTTTTACTATAAAGATTTTAAATTTTCGTAAAAATCTGACACGTTATTTCTGCGAAATTGGGCGCGAATTTACTAAATTTTAATACGCCTTTATATATATAATATATATGAGCCTGTGTGGTACAATTTAAAGATACCTGGCCCTTAAAATATTTCAAGAAAAACAGTGCATGTGAAAACATTAAAGACAGTGCATATTATAAAAATTTTGATAAATGTAAAATCAGATATTTGAAATAAAAATTTAATATTGATCTAAAACCGTCATCAACAATTTTTTAAGGTTAAAATACGAGTATGGGAAGAAAACACTGGCTAGAGGCAGACCAAAAGACCAGAGATGAAAAGAGAGTTTTAAAGTTAGTATCAACTGGAAAATACTCAAGCAAAGAAAAGTTACGAATGGCTGGATTTAATGCTGTATAAGAAAACAATATGCAATATAATTACTCGATCTGAGAATTTCCAATACACAGAAAAATTGTGTAAATACTCTTTACTGACTAGACACAAAACTCGGCGTTTATAGTTTGCAAGACAAGTGATGCCATGGGACGACAAATGACTGCAGGTTATTTTCTCCTATGAATAACTAGTCGGATATGTCAATCACAAAACTTTCTTCTATCTCACACAGGTTTCGCATACACTAAAAAGAATCAGCACCAATTTATATCAAGGTCTAACTGAATCTAAAGTTTTATTAAATTCCGTGCATTAGTTCTTGAGATATGACTATCGCTAAAATCGTGTAAATCCTGAAAAATGCAGAATAGCAGCGCCACCTGTTGGGAGATTTACACCAAACCTAATCAACAACAACGTATGTCAATGTCTAACTGAATCTGAAGTTTGATGAAAATCCGTGCATTAGTTATCTTGAGATATAGTTATCGTGGTAATAATGAAAAAAGTAGCGCAGCAGCACTACCGGTTGGGCTATGTACACCAAAACGTAACCAGCAACTATTTATGTCAAAGTCTAACAGAATATGAAGTTTGATAAAAATCTGTGCATTCGTGCTTAAGATATAGCTATCGTAAAAAGCATGTAAAAAGTGGTATAGCAGCGCCACTTGTTGGGATATCTACACCAAAACGTAATCAGCGTCTATTTATGTGAAGGACTAACTGAATCGGAAGTTTGATGAAAATAAGTGTATTAGTTCTTGAGATAGACTTATTGTGGAAATCGCAAAAAATGCAGCATTGTAGCGCCACCTGTTGTGTGATTTACACCAAAATCTAATCAGCACCAATGTATATCAGAGACTAACTGAATATAAAGTTTTATTAAATTCCGTACATTATTTCTTGAGGTAGAGCGCCCACAAAATTTTTGTTACATACAGACAGACAGACAGACTCACAGACAGACATTTTCTAAAAACAGTCAAATCGTGTTTCAGGACCTTCTAAAACGTATCAATCCGTCGAGAACCGGAAGTCGAAAATTTTCATGAATCCAATACTTTTTTCTTGTAAAGATAGAAGAAAGTAAAAATGGAACTTAGATGGTTATGATGTCTGTCTGGAAATATTATTGCTATGATTTGAGAAAAGAAAACGAAATTTTCTCAAAACGTCAATTAGGTGGCGAATCCATTCTGAAAGGGGGCGTTTTGTTTAACGGCATGGGGTCACTTTTATTTCTTTCAGAAAAAGTCAGTTGAAAGGCATATCTGACAACTCCTTCTGACCTATTTCACCTGTTGCAACACTTTTGGCAGGGGAAAAATGAATTTATCAGCAAAATTTAGCTGCACATTTAGCTACAAGAGTCGTAGTACAAACCTCAGGTTCCAGAACAAAAATATTGAAGTTTCGCAATCGCCACGCAGAAGCCATGATCTAAACTCTATATAGAACCTATGGGTAGATCTAGTAAAAAGAGTTTAGAAAAATGGAAAGTATTTTTCTTCAGATTCATAACTGAGTTCTCTGATTGAAGAGGATTAGTACAAAACCAGACCCGAACTGCACCAAAAATAAATAATGTCCATGAAAGATATAATAGAATATTTGCGGTCATTAAAAGCAATGATGGGTGCAAAGCATCCTAAGTTTCTTCGTCATTCAATCTTCTTAGGCATTCGTTTCTTCATTACTGTATTGTTTTTATTTTGCTGTTCTTAATGTTTTTACACAGGCGGAAATAGCGTTTTTTGTATAGATGTTTTCTTTTTGTGATAAAATACTTACAGATAAATTTTGTTGAATTATTTTATTAACTTTTCAACTTTATGATACACATGATAGAATTTTTTCACCATTGGGAAAATGGTTGTTGTTTTCGATCGAGAATGGACCACTTGGCGTCGTCATTTTATTTTTTTTTAAGCGTTTTTAACGAAATTCTGTAACTTTAGAAGAGTTATTTTTTTAAGCGTTTTTAACGAAATTTTGTAACTTTAGAAGACTTTTTCTTTGAATAGGCAATAGAAATGCATAAAATCGTTACAAAAATGTTAAAGTTACAAAAAGAATAAATGCAAACTATCAGATATGAAAAAAAAAGGCGAATTCAAAAATGGACGTCGGATGAGAAATCGTCTTATAAAGCAAAAAATGTAGTCTTCAACTTTAATTTCTTCAAAATAGTTTTAGCTCAGACATCAATCTAAACAAGAGTTAAAGTTATTGTAGGAAGGACCCGACAAAATATTAAGGTATATATTAAGGATAAGGTATAGTAATGGAAAATGCGTTTCAATAACTGCGGCGATGGTTCAATATGCCAGGATCTCTTCAACTGTAGTAATGGAAAATGCGTTTATTTGTAGATGGTTCCGATGAATATTTTTGAATAATTAATATTTTTAATTAGTTTGAAAAAAAAATTAAGCTTTTGGAACATTTTCCCAATATTTGTTGTAATTTGTTAAATTACAATTTTTTTTTCACCTAATTTTAAATTTGTCAAAAAAAAATAATTTTTTTTCTGTCCTTAAAGTTTTTACACGCGCTATAAATAGTTAATTTGAAAAATAAACCCTATTTCTAATATGAATTTTAAATATTTTATTCACAATTTTAAATTTAGATGGTATGTAACTAGGTGTTGAAATCATTTTAAATAGAAATTTTCATATTGTTTCGTGTCTAATTTTAACATAACTTAATTCTTATAGCGTGTGCTTTCTCCCAAAATATTTTTTAAATCATGTATTCACGCATATACTATCGCCAGATTTCATCTGAACTTTTATCTCTCTATCTTTAGACGCATTCGACAACATGCCAATATCCTGACGTTGTGTTTCAAGGACCAAAACCTGGAACAAGAATTTCGTAAAATCAAGGACACCGTAAGTGTGGTCTCGATATCAGGATTGCCCTTGATTTTGTTCTTCTGTTCGGCAGCCTACTTCTTAGTTATGTCTGGGTAAGTAGTTCATCTTACACCCAAAATCATCATTATCTATTTCATTAGGTGATATCATCGACATGTGTAACACTACACCACACACATATTCTGGAGCAAAAATCATGCTGGTTACGTCAGTCACTCAAAGTTTTCTTGTAAGGTCGTTATTTATAAAATTACGTAATGATAATCGAGTTTTATAGGCGTATTTTATTTTTCATTTTTTAACATATTATTTTATATTTCTTTTAAATGCTAAAAGGTGTAAATTAACAACATAATACAAATTAAAATAACTTTTATTATGTTGTTTGACATATTTCTGCTCACTCCCACTCATTTTCAGAAACAAATGAGAGTATTCCATAATTGCACAGGCTTTGAAATTATTATTTAAAAACTAACTACCTTAACTACTAACATGCAAAAATACAATATGTAACGATGCCGCATCTTTTAACTTACACAAACTGTGGCTCTAGTTACTCCACGGTTACAGATATGAAAATAAGAAACCAAGTAAAAATAAAAGATAACGTGCGTATTTCTTTTTAAAAGTAGGGGAGACCGGGGCAAGATGACGAATGCCTTAATTTTTCCGTTTTCCGCTAGGTGGCAGCATCAACCGTACACTACTGGCTCTCCTATCGGCCGTTCGTTAAACAATACTAGAGAGACGCTGAAATCGCCATTTTTGTGTCAGTTGTGAAGCTTTGATTGTTTTCCGTTGCCACGTTATAACTTTTATGCATGTGTAAATAAGCTCTGCTACAGATACATGTAAGATATATCGTTTCTCTTTAATATTTATGAGTAACTTAGTTTAAATACTACCTATTACCATGAATAAATGTCAATTAATCGCCTTAATTCATGGCAATGAAAACGAATATTTTTAAAAAGGCAGTCCGGGGCAAGATGACGAGCTCGTCATCTGGCCCTGTGTTTCGGAATTTATTAAACTAACTATGTTGACCATTCTATTTAAATCCTGTAAACACTTGTTTGTCTGTGTGTTTGTTCGCACGACCTTGCGCTTCTATCTCCTCTGGGGCTAAGGGGCGCATGGGATCGTTGGAGGTGTCGTTCGAAAGGGGGTGACCAGAGGAAGACATTTTTGCCATCCGCTAAGCCCCCCCTAGCCTCCCGAAAGAAAAACCTTATCGGGGTCCGTATCTCCACTTCCAAGCGTCCGATCGGTACGAGGAGAGTACCGTTCGACGGGGTCAAGACCTCCCCCCTCCCCCGCTGGTCCCCCTCCTCCCAAAAAATTCAAAAAGCGTTTAAGGCAACTTCTGACATTCTGACCCACCAACAGAAGAATGAATCCAGTGCTGTAAATGCCAAGAGTGGTGGCATGAGGAATGTTCCAATTATGAAAATGGCATTTGTATTTGTGACTATTGTTAGCTGCACAACTAAACACTTCAAAATTACGTTACAATCAATGCATTATGCTTAGTTTGATAGTTTGTAAGATGTAAAAACACAGTTATCATTTGTTAAACCATGTAACATATTCAAAAGTTAAAATATGTTCATTCTCTTTCAGTGTTGTCATCTTGCCCCAAGGCCAAAGTCATCTTGCCCCAGTACTGGGGCAAGATGACGATTTGTTAATGTTATGGAAAAAAAAATTATCCTTTATTTTTTTTATTTGAAAAATTAAATGGTAATGTATTTAATACTACAAAGGTATACTCTATCAGTTCATGTAAAATTAATTTTACTATTACTTCAAAATAAATTAATAAACAACAAAAATTGTTAACATAGTCATCTTGCCCCGGTCTCCCCTACATGAAAATTAAATGATGCCATTTTAAATAATAATTTCAAAGCCCGTGCAATTATGGAATATTCTCATTTGTTTTTGAAAATGACTGGGAGTGAGTCGAAATATGTCAAACAACATAATAAAAGTTATTTTAATTTGCATTATGTTGTTAATTTACACCTTTTAGCATTTAAAAGAAATATATTATTACAAGGTTTTATAATTTATTATATTGTCACATTATTTTATTTTTTGAAAGTGAAAACTTCTCACACGGCGGTATAGCATGTCAGAATTTTGAATGGGTCAGGTAATATTCGATCTGAACCCGATAATTTAATTTGACGTCAATTCGAAACCCGAACTACACCCAATAGAATAATATTCATCGACCGGCAAATCAACGCTAACCTATAGTGACTACATTTTTTAAGACGATTCTCAAATGCAATCTCGCTATTTTCTGAAACATTTTTTAACTCAATTTTGTTCGCAAACACATGAAAATAGCAGGTGCTCTTATTCAGAAACTAAGTAATCAAACAGTTTTTTTCATTTTTCGGTAAAGGCAGAGATTCGAAAGTCAATTCGAAACCCGAGCTACAACCAATAGAATAATATTCATCGACCGGAAAATCGACGCTAACCTATAGTGACTACATTTTTTAAGACGATTCTCAAATCCAATCTCGCTATTTTCTGAAACATTTTTTAACTCAATTTTGTTCGCAAACACATGAAAATAGCAGGTGCTCTTATTCAGAAACTAAGTAATCAAACAGTTTTTTTCATTTTTCGGTAAAGGCAGAGATTCGAAAGTCAATTCGAAACCCGAGCTACAACCAATAGAATAATATTCATCGACCGGCAAATCGACGCTAACCTATAGTGACTACATTTTTTAAGACGATTCTCAAATCCAATCTCGCTATTTTCTGAAACATTTTTTAACTCAATTTTGTTCGCAAACACATGAAAATAGCAGGTGCTCTTATTCAGAAACTAAGTAATCAAACAGTTTTTTTCATTTTTCGGTAAAGGCAGAGATTCGAAAGTCAATTCGAAACCCGAGCTACAACCAATAGAATAATATTCATCTACCGGAAAATCGACGCTAACCTATAGTGACTACATTTTTTAAGACGATTCTCAAATCCAATCTCGCTATTTTCTGAAACATTTTTTAACTCAATTTTGTTCGCAAACACATGAAAATAGCAGGTGCTCTTATTCAGAAACTAAGTAATCAAACAGCTTTTTCATTTTTCGATAAAGGCAGAGATTCGAAAGTCAATTCGAAACCCGAGCTACAACCAATAGAATGATATTTATTCATCGACCGGCAAATCGACGCTAACCTATAGTGACTACATTTTTTAAGACGATTCTCATATCCAATCTCGCTATTTTCGGAAACATTTTTTAACTCAATTTTGTTCACAAACACATGAAAATAGCAGGTGCTCTTATTCAGAAACTAAGTAATCAAACAGTTTTTTTCATTTTTCGGTAAAGGCAGAGATTCGAAAGTCAATTCGAAACCCGAGCTACAACCAATAGAATAATATTCATCGACCAGCAAATCAACGCTAACCTATAGTGACTACATTTTTTAAGAAGATTCTCAAATCCAATCTCGCTATTTTCTGAAACATTTTTTAACTCAATTTTGTTCGCAAACACATGAAAATAGCAGGTGCTTTTATTCAGAAACTAAGTAATCAAACAGTTTTTTCATTTTTCGATAAAGGCAGAGATTCGAAAGTCAATTCGAAACCCGAGCTACAACCAATAGAATGATATTTATTCATCGACCGGCAAATCGACGCTAACCTATAGTGACTACATTTTTTAAGACGATTCTCATATCCAATCTCGCTATTTTCGGAAACATTTTTTAACTCAATTTTGTTCACAAACACATGAAAATAGCAGGTGCTCTTATTCAAAAACTAAGTAATCAAACAGTTTTTTTCATTTTTCGGTAAAGGCAGAGATTCGAAAGTCAATTCGAAACCCGAGCTACAACCAATAGAATAATATTCATCGACCAGCAAATCAACGCTAACCTATAGTGACTACATTTTTTAAGAAGATTCTCAAATCCAATCTCGCTATTTTCTGAAACATTTTTTAACTCTATTTTGTTCGCAAACACATGAAAATAGCAGGTGCTCTTATTCAGAAACTAAGTAATCAAACAGTTTTTCATTTTTCGATAAAGGCAGAGATTCGAAACCCGAGCTACAACCAATAGAATAATATTCATCGACCAGCAAATCGACGCTAACCTATAGTGACTACATTTTTTAAGACGATTCTCAAATCCAATCTCGCTCTTTTCGGAAACATTTTTAACTCAATTTTGTTCACAAACGCATGAAAATAGCAGGTGCTGTTATTCAGAAACTAAGTAATCAAACAGTTTTTTCATTTTTCGGTAAAGGCAGAGATTCGAAAGTCAATTCGAAACCCGAGCTACAACCAATAGAATAATATTCATCGACCGTCAAATCGACGCTAACCTATAGTGACTACATTTTTTAAGACGATTCTCAAATCCAATCTCGCTATTTTCTGAAACATTTTTTAACTCAATTTTGTTCGCAAACACATGAAAATAGCAGGTGTTCTTATTCAGAAACTAAGTAATCAAACAGTTTTTTCATTTTTCGATAAAGGCAGAGATTCGAAAGTCAACTCGAAACCCGAGCTACAACCAATAGAATAATATTCATCTACCGGCAAATCGACGCGAACCTATAGTGACTACATTTTTTAAGACGATTCTCAAATCCAATCTCGCTATTTTCGGAAACATTTTTTAACTCAATTTTGTTCACAAACGCATGAAAATAGCAGGTGCTGTTATTCAGAAACTAAGTAATCAAACATTTCTTTTCATTTTTCAGTAAAGGCAGAGATGTTTCAGAAATTGTTGTGAAAATTGACGTTTTGAACCGAAATTCCGAACACGACAGTGCGGAAGAGAAAAAAAAATGCAGCGAAGAAAAACAACTTTCGAGAACCACTTGAAATGAAAAAAATGGGGGGAAATGTCGACGTGTCCCTGCTTTTCCCTGAAAAATGGGGACTACAGGTTATTAATAAAATAATTCAGACTATGCTTCGAAATATCCTAAATTTGCATATTAAGTAGACACCCAATATACATGAATACATTACATAAATACATAGACAAATAAACTTTTTATTAATAACTTTATATACATCAATATACATTTATTTTTAATAATAGTAACATAAATAAAAAAACTCATCGAAATCATAGAATTATGCGGAATTTTTATACATTAGACTTCATAAGTTAACTTCGTCAGTGTTTATTTTTTAAACATACATTAATTTCTAAAATATAAGATTCCATTCCAGATTTTTTAAAAAAATTCTGGATAATAAAGTCATAAATGTAAACAAAAGACAAATTTAACAAATTTAAAAAGAACATTCATACATTTTTATAGATTATATTTCATAGAAATATAGCACTTAAACAAAAATTCAATTGCTACAAATTTCGTAAAATTCACGTACCCGCAGGAATTAAAATCTAATCCAAAACTGAAAACGTTTTAGAGTTACTAAGATTAAATTTGAGCTACATTAATTAAATTTTTATACTTCTTAAAATATCGCTTTACTGAATTCCGATCGCAAAATCCCACGGTTAACCTGCGGAAAAACTTTAATATTCGATTATCTATTTGATAATTATTACCCAATATAATTATCAAAGTACGATTTTTACCATCAGAAAGTAACTGTCAGATGCCGACGAAGTGCGTTTTTTAAAACTGTCTCCTTTATTTTTTAGTATTTTTAAAGACATGATAAAATTTCATCAACTGGAGATTTCAAAGTTTATAGAAAATTTTAAAATACTTAAAATGTAAGACATTAAAAAAAACGCACCTCGTCGGCATCTGCCATCTACTTTTTGATGGTGAAAACCGTATTTAGATAACTATGTTAGGTCCTCAGTAATCATATATTTAAGTTTTCTCATTAGATTAACACGGGATTTTGCAATCGGGGAGTTTCAGTGAAGCGGCCCCTAAGGATAAATGCGGCCTATTAATTAATATTTCATGCTTATTAAATATAAATGCGTGCTACATTAATTAAAATTTTATACTTGTTAAGTATAATTAGTTGTGATATTAATTAAAAAATTCTACTCATTAAGGGTAAATGCATATTACTTTGATAAAAATTCTTTCTTATTAGGTGTAAATGCGTTCTACATGTATTAAATTTTTACACCATAACACACAGATCAACGAGTTCACTTTTTAAGTTATTTTCCTGACACTCATTTTACGATAGCGACTATGGAAAACGTTTGATTCTGGATAAACCCAACTGTCATAAATCAGCTCCAGGAAAAAGAGTGATGATGAAAGCAGCCTTAGATGTTGTCGTGAAATATCATACATTGCAGAAGTTTTTACTTAAATTTCGCGCTTACATAAGCTGCATCACATTCTTTCTTTTATAGAACCAGGATGTCGTTTCTGTTAATAGGGGGAAGATCGTGACAGTTCATTTAAATTTGACATTAGTGTATAGCAGTGTCTGGCTATTCACTTATGAAAGTAGCTAGTTAGTAAGGGTGTTGTCCAATACCTAACATTTGTGCGTGAAATTGACTTCTGTCTCGCTACTCCGACATTAGCAAGTATGGTTGTGCCTCCCTGAATCTGAGGTTCCCGGTTAATTTTCTGTGGCTATACTATATTCATTATATTGCTGTGATTGTCTGGCTAAGTATAAATACGCTGGTTGGAGTTGAAATGAGAGGATTTAGGTCGAGTGTTGCCTTTCAAGGAGCATCTCGCTTTTGAGATCTGCAGTACACATTTGCTGCCACGTGAGGTTTTGGCGTCTCGTGTTATCTGAGGATTTTACCTTTGGGTAAGAAATTAAATCTTGAATAAAGCGAATTTTTAAGTCCATGGGATTCCTCCACATTTAATATAAATTTGAAGTGCCTTTGATTAACGCGATTTCAGCGATAGTGTTTTTCGATGTAGAAGTCGTCTCGGGGTACGATTTTGAGCAGCCATTTTCCTAACATAAGTTAAATTTAAAGTAGTAAATTTGCAATTGAATATTTTAAGAGTAAGTTGAATCTGAATTCGAGCCATTGTTGTAAAATTTCGCCTGCTCCACTACAAACCTCATTCATTTATTAATTTTAAATAAACTTGTTAACTTAAATATTGTGTTAATGGCTATTCCTTTTGTGGTCGGGCCCAAGAGTACCACCACCAGTGAACTGTCTGAAAATAAATATATTAAATATGTTCAAAATAAATATATTTGTTAATAATTTTAATTTGTTAATATTTGTTATAAATATATTGAAAATGTACTTTTCAGCTTTTTAAGGCAAACACTTAAGCTATTGTATATTCTCTAGAAACTGAACTACAGATCAAGCAAATACAGTCAATGGGGTTATTATAATTTACCGTCTGATAATTACTGATTAAAATGCTTTATATGTCTCCAAACGTAAATCACTAATTCACTAAATTCCTAGTCCAATTTCAAACTGATTAAAATTTAATTTATTCTTACTTAACACCAAATAGCATTTAAATCTTATAATTTGATCGTCACAATACTGCTTACGCAATAATTAGTGAAATTTCTCCAAGTCTTTACAATCTCTGTTCGCATCGACCTGTTTAACTATAATAATAACTTATAAGGGATTTCGGAGAATAATCCAATCTTGCATTTAGTAAATAAATAATGATAGAAAGAAAGTAAATCAATACATTAAACTGAAAATAAGTCCATTAAATTTCTGGTACACTCGGAGGACTTTCAAAAAACATAGTACAAATATAACACACTGTCTCTAGTTGGGATAATTTGGGTATAAAAATCGCACGTTTGGGTGCATATTCAAAGGACTTTTCAAAACACATAGTACAGGTATATTATAGCATAGTTGCCAACCTCCCGATTTTTTGAAAACCACTAAAATCTTACAAAAATTTTCGCTTTATTAAATTGCAGAAGTTGTACTATTAAATAAAACAAATATTTTGACATAAAAATAATGGTATGAAAAAAATCGGGAGGTTGGCAACTATGTTATAGTATCCCTTGTCGGGACAATTTGGATATAAAAATCGCATGTTTGGGTGCATATTCGGAAGACTTTTTAAAAAACTCAGTACAGATATAATACAGTATTCCTTGTCGGGATAATTTCAGTATAAAAATCCCATGTACTTTTGCCTTTTTTGGGAATTTTTCAAAAAACAGTACTAGTATATTATAGTATCCCTTGTCGGGATAATTTGGGTTTTAGAGGACTTTTCAAAAAACATATTACAGGTATATTATAATATCCCATGTCGGGAAATTCACGTATAAAAAATCGGATGTAAGAAAAATGATGACAGGATTTCTTTTTTTTTTTTTTTTTTTTTTTTTTTCAATTTCATTTAAGTAATGTGTTTGTTCTCCTAGAGTGAAACTATGTATTGGCCACATTTATTTCCCCTTTTTAACTTTTATTATCTCAAAATAAATAAAAAGTTAACTGTATTTGAATTTAAATTTTCTGAAGTTTAAATTTTCTGTTAAAATATTCATTCGAAAAAATTCATATCTTTTTCTCGAAAATTAATTTCAGAAAATATATAATTACAAAATTGTTTTTCGAAAAAAATAGAAGTTGTAACGTATAATTTTCTTATCAAATATCTCGAAGCTTCCAATATGCATATCCAAAACTACAGCTCCTTCCGCTAAGTAGTTTTGAGTTATCCGTAAAATTCTATCCGCCTTGCAATCTGTTTTGCAACGATTATGAATATAACATTAAGAGTTCCAAACTTTAAACTTGAATAATTACTAATCTACTTCATGTAATGACTTCATGGCCATTTAATGGAATTTAAGCCATTTGGTATAATTTGGTAAAATTTACTGGAAAATTCAAATATGATGTCAAAATTTGGTGTTAATTTTGAAAGTTTTCGAGTTTGGTACCACTTCTATATGTACACGACTCCTTGAGCAACATTTAAGTACAGCATTAGTTAGCAGATATTATTACTAATCGATTGGCACCAGTCATACGAGGGGTTTTCGAAAAGTAAAGATACAATGCCGCCTACACATTCAACAAACTCTTAATTGATAAAATGTCCATTACAAATTACTTACTGGTATATGCCTTATTTTTCGACGTTGTTGTTGTCGTTGTGGTTGTCCAAGCATTTGTTAAGTCTGGGTACAAGTTTTTGTATCCCACAGTTATAAAAGTTTACCGCTTGCTGTCGAAAGAACAATTCAACTTTGATTTTGATCTCATCATCGTCGTGCAAGTTTTGCCTTACAAGATGTTTCTTCGGGGCATCAGAGATCACAGATGGCCTACCTGTTCTGGGTTCTTCATGAACATTGGTCCTACCTCCAGAGAAAGCAGAACACCATTTCGTTACATTTCGATTATTCATAATTTCCCATAGACGGAAACAATTTATTTGTAAATATCCACTGGACGCTTACCTTTTGCATGAAGAAAACGTATAACGGAACGTACGGGCGTTTGGCGTGATTCTGAATTGACGCAGCCATTATAAACACGTGCTACATGAAACAGAATCACCGTATAAATAACGAATGACTGCAAGGGAAAGGTCAAATGTTCATGGCTGCAATATGTGTTGCCAACGCGCGCATTAAAACTTTTTATTTCCTGCTGTCTGAGGTGTATCTTAACTTTTCGAAAACACCTCGTACTTTTATACGATGGTTTACAGCAGATTTAGTAATAAGTGTTCTTTCTGTGTCTTCTTTTTTTATGACTCTTCTTTAGAAATTTTTGAACATAATAAGATAGGTATACCGAAACTATAAACAATTTTAAACAATGACAAAACTACGTAAACAATAAGTAAAACCTTCAGGTGGTGATTAATTAGATGATTCAAAATATCTAAATACGCATTCTTAAATAACATTAGCATTACATTCAATTTTTGCTTTTATATAATAACTCGTGCATTATAGAAATAATTTAGGTTTAAAAGATATTTCTAAAGATTCCAATATTTCTTGAAGCAAGATTTCATATTCAACCGTTACCTTCATTTAACAATCCATTTTCTACCTGCTTAACCAAGTAAGTAATTTGTTTGCCAAAAAGTTTACTAAATGCCTGAAATATATTTGAAGAGTTTCCTTCGAGTAATTAAAATGTTTATTCAATTGAATTGATGTCAATTAGAGTGAACATTCTTTAACTGCTTACGAGGAAA
The DNA here is from genome assembly GCA_963931845.1 of Maratus michaelseni. NCBI lineage: Eukaryota > Metazoa > Arthropoda > Arachnida > Araneae > Salticidae > Maratus > Maratus michaelseni. The sequence goes on from OZ007600.1 coordinate 73,176,861, forward strand.
ATCTTTTGTGGAATTAAAATTGATAAGAATGCTACCTAGCGATAAGCAGGCTGTGGACACAGTTTAATGAAGCTATAAATATGATTTAAAACATATTTCAGATATAGAACTCTGTGAAGGGAATGATATATGTTTATAGCAAAATAATAAGTAATTGCGTTAATACAATTCCTTTTTATTCATTTTCTAAATAGTAATGATTGTATGGTTCAATTGCATCATAAGAAATGTAATAATTCGACTGATTTAAGTGGTGTAGAAAATTTGGAGCGCAAGGGAGAAGAAAATAGATAATCTTATATTATAAACACTTTTAAACAAAGCCGAAAAATATTAATTAGAATCAACGCTGGCGATATACAGGGTAATTTCTTAATTCCGTTTTTCCTCAAATAACTAGTGAACCAAGTTAGCTACAGCCATGAAGGGGTGCCTAACTATAGTAAAACAGGTATGTGCTTCATGATGAGGTACCTAGAAGCGCTCCCTAGTGGCAAACTGTGTAATGAGCGTTTTATCTCGAAAATATTAGGATATAAGAAAACATAATGAATTTCAAAGTTGTAGAGCATCAACATTCTATTATAAAATGATGTCTTACATGTAAAAATAATTTTATTACAAATTCTGAAATCTAATTTTTTTATAGTGATTCACCAGCTTAAATACGCCATTAATTACACGAAGAAGAATTGCATTATAATAAGTCAGATGAACTTTTACTAATAGAACTGAGACATGTAAGCATGGTACAATTTATTTTAATAAGAAAACCAAGTATAGCATATTCAACGCGCTCACCATTGAACGCATGCCGAATGCATGCTACCCATAGTAGACACGTTGAACATACTAAACTTCATTTTCTTATTAAAATAAACTTTTCCTCGCTTACATATGTTACTTTTATTAAAATAAAATAGTGAAAAGGTTCATACATCCTTAAAAGACACACTTCTCGATGCAATTTCTGGCGTTTTAAATATAGTGATTGGATATAAAAAAGTTACATTTTAAGACTTCTAATTAAGTTATTTTTACATGTAAGACATCGTCTCATACTATACTCTATGTAATTTCAATTGACTTCTAAAGAACATCCATCCTTCGCGCTTCATCCCTTTGCTGTCATGGCAATAAAATATATTTATCCAGTATGTACAAAACAATAAGTTTGGAACAACATCTAAATATACATTCACGTATGCGGCACGCAGGCCGGGCTACGTTGACCCATAACACAACATAATATTGGTTCAGAAAACCTTGAGATTGGCAGCACAGTTCATCATCCTTTTACGAGTCACATGTTGAAAGGCCCGCCAAATCCTGTGTGTCCACGAGAGTGACCTCATCGCTATTATTTTGAAATCACTGTTCTTAAGTAGGCGAAAGCTCGTCATGAACTTGTACCATGACAAAGCAGCTGCACCACACTAATTAAAGGTCAAGCTCGAAAACCTCACACCTCCAGGTCTTAGTGGATGGAGTTGATCTAAAAGACAAAGATATTTGTTAATTTTCGTGTTACGAGCTGCCTCAAGAAACGCCCAGACGCTAGAAGACGCCAGAAGACGCTAGCCCCTAGTCCTGTTTTACGCACTGCTATATAATCGAACAAATGACGAAGACTACAGATCTTGAGTAGGGTGAGAAATTAGAGGTCAGTCAGCTAAATGCGGTGTTACCATAGTTACTAACCTAAGATAAGGACCGGGAAACTGACCATGAAAAATCAATAGAAATTGCAAATAGTTTAAATCGAAGCCGCTGTACAGCTTTGTAATTGACTTTCTTAATCCCATATCTCTTGCGAATTTCGAGATAGAAACACTAACCTCGAAATTTTCCGCTAGGGAGCTCTAAGAAGAACTTCATCGTGAAGCTTCAGACTCGTTTTACTACACCTAGACATCACGTTCATGGCTATAGCTAATTCCGTTCACCAAGGCAAAACGGATTAAAAAATGACTCTGTGTTCATTACTTAAAGCAAAAATATCCAAGTCGTCAATTGACGTAAGGTTAATATCCCATCCAATTTTTGTTTATAAATACAGAATGTTGATGGTGTATAAGTTATTAAGTTTAAAAAAATTCTAAAAATTCTTTTATTTCTTGAAACATGATTTGATACGCATCTATTATCGTCATATAACAATACATTCTCTTCCTGTTTAACCAAGTAAGTAAATTGTTTGCCGAAAAGTTTAGTAAATGTTTGAAATATATTTGAATGAATGCAAGTAATTAAAATGCTTATTCAATTGAATTGATATAAAATTAGAGTGAGCATTCTTTAACTTCTTACGAGCAGAACGTTTTGTGGCATTGAAATTTATAAGAATTCTAGTTATTAGTATAAGCATGCCATGAATACAGTTTAATGAAGCTTTAAAATAGGATTTGAAACGTATTTCAGTTATAAAAGTCTGAGGGAAAAACTCAGACCACACTTATTGCAAAATAGAACGTAATTGCATTGATATGATCGTATTTCTATTCATTCGTTACTTAAATACGAACATTGTAGGATAAATTGTACCATGAAAATGCGATAAATTGCGTTGATATATGTTTCTAAAATTGGGATCAAATTGTTATCATTGTTTAAATTTATATTGACTATCTGTAAATGTTCTGGGCAACACATCATAAAAGGTTAAAGGATATTTTTATAATCCATAAAAATTTATAGGCAACAATTCGTAAAATATTACGGAAAATATCTTTAAATTACACCGAACCAAAAAGCGGGAAAGATAACGAAAAATTAATATTTTCCACCATGATTAAGCACATAATCTGGCACATACTGTTGTAAACATATTTCTCAATTACCACAAATATTCGCTCATAAAACTCTATTACCAAGCAGTTACTCAGAAATCTCGACAACCAACAAAAAATAAAATAAATGTTTCATTGATAAATATATGACGTTCTAGAAATCAAAAAAGTGTGCCAAGTTCTAGTTTGAGATTATTGTTTAATCAATTAATGTGATGATTTGTTCTAATTATTTTTTATTAATTTTAGACACTTTCCAAAATAGTTGAAATAGGATTGCCGATTGTCAGAGATAAAAGCGCTGCGCTAAAAATGGCGACTGTCACTACTAAATATTAAAACTATTTGACGCCTTATTTAATGACAAAATTTCTGGAATTTAATAAGGATTAGAATACTACTAAATTATAAAGATGACAACTGGCCATTTTTGGCGCAGCGCTTTCATCCCTGCGCGATTGTATATCACTTCGGTTTGTCTGGCCACTTGTCTGTCTGATCTCACGTAAATATTCTCAGGTTGCCATGTAATTGATTCATGGTATTGAAGGCATGTTCCCTATGGAATGTTCCCTATTGAAAGCGAAGAGTGTAGCATTTATAGTTCATTTACAGGGACACTCAAAAGAATTCCATTATATTATTTTATATTGGGAAAATCATTTGCTATGTATTTTGCTGGTATTGCATTGTTTCAACACTATTGAAATTGAAGTACAGCATTGTGGTTCACTACAAGATGCTTACTGTATAATATGTTGGTCATAGCATTTATCGTTCATTTACAGAGACAAACAAAATAATATGGTTACAGTACTGTCTATAATCGAAAAATGCGTTTCCAGTTGTGGTATGCGTTTTTAAGTTTAACTATTTTTTTTATATATTACTCGGTGCGTATAAATTCTATATAATCATATACAGGGTTGCACAAAGGAATTCGAGTATATTTATTGACGGAAATTGCTGAAGAAGAATTTTCTTTCTAACTGATTTGAGTATACTATGTAGTATATATACAAATCTACACATCATATACAAGGTTGTACAAAAGAATTTAGGTATTTCTCCGACTACAGATGGGTGAAGTTTCGTTACAGTACTCTGAATGGGTTGGAAAGTGTTTCATAATCTATGCTTGGCACATGATTTTTCTTTTTTGTTTAACATGTTTGGCTAATTAGATAGTGTGACATATCCAAATAATCATTATTATATAACATTAATATCACATCCAATTTTCGTTTATAAATAATAAATTACGCACTATGTAAATGCTTTAATAAAGATTTTTAAAAACTCCTGCATCTCTTAAAACGAGATTTCATATTCTAATAATACCTTCATCTAACAATACATGTTCAACTTATTTAACTAAGCAAATAAATGGTTTGCAAAAAGTTTAATAACGTCTTTGAATATATTTAAAGAGATTCCTTAACGTAATTAAAATGTTTATTCATTTGAATTTATGTCAAATTAGAGTATTATTAACTGTTTACGAACAAAATGTTTTGTGGAATTAATATTAATAAAATTCTGTCTAATGATAAGCATGGAAGCAATGCAGTTTAATGAAGCTTTAAAATAGGATTCAAAATTTATTTCAGAGATATAATTCTGTAAAGAAAATCAGATCATTTTTATTGCAAAATAGAATGCAACAGCAATAATATAACCACATTTTTATTTATTCCTTACTGAAATACGAACGTTGTGTGGTTAAATTGCACCATGATAATGCGACAAACTTCGCTGCTTTGTTTTTAAAAATGGAATTAAATATCTATCGTTTTTTAAATTGAGCATTACTATCTGCAAAATGTTATTGGTAGCAGTTTTATAAAATGTTAGGGAAAATTGTTATAACACATAAATTTTTATAGGCACCAATTTGTAAAATGTTACGGAAAATGCCTTTGAAATTTTATGCAAACTGTTTAGAACTAGATTCTCAGTTACCAAGAAATATAGTTATTCATAAATCACATTTACCGCCAAGGAAATAAAAGAAACATATTTTATTCATAAATATATTGGTATAATCTTAGTTTTTGAGACGGTATATAAGACTGTATAAAGGCATTTGGTGAATTTCTGTTTTCATAATTTTCACTCAAGTAATTGTTATTCATATCTATACTAATACAGTGTGTTTCTAAATGAATATCGGGGTTTTAACGCTTTGTAGTATATATTATTAAAAACTTAAAATTATACTTAATACATAAAATGAAAGAGCAACTCAAACAGTTTTACCCACAAGCTTACAAGTGTTCAATGTGAACACCTTTCGTCACACGGCACACATGAAGTCGATAGCTCAGTTCTTCCCAAACGTCACTCTACGCTCACCCGATCTGACGCCAGGTGATTTCTAACTATTGGGGTTCATAAAAGATCAAGTGTATGTGCCTCCACTACCAGCTGACCTACCCAACCTAAGAAACAGGATTAAGGCAGCTGTTGCAACAATTACCCCACAAACACTAATTAACGTTTGGGAAGAACTGAGCTATCGACTTCATGTGTGCTGTGTGACGAAAGGTGTTCACATTGAACACTTGTAAGCTTGTAGGCAAAACTGTTTGAGTTGCTGTTTTATTTTATGTATTAATTATAATTTTAAGTTGTATGTAATAAATACTACCAAGCGTTAAAACCCCGATATTCGTTTAGAAGCACCCTATATAATAAACAAAACACTGATTCATCAGCGCAGCGCTGAAACGACAAGAGTTAGGATCACGAAATTTGGACAGTAGATTGCTGTTATGACCTAGGCAAGTAATAAGAAAGAATTTTTGAAAATTCACCACCTAAGGGGGTTAAATGGAGGGGTTAAATGTTTTAGGGCATTTCACAATATCTCAGTAACAGTTTTAGGTAGGAGCGTGAAATTCAGCATAACAAATCTACTAAAACAAATTGTTAAACGCATATTTTAGCTATTTTAAAAATTCAACTACCCAGTGGGTTAAATGGAATGTCGGGAATTTTAGGTCATTTCGTCATATCTCAGCAGCATTTTAAGGTAAGAGCGTAAAATTCAGCATAACAAATCTACAAAAAAACAGTTAAACAGGTATTTCAGCAATTTTAGAAATCCAACTACTAAGGGAGTTAAATGGAGGATCAAAAGTTTTAGGACGTTTCCCAATATTTTAGCAACAGTTTTAGGTAGGAGTGTGAAATTTAGCATAACAAATCTACTAAAAAAATGTTAAACACCTATTTTAGCTATTTTAGAAATTCAACTACGCAGGGGTTAAATGGAATGTCGGGAGTTTTAGGTCATTTCGTCATATCTCAGCAGCATTTTAAGGTAGGAGTGTAAAATGCAGCATAACAAGTCTACAAAAAAAAAGTTAAACAGGTATTTCAGCAATTTTAGAAATTCAACCGCTAAGGCGAGTTAAATGGGGGATCGAAAGTCATAAGTCATTTCGCCATATCTCAACTGCATTTTTAGGTAGGAGCATAAAATGCAGAAAAACAATCTGTTAAAAAAATAGTACACATATTTTAGTGAAGTTAGAGCTATTTTTAGTGATTTAGTTGCCAACATTGGCTATGAACCGGAAAAGGGAAGAGATTAGACGAATAAGACAACTACCGCTGAATTTTAATTAGATATCTTACGTAAAACATTTTCCCAAAAGAGGTTTTTGTTTTGTTTTGTTTTTACCAAATAGACTTTTGTTAAACCTACACCATTTGGTTGATTTTTTTCGTATTATTAGGGAAATTGTATACTTTTCTGTTATATGCACAAAAGAAAATTCACATTCTCATTTATAAAACGGAATTTTTTTTCTATGATTTTGTCAAAGTAACTTTATTTTTTTCTGATTGTCTTTTAACGATTTATGTGCGGTAATGTAGTACAGGGCTCCGTTCTTGCAATCTCCATATTATTACATTTTTATTTATTTTACCTGTAGGGCCCTCATGGTTAACATTGGCAAAGCCAGGAGGTTTTGCTAGTCAGTTATGAACAAACTTTCTTTTACTTTCTTCTATATACGGGGTGATTTTTTTAAATTTGTAAAAGTAAAACACTATAACAAAAGAACCACTGATCCAAATGACCTAAAATTTCACCAGTATGCTCCCAAAGCAATGGGAACTTTTTAGGCATGGTTAAAAAAAACTTAAAACTCACCGACAAATGGCGCTGTAAGGTAGCAGAATATCGTCTGTGGAGGAAAACAATGGACAGTACTTTGAAAAATCATCTTCCGTAGACCCTCTGTCGTCATTGGATCTTTTCTTAAATTCTTAAGTGTCCTAAATCTTCTAAGAGCAGTTGCTGCGCTGTCATTATTCTGATAAGACAGTTTCACTAACAACGCACGGTCCGTCAATGGCGCAGTCATTGCGAGGATTTCCGTAGAATAATGAGCACGAGATGTGCGTACTTCACGTTTTATCGCCAATGTGCGTGTGCCGGGCGCAAGTTCGTCTCCCGACTTTATTGCATGTACAGCGCTATCTGTCGGCGCAATTTTAAGTTTTTTTAACCACGCCTAAAAAATTCCCATTGCTTTGGGAGCCTACTGATTAAATTTTAGGTCATTTGGATTAGTAGTTCTTTTGTTATAGGGTTTTACTTTCACAACTTTAAAAAAAATCACCCTGTACATAAGAAGAAAGTATTGATATCGTGAAAATTTTATTCCGTTTTTTTATAGACTTACACGTTTTCCGGTGTCCTGAATAAGATTTGATTATTTTTGAAAAATGTCTGTCTGTCTGTTAGAGTGTGTGTGACGCAAATCTTGTGACCACTCTAGCTCAAGAAGTAATGCACGGAATTTAATCAAATTCCGTATTCAGGTATACTTTGGCATAAATTGATGCACATGAGGTTTGGATGCATCTTGCTCAACAAGTAGCACTACTGTAATGTGTTTTTCACGATTTCCGTGATAGCTATATTTCGACATCTATGGGATGGAATTTCACCATATTTAATCCTCTAAGCTGTTTGCCCGTGTTTTTCCGCTTCTCAAAAACAACTTAAACCGGCTATAGATAATGTGTTTTTCACGATTTCCGTGATAGCTATATTTCGATATCTATGGGATGGAATTTCACCATATTTAATTCTCTAAGCGGTTTGCCCGTGTTTTTCCGCTTCTCAAAAACAACTTAAACCGGCTATAGATAATGTGTTTTTCACGATTTCCGTGATAGCTATATTTCGACATCTATGGGATGGAATTTCGCCATATTTAATCCTCTAAGTGGTTTGCCCGTGTTTTTCCGCTTCTCAAAAACAACTTAAACCTGCTATAGATAATGTGTTTTTCACGATTTCCGTGATAGCTATATTTCGACATCTATGGGATGGAACTTCACCATATTTAATCCTCTAAGTGATTTGCCCGTATTCTTCCGCTTCTCAAAAACAACTTAAACCGGCTATAGATAATGTGTTTTTAACGATTTCCGTGATAGCTATATTTCGACATCTATGGGATGGAATTTCACCATATTTAATTCTCTAAGAGGTTTGCCCGTGTTTTTCCGCTTCTCAAAAACAACTTAAACCTGCTATAGATAATGTGTTTTTCACGATTTCCGTGATAGCTATATTTCGACATCTATGGAATGGAATTTCACCATATTTAATTCTCTAAGCGGTTTGCCCGTGTTTTTCCGCTTCTCAAAAACAACTTAAACCGGCTATAGATAATGTGTTTTTCACGATTTCCGTGATAGCTATATTTCGACATCTATGGGATGGAATTTCGCCATATTTAATCCTCTAAGTGGTTTGCCCGTGTTTTTCCGCTTCTCAAAAACAACTTAAACCTGCTATAGATAATGTGTTTTTCACGATTTCCGTGATAGCTATATTTCGACATCTATGGGATGGAACTTCACCATATTTAATCCTCTAAGTGATTTGCCCGTATTCTTCCGCTTCTCAAAAACAACTTAAACCGGCTATAGATAATGTGTTTTTAACGATTTCCGTGATAGCTATATTTCGACATCTATGGGATGGAATTTCACCATATTTAATTCTCTAAGAGGTTTGCCCGTGTTTTTCCGCTTCTCAAAAACAACTTAAACCTGCTATAGATAATGTGTTTTTCACGATTTCCGTGATAGCTATATTTCGACATCTATGAGACGGAATTTCACCGGTATTTAATCCTCTAAGCGGTTTGCTGTGTTTTTCCGCTTCTCAAAAACAACTTAAATCGGCTATAGATAATTATTTTTTAACAGAATTGTATTTTAAGATGTACGTTAAATAAAGAGATATGAAGTATACTTTAGAAACAAACAGGAAAAGAAAATTTTAATTAATATTAGTTTATGAACATTTTTATAAAATTGTACGAAAGCCCTCAGACGCTCATAGGGTTTTGATATATAAGATATTTATTAAATTTATTGTGATTCCCTTTATTGTGACTTTGTTCACTCAACAGGAGCTCCGGTATGCTATATTTCTATGAAGAACAATTAGGTTGTTTCAAAAGTTCTGTCGTATCTTAATACAGTGACCTCTCACTTATACGTGATACACGGAAATTATTTTTCAGCGCCAGTTTTTTTGTTTTTTGTTTTTTTTTTAAGGTAATATTTGCCGTTTTAAATCGCAGAATTTATAAATGGAATTTTTCTGTTTTAAAATAGTGGTATCAAAAAGTAATCACTGAACATCGCGTATAAGTGAGAGGTCATTGTACTTAATTTTAGTACCTGATAATATTAACTCTCGGTTCAAAGCAAGCTGGAATAATAAATATATCAGACATTACAATTTTAGCGGTATATAAAGATATTAAAATTAGATATTAAAATACGACAGAACTTTTGAAATAACCTAATACATCCATACATGCGGTGAATATATACTATATACACACATATACACATACCATAAATTACATTTATACGATGGGTTTTTATCTGCGTTTCTAATGGGCAGAAATTCACAACATTTTATATTTGAAGTAGTTAATTAAACGCATATATGTTGATCTAATTTTGTATTTGAATATCCTATAGGGGGCGCTGTTGAACTGTGTTTTGTTTCATTCACCGATCACTGTAACCCCGAGTTAAATTCGAAGAAATACACTATATTTTGTAATTAATGGTGTCTAACAGTGCTATTTAACCCTGCACTGCGCGAATTTTTCTTTTAAAAGTATTTTTTTTTTATAATCATATTTCGGTTTAGATACCAGAAATTTTTAAGAGAAATTATTTAAAGGTACACTTCAGTAATTCTATAACACGAATAGTTTAATTTAAATATACTGATGGTATGAACTTAATTTATTTATTAAAAGTTAAATTTTAATTTATTCATATCAGCATCACTACGCAGTGCAAGATTAAATTAATTGATTAGAATAATGTACAAGAAAGTTTTGTGATGGCCACAGCATACTAGTTTCATTGATGGTTTAACCATTTTTCTTTAAGCATCAAATTTGTATTACACATCAATATTATTTTAATGTAAGGTAAAATTTTACTTTTATTTATCCATTTATGTATGGTAACCATTTGGTTCACATTCATTATACACTGCATTATTTAATGTATATTACATTAATTACGATGTATGATAAAATACATGTGCAAAATATTTCACCTTATGGAGAATTTGATAAAGTTATTAAAGCAGACGCAGAATAAATCTCAAATTCGCTAAAATTTAAAATAAATACCATTTAAACTTTTCAGACTCTTTAAACAATCTCATTAAATTTTAACCAATTCACAATTACACGAAATCATAATATAATTGCATACCAGAATATATGATCTATGATTTATTTGATATAAATCTTCTTATATAAGATTAGGCAATATAAGAACAGGGAATCATTTTTCATTCCGCACGAACTCAAATCGTTCAACTTTTAACGATTTAAATAATATGTTACTTGTATTGTTAAATTTTCGTTAACATTTTAAAAGACAATAACTTTTCGTGCCTCAGTAGATTAAAACAGTTGGAGAAATTCATATGTAATCACATACTTTAGTCATTGGTGGAATTAATATAGAATTAATTCTTGATAATCGTATGCGAAGTAGATTCATTTCTGCTTCGTGAATTCATTTTCACATACGATAACTTTTCCACATCAGTAGATGAAAATAGTGGAAAGTTTCAAATATAATTGCATGCTTCGTATATTTTTGGAATTTGTCTAGACTAGCTAATTCTTGTTCGTCACGATTTCTATTCTTTAAGACGGTAGTGAGACGGGAAAACTTCATTATGGATTTATAAGCAGGACCGCAGAAAAGGCCTTCGTACTTACGCGAAGTATGATATTAGAAAATAAAATTGTTGAATAATTACTTTGTTAAAAGTTATACTTGCTTAAAATGCCATAATTATATTAAAAACTATATAGAATAATTATCCGCCGTAAAAAGTCATTCGGTCACATACCCATTTTGCGCTAACGAGGAATAATCCACAGCAATCTGAACACTAGGCCTAAACGCTGACGCGAAAATGGCGGCTATGATGGACGGATTGTTTTTAATGTTTGTATGGTTCTGTCTGTTTTACTACCAGTAATTACTAAAAGTTTACTTCGCCTTATTTTTCTGGGATTAAAGAAGGCGAAGACAATATTTTTAAATACTAGTATTCAAATTCAAGGTACTGTACAATTGATGACAAAGTTCCGCCTACGGTAGCCGACATTTTTGGTTCAGTGCGTAGTCTTAGTATTCAGAGGATTGTGGGTAATTTAAAGATTAAGGACTCTGGCATTTTTCCTGCATAGCATTTCATAATTGTTCTATTTCTGGTGTTTATTAATCGATGCAATTCTTTATTTTAATTACCCTGTCTAAGTGTTTTGTAATGATATTCACATGCACAACTTACAAGGATCATACGGTTCCTATTTTTAAGTCCCACTATTTTCGAACGATGACCTTCCGCTTATTTTCTCACATAATTTAAGTCATTAAATAATGTTAAGATTGCTAATCAGAAATAGTGGTATTCAAAAGTAACAACTGCGCGGGCCCTGAATTTATACGGCTCATGTTTTAACTATTTAATATTTTCATTTCTTATTACTTTAACTTTAAAGCTTTGCGTAAAAAAGTTCCCGTTTACGTAGCCTTATTTTATTTAAATACAGAACTCATGGCATACCCTTTAAGAGAAATATTTTCGTGACTGTCGAGTCCCGAAAATTGGCTTAAAATTCCAACTTTGGCAGCATATTTAGAAACATCCTTTCTAATATATATCTAGAAATAGTGGTATTCAAGAAATAGTGGTAATCTAGAAACAGTGGCATTCAAAAGTAAATAGGAACTGCGCAAGCCCGGAATTTATTCCAGTCATGTTTTAACTATTTAATATTTCATTTATATAATATATGATACTATACATGTATGATGCTATAATATATGATGCATATGATGATGATATTTATATAATACTTTACCTTTACACACGGATTTTAATACTTTAACTTTAAAGTTTTGGGTAAAAAAGGTTCCCGTTTAAGCAGCCCTATTTAAAAATAGTACCCATGACATGCCCTTTAAGAGAAATATTTTCGTGACTGTGGAGTCCCGAAAATTGGCTTAAAATTCCATCTTTGGCAGCATTTTTAGAAACATCCTTTGCTTTTATAAGAAAATGGTAAATTTTGTTTTATTTCTTAATATATGAAAAAAAAATTGAAATTTTATGCATTTACGTCATAAAACAGCCATTTGGAGTTATCATCAAATTAAAAATATAAATATTTTTCGTGTACAGATGTGACCCCGCCTCCGCCTCAAAAAATGACATAATCGCTCCTCTAAATGAGGGACAGAATTCTCTTCTTGCCAAAAGTACAGTGATTTTCAATTGGACAGGAGTTTCTCTGATGCAAAAACCACTGATGTTTTTAAAGCAAACATTTATCTATGGCTGAAAGATAAAAAACATACAGAGAAAGTACGTAACTAATATATGATGTCAGAGTCAAGACAGGACCAAGTGCCTATATGCTGCCCCTAGGCACTTTCTTTCATCAGCGCCTCTTTACACTTTTACCCATGAAGTGCCTAGTATTCTTAACCCTTAAATGCCTCTAGAGCAGTGGTTTCCAACCTTGTTTTAGCCACGCCCCACCAAAACATCTCTAAAATGATGATGCCCCCCCCTCCCCCTATAACATATAATTCTTATAAAATTTTAAAAGAATTTACTCCTGATATAGTAAAAAGCATTTAACATTGATCCTGAAACGTGCCGAAGGTAATGGATGAATCAAATATTTTTTTATAATCGTCTGATACTCCTTGTAGTTTAACTGGCACACGGTCGCCACGTATGCGTGATGCATAGAGTGCTCAGAATCCTTGATTAGAAAAATAAATAATTTTGAATAAAACATTTTTGTCTTATTTAATCACAGAATTTCTGCGATTAAATTACGCAACAATTTCTAATCAGAATAAAACGTGATAAAAGATTCTGTAAAGGAAGGTCGTCAAGTAATTGTTAAATATACACTTGTATAGTTTCATGTGTAAAATTGATTTTCATGTGACATATTGCGACTCATTCAATAAATAATCGAAAAAGTTGTTTAAAATTCTAAAATACTTATAAATCAGAAAAACTATAAAGAATTTTTAAATATATAAAAGTATTTAAATGTCTTAAAAAGTTTTATCTATAATTATTCTGGTAGAATTGAATTTAAAACTTTTGAATGGATACTTTTTATAAATTGAATAAAAAACTTATTATTTTTATTTTGTTTTTGAAATTTCAATGTGTAACTTTTATTTTCAGTCTACAACATTACTATTAGAAAAACAATTCAGAAGGTATGGGTTCACAGAAATTCCGAATTGTCCCCTCGAAAAGTCAAATTGCCCCCCGTTGGAAACCACTGCTCTAGAGTATCAAATGTACAACACTTTTTAATTAACTCTTAATAAATAAATCAAGTTCTTCGCAACCACTATATTTATATCGAAATATTAATCGTCTAAAAATCACATAAATATGCTACTACTTAAAATTTCTGGTATCTAATCCTTAATATAAGTAAAAAAAGCACAATTCTAAAAATTAAGGATTAGACACCAGAAATTTTAAGATATATTTTAAAGTTTATTTAGTAGCATTTTTTTGTTATTTTTTACAGGATTGATATTTCGGTATAAATATAATGGTTGCGAAGAACTTGATTTATTTATTTAAAGTTAAATAAAAAGTGTTTCAAATTTGATACTCTAGTGATTTAAGTGTTAAGCCAAGAGCCTGTCCTAATTAAAGTAGGCAGCATTCTTGGCAATAATGGCAGAATGTGGTCAGCTGATTGGTCAGTTCGATGAGAAATAAGCGCAATTTCTACACACAAGATACGCAGTATTCCAGGAAAATGTTTTCAGACGTGTACATTATGCCTATACACATAAATTTTCAAAAGTTGTTTTGTTTTTACAGTTCTTTTTCTTTTTTATGTTATTTATTGGAATTTTGTTTATGGAAATTCAATATATAGTATTACATACAGACTTTCGTTTGTTGTTTTTACCTTCAAAAACAGTGAGACGTTCTTGTCGTATTAAATTTATTTTTATTTAAATCCGCAGATTTTCCTTTAATCCAAAATATGTTATTTTCTAGAAATAAAAAATTTAATTTTGTTTATTATTTTCAGATGAAATTAGTTCAAATTAAGATTCTGTACATTCACCTTTTTAATAAACTTTTCTTTGACTAATTTCAGGAGTCTGGTTGCTGCAGTTAGTCTTCCTGCCGGCACTCTACTACTTACTGCAATAGCTCTTATAATAATTGTACCCACTGGACTCAAAGTAAGTTCGGATTTTAATTATCAATAATTTTCAGCTAGTTGTAAAATTATATGCACGTTTATTAGATAAAAGTGGATGAAGATGAAAATTGTCTCACGCTGCATGAGGTATATTTTTAGAAATCTAATAGAAATCAATATTATTATTAAAGGTAATAGTTAAACTAATATATATTGTTGATTTTTGTATTCTTGTAAGCCAATAACGTCACTTTACGATTAGTGGTCGTGATACGATTTTTGATGTATAAATCGTATGACGAACTCTGGTCTCAATGCGGCACCCACTGAGCTTCATAACAGAACGGAGAGATTACCTATTCCGTTACATTGAATCCAGTGCCCCGCCCATGAATATTATGACATACAATTGCGGAAGAAAAAGTATGGCAAAACATCGATTTCCCACCCATATCGTAGTATGGGGTGGATATTTTACAATTTAATTTTCTTTTTAAAAATGGCAAATATGCTGCAATTTTCACTGAATTATATTTTTTATTTAAATAACTACAGATTTTATTTCATTCCATCACAAATATTTAACGTTATCACATATAAAAATAAAATCTCTTGTACGCTTAACAAGATACATGAAAATTTTGATAAGTATTGCTCATAATAATATGAAACAAGTTGGAAATTGTACGTTAAACGTGAGGTGCGTTCGTACTATAACTAGTTTTACAATGTAAAAAATAATCCTTATTAGTTCAGTGA
Source organism: Maratus michaelseni (assembly GCA_963931845.1). Lineage (NCBI taxonomy): Eukaryota > Metazoa > Arthropoda > Arachnida > Araneae > Salticidae > Maratus > Maratus michaelseni. The sequence continues at coordinate 73,192,213 of OZ007600.1, forward strand.
AATGAATTATATCGTCTGTTATCAGCAAATTGAGCATGCCTTTTTTTTTCTTATTACGTATGCCAAGTTTTCAGATACGATTTATTTTTTCGACACCAGACAGCGTTGCAAAAATCACCATGGAAGTCTTGCTTTGCGATTGATTACCTCCATGGTTTAATATTTCTAGGACTCACGATGCGTGAATCTCTTGTGTTTACGTATTTACTTTATTGAATTGAGATATTCGACTGTTAACCTAATTTCCACTGAAGTTATCTCAGAATCTATACATTTTTTGATGTAACTCATCTCTGAAGCAAACAATTTTTTTCAACAATCTTTCTAAAAATGTAACTTTAATGCAATTTTATTCGAAAAAATAATTTTGAATAAAAGTGGCCACCTGACATATGGAAAAAGAAGTGGTTAGCCCGTATTTGTTTTCCTGTCACATGACTTGCGCTTTTATTATATAGATTTACCTATGATAGGATTTAATAGAATAAAGAAAACTTTTATAATTATCTTTTAAGTTTTGATTCGATTTTCATAAAATTTAAAATGATTCGACAAAATTTTGCAACGATTATGTATATTAAATTTCAAACCATTCGGTTGTGTAGTTTTTGCGCTGTTATATGCGGACAGCCGGACCCGATGACGACTATAGGAGCTACGTATTTATATAATTACGAACGCACCTAAAAAGTGTAAAACTAACCAAAAATGACTAACAGTATGCTGAAAAGTTTGACAATATACCGTTCATATTAACCCATTCGCTGCCAACTACAAGTATACTCGTGGTTGTCAACATTCAAAATAAAAGTGTATGATAAAAAAAAAAAAAAAAAACCTGCCTAGCCACCACTATTTTAATCTGTTAAAAAATACTTTATTTAATGACAAAAAGTTTACTATTAAAGTTACCAAATATTATCTTTCTGAATTTTTGGTGGGAAACGAATTTCAGTAAAAATATCGAAGACCACGCCCACATATTTTTGGCAGCGAACGGGTTAATAAAAGGGAAAGATTCTTACTTGCACGCAATAAAAGTGTGATACGGTCGCGGCAGACCGGTGATTGTCCACAAAAACATTCCACGCTCCATCGTTGACCTGAAAACAAGCATTAAGCATGCGATTCAAAAAATGTTCCAACATTGAGAAGTGTGGCCTCAAATTTGAAAAATTGATACGTCCTTATATCCGAGAAAAAGGGTCACACTTTCAATATATTCTGTAACAATGCTAATTTTCGCTCAGTATTGCTACTTTTTCAATTTCGTTTATGTTTGTAATTTAATTCATGTTTGTATTTTAGTAAACAAAATATTTTTCAAGGGTTGCGCGACTTTTCGATCACCCGTACAACCCTCATCATTTTAGTTTGAAAGAAGTGTGGCCGTATCCCCAGTTACCTTATCTGATTATTTCGACTAAAGAAAATCTCTTATGGTTGGTTTATGAAATGCATTCATTACTAAAATTGATTATGATCTCTAACTGTCCTAGATTATCTCACTGAGTGCAAAATATTTTCATTCTAATTTCTTAATCACAAGTACAATGAATAGTTCAAAAATGTGCAATTAAAAAATTTATAATTTTAAAAATGTATAGTAAGGTGTATGATTTATTCTGTAAGATGTAATAGTTATTCTGTGATTCTTTTGCAGGCAGGTCCATCTTTCTTACTTCGATTATCGAACAAAATTCAGGAGGGTCCAGATTTACGACTGGCGGTCATTCTCCTCATGGTCACTATTTGGTCAATAGTCCACATTTTATCCACAGTAAGTATGTTTTATTTTACTTAATGCGCAATAAATCTACAAGTGCAATTTTAAAATATCCCCTGCCATCTCTACGCAAATTTACGCTTCATTTGAAGTCTACAAAAGGCAGTTATCAAAGCATAATCCAGGACATTACATGCTAATCAATATTTCTTTTTCTCCTCGGCTAACCTAAATTGTAATATATTTGCAGAATGAGTAAACCATTTTAACACATTCCAACGTAGTTGAAAAGTGTTTATGAATTCGATTTGCCTTACCGTCTGTCCGTGTTCTAACTCGCGTAAATATATGAAAATCGAAATGACATGCAATTTTTATGTGTTAATGAGGTTCACTATAGAATGTTCGCTGTTGAAAATTAAATATGTAGCATTTAATAACTCGTTTACAGGGACACACAAAATAATTCCGTTACATTATGATCTATTTGTAAAAATCGTTTGCGGTGCATGTTATTTTAATTGCTTGTTTATATACCTTATGTCATTGCATGTAAAAATAAAATGTCTTAATAATATTCTGTTAGTGTTGGAAAATGTTTCATAATCTATTATGCATGATTATTCGTTTTGGGTTAATTATTCAGTTGCAGTACACAAAACCAGAGGCGTAGCGTCAAGAGGGGCACGGGTGACTTTACTACCAGTATTTTTATATTCTATATTTGGCCTTATTTATTTCATACCGTTGAAAGATTAAATAAGGCTAAATGTAGTATATAATTATACTGGTAGGAAAATGATCGTACCCCCCCCCCCCTGACGCTACGCCACTGCACAAAACCCGTTGATTATTACCAAACTTTTTAAAAGTTTGAGATAATTTTAAATATTTTAATAATTTTTAGTTATGGGTTAAAATTTATTTGTCATTGGTGACATTGAATTTAACATATATTTTCATAGGTGTACGGATACCACTGGCCTATTGATGAACCAACAGCTTTACCTTTCTCTCAACCCAACATAAGTGTCGTCAGAGTAAATGCATCCATCCCTTCCAAGTACCAGCAAAACATGGGTCCAGCATGGTCGATTCACAATTTTCCTCAGTACCTCACGTACTTCGCAGTACTGGAACTCATTGGTCTGACTGTGTTAACCCACCTCTCTCATCTGGTTAAGCTGGTGCTGACGATACTTATCGCTGTTTTGCAAGGATGCATCAATACACTGATTGTGAGAGAATCCTTGGATTACTACGATCAGCGGACTTACGGCGTTAGGTGAGTGGTCATCCAATATTCAGTGTTATCTGTTACCCAATATAAATACATCATGTCAAAAAGCAGTACAGTGCAGTGTTGCCAGTGGGCTACTTTTTAACACTTTCCAACCTAGTTGAAAAGTGTTAATGACTTCGGTTTGTCTGGCCGTCAGCCGTCTGGCCGTCTGCCGTCTGGCCGTGTTCTAACTCCCGTAAATATGCTCAGATTGCCTTGCAATTTTTATGTTATTGTCGTTATCTATAGCACGTTCCCTATTTCAACGGAAGTGTGTAGCACTTATAGTTTTTTTACAGGGACACTCAAAAGAATTCCGTTACATTACGGTCTATGGGGAAAAATCATTTGCGGTTTATTTTAATGATGTTACACAATCGCAAATACATTGTAATTGATATATATCACTAAAGTGTATTACAAGAAGCTTAATATGGAATAGGGTGTGGATAGCACTTATTGTTAATTTACAGGGATAGTCAAAAGAATTTCGTTACATTACGTATATGGAGAAAAATCGTCTGCGGTTTATTTAAATAATGTTTCACTATTTTAAACGCATTGAAATTTATATATATCACTAAGTTGCATTACAAGAGGCTTACTACAGAATAGTGTGTGTATAGCAGTCATCGTTCATTTACAGGGACACACAAAATAATTCTCTACTGTCTGTTAAGAATAATTCATGGAAGTGCGTTTTAAGTTGCTGGACGCGATTTTAAATTTAACTCACTTTTTGTTTATTACGTGGTGTGTATAAATTCTGTAGATCATATACAGGGAAATACAAAAGTTCGCGAACACATTTCCGTTTATTGAAAGAAACTCCAGAAGGAGAATTTTAAACTGTGCTACGCGTTTCTGAACTGAACTAAAATTTAGCATCTTATGTAGTATATATACAAATGTATATATACAAAATCATATACAGGGCTGAATAAAAGTATTCGGATATTTTTCCGAATATTGTATACGTTGGAAATTCCTGAAATTATGTTTTTTAAATATGTTATGCGTTTTTCAAATTGTTTACTTAGATGTTATCTCTCAGCTTATTAAACGGTATGATTTGTAAAATTATTTTGGAACCGTTGGAAAGTGTTACATAATCTATGCTTGACGCATGATTTTTCGTTCTTGTTTAAAATTCAGATTGCTTCATTGGCACCACTTTTTTGAAATAGTTTAATTCCCCTTGTTTTCGTCTTTTTTAATCTGTCATTAAATAAGGTAAATTTTACTTTCTCAAAAAACTGGTGGGAATTAAGAAAACTGAATTATAAAAAAGTAGCCCAATGGCAACACTGGTACAGTGGACGCTCGTTGTAACGATCCCTTTGGTCCGCAGGAAAAGGCAGGGTCTGATTACCAAAGGCAGGGCCTGATTACCAAACTTCCACTAGTAAAAAAGAACAGAAACTTTTGCCTTATTCATTACAGTAATTTTACTTGAATAGGGCGTTTAAATAAGAGGAATATTTCTATTAAAATTTACTGGTGGGAGTTTGCCCCGTTGGTAATCAGGCCCTGTACTGGGAAAAGGTCGTTATAATAATAGAATAGTAGAATTTTCTATAAAAATATTTATTTTTTACAAATTTTGTGAAAATGACAATTTTAAAAAACATTTCATGTTGTTTATTTCATTAAATTGCAATTTTCTTATTCATCCCATGAGCTGTTATATAATAACTTTAAAAATGTTCATTCCCTCCTCTTCCTTCTTCAAAAAACTTTTGCTGTTTTACTCTTACGAGGTAACAAACAAGCAAAAATAAATATTGGGTACACTTAGAATTCAGCTTTGAAATTTTTATAATTAATATAATCTTCTCTTTACATTAATTATAAACAGTGGTTAAATATTTCTTCCTCTGTGAATTCTTCCTCCATAAAAAATAAAATTAAATAAAATAAAAAACTCCCATGTCGAATAATTGTTCAATAATTTTGAACCATAAAAGAAAGCTCTTTATTCCCAGAATAGATAGTGACGACACTGGTAAGATTTTTTTGGGGGGGAAGGGGAGTTAACGGAGATGTGAAAAACAATCGATAACGAGGATTTAAAAGGATTAAAAGATAGTATTTTCTCTCTTAGAATACTTTATGTCGTAAGTTTTTTATATTAAATTGATCTGATGATATTAAATTAAATTTAGTGGAGAAAAGATGAAAATTGTCACTATATTGTGTTAACCCACCTCTCTCATCTAATTAAACTTGTAGTGACGATAGTTATAGCCCTTATGCAAGGATGCATCAATACACTGATTATGAAAGAATCCTTGGATTACTACGATCAAAAAACTTCTGGCGTTAGATGAGTGTTAACCAGTATTCAGTATGATCAATTCTCCAATATCTAGGACGAGCTCACCAGAAAACTTTAGCACGAAATAATCGTTGAAGATATTACTCTAAAACGTTTATCATTGCATAGTCTTATTAGGTTTTACCTATCGTCGAATACATGGCAACTAGCCCATAAGCTTAAACCATTAAATTAAATAAATTATTTTTAACATATTAAAATAGTGGTGGCTAGGCAGGTTTTTTTTAGAGTTTTGTTAAAGCATGTGCGGGTCGGAAAAACCTGACTTAAGGCCCAGGGCCAGTCTCCCTCTTGGGTGTTCAGCTCCGAAGCTGTTGGGAGACTCCGGCCCGTCCCCAAGTGTTTTCGTGGTGGTCTCCCCTGATAATGGGATCCACCACGTATCGCAAACGACCTATGTCGTCAATACATGGGTTCAATCGGGGTGATGCGCAGGTGGCGGTGCTCCACCCGGTCGCAGCTCATACGGGAGATCTCTCCTGGTCGTGCGCGTTATATGTCCCTCCGGACATGGGTATGACGGTGGACGTGCTGACAGGTGCCCCTCAGGCTCCCGGCGGTACAGCTCAGTTTTATCATACACTTTTATATGTTGACGACCACGAGTATACTCGTGGTTGGCAGCGAATTGGTTAAGAAGTGAATTAAAAATTATTTTTTAAGAAAAAGGCTTTCGTGACAGAACAAGCGTAATACGTTTTGTTGTTCCGTGAAATTGGATAGTCCATTTCTGTTCAAAGGGAGTTCAGACATTGTTCTGGATGCAATCCTGAAGATGACAAGAGCATAAAACAATAATAAATTAAATAATGATAAAATATGTACACATTGCTAAATTTATGTATCACTTTCAAACATATAAAAACTACATTAAAAACACATATCTACAAGTTTCGACCTACATCTAAGGTCATCATCAAGGATAAAAGTCAATCACAAGATGTTTCTGACTGTACTGACATTACAGTGATATACCAATTTAGCAATGTGTATATGTTTTACCTTTACTTAATTTATTAAAGTTTTATATGGTATAAACCTCCAGGACTTTTTCATGGAATGGTATTAAAAGTTAAGAGAAACTGCACTCTCGAAATAAATTCCGCCAAAAAACGTAAAAAGTACACGCAGCAAGCTGCTTGCACACTCTTGTGGTTAAAAGAGATTTCGCGGTTATTTGAAACTATTTCCGTCTTTCGAAAGAGAATTTCATGAAATTTTGAGCTTCGGTTCGCGAATTTTCACTGTTTTGAAAACATTCGTAGAAATTCCGTTTTTAATACGAAAAAGTAACATGCAACACAATTGCCGGAATACCCTTGTGATTCGACAAAATTGCAGCTTAAATTAGAGAATTTCAGGTATATATTACGTCCTATGGGTGTTTTTTTGGGGGGGATGAGGGTGTGTTGGAATTGACAAATCAAAGTGGAAATTTAACGAAAGCGTTTTAATAAAAAGTAATCGAATGTGCCAATACCAAACGTTTCTTCTATATCTTACACGTTAATACTTTAAAATTCGCTATCACAGCACCAATAAAATTAATATTTTTCATCTTCTGTTGTATGTTACCTGCTTGCGAATCGCCAGGTTACTTGGATGCGTAGCACCCTTCGCTGCACGAGCAGCCGATGACAACACAACTACGAAAGATTGAGAAAATCGCACAAAAGTCTCTATCACATTGCCCATTTCCCGCAAAAAAGCCCCATATTCAACTGGGACCTCCTGGCCATATTTGAAAACCTATATATGAAATTTGGTTCAATTCTATGCATAACTTCATACACTTATCGATGATACAATAATGAAAATGGAGCAAAAATCACTATCACAGCGCCCCCTTACGGCAGAATATCCCCAAATTCAACTGGGACCTGCTGGTCATAGTCAAAAACATATATATATAAAATATATACATATATATGAAATTTGGTTCAATTTTATGCATAACCTCATACACTTTTCTATGATGCAATATTAATAAAATTTTTAAATGTTAATTCAGTTACAGCGCCTAGAATACATAGTGTGGAAAACGGCTACAAAGTAGTACTAAAAATTTGAATCCGATAAATGTAGAACGATGCTGAAAAGGTAACAGGTCGATCTCAGCGACATCATCTAGCAGTGGCGTAGACAGGGTGGAGGTCCAGGTGGTTTGGATACCACTTTTATAAAAATATTTTCGCCTTTTCTAATCGGACAATTTTCTGCGATGTTCAAGGCGAAGAAATCTATATAATATTACTGGTTTCCAGAGCATTTGGACACACACCCCCTCTCTGGCTACGCCACTGCCTGCTAGCTCTTTTCAACGCAAACATTGTGTAAGAATCGAACTGAGAAAACGTTTCAGCTGGTGGAAAATATTTTAAATTATTAAATTATATCCTATTTCCTTTGAATTGGATAGTGATTTTCATAAGCTTTGAAAATATGAATGATATTGATCATGGCCAAAAAACGGGATACGCATTCTTTTGTGCCTCGTTGCAGTACTCGATACAAGACAGCAAACTAGAAACTATCCCTATTTAGCATACCAAAGGATGAATCAATAGGGGGGAAGATTAATTCCCTGATATAATAAAAAAATAACTTCAAAATCAATTACATCTGAAATATACACTTACAAGAAGATTTTATTAACAGAAATTTTGTTCATGTTGTCAATAGTGAAACGGTTACTTTTGCTAGAGGTAAATCTATTTTTAAAGCAGATGTCGCTGCGATCGCCCTATTATTGTACCGAAACGTTGCACGTTTATCGGCTAGAATTTTTAGCACTTTTTTAAGCATTACCAGTTAGGCTTTTTTTTTAATTCCGAAAGTTCGCATTCATACCAGAAATTTCCTATAATGTTCTTTTTGTTACTTAATGACAGATATTTCGTGACTTCTTATAGTAAAAATTCTTGTTTCAGAATATCCGATTTTAATTCAAAAATTTGGAATTAAAAAACGGTAAAACCGTTTTCTACACTATGTATTCTAGATGCTGTACTTCGGTTACAAAAATTATTTCAGTAGCTGCCAATAGATGACGTGGCAACCCGTTACTTAAACGCAAATTTATTTAGACTTTTATCTACCCCCTATCCTTCTGCTCCGCAGCAATAGGAATATAAACATAAATAATTTGTAAAACATAGGGTACTGAAAAGGGAGGGAAATACTTATCTAAAGAATCTCATCACGAACAATTTGACATATGAAGCAGTGAATGATAATTTAACATATTTTATTAAAAAAATGTTCTAGGTCAGGGTCGGCGAACCTTTTCACATCTTCGTGCCAATTTTCTTCCAAAACATTTTCAAGAGACCATGACGTGCCAACCCTCGAACCCCGCCCATCTGCGCCAAAATAAACTATAAAAATAATGAATAAAATTACTTTATTATTAGATTAAGATATATATAGATAACATACCTGCAGGTAATAATATTAACATAATATTAATACCAACATGCATATTAAATTAAATGATGTATAATATTGAAAACTCAAACTAAAAAAACTTGTCACTTGAAAAGATTGATTAATTATAGTAATAATTATAGCAATCGCAAAAATTTTAAAAACTCAAATCGAAACAACTTGCCAAATTACTATTATGGTAATAGATGGTGTTGCCCCTTGAAACCTGTTGATTTTGACATTTTAAGCAACGTGCTGGTTTTATAATTAAGGTAATTTTATTTTAAAATAGACAATGAGAAAAGAAACATCGAAAAAAAATCATTTACGAATCATATCTGCAAAATATTTGTTTTACACCTGCTATTAAATGGAAAGTTATTATTTAAAAAATATATTACAATGCATAAGAAGAAATTAGCAAATATAAAAAAACATTACTTAAAAAGTCTGCGAAAGAAATCTGTTTTCTCTTTGGTTTTTGTTGATTCAATTTTATTTTCTAATTTCACAAGCATTGCAAAATCTTCTTTTTTTCAGAAGAAAATTAAAAACTTTGTAAAGTACGTAATGCAGCAACAGCATCTTGGAATTTCGGTGTTAGTTTCTCTTCACCGAGTTCGTAATTACTCTCATTTAACTCCTTGTCATAAATGTTTGTTTCTTCTATCAATTTTCGACTCTGGATTGAAAAAAAAAGATAAATCGTAAGTCGAAGATAAAGTAAGTGTAGGTTTAATAGATCTCATATTTTCGAGTCAAGATTTATTAGGATTTTTTACCGCTATTTCCTTCTTTGGTTGGGACCTTAATAAACTGGCGTAATATGCAGAGTGGTGGTTTAACAATGTCTAACTGTAGTTACATTTTTAAAGTAATTAAAAAGAGAAGAAAGTAAAGCAATTAAACAAATTAATGTGATTTCTGATGTTGCATCTTGGATGCCATATGATGGGCTCATAATTGGATATTTTTAATAAAATACATGATGAACTGGAGTCATCTGATAAGTTGATTCGATTAGAATTTTTAATATTGTTCATCTCTGATAATAATGATTCACAAGCCTAAGTAGAGGGAGAGATTGTCAACATGGGGCAAATGCCAACTTCTTCTGGAATTGAATTCAAAGTGTACATAATTTTACTATCAACATTTTTGTTTGATGCCCAGACTTGCCAAGTCTCCGGCTTTTTGCATACCAGTATTTCTTGGACTATCTTGGAGAAAATGTTGTTCTTTTAAATCGCAGAATGTTCCGATTACATAAAACAAGATTTTCTGTACTAAAATACTGGTGTCCATAAAGCCGGAGACTTTGCAACTCTGGATGTATGGTAGTCTTTCTTTTTCAATCATCTCCAAATCCTCTCTCAATTTGACAAATTGTGGAGTCCATATTGAGCTGTATTGGAAGTCATTACAAGTAAGCTACATTTTAATTTCTGAAATTTCCAACCAATCGAATACAATCGGTTTATCAATTGGAGTTACATCTGGGTAGATAATAAATTTAACCATAAATGCATGATTTTTTCTTTTAGAATTGAATTATTTTATACTTAGGATTAAATACCAGAAATTTTAAGATAGATTTTTAACTTTGTTTAGTAGTATATTTTATGTGATTTTTACAGGATTAATATTTCTATATAAAAATAGTGGTGGCAAAGAACTTGATTTATTTATTAAAACTTAAATAAAAAGTGATGCAATAAGGGTTAAATGATTCTGAAATGGGTAATTCATTGACATGATAAGTACACAAGTACTTATTATAACAATCAAAAGCTATTGCCAGTCAAGCTCGTATTAATGGAAAAAAATAATGAGGTGTAGAATTCTGGAGAGTTTAACTGAATTTGATTTAATCAACGGCGTGCCAAAAATATCCTCTCGCGTGCCAGCTACGGCACGCGTGCCATAGGTTCGCCGACCCTGTTCTAGGTTAAACGCTAACTGCAACGGTCTAAATGGTGGCTCGTGGTAAAAATGTATTCTAGGACCAATGCCTTATTCTTGATTGCAAATCTAAACAAAACTTATTATAAATCAACTTAAGTTTTATTTAAAGTTTCACACCACATATTACGTTTGAGTTTATTTATAATGTATATTTATCTTCAACAATGTTTAACTTTCACTTGATCACTTTTAGAAATCTTGATATTACCCGATGTCTACGACGTTGAGTGGAATTTAAAATAAAAAGTGCACCCAAAAACATATGATTCCGTTACCTAAAAGATGATTAAAACTTTAATTAGATTTTAAATTTTAAAACATTAAAATTTTAAAGTTTTAATGATCTTTTAGGTAACAGAATCACATGTTTTTGTGTGCACTTTTTATTTTAATTTGACAAAGATGAATTTAAGCATTCCGAACTTGTTTTATATGTAGGTAGAATTTAATAATAAGTTTCTAAATTGAATAGGATCCGACGCAGTCAATTGTCTTGTCCGCCCTATCTATCTAACAGTCATTAAGTATTCGGATGTGCCATTCTCAAACCTTTCATCTGTCTCATTCATGTTAATACTTCTAGGTTCGCTATCACAACGTCAATAAAATCGATATTTTTCGTTATTTTGTCGTACATCAACTGCTTACGAAGTGCCGGGTTATTTTCACTCAATTTCGCCCCAACTTTCGCCCCAATTCAACTGGACAATTTATGATAACTAATTAGCAGTCAATAGTCAAAAACATATACAGTGGACTCTCTCTATCTGAACACTCTCTAATGTGAACAAACCCGGTATTATGAACACTTTCTGATGGTCCCGTCGAAACTACATAGACTTAACAAAAGATGAACTCTCCGTATTCTGAACACCCTCTAATCTGAACACCCCACTATTATGAACGCTACTTTTGATCCCCATTCTAACCCGCCTCTCCGTAAACTGAACGTGTGTTTGCAGTCGGAATGCGGGGAATTCCCGCATCATGGAAATTCGGAAAAATTGTTGCAGAAGAATAAAAGGGTTCTATGAACTCGATTTAAAAATAAAGAAACAAAATCATTTTTAGATTTTAAGATCTACCCAATGCTGAAATTTGTTTCAATAATTCAGATAAAATCTTCAGTTAACAAAACAAAAAAAAAACATTCATTATAACAAAATTAAAAAAATAAATTAAAAAAATTGACAGAATGTTTATTATTTTACCATAATTGCACTCAAATAACTAGAACATTCTTATATATTTTTAATAAATAAAAAAGTGCAGATATGAAATTGTTTTCCATTTCAGAAAAAGTAAATCATGATAATCAAATTAAATGAAATGATCAAAACAATCAGTTTTTATGCAAAGAGATACAAGAAAAAAGTCCTTCCGGCCTGTACCGGGATGAAAAGGTAGCTTTCCTATATCTTCGTTTCAAAATTTTAGCTAATGTTACTCGAAAACAGCAAGCTAAAATGCAAAGAAACCGTCTACAAAAGATTCGTTAATACTGAATTTGAATAAGAAATTTGCCAAATTATTGAGTTATAGCCAAGTTGGCTTCATTTATGAAGACTTACTTCGGTCGCCAAATTTGGCGAGATTTCGCCAAATGTCGCCAAGTTTGGCGAGAATTTGGCGCTAACGGATATGAAAATATAGTTTTATGCGTATGATGGGAAAATGATTACAACAATGAAAGATAATAATTTGCGAGAAGTCGTGTTCACTAAAACTTTTGTAATGTGCTATCTTGTTTCAAAATGTCTGCCACCCTAGAATTTCAAACTGCTGTATCTCAGCCGTTTTTTAAGATAGAGATAAAACAAAAAATACTCCGGAATCCTTGTATCAAGGCCTAACATTTAAGCAAAAAGTAAATTTGAATTTTTAACTCTTTTGCATATTTATTTTAGTTTTAAATTTTTCAATAGCCGCCATCTTGAAACAAAATGGCAGACCAAGCTGGCCAACGAACTCGCTCGAGACATGGGTGAGCTTAATACACACAATTAGTGTCATCGAAATTGATTTATAAATACGAGCGTTATCGTATGACATAGGTCAGATATATATATATATATATATATATATATATATATATATATATATATATATATATATATATATGGATATATATATATATATATATATATATATATATATATCAACATTTGAACGGAGGGTGGTTTTGGGGTCTGGGGGTCATGATCGGTGAAAATATACCGAAATTTTCCGGAACTGCTTTCCTCCGAACGGCTGCAATAGGTAGCTTTATAATTTTTTGTATTGAAAGCTACCTAATAATGTAAAAAACATGTCACGTGATTTCCCCTCTTCCAAGCTGAGACAAAAATAGAAAGATTGCGCAACAGAAATGCCACCCTCCCCCAATGACAGATAAGACACAACAGGTGTTAAAGGAAGTGGTTAAAAAAGGATTATGGTTTCTTTTCTGCACACCTGGTTGGCAGCACTATCGCTTCTGGTTCTTTCTTCCTTTTTGCTCGGCAAAGGAAAAATTTTTCGTTAAATCACTATTGTTGTAGGGAAAGTATCACAACACTTACACAGATTTGTCAGAAATAAGTAAGAAGACGAAAAAACGGAAAGAACTGAAGCTTCAGGAAAAATATGAAGTTGTTCAAAAATTAAAATTAAAAGTATGTCTCAGAAAAATTGCATCTGAATTTGGAATTTCAGTAGGTCAAGCCAATGCCATCAGCAAGAAAGAGAAAGAAATTATAGCCGCTTTTGAAGCAAATGAACCTTCCTCAAAGTGTAAAATTTTCGAAAAGAAAACGGGAAACAAGAACATAAACAATCACGTCTGGAAGTTTTTTTGCCAAATGAGAACGAAGAATCTTCCTTTCACTGGACCCCTGTTAAAACAGATTGCTCTGGATTTTGCAGAAATGGAGAAAATCACGGAATTCAAGGCATCAGAAGTCAGAAGGATGGCTGACTCGCTTCAAAAGTCGGCATAACATATATTCAAAATAATCAAGGATGAAGCTGCAAACGTAAATATCGACACTGTGGAGGAATGGAAAAGAAAGCTTCCGGATTTACATCCGGAAGCTTTCTTTTCCATGCTTGGAAGCTTTCCATATGGAAGCTTTCTTTCGCTATATAAGGATTTCGATGCCGATGACATTTTCAATGCCGACGAAACCGGCCTGTTTTTCAGAGCTCTTCCATATAAAACCTTAGCAGTAAGAAGCGAGAAATGCGTGGGCGGAAAAATGTCAAAAGAAAGACTTACCGTCATGCTGTGTGCCAGTTTTACGGGTGAGAAGCTCAAACCACTTGTGATCGGGAAAAGTGAAAAACCAAGATGTTTCAAAAATGTGAAGATAGCATCATTGCCTGTGCACTATAAATCAAATCGAAACGCCTGGATGACATTCACAATTTTCTCACAATGGTTGGAGGGCATTAACCCTTTCCGGCACAGACAAATTCTGTTCATAAAATGCGAAATTGCTGACTGACACCGGAATTTACAAACGACTTTTTTTAGAAAATAAGAACTCCTTAATTTAAGCTTTCAATGTATAAGCAAAATTTTATTAAAATATTTTTGGTGCCAAATGCAAGTTTGGAATTACAATTAGGTGTGCCCGGAGTGGGACCACTGTGCCGGAAAGGGTTAACGAAATGATGAAGAGAGAAGGAAGATGTCGTGTATTAAAATGAAACTATTGTACTTAAATGGCAACGCGCGAATAGCCAACTTTTATCTGCTGTGTTTTGGCAACGCCAGAAACTTTAGAACTGGGTTAAAATGTTGTTTAAGTGGAATTATGTTTAATGTTTTAAGTGTTTGTTTCTGTGTAATTTAGTTAATAAATAATGTGTGTTAAAGAAACGAATTTTTAATAAGTAATTATAAAACATATAAAGATATACGCTAACGAAGAAGCACCACAAAAGAAAAATTCTTCTTTTTGAGGATGATGCCAGATCCGATACAAATGTGCAGCTGAGTAACGTGAGCCTCAAGTTCCCAACCACTATAATCCAACCACTGGATAAGGGAGTAATCAAGACCTTTAAAGCTCACTATCGAATTAATTTTTTTGACGAAAATGTCCGTTGTGATGGAGGAGGCAAATTTGGCAACCGAATGTCACGGATGCTGTCCATTGGATATCAATGGCTTGGAATGAAGTAACCTCCAACACCATTCAAAAATGCTTCTACAAAGCTGGATTCCCGTGTGAGAATGAGCAATCAAGGACAGAGGACCAAAAAGCAACAGCTGTGAGTGACTTGGGCTCAATTCTTCAGGAACTTCATACTGAAATTGAACCTGGAGCTTATCTCGAAGCCAACGGAAGCCTTCCTGTTTGCGACAACATCGTTGAAAAGGACGAGGGTAGTGAAGACGAAACAGAACCAGAAGAGACCAATGAAACAAGAAGTACGATTACCTTCAAGCAATATGGCCCAGGGATTCAAGACCTGTTGAACTATGTGGCTGAACATCACCCGGAAGCCTTTTCACTTATTAAACAACTAGATAACATGTTGTACACTGCACGAGCATACACAATGCAAAAACAGACTAAAATTACTCACTTTATTAAGTAATGTACCGATTATATTTTCAAGTAATGTATTGTAAGTATGTAATTGTATATTTTGTAAAATTTTTTAACATAACATTTAATTAACTTTTATAATCGTTTCTAAATTCAGCACCTCCATCTCGGTAACTTGCATGGTTAACCAGGCTAAGTATTCTATACAGTCTATAAACTCAATACATAGTAGTAGTAGTGCATTTTCCAATCTCCCTCTATAATGAACACCCCCATAATCTGAACACTTTTGGTCGGTCCCATGAGTGTTTAGAATAGAGAGATTCCACTGTACATAAAATTTGGTTCAAGTCTATACATAACTTCATACACTTTTCGATGATACAATAATGAAAATGGAGCAACATTTGTTATAACAGCGCCCCCCCTCCTCCGGTGGAATATCCCCAAATTCAACTGGCCATAGCCAAAAACATATAAATGGAATTTGGTTCAATTCTATTCATAACTTCATACACTTTTCGATGATACAAAGAGGACACAGAGACACATTGACACACGGACAGACGACATTTTGTAAAAACATGTTTTTCGGGATCTCTGACCCCTAAAACGTGTAATTCTGTCGAAAACCGGAAGTTGAAAAAAATTTGGATTACAATACTTTCTTCTGTTATAAATAGGAGAAATTGAAAAAGCAACGGAAATAATCCTTCAATCTATCGGATTTCTACTTGCTTCTATCTATAATAGAAGAAAGTATTCTAAACGAATTTTTTCTAGACTTCTGGTTTTCGACGGATTTGCACATTTTAGGAGTCAGAGATTCCGAAAAACATGTTTTTACAAAATGTCTGTCTGTCCGTGTTTGTGTCCTCTTTGTATCATCAAAAAGTGTATGAAGTTATTCTTCGAACTGAACCAAATTTCATTTATAGGTTTTTGGCTTTGGCCAGTAGGTCCGACTTGAATTTGGGGATTTTCTGACAAAAGGAGGCACTGTGATAGCTGTTTTTGTTGCATTTTCACTATTGTGTCATCGAAAGGTGTTTATGTAGAGAATCGAACTACATTTTATGTATATGATATTAACTATGCACTTCAGGTTTCAGTGGAATTTGGGGATATTCCACTGGTAGGGGCGCTGTGATAGCCATTTAAAGATTTCAAATTCAAAAAGATGTGCAAAAAAATTAGAAATGCTAAATGTTTTTTCCGTTAAATGTTCGGTTTTGATTCATGGATTCCAGAGCAATTTTTGTTTTACTTCTATCTTAAAAAATGGCACAGATATAGATAGCAGTTTGCAATTTTAGGGTGGCTGACATTGTGAAACAAGACAACAGAATTCCTCCATTAACGGGTTTAATTTGAGCGTTTTAGTGAACATGGTTTCGGAAATTTTTCTTTCATTGTTTTCTTTCATCGTTCCAATTCTTGTATGTTTAATATTTATAGTCGCCAGCGTCAAATTCTCGCCAAACTTGGTGGCATTTGGCAAAATATCGCCAAATTTCTGAGCAAAAATAGGTAGCCATAAATGAAGCCAACTTGGCTATAGCTGATTTATTTGGCGACATTCACATTCATATTCAATATTGACGAAAACTGGAAATGAATCTTCTGTAATCGGGTTCCACGCATTTTAGCTTTGTAATTTCCAGTAAAATTACCTAAAATAAAAAACCAAGAACAGGGTGGCTATCTTTTCCTTACAGATGGGCCAGAAGGACTTTTGGTAGTTGTTTTGTACATCGGGTGCTCATGCAACGGAGGGTGTTCCGTATCCAGGTAACCCAACGATTCGCAAGCCGCTGACGTACAACAGAATGACGAGAAATATATTTTATTGGCAATGTGATAGCGATTGTCTTATTATAATTTCAATTACAGTATTTACAATTAACGAAAATAAACATATGTCTTTTTGAATTTAAAATCTTTAAATGGCTATCACAGCGCCCCTACCAGTGGAATATCCCCAAATTCCACTGAAACCTGAAGTGCATAGTTAGTAATAGTTTTTGCGCAATAATTTTACTCCCTTTAACTTCAACATGCCATTTCTATTCCCGAATAAAAAATATTCTCTTTATTTAATAACAGAATTCTGTTATTAAAAAAAGCAAATATATTCGAAAACAGTATTCAAAATTCGGAAAACGTAGCAAGTATGCAATGCCGGGCAAGTAGATTTTTCGAATGCGGGTGCATATTAGTCGTTTACCATTAAAGCTTGCTCCTGCATTATTAAATATATGTTTATCTTTTATGCGAATATCAGCTATTTTTAAATAATAGATACCTACTAAACAATGCCAAATCTTTAAATTCAAGCAAGTAAAACACTTCTCTTAAATCTAAAATTGTGCAGCTTTTTTTATTTTAAATATATTTTCCACCATAAAAGTATTAGAAAGATCTATTTTGAAATACCGAGTTTCGGTTTTTAGCAACAATGAAAAGTTCTCGTGAGACTAAAATGAAAGAAGTTTCTTTTAGAATTTCTAATTGTTTGAGTGTAATGCTTCCAATGCTTTTCCATTTCCTCTATTTTTGTAAAGGAGAAAAATTCAAAAGCTGCAATGAAAGCTTTTGTAATAGTTTGAAATGAAGGTTTTGTATGAAAATCTTTTGAATTGTCTCTTTTGCTAGCTTTATAGTTAAAGTAGTATTATTTGTTTCTTTGTTAACAAATTCCAGTGTGACAAATTCTGTGACATCTCTTTTTTTTTATTTCAACAGACAATGTGCTCTTATCCTTTTTTACTTTTTCTTTTTAAGTTTTTTAATCTATGTTAAAAGTTTTAACATTTATTTTAAAAATATTTCGTATTGGCGTGTTTTTGGGGAAAATGATATAGTAAAATCAAACATTAAAAATACCTTATATTTATGCAAATATTTTCACATGTTATTTATTTTGTAAAAATTGATGCGTACTTAAACAATGGCAAACCTTTAACCCTTTCCGGCACAGAAAAATTCTGTTCATAAAATGAGAAATTACTGACTGACACCGGAATTTACAAACGGCTTTTTTAGAAAATAAGAACTCCTTATTTTAAGCTTTCATTATAGAAACAAAATTTTATTAAAATATTCTTGGTGCCGAATGCAAGTTTGGAATTAAAATTACTTGTGCCCGGAGTGGGACCACTGTGCCGGAAAGGGTTAACCGTCAAGCAAGTAAAGCACTTCCCTTAAATCTAAAACTGTATTGGTTTTCTAAAATATATTTTCCACCGTAAAAGTATTAGAAAGATCTATTTTGAAGTACCTAGTTTCGGGTTTTAAGAACAATGAAAATTTCTCTCGAGACTCAAATGAAAAAAGTTTCTTTTAGAATTTCTAATTGTTTGAGTGTAATATCTATCAACGCTTTTCCATTTCCTCTATTTTTGTTAAGGAGAAAAATTCAAAAGCTTCAATGAAAGCTTTTGTAATAGTTTGAAATGAAGGTTTTGTATGAAAATCTTTTGAATTGTCTCTTTTGCTAGCTTTGTAGTTAAAGTAGTATTATTTGTTTCTTTGTTAACAAATTCCAGTGTGACAAATTCTGTGACATCTCTTTTTTTTTATTTCAACAGACAATGTGCTCTTATCCTTTTTTACTTTTTCTTTTTAAGTTTTTTAATCCATGTCAAAAGTTTTAACATTTATTTTAAAAATAGTTTGTATTGGCGTGTTTTGGGAGAAAATGATATAATAAAATCAAACATTAAAAATACCTTATATTTTATGTAAATATTTTTACATGTTATTTATTTTGTAAAAATTGATGCGTACTTAAACAATGGCAAACCTTTAACCGTCAAGCAAGTAAAGCACTTCCCTTTAAATCTAAAACTGTATTGGTTTTCTAAAATATATTTCCCACCGTAAAAGTATTAGAAAGATCTATTTTGAAGTACCGAGTTTCGGGTTTTAGGAACAATGAAAATTTCTCTCGAGACTCAAATGAAAAAAGTTTCTTTTAGAATTTCTAATTGTTTGAGTGTAATACCTATCAATGCTTTTCCATTTCCTCTATTTTTGTTAAAGAGAAAAATTCAAAAGCTTCAATGAAAGCTTTTCTAATAGTGTGAAATGAAAGGTTTTGTATGAAAATCTTTTGAATTGTCTCCATTTCTAGCTTTATAGTAGTTTCATTTTTTGTTTCTTTGTCAACAAATTCCAGTTTTGTACATTCTGTGTCTTTTTTTTTTTTCAATATACTCTTATCCTATTTTACTTTTTCTTTTTACATTTTTGAATCCATGCCAAAAGTTTTAACATTTATTTTCAGAATAATTTCTTTCAGCATGTTTTTAGAAGAATGTTATAGCGAAATTGGGTATAATGTCTTTGATACTTTTTTTTATTATTATCTTTACAACTACAACTCATTTAATATGCTGAAAAGTGGTGCATAGAATTTCATTGTAAAAGATTGAAAGTTTCTTAACTCAAAAAAATTTTATATATATTTTTTTGAGAGGGGGGGGGGGATAACTAAATGATATCCCATGTCGTCCCAGTAGCCCGTGGTATGGCGTTTGCTCCAAAAAGTTCGAATCCAATCAGCGAAAAGTTAAAAAAATGGAAAATTTTAGATTTTTTAATATTTAATTGGGTTGTAAAAATAATTTCACTGAAAAAGTAGAAAGTTTGTATTTTTCAATATTTAATTATGTTATAAAAATTTTTTACAATGAAAAAATGGAAAGTTTTTTTTTTTTTTAAATGAAATGCAAAAATAATTAAAATTTGAAAGAAAATAGAAACTTTCCTTTTTTTTTTAAGATTTTGATATTTACTACTAAATGATATCCCATGTCTTCCCAGTAGCCCGTGGTATGGCGTTTGCCTCCAAAAAGTTCGAATCCAACCAGTGAAAAGTTAAAAAAATGGAAAATTTTAGATTTTTTAATATTTAATTGGGTTGTAAAAATAATTTCACTGAAGAAGTAGAAAGTTTGTATTTTTCAATATTTAATTATGTTATAAAAATTTTTTACAATGAAAAAATGGAAAGTTTTTTTCTTAAATGAAATGCAAAAATAATTAAAATTTGAAAGAAAATAGAAATTTCCTTTTTTTTTAAGATTTTGATATTTACTACTAAATGATATCCCATGTCTTCCCAGTAGCCCGTGGTATGGCGTTTGCCTCCAAAAAGTTCGAATCCAACCAGTGAAAAGTTAAAAAAATGGAAAATTTTAGATTTTTTAATATTTAATTGGGTTGTAAAAATAATTTCACTGAAAAAGTAGAAAGTTTGTATTTTTCAATATTTAATTATGTTATAAAAATTTTTTACAATGAAAAAATGGAAAGTTTTTTTCTTAAATGAAATGCAAAAATAATTAAAATTTGAAAGAAAATAGAAATTTCCTTTTTTTTTTAAGATTTTGATATTTGCTACTAAATGATATCCCATGTCTTCCCAGTAGCCCGTGGTATGGCGTTTGCTCCAAAAAGTTCGAATCCAATCAGCGAAAAGTTAAAAAAATGGAAAATTTTAGATTTTTTAATATTTAATTGGGTTGTAAAAATAATTTCACTGAAAAAGTAGAAAGTTTGTATTTTTCAATATTTAGTTATGTTATAAAAATTTTTTACAATGAAAAAATGGAAAGTTTTTTTCTTAAATGAAATGCAAAAATAATTAAAATTTGAAAGAAAATAGAAACTTTCCTTTTTTTTTTAAGTTTTTGACATTTACTACTAAATGATATCCCATGTCTTCCCAGTAGCCCGTGGTATGGCGTTTGCCTCCAAAAAGTTCGAATCCAACCAGTGAAAAGTTAAAAAAATGGAAAATTTTAGATTTTTTAATATTTAATTGGGTTGTAAAAATAATTTCACTGAAAAAGTAGAAAGTTTGTATTTTTCAATATTTAATTATGTTATAAAAATTTTTTACAATGAAAAATGGAAAGTTTTGTTTTTTTTTAAATGAAATGCAAAAATAATTTTAAAATTGGAAAGAAAATAGAAACTTTCCATTTTTTTTTTTTTTTTTTTTTTTTTTTTTTTTTTTTTTTAAGATTTTGATATTTATTAAGTTATAAAAAATAATTTTAAAACATATTAACAACTTATACAATGCATTTTTTTAAATATTCGTTATAATGATTGCGATTTTAACGAATTTCCTGTTTTTAGATACTTCTATACAACAATTTAGCCGAATCCTTTTTTTTTTTCCTTTTTTTTTTTTTTTTGTTTGCTGCTGTTGTTTTTAAGGGCAGAATCGCACACCCACTCCTTTCAGTGATCGCGATTTTTACGAATCCCGTGTATTTTTTTAGATTGCTACAAAATGAAAGGGTCCCACGAAGGGCTGAATTCAGCAGATTACCCATTATATTGTAAAAAACATATTTTTGCTTTATTTTGTTTCCAGAAATTTAAAAAATATATATTACGTAAATAAATATTTTTAAAATATTTATGAAATATAAAGTACGTAAATTATTTATGTACTTTTTTAAATTCAGAATCATCATTAAATTTCCAAATCACCATAAAAAATATGGTTTTTCATTAGTCTCCAAACTCATGGAATTATTTAATAAATAAAAACTGAAAATTAAGTTTACTTAGTTATAAATAAATATAACGTTCAAAGCATCAATTAAAAAATTATTGAAGTCGAAAAATTACTGAGTCGAGCAATAACTAATTAGATTGTAAGCTACCGTTCCGATCGACGAACATGCTTGAAAGAAAAAAAATATGGTCACTGCAATTTAATTTATGTGTAAATACATATAAATTTAAAACTTATTAACTTTTGCTTATTTACTAATAAGCTTACTTGCTAATGAGCGTTTTATTAATACTGATTAATAAGCTTTTTATAATAATTACTTGCATAACCCCTTGAAACAGACATTCATTTATTTTACAACATTATCAAAGAGCATTGTATATGTCCAAAAGTTTAAAAAACACTTTTAAAATTACACTAAAACTAGTCAATATGTTAAAAGTTGTAAAAATATTTTCACCTCTTGTTTTCAAGGCATCCTCAGTTACTAATGTTATGTTTGTTCCTCGTCAGTCAATCCGTTGAAAACCACCATTTTTCCTTTTCCTAATAACACGTGGCGCCATCTATTATCGATTTTTGAGTGTATCATATCATTGGATGTTTCTGAGTTTGATGAAAAAAAAAGATTTTTATTTACTTAAGCTTATTTACTTATTAACTTAAGCTTATTTACTCATTGATTAACTTTAAGCTTATTCATTTTCTGCCAGCATTAGTAAATATAAACTATATTTTATCTTAATACATGCAGACGTTTTAATTACATTTAAATTCCTTGTAAACAATGTCAAAATATTAAATTTCGATGAAGTAAAACACTCCTCGTAAAATTTAAACTGCGTTGCTCTTTTGAAATACAACTGTAAAACATTAGAAACAATGAAAAGTTCTTCTCAGATTCAAATGAAAAAGTCTCTTTTAGAACTTCTAATTGTTTCGGAATAATGCCTCCAGTGTTTTTTGCATTTTCCTTATTTCTCTTAAGGAGTAAAATTTAAAAGCTTCAATGAAAACTTCCTTATAATTTAAACGAAGCGTTTCGTTTGAAAATCCTTTGAATTGTCTACTCTGTTATCTCTCTTGTTAAATTGTTCTTTTCTTTATCAATAATTGAATCTTGCACAGTTGTATTACACTTCTTTTATTTAATTCAACTTGGTTTTTGTACGTAAAGATGGAGTTTTATAATTGATTTTTCACCAACTTTCTCATATGCTATTTCACATCACAGGTGCATTGACACCATTTTGACAATACAACATTTTAATATTTTTGGAACTTAATTATTAATTAATTCATTAATTTTGAAGCATTTGTCTTTTACACGC
This sequence comes from Maratus michaelseni, assembly GCA_963931845.1. Taxonomy (NCBI): domain Eukaryota; kingdom Metazoa; phylum Arthropoda; class Arachnida; order Araneae; family Salticidae; genus Maratus; species Maratus michaelseni. Next base: position 73,215,357 of record OZ007600.1, read on the forward strand.
TCCGGTTGATAAATCGCCAAATATTTTTCAGGGTTACAATTGTATACGAGTTACAACATTAATGTATTGAATTATGCGTCAAAACACGCTCGTTGCCAAATGGCTATGAAACTGTAACGATTCAATTTTAAACATTAAAAGGAGAAAATAAAATATAAATTTTAAAAAACTAGTGTGTAATAATTAAAAAATACACTTTTATTAGTTAATAGTTTCAAATTAATTAAATTATTGTTGCATGTTGAGAAATCAATTTAGAAATTCTAAAAAGATAGTTTAAATTATGTTTGCTTTTTTTTTCCTCTTAGCTATATCTTAAAAAAGAAACAGAGTAAAAATCTTAATTTTTCTAAATACATTTACGAGCTCGCGCTTTCTATCAAGCGTAAATCAAATCGATGAATTTTCGGGTTTGGTGTCCACGTATTTTAGCAGTATTTTATTCATATTTTCACGTATTTTAGCGGGTTTTTTTTTCTTTTTGAAAAATGGTGACTTGCAATCATGAAATTAGGCAAGATTTTCATAATAAACATTAATTGCGTACAAAAGAGTTTCTTTTTCTTTTTTTTAAAGATATTTTTACTTTTATATTTATTTTATTTTGGGCTTTCGAACGCATACTGCGTCAGGAAAGTATTGTAATCATTATTTGTGTGTGTGTGCGCGCGCGCGCGAATGAATATTATCCTATTTTAAATATATTGTTAATCATAAAAAACTAGAAAACTTTATTTTCAAAATCTGAGTTTCGAATTTTAAAAAAAAATTAAAGTTCTCTTCAGATTCAAATGAAGAAGTTTCTTTTAGAACCTCTGATTTTAGTGCCTTAAAGCAGGGGTCGCAGCTTCCTATATTTTTTTATATATTTGATACCACTATTTTCAAACTATAAATATCATGGTAGATTTCTTTAAAATTTGCAATAGAAGGATATTGTGACTATTATATTTTGAAAATAGTGATGGGGATTATTAAAAAATATATAGGACGCTGCGACCCCTGCTTAAAGTTTAATATTTTGACATTGTTTACAAGGTAATGGTAATTTCAAAGTAATTAAAGTATCCGCATATATTAACATAAAAGATACTTTACTAATGCTGGAAAAAAGCAAATAAGCGATAAATATGTATGTACAATTAGTATTTTTAAAAAAATACACCTTCATTTACTCGCAGACCGTTTACGATAAAATTTCACCAAAATTGCCATTAGACTCGGAATATTGTCTTCGTTCAGAAAACAAATGCAATTTTTGAAATAGGGGTTGTTTACATGATAAAAATTTCACAAACTTTTTTTGTAATGACACCATATTGTAATTCTTTGGATCAAGGCAGCCCGGAAACAGGCATAGTTTATACATTTTTTTCGTAAATCTTCATAGAGTTATAAAAGAACATTTAATAAGGGTAAATTTAGAATTAAATTTAGAAAAATTAATTTAAGATCTCCAATGAAAAACTTTCAGATTCACACCAGTAAAATTATAGAGTCAATCAATATATAGAAAGCAACGAACAATATGTAATCATGTTAAGCGTTCCAACTTAATACTAGGACAGATCCGCAAAATTGAAAAAACTGCGCTACCTTGTGGATGGAGGGGAAATGCCAATGCGCGCGCTTTTAAGATGACGTCATTAGGTATGACGCAAAATCTACCATCTGCGCATCTTCTGAGCATATTTTACGAATCTGTACTCAAGTCAGGGAAGCTGCGTATCTTGTTTAGTAGATTTATTTCAAAATATTTTCGATGCAGTTTGTTTTGATAGAGATATGTATATTTTAAAAAGAAAACATTCAAAATACCATATTAGTTTCGGGAAAAAATGAATTAATGCTTTGTATCACTAATTCTTTTTCACCCGAAGTTAATATGATATTGTGAATGTTTTTTTTTTGTTTTTTTTTTTTAAATATACATAACTGTATCAAAACAAACTGTATCGAAAATAATTGGAAATAAATCTACTAAACAAGATACGCAGCTTCCCTAACTGAGTACAGATTCGCAAAATATGTTCACAAAATGTAATTATACTTTCCAGCAATAAAAATTACCAGCGGAACCGTGCGAGGATTTCGCACTGCAATCTAATATTTTTTTAACATTCTCCAATATTTTTTAGATGCAGGTTTAAACTTCGAAAGAAAAATCAAGGATAAAAGTATCTGCAAAAAGCGTTAGTCAATCCAGAGTATCATCTCATTTATTCCTCGAAAGTTACAGTAAAAACTGATCGATGATAGCAAAAGGCACTCGTTCATAACAACAGTTTCGGTCTGTTTAAAATAATAAAGCAATATGCAACGCATTTTAGTGTTTACGGACTATTTCATGTTTTCTGTTAAAAAAGAAAATAATAATAATAAAAATAAGTGTTACGTACACAAGAATTTATTGTAGTCAGCTAATACAATACACAAAAAATCGCACAGGTTGCGACCAAGGGCTTTATGGATTTCTGAATTTTGAACATTTTTAGATCATTTGCTTTGTTTAGATTTTAAGTACTTGCCGGATTCATTGACGACCAGGTTTGTTCAGGTTTGACTCATTTTATCGAGAAACAAAATGCAATCACAAAAATATAACCAAAAGAAAATAAATAAATGTTTTTGGTAATTTTATGTCCGCAAATCTTGCAAATAGCAATATTTTTTTTTTTCTCCAATAGCAGTTTTATGGTCTGAGTGAGTGTACAAATTAGGAACAATGATTTGATGTTCAAATAAAATGTTTTAGTTTCTGTTATTATTTATTATCGAAAAAAATTGTATTTTAAATATAACGGGTGAAAAAGGCATGTGTTTTAAATGGATGTATTATTTAAATTTTCGAAATGAATTCAACACAAACGCTGGCGATGGGGACAACATTTAGCGATTTATCAACTGCGCTCGGCTAACTTAAGAGGCTACTTCACTCACACGAAAACACACCCTCGCTAATGTTAATCCTATGGGACAGTTATTTTATAATATCTCGTTTGCATTTCAATAATTTATTATTATTATTATTTTGTATTGGATAGCTGAGGTTGATCTCTATGCAGGCCGTTTTTTTTTTTTTACTTTTTCGATTATGTTTACAAGAGTTTTTTTTTTTTTTTTTTATTAAGATACTTTCACTTTCGGAACCGGTTTCGAAAGTGAAAGTATCCTCATTAAAATAACTGCAACTAAAATCGAAAAAATAAAAAACGACCTGCATAGAGATCGATCTAAACTATCAATTCAGACGAAAAAAAAATCTTATAAAATATTGAAATGCAAACGAGATATAAAATAATTGGCCCATAGGATTAACATTAGCAAGCGGATGCTTTCGAGTGAGTGAAGTAGCCTCTTAAAAGTACTCTTTTTTTTTACACCATTTTATTTACCTTAACTTGATTTATATATATGTTACGGTCAATATGATTAATCCGGTCATTATTAATAACCGGTTTTTATTAATAATGACCGCGGTTATCATTAATAATGACCGGATTAATCATATTGACCGTAACATATATATATGTAAATGTGGAATTTTGTAATTGATTTAAAACTATGCTAGAATCCTGAAAATTATGTACACAGATATGTTTTCGGTGACAGCAAAACAATTTGATATTTTTGTAACTTAATTATAAATTAATAAATTAATTTTATGGAATTTTTATGTTATCCGAGTGCAGGTGATAAATCACCAAAATTTTTTTACGATTGTTACAACTGTATACGATGTTCAACAATGGAGATAATTATGTACCAAACCACGATCTCTAAAATATGCTTTCTGGTTGTGAGATTGCAACAATGAAATAGTTACACACTAAAAAGTAGAAAATAAAATATTACATGTTACAAAATAAAATACAATATAAAGAAAACAGAAAAAGTGATAAGAAAGAAGATTAAAAGAAAAAGTGTAATATTAAAAAAAAAAATGCTTAAAATGCTTTATTTTTTATTTGTGATAAATCACTTTATTAGATTCAAAATAAAGTTTATTGGTATTATTAAAAATTGGCTATAAATATATATGTTCATGTGAGGCATGTGGAATCAATATAACTGCTTTAAAAACGTATTTTCCATAACTGGTTATTAGCCATTTGAAAAATAAATTACAACTTTTCTTTAAGTAAGAAATTAGATTTTTGGAAATAAATTAAAAGAAGTTAAAAAAAAATTACATTTTCATTAAAGTTCCATTAATATGAACCACAGTATTTATTTAAGTATGATGCCGTATCTTGGCGTATATCAAAAACTATAGGAATAGCAGAAGTGCTACATAAATAAGTTCTCAAAAATTAAGTTGTAGAAATAAATATATATTTTTTAAATAATGGTTAACAGCTGATACATTTATGCCTATTTTTTTTTCTAATTTTATCAGATAGTAAAACAGAATGTCAAAGATTTAATACTAACATTATGAAATAAAACTGAATATACATTTAAAAATACTTCCAACAAATTATATTTTATTTAAATAATGAAATATATTGTAAAACAATCTTGAAGAACAAATAAAAAATAAGACAACAATCGAAATGTTGCCTACTTATTTTTTCTAATTTTATCAGATAGTAAAACAGAATGTCAAAGATTTAATACTAACATTATGAAATAAAACTGAATATACTTTTAAAAGTACTTCCAACAAATTATATTTTATTTAAATAATGAAATATATCGTAAAACAATCTTGAAGAGCAAATAAAAAATAAGATAATGGTCGAAATGTTTTGCGAATGAAATAATCGTTTGCTTTTTGGTTTGCCCATGCGCAGTTATTTCATAGATATTACAACAATTACTGAACCTCTAGTAGTTCCCCCTCCTTCCGCTACGTGGTGTACGACCTTCATTGATCTGACCCCGGCGGACACCACTGCCATATATCTTGGAACGCTTAACATTTATACGTTTTGGTAACGAATAAACGTTACCTCTCAAGTATTTAAAAAAAAAAAAATTATATAAATTTTCTGGTCTTGAATTTCGATTTTCTTATGCATAATTGAACGGTAGCAAAATATTGTCCCTTTAGAGTTTAGCGTGTGCAACATCCTCTACATACAGGCCGTGGCAGTATTTTCTGACGTCACACTGCAGTATTTATTATTAATAATATTTTCTAATTAATATTTTTCATAAATTTAAGTTTACCAACGCATCATATATATTTTTTTTAATTCTGTACATTATATACATTTTTTTTTCAGTAGGCAAAATGATGTGATATTCTTCCTTTTATTTATTTGGATTGAAATTTTAGAATATTTAATTTTAGAATACCTTCGCTCAGCATACTTTTTGAACGAATTAAAACATACTGGGACTTTTTTTGTTTTGTTTTGTTTTTATTTAATTATTCGTAAAATTTAATTTGGTAAAAACAAATTATGCCTATAATTTCACCGCGGATAATTTGAAAATTTGTCACTTAAAATAATGTTATTTTTTTATTTTTTTTAAACCAAAGTAAACATACTGAATGTTTAAACTGTTTAAACTGGCAGGGTAGTTTATATATGCATTATTCATTTACCACATAAGCTATTCTAACATTACTAAACTCTTTATAGGATTATTTGTGGATGGTTTAACTTTCTTAAATAACTGATACCTTTTAAACAATGTCGAAACATTAAATTGCAAGGGGAAATAAACACTTCGCTTATGTTTAAATTATGTTACATCTTTAACTAAACTGTACTGTTAACGCAGCTTAAGCGAGTATTCATCTTTTAAACAGGAAGCTCCGCCTGTGGGCGTTACTCCAGCATGTCTCATTATAAAACAAAAATATTTCCTCTGTTCGTGTTTATGTTATAAATGAATGCATATAATAAGGTATTGTTTCTAATCAAAGTATTTATATTTATACTAGTCTAATTGTAAAAATGCAAATATTGTGTATGTTTTTTGAGAAATAATATAACACATAAAATGCAAAAGTACCGGCCGTAGCCAGAATTATGTAATATGTATATCCAAAAGACGTGTATTCACGTTTCCCGCTTAAGATGTGTTAATAAGAAAACATTTGAAAACACAAAACACTGGTTGTAACGCATCTTTTGAAGTCTAGATAGTATGTTTTATCATTTAAGCGTTCTCTGTATTAATAAAAATATTTTTTATGTGAATATTTATGACTATTTTAGTTACTTAGAAATAACTGATATTTTCTGAACATTGTCAAGCAATTTAATGTCAAGCAAATAAAGCCGATATATTAAAACTTAAATTGTGTTGCTACTATACGTTATAACTATTTTCATTTTTTTAAACCAAAATAAACATATCGATTGTTTAAACTGTTTAAGCTGGCAGGATAGTTTATATATGCATTATTCAGTTACCATCTAAGCTTTTCAGGCATTAATAAACTCTTTATAGGAATATTTGTGGGTGGTTTAACTTTTTTAAATAACTGATACCTGTAAAACAATGTCGAAACATTAAATTGTAAGAGGAAATAAAAACTTTGTTTATGTTAATGCTTTAACTAAAATGTATTGTTATTTATAAAATATTTGAAAATGCAAAACACTGGTTAAAACTTAACTTTTTAAAGGCTAGATTGTATTTTTTACCATTTAAACATTCTATATATACCGGGTGATTATTATTAAAGTTACGATTTCAAAAATCGATAATTTTAAAACTACTGGTCAGAATGACTTGATATTTTAGCAGAACAATCCTGAGGCAATGGAATTTTGTTTGGCGAAGGAAAAAAATTAGTTCCAAATTGTGACGATAGATGGCGTTGTCAGGGTAATGTCAGGGGAAAGACCAAAAATGTATTCTTGAACCCTTTCCGGCGCGGAGTAAATTTGTTTGCAAAATGATGAAATAATAGACTGACACCGGAATTTACAAACGAATCCATTAGTAAAAAGAAACTTGTTTATTTTTCTGGTTCTTAATGAAAGGAAAATTTTAATTAAATACCGGGTGATTATAATTAAAGTTACGATTTCAAAAATCGATAATTTTAATTAAAACTACTGGTCAGATTGACTTGATATTTTAGCAGAACAATCGTGAGGCAATGGAATTTTGTTTGGCGAAGGAAAAAAAAGTTTCAAAATGTGCCCATAGATGGCGCTGTCTGGGTTCACACTGTCTGAAGATATGCAAATTACTAATACGTGACATGCGCACCGCAGACATAGCAACCATAAAAATGCAGAGCAGCAGCTCTTTGCCTGAATGCTTCATCATGACTCTGACTATGAAGGATCGCGCTCTGCTCTTGAAGCTTTTTTATAAGAACGATGACTGTGCACTTACAGCTATTAGGAAGTTTCGGACATTAAAATCCATAAAAAAAGGTCCAATAACAACAAATGGTCTGCAAAAAATGATTGCTAAATTCGAAGAGACCGGTTCATTTGACGTTAAACGGGGTAGAGGAAGGAAACCAGTTTCAGCTGCGGCAGTGGAAGATGTGGCTACAGCATTACAGGAACATACTGACAGTGATGCTGGAATCAGCAGTGCAAGGGGGATTGGCCGAATGCTGGATATGCCGAACAGCACGGTGCGTAAAGTCCTACGGAACGTCTTACGCTGTTATCCGTACAAGATAACTCATGTGCAGGAGTTGCTACCTGCTGACCTGGAAGCACGTCAATCTTTTGCACTACAATTTCTTGCCCGGATGGAAGTGGACAACGGATGGCCATGGAACATTCTGTTGTCTGACGAAGCCCACTTTCATTTGCAAGGTTCTGTAAATACGCAAAATTGCAGGATATGGGCGACCGAGAATCCGTCCCAGCTACAGCCATTACCTCTTCAGTCTGAAAAGGTCACTGTGTGGTGCGGAATAACGGCAGCGTTTATCGTCGGTCCATTTTTCTTCGAGGAGATCACACCTGTGGGTCCCGTTACCTGCACAGTTACTGGCAAGCGGTATGAAGCACTTTTGCGTAACCATGTTCTTCCGGCACTTCAACAGCGTCAGTGTGTGGATCGCATAATATTCATGCAAGATGGCGCTCCTCCGCACATTGCTACTACTGTGAAGCAGCTACTGAGTGATAATTTCGGAGATGATAGGATCATAAGCCGCCATTTTCCAACAACGTGGCCGCCACGTTCCCCCGACTTAAACCCGTGTGATTTCTGGCTTTGGGGGTACCTGAAGAATGTTGTTTATAGCGGGCGGATTCAGAATCTAGCCGACTTGAAGGCAAGCATCACACAACACACCCATTGCATTAGTACAGATACCCTCCGATCTGTTGTGGAGCATGCCGTTTTGCGCTTTCAATTAGTAGCGGAACAAGGCGGAGGGCATATTGAGCAACTTATGCCTTAATAATCAGTAAGGTGTTTGTTCCATGAAGCTTTTTTTTTTTTTCATTTTTTGTCATTATCGCTGTCGTCGCTGTAAACACGTAGTCTTGTCTTTTCGCTAATAAATTTTTAGTAAATCTCTGAACTTTATTTTTTTCCTTTTGGCAACATCATTCCTATGTTTAACCCTTTAACGGGCGGTGGTCACAAAAAAGGACACCCAATTTTAATTCTAAAACTGACAAACGGCACCAAGAATATTTAATTAAAATTTTCCTTTCATTAAGAACCAGAAAATAAGCAAGTTTCTTTTTACTAATGGATTCGTTTGTAAATTCCGGTGTCAGTCTATTATTTCATCATTTTGCAAACAAATTTACACCTCGCCGGAAAGGGTTCAAGAATACATTTTTGGTCTTTCCCCTGACATTACCCTGACAACGCCATCTATCGGCACAATTTGGAACTATTTTTTTTCCTTCGCCAAACAAAATTCCATTGCCTCACGATTGTTCTGCTAAAATATCAAGTCATTCTGACCAGTAGTTTTAAAATTATCGATTTTTGAAATCGTAACTTTAATTATAATCACCCGGTACTTCATTGATTGCTAAAGAGCGTTAAATAAAATCATAAAAACAGTAAAAGATGTTTTTATATATAAAATATTTATGTCTCGGCTTCACCGAAGCATTTTCTAAACAAATGAGAATATTCTGCAGTTGTACGATCTGTAATGCAATGAATTGAAATGTCATCATCCATTGTAATTAATAATCATTTCAATTCATTGCATTATAGATCGTGTAACTGCAGAATATTCTGATTTGTTTTGGAAAAAGCTTCGGTGAAATTGAAACATGTAAACAATTTATATATCTATCAGTTTTTTACTGTTTTTATGATTTTTATTTGACGCCTTTTAGCAATTAATCAAGTATATTGTATCTGAGTGCTCGGATTTGTTATATATGTTCTCTGCTTTAATAAAAATATTTTTTTATGTGAATATTAAGGAATATTTTAGTTAGTTTGAAATAAGTGATATCTTCTAAACAAGCCATTTCAAGTCAGTCAATCAAACAAGTCAAGCCATTTAATGTCAAACAAAAAAAAAAACAGATATCCTAAAGCTTAACCCTTTCCGGCACAGGCAAAGTCTGTTCGTAAAATGAGAAATTACTGACTGAAACCGGAATTTACATCCGACTTTTTTAGAAAATAAGAACTCCTTATTTTAAGCTTTCACTGTAGAAACAAAATATCATTAAATATTCTTGGTGTCAAATGCAAGTTTGGAATTAAAATTAGGTGTACCCGGAGTGGGACCACTGTGCCGGAAAGAGTTAAATTATGTTGCTATTATAATATGTATTTTTAATCATAAACGTATTCGAAAACTCTATCTTGAAGCGAAACTCTGAGTTTCGGATTTTAACAATAATCAAAAGTTCTTCTCAGACACAAATGAAAGAGTTTCTTTTTAAAACAGTAATTGTTTAGAAGTAATGCCTTCAATGCTTTTTTCCATTTCCCACGTTTCTTCTAAAGAGTAAAATTTAAAAGCTTCAGAGAAAACTTCTGTATCAGTTTAAAATGAAAGGTTTTGTTGAGAAATTCTTTGTATTGTCTGATTTGCCACCTCTACAGTTAAAATGCTCCTTGCTTTGTCAGCAATAGGAATGTTGTTCATTCTGTGACAACTTTTTAGAATGGAGAAAGTGATGTGATTTTTTTTCTTTTCTATTTCTGTTCTTAGTTTCTGAAACCAAGTAAAACAAGAACGAAAAATAATGCGTCAAGCATAGATTATGTAACAATTTCCAACGCTTCCAAAATAATTTTACACATCATTACCGTTTAATAAGCTGAAAGATAACATCTAAGTAAACAATTTGGAAAACGCATAACATATTTAAAAACGTAATTTCAGGAATTCCCAACATATACAATATTCTGAAAAATATCCGAATACTTTTATTCAGCTCTGTATAGGATCTATAGATTTGTATATATACTACATAGGATGCTAAATTTTAGTTTAGCTAGGAAACGCGTAGCACAGTTTAAAATTCTCCTTCTGGAGTTTCTGTTAATAAACGGAAATGTGTTCGAGAACTTTTGTGCTGCCCTGTATAGGATCTACAGAATTTATACACACCAAGTAATAGACAAAAAGTGAGTTAAATTTAAAAACGCGTTCAGCAACTTAAAACGCACTTCCAGGAATTATTGTTAACAGACAGTCGAGAATTCTTTTATGTGTCCCTGTAAATGAACGATGACTGCTATACACAATATTCTATACTAAGCCTCTTGTAATGCACCTTAGTGATATATATAAATTTCAATGCGTTTAAAATAGTGAAACATTATTTAAATAAACCGCAGACGATTTTTCTCCATAGACGTAATGTAACGGAACTCTTTTGACTGTCCCTGTAAAGTAACTATAAGTGCTATGCACACCCTATTCCATATTAAGCTTCTTGTAATGTATCTTAGTGATATATATCAGTTACAATGTGTTTGAAATTGTGTAACATCATTAAAATAAACCGCAAATGATTTTTCCCCATAGACCGTAATGTAACGGAATTCTTTTGAGTGTCCCTGTAGAAGAACTATAAGTGCTACACACTTCAGTTGAAATAGGGAACATGCTATACATGACGACAATAACATATAAAAATTGCAGGGCAGTCGAGCATATTTACGGGAGTTAGAGCACGGACAGACGGCAGACGGCCATACGGCAGACAAACCGAAGTCACAAACACTTTTCAACTAGGATCGGATGTGCCAATCCCAAAACATTCTTCTATCTCATACATGTTAACACTTCAACATTTTCTATCACAGCAAAAAATTAAATGACAATCTAAGTCCATTATGATGATTCTAAAGGTATAGTTTCGTTGAATTGTGTGCATTTAAAAAAGGAGATATAAGTATCGCAATTTTCAAACAAATCATTGAATTTCGGCACGCATCCTTTTATATGTTAGCAAAAAGTCCCAACCCAAAGAACATAAAAGCAGCACCTGTTGAGCAGTATACAATACCTCTGAGTTTAATATAAGATCCATTTATGTGAAAGTGTAATAGAAAGTTTAGTTTGATTAAATTCCGTGCATTAGTTTTTGAGATATAGATATCACGAAAATCGTGAAAAATGCAGCATAGCAGCGCCATCTGTTATATTATTTACGCGAAAACTTAATTCGCACAAACTTATGTCAAGGTTTGACAGAATATGAAGTTTATTGAAATTCCGTAAAATGTTCTATCCTTTGTTAATAATAGCAATTCTGTTCTTTCTGTAACAAATTTTTCAATACGGAAAGTAATAAAACATTTTTAGAATTTTCTTTTATAATGTATGATTTCATGACAGAAATTTTAGCATTTAATTTTAGAATATTTTCGCTCGGTATCTCTTTTGGAAAATGATATTGCAAAATCAAATATAAAGTTTCTGAGATTTTATTTTTCCATATTTTTATTTTGCTGTTGTTAGACTTAAATTTCTAGAAATTTATGCATATAATTTCACTGTGAAAATTTTTAAGTTTGTCCCTTAAAATAATTTTATAACAATACTAGGGGGCCTACCCCCTGCGAGCTACGCTCGCCAACCCCCGCTCAGACTTCGAAGCCTCTAAAAATATGACAGCGTGCTTTGTTTTAAAAATATTGGTAAATCTGTAATTGGGTTGCCATGCTTTTAACGTTTTAATGGGGCATTTTTTGATTACCATGGCATCATACACAGCTGTTGCAACAACTGACGACTGTTTTCGGGATTGATAAGTAAAATCAATTACAACTTGAAAACCAGCTTGTATAAAATGGTTAGGTTTAAACTGTGGCTACCTCTCGGACTTTTATAACAACGATCTGTATTCTATTCTTCCTTTGCGTTTAAGGATGAGAAAAATTCCATCTGCTTGTGAATAAGATTAAGAACCACGGTATTGAAAAGTACTATGTTATAAATATTTTCAGTAACAGGTTTTAATTTTCTCTCTATTTTAGTGCACCATCATGCATATTTTCATGTTATTTTAAATATGTAAATTATTTATTTTAATTAATATGTAGATACGAATTTTCTAATAATTATTTATCATACAAAATTAATTAAATATTTTGTGCATGCATGCCTGCATTTATTCGGCATCAATTGATGACATATTTTAACAAATTTGTTACCCGCGATAATTTTACACCTTGGTATGTCACTTGAATATTGTCCATAAGAAAATCGGGTACTTTTCCAGTATAGAATCCTTTGCTTTTAGGTTTGGCGTAATTCGAGCTTCGAAAAGGGATAGATTCGTTAATATACATAGATTTGTTGGCAAAAGTTATGAAAACAAACCCAATGAGCTTTTGGTGCTTTTCTATTATAAGGGTCTTGACGCTTTTTTAAAAAGCTTGGCGCAATTCGGGCATCAGAATGTGAGATTTGGTGCCAAATGACATAAACAGCCATGGAAACAAATTCGACGGTTTTTTTTGTTTATATGCGTATTTTAATTATACGTATATTGTTATTGTTTTTTCTATACAAATTACTTCTGATTATATATAAAATAGGATAAAGGACATTTTACGCTAAACAAATTGTATAAATATTTTTTTGCTCCTTTCTTTTGCGTTTACATAAATGACGTCATTTGGACGAATTTATTCAAAATATTTTCAGTTTATAAATTAAATTAAATGCTGACAGACGATTGAATCCTGACGATAGAAATGTGATTTTTTTTTTCCTGAAAAACATAATTTAATCACAATCTTGTCTTCATTATCGATTGAAATAAAAGATAAATTCAATTTCAATTTGAAAATGACGAATAAAAAGAAATCAATAATCCCTATCGGGATCCTTTTCAATTTTTTTCCCTTTTTTGTCACAAAAAAACTGAGTAATTAGTTGCCATCATTACAGAAATGTCATTAAAATTAGAAGAAAATTAATATCTCGAAAACTAATTCCAATTTCAAAATTCTATTACCAGTTTTGACATCCGCGGATTTCTATGAACAATCGGTATTAATTTCACCATCAAGCGTTTAATATTTTATTAAAAATAGCCTTGAAACATAATCAGTCGTTTCATAAAATCGTTTCATAAATTCGTTTCATAAAATCGTTTCACAAATTCGTTTCATTAGGATTTTATATATATAGGGTAGATATTTTAAATGACAAATTAAAAAATATTCAAACAGCTAACATCTGCACAAACTGCAACAAACTGTATGTTTAAACTGTAATCGACAAGAGAGTTTAAATATGAATTAATTGTTTACCATTTAAGTTTAGCACCTCTCTTTTATGTTAATATTTGTGGATGTTTTAGTTAATCTAAAATAGTTGATGCGTTTTTAACAATGTCAAAACATTAAATTTCAAGGAAATAAAACTCTTTTCTTAAGGCTTAAAAAATATCATCCTTTAAAATATACTGTTAAATGTAAAGCACTAGAAAACTTCATTTTGAAACCACATTTTGTATTTTAACAACAATCTAAAATTCTTCTCAGACTCAAATGAAAAAGTTTCTTTCCGGAGCCTTTAATTGAAAACTACTGTGTCACTTTAAAATGAAAGATTTTGTTTGAAAATGCTTTGCATTGTCTGCTTTGCCACCTCTACAGTTAAAATGTTCTTTTCTTTGTCAATAATAGCAATGCTGTTCTTTCTGTGACAACTTTTTTCAATAGAGAAAGCGATAAGACATTTTTACTATTTTCTTTTTTAATTCATGAATTCATGGCAGAATTTTTAGCATTTAATTTTGGAATATTTTCGCTCGAAATCTCTTTTGGAAAATTATATAGCAAAATCAAATAAAAAGTTTCCGAGATTTTATTTTTCCATTATTTTATTTAGCCGTTGTTAGAATTAAATTGCTAGAAATTTATACATATAATTTCACTGTGGAAATGTTTATGTTTGTCCCTTAAAATAATTTTATAACAATATTTTTTATATGAAAAATTAAAAAATAATCAAATAGCACACATCTGTACAAATTGCAAACAAACGTGTATGTTTAGCGCTACAGTGCATGCATTTTTCTATTAGAATTGTGTTTTTCTATACTTATTTTAAGAATTCGACACCAGAAATTTTAAGATACATTTTTAAGTTTATTTAGTAGTATATTTATGTTATTTTTACAGGATTAATATTTCTATATAATTATAGTGGTTGAAAAGAACTTGATTTATTTATTAAAAGATAAATAAAAAGTGTTGCCGATTGGCTACACTATACACTGTAGGGTTAAACTGTAATCAACAAAGAAGTTTATACATGAATTAGTTGTTTACCATTTAGACTTTTCCTCCATTAGTAAAAGTATCTATCTTTTATGTTAATATTTGTGGATGTTTTAGTTAACCTAAAATAGTTGATGCGTTTTTAACAACGGCAAAATATTAAATTTCAGCAAAATAACACATTCCTGTTAAATCTTAAAAAAAAGTCATCCTTTTAAAATATACTGTTAAATGAAAATTAACTAGAAAACTTAGTTACTAGAAAACTTTCATTTTGAAACACCATTTAGTATTTTAACTACAATGTAAAATTCTTCCCAGACTCAAATGAAAAAGTTTCTTTCCGGAGCCTTTAATTGAAAACTATTGTGTCACTTTAAAATGAAAGATTTTGTTTGGAAATCCTTTGTATTGCCTGCTTTGCCACTTCTATAATTAAAATGTTCTTTTCTTTGTCAATAATAGCAATGCTGTTCTTTCTGTAAAAACTTTTTTCAATAGAGAGAGCGATAAGACATTTTAACTATTTTCTTTTTTTAATTCATGAATTCATGGCAGAATTTTTAGCATTTAATTTTAGAATATTTTCGCACGGTATCTCTTTTCGAAAATGAATCACAAATGAATCTGTCGGCCTGGTTTTACTACGTGCTGAAACAACCAAAATTGCTTCAAAAAATAACAAATTGTATGTTTCTGCTAGAACGCAATCTATACTTATTCATGCTGCCTCCATTGAACTTAGTGGAGGTTGAGGATGAAGTGAACTTCTAATATGCATAAGGACCTTTACACATTACATAAACTCTAACCTTAACAATTTAGTTATTCTTAATGGTATCATACAGTCTTATTTAGTATTTTTAGCATATTTTATCATTGTTTACTCTAGTATTAGTATTCATTCATTATTGTTCATTTAGTACTTACTTCTATTCATTATTATTATCTACTTCAGCATCTAACAGTATTATTACATGGTAGTATTATTGCTCAGTATCACATAGTAGTATTTAATATTGCTTAGAAGGATTGGTAAATTGTATTTTCAGAATTTGTATTTGTGGAATCTTGTATTTTCAAAATTTGTATTTCAGCATTACATAATATATTTTCGCTCGATATCAGAAAGTATAATTTAGTAATGCGCAGTATAATTAGGTAAACAAACCTGCTGGGTGGAGGTAGTTGAGCTTAAGCCGAAAGGTAGGCCTCCCCGCCCGGTTTGACCTTAACCTTGTTTATTTATACATATGGGTGGGTCTGGTAGAACTTTAGTCCTTGGGTAGGCCTCCCCACGTAGTTGAACTTGTCTACTTAAAAATTATCTTTCACCCTAACCCTTTCAGGGGCAAGCACTTTTGCTCCTGTAACGTTGAATTCCCACCGGAATTTAGGAAAGAATTTAGTTCAAAATAAGAATAAGCAATTTTTCAACTTTTTCTCGTCAAAGTTAAAATAGTAAAATTTAATTAAAAGTTTCTGGTTTGAATGGGATTAAAATTAGGTGGTATATAATATATACCACCGCCCCTCAAAGGGTTGAATGGTGAAGTTTTGGTACAGTATTCTGAATGTCTTCGAAAGTGTTTCATAATCCATGCTTGACGAATGATTTTCTTACTTTATGAAGAAGGGTATAGCAAAATCACATGCCAATAATTACAAAATTTCATGCATAATACAGGGTGATTATAAAAAAACTATCCCGACATATGAGCCCCTAACTGTCATACCGTTCACAGAAACTGAATGAAATTCTGGCCTAAAGTATTTTGAGGTATGCGCTCAAGAATCATGTGAAAAACAACAGTTAAATTCTAACAGTTGCGGTTACAGTGACAAAATTTCGAAAATTTCAAATGACAACACCTACTTTTTTTTTATTGGAATGTGATCTTCACAGTGAAAAACCATAAAAAGCGTTGGAACGGCACCTGTAGCACGAAAATCGCCGGCGCTAGACAGACTAAGAAGAAAAGTGAAAACAACCAATAAAGGACAGAGAAGCAACAGAAAGTAAAACATTTTATTGTTCAGTGCTATCCACCATCTGCCGCATGTAAAGTGTCGTCATGTGTGAAATGGAAAATGTATGAAACACAATAAAATGTTTTGTTTTCTGTTGCTTCTCTGTCCTTATTGGTTGTTTTCACTATTCTTCTTAGTCTGTCTAGCGCCGGTGATTTTCGTACTACAGGTACCGTTCCAACGCTTTTTATGGTTTTTCACTATGAAGATCACATTCCAATAAAAAAAAATAGGTGTTGCCATTTGAAATTTTCGAAATTTTGTCACTGTATCCGTAACTGTTAGAATTTAACTTTTGTCTTTCATATGATTCTTGAGCGCATTCAAAATACTTTAAACCAAAATTTCATCCAGTTTCTGTGAGCTGTATGATAGTTAGGGGCTCATATATCAGGATAGTTTTTTTATAATCACCCTGTATTTCAGAATTTTTTTTTAATAGTATTAGATTTAATTTGCTAATAAAACTGCGTATGTATATAATTTCAATGTCAAAAATTTTTAATTTGTTACTTAAAATAATGTTATATCAATGTTCGATTTGTTTTCACTAAAATAATATTCTAGTTTAAAATATTTAATTCGACAGCATTTTTTATATTTAAACTGCAGTCGTCAGATTAATTTATATGTACAATATACACAATTACTATTTCGCTTTTCAGTATTAGTAATAATCTTTTATGTAAAAATATATGAAAATGTTTCGGTTACTTCAAAATTACTAGTATCTTTCAAAAAGTCGCAAAACTTAAAATTTGAAGAAAATAAATCACTTCTCTTAAAATGAAAGATTTTCTTTGAATATATTTTGAATAGTCTTACTTTGATATCTCTGTAGTTTAAAATGTTTTTTTTCTCTTTCAGCAATACCAATGTTGTACATTCTGTGACATTAACTGTGATCGTGGCAATAGTTGCAATATGTCTCATACTTATTAATAGGCAGGTAAGATATTAAAACTTTCATAATTTATAATGTTTATTATTATTCACTGTTCAAATTCCATAGTTTTATAATGTTAAAATAAAGGGAAATACAGTAATCTCTCACTTATACGTCGCCTCTTTTATGCGTCTCTCTCATTTAAATCATTTTCGGTAGTCCCGGATAAAGATATAGCAATGCAATGTTATCATTTTTCGCTTATGCGTCGCAACGTGAATATATCTCTCACTTATGCGTCGGAAAATTTTCAAGTTTCCCTTGATATTTCTTCTCATTCTCAAGAAATTTCACATCAGCTTGTAAATGGGAAGTCAATTGGTTGTCTTTTTACATTTGTTTTTTGGACACTATTATAAGCTGCATTCTCGTGTCACACCCCTTCACACCTGCTACTTCTAGAAGAACTGTTTCAAAAAAGCAGTCTTCATTGTGAAGAAATTTGAAACTGATGCATCTTGTGCCAAAGATTAACCAGTATCAGTTGAAGAATGGGATGCCGTTTCTTGAGGAATGATTAATTTTAACTATTTTGTAGATATTGATGAAAATGAAATAACAGCAAAAAAGAGGGACATACACGAAATAGTCGCAGAAATTAAAGGTTCCAATGAAAATGAATCAGATAACGAAGAAAACATAGAAACATCACCGACTTTTGCAAAGGCAATACATGCTCTTGAAACCCTCCATCACTACATCCAATGTACTGATACATCTGGTTCAACATAAGGTAAAGCCAGGAGAGATGGCGCGGTCGGAGAGATTGCGCACATAGAGGTTCGGGGGGAAGGAGCAGATTGAGCGTGCAGCAACTCCAGGAAGTTGTACAACAGCAGTAGTGGAGTGTCTACTTGAAAGTGCACGTTGATTGTTTTGAGCGTCTAAGATAAAACATTGCTATTTTGTTTTGTTTTTCCAAAGTAAGTGCTTGAATTTTCATAGCTATTCATCACAATTTCTATACAATATCAGTAGTACAAAATATTTTAAACTTAAACGATTTCTCATAAGCTACTAATCTAGACTAACAGTGTGAACATCAAGAGTTCGTTTTAGTAGCAGCCATGTTTAAATAAAAGGCTGCGCAATCTCTCCTACCGAAATTGGAGAGTTTGCGCATCTGCTACTTAGGAGAGATGGCGCACTGTTCCCATTAGTTTCCATGCTAGGAGAGATTACGCAGCTTATTGGTAAATTTGCATTAAAAAATGAAAAATGAAAATGGACTAATTTTAAGTTAAACGTGTTATCAAGTAACTTAATGTTATTTTATAATCTTATCTGGACTTGCTTTTTCTGATTCTTTAATTTTTTTCCCTTAAATTAAAAGTTTTTAATCGTTTTTAAAATTATTTGCTTTTTCTGATTCTTTAATCATTAGGTTGAAATATTCACTCCTAATACAATAATAATTGTTCACAAAAACCTTACAACAATGTCATTTGAGTGTAATTATTATTGTTAACAATTTAACTGTAGTTATTATTAGTAAAAATCTCTCCTACCAATGTGCGCAATCACACCAACCCTATAAGGACAGATTGCGCAAAATACCTTTCTTGATTTTATTACAACTGTTCTGTTAAATTACAACATAACAACAAAATAGCAATGGAAATGCGTAAAAAACTAATGAAGTAAAAATTATTCATGGATAGTTTAGCAAAAAAAGTATTATTTAGATTTTTTATTGTTATTCTTTTTAATTGTGCGCAGACTCTCCTTGCTTTACCTTATTCATGTTTCAATGAACTCGAAAGAGCTATTTTTAGGGACGGAAATCAAGGTTATAAACATTCGATTTTACACTATTTTTAAAAAAAATAGAGTATGTAATTAAAATTTTGAATTGTATGTATTTTAGATTTGAATTAGTAAATCTTTAACAATCTAAATAATTCGTATTTTTTATTATTCTGCAAATCATTTAAACATTTAACGATGAATTTTGTCTTAACATTTATTTCAAATATAAATTTTACTTGGATTTCATTTATGCGTCTCTCTCGTTTATGCGTCGTTTCTGGTATGCACCGACGTATAAGTGAGAGATTACTACATTTCGTTAACTGTGTTTAGTAAATATTTCAAAGGTTTTTTAAAAATATTGCAGTATTTTTTTTCTTTCTGCTTATATAAATCCGCATTATAGGACATTTTTTAATTAGAATTACCGTCAGTATTTTTTTTTTCTTTCTACTTATACGGTATGCCCACTAAAGTCCCTTGCCACCCTCTTAACTTCGAAACGGCTGCTGCTATATTCATAAGAGTGGTGTCTAGGTATAGTAAAGTAGTCATGCGCTACTTAATGAAACAGCCTACGGCGCCACCTGGTGGAAAACTGCGGAGTTAGTATTCCTATCTCGAAAGCGGAAAGATATAGAGAAAAAAGTGATTTACAAAGTTGTAGAGCATCATCGATTTAGTACGAAAAGACACCTTGTGGACATTAATGCGAAGAATAGAACGGTTAAAACGCGCATTTGTTTTTTCGTGATTTCCTGCACTGTGATGTGACAAAACGATCCTAGAAATAAAAAAAAAACTAGTTATAAGAATGTACCTTTAATTTAGATATTCAAACCTCTCACCGTCAGCTGCAATGCATATTTGGATCATTGTTTGAATTTTACGTTGCACACATTGGAGCAAGATGGTGACATAGACGGTGACAAGCTAGCACAAGCATCCGTAATGCGTCGTTTAAGGTCCTGCAATGTTTGAGGAGGGTTCGCATACACCTGCTGTTTCATAACTGGTTGTTTCTTTCTTTCTAAGATCGCTTTGTCACGTCACAGTGTAGGACATCACGAAAACACAAATGCGCGTTTTAACCGTTCTATTCTTCGCATTAATGTCCACAAAGTTTCTTTTGGTACTAAATCAATTATGCTCTACAACTTTGTAAATCTCTTTTTTTACCTATCTCTTTCCGTTTTCGAGATAGGAATGCTAACTCCGCAGTTTTCCACCAGGTGGCGCCGTTGGCGGTTTCATTCAGTAGCGCATTGCTATTTTACTATACAAGGCGCCACTTTTATGAATATAGCAGCTGCTGTTCCGAAGTTAAGAGGGTGGCAAGGGACTTTAGTGGGCATACTGTATAAATCCGTATTTTAGAACATTTTTTAATTCTAAATATTTTGGCAATTAATAGGCATTTGCGCTGAAGGATCGTATATCAAAAATTGTTTTTAAAGACACAGAAAGAAGTTAGTAATTTATAGAGCGTCATCCAAATTTCTAAAAAACAACATTAATATTATTAACCGAAAATATAGAACTTGATACTATCGTCAATATTATGGTTCTAATTCCTTTATAAATAAGTATGTTATAAAAGAAATAAATCTATCTACTTCAATAATAATAATAATAATAAAATAAAAAAACTGTATGTGCTAAATTTCATAAAGAAAAGTAGAGATAATAATAATAATTATTATGTTTTGTTAAATAAAAATATGGTAATCCGGGAAAAAATTAACATATTTTAATTTAAAAAAGCCTTTCAAATATTTTAAATCATTACACCGAAAAACATCAGGCTATCATAAAGATTTGGGGGAAATAAAAATATATATGTAAAAACTATTTATGATATTTTAAAATTTTTTATAGTAGAACTTTTACGCACACCACATTCATAACTAAACAATATTTCGAGTTATCCAAGTTCAAATTAAAGAAAATAGAATGTATAAATATTTTTATATTAAAAATACTACGTAAGCAAGAAATCGTTGTATCCTTTAAAAATTCAAGAAACATTGCTTGTTGCATAAGCCCTTCATACACTGAGAAAAATGACACTTTAAAATCTGAGTTAATTGATGTTTTCATTTTGTTATGATACTTTTTGTTTCAAATATGTCGACACAATGCTTTCAATTCTGAAATACCACAAATACTCAGAATATTGAAACATGGACATACTCAAAACTGAGCACATAGAGGTCAGTTCATACTCATTTTTTAAACATGGACATACTCAAAAATGATTAGGATCAGTTCAAACTCATTTTTGAAACATGGACATGCTTAAAACTGAGCACATAGAAGTCAGTTCATACCCATTTTTAAAACATGGATGTACTCAAAAATTATTAGGATCAGTTCAAACTCATTTCTGAAACATGGAAATACTCAAAAATGAGCACATAGAAGTTAGTTCATTCTCATTTTTGAAACATGGACATACTCAAATATGAGCACTTGATGTTTTATTTTTGAGTGTGTGCATGCTTTCAGAAATGAGTATATACATGTTTCAAACTTGAGTAATTTTGATTCGGAGCCATTTTGACTATGCGACCTACTCAGATTTGAGTATTTTTTGCTCAGTTTGGAAAATGTCGTTTTTAGAGTGTATACTTTTTAGAAATTAAAAGGCTTCGAAAATTAATACTGTTTCTACTTGCGTTAAATATTTTATAAGATTTTGAGTTTGTGTTTATAAGTTTTCAATTAAAATAATCACAATTCAGTATTCATTGTATTAAGAATTCATAGCTCTAATTGTCTGATGCCACTATTTTCGAATACTATAACCTTCATGTTATATTTTATCGCCAAATTTCTGTCATTGAATAAAGGGAATATTTCTTTTCAGTAATAGTGATACCCAAACAATGTTAAGGCAATCTATAAGAATTATTCGTGATTGAATACTCATCAAACATTTGCTTCCAACGTAAAATTCGTTTAATAAATACGAGTTATTTTAAACTACATATATAAATAAACCTCGACGTTTCGATTAATCTTTATAACATCATCAGGAGAAAACCTTCTTAAATATGAACAGCAAAAAAATTAAGATTTGTTACATGATTGATTCCAATCTTGGAATCAATCATGTAACAAATTTTTTTTTTCTGTTTATATTTAAGAAGGTTTTCTCCTGATGGTTATAAAGATTAACCGAAACGTCGAGGTTTATTTATATATGTAGTTTAAAATAACTCATATTTATTAAACGAATTTTACGTTGGAAACAAATGTTTGCTGAGTATTTATATGTGCAACGTAAAGTCCTTATTAATTATTCGTGATTGTTTTAATTTAGAAGTTACAAATTTAAAAAAAAAACTATAAATACAAGAGGTGTACAGTTTATCGTAGATACGTACTATCACAATTTTTAATAGAATTTTTCGCCATGTTAAATCGCAGAAAAATATTACAAATTCTGCCAATTTTCGCAGAAACAATTTTAAACTGAAGAAAAAATATTGAGAAAAAATATTTCTAATTTGAAATAGTGGTGCATACACATTGACAATTCTAAGGAGTGTGCGCACCTTGTAAGTCGACATCTTAAATGTCAGCATTTAATGTATTAAAAATGATTTGTAATTGTTTTAATTTAAAAATTACAAAACAAAAATCCTCAAAATTTAAAAGGTGTCATTTGGCACTGCTTGTAATGGCTTTAAAATGAACTTTTTTCTTGTAAATTTCTTTTATCATTTAATTTTATTAAATCAGAAAGATACAAATGATTGAAAATGATTAAAAACATTAAAAGTCGAAAAATACACCGATTTAGTTTCAACACTAACGGTGTCGTTATTAAGGTTCAAACTGTGAAAACTTTTTTGCAACAACATGAATTACATACAAGCCAAAGAGCTAAAAAGTGCCTTTTATTGTCATCACACACATCAACACAATTATAATTCTCTATCCTTTTTTCTTTTTTTTACGTATGAAGCATATCTTGACAGAGTTTAGGTAATTCGAAGGATCCAGTTTCATTGCATATAGTTTCTTTACGTATAAAAATGTTAATGGATTCACGAATAAAATTTCAAATAAATCGGGCAAATATATATATATACGTAACGAAGCCATATGCAATGAATTTTGATACTTCGAATCCAAGAACCAAGAAGTTAAAAAAACTTCAATAATTCCTTAGCTATGATAAGTAAAAAAGTAAAATAAGTGACATGTTTATAAGGAAGCTGGTAAATTTTATTTACAGTAAATTGTAAAATAGTTCACAATTTAGCCAAGAATATATATAATAAGAAAAATTTGAATGCCGAATTCCACATGTTTAATGCATCGAAAAGCGGTAAAGATCAGTCTCGGGGCTTTGATAAACGTTGGACGACCGCTGAAGCTTCGACCTTTGTCCGACCGGTACGGCTGGCAAACCCCCACGAATTCGTAGAGAAGGCGGCACGCAGAGGCGGATTACCCATTAGACTGAGTAGGCTGAAGCCTAGGGGCCCGAAAGGAAAGGGCCCCTGTGCTAAAATTTTCTTTTGGGTTTTTTCTTCATATTGGGCCGATATTTTATGCAAAAGAGAAATAATGTGCAACATTCTTTGTTTCATTCATTTATTGAATCTTTCATGTTATTAACATATAGATGGTATTCCAAATGCTATTCCCCTTTTAATTTCTTCTATATTCATAAGAAGAAAGTACTGGATTCATGAAAATTTTCGGTTTCCAGTTTGTACCGAATTATAGCACTTTAAAATTAATGGAATTTCAATGTTTACCTGCACTAACATTGCTTCTTTCCGTTTTTAGTGTCAGGAAACACTGAAATTTCATAAAATATGAAGTATAATAATTTAGTAAATTTTGGCCATAAAAGAATAGGATTTTTTTATGTTCTTCATAAACGAAGGACATTTTTCTAAATATAACTTATAGGGGCCGTGTAAAAATTAATTTTCTTATTTTAATATGTATAAAGCCCCTTGTAAAACAAATGCAATGACTAAAATCAGTACTTGTTTGTAATTGGAATTTCGTTTCTATCATAAGTGGTCTAAGAGATAAATGAGCAAACATGTATTTTGAATCACCCTGTATATATTGCTTTGTAGGAGCGGAGAGGGCAAAAAAAGATCAAGCCTAGGGGCCCGGGTGGTAGTTGATCCGCCTCTGGCGGCACGCGCGCGTCCCAAAAAGTCTCTTTTCATTTCGGTTGTCGACCGGATCGGGAATGCGTATAATGACTTTAAAAATTCAAAATGAAATCTTTTTTTATAAATTTTTTAACAGGTTTTATACAGTTTCGTTTATTTTAAAATCCACTAAATAATTTTTATAATCTTAGTCTCGAAATTAAAGTTCAGATCCTGAATTTTAAAAATATTTCAGCATTCCTCAAATCTATTTATACAGTTTAATTTCAGACATATATATATATATTTTTTATATTCAATTTAGTAATAACAGTTATGCCTGTGATCAATTTAAGCAACTTGTTAGCACGATAATTCGTCAACACTTGGAGTGTATTTGAAATGCTGTCCAAGTCATTAAAGTATTTGCACAAACATTCTGTCCGTTTAATTTGACTTGGATTTTGAATACTCTCTAATAATTTATTTCTGAAGCAGAGAAAAGATTCTTTCAATTCTAACGAACTATGTAAAACGTTAATCAGCAAATTTATGATTTCAAGAGGGTTTGACGTTTATGAAAGCTACGATTTAAAGCGACATATCTAATAAGTTAAAAACAAATATAACCCTACAATCAAACGGTATATAAAACCATTGTCGACACTTTTCCAATTAACCGTTCAGCGGGCACGCAAATTTTCCGACAAGCGCGATATTTCGTAAAATGTTCTCAAATACGGATCTGAATCTATCCGAAAGTGTTTGCTATTCTTCAATTACTTAATATCATTGGGAATAAAACCGGCTTTTCTAATTTCCAATGCAGTTTTTTAGGTGTTTCAGAAAGTTTGAATCGCGCGCTGCTCTTGCAAGTAAATATATTAATTATAATTATTTCAAATTTCAAAGATTTATTTTTGCAATGATGTAATTGATATATGATACGCTGAGTCATTATTTTGTTTTACCTATCATTACGAAAATTGCTGAAGAGAATTTTTAAACTGGTTTATGCGTTTTCTAACGGAACTAAATTTTTGCATATGTAGTATACGTATACATAAATTTATAGATTAAATACAGGACTGCACAAAATAATTCGAATATTTTTCCCCTTTATGTGAAATTTTGCTACAGTGTTCTGACTGCGTTGGAAAATATTTCATAATCTATACTTGATGCTTGATATTGCTCTCTTGTTTCGTTTGCAATATATTTCACATTTTCAATACTCGTTTTTTTATTTTATCAGCTGGAGGTGACTTCTCGGCGCCTCTTCTTGTGGCAAAAAGACGTGGAAGAGCAGCGTAAGAAGGTTGCTGACATGAGGATCAAAAATGAAGCTCTGGTCTACAATATCCTGCCACCTCATGTCGCCAAGCACTTCCTTGGACAGCATAAAAAGGACGAGGTAATGACTTTCAATTGCTTTACCCACGCTGTAAAAAAGACAAAATGTTTCTTAATCTTTCTTGAGGTTTATTAAAATATAATATAACCCAACAGAGTGAAGAAGTATCCAAGCCGGAACTTGAACCCGGGTTATCAGTACAGCGCACTGACGTTCTACCAACTGAACTACTTGGAACGATACCCAGCCTGGCACTTCTTACTATCACATGTTGGCAAGGCTACAATCGCAGCATAAGAAGGAATATTTTTGGAAAAATATTCCATCTTATAATATAAATATATTATTATGAAAGCAAGGCGTGAGAAATTTTCTATGAAAAAATTCTAAATATTAAATAGATTTGTAATATAACCTCTTCTGACAAGGGAACCACTTTTGGTGAATATCGCACCGAACATTGAGACCTGGTGTATTTTATAATCCTATACGTCAAAGTTTTTTTTTTTTTTTTTTTAGATAAATTTTGTCTGCAAAAATCGTATTATATATAGTTTTGTATACATTTAATTTCAAAGTAATGAATTTGTAAATTCATATTTAATGCATTGGAAATTTTTCCATAGAAAATTTCGCACGCCTTTCATTCATAATAATCAAATCTTAATTGCTTAATAGGCGTAATGCCAACATAGTGAAAAGTACCCAAGCCGGGACTCGAATCCGGATCATCAGTATAGCGCATTGATGTTCTACCAACTGAAAAACTTGGGAACGATACTCAGCCTGGAACTTTCTCACTATAACATGTTGGCAAGGCTACAAACGCAGCAAAAGATGGAATAATGACAATATTCCATCTTGCATTGCGTTTGTAGCCTTGCCAACATGTTATAGAGAGAAAGTTCCAGGCTGAGTATCGTTCTCAAGTGGTTCAGTTGGTAGAACATCAATGCGCTGTACTGATGACCCGGGTTCGAGTCCCTGCTTGGGTACTTTATCACTATGTTGGCTTTACGCCTATTAAGCAATTAAAATTTGATTATAATGAATTTGTAGTTGTTAATTTCACACCAAAGGCGAATTAAGTTACCAAATATCGTGGTACGAATCCAAACCACTACTCACAAACAGCAGACGACTATAACATTCGGCCAGGATTGCCGGGAACAATTCTACGGTAACGAATAAAGCTAATTTCGCAACGTCAAAAATGCAATTATTAACTCGGAGTGTAATATTATATTCTGGTAAACCTCAAGAAAGATAAAAGCTAGATTACGAAACATTTGTCTTTTTTTACAGTGCAAATGTGCATTTTTAAAATTTTTAGAACTCGTGGAGAAAAACATAAGAGATCCAAAAAAAAAAATTACATTTTGCAAAAGTTGTACAAGGGCCTGATACATTCTATCATAGGTCCTAGATACAGCATTCTTTTGTTAATAAGAATGAAAATAAAAACAGTCTTTAAAAAACTATATACTATTTTTTAAAGCATTACATGGTTA
Organism: Maratus michaelseni; assembly: GCA_963931845.1. Taxonomy (NCBI): domain Eukaryota; kingdom Metazoa; phylum Arthropoda; class Arachnida; order Araneae; family Salticidae; genus Maratus; species Maratus michaelseni. Next base: position 73,242,696 of record OZ007600.1, read on the forward strand.
TATTTAATACCACGCCTAATTTCAATTCGTGTTTTTTCAAAAATGTTTTTTACAATATTTTAATTTAGCGTGAGCACCGAACACTCGAATTATGCATTGCTTTTTTTACGCCTGGTAGAAAGAAGAATCAATTGAATTTATACAAATATATTTAATTTTTGTTCCTGTTATTTTTTAAGATAAGACAAAAGGAAATAAAATAAGTAAAAAAAAATTTTAACTATCTTTTTAGGTTTTCTAAATTGATTTCTCAACGGATAACCATCAATTAATTAATATTAATAATAATATTGATAAAAGCGTGTTGTTTTTTAAATAATACACTCTTTATTTTTTATTTTTTATTTATATTTTAGTTTTTAGCGTTTAAAATGTTTCATTGTTGTAGTTTCACATTCATTTGGCATATTTTGGCGAGTATGAAAAGATGCATAATTAAATCCATTGTTGTTTCAACTCGTATACTTCGAGTTACGGAGAATATTTGGCGATTTATCACCTGTGGCGGGCTAACGGAAAATGACATAAAATTAATGTATTAATTTATAAATAAGTTCTAAAAATGTTAAAATGTTGTATTGTTATCGAAAACATACATGTGAACGTAATTATTAAAATTCTAGCATATCAGAAAATATTAAAATGTTGTAATGTCACCGGAATCACTCCTGTGTGTACATAATTTTTACAATTCTAGCCTATCAGGAAGCGAGTTTAAATCGATTACGAAATTCTATCTTTACATACAAAAACCAGGTTGAGTCAAATAAAAGAGGGTAAATATGCTATAAGCTTTGTATTTGATGCTCTCAATTTGCTTCTCATTAATTTACAGTTTCAGTTGAGAGCTTTATATTCAGCCACTTTATTAACCTATGGAAAAATGGTTGTTGTTTTCGATCGAGAATGGACCTCTTGACGTCGTCACTTTATTGTTTAAAGCGTTTTTAACGAAATTCTTTATTTTTTTAAGCGTTTTTAACGAAATTCTGTAATTTTAGAAGAATTTTTCTTTGAATAGCCAATAGAAATCCATAAAATCGTTACAAAAATGTTAAAGTTACAAAAAGGATATATGCAAATTATCAGATATGAAAAAAAGCCGAATTCAAAACTTGACGTCGGATGAGAAATCATCTGATAAAGCAAAAAACGTGATCATCAACTTTAATTTCCTCAAAATACCTTTAGCTCAGACATCAATCTAAACAAGAGTTAAAGCTATTGTAGGAAGGACAAAATATAAAGGCATATATTAAGGATAAGGTATAGTAATGAAAAATGTGTTTATTTGTAGATGGTTCAAACGAATATTTTTGCGAGGACAGAGAATGCCAGGATCTCTTCAACTGAAGTAATGGAAAATGCGTTTATTTGTAGATGGTTCCGATGAATATTTTTGAATAATTAATATATATATGTAGGATTTCAGTTTAAACACTTCATTTCCTTTTCCATGATTTAAATGCATGAGTTATAAAAAGTTTAGATCGCGAAATCAGAATATCTTCAAAATTGAAAAAGAGCCAGTCTTCTAATTTTTATTGTGAAGCAAGCATCGAAATGATAAATAGCCAGTAAAGGCGCTGTTAGGCCTAGTTGGACTATTGGAAAATAAATATATCGTATATGTTGGGCGAGAAGTGTATTAGCTGTGAAGAAATTGTTAGTAAAGTATTGTAGAGTTATCTGTCTAGGACTGTATTAAAGTTTATATTTTGTATTCAACGTCTAGTCGTTCATATAGTTCCAGTAAATCAACTGTTTACATATCATCTTCTTACATATATATATATATATATATATATAATTTTTTTAAGCTTTTGGAACATTTTTCTAATGGTTGTTGTAATTTGTTAAATTATAATATTTTGTTTTTGTTTTGTTTATTTATTTTTCTCTTTACAGGAACTGTACAGTAAAAGCTACGAGGCCGTGGGAGTTTTATTTGCGGCCATGCCAAATTTTTCTGATTTCTACACAGAAGATTCCGTCAATAATCAAGGCTTGGAGTGCCTGAGATTTTTAAATGAAGTTATTTCTGACTATGACGCGGTTAGTATACTAATAGTTTTAAACTTCCAGAGCATGTGTTTTTACTGTCAAGGAAATCTTAACACTGTTAACAAAGTAGTTTAAGAACTGTGAACTTCTTAAGAAGTCATTATTAGCAATAAGAAAAACATTTTATGGAAAATGATATTAATTTACATATTAGATATTACTAAAACAGACGTCCGATAAAAACAAATGTACAAATGTCTTAAAAACTTTGAAACACAAGATCTTAACAGTACATAACACTTTCCTAGTGTAACACTTTCCTAGGAAAGTGTTATGTACTGTTAAGATCTTGTGTTTCAAAGTTTTTAAGAGATTTGTACATTTGTTTTTATCGGACGTCTGTTTTAGTAATATGTAAATTAATATCATTTTTCATAAAATGTTTTTCTTATTGTGAATAAACAAAGGCGAAACTTTTATTTCGAATTTTCTTTTATTATTAAAGTTATTTTAGTCATAAAGAATTCCATTACATTATGGTCTATGGGAAAAAATCGTTTGCGACGCATTTTATGGATGTTACGATATTTCAAACATAATGAAATTAATATCCATTCTTGAGAAGTCACTTTTGGATACTACTACAGCATGCTTTTACCGGAGTATACAATTAGCAGCATTTGTAGTTCGATTACAGGTACGTACAAAATAATTTTTTTACATTATGGATCTATGGAGAAAAAAACTGTTGAAGTGCATTTCGAACGTGTTATGATACTTGAAACATAATGAAATTTAAAAGAATCACTAAGGTTCAATAACAACTTATTTTCTATAGATTACAGAGTGCGTAGAATTTATCGTTCGTGTACAGAGACGCGCAAGAGAATTCGGTTAAAGGACTGATTATGATCGGTAATTGCTAGAAATGCTCTTTCCGCTATGATATGCAATTTTCTGTAATTTTTAGTGTATTAAGTGTTGTCTACAAATTCTGTAGATCATAAACAGGGCCATACGAAAGACTTCGAATATGGGTTGCAATTGCTGAAAATGGATTTTTACCGAGTTGTGCATTTTTTAAATTTCTTATTTAGATATTTCGTTTCATCTTATGAAAAAATGAAATTTCTTAACAATATTCTGTTAAGTCCAATGGTTGGAGTATAATAGTTGAGATTTTTTCCAACAGAGTGAAAATATGCCGGGACCAGGACTCGAACCTGGGTACTTTGGTTTGCCGTACCAACGCTCTCCCTACTGAGCTATCCCGACGATATCCTGGACTGGCATATTCCACTCTTATCTGTTGGACCAGGATATCGTCGGGATAGCTCAGTAGGGAGAGCGTTGGTACGGCAAACCAAAGTACCCAGGTTCGAGTCCTGGTCCCGGCATATTTTCACTCTGTTGGAAAAAATCTCAACTATGATACTCCAACGATTGGATATAATTTACCTAGTTGAATATACTTTCCCCTATTCATTATTCTGTTAAGTGTTGGAAAATGTTTCGTAATTTATGCCGGATGCATGATTTTTCGTTCTTGTTTGTAATAATTTCACAATTTCACCTGAGCAAAAGGAAATTTTTTCCAACTAACAAATTTTGTCTAGGAAGTCATATAACAGTTAAAAAGATGTAATTTGTTTTGTTTTTTTCTAAATTAATGAGAGGAATATTTCATTCTTATAATCTTATTTCTTACTTTTGCAATTTACATTACCTACTTATCTAAAATAGATTAAAATAAAAATAAAGCACACTTCAAAGTTGCTTGTGACATGATCTGTAGTGTTTCTATATTATTAATATATTTTTTCTCCCTGAAGAATAATGAAATGATATTTGTACTCAGTTACGTATATATTTTTAGTTTATTACTTACCCATCATACGTCTTGTAATCGTTTTGAAAATCGAAAATTTTTTTTGACGGATTTACACGTTTCAGACACTGGAGATTCCGAAAAACATATTTTTAGAAAAAAAATTTGCCGTCCGTCTGTGTGTCTGTGTGTCTGTGTGTGTGTCTGTAAACGCTCTATCTCCCGAACAAATTGAGATAGAGACTTGCAATTTGGTATGTACTTAGTATGTAATAATGGGAAGAAGCCTATTTCATTTCAATAACCTCGATTAACCGGAACATTTTTTTTCGGACTCTCGAAATATTCGTTCTGATGAAAGGTATATAAAAATTTTCGAAATTGCTTATTTTAAGGAGTAAATATAAAAGACAATAAAAAACAAATTTTGCATAAAACATGAAGTCGATCGGATAATTAGTTGCCGAGATATTTGGAATCCTATTTTCCACACTCTTCGATTTTGCATGACCCTGTATTTCATCCAAATTTCACTTCAAATATATATTTTAATTGGAAATTTGACGCTTAATCAGATGCAATAAACCGCTAGTTAATAGGAGTATTATTTTTGGAGTTATAAGGAAAAACCTCTTTCAAGCAATTCAGTAATCGAGCCTTTTTATGAAGTCATCAAGCCACGATTTTATTTGAATATCAATGCATTTTATAAGTAGTTTACACATTTTTATTTTAATATTTTACATTATACATATACATGATGGGTAAGTATTACGGTGGCCCCCAACGACTAGTTTTTTGTTATTAAAGTTTTCCACTCGAATAAGTTTCAAATATGTTATTTTCTCTCCTAATAGTAAAAAAAGGAATATTTGAAATTGGTTATATTTTCTTAAATTATTATTTTTTTTTACTTTAGTTTTGTCTTTTGAAAAAGAATTAAATTTACTGTTATCCCTATAAATAATAAAGAAAATGACTTATAAACTGTATTATATTCTTTATTATTTTTAAAAATTATTTGTTTTAGAATAGTTACTTCAGTTAAATAAGATGTACTTTAATTATTTTAATATATCTTTCTGTATTTTTTTTTTCTATCTAAATAATGGAAGAAGATTATTTGAACTCGATTATATTTAATTCTATTTTTTTTTTATTTCCTTTGAATGAGAATTAAATGAGGATTAAATATATTATTAAAACTCTGAATAATTAAAACATTTTATTTGAAACTCGCTTACAATATTTTTATTTTATTTTATTTTTGTTTTATTATAGTTTTCAAGTCGAATAAGTTTTAAATGTTGTAATCTCTCTGAATAAAATATAAAGTTTGTAAAAATACATCCGAAGCCAGTAGACTTCAAATATAGAAGTAGACTGCGTCAGTAGACTTCGTATTCGAAGTATAACTTTTTTAAATTACTTGTTTTATTGTAGTTTTTTTTTTCACTGAGATTTATATACGTTATTCTGGCATTGAATAATAGTGGATTAAATATAAGTTCCAATAACAATATTTTTTTTTTAAAGCGAAACTTAATTTTCCAAAATATAATACAAAATATTTTATTAGTTCTTTAACCATTCTATTGAGAACGTCATGGTTTTAGCATTTCATTTAAAACATGCTAATGTCTCTCTGAATAGTATATCGAATAAAAACTAGTGTACGTCATAGAACAATTATTAACTAATATTACGCAATTTAAAAAATATATAAATTTAAAAAAATCTAAGCATATAACAGATAATGTGTATTAGAAATTACTTAAAATAAATTAATTCTGTAGTAAAATTGATACTGTAACAAAATTGTTTAGCTGGCAATGTAATTTTTTAATTTGATTATTATAACCATGCAATATCATTAAAACTTTCCAACATAGCTGAAAAGAGTTTATGATTTCGATTTGTCTCGCCGTCTGTCTGTATACATGCTGTATAACTCGCGTAAATATAATAGAATTACAATGTAATTGATATACGTTGCTGAGGATTACTATGAAATGCATATTGGCATTATAATTATTGGCATATATATTATATTATTGGCTATATTGGCATTACAAAAATGTAATTTACTTAATGATGTTACATAAATATAAGGTTATATAAATAAATAAAAATATATAACATAAATATATAAAAAATACAATACCACAACTGAAAACGCACTTGTAGCAATTATGACTGATACACAGTACAATAACCTAATCCTTCTATGTGTTCCTGTAAATGAACGATAAATGATACGCACATCATATGCTACAGTAAGCATCTTGTATTGCACCTCAATGCTGTATATCCGTTTCAATAAATTTGTAATAGTGCAACATCATTAAAGTTCCCCATGAACCATATGTAACGGAATTCTTTTGAATATCCTTGTAAACGAACTATAAATGCTACACACTTTATTTTCAATACCAAACATTCCATAGTAATCTTCAGCAACATATATCAATTACATCGTAATTCGATTATATTTACGCGTGTTACAGTATATACAGACAGGCGGCGAGACAAATCGAAGTCATAAACACTTTGCAACTAAGTGGGAAAGTGTTGATAACATTGTACTGTTATAATAATCAGTTAAAAAACTGTAATAAAAAAAATAGAAAAAAAATTACATACACTATCGAAAGGGGCTGCTTTCATAGCCTTTTCTATTCCAGTATTTTCATTAACGTGATTATATCTTAAGAAAGGTTATAAAATTATATTATTTACTAGCAGATAGTATAAAATTGGATTGTCCTGAAAATTCGTGCCGTTTGGGAAAATTAATTCGTACCGGAAAATTCTATGACATTATTAGATAATAATTATTAGGCATTAATATTAATTAATTATTAGCTAATCTCTAATAATTAACGGGCAGATTTTTCCGGTACGAATTAATTTTTCCCAAATGGCACGAATTTTCCAGACAACCCGATGTTTGTTTTGAATGCCAGTAAAATTTCTATCAAGATTTACAAAACTAACCTTTAAGCACCAAGCATATAAGCTGTAAGTTCATGAAGACCATAGAAAAAAATTAAGTTATAATAAAAATAATTGAAATTGATGACCTATTCAGAAACCTTATAAGTAGAATCTAAAAAAGTACTTGGATTTTCTTTTTTTTTTTTTTTTTTTTTTACTTCTTTACTGACCTATGAATGACAAGAAAAGCCAAGGAATATAAGGTTTCTTATCTTTTAAACTTTAAAATATTACATTCAAATATTACCTAGAAGATATTAATTTACTTTTATTATTAACCCCTTAACCCGGGAGAAATCGCGCATATCTAGGGTATGAATAGTTTTTACTTTGTCACCAATAAATACGAACAATAATTCTCAACTGATTTAGTCAGTGATAACTGTTACAAATTGTAGGATAAAATACGCTAAAGATAACTTTTCGAAAAGTAGTGGTGATAATTGTAAAATCCGTGCGCACTCGGGGTATGTCATACCCCATGCGACTTCTCCCGGGTTAAGCACCACGACATACCTGCATACGTCATGAAAACTTCTATCCTAATACTAGGACGTACGTGCGTACGTCCATGTTGCCAGTTTGGCCTTTTTAGCACTTTCCAACCTAGTTGAAAAGTGCTTATGACTTCGGTTTGTCTGGCCGTATGGCCGTCTGCCGTCTGCCGTCTGCCGTCTGGCCATCTGCCGTCTGTCCGTGCTCTAACTCCCGTAAATATGGTCGGATTGCTCTGCAATTTTTATATGTTATTGTCGTTATCTATAGCATGTTCCCTATTTCAACGGAAGTGTGTAGCACTTATAGTTTTATTACAGGGACACTCAAAAGAATTCCGTTACATGACGTCTATGGAGAAAAATCGTCTGCGGTTTATTTAAATAATGTTTCACTATTTTAAACGCATTGAAATTTATATATATATATCTAAGGTGCATTACAAGAGGCTTACTACAGAATAGTGTGTGTATAGCAGTCATCGTTCATTTACAGGGACACACAAAAGAATTCTCTACTCTCTGTTAACACTAATTCCTGGAAGTGCGTTTTAAGTTACTAAACGCGATTTTAATTTTAACTCGCTTTTTGTCTATTACGTGGTGTGTATAAATTCTGTAGATCCTATACAGGGCATCACAAAAGTTCGCGAACACATTTCCGTTTATTGACAGAAACTCCAGAAAGATAATTTTAAACTGTGCTACGCGTTTCCTAACTAAACTAAAATTTAGCATCCTAGCATATACAATTCTATAGATCATATACAGTGCTGAATAAAAGTATTCGGATATTTTTCCGAATATTGTATCTGTTGGAAATTCCTGAAATTATGTTTTTAAATATGTTATGCGTTTTCCAAATTGTTTACTTAGATGTTATCTTTTAGCTTATTAAACGGTATATTTTGTAAAATTATTTTGGAAGCGTTGGAAAGTGCTACATAATCTATGCTTGACGCATGATTTTTCGTTCTTGTTTTAAATTCAAAATTTTGGATTCATACCAGAAAGTTATAGTAGTAATTTGTATTTTGTATAATGACAGGCTTTTTGTAATTCAATAAATTCTTTTAGAGTTCCCGGTATGAATTTTGTATTTTTGACGAAATTTAACTTAGTTGGTATTCAACATACTATCACTAAATTGAATATGGCACTTAACCCTTTGAGGGGCGGTGGTATATATTATATACCACCTAATTTTAATCCGATTGAAACCAGAAACTTTTAATTAAATTTTACTTTTTTTACTTTGACGAGAAAAAGGTGAAAAATTGCTTATTCTTATTTTGAACTAAATTCTTCCTTAAATTCCGGTGGGAATTCAACGTTACAGGAGTACAAATGCTTGCCCCTGAAAGGGTTAAGGAGTTAACTCCTTCGCGACGAGGGTCCTTTACAGAATTTTTAATCTTTTACCACCGGTTTTTCAAAACAGAAATTTGAGCCTACTTGAATCGTAGAAATGCTAGGATTCAATAAGGCAAAGCTTACAATAAAAATCAACTGGTGGGAATAACGAAGGATTCTGGACATCTTATGCGTCACGTATACGTGTCGCTCGTCCCCAAGGGGTTAATCATGTTAATTGTTTATATCTTTTAACTATTAGATGGAACTCAAATTTAAAGCCTAAATGAAAATTATAACTATTATTCTCTCGACATACATCGCTTATTTAAAAGATTGAACTTCATTTTAAAAATATTCTTATTAATTTTTTTTTCGGCAGCTATTTCGGGAACTAAGATTCAAAGATATATTCAACTTATATACTTTACTGATTAAATATTTTATTAAGCAACAGAATTGTTTATTGCTTTAAATCGCCGAAAAAAACGTTGTGCCATTTGTGATAAACGCAACCACATAATGGAAAGATATCATTGTTGCATAGTGGGGGGAAATCTATTACTGCTTCATTTGTGTATGCCGGTTCATCTCAAATAAAGGGTTAGTTTTTCCATAAAACTATTAGATTTAAGTATCAGTTGAATATAGAATGTCGAGGATTTCTCATTAGTCACTGTTAACTTCATTTGTTCAAAAGAGGATTGTTATAGCTATGTATTGAAAGTTGTTGCATATAAGTATGCACGTATGTTCTAACAAGGATGGTCCCCATAAGCGCATACTCAGATTTTTTTTTTTTTTAATTACAAAATATTATTTTTAGGAGGATCTATATGTTTATAAAAAAAATTCCTGTGTAACCTTGATGTAGCGTTCGTAAAAAAAATAATGAAACTTCTTTTTTTTCTGGAGATTTATCGCCGGTTGTCGACATAATCAAATTTAAGAAAATACGCTTTTAAGATAAATACTCTTTAAGGAAAAACTTTTTTTACTCTTGATACTCAACTAGTTTAAGCAAGTTTAACTCAAATAAATACACTTTTATAACTACAGTTTTGTCATTTTGAAGATCGAATTATACTGTTTAGAGCAAAATTTAAATTTTATTAAAATTGCTTCAAACTCAAAATTAAGGTCCGATTCAGGGCACTGTCAATTCGACTTTGATATTGTTACTGTCTGAGACAAAAAGAGAAAAGTATTGCTGCCATGAAAACAACGACTTATTCAATATAGAAATGTATAACGACAGCGTTCTTAATCGGGCAGTTACTTTTAAAATACACTTAAACTTATTTAACCGTGTAAAATGACTGCAGCAATACGCAGCTTGTATATATTATATAAACTTGTAGAAATAATAATAAACTATTTCATCGTTTAAGTTTAAATTAATTAAGTACTGTGTATTTAAACACTCATTTAACGAGCAATTTCCAATGCATTGAAATAGGTTGCATTTGGCGAGAAAAACGTGTTGCTGGCCAAATCGTGTGGAGCGATCGTCTTTTTGCGCCAAATATTCGAAAGTGTTTTATTTGTTTACAAATTTTCTACTGGGATTCCGCAGCTAAATTTGACTGATCCTTTGTAACGAACATGATTAGTTTTATTACCTTTTTTTTTAATGTAAGGGTTGGGTTGGGTTGATTTATGACGGCCAATTATCAACACAAGGGATATAGGCACTAGGGGGGAGTGCCCTCCGTGGGGGTCTTTCTAAGGGATCCTAACCCGTATTTACGTAAGGTTCGAAGAAAACCACGGAAAACTCCGAACGGTTAGTTCGACGAGCGCGACAGGGGTTTGAACCCAGCACTTCCCGTCTACCAGCTTTGAGAGCAGAACCTCTCAGCCACTGGTGGGGCTTTTTTTTAATGTAAGATGTATATCTGTAGATATGTACTCAGTGCCCCAAAAAGGAGGGACCCTTTTTTAATTAAACAATTTGAAAACGGCTAAAGATAGAAATGTCACTTTTTTGGCATCTTTATTAGACCAGAAATATATTTTCAACCATTCGATTTTTAAATTAGTTTAAAACGTCGTCAATATGTAGCGCTGTAAGCTGAAAAAACTAAATGACTCTATTTTAGAAATATCCGCCATTTTCAACCATAACATGAGGTAGTCTCATAACAAAACTAGCCGCCAGCCGTGAATATGTCTCATCAAGAATGTCCTTACACGACTTACAGATGTAATGTTCCAGTTCCGCTAAACTTTGTGGGTTTTATGGGTAAACTTTGTCTTTTAAGTGGCTCCGCAGGAAGAAATCGCAAGGACTGAAATCCAGCAAATACTTTTAATGCAATAAATTTAGTTTTTTCAGCTTACAGCGCCATCTACTGTTGAAATTTTAAACTAATTTTGAAATCGTATGGTAAAAATTTATTGCTTTTCTAATAAAGACGCAGCATACGGGGCATTTCTATCTTTAACCGTTTTCAAATTATTTAATTTAAAAAAGGGTCCCTTCTTTTCATGACACCCGGTAAGTAAGCACAGATTTTAAGTATGACGTAATCAGCATGAATTTGAAAGTATTTATTACTTTCTTCTATCTATAATAGAATAAAGTATTGTAATCGAAATCTTTTTCGACTTCCGGTTTCCGACGGATTTTCACGCTTTAGGGGTCGGAGATTCCGAAAAACACGTTTTTACAAAATGTCCGTTTGTGCGTCCTCATTGTATCATCGTTAAGTGTATGAAGTTATGCATAGAATTGAATCAAATTTTATGTATATGTTTTTGACTGTGGTTTTCAGGTCCCAGTTGCATTTGGGGACATTCCGCCGGAAGTGGGCGCTATGATAGCCACTTAAATATTTAAAATTCAAAAAGATGTGCAAAAAAAAATAGAAATTCTAAAAGTTTTTTCTGTTAAATGTTCGGCCTTGATCCAAAGATAGTGGAGTAATTTTAGTTTTGTCTTAATCTTAAAAAATAGCTGAGATATAGCAGTTTGAAATTTTAGGGTGGCTTACATTTTGAAACAAGATAACAGGATTCCTCGATAAACTAGTTTAATTTATTAGTTTTAATGAACATGGTTTCGGCAAATTTTCTTTCATTGTTGTAACCTTCGTTCCCACTCTTATATGCTTAACACTATATATTTATATTCGCCAACGTCAAATTTTCGCCTAGTTTGGCGACACTTGGCAAAATAGCGCCTAAATTGGCAACAAAAATAGGTTGCCATAAATGAAGCCAACTTGGCTATAACTCACTAATTTGTCTATATTCTCATTCAAATTCAGTATTGACGAGAACTGGGAATGAGAACGAAACTGGGGTTCCACGCATTTTAGCTTCATGTTTTCCAGTAAAATTAACTAAAATCTTAAATACAAAGAATAAAGGAGGCTATCTTTTCCTGCCGGAATAAGCCAAAAGGACTTTTCGTAGTTTAGTATATATCGGGTGCTCGCATTCAAGTTACCCGACTATTCGCAAACAGCTGACGTAAAATATTGATTTTATTGGCGGTGGGATAGCGAATTTTGAAATATTAACATCTATGAGATAGAAGAAAGTTTTGGGATTGGCACATCCGACTAGTAAATCTTAAAAATTCTGATTCATAAACAATACCTGCCAATAAAAGAGTTATTTATTCTTGTTTTACTTTTACAGTCATTTTTATGACTTATTTGTCTAATTTTGTAGTTATCAAGCGAACTAAGATCCAAAAACATAAAGAAGATTATAAGCACTGATTCAATGTATTATCTTCCTTTGACGACATTATTTTACAATTATTCTTGCCAATTTATTGTTATTCATATGAATTATTTCTGCTTTCGTAGCTATTTGGCGAATCCAGATTCAAAAATATAACAAAAATTTAAAGTATATGTTAAACCTATATCGCTTACTTATAAGATTTTATTTTTGTTTGACAATATTTATTATTATTATTATTATTTTAGCTATATTATCAGCCAAAATGAAAACACATAATCATATTGACTCAAAATATATGGCTTCCTTTAATGATTTTATTTGACTTTTACAATTATTCTTATTAATTTTTTTTTTGTTCTTACTAAGCGAACTTAAGATTAAGAAATATAACCCAAATTAAAGCTGTTGAATAAATGTAGATTGCTTATATGTATAGATTTTTATTTCAGCTTTAAAGTTATTTTAATTAATTTTTTTAAACCTTTTTTGTAGTTATTAGACGAGCCAAGGTTCAAAGACATAATCAAAATTAAAACTATTGGCTCAACGTACATGGCTGCTAGTGGCTTAACAGATGACAACTACAACGTAAGTATTAATGTTTCTGCTTTTCTTGCTCTTTTAAAAGAGAAGAATACTATACAAATTTTTAAATATTGCATTTTTGTATACAATTTTAAGTAAAAATCAAATTTTTAAAGAAAATCTTAAGATTTAGTAATCTATATATATATATGTGTGTGTGTGTGTGTGTGTGTATTAAGCTTTATCTGTGAAATTCCTACAGGCAGTTTTCTTATATTATACAATAACTTCTATATTTCTACAAATAGTGTAATAAAATAAAATCAGTTTTTTTTTTATTCTTCCATTTCACTTTCTATATTTCTATTCAGTTTTTAAAAGATGAATTTTCCTTTATATGGTAATGTCCCATTGTATGCATCCCATAAACAAGAACGTTTTTCCTACATATTTATAGGGACCACTCAACTCAGAGAGAAATATTCGTGGTTTCAATACCAGCTTGGTCTGGACATGGTGACTGTGCAAGGTTTCCAATGTCATCCTTTAACGATAACGATAATTCGGGTCTCTTTCTCTTCAAAAGTCCTCCCTAAAGGCATCCATTTTATAGCAGTATGTCCCAAACTGGCAAATGCATAACAAAACTCTTCCCTCCTTCCTACATATTTCAGCGGGACAAAATTTTGAGACTATCTATTAACGAAGTATTAAGATACGATTGGGGGGGGGGGGGATTTTTCATTTCCAGAGCAACAGTGTAATTTTGCAAATGAAATATTTTCTTAGTCCTTCGTTGGTGATCCAGAAGTCCCAAGACATTTCAAAACGCAAATAATTTCACTAGCGTCCGTAAAAACATAATAAAAACTTCGTTTTTCATTTATTTTATTTTATTTTATTTTGTTTTTTCTGGCGATTTGTCACCGGTTGGCAACATAATCAAATTTTAAAAAATACGCTTTTATGTTAAATACTCTTTAAGAAAAAGCTTTTTTTTCTCTTCATACTCCACTAGTTTAAGTAAGTTTAACATAAATAAAAACACTTTTATAACTACAGTTTTGTCATTTTAAATCTCGAATTATACTGTTTAGAACAAAATATAAATTTTATTAAAATTGTTTCAATCTCAAAATTAAGGTCCAATTCAGAGCACTGTCAATTCGACTTTGATATTGTTAGTGTCTGAGACAAAAAGAGAAAAGTATTGCTGCCATGTACAAGAAAAATGTACAAGAAAAATATGTGGTTTTTACAGAAATGCTCTGTAACATGTGGAATATTTGTTTATAAGGAAACAAAAATTGCTATAATAATTACATTTTTGAGCAACTGGTAATGCTACTGTATAATGCTGAGAGTATCTATACCATTCGTTTATAGTAGATGAGTTAATTACGCAACATCTTTCGTAAGATGTCGCTCAGATTTTGTTTTTAGAATAAAGTCATCCCTCACTTGCGAAAGAGGCAAGCGCTCCAGTCCATAGCATTCATGCAGGATAGAGAGCCCCCACAGGTCGCTAGTCACGACAATCCTGAAGTCTACATTTGTAGAGACCTATCGTAAGTCGTTTTTTCTGCACGAAGATCTCCAGATCTTACACCTTGTGACTTTTAGTTATTGATCTACTTGAAGTCACAGGTGTACAGAGATCGGTATGTGTCATTGGTCCAATTGAAAGAAGCTATACGCTATTATATTTCCTATATATTCCATCAAATTGTCTTCATCGCTACGCAGGCTGTTTTTCATCGTCTGACGGCTGTATTTATAAGTGATGGGTGTTACACAGAAAAGTTGCAACATTCAGAAACTGATTACTTTTTCTGAGAGACTACTATACCATAGCAAAACTATATTTTCAATTGCAGCATCACCTGTTGGTCAAAAATGTAACTATTATAACATTTTTTTTAAATTAAAACAAAAACCCCACTCGTTTCTAACCATTTCCGTGAAAACCGCATCTTTCTATTGTACATAGTTTACTAATTATTAAGTTTTCAAAAGTCTTGGGATTCCTCGATCTTTAATGTTTAAGTTTAAAGTTTTTTAATTCACCCGTGTTTTTTGTTTTTTTTATCACCGGTATTTAATCTTAAATATTCCTTTATGAGTCGTCATCAAAATGATGAATAGAAGCACAAGATAGATTTTTACTAAGTGCAAAAAGCTAGAATATGCACCAGGAGAAACACACACCTTCGGAAATTGATCCCACCTTGTCCTGCGATCTGAAGCTGTAAGCGGGAAGGTAGCACTGTACCAGCGTCGTCAGTTCGCTACTTTTTTTAAAATTAAGATTGCTTGATTGTCACCAATTTTTTTAAGTTTAAATGTTCATCTCATTTAATGACAGATTACATAATGCGAAAATATGACGAATCGTGTTATTTTGAAAAAGTGGTGGCAATCCAGTAATTTTTTTTTAAATAGCGAACTGGCAACAATGCTGGTACCACTCGATCACAGAGACTTCTGAATTTCTTATGCTTTTGTTAATGTCTGGTTTGCCAGTGTTGCCAGTGGACTACTTTTTTTTTTTTACTCAGATTGCTTGTTTGGCACTACTTTTGTGGAATGGTATAATTCGCCTTGAATTCGTCTTTTTTATTCTGTCATTAAATAAGACTAATTTTGCTTTCTCAAAAAATCGGTGGCAATCAAGAAATCTTAATAATATAAAAGTACCGAGCTGGCAATACTGCAGGAGGGTCTCGGAATTTGAATCATATATCCTTATTCATGTATTGAATCTCGAGAACGATCGAATTCGTTTATTAGTTGTCGTCAAATAATAGACAGACAGCGCAATAGAAATACTTAGTAGCACAAAGAAATGGAATATATATTCTGGGAAAGCATAAATCTTGGGATAATCGAGCTCACACCACCTACGTTCTCAAACGATTAGGGGGAAAAGACTTTTGTTACTGTATTTCTTCTATCGGCAAAAAACAGGAATATCACATGCACATTGCCATTTCTTGAATAATTTGTGTTAGACATTCAAATTTAAACAATCAACGTACTTTTGTGATTAGAACGATAACCCTTGAATATCACATTGATACAGCTGCCATAGAAGTATGCTGATTGCTTAATTTTGCGTAAAACTTGGTCTTTTTTCTCATCTTGATGGCAACAATGTAATTTTAGGAATGAATATTCAATTATTATTAGTTATGTTATCACTTTAATATGGCCGCCACACGCGTATACTAATTGGTTAACTTTGAATAAAATTTTGTCTGCTTTTTGGTCTCATTGGCAACAGTGAAATCTTGCAAATAAGTAGTCGATCGTTATTGGTTGTCACTTTAATATGACCGCCAAAGACGTATTCTGATCAGTTAAACTTCTGTATCGAATACAGGCCACTCAAGAAACAGCAATACAAATATCGTTGTTTTGATTTCATAAAAACTCATTTTTAAGACACTTAGACAAATTAAACAATATTGTAAATTAGAAAATCTTTATATATCAGTAGAGACATACGTCCAAAAAAATTCGATTAGTTATGAGAGAATTTTACATAAAAACATACACGTCGAGCCTGTCATTATCACTACAGTTGAAAAGACTCGAATAAACCCGATTTAAACCTGGGAATAACCCGGGTTTTTAGGAAATAAACCGGGTTTTTTGAGAATAAACGAGATATTTTGGGAATAAACCTAGGATTAAACCGGGTCTATTGAAAATAAACCTGAAAATAAACCGGTTCTTTGCAACTCTAATTATCACCAACCTAGTGTTTACTTACTCGTCGAAATGATTATCGCCAGTTCTGTAATGTGGGTTGCCATAATCCCTTATTTCTAAACATGAAGAAATTAACATACAGTCAGTAAAACTCATAGTTTATTTTGGTTTTATTTTTCTTTTGAGCATGTTCATTATCTTAGATATTTTATAACCCAACATATGTTAATTTTTTAATTTATTTTACAGCCTGACGCCCCTGTCAAAGAAAAATGGGCTCATTTAGCTCAGTTAACCGAATTCGCCCTCACTCTCAAAGAAACTTTAACCAACATCAATAAAGAAAGTTTCAACAACTTTTTGTTGAGAATGGGTGAGTTACTTTGCAATAATTATTAAGATTTTTTTAACATGCTTTTTTCAAAAGATTTCTTTGTGCTTTAATGGTTGCCTGTTGAAATTAATTTTTTTTAATGATTTCATATCCAGAGCCCTAAACAGAAATTACTCCCCTTCTCTCAGAGAAAAAATTATTTTATCCTTCCCTTAACCTATGTCTAGGTTTAAAATACTGTGGAAAGTTTTTTTTTCTTTTTTAACCCCTTTCAAGGTATAGACGATCGCGCCATACTATCTTGGGCCTTATGCCCAGCTGTCTTTCAGCCCTCTCCCCCTTCTTTCTATAACTGCTTGAAATTTCACGTCCCAAAATGAAAATATTGGAAACACTGGGGAATTATTTTTGTTTAAAAATTTATATTTTGAAACACCGTATACTATTATTTGCTACAAATGCATCCATGCAAAGCTTCCGTACTACAATCGTTGAGAATTTTTGCTGAAACTTTGTTTCATTAATTTTTAAGTAACTACAATTTTTATCAAACAATGTGTCTTCCCGAAACGAAAGTGTACTATGTCAAAAGATTGTTCAAAAATTTGTCTTATGATATCTCATTCATTGTTGAGCGTTTTGTATATGCATTAATAACCGAAATAATATATTATTGATTTCTTTTACTATTATTTACAATTATTTACCTCTCTTATTATTATTAACTTTAAATTAATAGCATTAATAAAACAATACTTTCGATATTTTTTCAAGATTTCAAGTGAATTAAAAACGATTCACTTTTCACTGAAAATTGCCATTTGAATGCCACTTATTAAAGGTTAACAGGAGTTAAAAAATTCAGAAAAAGTCACTTTAAAATTGAAAATAAACTGGGTTTTAAAATACTTTACCCGTGGCCCTAATTTTTTGCGCACCAGTTTAAAAGTGAAGTTTTTCAAACAAAGAAAACGCAAACTTAATTTTGTGTAAATAAACAATAAAATTCTTGACATGCAGTCATCTAAAATGAATTACAATGAATAAAAAAATATAAGAAGTCGCACACTTAGATTTGGGTATGTAAAACATTTTCCTTCTAAAATATAGAAAACCCTATTGTTTTGCGCATGTGCATTTAACCCCTTAATCGTTGCTTCCGATACATTCACCGGCAGTGTAGGCTAATTTTTTTTAATTCAGATTGTTTGATTCCCACCAGTTTTTTTTAAATATTGTAATTGGCTTTATGCCCGCATTATTTTATCTTCCATTAAGTAATCCGAATATTTTCTACTTAAAAAAATTGGTGGCAATCAAGCAATCTGAATTTTAAAAAAGTAGCCTATGCTTATCGGGCGCAACGATGAAGGAGTTAAAAAAAGTTTTCGACAATTGCAATTGGCTAGTTGTTTCCAAATATGCAAAGTATTGCATACGGAACTAATAACATTTGTTGTTTAACAGATGGACAGTTTCAAATCAATTAATAATAAGAAAATGGATGGTAAAAGATTGACGGTGGAAATGCGTAAAAAGATAATCGAAAAACTAAATAGCGGGTGTCTAATGAGGAAACTGGGTAGGGATTTGACTATTCCTGAATCCGCAGTGAGTTATATTTTGAAAATTTTTGTTGTAACCGTAGATATACAGCCAAGAAAAAGTACCGGTCGCTCATCAACAACAACGGTCCGAGAAGATGGAATGTTGCGTCGAGTGATAACGAACAGAAGACCAGGAACAATGACAGAAGCCGCATTCCTATGGCAAGACAGCATAGGACGGACGACCAGTAACTAGTAAAATGGCTACAAAAAGATTGCATAAAATGGGATTAAAATCTTACAAAAGCAAACGTAAGCCGATGTTAACTCCTGCTCAAAAAACGAAACATTTTCTGTGGGCTGTGGACCACTTAAAATGAACAGATCAGCAAGTACAATCTGTTATATGATCGGATGAATCCCCTTTACCAGTTTTGTATGGAAATATCGCTTGTCGGCAAGCGAATGAAGCTTTAAACCCAAAATGCGTCAAACAAGAGTGCAAGTTTCCGGCATGTGTTCAAATTTTTAGATGTTTTGGTTATTCTAGTGTCGACCAAATGATGACATATGAGGGATTATCAATGCACAACGTTATCGGGACGTTTTGCAGAATCAGTTGTTGCTTTCAATTCAACAACTTGTCCTTCAATCGTGTTATCTTTTTCAACAAGACTTAGCCAAACCGCATACATCTAAGACAACAAAATCCTGGATTCAACAAAATGGTATACCTGTGCTTGATTAGGTTCCGAATTCACCGGATATCAATCCTATCGAGGATTTGTGGTGGTACTTAAAGAAGTAAGTCCGATAAAGGAAAACCACGTGACAATCAGCAATTGACTAGAATTATTCTGGAAGAATGGCAAAAAATTCCAATTTCTGAGTGCCAAAGATTAGTTTCCACTATGGTGAGTAGAGTGACAGATGTTTATCTGGCAAAAGAGGGCCAACGAAGTGGTGAGACTTACCGATTTCTTCTCATTTGAACATGCACAAAACATTAGGGACATGAAAAACTGGCGAGGAAATGGATTTCATTGGACACAAAGTTTGTGTCGTTTATTATTTTTTGTTCAATTTCACTATGTAATTGTAAAATGTATCATTTTCTATTAAAAATAATTTACATAAAATATTTTAAATTATTTTTTACTTTTATGATTACTTTTTTGTATAATGTGTGGACCTTAGGCCCCTCCCTTCTGGACCTAGGTATAACCTCTGATTATAGGAACCCTTTTTCTTGAGCCTGCATCTTGAGGTTCTGAATACCTCTTCGCACCGAATCTCTTTACATCTTTTGAGAAAACCAAAGCTGAATTCAGATATTTCCCACAGTTGTGCAGAAGTTGAAGGGGATTTCATCTGGAAAAACATTTTATATAGAAAGATTTTTATTCCTATGTACCTCTAAGAAGCAGAAAATTGGAAATCTTCTTGGAAAAAAAACATTGCAGAATTCGGCTGAAAATTTTCGCATCCCTATCCATCTTCTGATTTCTTCCCTTAATTCAGCGTTTTAAAAACTTTTTATTCCTACAACTTTTGCACACCTTTAAAATTTGTTTTGTAAAAAGCGTTCTTAGCGAGAAGATAGCCTCCCTATTTTAAATTTCCTGCCCAAATATAGTTCCCGGGAAATCATGCTGAAGCCATGATTTTAGAATTTATATGTATTGTTTCATGCTACGAATGTCACAAATGTATATAAAGCACAAAAAAGCTAACGTAGTTTCCATTTAATAGTGTTAGATAGCTGCTTGAAAACTTTAGAGTGTTTTATTTCACTTTCTCGTAACACGGCTTTACAAATTTGATAAAATTTGGTAGCCAGTAAAAAATTATATTCGCCAGTAAAAAATATTTACCCCCTACCCCTTCCTTCTTCGTCATTGCTTTTCAAAAAGCACAAATTTTTTTTATGAATTAATTGAGAAAAAATAATAACAAGCATAGTTTAGAATTATTAGTTATATAGTTTAAAATATAGTACATAATTTAGAAAGATGATATAAACTAAGTTTTCTAATGAAACTTATCAAATCTCTGAAAAAAATAGATACTGTAAAAGCTGAATTAAACGGCGTGTCCGAAAAATGCTGATTGGCGAATGATTCGAATATATGGATAGTTTGAGTGCTACAAAAGCTATATCTGATAAGGTTCGTACGCTTTTGCCACAATTTTTAATAGAATTTTTCACCTTATTTAAATGCAAAAAAGTATTACAAATCCTGCAATTAAACGCGGCGTCTACAATTTCTGCTATTTAAATATGAAATAGAAAAATTCTATTAAGAAACTGTGGTAAGAGCATACGAACTATGAAATAGTGAAGCATGAAAACAATTTTTTGTCTATTTTCCTGTCGAAGTCAGTCCAATAATTCGGATTTTATTATTTTAAATTCTGCATTTAATGAACTTAAATTTGCCAGAATAAAAAGAAAAAAAAAGAAAAATACTTTTTTGTTTGAATATAGTTTCTCAATTTATTTCTTAATATGGGGGAAGGGGGAAGAAAAAATGCCGTTTGTGCTCATTTCTTAGGTCAATTTTTATACACAAAAGAAAAGAAAAATATCCCCCATATTAAATAATTCGGTCGCCCGATAAAAAAAAACTTGGTCGCCAATGGCGACCGCATTTGTTAATCCCTGCTCCTGAGTATGGATTGGTTCTAAAATTGGTTATACCTTCATATCGCCGTAATTGTAACTGTATTTTATATATACTATTTGTTCATTTATTTAGTTAATTGTTTTAAAATTTGTCATTTTAGGTATTAATCAAGGTCCCATAACAGCTGGCGTAATAGGCGCTAGAAAGCCACATTATGATATGTGGGGAAATACAGTTAATGTGTCATCTCGTATGGAAAGCACCGGAAAAGCTGGATGCATACAGGTGGGTATACATAAAAAAGCAGCAACATTTAAATACTGAAATATGTTTATTGTTGATGTGTTTATTTTTTATGATTGTTGTTTATGTTTTTGTTTCCAAACAAATATAAGAATAATGGATCCTTAGGTAATTCGAAAGCAGTGATTCTCAGCTACTCGCGTTCGCGATCTACTTTCTCCTTTATCAATTTCAACCATGTCCTTCTCCTTAAAATTCTCTCAGAATTATAATAATTTAGAAATGAATGGCATAATTATATCGATGCACAAATTTACGTGCAATTTAATTAAGAATAGATTTAGCCAAAATACAGGGTGTCCATAATTAAACGACCCTACTTGTCCACAGATGAAACTATTGTTCAAAAAGTTGTGAAATTTTGTGAAGGACAAAATGAAGGAATGGGAATTTGTTTAAGTGAAAAAAAATTAGTTCAAAATTTCGCCACCAGATGGCGTTTTTAATGAATTAATTACACATTTAGTGATACATTTACGACAGTTTACATATTTAATTGCAACGAAATATTTTCCACATGACAGCCACCATTTTTAGCTATCATCTGGAATCGTAAGATAGCATGTTCCACAGTTGTATGTTATGTTGCCCGTACTGTGTTTTGGAAAATGCTAAGAACATGTCGCGAAAAAAGTTTTGTTGAACATTTTTTGTTGAAATAAAAATTTGTAAACTATCGTAAGTGTATGATAAATGCGTAATTCATTAAAAACGCCATCTGGTGGCGAAATTTTGAACTAATTTTTTTTTCGCATAAACAAATTCCCATTCCTTTATTATGTCTTTCACAAAATTTCACAACTTTCTGACCAATAGTTTTGTCTGTAGACAACTTTAAAGTAGGGTCGTTTAATTATGGACACCCTGTATATTGCCAATACTTGTCAAGATACAACAAAATGAAGCCAAAGTCGACAAAATTGTTTTCCTTTTAGGATAAAATGTTAAATTTTAATTAAATAAAATTATTTACACCTTTCAGATCCGCCCGACGTTGCCCGGTCCCGTCAAAAACTAATACGAAACGAGAAATCGCTCTAAAAATCGCTGCACAAAAACCTTCCTCTGGTGACTCTTTGTCTTTCGGAAATCAAATAGAGAGATGGACCCGAAGCAAAGTAAATTTAATACCAACCCCTCAAATGTCTGGATCATTTGATTCAAAACAGATCAGTTTTTGGTTAAAATTAGAAGAAGGTTACCGTCTAATTTTCATAAAATTTGCATTTTCGGAATCAGAAAAATAAACTGTGAGTTTCGATTCAAATAATCAAATACTTTTCTTAATACTCGAAGATGAGTGAAAATGAAACTTTTTCGTTGTCTGGGATTACAAAATCGGTAGCTTTCTTTTGATGTTTCAATAAAAATAGCCATTTTTGGCGAACCCGCAGGAAAATCTTTTAGTTCCACCGCCAGGTGATGCATTTTGTTCGAAACAAATTATCTCACACGTGTCCCCGCTGCCTACGATACCGTATATAGCAGACGTGATAGGCACGCGCTGCAAAATCTTTTAGTTCCAGTTTCTAACACCAGGTGAAGCATTCTGTTCTAAAAAAACCTATTTCCGAACGAAACTCCGGCACTCGTTCCGCGGCTTACGGCACCGCGTTGAAGGCGTGAACGCGCGAAAAATCTGTTAGTTGCATTTTCCACCACCAGGGAGTACCAAATATATGTCTTAAATAATTAGCTATATCTTAATTAGTTCATGTTAAGTTGAATGAACCGATTCCTGTTGAAATCGGACCCATTGAACTCGAGAAAATAAATCCCCCCCCCCCCCCTGGATATTAATATTCATAAATAGTGGTAACCAAGGGCTGAAAAAATGATACCGAAGTTCATTTAGTACCTGGGAGACCTTAGAAGAATGTAAGAAAAGATTTCGTTTGAATCGGACTAAGATTAAAAGCAAAATCTTTTAGTTACACTTTCCACAGCCAAGGGGTCACTCTGTTCTAAACAAACCTCTTTCCGAACGAAACTCCGCCACGTGTCCCAGCTGCTTATGACAACTCATAGAAGGCGTTCTGTGCACGCACTGAAAATCTTTTACTTCCGTTTTCCACCGCCAGGGGGCGCCAAATCTATGTCTTAATTAGTTATCTATATCTTAATTAGTTCATGTTAAGTTGAATGAATCAATTGTAGTTGAAATCGGGCCCTTTGTTTGAATCGGACAAATTTCAAATGCAAAATTGTTTAGTTGCACTTCAGACCGCTAGGGGGTGCAGACAGTTCTAAATAAAACTCTTTCCGATCGAAACTCCGGCACTTGTCTCTGCTGCCTACGACACCGTATAGCAGGCGTGCTGCGCACGCGCTGCAAAATCTTTTAGTTCCATTTTCTACCACCAGGTAGCGCCAAATATGTATCTTAATTTGTTATCTATCTCTTAATTAGTTCGTGTTAAGTTGAATGAAATAATTCTCCTTGAAATTCGGCCCATAGAACCCAAGAAAATACCCCCTCCTTGGTCATTAATGTTCAGAAATAGTGGTAACCAAGGGCTGTAAAAATTATAACTAAGTTTATCTAGTACCTGGGGACCTGAGAAAAGGTTTCGTTTGAATCGGACTAATAATTAAATAGTTCTGATTTTGGAGGCATGGGGAAGGAGGGAGTTTCGATCAGAGCATTAACGCGATATTTAAACTACAACCGGACACTCCCCTCCCCCATCACACAGAATTTAACCAACGACGTTAAAAAATTAGGAATTATCATTTACTTTCTAAACAGAAACAAAATGACTTTTTTTTACATGCAAAAACAGTAAGTTACCGTTGCTAATTTCTGAAATCAAATACATAAATGACGTATACATGAGAAAACTCTAAAAATCGCATAAAACAAATCGCAAAAATTCACAACTCGCTGTTCGAATTGCAATCAGTTGACGACCTTTTCATCTGCCAATCACAATTGCCCGGTTGACTTCCAGCTGTACCTACAATTTTATCAGCTACCAATCACAACTGCCCTCCAATGGTGTTTGACTTGTAGTGGGCGATTTTTGACGTCATTTGAAACAAAAAACGCTGCAAAACATGAAAAAAATGTTAAAAAACGCATAAAAAATGAAATGAAAAGAAAAAATCTAATAAAAAAAAATCGGGATAATAAATAATCCGCCCTTCTCTTTTAAAATTATGATTTTTTTATCTGTAAAGAATTATCAACTTTCTCCAATCTATAAAGAGAAAAAAAAATGACGATTCTGAGCATATCTGAGGCTGAAATGGAAGCAACTACCGAACCAATCAAGCATTCTGGGCGAAATTACTTAATGACGAAAGATAACATTCGCCAAACAATCAAAATTCCCTTTACGAATTTTGCTTTAACTTTATTGAAAAGAGGATAAAATTTACTATATTAGTCTAAAAGATTGGAACCGAATTCCGGTTACTAATGTGGGTAAATCGCAGCAAAACGTCAAAAAACATTAAAAATAGCATTTTTAAAATCATGATTTTTTTATCCGTAAAGAACTATCAACTTTCTCCAAACTAAAAAGAGAAAATAAAATGATTATTCTGAGCGTATCTGAGGCTGAAATGGAATAAAAACCACTGAACCAATCAAGCATTCTAGCAAAATTTCTTAGTGTCGAAAGAAAAAATTCGCCAAAACTTCAACCATCGCTGTACGAATTTCGCATAAGCTTTATTGAAAAGAAGATAAAATTTACTATATTGGGCTAAAATATTGGAACCGGATTCCCATTACTAATGAGGGAAAATCACAGCTAAACGTGAAAAAACACTAAAAATCGCATAAAAATTTAATTAAAAAAAAATCTATTCAAAAATTCCAAAATCTGGCTTCGAGGGGCAAAATTACATGCACAAGGGTACCTTCTCACCAAATTTTGTAGCTCTGCGGAACACAACCGATAAACATACACACACACACAAACTTCCTTCTTTTATAGTTGGAGATTAGTTAGGAGTGTTTTTTTAATAATGATTATCCGTATGTTTGATGGCAATTAATAAAAGTAAAAAATATAATGGTATTAAATCGTGTGATCTCGGTGTTCAATTGGCATTATTATTTCTTAAAACTATACATCGAAAAAAAAATGTAGTAGATTACTGTTGAGCATTGTTGTCGTATTTTCCTGTTCATAAAAAACTATGAATCATGGAATTATCCAAACACGGAACGTCGAAATCTGAGCATTGTTTAATATAAGGAGAATTTTTAAAGAATATTTTGTGATAAATAGTGTAAATTGATATGGACTAATTTTCCGCTAAAGATTACGAGTCACGTTAACGAGTTGTTTCTTAATTGAAGTTTATACCGCAACCAAAGTTAAGAATAATAAAAGTCCTTCCGGCTCAGTCAGAAAAGCAGTATAATTTCCTTGTTTTGTTATTGTTGTTGCTGTTGGTGGTGTTTTTTAATTATTATTTTAATGCACATACATCGGATTTAATACAAATTAAAGAAGTTTGTCTTACTCCTTCTAAGTTCGTTTTTTGTTTTGTGTTTTTTGTTGTTGTTTTTTTAGGCAAAAATTATAATTTTTAGAGACTTTTTTAATTTGACTTACTATGTACAAATGAATGAATATGAGGTAATTATATAAAAAATGCTAAAAATTTGTTGAAATCACAATTTAAAAATAACCAATAGTCTATAATATATTTTCGACGCTCAAACGAGATTCGAACTCAAACCATTCAAAGAATGCCATTGACATTTTTTTTTTAATTTCTCGCCTAACAAAGTAAACAATTTCTAAAAATGTTTTTGAAAACTAATAATTTTAACATGTATTAATAATGAACTATAAATATAGCCCAACTGATCATTATGCTATTCATATTTTCAAAGATTCCTACGAATTATTGAATCTTGTTAGTTAGCGAATTAATTCAAGTTATATTTTATCTTTAAAAAAAGAGAAAACTACTCCTGTAAACGAACTATAAGAGCTACACACTTGATTAACGAACTCATCCTAGATACTTGCAAGATCAATGAATTAAGAAGGGGGTTTTGAGTTCGGGTCGTTCTTTTTTAATTTCACGGCAAAAAGATCAGAATTTTTTAACAGTTCTAAAAATAATCAATTAACAAATAACATTGTACAGAAAAATAAGAAACTACTCCATTTTTCTAAGTGCAGATAATTTTATCATAAATGCGTGCATGGCATAGACAAATGACAATACTTACCTAAAAATAACCTTCCAATAAATATAAATACAATCTCTTATTACCCCCTTTTGCCTATCAAGAATAAAGAGAAAGAATCAAGTGTAAGAATATTTCAAAGGTAATGGAGGCATGTAAGCACATTTTATGTTATTGCTAGATATTTCATGGTTTGCATTTGAACGGGTTTAAATCTATTTGTAAGCAGGAATAGACTTATTTTATTTCAATATTCCATTCTTCTTTAGAAAAATTACAATAAAACAAAAAATTAATTTAATTTTATAGGAAAGGGTAGAAAAAAAATAAGAAATTTTTTTCAGTAATAAGTTCTATGCGTATAATTATATTTCTTAAATTAGATAGCGGAGATTTTTAAAAGTATTCATGATAAAATTCTGTTTGTGCTTTGTTTATATTATGAAAAATAAAAAATAATTCCATTCCAAGTGGACTTTCCTCACTTTCAAAATCAAGGCACTGAAAATATCATTGACCCGTACTTTGTTTATATTATGCAACATAAAAAATAATTCTATTCAAAATGGACTTGCCTCACTTTCAAAATCAACGCATTGAAAATATCATTGACCCGTGCTTTGTTTATATTATACAACATAAAAAATAATTCTATTCAAAATGGACTTGCCTCACTTTCAAAATCAACGCATTGAAAATATAATTGACCCGTGCTTTGTTTATATTATACAACATAAAAAATAATTCTATTCCAAATGGACTCGTCTCACTTTCAAAATCAACGCATTAGAAATATCATTGGCCCGTGCCTTGCTTATATTATTATGCAACATAAAAAATAATTCTATTCAAAATGGACTTGCCTCACTTTCAAAATCAATGCATTGAAAATTTCATTGACCCAATAAATTACTTAGTAACAAGTTTATACTGTTATGAAAATATATTTATTGTGAATTAATTAAAAATATGAATTTGTAATAAGCTTTAATCAATTTTTTTCATAAAATGGACTTGACCTGCTTTCAAAATCAGCAGCACACTTGTTAAATAAATGTGCACTCACAATTCGGAAATATTTTGTCCGAATAGATTGAACGTTAAATGTTGCGTAATTCAAAAATTAAGAAAAAATATCTTATGGCAGATACATCAAATCAGTGTGTGTGTGTGTGTGTGACTGTTTGTGACTTGTTTTATTTTCATTTTGATTCATTATTTTATTTTCATTCACAATGTTTTTTTATGAATGCATTCGTAAAAGCGAAGTTACATAAATCCGAAGTATATACTAAACAAAAATATTCCAGGTTTCTTCAATTTGAGCACCATTACTTGTGAATAGTAATTTGTGCCTTATTTAATCGAAAAACAAGATTACATATTTTTTTGATTAAATAAGGGGAAATTTACTATTTTGAAATAGTGCTATTCAATTTCAAGGATCATTCAAGTACTCATTTTTAACATTGTGAATTCTAGTTTTGTATATCATAATTTATTGTTTATTCTCATTTTGACTTGTTTTATTTTCATTTTGATTCATTTATTTTATTTTCATTCACAGTGATCTTTTATGGACGCATTCGTAAAAGCAAAGTTTCATAAATCCGGAGTATATATTAAACAAAAATATTCAAGGTTTCTTCAATTTGAGTACCATTACTTTTGAAAAGTAATTTTTGCCATTTTTAATCGAAAAACAAGATTACATATTTTTTGATTAAATAAGGGGAATTGTACTATTTTGAAATAGTGCTATTCAAATTCAAGGATCATTCAAGTACCCATTTTTAACATTGTGAATTCTAATTTTGTGTATCATAATTTCACTGTGAATTTTTAATGAATTAGCTAAAATTCAGTTTTAGCACTGTCAACATAGTCGAAAAGTGTTTAAGAAATTCGGTTTGTCTGTCTGTCTTCCCGTCTGGCTGTTCTCTAACTGTCGTAAATATGCTCGGATTGACATGTAATTTTTATATGTTTCATGAGATTCCCTGTAGAATGTTCGCTATTAAAAATAAAGTGTGTAGCATTTATAGTTCCTTTACAGGAACGCACAGAAGAATTTCGTTACATTATGGTCTATGTTTAAAAATCATTTCCGGTATATTTTATTTAAATAGCTAATTTCAATATCTCCTTTCTTTGTATAAAAAAAAAAAATAAAATAATTTAATACTATTAAAAAAATATATTCTGTGTCTTTAGTTTAATGTCTGTTTTTTTTTATATACTTTAATTGTTTATATTAGCAATTTATTATCATACATTATTACATATGGTTTTTTGGCGTTGACTACGTGCATGATTTCTATTGTTATGCCATTAGAAAAGTTAAAGTGATATGTTATTGTTCATAATAATATATGACAAAGACAAATCTATTTTTTATTCTATGAATACACATATAAAAGAGATTACTGCTGAGCCAAGCTTTAAAGACGGGTCACGTAAGTAACAGGTCTGGGTAAGATGATTCTATTCTTGATAATAGCATAGCAGCCACTCAAGACTCTTTTAATTTTATCTTTCACCACTTTCTCAAGACATTTTTTTTTTCACATGCACTTTGACAGACTTCGAACAAAACTTGCGGATATCTGTAAGAGAATATAGTACACAATTTATTTTATTAAAATAGTGGTGCGAATAGAATATAAAAATTGTTGCCAGTGTCAACTCTGTACTAGGAAAGTAGGTGATGAAAGGGAAGTTTCCCCCAGTTTTGCTTTTGTGGGGGATGAATAGGAGAATTCCGCTAGTTTCGTATTTACTAGTACAAGAACAAACAGCCAGTGAAGAAATGACTTGCAGTTAGACGGGTCAAGCATAAACCTAAACTTTGTCTCCTCCTCCAATCCTTCGGAATGGTCTATATTTTTGGCAGCATGCCAAGAGCCGCCTTTTAACCCTTTAACGGGCGGTGTCTACAAAAAAGGACACCTAATTTTAATTCCAAAACTGACAAACGGCCCCAAGCATATTTAATTAAAATTTTCCTTTTATTAAGTACGGGAAAATAACCAACCTTTTATTTTCTAATGAATTCGTTTGTATTTTCTGGTGTCAGTCTATTATTTCATTATTTTACAAACAGACTTATTCCGCGCCGGAAAGGGTTAAGGCTTGTCAAGCAGTATATGTGTATTGATAGAATAAAAAGTAGATTTGTCATTGTCATAATTATTATGAACTATAACATATTGTACTTGACTTTTTCTAATGACATAACCAGAGCTTGAGAAATGTTGGTGACCAAGTTTATTTTTCTGACGACCAAGTTATTTAATCTGGCGGTTGTTTTTTCTTTTTTTGTGCAAAAATTGATCCAATAAATGAGCACAAACAACATTTGGAATAGTTACTGAAAATTTCTTTCCGTTTCAGAAATAAATTATCCAAAAATCGCTACAAAACGCGAAAAAAAGCTAAAAATTTTTGGAAAAATTAAAAAATCGCAGATAAAATTTCCTTTAATGGGCTAAAATATAAAAATTGATTCATGTTACAAATGTAAAAAAAATCGCTGCAAATCACGAAAAAAAAAATTCGCTGAAATATCTAAAAATCACATAGATAATAAAATTACTATACTTGGTTTTAAAAGTGAAACAGGATTCATTTTCGAACGTCAAAAAAAAAAAAGCTCCAAATCGCATAAAAAATCGCTAAAAATTCACAAATTGCAGAGGACAAAATTTAATATATTAAGCTAAAAGACTGAAACCGGATTCATTTTTTCAGTGTTGAAAAATCTAAACGAAACGCAAAAAAATCGCAAAAGGACAAAATTTACTATATTGGGCTAAAAGACTGAAACAGGATTCCTTTACAAAATGTCACAAAAATTACCACAATACACGACAAAATGCTGAAAATCTCATAAAGAATTAAATTTAAAAAATCTAATTTAAAAAAATCCGGTACTATTCTAAACTTTATATATAAAAAATAATTATAAACTATACTTGTTATTATTTATTCTCAATTAATTCATAAAAAAGTTTTGTACTTTTTGAAAATCGATAATGGGAGATGGGGGCATTAAATATTTGTTACAAGCGACTAGAATTTTTTGCTGGCTACCAGATTTTATCAAATTTGTAAAGCCTTGGACATAACAATGGAAATCATGCACCTAGTCATCGCTAAAGAACCATATGTAATAAAGTCTGAAAATAAATTGGTAATATAAATAACTAAAAAAAAATCTTAATAATATTTTGTTAGTGTTAAAAAGTGTTTCATAATTTATCCCTGATGCATAATTTCGTTCTTGTCATTCTTTTTTAGGTTGTTGAAGAAACAGCCCACATTTTAGAAGAATTCGACTACGTATTCGAACAACGTGGAATGGTTGCTGTCAAAGGCAAAGGCAATCTCATGACGTATTATCTCCTTGGACGCAAGTCAGATATAGCGAAGTGTCCCCCAAAATCTAATCTTGATGCTACCTTTTGAAGTTAAAAGAAACGTGTATATACATGCGATACTGAATCAGAGAGCTACAACACAACACGCACAAGACTGTAAAAGATGCAGTCAGATCTGGTGTACCTACAATGTTTAACGTAGAAAAGAAAGGAAAACCTCTTTAATGATTTTTGTGCAAGTGTTTTGTGCACAAAATTGAAGCATCAGTTTAAAAAGTACATACTTAGGAAACAAAAAAGTCCTTCTCTACTCTATGTGTTCATACAAAATGAAGCACAACATTTACACCAGCACATAGATATTTCAATAAATGTGAAATATTACCAAATAAGATATGGCAACAGTAAAACTAAAAAGACATAAGATGTTGGTATTATTGTTATGTTTATGCTTTACACAAGCCCATAGCTGTAAAGGTATCCTAAGCACTGGAAGCGAACTTTATTTGCTTTAATGTTAAATGTGCAAAATTCTCAAGTTTGTTATAAGTATTTGTTATTCATATCAAGACAACTAAGAAGATAACTATGTTATCTTGCTCACATTTGTAGCTTATGTAAAGAGAGAAAAAACATCAATGTGCTATAAATGTAATTTATGCAATCAACAATTTAATGCTGCATAAATTGTTGCTTAATAACCAGCGATGTGATACAAGTCTAGTGTTGCATTTCAATGTCCAAACAAGCCAATTCATTGGAGCAAAAACTACAGTGGTTGTTTAGCAAAACAGTTTTGAGAGAAGAATAAAAGATAAAAACTGATTGTTAAAGGTAGAACTCTAACGTAAAATGAAGAAAATAAGTTATAATTCTATTATTAGCACCCTATCCCCGAAGCACTTACATGATAAGCGTTGTCATTTCAATGTACTGCCAGTTACAGGTTACGAGTACGGCTATCTAGTAGTTAGTTCCAAACCGCGATTGAATGTGAATTAGCTACTTTGATTTATATCAGTGTTGAATTCAGACATTTTTCTCCTAGGGGGGGGGGGGGAGGGGATATTCTGCTCTGAGTAGGGATAATATAATTTCAAGGGAGGGAATTTGCACTTTTAGATCATTTCCAAACATAAAACCTTACATTTTCTAGAGGGGACATTTCAAAAGTGGAAATTTTCAAGAGAGGCATTTCCATGCTCCGAGAGAAAAGGTCCTCCGGGCCATCCCCTGAATTCAACACTGTTTTAATTGATTTTGTCTAATTAGTTCTAATTCTGTTTATTATTACCTGTCTAAAATTTCTTATCATTAGCAGTATGCTAATTGCATATTAACGTTGCATATAACAGCATTTAACAAACTTAACATCAAATTAATACCACTAATTAATAACAATTGATTTATTAATTTTTTATGTATCATAAAATTAAGTTATTTATTTTTTTTAAATCTTACTTTTGAAAAAAGCATCAATTTTGTTTATTAACCACAAATTCTAAACAGTACGCTGTTTCTAGCCAGTTGTAACTAATTTATCACTCCGTCGCAAGGGAAAAGAAACCTGTAAGATCACTATTCTGCAAAACACGAATTAGTTCACAATCCAAATTTTGCAATCAAGTAGCGAATATTTCCTGCGACCACTTTGGCATGGAATGATAACGCTTACTTTAAAACTGCTTTGTCTAGTACTGACTGGTTACAAAAGAAAAGAAATAAAAATTTTACTTTATTTTACATAACGATAAGGAGTGAATTTGGAAAGATATCTAACTATTCATTCTGTTTTCAAAAAATGCAATTATAAATAATCATTTGAAATTACATTCGAAAGACATACTGCACATTTTATTATTCTAATTAAAAAATTGCTATTCTTATATGTATAATCTTATACTGTATCAGTAAACAATTATACTAATAATCTTTTATAAAATTTGTTTGGTGATTTGTTTAACTGTAATATTTAAAAACTAAATTTAAACAATTTTGAATGTTATGAAATTTATTTAAGAAGAAAAACATTTAATGGTATACCATTATTTTTTTTCTATCGTGTATATTCAATGTTTCTTTCATAACAGACTATTGTAATTACTCTTCCTATTATTATTATTATTTCATCCAGTTTTCCTGTTTTCTCGTGAAGTTGCATAATCCTGCGCCCATTATTGTTATTATTTGTTTTTGTGTTTTCCCATAGTTTCATCACTTTCCACTGTTGGCATTATTTCTTTATTATTATTATTCTCTTTCTGTTTTTTCATCTCACGATTTCATCTGACTTCCCTTTGTTACTATTGTTTCCGTTTTTCTTTTTATTTCTGTTTCTTCAAGCAATTTCATCGCAATTCCCATTGTTAGTATTATTTTTTGTGTTTCAGTTTCATCAGACTTTCCATTGTCTCTGTTAGTTTATTTTAATCTTTCATTTCCGTTTATATTGCTCCTTCAGTCATAAAAATATTTTTTTCTCTTTCAACAAAATTAGTACTATGTCGCAATAAAATTTGTGTTTTTTAAATGTCATATTTTTATGAAATTCAGTTTAAAGATATTAAAACTTTAAAAAAAAATGCTTTGGAAAAACACATTAAGAAGGACAGTATAAATATCAAATAAAAACCAAAAAATTGTATTTTTTGAATACACGAATGTTTCAAAGTATGAATTTTTCACTTATTGTCTTGTAAAATACCATAGATTTTCCACACGTGCATATTTAAGTCTAAACTTTCTACCATCTTTTTCAAAGAAATATAATTAGCACATGATAGGAATCCAAGTAAAACCTTATTGGGGCCAAAAATAACTTTAGAATGTTAGAGTTTAGTAAATTGCAATATCCGAGCTTCATCAATTTTGCACAATTTTGGCAGTAGATTTTCAAATTGTATTATTTTCTGTTTTCTTGGAAATTAATACTGCATTTGTAAAAAAACGAAAACAAAATTTAAAATTATGGCGACATACACAAGGTGCAATCAAAATAGCAATGCTGTCAGTACCACAATTTTTATAATGAGAAGAATTTATAGGAATTTTTTCAACGTCTGAAGTATGGCTGCTAAAAAAAAGAGGTACTTCCTTTTTTATAACGACCTTGGCGAAATAGGGAAAAAGATTTTGGCGAGAAAAGGAAATTTTTGTCAAGCATTTTCTAGTAACCTCTTCATTGTTTCATACAAATAATCAGGCCCCATATTCTGAACATATGCCGCATGTGCAAACTTCCATCAATAAAAACGAACAATAATTTTAGCCTTAATTATCTGCGATTAAATGGGTCAAAAATTATTATTCTTTTTTACTGGTGAAAGTTTGTACATGTTTAAAAAACGGTCCTGTGTCCCATTTTTATAATTTTTTTAATATGCACATACAGAAGTACTTTATCTAATGCATATTTACTCAAGCAAATTATTTATTACATATATAAACAAGAAATCATAATCAGAATGAAAATAT
Organism: Maratus michaelseni; assembly: GCA_963931845.1. Lineage (NCBI taxonomy): Eukaryota > Metazoa > Arthropoda > Arachnida > Araneae > Salticidae > Maratus > Maratus michaelseni. Next base: position 73,277,132 of record OZ007600.1, read on the forward strand.
TATTTGTAAAAAAAGAGGGGGGAGGTGAGATGTTCACAATTATTTTCCGGAATCCTGTTCATTGTTTCATAAGCAAAATGATTTTATTCAACGCTTACATAGTTTAATAGAAGCTTAAATCAACATTTTATGTATCATTAAAATGTAAAAACCCGCAGACCGGTGCGTGAGATTTCGAACTGACGATGACGATTATACACTGTCAAAACCGGTCTGTGGCATTTTAAACTTTATTGACTCATAAAACGTTGTTTTTAAACTTTTATTATCATTAAATCAGGTCACTTTTACGGTTTATTTACATAGTATCTTTAATACATACAAACAGAAGCAATTTATTTAGCATTTACATAAAGAAGCAAAGGGGAATTTTCTTTTACACGTACCTTCTGAAGCAATTTACTGTTTCATACATAAAATCAGTTTTTCAACATTTGCATATTTTTTTAATGCATTACAAAAAGAAATTTATTACAGAAGCAATTTATTTAATATTTGGATAAATAAGCAAATCTAGTTTAGTACTTCATTAGTTTAGTTTTTTCGGCTGCTTATAACATTTGCAACAAATCTTAATTTTCTTAAGCCAAAATTGCGCCAAGGGTGTTATGAAAACAAAATACAAAAATATATCACCAGAACTAATTTCAAATCCACTAAGGAAAATTCTGAAATCTAATTTCTCAGCTAAAGTTTTAAAACTTAAATTGCATGCTACCTGTGAAATTTGTAGAATCACCATACGCCCTTTTAAAGAACAGTACTTTGTTTTACTATTCTGTTTGTAAGATTCATTTTCATTTGAAAGGATCGTTTTGTTTTGTTTTACTTCGAAAAAAATAAATTGCATTTAAATCCGCATTTATTATTATATTTATTACTTTATTGTGTTATATAATATATATAATAATATGAAGCTAAATATCATGAATTTCCAATTTTTTGGTTAAACGATCGTAACTTGCGTTATAAGTTTGTTACTGTCGTGTATTTGGTTGTAACAACTGAAGCCAAGTTGGTTGATAAATGATTACAGCTTGCGTTTTAAACTTGTTATTGTTGTTTTCATTTTCGTAACAGAAAAGATATTTTGCGATAAATGATCGCAACGTACTTTTTAACCCTTTGAAGGAAGGTGATATATTATATATGCCACTTAATTTTAATTCCATACGTCCAAGTGACATCCACATTTCTTTTATAATCTAAATGAAGCAAATAATTTATTTATTTTCAAATCAATTTGTTCATAATTTTTTGTGGCATTCAATCATTTCAACATTAGTAACAGCTTCACTTTGCTTCTGAAAGGATTAAGCTTGTTATTGTCGTTTATTTAGTCGTAACAACTGAATCCATATTGGCTTATAAATGTTTACAACTTGCGTTCTAAACTTGTTATTCTTGTTTTCTTAGTCGTAACACATAAGCTATTTACTGATAAATAGTCGCAGTTTATGTTTCAAGCTTGTTATCGTCGTTTATTTGGTCGTAACAACTGACGCCATATTGGATTACAACCTTTATCTTCTGTGTTTTAAGTTGGGTTGCTATTGTTGAGTTTCGCGACACACTCTGATCTGTTACGTATAATTTTAGATTTGAATTTTTTTAAAGCGTGAAAGGGTTTCCACGTGTCTATTTTTTTAATACCCCACTATTTTCAAAAAATAATCTTCGTGATAGATTTCGACAACATTTGCAATATCAATATACCTCGAAGATTGTTATTTGAACATACTGGTATTAAAAATGGACTAGTTGGATCCCTGGTGTGGCTGTTGTTTTTTAATGTCTACTTCTGAGTTGGTTGTTAATCTTTGTAAAATATTGGTTGGTTGACTTGTGTTTTTTTGCAAATATGTTTTTTTCGTTGGTATTTGTTCAGAGACAGGTTCTTCTGTTCGACATTTTTTTTAAGAATCTCCCGTGTGCAGTTTTTTTTTAAATTTCAGTTGGCTTGTTAGATAAAACATCCGTAATATATATTACTAAATTTCGTTTTGTAATGAAGTATAAAAGATTAAATATCCGAAGACTACATTAAGAAAAAAAAATTATACATAGGAGATTTCAAACTAAAAATTTTTAATTTTGTTTTGTTCTTTATATTGTGGTAATAAATAATTGCTTTTTTGATTGCTGACTTGTAAAATGTAAATAAATAAAGAATGATCAACTATTTTTTTTCTGTCTTACTACTTGAATAAACATCAGTATTCTCTATGATCCTAGTTTTTATTCGATCATATAAGATTTCAGTAAATGTGTCAAAGATAAATTTTCTCAGTTGATTTAATAAGTACTATGACTATGTTTAGGACATCATAAAATCAATAAAAATACCAATGATTGTTTTGAATTGAAAAATAATTCAGTCTCTCATCAAGTTGACAGAAGTGCGTGACGGTAGTTGAATGACAGACAGTTTGAGCAAATCACAATATTTATTGCAACCAAGGGCAAATACAAAATACGGGAGTGTCATGGTGGTCTTGACAGCCAAAAATGGCCATGAAGGAAGTGCAGCAGGTGCAATGCACTCAGACCTTGCATTTATAGAGGATTGCAATGAAACTAAAAACTTTTTTTCCTACCTTTAACCCCTTGAGAGGCGATGTTTAATTTTTGGGGCGCTTAATTTTAATCCTTAAATGCTACCTTTGCACCAGAATTGTGGGATGAAATTTTTCCTTATATTCAGTACGTGAAAAGAAACACTTGCTTATTTTCAAATATATTTTTTTTTGTAAATTCTGGTGTGACTCAATCATTTCAGCTTTTTACGAATAGAAGTCCTTTGCCCCTGAAAGGATTAACCCTTAAATGCCTAGTGTATCAAATTTGCAACACTTTTTATTTAACTTTTATAAATAAATCAAGTTCTTCCAACCACTATAGTTATATCAAAATATTAATCCTGTAAGAATAATCCAGAAATTTTAAGTTATGTTTTTAACTGTATTTAGTAGCATATTTATATGATTTTTTATTTTTTACCGGATTAATATTTCTATATAACTATAGTGTTTGCGAAGAACTTGATTTATTTATTAAAAGTAAAATTAAAAGCGTTGCAAATTTGATACACCAGGCATTTAAGGGTTAAAATAAAAATTTAGGCCCTCCAAAAAGACTTTTGCACCTGGATCCGTATTTGTCCTCCCTGTTTATGGATAGGAAAAGACGTTTTTCCAGCTTTTGAAAATATGTGTCCCTATAATCTTTCCTCTCAGACCCAAGGTCATTTTAAAGAGAGTGATGACTCTCTTCCGAATATATTATTGTATGGAAATACGTTTTAATATTGAAAGAATGTCGATGTTACCCATCCCTTTAAAAAAATTAATCTACATCCTCCCCTAAATTCATGTTGGGGTCCCCTAAATTCATGTCACCTACGGCGACGTGTATTTGTCAACCATATGAAAAACTCGATCAGAACTCGATTATTTTTCGATCAGAAATGATTGTATCTGTTACAGTTTTTTTTAATTTTATTATATCCTATTAAAATTCTTATTGCTTGTTTAATTGAAGCTCCTTTGTCGGTTAACTTAAAGGATTTACTTAAACTGTTTTGACTTCTTTTTTCTCAAAATAAACATAAAATTTTAAAACAATATAAAAGCCTTCATAATTGAGGAAAAGGTTTATTAAACGATTTTATATGGATATGTCTGTGATCAATTTCAGAATACTTCTATAAATGGAATAAGATTTGTATGAATAAAGCATGCAGTCATGGCCGGTTCTAGGCTCGCAGCTCTCTAGGTACACTGTGAAAGCACCCAAAACAAAAGTCTTTTTAATCTTTTGTGTATAAAAAGGTAGTAAATGAAAGAAATGACCTAGGGTGAGCCATGCAACCTTGAACCGGCACTGCATACAGCAGAAAACAAACACTAGTCATATATGAGGTAAAGTGCGTACTTCTTTGCGTATTGGCCTATAAAGTGTGCCTGACAATCCATAACTAGTTTTCAGAAAAATTGCAAAGTAAAGACTGATGATATTTGATTTAGTTTACAGGACTAACACTGATGATATTACTGAAAAAAAATATTTTGATACAACTAGTCACTAGAAAGTAAGGAAATGTGTTACAGTTCACACAAAAACGATTCAAAATTTGTAATTATTTGATCATGAAACGTTGTTGAATAGAATTTACTAAGGTTTGTGAGTGCTAATATGATATGAGTGCTGTTAATATATATATATATATATATATATATATATATATAATGAATCACTTCTCAGGCTTTAGGAACTTTCTGTGAAGTGGTGGATACAAAAAAGACAATAATGTATATTATAAATGGTAAATAAAATGTCAATTTTTACAAGTGTTGATTTTTTTTATTGTGTTCAATGAATACTATAATTATTGTTTTCAGATATCCTACACAACCATAGCTTACTATTCAACCCTAGATGTATACAATCATAGATATATACAATCATAGATAGATTATACAACCTTGATATATTCAGATATACTATTATCAGATACGCAGCGTATCCGAAAAAGTTTAAAACGCGTTGTAGTTGTTTACATGTTGGCGATAAATCAGGATTGAGAGCGCTCCGACCCGAATGCCCGATTGTCACCGCTAAAGGATCAGGCTCCATAAGCCATGTTTTTGGGACATGAAATAAGACTGAAATTCGATTTTGTTATACTGACTTAATTATTCCACTTTTTAATATTAGAAGGTTTATCCTGTACGATTTCAGCAATAGTTTTTGCATTTTGATCGGATTTATATGACTTACACAAGCTCAAAATTCTTATTATTCGTAGTTTTTTATGAAAAATACACAAATTCTCCTAATTTTACCTGAATTATTTATATGAGCGCAATCGTGCAACACTTTCTTCTTTACATATATTATAAAATACATCAAAATGTACAATATATGTAAAAATAAAAGTGTTGCAAAGCTGCGTCATAGTAAAATATTAAAAAATATAATAAAATTGAGATAAAATTAGGAGTAATTGCGCATTTTTCATCACAAACTACGGATAATACGAACTACCCTGATCCTTTTAATAGTATTTGTTACCTTATTTAAGGACAGAATTTCTGAAATTCAATACGGTGGAGAGTACTATTAAAATTTAGTGGTAAAAGCGGACATTCGGGTCGAAGCGCTCTCATCCCTGTAAATAGACAGTGTAAACTGCAAAACTATTCAAAATAAGGTAGGAATAAGATTATGTTAATGAAATTGTCTTCCTATTAATTTTCAGAATATTACGCTTTTTAAATTTGTATGCGACCCTCCTAGATGAAACCGATCAATTAGAAAGTTTTTTTTCTTTTGATCCAATAAGATCATTTTAAAATATTTCATTCTTGTATATTCAAAATTAACGGAACTGTAATAAAGGGGAAAAAGTCTACTTATATAATTTTTTTTGTTTTATTTAAAAGGCTATTTCACCAGTAAAAATAGGAACCATTCACAAATTGATGTTGTCGTTCTTCAGATCAAATGTAAGTTAATAAGTGGAAAAATATTGCATCAAAAATGCATCTAAATAAAGCCTTATAGAAGCAGAGATCATGTAAAGAGACAACTGTAATTTTAAATGCTAGAAACATAATTCAAATAAAAGTAAAAATAGTTCGCTTGTTTTTAACACTGTTTTATAAGCATTTAATATTTATCTAAAAATATCATGCCTAATGACTTCAATTCATGTAGTTACGAAAAAAAAAATAAAAAATAAAAAAAAAAATTGGTGCAATACGTTAATTTGGAGTGGGCCCTGATTAGTGAAAAATCTCCGATTTGATTTATGCTTGATATAAAATCCAAACTAGTGAATTTATAGCAAAAATTTTAATTTTTGCTTTGTTTCATTTTTAAAATGTGCCAACAGGAAAGGCAGAAAAGCAGTATTACAATTATTTTTTCCGGATTTATAACTATTAAACGTTAAAAGAGTATTTTTTAAAATATTTTTACACTATTAGTGATGGAACAGTAGCGCACCATTTGGGCATTTGTCACCACTAAATTTTAATAGGCTTAAAAATTTTCAGAAATTTTCTTTGTCTTTAAATAAGACGATTTGGTACTTCTCTACTATCCCGTCGACCACTTTTCATAACAAAAAACTATCGCCAAACTGTAAGATTAAACGCCAAACATGCAGTCCCATATACTTGATGTCAAAAGCATTATACGTGTTTGTTATGTCATCAAGTGGTTTTTAATTCGACATTTGCGTGTATTTTTGATTATGTTTTACTGATTTATTAGTTATTTCATTAATTAAAATAACAATTGTGTCCTTAAATTCTTATATTTTATTTATTTATTTTGATATTCCAAGGGCAACGTTCTCCCGTTTATTTGGTGTTACAGTTTGGCAATAGTTTATTGTTGTGAAAAGTGGTCGACGGGATAATAGGGCGACATTTGGCGAAATATCGCCAAATTTGGCGACCAAAATAAGTCTTCATAAATGAAGCCAATTTGGCTATTGCTCAATAATTTGGCGAATTTCTTATTCAAATTCAGTATTAACGAATCTTTTGTAAACGTTTCTTTGCATTTTAACTTGCTGTTTTCGTGTAACATTAGCTAAAATTTTAAAACGAAGATATAGGAAAGCTACCTTTTCCTCCCGGTACAGGCCGGAAGGACTTTTTTTATTGGGATTTAGGGGAGAAGGGTAGATATGTGTTTTCCCCTTTAACAATTATGCAGTTTCTGCACTAAAATGCACTTCCTTTAATAATTCTTCGAACTACCTGTTATTTCAGACATTATTTTAATCTTTAAAACATATAGACAGGCACTGTACATTCTTAAAAACATATTTAAAAACACATAAAACCAGACATAATCAACAGACATCAGGGATATACAAAATTAATTTCAAAGATAACGAAGGAAAAGATAATTCATATGTAGGCATGACAAAAAGAAAAATCCAGGAGAGAATGAAAGAACACAGAAGAGACATAAATTTAGGTAAATCAACCACTGCAATAGCCCGATTAAACAATACATCTCCAATTAAAATAGACTTTAATATTGTTGAAAAATTAGCCAATTACAATAATCTAAACTACGCATTACAGAGAGAGGCAATAGAAATATACACATCAGATACAAAAACTTGCAACGACGTAGCTCACGCCAAAATTGACACCAGATGGCGCCAGATACTGTTAGGAAGGGACAGAAGGGGAGTTTCAGAAAAATTGGACTGACAGAGCAGAAAGACGAAACATTAGTATTGAAGATGCCCGGGCCAACAGGCGAAAATATTCTACTTTTATGAAACTTTGAGCGTGTGGACTGGTTTTATGTGTTTTAAATATGTTTTTAAGAATGTACAGTGCCTGGCTATATGTTTTAAAGATTAAAATAATGCCTGAAATAACAGGTAGTTTGAAGAATTATTAATTAAAAAATAACATTAGAAAAGATCATAGATTGAAATGCACTTCCTTGTTGCATTTTCTTTATTTTACCCTTTTCAATAAATAAATAATCTTGGTTACGAATAACAATTATCAAAACTGAACTTTATAGTAACCCTGGATTTTATTTTGGCCAGTTACCAAATTTAAAATGAACTCCAATGCTGAATAAATGGTTTACAGATACCTCTGAACTTCAAACATTCCAGACAAACTGAAAAAAGTTGGTTGGTTGATTTATGACGGCCGATTATCAACTCTTGGGATATAGGCCTTAGGTGGTAGTGCCCTCCGTGGGGGTCTTTCTAAGGGATCCTATCCCGTATAAGGAAAGGGCATGTTTACAAACAAACAGTTCAATCAACCAATCTACCACTCAGGGCTGTAGCTAGAAGTAAACAATAGGGGGTGCTCAAGAAAATGTAGAGGGGGGGGGGGCTCATACTATTTCTCTCTCTCTCTGACACTTGCATGCACAAACACAGATATATATGATCAAAGTATTATATAGAAAGGTAAACTAGTGCATATTCATATTGTAGGCACTATGTTTCTTATTAAATTGTTTATAATAACTTTATTTGATGCTAATAAATGTAAAGGCTGCAGACAGGGATGTAATGGAAGATATATGGTGGATACTCCGTATACCTTCTGGATTATTTTAAGGAATACCGTATACCTTCTTCTCAAAAACACTGTAGCATATACTTTTTAGGGTATAAACCTCTGGGTTTTTTATTACTACATCACTAGCTGCTGAATGAAAATTTTCATTGTATAATTATACTAGTGAAATAATAAGTGATGATGTCAATAAGTAAATAAAAAGCTGACAGTTCACCTGTTTCAAAAGAGTTGCAACCTTTATTTTTTTTCTGAATATTCCCTGCCCTTAAGGATTCTAAAGTTATGTTTTTATATGATAAAAAACATTAGAAAAATCAATGGTATATTTTGCATTTTAAAATTATTTTTGTGTCTAGTCAAAAGCTAAAACCACTTGTATTTAAATTGGCTATAACTCATTAGAATAACTTTGTTTAATGCTAATAATGGAAAACTCTGCAAAATGGAAAATTTCAGTACATAACTAATGCAAAAGTCAATGTTTGCATCAGCAAAAGGATGCTAATCCTGAGAATGTGCAGATGGGATGCGCGCCTGCCTATTGAAGCACTTATTTGCAGTTTTTAAACAAATACTACAATTTAGTATTTATGCAAAACTGTAAAAAAAACCCAAAACTAAGTTAAATTTTTGAACAGAGTTTCATTTGGATTTTTGAAACAGAATTTCATTTGGTGGCCTTGACAACTTTCCCAGGGGGGGGGGGGCTCAAAAATTTTCAGGGGATGCTGAGCCCCCTCCCCCCCTGGCAGCCCCCTAGCTATGGCCCTGCTACCACTACATTTTTGGCGTAGCTATCATTGCAGGAATCATCATGGCGACTTAGGCCAATCATATTATAGACAAGTTTAACGCAGACCAATCAAATTTCCCCATCTCAGGTGTACCGTAGGAGTCATAAAGAACAAACAGGTTTTTCTCCCTAACCAACAATAATTTAACCAACAGTGACGTCAGTTGCCCTTTCCTTATTTACGGCAAGGTTCGAAGAAAACCACAGAAAACCCCAAACGGTTAGGTCGACGAGCACGACATGTTTTGAACCCAGCACCTTCCGTCTACCAGCTTTGAGAGCAGAACCTCTCAGCTACTGGTGGGGCCTGAAAAAAGTGGAATGAAGCATTTTGAAACGTGTAGAAATCTAGCTCAATAAAAAATGTTATAAACAGGTGAAACATTTTCAAAAATACTACTTTAAAAACCCTAAACAGTCGCGGATTTTGGGAAAAACAAATATAACGAAACTAAATTATTCTTGCCCGGTTTTCATAGTCAGAGTCAATTCTCCTTATTTTGTCGGTCTATTAAAAATCATATTATAGAATTCAGCATAGTCTAGGCTGCATACATTTTATCCTGTTGATTGGGCGTTCTCAAACGGATAGGATTTCATAGATTGTATTTCAGGAGAGCGAGTATTCTTTTTCAAGGAAAATTTTGACGTGGGGTTAACTTTTTCAAGTATCTTAGCTTCCAGCTTTCCATCAACGTACATTTTATTTAAATTACATTAAATACATTAAATTTCAAAGATATTTCGAATCAAAGTTCCATGTCAGGGTCATATCTTTGGAATTGTATTTTCCAAAATATTCGTATTAGGGCATATTTTTCTTTTGAGTATAGCTTTTTAGGCTTCCGTATTTAAAAAGTAAAAACGAAACCATTATAAGAAAGATCATTCCTGTGTCTGTCACAGCCCTTTTTCTCGTAAACTATGGGACATGGAAAGTTCAAACTTGGAAAAGTTATAAAGTCTTTTTAATCACATATTTTCAGACTATTAGACCATTCACAAATATGTTTAGGAAAAATTTAGGGGTCTAATTAATTTACTTGAAAAAGAAAAAGTTTTCTTTTTGTGTATCGTATGGGGCATCGTGTGAAAGATCTCGTAATATAGAACTCAAAATTATATTTGTTTTAATTTTTGGTATTATATTTTCAGAGATATCGTCAAAAATGCACTGCAAAAATATGTCCCCTCAAACCCTCTATTTCCGAATCTACTGAAACTAAAATTATGAACAAATTAGGCGCAGTAGAAGTTTATTTAAACCTTGCAAGAAAACTATAGCGATTTTCCTAGGAAACATAGTTTTTGAGAAAAACGCATTTTTCTGTTACACACAAACTTTATTGTTCGGGCGGTCAGCGGAAGAGTTGACGGACGCTCAATATATCTATCGATACAGAATCATCCAAGGATACTTGATAATGATTTTAGAGAACAATTGTCGGTAATTAGCCGAGATATTAATTATGTTAATTTAAAAAAACTTTCGTTTTATCTATTGTGTAGGGCAGGCCTGTCCAACCTTTCAGTAAAAAGGGGCGCACCTTAGCTGATAGCAATCAATGGAGGGCGCCAATTTTCACATGGCTCAAAACATATATCAATATTATCGTAATGACAGCGGTCACACTTCTTATCGGTGCAATGTTGAATTCAGACACTTTTCTCCGGGAGGGATTTCTGTGACTCCGGGGGGACATTTCAATGCTCCGGGTGGGGGGATGTCCCCCCTGGACCACCCCCTGAATTCAACACTGTATTGGTTTTATCAATTTATCGCCTTTTTTATTCAAAATATTTTACACTATTTTAGAATAGTAATCTTCTCTTTATTTAATCACGGAATGTATGAAATTAAACGAAGCTAAAATTGCTATAAGGAAATAATGGTAGATATGACGTGCCTAATTTCTAATAATGCGTCTTATACGATGCACATACATCTCACAGGATAAAAAAGGATCCTACTGTTCAATAAATCCCTGTAAGAATAATTTGCAGGAAAAGAATCACGAATCCTAGTGGAAAAAAAGACATAAATCCTAGTGAAAAAACACATAAATCGTAGTAAATTTAGAAGCACACTTTTTTGCATGGGCACCAATCTCAAAAATTTTTGTAGGAGAAGGAGCCTTAATCGCGCCTATAATAATAATAAAACATGCAAAAATTATGATTTTAAAGAAAGCATCCTTTTATCAAGATTTTTGTTTTTAAGAAAAAAGTATAATAAGAAATTAAGGGCGCCAAAAAAACCTACAAAGGGCGCCGCGTTGGACAGCCCTGGTGTAGGGTATCGTTCGAAAGATCTCGTAACATCGTACTCAAAAATGTATTTGTTTTAATTCCAGGTGTTATATTTTCATAAATATCATCGAAAGTATACTGGAAAAGTATGTCCCGCCCTCCACCACCCCTCCTATTTCCGAAATATTATGAAAAAATTAGGGGTAGTAGGACTTAATTATTTAATAAATGTAATGTACGGAACCCTTTGAGCGCAAGTTGTACTTGGTCGATTTATTTCAATACTTTCTATATAAAATGATCGATGGCACGAGATGAAATGACTTATTTTTCAGATTGAACTATAAATTGTCTTTGTACAGTTGAGCGGTTCAGCCACTTTCACCTTCCCTATCTTCAAGTGGATAAGAAATACAACACCTGAACATACAATGTGGTATGTTCGAGATATTAAAAATGAGAAGTGGGTGATTATTGCTAGGAACATTGCAGTAATCAGCTAAAAATCATATTTATATTGAATGTTTTGGAATGTTTTCACTTCAAATGATACGTGAATATCGCAGAGCCTTTTATTCTGTTTTACTGTGTATCTTTAACATTAGTGTAACATATCGTTAACATAACATTTAAAAACATGTGAAGGAAAATAAAAGCTCTTTACTGTTGCTTTCGTTTATCTATTTTATAACGATGATCCTTTAGGAAGAAGCAAAGACATACCCTTAAGGCTGTTCGTCAGTAAACTTACCGATTCCCCGCGCTAATGTTATTCCTATGGGCGTAGGATGCATTCGTATTTTTTAAATATCTCCTCGGAAAATTAATATTTTTAACTTCTGTTTTCTTTGTACTGTTCAAAGAATGTCTCTTTTTTTTTCTTAGTTGTCAATTTTTTTCTAAAATATATACTGAATTTTTTATATGAAATGATAAAATCTTATTCAGTTTCGCTACGATTTTAACACATAAAAATATAAATTAAGCACATAGTTTAGAAATATTTTGATAACTAAGAAAAAAAGAGACATTCTTTAAGAACAGTACACAGAAAACAGAAGTTAAAAATATTACTTTCCTGGGGAGATATTTTAAAAATACGAATGCATCCTACGCCTATAGGAATTACATTAGCGAAGGGAATCGGGAAGTTTACTGACGAGCAGCCTTAAGAAAAATAATATTTCTGATTTTTAGGAAAATCAATAACTGACACCAAAAATATTTTAACAGAAATTTTATATGGCAAATCATATCATATTACCTTCATTTAGATTAAATTGTTTAACACATAATCAAGATATATGGCGAGCCTTCTTGGCTGGCGGTATCTATCTATACTAGTAAAAGAAAGTTTCGCTTTATCTGTGTGTGTGTGTATCTATCTGTTAGTCTGCGATGGCCAGCGAAATCTGGCGCACCTAGAAGTCTGAAAATTTATATTTAGTTAGTCCAAAGCCTGATCTGATGCACCTGGGACCTGGGACTCAGACTTTTAATATTTTGATAATTACACAAGATATTAATTAGAATTTCATTAAACATCGCATCGAAAATGCCATCTTTTTTATCAAAATGGCTAAAGAAAAGAACACCTTTTCTCGATTTGCAAACAGAAATGAACAAATTTGAAATTTATTTACTAATTAGCGAATTTTAAGAAAACTAATTAAGATATCGATGTGAAATTTTCTGAGCATACGTGGAACAATTTTCTGCGTCCGACAATGCAATTTTTGTAAGATTCGGACGGTATTTTTTCTTAATTTTTGCAAAAATCTGGCAGCGGCAGTTAAAAAAATCCGAGAAAGTTTCAGACAAGGACCTCCTTTCATTAAAAACTGAGCGACAAAAAGATCTGTTTCTCTGGTCGATCCCTATATTTAGTCTGTGAAAATGAAAGGAAATAATTGCCAATTTTTACTAATGAACAAAATTAAGTTAATTAATTAAGATATAGATTTGAAATTGAGGATAGGAAGGAGTGCCATCTGGCGGCTGTTTTAGCGTAGCGTCTTCGTTATGTTCTGATTATCAGAAAAAATATAATTCTTTTTTTTAATTATCGCGTTAATGTGAAGGGTTAATGAGAAGGTGGTTTTCTTGAACAAATAATTCTTTAGTATTTGCTGGTATGGGGAGGGAGTTAACACCTCGCTCTGATTTACACAAAACAAATTCCATTTAGAAAATTTAACACTTTTAGCTTCTCCCGTAGCGTTTTATAAATGTTATATATAGCGAATACCAGAAATTTCAAACAGCGATTTTCGTAAAAATTAAATTTATGTTCCTAACTAAAGTACACAGCCCGTATTTACTTGATGTATAGCAACAATCAAAGTAAATGTTTGTTGTTGAGCACTTGACCAAGCGCCCCTGGCGGCCAATCCTATTTTTTTTTATCTGACTATGCATTCTTATCTTGGGTTCTATGGTCCCGATCACAGCGGGATGTGGATGATTCGATTTGGCTTTCGATCACGTTACAGATTTTAGTTCCACCCTCGCCAGGGGGCACATCATTATCTCCAGTTCTATCTGCCCGACTTCGACGAAAATTGGTTCATTCAACTCCCTTGATACAACGGGTGCCCATGTCGGATGTTCGTATAGAACAAATTGTGCCCCCTGGCGGTGGAAAGTGGAACTAAAGGATTTTGCAGCGCGTGCGCAGCACGCCTGCTATACATTGCCGGAGGCAGCGGGGACACGTGTCGGAGTTTTTTTTTTTGGAAGGTGGTTTGTTTGGAACAGAGAGAAGCCCCTGGCGGTGGAAGGTGGAACTAAAAGATTTTGTAGCGTGAGCGCTGCAAGCCTACTATACGGTGCCGTATGCAGCAGGAACAGGTGCCTGAAGTTCGTTTATATGAAAATGTGCCCCCTATCGGCTGAAAGTGGAAATAAAGGATTTTTCGGGCGTGCGTAGCACCTTTAAATAAATAATTTCATACTAAATCGGGTTAAAAATATAAAATCATGCAAACTTTAGGTTTGTTTAATTTTATCACGTGTCCGGGCAACGCCGGCCAGGTCAATTTGTGCTAATAAAAGGAAGTTTCGCTCTGTGTGTGTGTATCTGTCTGCAAAGGCCAGCGAAATCTAGTGCACCTAGAAATCTGAAAATTTATATTTAGGCAGTCCAAAACCTGATCTGATGCACCTGGGACTCAGAATTTTAATATTTTGATAATTACCCAAGATATCAATTAGAATCTCATTAAACATAGCATCGAAAATACCATCTTTTGTATCAAAATGGCTAAAGAAAAAAACACCTGTTCTCGATTTGCGAACAGAAATAAACGAATTTGTAATTTGATTACTAATTAGCGAATTTTAAGAAAATTAATCAAGATATCGATTTGAAATTTTCTGAGCATTGGTAGAACAGTTTTCTACATTCGACAATGCAATTTTCCTAAAATTCGGCCGGTAATTTTTCTTTATTTTTGAAAAAAACTGCCAAAAATCAGGCGGCGCCAGTCAAAAAAATCCGAGAAAGTTTCAGACAGGGATCTGCTTTCATTAAAAACTGAACTACAAAGAGATCTGTTTCTCTGGCCGATCCCTGTGTTTAATTTGCGAAAATTAAAGGAAATAATTACCAATTTTTAGTAATGAACAAAAATTAAGATAAATATAATTAAGTTCGAGATTTGAAATTGAGGATGGGAAGAGGGCCATCTGGCGACTATGTTAGCATAGCGTCTTCGTCATGTTCGAATTATCAGAAAAATATAATTATTTTTTTAATGATCGCTTTATTGTAGGAAAATGTGGTTTTCTGGAACAAATTATTCATTATATTTGCGGGTATGGTGGGAAAGGTGGTTAATGCCTTGCTCTGATTTACACAAAATAAATTCGATTTAAGAAATTTAACATTTTTATCTTCTCCCGCAGTGTTTTATAAATGTTATATAGAGAGAATACCGGGAATTTCAAATAACGATTTTCGTAAAAATTATACTTGATGTATACCAACAATCAAAGTAAATGATTTGTTGTTGAACACTTGACCAAGCGCCAACAGGGTGGACAATCCTACAAGGTTTTTTTTTTTAATCTAACTGTGCATTCTTATCTCGGGTTCTATGGGCCTGATCACACCGGGATTTGGATGATTTGATTTCGTTTATGATCGCGTTGCAGATTTTAGTTCCACCTTCTGCCGTGAGGGGCGTATGATTCTCTAGTGTTTTATGGGACCTATTTCGACGGGAATTGGTTCATTCAACTCCTTTTATACAACGGTTACTCATGTGGAATGTTCGTCTAGAACAATTGCGTCCCCTGGTGGTGTAAAGTGGGACTAAAGGATTTTGCAGCACGTGCGCGGTATGCCTGCTATACAGTGCCGGAGGCAGCGGGGACACGTGTCGGAGTTTCTTTTGGAAGCTGATTTTTTTTAACAGAGTGCGCCCGCTGGCGGCGGAGTTGCACGTCTACTATACGGTGCCGCAGGCAGCGGGAAAACTCGTCGGAGGTTTGTTTATATTAGAATGCGTCTATTGGCTGAAAGTGGAAATACAAAAATTCCTCGTGTGCGTAGTACTTTTAAATAAATAAGTTCATACTACATCGGGTTAAAGATATAAAATCATACAAACTTTAGGTTTGTTTAATTTTATCACGGGCCCGAGCAACGCCTGGCGGATCAGCTAGTAACAAATAAAGAATGGCGATGACACTCACTGAGCTTTTAACAAATCTTGTTTCTGTGCAAATGGCGTGAGGTCACGTTGAAGCCACGGATTAACACCAGAATTTAACAAATAATAAGCAATTTGACTCCGACTAAATTATTAAATGTCGACTTAAACCAGAATTTCTCTCATAAAAAATGTTAAACATATACCACACAGAAACAAAATGAATTCAAATAAAATTTCTGGTATAAAATATTTTTGTAAAGCTTGAGTCAAATTTTCGGGCGTTCTAGTGTTAACACATTCGCATCGGAAAACAAGAATACTCATTTTTGGTCAACAAAAAAAAAAAAAAAAATGACTAAGGGCGGGGTTTTTATTAAGAAGGTATTGGCTAGGATGAATTAGTATTTTAAATTATAATTAATAACCACAGGTTCTTGTATATTAAATGGAAACCTCCCATTTTGTTTATAAAAAGTAAGAAATAGTTTATCTGCGATCACAAGTGCACGAAAAGAGGTACTGACAGAAACAAGAGACCAACACAGGGGTCTCTTATACATCAAGCAGCTAAAGCGAGAGTGGCATAAATAACATCATCGCCAGACTTTCTTCTTTTTTGGCGGTTAACACGTCATTTTGGCATTACGATTTGAAAAGACAAGATACTTTTGGCTAGGTCTATTCAGCTAAATTTAGAAAACGATTTCATCATTCCTGAGTTTCATTGGTAGACGAATTTGCGAAAATCAAAGTCCGTCATATATTAAATTAAATGAGAAACATATTTTTTGAGCTATCACACTGATAAAATGAAGATTTATGATAATACCAATTGTCAGCTATAAAAATCCGTTAAATAATTATGTTGAAATGAAAATAATAATTATTGAGATAATGACTGCTTATTATTTATTGAATGTCAACATTTAAAGGATTAATGATTCTGAGATGAGAATTAAATTAGTTTTGCATTAATACTAGGTTATTTATGAGAGATAAAAATAAATACTGAATTCAGTTTTAGAAGATATAAATACCTTTTATATATGAACGTAATTCATAAACAATTGCCACCATTACATTAAAAAATAAATTTTTCATAATTATCTATCATGAATATATGATTACGTCAATATTTCTAAGTGTCAGTTCAGCGGTTGAAAAATATAATTACTTTCTTTTCTTTCTTTTTAGGGTTTTGTTCATCTCACGAAACCCGCTTCCGTTGTCTGTCCGTCACAGAGCCATTCTCAGAAACTAGGTAACTTACAGAGTTGAAACTTTGTGTATATCTAGCAGAATACCAGCTATGAAGTTCAAAATATTGAAATTTGAAAAAATCGTATTATTTTAATAAATAGAAATAAAAAACCAAAATTCTAACAGCCTTTTCCTATTAAATTAAAATATTTTTCGTTAGAGTAGTTGCCAAAAATTAAAAACACACAATGAAATTCTTTCTACTATAATTAATTTTCTATTGAACGATTTTCACGTGAAAAATGAAAATGAAATAAAAAGTTTCACCAATTGAAAAAAAGATTAATATGAAATAAATATGATTGACGTCATAGTGGTAATAAAACGGAAATTTTCAAAAATTTCTCAATAATACAAGGAGTATGAGTATGTGTATGTACACAAAGCAGATTAATATCACGTTATTAGACAATCAAAAAGACAATCTGACGTCCTATTGGAAATTTAACGAATTTTTCAAGAGTATAGGTGGCTTACTGCTTACTTAGATTTTTCTTAATTTTCATTACTACACTATGGCGTGGTTTCCTGGTTAGGGCTACTTGTTACTATTCCATCTAATATAGTGCAATACAAAGGAATTTAAATTAACTGTCTTTTAGGAATTTTATGTAAGGAAAAATTGGGTTAATGGCTTTTTTCATTGCATTTTTAATGATCTTTCAAAATTACATTTTTTATTACACTCACATAAAATAAATAGAAAACACAAAGAGAATTTGTTTGAAGATACATTTTTAATAAAATGTCCAGCAATATAAGAATGGTCGACAAGAGCCAAGAACCAATTTTTAAAAGTGAACGAGTTCTGTGTGTCCGATTGCTATTCGAGTAAATGAAATGAGAGTATGGTCTTCTCTTTTTATACCACCAAGCTAAAAAAATGAAACTAATGCCAGTCGTTAGCAAGTAGCTATCAGCTTATTTTTTTTCATTTCTTTAGATTATTAAAATTTCTAAAATTAAATAAAAAATATATTTGTTATGTAATAAAGATATACTATACTTACCAACCTCCGTTTTTTTTTTTTTTTTTTTTTTTTTTTTTATTAAAACAAACATATTTTAAGCCAGAAATTTATTAGGTAGATTTTAAATGACTACCACATTGAAGAAAGTCACATTTTATTAAACACAATTTCTAATTCTTCCTTTTTTTTTCTTTTTTCTTTTTTCTTTTTCTTTTTCTTTTTTTTTCTTTTTTTTTTTTTTTTTTTTTGTAATGCCGGAAGTTTGCAAGTATGGATATAGCTTTGGGCACCTGCAAAAGTAAAGCAATTGCCCCTCCCTGGATTTTCAAATTAATAATTAATTTTTTTATTGCAATTGTGATAAAAAAAAAATTAAATGATTTAAAGTAATTAAACACAAGTGAAATAATTGAGGATTTCTTTGTTGAACCTCCATGAAAGAGATTTTTTACTTCCATATTTCCTTTTATTTATGTTCATGTATTAAAAAAATATCCTAAACGGGGGTTACAGTGACACGTCCTCCACTGATGAAAAATAAATTAATAATAAACTGTTTGAATTTTTCAATTTGAATAAAGTAGATAAAAGCTTATTTTTGATTTTATAGTGTTTTAACAGCTATATTTTTGTATTATTTTTTACGTTGACATGTTTAAAAAATATCTTGCACGCGAGGTTCTGACAAAAATTCTTAGTTTTAGTTTGTTTCATGTTTATATTTTCCATTTTAAAAAAAAGAAAGCGTAAAAAAGAAAGCAGACTACAGGTACATCTGCTCCAAAATCTCGCCCCTCCCTGTATTTTACTCTACGAGTGCACATGGATATACTTCTCAGGAAAATTACTACATATAGCTCCTAATATCTTTTATTCATCAATTTTTTTCACTTTATAAAAGTTTAAACTAAAAAGATTAGATAAATGTATGTAACGCATTTTATGTTTATTGTCTGTGGATGGTGCGGTTTCTTCCAATATTTTAAGGCATTTTTCTGAAAAAGCACCCTTACAATATTTTGCTTATTGAAACTCACATACATAATTTTCTATGAAAGTTAAGTTATGAGACTTCTAATATTATTTTCAGTACTAATTAAATTGTCTGAAATTTTTAAGTGTTTTGTTTTATTTCATTTATTTATTTATTTACTTTTATTTATTTTATTATTTTTTTGTTTTTGGGGGGGGGGGGAGTTTTGTTATGGGCTCAAGCATTTTTTGTAACAAGGCGCACTGATACAAATGGACTTTTTTTTTTTTTTTTTTTTTAAGAAATACTTAATTTTTTGTGAATAAATGTTGTTAAAAATTGTGAAGCTAAATAATACTAATTTTTTCTGCACTCAAAAATAAAAAAATTAAATATATATTAAAAAAAAGCTGTTCTGTCGGAAGATATATCAATTTTTAGTGGATAAGTTAAGATAAAAGGTAAGGTACAAATTAAAATGTAAAAAATATTATACAAATATACTAGTGACTTTTATAAAAGGGGGAAAAAATCTGTAAAAGTTACTCTTGCACCGGAATCCTATATAAACAGTGACTAAAAGGGCCCTGCTGCCATCTATTTCCAAAATAGTATCCAATGGGGTCATCAGATTTAACCACTCACACACACACATACATTAGGTGTAGCCAGCTTTTTGTGCGAGGGTTGCCCAGACTTTTTAACTGGATATTATTGAATAGAAACAATCTCTCATATATATATACATATATATAAATATATATATATATATATATATAAGTGTGTGTGCGTCGACTTTGGGGTCGACTTTTGAAAATTTCCGAAAGACGTGTTTACTAATTTTATTTATACTATAGGCATGTCAAGTTTCAAGATTTTATTTCCATTGCTTTATGTGATACGGTAATTTTTTTTTTAATTTGCGCCGTTTTCCCTCCCCCCCCCTTTAGTGATTGAATTTAAAAAAATCAGTGTCTAATTCATGTATTGCGCTCAGGAATACATATATATTCCAAATTTCAAAGCTCTATGTCAACAAGAAATGGGTGAAAAATGAATAACATGAGAACAGATGCTTTACAGTCACATCGCGTTGTTTGGCGATTTTTTGGTTGGCACGATTTTCAAGCCCGAGACCAAACCAATAACTTAATATAATTGCTAGGTTGCCATTAAATGAAAAGATCCCCTAAATTTGGCGACGTTTTTCCTTTTTATAAGCGATTAAAATAAAAATAAAAACTGTGCGTGAGTGTATGACATCATAATCATAACAAGATTTGACTGTCGCATACAAATATACAAACAGAATTGAAAGTAACAGAATTGTAAGAAAGCATGTAATAAAAGAGTATAAATAGGCAATTTACAAAGCATTTTCAATGTGCTCACTTGACGACCTGCGAGCGCGCCGTTCATGAAAAGTGTGTAAAATGGACTCAAAATGGACTTCCTAACACCCTAAATATGGAAAATTATGCAACGACCTCTGGTTTCAATTTGTATTACTTGATTTTCTTGCAGTTTAAGTGAATTTTTCAGTATTTTTCAAGCAATTTGTAGGCTATTATTTCATAATTGGATTCTACAGACGAGATTAGCGTCAAATACAGCTGAGCAAATGAAACGAACATTTGTGATACTATTAAATTATACACACACATAATAGAAACCCGGTATAACAATAAGCAAAACCATACTCGCTAAAAGTTGCCAGCAGCCTTTATAATCAGGCCCTCCAATTTTATATTAACCTCCTTCATGCACAAACACATTCAGTGTATCACTGATGATGTTAAGTTGAATGCTACCGAAACCAGTATGCATTATTTGGAAAATCTATTTTCTAACAAACATAATCTTTTACTATAGTAGGGGGCCCTGACCTCTACGAGCTTCACTCGACAACTCTCGTTCTAACACTGCAAACTCTAAAAACAGGATAATTTGATCAGCTCTAAAACGATTACGGAAGATTGAATTATAATTAAACGACCAATGGCGATTTCCTGTAATCGGGTTTCCATTCCTTTTCCTTTGACTGGGAGATTTTAGGCCAAATTAATTGCTGTCGAAACAGCTAAAACTTTTCGTGATTGATTAAATAAGATCAATTAAGCATCTGAAAATTAACTTATGTAAAATGGCTTAGTAAGCAATGTCGCTGCATCAGAGAATTTTATAACGATGGTATAAGAAAATTGTTTTCAGTAAGACGTTTGTAATGTATGTAATACTTAAATATATTGTTTCCAATATGACGCAATTTTCACCAATGTTTTCTGCCTATTATTAAACGTAAAAATATTGTTTTTAATTGGAGGGAAATATTATTATTTACGCTGTTTTAAAATTTGCAACAGTAAGATAAAAGATTTTGTCAAAATAAATGAATCTCTTGTGATTTTAAATTGAATCTGTTTCGATATATTGCTATTTGAGCATTTTAAATGTGGCGTAAGTTTCCCCATTTAATGCTTTGAACGCGTAATAATTAAATTATTATTTTCAAGTTTTATTTATAAAAGGAAAGAACTAATCTCCATTCAAGTACTGAAAATTTAAATTTTATAAAAAATATACATACTTAAATGATATAAAAAAAAACAGCCCATGTCCTTTTTCTCTGTTATAATCCACCTATGTACAAAATTTAATAGCCATTAACTCAGACAATTCAATTTGAGCTGGAATATGTATATGTAATAATGTATCTATGATGTCATTAGAGCAAATCAATTTTATCGGCTGTTCTTGAACCTTTTATATTATCATCTTACAGTTTTGCATATACGAAAGATAATTGAGATAATCCAACAGAATGTAGAAAATAAGACGAGACCGACCTTCACGTGTTCAAACATCTGAGCATACAATTTCCATATTAGGAATTTGTAGGTAACAAAATTAGATGAATTCAAAAGACGTATTTGCTTTTAATGAATTTTAAATTTCTTGCATAATCTTCGCTGTGGTTACCATTAACTATTTTTACCCTTAAAGATTTGCACCATAGCGTCTGAATCATTAAATTTCCAGAAAAATTCACTCTTCCCGGAAAATTGGCAAAATAAAATTTAACAGATAAAATCTACTTAATTCGATATTTTGAAACTATCATCAAATACACATTCTACCCCTACTAACAGTGTTCCAAACTCTAGCTATACCTCGGAAGTCTCAGAAATTTTCAAAATCTTTCAGGAAATGAAGGATGTTCTTAAATTCAATAAATTCATTCAATGCTTCAAAAACATTTCTAAAAATTGTACAAATACTTTTGAAAAAATTTTCATTATTATGAACGAGTTTGACAGTTTGGCCTCGGAATTTAACAAACCCAATTGTGAATAATTTCACTAACTTCTCTTCTCTTATCATCCTAACCTGGAATTGCAATTCCATTCAATATAAATTTAATGAATTCAAAATTTTTATCCTCGACCACCTTCATATTGACATAATCTTTCTTCAAGAAACCCGTAACCCTACTTTCAATATTAACATCCCTGGGTATGGGCTTCACCACACGAAACGCTCTGCTGACCTCAAAACTAATGCTTTATCTCACATAAGTAATGCTCTAATTTCTAAATAATTGAACACGTAGTTTTCCATTTTTCAATCCGCTGTACATTTTTCGAGTTATTCGCCCGTTTCCAGATATTTCAATGGAAACGATTCTCTCTGAATTTTATTCGATTACAGCCGCATCTACGATTTTTCGAAGAAAATGTTCAATACAAAAGTTACGTATTTTTTCCCATATAATCCGAATCTGTAATAAAAAAGTGGGGCTATCATTTAAGATTTCAAAGTTACCCCCCTCCCCCCCCCCAAGGGGCAGAGTTGGGGTGGGGGCAAATTTGATATCCCTAAATAGATTTTTCAAAAATATTGAATAAGCAGTTTTCTGTTTTTCAATTCGATGCATATTTCTCGTGTCATTCGACCGTTTCCAGACTTTTCGGACATCCTGTAAATAATTTTCACAATTCTTTTCTATCTGTGTTATAGACATAAACTCACGCCCATCTTGTGCTTCATTTAAAGTGGTAAGTACCGGATGTCTCAAAAATGACTGATGAATTTTAAAATTCAATAACTTGCAAACGGTGACAGATATTAAAAAAAGTCTTGCAGGAGGGTTATGTATGATGTCAGAAGTAGAGTTGCAAAGGCTGGAAAAAACCCGGTTTAAACCTGGGAATAAACCGGTTTTTTTTTTTAATAAACCGGGTTTTTTGGTAATAAACCAGGTCTTTTGGGAATAAACCTGGAAATAAACCGGATCTATTGGAAATAAACCCGGGAATAAACCGGTTCTTTGCAACTCTAGTCAGAAGTCTCGTTGCAGTGATTCTTGATTTTAGTTCGAATTTCAAACAATGGATGGCGCTGACAGCGATTGGCGTTCTGTCGAGGCCAAAGCCATTAAATAATAAGTCCAGTCAGATAAATGGGAAACTTTTCGCAAGTTGAAAATAGCGCCATCTAGCGGATGGGATGCTTGCATTCGGCACCAAGAATATTTTAATAAAATTTTGCTTCAAAAATTAAAGCTTAAAATAAGGAGTTCATATTTTCTAAAAAAGTCGTTTGTAAATTCCGGTGTCAGTCAGTAATTTCACATTTTACGAACAGAATTTGTCTGTGCCGGAAAGGGTTAATTGCATAGTGATGTAAATTTCCATCACTTTTTATTTAACTTTTAATAAATAAATCAACTTCTTCGCCACCACTATATTTATATAGAAATATTAATCCAGTAAATTCCCCCATTTTTTTTCGTTATAGATTTAGCTTTAATGTAAAAGATCCCAATAATTAGCAAGCTTTTAAAGGAAGTGCAAAAACAAAACATCGATACAAACGATAAAAATCGTATAAAATATCGATATAAATAAATCGTATCGTTTCTCTGCGACGCACTTCTGTTTCGCCTGCCTTCCGCAGCAGATGAAGTGGCGCTAGTGTCCCCGCTAACAAATTTAACACTATCTGACTGGGCTTATTATTTAATGGCTTTGGTCGAGGCCGAAACTGACGCCACTAGCATTGATGCACCGCCCCCTAAATACTAGATGGCGGCTGTCGCAGGCGGATTTTTTTTCAGCGTTTGAACAGTCACTCGAACTTCAACACCAGTAATTTCTAAAAGTTTTCTTCGCCTAGTTTTTCTGAGATCGAATAAGTCAAGGAAAACTTTTAGATAATATTGGTGTTGAAGTTCGAGGAACCATTCAAACGCTGAAACAGTGTTGCCAGTAGGCTACTTTTTTTAAATTCAGATTGTTTGATTACAACCACTTTTTTAAAATTGTGTAATTGACCTTACTCTCAGATTATTTAATCTGTAATTAAATAAGGCGAATATTTCTACTTCAAAAATGTGGTGGGAATGAATTTAAGAAAAGTAGCCTACTGGAAACACTGAGCTGAAAAAAAAATCCGCTTGCGACAGCCGCCATCTAGTATTCAGGGGATGGTGCATCAATTCTGAGTGGCGTCAGTTTCGGCCGCGGCTGAACGCCAATCTCTGTCAGCGCCATCGATTGTTTGAAATTCGAACTAAAATCAAGAATCACAGTAACAAAATTCCTGACATCATACATAACACTTCTGCTAGAATTTTTTTAATACCTATCACCGTTTGTCAAGTTATTCAATTTTAAAGTCCATCATTTATTTTTGGGACACCCGGTACATACTATTATCATAATACTTCCTGAAGGAACGGCGAAGCATTCCGTTAATCTTACTGAATCTAAAAATTATTAGCTTAGTTGTCTTATTTGGTATAGTCTTTATATAGACAGGGTAAATTTTAAGTTTGTAATTTTAAGTATTTTAAGGTAAGTAATATTTATCTTCAAACTAGGTTTTAATTGATTAGAAATAGTGGTAAGACGACTGCGGGTGTTTTTAAAAAAACGCGGCACCCATCCATTACTGGACATTGCCCCCTTCATACTTTCTGGATGCCTGAATCGGCGCGATCGTAACCCCTTTCATGAGTACGACAGTGGCCGGACAGGTTCGGTTCATGAGCGACAGTCCGTAACATCCTCGACGCCGAACTTGTCTGGAAAGCTCACAGGAGCAACCAGGGCCCAGCGACTAGTCAAGGGCTCCCTCTCATGATTTGATTTATCCCAATTCGAGATCGAGAACAACTCACACGAGTGATCTCATGTCTCTCTAGTCGGGAATGGACAACACACACTAAAAACTAGGTTAGTAAAACACAGATAGATTAAAAAAATAGGAAGAGGGTCCGACCCCCGTCACGCTGTCGGGTGACTAGGCCGCCAGAGCCGTAGGGCCGGGAGAACGTTAGTTTGAAAGCGAAAAGTGAAGGGATCGAAACAAGTAGTGCGATAGTTTCGTCCCGGTGGTCCGGCCAGACCTGCGTAACCGCCCGCGTCCGCTAGCTCACCTTCACTAGACACGAACACCAGCTTTCCATATCTTAACCATGTGGCTCCCACCCATGGCTCCATATCTCAACAACAGCTGTCTCCGGCGCCCCCCGCCGAGGGCACTGGGAACGGACAAGAGAAGCACTCATCTTGTCTATCCCCTGGAGTGCCGTACGCTGAGAAAGGATGAGTTCCAGGCCGCTCGATTTCGTGCCCGGTTCAGGATCCCCAGGCTGCACTTAGGATTGTCCGAGCATACCGGCGACGGCCGGCAGCCCAGTCCTCCCGGAAGTGGACTTACGTCGGTTACCGCTCCCATTTAAGTGATTGCCGTATTTGCAAAAGGGATATTTGGTCACTATCCCTTTTGCAAATACGGCAATCACTTAAATCGCCATTTATCGTACGCCAATCAGATCTCCTCAAATTGTGTTCCAGGAGAGTAGAAATAAGCACTGATCATAAGTAAATCGCCATTTTCACACTACTGGTATATCCTTATAGTATATTTCTTATAAGTTATTGATACCTTTTGATGTGTTTCATGCAAACAATTAAAAGAATAGAGTCTCGGTATAGCACATTTTGCTGCATGCTAAAATGGATAATTAAATAACGCATTTCCGCATTCCTCTATATTAGTGCTGCACACCCTTTTTGTATGAAAATCGTTTGCCACCATCTTCAAAAGGTAAGCTTTGATACATTTAAAAGCAAGGTTTCCGTCATTAACCTAAGGTAAATTTTTCTGTGTAAAAATAGTGGTAATGCTGGTGGCCCGCAGGCCACAGGTTGCGCATCCCTACATATGATAATCTGAGTTCCTTAACCCTTTGGGGACGAGCGACATGTATACGTGACGCATAAGATGCTCAGAATCCTCGATTATTACCACCAGTTATTTTTTAGTGTAAACTTTGCCTTATTTAATGGTAGCATTTCTGCGATTCAATTAGGCGAAAATTTCTGTTTTAAAATACCGGTGGTAAAAGATTAAAAATTTCGTAAAGGACACTCGTCGCGAAGGTGTTAAAGCATGTTCAATGCTACAGCCATGGAAAAAATTATGAGGACGCGTTGAAAAATGAGTAATATGTACTAAAGTAATCATCAACTGAAAACAAAATGAAACATAATTTACTACTCGTAATTAAGAAACATTAGGGACCTATTAATAAGAAATTAAATAACAATAAAATGTATAAATCACATATTAATAGAAATACATGACGTGACACATGGAAAAAATTATAAGGACATAATGAAATATGTCAGGATATAAATTAATATTCTACAAAATCACCTTTTTTATCAATGACCCTTATTAATTGTGCAGTCCTTGACTCAGAAAGTCCAGTTAAAGTTTGTTTTTCCACGCTAATTCTATGGATGATGTCAAATCGTCTGTATTTGCATATTGTGTGCCATGCTTACATACTTCTCTAGCTAAAATGCCCCGCACATTCTCTGTGGGGTTTAAATCAGGGCTTCTTAGCGGCCAATCCAAAAGTTGGACAGAATTGGCCTCGAACAATGAACGTGAAGCACGAGACACATGGCAACTTGCATCGTCTTGTTGAAACAAATAATCACCACCTGTGATAAGGAGTGCTTCAGGCAATAATTTTTCAGATAGCATATCCACATATGATTCTGAATCCATGCGTCCTCAAATGGACACGATTGGTGGTGTTCCATTGACTGCAAAACCTGCCCACACCATCAATGAACCTCCTCCGAATTGGCGTTTGGAAAAAACAGGTTTATCTTTTCGCAAATCATACCAATTATGTCAAAAACTACCTGGTCCGTCCAAATTAATTTTTTTTCGTCCGAAAATACCACATCTTTCCAGCGAGATCCAAAAGAAACGTGTTTTTACTAAATTCCAATCTAATCTTCTTATGTAGTTTTGTAAGTGACCGTAGTTTAGCATATTAACATTGGGATTCTTTTCCAGAACATTACGCACTGTTCGGCTAGTGCATGGTAGATTCATTTCTGTTTAAATTTGAGTAGAAATCTGTTTTTTTAAGCAAGCTGGATGCGCAATTTCCCGTTTCTGGCGCATAGTCAGAGAAACATGCCTACCTGTATGCTGCTTCTTGCCATGATATTTTTGATTCTTCAAGAAATTATAAATTACTGTTTCAGATCTGTTTATATTCCTTGCAATTTCACTTCCATTCATTCCACATTTTCTGTAAGCAATGACTTTTCCCTTTTCAAATTCAGATAGTAGTGAGCTCTCTGGCATGTTGAAGAACGAAAGAAACTGAATAATCTTACTGCGGAACAGTTTTAGATTACTTTAAAAAATCCTATGATATTACCAAATATGGAAAATTTTGTTTGCGATTTCAAACGAAATGCGTATCCTTATAATTTTTTCCGAGCAGAAAGCTATTAAAACCATTTAAATTCCTGCCTTTTAATGATTTTCCAAATTTTCAACTGAAAGTTTGTTTGGAAATTTTTAGTTTCAAGACTTTTTATCTTACAAATATTTGCATAATTTTCTAGCCAGGCGGCTCCTACATTTGGCGACTTTTCGCTTGTCCTTATAATTTTTTCCATGCCTGCATATTGTTGTAATTGACGGGAGGTAAATAATAATTCTTTTGTGTAAACCAGGTGAAAAAAATTTTGTTGATCACAAAATATAAAACTTAACCCAGAAAGAAATTAAAGAAAATATGTATATTAATTTTAAATGTAAAAGTTTACTGAATGAACTGTTAAATTGGAATTTAAATTCATGAATATTGGATACCACTAAGTGTTCCGATAAAAATGTGTAATAATATGATACGAGAAAATCGCAGGAGTGCAGATGCAGTCCCAGATATTATAACCCAATATATCCTATTCTGTGGATGCAGTGTTGTTGGGTAAGACTCGAAAAATGTTTCTTGTTTATATGAAATTTTGGCCGTGACAATACTGTACTTCCAATGAGCTGAAGAGGTTTACACATAAGAACTACAATGAGCCATGAGCATGTCTGACATTACGACATCACCCCCTGAACATTAAGCCTACGCACTGACGCAAAAATGACTGCTATCGTAAGAGGGGGGTTTTTTAGCATTAGTACGGTCACTTCAATTTGCATACGAATAATTTTTTAAGTCTTCTCCGCCAAGTCAGAGAATACTTTTAGAAATTATGGGTAAGTAAAGTCAGAGAATCGTACAAATGATTAAAAATATCCACCTACGACAGCCGCCATTTTTGTGTCAGCACATAGACCCAAAATTCGGGACGGTGGTCACTCAGTTAATGCTTGTGGGATATGTTTCTGCGTACTATCCATAGAATATTGCTGATTTCTGTTTCTTTCTTTTTTTTTTTTTTTTTTTTTTTTTTTTTTTTTTTTGCTTTTTTGTTGCATAATGGTACAGTATTCTGCTGTACCTATTTGTAAATGAAATGCCTCTTTACACTTGATGTTTCATTGACACTGTTTGGAAGACTAAAGGAAAATTCCCTCTGAAAATATAATATAAGATTTATGTAATTATTTTAATCTATTAATTAATTAAAATTTAATTAACTAAAATTTAACTAATCATTTAAAATTTATTTATCTAATTAAAATTTTACATATATTTTTTTACATTTAATTTACTTTAGCAATTTATTAAAATTTAATTATTTTTTAAATTTTATATTTGTTTATATTTTTAAGTTTGGTTTTCGCCAAAAAATAGGTTTTATTTTCTACTTAATATATATATTTTTTTTAAATCATCTAATTATTTATTTGTATATTAATTTATTTTACTGTAAAAAACTGATTATATTTTACTGCATTATTACTTTTCATAAAACGATTATGCCTAAATTTTAATTTTTCGAATTTCTGATGAACGACCAATCACTGAATGACGCCATTTGACAATATTTTTTGAAAGACACTTTGCATGTATAGAACATTTGAAAATTCTAATAGGTTTCTTGTTGTAACAGGACAGACAGACGGACGGACCAGACGACGACGATAGGTGCTACTTATTTATATAATAAAGAACGCAAAGTCTAAATGTTGCTTGATTTACGTCAAAATTAAATTATGGGGCATCAATAGACCAAGTTAGATATAATGCAAGATACTTATGATTCTGAAAAATCTTTTTCCTTCTGTATAAATGAAATTGTGTGTTTAATGAATTTTCTAAAAACTATAAATAAACAAATTTGCAACTTTAAAAGTTACAAAAATGTATTTATCTAATTTATCCAGGAATTGTATAAACTCCAAATTTTGTTTTTAAATAATTCTTAAATGGAGATTAATCTTCACGAAATTAAATTATGCAATATTATTTTACTTAGTTCAGATTTTCAGGAGTTTATTAAAGCTTAAAGAACGAATTTAATTTATAACAGACTTAGCAATATTTTAAGAGACATAAAAAAATAATAATAAATAAAGATCACAAACAATTATTTCAGGGCTTCATAAACAACGTACAGAATACATTCTTCAGTGCAAATTGAATAATTTCGTTTTTTGCTGGTGGCACCTTTTCTGAAGCCTTGAAATTCAATCGTTGACAGACATTTCCTTAAACTAAGAAATTTAACCCGTACCCCCACCCCTCTTTAAAGTACTGTTACAAATATGTGCAGAAAATATTTACATAACTAAAGTAGAAATTTAATCCACCTTTAACTGTACAGTTTTCTTTGAATGAAAGTGACAATGGTCTACCCAAAGACTGGGTCTACCTACCCACCGAAATGTCCACTGTATGAATCACGAGCAAGAACCTTTTGGATTCTTGCATTAAAAAGCAATTATAATAAATACAACAATTTGCTTGAGCTTGAACTTGTGATAGGTTCAATGGGCTACCAAGTTGCAATGCAACTGCACACCCTGGCTTTCAGTAGGTGTATATCAAATCCTGAGAGAGCCATATGAAATGTCTAGCCGTAGTCTAATTGATTACATAAAAATAGGATTGTGTTAAGTATATCTATAAAATAATGAAAATTTACTAGTTAAAGTATAAAAGTAAAAATAGTTCATAGTTCAAAAAAACAAAAATAATGCCAGGCGAGGTAAAGTAAAGATGTTAGGAGAAAAGTCAATTTAATTTTATTTATTAAAATAAACATATAATAATATTTTTTTTAATTAAAGAGAAAATAAGAATTATAGCTCGGAAGGACTATTCATCAAGAATAGTGGAGTAACTTGGTTTTTTCCGGTTGGATGGACTGCAAGCATCGTAGTCAGGTAGCTCATAGATGAGTTCATTTGGGATGTGATTAATGTCATTGTAGAATTTTTTCGCAAGGTGTTTAATGCGATGTTTGAGTGAAGTCGTTTTCAGATCCTTGAGGATTGTGGAGTTTTTGAGGTATCTAGACCCGTTCCTGATGTAAGGGAGCTGTTTGTAATGGGTACTAGAGAGGCTGTTCATACTGGTTTTGCAAGTGAAGTCCCAGATTGGACATGCATATGTGATAACAGAGAGAATGCAAGCATTATATATTAAGAGTTTGTTGTGTATGGAGAGTGAGTGGCTGCGAAGAAGGGGGGCGAGGGTTTTGGAAATCCCGGCGACTTTACCGCGGATATTAAGAATATGCTTTTTAAAGGTAATGCGTTTGTCAATGGTAAGCCCCAGGTACTTGGCATCGTCAGACCAGGGAATGGTAGTATTATTGATGGTTAATCTATTAGGAGTGGAAAAGGTTCTAGAGAAGTAAACAGCAGTAGTTTTAGATTCGTTTATTTTAATGCGCCATTGATCACACCAATCCATGAAGATGTTGAGGTGGTGTTGTAGATTTTTGTAAAGATTGTATTGGTGATGTGCAGTGCCATAGAGAACAGTGTCGTCCGCATAGAGTGCGAGTGATGTGAAGAGTGTGCGTGGAATGTCATTAAAGTATATTATGAATAAAATCGGGCCAATGACTGAACCCTGAATAATACCACAGAGTATAATGTGTAGTAGAGAAAGTGAGTTGTTTACGCGGACGTAGAAGTTACGATCACCAAGGTAAGAGTGTATTAAATGCATAAGTCCAGACGGGAACTTAAGCCGAATTAATTTGTAAATGAGGCCCGCGTGCCAGACTTTGTCAAAGGCCTTGGCGACATCAAGAAATATGGCAGCAGTAGGCTTCTTCTCATTGAAGTTTTCAGTTAAGAATTCTACAAATCGAAGAAGTTGGTGTTGGGTGGAGTGCTTGGCTCTGAAGCTGAATTGTTCAGGCATAAAAATGTTGTTGTTGTGCAGGAAGTCATTGAGCTGTGATCTGATGACGCGTTCGATGACTTTACTTAGAGAGGAGAGAAGACTGATGGGACGGAAATTAGTTGGATCATTAAGATTGCAGGATGGTTTAGGAATAGAAGAAATGATAGAGGTTTTCCAGGGTTTAGGAAAATAACAGTGTTTAAGGATAGAATTAGTGAGCTTCATAATGTAGAGAATACAGTTGATAGGAAGTTGTTTAAGAGTATAGTTGGAAATTTTATCGTACCCAGGAGATTTTTTATTATAAAGTTTTTGAATGATATTGTTGATCATGATGGATTGAATTTCGGGAGGGGGTAGGAGGGGTTGAGAGGAAGTCATTAACAGTATCACTGACATTGTTAAAGTGTGCTTGATTTGCGAGGAAGGGATTCGGAGAGAATTTCTGTTCATATGAGCCAGCGAGGCATTCTGCCTTGTCCTCGTCAGTATACGCAGTTTGACTATTGACAGTAAGGGGAGGGATAGGGGTGTAATTATTGTTGAGTTTCTTTTTGATTTGCCAAAGAGAGTTATCCTCGCAAGTAAGACTTTCGAGAAATTTAGACCAGTTCTTTTGCTTATCTTTTTGAATAAGGGTTTTAATTTTATTGTTGAGCCTGTTGACAGCTGTTTTAAGGGTGGGATCTCTGGTATTTTGGTACGACGGAGTGTGTTGCGTTGTTTACAGATATTATGTATGTAAGTGTTATTATTTTAAGAGTTATTATTTTTGAATTTGGTGTAAGTTGCATGTTTTTGAGCTTTGTAGATGATGTTGTTGAGTGTAATAACTGCGTTGTCAATGTCATTAGTGTTGTTGATTGTGGGGTAGGTAAGGTCGGTGTTGTTGAAGTAATTTTGGAATTTATTCCAGTCAATTGCTACTGAAGGAGGAGGAGAGATAGGGTTGATAAGATCAATTTTGAAGAAGACAGGAAGGTGGTCAGAGCTTAGGTCATTAATAACACATGGGGTGATAGGGAAGGTAAGATTTTTGGTGATGGCGAAGTCAATAATAGAGGGGTGCTGGTTGCGAGCAACAGGAATGTGTGTGGATGTAGTAGGTGCGTGGAGACTAAGATTGAAATGGCTAACCAAGTTGTGAAGAGATCTACCTCTGGTAGTGGTGGAATGACAGTTCCACTGCCTGCTAGTTGCATTGAAGTCACCAGCGATAAATGCGTGTTGGTGTTGTGTAATGATGTGTGTCAGATCGTTTATGGGGTATCGTCTCCCGTGTCGTGCATAAAAAGAAAAGAAGTTGATTTTGGCGTGGGGCAAGTTGACGACAATACTTGTGTAGTCAATTCCTGGGAGTGGAATATTTTGAGTTGTGTGGTGTGGGATGACGGAGAAACCTTTTTATGCCGTTAATAATCTCCACGTGTTGTGAACGATCGAGAGAACACTTAGAATATGTTAAAAACCAGACCCCAATTAACTATAAGTACTTCAAGTGATAAACGCAGCTGCGAACCAAAGTGAATAAAACTAGAACTCACATCCAAACTAATCAACTAAGAAATTCTGCAGACTCCCTCCTTCAACCTACAATCTGATGCCGCGCGCGAGAACTCAATAACAATCTCTCAGTATCTAAAATGTAATCGAACAGTAAAGACGCTCATGTAAATATGATGTAAACATCTCAAATTTAATGTAAAATTGGAGCACTTCTAAGCAGACTCCAAACGCGATACAAATGTATATATAAAGCCAAGAATTACAATAATAATATTATATTCAAAGGAAAAATGGATCTACTTACTTCACGCAATTTATTATTTTCTACTAATACTGTTTATTACTCCAAAACAGTGATACGTCAATGAATCGATAGGGTAAATATCGGTGTAATACTGTGGATTACTCTAAGCGCAAAAGGAAAACTTCAGGTAAGCTGAACTAAACTTTTTTACCATTATCAAAAGATAAAAATGTAAATTAAAATATGAAGACTGATATAAATTTATAAAGATAGAAAATTTATTATGCTACCGACGGTTCTCTAACAAAGATTATGAGACTGAATAAAGAATATCCCAGTATTAAAAACGAGAATTTAACCAATTTCTAAAAGTATAATAATAAATAAAAGAACACTAAAAAAGAAATAATGAATGCGATAAAAGAAAATACTCAATTTATTGAAAAACTCAATTGTACAAATTATAGTACATGGAAGTTCAAGATGCACATGTTCCTGATTAAAGAGGAACTCGATGATATTATAGCACAAGATCCACCCGATCCACCCGACCCCGCATGGCACAAAAAAGATCGAAAGACTAGGGCTCTAATAAACTTAAGCATCGATGACTCTCAAATCGTAAATGTACAAAACTTAGATACTGCCAAATTAACGTGGGAAACTCTGAAAAATATACATGAGAGAAGCAATCTATCTAGTAAGCTTTACCTGTTACGGAAATTATACAGTACTAAATTAGCGGAGGGTGGAAACATGATCACACATATCACTAATATCTTGCAAATTATAGATAAACTTAATGCCATTGGAGAAAATATTAGCGATTCACATATTTCCGCGCTATTTCTGTGTCCTCTTCCCCCCAGTTACAATACTTTGATAACTGCGTTGGAGGCAAGACCGGAAAATGAGCTCACCCCTGATTTTATCAAAAACAAATTAACGGACGTATATAATCGTAGACATGAAATGTCAGAACAATCACATAGCGGATATAACAACAATGAGAGAGCATTTAAAACAAATAGGAGATATACACACACGGAAAATAGAAGAGAACAAAAATATTGCAACAACTGTAAAATGAAAAATCAGTCCACTTACGAATGCTGGCACTACAAGAGCAAAAACACGGTACAATCCGGAAATCCTCGTAACAATCAACTCAAAAATAAAAAGAATTTCTCATCTTCATTATGTTATGAAAAGACCGAAACTCACAGGGAAAATAAAATTCCAAACGAAAGAAAATACGCAAATGATCAGACGCAAGATAAAGCATTAATCACCGAAAAAGTAGGCAAAAATAACTGGGTTCTCGATTCAGGATCTACTTCGCACATTTGTAACGATAAAAGCCTATTTAGTAAATTTATTGATTATAATAAAACTTCAGTAACGATCGCAAATGGTAATAAACTGACAGCGTTATGTTCAGGAGAAGTTTTTATAAAAACATTAACCCCCGAAGGAAAAGAAAAATAACAAAATTACGCGAAGTGCTTTATGTCCCAGACTTAGAGTCGAACCTAATTTCGGTTAGTAAAGCCGCTAAAAACGGGTGTAAAATAATCTTCGACGATAATAAATGCGATTTGATCTTTGATGAAGAAATAAATATCAGGGCGAAAAATGTGAAAAATTTATACATTATTGGGGAAACGGACGATGTGGAAGAACCACAAAATTATGCAAACATAACGTATAACTAATACAGCAAACAATGCATAGATCTCTGGCATCGCAGACTCGGTCACAGAGATTATGACGCCATTAAATCTATAATAACAAATCAATTTGCGAACGGAATAAAGATAGGAAATTGTAAACATCA
Source organism: Maratus michaelseni (assembly GCA_963931845.1). Lineage (NCBI taxonomy): Eukaryota > Metazoa > Arthropoda > Arachnida > Araneae > Salticidae > Maratus > Maratus michaelseni. Next base: position 73,312,348 of record OZ007600.1, read on the forward strand.
AAATAAAACATGCCTAACTTGTGTCGAAACTAAATTAACTAACATGCCGTATCCTAAATCAGCAACAAACCGAGCTACTAATATTGTGGATTTGATCCACAGTGACGTATGTGGTCCTCTAGATACACCGACTTTAGGCGGAAAAATTTATTTTATGACTCTTATTGATGATTATTCCCGATATACTACAATATATTTATTATCTAAAAAGAGTGAAGTTGCTAAAAAGATAAAAGAGTATATAACGATGATATGCAATCAGTTCGGTAAAAAACCTAAGGATATTAGATCAGATAACGGTCGTGAATATGTAAATCAAGAGATAGATGAATACTTAAAACAGAACGGAATTTTACAACAATTAACTGTCCCGCATAGTCCGAGCCAGAATGGAGTTGCGGAGAGAAAAAATAAAAGTTTATTAGATATGACTAGAAGTATGCTATCACAAGCAAAATTCAGCAAACATTTTTGGGGTGAAGCCATAAACACAGCAACATATTTACAAAACCGACTCCCAACCAAAGCAAATAACAACAGAACACCTTACGAATTTTGGAAAGGAGTTAAACCGAATTTAAAACACTTAAGAACATTCGGTTGTAAAGCGCTATTTTACGTCGATAAAGTAAATAGAGGAAAACTTGATAACAGGGCTCAAACCGGAACGTTCGTAGGTTATGACACACGATCGACTGGTTATAGAATTCACACACAAGGAAAACAAATTATAATAGCGAGAACGGTGAAATTTCTTGAAAATGAAAATGTACACTCAAATAACATTGAGGAGATACAAAACACCACAAAAACATCCGATGACAATACACAATTACCGGATAGACATGAAAATCACTTAGAAATAAAACTTGACAGCGAGGAGACACCATCCGAGCCCAAACAGCAACCAATTGTACCAAGAAGGTCTAATAGGACAAATAGAGGCGTTCCTCCTGACAGATATGTCTGTCTCATAAATAGTTCATCTGAAAACATTCCCGAAAATTGGGAAGATATCGAATAAATGAAAAATACTAATGATAAACAAAACTGGATAAAAGCAACACAAAATGAAATCCAATGCCTAAGAAAAAATAACACTTGGACTTTAACAGATCCACCACCCGGAACAAAAATTATCGGTTCAAAATGGACTTTTAAACTAAAAAAGGACAATTTAGGAAATATTCAAAGCTATAAAGCGCGTTTAGTAGCACAAGGATATAGTCAAAGATTCGGAATTGATTATGATGAAACCTTCGCACCTGTAGTTTCGCACGCTATAATACGTGCATTTATCATCTCCGCATTGCACAAAAATTTGAACGTGAAACATGTTGACATCACCACAGCATTTTTGCATGGTGAATTAACTGAAACTGTTTATATGAGTCAACCAGACGGGTATATTAAACCCGGCGATGAGAGAAAAGTTTGTAAACTTCAAAAAGCCATCTACGGTCTTAAGCAAGCCGCAAAGGCCTGGTACACCAAAATATCGGAAACACTCACAAACAATAATTTCATACAGAGCAAAAATGATCCATGTCTGTACTTTAAATCAAATCAAGAAAATCCGATATATATCATCATTTACGTAGATGATATCCTGATAGCAGGAAAGGACAGTGATATCGAAGAATCAATAAACCAACTTAAGAAAGAATATGAACTGCAAAACTTAGGAGAAGTGAATAATTACCTAGGCATAAACATTACTAAAATCAACGATACATATTACCTAAATCAAAACAATAAAATACACGAACTAGTGAAAAAACTGAATCTAAACGACATGAAACCTCATTACACACCCATGATTGCTGCATTCAACAGACTTGAGGACGATGATAATCTTTTACCTAATAACACGAAATATCGACAAGCCACAGGCACATTACTGTACATATCAACAATCATGCGTCCTGACATATCTGCAGCAGTCAACATATTATGTCGTAGAAACGAAACACCACGCCAAAAGGACTGGACAGCAGTGAAAAGAATCATTTCCTACCTGAAAACTACAGAAAATTTGAATTTAACTCTTAACGCAAACAGCAAGCCAATCTTAACAGCATACGCCGATGCAGACTGGGCTGGTGACTTGAAAACACGCAAATAAACGTCAGGAAATCTATTCATGCTAGGAAAATCGCCGATGTACTGGATCACAAAAAGGCAGAATTGCATTGCACTTTCGTCAGCCGAAGCTGAATACGTTTCTGCTAGCAACGCAGCACAAGAATTAAGTTGGATAACAAACTTGCTTAGCGACCTCAACATTCTACAAAAACTACCCATCACGATATTTGAGGATAATATGTCCTGTATAAAAATGACTGAAAATGATAAATATACTAAGCGATCCAAACACATCGACATACGTTTCCACAACATCAAACTAATGAAAGAAAAAGGAAAAATTGATTTACAATACTGCCCCAGTGAAGAAATGATAGCCGACACCCTCACTAAACCCAATCCCAAACCTGTGTACGAAAAACACCGTAAGAAACTGAATCTTCAACCATTCCCCACACAGAAGTTTACGGGGGAGTGACGGAGAAACCTTTTTATGCCGTTAATAATCTCCACGTGTTGTGAACGATCGAGAGAACACTTAGAACATGTTAAAAACCAGACCCCAATTAACTATAAGTACTTCAAGTGATAAACGCAGCTGCGAACAAAAGTGAATAAAACCAGACCTCACATCGAAACTAATCAACTAAGAAATTCTGCACACTCCCTCCTTCAACCTACAATCTGATGCCGCGCGCGAGAACTCAATAACAATCTCTCAGTATCTAAAATGTAATCGAACAGTAAAGACGCTCATGTAAATATTATGTAAACATCTCAAATTTGATGTAAAATTGGAGCACTTCTAAGCAGACTCCAAACGCGATACAATTGTATATATAAAGCCAAGAATTACAATAATAATATTATATTCAAAGGAAAAATGGATCAACTTACTTCACGCAATTTATTATTTTCTACTAATACTGTTTATTACTCCAAAACAGTGATACGTCAATGAATTGATAGGATAAATATCGGTGTAATATTGTGGATTACTCTAAGCGTAAAAGGAAAACTTCAGGTAAGCTGAACTAATCTTTTTTACCATCATCAAAAGATGAAAATATAAATTAAAATATGAAAACTGATATAAATTTATAAAGATAGAAAATTTATTATGCTACCGACGGTTCTCTAACAAGAGATATAATTTTTGATGTAGTTGGCTGTGCCGCCCCGGTCAGAGTTGGCACGTGGTGTATGATGGAGTTTGTAACCTGGGATGGTGATACTGCAGGAAGGGTTAAGTGTTTCTTGGACTAAGAGTATATCGATTTGTGGATTAATGGAAATAAAGGAGCGGAGTTCATTAATCCTGGGTTGCAATGATTGGCAATTCCAGGAGAAAATAAGAAGAGAAGAGAAATTTTTGTTATTGTAATTATTCATAATGGGGAATGTTGAGCTCCGTAGAAAAGGCGTCTAATTCTTCTATTATGATATACATTTTGTCGAATGGGTTGTTGCAATTTTTTGATTTGATGGCGATGTTTTTTAAATGTTTTAAGAGTTTGGTAATTTGGAGAAGTTCCTTCATGTCTTTGAAGGTGTCAAACATATCTTTGAAAGTATTTGTGTAATTATTTTGTATAACAGGTGGTGTTTTATTGTTTTTCGTGTAACTGGGAGTGTCCTCAACTGGGGCTTCCTGGATATCGTTGTTAACGTCAGTAGTGGTCTCACTATTGTTAATATCTTTTGGTTTATCTCGGATGGTGTATCTGTAGGGTTTGAAAATGTCTGCGATGTCAGGAATTAGATTTGTTTTTTGGTTTTGTGGGTTTGTTTAGGTGTTGAGTGTTCGAGTATTTTCAACAATTTGCCGAACAGTTGATGTCTGTTAAGGGGCTTCCGAGTTGCGATCAACTTTACGCCCAGTCTATTTGTGAGTAACCTGTCTTGTAAATATTGAGCCGTTGGGAAAAGTTAAATGTAGTATTAACTACATAAGAAAGAACAATTAAAAATAGAAGAAAAATTTAACAATGGGAATAAAAAAGTAAAGCTATAGAGATTACGGAAAGAGTCTAATAAATGGAAAAAAGTAAAATGGTATAGCTGTAGTTAAAATTAACTACTGAAAAAAGTTGAAAAAGTGTAAAATAGGGTTCGGAACATGTTCAAAAACAGTACATAAATGCCAGGTGGAAAAGGCAGGCAAAGCTAAGCTGTAACAAAAATAGCACTTAAAAAGAACAAATATATTTATTTTTAACAAAATTTTTTTATTTATATTTATATTTTATTATTATTTGTATAGCATAGGAATAAGTATAAATAGGAAATTACAAATTTGTAAAATCTGTCTTGTAAAATCGTACAAAAATTTATAATAAAATATAATCTTTAAACATATCTGGTGTGAGTTTTAATATTTTCTGATCTTTTTTACAATTTTATTTTTTGAATAGCGTTGTTTCTATGTATGGAAGTGGGAATTAGTGATTTAAATTTAAAACATTTAGATCTTTTGATCCTTTATTCATCCAATCTTATATTTTATACCCTGTATGGAGCAGGCTTTCGTTAATCGTTTAAATATGATAAATTTATAAAATATGAAATTGGTTTTTTAATCTTATTATATTATAAACCAAGAAGCCCTTATAGCGACTAGCTGTATGTCCGTTTTACTTTTGAAAACTACTGGACGAATTTTTTTCTGGTTTACTCAATTGCGTAGGCTGTTTTCTAATCCCCTTTTCTATGTATCTAATACTTATATAACTATGATTTTTTATAATAAAATTTCGTATTTTTCGCTTATTCCGACTCAAATGTCCCAAGCAATCAATATTTTTCCTTTTAGCGACGGCATGCTGCGCTATCCTGGATTAAATAATCGAAACGGCTAAATCAGATACAGAAAATACAAACACATTTTAAAAATAAAACACAGAAATGTATACTAATTTTATTTAAAATACAAAAAACGAATCTATGTTATAGTGAGAAAATATATTATAAAACCATTACATTTAATTTAAACATAAAAACAAAGTCTGCAAAGTGAAAAAGAAAAAAAGTTCGCAATGTCAGTTATAGCTATTTATTTATTTATTTTATTATTATTATTATTATTATTATTATTTTATTTATTTATTTCATTTATTTATTAGTTTTATTTATTTATTATTATTATTATTATTATTATTATTATTATTATTATTATTATTTTCTTTTTTTGCGCTAGCAAAAGTAGAAAACACCTGATATTTTGGATTCATTAAAGTCGGAGAAGCATTTTTTTCTTCTTTTTATCAAGTGTTTAAATTTTATGTTATTTTTCTAACATCGCGTCATTTTCCCAATAGAAACATTCACTATTTCAAGAATTAGGATCTAAGAATTATTCTTACGGAGATTTAAGCAATTATACATTACTGCTATCTCGAAAAGTCAACATTTTGAAATAAAACTTGCATGTGGAATTAAACTTTTCATATATAATAATAAATAAATAAATATTTCATTCTTTTTAGTTTCCTGCTTATTCGTCCGGCTTTTTAGGTAGATTTCATAAGAAATACTACCTATTACATTCTCCCCTAAGTTGGAATTTTTGAAAAATTTTTGCAGATCTACGCCTATTATGACTCCCAGAACCCAAAACCACCTACAGTTCAAAACTTTATCTATCTATCTATCTATCTAGCTATGTCACTTTTTTATGGACAGGATAACTGCAATAATTCTACACAAATCTTTCCCAAACTGATACATAAAAGCAAGGGGCATAAAATCTCGGTCAAGTTCGTAAATGGGCGAAATCGAACCAAGGGGGGGAAATGGGGGGGGGGGCTTTTTGTGAAAACAGAAAAAAAACCATAATTTCTTAATTATGATACGTATCGAATCCGTTTAAAGTTATTATTACTTCTAGGAAAAGGGCCGAAAAGTTGTGTATGACAGATTTTTGATATCATTAAAAATGGTCCCAAGGGGGGGAAAAAAGGGGTGTTAGAAGAAACAAATTCATAACTCGGTCAATTCCCAAGATATCAAATCCGCTTTAATTTATTGTAAATATCCTTAAAATTATCTACAACTTTTATATTGACAAGTTTTTTATAGGACCAACTCTTACGGCAAAAATAAAATAAAAACAAAAAATCCCTGCTGGGCCCACCTACAAGCAGACGGGAAAAAAAAAAAACACATAACTTCTGAATTTTTATACATATCGAATCCGTTTAAAATTATTATTACTTCTAGGAAATGAGCCAAAAATTTTGTATGACAGATTTTTGATTTCATTAAAAATGCCCCCAAGGAGGGGGGGGGGGCAATAGGGGTTTCAGAAGAAAAAAATTCATAACTTCGCCAATTCCCAATATATCAAATCCGCTTAAATTTATTATAAATCTTCTTAATATTATCTACAATTTTTATACTGACAAGTTTTTTATAGGACCAACTCTTACGGTAAAAACTAAATAAATAAATAAATAAAATCCCAGCCGGCTCCGCCTGCAAACGAGTTAGGTTTCGAAGTGGGTGTTCCAACTGCCGCATCATTGCATGAGGGTAATTTCTTCTGCAATTCCCAAAAAACAGGCGCCCCACGATCTGCATCTTCGAAATCTACCTGTGCCTGTAGGCCGAGCCGTCAGGGATTTTTTTTTATTTACAGGCGTTTATAGGATTTCTGGCTAATCTTCCGTAGTCAAGTTTCCTTACATATGCGTATTAACTATATTGTTGTAAGCATTTTTCAAGTTTAAAGCAGACTGATTCTAACTGTCAGTACTTAAAAATTTATGATTTTTTATTTTTCCTTTAATCAGTTTTTACAAGTGCCCACTCAATCTAGTAGTTAGCATGCTGGCCAGAAATTAAGAAATAAATTAGGAAGCTTCGTTGTTCGAAGGTTCGAGACCTGTGCAATCTAGTTGGGGTGACTGCGAAGCTTTTATGTTCCCCTGTACGATAACAAAAATTCGGGTCACTTCCCTTCAAAAGCCCTCCATGAAAAAAATCCGTCTTATAGCAGTTTGGTTAAAATTGCCCTAAGCTGAGCAAAATCCCTTCCTCCTTCCCTTATCAATTTTTGCCCGTTTCTACATTTCAACGTTATTGCTCCAAGAAGGAAATCAAATATTGGTTGTAGTAGAAGAAAACCTAAGAGAATACTTTTAAGCCATAATTAGCGAAAACGAAGGGGAAATTTTAGAACCGTTTACCATGTAGTAGATAGAGAAATTCCTTACGAAGGCAAACATCTTTGCCAGATTAGCATAATATTCGATCAGATTTACACAGTAATAGACACAATTCTCAAAGTGATAAAGTGTCAACAATTGAAAGAGCGGATTACTCTCAGATCTGACAAGAAACGTAAAATGAATATATAAATAATAGACGAGTAAAAAGAAGTGGTAATATGGGAGTTGATAAAGAGTACCCTCGTAACACAAAGATATCGGCTAATTCTTTACGAATATTGGCTCCGTGGATTTAATGTACAACGGCAGTCGACAAACGAGATGCTATACAGCGAAGTTGCATCACAGGTAAATACCATGGCGAAATTACCCAGATACTTAAATTTATTAGTGCTAAGTCGCCAGTTCTGGTTAAGCAGCAATAGTGCTGATCGGCGAAATCCTGCTTCTAACCAGGAAACCACGCAATTAGTGTAATAATGAAAAAATCTAAGTAAGCAGCAATCGAGAGGGCATTATGAAACGTGTTTTTTTGACGTATAAATCATTTGGCCTCGTCTCCCCGTTATCGAGATATAAAGTCTTAAAAATTTCTAATTTATTGATTTAATAGGATGGAAGGAGGAGTCAGTCGTTAACGTTTTCAACGTAACAACATCATCAAACTCCAGTAATTTGTCTATTTCCAGTTTAGTACGCCGCAATACTTATGCGGCTATACTTATGAAATGATTCGCTATGCTTGTTACAAGTCTGGGTTAGTGCAAACTCGGCCACTTGCATTTGAAACACCCTTGTAATTTTATTTTTCGCAGGAGATTGATTATTGTAATTATTTCACTAGATTTAAGTTCATGAAACACCCTTGTAATTTTATTTTTCGCAGGAGATTGATCATTGCAATTATTTCACTAGATTTAAGTTCATGAAACACCCTTGTAATTTTATTTTTCGCAGGAGATTGATCATTGTAATTATTTCACTAGATTTAAGTTCATGAAACTCTCTTGGTGGCACGATTTTCTACGCTTCAATCATTTTTTAGTTCAATGCCATATTTGTCAATAGCATTTTTTTTTTTTTTTTTTTTTTTTTTTTTTTTTTTTTTAACGGGCTTCTTTCATTTTTATGTATTACTATTATCTAAATACGTTTTGTATTTCATATTAATTTGATTATTAAAATTTCTTAATCAAAACCACGCCTTTTTACCTTAATTAAATAAATAAATTAGCAAACTTTATCACTTTATATCTCGATAACGAGGAGACGAGGGCGAATGATTTATGTGTCAAAAAACATATTTCATAATTCTCCGATTGCTGCTTACTTAGATCTTTTTCATTATTACACTATGTTTCCTGGTAAGGTTCACTGTGGAATATGTTCGTTTTATTATTATTATTATTATTATTATTATTATTATTCCCAGGTAGCACAAAGTTATTGACCAATGTCCTACCAATATTTGCTAATATTTCGAATGTCGCTGAATGACGAACATCAAATTTGCTTCTTCCAATATTCACTTATATAAGTTAAAATTGACTTTTAAAATATATCATTTAAAATAGTTGTTCGCATTAATTATAACATTATAATACGAATATAATATTCTAAACAACAAAATAAAATAACTTTGTCGTTTTAAAGAAACTCCATTTTTTAATACCTATTTTTTAATATCCCGTTTACATTGACTAATGCCGTAAATATATAAATATATATATATATATATTATTTTTACAACATTCAGGGAAATCTATCGACATTCGTCAAAATATATCATTATTTGGAAATTTCAAGAAATCTATTGACATTCAGCACTTCTGGCGAAATTTGTAACTTTGATCGAAGGGTACGGACAGTTCTGAAAAACCGCCCATTTGTGTAGTTTGCCTGCAGTAGAATGTGATGGAAACGACTGCGTAAATGCCTATATAAAATTTCTGTGTAGGAATGTATAATTATTTGTATAGAAAAATTCCATTTGAAATTTTTTATATCTGTAGAAAATGTTATTTTCTGCTATAGAAAATTTTATTTTAGAAACATTTATATTTTGACGTTAGTACAAATTGCTATAGAAAATGTTCTTTAGGGTTGCGATGAAGTCTTGACTGTGTGAGGATTGACTGTGTGTGTGTATGTGCAATAGAAGTATTTCGAGTAACTTAAGAATTTATGTACAGGGTGATTACAATCAAAGTCTCACCATCAAAATGCTGTAAAAAAAGGAACCACTGGTCAGAATGACTTCAAATTTGAACTGAATATTCTAGAAAAAGGGGAAAACGGTATGACATAAGAAATAAAAAGTTCCAAAGTGTATCAATAGATGACGCTGAAAGCGGCATAACGAAGGTGGTTACCGCTACAAGTGACTTTTTTAACCGAAATATGACAGTTTTGGCATGAGTTTCACAGTAAACCAAAAGTACTGTTCAATGTGCATGAGTGTTTCGGTTGTTTGACGTAAAAAAATGACTTCCAAATCAGTCAACAGCTGTGGTACTGTTTGTGGAAAGCCCAACCACAACGCAAGATCGTACCACATTTGATAGGAAAAATCGGTTTGAAGTAAGGTACCATCTGGTACCATAAGGTACCAGAAGTAAGGATTGAAGTAAGGTACCATCTGGTACCATAAGGTACCAGAAGTAAGGATTGAAGTAAGGTACCATCTGGTACCATAAGGTACCAGAAGTAAGGATTGAAGTAAGGTACCATCCTTGGGCCAAAAACCGCATAAAAAGCACGTAATGATTCGGTTTTTAACTGCGCATGAGTCTTTTTTAATTTGCATGGTATGTCGCTTACAGAGCCATCTATTGATACCCTTTGGAACTTTTTATTTCTTATGCCCTTCCGTTTCCCCCTTCTTCCAGTATATTCAGTTCAAATTTGAAGTCATTCTGACCATGGTTCCTTTTCTACAGCATTTTGAAATTGGGGCTTTAATTATAATCACCCTGTATATTGTATATCCTTCTCAATTTCTTAATATAAAAAACAGATTTTGTAAAATAAAGTAAGATCAATCGCTGTAATTGCAGCTAATAATACAATGAAGTTACATTAATAATTACCAGTGAAAACAATTTTACAAACACTCTGATATAAAAAATTGAGCACACATTGAAGAGTTAAATGTATTTAAATCCAGCTTCATATAACATAAGCATTTGCTTACATTAAAGTTAAGATCAAATGGTAAGTTTATAACAGCAATTTTCATGTTTGATTTCCTGTCATTGAATGAAGAACTTGTGCTGTAATAGGGTATTGGATAATGAGTTGACGTAATTGCCAATCCAATCAATAGTTGATTCCTCATGGGAATTTCTGAGATAAGCTTTTAATCTTAACTGTAACTGTAAGAAAAAAGATCTTGCAATTTCGGCTACTGAAACTATTAGTGTAGCAAACAACACCCAATAAATATAGTTGATGTTGGGAAAAGCAGTTTTGTTGCAGTTTTGTAAAACAGCCATAATTTTTCTGAGTTTCTCTGTTTAAAGTTTTGCCGTTTTCGATAACAAAGAAAACATTTGGCCTCCACAGTTGTTTCTGATAACTGGTTGGACTAAAATATGTTACATTTTTGTAAATATTTTATTTATGATGGATTAGCACTTTTTTGTGTGGAGGTATTAGATTGTGTAAAAAATAATGATGGTTTCTGTTATTTTACTTTTCAACCAATTTACTTTAAGTGGTTAGAAACAGTTTTAGAACATATTCCAAGATCAGCAGCAAGTTCTCGGAATTTGGTTCGCGAATTATCTTCAACTTATGCTTTCATTTCTCATTGTTCATGACAGAATGTCACCCATAACCTCGATATTCAAAACACTCATTGCCAACATGGAATTTCTGAAAGCAATGTTAAACTGTGCTTTCGCAAATCGTACTTGAGTAATATGCAATGTAATATTGAATTCAGACATTTTTTCCGGAAGGAATTTCTGCGGAGGGTACCATTTATCTTTAGAAGGTACACTGTGGAGTTCCAGGGCACTTCTATATCATTAATAAGCATAAAATCACAAATCTCCCGGGGTGGATTGCCTCCACCCAACCCTCTTTCTTTGAATTCAGCGTTGTAGTTAGTTGATATAAAAGTCGCTTCCGCTGTTTTTCGTACCATTTTGAATTAGTACAAAAAATATTACAAACTTTTCTACAGTTATGTAACTGCCTTAAATATCCCCTGTACCCTGCCCTATTTAAAAAATTTATTAAAAATAGATCGGGCTGAAAAGATCAATACCAAAAATTGCCATTATTTTGTACAAATCCAAAATAACATCAAAACCTTTCAACACCCTTCTTCTCTTTATTTCACCCTTACACAGACAGTGGGGATATACCGGGTGTCCCAAAAATAACTGATGGATTTTAAAATTCAATAACTTGCAAACGGTGACAGATATTTAAAAAAATTCTTGCAGGAGGTTTATGTATGATGTCAGGAGTTTTTTTTACTGTGATTCTTCATTTTAGTTCGAATTTCAAACAATAGATGGCGCTGACAGCGATTGGCATCAGTCGAGGCAGAAACTGACGCCACTCAGCATTCATGCCCCGCCCCCTGAATACTAGATGGCCGCTGTCACAGGCGGATTTTTTTTTCCAGCGTTTGAACAGTCCCTCGAAATTCAACACCAATAATTTCTAAAAGTTTTCTTTGCCTAGTTTTTCTGAGATCAAGTAAGTCAAAGAAAACTGTTAGATATTATTGGTGTTGAAGTTCGACGGACCGTTCAAACACTGCAAAAAAAAGTCCGCCTACGACAGCCGCCATCTAGTATTCAAGGGGCGGTGCATCAATGCTGAGGGGTGTCAGATTCGGCCTTGACAGAGCGCCAATAGCTATCAGCGCCATCTAGAGTTTGAAATTCGAACTAAAATCAAGAATCACAGTCAAAATACTCCTGACATCATACATAACCCTCCTGCAAGAATTTTTTTAATATTTGTCACCGTTTGCAAGTTATTGAATTTTAAAATCCATCAGTCATTTTTGGGGCACCTGGTAATTCCCACTTAATTTTAATTCCCAAATACCAAATTTTGAATAATATTTTGCTTTTATAATGCACGTGAAGAAAAGCAATTTTTATTTTGAAATCAATTTGTTCGTCGATTCTGGTGGCAGTCAATTATTTCAACATTTCAGCAAAAAAATGAGTTTGTCGTGTAAGGATGAGATGTATGGATCCTCTTCATCTGATGGCCAACTTGACAAGGAATATGTGTGGCTAATGAAAATTTTGTCAAAATTTTCTTTAGCGAAGGATTCTCCCCTCTTGAACAGGTCAAAAACCCTTTGAACACCAGTCTCCTGTTCTTTTCTTACTGGTTAATGTAAAGTTCGTAAAGCTGAAAAATATCATCAGTAGAATGTTTTAGTCCACACATTGTCAAAGTCCACACATTCATATTTTTGCAGGTATTTTGAAAGTGGTAATGTAATATTGAATAAAATTTCAGAAATAACCAGTCGAAGAATAAATTTACTTTTTAAAATTTGAGACAGCATATTTAAAGTAAATGATAATATTGTTCGATATAAAACCATAAAATGAACAAAGATAAGGATCACTAAACTTTTATGAATGTGCCGTAATTTAATTCGTGTAAACTTTTCTATTCCCGTAAGTGTTGGCAACACTTGGTCCCACCGAAATCATTGTTGAAGACGTTTTACATTTACCCTGTTACGATAAAATTTGTGAAAACGGAATTGCTAGGGATCGTTAACAAATTCCGTTGATGACGGATTTCCGTCTTATCAAGTATATTTATAGTTATCCTTCCGTCATCAGACATGAAATGTTTCCGTTTGCGAGAGGATTCCAAGTTCACAGAAGACCTACCAAGAAGGAATCGCAACTGGAAAAAGTTCCATTGTTTATAGATTTCAAATCTTAGCAAGTATAAATAGGGTTGTTTTCGTCGAACCTTGAATTTTTTCCGATAGGTCATTTTCACAGATGTTATTGTAAGACGTTATTGTAAGATGTTATTGTAGATGTCTTACTCTTCAGAGGTGTACTATAAAGTGGATATAAAACGGAACGTGTCTATAACAAAAAATCTGTCTTAGACAAAAAATTGTTATATAACCGGCGAAAAACATACCTTAAAATTATACTTGCTAAGACGAACACCTCTCTAAAGCGGATTTTTTCATCTCTCCTTTGGAATTCTGCTTTAGTAGTTTTACTGTTGTTGTATTCATGATTCAGTAAATCAATTTTTCTTTCGGGGGGGGGGGGGGGTTCGGCCCCCTGACTCCCCTCTGGCTACGCCACTGGAGCAACATATGAAACAAATAAACAGTAACTACTCTATTTATTATAATAGTTTAAAAATATGTGTTCCATATTTTCTAGATGGTAAGAGGCGCAGCGTTCTCAGAGGAATTTTACTTTTCCCCTTAGATCACAGAGCCAGATTTCCCTGGATTCTCAAATCGTCAAATCATATGACTTACTGCATTTCAATACACTAATATTGTGCCATTGTAACAGATGCCAAATGCAAAAATATGTGGTTTTTAACAAACAACGCAATAGTATTAAATCTGCAAATATTTCTTTACAAAATTAACAAAAAAGTTTGATGAATTTTAAAAGTTCAATACTAAAAAAATAAAAATAATAAGTTACTATGTGAAATGGGTGGCTTTCATTATCACATAAATTGAGAAGCTACGTTGGTTATAACTGTTTACTTTCTTTGTTCTGAAAAAATAAATTACTCAGAAAAAATAAATCAAAAAAAAAATTATTCACAGTAATTTTCAAGAAAAATGCCGTTTAGTTTACATGTAAGAAATTCCCAAATGCAGGCACTTTTCTCAATGCATCACTTACATAAAATTTGGTAAAGAAAATTTTTGAAAAAGTATAATAGCCATTCGAAACTGCATAAATAGTAATCCCTTAATTGTTATGGATTGATATATTAATGAAAACGTACATAAATTTCAATATTTATCACTCATATTACTGTTTTATCGAAATTTCAGTTTTCTATCTCTTTTAGATTCGAACACGTTATACGCCGGAAACACATTAATACGTTTTTGTTACATGTTTACCCCACCCTCAATGCATTTTATAACTAAACTCCGCCCATCGCCAGTATGTTTGACGTTTATTTATAATAAAAACATTATGCAGAAAATTTAGTAATATGTATGGGGGTCCATGTTGTCTCCAGCTCATGTTAAATAGCGACAAGTTAAAAGCATTTAATAAAAATAACTTGAAGAAATAAATACCCTTACATATCATTATACGGAATTATTATTTACTTATTTATTTATTTATTTGTGGGAGAGGGGGGGACTTTTTATAGGAATACCACCTAATGCGTACTCCCACATTAAACAATAAATTTTGACATAGCTGAGAAACTCATAATGCAATCAAAAACGCATTTAAAAGAAAGAAAAAGAAAAGAAAAGAAATGCCGGAGATATGCGAGTCTGAGTATTTCGGAGCGATTGTGAAATCCTCCACTGCTTGGCACGATTTTCAAGATCGTCAACTTGGCTTATTTGAAGTATTTTCAGAAGCTGTAACCTTCTAGAACAGCGTTTCCAAACCTGGGGTACGTGACGGACCAGTTAGAGGTACGTGAAAATTACATAAGTAATGGCGGAAAGTGCAAAATTTAAAAAGTTAGAATGTAAGTTCAAGAAAACTGAAGAAAAAGTTGTAGAAAAAAGATAAACTTTTGTAAACTTCAATAGGCTACTCGCACATTGAAATAAAAAGCCTTAACCTAGTAATTGATTAATAATTTGATGGTACTAGCCTTGCCTACAACGTGAAATTACGTATGTGCCCTCCTCCTTCTTTGCGAAAATTGTCACTTTTTTGTACTGTACTTTTATCCCCTCCCACTGTTGTTTTAATGTTTGTTTCTATATAGTGATTCTAGAAACATGAAAAGAAAAGAAAAACCTAATAGTATCATTTTAATGTTCAACTAGGTGGCATGAGGTCAATAACACATATTAATGGGTGTAGCTACGTTCATTTTTTTTATGAATGCTTAATTGGAAGTCTAACGACTTCAAATTATAAATTATTCTAATATTTATTGTATATATAATTCCAATATTTATTGTTTTGAAAGATTTTCTGTTGATATTTTTTGTGTATCAAAATGTATAAATGAGTAAAAGCTGGTATATTTAAAAGAGCTGCAGCTGGCGTTAGTAACTATCATAAGAACATTACTAACGATCAAAATAAATATTTTTGAGATCTGGTTTATTCGAGAAGGGGTACGCATATATGAAATACCAATGGAAGGGGTACGTGAGCGAGAAAAGGTTGGGAACCGCTGTTCTAGAAGATACTACGCAGATAACACAAAAGATAGCAGCATACTAAATAAATAAAGATTACACTTACCTCCAATGTATTAAATGGATTACTATTAGAGTTTACTATTTTAAGATTACTTTTTAAAATCTGTTTTCGAGTTCTATTAGGTCCTGTATAAGGTTTACACTTCTCAGTAACGTACTATAAATATTAATGATTTAGAATTGTACATCGTCATACAAAAATGTTCAAACAATTTCCGATTGTTAATCATAAGCAGAGAAATGGCAATGTTAGGGCAGATATCCTTAAGGCTGCTCGTCAGTAAACTTCCCGATTCCTCTTGCTAATGTTAATCCTATGGGCGTAGGATGCATTCGTATTTTTAAAATATCTCCTCGGGAAATTAAAATTTTTAACTTCTGTTTTCTTTGTACTATTCTTAGAGGATGTCTCTTTTTTTTCTTAGTTATCAAAATATTTCTAAAATATGTGCTTAATTTATAATTTTATGTGTTAATATCTTAGCGAAACTGAATAAGAATTTAACACTTCACATAAAATTAAGTATACATTTTAGAAAAATTTTGACAACTAAGAAAAAAAGAGACATCCTTTAAGAACAGTACAAAGAAAACAGAAGATAAAAATATTAATTTCCCGAGGAGATTGTTTAAAAATACGAATGCATCCTACGCCCATAGGATTAACATTAGCGAGGGGAATCGGGAAGTTTACTGACGAGCAACCTTAAAGTTTGAAATTTGCGGAATTAAGTAGCTCCAGCCCAAATTTTCTTTGAATTTCCAATTTATGCATTTTTACAGATATATTTCTAAATATTTATATAGATACCGATATCACATTTTTTAGGTGTATATTATATTGACTCGACAAAAAATGATGATTGCTCTCTAAATCTAAGATACTTATATATATATATATATATATATATATATATATATATATATATATATATATATATATATATATATCATTGAAAGAAAATTATGAAAAAATTGCATTTATAGTTATTTGCATTGAAATCTAGCAACACTAGAAACTGTACAAAGTGAGCTTGTTTTGGGTTGTTTTATAAGAGTTGAGGCAAGCCTGCGTAATACTCTACAAAATATTCTATGGTGGATTAAAAATTACCTTTTTCCAAAGTTTTGGAAAAATAGAAACATTTTTCCAAATTTTTCGAAATTACTAAAATTATAGGAATTTTCCTAGATATGGAAACGTTACTGTCACATTACGTTTTGAATTACTTCGGCTGGAGCAGAGGCTCCTAATCTTTTTTAGTCCATGCCCACCTTAGCACCTCTATAACCCCCCCCCCCCCCCCCACCCAAATAACACATAATTCCTATTACATAAAAAGTGTCTTAGATGGACCAGTGTGAACGCAGGTTTATGCACATGGAAGAAGCCTACATGAGCTTTAACAAAGACGAGTGCAGCAGCATCTCTCAATTCACATTTTTAACCTGGGAACATGTAAAATGCTTGTAAAAAACTTTTTTTGGACTTAGTTCTATAACGGGTCTAGATACCTCAAAAACTCCACAATCCTCAAGGTATCTCAAAACGACTTCACTCATACATCGCATTAAACACCTTGCAAAAAAATTCTACAATGACATTAATCACATCCCAAATGAACTCATCTATGAGCTACCGACTACGATGCTTGCAGTCCATCCAACCGGGAAAAAAACCAAGGTACTCCACTATTCTTGATGAATGGTCCCCCCACGCAGCCCCCCTTTCCTCGAGCTATAACTCTTACCTCAAAAAAATTATGAAAAAAAAAGGAATCGAAAAGATGAAAAATATTTTTATGGTGTAGACAGTTAGCAAGTCTAATTGCTATAAATAAATGCTATACTGTAAAAAAATAAAAAAATAAATAAATTTAATAATAATAATAATAATAATAAAACAAAAAATAAATAAATAAAAATAAATTGGTTATTCTCTTAAACTTTCTCCTAACATCTTCCATCCTAACGTCTCGTCTGGCATTATTTTTATACTTTTTTTTTTTTTGAACTATGAACTATTTTTACTGTTATACTTAATCTTTAACCATAAATTTTCATTATTTTAATAGCTATACTTAACACTATCCTATTTTTATATAGTCAGTTGGACTACGGCTAGACATTTCATATGGCTCTCTCAGGATTTGACATACACCTACTCAAAGCCAGGGTGTGCAGTTGCTTCGCAACTGGGAAGCCCATTGAACCTATCCACAAGTTCAAGTTCAAGTAGTTCTATAAACAAAATGAAGCCGTATGTTTTAGAATTTACATAAAAATAAGTTTGTTCCTGGATCAATTTATTTCACTATAAAACAAAAATTTAATATGAATTAATATGATGCCTTTTTATCTTGACAATTTTTTTAAAAATGTATGCTCAAGCATATACGAAGCTTATCTATCATCAGACTATGATAGCATTGATGCATGTAATAATTGTTTATTGAAAATAAATTACTTTCTTGAAAATAAGTAGAATACCTTTGGACGGTACGATCTCTCTACGAATCTTATGGTTAACACAATGCACAAGAAACAATCCTCGATTCTAATGTTTATCAAGTTTTAAAAACCTATATATATATATTTTTTTCATTACATAATCATCTATCTTTCAAAGCTTTTCTACCATTATCGGCAATTGGTGTCCGTGTATATATTCCGATTTTAAATTTTAAAATGTGTGTGTCGTAATCCATATTAAAATTTTTTTTGTAAAGGTCACAGTAGAACCAATATATATATATATATATATATAAATAATAATAAATAAATAAATAAATAAATACTTTAATTAAAATCTTTTTCTAATAATGCCTATTTCGGGATTTGCTAATTTTCTAAGACTGCAGTATTTAGCTTAGATATTTCGAATATTTTTGAGGTGAATTTTCTGGAGACAGTCAGTTTTAGATTACCAATTACACTAGATAAGTTTCATTGATAAAGTCTTTAATAAAAAAAAAAACATAAATACATAATTCTTTCGATGCTAGTTACATTTTTAGCGCTTGGATGATGGCATTTTAAAAATTGTAAAAAATACCTTTTTTTATATAGTATTTGAATTATGAAGGTATTGTTTTCTGTTTTATGACTGTGGTTGATATGAAACTTTTGAAGAAAAAAATGAACAAAAAGTTGGCAAAATATGGGTTAAAACACCTTGAAGGGCGGTGCTATAAAACAGGGTTCCTACAGGGGGGGGGGGAGGCTGGAATTTTCAGGAAATTACCAGTATTTTCTTATAGAAAAACTCGGGTTATAACTTCGAACAACTTTGAACCGAGGAGCCCGTGGAACTTTTGAAAAAAAAATGACCAAAAAGTTGACAAAATATGGGTTAAAACACCTTGAAGGGCGGAGTTATAAAACAGGGTTCCTACGGGGAGGGGGGAGGGGGGGGGGCTGGAATTTTCAGGAAAATGCCAGTATTTTCTTATAGAAAAACTCGGCTTATAACTTCGAACAACTTTGAACCGAGGAGCCAGTGGCCCTTTGCCACACATCCCCAGAGCATAACTACAGGAGAATAAATTGGTAGTGATTCAACTACTGGTAGCACCGGGTGGGGGGGGGGGGACAGAAGCAAAAAAAAACATAAACACTAACAACTAAATAAATTAGGATCTCATAATACACAAAATAAACATAGGAAGGTTAAGGATAGCATTACGACAACAATATATATTTTTGTATTTTATAAAATTATTTGTATGTTTTTGTAAGATTTTTTCAATTTTTTTTTTTAGATAGTACATAGAACAGAATCGAAAATAGGAAAAAATTGTGTAGTTCTGATTTAAATTACTATGGATGACTCGCCTTATGTAATCGCGGGATTACATAAAGCCAGTTTTTCTATAAGAAAATACTGGTAAATAACCTGACAATTCCAGGACCCCGTACGAACCCTGTATAACATATCCCACTTAATTTTAATCTCCAAATGCCACAACGGCATCAGTATTTTTCAATCAAATTTTGCTTCTATAATGTACGTGAAGGAAACTAGTCCCGTAAAGGAACAACTGAGATAGAGACGCCAGCAATACTCTGACATTGATTAGGAACTATAACAAAGAAATAGAAGTAGTATCTATTCTACATTCTTTGGCTGTTGATTAGGAACTATAACAAAGAAATAGAAGTAGTATCTATTCTACATTCTTTGGCTGTTGATTAGGAACTATAACAAAGAAATAGAAGTAGTATCTATTCTACATTCTTTGGCTGTTATTATCAACTTCTTACACGATGTCGATTAGACACCATATAATTTCAAGAGCTTGGGTCTAATGGTCAGGACAAGCCTACTGAAAAACAGTTTTAAAGTATAAATAAAAATAAATATAAGATAAAATGTGGTGTGAAACTTTATATAAACTTAAGTTAATTTATAATAAATAACAGTGTCGTAACCACGAAAGAAATAGAAGGGAAAGTTTAAAGAGCATGAGTCACCAAAAACGCAAATGATATTCTTGAAATATAGAAGACGCTATAATTCTTCTAACAGGATTGTATGCTATAATCTGGAAATATTTGTTTTGTTACATTCGCATATTTTTTACTATATAGATTATAGCATATAAATTGAAGTTCAGGGTCAAGTAAATGCTTTGTTCTTTGATGTAACAGCATTTTCGTTTGTTGGGTTTAGCAGTGATAGAACAGTTATGGGCTAACTGGTACCACTAATTTTTTATAGAATTTTTCGCCTTTTTCGATGACAACTATTTCTGAGACTAAATAAGAAAAATAATTCTATTAAAGTTAGTGGTGGTAATTTGTCCGATACTGACTTAGAGAAAAAAAAAAAAAAAAAAGATTACTCGTTTTTGTTTGAAATGTTTTGTTTCAATATGGCTACAAATCTTAAAATTATTTATTTTTATTTATCTTTATCATTATTATTTTTTGTCTTTTTTCTTCCAACAATTGTAAATGTTGCAAAGTTGAACTGTTTGGGAGGGAGGGAAATTACCTTTAATCCTGCAAATTTTTGTAACATATTTTTAAATTGATCATAAGTATTGACGTTTGGCTGAGCAGTAATAAATTTAGAGGATATCTTAAAAGGGATTTGCTTTGCTCCCCCCTCGCATCCCTCCCACCATTTTAAGAATTATTTAGGTAACTATTCATTTGTTGTTATTGTTAATGAAATGTTTAAAAAATATTTTTTTTTTAATTAAATAAAGGTTTTTAAAGATAATATAGGGGAGGTGCAGATGTGGGAAGTAATAATTAAGACAAATAGGGCAGAAGATTTAAACAAAAAATTTAAAGAGTTTTAAAGATTTTACACTCTGTACGCTGGGCTGAAGGAATCAAGATGAGGGGGAGAGGTGTATATTTCTGAGGCAGGTGGGAATCATTCAGATGATTGAATAATTTATACTAGAGCCACAAATAAAAGATAGAACTAAAGATTCTTTTAAAGCAAAGTTTAAATTTTAAAATGTGTATTCTGGAGAACGAGTAGAAATTTAGTGGAGAGGGAATGTTTTTAGATGATTTATTATTATCCGAAAGCAGCAAATGAAACAGAAGATTTTTTAATGTTTAACAGATTTTAAATCGTTTTATAATCACCATCAATATTATTAAGTTATGAAAATAATACTAAAAAGAGCTCATTTAAATAAGCAGTTTATTTTCGTGAAAAAAAAAGTTTATAAGTATATATATATATAAGTTTTTATTAACTATATAGTTTTCAAATTTTATTCCAAATAGTCAGGTAAACTTCTTTAACGAATATATATCAAATATTAAATAAAATTTATAAAAAAATATATTTATTAAATAAAAAATGGCTAATATCCTAATAATATTATAAATCTGATTGTGTGCAAATGTTAGGCTGAAGCCAGCGTCAAAATGGAGAATTTAATTACCCCATATCTTTGCATATAGGTTGATTATAAGCCGGGAATGAACATAGACTGGTTTTTGTTTATTTTATTCAAATATTTTTCCTAATAATTCAAAATTTCATTATTTTCATAGAGAATAAATGGACATTTTTTCCTTATAAAATTTTAAAATTGTTAAATTTACTTTACTGTTGCTAACATTTTATCGTCGCCAACACTAAATCAGAAACCGAAATAATAATTTTTACTCAAATTTTTCACGCGAAAAATGAAAATGAAATAAAAAAATTTAAGAATTAAAAAGAAGATTAAATAACATTACTAGAAGAAAAATGTACTTTTCTTTAGATTTTGATACAAGGTTTCATTTTTTTCTAATTCAAAAAAATATTCGAAAGAATAATTTCAGGTCAAAATAATTTTCTTAATAATTTAAAATGGTTAAATTTACTTTACTGTTGCGAACATTTTATCATTGCCAACACTAAATCAAAAACCGAAATAATAATTTTTACTCAAATTTTTCACGCGAAAAATGAAAATGAAAAAAAAAATTAAGAATTAAAAAGAAGATTAAATAACATTACTGGAAGAAAAATGTACTTTTCTTTAGATTTTGATAATAATACAAGGTTTCAATTTTTTTCAATTCAAAAGAATATTCGAAAGAATATTTCCAGGTCAAAATAATTTTCTTAATATTTCAAATTTTTTAATTTTCATACAGAATTAATGAATATTTTTTCTGTAGAATTTAATTAAACAGTTTACATTGCTAAACATTATTGTTGCCAATAAATACAAAACATGGAATAATAATTTTTCCTCAACAATTATTTTTCAATTGAGCGATTTCCACATATAAAACGAAAAATAAAAAGAATTCAAAAGAAGATGAATTTCCATGATATTTGAAACGGAAGTATGGAGTATTATTGGGGGTTTCCTTGTTACTATTTTTTTAAGAAGTTATTTTAATGCATCTTATGACTATAATCTTACATTCTACCACTTCACAATATTTAACTTCAATCCAATTATACAAGAATTTAAATTTAACATTACACCAGGTGAGAAAGACATACCACCAACTGAATATTGTTACCATAAATTTATTACAAACACCAAGTAATTAGATTTAAGAAGGGGCACCAAAATTTAGTACAAGTTAACACACATAATACAAAATATAAGAAAAGGGAGAGAATGGCAAAATAAATTCATTTACTTTTAAATTTTACTTTTAAATAAAATCAAAGGAGGTAACAATATTCTCATATCTTTCACAACCTAAAAAAAAAGAAAAACACCCAATACTTCTAAATCTCAAAAGCATAAAGTATTCATAAATAATGACGAATAACAGTGAAAATTAAACTAATTTTGAATGACTGAATGGAGACAAACTCTCATATTTGAGAGGATAAAACCCAGAAAATTTGCAAGTGAAAACCAAAATGACATTACTTTATGAATACATTTATACTTTTAAAATTTAGGGACCAATGAAATCGTATAGTTGAGCACACTACGTATTTAATAAATCATTTGAAAACTGTGATTCAAGATGATAGGACACATTTTTAATTACCTAAACAATAATATTTCACTTAATAGGATTCTCTTAATACTCCATAAATTTATTAACTCTCTTTAAAATATATAAAATTTCACAATTAACTTAATTCAGAATAAACAATTTATTTTAAGTGCATCAATAAACTTTAATCTATAAAATTTACTATCATCTGTCTAGCTATTTAGTCCTATTTACATTTGGATATTTAGATTAGGTCTACACATTTCATCTTAAATCCACATTAATTTAAAATTATATTTGTCATATATATATTGCTTACAGAATTAATATATTTAAAGAAAACATGTGTGATTGAATTTCACTCCATATGAATTCTGTTATCAGTTTAAAAAAAAAAACAATGAAGGTGGACTATTTCACAGAATAAAAATATAAGGGCAACAAAGCTAATAACAAGAAAAGGGGGTTTAATTTACTATTAATTTACAGATTATAAACTAAAAGTGCAGAAAAGAATTACTTATTAAATAATATTTATAAACACATCTGAATAAAACAATAACAGAATTCTAAATTCACATTACACATATTTAATTGCTGTTATTATATTCGGGCATAGAGTTATTATTGTAGAAATTTAACATTAACATTTAAGGTTTTATTACTTGAATAAAATATTTAACATTAATACTGCTACTCATGAGAGTCTATCTATAATAATTAGAGAAGGAGAAATGTATAAACAATGAAAAAAGGAAACATTTTTTTTAAATTATCGTTTCTTTTTAATTAATTAACACATAATATGTAGACAACAATTATCCGAACACTCTATTTGGCATTGATATTGTAATTTCTTATATTGAAATCATTTAAAATAGTTTTAAAAAACAGTTTATATACATATAGGATAAGCACAATTCAACATTATAAACATATAGAAATGAATAATTTTACTCACATTCTCGAAGACAAAGCAAATCACCTTTGCACAAATACAAAAATTTCTTGTACCAACCAATTTTCATTGTATTCTTGGTCACTCACCCAGTTGGCAGTTTAGGATACCTATTTCACTAAGATGGGGTAAGACTACTGCTGTTCTCTATTTCCACTCATCATCCAACGATGTTATCTCCTTGAATTCTCATATCTATAGCAGCAACCGCCTTTCAAAAGGGAGTACCTTCTCATAAATTTTTTAGGAGCCGAACCTTCTTATGCTATCTGCAAGACTCCGCTTTACCGATATTACCTCCGGGACTTATTTTTTTGGAGATTCGCACAGCTAAATACTGCTCCACTACCAGTCCAAACTTATCAACCTATGGATACTTTGACAACTTGGTAATTGTCGTCTCACGTTCACCTCTATCACCTGAACATCATACAGCATCAAGACTCGCCTTAGATATCATTTCATAGAAAGGAAATTGTCACTTTCAAAAAAGTGTTTTCAACTCACACTAAGCGATATGCCTCATTCTAGAATCTAATTATGAGAGATTATTCAATCTCGACTTCTTTTCAGCTAGGTGTCATATCAACTACTAAACACGATCCCTTCTCGGAGCTCAGAGGTAGAGTGGGAAAGCATCTTCCCGCCAAAAATGAACCCCCTCGCCCGTACCGAATTTTATTGGCTCGCACCTACATCACTAGTTTTTTTCCACTCACTGACTGACCTTCTCGTATCACCTCTCTCTCCTCGAACCTATATGGGACCTACCCATTTAAAAAAAAGGGGGAACGGGGGCCTATCGCTTCTGTTACTATGCGCTAACCACATGGTAACAGAAAAATATTTGAAGGAACGGGTCACCTAATGGTCCTTTTTTGACCGAAATAATGGGGGAAGGTTGACTGCATGTCCTACAAGGTTAAACCTTGCGGGTATTTTTCCTGGAATAAGTGGGGTTGAACAACAAGGTCACAACAATTTACACTTGGGGTTGATATTACGAAAAGGGAAAAAAAAAGGAACATTTAACTAGAATTTGGAAGAAAGAACTGCATTACTTACCATGTTATACATTAAAAAAAAAAGAAAGTGAAAGAAAAATTAACTGAAAATTTAGAGAAATGAAGGGTTATGTTAATATAAGTTAAAAATTTAGAATTTGCGAAATATTCTACAACAAGACTCCCCTATCCTGAATAAAAAAAAAAAATTTTGACTAAAAAAAAATTTTTTTTTTTTTTTTTTTTAAACAAAAAAAAAGAAAGTATAAAGCTAACTCCCAATGGAGAACTCGATTTCCTACTCCAAGTTAGTTAACCTAGACTTGTTAAAACCAAAAAATTGGAAAAATGAAGGTAAAATGGTTTACTGCCTGCTGGAGAAACACCTACGTGGGTCCAAGATACTCGAACAAATCAAACAGCGACTCGAAGAGCTTCCAAGCATCACATAGTTGAAACCCCGCTCGTCACACTCCGGAATGTGCAATTCGAGCTGCACACAATGAACCGTCCACCTGACCACATCCCTAAAAGAAAAATGGAATTGAGTTTAAAAAGGAATTTATACATAAGTAAAAGCTGTGAGTCATATAAGTAACCATGGGGTTTATCACAACCAACTGAGCCTCTATCCTTGCCTTCAGATTTGCCTACAGTTATCTGTATTAGATGATACCTACTGAAAATTTTCACCAACTTCCCGAAACAGACCAGATATCCAGACGGTGAACTCTCATTTCACCACTACTACTTTCTACAAGTGAGTATGCCACTCCACCGTAATTGCCATGTGTAACTGCAGCTAGGCCCCAAAATTGTTGCTAAAATTAAATAAATTTAAGTTTAAGGTTAATTAACATGTGAAGGACTGCCAACTGGTAATTTTCACAATTTACATACACATCAAGACACAGGCTGGAGATGCAGATGTAGATATATATATACATAATACACAAATAAAATCTTTTACTCGACATATAACAGTGTGTGAGTCAAAGGTAATAAAAAAAACTATTTAAATCAAATTCATAGAAATAGCACTAGGTTACATACATGTAAATAGCATAACACAAAAAAAAAAACACAACAGAGATGCAATATTTCATTTTCAGTTTAAAATGCTTTACAAAAAAAAAATACATGAATGCAAGTTCATTGTATTAGCAGGGAACGCCTATTCATTTGAAAAGTTCATATTTTGATTGTTGGGGTTTTACTTGGAGTGTACAAATGCACTTACAGATCATTGTGCATACATTAGTGTATGTCTGCAACTCTGTATTCCTATGGGAACAATTACCATAGCATAGACAACTTTAAAAATGCAGAAACTAAAAACAACATGCAAAAAAAATGTGAAAAACAAATTCCACTACTACCAGGTAACTCTGCCAACAAGATATAAAAAGGGGAAAATTAAAAAAAAAATGCAAAAAAAAAAAAAGGGAAAAAAGAAAATATAAACACAATTACCCAAATTTACAGAAGAGAATAGAATATAGAAGGCATAACAATGTATACACCGAAAGTGTATATGTACGGCTGTAAATAAGTCACACCCCAAATACAGAAATGTATAAAATATCTCTGTAAGATTTGCACATATACCCAAAAAATTACAACTTCCGAGAAGGTAACACAAATAAGTAAACTAAATAAGTGTTAGAATTAGCTATATATATACAATACAATTATATTTTCAAAAGGAAGTAAAAAAGGGGAAAAAAATTTACCCAAATCCCTTCGCTTGCATCACGTAATTTTCAAAACATCCCCCAAAAAACTCCAAACATCCCAGAAATAGCACGAATTTTGGTTAAAAATTTATAAAAATTTACAAAAAGTGGGTGCGTAGCGGTATGCATGCCAAAATATAACATAATACCCAATACCCTTCTAAAAAAGGCACATATAAAGCTCCAAAAACGCTTACTAACACTTCCGGAAAGCAATCAAAACAAACCCATTTTAAGTTGAAAATTTTTCAATTCCGAGTTTTAATTTCGATAAATTTCCTCAAAAACAGATTAAAACACATATAAATACAAATTAATTAGACTATATACAGAAAACATTGAGTGAAAAACAGATAAAGTCGTTACTCTTTATAAATGGGACGAACGCTTCTGTCCCGAAAGGAATAATCGACCCGTGGAGTCGATCTAGAACGACCGAGGCGTTTCGATTTCGCGACAGGCCGTATCGAATCACCCTCAGTTGCTTTTTCGTTGCTATCGGACTGATCAACCTCTCTGCCTCTTTCAGCAACATTAGGCTCCTCTTGTGTGCTACCCGAACTTTCCCCTACCGGAGCAATCTGTGGATGTGACTCTTCCCCTCCCGGACTGACCTGTGGTTGTGGGGAAAGAGCACCAATTTCGGTTGAAACGCTGCGCGCCTCCTCCTCGTCTTCCTTAGTTACGGTTTCAGTGTTGCAATCATTCTCGTTTTCTTGCGCGAAAGGGGGCGGAACCCATGCGAAATATCGTCTATGTCTAGTAGTACGGAGGTGGGTTGGTTGCTCGCCACTCTGAATCGGTTCTGTTTCATCGATGGGCGGATTGTGAATCGAATTTCCGTTAGTCGTTTGTTGTTGTGGATTGTTTTGGTTAGTAATCTTCCTGTCTTTGAATAACGTTAGTCTATCAACATGGACAACTTGGGTATTTTTCGGGTTAGCAACTAAAGCGATCTTAAAATTTACATTATTTAATTGTTCAATAATAGTAAAAGGACCGTTATTTAATTTACTTAGCTTTTTAGTCTGTCCTGGCTCAATTCTAGGTGTGTAAAGCCACACTAGATCACCTACTTTTAGATTTTTACATACTGCTGTTTTTTCTCTGTATTTCTCCTGAGTTTCAGCTGCTTTAACTAGATTGTTATGGACTTCTGCATATACTTTTTGGAGAGCAGGAATTACAAGTTCACAGAAAGACGGTGCATCGTTGTAATTAAGTTTAGGTGGTTGTGAAAATACATGATAGGGAAGATTTAAGTTTCTACCATACATGACAGCTGCCGGTGTTAACTTTGTTGATGAATGTACAGCGGTCCGCATTGCTAACAGAGCAAATTTAAGTTTAGAGTCCCAGTCTGTTTGATTTTGATTTACAATATGAGAAAGTGCATTCTTTAACGTTCTATTTTGACGTTCCACCTGAGCATTTCCGGGTGCATGATAAGAAGATGTTCTGATATGTTTTATGCCAAACATACTGTATATATGCTCAATCGCATCCGATATTAGGTTTTTTCCATTATCTGTCGTTATATAACACGGTGCTCCATATCGGGATATGAAATCTGCCAACGTGTCCGCTATTACATCAGAAGTAATTGAACTGACAGCATACGCCTCTGGCCATTTGGTAAAAGAGTCTATGTATGTGACTATATATTTATTTCCTGAAAATGTTTGTGGCAAGACGCCTATAATATCTAAGTGTACTTTATTTAGAGGAAATTCAGGGGTGGGCATACGCTGAAGGGGGGCAAGCTGATTTGCCTTATGGGCTCTTTTCTCTTGACAACTAACACAAGATTCTACCAGGTGTTTGACATCTGCCGACATCCCTGGCCAGTAAAAGTGCTCTCGGATGCGGTCAATTGTTTTCTGGAAACCTTGATGACAAGCAGCTAGAGAGTCGTGTGTTAGAGTGAACACTTGCAAACCCAGTTCCTTAGTAACCACTAACTTGATGGGGTTGTTTAAAATCAAAGATTCTCTAGTATCCTCACATACCAAGATATCGTCTCTAAAAAAGAATTTCATATACCTAGGTGAGATTTCCAATTTCTGCTCCAATTTTTTTACAATTTCACAGCATTTCGTGTCCGATTTTTGGAACTCGCAAATTTTTCCCATAAGGTTTGAGTATGGTTCAAAAGATGTTTCTTTAGCTACCTGAATACTAAAATTGCAGCTAACTGCACTTGTAGGCTTCTCTACATTAGCAAAACGCGATAGGAAGTCTGCCACACTGTTACATTTTCCCTTGACATAGTTTATTGTAAAGTTATAGTCTGATAAAGTGCATATCCACTTGGCCATGCGTGACGTGGGATCCTGAATCTTCAACATAAAGGTGAGTGGAGCATGATCTGTATAAATGGAAAAATGTGTACTGGCTATATAACACTTAAAATGTGCAGTGGCCCAGACAAGGGCTAAAAGTTCTCTTTCGGTGGCAGAGTATCTTGTCTCTGCATCTTTCAGTCTCCTGCTAGCAAAGGCGACAGGGTGTATCATTTTGTTATTATCCAATTGTGATAACACTGCCCCTAAAGATTCACAACTTGCATCAGAATATATAATGAATTCTTTGTCAAAATCAGGTAAAGCTAAACAAGGTTTTGAGATAAGAGCTTTCTTAAGATCATCAAATTCCCGCTGGGCTGCCTCGTTCCAGACAAAACGCCCTGTTTCTTTAGTGAGGTCTATTAAATTAATTGCTCTTTTAGTAAAATCTGGGATAAAGCGTCTGTAAAAAGACAATGTGCCGATGAAAGATCTGACACCTTTACGATTTGTAGGAGGTTGTAACTTTTCTATAATTTCAATATTTTTATTAATGGGGGATACTTGACCACCATGAATCTCAAAACCAAGATACTGAATTTTGTCTGTCAGGAAATTACATTTGCTGGGTTTAAGTTTTAAGTTATGTTGGCGAAGCCTTTCGAATACTAAGTTAAGTTTGGTAAAATGAGACTCAATGTCTTTAGAAGATACTACAATGTCATCAATATACACTAATATACCCAAATTTCCGAGATCCCCAAAAATGGCATTCATTAATCTCTGAAAGCTATTTCCTGAATTAGCCAATCCAAAACAGTTGCGCGACCACTCAAATAATCCTTTATGCGTAATAATAGCAGTTTTATGCATGTCTTCAGGTCTAATGACTTGTTGAAAAAAACCACTAGTAAGGTCGAGAGTTGAAAAATAATTGGCACCTGAAAGAGAGTCTACAGAGTGTGTGATATTAGGAATGGGGTATGCATCTTTTACCAAGTTTTTATTTAGCTTCCTAAAATCAACAGCTAATCTGTATGTACCATCTGTTTTTTGTACGAGAATGACTGGAGAAGAAAATTCTGACATTGAAGGTGACAAAATATTAGCTTCTAATAAAATGTTTAATTGGTCCTCCATTTCCTGGCGCAGTTTATAAGGGACTCTATATGCTTTGCAACGAACTGGTTTATCAGAGGTTAGATTTATGGTATGGGGAATAGTGTCACAGCCAGGTAAATCTAGTACAGAGGCTGCGAACACATCTTTGTTCTTATCCAGGAAATCTTGCATTTGTGCTTTTAAAGGGGGGTCTAAGTGGTCTAAATTAATTTCAGAGCTCCATTTTAAATCTGCATGGTCGAAATCTGCAATTGGGGGGTCAACATTTACATTACAATTTAAATTACATATCTCTGGGGTTAAATTTAAGTTGTCTTTACATTTAAGAATTTTGGCAACATATGTTCCTTTATTTAAATTAATAGAATTATCTGAGAAATTAGCAAAAGATAAAAATAAACCATGCTCTTGTGTGCAAATGGTTCTAGAAATAAGGAGGCCTTGATGCATACTTCTAGCAAGGGGTTCTAACATTATAGGGTCATTAACATTTACATTTAATTCTTTATTACACTTAACGTTAGCTAAAATTTTAGTTTGGGGGGGGGAATTGTAAGTTTGTCACATAATGCGGCAATGCCTATGATAGTCTTGTCATTACTCTCATTGCTACTCATTCTATTTTCACTCTCATTATTTTGTGTGTTCCCACTTAATTGTTCCTCCATATCATAAAAAGCAGTCTCAACAGATTCGCTAGCATTACCCGCATGTTGTGCAATATGGTTTACTTGTTGAGCCTCAGTAGTCTGTGGTATACTGTAGTTATTTGTGGTACCCTCTACTTTTTCACTTTGCAAGACACTATTACTTTCACTTGACACATTATTCTGCCCACCATTATCGAATTCTCCACTATTACTACTTATGGTACCCTGAACTGTCTTTACATTACTACTACAGTCTACCTTCTGCTCACTTTCACCTTTGTTGACATATTTGCACTGGGAATTTTCAGGGTCACAATTATCACAATTACACATTTTTGAATCATTATTATACATATATTTACAATTATATTTACAATTATTTACTATAACCCCTACATTATTTACAGAATCCTGACACTGTTCAGTATTTTCCTTGACGTTTTCCACACTCTCAGTAGACTCACTAAGATTATGGCAACCCTTGTTTGTCTCTAATTTGGAATGACTTTGCATATCAATTTTTTGTTTACATTGGGTTTGTTCAGGGCTTCTAAGAGTGATAGCATTGTCTGAACAATCAATGAGAACTCGATACTTTTTTTAAAAAGGCATTCCCAAAATAGCAGAAAATTCCTCCGCCAGCTGACCTGGTACAACAAAAAACTGTGCCTTGCACAGCGTATCATTAATTTTAAATGTTGCGAGTACACTTTGATTGAGATGAACTTTTTGACCAGTTACTGTCACAATCGGTGTGCAACACTCTTCTATAGGGCTACCCGTGAACACATTGAGCATAGTGCTACTCAACAAATTGATAGCCGATCCCGAGTCACATAACGCAGTAATATTTTTATTATTTACAGTAATTTTAGTAACTGGGAGACTATATAAATGGGGTGAAAACACACTATATACAGGGGGTGAGTCGTTTGGCTTTTGGGGGATCAATTCGACCATTAAAGATCCGGCCTCTAACCGTTTAAAGGCCTCTCAGGAGTACCTTGGGCATTAGCATTATTACTCGGTTGGTTTCCATTACTGTTTTCCTGTCTGTCCCTATTATTATCTCCTCTATTTATGTAGTCATCTCTATCTCTATAACTGTAGTCATTTCTACCCCTATAATTATATTCATTTCTATTTCTATTTCCCCTATAGTTACCATTCCCTGCTTGGTTTGAATTTCCTCTATAATTACTGTTATAGTTTCCACGGCCCCTATAGTTATTATGCCTGCTCCTACCAAAGTTATACTGGTACCTAGCCTGTGGGCAATCTCGTGCATAATGTCCACTTTCTGAACACAAATGACACTGAAAATTTCTGAATTGTGCTCTTTCCTGGCTCTGGACCTCACTCTGCCTTTCCTGAATTCGAACTAAACTGTCAATTTTTGCTGACAGCAAATCTACCTGGTCTTTCAAATTGCTGATGTCCTGCTGTGATTGTTGACAGATTTCCCAAAAGCATTGAGTGAAAGATAGCGTTTCTACTTTTGTTAACTACCTCCCCTTGTAATCCATCAATAACTAGGGCTTTAAGCGACATGTCGTAGGCTCTATCATAGAAGTCCTGCACCGACATTTGAGGGGTTTGCTTGAAACTAAAAAAATTTGAAAGGGCTACATCTGGAGAAACATGACTGGTGTATCTTTCCCTGAAAATTTTAACAATTTCATCTACCTTTTTATCTTTATGAAGCTTAAACAACCTTGCTGCTCCCCCAGTAACTCTGCTAAACTAAGTGAATTTTTTCTCATCCTCCCCCCATTCGAAAAAGGTAGCAAGGCTATCCCACTTTTCAAAAAATTCACTAAAAGAAATTGAATTTTCAATACCGCTAAAAGGTGGAATTGAAGAAATATTTTCCATAAGGGAATTTTTCTTTTGAATATTAGCCAAGTTTTTTGCCTGATCTTCTGCCATGATAAGTTTTATCAATGAGAAAAAAAAATAAGGGGGGGGTGCAACTATACACAGAAATACACATACAAAAGCATAAAAACAAGAGAGAATTTAAATTTGGAACTATCTAAGTGCAGAGATGTCAAAACTTTAACCAAATTGCAATACAGAGTCACAGACTTACCTTTCACAACCATGAAAATTAAATCAAAATACCTTTTACAACCATGAAAATTAAATCAAAATACCTTTTACAACCATGAAAATTAAATTAAAAACACAAAATACAGCTTCATATTTTTTTTAAAATTTTAGATTTTTATAAATCTATAAGCATAAGCCAGGTTTGAAATGTCATGGGCACCAATCTTATTGGGGGTTTCCTTGTTACTATTTTTTTTAAGAAGTTATTTTAATGCATCTTATGACTATAATCTTACATTCTACCACTTCACAATATTTAACTTCAATCCAATTATACAAGAATTTAAATTTAACATTACACCAGGTGAGAAAGACATACCACCAACTGAATATTGTTACCATAAATTTATTACAAACACCAGGTAATTAGATTTAAGAAGGGGCACCAAAATTTAGTACAAGTTAACACACATAATACAAAATATAAGAAAAGGGAGAGAATGGCAAAATAAATTCATTTACTTTTAAATTTTACTTTTAAATAAAATCAAAGGAGGTAACAATATTCTCATATCTTTCACAACCTAAAAAAAAGAAAAACACCCAATACTTCTAAATCTCAAAAGCATAAAGTATTCATAAATAATGACGAATAACAGTGAAAATTAAACTAATTTTGAATGACTGAATGGAGACAAACTCTCATATTTGAGAGGATAAAACCCAGAAAATTTGCAAGTTAAAACCAAAATGACATTACTTTATGAATACATTTATACTTTTAAAATTTAGGGACCAATGAAATCGTATAGTTGAGCACACTACGTATTTTATAAATCATTTGAAAAGCTGTGATTCAAGATGATAGGACACATTTTTAATTACCTAAACAATAATATTTCACTTAATAGGATTCTCTTAATACTCCATAAATTTATTAACTCTCTTTAAAATATATAAAATTTCACAATTAACTTAATTCAGAATAAACAATTTATTTTAAGTGCATCAATAAACTTTAATCTATAAAATTTACTATCATCTGTCTAGCTATTTAGTCCTATTTACATTTGGATATTTAGATTAGGTCTACACATTTCATCTTAAATCCACATTAATTTAAAATTATATTTGTCATATATATATTTCTTACAGAATTAATATATTTAAAGAAAACATGTGTGATTGAATTTCACTCCATATGAATTCTGTTATCAGTTTAAAAAAAAAACAATGAAGGTGGACTATTTCACAGAATAAAAATATAAGGGCAACAAAGCTAATAACAAGAAAAGGGGGTTTAATTTACTATTAATTTACAGATTATAAACTAAAAGTGCAGAAAAGAATTACTTATTAAATAATATTTATAAACACATCTGAATAAAACAATAACAGAATTCTAAATTCACATTACACATATTTAATTGCTGTTATTATATTCGGGCATAGAGTTATTATTGTAGAAATTTAACATTAACATTTAAGGTTTTATTACTTGAATAAAATATTTAACATTAATACTGCTACTCATGAGAGTCTATCTATAATAATTAGAGAAGGAGAAATGTATAAACAATGAAAAAAGGAAACATTTTTTTTTAATTATCGTTTCTTTTTAATTAATTAACACATAATATGTAGACAACAATTATCCGAACACTCTATTTGGCATTGATATTGTAATTTCTTATATTGAAATCATTTAAAATAGTTTTAAAAAACAGTTTATATACATATAGGATAAGCACAATTCAACATTATAAACATATAGAAATGAATAATTTTACTCACATTCTCGAAGACAAAGCAAATCACCTTTGCACAAATACAAAAATTTCTTGTACCAACCAATTTTCATTGTATTCTTGGTCACTCACCCAGTTGGCAGTTTAGGATACCTATTTCACTAAGATGGGGTAAGACAACTGCTGTTCTCTATTTCCACTCATCATCCAACGATGTTATCTCCTTGAATTCTCATATCTATAGCAGCAACCGCCTTTCAAAAGGGAGTACCTTCTCATAAATTTTTTAGGAGCCGAACCTTCTTATGCTATCTGCAAGACTCCGCTTTACCGATATTACCTCCGGGACTTATTTTTTTGGAGATTCGCACAGCTAAATACTGCTCCACTACCAGTCCAAACTTATCAACCTATGGATACTTTGACAACTTGGTAATTGTC
Organism: Maratus michaelseni; assembly: GCA_963931845.1. Classification (NCBI taxonomy): domain Eukaryota; kingdom Metazoa; phylum Arthropoda; class Arachnida; order Araneae; family Salticidae; genus Maratus; species Maratus michaelseni. The sequence goes on from OZ007600.1 coordinate 73,347,423, forward strand.
GTCTCACGTTCACCTCTATCACCTGAACATCATACAGCATCAAGACTCGCCTTAGATATCATTTCATAGAAAGGAAATTGTCACTTTCAAAAAAGTGTTTTCAACTCACACTAAGCGATATGCCTCATTCTAGAATCTAATTATGAGAGATTATTCAATCTCGACTTCTTTTCAGCTAGGTGTCATATCAACTACTAAACACGATCCCTTCTCGGAGCTCAGGGGTAGAGTGGGAAAGCATCTTCCCGCCAAAAATGAACCCCCTCGCCCGTACCGAATTTTATTGGCTCGCACCTACATCACTAGCTGTTTTCCACTCACTGACTGACCTTCTCGTATCACCTCTCTCTCCTCGAACCTATATGGGACCTACCCATTTAAAAAAAAGGGGAACGGGGGCCTATCGCTTCTGTTACTATGCGCTAACCACATGGTAACAGAAAAATATTTGAAGGAACGGGTCACCTAATGGTCCTTTTTTGACCGAAATCCTGGGGGAAGGTTGACTGCATGTCCTACAAGGTTAAACCTTGCGGGTATTTTTCCTGGAATAAGTGGGGTTGAACAACAAGGTCACAACAATTTACACTTGGGGTTGATATTACGAAAAGGGAAAAAAAAAAGGAACATTTAACTAGAATTAGGAAGAAAGAACTGCATTACTTACCATGTTATACATTAAAAAAAAAAGAAAGTGAAAGAAAAATTAACTGAAAATTTAGAGAAATGAAGGGTTATGTTAATATAAGTTAAAAATTTAGAATTTGCGAAATATTCTACAACAGTATTTGTTATTATACATGAAGTATGAATATCGGTTAGGTTGAGAAGACATTTTCTGTCAATAACTGTGTTATAATTAGAAGGAAAAATGAACAATAATTATTTTATTAAGAAAAGATTTCGCTTGGACCATGGAATCATCAAAAGGATCGTTCTTGCCTTGGAAAAATATTACGTCATAAATAAAACATGTATTTTCAAATATTCGTAATAATACAAGGAGCATCAATATCAGTATATAATGAAAATAGATATATAATGAACGTCATATTTAAGATGAAAACCTGAAATATTTTTTTATCGATACTGATTAATAATATGCTTGAATATCATTTACATACAAATGAGCTTTCTGCTAAAATTTACGTACTGATTGCCTGGAAAAGAAAATTAATAAGAATTATTTCATTAAAAAGTGATTTCTCTGGGGGAAAAGTGACGTCATATTTGAAACAAAACGGGAATTTTCCAATATGTTTTAAAAGGAGTGTGAATCAATTCCGTACATTAATAATACAAGGATCAGTAATTATAGAAAGTAGACGAGCTTCACGCTATATTTAAAATGAAAAATTTACATATTTTTTTTTATCTATACTGATTATTAAGCATGAGTATCCTTTATATACAGATGAGAGTTTTCTGCTAAAAATCACATCACAGTTTTAAGAAAAGGAAAATGAACACGAATCTATTATATTAAAATTTGTCCATGTGTTTGTATTTCGCAACTACTCCTAGACTATCGAATACAATGCGATTTAATTAACATCGGTAATCATTGATCCGAGGATGTCACACAAACTTTCAAAATCGAACCGATAGAATTGAATTTAAAGAAAAGGCATGTACTATTTCCAACTAATTATTTTTGAAGGTTGGCTGTTAAAACGTTTCACAATGTCGTTAAAAGTAAAATTGTTTATCAGATAAAATTGACGTTTGTTTTTACCCAATTCGTCTGTTTCCACGATTTTATTTGGCCCTCCTTTTTGCATTGGTTGCAATTTCATTTTCGCGATTATTTGGCACAAAATTTCACTTTTTTAAGACTGAGTTATGTCAAAATCCTATAACAAAAATATCGTAATGTCTCCTACGAAATGTGATAAAGAGTTAGTTAATTATTTACGTTTTTAACTATCGGAAGTGAAATATTTTACTTAATTAATGTATTTCTTCTTCCTTTTATGTTGCGTGAACGAAGTCACGGGTAACAGCTAGTATATATATATATTTGCTTACCACCTATATATTTTATTACCAAAATTTACATTTACATGCTGTTTTCGTACGCTAGGCCTAACAGAGTTTTCTCGCCAACATGGCGCAAAAAATATCGCGCCAATCTCGGTGCGTCTGCGACATCTGTTCCCAAATATTGTTTAAAACTTATTTTATATCTTATGTAATTGCAGACAGAAGAAATATGCATGTTTTCCATCTCTGTAATTGAAAATAAAAATACCACTAATTATAAATATTTAGCATAATTAAACAATGCTTCAGTATCGAAAAAATCGGGGAAATTATTTCATAATTTTCCTGAAACCGTTGATTTCAAATTATTAAATATGTACTAACAATAATATTACAGAGTTAATAGACCGAGTAGCGTTGGGTAGGACAAAGAAATTTTCAGAGTTTTGTTTCCAAGACATTTTTGTCATGACAAATTCATTCTTCCAATCAGGTGAGTGATTTACACTAGAGATGAAACGAGCTAGGGACCGAAAGGGCCTAGGTTTCGATTTTTATACCAGGCTCTGGCTCGAAATAAAAACTTAATTACATGCTTTCTTTTACCTTACAATTATGTATGTAGCAGTCAAATCTTGTCACTCATTTTCCACCCACTTCCTGTTGACATAGAGTTTTGAAATTTAGAATATATATGTATTCCTGAATACATGTATCCCTGATACATGAATAGAACATTGATTTTTTTTTATATTCGATCCCTAAGGGTAGGCAACGTCGGCCCAAAATTTGTATTTTCCCCATAGAAATAACGTTGTGATTGTTTAATATTAATTGAAAAAAAAAATAGCTCCATTGTGGCAACATTCATTCACTTTAATCACGTTGTTACCCGCATCATTATGACGTCAGCATTTATATGAAATATATATGAATGAGTATTATTGATGAATACATACGAATACAATGAGTATTTGTTGAAAAGTACTAATGACAGAGTTACCACAATAACGCCAAATTTTGGCCAATTTGGAAAAATATTGCCAAATTTGGCGATAAAAGTAAGTTGTTATAGATGAAGCCAGCTCGGTAATATCTGGCTAATTTCGCAAAATTCTCATTTAAATCCACTAATCTTCCATAATCTTCTTCCATTGGCATAGCTTACTATTCTCTATAAACTGCCATAAGACAAAAAAAATTAAGAAAACATGCTTTTTTTAGCCACACACGGCTAATTCTTTCAGTCTACAGTAAAATTCATGTTTATGAAAATTCACAGCCATCAATCGTTGCCACAGGTTAATCTCGGAAAATCAAACATTTGAAGTTACTGAAAAAAGTAATAGCTCGAAAAACACTTGTCACAAAATTGTTAGACAAACTGCGTTATAAAGGTAAAAAATTGTATTTTTCTTGATATAAATTTCAAATCTAATGATTATGCCGTTTTTCAAATATTGAATTTCAAAAATTACCAAACTTCACAATGAAGTATCATAGCGAAACCTTCACGCGTAAAAAGATAATGATAACGGCAATGTGTCCCGACGTGTATCCTGTATACTGGCTATAGCATGAGTAACTAATTATAGTATAATTATTATTCTGTTAAAATGTAAAAGTGAATTATGATGTCACGAGTGCATGATTTTCATTTAATTCTCGAGAAATTGCATATTTTAGTCCACCTCAGTGAGGCATATCAATTTCATTATATTTGAAGTATTGTTTCTTCATTAAAATCCAACGGAAATGACTTTTCTCCATAGACTCCATAATATAAATCCCATAGACACCATAATGTAACACAATTATTCATTTATTTTAAAGCTGACATATTCCATAATAGAGTCAACAGAGAATTGGCCTAATTTGGAACGAAGTTTTTTGGATATCTTTCAGTACTTTTCCGTTATACCAACATCATGCCGAAATGTATGCCAATGCGCCATTTATTTCAACTCGGAATGTACAAATAATTTTTTTATTTCAAACCGTGCCAAGCGCTGTGACTCGCTATTTATTCAACGGGAATCTCTCTTTTTTTTAAATAATTATTATTTAATCGTAAGCATGAAAAACATTTTAATTTACTATTTTTACTTACCCATCATACGTAGTATAGGGTAAGTCTTGTAATCGTTTTGAAAATCGAAAATTTTTTTTTTGACGGATTTACACGTTTCAGACACTGGAGATTCCGAAAAACATATTTTTAGAAAAAAAATTTGCCGTCCGTCTGTGTGTCTGTGTGTGTGTCTGTAAACGCTCTATCTCCCGAACAAATTGAGATAGAGACTTGCAATTTGGTATGTATTTAGTATGTAATAATGGGAAGAAGCCTATTTCATTTCAATAACCTCGATTAACCGGAACATTTTTTTTTGGACTCTCGAAATATTCGTTCTGATGAAAGGTATATAAAAATTTTCGAAATTGTTTATTTTAAGGAGTAAATATAAAAGACAATAAAAAAACATAAATTTTGCATAAAACATGAAGTCAATCGGATAATCAGTTGCCGAGATATTTGTAATCCTATTTTCCACACTCTTCGATTTTTCATGACCCTGTATTTCATCCAAATTTCACTTCAAATATATATTTTAATTGGAAATTTGACGCTTAATCAGATGCAATAAACCGCTAGTTAATAGGAGTATTATTTTTGGAGTTATAAGGAAAAACCTCTTTCAAGCAATTCAGTAATCGAGCCTTTTTATGACGTCATCAAGCCACGATTTTATTTGAATATCAATGCATTTTATAAGTAGTTTACACATTTTTATTTTAATATTTTACATTATACATATACATGATGGGTAAGTATTACGGTGGCCCCCAACGATTAGTTTAAATCGTAAATACTTTTTATTGAGTTATAACTTACATTTTTCGCTGATTCAAAAAGGAAATGCCTTGCGGAACCTTGCGGAATGGATTTTGGCATGACTTGCGCTGTTAGTTATATAAATTATCAGAGATGGTTTTAGTATCTCGCATATTGTTCTGTTCTACTTTGCTTAGTTATAGAATTATGGGAGAAAGTTTTATAATCAGATGAACCCGGTTATGAAAGTTTAGCCTTTAAAAATATTCTGCCAAATGAATTTTGACGGAACTTTCACTGTTAGTTAGATGAGTTTCCAAGGATGGTTATAGTATTCCGTGGTATATAGCATATGGTTTTATCGTTCTTTACCAAATCCTACTGTAAATCATCAACTAAAAGCGTTTGTCCCTAACAGCCCAAATTTTGTCTGACACTTTAAAAATGTAATAACGCAATGGCGTTCGTATCGTTTTCAGAAATGCAGAAAGAAATTCCAAGTAAAGGTCCATATGGCTTTAAAAAACGAGGTCAAATTCAAGGTAAATATTTCGTTTGATTAAAAGTGCGTTAAGAGAAATTGACCAGCATAGCAAGCTTAGTTTGCTAGTTCCTTTTTTTTTTCTTTTGAAGAGTTAGACTTGGCTGAAAAAATCTCAACGATAAAAGCCGTGGATGGCCAATCTATATTCTGCCCTAAGGTAGACTTTTTCCCGCTTCTTCTTTTTTTTGTGAGTTGTTTGGAACTCCTATGAATACAACGATGTTTCATAAAACTTTGAATGAATTTCATCTGCACAAATACGTTTGCAATATGCAGAAGGGTTTTCCTTTATCCTAAAAACTGCTTGTGAAAGGAAGGTGGCAACGGTATATTAAGTGATTACACCAGACCTAATGCAACATATAGCAAAGACCCGAAACGGTGAAATTTAGGAATTGACGAATGTATCTCGAAAACTATGAAAGATACCGACAAAATGATCAATTACAAATGTGTGGTGCATCCTCCTATTGATATGAAATAATGTCTTCCATGGAAATATAACTTTAATGAGAGTTCTGAATGTATTTTGTATCTAATTTTTGGCGTAAATAGTCGTCAATCGTGAGCGAATATGTGGCATTGTTAGGCAGATGCACATTAAACTTTTCACTGCCAACATTTAAACTAGTCGGATGTGCTAATCCCAAAACTTTCTTCTATCTCACACTGGTCTGAAACGTGTAAATCCGTCAAAAAGAAAGTCTATTTTTCAAAATCGATTTTCAAAACGATTACTAATCTCCCTATACTACGTATGATGAGTAAGTAATGTATATTTAACTACTTGTAATATTAAATTATATCAAAATTGTATGATAAAAACGACTTTCCTGGCCATTTCAACCCAGCTTGATTCAGAAATTTCTCAGTTTCATTTCTAAACATTTGCGATTTTTTTTTCTGTAAAATAATTAAAAATAGAATCAAAATTTCAATTTTAAAAAAATAAATAAAACGTCTTAACAAACATTCTAAATAGCATGTCCTTGATCAAGGACGCCAGTAGTGAAAGGGCTAAGTAAAGAGTTAAGGTGTAAAAGAAACATATGTTAACGATATACAATTTTTTCAATAATTAAAGCAAGTTAAATATATTCAATGTGTACATCACTCGCAGCAGCCGGCATGCATTTGCATAGGCACTCAAGCCCTTAAATTGTATTACAAAAATTACTACTTAAGAAAATAATGTAAATTTTAAATTAAACTCACACCAGAGATTTTCTATGAAAATTAATTAATGAAGTAGAATAGAAAGAAGCATTGGTAACTGGAATATATACATCCACTTTAACAAAACCGGTAGCTAACATAATCAAGCAACCGATACCCTTGCAAGAAAAGGCGCCACGTGCACTGCAGCTAGCATGGAAAAATCCACAATGACGATCAGAGGATATATCTGAGACGTTTGCGAGATGAAATTCGTTCCCACATTCATTAAAATTTCAAATGTTCTCAGAGCAGCAATAAAAATTCTAATATTATATTTTATTTTCTGCATTGCTGACATAGAAAAATTAAAAACGCTGTTTGATCTGCTAAATAAAATATCTGCATTTATGAATGAAAATAATTTAGTGAATGTATAAAAATGTAGGATAAAAATCTGTGAATAATTAAAATAAAAATAAAAAAATGGTTGACCCTTTATGAAAAATTCTTCGTATTTCTTATTAATATTTTGCAAATCAACCGCTTCCCAAATTTAATCTCTAAAACCATGATACATACGGAGATACGTTTTTATGCCCCCCCTCCTCCTCCTCCTCTTTTCCTGACCGAAATTTTTGTAGAAAAATGGGGCTGAAATTAAAAAAATCATCAGAATCTAACGTTTATATTCCGATAACATGTCGCGAAATTTCATCACGAAAACTACGATTAATATTTGTGCCCACAGTCATCTTCGATGAGGTGGGAGCTGAAGATAGAAAAAATTCTTCGCATCATATGTTTACATTATGTGATTCATGCTCTTTCAAAATTTAATCTCTAACACCATGAGAGGTTTTAATTTTGCGCCAAGGGAAGTTTGAAAAAAATCATCTGTATCTTATTTTTATATTGTGACTCTGAGCATCTTGGAAAATTTTATCACGAAATCCTCTAGACATCCACAAATGCGTTTTTGCGCCCGCCTCCCTCTCCTTCTAAATACGCACACACACACTGAGGGGCAAGAGTGCCTAGTTTCCAAAGAAAATCCTTTGTATCTGGTTTCTGTGTCCTGTAATTCACCTCCTTTGAAAATTTCATTTCATAAACCATCATAGATCTTGAGATACGTTTTAACTCCGCCCCCTTCCAACCCCGTTTGAATGAGAGAAAAGAGGATGAAGTTGAATTCTGAAAATAACCTCCGTATCTAGTTTCAAATATGAAACTTAAAAAAATATATTGATTGATTAAACTTTTTTATAATATTGTATAACTTTTTTTTTTTTTAAGTTATCTGCGAACATTTATATTTATGAAAATGAATTACAATAACTATATATACGCAAATCAAATAAATTATATCCATTTTCATGTAAAATACTTCGATTATAAAATAAATTCTGTAACAAAGCATTTTATAATAGCCTGTTACTAAAGAAAAATTTCATTTATCTTTCTTCTAAATTTTTTCTATATTACATGAAACAAAAGAACTTGGAAACATTCCACTATTCAATCCTAGTACTTACTTTGTTTTAGAAAAATTCACAGATAACAACTGCTTGATCACCTATCCGGTGTCCAGCATTCGACAGTCGCCCTATCTTGGAGAAAACATGTTTATAATACCATAAAAAATGTGCTGCTGGTCACATGATAGCGCTAAAAGTAAACAAACAAACTGGATTATTTGGTGTGCTAATGAATATGCCTTTGTTTCATGATATTAGTCATAAAAGAATTTTAATAGATATGTGGATACAATGAAAGTTCATAGTTTATGAAATTATTATGAAAATTGTTACAATTCTTACTGTAAACATACTTTTATTTAAACATCATTTATCTAAGCAGTGTCGCTTGCATATACAGCAAGAACTTTTCTTTTATTTAAATTTATATATCATTAAAAACATTACCGGCACCAGGTACAGAAAATGTCGCTATACAAAAGTTATAAAAAAAAGTATAATTATCAGGATTTAATATAAAAATAATTAACAGCTCTTTTTATTTTAATTCAGTCATGTTTGCAATTGGGGAAAAAATACTTTATAGCGTTCTTATTGGTTCAGAAGCTCAAAATACTACTATATTAGTATAATAAACTTCATCTTATTTAATTGCAGATTTTTTTTCTTTTTTTTCTTTTGATTAAATGTAGCAATGAAAACCTTTTAGAAAAAGTGTTATCCAGTTCATAGTTTATGAAATCATTAAGAAAATTGTTACAATTCTTACTGTAAACATACTTTTATTTAAACATCATTTATCTAAGCAGTGTCGCTTGCATATACAGCAAGAACTTTTCTTTTATTTATATATCATTAAAAACATTACCGGCACTAGGTACAGAAAATGTCGCTATACAAAAGTTATAAAAAAAGGTATAATTATCAGGATTTAATATAAAAATAATTAACAGCTCTTTTTATTTTAATTCAATCATGTTTGCAATTGGGGAAAAAATACTTTATAGTGTTCTTATTGGTAACTTCCACCCTGTCTGCGCCACTGGTTCTCATTATATGTTAGAAGTTGTTTTTATCACAGATTAATGAATGTACTTAATATTGAAAATTAAGAGGTGTAGGAATATGTCTAAGAAAATTAGTTTGCACAATTGCCTTGCTTTCCTTCTCAGTTAATCTAATAGTAAATTTCAGTTATTTGGATGAAATAAAACCTTACTCTTGACAAATAAGGGGCCATTCAAGTATTATGTAATTTTGTACTCCCCTCCTCCACCCTCTTGTAAGAAAAAAAAAAAGCAAATGCTAGATCCTCTCCCTCATAACAGAAAGTATAAGCAGAACCTACCGCCGCCACTTTACTGCTTACGTAATACTTGAAAGGCCCCTAGCACATACAGTTTGTCTTTTGATTTATTGATTGCATTTCTCCTTATAATATATATTTAAATTAGATATATTACTTAATACTGAGAAAATACTCTCATATTGTTGCAGATAATATTTATTGAACAGCTTACAGCATGCGTTCGTCGTCACTATATTTGTAACAACAATCTTACCGTTAAGTTACTTTGATAATGCAGTATATTACAATACTGAGTTGAGTTGTTCAGTTACTTTGATAATGCAGGATATTACAACACCCCCTTTTAAAAGTAATTAAAGTCACTATTAAACTAGTCGAATGTGCCAATCGCAAAACTTTCTTCTATCTCACACAGATTTCGCATACACTAAAAACAATCAGCATCAATTTATATCAAGGTCTAACTGAATCTAAAGTTTTATTAAATTCCGTGCATTAGTTCTTGAGATATAGCTATCGTAAAAATAATGAAAAAGTAGCATGGAGGCGCAACCTTTTGAGCTGGTTACACCAAAACGTAATTAGCATCTATATATGACAAGATATAACAAAATCCGAAGTTTGATGAAAATCCGTGCTTTAGTTCTTGAAATATAGGTATCGTGATATTAATGAAAAAAGTAGCATAGCAGCACCAAAACGTACACCAATTTGAAATTCCGTGCATTAGTTCTTGAGATATGGCTATCGCAAAAATCGAGAAAAAATGGTATAGCAGCGCCACCTGTTGAGATATCTACACCAAAACGTAATCAACGTCTATTTATGTCAAGGTCTAACTGAATCTGAAATTTGATGGAAATAAGTGCATTAGTTCTTGAGATAGAGCTATTGTAGAAATCGGGAAAATGCAGCATAGCAACGCCAACTGTCGGGCGATTTTCACCAAAAACTATTCAACACCAATTTATATCAGGGACTAACTGAATATAAATTTTATTAAATTCCGTGCATTAGTTCTTGAGATATGACTATTACTAAAATTGTGTAAATCCTGTAAAATGCAGCATAGCAGAGCCACCTGTTCGGAGATTTAGACCAAAACCTAATCAACAACAACTTATGTCAATGTCTAACTGAATCTGAAGTTTGATGAAAATCCGTGGATTAGTTCTTGAGATATAGTTATCGTGATAATAATGAAAAAAGTTGCATAGCAGTGCCACCTGTTAGTCAATTTACCCCAAAATGTAAGCAGCATCTATTTATGTCAAGGTCTAACAGAAACTGAAGTTTGGTGCATTAGTTCCGTGCATTAGTTCTTGAGATATAGCTATCGCAAAAATCGAGAAAAAAGTAATATAACAGCACCACCTGTTAGGATATCTACACCAAAACATAATCAACGTCTATTTATGTCAAGGTGTAACAGAATCTGGAGTTAGATGGAAATAAGTGCATTAGTTCTTGAGATAGAGCTATTGCGGAAATCACGAAAAATGCAGCATAGCAGCGCTACCTGTCTGGCGATTTTCACCAAACACTAATCAGCATCAATTTATATCAGGGACTAACTGAATATAAAGTTTTATTAAATTTCGTGCATTAGTTCTTGAGATAGAGCGCCCACAATTTTTTTTGTCGCATACAGACACAGACAGACAGAGTCACAGACAGACATTTTCTAAAAACAGTCAAATCGTGTTCATGATCTTCTAAAACGTATAAATCCGTCGAAAACCGGAAGTTGGAAATTTTCATGAATCCAATACTTCCTTCTTTTAAAGATAGAAGAAAGTAAAAACGAAAAGTCATTATAGATCAAGTCTATTTGCATTTGGCTTCTTTCTGACTCGTGTAGGATAACGTCTGGTTTGAACATCTGTAACGAGTATATCTCCATTTGAGTTTTCTGAGCATTAAGATTTTCAGACTGTTGAACTTCAGAAGTAAGAGCCCTGTTATCATGTTCCAATTATTTATCTGGGCTGGTGATGGATGTTGGTGGATTATCACTATGAAGATCATCAGGAATAAAAACATCTTGATGTTCAGGGATTGATGTGCTAGCTGGACGGATCTGGTCAATGCGTGCAAGGTATTTTTGTTTCTTATTTCGATCATCAATGTCTTGGAACCTTTTGGTGTAATTAATTTGCCTCTAACCCACTTGTTCAAGAGACCTCTGTGGGATTTTACCCAAACGTCTTGACCACAGGGTAAATTCTAGTTACTGGTGTGAGATCTGTCAAAATACTCATTTTGGACATCTTTGTTTTCTTTCAACATGCCTTGTTTCTTTTTTTTTCTTTTTTCTTTCTTTTAAAAGAACTTATTTATTCACAAATTTAGAAAAAAATAAATAAAAAATTTGGTATTAGAAACAAGACTGTAATCTAAGTTTCTTAAAGTGTTTTATAATCCTTTAAAAGCCAATTTGAAAGGTAATTGAATTTTTATTCATGGGATAATAAAGAAAAATATTCTATCTGATCTTCAGTCTGATCTCAGTCAGTGTTCGTAACATAAAGAAGCCTTGTGATATCCCTTGCTTATCCTCGCTTTCTGTTTGAAGTCCTTCGTCAGAATTACAAAAAAGAAAACTCACGTATTTCTGCCATAGTTTTACCTCTAATAAAATTCTGCCATAAAAATAGTAAATTTTCAGATTTCTACTAGTGTTTGGGTATAAATAACAAATTTACTATTTTAAATTTTCGGGGATATGAAAATCATGAAATGTTGTCATGAGAGAGTATTTAGGATTAATATTTATTTCTATTTAAGAAGAGATTTTTAAATGAGAAAATTAATCTTAATACTATTTTAAAATGCTATTTGAAGTCCTTTTTCAGAATTACAAAAAAGAGAACTCAGATATTTCTGTCATAGTTGTACCTGCAATAAAATTCTGCCATAAAAATAGTAAATTTTCAGATTTCTACTAGTGTTTGGGTATAAATAACAAATTTACTATTTTAAATTTTCGGGGATATGAAAATCATGAAATGTTGTCATGAGAGAGTATTTAGGATTAATATTTATTTATATTTAAGAAGAGATTTTTAAATGAGAAAATTAATCTTAATACTATTTTTAAATGCTGTTTGAAGTCCTTTTTCAGAATTACAAAAAAGAGAACTCAGGTATTTCTGTCATAGTTGTACCTGCAATAAAATTCTGCCATAAAAATAGTAAATTTTCAGATTTCTACTAGTGTTTGGGTATAAATAACAAATTTACTATTTTAAATTTTCGGGGATATGAAAATCATGAAATGTTGTCATGAGAGAGTACTTAGGATTAATATTTATTTCTATTTAAGAAGAGATTTTTAAATGAGAAAATTAATCTTAATACTATTTTAAAATGCTGTTTGAAGTCCTTTTTCAGAATTACAAAAAAGAGAACTCAGGTATTTCTGCCATAGTTGTACCTGCAATAAAATTCTGCCATAAAAATAGTAAATTTTCAGATTTCTACTAGTGTTTGGGTATAAATAACAAATTTACTATTTTAAATTTTCGGGGATATGAAAATCATGAAATGTTGTCATGAGAGAGTATTTAGGATTAATATTTATTTATATTTAAGAAGAGATTTTTAAATGAGAAAATTAATCTTAATACTATTTTAAAATGCTGTTTGAAGTCCTTTTTCAGAATTACAAAAAAGAGAACTCAGGTATTTCTGTCATAGTTGTACCTGCAATGAAATTCTGCCATAAAAATAGTAAATTTTCAGATTTCTACTAGTGTTTGGGTATAAATAACAAATTTACTATTTTAAATTTTCGGGGATATGAAAATCATGAAATGTTGTCATGAGAGAGTACTTAGGATTAATATTTATTTCTATTTAAGAAGAGATTTTTAAATGAGAAAATTAATCTTAATACTATTTTAAAATGCTGTTTGAACTCCTTTTTCAGAATTACAAAAAAGAGAACTCAGGTATTTCTGCTATAGTTGTACCTGCAATAAAATTCTGCCATAAAAATAGTAAATTTTCAGATTTCTACTAGTGTTTGGGTATAAATAACAAATTTACTATTTTAAATTTTCGGGGATATGAAAATCATGAAATGTTGTCATGAGAGAGTATTTAGAATTATTTCTATTTAAGAAGAGATTTTTAAATGAGAAAATTAATCTTAATACAATTTTACAATGATACTGACAATTTTACACTGCGTTTTTTCAGTCTCGGGCTTGGGCTCGGATTTCAAATCATCAAGCTCGGGTGGTCATGGACTCGGGCTCCGCAAAAATACATCTCTAGTTTACACGCAAGAAGTACAATTCAGGGAGCAATGAAGTGATGTGTCCTCTCCCTAACTGTATGCTACTTAAATATGAGGCTAAACGTTTTTGGGAAAGTGTTGTTGCCAGTAAGATAGTATAGTAGCATTTTGTTATCGAAAAAGAGAAGATACATTAGGGCTAGCAGAATGAATGCAGTTAACTAGATGTTATTTTACAGAAGTAATTAGCGTATAGAAATAAACTATTGCACTTATAAGGAATAAAATTGACTTTTGCATAGCTGCCAACTTTTACGCTTTTTTGACACCACTAAAAATTAATGGAAAAATTTGCCTTATTGAATAACATGATTTCGGCGATTTAATAAGTTTAAATTTACTATAAAATTTTAGTGGTAGGAAAAAAGCGTAAAAGTTGGCAGCTATGCTTTTGTGGAAAATAATTAGGTAGAAAAGAAATCGAAATTGAATGCGTATCTGGAATTAAATTCAGTATGCACAGTGCAAGAAGCAAAATTTGGGGAATTTTTAAGAAAGGATTTTAAGAAAGGATTTAGGATACACTTCACAAAATCCGCAAAATGACTGTTTTCAAGAATGTCGATAGATTTCCCTGAACGTTGTAAAAGTAATATTATTTTTACGACATTGGCCAATGTAAACCAGTAACAAAAATAAGGAATTAAAGAATAGTTTCTTAAAAATGGCTGATTACACTTTATTCTTTAAAGTACTATTTCTGCATTTTAATGTTATAATAAATGCAATTAACTCCTTTAAATGTTTTTTTTTTCTTTTAACTAACTTTATGTCATATCACTGAATATCGGCAATTTTCGTAAATTAGATATATGACACACGACTTTCGAAATATTGACCGGTATTAGGATATTGGCCGGTATCTTTGTGCTACCTGTGGAATATATAAATTATCTCAGTGAGCAAAATAGATAATTTTTTTATTATTAAATACTAGACTGTTGATACAAGGAAAATAAGAGATAAGCTTATGTTTAAACACATTTATTAATGAACTTAAAAAAACTAGTATAAGAAGTTCTGGTAACGTAAGTTGTGATATTATAAATAGCTAATAAAATATTTGAAATTTTAAGAAGTTTATTAAATTGAAAAACGTTCAAGCTTTTACAAAACTCACACCAGAATACTTCAAAGACATTTTTAATAAATAAATTTTTTTAATTCATACTTAACAAATTTCGCAACTGCTGTTCCTGACATAGAGTCAGCTAAGACTGGCTCTAAAATGCCAAAAAATTGAAAGGCCATTTAGACATAGTCCGTAATGGGAAGAAAGGTTAATCCTCTGAGTATGGTTCTTCCCATCCAACAAGGAGCGAAGGAGCCCACGTGACTCGAGGTAGCATTGTTTCGTTCTCATTTCAGCCAGGAATTCTGGGAGTAAGATTCCAATAAACACATGCCGTAGCGATGTTTGGCAGGTTTTGCCCCCCTCTCAGCAATTTCCAAATAAATTTGAATGCCATAAATTTCAATATCTCAATCCTGATGGCGATGAGGGTCTGTCTATCTTAGAACTTGTCTTGAGGGAACGTGGAGACAGATCAGTTTCATAAAAGGTTTGTATTCGAAAGCATTATTGGTCAGGAAACGTATGGACATATTAGAGCGAGACGATTTAGATTATTATTTATTTATCGTTACTTAAAAGGAACAAATAGGGCAGAATAATTTAGAAAATATAAAAGCATTTTAAAGATTCCGCCGCACACTGAGATGTAAGAAGGTGGTGACTTTAGAAGATAGAGTATTTATATTTAAAGCATAGCTTCCCAACCTTTTTTCTTTCACGTACCCCTTGCTTAGGCTTTTTAGTTCGGAGTACCCCCATTTATCATAACCACCCACCCACTCCTCTCCTCCCCGACATATTATTAAAGTCTTCATCTCCCGTGAATGCGAAATTCATATTTCAAGAATTATTCATTATTATATTTTCTATTCATTAAGGGAGCATTAATGTTTTCAGTATTATTTAAAATATTACAAAGTATTATTATTCAGTATTTATCAGTTATGAGAACATGCCTATTAACAGCTGCACTCATGTTCTCTTGCAATTCTAAATAATCAAATTGTTTTGAAGAACTTGCAATTCCCGAATCATCAGGTTGAATTTCAATCGCAGTTGCAGTACTCTTAAGAGTTCCAGATTTCAACTAGTTATCTTTTTTAAACATAAACCAAATCATTCAGATAATAAGTAAACACTTCAAATTAAATATTCATTAAAAGGAAAGAAGCTTTCCAATAAGTATACGTTAGTTATATAACTCCGCCTATTCGAAAATGAAAATAACGGCCTACTTTTCAACACGTTTTAAAATAAAACATTAAAACCAGAAGCTCTGGCGTAATTTAGGCGTTTTGTAATTATTATTAGAAACGGGAATAAACAAGGCGTGGGAAAAGAACATTGTAAAATGGTCAATGGAAGTTTTAGCAAAGATTGGGAATATAAGTACTCATGCAATATGATTAGCAGTAGGCGGAGCTAGTGGCATAGAATTACCAATGGATTATTAAGTCTAGTAGGCTTTTACCCTCATTTTGAGTGTAACGTATTGGAGTAACACACGAGACAAACTTTGTAATCCAAAACTACCAACTTTCTTTATGTGTTTTCAGTTAAGGGGCTGTTCAGGAAAGAAGATCAGGCGGCGCGCGGGCGATGGAGATTTAAATATAGAGTGAGTCTATACTGTGACTGAAATTGAAAGGCCCGCGTTCATTATCATTGATTTGGACGTCCAAATCAATGATAATGAACGCGGGCCTTCATTTGACTAATTTGCGTATTTTAATGATATTTTGTTGAAATTTTAAAGTGAACTTGATAGCCGAATGGTTAGAGCACTGCTCTTGATTCTGGAGATTGCGGGTTTGATTCCCCTAAATTTCTGCCTCATTTAAAAATGTTTTATCGGTTGCTTTGTATTTTTCATGATTAATGGAATATATTTTATAAAAGTAAAATTTGATATTATTAACAATTACTTATTTAATTAAATACGACAAATTCAGCTATTTTACGATTAAAATTTTACATTACAGTGCCTTTTAATATTTAAACATTATTATTATTTTTTTTTCTTTCTTTTAGCAAATGTAAAATAAGTAATGAAAATATAATCAATTTGCACGAATTTCTCCAGGTTTTTATAATGAGTACTTCAACAGTGAATTTTTAGTACGAATAGAATGCAAAGCATATTTTACAATGTAAAAAAATATTATAAAAATAAAATGTAAAAGATATACATTATTTTAAACTAGAAATATCAGTACCTATTTCTGTAAAGAGGTAAAATGCATGTGGTTTACCGTCTTGTTTCGTAATGAATATGCATAAAATCTAGTTAGAGTGTTTATAAATTTTCTACTGAATGTATAAGTATTTTAGCATTTGTTTCTCGTGTTTATGATGTTTATTGCAATATAATAAATAATGCAATTTACATCAAAAAATGAATTTCAAGAAAAATATATTTTTAGAAATTAATAATTATGTTTCAACAATGTTGTTATCGAAAAATATATTTTAATAAAATGTTCAAAAGCTTTTTTATCAAATTTTAACAAAGATTTTATTTTACTAGTACAAATAAATCTTTTAACATGTTGGTATCCCGACCTTGATTTATTAACATTCTATTTATCCCAAAAAATATAAAGCAACTGATAAATTATTTTTAAATTAAGAAAAATAGGTAAAAAAAAAATGAAATAAATGGCGAGCATGGACTTTGTATCTATATGGAACCTGGAAGGTATACAACCCAAACGTCAGTAAAGTACGTAACAATTTTTGGTACTTTAAGGTTAGCTGCGCGACAGTGAAAAAATATAAATATATATATACAGATATATATCTACATATATGTTTGTGTATATATATGTATATACATATGTGTGTGTGTATATATATATTTATATTTGTTTCACTAGCGCCCGGCTAACCTTTTTTTTTTTTTTTTTTTTTTTTTTTTTTTTTTTTTTTTTTGAGAGAGAGAGTTTACATTAATTTTATTGAAACCAATACTGTGTTTCAGGAATGTGGTGATCCGAACGTCCTCTCCCTTGTTAGTTAAAGGTGCACTGTTTATAGAAAATTAAACTTTATATAATTATATGCATTGTTTTGTACAATATATATATTTATGTAACTCCTGTCAACTAAACTAATCCATCAGTTTTAGTAGGTGCTGTAGTTTTAGAGACATGTAAGTTGACAGCAGTTATGTAACTATATGATGTATACACACACACACACACACATTATATATATATATATATATATATATATATATATATATTATACATCATACTTTGGTATTCTATTATTTTTATGTTGGATCATAAGGCTTAAAAAATCATTTTAGAATGTTAAAAAGTTGAAAAATTTCAGATATCCGATCATGCTGCTACAGCTGTATCAATCAACCTACCAAACCAAGTAAAACTATAAACACAAAAAAAGCCCAATCACGTTATCAAACCACCCACAGATTTTTCCTGGGTCGATCGCGCGCCGCGCGGGCGAAATGTTTGCGAGTTATGAACGCCGATCGGGCTATCTGATCACGTGATACTTTTCATGAATGTTTCGGGGGTTTGTTATGATGAAATGAAAATAGATATTCCTATTATAAGATCCTTTTTTTTTTTTTTTTTTTTTTTTTGTAGGATAAAGATGTGTTGTTGCTAGTTTCACCTAATCCGAGCCACAGAAGCTTAAAATAATTGAAATAATTAAATTATTTCAATATATTAAATTACTTCAATTTCCGATAAGACCTACTCCATAACCATTCTCTCCTTCGCCCGCGCGCGGCGCGATCTTCGCATGGAACTAGAAATGATTATGAGTTTGTTCATTCTTCCATGGATCTTCGGTCCTGAACAAAGCCTAAATCATTTTTGTGATTTCCGCCATTACCGATATGATTTTCACGTACCCCCCAGCAGGCTCGCCACGTACGACAGGTTGGAAACCGCTGATTTAAAGCAAAGTGATAAATTAAACAATTTTTTTTTTCTGCACTTTAAAACATTTAAAAATATTTCATGCTGCTGGAAGAAGGGGGAGGGGTGAATTTAAAAGAGTGATTATTTGCCAACACTACAGATAAGGCAGAAAGATTTTTTTAAAGAAGAATTTTAAGTTTTATAAACTTTGTGCGCTAACATGGGCAATGGCGGAAGCGAAAATTTCGCGGAAGTGGAGAGGGACTATTTATATGATTATTCGTTTTGCAGCAAAATAACAAACACATGAAAAAATAATAACTAAATAAATAAATAAAGCTTTATAGATATCAAATTTTATGTGGTGCAAAAAGGGGGGTAGAAATTTTGGGAGGGATTTGGATAAAATTCTAAGAAAAGCAGAAACCCGCTGAAATGCATGCGATTCTTATCCATGCAAGGGGAGGTAATTTATTTTAATTCAAGATGCAATACATCTTTCAGCAAATGAAGAACGCTGTTCGAGTTCGAAGAACATGAAGCTTTATGGCGGAAAATTCATTCTTTTACATATAAAATCACTTTAAAAAATGTCAGAAATTTTGGCGTTTTCAAGAGGGAGAATTTTTTTTTTTTTTAGATTCCTTATTTCTTTTCTTTTTTACAAGTCTTAAAATCATAAAACATATCAGAAATGCATTTATTTATTCATTTTTATTTTTAAAAAAGGTATTAAGTATTTCATGTTGCTGATGAAAATGATGAAAATAAAGGGAACCATATTAGATGATCGAAAAGAGAAGCAATTAATCTGGAATGTTCATATTAAAAGCGCCGCCCCCTGAATACTAGGCCTGAGCGCTGGCGCAAAAATGGCGGCGCTTGTTGACGGAATTTGTAAAACATTTGTATGGTCCCCTAATTCTACACCCCAGTATTTACTAAAAGTTTTCTTTGACTTGTTGAATCTTAGAAAAATAAGGCGGAGAAAACTTTTAGAAATTATTGGTACTGAATTTCAAGGGACTGTACACACGCTGAAAAGATTCCCCCCACGACTGCCCCAATTTTTGTATCAGCGCTCAGGCCTAGTATTCAGAGGGCAGTGTTAAAAGAATGAGTGATGAAAGACTACCCAAAACCGCATTTAATTATAGAACAAATCAAAAAAGGAACCGAGGAAGACCACGAAAGAACTGGATGAACGACATAAAATACCAAGTGGGTAAGTGCGATTAAAGATCGCACAAAGGGTTTCGTTTAATATTCCTTTCAAAACACTTTATCCTTCCTTTAATAATCCAAATAAATTTCATTTACAAAAAAAAAAAAAAAAAAAAGTAATGTTTTTTATGAAGTAAAAATTTACCGGTCTTTTTTTCTCTTTTTTTCGAAAATATGAACCGGTCCTATAGCGGGCAGAGCCCGCTATTATACTCTGTCATAATAATATTTATCATGTGGACTAAATGCGATATTTAAAAAAAAAAAAAATCAATTTCAAATTAAACATGTTGTATAGAGACCTTCAAAATGTTAGACGTCAGATTAATATTCTTTTTAATTCTCTAATGACGTCATATTAAGCTGCTTTCTGTATTTACACGTACTCATACTCCTTGTATTATTGAGAAATGTTTGAAAATTTCCGTTTTATTACCAATATGACGTCATATTAATCTTTTTTTCAACTGGTGAAACTTTTTATTTCATTTTCTTCTTTCACGTGAAAATCTTTCAATAGATAATTTATTATTGTAGAAAGAATTTTATTGTGGATTTTTAATTGTTAGCAACTGCTATAACGAAAAATGTTTAAATTTAATAGGAAACGGATGTTAGATTTTTGGTTTTTTATCTCTATATATTAAAATAATACGTTTTTATTTTTTAATTTTATGATTTTGAGCTTCATAATAGGTATTTAGCTATAAGTACACAAAATTTCATGACTGTGAATTAGATATTTCTAAGAACCGGCTCGGCTCTGTGACGGACAGACAACGAAGCGGGAGTAATAGGGATTCGTGAGATGAACCAAACCCTGAAAAATGAGAGAGAGAGGACTGGAGGAGGAATGGACCCTTGACAGGAAGAAATGGAATACGTTTCTTGTAGATTTTTCGGATGGCGACACCTGACGCCATATACCGAGTTTGTATATACAGTGAAACTTCCTTTTAACGAAATCCCTATTTAACGAAGTTTTCTACTTAACGAAATTTTCTGCAGAACTTTGACTTTGAACACCATTAGCATGTGAATTAATCTCCATATTATGAAAAATATATTCTATATAACGAAGTTTATTCCACTTTTGTACGTGCGCAGAATTCAAACTAGAGGTTGCTGTTGCGATGGATATGTAAATTTATTTCAGCGGATTGTATGAAAATGAACATTTTAAAATAATTTCCATTATTCTTGGTGCTAAATAAAGCATTTCTTTTTCACACTAAGAAAAACACTTGTTATAATTACTCTCCCACACCGAGACTCCAGCGCTGACAGTTGCGGGAAGTCAAAATCCCTTATTTACATTCAATGATATAGAAGATGTAGTGACACAATGGCGTCAGATGCATTGAAGCAAAAAATATCAATTAGAGTCAGACAGTTACCATTCTGACCTTCCATTGCTGATAGACAATTGCTTTGTACATCCACAGAAATGTGCTTCAAAATTCAAATCGAAGAACATCAAAGTTATTTTTGTTTCTGCCAATGCAACTTCTAAACTTCAGCCATTAGTCTAAGGAATAATAAAATATCCTGAAGTACATTATTGAAAAATACAAAAAAAAAAAAACAATGTAGTGAAATTATTAGTTTGAGAACCTGTGTATCGGAGATGATGAAAGCTTGAGCCAAAGTTTGGAAATGCGACATGATTTCATAGACCGTACACAACTGTTTTGTAAAACACGGTTTCATATTTGAAACTGAATCAAATGCTTCCAAATCCAGTACCTGTTTGTCATATCTGAAGGAATTTCATGAATTTATGTTGATTTCTATTTAACGAATTTTCTTCATAACGAAGCTTTTAAGTGTAACATTGAGACTTCGTTAAATGGAAGTTTCACTGTATATATATATGAAATCTTTATTTTGAGAATGTTTGACATTGTGACAATAGTTTAAGAAAAGACTTTTTAGTTATTTATTTACTTTTTATTGCTGTTAAATTTTTCATAATTGTTATCTGTGTTTGCTCTATACATAAACTCACTATCGGTGAGTGCTTAATTTAAAATGCATGAAAAAAGAAAGTTGCAAATTATTCTATGATGCGCATAAGGTTTTTTTCTTCTTTTCACTTTGGTTTACAAATCTAGGAAAATTTTATTTTTTCGAGTTCTACTTGATTTGGATTTCCTGGAGTTCTTTTCAGAATGTTTATTTATAATGTCGAAGCTGTGTTATGTTCCAAGTCTTTAATGTTATTGCTTCTGCAAGCTGTCACTAAAGTATTACCTTTAAAAAATGCTGAAAATGCAATCTGAAGTAATTACAAATCTCTTAATCAGAAAATCAAAATCCATGTATTATCTTTGTTACACTGAAAATTGATATAAAGCTTTCTTTTCCCTTTATATATATTTTCTGTAAATATCGTAATTTATATTGAGTAGATAATTTTTGAAAAAGCAAAATATAGCAGTTACGTGTCTTCGTGTAAACCGAGTAAAATAAAATTATCTAAATTACATATATATATATGTTTTTCTCTAATTACATGTTGAAAAACAGAAATAAATACTTCTATGGTGTGAGATGTAATCTTCCCAACTGAGCGAAAAAGTTCGGGCCAGGATTCGAACCTGGGATCCCTTGGCTGAAGCTGCAATGCTCTACCAACTGAGCAATCCCGGACGATTATGGCTGAACTAATTCACCCAGTTAACCTTAATGATCAAAGCCTCTGGTCTGATATCTGAATCAGCACAACAGAATAAATCTATGTTGCTTATACAACCCAACTTGTGGTTATAAAACTTATACATGTATTTTATTTATTTATTTGTCTTTGAAGTAAAAGATACAACCCATAATGAAAGATGAAACAAGTGGGTAAGTGTGATCGAAGATCGCACAAAGGGTTTCATTTATTATTCCTTTCGAAACACTTTATCCTTTCTTTAATAAATCCAAATGAATTTCATTTAAAAAAAATTATTATACTCGCTATTATACCCGCTATTATTATATATTACCTGCTATTATACTCTGTCATAATAATATCTGTCATGTGGAGTAAATGCGATATTAAAAAAAATCAATTTCAAAATTAAACATGTTGTATAGAGACCTTCAAAATGTTAAAATATGCCAACATTTCCATAATCGGGTTTTTATCACGATTCAGTACGTTCCTCAAACTCATATGACGTTATAATCACTTGCTGACGTCATATCTACATGCTTTCTCTATTACTCATATTGATACTCTCTTTGTATTATTATCAAACATTTGAAAAAGCTGAAAGAAAATAATAAGTGGAATAACTGCAATTTTAAAACTAATTACAATCTGATTTTGCAATTTTAGTTTAAATTTGCAATGTCAAGAAGTCTAAACTTTTTATTCAGACACTTGAACACTGCACAGAGATAGCAACAACACTCTTTCATTCACGGATACAACTTATTAAAAGTAAAAGAGAAAAGAGGCTTTACCAAATCAACGCAAAAATGTTTATCCTCTTCCCACCAGAAAAAAATTAGATCACATTCTACCACAGGGGCTTTTTTTTTTCGGTTTCTTTGATGTAGGTAGTCTTCTGTCGTGCTGCAATAAAAACAGTCCCTGACAGGTTTATCACCACCCCTGGGGAGAATTTCTTTCGTTGATTTTATGCACTTTGCTTCTATACCTCTGAAGAACAATAAAAAGGGTCCAAAGAGCCTTTGGAAAAGAAAACACGGTGAAATAACTTATGACTATTATCGTCACAAAATGTGATATGAACGGACCTTAAACAAGACATTTATTATTTGCAGCAGAAATGTACTTTTTTTTTTTAGAATTTGTACTGAAAAATCACCAGTGTTATTATCTTATATTGACTTTCAAATATTACAACCTTGAATATTTACAATCTAATAGATTATTTTTAGGGTTTCGTTCATCTCACGAAACCCTATTCGTCTCGCTTCTCTGTCTGTCTGTCACACAGCCGGTTCTCAGAAACTGTATAAATCACAGACTTGAAATTGTCGTGACTTGAAATCATAAATTTTTTGAAAAAGTCGTATTATTTAAATATAGAGAGATAAAAAACCAGAAATCTAACAGCCTTTTCCTATCAAATTTAAATATTTTTCGTTATAGCAATTGCCAACAATTAAAAATCCACAATAAAATTCTTTCTACAATAATTAATTTTCTATTGAAAGATTTCCATGTGAAAAATGAAAATGAAATAAAAAGTTTCACCAATTGCAAAAAAGATTGATATGACGTCATATTGGTAATAAAACGGAAAGTGTCAAACATTTATCAATAATACAAGGAGTATGAGTATATGTAAGTACAGAAAGCAGGTTCATACGACGCGACGGCATTAGAGAATGAGGAATTTGCACACATGAGGTAATCGATCAACTTTATATTTTTCTGATAATTCCAGGCTCATAGATTTCAAAAATGTTCTCAAAAATGTAAAAAAAATCGTTCAGTAATTGCTAAATTAAGTTTAAAGTTACGCGAAAACCACGCGACTTGAAAACGCTGCGTGATTGGCTATGACGTCACTGTTCACGATGTGCCAATGTTTACATTTTGTTGGCAAGCGGCGTTTTGGTTCTCGGCTCAGGTTTTGCAAGCATTTTAAATTTTTTTACATCGAAATTTATTTCTGCTTGGTCTTTACGATATTTTTATCCACCTCTCATTTTCGTTGTTTCTCATTATTCTAAAGAAAAAGTATTTAACTAAATGTTGATGCCGCTGACGTAATTGAATTTATTGTGACATTTTGACTTTCTCAGCTCATAATAAAGAAACTGTTGCATATAAAAGCATGAAAACTTGCAGTTTTATAGAGAAATGTATAATAAATACGCTAAAGCAATCAGTTTTTAAATCCAAGAATTATTTTAAGAACTATTTAATGCTAAATTTGGTCAAAATAGCTCATTTAAAAAGTTTTTTAGGATCAAAAACTGTGCATAGCAATTTAATCATCTTTCGTAGACATACTTGACAGGATTGGGGTGTGCAATGTGCAAACATTTTTTTTTTTAATTTGTTACATTTTTAGTATTTTTCAAATTTTTCATTGAAAATTTCATTATCTGAATAAAGATTTAATTCATAGTTTGAAATAATATTTTATTATCCACTGTTACTAGATTAAAATAGCCTAAATATGAAATAACATTTACAAATACTTTTCAATCGAAACATTTATTTACACGCGATTTTTAAACAATAAAGAAACCTTTAAAATAATTAAATTATGACGTGCGAAAAGCAATGAATGGTAAAAATTACTCATAATTAAAACGATATATATTTAATTCGTTGTATTTGCGTCATATAAACGATTTTCTTATAGTATGTAAAATAAAACTTTTTTATAAACATTATAAAACTTCGGGAGGCAGCAACAGTTTTAACTTAAGGCTGTTCTCAAATCCAAAAAAGCTACTTTTTGACACATTTCTCAATTCATTTTTCTTCGGAAACGCATGAAATATGCAGGTGTTCTTATCCAGAAACTATGTAATCGAAAGACGTTTTCACTTTTTTGGTAAAGACAGATCTTTCAAAAAATATTGTCAAAGTCGGCATTTTGAACCGAATTTTCGACACGGCAGCACGAGAAAAGGGGAAAATGTATGTCACGTGACACGAATCACTTATAACTCGATAAGTAATTTATTTATCCAAAATGAGAAACTCATTTCGATTCCAAATAGCTTCAATAGTCATGCCTGCCAATGTTATGCTTTTGCGATTAAAAATGAGTCGCGTTGTTCAGCAGGTCATTTGAGAATCACCTTAACCATTTTATAACAGCTGATTTTCCAATGTTTAATTGATCTTTCTTAACGAATCACGGAAAGAGCCGTCAGTTTTTGCGACAACGGTGGATGCAGTCTGGGGCGCCGAAAACCCCCACTCAAAGAGAAATGAACGGCAACCCGACTACAGAACATCGCCACTTCTTGTGATAATATCATTTAATCTCCCATAATCAGATAAACATTTTAAAACAAAGAGAATTAGCGTGTTTTTAAAGCCTGCGGGCTCTGGGTGGGAGTTGTCGAGCATAGCTCTTAGGAGGGCATATACATATGTGTTTATTTATATCTAATTCAAATGCATAAATATTTTCTTATTTTTCCTAATCAAAGCTTATATTTTGATTTCTGCTTAAAAATGTATCACAAAAATACATTTTTCTTTTTTCAGGTTAATTATAAATTTCTATCTTTCTTTTATGCAAAAAACATTAATTATATACTGTTGAGCATTTAAAAGAGACAACTAGCCTACTAATATCTGACTGTTTGTACACATCATATCAAATATGTATATATATATATCTTGGTTGTCCTATCAATGCTTTATATATGTGTAAACGGAAATTATGTTTAAATAAAAAGTGATAAAAAAGTATTTATACTTCTGAAATCATTTCCACCTGGTTATATTGGGGTTTGTAATATTATATTAAAAAAAAAAAAAAAAAAAAAAAAAAAAAACTAGAATTAATACATTTATGTTATAAATTTAAAAAAATCATCATGTGGGGTGATAAAATTTATCAACAAATTATTGGTTTGAGTTAAATTCCAATTAATTTATATTTACATTGAAAAGTAATTCATTTTATGAATTAAATTAATCAAAACAATCATGGATATCTTAATTTATATTTTAAAGTTTCTTTATTTAATAATTTATATAAATGAATTAAGGAATTTTTTTTAATTATTGTAACGTTTGATGGAAGATTACCGTCAAATCCTATATCTGTCACACATTGCTAGAAATGATTTTGCTTCTGTGGTAAATTGATTGATTTATAAAAATCACATTTTTTTCCTAATAAAAAATAATTATTCTAACTGACAATATTGTATAACTCAGAGGTGCACAACCTATGGCCCGCGGGCCAAAAGTGGCCCTCAAAGCCTGTTTCGTTGGCCCGCCAATCCCAAAATAGAGATTAGTTTTTTTTTTTTTTTTTTTTTTTTTCCAATTAAAAGCTTACATGTTTTTACTTAATTTTTCAACTGTGAGATGCTTGAGTTTTTAAAATCAAAACAATCGTCATCTTGATTGACTGGTTGGATGACTCGATAAAAGCATGCTATTTGTAACTTGCACATATTCAACTGTCAAGTTGCGATATATCGGTGCTTCACTAAGATCGACAGGGTGAAATTCGAGGACTCTAATCAGCTGATCGCTAAACGTGGAAAACCATTTACTGATGGTGATTTTGTGAAATATTGTGTGTTAATTGCTTCAGAGAAACTTTGTCCCGAAACAACAAATAAATTTAAAAATTTAAGTTTGAATAGAATGACTGTTCAGAGAAGAATTCAACAATTAAGTGAATACATTGTAGATTAAGTGAAGCTTTCTGCTTCACATTTTGAATATTTTTCACTTGCTGCTGACTTATCTACAGACATTACCTCAACAGCTCAACTACTTGTTTTCATTCGAGGTATAAACAAGGATTTCTGCATTATAGAAGAACTTCTTGGAATGTACCCTATAAAAGGTCAAACAACTTACAAAGAACTTTTTCACAGCTTATTGGAATTATGTAATGGAGCTGCTTTGACTATGCACAAAATTGTCAGCATTACAACAGATGGAGTAAGATCAATGACTGGTGAAATTATGGGAATGATACTCTTCTAAAAGAACATCTGAGAGAACGTGAAATGGAGTTACTTCAATATCGCTACATCATACACCAACAAAATTTGTGTGCCAAAGAATTAGGTTTTGAACAGCTAATGAAGTGTGTTTGTGAAGCAATCAACTTTATTCGTAGTAGTGCATTACGGCACAGATAATTTAAGGAATTTTTGGCTGAATTTGAGGATATTCCTAGTGATGTTGTGTAGTACACAGAAGTAAGGTGGCTCAGTCGTGAAAAAGCACTTAAGCATTTTATTGAATTACTAGATAAAATTATTACGTTTATCAAGGAGCATGGAAAGAAAACCAGGCGCTTGCAAAAAGCCAGCTTTCAGTGTGATTTAGCATTTTTAACTGATAATACAAGTAAGTCATTTAAATGAATTGAACATCAAACTA
The DNA here is from genome assembly GCA_963931845.1 of Maratus michaelseni. Classification (NCBI taxonomy): domain Eukaryota; kingdom Metazoa; phylum Arthropoda; class Arachnida; order Araneae; family Salticidae; genus Maratus; species Maratus michaelseni. The sequence continues at coordinate 73,375,294 of OZ007600.1, forward strand.
CAAGGAAAGAACCAATTCATCTTTCAGTTGGTAAACAATGTTAATGCTTTTAAAAAGAAAGTTAGTGTTATTTTAACAACAGTTACAGGAAAAAAAAATTTGCTCATTTATTGCAAAAAAAAAAAAAAAAAAAAAATGAAAGAAAAATTTCCAAAGATGAAAGTGGATTACGAAGATCAGGTAAAAATTTTAATCAATTCATTCCATGATAGATTTTTAGATTTTGAAAATTGCCATTGTCAAATTGAGTTATTTTCAAATCCATTTACAGTGGATGTCAATTACCACCTGAAATGTTCAATTAGAGCACATTGATTTACAGAGCTCAGACTTTCATAAAAATGAATTCAAAGAAAAGTCATTGCTTGAATTATATAGGAATTTACCTAATGAATTTTCTTATTTAAAACACAATGCATCTATGTATGCAACTATGTTTGGAAGCATCTACATATGTGAGCAATCTTTTTCTATGAGGACTCTCAATGAATCAAAGACTAGAAACAGACTAACTGAAACTGATGAAAACCTTTCAGCCGTTTTACATATTGCTACTGCAACTTTAGAACCAAACATAAAAAAATAGGGTACTTTTCGGTTAGCCGGGCGCCAGTGAAATGTATATATCTATATATACATATGTATACATACACACATATATGTATGTGTATATATATGTATATATATATACATGCATATATAAATGTGTGTATGTATATATATATGTATATATATGTATACATAGATATATAAATTTCACTGGCGCCCGGCTAACCGAAAAGTACCGAATAGCTTCAAAAATACAATCGCAACCATCACATTGTCTGTAAAATAATTATGTATGTATATTTGGTTTATTAAAATTAATTTATAAATGTATATATATTCAAAATTGAGCATGTTTTCATCAAAGTGGTCTATTGACTTTTTATATTAGATAAGGGAAAAAAAGTGTTTATAAATGCAACGCTACATTGGCCCCATGTAAGGTACTTTTTCTTTTTTTTTGGCCCACGGGTTGAAAAAGGTTGTGCACCCCTGGTATAACTTATAACTTGTATAAATATTTTGCTATTGTAATAATTTTTTTTCTTTGAAAATTTAAATGCCAATGGGGAAAATCAAACCAACTTTAACTGTTTTTGTACTATATTATTTTTTTTTTTTATGTCTTAAAAAATTAAGGCTAACATTTTTCAGTTTGTGAGTTGTTTAGATTTGTAGTAACATTTGTATATACTTAAAGATTCTATTACTCTTGATAATGTAATGCACACGAATTTTATTAAAAGAAGAAAAGAAAACCGTCAATCGCTCTATTCAAAGCGTGAACAAATGCTGCGTTTCTTTCCTCGTCATGAACTATGACGTCACAAGACACGCGTAGGAAAATCATCGTTTTCCCAACACGGTAAAGAGTGCGCTATAAAAACTGTTAGAAATCAACAATTACAGCTCAAAATAGAAAAACAAACATACTGTTCTTCTTATTTTTCTGTTTTCTATTATATAAAAATAAAATCAGAAAACGTGAAAATTCCTAAATAAAAAATAAAATTAATCTGACGTCATATTGGAAGTTAACGGACTTTTTCAAATGTTTGAGAATAATACAAAGCGAGTATCAATATGAGTAATAGAGAAACCAAGTATATATGACGTCAGCAAGTGATTATAACGTCATATGAGTTTGAGGAACGTATTGAATCATGATAAAAACCGGATTATGGAAATATTGGCATATTTTAACATTTTGAAATTCTCTATACAACATGTTTAATTTTGAAATTTATTATTATTATTTTTTTTTAATATCGCATTTAGTCACGACAAATACTATTATGACAGAGTATAAGAGCAGGCTTCGCCCGCTATCGGGTCGGTTCGATATCAGATAAAACGAAAAAATAGACCGGTTAATTTTTACTTTATGAAAAATATGACTTTCTTTCCTTTTCTTTTTTTTTTTGGGGGGGAGGGATGAAATTTATTTGGATTTATTAAAGAAAGAATAAAGTGTTTTGAAAGGAATATTAAACGAAACCTTTTGTGCAATCTTCGATCACACTTACTATACCAGTTACTACTGCTACACATTTCAAAAATAACATCAGTTCCATAAGCAGACAGTTTAACTTTTAATTTCAAAGGTGATGGAATAAAAAACTTAGTGTAATTTTCACGAAAATATAAAGAAAAATATTGCTGTGAGAGTCATTAAAGCAATTGTTTTAAAATTCCCGAATTTCGTTAAAGATGAATTATAATTTAATGGAAATGATGCTATTTTCAGAAATATATTATTTTGTACATACTAAGGATTTTTATATAAATAGCAGAAATTCAGTCTATTTAGATGCAGGAATAAGAGTCACTGAATATGACGTCATACTGATACAGTGCTAGTAAAATATTTTATATTCATGGAGGAAAAATAATTTCTTGTTTTCCGAATGACATAATATTTCTCACCAGAAACATTTTGTTTTACATTATTATGATAGATTATTTACTGTTATTTTATTTACACAGATTACTTAATATTATTTCTCAATAAATAATCTGTGCTCTTACGTGACTACTACATAATTAAATGCAACCATTTTAATATGTTTAAATTTTATGAAAGCCATTGAGATTTTTTTGTTTAAATATGACGACATTTTTGCTGATAGAATCACTCTTATGATTGGTAGAATGTGATAAGGTAAATTAATTTTATGTTTTGGAAAGAAAATCTTAACCTACTTTCCACCATTTTCAAAAAAATAAAAAAAGTTTAAAATTAAAATATAAAAATGGGACTATTAAAAAAAATAGGTATGGTGTACATCTACAAATGAACAGCTTTCATAATATATATATATATATATATTATTAAAATTAGTTCAGTAGAAAGTTCAGGGTAGATGCCTAAAACAACAGCCTTGTGTTTTAAATACATAGATATATATTAATATTTTGTGTAGCAAAAGACAAAAGAGAGGCATGAAAAATTTTCACTTCATAATGGTTATCTGCCAAGTGAATAAAAATTTTGATTTACACTACAATGCAACAGTAACTCTTAATATTAGTTACATAGCTGCAAGTTAATATTATGTATTTAAAAGATTGACATTATTAAATCTATTTTTAAGATTGGGAGAGGAGAAAAAAAAAGTATGGAATAATGCAAGTTTGTTTTATACAGTTATTTTAGAAAATATATTTATGTAGAAAGTATAACTTTCATCATCTAAAAAAAAAAAAAAAAATAATAAATAAATAAATAAATAAATAAACATTCAAATAAAATTTATGTTGCATGAGAAACTTTAATTGATAAAGATAGTAATTAAATATATTTTATCTCATCTTTTAGAAATAAATTAATGTTTGATGATAATTCACATTTAAAACTTACAAAACAGGCTTCATGATAAAAATTTGTATAACATACTTTACTAATTTTAAATTATTTCGGATTTTGTGTTTAAAATTCTTATGTTTTTAATATAAATATTTAATTGTTTACTCAATAAAGATATAGAGGTAAACAATCTGACATTATCTAAAAAATTTCTTGAAAAAAGAAAAAAAAAAGTCATATTCATTGTTTTGGAAGTAAAGGGAAGCATAAGCTAAATAGTTTCCTCGAATATAAATTTCACGAAAGTCTAAAATATGTTTTTCTTCTCAAACTCATGCATTTTATTTTTTTAAATGATTAAAAGTATAAAAGTACAGAGGTGTGAAAATTATTAGAATAATTGTGATTTTTTCAGTTTTTCTTGATTAATATTATATATACTTGCAATGTTTCATGAAAGGTAATTTGTTTTGTTGATCCAATCAATTTTTCACTTCTTTAGAATAGTTTTGGGTGTATAATTTTGTTAAATGTTGCCATTTTTTAAAAAGAAAAATATTTGATCCAATGTAATCAAATTGTTTGAATTGCATAATAAATTTGCTTGATTAACAAACAAATTTAAAATAAAATTTTAAGATCGTCTACTTGCTGTGCTAGTATTATCTTTCTTTTCTTGAATTAGCATCAGCATTATTTTGTTCTTAAAACAACTATTTTCGCTGCTTTGATTAGTTTATACTAATTGGTAGCTTTTTTTTTCGTTTGTCAAAGGATTATTTCGTGATTATGGGTAAATGAAGTGATATTTCTCCTAGAAAATTAGCTGTGGTAAAGTGTCTCATCCAAGAAAATCACTATACACAGCACGAAATCACTAAAAAAACAAAAATTTTGCAAGCATCTGTTTCTAGAATAAAAAGATCTTTGGACTCCAAATGTGAATATGAAAATTTTAGGATAGGGAAATGTGGAAGGAAGTAAATTTACTGCAAGAACAGAAAGGAAATTAATTCAAATTTCTAAAGCTAACAGAAGAGCAACTAGTCATGAACTAAAAATCTCTTTGCAAGCGTATGGAGTAAATTTATATTATTCTTCTATCCGTAGAAAGCTCATCTCAGCTGGACTCAGTGCTTGTCGTCCTCGAAGAAAAGCTAAAATCACATCTGCTATGGCAAAGAAGAGACTTGCTTGGGCAAAAGTTGTGCCAGAACAATTCAGAAATGACTAGACCAAGGTGAGAAATATTAATTTTCCTTTAATTAATCAATTAAATTCAAGTTGTCCATTTCTTTTCCTGAAATCATGTTTTTTGAATACTGACTAAAGATACAGAACTGTTTATAAATTTGATTAAAAATTCCTTTATAAGAATATTTCTCAACTAATTACATACCTTAAAGTATTTTTTATCTTTTAGGTATGTTTTTCTGATGAATTAATGTTTACAATAACAGACGAAAGCAGTCAATATGTCAGGAGAAGTACCAGTGAAGAATTTTCCCCAAATTGCATAGCACAAACAGTTAAACATTCTACTAAACTAATGGTTTGGAGCGTGATGTCTGCTCAGGGTACTGGACGTTTATACATTGTAGAAGGCATGATAGAACAGTATCAGTATAAAAAAGTGCTTGAACAAAGACTAATTCCACAATTAAAAGACTGGTTTCCAAATGGAGACTTCATATTCATGCATGATGGAGCTCTGTGCGATAAAGCTTCATCTGTGACCACATTTTTTGGATGAAAAAAATATAAAAACACTTCCATGGCCTAGAAACAATCCAGATATGAACCCCATAGAGAACCTTCGGGCCACTGTAAAGAAAACATTAAAGAAATGCAACATGACAAACAAGAATGGTCTAATTGAAAGACTTGTGGTGAACTTTCCATTATCATCCACCAGATGGCAGGAAAAAATATTTGTTTTTGTGGCAACAGTGTTTCAAGAACTTTTTACCTTCACGATGTGGCAATAGGATAAGTTGTTGACACTAGACTGTTTTCCCGACTTCGCTTGCAGCGACTCACTTCTCTAATCTGACGCAAGGATGTAGCTTGCTTAACGATTTGTATTTTTACTATTTGTGTATTTCTTGAAAAGATTAAATAATCTTTAGTTATTATGGAAGTTAGTTTTACCTTAAGTTAGTTTTACCCTTTCATTTATAAAATCCTAACACTGGTGACCTCGTGTTTGAACATGCATCAAAGGATCGTGAATATACATAGTTGATCGAGAGATCGCTTTACATCGCCAATGATTTCGTACTGAAGCATGCAATTTTTCAAGAATATATCGTTTTATTATCTGGGTGATGCAAGAAAATTTATATTTTCTCCAAAATTGGTTTGATTTTGTTCTGATAACGCCGAATCTCACAGATCCAGTAAAAGGTGTATGTGGCATCTTACGATTTACCTAGATGTGGTTAGTATCCGATTTTATTGGCATGTTATCGGTAAGCTTCTTTCAATTTATTCGTATGTTTTAGTAAATATTATTTTTTCGCACGATTTTCTTGCCATAATCTGCTAATATTCATTTTTGTTGCACTCATGTTTATATGACCCTAGAATATTTTTGGAACATATAGTAAAATTCTGTCAACAATTCCTAAAATTTCGAAAATCAACTAGTTAATGCACTCAAACATTTGTAAATTTAACTTGTATATATAATTTGTAAATTTTTATTTCTGTGTTTTCATTCTTATTTTCCATAATTTTTCAAACTGCATAATCATGTCTGATCCACCAGACCCAGTCACTGCAAATAATCAAATAGCCCACGTAGCAGTCAAACCCCCACCATTTTGGAAATCCAACCCAACTTTATGGTTTGTCAGGTTGGAAGCTAATTTTAGTTTGGCAAACATAATATCTGAAATTACTAAATTTAATCATGTTGTGGCATCGATTGATGCTGATGTTTTGAATTCTGTCAGCGACTTAATCGTTAATCCACCACAAGTAGATCCATATACGGAGCTCAAAAAGCGGTTAATCGATTCTCATTCCGAAAGCGAAGCATCGAGAATCCGCACTCTACTCCAAGGCCTCGAACTTGGCGATCAACGCCCTTCTCAATTCCTTACACGCATGCGCGCCTTAGCAGGCACATCTGTTGGCGAGCCGCTACTTAAATCTTTATGGCTAGGGAGACTTCCGAATAATACTCAGTCCATCCTTGCTGCTCTTAATCAGGAACTCACCCAGCTAGCAGCAATTGCTGATATAATTCATGAGTTCACTTTCACTCCGGTGATAAATGCTACAAGTTCAGTAAAACCGGAATCCTCAAACAGTTTAGAGTTGCAAATCGCGCAGTTATCAAAACAAGTGAGTGAGCTGACACATCTTGTAAACAAACGCGACACCACACATGAAAGAGTGCGAAACAATCATTTCCGAAGACGAAGTAAATCCCGTGATCGTTTTCACCAATACAAGGAACCAAGTGATGGCAAATGTTTTTATCATACCAATTTTGGCAAGAATGCTCGAAAATGTACACAACCCTGTTCTTTCCGACAAGCGGTAAACTAAATTGGCGATCGCCGGAAAGCCAGGATCGTGATCGCCACCTCCAGCGTATTCTCCTGGCCGATACTAAAACAAATTTGAATTATTTAATTGATACTGGAGCAGATATTTCCGTTCTTCCAAGGAATTCTGCCTCTCAGCCTAGAGGATCAAGCGACTTGGTACTTTATGCCGCAAACGGTACAATAATAAAAACTTATGGCACTAAACGTCTTACACTCGACCTAAATTTACGCCGTAGTTTCACATGGCCATTTATTATTGCAGATGTACGTCAACCAATTATCGGAATTGATTTTTTAAAGCATTTTAATCTATTAGTTGATGCTAGAAACAATAAATTAATTGATGCTACTACTCAAATTTCTTCTGCTGCAGCTTCTGCTACTCTAAGCTATGAAATTTCTAATATATCTTTTGCTTTTGGCGATTCACCATTTCAAAAAATTCTTAAAAAATATCCAACAATTATAAACACTACACCATTGAAATTGTCTTCACATTTGACAACATTTCATCATATTGAAACAACAGGTCCGCGTGTGTTTTCTAAGCCAAGACGTTTAGCCCCTGATATGTTGCGCGCTGCACGGCAAGAATTTGAGTATTTAATGTCTCAGGGAATAATTAGACCCTCAAAAAGCCCATGGGCTAGTCCGCTACATATGGTAAAAAAACAAAACGGGGAATGGCGTCCATGCGGTGATTATCGGCGTCTCAATTCTGTCACTGTACCTGACAGGTACCCAGTGCCACATATTCATGATTGCACACAACTCTTATTCGGCAAAACTATTTTTTCTACCATAGACATGACCAAAGCATATCACCAAATACCTGTAAACCCATCGGACATACAAAAAACCGCTATCACAACACCATTCGGTTTATTTGAGTTTGTTTACATGCCTTTTGGCCTACGCAACGCTGGACAAACATTCCAGAGATTTATAAATGAGGTACTATCTGTATGACAAAGACGTTTGTCATATATCTTGCTTTCAGTTCAAATCCCCCCCCCCCAAAATTTTAACAAGTTAACATAAGCTTTTCCATTCCTCTTCCAACATCTAGCATGTATGTATTGTTTTCAGCGTGGGGAGAGTATAATTGTATTGTATATTTTTTTAAAACTGTACTGTAAACAGTACAGCTTTTCTGGTCATTGGGGTGATATATATGACAAAGACGTTTGTCATATATCTTGCTTTCAGTTAAAAACCCCCACCCCAAAATTTTAACAAGTTAACATAAGCTTTTCCATTCCTCTTCCAACATCTAGCATGCATGTATTGATTTCATGCTTCTCCTCCCCCCCCCCCAAAAAAAATAGAGATAAAAAAATAAATTCATAAATATTCATTCATCCCCCCCCAAATAAATAAGTAATTATAAATAATTAAAAATAATAAACAAATATAGTTTATAGATTTTAAAGGTCTGTAATTCCCCCCCCCCCCCCACCAAAATTCAATATTTTAACTAAAATCTATTTCTGATTTAATTTAGATAACGAATCTACTTTCTTCATTCTAAAATGCAAGTCACTCGCATACATCAGAAACTTCTCAGTCTTTGACCTTGCGGCTATGCTAAAAATAAGTTACAAATGTTCATATATTTCTAATCCAACCGTTTTCTTCTCATGAAATCAAAAGTGCATCTGTCTTAAAACTTAGACAAAATATATAAGCAGCTGTGCTCTACTTATTAAAGTATTGTAACGTATAACCGACATTCTTTATGCAAGCATTAGCACATCTCTTCCGCTCTCAAAAGAATTAATTAAAAAGATTAAAACTGTAATATGCAACCTCATATCTTTCACACCCTGTTATTAGATTCGAGTCATAAGTAACCGTTAATTGCAGCTGTCTTTTAGCAAAATCAAACGACAATCCCAAAATTATTTTCTTTTCTTTTTCCTTTTTTGTCTCCATGAAAGAATCTTTACAACCCTTCCCCCCATTCTCAAATGAATGCATAATCATAGACAGAATCTAGCATTTATCGTTTTTTCCCATACGCTTCCGACAGTAGTCTCCAAAAACTCTCTCGCCAAGTACTGGCGATTTTATCATGCTATCCGCGCCAACACCCGTACATGTAACTTTTAAAAAAACTTTTCACTTCGGCCGTTTGACTTGACCAGAAACGTTGTAGAAAATTTATCTTCGTTTTTTGTAGGTACCTCCCCTTTTCTTCTTTAACTATCGATAATGCATCTTCAAGAAATAAACAGATGATTCATCTACTTATGTGCTTCTTCTTTCTCCTGGATTTACTACGTTTTTTTATCTACAATAGAACCCGTTAGCTATGCAAACCGTTATATTAATAAGCACTGACGGCATGGTCAATAACAGCAAAACGACCATGTTATAATCTGACTTAGAGTTTTGTATACCTTATTATGACGATATTTTGATTGCTTCTGCTAATGAAGCTGAGCATATTAGACATTTCGACCAAGTTTGTAGCCGTTTGAATTTACATGGTTTAAAAATTAATCCCACCAAATGCGTTTTAGGACAATCCTCGGTAAAGTTCCTTGGCTGTCTTGTGACGCCAGAGGGAGTTAAACCCCTCCCTGAAAAAGTGTCTACAATAAATGATTTCCCAAAACCGGAAACACTTTCACAATTAAAGCGTTTTGTTGCATTGTTAAATTTTTATCGACGATTTCTGCCAAAGGCAGCTAAGAAACAAGCACCTCTTAACAATTTACTTCGTGACTGTAAGAAAAATGACAAACGCCCTGTCCCTTGGACTGACGAGGCACTTCTTGCTTTCACTTAGTGTAAATCGGACTTAGCCAATGCCGCAACCCTCGCTTATCCTGCACCAGACCATGAACTCCACTTAATGGTTGACGCTTCTGACATTACTGTTGGGGCAGCATTAAATTGCTTAACTCAAAGTGGCACAAAACCACTATCATTTTTCTCCCGTAAACTGAGTGCAACAGAAATTAAATATAGCACATATGATAGAGAACTTCTCGCTATCTATTTATCTGTCAAACACTTTCGGCATTACCTGGAAGGCAGAAATTTCATAATATTTACTGACCATAAACCTTTAACACATGCATTTACTAAAAACTCTGATGCAATTTCTCCACGTCAACTCCGGCAGCTGGATTTTATTTCCCAGTTTTGCACGGATATTCGACATATCCCTGGCTCAGACAACGTAGTAGCAGATACGTTGTCAAGAATAAATTCTGTCAATGTTCAGTCAACTGATTTGGCTACAATTGCAGAAGCTCAACAACATGATGTCGAGCTGCAAGAGCTGTTAAAGAGTGACAAGATCTCCCTGTGTTTGAAACCTGTTGCAGTGACTCCAACCTTAAGTATATACTGTGACAGTAGCTGTGATACAATTCGACCTTATGTACCCAAAGATTTTCGCAAAAGTATTTTTTCATCCCTGCATAACTTATCACACCCAGGTACTAGAGCATCCAAAAAACTCATCCAATCTCGATTTGTTTGGCCATCTATGTCAAAAGATATCAACACTTGGACTCGATGTTGTATAAAGTGCCAAAGGGCAAAAGTGTCTAAACACACATCCAGCTCTCTCCAAAGTTTTCAGCTACCTCGGCGCAGATTCGACCATGTGCACATCGACATTGTGGGACCTCTAACACCATCAGATGGTTTCCAGTACTTACTCACCTGCATAGATCGCTTTACACGCTGGCCTGAAGCAATTTCTATTGCTGACATATATCCAGAAACTGCCCGCGGAAGATGAGACTAGTGGCTTGTTCTTCCATACATTTCATGTTCGGACTCCGCGGGAAAGCAAGGGCCGTAGGGATGCCGGACATCAAGTGGATGACCCGACTCCCTTATGGGTGTTCGGCGATGAAGCCGTTCGACAGTCTCTACGGTTCATCAGGTGTCGCGTGGGGAAGTCTCCTTTGATGGTGGGAACTTCCGCCGAATCGTAGCGACCTCTGTCGTCGACTCTGGGGCAAAAAGATGAGGAGGCGTCGCTGGAACGCGAACCCTCTGAATCGATCGTAGCGACCTGGCGAGACAAAGTCATGGTCTGCGTTAAAAATCCTTCAGGATTTGGGCACGATGAGGAGTGGGCTCGCTCGGCGCCGTGAGGGCGCCGACGGCGCCTGTTAGTTTTATCCAGAAACTGTTGCAAAAGCCTTTGTTGCAAATTGGATTTCACGATTTGGAATCCCTACCCTCCTAACTTCAGACCAGGGCAGACAATTTGAAAGCAACCTATTCTCCATCCTTAATAAGATGTTGGGTATCCAGAAGACCCGCACAACACCATATCACCCAAAAAGCAACGGTTTAGTTGAGCGATTCCATCGTTCCCTAAAACAAGCACTTCGATGCCATGAATCGAAATGGACCGAATCACTCCCTATTGTCTTGCTTGGACTTAGATCTTCATTCAAAGCAGACCTCGACTGCACTAGTGCTGAGCTCGTTTATAGTGCACCACTAAGACTCCCATGTGAAATGATCAACCACCCGCAAATTGATATCCAACCTCATGACTTTTTACAAACATTGCGAGACACCATGAACTCATTAAAACCTACTCCAACTTCTGCACATGCCAAGCCAGCTGTTTTTGTTCACCCGTCCCTCAAAACATGCACTCATGTGTTTGTGAGGCATGATGCTGTAAAGAAGTCACTTCAAAGTCCTTATGATGGCCCATTCAGTGTAATAGAAAGAGCCGACAAGACTTTCACTATCAACATGAATGGCAGACAAACTGTTATCAGTATTGATAGACTGAACCCCGCCTTCTTAGAAACTTCTGATTTCTCCATCACCCCAACTACTCAGCAATTGCCTATACCACAACACTGTACCGAGCAATCTTCACAAGCTAATGCCTCAAGTTCTCGACCTGACCCAGTGAAGACAGATCCACTTCAAAAGACTCTTGTGACAACTCGTTCTGGTCGTCGTGTCCGATTCAACACACGGTACCTCTGACCTCAGTGCCCCAGGCACTTGGGGGGGGGAGTACTGTGGTGAACTTTCCATTATCATCCACCAGATGGCAGGAAAAAATATTTGTTTTTGTGGCAACAGTGTTTCAAGAACTTTTTACCTTCACGATGTGGCAACAGGATAAGTTGTTGACACTAGACTGTTTTCCCGACTTCGCTTGCAGCGACTCACTTCTCTAATCTGACGCAAGGATGTAGCTTGCTTAACAATTTGTATTTTTACTATTTGTGTATTTCTTGAAAAGATTAAATAATCTTTAGTTATTATGGAAGTTAGTTTTACCTTAAGTTAGTTTTACCCTTTCATTTATAAAATCCTAACAGACTCATTTAAATTGGGCACCATGACAACCAAATATAAATTAATTGCCAAAAACTCATACAAAGTATGCCAAGACGTATCAAATCTTTAATAAAAAACAAGGGGATGCACACTAAATATTAAGTGTATCAATATTTTCTAAATAATGTATTATTTCTTTAATATAACAAGATTTTATTGTAAATTTCACAATTATTCTAATAATTTTCACACCTCTGTATGTACTCTAATTAATTTTACGAGAAAAAATTCAGTAGATGGCGCTGCGCCCCGCAGCGATAGTTTCTGTTCACATTTAAAGATATCTGCAATGTGGACCGTTGGAGCCCGGTCCATTTCTTCTACATTCATGCTGTGAGCGAAACGCTCATGGAGTCCATGGAAACCCTGTAAGGAGAAATCAGTGTTGCCAGATTGGGGAATTTTTCCCATTTTGGGGAATTTTGAACCGTTTGGGAAATTTTTTGGGGAAAAGTAATTCGTGGGGAAATTGTTGGGGACGATTAACATTTCTGGGGAAAACTTGGGGATTTTTTTTTTGTTTATTTCACGAGTCATCGGTCATCGGAGAACAATTGATCTGTCTCAAACTTGATTTTCATTTTGATTTCGGAAAAAGAAAATAATCGGAAGTAACAATCGGAAATAATCGGATAAATGTTGTTTTTAATTTGTATTTTCTGTTAAAAGAAATTTTACCAAAGAAAGTAATAGATTAAAGTAAAAATGTCAGTTCGCAAGTATAAAATAGACTGGGAAAACGTACCAGAATTTAAAGGTAAGTGAAAATTTAAAATATTATTATTATTATTTTTTAAATCTTATTAAAAAGGAGCATCTTTCTAAATTTGCAGGGGTTGATGCATGCTTTTTTTTCCTTGGATATTCCCATACTGAACTATTTTTTTTTTTTCAGAAAATTATTATATTTTTATGAAAATTACAATTTTGAAACAAAAAAAATACTCTAATTAAAACCAAACATTTATGATTTATTAAGTTTATATACTTTATTAACTGTAAGTTCAAGTTCTCCTGCTAATAATTTCTTTTCTGGGAAGCTTGTTTTGTTTTCAGATTGCATATTTCAAATTCTAGCAAAGTTTGAATAATTAATGGAAAGGTTGCTTTTATGAAATGGAATTTTGTGACAAAGAGGTCTCTTATTACGAGAAATTTTGTAAAGGGGCCTGTTTTATTAAAAGGAATTTTGTGAACGGGCTATTTTTATTAAATAGAATTTCGTCAAGGGACCCTAAACAGAGCCAGTTTCTGTCTGGATCGACCCTTGATTTTATTTTAAAGTTACTTATTTTTTTAAATATCTAAATGAAATGTTTTTTCTGTGGACTTTTATATGCCAACAACCGTTATTTAAGTGCTTCCTTTAATTTAGAGATGCACAACCTGCGGCCCACGGGCCAAAAGTGGCCCGCAATCGGATTACTGATGGCCCGCGGATCAATTTCGCCGATCGGATGCGAAAAAATCGTGAATTTCGCCGATCGGGTGCGTAAAAACCGCGAATTTTGCCAAATTTCGCCGATCGGACGCGTAGACATCGCGAATTTCGCCCATTGGGTGCGTATAAATCGTAAATTTTGCCGATTGGGCGTGTAAAAATCGCGAATTTTACCGATTGGGCGCGTAAAAATCGTGAATTTTGCTGATCGGGTACGTGTAAATCACGAATTTTGCCGATCGGTGCGTATAAATCGTAAATTTCACCGATCGTCGGCGTAAAAATCGCAAATTTTGCTGATCGGCCGTGTAAAAATCGCAAATTTTGCCGATCGGGCCCGTAAAAATCGCGAATTTTACCGATCAGGTACGTATAAATCGCGAATTTTGTCGATCGGGTGTGTATAAATCGTAAATTTCGCCGATCGTCTGCGTAAAAATGTAAGATTTTTAATATGTAAGAGTTTTAATATTTATGTTTTGTAAATGGGGAAATTTTTGAAAAAAAGGTTTGATTTGGGGAAAATTTTTGAGCTTAAATTAGTTAATTTTTTTTGTAGTGATAAATTAAAAATTAAAAATTTCCTTTTTTGAGTAGAAACTGAGTTGGGGAATTTTTCGGAAAAAACCACTGATTTGGGGAAAATTTCAGAACTTTTGGGGAAATTAACTTTCGACTAACTGGCAACACTGGGAGAAATAGCAAATAGAAAATATAAACAGTTGGTTGATGTTGGAACTCTAGGTTGCTGGAGGTCGGAGCCTGGTGAGCGTAGTTTTTCCAGCTCTACTTGTGGTTTAAATTTCGGGTTTGAAGTTAGTTATTTTGGTAGTGGTAGTTGTAGAATACATTAATTGTCGGGGTATAGTGAATTTTTATTTGTTTACATTGTTGTCAATACTGGTGATATTGATAGGTTGGTATTATAGACTTTGAAACGGCCGGTGGGCCTCAGTTTCCCTTCCACAGCAATGGCGGGGTCTGAGTTCAAGATAAAAGAGAGTCCTGTCATAGACAGAGAGGAATATAAGAAATATAATTGGAATGATGGTAGAACTGCAGAGGAACAAATATCCATAATATTGGAATTGAAAGAATATGTGATAATTACGGAATGCGAACACGGAAATTTTCAGAAATTAAATCCTATGCAGGTGAAACAGGAGATTAAAAAAACATTCGACAGGCACAATGGTATCGACACATTTCGATATACCTGAAATAACAAATTACTCATAACTACCAAGAGCAATGAATGTGCGAAGGAAATTGTCACGAAACAAAAATATTTGATAGACAGGTCAAGCACAATCTCATGAATGAGAACATTACTACTAGATTCCTCATTTTCCGAATTGATGTGGACATTACACCGAAAGAAATACAGGAAGAGCTGGAAGAAGAAAATGAACTTGTAGTTCAAAATGTGAAGCGTTTTTTGACACGAAAAGAAGGTCTAATGGTTCCTACTGGAACAGTACTGATCACAATTTACGGACATACTATTCCAGAATATGTGAAAATGTTCTATATCAGGCAGAAGAGTAAACTGTTTGTAGACCGACCGAGGTGGTGCAACATATGTCAAAGTTACACCCATGGGTCAAATAAATGTACATATGGTAAAAAATGTAAACGGTGTAGTAAATCTCATCCCGAATTAAACTGTACTGAATTAGAAATTCAGTGTGCAAATTGTGGACAAGAACACGAAGCAGATGATAGCGAATGTGTCGAGAGGAAGAAGGAAGCAGAGATCTTAAAAATGAAAAGCGAAAATCATATTACACTGGCAGAAGCACGCAGACAATACAACTTGAAAACATTGAACAGCTACGCGGCAAAAACTAAACAACATGTTGTGAATGACACGGTGGAGGAAAATATGCATAAATTGGACATAATGATAGAAGAGAAATTTGAAAAAATGATGCAGGTAGTCATGCATCTATGGGGTGTAGTTGAATATGTGGTTCAGAAGAGTGATGTACTTCAGACAAGCGATACTCAAAAAGCTACAGTATCGGAAGATAATGCCAAAGAGACGACTGAGACTTCCAAGGTTATTAAAAGAGATGTCATGACGGAACTCTACAATGTCTTGAAGAATAAAAAGTTAAAAAAAAGTGATCAGAGTCCGCTCAGTGGAAAAATCCAGATTCAAGATTCCCAGGACAATGAGGATATGATTACAGATGTGGGATAAGAATATGAATGCTTGCGGTGCGGAAAGTTTATGTGTGTTATGTTGTAGTTATTATGGACTGTCGTATGCTGGGTTTTTTGTGTTAGTGTCCTTTATTGGGGTAAGTGTACATTTTTGGGGTAAGTGTTTGTTGTTTCATTTCTTGTATTTTTTTAGTGGTTAGTTGTTTTACTTGTTTTGTCGGGTTGTGTTGTATGGATACTTTTTTGATACAATGGAATATTAGAGGTATACGGGCCAAGTTACCCTGGCTTCATACTGGGTTATTTCGCAAGAGTGTGGTCTGGGCGTTTCAAGAGTCTCTGCTCAAGAATAAGCATCAAGTTTTTTTTAGGGATAGGAACATTTTTTGTGCTGATCGGACAGGAAATTTAGGGAGAGGGGGTGGAGGTTTATTTTTAGCAGTCCACAAGAAAATTCCTGTTACAATCATTAACCTGCCTACTATTGACCGGGATCATGAGGCGCAAGGGATTAAAAATTGGTTTAAAAAGAGGTGGATTGCCATCATAAATATTTACGCTCCTAAAGGCTTCGGGGCTACGAATTGGCTGGATAACATGAAAGATATGATTGGTGATAATTATTTAATTATCGGTGATTTTAATATTAATTTTCTCAACTGGCAGACTAATCCGAAAGGTCAAAAAATGGTTACACTTGTTAACTGGATTAATCGGAATGATGTAGTGCTCCTGAAAACGGACCAGGTAACGAGATTTTCTGGCGGAGGTAGTGGATCTCTCCTAGATTTGAGTATGGTGTCGAGTAGGTTAGCTGGTGAGTGCAATGTGGTTGTTCATCCGGATCCGATGGGCTCTGATCACTATCCCATTGAGATTCAGGTATCGAATAGTGGTTATGAGGTCAGGAGAGATTTTTTGACTCTGGTTAATTGGGATCATGTTGGCTCGGCGGTGGCTGGTGTTGGTGAACATGAATATGTGGATGATTTGGATAAGTGGACAAAAACTATTACCCAGACTATAGAAAATTGTACGGAGCGGGTTCCGATTAGTAGTGGGAATCTTCCGCCGTGGTGGGGAGTGGTGACTCGTCGGCTGTTGGCGTTGAAACGGTACTATTATCGGAAAACGGTTCGGGCGTGCCAGCTAGACTTATGGATTAAATAAAAGCTGTACAATGCCAAACTTAGAAAAGAAATAAAAAAGGACAATAAAAAATTTTGAGATACAGTGGCCAGAGAGGCTGGTAGGGGGCCAAAAATTTTCAAAATCATTCGTGGCATCAAGAAAAAAAAATGAAGGGGAGGTGAACACGGATTACTGCTTCCCGAATTGTCCGCCTGACGCAACTTTCCAAGCGAATGCCCTATCAATAATTTTTCAAAACAGTCCGCTGGTACAAGGTATTCCAATCGACTTTTCGGGGAATGATGGAATGGAACTTAAATTCACAATGGAGCAGTTACAAAATACAATCAGTAAGGGCAAATCCACGACTCCTGGTATTGATGGCATAAAGATGAGCTTTTTTAAAAAACTGAAAATTAGGACGCTGACAACACTCCTAGAGATGTACAATGCAATTTTGGAGAAAAAGAATATCCCAGAGGTTTGGAAAGAGGTGATTATGCTCCCTTTCAAGAAACCTGGCAAAAGTAGGGATGATGTTCGGGGTTATAGACCCATAACGTTAACAGTCACTAGCAAAAAGATTTTTGAAAAAATGATCCTGGACATTTTACTTAATTGGTGCATGGAAAAGAAGATTTTCCATAGGAATCATTATGGATTTATCCCATTTAGGGACTGTGAGGCTGCGGCATACAAAATTTATAGAGATATCAGTAGGGCAAGGCATTCAAAGCGGAAATGTTATTTGGTGGCATTAGACATCAAAGGGGCCTACGACAATGTCTGGTGGGATGGGTTGCTTTTCAAATTAAAAAAGCTGGGGCTTGGTGGTGATCTTTGTGTTTTAATTCGGAATCTGGTTCAAGAGCTAAGGATTCGGGTGAAATGGAGGGGTTCGCTGTCTGCTCCCTTCCAGTATCACAGGGGTCTTTTACAGGGAAGTCCTCTCTCCCCTTTACTGTTTGCACTTTACCTAGCGGATATTTTCGAAATCTTCGATTCATGTATACATTGTGTAATTTATGCTGATGACATTTTTCTTTATGGATTTCATGATGACGTGGTTTGGTTAAAGGGGGTCTTACAGGAAAATATTGCCATGGTTATTCAATGGCTACAGGCCTGGAATTTGGAGGTGAATCCCAATAAATGTCAAATCCTTAAGATTGGTAGGTGGAGGGAGGTAGTGGAAGATTATTTACAGGTTAGAGGTCAGGGGGTGGGTTTTTCCTATTCTCTTAGGGTTTTAGGGGTTTATTTCAATCGCCAGGGGAACTTAAAGGATTTAACGGAAGGTCATCAACTTCAGGTTATCCACAATATGGCTTTACGGTGGGCTAGCGGCTTACCTAAGTGGTGCCCTATCCCGGTCTTATTACAGGAAAGTGGGGTGTGGAGGTGTGGACAGAGGATTGAGTATCTGGCTACTAAAAGGTCTATCTCGGAAGTGAAATACCAGGATCATACGGATATGCTATCAAATGACTTATTCTACCGGGAACTACATACTCTCAGAAGCTATGGCACGGATATTAAAGAGTTGGTGAATTATAAGTGGGGTACGAGAATCAGTGATCATTGTCGGATATTTATCAATACATGGGCATTTCAAAATAAAGACTTTCCGGACGAGGTGATCAAGAATTCCTTCCATAACTTTGCTCAGATGTACAAAAATATGGTCACGTTCATTGCAACGGATGCTTCTAAAGATACTCATAGGACTACAATTGGGATGAGGAATCAGAAGACTGGTAGTCAGTTGGCCTTTCAGATTCCGCATATCAATACAATTTTCACGGCTGAAGCTATGGCTCTATTGGTTGCAATTAAATTTTATACGGTGGACAGGGGGGTTATATGTTTTTCACTGATGCTAAAAGCGTCCTACTGGCTCTACAAAAGGTTAACCGAAAATCAGTGGCTATTATCACACAGTTGAGAGAAGAGATTAATAGGAAAAGTAATGAACAGTATAACATGACTTTCATTTGGGTTCCTGGGCATAAAGGAATTGAGATAAATGAGTGTGCGGACAATTTGGCTAAGAATGGACCTTTCAGCAATGTACGCATTCCGTGGCTTTCTGCTGAAGATTGGGTGACGAATGTGAGGAATAATAAACAGAAAGAAGCTGAATTGGAGTGTGAGCAATATAGGAAAAACTGTACTGGTCGTGGTTGGGATTACGGTAGCATCGGACATCCGCATCGGTTATTACAAAGAAAAAGTGGTGTTATATTTGCCAGATTTTTAACGAAAACAATTCTAACTCAGGCCCGGCGTAAGAGCTTTCTTGGTCGTGGGGTATCGACGTGTAACCTATGTGGATTGGAAGGCCAAACTAAGGAGCATTTGGTGTTGAGATGCAAGAGATTTTCGGGGTTGCGAGACATAGTGTTTCGAAAGTTACAGGTATCGAAGAACACTTCGTACGAGGATATTTTTGGGGCGACTGGGCGTAAAGGTGGAGAACATATTATTTTGCTTTCTCAGTTGTTGGATCAGATCTATGTACCACGGAGTAAGATAGATGGAGCGGAAAGTAACGTTGAAATTTTACAATACAGTTTATCTCCTCATAGATGGCGCTACGGTAAACTGACGGCTATCTTAGCCTGCTTCTGCAATGCTTTTCAATGCGAAAAGCATTCATTTTTTAAATGTTTTTGATTGAAATTTTGAACTTTAAAAAAGTCAAACAAGTAGAAATTTCATTAAATAAAGTTTTCTTCATACCATGCATATATTTTAATAGATATTTGGCGTTTCGATTGCTTTTTATAACTCTTTAAATAAGAGTTTATCCTGACAAAAACATCTGAATAGTCATTTAAAAATAAATATCACGGATATTGTACTGCGAAGAAATACGGAATGGACGTATAATTTTTAGAGATTAAAAGTATTATTCAAATTTTCTGGAATAAGTTTTAATCTTGCGTATATATCGATAACCTTGGAATAATTTAATAACTCATAACTTTTTATATCTATGCAATTAATATTATATACATTTAAAAACAAATTTTTATCTTAATTATTTGGGAGATAAAACTTGAATAAATAATAGTGTCTATTAACTAATTTTTGAAAGAATCGTAAATTGTGACTTTAATATAATGTTAGTTATGAATGGTTCAAAAACTCTCATTTTTTTTTTATCATACATAAATGCTTCCTCTTTCATAAACACTGCTGCAGATAGAAAAGGTAACATGCTTACCTTACAATTTGAAAATTATACAGTTATTAAAAACCATATATACCTAAATATTTTTTTCTTTGTGAATATTAAATTTGTTATTTAACTGAGTTATTTTTCCTAATTTACAATCAATAAAATATTTTGATTTAATTGAACAGCTAAGTAATCAAATTAAATTTTTAAATTGCACTTATGAGAGAGGCAAATATATATATATATATATATATATATATATATATATATATATTTTTTTTTTTTTTTTTTTTTTTTTTTTTAAATGAGTTCTTGCACTTGCACTTCTGAATGAAGCCCCAAAATACTTTTTAGTTTACAAATGAATTACATTGATGGATAAAATAATGATTCTGATGTCACAGGACCCAAACTGGTCCAGACACTTTATTTATTTATTTATTTATTTATTTTAACACAGTTTTATCAAAATAAGGAGCACATTTTAAGCATTTTTTCTTTGATTAAGACGAAATTTTTAGGACCCCCCCCCACCCCCCTCTCCTCTATCCATGCACAAAAATAAATAAATAAAATTATAGATATTTAACTCCTTAAAAATACCTCTAACTAATAGAATTCAGTTTTAAATGTAGTTTTATAATTTTTCTGTTGTAACTGCCCTTTTATCTATTTAAAATTAAATCTTTTGATTGAACTGAACAGCTAACTAAACAAATTAAATTTTTAAATTGCACTTAATTAACAAGATTAGAAAATCTGCAGCTAACATTTTTTACTTATTAATTACTACAAGTAATATATCAAGTAATTTCAGTAAAATTAACTTTTAAAATAAATCCCTAATTACTCTATATATACAAAGGAGGGGCTTATGGGGCTCAAGCATTCCCCATTCAAATAAAGACTTTTTTTAGGCGACACAAATTGTTAAAAATCTATTGTTTTTAATATAGTTTAAATATTTGAATTAAATATTTCATTATTCATCTCTGTAGATAAAAACCTGGGCTGCGGAGTCGGAGTTGGGCCTATTTTTGGACAAAAGAGTCGGAGTCGGAGTCACTAAAAAACAGGCCGACTCCGACTCCGACTCCAGCTTGGTTTTTAGACAGTTTGAAGTGAAATTAAACCAATTCTATGTAATTTTAAATTTATAAACTGAATTCTTATTTTTATATTTGGACTATATATACAAGGAAACCCAGGTTAAACAGGTCCAATATACTGTCCAGTTTACAGTGTATATGAAAACTGCTTTTAATTGAAATCTTTAGTTTATATTTTATTTTTAGTATATAGTACTTTCTCTCAGTTTTTGGGGTTTGCAGAACTCGAGGTAATGCGAAAATTGGAAGTTTCTGCTTTTTTTGGAGTCTACAGAATCCGAAATATCATTGTAATAGAAAATTTTTCCCTTTTGTTTTTTGTTTCCCTCAGATTATTCAGGTCTGTAGGACCAAGAGTAATGCTGAAATTGTAGCAATTTTTTTCACCTTTTCTTCGTGTGCATAGAACCTCCCCCCCCCCCTCTCCGTCGAAAAAAGTGAAATTATAACATTTTCCCCTGAGTCTGCAGTACTCAAAATAATGATGAAATAGTGAAATTTCAGTCATCTTTCTCCTTTCGATATTCAGGTTTTGCAGACCCAAAATTTAGTCAAAATTATAAAGTTAATGCAGGAAATACAAAATTTTCCTCTTTATTTTTCTTCCCTTACATTGGAATTTTTCGGGTCTGGAAGACACAATAACTCCAAAATTACAACATTTTGCATTTTCTTTTCCAAGTCAGCGGGATCTGAAATAGTGAAATTTCCATTTTATTTACTTTTTTAGATTTCAATATTTGGAATTTTCGGGACTGCAGGACCCAAAATTGTACAATTAATAATGCTGAAAATATAAAATTTCTGCCCCTTTCTTACGAAGCCGAGAGAACAGAATTAATGCTAAAATAGTAAAATTTTCATTTTTATTTTTCTTGCATTCCCTCGTAATTTTTCGGGTTCTGGATACCCCAAATGATGCTTAAATTGTAAAATTTTTGCCTCCTATTTTTGGGTCTGCAGGAATAGGTATAAAACCAAAATTAAACATCCTTTCACCCATATTTTGGTGAAAAAATGTGAAACTTTTTATACTAAAATACTGTCAGAAGTTTGCCACTGCAGGAAATTTGTCCTAGTCTTGACTACCTATCACAGCTTACACCCATAATTCATCCAAAAATATACACATCATATACTTCAAGGTCAAACAGGAATGTAACAGCAGGTTGCAGTGTTGCCAGTTGAGTTTTTTTATTCTGATTGCTGCCATTTTTTTAAATAGTAATATTTCCTTTATTTAATGACAAATTTAATAAAGCGACTATTTCTATTTCAAAACAAATGACAGCAGTAACGCAATCTGAATAATAGGAATCAACAGGCAATACTAGTACTTTAGACGTCCCGGAGTCGGAGCTTTAAAATTTCAGGAGTCAGAGTCGGAGTCGGTCATTTTTCCCACCGACTCCGCAACCCTGATAAAAGCTACTGAAATATTAATTAGATTTATAGTCGAATGAAATTAGTAAATCTGCAGACTACATTTTTCACTTATTTTTTACTACAAGTAATATGTCAAGTAGTTTCAGTAAATTTAACTGTTAAAATAAATCCTTAATTACTCCCCAGATAGCAAGCAAGGTTCCGAAAACGGTCTCTTTTCATTTTCTTTCGACTTTTCTGCGAAGGTATATTATCTTTAGCGTATATCACGGTCACAGTAATGTTTTGAATATTAGGCTTTTGGAATAACCGTCAGGAAACCTACCTTCTAAAATCATCGTTTACACATTCATTTTTCGCGCATGCGCAACTTATTTTATCACTTTGTTAGCTGCATTCATTACTCATTGAAGGTGATATTGGCGTGCGAGTAGGTCACGTAGCATCGCTGTGCCTCTGGCTTTTCATTTACATGTGCAATCATAGTCAATCCGAAGTATGTTAAACTATTTTGTTTTGATTTAATTTGATATAGATTTATCTTATTGCAAGAACTACATACATACGCATATTTCTGTTATAGTTCTTGAAATTTCCATTTATAATATGTTTTTTATTCTTAACGAGTTCTTTAACCATACTTTCATTGCAAAATACAATAGATACAGAGTGGCATTCGTTTATGTTTATATTTTTAATTATATTATTATCGTTTATGTCATTATCTATTGATGTTCCCCAATTTTAAAATATCCATCTTATAGTTCATGTGATTAAAAATTACCTTTAAAAGTTTGAAATATTGCGTAATAATAATGATAGATTGTGTACTTGTATTTAAACTGCAATTTAGTCAAAGTTGATTATTTTTAGGCATATGTTTTATTTTCTTATAATTTAGTCATTTATATTGCATAAAATTATATCATTCAATTACGTACGTTTAAGATATAAAATTTTTATTGCATGCGTTGCTAGAATATTTAAATTATTGTTATTTTTATTATTCTTTAATACATTTTATTTTCATGAATTTTAAAATATGAATTTTGATGAAGTCAAACCATTTAAATTTTTGACGTTTCAATATACATGCTAATAATTATGAGCGATTTTTAAAATGAAGGTTTACATTTTAAAGGAAAAAAGGTCTAAATAATGTTAACTGATTATTATTATTTATTTTTAATTACGGAGCATCAATAGATTTAATTCAGAGATAAATCATTCTGAAAAATTATTGTCCTTCTGTGTTAAGTAGAATGAAAACATGCTTAAAGTAAAGATTAAAAATAAACAAATAGGTAATATGCATATGATATAAAAATATTATAAATGGAAATTGCATGTTATTTTTCTCAGTAATTATATAAATACCAAAATTTGGTTTTATATAGTTCTTAAATGGAGATAAATCTTTATCAAATTAAATTATGCAGTTATGTTTAACTTTCTTCAGTTTGTCAATCAACTAATAAATAAGAATAATTGATACTGGGTTCACCATTATCAGTTTTCAAATATGAAAACACAAAGGTAAAGACAACATAAAAACCAAGACATAAGCAATTCCCAACTTAGAAATTTAAAATATTGTGAAACTTTCAAGATAATGTAGTAGGGCTTAAGCAAAAATATAGTATACAAATTTTCTTGTTGCCCGAATTCACTGTAAAAGGAAAATATCCCCGCTTTATTTTAAAACTGATTAATGGTAAAAAATACAAAAAAAAGATAAAAGTTATGTATTTTAATTAGTTTTGTCAAATTCAAACAAAAGTTAGGAAACTTCTGTAAAATAATTCTTACCGTTCATTCTAACAAAATGTATATTAGATTAAAAATTTTTTTAGTGTTATCAACAATTAATATTTGTAGCATACTTTAAAGGATAAAATGCAATATATTAATTAAAATATAAAAAATAAATATATTCAAATTTTAGCAATTACTTTAAAGGGAAAAAAGCAATATATTAATTAAAATATGTAACTTGCTAAATGTAATATGACTTCTTAAATATAATGTGTGCAAATAAAAATCATTATTTTCCATTTTTTTTTTTTCAGTATATAAATATTATGCTAAAATTTAGTTTCCTACAGAAACAAAAGAAAAATTCTAATTCAAGTTATTTTGATGAAAATCTCAATTAAGATTTAAAACTAACAGATTAATCAAAACCTTTTTCATTTCCTTTATAAATGCTTATAATAAAAGCATTATTATCTACATTTGATTGTAATTCCTGTTACAATGGTCAATATGAAATCCTGTAACTAGCCTTACATTTCTACATTTTGGTATGCTTGTCCTAAAACACTTACAAAGTACCTCAGATTGTGTCAACTAGCAACCTTTTATAATCCTTTTTACAATGTTTGCAAACCTTTCAGACAAAGCCTTTAAAAAGCATCTAGTCATTTACATGTAGAGGTTAGAAAAATGTTTTAAAAATCAAAAATTGTTATCTGGGTCTAGATATGATGGGACGGAAAAGGGGGAGGGGGACATTTTTAAAAAAAAAATAAGTTCTTACACTTGCACTTTTGAGTGAAGCCCCAAAATACTTTTACTCAAATAAAGTAAAAACATATACACTAAGATCGATACACTAGAAAAAAAATTTCTTAGTTTAAAAATGATTACATGCATATAGCTTTAAAGTATAATAAAAAGCATTCACCTTTGGAGCTCTAAACATACTTAATTTTTTTTCCTTCGATTTTTCTTTTGTTTATCTCATCATCATAGCCCGATCTACATCCCGGAATAAAACATTTATACCCCATCTTAAATTTATGACATATAATTGCTATAATTAAAAATAACCGAATAAAATACTTTCGGAATTTAACATGTAATCTAATGACATTCTGTTAAAAGGCAGCCGCCAAATTTTACAGCGCCCTCTTTCGTTTAAAAAATATGACTTGCATTTTCAATATCCTCGCGTATTCTAGTTTCCCCTCCAGGTTCTTTCTCCGTGCTATGTACATTGTCCGAGTTGGATTGACGGCGCTGGGTAGGGGAGTTTCAGGCCTTGTTTTTGAATTTCTTGGCGTCCGCTGGATGCAGGCTTTTTCGGGTGCAACTCAAACGTGAAAGGTTCCATTCTCCCATTGGTTGACAAAAAAACCGGAAATCACTTGATTTTTATATTTTCTTACAATTTTGCTTAAAGCACATTCTGTCTGTGAACGATATATCGCGGTGGTTAAAGCACCGGACTTCTAAACTGAAGGTTTTAAGTTTTGTCCTCTCTGATTTAAAAAAAAAAAAAAAAAAAAAAATAGAGTTTTGTTTTGATCTTTACGGAATTAATTAATAAAGATTATTTACTTGACTAAAAGATCAGTATAATTTTTTTTTTAAATTATTATGTAAATATATAATAAATCTTAATTAATATTATATTTAAATATACATAGTTAATGTTAGTAATTAGTATTATACTTAAATATATATAATTAATAATATTTAATAGTTTATTTAAATATGTGTGTGTTGGTATATACATATATAATTAATATTTATTATTATTATTTAAATATATAATTAATATTAATAAATATTATTATTTAAATGCATATAATTAATATTTTCACTCAGTGGTTTGTAATACATTCTCTTCCATTTTCAGTAAATAATTAATAAGACATTTAAGAAAATAGGCCAATATATCTTAAAGAAAAACTTGGGATTTTTTAAAATGTAACTCAAACAATGAATTTTAGTTTTGGATGATACACTTTGTAGAAGCCCAAACATTACGTGTACCGTATGTTTAGGATTAAACTAAACTTTTTTTTAAAAATATTATCTGTTATTAAAAATACATAATAGAAACGCATGCTTCTTGGCTCTTATTAGAATCCAGAAGTATTGACTTTTTTTTTTCATTTATTGTATATGCCTACATTAATAATATAATAAAATATCATTGTGATCTCAATAAATTTTTGAAAACTGGAGTAGCAAATAATATCTAAATCATATAAAATCTTCGACTATGTTAGAAACACAGACATACATATATAAAAATTATGCAGACATGTATGCATGTATATTTCATATAATTATATATTACATATATTTATATACATATATATAAATATATGTAAATATAAATATAAATATACATACGTATATAAATATATATATTCATATAATTATATATTCATACATATATCATACATGCATATGTGTATTGTATATGTTTTCACTTTTACGAGAAAAAATTATGTCAGATTTATTGGATTGCAGTGTAAGAGTAAGAAAATGTTAAAACTACAGCAATAATACACCAATATTATACTGATTATAAAAAACATTAATTGATTAATCTTTGTATATTACTTTACTGTCATACTGGAAAGAAACAACAAAAGTTTGATCTAGGGGCCCTGTATAAAATCTATATTTTCTTAAAATTTTTTTAATTGATATTTATTAAGTAAAAATGTATTAAACAAAATATAATTTATTTTTAGGTGTCACTTTTTAAACTATTTGAATACAATAACATCTCTCTTTAATTTTTCTTCTTTTTTAATTAATTTTATTATTATTATTATAATTTACCATGTCATGATTTCATGACCAAGAATAAAAATATCACTATGGGAAATATTATTTTTATAAATATTTAATTTAAATTATTTACAAAAATTATAATAATAATAAATTATAATAAAAGAAATGCAAAGAAATATGTATTAAATTTTATAAATTAACATTATACAATTTTTTAAAACAATTCTCGTACATAATTAATTAGTATTTCTAATAATCAAATATCAATTAATTAAAAAAATCCCATTAAATAAATTTTAATTTACATAAAATGTATTTAATGGAAATTAAATATATTTTATGTATACATTAAATGTACTTAGTTATTTGTATAATAAATTTATATTATCCCAAAATTTATTTTGTAAAAGACAGTTTAATTTACAAGTTAATTTACACAGTGTAATTTTTTAGTACGAAGTATTAATGTATAATTTTGTTTTATTATCCTGTCCACAGAGGGCAGCAGCACAAAACGATGTTATGTTAGCTACAATGCAAGCCGGTTTTTTGTCAACCAATGGGAGAATGGAACCTTTCACGTTTGAGTCGCACCCGTTTTTTGTGATTTCGGGTTGAGTTACCTCTGGTAGGAGTCTGGATTTTGCGGAGTAAGCCAGCTGTATAGGGATAAAAAGCTGCTCACCGGGCCCCCGGGCCAAATCAACAACAACATAAACAGTACTCTCTGGACGACCACGTGTTTCGGTGTTGGATGTGCTTTTGAATTTTCAGGTTAGTTTATTTTGTTTTTGTATTAAAATATGTTTATTGTGAGCCTTTATTTTGATTTTTTTTAAATGTTATAATTGAAATATCTACAATAAAATACTATCTGTATATTTTTGAGAATGTGTATTTTCAATACAAGTTAAATTTGTAACGTTTTTAAAAATATAAATGCAGTATAGTGGAATTTAAATCAATATTACAAATTTTTGATCAAAAACCACTTCAAATGAACTATGTACATAATGAATAAAAAATATCATGTTTTACATTACATTTATTACATGTTATCCGGTTTCACAAATAGGGTAGATGTGCCAGTAATGGACCCCCTTAAGGAATTTCTTTAAAAAGTATTTTTTAATAATAGTTATACTTATTATATTCAACTTTTTGTATTATTATATTAATCTATCAACAATATTTAATCATGCTCATAGTCATATTTCCCAATATAAATCGAAATTGAATTGCAAATAACAGAAATAAATCAAAACACCCCAAATTCCAGTAATGGACACCCTCTGTTCCAGTAATGCATACCCCACATAAAGTAATAGATAATTGATATTATGATTGTATTTAAAACTAGAATTTAAAAAAGCATATTAATGAAATAAAATAATTATTTTCAAATAAATTTAACAATTAGGAAATCAATAATTAAGAAAATATTTATGAGTATAATTCACTGTTTAAATTGTCATTATCATAAGATCAAGATTTTAATTATTTTAGATAGAAGGTTTAAAATACTAAATTTCAAAGAATTACATTTATCAAATTTTTGAGATTTGATATTGTGTGTGTGTGTGTGTGTGGGGGGGGGGGGGTTAGAAAGGTTAGTTTTAAAAAAAAGTCTGAGTGCATGGAATTATTTCCTATCATTCTTAACAGCTTATCTTCCTAAAACTGCTTGATATATTACATTTAATAATTTATATAAAAAATATTAAATAAAAGTGTGGGTTGAATGTTTTTTAAATACTAAATAAAATTATTTCAAAATAAAATTGCAGAATTGAAATTTGAGCCCCCTTATCTGCAGATTTACTAGTTTCATTGCTACTATAAATTTATTATTATTATTTTAATGTACATACTAGTTGTTTTGTCAGCGATGAAAAATCAAACATTTAAGACAGAAAATAATTTTTAATAACTTGTGTAACTTAAGAAATTGTCTTTATTTAAATGGGGAGAGCTTGAGTTCCTCATTTTCCCGTGCCCTTAAATATTCTTCTCTGCTTCCTAATTGGGTGATGGTTGCCACATTATAAAGTATGCAAGGCACGGTTAAAAAAAAAAAAAAAAAAAAATGATTACAATCTTAAATTTATTAATTACATTACGTAAAATTATTAAACTAGTCGTTGGGGGCCACCGTAATACTTACCCATGATGGATATGCATAATGTAAAATATTAAAATAAAAAATGTGTAAACTACTTATAAAATGCATTGCAGTTCGAATAAAATCGTGGCTTGATGACGTCATAAACTTTAAAGACTCAATTACTGAATTGCTTAAAAGAAACATCCCCATAACTCCAAAAAAAAATAATCCTATTAACTAGCGGTTTATTGCATCTTATTAAGCGTCTCATTTCCAATTAAAATATAAGAGTTGAAATTTGGATGAAATACAGGGTCGTGAAAAATCGAAGAGTGTGGTAAATAGGATTACAAATATCTCGGCAACTCATTATCCGATCGACTTCATGCTTTATGCAACATTTATGTTTTTTTATTGTCTTTGATATTCACTCCTTAAAATAAACAATTTCGAAACTTTTTATATACCTTTTATCAGAACGAATATTTCGAGAGTCCGAAAAAAATAGTTCCGGATAATCGAGGTTACTGAAATTCAATAAGTTTCTTCCCATTATTACATACTAAGTACATACCAAATTTCAAGTCTCTATCTCAATTTTTTCGGGAGATAGAGCGTTTACAGACACACAGGCGGACAGCAATTTTTTTTTTTTCTAAAAATATGTTTTTCGGAATCTCCAGTGTCTGAAACGTGTAAATCCGTCAAATTTTTTTTTTTCGATTTTCAAAACGATTATAAGACTTACCCTATACTTCTGATGGGTAAGTAAAACAGCTATTTATAAAATATATATATATTATTACATTCTGGTAAGTGCAATTTAAAAAAATAAATAAATTTGATTACTTAGCTTTTCAGTTAAATCAAAAAAATGTATGCACTATGAACAACATTATCGAAATTGCTTTTTTAGTAACATCCACATGGGATGTCCATTACTGGAAATTGACTAATTAAGCATTCCAGTAATGGACCATGGTCCTAAAACCTGAAAAATAAATTAAATTTTGTACATTGTCATTAGTATATAAAATTCAAAGTTTTCTATTACTATTAAAACAAAAACATGCAATTTTTTCAAGAAAATAAAAAAGATATAAGTTAAGTGAACCAGCTCTTAGCATGTTCATTAAGATTTTCAGAGAAAAACAGTGGAACTGTGAAACATTATTTTCTGCTTCCTGATTGGTTTGATTAAGAGTGTCAACAATGACCCACATTATAAAACATGTAAGAGGGACTAATGAAAAAAATATATAAAAAGCTAAATATGCATTAGTTATTTTTTTTATAAACAAAAACTTTGAAGGTGGCCCATTACTGGAAAGCGGTCCATTACTGGCACATCTACCCTATTATATGATGAATGAATTTAACAGCAAAACATTATAGGTTGGGTGAATTACATAAAAAATGACGTACTACAAGTCAGCGTGAAATTGGTGCAATTTAAAAAATTCACTCTCACAGGAATGCGAACGGGCCATTTTCAAAATTCGCTTACATATGCTGTCCCAGAGGAAAAAGGAGAAAATTCAACCATACATTAATATTTAATGTTTAATTTGAGCTATGCACCATATAAAGAAGACTATATTAAATATTTCTAGCATTAAAAAAAAAAAAAAATCAATAAAAATGAGATATAAATCGGTGTAAATGAATTAGTGTCAAGTTCGTTACCACACATTTTTTAATGTATTTTAATATTAATATAATTTTTTCACCCTTCAATTGTTATTTTTCTTTCAACTAAGAAATAGAGGTATAATTTTCTTAAAATTCAATAATTTACATAAATATATATTGTTATTATTAGAAAAAGTTTTGTATAAATTTCTATGTGGCCAAAATTTCTGGTTATAAATTTCTCTCATTTCAATTTAAGTATTAGTGTGAAGCATTATGCTCTGAAATGTATAGGGACATAAGTCACTTCAAAGTAAGTTGATTTTTGAAACTTTAAAAAAATTTAAAGATGACTATTTTCAGTAATTTTATATGGTAATGGATTGGACATTAATCCATTTATACTAATTTATATCTCAACATTTTTTTTATTGATTTTTTTAATTTTTAAGGCTAGAAATATTTAAGCCTTTATATAGTGCGTAGCTCAAATTAAACATTAATGTACATTTAAATTTTCTTTTTCCTCTGGGACAGCATATGTAACCGAATTTTGAAAATGCATTCATTACATAATTGTTCATCATACTCATCTTCATTAGAAACACCTACTTTATCTAGAAGTCTGAATCGTTTAGCATGGATCAGAAGGATGTAAAATATTTCAGTATTTTTCTGTTAGCCGGGTGCCAGTGATACACACACACACACACACACACACATATATATATATATATATACACAAAGTTTCTCCCAGACAGTTTCAGAAGGGTGCTGCACCCTGCCTGCCCTTTGGTTTACAAAATAGCACCCTACTTGTCCCTCATAAAAATAATTAGCACCCTTCTTGCCCCTCCCAGTAAAATAATTAGCACCCTTCTTGCCCCTCAGTAAAAAAGTGCCCTTTCTCCTTTTTGCATTAAAAAATTTGCTTTTCATAGTAAAAATTGACTCAATGTTGTCTTAAAAAGAGTGCCCTGACTTTTAAATATCAAAAGTGGCTTTAAAAACCAAAAGAATAACTTTAACAGTTAAAAAAGTGCCCTTAAGAATATGAAAAAAGCCCTCAAGAATCCAAAAAGTGCCCTTAAGAATTAAAAAGTGCCCTTATGTCTCCAGCAGCACCCTGCCCTTTTTTAAGCCTGGGGAAAACTCTGTATATATATATATGTGTGTGTGTGCACATGTTGTAGATTTTGTACCATTATTGCTTTCTTTTTCACTTGAAATACGCACGTGTGTCCTTTTTTTATTTTTATTATTTTTCTTCTGTTTAATATAATTTGTCATCTCATTTTTAATTTGGATCTTCAATACTTCCTTCAGTGTTCATTCCATAGGTATTTAATGTATTTTTCTTCGTTCTTCACATGTGTTTTCATTTTTAAATATATTAACATTGCTGCTGAAGCGCATGATTTTATGAATGTTATTTTAGTTTTATGACTTCATTTCTTTTTACTGCATTTTTAATGGTACTCTCTTTATCAAGTAAAATGTAAATTTATTTGATTATCCACTATAGCTCGTTTTTAGCTTTACACATTTTCAAATTTCAATTTAATTCACTTAATATAGGAATTACTGCTGCATTTGCGCATTATTTCTGTATTAACTTTTAATCTTCAATCTGTTTACATGTTGTAGATTTTGTACCTATATTGCTTTCTTTTTCACTTGAAATACGCATGTGTGCCCTTTTTTTTCCTTCTGTTTAATATAATTTGTCATCTCATTTTTAATTTGGATCTTCAATACTTCCTTCAGTGTTCATTCCATAGCTATTTAATGTATTTTTCTTCGTCCTTCACATGTGTTTTCATTTTTAAATATATTAACATTGCTGCTGAAGCGCATGATTTTATGAATGTTATTTTAGTTTTATGACTTCATTTCTTTTTACTGCATTTTTAATGGTACTCTCTTTATCAAGTAAAATGTAAATTTATTTGATTATCCACTATAGCTCGTTTTTAGCTTTACACATTTTCAAATTTCAATTTAATTCACTTAATATAGGAATTATTGCTGCATTTGCGCATTATTTCTGTATTAACTTTCAATCTTCAATCTGTTTACATGTTGTAGATTTTGTACCTATATTGCTTTCTTTTTCACTTGAAATACGCATGTGTGCCCTTTTTTTTCCTTCTGTTTAATATAATTTGTCATCTCATTTTTAATTTGGATCTTCAATACTTCCTTCAGTGTTCATTCCATAGGTATTTAATGTATTTTTCTTCGTTCTTCACATGTGTTTTCATTTTTAAATATATTAACATTGCTGCTGAAGCGCATGATTTTATGAATGTTATTTTAGTTTTATGACTTCATTTCTTTTTACTGCATTTTTAATGGTACTCTCTTTATCAAGTAAAATGTAAATTTATTTGATTATCCACTATAGCTCGTTTTTAGCTTTACACATTTTCAAATTTCAATTTAATTCACTTAATATAGGAATTATTGCTGCATTTGCGCATTATTTCTGTATTAACTTTCAATCTTCAATCTGTTTACATGTTGCAGATTTTGTACCTATATTGCTTTCTTTTTCACTTGAAATACGCATGTGTGCCCTTTTTTTTCCTTCTGTTTAATATAATTTGTCATCTCATTTTTAATTTGGATCTTCAATACTTCCTTCAGTGTTCATTCCATAGGTATTTAATGTATTTTTCTTCGTTCTTCACATGTGTTTTCATTTTTAAATATATTAACATTGCTGCTGAAGCGCATGATTTTATGAATGTTATTTTAGTTTTATGACTTCATTTCTTTTTACTGCATTTTTAATGGTACTCTCTTTATCAAGTAAAATGTAAATTTATTTGATTATCCACTATAGCTCGTTTTTAGCTTTACACATTTTCAAATTTCAATTTAATTCACTTAATATAGGAATTATTGCTGCATTTGCGCATTATTTCTGTATTAACTTTCAATCTTCAATCTGTTTACATGTTGTAGATTTTGTACCTATATTGCTTTCTTTTTCACTTGAAATACGCATGTGTGCCCTTTTTTTTCCTTCTGTTTAATATAATTTGTCATCTCATTTTTAATTTGGATCTTCAATACTTCCTTCAGTGTTCATTCCATAGGTATTTAATGTATTTTTCTTCGTTCTTCACATGTGTTTTCATTTTTAAATATATTAACATTGCTGCTGAAGCGCATGATTTTATGAATGTTATTTTAGTTTTATGACTTCATTTCTTTTTACTGCATTTTTAATGGTACTCTCTTTATCAAGTAAAATGTAAATTTATTTGATTATCCACTATAGCTCGTTTTTAGCTTTACACATTTTCAAATTTCAATTTAATTCACTTAATATAGGAATTACTGCTGCATTTGCGCATTATTTCTGTATTAACTTTTAATCTTCAATCTGTTTACATGTTGTAGATTTTGTACCTATATTGCTTTCTTTTTCACTTGAAATACGCATGTGTGCCCTTTTTTTTCCTTCTGTTTAATATAATTTGTCATCTCATTTTTAATTTGGATCTTCAATACTTCCTTCAGTGTTCATTCCATAGCTATTTAATGTATTTTTCTTCGTCCTTCACATGTGTTTTCATTTTTAAATATATTAACATTGCTGCTGAAGCGCATGATTTTATGAATGTTATTTTAGTTTTATGACTTCATTTCTTTTTACTGCATTTTTAATGGTACTCTCTTTATCAAGTAAAATGTAAATTTATTTGATTATCCACTATAGCTCGTTTTTAGCTTTACACATTTTCAAATTTCAATTTAATTCACTTAATATAGGAATTATTGCTGCATTTGCGCATTATTTCTGTATTAACTTTCAATCTTCAATCTGTTTACATGTTGTAGATTTTGTACCTATATTGCTTTCTTTTTCACTTGAAATACGCATGTGTGCCCTTTTTTTTCCTTCTGTTTAATATAATTTGTCATCTCATTTTTAATTTGGATCTTCAATACTTCCTTCAGTGTTCATTCCATAGGTATTTAATGTATTTTTCTTCGTTCTTCACATGTGTTTTCATTTTTAAATATATTAACATTGCTGCTGAAGCGCATGATTTTATGAATGTTATTTTAGTTTTATGACTTCATTTCTTTTTACTGCATTTTTAATGGTACTCTCTTTATCAAGTAAAATGTAAATTTATTTGATTATCCACTATAGCTCGTTTTTAGCTTTACACATTTTCAAATTTCAATTTAATTCACTTAATATAGGAATTATTGCTGCATTTGCGCATTATTTCTGTATTAACTTTCAATCTTCAATCTGTTTACATGTTGCAGATTTTGTACCTATATTGCTTTCTTTTTCACTTGAAATACGCATGTGTGCCCTTTTTTTTCCTTCTGTTTAATATAATTTGTCATCTCATTTTTAATTTGGATCTTCAATACTTCCTTCAGTGTTCATTCCATAGGTATTTAATGTATTTTTCTTCGTTCTTCACATGTGTTTTCATTTTTAAATATATTAACATTGCTGCTGAAGCGCATGATTTTATGAATGTTATTTTAGTTTTATGACTTCATTTCTTTTTACTGCATTTTTAATGGTACTCTCTTTATCAAGTAAAATGTAAATTTATTTGATTATCCACTATAGCTCGTTTTTAGCTTTACACATTTTCAAATTTCAATTTAATTCACTTAATATAGGAATTATTGCTGCATTTGCGCATTATTTCTGTATTAACTTTCAATCTTCAATCTGTTTACATGTTGTAGATTTTGTACCTATATTGCTTTCTTTTTCACTTGAAATACGCATGTGTGCCCTTTTTTTTCCTTCTGTTTAATATAATTTGTCATCTCATTTTTAATTTGGATCTTCAATACTTCCTTCAGTGTTCATTCCATAGGTATTTAATGTATTTTTCTTCGTTCTTCACATGTGTTTTCATTTTTAAATATATTAACATTGCTGCTGAAGCGCATGATTTTATGAATGTTATTTTAGTTTTATGACTTCATTTCTTTTTACTGCATTTTTAATGGTACTCTCTTTATCAAGTAAAATGTAAATTTATTTGATTATCCACTATAGCTCGTTTTTAGCTTTACACATTTTCAAATTTCAATTTAATTCACTTAATATAGGAATTATTGCTGCATTTGCGCATTATTTCTGTATTAACTTTCAATCTTCAATCTGTTTACATGTTGTAGATTTTGTACCTATATTGCTTTCTTTTTCACTTGAAATACGCATGTGTGCCCTTTTTTTTCCTTCTGTTTAATATAATTTGTCA
The DNA here is from genome assembly GCA_963931845.1 of Maratus michaelseni. Taxonomy (NCBI): domain Eukaryota; kingdom Metazoa; phylum Arthropoda; class Arachnida; order Araneae; family Salticidae; genus Maratus; species Maratus michaelseni. The sequence goes on from OZ007600.1 coordinate 73,411,499, forward strand.
TCTCATTTTTAATTTGGATCTTCAATACTTCCTTCAGTGTTCATTCCATAGGTATTTAATGTATTTTTCTTCGTTCTTCACATGTGTTTTCATTTTTAAATATATTAACATTGCTGCTGAAGCGCATGATTTTATGAATGTTATTTTAGTTTTATGACTTCATTTCTTTTTACTGCATTTTTAATGGTACTCTCTTTATCAAGTAAAATGTAAATTTATTTGATTATCCACTATAGCTCGTTTTTAGCTTTACACATTTTCAAATTTCAATTTAATTCACTTAATATAGGAATTATTGCTGCATTTGCGCATTATTTCTGTATTAACTTTCAATCTTCAATCTGTTTACATGTTGTAGATTTTGTACCTATATTGCTTTCTTTTTCACTTGAAATACGCATGTGTGCCCTTTTTTTTCCTTCTGTTTAATATAATTTGTCATCTCATTTTTAATTTGGATCTTCAATACTTCCTTCAGTGTTCATTCCATAGCTATTTAATGTATTTTTCTTCGTCCTTCACATGCGTTTTCATTTTAAAAATATATATGTATGGTATATGTAAATTATATATATATATATCACTGGTGCCCGGCTAACTGAAAAGTACCAATATTTCTTGGTACGAGTTAAAATGTGCTATGTTAAGGGTACGGTGGGATCTCATTCAGAAAGGTTTTCAGTATTGGCTTGAATGGACATCTTGTACGCATGTTTGTGTTAAATATTATGTAAAATTATTTTAAAATTTAATTTTTTTAATAACTTATTTTTCTTACTTTTATTTAGTTTATTTGTATTACATTTCTTTTTTTGTTTTTTCCCTTGTAGAAACTAAAACTACTGACGAATTGAGTGCAAGTTGTTTTTGATTTGAAAGTACCATTGATAGTTGTAAGTGAAATAATGAGCATTTATAGAAGAAAAAAACCATATTTCTGGGAACTCCCAAAAGGACTACCTATTGGTAAAGAGACTGTCATAAGAAACTTTGAATTACATAATGAATCATGGGTATATTATGCATATTTCTGCAGTGAAAGTGATATGCTTTGTCTTAAACTCAATTGCATTAGTTTCAGTGATGCCTCGTTCAATGTACAGTTTGGAGTTATGACTATTGGAGGCATTAAAACTAGCTTTGAGTCAAAAGCCGTGGGGGCTACTAATCTCTTTATAGGAATGAATTTAATTAGTCGTTCCACGCTTGATCTGCTAAGGATGGAAAATGAATGTACGTTCTTTTTTATTGAAATCGAGAAAGCACAGAAAAGGAAAGCTAGTAAGTATTTTTGTTTGTACCGGAGTTTATTATTTTTTATATTGGCTTGATTCCATGGAGAGGGGAGGAATCCGTATTTTTAAGATTTAATATGTAAAGTCAGTATTCTTTGCTTAATTAACCCACAAATCCTCTTTTAATATAAATTCCCTACCAATTTGTTTTCCTTTTTTTTTATACAGGGTGTTTCATAAAGGAACACTAACTTTGAAAATAACTCGGAAACAGTGATAGATAGAAGCATGAAACCAGTGGTATGTTTATTAAAAAGCCTGCAAAAATCTGATACAAAAACCTCAAAATTTTAGTGACAAATTGCATCGATAGAATACGCTGCAGATTACATAACTGTAAATAGTCTGTATCACATCCAAAGCTATTCAAAATGTGCACCTTTCACATAACATACATGTCGCAAATGAAGAATGAAATTGTCAGTGATTCTCTTTAGTATGCCACAGGAAATCAACACACAAGCTTGACAAATATCCTCCTCCAGTTCGTCGAGTGTTAAAGGATTGTTGCGGTAAACAATGTCTTTCAGTGTCATTTTCAGAATTTCTTTTACGGTGCGCTAACAGCGATCACGTTTCAACAGCAAAATCTTCGACTGAATTTTTTGGCGTCTGAGCTTCCTTTATAGGGATACGTAATGCTGCTTGCAGCGTCATCTATTGGCGCTATTTTTTAACTAAAGTTTTGAAGTTTCTATATCAGATTCTTATCATTTATATATATATATATATCACTGGTTTCATGCATCATCTATCATCGTTTCAGAGTTATTTATTTTCAAAGTTAGAGGACCTTCATAAAACACCTGTACATTCTTTTATATAACTTATTGTTTTTGTATAAAAAGATGGAATTTTAGAATACAGGGTGTCTAGCCACCTAGAAAAGTCAGGGAAATTTATATGGACTGGGAAAGTCAGGGAAATTTACCATTTCTGATGAAAAGACAATTTTGAAACTTTCAAGAAAAAGATAGGAAAATGTTTTTTTTATAAAACTAAGGATTTGAAATTGCAGTGCCTTTTAAAATCCAACTTTGCTCTGCATAAGCACTGTAAAGAGTATTTCAACCTCTTGTGCAAATCATTTCGTCTACCCCCCCTTTCAGTATTCCTTTGTAATTCAGATTTTCCAATTGCAACTTCACTGAAACTTTCTGCTGAATGTTGCCGGATTGATTAGGTGTTTCACTCCAGGGGTCGATGCAGGTTTTTTTTCTTGGGGCCCATTTTGTGAAAAGTAAAGGTTATTTTTGTGAAATTTATTATATTTTTGTGAAAAATAACATTTTGTAACGAAAGTTGAAATCCAGTTAATGAAATTCGAACCAAGCATTTATAAACAAACTCTTTTTTAAACCTTTCTGCTGAAGTTTTTCTCTCTGGTGAACTTGTTTGTTTACAAATTACACATTTTAAAACATCATAAAATAATAAATAGTAAGTTTTTATAGAATAGAATTTTGTGAAGGGGCCCATTTTATCAAATTGATTTTTGTGAAGGGGCCCATTTTACCAAATTTATTTTTGTGAAGGGGCCCATTTTATTAAATAGATTTTTGTGAAGGGGCCCTAAATAGGCCCCAAATTTTTCCTGGATCGACCCCTGCACTCTGTTTACTTTTATTTGTTTAGCAACTGAACATTTTTTAGTTTAATTTATTGAATATTTATTATTTTTATTAAAATGTGTCAAAGCAACCTGTATTTAACTGTGACTGATGTGATAAAGAATTTCATCCTGATTGGGTAAAAAGGATAGAATCTGGCATGTATCTGCACAATATTTAGCATGTAAAATGTTCAACAATTTGTAAATCTTGGAAAAAATATGTAACAAATCAGTAATTTGTGCTACTGAATCAGTTATGGAAGTACCATTCTCAAATTTATAATTTTAAAGATTTTTTCGTGTATAACATCGCAATCTTGATACCTGGAATTTTTTTTTATTGGTATGGAAAATCTGGAAATGTCAGGGAAATTTGTTGTTGATCTGGAATAGACACCCTGATAATACTTTTCACTTATTTTCTGATTTGCAAGAATAAAAATAATGTACCCAACTATGTTTCCAATTAGAGATGGTATGAATATTTGGTATTCGGCCTTTTTGCTGAATACTGAAGGTTAGCTGACCAAATATTGTGATATATCTTGCCGAAATCTCGCCAAATATTGCGAGATATCTTGTCGATTAAATTAAAGATAATTTTTTGATAATATAAAGATATATTTATATCTTATAATGAGTTAATGTCTGTATTTTTTTTAATAAAAAAATCTAAAAAATTATCAATTTTTACAAGCAGACATTACATGGATATTACTAAAACATAATTCATTAAATATGGCCATGAGTTTTCATAAAAACATCAGTATTCAATATTTTACAATTAAAGACGCTCAGGATCTGAGTCGAAAACGTTACTGAATTATTGATGGTTTTATGAAAACCAATGGCCATAAATAAAATTGATGTCATGAGACAAATTTTCCTAACTCAAGGTTTAATTCATTGCTGAAATTAACAACAACAAAAAAAAAAAAACGGATTGCAAATCATTTCAATAGTTATTACTGCAAGTATAATATTTTTGTGTCATCTAAATTTTTCTGGTACTGAATTCAGCTTTTAAAGAGTCTAGTCGAATGTGTCGGGACATTGGACGGTTGCGCACGCACCACCTCGTCTGTGAATTTGCCTGTCTTCCAGCACACCAAAGGGAGGTGCTGGGTTCGATCCCAATCGCGCCCGTCGTCCTAATCGTTCGGAGTTTTCGTGGTTTTCTTCGAGCCGTGGATTTATCCATGCGTAAATACGGATTAGGTTCCCTTAGAAAGACCCCCACGAAGGGCACTCCCCCCGGGCCTATATCCCTAGTGTAGATAATTGGCCGTCAATAATCAACCCAACTCAACCCAACCCAGCACACCAAAGACAGACTGCCATCAGAGACTAACACAGGGGTTGCATTCGCCCTGTAATTCCTACAATTCCTAAAATTTTCTTATCGCTCTAAAATTCTACTAAAATTTTTCCTGTTTCCCTAAAATTTGCTTCCGATAACTATTTCCGTTTACAAATGACTGATAAACAAAGTTAATTTTTCTTTGTATCGTGATTGCCAAAGCTGATTCTTGTTAGACATTTTCAATGGTTGTTCAAAAGTAAGTGGTAAAGAACAAAGAAATAAAGCATCGTAACTTTTAAGTTTAATTAAAACTGCATTTGTTTTACCTCATAGTAATGCTGATTCTAAAAGGGGATTTTCGATAAACAACTGTATCCTAAAAGGTGGTTTCAATGAATATACGATAAAAAGTTTGAGATTTGTAAAAGATGCTGTTAAAAATTATGGAGGTGTAAGTAAAGTACTTATTTCAACTTCCTTGTTAATTGATATTAATAATTCACATAAAGTTTATCAGCAGTATACATGAAAAACAAAGAAAAAAAAAGAAAAGCTCAGAGATTAAAATGGAGAAAGAACAGATTTTAAAGAAAAAATTAAATGTGAAACTAAATAAAATCGAAATTTATTTTCTATGAAACAATACAGCATTTTTTTTTTTTTTAAACAATTGAATATTATTTGTGTTTCATTTAACTATGCCTTTGAGATGCTAAAAAATTAGCAAGGAATACATTTATCCTTTAAGTAATTGGAATCGAAAAAGGCCCAACTTTTGATGAAGAGAATTAAATGTGAAACAACATAAAATTTTGAAATTTATTTTCTATGGTACAATACAACATATTATGGATATTTCATTGTATTATTATTATTTTTTAACAATTGCATATTCTTTGTGTTTCATTTAACTATGCCTTTGAGATGCTAAAAATTTAGCAAGGAATACATTTATCCTTTAAGTAATTGGAATCGAGAAAGCCCAACTTTTGATGAAGAGAATTAAATGTGAAACAAAATAAAATTTTAAAATTAATTTTCTATGATACAATACAACATATTATGAATATTCCTTTGTATTATTATTTTTTTTTTAACAATTGAATATTCTTTGTGCTTTATTTAACTATGCCTTTAAGATATAAGATTAGCCTCAGACAAATTTAAATAATTTTGTTTTTTATATAAATATACAAAATTCAAGTATTTAAAAAAGTTTTTTGTAAAAATACTGAACAAGGAAGATTGCAAGAAATCATATAAGATTTATTAAAGAAACATCTTATAAAGCTGTTAGATATAGAAAAATTAAGGTAACACCATATTTCTTTACTTTATTTTTGTTGTTATTATTTGCTCTGTATTTGAGACATTTTTAGAACATGACAAAAAATTTAAATCAAGAATTTTCTAAGAATTTATTTGCTGTGTTTCTTAAATTAAATTACTTGTGTTATAATACAAGTGAATTGAAAAATCACCGGGAATAATGGACGTAAATTAGCCCTAAAATTTCATTGTCTAATCCCTAAAATTAAAAAAAATATTTGCTGCACCCCATGCTAACATTAAGCTCGAAGCCACTGCGGTCGTCCAATGATCTCGGAGCCTAGAACCCAACTTTTCCCCCTTTTAGATATATTAATGTTGTGAAATTTATCATATAGATTTTTCTGATACTGAATTTGGCTTTTAAAGAGTCCAGTCAAATGTGTTCAGTGATGTCGCTGGATCCTAAATATTATTCTGTGTCCCAGGGACCCAGAATTTTCAAATATCTGGGTCCCTTTTTTATAAAAGCGGGTCCCCATTCATAATAATTCAAATTCATATTTTAAAGGAATAAGTGAATCTTGTTTATTTGAAAAAGAGAAATGCAATAGTTATTGTTTTGATAATAATTAAATAATGAATAATTAAAACCAGTATTTTTCAATCAAATAAGATATACTTTTTAAAAACTATTAAGAGAAATTTTCTTTACTTTTTTAAATCCAAATGCTTAATTATAAAACAATGATTATTTGAGTGTAGAAGATAACAAGTATCACTAACTTTTGCATTTCTTTTAAAAAGGGCAGGACGGATTTATTGAAAAGGACATTTTTCTTGGATAAAAGAATACTTTTGTTGAGTAAAGGGGCCCTTTTTGTTGTATGAATGGATGCTTTGATTAAACTTCCCATTGGACGGGGCTGCCATTTGCAACTAAAATGCTACTAAAAGCGACTATTTTCAGCATCAGGCAACTATGGCTACTATTTTAGCCCAAAAACCTTCAAAAGAGACTATTTTGCAATCTCAGCTACTATTTTTGTAAAAAAAAAAAAAAAAAAAAAAATCATCAGTTTTCCAGAATTGCAAACTTTTTCTTTTAACCCAATATTCTGACCTAATATTTCCATATCAATTTAAGTTTTTTATTCAACTTTTAAAATCTGTAACTACTTCCATTTGAAAAAACAAAATACTTTTTTTAAATCTAAATATAGTGCAAAGAGACCAATCATTCAAATTTTGGTGGGAAACTGATTTTTGGTTTGGTTACACCCATAACCCTTATGCTTTACAGTATATTTGTCCAATTTTTGATTGTTTTTAAAGGTTAACTGCCGTATGAACCACAAACAATTACTGTAGATTTGTTCACTGTGCTTCATGAATCGTATTTCTTTCTAATCTTGTATAAATGTTTCATAGTAGAAATTTGAATTAATAAACGAGCTTAAATAGATGCTACTTAGAAATAAGAAAATCTTGTTTTCTATCACAATTTTTCAATTTAACAACAGATTTAAAATGTTGAGAAAAACATTTAGAATATTGCCTTTGTTTCATATTTAGATGGCTTTATTTGGCCCATTGGTGTCTATAAAATCACACTTTATTTATGCTGATTTTGCTATTTTATGTCACTTAAATTTCTTGTAAAGAATAAATTAGTTATGTACACACATTCTCTTTATCGAATGCATCCTTTTTTGATGAAACCATTTTTTATTCGCAGATTTCTTGCTTCAATTCATTTTTGTTTATAAAATGAAATTAAAATTGCAGCTAATAACATACAAAAAGTTTTCTTGTTTTACCTCACTGTAATGCCCAAGTATAAGGCAAGCATATATTCAGTTTAGTTTGAGAAAACCAAACTGCATTCTGATCCTATATCTCAGATTCCAATTAAAATAATTTCTTCTTTCTTTCTTTTTTTGTGTGTGTGTGATTTTATAGTAAAAATACAAAAAGTGGAAAATTTGGATGGTTGCATACTGCATAAACTGTAGAGAAAGAGATGTGGATTTTATGATGTTATTATTTTTATGGCAAATAAGGATTCTTGCCCCCTTCCCCCCCCCCCCCCTTATTTAAGTAAGCCTGCAACTGTTTTGGCTACTATTTTTGTTCAAATGCTGCTATTTTTGTCATTGTAGGCTACTAAAGCAACTATTTTTTATGCCATTATGGAGTGGCAGCTCTGATGGATTATATGTCAGCATAGATTAGTGTTGGAATCAAACATTTTCTTTGAAAAAAAGTTTCAGGAGTGATTCTGAATTTTAAAAAATATTTTCTGAAATTCACAGCAAATTTTCTGACGGTCACAACAGAGTGTGTGGGGGGGGGGGGGATCTTCTCTCAGCACTATTTTTGTTGTTGCAGGTCGGATTAACTTGCGATTTCAGGCTGAGTGTAGATTCCTGCAAATTGGGTTCGGGTTAACCCGATTTTTCAAAAGTTAGTTCAGTATATTGGAAATTGAAGCGCTCGAATGCGCCATCTGGTAGAGAAAAGATATAACTCTCGCTTCAGGAAAATCCTTTGCAAGCCAATTGCATTACACGTATTTCTACTTTGTTCATAATGATTATTTTTTTGCACAATTTCAGATATCATGTGATATTTGTGTTCTGTGTTTATATGACAAGGTAAAAAATATCCAAATTTGAATATCTAACACTTTCAAACGCATTTACAATAAACAATGGTTTCAGTAGCACTTTATTATTAGTTAAAGGGGCAAATTTCCTGTACCGACACACAGTGGGAAATTTGGTGGGTTTAGCTGGCCAAAAATATTTGTTTCTTTAAAAATGATAGAATGTTTATATTTTATTAGTTTATCATATTTTTACACTTTTATAATAATTTTTCTTTGGAAAAAAATGTTTTTTTGCATATACAGGACATGTGAAAATCATTGTAACATAACACTAACTTTAATCATAATAAAGTGTATTAGTGATTAATTCTCTGGTTGCGATTGTATTTTATCTTTCAACTAGTATGTAACCCCCGTCAAAAATGACGGAATGTTACGTTTCATTTTCATAAGACTTGATACAAACAAACAGCATTAAGATGTTATGAAATAATATTCAATCCTTTGATATATAAACAACGACATTCCCGAAGGAAATAAACTGTTTTGATTGAACTTCGATAGTTTAAAGATTTCACTATAAAATATTCTGTAAAAATTAAGAACGATAAAATCTTCAAAACATTGTTTAGATTAACAAAATTGTTTAAACATCCATTGCTGGGTTAACATATCTCCGGGTCCGCTAGAGGAAGAGGACCCCTAATTACATCGAGGTAGGGCCTTGCATACAAACCTCGTAAAAAACTGTTCTAATACTTCACCAGGCAGCACTGCAAAGCATATTTTTAAGCGACATTAAAAAGTTTGAGTAATTTGGGCAATCTGCGTCATTTCGATCTTTTAAACTGCCCTGCTGTATCAGAGTAAACATTTCATTATTCAAATTCCGATTTCACAAATGTATACAACTGTAATAAATTTCGATCATTGAAATAATTTATTTTATTTTATTTCTTAATTAAATCACATCTATTAATTGTATTAATATGACTGATAATTTTTTTTTTCACTACAAAGTTACTACGTTAAAATTCAAAATTTTATCTGCATTGATATAACTAATACTTGTTGTACCACAGTATTACATTATATTCCTTCTATTTTAATTATATTTGATATAAAATATTCATTTTATTTACAATGCAAGCAAAATTGATATAATACAGAACAAAGTGCAATTTCAACAGAAAGTTTATTTGCCAAAATAATAATTAAACAACTTAAATTTTAAAACGTTTATCTCAAATTAAATTCGGATTATTTATAAACATGCCTAAAAAAACTGTGGATAAATTTTGATCATTAAAGATCATCTTTTATTAAATAAGTATTTTTTTAAATTATCTTATTAAATTACGAATTTATTTTCACTACAAAGTTTCTACTATGCTAAAATACAAAATTTTATTTGCATTGATATAATTAATATATGTAGTATACGACATTACAATTGCATGTTCCTTATATTCTAATTACATTTTATAAGAAATACAGTGACCTCATACGCGATGTTCAATAATATTACTTTTTGTACCACTATTTTAAAACAGTACAATTTCATTTATAAATTCTGCGATTAAATAAGGAAAAAATTACTTTGAAAAGGAACTGGTGCAGAAAAATAATTACAGTGTATCGCGTATAAGAGAGAGGTATTCATTGAGAATTAAAAATACAATTTCAGAAGACATTTTGTATATATTAATCTCCGATAGATGGCGATAAAGGCTCACGAACGAACGAAGTATTTTAGCGAGTTTCAATCACCGAGGATGGTAACTTCCGTTTGCGATCGCTTTCCGAAGGGTTAGCTTCATGGTTTAATATTTTAAACTATCACGACGAATGAATCATTTGTTTGTTTACTTTCATGGAGCAATAAATCTAATTTCATTACCGAATTAATCTCAGAATATAAACATAATTTAATGTAAGTCTTCTCACAAACATTAATTTATTTTGAAAGACATGATTTCAAGTAGGAGAAATTATCGTTTAGTTGTTATATGTTCAAATAGGATTTTCATTAAGCATGGAGTTTTACTACGGTTAATTCGCAGAACAGATTGGTTAAGCCTGGAATGGTTACAGATACTTTCTTGCCTTCGGATTTTATTATAAGTAAGATATAAACCTAACCTTTTATATAGAATAACTCAAAATTTAAATTTTTGAAGTCACATTCTAATTTGTTTAAAAAATTTAGAGATATATTTTTATGTATAGATTATTAGATTTTTAAGTTTTTCTTTCATGTGTCTTTGATAGTTCTGAAATCGATTTTAAATTACATTATATTTGATTTAAAAAGAAAACTGTACCAACTTTAAAAAGCTCACTTTTTAAGTGTTTAGTTAAAGTGTAAGGTGTAAACCTTAATCTTTTCTAAAATAAATTCTCCATTTACGCTTTTGTAAAGTAAATCAATAATGTATTGAAATCAAGTATTTATTAATCACATATATTATTTATTTAATTTAAACACTGTTACAAATATCATATTATATATAGACATAAATGAATATATATATATATATATATTTACATATTTGATAAAGAAATCGAGGGTTATTCATCAGACGATGCAAAATTGTCATCGTAATAGTTTTCATCACTATCCGATTCAATTTGACTTTGATGAGGTGTAGTACTAAAATGTTCAACAGGAATAAGCAGTGCTAAAGCCTTCAAAATTGATTCAGATTTTTTGCACTTGGTATAGGTTTCATACAAGATAAGAGTGGATTTTAATGGAGCAGTTACCAGATTAGAATATCCATGTTACACGAATTCTCCTGAACTTCGACTGTCTATATATCCTTTACAATCGCAATTCTTATGGGCCTGCAGAATCTAGGCATGGGAGACGCTAGATTTTGCCAAACGATTTTTTTTCTTTGAATGAACAATTTGAAAAAGTAAATGAATTCCAAAAAATGTTTCCATCAAAATTGACCTCATTTTTTGAGCCTTTTTTATATTCTTTTTGTTCAAAGCCCTCACATCCTAACTTTGAATTTTACACAGAGTTCATCATCATTCATTGTCTCAGCAACTTCTTTAGATAGTGCAAGAAGTGTGTAATGGTATGGTCGAATAATCGTTGCAACTGAACTTCTCCAGAAGTCTCGGTAACTTTGTAGGAGTAGGAGTCCTTATTTTGGGAAAAGATATTTCCATTTGTAGCGAATTATAGGACGGATATGTTTTCTTATGTGAATGTCTGACTGTTTTATAATACATTTTAGAGATATTTGCTTCAGCAAACATTGATAAAGCCAGAATAGTCGAGAGATTCCAATAAATTTTTCATTATAATTATACAACATCTGTTTATTTTAGCTGCAAGATATAAAGCCCATGTCATTTCTTGGACTTCTGTAAAAGCACTCCTGTGTCCAGTAACATACTATTGTGATTGGGTAGCATGAGAAAGGATTACAAGATAACCTTTGCTGTGTACTTCTTAGTTTTTTCTTCTTTTGTTTATTTGACTACAATTCACAGAAAAATTTCTGAGGCCAACCTGGACGTATTTACGGCAATTGGAATAATCCCTGCGATCAAGATTAACTTTTATCCCATAAAAAAATGCTTAAATCATGCTTTATCTGATGCTTTTGCTTTTCTTAATAATTATTTTTGTTGACAAGGGAATCCTCGAGAAATTAAATTTTCTTATCTAACTGAAAGCAAAAGTTGTAAATGGGAATATTAATTAATGATAAAAGCACTTGCAAGATATAACAAATGAAAAATTCCATAAAATGGAATTGTGAACATGTTATAAGTAGTAAAATTCACCACTTGATGTATTTAAGAATTTCTAGTAAAAAATTTTACAATAGCACAGTATTCTGAAATCTGGTATGCCAAACAAATGATAAAATTCTCTTATACTGTACTAATAATTTTGGAATTAATTTTTTTATTCAATTCTCTTTGTTTTGTTATTTTGACGAGTGTTTATTGCAAGATGTACCTTATAGATTTTTTTTTCTTTCTTCAGGAAGGAGTCCAGAAATAGATATTTTGTGAATAGAAAAGCTGCATTAGCTTTATTGAAGAGTGCAGCTTTTTTGGCATTTGAAATGGTTGGAAGATAATTTTTGTGGTTTGTGGGGGGTGGGGGATAGTAGAAAGTGGGGTTATAGTGAGACATTTCTTTTTTGTATGTAGGGAGAATTTATTGATAGATGGGGTGGGGGGGTGAAGGTAAAACTTTTTACCTTTTTGTAATTTGGCTATTTTCACTCCTGTAATGTAATATACAGGCTCGCATCTTTTGCAAATAAAATGTGGTACAATTTTTTGTTCACATGTTTTCAGTCTTTTTGCCTTTTGCAATTCTCATCCTGAGGTCTATCAAATGAACACCTGGGCGAGGCCGTGCAAGTGTCCTCGCAAGTGTCCCATGTCGTAAACATGAGAATCTGATGGAACATAGTTTGTGCGTTAAGTTTTACCCGGCAGTGAACATGTGATAAGTCGTAAAATTCTGTATCCAAGAATTTCTAGTAAAAATTTTCCCAATAGCACAGTATTTCTAAATCTGGTATGCCAAACAAATTATAAAATTCTCTTATTTCTGTAGAAAAAACACAGGAAATTGATTCATGTTGTAATTTAATTATATTTTTAATTCATAAAGTCATTCAAAATAAATTACATAAAAAATGCATACTTCTTTTGTTTTAATTTAATCATAACTAAAGGCAATCGTATATTTTGGTTTGCAATATGCCTTTTTTTTTTTTTTTTTACAGAACTAGTACTTCTAGCCACTAGAATCCTTCTCTTCTTTTTTTTTCCTAGAATGAACAAATTAACATATTTTTATATTTTTAAAAGAAATTCTAGTGTGTAATTTGTATTGAATATGGGCACTTAGAAATTTTAGCTTACTACGAAAGAAAAAAAAAAAATAAATCCTCCAAGTTAAAATTTACATTTTGTTTGTTATAATTTTGAAGGAAGGGCTAGGCATATCCTTTGTATAGAAATGAAATCAAGTTTTTTTGGTTACTTTAGTGATTTTTTTTTGTTTTTGCAGGTAAACGGAAGTTAGAAACAGATTACGAAGACCTGCTGCTCAGTGGCCTACACTCTGATGTTACTGTAGAGGTGAAGCACAAGAAATTCAAGTGTCACAGTTCTATTCTTAGTGTGCAGTCGCCAGTCTTCTCCGCTATGTTCAGTCATGATATGAAAGAAAAAATTAGTGGTATCGTAACAATTGAAGATGCAGAGCCAGAAACATTTCAAGATTTTCTCATTTATTTGTACACAGGGAGCAGTGACAATCTGAATTGGAAAAATGTGACTGATCTTTACAAACTCGCAGATAAATATTCTGTGGACAACCTTAAATGCTTGTGCGTGGAGCAGATGAAAAGCGACATTTCAACAGAAAACTTCCGCGAGTTTTCCTATTATCACAACAACATAATGACTATAAACTAGCTAACTCGGCAATCCAGTTTTTCTTGAAAAATTGGAGAATAGTCCTGGAAAGTGAATGCTGGCTCATACTTCTGTCTGGAAATCCAGTTGAGAGCACTAAGTTGGTAAAAGCACTTGCAAGAAAAATTCCATAAAATGGAATTGTGAATTTTTCCAGTTTTTAGTATAACACAGTGGTTAAAAAGTGATGAACAGTGAATTTTTTCTTTAAAAATTTAAAATTGGAAAGTCACAGGAGACTTTTCTGTTCATAAATTAATATTTGTAAGGACATGACAGAAATAAGATTTTTCCTTTGTTATTGATGCATATGTAAATAGGCCCCAGTTCTGCTTTTATTATATATTGTGCCTTATTTATTATATTTATACTTTTATGCCATTAAAAATTGATAATTTATCTCTCTTTATCACTTATTTTACTTTTATAAATGTGTCCATGGTATTCATATACTGTCGAGTAGGTACACTCCACAGTAAATGGACAAAACATTTTTTTGTATGTTATCTTTTTGAATTTCCCACAATTTTATTACATTTGATTGATTCCCCAAATAAACTCAATATAAGATGTGGTCATTGTATTATCAGGGGTGGAAAATCTGCTCCAATTTTGATTTCCTGCTACATTCTGCTCCAAAAATAGCAATTTTTTAAAATTCTGCTCTAATCTGCTCCAAAAATGGAAATTTCTTAATCTAAAAAATTAGAATTAAAAAAAAATTAACTTCGTATAGGCTTGGCAACACACTGCTATGATGCATGTAGCTAAGATATGCAGCATCATTTAAGTTTAAAAATTATTTCTAACTGAATAATGGATTATACTACATAATCATTGTCTTACATTTCAGTTTTTAGTTGCGTTCGTAATTATATAAATATATAGCACCCTATTGTCATCGCTTGGTCCGTCCGTCTGTCTGTCTGTCCATCCGTCTGCATATAACAACGCAAAAACTACCCAACCGAATGGTTTGGAATTTAAGATATATTATCTTTGCAGAATTTTGTCGAGACATTTCAATTTTTTTAAAAATCGAATCAAAACTTTAGGAGATATTAATGAAAATATTTATTAAGAAATTTGAATTAAAAGAAAAAAATCTGTGCTTTCTTGTTAGAGGAGCTTCCGAGGTTGAATCGTCAAGCAACCGAGATACTTATTTTACGACAGAAATTAATCTGCAGACGATATAATTCATTTCACAGAATAAAAAATCATCAAGATCTGAATATTTATATAACTAGCTATAGTATGAACGCACCTCATTTGTCATGTTGGACGTACAATTTCCAACTTGTTATAATATAACATATCTTAATCCAAAGAGGATGATTACTCCAAAACACAGCTGATGTACAATCTATCAAAAATAAGCATTATTGAAAAGATATCCAGCATTAAGACTGTTCTCAAACAAAATATTTTTACCCCCTCAACAGTGCAGAAATTTCTGACACATCCACAAACTATTTTCAGATGTAAAAGCATGAAATTGGTAAGGCATGACTACTGAAGTAATATGAAATTGAATAGCAGTTTTTGATAAATGTCACATCTTATGCTATAAGTGATTTTTGAGGCATAAAGACCTTTACAGAACTGTAGCGTCCTAAAATTGAGTTAAAAATGCTTACTTTGATAACATAAAAAATAATCTTTGTTTTTATTGAAAAATAGAAAATTCTATTTGATTTCAATGCTAAAAGCTAGTTCTACTACAAAACCATTAAATTCTGATACAGAACTGCAATTTATTCTGATACAAAAACATTTTTTTTTATTTTCTACTCCTGTATTATGAGACTCCAAATCAGAAGATTTGTTATTATTATAAAGTGTGCTTCAGCCAATTAGCCAAAAGATTGGTTGCTGTCGTTCTTTAGCAGTGGACTGAATGTCACGAAGATTGTAATAAACAAATTGCATGAAATCAACAATAATACTCAGGGGTGATTCTGGTCCGAATTTTCCGATAATTCCGAAAAATTAAGGCAATGATTTCCGAAAATTAAAAAAATATCGGTCATAAATCCGAAAATTCGGACATAAAATGTATCGGTATTTCGGCAAATGATCGCCGAAAAAAATCAATCTCGTCATTCGTTCGAAGAAAAGTCGCCAATTTTGTCTAAGGATGGCGGGAAAAACGTGACTTTCGTCAAAGAATCGCGAAAAAACGGCAAATTTCGTCAAAAGATCGCGAAAAAACGGCAAATTTCGTCAAAAGATCGCGAAAAAACGGCGAATTTCGTCAAAAACATTGTGAAAAACGGCAAATTTCGTTAAAAGATCGCGAAAAAACGGCAAATTTCGTCAAATGATCGCGAAAAAACGGCAAATTTCGTAAAAAGATCGCAAAGAAACGGCAAATTTCATAAAAAACATTGCGAAAAACGGCAAATTTCGTAAAAAGATCGCAAAAAACCGGCGAATTTCGTCAAAAACTTTGTGAAAAACGGCAAATTTCGTAGAAAGATCGCAAAGAAACGGCAAATTTCGTAAAAAAAATTGCGAAAATCGGCAAATTTTGCCAAATGATCGCGAAAAAACGGCAAATTTCGTCCAAAAATCGCGAAAAAAGGGCAAATTTCGTCATAAACATTGCGAAAAACGGCAAATTTCGTCAAAAGATCGCGAAAAAACGGCAAATTCTGTCAACGGATCACGAAAAACGGCAAATTTTATCAACAGATCTTGAAAAAACTGCAAATTGCGTCAAAAGATCGCGAAAAAAAAAAAAGAGTGGCGGGAGTGGAACCCCCCCCCCCCTTTCTGTTTGTTAACTTTTCAGAAAATTTGCTGTGAATTTCAGAATTTTTTTTTTTACTCAGAATCACCCCTGATAATACTGTTGATATAGAAGCATGCACTCTTCACAAAGTCCACAATGCATTTGGCCATGATTTTAAAATGTGTCTTATTGACTTATACTACTTTTTTAAAAGAAAACCACTGTGCAGTCTAGTGATTACTCACAGTTACAGGTATTACTTGGATTATTTAAATTTACTATCAAATGTTTGTCATTTGCCAAAAATATACAATAACTATTGTAAGTAAACATATTTAACTTGTTTGTTACATTCTGTTTTTAATTTAAATCCTTTCCTAAATCTTTTCCTAAAGTGTTAGATAAGTTGAATTATTTTTTAATTTCTAAAAGGGGTGTAAAACATTTGTTGTCAGAATATGGTATATTTGTTATGTATTATTGGAATGTGGAAAGTTAATTCATCTGTTATAGTCATATTAATACAAATTTTGAAACTCTAAGTAATTAATTTTGTTGAAATTGTATATATGCACTATGTTAAAGAAAAGTTCATTAACAAAGCATATTTGCTTTTAATTTGGAGCTGCTACAAAATGTAATTAACCCACTTCAAAACTGTAATTGACGTGCTCCGAAACTGGCATTTACTGCTCCAAAACTGTAATTGACGTGCTCAAAAATTGGCATTTACTGCTCCAAAACTGGCATTTACTGCTCCAAAATTGCAATTTGATCCGCTCCAAACCTGCTACAAAAATGGATTTTCGATTTTCCATCCCTGTATTATACTTAATCCATGTCCTTATTTCGAGTGTACATTGAATTGAATCCTTTGACAAAATCTAAAAGTAAAGATACTTTAAAAGTAATTTCTAATAGCTACCTTTTTAAAACAAGCAGTTGTAGTTAACTACGTTTTCGATAAAATAGTTGTCGTTTGCTACAAAAATGATTTTTACAATCACTGTGTTGGTCTTAATGGCTAAGCAGAGTTAGCAGCAGAATGTTCATTGTGTGAAAAATTATAAACGGAGTTCCGTTAAACAACACAGATTTAATAAATGGGATGAGATTACATAATTTACAGCAGTAATTTGCTGAGAAAATTAAAGAAGCATTATTTAAATAAAAAATAATTAAGATGAAGGGCAATTCCACCATTATGTATGTGTAACAATCTGGTAAACAATCATCTTCATTTTTCGTCATCTAGAATAACGCTTAAAAATATGAAAGATAGTTAATAGATTACAACAATCTTACGTCTTGAAGAAAAATCTTATCTGATCAATTCTGAAGTTAAATATATTTACAAAAAACCAAATTTCTCAGAAAATGATACTTGATATGAATGTGCTTTGTCAAAAATAAAGTTAGACAATCCCATTGTAGCTTGATTATTAAAGTAACAGGGTGTCTAGCCACCTGGAAAAGTCGGGGAAATTTATATGGACTGGAAAAATCAGGAAAATTTATATAGACAGGGAAATTAATATGGACTGGGAAAATCAGGGAAATTTACCAATTCTGAGAAAAATTTTGAACTTAAAAAAAAAAAAAAAAAAAGGAAATTGTTCCTTATAAAACTGAGGATTTGAAATTGCAACGCCATTAAAATCAAAAGTCTTCACAAGTACTGTAAAGAGTATTTCAACCTCTCGTGCAAACCATTTGGTCTAGTCTTTTTCAGTCCTCCTTTGTAACTTAGAGATTTTCTGTTCCAGTTTCACTGAAACTTTCTACTGAATGTTTTAGGATTGATTAGGTGTTTTACTCTGCTTACTTATTTTTGTTTGGGAACTGAACATTTGTTAGCTTAATCTATTTAATATTTATTATTTGTATTAAAATATGTCAAAGCAATATGTATTTAACTGTGACTGATGTGATAAAGAATTTCATCCTGATTTGACAAAATGGATAGAACCTGATGCTAAAAGTGTGTATCTGCAAAATGTTTAGCCTGTAAAAAGTTTAATAATTTGGTAAACTTTGCAAAAAATTATGTAACAAATCAATAATTTGGGCTTCAGAATCAGTTGTGAAAGTTTCACTCTCAAATTGACAACTTTTAAGATTTTTTGTGTGTAACATCACAAAATCTCGATACCTGGAATTTTTCTTTTACTGGCATGGAAAAGTCAGGGAAATTCATTGGTGATCTGGAATAGACACCCTGGTAATAGGATACATTCTTTCAAATTGAAGTTCAACCTTTCATTTTGCAAACTATTTTTAATTCAAATTAAAGCTCAAGTACTACTTTCATTACCCCGGCATCAATTCATTCATTCTAAAAATCATTCTTAATCTAAATTAATTCTACAGCAACCTAGATTAAACTTGCACATTGAGCCTCCATTGTTGAAAGACAGACACATTTCTGTATAAATGTCTTCCAAGATGTGGGAGTTTCATCTAGAAGCAAAATATACTCATCTATGGAGACACGATCATCCCTGTCGGCCACAAAGTCTGAATCTGAATTACATGAAAAATTTAAATTATAATTCTAGATAATCCAAACTTATTTTTTGCTATATTTAAGATTTCAATTGTAATTTTCCAACTGGACGAAAAATGTCCGGGACAGGATTCAAACTTTGGATCTCTTAGCCAGGCTGTCTAGCCACCTCACCTGGAAAAGTCAGTGAAATTTATATGGACTACGAAAGTCAGGGAAATTCACCATTTCTGAGGAAAAGTCAGGGTAGTTTGAAAATTCTGAGAAAAAGTTGTAAAATTTTGAACTATAAAAAGGAAAATGTTTCTTATAATACTATGGATTTGAAATTGCAAGACCATTAAAATCAAACTTTGCTCTTCATAAATTCTGCAAAGAGTATTTCAACCTCTTGCAAACAATTTGCTCTACCCCTTTTCAGTCCTCTTTTGTAACTCTCTGTTCCAGTTTCACTGAAACTTTCTACTGAATGTTGTACAATTGATTAGGTGTTTCACTCTTACTTATTTTTGTTTGGGAACTGAACATTTGTCAGCTTAATTTATTGAATATTTATTTGTAATGAAATATGTCAAAGCAATCTGTATTTAATTGTGACTGATGTGATAAAGGATTTCATCCTGATTTGAGAAAATGGATACAACCTGATGCTAAAAGTATGTATGTGCAAAATCTTTAGCATGTAAAAAGTTCAACAATTTGTAAATTTTGCAAAAAAATTATGTAACAAATCAGTAATTTGGGCCTCAGAATCAGTTGTGAAAGTTTTACTATCAAATTGGCAACTTTTAAGATTTTTTTTGTGTATAAACATCACAAATTCTGAATACCTGGAATTTTTCTCTTATTGATATGGAAATGATCTTAGCTGAAGCTGCCAGTGTACTATCAACTGAGCATCTTGGTCAAATCTGGAGGACCTATTTCATCCAGTTAACCTTCAGCTAAGAGATCCCAAGTTCGAATCCTGGCCCAGACATTTTTCATCCAGTTAGAAAATTAAACTCATTTTATTTCTTTACCAATTTAAATAATTTTGTTTAAAATTAATCTAGTGTAATCACGTATCCAGCGTCTACTGGAGTTAAAAATTACCTGTGATTTATTCTGTTGAGCTGATTCAAATATCCGACAGATGCTATGATCAATAAGGTTAACTGGATGAATTAGGTCCTCCAGATTCGACCGGGATGGCTCAGTTGGTAGAGCACTGGCAGCTTCAGCCAAGAGATCCCAGGTCTGAATCCTGGCCCAGACATTTTTTCCCAGTTGGAAAATTGCAACTCGTATGATTTCGTTACTAATTTGAATAATCTGTATATTTAAAATGAAAAGCTTTTTTGTCAAAACCACATAAAATCGTGCCCAAATACGCCTGCGTAAAAAATTCCCCCGGGATGTCCACTCTTAATCAAGATTCCCTTATCATAGATCAGACTTGACAATCCGGAGAAAGTCTAT
The DNA here is from genome assembly GCA_963931845.1 of Maratus michaelseni. Lineage (NCBI taxonomy): Eukaryota > Metazoa > Arthropoda > Arachnida > Araneae > Salticidae > Maratus > Maratus michaelseni. The sequence goes on from OZ007600.1 coordinate 73,431,759, forward strand.
GGGAGAAAATGTCCGCGGTAATTGCCAACTTATTAATTGACTTTCTCCGGAAAGTATCGCCGCCTGGTGGATACTACCGCTGAGTTGCCAAGTCTCCGGCTGTTTGAACACTAGTATATTTTTAGAGAAAATGTTGTTTTTTTAAATCCCAGAACTCTCCGATCAAACAAAACAAAATTATCTCTACTAAAAAACTGGTATCCAAAAAGAGAATAGAAAAATCTAGCAGCTCTGCTACCGCATAGCTGCCAACTTTTACGCTTTTTTCTTATCACTAAAATTTAATAGAATTTTTTTCGTCATGTAATCACACGATCTTGTCAATTTAATAAGATAAAATTTACTATAAAATTTTAGTGGTAGGAAAAAAGGGTAAAAGTTGGCAGCTATGCTACCGATACTAGTTCATAAGCAAATGCATAAAACAAATGGAGCTATGAAAAAATTTCGTGTCGTAAATACTCCTATTACTGACGATTGATGGCGCTAGTAGCAGGACAAGTATAACGGTCAAAGTAATTTTAATTATATCATCACTTGATATAAAACAGTAAAAAGAATGTTTAACTGTAGAACTCTCTATCACCAATGTATCTCGAATTAAAATATGCATTCAAGTTTTCTGGTTTAATACTCTCCTACGGCATTAAAGCAGGGAATCAGTTTGGTTAAAAATCCCCTCTAACTTGCTAAACTCATGACTATAAGAATGCATTCATTTTTTTTTCAAACTTTTCGTCAGAAAATTAGATTTTTCTTTTTTCTATATATTCTTTGTAAATAATGTATCTTTGCTACTAATTTGACAAAATATTTCTAAAATATGTGCTTTTTATTAACACTTTCCAACATAATTGAAAGGTGTTTATGAATTTAGTTAGTCTGTCTGTCCATGCTCTAACTCGTGTAAATATACTCGGATTGCCATGCAATTGATATATGTTATTCAGGTTTATTATGGCATGTTCGATATTGAAAATGAAGTGTGTACCATTCATAGTTTGTTTACAGGGACACTCAAAAGAATTCCGTTACATTATGGTCTATTGGAGAAAAATCATTTGCAGTGTATTTTAATGATGTTACACTATTTGAAACATTTTGAAATTGATATATATCACTGAGTTGCACTATAAGAGGCTTACTATAGAATAGGCTGTGCATAGCATTCATTGTTCATTTACAGGGACACACAAAATAATTCAGTTACAGTACCGTCTATGAACAATAATTGCTGGACGTTCTTTTTCAGTTCTGGTACGCATATTTAAATTTAACTAATTTTTTTTCCAATGACTTCAGGATGTGCATAAATTCTATAGATCATATACAAGGAAGCACAAAAGATCACAGTACATTTCTGTTTATTGACGGAAGTGGCTGAAAGGGAATTTACAAATGTGCTACGTGCTTCCTAACTGAACTAATTTTTAGCATATAATGTTGTATATTTACAAATCCATAGATCATATACAGGACTGCACAAATTCAGACATTTTTCTGACTATCTATATATATATATTACGCTATCGTACGTGGCACAGAAATCGTAATTATTTATCAATTGCCGATGGCAACGAGAAGTTTGTTTTCACTAATTTGCGAATATTAAGAAAAGTATTTGAGGTATCGATTTAAAAATTACCACACATATGTAAAAAAAAAAATTTTGCATCCGAAAATACAATTTTTGTAGAAACTGGCCGGTAGTTTTTCTTACTTATTTTAAAAAACTAGCTACTTTCTAAAATGGAAAGAAAATAAAGTGCGAAATCAAACCAAGAAATGTGCCATTTTGTTATTAATTAAAGCATTAACTCCATTGTTGTACCTTATGCACTTTTAAACTCATTGTTGTCCGCATCGTTATGACGTCAATGTTACGCATGCACATATTTGTTATTTATAATATGGATTGAGTAATAATAAATAATAAATGAATAAAATAATCTTATTGGGTATAGATTTCCGTCAAGTCAGTCCTACCTGTCATTTTTAGAGGTTCAAAATCATCAACAGTTTCAAGTTGCACAAAGAAGAGAAGATTTTACATTATGCAACTTACAGAAAATATGCGTGCTCTTCAAACAGACAGAGAGTTAGCAAGTTGGCTGTTACAGGTTGGCGAAAGTCAGAGTGGGGAAACTATTAAGTTGCCCTCAATTTGCTATCCAGATATACAAGATTCAGTGCAGCAACTTTTCAGTAACATTGATTTTTTAACGGTGACACCTCAAAAGCTTAAAGGACGAGCCAACAGTGACAAACAATTTGTCAATTGAATTAAAGTCAAGACGTTTTCAATGAAAAAAAAATATATATATATATATATTCCTAATTGTGAATGGTGTAGATATTTTCAATGTAATATGTATACACTTTTTAATTTTAAAGAGTATCCAGCAACTATTGTGTGCATGCAAAGGTTTTTATATGCACGATGCTGAAAAAATGCCTCTGTTTTCACATTTCTAAATGGTGTCCATATCTTATGACGTGTATATATTTTTTATTTCAAAGTACCCAGTCCTAAGTGGAGAAGTTTTATGTATGATATTTACACATATAATGCTGAAATTCGTGTATTCTAATATGCATATAGTATTTAAAAGAGTAGACACTAGAGTGCAGACACTCTGCGCAGGATCGACTAGTTGATAGTAATTACTGACATTGGGTTTTCAAATGTGTTATGAGTTTTCCAAATTGGTTACTTTACATTTGTTTAGTTTTGTTACAGTATTCTGGATATGTTGGAAAGTGTTTCATAATCTATGCTTGACACATGATTTGTCATCCTTGTTATTATTATTATTTTAGGTACTTGTCTATTTTCCAACTGATCACTTTCTATAAAAATAACTGTCGCCAAATAATGGGATTTAACGCCAAAAGTGTGTAACTATGACACCTTACTCATTATATGTTCACGATTTTCAGCTAATAATTGAAACTGAATGCCCTGCCCTGTCTGTGTAGTGTATCTCCAACCATTGAAGATTGTATGGAATGTACCCTGCTGAAATTTTTTTTAAATACTAGGCATGACTCACACCCTAACAGTCGCAGGATCTAGTTCAGATTAGAATTCTTTGTTTATCGTTTTGTATAGCTAATTTTTGTGGAAGATTGTAAATAATGTCAATAATAGCAGAAGTTTGGAATGTACCCTGCTGAAATTTTTTTTAAATACTAGGCATGACTCACACCCTAAAAGTCGCAGGATCTAGTTTGGATTAGAATTCTTTGTTTATCGTTTTGTATAGCTAATTTTTGTGGAAGATTGTAAATAATGTCAATAATAGCAGAAGTTTGGAATGAACAGATTGCATTTTATTTAGTCAGAAAATGTAAACAGATGTAACATATTCAAATTTAAAAATGAGATAAACTCTTGAAATTACGAGGCAAAAATTTTCCAGCCGTCGAACTAAGTTACTTTTATAACAGATATTCGCTTATCCCAGTTTTAACATTACATTGCTATTTGTCCATTTGTAGATAAATAATCATATCACGCCCAATAGTGACCGCCTTTTTGGATGGCAGAGTCTCATAATCTTGAAAATTATTGATCCCATCAAGTTCTGTAGATGGACAATCTGAGATCTTTATATCATATAAATTATTTATGTTGTCAACATCCTTTTTTTCTATGAATATACAAAACACACAACAATGAATGAGGTATGATTTGAAAGGTTTTTGAAGTGGCTTCTGATTTAGTATACTCATATTTCATTAAAACATGTGTTTTGATTAAAAATTGTTGTTAATTAAAAATGAAATCATCAGTGTTTTCATAAATGAAATGAAAGTTTTTCCTCTAATTAGTGTTGCCACAAAAATAAAATACCGCATTATTGGATGCTCAACAATGATTATAAAAAAATAATAAGTAGTACAAAAAAGATAAAGTAGGATTTCTCCACAGGGGTTTATTTTATATTTATTGTTAAAATGCAAAATTTAAATTTAAATACTTAGCAGAAAAAGACACCATTGATAAATCGAAGCAGTGGTCATGTGCCAAATAAAAGGTATATACTTTGTTATATTAGATTAAATTATATTTTAAATGCATTCAATTTTTCTTTGTTTCAATGTTTTTCATGACTATCAATCTGATTCTGAATGCTGTCTGTATGATTCTGATACCATTGGTATTGGAGACAACATAGAAAAATATTGTTGGCATGAAAAAACACTGAAATATTAAAATATATAATGAAAGCACTCAGAATCGAGCCAATACTGCAAAGCTACATATTTCATATTTTCAAATTGTGAAATGCTAGTAAGAAAATGCATATTCTCAACTATTTGTACAGATACTTACTCATTAAATTAAAAATATTTCTTTTAAGCATATTTGAACTACTTTAGATATTAAAAACTTCTACATTATTAAAATTCAATTAAAAAATACTTTAGATATTAAAAAAATTGTGGGGAATATAAATTTCAGTTTTAAGCGGAAATTTTCATTCCTTCAATGAGAAAATAAATCATTTCAAAAAGGTGGGAATGGTTGTGAATCAATCATTTGGGAAGCAATAGATTTTGATGACAGTCACTAAAGGTAGCGGGATTTTACAATAATTTATCTAGAGGCAGTCCTCAAATCTCAAGCAGGATATGTAGAGCAAACCTTAATTATTTCAATGGTGAAAATTCAAACATTAGAAAATATCCTTTTCAAACAGAAGAAAATATTTTGTAGCCACCTTTTTTCAAAGTTTAAAGCTCTTTTATTAATTATTTCATTTTGCATTATTTTCAAGGTTTATCTAAAAAAATTCTGTTAGAATTTACTAGAACAACATCCAAGATCTAATCACAATATATGTATACACATATATATTTAAAAAAAAAAAAAAATCACAAAATCCTTTTTTTTTTTTAATATCTATATCTAAAGATATATAGATATTATGCAAATATAAAATAATAAGAAAAATCCATTAACAAATTGTATTAACAGGTCTTGAAACAGGAGTGTTTACCAGTTTTGCTTTGTTTTTTAAGCTTTTAATTATTACAGTAGGAAGTATGCCATAAATATAAATTATGTTCTCACATAAGCTTATGCTTATGCTTATAAAAATATACTTAAAGGAAAAAATTACTTAGTCACAGATTTTATGCATACTTCTAGTGGTTAAGATTAATAAATATTTTTAATTTTTTAATTATTTGCATGCTGAAAGTTCCATATTTACATACCCAGTGTTGAAAAAAATGTAAAAGATTCTATTTATGCAAATGTAAAATATATAAGAAAAATCCATAAATAAATTGTATTAACAGGTCTTCAAACAGGAGTGTTTACCAGTTTTGTTTTGTTTTTTCAGCCTTTAATTGTTATTACAGTAGGAAGTATGCCATAAATATAAATTATGTTCTCACATAAACTTATAAAATGTACTAAAAAGAAAAAATTACTTAGTCACAGATTTTATGCATACATCTAGTGGTTAAGATTAATAAATATTTTTAATTATTTGCATGCTGAAAGCTCCTTATTTACATACCAGTGTTGAACAAAACGTGAACAGATTAACAATTACAGATTATGATTATATTTTGTAATTGTTAATAAAAATTAAACATTAAAAAAATAATCTGAAAAGAAATTTTTTTAAATGATTATAGAAATTTATAATAATTATGCTAATTTATCTGTAATCGTAATCATTACTTATTTATATTATAAATGATTACTGTAAAGTTTGAAAAATAGCCCCGTCCTTTCCCTTTGGCATCCTGAGATATGAACAAAATAATAGAGGGGCTTATAAACAAAATTGGAAAAAAAAAATTGCAAATTGTAAACAAGATTCCTCATGAACTCCCTTTCAAAAATTTGTTTGAACTATATTTAAATATTAATTGGTATAGAGAAAGATATATTTAAAAAATAATTAAGATAAAATGTATAATCATTAAGAGAAGTAATGCATGAAAAAAATATATTATAGGGGAGATGGGACATTTTCACAAAAATATTTATTTTAAATATTTTATTTAAATTATTATCAATATTATATATCACATGTCATTCATTAAGTGTTTGACGACATCTTATGCACAATATTTGTTCAAGATAATTATTATACAGAAATATAAATGAAATTAAAAAAAAAAGTTCTATGTCCCAATTATCCCCAGAGCAAGGATGAATGGGACACAAACAGTTTCCTCCCCGTATTCAATGTTAAGGACTAAAAGCTGACAAAAATGCCTCCTTGTCAAAAGCTGAGAGATTATAAATTGTAATATGATCTCAAGGATTATTTGTTAGCCAATCATCTTGGACTCATTTCAGCTTTGCTTAACTCTTTATGTCCCACAGCAGAGAAATTTTTAACTCCAATAGAGTCCCAGCCAAACGCCCGAGATTTCACCCCCCAAGAAATAGATAGTGGCACGCTTTAGCTATTCAAATGAATGTGCTATGGTTCAACCCCTTTGCTGTAGTATCTGCCCACAGAAAAAGCTATTGTATTACCTTTTGTTATCCAAATCCCCCCTATCTCCAATAACCGTAAAACCCATAGCTTTGCTTTCCCGTTATCTTCTGCTATGCGAAGTGATAAATTATTTTTAGACTTAGAGTATGTCTATAACATCTCTCCAGAATAATCATAAAATAAAGGATTTTTTTAGTTATTTGTTTTATAAACATAACTTTTACTTATAAATTAATCATATATATTTGTAATAATATTTAAAAGCTTTTTGTTTTATTGGTAGAAAAAACAGAACTATATTTTAAATTTTAAAATTTATGCTTGCTACATTTTTTGAAAAAAATCAAAATATTTAATGCATTTTTAAACTATTTATACAACATATTCTTACAGAATATCTATTTTTTTCCAAATAAAGTTATGTGCTGAAATATGTTTAATAATGAAACATTTGTACATTAAATTAAATTATGTGATAAATTATATTACATAAATATTCATATGTTTGAAAAAAAAATTAACTTTATTTGATACAATTTTTTCTCGGTAAGTTTTCCTTACTATAACAATGGATACAATAAATTTAATAAATAATTCGGTCAATTAAATAACTATATTTAAAAAAGGCAATGCAAAAAAATAATTATTATTTTAAAATATTTGTCCACTTATAGTTTTTATTTATGAAGGTAGTTGGAAAAGTCATTTTACTGTTGGGAGCCGTTCAAGTATTATGTAAGCCATATGGAAGATGGGGGAGGAAGGCAGATGCTGCTTTTTTCCGACAAGGAGGAGGGGAGTTACGACAATAATAATGTAATTTATCGGTAATTGCTTTCTTTTTGGAAAAAGTGTTGATGTACAAAATATTATAAAATCTTACATGAGCAAGGCAGGGGGGGGGGGGGTCAATCATTTGTTTATTTTTCTTTACAAGAGAGGGAGGGGATACAAAATGATTAAAAATGCTTATGTAATACTTGAAATGCCCCTTGACTAATTCATGAATTTAAGAATTTAGATAATTTTTAATTCAACATATAATAAGATTTAATCATTAAAATATAAAACACTTAAAAAAGGTTCTCTAATGATTACAGCTGGTGGTATTAAAACAGATTATCAAAATTTCATGTGTCCATAACAACACTTATGATTTAATCGCTGCATGTAATGAATTATGTGAAAAAAAAGCGGGATGCAAAAATTTAAATAACTAACTGTAAGAATTAAACTGTTAAATATTTTTCATGCCTGAGATTCGGTGTTATAAATTGACATGATATTAAGATTTCTCTTATAATTTTATATCTTATTACTTGAAAATTTAAAAATAAACGTGAAAAATTATAAAAGAAGCAAAAATATTCATTAAAACTTTTTATTATTTAATTTGAACTTTCCACTGTAGACAAGCTATTACCCTTAGAATAAATCTCCCCCTATTCAGTGGACTCTTTCCCGATCGCGAACATCTATATATTTGTACATTTTTATCTGTCAATAGCGAACACCTCCAAATACCTACTGTTGAACTATTCCCATTGTGTTCCTATCTACTATTCGTTAAGCGGAATAAGCAGTCACGCCCAATCCATGTTCCACAACTTGGACTTCACAAAAGAGAGGGCAGAAATATATAAGGCCGTTTCTCGGGCGCTATGGGATCCAAGCAACTCAGGCGGTTTTGGCCGGTATGGGATCGAAAGGGCCCATAAACGGAAGCATTCAATGGCTGAAGCCAATGGCTACAGTGAGGATGAAATGTTAAAAGAATAATTACCATAAAGTATTAATTTATCAACCTATATAATATTATTTAGTTCATAAATATATTTTCAGCATCCTCTAGGGATGAATGAAACAGTTCCATTCATCCCTTTTGAAATGTCCCAATCATCCCCATGATGCATATATTCAATTGTCAGCCATTTTGTCTCAAAAATAATTTTATCACAATGGTTAATATGCATTCATTTTAATTACCAATATTGAGTCTTGAAATAAAAAACTACAACATATCTTAATTGTTTATATTGCATAAAATATTTAAGTAACTTCAAATGTAAAAAAAATTAAATTTAAGCAGAGTTTTCAGGAAATGTAAATTTGAAGAAAACTGAAAACAGCCATGTGCTCTTGCTTTTGGTTCTGAAGCACACTATGGAATTAAAATCGATGAGGATAGGAAGCAACTAAAAAAAAATGTTTATTGCCTGAAATATTGAGAACGTCCCATCTCCCCCTCCCCCCCATCTATATATATTAGCACATCTGCATAGTTCATAATATATGAAACAGCAACTAAAAATGTATTCCTAAATTTTTATCATCTATGTAATCATGATTTAATGAATTACTGTAATGATGATGATGATTACAAATAGCCTTGATTGAAAGTATTATGAAGCAATCATGATTACTTGAAATCTTGATTATTAACCTCAATACAAAAGTAATTGATTATACCCAACACTGTTACAATTACTCCTTTCTTACATATATGCTTCTATTTATACATCTTACATCCAGCATTAGGCAAAAAATTACTTCCAGGAATAAGATAAAACCATTTCAAAGTTTTTAAGAGTACATTATAACATTTAGGAGAAATTGTTGGAGAGTTTATTATTTTATTTTATGTATAATATTAGATTAAAATGTACAAAATTTTATTTATTTATCTATTTTTTTCATAACAGATTTTAAAATCCACATCATAATTTACATTGTTATTAAGAATGTCTAAAGAAAATTTCTACAAGAATATTGCAGAAATTTGTTCACATAGTCCGTTTTTAGGGTTTTGTTCATCTCACGAAACCCTATTCGTCCCGCTACATTGTCTGTCCATCACAGAACTGGTTCTCAAAAACTATATAACTTACAGACATGAAACTTTGTGTACTTATAGCTGAATACCTACTATGAAGCTCAAAATCATAAAATTTGAAAAAATCGTATTATTTTATTATAGAGAGATAAAAAACCAAAAATCTAAGTCTTTTCCTATTAAATTTAAAGATTTTTCGTTACACCAGTTGCCAACAATTAAAAATCCACAATAAAATTCTTTTTACAATAATTAATTTTATATTGAAAGATTTTCACGTGAAAAATGAAAATGAAATAGAAAGTTTCACCAATTGAAAAAAAGATTAATGTGACATCATATTTGTAATAAAACGGAAATTTTCAAACATTTCTCTATAATACAAGGATTTGTTAAAGAAAAGATAAAGTGTTTTGAAAGGAATATTAAACAAAACCCTTTGTGCTATCTTCGATCACACTTACCCACTTGTTTTCTTTCAATCTCCTCTTTCTTTCATGGTTTTATGCAAATTAATCCCCCAGCAAAATGTCTTTAGGGACAACGAAAGCCTCTGAAAATTTAATCATACTTTAATTTTTGTTTTTCCAATGATTATTTATTTTTTTTTAAAATAATTCTGATTCATTAAACTTTAAAAATTTTTAATTATTCATGATTAGAATCTTTCATATTTGAATAACTAGAAAATTTAAATTATTTAAAGCAAGTTTTGAAATATCATTGTTTACTTGCATGTAAAATTAATATTTACATATCTATTGGTACATATTTTTCATAATATAAATAATAAAGGATTAATAAAAAAAATAAATCATAAGTTCACAACAAAAGGGATGCCAACTAATGTTATAAAAATGCAAAGTAGTAATAAGGATTTAGCTTAAAACTTTCACGGATGTGAACATATTTGTAATTTTTTATTTCCAATTGTATTAATAGTTTTTACATAGGAAAAAGAAAAACTTTATGCAAAGTTATTTTTCTTTTATTTCTCCTGTTCAATCACTGCAGAATTACAAGCGAGTGACAAATTTTCAGGAAGCAAATTAGCTGGAGACATTTTTTCTGGGGATGGGGGATGTTTTGTTAGGGATATTCTCCCCCCCACCCCACCCCCACCCCTTTCCCAATACTTCCTTTAAATCATTCTATTTTGATTTGAAAAATCTCTTTCACATGTTGTAGTAGAATGGGAAAATCACAGTCCAATACCTATAACATGAAGTTCCTTACATTCTTGAAACATAAATAATGCACCATAATCAATGTATTTATTTCCAAATACAAATTTGCAGAAGGCTCAACTCTACATTTATTGACAAACATTTATATTTAATAAGTAATTCCGTAATTTTGTACTCATAAAAGTAAAAAGAATGTTCTTGTTCTGTCTTTAACATGGTGAAATATTTCAAAATTTTACATAAATATTGATGAGTAATTTCATTTCTTGATATTTTCTGAATGAATGAAAATGATTCTAAATGAGTAAGATATTCATCATTGCGAGCAATGAAGAGCACTGCTTACATCTATCTTATAACATGGATACATATGTACAGCAACTTTCAATCATATAATATTTGTAGAAACCTGTTCCTTCATCAAATGAAAGTAATAGCGACTAATTGCAGAATCTTCCATAATCTTGATGCAAAAGTTGGTAGTGATTATTTTCATATGAATGGCATACAGAAATGAATCAAGAATTCTTCTTACAATACAATAATGCTTTCTTTCTCTGCATGGGCTGCTTCTACAATAAATGATACTGTTTTTCTGAAGATTCAACACGATAAGCAACTCTAAAAGCCAAACTTTATCCACTTTCTTTATCAGTGTACTAATGAACTGAATAAAATAAAAAACTCTGTCACTCAAGGGAAAAAAAAAAAGAAAAAAAATCCCCCGCTCAATAATGCAAAACTTTCTAACACATTTTCAGAGTCATTTTTAAACATAAAAATATGATACTTGCAGGCATGATTATTGAAATGATTTGTAATTGAATAGTTTTCTCATTTTTCAATAAATGAATTACATGTTGAGTTATAAGTGATTGTTGCCTCAAGAAGGTAGTTTTTTGCTTTCATGCACTGTCATGTCTGGAACATTAGTTCAAAACACCGACTTTGACAGCATTTTCGAAAAATCTTCTGTTTTTACCGAAAAAAGGAAAAAACAGTTTGATTACAGTTTCTTAATAAGAGAGCCTATTACTTTGATACATTGGCAAGCAAACAAAAAAATAAATAAATAAAAAATGTGTCAGAAAGTAAATAATTTAGATTTGAGCCTTAAAAAAACTAATCCTGACATTTTTTTATTAGTGAATTATACTAATGAAACAAAATAGTATGAATAATACTGATGAAAAAAACTATGAATGATACTGATGGAAAAAACTGTGAATGATACTGATGAAAAAGATGTACCTCTGATGTGTAGTATTTTTGAAGGTGAAAAATAACAATACAAATGCACAGGTTTAATTATTTTTAATGCTATAATGAATGTTGTTTTGCATAATTTACAAATTTTACTCCACTTGAAAAACTGCACTAGAAATTTTTATAAATAAAAATGCATTATAAACATGTGAAAGTAAATACATGATTTCTTTTGTAAAAACCTAACAATTTTATCAGATGGATAGATTTGCATTTAAAATTTCAAATTAAATAACACAAAAAAAAATTCAAACATGCGAAAAATACATTAATTTAGACCACAAATTTAAAATGCTTCATAAACTGAAAGTAAACATCCATAATATTTTTAAGGTTCCCACATCAAAATGCAAAAAAAGTTAAAGATTTTTACAATATTTTTTTTAATGCACAACTGATGCAATTTCAATATTAAAAGGAGAATTCTTTTCTATTAAATAATAGTCTTGTAAAAACAGATTAATTAAACATACAAAGATAAATTATCAGTATTTGTAACTTCTTTCTAAAAAACAACTATCTTGTTTGTGACCTTTGAAAACCTACAGATTTCACAACAATTAACATTTCATCAACTGCCAAACCTTCTGATGTATGAAAACCACAATTTCCAAACAGAAATATTAACTTTATTTAATGACAGAAGAATGTGATTAAGACATAAATTGCCATTTGGAAATGATGATATTCAAAAATCAGAATGTTTGACAGCTCTGTGAAAGATTATCTCTAACCAAAGTTTATAAATTGTTGGTTAGTTTTCACCAAAAGACTTTCAAATTGGTATATTGTTAACTTCTGCTTTTTAAAAATTACTTTTTGTTTTACAGATATTTATAATAATCTAACTAGCTATTTACAGCGTTGAATCTTGAAATATATGAATATTAAAAACTAAATTACCACTACAAATTTTTTTCTAAAGTTTTCAAGTGTTAAAAGTTTGGAGAAATTTATGATAAACAACTGTTAATTTTTTAACAAAAGCAATATTAAACATTCATTTAGATTAATTTAGCTATTTTGATGTTTGAATTAATAATATTCTTATTTTAAATTTATATTTTTAATTATTATTGTGTAACCAAAACAATATTTTTGAAGTAAATATAAAATTGAATCATTAAAGAAAATTTTTAATATATATACAGTGATTACAGATACCAATTATGCTTAACTTATTAAATAAAATTTGAGCAATGCAATCTTCTTAATTCATTAAACAAATATATAATAAATATTAGGTAGTTTAGTATAAAGTGAAAATAAATGTGAAATTAATAATGCAGTTTAAAATAAAAATAATACAGTTATAGTCATTTTGATGTAAGTGAACAAATGAAAATTATTTGAAATACATTTATATACAGTAAAAAGTAATACATTTAAAAAAAATCTAAATCAGCACACTAAGTATGTGGGAACCTGAATTTCTTTTAGCAGCAAATATATATATATTAATCCATAATAAAATTAAATACCAAAACTTTTTAATATAAAATTTACATTAATTATTAATATTAAAGTTTTTTTGATACATTTAATGCTGGATATGGATGTTTTAGGCAAGCTGGTGATACATACAGATCGTTATACAAAACATTTAAAATATGCCAGGTATATAAAATGCACATTCATGTTAAAAGTTTACCCAATATTAATCTAGCAACAACATGCAGGTAAAAAACAGACCAAGAAGTAGCACTTAAATGTTCACAATTGTGTTTTTATTTTTATTATTATTATTTTTTTTCGAAAAGAAACCAAAATAATTAAACGAAAGATAAATAAAAAAGAATAAATAAATTGTGACCTACATAGGATTTTATATTACTCCTAATATGAATTACAGACATGTAAAACTCAAAGTACATATTTTTAAAAAATATATTCAGCATAAATATACCATGTAATAGATTGATTAATTTGATAAATGTAAATTATCAAAATTACTTGAAAGGCAAAATACACAAGAAAATAGATGAATGATAAAAACTCTGCAACAAATTAATGAAATTAAACTAAATGAAATCAAGATTTTCAGGCTAAATTTTAATACACATGTAAATTTTTGAAGAACCCCTAATACTAAATTTGGTGAAAGAATTTCATTGCTATTAAAAAGTATTTATGAATAAATTGGAGCAATAAATAAAAGAATTAAGCATTATAAAAGCTTGAAATACACAAGGTGAATTACAGAACATGATGGAACATCAGAAAAAAGTAATTTTGATAAAATGTTTTAACACTTTTTGATTTACATTTAATCTGCCTTAAGTTTATTTATATCACTTTTCTTAGACAGATCACATATTTCTTGTAAAAGCAATGCCTTATTAACTCTTTTTAGTAACTAACCCCCTTGCTCACTTAAGCCTCATACGAGGCTTCTAATTTAAGTCATAAAATCAATGCTTTGAAAACTTCTTCAGACTAACTTTTATTCAGACTGAAATCTCTTAAGCTTTCAGATTTCATAAGTAGCTTCAAATTTGTTTCAATTTTTGATAACAAATGACAGACGCAAGATTTTTTTCAGAACTGAAGTTTTCAATAATTTTAACATAAGGAGAGATGGATAATTATGATTGGAAAAGAAATTATCCACTTAAAAACATTTTTGCTTTACACAATGAATAATGCTTTTGGAAAGGGTGTACGGAATTTCTTTAAAAAAGTCAAGGTATACAGCATATACCGCTGTAAACTCTCCACTACACCCCTGTCAAAAACTGCAACCAACAAAAGGCGAACAGAAATCTTTCACTGTTATTAAAACTTGTATTATTTATTTAAAAGAATTGTTGTAATTTGTTTTATAATTCTTCTGTTTAACAATGAAAATTTATTTGTAATGTGTCATGCGAGAACAGTTAAATGTTATTATGTAATGTGAAAAACAGTGACTAGCTAGTGACTTTTAATGTTTAGTCTGTGTTACTTTTGATGCATAATTATTAAAGTACACAATTTTTGTAAGATTTTTTAAAAGCAAAACACATCAGCCATAGCAGCTATCACCATGCTGAATCATTCAGTCATTGGCTGAAGAGTGTAGAAAATTGCAGTGGACGCATATGAGCCTTATTCGCTCAGATCAATTATATTACTCCAGTCAATGTGTTAAATGAATTTTATAACAAGTTTTCCTTTATGGTACTTTAAAGTACCGTTGGTGCATAAAAAGTTAATAGGATGGTACTAAACAAATTAATATTTTCCCACACAATTTGGAATAGCATTTTTAATGTACCAATATACAGAATGATTTTTTCTTTCATAATTTGTGAGCAAGAGGGTTAAGCATTATAAAAGCTTATTAAATGAAATACACAAATTATGCAAGAATTATTATTTATCACATGAATTATAGATTGATAGAATATCAGAAAAAAGCAATTTTAATAAAATGCTTCAACATTCTTTGATTGATATTTAATCTGCCTTAAGTTTATTTATATCGCTTTTCTTACACAGATCACATGATTCT
Organism: Maratus michaelseni; assembly: GCA_963931845.1. Lineage (NCBI taxonomy): Eukaryota > Metazoa > Arthropoda > Arachnida > Araneae > Salticidae > Maratus > Maratus michaelseni. The sequence continues at coordinate 73,447,011 of OZ007600.1, forward strand.
TTCAGAAGCCTTATTATCATTAATTTTTCATTTCTGATTAGCAATTAAGCTGCACTAAGAATAGTTTTTTTTTTCAGACATAACTATGTTAAAAATCCTTACATTTTTAGTAAAAAAATTATTTATACTCGAGTAGTATTTGTACAAAGTAGATTTACTTCAATAAAACAATTTGTATTTCAATTAACCACATAAATGCTATTAAGAAATCTTAATCACAAAAATTAAAATAGAAAGCTGCTCTTAAAAAAAAAATTAGTATGAACGAGAAAGTTTAACTGAATAAACTAAACTATACACATAAAGTTGAAATAGTATGAAGCTTTATATTTAATAATTTTGTTTTTAATTCATTCAAAATCTATTGCAGTAATTAACTGAAAGGAATATAATAAAGAAATTCTACAAACAGATAGCACTTGCTCACATTTACATACTTTTTTCATCATGAATACTTAGTGATTTTTTTTTTTTCAGCATACAGAATTTCAATTCTACTTTCTGGATGCAAAGAAGCAGCTTTGTTTCATATTGTGCTACAACACATTACAAATTTTGTGCAGGTTCAAAAGGAAATGTTTTGTGCGAAGTATAAAAGAAAAATATACCATCAGAAAAAAATAAAAAAATAAAGCTGTCTAAAATCTCAAAATACAGTGAAACCACATTAAACAATCAATGCTCATGAAATGACGATTGTGATGCTTTGAGCAGGGTGATGGTTCAAGCAAATTACTTTACTCATTATTTGAAATTGGATAATTTTTTTCCTTAATGAACACAATATTGAAAGTTATTTATCAGCATCAATATTAATTCATTTCATATTGAAGATTTTTTAAAATACTTAAATAAATATTCTCTGCAAAATATTTATTTTACACATGTTATTAAATTGAAAATTATGCTATTTTCAAATTATATTGCAACATATAAAAATTTAACAAATTAAAGAAAAACAAACATTGTCAAAAGTGTCTGTTTTCTGTTTGGTTTGATGGATTCAATTTTATTTTCTAATTTCATAAGCCTCTTTGGTTTTTTTTCAGAAGACATTTTAAAACTTTGAAAGATACACAATACAGCTAAAGCAGTTTGGAATTTGGTTATTCTTGGTTTTTCTTTGCCAAGTTTGTTATTACTCTCAATAAAATCTTTGTTACTTTTATGATTTTGTAGTTATCGATTGTAAAAAGAAAAGTTAAACACAAGCCAAAAGTGATGGTTTAACAGATTTCATATTTTCCAAGGCATGATTTCTTAGGATTTTTTTACCATTATTTCCTTATCGCCTTGGTTAGATTTTAAGAAACTGACATTATATGCAGGGTAACTAACATTTTGAGCGAATGATAGTTTAACTAGGTCTCACTGTATTAAAACTTAAACATATTTTAATCCAGAAAATATTATAATCATAATAATTTCTCTAGCAATATAATATTAAACAGAATACACAAAATACTTCCATTTAAAATATAAAGCAATTCAATTATAAAATCTTTTGTTACAATAAATTAGAATGTTAAAATAAATTAGTAACTACATAAAAAGGACTACCCAGAACTACAAGGAATAGCAAGTAATGGTAGAAATTTTTCAAAAACATGTATGTATGACAACAATATCTATCAATGACACAAACTTTTCAAATTCCACGTTACCCAACATTTTCTCAAAAAAACACACTAATCGCAATTTCTTACAGCCCAAAGTCTGTATAACATATAAAATCTGTATTAAAAAATCAAATACCATCCATTCAGTGTTCAGTATACTACATATGTGTTCCAGACATAAGTTTACCATACTAAAAGTTTGAATTCTGACAAAATTAAATACACAAATACAAAAAAAGCTAACATTTTGAATTAATTAATTATACATATACATATATATATATACACACACATAATTAAAGATATAGTATTAAAGATTAAAATTTCAAGAAAAGAAAAATTTTAAAAACTTCCAATAATCTATTTGCAATATAATAAATCAGATAACTATCAGGACTGTTTAAACTAAAGAAATGTTCCAGATTAAAATGCACATAAACAAAGAAAGCAAAATAATATATAAATATTCAAATTTTATTCAAGGAAGAAAGCAGTATACATCCACTCCACATAACATTTTATCTTAATGGATAACACATTTATAACTCAGCTTCTGAATTTAAGTTAAATAATTATTAAACATTTGCTTATAATATATTGAATATAATTCAATTATTCATTCATTGCATGCTAGTTAGTTTTAAAATTTATAGATTAAAAATTCAATAAAATTAGCAATATTCAATCTTTAGAGAAAGTTAGTTTAAGTAAACTTGTATTTTGAATAGTAATTTCACATTTATTGTAAATGTAATTGATTAATCGCAAAATCCATTAACAAAGCAAAAAAATAGTAATTAAAGCACAGGTATTATTGAATTTAACGGTAAATGTCAGTAAAAATATTTGAAAGAAAATGTGGAATTCCAATAGTAATTGAATTTACCGTATACATAATATATTTTAACAATCTAAAAAATATTTTAGCTAAAAACAGTAAAAATTACAATAAAATTACTAAATAAGATTACTTTTCCAAACGATCTTGAAAGAATGAAATAATTAAAGTTTCTTTCAAGTTTGAAAGAATTTTTAAGAATATATAATGAAAACAAAAGCTATTTTCATTATTATTAAAAAAATGACTATTTTTTCAAAGAACTTTTATGAAGAATATCAATAATAGTTAGATGTTTGTAGATATAATTTATTTAATGTACCAATTACTATAGATATGTATTTACTGAAAAATCCATTAAAACATCTAAAAACACTTAAAACTGATATTAAAATATAATTAATACTAAAAAAAGTTTACTTTTTCCAACCATTTTAGGAGACTTGAAACTAAAATTAAATTAATCATTTTTTATTCAAGTTTGAAAGAAACTTTCAATAACTACAAAGAAAATAGCAATTAAAAAATTCTTTACTTGCATTATTATTAAGAAATAATATTAAATAAAGAAATTAAAATTGACCACAGACAAAAAACACATCAATGTTTACAATTCTTGTCCATCTGTGAGTACAGTCTCAATCTCTCAAATTTTTTGTGCCCATTCCAGCGTATCAACAGCATCCATTGCAATCCTTTTTAGTGACGAGTTTGAAATAACAGCTGGATCTACACTGGTACACATTTATAGGAATACTAAAGTGAAAAACTTTTCCCCCTTGAACATACGAATCAGTTTTAATTCCAAAGCAGATTTAGTATCCTTGGTGATTTGTCTGAGGATTCAATGTATTCCACTTTTTTTTTAAAACAGCGAGATCAGAAAAATTTCAAAATGTCTGTATTAATATATAGTTAACAAGATAGTAAAAAAATGAGCAAAGATGTTACTTTTCCCAGAATTGAGACAGCTAAGCAGTCTTTTTTATAATGCTCAACACTGACAAAAAGTTGTAGAAAACTTGCATGATGTACAGACATTTCATTGGTTAAATGACAGATCAAAAAACGGTCCGGAAACATTATGGACATATTTGTTTGACAGGCATTTAATATATCAACTACAAGAGATGCTTGGAATGTACTGCACCATTAACATAATTAATGTGAACTAACATAATTAAAAACCAATTTAAAATGTTTATATAAAACAAAAATTTATACTAAAAGCAGTAATAAATAACTTTGGCTCATAATTAACAATCTCTTCACAGGGGTGACCATATGGAAAACCATTTATGACAGATATGAAACTCTACTCGCTTGATATCCTAAGTATACAAGTAATCATTGTATTAAATAGCAACTATACAAAGTCAAATAAGAAATCGTACAAAATGAAAAATTTACACATTTTGGTTTCAGTATGAACAAACATCAAGAAGAGACAGTAGTACTTCATTGTTATACACTTAAAATTTTTTTTTTTTTTTTTGTTAAAGCAGCCACCCCTGTAATTGATTACAACTACATCAGATAGGGGAAAAACAGGTGAAGTCTCATACATATACACACCTACGACATTGAAATGACTGATGCTTCAAAAAAGGGATAAGGTGCCAGCTACAGACAAGGCTGGCTAGTGAAGTCGTTCACTTTGCCAACACTATCAGGGGAGGGGGAGGTCTGTGGTGGTGATTCAGCAATGTGAATGCTACAACTCAACTCAGTCCAAAAACAGTAACAAATAACAAACAGAAAATGAACAGAAAGAATGATAATGGCATTTAGTTCAGTGCATATGCAGCAAATGGCGGCTCATGATTGAAAAGAGTTCTAGCTGCATGCATGCACCTGAGAGGGTTAGATTACACTGTCTCACTTTCAAAAAATGTCCTCTCTTTTTTTTTCTTCTCCTAAATTAAAAAAAATGTCCCATCTGGAAGTTGATGCTTTTTTTTTTCTTCTGAATTTTACAAATTTAACAATTATTTTAAGCATAGAATTCCTTGTTGCTACTGCGTGTGTAAGAGTTGACTGTCGGAGATCGTTTGGGCTCGTCTAGTGCATAACTACCTTCATCCTTTTTCCTCATTCTGTAAACGATGAACATTACAAGAAGAATGGCACACAACAAACCAACAACAGCTCCTCCTATTACCGCTGTTAAAAAGAAGAGAGAAAAAAAATATGAAATACATTTAAGGACAATATATATTTCATTTTTACAGAAAATTTTACATCACATCAACTCAAAACTTATTCATACAAAAATATGTCATTAAAATGAGTGAAATTTCATTTCAAGGGGAAAAAAAGATTATTTCAAAATGATAATTATATTATTAAACAAAATTAGCAAATATATGTTTATTATGTGCAACTGTGATAATCTAAATCAGCTCTACTCAACATTTTTTTCTCGCGGGCTGCAAACATATGTTTCAGACGTTAGGCGTGCTGCAACACACCCTTATAACAATGTAAAAAATAGGTTATTAAAATAGGGCAATAACAAAAGTAGTGTAAAAAAGCAATGTAATAAATTTAGTGTAATCGACGTTTGTCGCAGAAAAAATGTTATAAAAGATTTAACTATTTATAAAAGATAAAACTATTTTTATATAGTTTGTTCATTATTTATTTTGAAAATGATGTAGAAATATGCCCTGAAGATTCTTGTTTGGAAATAGTGGTGTAAAAATTTTTACTGCCAATTTTCCCCCAGGTTAAACGTTTGACTCTATGATAAGCATTATTAGCTATATGGTAAATATAAAGTGCAATAATATAACAATGCAGCATTTCCAAGTTCTAAAGAAAAAAAATTAGGAGATTTTCTTTAATAAGTCAGTCTTTTGTCAATACAAAAAGTTTTTACTATTTTTTTTTAATGTTGTTTAATATAACGAAAATTTCATCAATTTGGAATAACGTTTGATTAGTGTTAAAGATTAAAAAAATGTGTACACCACTGCAGCAGAAATAGGATTGCATATAAAAAGAACTTCTGACTGGCATTTAAGATTTTTTAACTTATTTTACATTAGTAATTATAAATAACGGGACAGACTTAGTCTTCTCGTGAAAATATATAAAAGAAAAGTGAAAGTCTTAAGAACCTTTCGTGCACATCTCCATTAATTTTATAAATATGCATTAATGATTATTACATAAAAAGTCGCCGGGTCGCAGGTTGAGTATGGCTGATCTAAATCAATAACTATATTAAAAATATAAACACAGAAAAAAATTCATAGGTTAATGAAATTTGAGAAATCTCATTTTATAATGTTTGCAGTATTTCACTCTTGATGATATTCTGTTAAATGAATTATATGGTTCTCTTGATTTTTTGCTAGCTTAAATTTTGATTAATGAATTGGTATACTACAAATACATTTGTCTCAAGAGATTCTGCATATTTATGCATAAGTCACCTTACAGAAGAGAAAAAAACTGTACCAATACTTCCTTTTAAGGAGCTTCACAGTTTTAAGAACTACACTTTAATTGCAATAAATATAGCAAGACAAACACTTTTATTATTTTAACAAAATCAAGCTGATGGGTAAATAAATCATATGAGTAGAAATTTTTCCTAGTCAGTGAAAATGTGCCCAAGCCAGGACTTGAATGCAGAAACTGGCTTTAATTGCCAATGCTCTTCCAATTCAGCTATCTGGATGACATCCCAGACAATCATTTGGTAATGATATTTGGTCTGCTATTTGAAACAATCCAAATTGAGTCAAAATGTGCCCAGGTTGAGACTTGAACCCAATTGAACTTTAGCTTTAATTGACAATGCTCTTCCAATTGAGCAATTTGGACTGCTTCAAATAACAGACCAGATGTCGTTACCAAGTGGTTATCTGAGTAAATTGTGGTGGCTAGGATGTCATCCAGATAACTCAGTTGGAAGAGCATTGACAATTAAAGCCAAAGTTTCTTGTTTCGAGTTTTGGCCTGGTCACATTTTCCCTCAGTTGGAAAAATTACTATTTGTATAGTAAGACAAAACCAAGCAAAATCTTTTAATACATACATAAATTATGAGAATTGCTCACTTCAAATTTAGAAAAAGACAAAAACTAATTTAGGAACCATGCATGTACATCTCTGCCACTAGATGCTCTGAAACATAGCAACCTGCTTCAATGATTTTTTTTTTCTTTCACATTAAAAATGTAACAAAAGTCAAGAAATGTAAACAATTTATGACAACAATTATGATCAGTAACATCATAAATGTTGTAAGACAAGTAACCTAGAACCATGAACCTAGATACCTGGACCGGAATCCATAATGGGGATTTAGCTTGAAAAATAGTCCTTGAAATTTAGTTGATCTATAAGCCATCAGAGGGCGCAACGATTCGCAGCGATAGCAGATTTACATGCAAAGAATAGGAGAAGTTACAAATTTTTCTAATTTTAATTAATTTAAAGAGCTCTTAAACACATTATGGCCAGAAATTGTTTTGCTCCGGGTTGTGATACTGGATATCCCAGCTCTTTAAAGAGAAATAAAGCCTTAGGAAAAAAGAATCCGAGTTTATTTTCTGCACCTAAGGAAGTTATAGCTATTTTATTTTGAGCTAAAATATCTGTTATCTAATAAAATAATTACTGTTTTAAGCTATATAAATGTTAATATATGTGTTAATTAACACTCATCCATCTCTATTGTCAAATATGTTACTTAATTATTTGTTATAGTACGATTAAAAATTAGGTCTATTGCTACAATTTTGACATGTTATCACTACTAAATATATTTGTATTAATATCGATCACATTTTTAATTCGTGAATATATAAACGATTTTTATTTTATTTTTAAAATAGAGCTAGTTGTAACTGTCTAAAAGTTTTGTTTTATCCATAAAAAAAATGCCGCCAATATTTGTTGAAAATCTGTCAAAATCGAAAAAAAAAAAACTGTCGTGTGCATTCTATAACTACTTGGTAGAATGTGATAAGGTAAATTTATTTTATGTTTTGGAGAGAAAATCTTAACTTAGTTTCCACCATTTTGAAAAAATATCATAAAAAACGTTTAAAATTAAAATATAAAAATGAGACTGTTAAAAAAAAAAAAAAAGCTAGTTGTGGGCACATCTACAAATGAACAGCTGTTATTTAAAAAAAAAATTAAAATTAGTTCTCAGTAGAAAGTTCAAGGCAGATGACTAAAACAACAGCCCTGTGTTTTAAATATATACATATATATTAATCTTTTGTGTAGCAAAAGAGAGGCAGGGAAATTTTTCACTTCATAATGGTTATCTGTCAAGTGAACAAAAAATTTATGATTTACACTATAATGCAACAGTAACTCTTCATATTAGTTATAAAAAGCTGCAAGTTAATATTATGTATTTAAAATATTGGAATTATTATATCTATTTTTCAAGATTGGGAGGGGGAGAAAAACCCAGAAAAGTATGGAAATAATCCAAGTTTGTTTTATACAGGTATTTTAGGAAATATTTTGAGTAGAAAGTATAACTTTCATCATCTAAAAAAAAATCATTCAAATAAATCTTATGTTGCATGAGAAACTATAATTGATAAAGGTAGTAAATATGTTTTATATTATCTTTTAGAAAGAAATTAATGTTAGATGATAATTCACATTTAAAACTTACAAAACAGACTTCATGCTAAAAAGTTCGTGTTGAATGTAACCTACTTACTTTACTTATTTTAAATTATTTAGGTTTTTTGTGTTTAAAATTCTACATTTTTAATACAATTATTTAATTGTTTACTCAATAAAAATGTTGAAGTAAACAATCTGACTTTATCTAAAAGTTTTCTTGCAAAAAAATAAATAAATAAATAAAATAAAATATTAATAATAATAATAATAAAAGTCATAATTCATTGTTCTGAAAGTAAAGGGAAGCATAAGCTAAATAGTTTCTTCGAATATAAATTTCACGAAAGTCTAAAATATGTTTTTCTTCTCAAATTCATGCATTTATTTTACTTTTAAAATGATTAATTTGATAATGTTAATTTTATAAGAAAAAACTCAGTAGATGGCGCTGCACCCCGCAGCGATAGTTTTCGATGTTGAAAGAGGACCATATCTGTAACGTTGGAGTCCGGTCCATCTCTTCTAGGTTCATGCCTAGAACATATGTATATGTGTAGAGTAGTGGCAGCTTGCACCTAAAATTATATTGGGTGCTGCTTCAGAAATTTTTCAGCCATTGTTTGAACTAGGGCATCCTACCTGGGTTTCCCAAGTAGGACTGGTAATTTCATATCAATACTTTTGTAGTACTGGTAATTTAACATCAACTGGTAATTTCGTGTTGGCTTTGTGCCAGAAGTTAATAGCTGAAGAAATCACTAAAAATTTCTTTATCTACATTTAAAAAAAAAATTATTATTCTGATAATTTCAGTGGTTTTAAGAGCTTATTTCAATTACATGTCTGTTAAATTTTTGTTTTATTTATACTATTTTATTTATTACTTAATGAAGTTTTAATTCCATTATGGAATATTAGCCGGAAACCAATGCTGAACTATCTATACTATTTAAAGTGAAAACAGATTAATATTTTGTAAAATCTGTAAGCGATAGAGATAAGATTTTTTTTTAAATCATGCTTGGGATTTAATTTAAATGCTATAATAAATGAGAAAATTGCGATACAGTTTTTAAACAAACTGCATTTGAAAGTCGATTTTTTTCCCTCTATAACGGTGTAAAATTAAAAAATATGAGATGTTTAGAATTTTTTAAAATTGCAGTAGCAAAAATCACAAAACCGAAATTTTATCGTCAACTGTTGCCATTCGCAAAATGACGTCAGCGTTACGCACGGACACGTTTGTTCTTTATAATATAGATATTGTAAAACAAATTCGTATATTTCTCTAAAAGAATTAAAATAATTTAAGAAAGGACTTCTTCTAGACCTTGAAGATGGCCTAAAAATGTTATAAGGTGGTTTAGTAAATATTAGTGCAAATACTCAAAATTTTCAAGAAATTCTACTAAAACACAAAATAAATGAAAAAGTATAAGTTTTGAAACCAACTTCAAGCACTAACGAGTAATGCAATATGAAAACATTACATAAAAATATTTTTATATGTCTTGTTGCATTTATCTCTACTCTAGACTGCCCTTTCCAAAAGAAAATTCAACACTACATAATAAAATTAATACGAGTCATCCTTTTAAAATCTGGCAACAGTAGGTAAAAAATTTATATATTTCAAACTACGAATTAAATCTGTATTCAGATAAGGAAATATTTAATAAAAAATTTGAAAAAAGAAAAAAAAAATCTCAAAAAGTTAGACAAATTTAAAAAATGATTGGACACTGCACACCACAATCATGCAATGTATATACTGCAAAATATGGTTAAATTGCTATGGATAGTTTTTGATCCTATAAAACTTATGTAACTGAACTATCTTGACAGATTTCCACATTAAATAGTGCTTAAAATAATTCACCAATTTTAAAACTGTCTGTTTCAACATGTTTATCACACATTTCTCTATAAAACTACCATTTGTCATGTTTTAGATGCAATAGTCTTTTTTTTTTTTTTTTTTTTAATTAGCTGAGAAAGTGGAAAGGTCACAATAAATTCAATTACAACAGCAGCAATAGTATTAGTTACTTAAAAAGGGAAAAAAAAAAAAAAAAAAAAAAAAAAAAGGAGATAAAGGCAGTATATTTTGGGAACTGCTGCTATTCGTAATCTTTGACAGATTCTACAAGTATGAATGCTCAACATTAAAATTAATTTAAACAAGTTGGAAATTGTACGTCAAACGTAACAAACGAGGTGCGTTCGTACTGTAGCTAGTTATATAAATATTCAGATCTTGATGATTTTTAATTCTGTGAAATGAATTATATCGTCTGCAGATTAATTTCTGGAATAAAATAAGTTTCTCGGTCACTTGACGATTAAACCTCGGAACCTCCTATAACAAAAAAGCACAGATTTTTTTTTTTAAATTTCAAATTTCTTGATAAATATTTTTATTAATATTTTCTAAAGTTTTGATTCGATTTTGATAAAATTTGAAATGTCTCGACAAAATTCTGCAAAGATAATATATCTGAAATTTCAAAAAAAACGGTTGGGTAGTTTTTGCGTTGTTATATGCAGACGGACGGACAGACGGACCAGACGACGACAATAGGTGCTACGTATTTATATAATTACAAACGCACCTAAAAATAGTGAAAGGCACATAATGAAATGCAAAAATAATGCATATAGCTATTTTTGAAATTTTGAAACTTTTAATCTGCATTACATATGGCAGGCGTTAGATTTCATATTTTAATTAAAGAGGAAGGACTAACCCTACTTAATAATAGCTACAACATAGCATAAAATATTAAAATTTCGGATTCAGCTAGAAATCAATTTTAAACAAAGTAATTTCATTGTTTAGAAATTTTTATGACTATATGATTGCAAATTATTTTGAGAGTAAGAAATTTAATTTAGTCAAACTTTAAACAAAAATGGATAAATAGTTAAAAAGACCTTTAATAACAATAATTCAACCCAATAGTTCAAATTAGAAAATTTGGGTATTATGGAAGAGGATCAGGAAAAAGATTACAAGAAGCATAATTTTAATGCACAAATGAAAGGGGTCCTTTATCCCAGTACAGCGCATAGTCCTAGATTTTCTAATAAAGTAAATTTTACATGTTGCTCATTTAACTGCAAATGAATGCTATGATTAAAATGATAAAATGCTAAGAAAATCGCCTTTCATCAAGAATTAAACACAATACAATTCTTATAAGTTACCAATGTGTACGTATGTAAGAGAAATTCACTATCAAATCATCAAAGAGCAAATAGGATGTACTGAATTGATGTCATTTATTTAATTTAAGAAAATATTTTAAAAGCTAATAAAAAGCACACAGTGGATGTCCAAGCTTATCAACAATGGAAATCAATATGGGACTAGTTAAGAAAAAAAAAAAAAAAAGATAAACAATTGATAAATCATTTTAGAAAAAATTGCATCCGAGTGGCATTGGATTGGGATATTATTTCTACCAAAACATGTCAAATTGGTTTTGTGGCTTCATAAATATCCCAACTGACATGAAATTACATACAGAAGCAACGTTTAATGATTCTTCTCACATTTTAGTTGCATTTCATGTCTATTGTTATATATAATATTTTCAATTGGCATTCATTAATTTTCTTTTATTCCACCCATGTAAAAATTATCAATAGACCTGCAAAGGATTAAAGAGCCAATGCTGATAAAGACCAAGCTGAATTGATTAATTTTAATTTGATTGGTAGTTTTCAAATCCAAACTGACTACTTTGACACATTTTTTAATTAATTTTTGTTTGAAAATGTATCAAATTGGTAGGTAGGTACTTTTATTGAAAAAGTAAGAAATGAACTTTTTTTTTTTTTTAATTTTTGTTAACATGTTCACTATTGAGCACACCTATGTGGCATCGCTTGATCCCTCATTTGACATTCCACTGATGCTACATGTATCCTCTGAGCATAACATGTTTGTTACCATTCCTGAGCAAAATTACAAGTGCTACTGGAGTTCCTATTAGAGATCTGCACGGGCCAGGCCAAGGCCCGAAGCCCGTACTCGGCCCGGCCCACGGGCCGGGCTCGGGCCTATTTTTCTTCACGGCACTCGGGCCGGGCCGGGCCCGGGCCATATTTTTTTCTGAAGGCTCGGGCCGGGCCGGGCCTAGTGATTACTCTTTACGGGCCGGGCCGGGCCTTACTTTTTACCTGAAGGATAAGGCCGTGCCTTAAATTATTTGTTCCATACAGAGCCGGGACTGGTTTCATTCTTCCTAGTCTTCACGCCTCAAAATTGTTAGTCCTGGTTTTGACCCGTATGAAAATCAATGTCTCGGCGTGCCTGGTCCGTTCGAAGGTCAGTAAAATACGATCTGGCAGAAAAATCTTTTCAAAACATGCATACATTTTTAAATCGCCATTATTTTATATTTAAACATTAAAATTTATTCTTTTTAAAGAATAGTAGATTTATACACTTATTAAAATATGGCTAAATTAAAATATAGCAAAACGTGTGAAAAAGAACCTGCTTATGATGGGATCCTGTCTTAAATTAAAAAATCCCTGACGGCTCGGCCTACAGGCACAGGTAGATTTCGAAGACGCAGAACGTGGGGTGCCTGTTTGTCGGGAATTGCGGAAGAAATGACCTTTTTGCGATGATGCTGCAGTTGGAACCGCCTACTTCGAAACGAAACTTGTTTGCAGGCGGAGCCAGCAAGGATTTTTTTTTTTTTTTTTTGCTATAAGAGTTGGTCCTATAAAAAACATGTCAATATAAAAGTTTTAGATAATATTAAGAGGATTTATAATATATTTAAGCGGATTTGAAATATTGGGAATTGACGAAGTTATGAATGTTTTTCTTCTAAAACCCCCCTTCCCTCCCCCCGTTAAGGCAATTTTTAATTATATCAAAAATCTGTCATACATAAGTTTTTGGCCCTGTTCCTAGAAGTAATAATAACTTCAAACGGATTCGAAACGTATCATAATTAAGAAATTATGGGGTTTTTTTTTCTGTTTTCACAAAAAGCCCAACCCCCCTTGGTTTGATTTTGCCCATTAACGAACTTGACCGAGATTTTATGTCCCTTGATTTTATGTATCAGTTTCGAAAAGATGCGGGAGTTGGAACCGCCTACTTCGAAAAATAACTTGTTTGCAGGCGGAGCCGGCGGGGATTTTTTTTGTTTTTAATTTTTTTTGCTGTATACTAATATACTAATATGTAAGAAAAGAATATATAATACATTTACACCTGCTAAGAAGGCAAATTGTCTATAACTCATTTTTTTTTCTTCCCTATGCAATTCCATCTTAGAAGATTTTACTGTATAGCATTTTTCTGATTTTTAACACTTCAATAAATGGAATATGGATTAACAATATTGATGATAACTTAAACACATACATACAACAAATAGAGATTTATTAAAAAAATAAATATTCCAGCTTGCGGCACCTCTATAAAAATGAAGATTATAAACATGAATAAAAAAAGGCTAAGATAGGAATTTTTGGTTAGATCTCCTCCTACGAGGCAAATTTTTAACCAAATCGACGTAAAAATTATGTTTTGTAGAAATTCACTCGGGCCGGGCCGGGCTCGGGCCGAGATTTGAACTTTTTTCCGGGCCGGGCCAGGCTCGGGCCGAACTTTTAACTTTTAAATCGGGCCGGGCCGGACCAATATTTTTTTTTGTTCGGGCCGAACTTTTAATTTTTGTATCGGGCCGGGCCGGGCCAAATTATTTTTGTATGGGTCGGGCCAGGCCCGGGCCTGGAAATTTCGGCCCGTGCAGACCTCTAGTTCCTATCACATGGCACTATGTTTTGTACAATACCAGGGATCAGTTTAGGAAAAAATTAGGTCCTTTAAAGGAACTTTCCACAATTTTTTCATTTCAAAACAGGACACTTAACAAAATTTGTTGTCTTAAAAAAATAGACCGTTCACAAAACTTTTCCCACTCCAACCTGAACCTTTCACAAATTTAATCATTTAAAAGTAAAATCTGACTCTCACTTTTACATATATAAACAAGTTGAAAATTTTACGTCAAATGTGACAAATGAGGTGCGTTCGTACTGTAGCTAGTTATGTAAATATTCAGATCTTGATGATTTTTAATTCTATGAAATGAATTATATCGTCTGCAGATTAATTTCTGTAATAAAATAAGTATCTCGGTCGCTTGACGATTAAACCTCGGAAGCTCCTATAACAAGAAAGCACAGATTTTTTTTTTTTTTAATTTCTTAATAAATATTTTTCTTAATATTTTCTAAAGTTTTGATTTGATTTTCATAAAACTTGAAATGTCTCGACAAAATTCTGCAAAGGTAATATATCTTAAATTTCAAACCATCCGGTTGGGTAGTTTTTGCGTTGTTATATGCAGATGGACAGACAGACAGACCAGACGACGGCAATAGGTGCTACGTATTTATATAATTACGAACGTATCTAAAAAACATGCGTATTTTACAAACATATATTTTCTTGAAAATGTATTAACAAGAACCTGAATAAAACAATTATTTCAAATTCACAAAATTATGATTAGATTTTTCACAAATGTAAAAAGCTGTTCACAATTGCACAGAAACAGGACACTGGGAGAAAAGTCTGGTCAGACTCCTGAGTACAATGACTGACACATATGTGACACCAACAGTCTATCAAATGAATGCCCAAGTGACACCACATATATGTCCTTGGTAGTGAATGTTGTAAACATGAGAATATGATGGAACATAGTTCGAGTGTGTTAATTTTAACCTGGTATAGAACATGTTAAAAGCAGGGGATTTTTCAAAAAATGCTGTCAAAGTTGGCATTTTGACCCCAATTTCCGGATGTGGCAGCACAGGATAGGAAAAAAACTGCCTTCCTGAGATAACTATTGTATACAACTCAAAGTATAATTCATTTATCAGAAAATGATAAAGCTGTTTGATTACAAATCACTTCAATTATCATTCTTTTATGTTTTAAAATGAGTCAGAAAAAGTGTCAAAGTTTCGCGTTGCTGAGCAGGGTAAAACCTTTTTTCGAGAACTGTCTTAAATACAGCTTATTACAATTACAATGAACATAGTTTAAATTTTATATAACAGCTTTCACAACATAAAAAAATTCATAAAACATTTGTGAAATGTTATTTGTTTAGTATACAAGCTAAAAGGCAATACAAATTAGTAAAAAAAGAATGTAAAACACACCTGCTAAACATCCGCAAGGAAGGGAGGAAAGGAAAATAATTTATTAATATTACAGATAAATGAAATTTTTTTTTAAATTATAAAAAATAAAGCATTTATACAGGTAAGCAAAATTTAAATAATTAATATTAGCTCTCAATTAAAAAAAATTGCAAAACATACAATGGGTAAAGTAAACTTAAAGTAATCAAAACCTGTTTTCAATTGATCAAAATTTATAAAAATAGAAACATTTTTCAAAAACACATTTTAAACCTCAACAATAAATTAATTAGCACTTATTTCACTCTTTTTTTTATTTTTTAAAATAACAAACAAAAAAAAAATCAAAATACACTTTAATAACAATGAAAAATAAGATATTTATTTTGAATAGAAAAAAAGTAACTAAGTTTTAAAAAATAATAAATGAAAAAAATAAAAATATTAAATAAAAATTTAAATTACTGTGGTAATGTGCTGATCTCCTTATCAGAGTAATATTTAGTTTTAATGAATTTTTTCAGGAAGCAGTAAATAATTATGAAAATATTGATTAACAAATGACACAATGACTTATAATGAGAGCTTTTTCTTTCTTTTCAATTAAAATTAAAATATATAATAATTTTAGAATAAAATTATTTCAAATAAGAATTTTAGAAAATAATTAACAATACTCTGAAAACTAAACTTCAACTACTATTCATCAAAACACAGTTTGATTATGAGGAATAGTCAAATACTTTTAATTACTTTTTAAACAAAATTGAGCCATTTTTGCTATAGATATTTTAATGTTCATTCCAAAATAAATTTTGCTTACTACATGCTAATATTGAAAAGAGAATATATAGCAAAATGTAGAAGTCCAATGAAATACATATAAACTATTTTCATTTAGCAATAAATGATTATATGTATATCAGAAAGTAAAACTTTGAAGGTTTTCCTAACTTCATGGTTGAACGTTTTGTTTATGATTAATATCAATGTATAAACCATTTAAATTGTTGATCAGGAAATCAGTCTTAATGCATTAAACTTGCATGTCTGCTTATAGTGGTCCAGTATACTATATAAATACAAATCTGCAAAGATAGCCCCTAAGAATAAAATAATATTTCTATTATGAAAGTATTTTTAAATAGAAAAAGTTGGGAGTTTAATAAGAATTTTTTTTAAATATTTATTTCTGGTAATATAAAAAAATAAATTAGCAGATTAGATGTTTTTCCAAATAAATAAATAAATAAAACAATAAATTAAATAAATATATATATATATGTGTGTGTGTTATCAGTCAATGTATACATATCATATATAAAAATGCTAAAAATATGAAAAAGTGTGCAATATAAGTTATGTCCCTAATCAAAGGGAATTATATGACATTTATCATACATAAAATAGTCTAAAACGAAAACTAAGACATTTATATAAACTTCAAAATTTATGTTTCCATTGATTTAGAATAAAAAACAGTTGAAATGCTAGATAACAGAAAGCAAACAGCAACAAAGACTGAAAAAACACAAAAAATAGGAAATAGGGTAAAAATACAAGTGCATTAAAAATTACTCAAGAAATATGAAAATAATTAAATACAAGAAAAATACTTAAAAATGATAAGTTCTGGATGATAAAAATTTTTATGTCTATGCACAGCAGATACATCCAATACGTAATAAGTGGTACAGGTGCAAAAAAAAAAAAAAATTTTTTTTTAAATTTCCAAATCCACCCAGACTTCTAATCTTTAAAATTGAACAAAATCTTTTTTGCAAGTTAAATGTTGACAATAAATTATTACATCTATGATGTCAACGATGGACCAGGACGAAAAATACTGAACCTTGCTTGATCAAATCAGTCCACTTCAATAATCAATTAATCTGAATCTAAAGCAGAAATGTTTCATAGAATAGTTAATGAAAATAGAAATTAAGGATTCAATCCATGGATATTTTTGAAAGATATGCCTCAGAGATGTTAAAGAATATTGAAGAGGTAAAATATCAGAGTCAGCGCTAACTATTTCAAATATTGTACGAGGGTAGTTCGATAAGTTCTCGGCCTGACAGAGATGGAACAAGTATGACCAAATAACCATGATGTTTGTAAAGTATGATCCTTCATATGACAAGATAACATGTTGCTGAGTTTCAGACACGTGAGTTTATTGGTTATTGCTGGACGATAAAGTAAAGTAAACAAGTTTTGACATTTTTGAAAAATGGAAAAAAATTGAAGTTCGAGCTGTCATAAAATACTTTTAGGGAGCTTTCAATACAAAAAAGTATAAAGCTACCTATTGCAGCCGTTCGGAGGAAAGCAGATCCATCGATATATTTTCACTGATCATGACCCCCAGACCCCAAAACCACCCTCCGTTCAAATGTTGATTTATATACAGTGAAACTTCCCTATAACGAAGTCCCTATTTAACGAAGTTTTCTACTTGATGAAATTTTCTACAGAACTTTGACTTTGAACACCATTAACATGTAAATTAATCTCCATGTTACGAAAAAGATATTCTACATAACGAAGTTTATTCCACATTTGTATGTATACAGAATTCAAACAAAGAGGTTGCTGTTGCGATGGATATGCGAATTTATTTCAGCGGAGCGGATTGTATGAAAATGAATACATTTAAATAATTTCCATACTGCTTGGTGCTAAACAAAACGAATTTTTTTCGCACTAAGAAAAACACTTGCTATCATCACCTTCCCACATCGAGACTCCAGTGCTAACAGTTGGGGGAAAACAAAATCCCCTTTCTACATTCAGTGACATAGAAGATGCAGTGATGCAATGGCGCCAGATGCATTGGACCAAAAAATATCAATTAGAGTCACACATTTACCATTCTGACCTTCCATTGCTGATAGACAATTGTTTTGAACATCCACAAGAATGTACTTCAAAATTCAAAGTTATTTTTGTTCCTACCAAAACAACTTCTAAACTTCAGTCATTAGTCTAAGGAATAATACAAAATCTTGAAGTATATTATGGAAAAAGACAATGTGGTGAGAACATTAGTTTGAGAATCTGTGTATCAGAGCTGATGAAAGTTTGGGAATATGACGTGATTTCATCGACCGCACACAACTGTTTTGTAGAAGATAGCTTCAAAATTGAAACTGAATCAAATGCTTCTGAATCCATTACCAGTTTGTCATATTTGAAGAAAAAATTTCATGAATTTCAGTTGACTTCTATTTAACGAATTTTCTTCATAACGAAGTTTTTAAGTTTAACGATGAGACTTCGTTACATGGAAGTTTCACTGTATATAGATATATCCATATATATATCTGACCTATGTCATATGATAACGCTCGTATTTATAAATCAATTTCGATGAAACTAATTGTGTGTATTAAGCTCACCAATGTCTCGACTGAGTTCGTTGGCCAGCTTGGTCCGCCATCTTGAAACAAGATGGCGGCCACTTAAAGATTTAAAACTAAAATAAATATACAAAAAAGTTAAAAAATCAAATTTATTTTTTAATTAAGTGTTAGGTCTTGATACAAGGATTCCGGAGCATTTTTTGGTTTACCTCTATCTTAAAAAATGGCTGAGATAGAGCAGTTTGAAATTCTAGGGTGGCTGACATTTTGAAACAAGACAGCACATTACAAAAATTTTCATTGTTGTAATCATTTTCCCAATCATACGCATAAAACTATATATTCATATCCGTTACCGCCAAATTCTCGCCAAACTTGGTGACAATTGGTGAAATATCGCCAATGGCAACCAAAATAAGTCTTCATAAATGAAGCCAATTTGGCTATAGCTCAATAATTTGGCAAATTTCTTATTCTAATTCAGTATTAACGAATCTTTTGTAAAAGCTTTCTTTGCATTTTAGCTTGCTGTTTTCTTGTAACATTAGCTAAAATTTTAAAACGAAGATATAGGAAAGCTACCTTTTCCTCCCGGTACAGGCTGAAAGGACTTTTTAAAAAAAGGTTTAACCCCCACAGACATACAAAAAGAGTTACATTCACTACAACCTTAAAGGATTCTTGTCTTCATATTTGATGATAAAAAAGTGGGCTGCTGCATTTAAACATGGTAGGAAATCAATTCACGATGATGAACTCTCAGGATGCCCAAAAACCACAATGACTGATAAAATCGTCTAAAAAATTCACAATGTTGTATTAAATGATCACTGATTGAAAATACGCGAACTTGCTGACATTGCAAACATTTCGATGGACCATGTCCACTACATTTTACACAATGTTTTGGGTATGAAAAAGCTTTCTGCCTGATGCATGCCATATTTGTTGAACGTCGATCAAAAACACCAAAGAATGAACATTTCTCAAGAGTTTTCTGAAATGTATTGCAACTAGAAAAATAAAATGAAATATTGTCAAAAATCTTGTATTTTCTTTGTCCGTCTGAGAACATTTCGAACCATCCTCGTACAGGGCTACATTAAAGAATTCGCACACAAGAGTGTGTCTTAAATGTATTAAGTTGCACAGGAACTACATTGAAAAATAATATGAAATTATGTCAAAAATGTTATGCTTTCACTGCCCGGCCGAGAACTTATCAAACCACCCTCGTACACACAGGGCCAAATTGTGATTTTTATGCCCATGACACTTTTGAAGTTTCATGCCACTACAAACTGGTAATATTGTAAAACAACAATTAAAAAAATTATCAAGGAGTTTTTCAACCGAAATCATACAGTTAGAAAGTTACTGGAAATTTATATATTTGTCATAAGTTAAAAAAGTTAAGTAAGTAAAAAAAGTTATGCATTTCCTTTACAGTTGTTACAGGACATAGGTTTCATGTTTTGAGTATTAATCAGATCCTATGTACATACTAGGGATGTAACAGAGTTTTGACACCAACTCGAAAAGGTCAACACTTATAATCAAAATTGCACCACTAACTCTGGCTTTAGGTTTGAATGCTTTTATTTTTTTATCTGAGATACTGAAAACAACACCTGCCCAGAGAGAAGAGTACAAGTCCCAAAATGGAGTGCTGCAATCAAGTTTTTAAGCAGATGAAAGAAACAAAAATTTCTCTGCAAATGAATTTTTTAATTGTTATTGTTTTGCACATTTATTATAGTATTTCTTTACACACTTACTTAAGATTGTGATTAATGACAGTAAGTTGGAAATTTTTTTTTACAATAAAACCTAAAAAAGTACAATTTGGAATAATTTTAGTAGAGTTAACTTAAATATTATTAAATGCAAAATTCATGGAAAAAACTACTGAAAAAAAAGTGGCACAACAGCTTCTTTAAATGGCCATTTAAATTAAAAATGAAGAATATGTAAAATTTGCACAAAAATTCAATTCCAAAATCTTCAACTACAACTGTTTCGCAAAAAGCTAGATAAAAGATATTTCAACAACAACAGGAAATCACAAGAATCTTACTTTGTAAATTGATTCTCCTCAATACCCTATCTTTAAATTTTTTAATGTTATCAGATTATAAACATCACCTCTCTCTTTGATGAAACAACAATTAACCTCTGATTTAGACTTCAAGTGGATAAATGTCCCTCTGTTACACCCTTATACATAACATAACTTAATAAAGAAAAGATGTCATAAATAAATATATTTCTATAAATATGTGCCTTTAGTTACAAATTTATTAATAATTTCTGTAAAAAAATTCAACATTAAGGGACTACTTCACTCATGTGAAAACACCGGCTTACTAATGTTAATCCTATTGGAGAGATATATATTATATTAATCCTTTTAAAATATATCGTTTGCATTTTAATATTTTAAATGATATATTTTTTTTATGTGTGTGTGTGTGTGTGCGGGGGGAGGCATTGGATAGCTGAGGTTGATCTCTATAGAAATCTCTAACTTTTACTTTTCCAATTTTGTTTGCAGAGTTTTTTTTATGAGGATACTTTTATTTTTGAAGGTGAAAGTATCCTAATAATAAAAACTGCAGTGAAGCGGTTTTTGTCAAGAAAGATGAAGTGCATAACAAAAAACGTGCAAAATGCTACCATGATCACAAAAGTTTTTGATTTGCCTATTAAAATCTTCCGATTTGGCAAAGGATTAATAAAAAAAAAAATATATATATATAAATAAGAGTAACGTCTTGCAATGATTAACATACATTTAAGGGAGACCAAACTGGTCGTCAGATGCAGCTAGTCATAATATAAATACAAATACTATATGTTTCTTACCAATATGTATCTAAACAAAATCAGAAAAGTAAAAAACAGCCTTTGTAGAGATAAACCTCCAATGCAAAAAATAAAATAAAATAAAATTAGTATTGAAATGGAAACGAGATATTTTAAAAGAACTCTTCCATAGGATTAACATTAGTGAGAATGTGTTTTGTGTGAGTAAAATGGTCTCTCAAATGAAAAAAAAATTTCAAATTTTTTTTTCTTAATAAAGTTATTAATAAAAATTCATACCTGCAAGTATACCTGGCTGACCAAAGAAGGATGTTGGGCGTTCTTCTTGCTTCTGTCCCATGATGTGGACATCGTTACTTTGCGTGTTGGAATCTGTAAATTTTGTGGGGACTGCATCTGGGATATTGTGTTTAGTAGACGTTTCATGAGTCACAGGATCCAAAGCATCAGGAATCCTGTTTTCTTCATCCGGGAGTGGTAGGGGATATTTACCATTGTTCTGGAATATATTGAAAGGTTTTTACAAAAAAAGCTAAACAAATGTTTTCGAAGATGATGAATAAAACAAAAAGAGTGATTAAAAAAAATACTGGAGTGACTAAATATTCAGTTACAGCTGTATACATTTTTGTTTTCAGCTTATATAACTGAATATCATTAATGTGCAAATAATGCAAAACTAAAAAGAAAATAAGCAAAATAATAAAATGAAATCATGCACATGAATTGGTATTGCAAAATACACTTAGACATAATACTTGCATTAAAAAATTCAAACTAACTATAACAACATCTATAGGAACTATACATTCAAAAGTCAAAGTCATGACAGCGTTTGTTTTAAAATGTTATGAACAGGAATAATTTCAATAAATTATTTATGCAAGCATGAACTACCACAAGAACAATTAAACAGATTTAAAAAAGTGATAATCAAACTCATATAAAAACACAATCACTTAAACATTTCCAATCAAAATATTTTTTTTTCATTCAAATTAAAAACACATTTATGCTTATTTTTAATGACTATTCATCTTTATGGAAAAATTGTACAGTTAAAATACTAATAAAAGGGCAGTTTTTTCTGTTTGAAAACAGTTATAAAGGACACCAAAGTAGAAGCACAAACTACAGAGAAAGGCAAGGATGACAAAACGATAAAAATCAAGAAAATTTACTAAGGAAGAAGAGAGAAAAAGAAAAATTCAATATTATAAAATTTAAATTTAACAGCAATTGCTATTACTTATAATACTTAAGCTACTTATAATTCTAGAAGTTTTAGAGATTTGATGCCATGTTATGGCATGTTCTACATATGTTGCAAGAATCCACCAAATGAAAATTTTCTTATAAGGAAAATCACTAGTTATGTTGCAGCCTTCTGTGCTGAAGAGGACAGACAAAATTCTGTTAGGGGTTAAATTATTTTATAACTTTCATAGGCTAAGTAAAAAAATAACTAGAAAATCCCTCACTCTAAAAAAATATCACAAATTCTAAAAAAAAATTAAAAGTTAATTTATTCAAAACAAGAGAAACAGATAAGTTTTGGTACAAGAAATAAATAAGAGTTTTGTTGTTATCATTGTTTTGTTTAATTAGAAGAAAAACATCTATCTCTCTATTAGAAATAGTTTATGGATACCAGCTATATGATTTTTACAAGTTTTTTTTAAAGTAGAGAGAGTAGGTAGTTATTTTAATCCATTTTTTAACCTCATTAATTTTCTAAGAATCCTCTTTAATAAAAAGCTATGCGTTGCTGACGACCGGGATTTTCTATAATCGCTGCCACAGATTAAATTCAGAAAGTGAAACATTTGAAGTTACTGAAAAAATTAATAGCTCTAAAAGTATTTGTCAGAAAATTGTTAGACAAACTTCGTTATAAAGGTAAAAAATTATATTTTTCTTGATAAAAATTTCAAATCTAATGATTGTGCCGATTTTCAAATATTGAATTTCAAAAATTACCAAATTTCAATGGAGTACCATAGCAAAATCTTCACAAGTAAAAGGATAATGATAACGGCCATGTATCCTGACATATACTGGCTATAGCACGAGTCACAAATTATAGTAGCCTTACTATTCTGTTAAAATATAAAAGTGAATTATGATGCCATGAGTGCATGAGTTTTATTTAATTTTAATATAATCATCTTAAAAACAAGGTTTTGGAAAATTTTTTTGAATGGGACTAATAAAATGGCCAATACTGTATATTATTTTGAGTTTAAAAGAGGAAAGGTGGGGGAGTGCTTTATATTATTTAGGTTTCCTCAGGAACTTTTGGTCAGAATTAAAAGTTTAATATATCAAAATGTCAGAAATTAAATCGACATTAAATCGGCAATAACTATAACGACTGTCCTTCAGTTCGTTTGGATAGATTTTCATTTAAAAATATAAATTAATTCAGCATTGATTTTAGGTATTTTAACGGTACCATAGTGGTATCACTGCCCCGGGCAACATCGGGCATGTCAGCTAGTGTAAAAATAAAGAATAACATTCATTTTAAAAATCCTAGTTATTCCATGTAAATTTTAAAAGTTAAAAATTAATAATTATAATATAAAACATCTATAGTTAACTGCATGCTATAAACTTTCTGTTAGAAGGTACATTTTCCTTATTTTGAAAATGTAAGGAAGGTAGTATAGTTCCCAAACTCTTAACATGGTTTAAAAGAAATAACATTAAAAAAATTAGTATAATTAAAAATATGTAGCATACTAGTACATTTAAAAAAAAATAATATTCAGGGAATTATATATATTCATTTATGTCTAAGATTTGCTACATTTTTACTCAAATACAATGGTTTCTCAGAGTTGAATTTCTTATTTACACACCTCTAGTTTATATGCATATTTTTCAGGGACTTGTATTTATGAGGAATATAATGTTTCAAATCTCTTGGACATCTCACTCTTTGTTACGCATTTAAAAAAAAAAAAATTATCTGAACATTTTTTATGTATCCTATAGTGATGATTAAAAGGGCAATCTTGACACAAATGGTAAGCACCGAGTGCAACAACACATTTCATTAACTGTGCCCTTTAATTCTAAGACTGTTTTATTTTATAAGGTGACAGAGTTGTTTACTGCTTTCAACCGCTGGGAAAATATCATGTCATTTATGATTTTTAAATAATCAATCGTAAAAAAAAACTACTATTGTATTGCACGGGGGGGGATCTATTGCTGACTCATTTCTGAATAGTGTTCATCTTAATTAAAAATTTAAAAATTAACCAATACCAACTACTGAACAACCTAATAGATTTAAATGTGTTTTAGTTGAGTTAGGATTACAGGAGATTTCTCATTCACCAACTAGTTGACATGCATTGCAATCTTTGAGATAATTTGCTGGTATATTTTTTCATTAACTTTTAATTAACTGCATTTTATAATCAAACAAAGTGCTTTGACAAAATGAGAGTGCCAAAAAGAAAATCAGACTCTCTTATTTTTTATAGACATCCTAGTTGATAATGAAATTTTAATGAATTAAGACTTCTGATATTAAATATGTTTAAGAAGAAAGCAGATGGAAATTTTTTTTTTTGATATGTTATTAAGAGTTATGAGTACTAGGTAGATATTTAATTGTTTATGTTTTAACCTTAAAGCTTTGACCAGAGGATATACGATCATAAATTTAATAGTTAATAGCAATAGGAAGATCTTTTGGGAATTAGGTACATTTTATAAAAGTCCATTTGATTCACAGCAGTGAGAGCACTATATCAAAAGCCTGTTCAAAAACCTCTTGAGAATGCTATCTCATTTATCACTGAGCTTTGTGTACATGATAAAAGGAATGTTGTCATCAGGAATAATATATCTACAGTAAAATCTCGTTATAACAAATTTCTGGAGACCACCTATTAAATTTGTTGTACTGAAAAATTCGTTAATGTGAAATTTCAATATGGCGTTTTTTAAAAAAGAAATTTGCATGCACATTGAACAGAATATATCTTTTATCTTATTACACATATATTAACTTTTGGTTAACATCCAAGCATGTCAGTAAATAATAAATATATAGTATTAATGAATTGTAAACTTACTAGTAGTTAGAAATAAGATAATTAGTACGTTTCAAGATTTTAATCGTAACTATTATAAAGGATTTGATTTTAATACATTATTTTTATTATGAAGGAATTATAATTCATCTTAGCTACCTGACAGATTAAAAAAAAAAGCTGACATCTGTCATTAATGCAACATTTAAAAAAAAAAAAAAAAATACAAAAAAAGAATAAAATAAAATAAAATAAATAATAATAATAAAATAAATCAGAATTTTTTTTTTCTCCTCCACTGATTTTGACCATGCATTTTACAAAACAAATTGCATAAAAGATTTTCTGAACATAATTTTGCTAGGATAATTAATTTTTAAGAGTTTCAATATTCTATAGAGACCCCTTTTGATCGTACAACACAATCTTCGGTACTTGATGGACAATCATCATCAGCTTAGTTTTTACTGTTGTCTTCATTGAGTTTCCGACGAAAGTTTTCTTCCAAATTCTAGCTTTTAATACAGATATTTTTTTCTTGTCCACTCAACATTTGTAAAACTTAAAGAACTATTCCTTTTAAGTTTTCAATAAATTTGTTCATTTGAAAAATTTGTTAATATGAAATTCGTTAAAGTGAATATTTTTACAATGCGAAAGCATAGGACGTTTTACAATCCAAAAAATATTTGTTACACAGAAAAATTTGTTAAAGTGACATTCATCATAAAGAGATTCTACTGTATAATATTTTTATCATTGAAAAAAAAAAAGGTTTGCAATAGCTATTGTATGCATTCACAGGTCTGTCCAGACTTTACTAACAGGGTCCTGTTTTGCGAAAAGTATTTTATATTTGTGTAAAAACTAATAATTTTGTGAATTTGAAATGACCATTATATTCAGGTTCTTGTTTATAAATATTTAAGAGGTTCCTTTTTATATGTAAAAGCTAGATAATAGTTTCTTTGGCAACTGGAGTTGTTTTGTGTCAGGTCAGATTTTACTTTTAAATGAGTAAATTTGTAAAAAGGTTCAGTTTGGAGATGGAAAAAAATTGTGAAAGGCCTGTTTCTAAGATTTTTTTTTTTTTTTGTGAAAGGTCCTGCTTTAAGGTGAAACGTTTTGTGAAAGGTACTGTTATAATATAGAAAGTTTTGTGAAGGGTTCTTTAAAGAACCAAATTTCTTCCCAAAGACCTCCCAAAATACCTGGCATTGAAAGTTGTTGTATGAGAAACTGTAGTTTAATATGTTTTGGACACAATTTAGACATGCAGAAATGCAGAGTGGGAAACAATGTATAATTGAATTTTTTGAACCACTTTGCTTAATTTACACATCAATTTACAATATTTAATCACAATTTTATTGCAGATAATTTAATTACAATTATTTGCTTTATACTTAAAAGTGCATTTACAATTTCCAAGTATCTAAGAAATTGATAAACAAGCCAAAACTATCTAAATATAGTCTTAAAAAATCCCAATAAACATTAATTTTAATGTTGGTTTTAAACAATAATTAATAGGAAATTATATTTTTACAAATGCATTCAGTTTGAATTTCAATTTTTAGATATTGTTATTTTTTTAACACATATATATTAATTGTATTTTTTTATTTTTCGATATTCTTCTGGAAAATGGAAATCTAAATGAATGGAATTTGGATAATTGGAGTTTTATTATATGGAAGTTTAAAAGATGGGTGTGAAGCAGGGTTCTTACAAGTTTTTGACTAACCTTAGCAATTTGGCTAATCATCAAAGAAAAACTATAGCTAAATGAAAATAATGTTAGCAATAGATTTGCCATGAAACACAGACTCCAAAATCGTTTTTTTTAAACACTCTAATCTTCTTTTTCCTTTTCAATATGTGTTCCAATTTTTTATTTTATTTTATCTTTACAAGTAGAAAGTATTGGATTCATGAAAAATTTTAACTTCCAATTTTCGATGGATTTATACATTTTTGAAAGTCCTGAACATGATTTGACTGTTTTAGAAAATGTCTGTTTAAGTGTTTGTCTGTATGTGACAAAAATTTTGTGGGCACTTTATCTCAAGAACTAATACACAGAATTTAATAAAACTTTAGATTCAGTTAGAAGTTGACATAAGTTGTTGCTGCTATGCTGCATTTTTCAGGATTTACACGATTTTAGCGATAGTCATCTCTCATGAACTAATGCAAGGCATTTCATTGAACTTCATATTCTGTTAGACCTTGACATAAGTTGATACAGATTAGGTTTTTGTGTAAATAATATAACAGGTGGCCCTGGTATACTGCATTTTTCAAGATTTTTTTTTTTTTTTTTGGCTTTCTAAAAATAGAAATATTTTTATTTTTCTTATTTTATTATGAATATTTTTTTTTTCTAAAAATAGAAAAAAAAATCTATGAAAAAGCACAGCTTCATATTAATTCAGATTTTTACAAAATTTAAGTTTTTCACTAAGAATAATGTAACTATTTTATTATTTTCAGGTTTTATTAAGCATTGTACCCTGTCACCTAAAACTCAATATTTTAATTTTTAGAACTACTAAATGGCAACAACCTTAAATTTTTATATAAAATTTTGAATGTTGAAGAGAAAGTTTGTTTTGTTTAAAAGTTTTAACGCCTGTGCTATAACATTGATTCATATTTTATATAAAACTAACACATAAAATTTGTATATAGTAGTTAGCAGGGCCTAATTACTGCACAGCTGACTAGGCTAGGACCCATCACAGATAAACTTCCCAAAATAAGTAAAATGGTTTTGAAAAAAATTCTTAAAAATCAGTTCTATACAATGATTTGCTCGAAAAAAAAAAAAAAAAAAAAAAAATGGTTAGCTGGCAACTGTTAAGTAATATTTAATGATAAAAATCATCAGTAATAAGTACAATTGTAAAGTCTTACTTTCTACCTATTGTGCATTCTTCGGGTTGGAATAAGCACACTTATTACAAATTTTTCTAGCTGTTATTTTGATTTGACCTGAAAAAGGTTCTGGGCCATGTGGCCTAGCCAACTTGGATGAAATTCTGGCAGCCAGGATAATAAAATATTTATGTTTAAACTAATGTTCTAATGGGGAAGGGTGGAAAATACCACCTGGATCTTACTACTACATTTAAATATATTCTTCTAAATGTTAAATAACACTCTCAATAAATAAATTATCTGAGTATAATTATTTATTCAAATTCCAGGGGGTGGGGGAAGAAATAACAGTATTAATTGAAAAAGTCAGACATGCAACCATTTGTACAATCACAAGGTTTTTAAAGATGAAATAAATATATAATTGCTAAATTATTAAATAAAATATATAGTTATTTTGCAATAATATGAATCTTTTAGGAAATCCTGTAATAAGAGTTTTATTTAATAAAGAAATTTCCCATAAGCAATAATAGCATAAAAATAATTAGTTATATTGCTATAAATCAAGATCATGTAAATTAAAAAATATATTTATAATTACCTTATCTAAGTCAAGGTACCTGCCCTTTACAGTTGTAGTTGTTGACATCGTAGTGGGTTTCACTGGATATTTTCCGTCCACTGGAGATACTGTAAACACAATTTCAAAAATCAATTTAGCCATATGAAATAAGAAAATGATATTTTGACAAATAGTAAATATATATTCTTATGCAACATAAAAAGAGGTAAAGAGCATAAGTTACATAAAGAGCATGAATTAGCTCTTCTTTGTTACTACAAGATGCAGTAATATGCCACTACCACCTTAAGGAGACTGTAGTGAAACAGTCTTCTCCCTTACAGGTCTTAAAATCTCATGTTAACATGGGGAAATTTAAACACAAGATTCTCATTACCTAATATGATTAGCAACATTCAGTTTTCATTATCAGATTCCAATTTATTATTAGATGATGCAATTTTAAATATATATAAACAATATTTGAAAACTCAAATTTAACATCAATTTAAAATGTTATTGTAAATTAAAGACTCAGATCCGAAGTCCATTGAATATATTTGTTACAAATTGTTTATCGAATAGTTGGACCGATTATAAATACATGCATTGTGTTTATTACATGCCACAAATATTTAAAAAATTGACAATTAAAACAAAATATAAAAAAAGACTTAAATACATACTCATGCAAACAAAAATCAATCAAACTGTGTTTGTTTTGAGAACTTTTAAATATGTCATCATTAAATAGAACAGACATCTCAGTTTCACACCCTTTTTACAAAGGGAAAAATTAACTGTTTACATGAAAAAGTTTATTTAAAATTTTAAATAGAATTTTTTTACCGTCACATAACCATCACTAAAACCGTATTTTTAATTTATTTGCTGTTACCTTCATATGAATAATTAAAAAAAAACATAACAAAATTCTCAAAAATCAATTCAGAGTTGATACAGAGTTCCCCAGACGTATCAGGAGGGGGCCATACCCTGCCCACCCCTAAAAAATAGCATGTTTCTTGCCCCTCAGTCAAACGTGGTGCTCTACTGCCATTTGTATTAAAATAATTGTTTGCATAGTGAAAATTGACTCATTGTTGTGACTTGAAAAGACTTTTAAATATTAATTAAAAATACCCTTTTCTTACAAGCAACACTACATCTTTTTTTAAACTTGGAGAAAATTCTGGCTAATAACATTTTATTTAATCGGATACATTAACAATTTTTAATCATATGGAGTGGGCTCCCAATAATTCTATGATCCATTAGTAAAAGCATTTTTAATGTTTATTTACTGTTGCCGTTTTTTTGTGTCTCATGAAAATAACAGATATTACTGACATATTGACAAATCATTTCAAATAAAAATTCATGCCATTCAGTTACTTAAAAACATGCTTAAAATATTTAACAATGGAACAACATCAAACAATGAAAACTTTCTAAAATAAAATAGATAAAATAAGAAACTTTTCCATTAGCCAGACGCAGGTGATAAATTGCCCAATATTGTTTCAAACGCCATCATTTGCATTGCGCTCATTCATTTAAAATACAAACCTTTCACTCATTTCATTTAAACTAATAATAAGTTTTAATGAGCATTTTTTCTGATTAACCAAAAACATTTGATTAACACTTTCCAAAATAATTGAAGAGTGTTTATGAATTCAGTTTGTCTGTCTGTCCATGCTCTAATTCTCATAAATATGCTTGGATTGCCATGAAAATTATATATGTTATTGAGGTTTATTATAGAATGTTCAGAATTGAAAATGAAGTATGTAGCATTTATAGTTTGTTTACTGGGACTCACAAAAGAATTCCATTACATTATGGTATATGGCAAAAAATTGCTCGTGGTACATTTTATTGATGTTATGATATTTCAAACATAATGAGATAGATATACAGCGTTTAGATGGACTACAACATGTTTTCTCAAGAGTATAGAATAAGTCACATTTATAGTTTGCTTACAGTGACACACTAAAGCATTCAATTACATTATGATCTATGGGGAAAATTGTTTGCAGTGCATTTGAATGATGTTATGATACTTCAAACATAACGAAATCACTGAAGTGCATTGCATGTTTTCTATAGATTATAGAGTGCTTAGCATACAATTTGATGTTCGGATGCTGTGGGAAAGCAAGAGTCATCGGGAGAACTCGGCATATGGCCTAGGGACCAGTTCCTCTTATGGGGTTCTGACGACGAAGCCGTCGGGGTTTTTCCGCCAATTCATCGAGTGTCCATGTTGAAGTCTCTCTGATTTTGGGATCCTCTGTGTGCCGTAACGACCTATGTCATCAATCATTTGGGTAAAAAGGTTCGGGAGGTCCGCAGGTGACGGCTCCCGACCGGCCGAAGCGCATACGGGGAGCAGTCCCCGGTCGTGCGAGTTATGAGTCCCTCAGGACTCGAGATCAACAGTCGAGCTTAGTTTTATCATCCATTTACAGAGACACACAAAAGAATCCAGTTAAATGACCGACTAAGATCGATAATTGCTGGAAGTGTGTTTTCCTCTGTGGTATGCATTTTTAAATTGATCTGATATTGAGTGTTGTACTAGGAGCTGTGCATAATTTCTATAGATCACATACAGGGCTGGACGAAAGACTGGAGTTTGCATACATTACTGGATACAGGCAGCAACAGCTGAAAATGGATTTTTACTGAGTTATCTAAATAAGCAACATAAAAAAAACACATATCTCATTTCATTCAAGGAAAAATATGAAACTGCTTAATAATATCCTGTTAGTGTTAGAAAGTGTTTCATAACCTATGCTTGATGCATGATTTTTCATTCTTGTGACAATCTCAAAGCACTGTTCCTAATTTTTATCAGCAAAAATAAAATCTGCTATTTTCAAGATTTTCACCTGGCTAAAAGAAAAGTAGTCAAAATAATCAAAATTTAAAAAACCATAAACTAAAAAGTACAACATCAAAAGATTTGATCTTACATCCACCTGAGCCAACATCTTCATCTTCGTCTTCTTCATCTTCATCATCAGGTCCAAACCCTGATCCCGGTGCGTCCTCATCATCAACGCCTCTCCCCGACGAATGGTCCAAATCTCCAAATTCTTCATCTAATGCACTGCCCTCTATTTGATCCCCCTGAGTAATTAAAAGCAGTTGAAAATGCATCTCAAAAATGATAACAGTAAAATGAATAGCACTGGAAAAAAAAATCTTTCAAATTAAAAAGTAAAAGAATCTCAAGTACCCAATCATAATGAGATGAAGTAACGGATATTAACATATTAAAATATCTTAAAAGAACCATATGATTAGAAAATGATAAATGGTTAAAAAAAATGAATTAAAAAATTATTTTGCATATCATAAAAAAAAACTTTTTAACAAGAAAAAGTTGTTTCTTTGAATTTAAGTATTATTAAAGAAAATCATACTGTGCTAATACCAAACTAATTATTTTTCTCAGAAAAGGACATGAAAATATGCAATATTTGGTAAACAAGTTTCTGAGACAAATATTTTCTTCTTGAAAATGATCATAGGGAAAATATCCAAGGAATAAATACAAAATCATTCCACTAAGAAATACATTTATTACTATGCATGAACAATGGAATGATTATATAGCAAAGCAGAATTTTTTTTCCATATAAACTTTAATTGTCCTCCGTACTTAAATCTAATATGTTGGATAGGTGAAAAGTAGCATATTATAATAGTATAGTATATTAGGATATATATCAATGATAGAAGGGAAAAGAAGGTAAAGTTCTATTTGCGTGCATTTCTCAATTTAATAGGTTTTCCTCACAAGCACCGATATTATAGCGAAGTAATCACATTGTATTACGATTCTCATTTATATAGTAATAATCATACTAATGAAAATTACATAAGGCTATAAAATAATATAACTTTCATTAATATGATTATGACATACAGGCTTTAATAATTTTATTACCTATTTGATATAGTACAAATGGATATTTTCATTACATATAATTTGGTATATAATAACCCATTTCCACCTATGGTCTAATCTATCTACGCATCTCAAGTTATGTGAGATTTTATGTAATTAACAAAAATATCTGCAATGATGTCCTACATAAATTGCATTCAACGCACAAATTAAACTATAAGTTCACATTTTAAATATGTAAAACTAACATTAATTATCAAACATGAATGCCATAAATGCTCACTGACAGTTATGCTGTTAACAAATATTAGCAACAACCAGTGGCATAATCGTAAAAAAAACAACACAGAGGGTGTATGCTACAGGCAGAAAGTATACACTAGGGAGTTACACACAGTCATCTAGAAGGTATATGGCATATACCACCATATACCCTCCACTATGCCCCTGGCAACAACAATGAATTCCTTAAGTTGATAACACTCCAAGAGTCAAAATTCTCAACGACATAAACTGCACTTTTGACAATGTTCTTCTGAATGAATATACATACTATATTTGTTATTTATACCATAATTTTTTTTAAACAAAAATTTACTTTAAAAACTGAAATGCGCATAATATATAAGGATTTAGAATTTGACTGTCCATAGCTACATTCAGAGCAAAGCGACTCTGCACCATAACTCAATGCTTTGTAAAACTGTAATTTTAATAATAACTATTAAAATTTATAACAAAACTAGGGAAGCACATGCGGGGCCTGCACAAATTTGAACCGAGACATTGATATTTCCTTTTCTTTAATTTTAGACAAACCGTCCAAGCTATGGCAGTGATCGCTGCACTGAATTTGATGATCATCGGCCAAACAGTTTAGCAGGAGTAACGTTACAAAGAAACTAATAGTATAAGAGTTTCGCTTGCTCAGCTCAATTAAACTCATTTGAAATATTTTTCTCTTATGTTTTGTAAGAACTTGGTTTTTTCCGAAATGAGATTTTGAAAAAAAAAGTTCATGTGTTATGTTATGACTTGAGGCATGGCATAGGCTGAAAAAGGCAATAATTTTATACGATTGAGAATCACTTAAAGATTCAGGGACCAATTTATGAACTTCAGAATCTAGGATCCACTTCCTTTTGAGAGGCTTTTATAACACTTTATATACATTTTTAATTTCCTTATTTTAGCCCATTTTAAATTTTAGGAGGCCATCTTTTAAAGTGTATCCCAGGGCATGTGTCCTGCTATAAATCAAGCCCAAGAAATGCACTTTTTACAGACTGAAATGTTTTCCTAACAAGGAAAAAATTGCCATTAAGGCTGTTGATTAGTTACCTTAACAACTTCACTAGCTAATGTTAAACCTCTGAGCATAGAATGCATTTGTATTTTGAAGATATCTCCTCAGGAAAATAGTTTTTTTAACTTCTCTTTTCTTTGCACTTTCCTTAAAGGATGTCTCTTTTTTTCTTAGCTGTCAAAATAGTTCTAAAATACATGCTTAATTTAATATTTTGTGTGTTAAAAGCTGACGAGGTGTGAAGAGTACAATTTTAACACTTCAAATAAAATCAAGTATGCATTTTAGAAATATTTTGACAACTAGGGACATCCTTTACGAAGAAGAGTACACACAAAAAAGAAGTTAAAAATATTAATTTCCTGAGGAGATATTTAATCGATGATTCATTCCACACACCCATAGGTTTAACATTAGCAAGAGGAATTGGGGAGTTGATTGATCAACAGCCTTAAGGAGGAAAACCTGATTTAAATCTACAGTTACTTGAATGTGTTACATGAAAATACAATTTTTGCCATCCCATGCAATATAAAGTTTTATACATTTTTGATAATGCTTAGACAAATTAAACCATGTAGAAATGGGTTATGTTATATAATTAAATGCAAATGTCACACCAATTTGAATAAGTTTACAGTAAATTACATAACTATCACAGAATTATTTTCTTTCTGTCAGTAATGGGGAAATAGCCAACAATTGTTCTTAAAGGGTTAAATTTCATGATTTTTATGTATGTTAATCAAAGTTCAATTAAGTAAACATAATTTTTTTACACTTTAAAAACCAAATCTTCATTTCAATTTTCAACCCAAAACTCCCTTCAAAACTAGAAATGTGAACAATGATAAAAAAAAAAGACAAAATGGAAGTATATATAAAATCATGCATGTAACTAGCTCAGTAACAATTCAAATATACACTCAAAATAATTACAATACTGTAAAAAAAATACAACACCATTTTCCACAGATATTTATATAATTTCAACTTAAGGTAGACTTTTACACATGAAAATAAACTAATTCCAAATAATGAAGCAGCTGCAGCAATCTTTGTATAATTTGCATATACTATGAATAATAGTACATAATTGTGTTATCTTAAAAAGATAGAGAGAAAGAAAAAAAAAAGCTATAAAGAAAATAAATGAAAGGCCAAAGCAAAAAAAAAGAAAAAAAAAATACTGAACAGTTAGTCACTCCAGTTTAACACTTATTAAGACAAATTGCTAAAGAAAAAATGAAGTTAAAAAATTACAGAGAAATAGTATTTATGAAGACCAATGAAGAGTTTAAAACATTAAAATATTTGATAGATTATCACTTGAAACGAACTTGGGAAAATATAAAATTATAAAATACAGAGGAACAATACTTATTTAGACCAATGAAGAGTTAATGGCATGAAAATAATTGTTAAATTATCACTTATTAAAGAAAAATGTTAGAGAAAATAAAATTAAAAAAAAAAATACAGAGGAAGAGTATTTATGAAGACCAATGAAGAGTTAAAAACATTAAAATATTTGTTAGATTATCACGTACTGAAACAAACATTTGGGGGAAAATATAAAATTATAAAATACAGAGGAACAATACTTATTTAGATCTATGAAGAGTTAATGTCATTAAAATAATTGTTAAATTATCACTTATTAAAGAAAAATGTTAGGGAAAATAAAGTAAAAAAAATTACAGAAGAATAGTATTTATGAAGATCAAAAACATTGAAATATCTGTTAGATTATCACTTATTGAAACAAACTTTTAGGGAAAATATAAAATACAGAGGAACAATACTTATTTAGACCAATAAAGAGTTAATGACATTAAAATACAGTAACCTCTCACTTATAAGACTTTCAGAGGACCGTAGAAAAAAGTCGTATAACTGAGAGAGTCGTATAACTGAGATACCGTCTTCTTATACAAGTTTCAAACTTTATATGCATTAATTATTTTACCTATATTAAAAACAATACGTTTTGAGTACTAAGAACATATTTGAACAAAATTTATAAAATATATTAAAAAATAAAACGTAAAATATATATTTTTAAAAAAAAATCACAAAATAGTTCATTTACTACTATGTTTATTTTAAAGATTTACAAATCAGATTTTATCAAGAAAGGAAAAGGAAGTGATATTAGTTTGTCTCTGTGGTCGACGAAAAGAGAAAATGTGTTTTTTAAGTCTAATAAAGCTTTTAAGCTATTTTGGGAATAACCATTTTGATCTACATAATTCTTTAATGTATTTAAAATGGCACTTGTTTCTGAAAAATTTACACCAGCAATAACATTGCTCTCATCTTCGTCAACCCCCCTCGCTCAATTCTTCCTTAATGATATCCTCAAACATTTCTTCGGCAGTTCTGAGTTCTCATAGAAGAAGTTTTCATCACATTCTACATAATCTTTGAAATTAATATCTTCGTCCATAAACATTTCACCCCAGTCTTCGTCATTAAAGGATTCCCATATGCTCCTAAAAATCGGTTTCATTCGTTGAACTAGCAGTTTGGTCTTGTGAAAAACAACATTTCCTAAAACATTTCTTAATTGTCTGCAATGTCACATTTTTTCAGGTGGCCATTTGGCTTTTGTTAAATGACAGGCACAAGGGAATTCCATACAACCATCCTCCCGCCATAGATTTAATTGTTAATAACACATGACGGAAGATAAGAAATGTTATTAGTTATTGATAAACACTTTAACAATAGTGAAAGGATAAAGCTAAGAAAACGTGAATGATTTGTACTTTAAAGATTAGAAAAATGAATTCTTGAGTGTGAAATGAAAAATCGCCTGAACCGTTTAAAGAATCGTATAAGTGAGAGAAGCAGTCATATAACTGAGAGAAGTTTAGCATTAATTCCCATAAAGCGTGGACGGGACCAAGAGAATTCGGCGTATAACCGAGAGAGTCGTATAAGTGAGAGGTCACTGTAATTGTTAAATTATCACTTATTAAAGAAAAATGTTAGGGAAAATAAAGTTTTTTTAAAAAATACAGAGGAATAGTACTTATGAAGAACAGTAAGCATGCTTGATAAAATATTTATTTTTCAAACAAGTAACTCACCAACAAATTCAGAAAGGATTTCTTCAAACTTTTATATTTAGAATTAAACAGAAATTTTCATTTTCTTTATAAAATGAATAAAACAAATAATATAATTATAAACTATTCTTGGCATCACTTAAGACCACCGAGTTCACTGAAAAACTCATCACAAAATACATGTTTAAATCACCAACTGATATTTAAAAATATTTTTTAATTCTAAAGAAACATTTGAAGATAATATATTTAACGAAAAGGATATGATTATTTGGTACATTACCACAAGCCCCAAAGCAGAATATTTTGCAATATTCTGCAATGAACCTTCAGCTGATAAAAAATGTTCTGCAAGAGTAAAAATGAAAAACACAAGGAGATGTTCTTGTGTATGTAGCAGGAGTTCAATTTCATCTTTTATAGAAATGTAAAGACGTTTCATAAAGCACTGACACATACAAAAGAAACACTATTTTTGTGGTAAGATTTATTTTTAAAACAAGGTCATTAACAAAGAATTTACAGGTCTGTCAATAATTTTAGAAGTGACATATTTTGAAATATCACTTTTATGGAGGACTGCACGACCAAAACCGAATTTCGCGACATTTTCCTGCGACTGATCGACAAATTTTGTGACATTTTTTTCTAACTGATGAATTTTGCTATTTTTATCGAGAATGATTAACAAATTTCGTATTTTTTTTAGATTTTTCCTTTAATCGACTAACGTCTTTTGCTATTTTTTCTCGGGACTGATAGACAAATTTCACATTTTTTGACGTGTTTTTCCCCCACGACTGATTGAAGAATTTCACGATTTCTCTCCCGATCTACAGACAAATTTTGCAACATTTTAAAGATTTTTCATTCGACTGACTGGTGAATTTCACGATTTTTTCTCACTACCGATCAATGAATCACACATTTTTTTCTGTGACTCACTAAAGAATTTCGGGATTTTTTCTGATGATCCACTGTCGAATCTTGCATGTGTTTATCTGCAACCAATTGGCAAATTTTGAGACTTTTTTTTTCTATCAATTAAGAAATTTTTCGAATTTTTCTTGTGACCTGATGAAAAGCACAGGGTTTTTTCGGTGACTGATCAACGAATTTCGCGTTTGTTTCTGTAACCAGCTGAAGAATTTCACGATTTTTTTCACACAATCAACTGATGAATTTGTGACCGATCGGCAAATTTTTCCCTCATGTCTTTTTACTCGCAACCGGCTGGCAAATTTTGTGGCTTTTTCTCACAACCAACTGCTGAAAATCGAGGGGTTTTTTCTACGACTGATCGACGAATTTCGCCTTATTTTTTCCCATACTCAACAGATAAATTTGCAACCAATCAACAAATTTCGTGATTTTTTCTCGCAACCAATTGACGAATTTTGTGATTTTTTCTCATGACTGATTGAAGAATTTCGGAATTTTTTTCCAACGATCGACTGGCAAATTTAGAGTCTTTTTCCAGGGATTGATTGGCAAATTTTGCAGCATTTTCTTGCAACTGATTAACAAAAATCTCGGTTTATATTCCCCGATTGATCGATGAATTTCGCATTTTTTTCTGACACCGGTAGAAGAATTTCATGATCAACTGAAGAATTTTGTGATTTTTTTACGATGCATGACTGATGAATTTCGTACTTTTACTGGTGATTGATTGACAAATTTGGCACTTTTTCCCGACGAATGAATGACGAATTTCGTTGAAATTGAGAATTTGAAATCGAAATGTTCTGCGATGTACGTCGCACTTTTAAGCAGATTTTGCTTTGGGGAGCACTAACACTAGCTAGTCAAAAATAACTTTTCTATTAATGCAGCACCAATTGTAACCAAGAATAAGAGTATTAAACAAAATAAAAATATGTATTATTATGGAACTTTTATTAAGACAAAATATAAATAAAAAGTACTAAACAAAAGACATAAATTAAATCTAAACAGATGGCATGGAATTGCAAATGTCATTCAGAATTTCTGAAAACATTTCAGTTTTGGGATTTAAGTGAAACTTTCATGTGTGCGCAGAACTCGTACATTTGTTAGTGACCATTGCTTTAAGGCTCTTCTTAAATCCAAACTGTCTACTCTATGATACTTTTAAAATAATTTTTGTTTGGAAATGCATGAAATTGGGCATTATTCAGAAACTTTGTAATTAAGAGATGTTTTCCATTTTTGGGTAAAGGCCGAAGATCTTTCAGAAAAATACTGTCAAAGTCGGCATTTTGAACCGAATTTCCAACACTGCAGCATGAGAAAGGGGAAAAACGTGTCATCACATGACACAAATCATTTAGAACGCGATAAGTAATTTATCAAAAAATGGAAAACTCATTTCGATTCTAAATCACTTTAATAGTTAGTTAGGACTGCTAATTTTATGCCTTTGCATTAAAAATAAATCAGAAAATGTGTTAAAAAATTTTGCATTGTTGAGCAGGTCATTTCAGCAAAAAACTTCAATACAATGATCTATTATAGCTTCTTTGATTTGAGAACCACCATAACGAGTTTTGGGCATTTTAAAGATTGCTGAACGGTGAGTTTCCTGCATCTCTAGTGACTGGTGCCACGCTAACAGAAAAGTATCAGTTATTTAATACGACAACTATTTTTTTGGTAACATATAAATTTAAAACTAAGGGCAGATTGTAAAACTATGTTTATACTATGCTCTATTTTGTCTTAAAGTCAATAGTTTAACTACAAGGGCATTGAGGTGGCAAAATATTCTACATTTCAGAGAGAAAATGGTAAATGTTTACATTTTCTGTAGATTGCAACGAGTGAAAACTATGATGAAGATTATTGAATACAAACATTTTTCTCTAGGAGGGTATTTTGCAGTTCCAGGGCTAAACATTGTGGAGTTTTATAGAAAGGGGAGGGGCAAAATTAAAACTTTTACAACATTACCAAAAACAAAATCTCAAATATTCTATATATTTTTATGCCCGATGGAAAATGGATGAAGCACCCCCCCCCCCCCCTGCATAAAGTTATTATATAAAAAAGCCAATGAAAAATGTTCAAATAAATTTAAAAGTACATCAGTTTTTATATAATTATAAAAGTCATTTTCCTTTGTATAAATTGATCTTGATATTTCAACCTCTGCATTAATCGAATAGCTATGTTGCTGGTGAGAAAATTAGTTTTAAAAAGTGGGGGACAGTGATAGAAATTGGGAAATAAAACGTAAGCGTCAAATAACGCCTGCTGTAAATATCTTGGGTGTCAAATTAAAAACTTTAGTTGCAGTTTCTAAAATTAATTTTTAACATAACTAATATTGTATGCGACTTTTTCAAAAAAACATGACTATTTTGTTTTTGTTTAAAATTATTGAAGTTCTTAATCTCCAAGATTATAATAATTGAAACAACTGTAAAACTGATAAACAATACAACTATACAAAGTTAAGTTAGAAAGGGGAGGGGCAAAATTAAAACTTTTACAACATTACCAAAAACAAAATCTCAAATATTCTATATATTTTTATGCCCGATGGAAAATGGATGAAGCACACCCCCCCCCCCCCTGCATAAAGTTATTATATAAAAAAGCCGATGAAAAATGTTCAAATAAATTTAAAAGTACATCAGTTTTTATATAATTATAAAAGTCATTTTCCTTTGTATAAATTGATCTTGATATTTCAACCTCTGCATTAATCGAATAGCTATGTTGCTGGTGAGAAAATTAGTTTTAAAAAGTGGGGGACAGTGATAGAAATTGGGAAATAAAACGTAAGCGTCAAATAACGCCTGCTGTAAATATCTTGGGTGTCAAATTAAAAACTTTAGTTGCAGTTTCTAAAATTAATTTTTAACATAACTAATATTGTATGCGACTTTTTCAAAAAAACATGACTATTTTGTTTTTGTTTAAAATTATTGAAGTTCTTAATCTCCAAGATTATAATAATTGAAACAACTGTAAAACTGATAAACAATACAACTATACAAAGTTAAGTTAGAAAGGGGAGGGGCAAAATTAAAACTTTTACAACATTACCAAAAACAAAATCTCAAATATTCTATATATTTTTATGCCCGATGGAAAATGGATGAAGCACCCCCCCCCCCCCCCCCTGCATAAAGTTATTATATAAAAAAGCCGATGAAAAATGTTCAAATAAATTTAAAAGTACATCAGTTTTTATATAATTATAAAAGTCATTTTCCTTTGTATAAATTGATCTTGATATTTCAACCTCTGCATTAATCGAATAGCTATGTTGCTGGTGAGAAAATTAGTTTTAAAAAGTGGGGGACAGTGATAGAAATTGGGAAATAAAACGTAAGCGTCAAATAACGCCTGCTGTAAATATCTTGGGTGTCAAATTAAAAACTTTAGTTGCAGTTTCTAAAATTAATTTTTAACATAACTAATATTGTATGCGACTTTTTCAAAAAAACATGACTATTTTGTTTTTGTTTAAAATTATTGAAGTTCTTAATCTCCAAGATTATAATAATTGAAACAACTGTAAAACTGATAAACAATACAACTATACAAAGTTAAGTTAGAAAGGGGAGGGGCAAAATTAAAACTTTTACAACATTACCAAAAACAAAATCTCAAATATTCTATATATTTTTATGCCCGATGGAAAATGGATGAAGCACCCCCCCCCCCCCCTGCATAAAGTTATTATATAAAAAAGCCGATGAAAAATGTTCAAATAAATTTAAAAGTACATCAGTTTTTATATAATTATAAAAGTCATTTTCCTTTGTATAAATTGATCTTGATATTTCAACCTCTGCATTAATCGAATAGCTATGTTGCTGGTGAGAAAATTAGTTTTAAAAAGTGGGGGACAGTGATAGAAATTGGGAAATAAAACGTAAGCGTCAAATAACGCCTGCTGTAAATATCTTGGGTGTCAAATTAAAAACTTTAGTTGCAGTTTCTAAAATTAATTTTTAACATAACTAATATTGTATGCGACTTTTTCAAAAAAACATGACTATTTTGTTTTTGTTTAAAATTATTGAAGTTCTTAATCTCCAAGATTATAATAATTGAAACAACTGTAAAACTGATAAACAATACAACTATACAAAGTTAAGTTAGAAAGGGGAGGGGCAAAATTAAAACTTTTACAACATTACCAAAAACAAAATCTCAAATATTCTATATATTTTTATGCCCGATGGAAAATGGATGAAGCACCCCCCCCCCCCCTGCATAAAGTTATTATATAAAAAAGCCGATGAAAAATGTTCAAATAAATTTAAAAGTACATCAGTTTTTATATAATTATAAAAGTCATTTTCCTTTGTATAAATTGATCTTGATATTTCAACCTCTGCATTAATCGAATAGCTATGTTGCTGGTGAGAAAATTAGTTTTAAAAAGTGGGGGACAGTGATAGAAATTGGGAAATAAAACGTAAGCGTCAAATAACGCCTGCTGTAAATATCTTGGGTGTCAAATTAAAAACTTTAGTTGCAGTTTCTAAAATTAATTTTTAACATAACTAATATTGTATGCGACTTTTAAAAAAAAAACATGACTATTTTGTTTTTGTTTAAAATTATTGAAGTTCTTAATCTCCAAGATTATAATAATTGAAACAACTGTAAAACTGATAAACAATACAACTATACAAAGTTAAGTTAGAAAGGGGAGGGGCAAAATTAAAACTTTTACAACATTACCAAAAACAAAATCTCAAATATTCTATATATTTTTATCCCGATGGAAAATGGATGAAGCACCCCCTTTAAAGCATTTTTAGAAATTAATAGAAAAAAAAATCAACATTTGAATCTTGTTAAAATAAAATAAAAAAACCCAACATTTTATTTGTTTAATTTTTTTTGTGTGTGTGTGTGTGTTAACCGTTAAAATAATAGTAAATAAATGTTTTTAAAAAAGCTAGGTGTCAACGACCGAGAAAATAATTTTGTAGTTGTCAAATGCAATAATTTAGTTATATTTGATGACTAAAGACTGCTATTTTCGAACACTGGCGTGGGATGTTACAGTTTGCAGAAAAAGAAACAACCAAAAAAAAAAAGGTCTAGTTTTCTCTTTACGAAATGAAATAGATTAAAATCCATTCATTAAACTGTAATAGAACAAAAGTAATTTCATGAAAAATGAACAAATAATAAGAAATAATTCACAAAATAACACTTCAAATTGATTTGTTGGTTGTTTACTCTTTCTGCAAGATGATTATATATTTTTTGTCATTACTCCCAGTCACATAATGTTAATACATATCTTGCAAATAATTTGGGAGATATTTCTTTAAAAAGTATTTTACTGTTTATTCATATTATAAGCACAACGCAATATCTTCTTGCAATGTTTGTTTAGACAATTACAATTAATAGGTTGAGGAGAAAGAAATGTACAATTTTGCTAAAGATCTCAATATTATATAGTTATGCTGCTGCTTAAAATGTTGAATTATCCAAGAGTTATTAAGCTAGTAGTACTTGGTGCAATACAATTAAAATGGAAAAAAGAGCAACGTTAATAGCACCAGAAATTTAAATTTCAATGCATACTAGTTTCGGTAGCATTTAGCATACCATCCTCAGTACAAAGAGCTGAAATTAGTATGCATTGAAATTTAAATTTCTGGTGCTATTAACGCTGCTCTTTTTTTTAACTCACAGGCTATCAAAGCCTGTGAGCTCATGTGCCCGCCTGTTCTGTATGTATATGTATGTATGTATGTACGTAATGCGATAACTCTTGACAGAAATATTCATTGTTCTCAAATTTTGTTTATAGGTTTATTGTGATAAGGTGCTTCCCTAATTAGTTTTCGGAGTTCATTGGTTAAGTATAAAGGGGTTTTGGGGGCTCCCCCTTAATTTAGATAAATGGGGTTTCCATGCAGAATTATCCAATTTGCTTCAAATTTCGTATATAGGTTTATTGTGATAAGGCACTTCCCTGATTTGTTTTGGGGGTTAAGTATAAAGGGGGGGGAATGGGGTGCTAATCCCGCCCCCCTTAATTTAGAAAAAGGGGTTTTTCATGTAGAATTATCCGATTGGCTTCAAATTTTGTATGGAGGTTCATTGTGATAAGGCGCTTCCCTGAATAGTATTGGGGGTTCATTGGTTAATTATAAAGGGGAGGAACGGGGCGTTATCCTCCTTTAATTTATTGTCGATTTCTTTATTTTTCAGGGGCATTATTCTTTGAAATAAGAGTATAATATACAAATAGGGTGAATAGCCTGTGAGATCAATGCCATCAGTTTAACTGGGCACTTCTATTCCATTTTTATCTAAGAGTTATCATAGCAACACAAAATATTTTGGCTCACTATTTAAGTTATTGTATCAGGATTAAGACAAAATAAATCACAGTGCAAACATACAATGAAAGTTATAACATGAAGCTGAAAATTTTAATAACAGCTTCTTATGATATAACTAGAGCACAACTAGCACTTCCTAGAACTTTGAGCAGCTTCCTCAAGAATTTCTTTAATAAAATATATACAAGAAGAACAGCCGAAAAATCATCCAAATCTAAAAAATTGTTCAATCATCTTCCATGTAAAAAAATCAGAATAAAAAAATAATGTAATGATGAAAAATAAAGAG
Source organism: Maratus michaelseni (assembly GCA_963931845.1). Taxonomy (NCBI): domain Eukaryota; kingdom Metazoa; phylum Arthropoda; class Arachnida; order Araneae; family Salticidae; genus Maratus; species Maratus michaelseni. The sequence goes on from OZ007600.1 coordinate 73,491,870, forward strand.
ATGGATAATGAAAATGCTTATAGAACTGTTAATTTCATTTTGTTTTTTTATTATAAATGTAAAAGTTGGACTAATTTATTTGAAATCTTCTTTAAATATTAGTTTCAGAATGATATTATCCCTTTTATAGCTAATAAACTGAAAAATAAATACCATAAATGCACGGAGTCATATGTACAAGTTTTCAAAAACATTACCCCCATTAAGAGCCATTGCTCCCATTTTGGGAACAACTTATGCTTTCGGTAATTGTGATTGATCAATTATACATATTAATTCCGGATTGATGTTGTTTAATATAATACACTGTTATAAACATATTTTAACTAAAAAATATAATTTTTATTATAGAGGTTTTTTTTTTCTTTCGAGTACGGCCAAAAAGCTATTTTTCACCTTTTTTAACACATTTTAAAAAATAGAAAATTTTAATGAAACTTTAAAAAAAAAAATTCAGAAGTCGTCTATTATATTCAAAAATCGAATAACACGAACCTTTTAACAATATATAAAATACTCACTTTAGAAAAAAATCATAAAGCAATGTTCCCAAAATGGGAGCAATGGCGCTTAATGGGTTAAAGGGCTCAATTTCTTCCTAAACAGATTTCTGAAAAGTCTAATTTAAAACGAAGGGGGCTCTGTCCTTTTGAACTATGCCCCTGCAATAAAGATTCCAAACAGAACCAGCTACAGTGAAAGTGCAATGTTGTTGACAGGTTTTCTCCAGCTCATCTAGCTTCACTGTAATGTATGATATGTAATGTATGATATGTGATGTATGTATGTTCTAGCTTCACTAGAAATGTAAAGTTATCATTTAAAACTAATTTCTTTTAATGAATTTTCTTTCCAGTGTGTACTTCTTAGCTTATAAATACTTATTTTTAAATATTGCAAAGTAGTTGAGAATATATATATATATTATGTATTGTGAACCTCCATTTAAATAACCCACGAGCAGCCACTGGTTCCAAAGTTCATAGAAACCAGATATATATTAATGATACAGGATTAATCATAATGATCAATGAGGCCCACTATAACCTACATAAGATTAGTCCCATCTCAGTAGCAGAATTTTCTGTTTCAGTCTGCACTGCAGCAAACCAAAATCAATCTGCAACCCCACAATTGTGGACAAAGCTTACTATTGTAAGAAATTACATATAAACCCATGAAATTAGAAATAAAATATAATAAGAAGATACAATAAATCTACAGACAAAGTAAATTTTAACAATTGTTTTTTAAGTCCAGCATTTCTTTTTAAGCTGTTAGATTGATATGATGCAAGGTAGTGGGCACTGTTTCTGTTAATCGGATATTATTTTTAAATAGTTGGTAACCTGAGAATATATAATTAACCCAGGGACTTCTAAAAGTCAGTAGTAATCACTTATAAATCTTAAAACCATACATAATGCAAGGGATTAAAAGATTAAAACTATTTTCTAAGTCTGACCTAGAAAACCTCTATTAAAAATCTGTTAGCTGCATCAACAAAACTGTTAATTTACAAAGATCATTTTATTTTTCCAGAAAACATTAGTAACCTTCAGATAGTCACAAATGTGTATCACAGCGAGCTCTAGATATCAGAGTTGTATGTGACAAATATGTGCGACTGCCAGTAGGTTAATCTAAAAACATAAGTAAAATAAATATAAAGAGATTACAACAACATTAATAAAAACTACTCTTAACATATTCTATCTTAAGAAAAACGTATATATATTTTGATTAATTTTCAATGCTAGTATTTTGTTACATCAAAATTGAGAATCAATCTTAAGAAAGTATGATGTGAAAAATAAATATGGAAATATCAATAGTAAAATTGTGTAATAGTAATAATATAATACAATTTATTCAAACAACATAAATATACAGAACAGAATGCTTGTGAAATCCAATAACTGAATTTATAGAAAGTAAATTATATTACAGATTTGAAAAAGAAATAAGTTATATCTCCTAGAAAGAGGAAAAGCTGAAGAATGTCCAGAAAAAGAGAACATAAAGCCTTTCTTTGCAGTTAAAGTTAGAGGAAAGGAAGATTTGAAAACAGATGAATGGAATGGAAAACTAAAATATTACTTACAGGTGAATCGTTTAGGAAGTATAACTCACTATCACCTTTAACATCTGTCTCCTATGAAAACAAAGCAAAAAATTATTAAAAATAAAATATTTTAAAAAGACAAAGATAAAATTTAATGTAAACAAGCACCTATACAAACACAAACATTTAGAAATGGTCTATTATTGATGATACTAAGAAATGATGATATTTGTTTATTTTTCTGTCGATCAGTTACTATAAAAAATAATCTGTCAGCAAACAGTGTGACCTTAAGCCAATAACAGATATGCATGATGGCAGAGTACACTCATAAGATAGTTATTGGATTTTAGGTAAAACTGATTAATTTTCGATAAACCAACAGTAATCAAAATATGTCAACAAACAGTATTATTTAACTCAAATAAATAATGACTCAAGTCAGAGGGAAAAACCATGAGGGTGGTTCGGAAAGTAACCTCCACGTAGCTATAAATAAAAAACCTGCATTAGAAAAGAATATTTTATTATATACACTTTAAAAGTTAAAACTACAGCTTTTCACTGTTTTTCAATATATAATCACCATTTAAGTTCAAGCATTTGTCATAGTGTTTCACTAATTTACAAATTCCTTTTTCATAAAATTTGGTCACCCGGTTACATACTCATGCTGACAAAGTATGACAGGCTTTCTTTGGCTTGCATGGAGAATGGGTATGACCTCAGGCAGTCGAATGTTGTTTCGTTTCGGCTTTTACGTAAAACGAGGGTCACCAGTCACAATTCTCTTAAAAGATTTTTTTAAAGATAATATAAAGAGAATCATATTCATTTTTCATGCAAGCTGAAGAAAGCCTGCCAAACTTTGTCAGCGTGGCTATGTACCCAGGTGGCTGAATTTTATGAAGAAAGATATTGTTAATTAGCGAAACGGTATGACAAATGCTTAAACTTAAATGGATACTATGTTGAAATATAGTGAAAAGCTGTAGCTTTAAGATGTGTATAATAAAATATATTTTACAATGCGGTTTTTTATCTATATAGCCAAAAGGAGGTTACTTTCCAAACTACTTTTTATAGTACTGAACTACAACTACTTGATCAAAAATCTAGCTAAGAACAACTACTTGTTTTAAGTAGTAGTGACTACAGAACAGACTACTTTTCAAAAGTAGGCATCATCTCACCACTTTCAGATTTTGTCAAAAAATCCAATCTATACTCAAAATTGAGGGCATAGATAAAATAATACAGTGGACCCTTGTTATATCTCACATGTCGGGATACAATATACTAAATGTGATATAACCGGGTGCATTAAAAAAATTAAGAAAGAAACATAAATGAAAATGTTTTGTGTTTGTCTCCAAAATTGTAATGTGTGTACATTACAATTTTCTTAGCGGCATTAAGAGAGATTATACATAGTACAATAAACATTTAAATAGTAATGGCATAATAAATGTGATTTAAACTACACCTTATTTTATTAAAAGGTACAAAAATAGTACATATCTGATGAGTTGTAATTTCCCAACTCGGCGAAAAATGTCCGAGCCAGGATTCGAACCTGGGATCTCTTGGCTGAAGCTGCCAATACTCTACCAACTGATTTATCCTGGTCGAATCTGGAGGACTTAATTCATCCAATTAACCTTATTGATCATAGCATCTGGTCTGATATCTCAATCAGCTTAACAGAATAAATTGCAGGTAATGGAACTCCAGTAAACGCATGATAGGTGATTACACTAGATTAATTTTAACACAATTACAGTAGGCTCTCTCAAATCCGCACAGCTTGGGACCAGAGGTTGTACGGATTTTAGAATTTTGCAGATTTCTGGTCACTGTTTTGTTTACATTTTTTAAACAGTAATTTGAATGTAATAATGCACTCAAAATTATCATGAATGCTTACAATAAAGTAAAATATTAAAATAATTATGGGAAATAATGTAAATGTTACATAAATAATTAATAATACATGACTAAATATGCATAATAATGATGAGGTAATTTTTTCTTGAATTATTCAATGAAACTCACCTCTTAAAGGTACACTAGTAATTTACATCAAAACCATAAAATTACAAAATTGTATTTGATGTTTGGCCAGATTTAATAAACAAAAAAGCTTGATTAATACATAAGTGTATTTGATAAAAAGATCAATCACCACTAATATCAGTGTTATCTTTAAAATTTTTGGAAATAAATTTATACTTCCTTTATGAGAAAGCACGAGTTCAATGATATTAACCGGAATTACATAATAAAATGAGTACGGAATGATATAAAAATAAAAAAGCTTGAATTTCCCCCCTATATCTTAATTGTAAGTTTCACTGTATTTACATCTGAAGCAATGTGCGGATTTTAGGGTGCGGATTTGAGAGAGTTTACTGTATTGAATACATATCTGAACCAGAGATATAATGAGGGGCTACTATTGTATGTAACACATTTATACAAAAGCATACACTGCATAAATTTTATTTACTAATCTTACAGCATTGGGTAATAAAATTATTGTTCCTTCACTCATATATTTACCAATAGATTTGTTTATGTACTTTCCATCTCTAACACACTCGAAATGTATTAATTTTATTGAGTTTTGTTGAAAGTTAATTATATTGTTCTTTAACTTTATAATCTAGAAAATTACAGAAAAACAACTCTAAATGAAAACAATGAATAAATCTGTTAATAAAGGAAATCTAAACATGAAGACCTAATAACAAGCAAGTAGATGTCAGTAAGAAAGTTTATTTCTTTGGTAGGTCAGCATTTGGTTTTACCAGCAAGTGCCAATAGAAAATCTATGACTTCATGCAATGTGTTGCTAAACACTGCAGCTGAGATTAACAAATTGTTGAACAGAACACATATTGAACTAAGAAGCAAGTTATGCTTACATGATTTATAGAATGGCACTTTTTTCCCCTGAAGCAGCATTAAAAGTAGTGTGCAGTGTGAGTGCTCGCTACAAACTACTGACATTTTGTATTGTGCTATTCACTACATTACATTGCTGAAAATGTAGCAAGCTACACTACCAACTACTGTAATTCTGCTACTTCTGACTACCGACGCAAGTTCACATTGCATCACTATTATTTATCAATATTTAGATAAATTCTCAAATAGTGCCCATTAATATGCACTTTTATTGATGGTAGAATCCTATAGTTTTTTAAAAAGACTTCACCGTACCCTATTTCGCAGATGGAAGGCCATAAACCTTTATCATGTTTTCAAATATTGCAAGAGAAAAAACAGCAGCTAACTTATGACGTTCATTACTAAAAACTAAGCTGGATTACCAACAAAATAAATAAATAAAAAGTATTATGTAAATTGTGTGTGACTTTTGGAATTTTTCTTAATGCCAAGGACAGATATTTGGCATCAATTTGAAAACTACCTATATAAAATATTAGGAAAAGACGTCGCAGACACACCAAGAATGGCGCAATTTTTGATTAGAAATTTTTTTTTTTTTTTTTTTGCTATTTTGACTAGAAAAACCTTGTTTTTGACGAACTTTAGATGAAATTCACGCAATTCTATTATAAAACACACATATTTATTTATTATAACAACAATTTTATTATAAAACACACATAATTTTTATTATGAACACTCCCAAATTATTTTATTATAAAATACACACAATGTTTAACTTATTATAAAACACACACATTGTCATGTATACGACTGATTCAGTTATTAATACAAAAGGGCTTTGATTAATACACATCTGATCTACTGGCCAAAATCACCAGTATGCCGCGCCAGGCAAAAAATTGGCACTTTGGTGTCAGAAAGATATCATGGTGTGTCTGCGACATCTGTACCATCAAATAATATATGAAATGCAGAAAATGGAAATTTATTTCACTGTAAAAAACCTTGCCCAAACACTACATATTTACTTCAATTTAATATGCAATAGATCTTTATAACACAGACCTTGAGACAAGAAGTTGTGCATATTATAGAATTTTATGCTATACACATCACATTTTATGAAACTTACCTTGTAAACATGGCCAAATATGACTGGGACATATCATTATACAGTATAATATCTTTATATTGCATTTCTTGGTACCAGACTTTGTAATTATTATAAATTTTTGAATCACATAGATCATTTCACACATTGTTATGATTATCTTATAAGCATGATCCAAATGTGTCTGTGATCAAATCATTGTATTGCTCATTTCTAAAAAAATTTAAATTTAATAATAGCAATTTTTTCATTAAAAAGCTCTGAATTAAAGAGATAAAGATGAAAAAAAGTCAAACTTTATCCTCTAGACTAGAGGGTAGCAATATTTTGTTCAATATGAATTGCAGGCAGTTCATAACTGCAAAATTCATTGTTTAATCTGAGAAGTTGTGTGTTATATAGAGAACTGTATTATAGAATTGTGTTGTAAAGATCTTCTACAACATATTAGTAACAATTTAGTTTTTGTCTAAATAGGATTGTATTCAGAAAAAAGAAAATGTCCATACCATATAACATACAGGATAACAACATACACACACACAATATTTCTACAATACGGATTGCATGCAGTTCGTAACTGCAAAATTCATTGTTTATATCTGAGAAGTTGTGTGTTATACAGAGAATTGCATTATATAGATTGTGTTAAAAGATCTTTTACAACATATTAGTAACAATTTAGTTTTTGTCTAAATAGGATTGTATTCAGAAAAAAAAATGTCCATACCATATAACATACAGGATAACAACATACACAGACACAATATTTCTACAATACGGATTGCATGCAGTTCATAACTGCAAAATTCATTGTTTATATCTGAGAAGTTGTGTATTATATAGAGAATTGCATTATATAGATTGTGTTAAAAGATCTTTTGCAACATATTAGTAACAATTTAGTTTTTGCCTAAAAAAAAGTTGTATTCAGAAGAAAAAAAAATCCATAACATACACAGACATTAATTATAGTATTAAAAAAGCATTTTCTGCTAATAATGGCCCAAATAAACAGATATGAACACATATTTGTGGTTGTTCTAAAATTCAAACTGGCTACTTCTCAAGTTCATTTTTGTCAATAACCACATGAGATTGGCAGATGCTCTTATTCAGAAACTATGAAATTTAATAGTTTTCCATTTTTTGGTAAAGGCAATCGTTCAAAAAATGCTACCAAAGTTGTTGTTTTGAACTGAATTTGAAGATACAACAGTATGATAAGAGTCATCATGACTCATGAAACAACATTACTTATTACTCAAGATGTATGTAATTCATTTATCGAAATATATAAGATTCCAAGCCCTTCAATAGTTACCTGTGATAAGCTCATATAAAAGTACCCCCCCCCTTTTTTCCCCTTGAGAACATACTTAATAACGTCTAGCAATTGTTTACATAGAAATCAAATGAGAAAGAATAACTATCGGTGCATACAATGTTAAGCAAACAAAAAAGCGAAAAAATTTATATTGCTTAGTTTTTAAATTCACAAACTATACATTAATCTAAAATGCCAAAATACAGTGCTTAAAAATAATCTACCGGAAGTGCCAAGAAGTCCACAAATAAAAGTTCATATTTAAAGATCATCATTTTCTTTATAATGTACAAATCATCTATAACTTAAGGCGACAAAATCCCTACAACTTATTATTATTATTATTTTTACTTATTTTACATATTCAAATTCCAAAATCATAGACAAACATGGGCTCATACAACCATGCTTTAATGATGCTATTTTACACATTTTGTTTTAGGAAATTCTTAAAAACAAGCCGTTAAATGTTGGCTTTTTTATAGCTTATCTGAATATCTTTACTTTTTTTAATTTTCGAAATTTTCCCAGTCGCGCGAGAAACCTGCAAAAATTTTCCTTTAAAATAGTAAATTTTAACAAAAACGAAATTCAAGTAATCAAACATAAACAAACTCTATAAAAAAATGTCGATCATTTATCGATAACTGCTGAAACAATCGATTGCGGTGCAACATTGACAATTGATCATCTATACATAAAAATAATGGATCATAAAATTTTCAAAAATCAAATCAAATAAGAGACATTAAAAGCTTCAACACGTGAAGAAATACATTTCCTCATATTTAACTTATTTTAACAATTTGCAGCAAAGAACAATGTTTTAAATAGTTAAAACTTTTATGACAGGAACTACTGACAAAAAATTTACTTACCAATGAGAAATGGACATGAATAAATAAACTTAATATTACGATGAAAATAGTGAGTGACATTATACACAAAAACAAACGCTAAAAATGAATACTTGACATATAAATTCACAATTATTCAAAAGATGGCGCAACAAGTCAGGAAGTTTAAAGAGAAGACCTAACTTAATAGTTATTTCTGAATATAGATGGCGCCAGCAAACAGAGAAAAAATTACATTTTCACTCATTACATAGAAACTATTTTTTACAATATTGTTGGCAATCGTAAAAAAGCGACCTCTATAAATAATAAATACAATAATCAATGAATTCTGCTTCACACGATCACACGCTTGGAAATTCAGAACGCAGATGTGGGAACATGTTTCTTTAACTTTACGTTATATACATGAAGAAATCGTAAATTATGTTTCTTCGATCGTTGTAGCTATTTTTATGTCACAAAATTTAGGCAAGAAATAAACCCCCGTACTTACAGATTTGAGATTTCTGTACATACGTGAAATGAAATTCTTAAAAAGTATGTTTTTCTCTAGAACTGAATTGTGATAAAAAACTTGCAATCAGTGTTATATCAGTATTCAGGCATTTTTCTTCGGGAGGGATTTCTGCTGCTCCGAGAGGGACACTGGAGAGTTCCGGGGAGGAACTTGCAATTCTATGGTTTTAATAACCATAAAATTCCAAATCTTCCTTGTGTGTGTATGTGGGAGGGGGGATTTTGATTTGGGGTATTCCCCTCCCCCCGGGTCATCCCCTGAATTCAACACTGCTTGCAATTATAAGGATGCTTTCATTTATTTTCATAAAAAGTAAAAGGCAAACATATACATCCAGAAAATTTTAGGATTAATTTTTTCACATAAAAGTATTAAATATAGACTGCGTGATGACCAAGGGAGATAGTTATTATTTGGGGAGGCTAGGGAGGGGGGATTGAAAGAAGGAGAAATTTGATATTTCAGAGTGTATTATCAACATAGAACTTTTTTCCAGAAATTGTACAAACACTAAAAAAGGAAAAGAACAAGAAAAAAAAAAGAAAATTTGTCAGATTTGATTCACATAGAAATTTTAACACTAAATAAACACTTTAAGCACACAAATTCACAATTATCAATAATATTTAATAAAGTTTGCTATTGCTATTGCAACAATGAAAAAGTGAGACACGTTATCATTAATGAGTACTTTTGACTAATTTTAAAAATATAATGTAAAAATAAAACTATATTTATTGCTAGTTAGTTATGCACGACATGATCCAAAGAATTTTTTGCCCCCTCCTAAAAAAGTTTTGAAATGGTGCCCCTGGTGGTGGATTAAGAAATAACAAGAAAAACAAACAAACAAAACTATAAAAAAAATAATAAAACTTTTCCAACCTTGTAACTGCAATAGAAAAAAAAAGGTATTCCTAAAAATTAAAAAAAAAAAAAAAACTATGCAAAACATACATAGAAGATTGCTCTATTTACAGATATTAAGATTATTTATTTATTTATTTATTTTTTAACCGGCAGATCCGTCCGCCGTTTTCCTGGATTACTTTAGAGATATAAAAAATTACGTTAAATGTAATGTCCAAAAATCCTTCCTAACGAACCTAGTGCCCTGCCCTACTGCCTTCGGCAACATACATCCCAGCTGACTACACCCACCCCGGTCAATTTATGCACACGAACTTCGAATGTTTATGATGTTACATTTTTAAGGGAAAATCTTTGCATACGAACGTAGGAGCCCCATTACCTTCGGCAACGTAAACTAAGTGGGCTTCTTCTGATAGAGGCCCTGTGGGTGTCATGTAATCAATCTCATTCTCTTCCCCTCTTTAAATAAAAAATGGTAAAAAATATCCAAATCAGTTAATTATTTCCCGAGTTATTAAATTTTTATATTTTTCATTAATATTTTACATCTTTAAAGTATCGTAAAGTGAGCTTTATATAACCTGTCTCACTATTTTCCCCTCTTTAATCAATAATATAAAATATTGTAAAAAAGCATTAAAATCTGTCAATTAGTTCTCGAGATATTTAATTTTGAAAACGCGCAGAACGCAAATCCTTACTATCTCATTTTCACATCTCCCAACAATAAATAAATAAATAAACAAACAAATAAATAAGAAAAAAGGGCATTGTACAAACGTGATAAAACTAGTCAGCACCAATGAAATCAATATTTTTCGTCATTCTGTTGTACGTGTGAATTGCGGGTTACCTGGATGCGAAGCACCCTTCGCTGCACAAGCAGTTGATGTACAACACAACTACGAAAAATCGAGAAAATATGCAGGCGGAATAGCCCCACATTCAAGCGGAATCTGCAAGCAATAGTCAGAAACATATACATAAAATTTGGTTCAATTCTATGCATAGCTTCATACACTTATTGATAATACAATAATGAAAATGGCACAAAATAGCTATTACAGCGCCCCTACCGGCGGAATATCTCCAAATTTAATTGGGACTTACTAGCCATAGTCAAAAACATATAAATCAAATTTGGTTCAATTATATGCATATCTTCATACACTTTTCGATGATACAATAAAGACGGATAGACGGACATTTTGTATAAACATCTTTTTCGGGATCTCTGACCCCTAAAACGTGCAAATCCGTCGAAAACCGGGATACTTTCTTCTATTATAGATAGCAGAAAGTAAAAAAAAAGCACATGACGACAGGAGAGAAATATTGTACTCGTGCTGGAAGGAAGAAAAATATAGGAAAAATGAAGCTACAAAAAAATATATTTTTAAATAGTAAATACTAATATTTTTTAAGTGAAAGGTACCGTTAGAACGAAGATGGTACCGCTTATTCGCATGTGTTTTTATTTATTTTATGTCGATCGGGCCCCTCGGCGATGACAATTTTAAGCAGTATAAATAAAAATGGAACATTTTCTTTCCTTTCTGCTTGAAGTTACATAGCATAAATTTTGGCTTACACGATCATGCAAACTTTCAAATGTTCCTCAATTGCGTATGTCTGCTCAGTTACGAATAATATATAATTTTTCTGTTGTGCATCAACATTGTACTCACGTCATTTAAAACAGTATTATACATTATAAATATAATAAGACCAAAACTATTTCTATACTTTATGAAAATGATATCATAATGTGACGTGAAAATTAATTATTAGTTTATTTTCGCTCTATAATCAAAGGTTGACATTAAGCAGTAAGAAAGCCCCTAGCCAATGGAGGAATCACCAAGGTTTCGTCCCCTTCCGAAATTTGAATCAGGACAATTATAAATAAATATACCATTTTAAGTGGCAGTCACGATTCAAAAATCGAAATTGTACAAGAAATAGCATGTCTCAATTGTTTGATTCCGTTAGCATTTTTCAAAATGAATGCAATTACTAGGATATCTTTAAAATCATACGATTTTTTCCATAAACTTTACAAAAGTTTTGGGAACTTACAGTGTCTCACAAAAGTGATGGGACACTTGTGCTTTATAAAAAGAAACTGCAATAAAATAAATAAACAAACATGTGCAAAAATTTTTTGGGTGTGTTTCATATTTAAAGTTAGTAACAATTATTACATAACATACATTTTGTCAAAATATTAAAATATTAATTTAGTAAAAATACAATTGTTCAGAACGGAGCAAAAAATGGCTCACATAAGTGATGGGACACTTACTTTTCCATCAAATATTTATCCAAAAATTTTACTTTTTAAAAGGTTTTAATATTTTGTTGGATTTCCTTTTACTTTTAAAACATGATTTAATCTTTTTGGGATGGATTCGACTATTTTTTTTGTGATTTCTGGAGTGATTTTACCCCATTCTTCTTGAAGCACCGATTTTAGTTGTTGTTTTGAAGAAATGGTGTGTTTGCGAATTCTTGATTCCAATTCTTGCCAAATATTCTCTATGGGATTTAAGTCTGGAGATTGTGGTGGTGTTTTTATTATTTCAGGACAGTTATATAGCAGCCAGAGTCTAACGTTCAGAGCAGTGTGCTTGGGGTCATTGTCCTGGTAGAATTTAAAATCGTTATGAAGGTTCAATTTTCGTGCTGAAGATTTCAAATTTTGCTTTAAAATATCAATATACTTGTACTGATCCATTATACTGTCAATAAAAACAAGATTACCAACTCCAGCGGACGACATACACCCCCATACCATAACTCCTCCTCCACCATGTTTTACTGTTGGTACCAAGTTCTGTTTGCGAAGTTCTTCCCTGGGTTTTCTGCACACCAAGATTCTACCGTCAGAACCAAATATATTAAATTTACTCTCATCAGCAAATATAACTTTATTCCAGTAATCAGAATTCTTATTTATGTTGGATTTTGCGAAAGCTAGTCTGAGTTTTCTATTCTTTTCACTTACGAAGAATTTTTTCCTGGCTACTCTACCGTGATATCCAGCAGATCGAATTACCCTTCTAATAGTTTCAGGATTAACAATTATTCCATATAATGCTTGTAAATCAGCAGCAACTTTTGAAGCACTAATTCTTGGATTTTTTTTAATATTTCGAACGATAATTCGCTTTATTCCATTGGATAGCTTTGATGGTCGGCCAGGTCTTCTTTTATCCTGAATCATATGATTCTTTTTATATCGTTTAATGATATTGAAAACTGTTGAACGACTCAAGTTAACTGTTTCAGCAGTTTTTCTAATAGATTTTCCACGTTCAATATGCAAATTAATAACTAATTTTCGAATTTCAGGCGAAGTTTCTTTTCGTTTAGCATTCATGACTACACAGAGCTAAAAAACACAAAAATTCCAAAACAAACTGGAGAGAAATACTGCAGACGATTTTATAAATTATTGCCAATTGCTTTTAAGTAAAAATAAAACCCCAAAAAATATTTTTATTGCTTATTTCAGACGATTTTTGTTGCATATATAATGGTGTCCCATCACTTATGTGAGCTATTTTTTGCTCCGTTCTAAACATTTGTATTTTTATTAAATTAATATTTTAATATTTTGACAAAATGTATGTTATGTAATAATCTTTACTAAATTTAAGTATGAAACACACCCACAAAAAAAATGTGTACATGTTTTTTTAATTTATTTGATTAGTTTCCTTTTGTAAAGCACAAGTGTCCCATCACTTATGTGAGACACTGTATGTTCCTTCCTAGAAAGGCAATTTTGACAATAAAAGGTTTGAAAATACGTGTACTCCAGGAAACCATTTGATAGACATTAATGTCAATACATAAACGAAGCAATTTCAATACAAATGAGATTATAAATTTATTTGCAATGTAGAAGGCTAAAAGATTATTATTTTTTTTAAAATTATATTATTGAATTATTTGAATCCACAATAAAACTTAATAAATCTTTTAACATCCGCTTTTATTCAATTAGTAAAAAGTAATCTAAAATAAGACAATAAGAATAAAACTTTTAGCTCACAAATCCTCCTTCGAAATACTTTTCTAGCTACAGCCTTGGCACTGGCAGCAAGTGACAAGTCTGTGTCATTAAGTTTATTGTAGAGAAAAATGTACTAAAATAAATACAGTATTTTGGCACTGATATTTTATTCAAAATCGTCTGCTTACATTTATCCACGTATCGAACTGCTATTTTATTCCCCGGCTTATTATGCATTCAATGTTCTCTTCTAAGTTAGATCACCATTTCTGATTTCAGCTTTATAAATTTGATCATCTTATCGAATTTTTAAAATAAAACTAATTAATACAATAAAAATACACTGAACACGATTCTTCTATATGTCAGATTATTCACCAATTTGGAAAAGAGGGAATCAAGTTTCCCCTATTCATATACGAAAATGATACACCGATTCATGCCTGCATTCTCCGTCAGTGTAATCCTCTGGTCCCCATCTACATGCTCATAGATGTAGTATTAATATAATGCAAAGAGGTCGGGAATTGACAAATAGAGATATTATCCGAAATCGTCTGCTCATGGTCATGATTCATGCATTTCATAAGGAACAATGGAGGCAGCCACTGTAAATGTTTTATCCATGAATAAAAATACACAGATAATGTATTTTTCTACATTGCTTTTGGAAAGTTGCCGATTTAGATTTGTCATTATAAAACTGCGGAGCGACATACAAAAGATCAAAGAGCAAAATAAAGTGTAATTTTTTTTAAAAAATTCAGAATATATAGGGACTTTTAAAATAGTTAAATGATAACATTATTTCGATCAAAAGTTCCCAGAACAGTGGTTCAGATATTGAAAAAAATAAATAGAATATATATAATACAGTAAATTTGGTTATAGCCATTGATGTGAAAGCACGGCCAAAGAAAGAAAGAAAGAAAGAAGAGAGAGAACAACACCCCATACATTTTAATCAGACAATTGTCACAGTAAGAATGGAAATAGCCTATTGACTGTAAATTATGCCTTCTTTAAATGTACGTTTAAAAGAAAATTAGCTTTGGGGGCTTCTTCATACAGAAATTGTATCAAAACTGAAATTTTAATAGGCATAGGAGTAATTCAGGAGGGGAATCCAATATTTTCATTTTAATATGAAAACTTTGAAGCAGATGAGCTAGGAGGAGCCTCAGAACAATGTTTTATCTAGGGCTTGAAACAATTTGAATCGAACCGTATCATCCCCCCCCCCCCCTTAAAATCGCAAGCCAATAACCCCGATTTATTTGAGCGAAGAACGACGAAAATTTGCGATTTATAAATTCGGAAATATTTATCAATTATATTAAGGAAGTCGTTAAAACAGGAATCAAACATTTTACTTCAAATTAGAATTTTTAATGGAAACAGCATCTTTCAGATATAAATATTAATCATACACATGAAGGGAAAAAAGACTGAAATTTATTAATTCAACAGAAACATTACTTCATTAAAATTCCAATATTAAATAGTTAATTTTAGCAACAGAGTGAAAACATGCGAAGCAGTTTCTGCGAATGCAAAGTAAATCCATAAATCTAGCAACAAATCAAAACGGAGTTCTAATAGAGCAAATGAAATATACAAAACAAGACAGTTATTTGCTCAAATGCATCGAAAATACCTGGTTAAAATGGTTTTACAAATTTAATATTTTTCAAATATGGAATTATTCGAGTAACCATTTCCACACGCAACAGATAATTAAGCAAAAATTTTGTTCCACACATTTGGAAACTCACTCCAAGAATAGTAATTCAAATAATTCTCCATCCATTTCTAATTGTACATTCAGTGTGTAACAGACAGAAAATTAATCAGTTCGCACCAAGTTCTTCATATTTATCGATCTAACGAGGGCGCTTGCAGACGATTATTCTGAATAATTACGTTAAACAGAGTTGAGATTCATAAAGAGATTGGTACTTCCCGGAACGAATTTCCATGTTTCACTCTCTAAGACAAGCCTAATGCATATTTCAAGGAGTACGTAAACGAGGCTGATTTGAAACATACGTTGTGTTGGCGCCGTTTCAACGTTTTTGAAATATTAGAACCAGAGCATTTTAATTCTCGACAGCTGATTAACTACGAGTATTAGGAATAGCATAGCTGTTATTCTAAGAAAAAGAAAATGAATAAAGCTTACAACATGATAAAAGTATTCTAGAATGATAATTAAAAACCTGTTAATAAAATTTATGCTCTTCAATTAGTTATGGTGATGGGGGAGGGGAAATGCCCCTAGAATTCTATAGGAGAAAAATAAAAAAGAAATTGAGGTATAATCCAGAATTTTTGAGTATATCAAATTAAAATATACATATATAAATTTGATGAGGCTTTTCTTTTTGTCAATTATTTTCAGAGCATTGAATAGAAACGAAAACCAAAATATTATTCCATTCCATTAAGCATGCTGAAAGTAAAAAAAATAGAAATATTTCGTATACAAGATTACAAGAGTACAAAAAGTGGTTGTCATGTTTACCCTTCCTAGGAGAAAGACATTCTATATCAAGAAAAATCTGTTTCAAATTAAAAGAAGCAAATATTTTATTTCGATGAAATGTACATTAACGTTTAACACCAGAACCACAAGTGTCATTTTGATGCAAGTCAAACAAACATGTTTCAAATCAGAAATTTAATTTAATAAAATGTAATTCACTTTTATGTGATAGTATTTAATTCCATTCAACCTCTTAAATGGTTAAATTCCAGGTATTGGATAATCATTGTGGTTCTTAATGAGGTCTCATTGTGGTTATTTCGATTCAATAAATAATTACAAAAATTATAAAAGGATTTTTTGCCTACAATTTTAAAAGATTTTATATAATATATATTTTTATACAACTTTTCCTATATTTGTTGCATTCAGTGGCGTAATTAAAGGTTTAAGGGATTCAGAACGAATAATTTGGTGCCTCTCTAAATAACAACCGTATTACACTCCTTCATCCTATAAAAAATACAGATAAAGAACAAGTGATTTTTTTCTAAAGCATATGTGTTTACATCATGATATAAGATTTTCACTCTACTCTATCGTGTCCTATAGAAAAAATACTGTATACTTGAGAACATTGAAACCATAATTATATCGGACTGATGTGTTCTGGGTGCAATTTGGATATGCAGAAATCCGGATAGTTGAAGTTATCATAAAAAAAAAAAAACATAAGTTGTGAAATAAAAATTTCCTAAAATCATTTTTGAAAAAAAAAAAATTACTTTTACTTTTTTTTTTAAACTAAAAAATGAATTTCCCCCAGAATTAAAAAAATAATAATTAGATTAAAAAAGGATAAGGTCAGATTCTCGCGAATCTATATATTTAAACGAAAAGCGCATTCTGTCAAATCCCCATGAAAATCGTCTCTTCGCGGATGCGTCAACGTTATTATTATTTTTTTAAGGCTTCTACTCTCAGAAACGGGAAACCTGATTGATTAACCCAACCCTCACCTGTTTAGCCTAGGGGAATTGAAAAGGGTTGATTGAAAACGGATGAAGTCCTACCATTGCATTGAAAGCATAGGCCGTCTAATATATTTTTGCTCTGACGTTGAAAGCTAAAGCTATTTTTTTTTTTTTTTAAGAACTCATGTTTTCACTACTAAATATGCATATTTTTTCGCAAAAATTTAAAGAGAGTTTGAATGCAGTTATATTTATAACCGATTGAAATGTCAGAGAGTTCGGAAGGTGAGAACTATTTTTTTTTTATTGCTATGTAAAAGGAGCCGACGCGAAAACAAACAAACAAACAAAAAAGTGAGAAGAAAACATTTATTTTACAACTAGATAAAATCTTTTTTTCACGAAATTTTTACACGGGCGGTAAAACCGTTTTAGTTATCTCCTATAAAGATTTCAAAGAGTTCGGACAAAAATAACTTTTTATTTTGAAACTATGAAACGACCCAACGTAAAAGAAAAAAAACAAGAAAATGAGCGCTTTTATCACTAAATATCAATATTTTTTCGCGAATTTTTCATTTTAAAATATAATTTCATACAAAATCGGGTTAAAGATATAAAATAATAAAAACTTGATGGTTTTTTTCGTTAATTTATTATTACGTGCCTGGGCAACGCCGGGCGGGGGGCAGCTAGTTATCTTTAATGAAATTAAGCTTTCTGCGCTTTCCCCTTGTAACTTACCTTGAGCGTATCCGGTTGACAAAAACTTTAAAGTTAGCAAGGCTACTTCTGCAAGTAAGTGATATGAACAGTTTACTGGAGAAACGCGCACACACACAGATTAATACATTCAGTAGCCTAATTAGTAATCATAATGTTCGCGCTCTTGCTGAAATCGATCGTTCCATGTTCTCCAACTCAACACGTCGCTAATGAGTAACATGAGTTCTCTTCTGCTCTGTCGCGACAAGCGATTTTCGCAAAATTAAAAAAAAAAAGAATCACTAACATGCTCAAATGTCCAAGTTCTTACATCCATTAACACGAAACACTGTGAATGTGAATGTTTACAAAACTAATTAGAGAGCTTTTTCAAGTTCGATGGTTCAATTTTCTAAAGGAAAAAAAAAATAAATGAGAGAAAAAAGAAAATAAAGACCAGCTTATACATACAGGGCAAGATTTAGGAAAAATGAGACCATACCCTAATTTTTAAACACTTTCCAACATAGTTGAAAAGTGTTTATGACTTCGGTTTGTGTGTCTGTCGTCTGCCCGTACTCCAACTCTCATAAATATACTCGGATTGCCATTTAACCCCTTCGCGACGAGCGTCCTTTACGGAATTTTTAATCTTTTTTTACCACCGGTTTTTTAAAACAGAAATTTTCGCCTATATGAATCGCAGAAATGCTACCATTAAATAAGGCAAAGCTTACACTAAAAAAAATAACTGGTGGGAATAACCGAGGATTCTGAGCATCGTGTGCGACACGTATACGTGTTGCTCGTCCCCAAGGGGTTAAATGATATATGTTATTGAGGTTCATTATGGTAAGTTCGTTATTAAAAATGGAGTGAGTTAATAATGCATTAATAGTTTATTTACAGGAACACTCAAAAGAATCCCGTTACATTATGGTCTATGGAGAAAATCGCTTGCGATGTATTTTAATAATGCTATGCTATTTCAAGCATAATAAAATTGATAAGCATTTCTGATATGCACTAAAACATGTTTTCTGTAGAATATAGAGTACATTTACAGAGTCACACATAAGAATTCTGCTACAGTACTGTCTATGAGAGTTAAATGTTGGAAGTGCATTTTCAGTTTTGGCATGCGTTATAAGTTTAACCAATATTTTGCATATTGCGAGGCGTATACGAATTCTATTGATCATATACAGGGCTACATAAAATAATCCGTAAGCATTACTGTGTATGAACGTCCCTTAGAGCTGATACAACAAGTATGTGCTGGGGGAACCTGGCTCAAGGTTTGGGGCCTAGCTCCCTTCTGTGTGTCTGGGTCCTGAAGCTGCTGGGGAACTCTGTCACGTCCCCAAGTGCTGCGCTGTGGTTCCCCTTCGAGCACGGGTTCCACCGTCGCATACTATCGCAGTGACTGTGTCGTCAATGGGTTGGGGGAATGGGGATGATGCGCAGGTGGCGGTGTCCCCACAGGCCGTAAAAGCACACAGGACTCATCCTGATCGTGCTTATTAAAAGTTCCTCAGAGCTTGAGTACGGTGGTGCTCAGTTTTACTATGTATGAACATAAATTACTTAAGTGTGATTTTTAATCGAGTTATTCATTTTTTAGGTGAACTATGTATTTAGTATACAAACACAATGTGATGTTTGTAAAATATAAATGAATTCATATACAGGGCTACTCAAAAAACTGGACACGTTGCTGTTTATGGATGGCTATTTCTGAAAGTACGTTTTCAGCTGTTATGTATTTTCTAAGTTATTTACTTAAGATATCTTCTTTCACCTTATTAAACGGTGAAGTTCCATTATAGTATTCTGGAAGTATTGGAGAGTGTTTCATAATCTATGCTTGACGCATGATTTCTTTTTCTTGTTTTTTTCTTGTCACTTGTTAGAGTAAAATTTTAATAGATTTTTTAGTATCAACAAAGAGAGGCTTTTCAAACTCAATGCCCTAAATCAGTGTTCCTCACAGCGAAATAACATAAATTTAAGAACATTACCAAACAGGAATTGCACATAAATAAGGAGGATGACGACTGGTATATACTAGTTGGGAACAATTCTATTAATCCTACAGCAGGCACAAGTCCAAAATCGTTTCACCCATTATTTCCAAACGACAAATAACATATGAAGCAGCATATATGAAGCGCAACAGATAATTGAACAAAATTATACACCAAACAGTTGAAAATTCACACAAAGTAAAACACTTTAAATGGATTTTCTTTCAATCAGTTTCATAATAATGAATTCACAGTGTTAACGACAGAAAATTAATCACTTCGTGCCATATTCTTCACTCTTATCGATTTGGGTAAGGTACTCGTAATTATTATTTTGAACCATTGCGTTAAAATATAATTATTGAGATTTAAAAAGAGATTGGTGCTTGCTGTTCGGAATGAATACTCTGTTTAATTTATTTAGCGATAACTAAATGCATATTTCGAGGAAAATATGAATTAGGAATTGTTAATAGGGACGAACAAGTGGGGTAGTTGTAATGTAGACAGAGTTCATACAGAGTTGGGAAGAAAAAATCCAAGGAGTACCGAAAAAATCCAAGGAGTCCAAAAAATGTTAAGGATTTGCAATTTTTTGTTGTTATTGTTTTTATGTGCTGCATCGTTATGTGGTATGCACACTCCAATTTTTAATGGCCAATTTGGAGACAAAAACAAATTTTACTCTATTAGAATCTAATTGTTAGTGCTGGAATTGCACAGTATTCACAAAATATTGCTTACTGATTTCGTAAGTTTAAATACAAAATAGACAATCAACTTTTTTATGCAGCGACCAATGGTCATATAAACAGAGATTAGTCAAACCTCAAACACTTATGTATATCACATACAGGATACATCTTTAAAAAAAATTTTAAAAGGAAAAAAAAATGCTAAACGCAACATACAAGAAAAAATATAACAAGTTTTGAATTTATACTTTTAGAACAGCTGTAATCGATTTCGTTGAAGATGAAACTTTGACAAAATTTACGTTTTTTGCGACCTTCTGGGGGAAATTCGCAATCTTCTGGGAGAAATTAGTGTTTTTTCGTGATCTTTTAATGGAATTCTCGTTTTATTTCGATCGTTTGACGTTTAATTTCTGACGTTTTTCTCGCGATCTGTTGACGGAAACTGCGTGTTTTTAGCGATCTTTTGACGAAATTTGCATGTTTTCTGAGATCTTTGGAGAAAATTTGCATGTTTTTTGCAATCTTTT
The DNA here is from genome assembly GCA_963931845.1 of Maratus michaelseni. Lineage (NCBI taxonomy): Eukaryota > Metazoa > Arthropoda > Arachnida > Araneae > Salticidae > Maratus > Maratus michaelseni. Next base: position 73,512,979 of record OZ007600.1, read on the forward strand.
GAAAAAATTCACCTGTTTTTTGCGATCTTTTGAGGAAATTCGTGTCTTTTTTCACGATCTTCTGGAGGAAATTCGCATCTTTTCTCGCGATCTAGTGGGAGAAATTCGTGTTTTTTTGCTATCTTTTAATGGAATTCGTGTTTTATTTCGATCGTTTGACGAAACTGACATTTTTTTCCCGATCTTTTGATGGAAACTGCATGTTTTTCGCAATCCTTTGACGAAATTGGCATATTTTTCGCGATTTGAGGAAATTCGAGTGTTTTTTGTGATCTTTCGAAGAAATTCACATTTTTCGCGATCTTTTGAGGAAATTCGCGTGTTTTTCGCTATATTCTGGGGAAAATTCGCGTTTTTTTCCCATGATCTTCTGGGGGTAAATTCGCGATTTTCTAGGAGACATTCGCGTTTTTTGCGATCTTTTAATGGAATTCGCGTTTTATTTCGATCGTTTGACGAAACTGACGTTTTTTTCGCGATCTTTTGATGGAAACCACGTGTGTTTCACGATCTTTTAAGGAAATTCGCGTTTTTTTCGCGATTTTCTGGGAGAAATTGTGTTTTTGCACAATCTTTTGAGGGAATTCGCATTTTATTTCTATCGTTTGATGAAATTCACGTTTTTTTCGCGATCTTTTGATGGAAACCGCGTGTTTTTCCTGATCCTTTGACAAAATTCGCGTGTTTTTCGCAATTTTTGAGGAAATTCGCATGTTTTTCGCGATCTTTTGAGGAAATCCGCATTTTTCTCGATCTTTTGAGGAAATCCACATTTTTCTCAATCTGTTGGAGAAATTCGAGTTTTTTCACAATCCTTTGACAAAATTTACTCATTTTTTCGCGATCGATTGACGAAATTTGACAGTATTTTTTGGGATATATTTGCGAAAAACGTGATTTTTCCGAGATTTTTGGCTGAAAGCCAAACATTGATAAAATTTAAAGTAAAGTACAGTGTTGAAGAACGGACTTTACGGACCTAATAATTGAAAAACGGACCTAGTGGGAGCCCTGCTATAAGATTATCCTAACCAATCAATGCTGTGCTTCAGATAAATAACGTGTACAAAGGATTTACCGTGCGTTTTACAATCCCAATTTTTTCCCCTCGGCAGCAATATCGCTTGCGTCCGAAGCCGCAATACAATTTAAGGAGTTTCTAAGGAGTGGTTTTCTTATCTAAGTAGTTCTAAGTACTACTTGGGAATGTTTTCATTTCTAAGGAGAGTCTAAGGAGTCTGTGAGAACCCTGTGTAGAGGAACTGAAGGGGACCTCGTGAGGGCCGATGCGAAGACCCTGGGTTTCAAATTCTAAATGATGATGAACTCATTGAAAGTGTGAGAGAAGAAAGTGTCGAGGAAGAAGATGACCTTAATGTCGAAGTTGAAGCATACACGGGACCATCAGTTAGTGAAGAATTTGCTTGCCTTGAAACTGCGTTGAAGTGGATGGAGCGTCAGCCCGAGTGTGACCACTAGCAACTTCTGACTGTCAAGCGGATGCGCGACTTGGCTCCCCGAAAACGGATGAAGACTGTCAAACAGCTTACTTTGACCGAGATGTTCAGCAAGTAATGACTTTCATTTACAGTACGGTACGTACATACTGTACTAATGTACAGCACTTGTAAATATGCTTAGCATGTAATAGCGTTGCCTTTTCATTTAATTAATTAAAAGCTCTTTTTCTTTAAAAATATTTTTTATCTTTCATTTTCAACATACATACAGTAATTAATTAAAATATACCCCTCTTTTTTGGAAAAAATCCAATCATCCGAATTTTTGATTATCCGAATAGGGTCCGGTCCCAATTGATTCGGATAATTGGAGTTCTACTGTATATGCATGTACAAAGCATGTACACTGCAAAAAAAAAAAAAAAAAAAAAAAAATCTGATTTTACAGTATAATATTGGCATCCCAGCTTCCAGTATTATACCTTAAAATTAACAGTAATAAACAGTAAAATAAGCAGTAATACGCTGCCGTGCATGCGCGGCAGCATAAACATAATTTTTACCGGGATTTACAACTTCTGGTCTTGATTAATAAGAAACATGCATCGTTTTTGGTATCGTTTATGTGCTGTTGAAGATAAAGCATTTTAAATTCGTAATGAGAATCAATTAATTTGATGATTTTGACTAAATTCATGCGTCATATTAATGAAAACTAGAAATATTAAGATGCATTACATTTTTGCATTAAAGAACTGATGCAAAATGCAACCAGAAGTCGCCTATATATATTTTATTTGTTTTTACCCCTATTTCCAAGCATTAATCTTCGTCGCTGATTTTTGTTGAAGATGTTAAGGAAATCTGTCACGGAGATTATTCTTTGGAAATAGCGGTACGAAATACATAAAAAAATATATAGGTCGCTGCGACCCCCGTGTAACGCAAGGGCCTAAAATTATTTCACCCAATATTTATGGACAAAAAAAAAACAAAACATACAAGGCAGCAAATACAAAGCGCAACAGATAATTGAACAAAACTTATGCATCAAACAATTGAAAATTCCCACAAAGTAAAGTAATTTAAATGGATTTTCCCTCAATCAATTTCTTAACGAATTCAGAGTCTTGACCACAGAAAAATAATCAGTTCGTGCCACATTCTTCATATTTATCGATGTTGAGAAGACTGTCACAATTATAATTCTGAACGATTGTATTAAAACACAATTGAGATTCGTGAAGAGATTGGTGCAGCCTGGAATGAATTCCGTGTTTCACTTATTTAGCGAAAACTAAATCCATATTTTAAAGAAACTGTTATCGAGGAATAGTTAAAAACATATTTCGTCTCTGATACCCAATTATTTAAGTTCTTACATCCATTAACACGAAATATTGTGAATTTGAATGTTTACAAAACTAATTAGGGAGCTCTTTCAAGTTCGAACGTTCAATTTTATAAAAGAAAAAATAAATAATAGAAAAAATAAAATGAAGTCTAGCTTACATGAAGGGTAGGATTTAGAATAAATGAAACAGTACCCTCTTTTGTTTTTAATGTCACTGTTTAGAGTAAAATTTTAATTGATTATTTAATATTAACAAAGTGTGCGACGCTTTTCTAAACTCAATGTCCTAAAGAATGCTTCTCACGATAAATTTATGAACATTACCAAACCAGAATTGCATAATTAAGGTGGGTGACAAATGATATGTACTAGTTGAGAACAATTCTATTAATCCTACAGTAGGCACCAGTCCAAAAGTGTTTCACCCGTTATATACAAAAGACAAATAACATATGAGGCAGCATATATATGAAGCGCAACAGATAATTGAACAAAATTATGCACCAAACAGTTGAAAGTTCACACAAAGTTAGGCACTTTAACTGCATTTTCTTTCAATCAGTTTCATAATAATGAATTCAGAGTGTTAACGACAGAAAATTAATCACTTCGGCGCCACATTCTTCACTCTTATTGATTTCGAGAAGGTACTCGTAATTATTATTTTGAACGATTGCGTTAAAGCACAGTTATTGAGATTTAAAAACAGATTGATGTAGTTCGGAATGAATACTCTGTTTAACTTAGTAATAACTAAATGCATATTTCAAGGAAAATGTCAATTAGGAATATTTAATAGAGAGGAACAAGTATATGGGAGTTGTAGAGTAGCTGAAGTTTCCTCGTGAAGAGCCAATTTCGGTTCACGTATTACATGCATGTACAATGCATGTAGGGGGCTCATATACATAATTTTTACTGTGCTTTACTACTTCTGTCCGTGGTAATAAGAAACATGCACCGTCTCTCTCGTCTTTATGTGTTGTTGAAGTTAAAACATTTGAAATTTGATAGTGATATAATTAATTAATTGGATTTTGACTAAATTCATGCGTCATATTAATGAAAACTAGAAATATTAAGCTGCATTACATTTTACAGAACTGATGCAAAATGCAACCAGGTGACGCCTATATATATTTTCTACCACTATTTCCAAGCATTAATCTTTGTGGTTGATTTTTATTGAAGACTAGCTGACATGCCCGGCGTTGCCCGGACCCGTGATAATAACCTTAAAAATATCTAATATCAATGTTAAATGATTTTATATTTTTAAATGAAAATATATCCAAACGAGCTGAAGGACAGTCGTTATAGCTATTGCCGATTTAATGTCAATTTAATTTCTGACGTTTTGATATATTAAACTTTCAATTCTGACCAAAAGTTCCTGAGAAAAACTGAATAATATAAAGCGCTCCCCCACCTTTCCTCTTTTAAACTGAAAATAATACACAGTATTGGCAAATTTATTAGTCCCATTCAAAAAAATTTTCCAAAACCTTGTTTCTAAGATGATTATATTAAAATTAAATAAAAATCATGCACTCGTGACATCATAATTCACTTTTATATTTTAACAGAATAGTAAGGATACTATAATTTGTGACTCGTGCTATAGTCAGTATACTTCAGGACACATTACCTTTATATCATTATCTTTTTACGCGTGAAGATTTCGCTAAGGTACTCCATTGTGAAATTTGGTAATTTTGAAATTCAATATTTGAAAAAAACGGCATAATAATTGGATTTGATATTTCTATCAAGAAAAATACAATTTTTTACCTTTCTAACGCACTTTGTCTAACAATTTTTTGACAAATACTTTTCGAACTATTAATTTTTTCAGTAACTTCAAATGTTTAATTTTCCGAGATTATCTGTGGCAACGATATCGAAAATTCCCAGTCGTCAGCAACGCATAGCTTTTTATTAAAGAGGATGTTAAGGAAATTTATCATGAAGATTATTCTTTGGAACTAGTTATACGAAATGCATAAAAATATATATATATATATATATATATATATAATGCTGCGACCCCTGTGTAACGCAGGAATCTAAAAAAATATTTCACCCAATATTTATGGACGGCAAATAACATGCGAGAGAGCAAATATGAAGCGTAACAGATAATTAAACACAAATTATGCAGCAAACCTTTGAAAATTCACATACAAAGTAAAGCGATTTAAATGGATTTTTCCACAATCAATTTCATAATAACAAATTCAGAGTGTTAACGATAGAAAATTAATCAGTTCGCGCCACATTCTTCGTACTTATCGATCTTGGGAGAGCTCTCATAATTATCATTCTGAACGATTGTGTTGAAACACAATTGAGATTCGTAAAGAGATTGGTGTAGCCCGGAATGAATTCCGCATTTCCCTTATTTAGCGATAACTAAATGCATATTTCAAGGAAAACGTTACCGAGGAATAGTTAGAAACATATTTCGCATCTGGTGCAATGTTTGTGCAACTGAAATGAAAGCATTTTAATTTCGATAATGAGAATTAATTAATTTACATTATGTGAATTAACTGTACTGTATAAATTTACTGTATATTAATACTAATAATAAATTAACATTTCGTATTAATGAAAATTCAAGAAATATTAAGGTGCGTTATATTTTGCGTTATCTTAACTTTCTCTTGTCTTCAGAAATCTTTACAAGAACCAAAAAGAAATTTCAGAAACAATAAAAAAATAAGAATTTGCTGGTAGTATAAGAGATATACTACAAGCAAATGCTATAGCCTAAAAGCAAATGCTATAGCCTAAAAGCAAATGCTATAGCCTACAAGCAAATGCTATAGCCTACAAGCAAATGCTATTGCCTCAGACGTCACATTTGCTACACTATTACGCAAAGGCTTGATTTTACGAAATGAATTTGACCCATTCAGTCACAAATCAAACTGAATTTCATTTATTCAACCAATAAATCACAGGCATATGTTCCAATGCTATTAACAAAATACGATTTCTTTTGAGCCGACAGTAAATTTATAAATCTTACAATCAAATTATATATTTCCAAAGAAAAATTACATAATAAGGAGAATGACAACTGGTGTGCATAAGGAAAATGATAGTACACCAGTTGAGAATGATTTTCTCAAAGCAATGTAAACACCAGTCCAAAAGTATTTCAACCAATACTTACGGACAAGGAACATATGAGACAGCAAACATTAATCGCAAAAGATAATTAAACAAAAATTATGCACCAAATAGTTCAAAATCCACACAAAGTAACGTTATTTAAATGAACTTTCCTACAATCAATTTCATACTAACGAATTCAGAGTGTTAACGATGGAAAATTAATCAGTTTGAGCCATATTCTTCATCCATATCGATCTTGGGAAGGCACTCGTAATTATTATACTGAATGATTGTGTTAAAACACAATTGAGATTCATAAAGAGATTGGTGTAGCTTGGAATGAATTCCGTATTTCACTTATATGGCGATAACTAAATGCATATTTCACTGAGAAAGTAAACAAGGAATAGTTAGAAGTATGTGTTTTTTGTGCTGTTGAAATTAAAACATTTTAATTTGAATAATAAGAATCAATACATTTACTGATTTTCACTAAATTCATGCATGCTAATGACAATTCAAGAAATCTGAAGGCTTATAATTTGCTTTAAGAAAATTATTGGCAGATTTATTAGTACAAGTAAATAAAATTAAAAACAGAAAAATACAATTCAGCATTTTGGAAATCTGTGTTTGAATAGATAAAAATTTTACAGATGATATATACAAATAATTTGCTATTGTAAAAGTTTAAAGACCCAAGATTTATAAACAGCCTTGAATAGCAGAATATTAAGCGTATGGTTCAATATTAAGTGTATGGAGCATTGGTGTAAAAAGTTAAACAACAAACATAAAATGCTAATTTTGTTAATTGGGGATATTTAAAATAAAGTGATGTAAACATCAGATGTAGCAAATTTGTACTATTTCTACAGCACAGTCAGTCGATATGACATCACAAGTGACACAATCACTATGGTGAATCAAAATGTGCTATATTTCATTCGTCTCATTATTGCTTACAAGTAAATGTCATTCGGTGACTCTACTGAGAATTCACTGTGACTGTTGATTTATGACGAATTCCCAGGTGACTTTACAATGAAGTTACCTTGCGATTATCATATTACCATCATTTGGAGACTAAAATATGAAGTCATTATGTGCGTTGCTCTGTGATGAGCCAACAAGTAAAGTCACAAGGAAGTCACATGGTGACTCTCCATTGACTAGCATTTGGAGACTTTATTGTGAACTAACCACTTAAGTCCCAACATGACTTCATTTTGCTGTCATTCAGGAACTCGTCACAAAACAACTATCATGGTGGCTTTGCAAGTCTCCCAATGACGATCACATGAGAATCACAAGGTTACTTCTTTGCAGCATCACCAGGGGACTCGTCAAAAGCAACAGTCACATTGACCTCGCGGTGGAGTCACAAAATGACAGTTTACTTGAAAGTAATAATGAGACAAATGAAAGCTATCACAATTTGTTTCACCGTAGTGACTATGATACTTGTGACCATTTGAAAAAAATGAAAGTGACGTCACATCGACTGTCTGTGCTTTTGGGATAGTACGTATTTGCTACATACGATGCTTACCTTTCTTTTCAATACTCACAATTAAAAAAATTAGCACTTTGTGTTTGTTGCTTAACATTTGGACACCAATGTACTAAGTACCAAACAAGTATGGAATTAAGTAAGGTGTGGTATTCAGTACATGGTTGAAAAATCGAATCTGATGAATTTTTTAGAAATACATTTTGTTTGAAACACTAAAAACAGAGATAAAACCATTCAATATCATGATTCTCAATAAAGTACCCGACTCCTATTTGACAGCAAGTTCATAATAATTCTTGGCACGAAAATGGAACTATCGATTCCGGTTAAGGCGCGCGTGCAGATAATTCCAAGCGTTCTCCCATTATATGGAACCATACAGCATTACTGACACCAAAAACTTATATCCTCGTTTGAACACGCTAAACGCATGAGTTGTTTCAGCACCATCATCATATTCATCAGTGAAAGCTTTTTTTATTGTAGTCGCATGAAGTGAAGTATAAGTGGCGAACTGGTTTAGCTGTTATATTAAATTAGAGCTCTTTATTTTTTGAAGTTAGTCAAATTTCATGAACAATTTTTTAAGCTTTAACCAGTCTTAAGGCGTTAAGAAAGAACAAAAAAGTAGAAAGGAAAGGAAACAGATAAAATTAGAATTGACTTTAAAATATTTCTAACACAAAGGGATTTCATTATTATTATTTATTATTTTTTAAATGCGATAAAAATATCTTGTTACCAATTATTTATCACACACAAATTTATATATATATATATAAAATAATATATATATATAATCTCTAATTTGAATTTAGTATTAAATACATTTGACAGTTAATTGTTAAAGTAAAATATATATATATATTTGTATATACACATACATAATACATATGATATATATATATATATATATACACAATATAATGTATAATATATATATATTATAATGAAATATATGATATAATATAATGAAATATAATTAATATGTTAATTTGCAGTAAGTAAAACGTTGATGCTCGAATTGCCAGCAAATTTTGAAACGATTACCCCAGTTTCGTCTTATAGAGCATGGTCTGTCGACAGTCTGCGATTAAATAAGACAAAGGTTACTATTCAGAAATAGTGTTTTTCAAACGTTTGCTAAGTTAACAACACCGTCAGCTGAAGTACAAGTACAGCTTTAAAGATAACGTTATGGTCGCAGCTGTTTTTAATTCCCTAAGATTTTCTAGCATGCTGTTGAAGATAAGAACAGAATAAAATAAAAATAAAAGAGTATTTAATATATATATATATATATATATATATATATATTACGCTATTTACTTTTTTATTACTTTTCAGTAATTAAAATAATTAGTTGCGGCAGTTTCGCAACCAGTTGGCAAAGTTTGAGGAGCGTGGTTTGACGCATCAATGACTTCATTATTTTTAGCACTTTCCAACCTTGTTGAAAAGTGCTTATGACTTCGGTTTGTCTGGCCGTCTGCCGTCTGGCCGTCTGCCGTCTGTCCGTGCTCTAACTCCCGTAAATATGCTCGGATTGCTCTGCAATTTTTATATGTTATTGTCGTTATCTATAGCATGTTCCCTATTTCAACGGAAGTGTGTAGCACTTATAGTTTTTTTACAGGGACACTCAAAAGAATTCCGTTACATTGCGGTCTATGGGGAAAAATCATTTGCGGTTTATTTAAATAATGTTTCACTACTTTAAACGCATTGAAATTTATATATATCACTAAGGTGCATTAGAAGATGCTTAATATGGAACAGGGTGTGCATAGCACTTATAGTTACTTTACAGGGACAGTCAAAAGAATTCCGTTACATTATGTCTAAGGAGAAAAATCGTCTGCGGTTTATTTAAATAATGTTTCACTATTTTAAACGCATTGAAATTTATATAGATCACTAAGGTGCATTACAAGAGACTTACTACGGAATATTGTGTGTATAGCAGTCATCGTTCATTTACAGGGACACGCAAAAGAATTATCTACTGTCTGTTAACAATAATTCCTGGAAGTGCGTTTTAAGTTATTGAACGCGATTTTAATTTTAACTTGCTTTTTGTCTATTACGTGATGTGTATAAATTCTGTAGATCCTATACAGGGCAGCACAAAAGTTCGCGAACACATTTCTGTTTATTGACAAACTCCAGACGGAGAATTTTAAACTGTGCTACGCGTTTCCTAACTGAACTAAAATTATCATCCTATGTAGTATATATACAAATCTATAGATCCTATACAGGGCTGAATAAAAGTATTCGGATATTTTTCCGAATATTGTATATGTTGGAAATTCCTGAAATTATGTTTTTAAATATGTTATGCGTTTTCTAAATTGTTTACTTAGATGTTAGCTTTTAGCTTATTAAACGGTATGATTTGTAAAATTATTTTGGAAGCGTTGGAAAGTGCTATATAATCTATGCTTGACGCATGATTTTTCGTTCTTGTTGTAGCTCGTATTGAGTTGCAACCCTAAAGAATATTTGGTGATTTTTCACCTAGAGCTGGATAATGGAAAAAAGATATAAGTTAATAAATTAACTTTCAGGCAAAGTTTTAAAAATCTTAAAATTTTGTATTGTCATCGGAAATACACCTGTGTATATATATTTTTATAATTCAAGCATATCAAAAAGGGAGTGAAAAATCGATTATGAAATTCCATCTTTACATACAAAAAGCAAGTTGAGTTAAGCAAAAGAGTGTAAAAATAGTGATAGTATAAATTCAAAACAAACAAACAAACAAATATATAATTTAACAAACTACAATAACCATTGGGAAAATGTTGCGAAAGCTTACCAAAAATGTTATATATATACCATATATTAATATAATGTCATAGATGCTTTATAATTCGGCGATAAATCTTGGTCGCTTGGCGATTCATCCTTGGGGGCCGCTATGACACGAAAGTACCAAATTTACAATATATTAATGAAAACAGAAACAAAAATATTTTATAGGGTCCTTCCTACAATAACTTTAACTCTTGTTTAGACTGATTATTTTGAGCTAAAGGTATTTTGAGGAAATTAAAAGGTGAAGCCCACGTTTTTTGCATTATAAGACGATTTCTCATCCGACGTCCATTTTTGAATTCGGCTTTTTTCATATTTGATAGTTTGCATCTATCCTTTTTGTAACTTTAACATTTTTGTAACGATTTTATGCATTTCTATTGCCTATTCAAAGAAAAAATCTTCTAAAGTTACAGAATTTCGTTAAAAACGGCTAAAATAATAAATTGCGTACATCAAGAGGTCCATTCTCGACCGAAAACGACAACCATTTTCCCAATGGTTAAAAATCTTCTTGCTCTTTATGTTTTCGAAATACGGAAATCTAAATCAAAAATTAAACAAAGAATAAAAATTTCACTTTCGTAGTTAACAGAATGCTAATATAATATTAATTACTAAAAGTAATTAAAAAAATATATATAAATTCATGCGACATCAATTGACTGTTCCAATAAACGACTTGCTTGCAATTGTGCAAAAAACTCACGTTATTACCACTGCCCTTTTAAAAAAATATGATTTACTTATTGATCGCAAATTTGCGTATCTTATCGAGAGTGGTTTGGCATAAGAAAATATTTTTTGCGCCTGTCACATTCAATTTAATATAAATTGTTGCTATTCGAGTGTCTTTATAAATGAAAGAGTGTGGCATACGCACATGACGCATGCTCAGATTAGAAATTTTTGTCCAAACTGTTGCAACCCACATTGCAGAACCTGGCAATACTCGCCTTGACAAGTTCTATTAAACGAGTGAGACAAGTCAACAAACATTACCTAGGCGATGATGCGAGGCTCCCGAAATTTCTGTCCAAATTTCTCTCGACCAATCAATTTGTATTGCTCGTATGTCGCCACATTATTACATATAAAGGTACTCTTGGTGCTCATCGCTAAGGATATCGTCAAATCCTCTCGACCCATAAAATTTTATTACTCGTATGTTGCCACTTTCTCCTTTATAAAGGCAATCTAATTCCACATCACTCAAGATTTTGGCCAAAATCCTTTTCGACCAATCAAATTTTATTGCTCGTGTGTCGACACTTTCTTATTTTTATAAAGGCAATCTATTGCTCATCGCTGAGGTTTGAAATGCTGTAGACAATCATATATTAAAATATTTAACGCGTTCCTACAAAAAAAATGGTAAAAATAATTCTGCACACGATACGATAAATTCTTTTAGCTTAAAACCTCCCCTGATGTACTACAAGTGTAGCGCAAAAGTTGCATTCAAATCCGTTCAGTGGTTGTCGATAAAACTGAGGACATGCAAGCGCAGATAACGACTAACTTTTACTTTTGAAATCACCTAATAAGCACAGCAGTAAGAATAATAAAAAAATATCTCGAGCTCCTCATTAAAATCTGTAAAGAAGGTTTAAAATCATTCTCTCCTGTCAAACATAAGAAATACAATTCTTAAGGCGCTCTCTTCCTGACACTGAATCCTTTTCTAAACATTATTGATCAAGTCAGAGCTTACGAATGTATTACAAAAACCTTCGATTCGCCCTGTTTTTAAGAAGGTTTCGATTCATCAACAAATAACAAAATCATCGATTTTTATCTTAGTTGCCATTTTCTACAAAACAAAAAAATAATTATTTGAAAACGTATGGATTACGATGGCTTTGTTTAATGAAGAGTTAATGAATTCAGAGGTGGGATTTTAAAATTAATTTATCAAGAGAGGTCTCGTAAATTATCCGTATTTTTTCGTATTTAATTGAAACTTATAACATTTTTTTTTCTTCCTTGAAATTTAAAATGAATGTAAAAATCGATTAAAAAAGTGACATTTCAAATTCTAACCAGACGAATAATTAATGAATTAAAGTTGCGGGAGAAAGAAAGTAGCTTTAAAAAAAAAATTACTTGCCATTTTAATAGTTTGTCTAATCATCTTACAATACGAAGTTAAAAACATCTAAGGTTAATTTTCCAGAAATACTATTATACATAATTGCCAAGCTTCCGGATTTGTTCAAATCAAATAAATATAATTTAAAGCATAGCGGTTTATTTGTTTTTTTCTTTAACGGAAGGTTGACATCTAGTCCTTCCCTTTATAGCAAGAAGCCCATCCTTCATAAATGTCACAACAAAGAATCATTAAATATTTTCTACAAAGTTAGTAATCATCTATTATTTATGATGAGTGTTTACAAGATTGACTAGACAACTGCCTGGAGGTTTAACCCTATATATATATATTGTTATGAATTTTGTATATATCTGTAAATATTCCATTTGTTTAAATTTATTTTATTTTATTATTGTGAAAATTGCAGTATTATTAATGTATTTCCTATTGAGCATCATGTAACTCAATGCTAAAGGCCTCAGGTGGTTTGCAAGGAAAACAACCTTACACCCTCATCTTTATAATGGAAGTCTATGGAAAAATCGCCAAGGAATGGGTTTATCGCCAAGTTGGCGATGGTTTTGGCGACTTATTTTTGTCGCCAAATTTGGCGATATATCGCCAAATGTCGCCAAGTTGGCGACGGATTTGGCGACTTTTTGTGCAACCACCCCCCTTATACCTGTACATTGGGATCCTTTCTCGCTTAGGTTCTCTATCGAAAGTTAAAGCACTTTCTGGTAATTTCTAGCATCTGAAGGCTCTGGAAAATTCTACAGTTATCTTTAAAGCCTATATAAGGGCCTCCGACCAGTTCAGTTCAGTTAGTTGTCTGTCAACTGCGATTGAATTCATACGAGAGGCTTTGCATTGAGAACTGTGTTACTCAGATTGATTTTGTCGTTGATACGTCGTATTGAACACATTGTTTCTGTGTGAAATTTTGCTGCGCTTTTATTGGATTTGAAGATTACTGAATATCTTGTAATTTTCAGAAGATACTTGTGATCGTATTGCACTGTTTATAGTGAATAAAGCCTTTTGATTGTTCTTATATATTGGCATCAGTCCTTTCGAACCCCGAGCTCACAACATTTGGTGTGAGGAGTGGGGTTGAATGCCGATCACCAGAGCAATGGAGGGTGAACTGAAACAATTATTGGAGAAATTGGCTGCGAATCAGGCTGAGATGTCAACCAACCTTGGCGTGTTGAAAGAAGAAATGAAGAAGGATATGTCAACCAACCTTGGCGAGTTGAAGGAAGCGGTGAAGAAGGAAATGTCAGCGATGGATGAGAAAATGACTGAGAACCAGGATGAAATGAAGGAAATGTCGGAAGAAATGAAGAAGGAAATGTCAGTGATAGATAAGAAAATGACTGCGAACCAGGCTGAAATGAAGGAGGAAATGTCAGCGATGGATGAGAAAATGACTGCGAATCAGGCTGAAATGAAGGAAATGTCGGAAGAAATAAAAAAAAAGATATGTCAACCAACCTTGGTGAGTTGAAAGATCTGATAGAGGATAAAATAACATTTTTAAATGAAAGAATTGACTCCGTGGAAAATGAATTTGAAGGAAGGTTTCAAAAAATAGAAGAAAATGTTCAAATGACAGCCAAAACCATAGAAGAAGTTCAAATGACAGCGAAAACCGTAGAAGAAAGAGTAGAAGAAAAAGTTCAAAAGATCGCCAAGACCGTTGAAGAAAGCATAGAGAATGTAAAAAAAGATTTGAAAAAAGTCAAGAAACAGAAGATAACTGCCGTAAACTTTTCCGAAGATTTCAAGTATCCAGATATGCTTCCTCGGGCCTTTATTAAACTTTCGACCTATGACGGCAAATCCTCCTGGCCAGTTTTTAAGACACAATTTGGGATCGTAGCGGACGCCAATGGATGGGATTCCCAGACAAAGGCTTGCCAGTTAGCTGCTTCTCTACGAGCTGATGCTGCCGACGTCATACAGACATTGCATGCAAATGAACCGCTGGATTTTGAAACGCTCGTCAGTGCCTTAGAATTGCGCTTTGGCGAGAAATGCATGAAGGAATATAGCAGACTCCAGCTCAAATCTCGACAGCAGAAATCCACTGAATCCCTGCAAGAGCTTGCTACGGATGTCGAGAGACTTTCCCATCTTGCTTATCCTGACTGCCCGACTGAAACTAGAGAAAGTTTAGCTCTGCAACATTTCATCGATGGTGTGCGTGACTTTGAGATCCAGAAACAACTCCGGATTGCAGATCTCAGTGACTTAAAAGGGGCTTTAGTTTATGCCCTGAAATTCGAGGCAGCCCAGAAAGCTACAAGGAAAGATCGGCACTTTGTGCGAGTAGCCAACATACCTGAGACGTCGGATACAGCTGTGGAGCGTTTACAGCAGCAGATGAAGGACGTGATGAGACATATGAACTCCTTAATGGCCAACAAACCTTACAGGAAGATCAAGTGGTGGAAATGCGGTGGAGAAGGCCATATCCAAATCGACTGCCCAAGACGACCCAACACCGAAGGTAATAGCTCACCCGCTAACGGAGGAGCAGGAAAATTGATTAATGGCCATCTTGCGGGGCGGAGGTTTCCAGATCTTAAGAAGCCTCATTTTCAAGTATGTGAAATTTCTGCAAGAAGTTGCGGCGAGAACGGAGTTTTTCTAGTCGGAAGTGTGAATGATTTGCCCTGTAATATGATCATCGATACAGGAGCCAATGTGACCATCATTCGGAAAGATCTAGCTCAGCGGCTGAAAGAAAAACTCTCCTGGACCCCGCCTCGTGTTATCCGTCAAACCGTGACCGGGGATAAGATTGACATACATGGAAGAATGAAATTGAAAATAAAGTTTGGGAACGCCGCTTACCATCATACAGTCTATGTGGCCGATATTTCAGACCCTTTCATACTCGGACTGGACTTTTTAAAAGAGCATGGATTTACACTGGACTTTAAGAAGAATGAGTTACGCTCTGCTCAAGAAGATGTCACTATTTTCAAACTTGGAAATGAGTCCGGGTCTATTCAACGGATCACAGCCAAGGCAGATGTTATCATCCCTCCTCGGACCGAAATGATGATACCTGGATTAACTGAGAACGAAAGTAGTTTTCAAATGTGGCTTGGTTCGATATCCTGAGAAGAGCCCAAAAGGAGTGCTAATAGCATCAGCGCTGGTAAATCTGTCGAGAGATGTGATACCCGTGAGGATGGCGAATGTAAGTGACAAGTCTAGAATTATCCAGAAGGGTGAAGTGCTTGCTACCTGTGCTCCAGTCACCTGTGTTTGCAAAGACCCGAGCTTGACGTTGTCGGAGACGCCTACAAGTTTAACACCTGAAATTGGACGAAATGAGAATTTATCTCCTGAGCAGAGACATGCCGCAGAAAGACTGTTCCAGGAATTTAAAGATGTGTTTTCACAAAACGAGAATGATATAGGTCGCACTTCTCTGACACGTCATAGAATTGATACTGCCGACCATCCACCGATTAAACAGCATCCAAGACGCTTGCCGTTCGCAAAACAAGAAGAGGTTTCTAAGCTCTTACAAGAGATGCAGAATAGTGACATCATCGAGCCGTCATCAAGTCCGTGGGCCTCTCCCATCGTGTTGGTCCGAAAGAAAGATGGCTCCACAAGATTTTGTGTGGATTATCGTAAACTTAACAATATCACGAAGAAAGACAGCTATCTTCTACCAAGAATAGACGACACGCTAGATACTCTTTCAGGACATAAATGGTTTTCCACACTGGATTTGAGGAGTGGATATTCGCAAGTAGAGATCCATCCTGATGACAGAGAGAAGACTGCATTTACTACTGGACAAGG
This sequence comes from Maratus michaelseni, assembly GCA_963931845.1. Classification (NCBI taxonomy): domain Eukaryota; kingdom Metazoa; phylum Arthropoda; class Arachnida; order Araneae; family Salticidae; genus Maratus; species Maratus michaelseni. Next base: position 73,529,181 of record OZ007600.1, read on the forward strand.
ACTTTGGCAATTTAAAGTTATGCCGTTCGGGCTCTGCAATGCTCCAGCAACGTTCGAGCGCCTCATGGAGACAGTGTTAAAAGGCCTGACTTTTGAAGCTTGTCTCATCTACCTAGATGACGTCATCATTGGTGGTCGCACGTTTGAAGAACATCTTGGAAATATTCGAAAAGTGTTAACGAAGCTAAGAGCGGCGAATTTAAAGTTGAACCCTCTGAAATGCAATTTCTTCCAACGCGAAGTAAATTATTTAGGACACGTCATCTCAGCTGAAGGTGTTCGAACAGATCCTGAAAAAGTGTCTGCAGTAAAGAACTGGAAGCGTCCGGAAAACGTCCATCAGTTGCGAAGCTTTCTGGGACTATGCACTTATTACAGAAAGTTTGTACAGGGTTCTCCAACATCGCAAGACCCTTGCATAGGCTCACTGAAAGCAAGCAGAAGTTTCTATGGACACAAGAATGCGAGAATTCCTTCCAGCAGCTGAAAGAAGCTCTCACATCCTCTCCAGTCCTAACCTATCCACACCCCGACAAACAATTCATTGTAGACACGGATGCTAGTCATGAAAGTGTCGGTGCTGTACTTTCCCAAGAAATAGATGGCCAAGAACGAGTCGTAGCATACTGAAGCAAATGTTTATCGAAACCAGAGCGGAATTATTGCGTCACTCGTAAGGAGTTATTAGCTATAGTAAAAGCCATAGAACACTTCCATCACTATCTCTATGGCAGGAAATTTCTCCTTTGTACTGATCACGCATCCCTAACATGGCTGATGAATTTTAAGAACCCAGAGGGCCAAGTAGCCAGATGGATACAACGACTGCAGGAATACGACTTTGACATCAGGCATCGTAAAGGCTCATCGCATGGAAATGCTGATGCCTTATCAAGAAGACCGTGTCCCGAAAGTTGTCGCTATTGTTCCAGAGCGGAGAACAAGTATAATCCCGAACATGTCACACGCCAGACGAAGACTTCACTATCAACGCCACCAGATCCCTGGAGTGATGAGAAGATTCGAGAAGATCAAATGGCAGACTCTGACATCAAACCAATCTTGGAGTTATTAGAATCTTCTAGCACGAAGACCAGTTGGAAAGACATCTCGACTTACAGTCCTACGACAAAGCAATATTAGGCTCTTTGGAACTCCCTCCACGTCAAGAATGGTGTCCTGTTCCGAAAATTCGAATCGGAAGATGGGAAAACATCTCGGTGGCAGTTGGTACTTCCTCGATCTCGAATCCCAGAGATCCTCGAAGAATTACATGGCAGTCCCACTGGTGGCCATTTTGGAGTCATGAAAACATTACACAGAGTCCGAGAGCGCTTCTTCTGGGGAAAAGCGAGAGCTGACGTCGAACGATGGTGTAAATCTTGCGATGCATGTGCAGCTCGAAAAGGACCAAAGAAACGTAGCCGAGGAAGACTACATCTGTACAATGTAGGAGCACCTTTCGAACGCATCGCCCTTGACATCCTAGGCCCTCTGCCAAGAAGTGCTGATGGCAACAAATACCTCCTTGTTGTCATGGACTACTTCACGAAATGGCCTGAAGTTTATGCCATCCCTGATCAAGAAGCTTCTACGGTTGCGGATGCCTTGGTACACCAGTGGATATCAAGGTATGGAGTCCCCCTTCAAATGCATTCTGACCAGGGGAGAAATTTCATCTCTGCTGTGATTGAGGGTCTCTGTCAACTTCTCGGAATGGACAAAACTAGGACGACGCCTTTACATCCACAATCGGATGGCATGGTTGAGAGATTTAATCGTACCATCCTCAACAATCTCTCACTGCTAGTCTCAAGAAACCAACAAGACTGGGACCAAAAACTTCCCTTGTTTCTTCTCGCCTATCGCAGCGCCGTCCATGAAACAACCGGCTATTCCCCGTCTCAGATGCTTTTCGGTCGTGATCTTCGTCTACCTTGTGATCTGATTTTTGGTCGCCCTCCAGATGCGCCTTCATCGCCAGAGGGATACGTGCAGAATCTCCAGGCACAATTTGAAGACGTCCACAACTTGGCTCGAGAGCGGATCAATATACAGACGGAGAAGATGAAGACCAGGTACGACACGAAAGCCACGGGACATCAATTCAAAGAAGGTGACAAGGTTTGGTTTTATAATCCGACTCGACGTAAAGGACTTTCTCCCAAACTGCAATCGCACTGGGACGGTCCTTATACAGTCCTAAACAGACTGAACGATGTCGTAATTCGGATCCGAAAGTCACCAAGTTCGAAGCCTAGAGTCGTTCATTACGACAGGCTGGCTCCAAACTATGGCCATAGTACTTAGTTCATTGATTGTAAATAGTGTAATGTAAATAATGTAAATTAGTATGACCATGGTCATGTATATAAGTTAATGTAAAAATTTCTTTTGCTTAGCATTATCATTATTAATGTTATTATTATTTAAATACTTGTATGTATATTTTGTATAATTCAGCATTATGAATGTGTTTAATGGTTATTTTGCATGTTTGCTTTAAGTGTTTTGAATAGTATAGCATTTGTTGGCAACGGGTTTGCTTTCCGATCAAAGGTTGAACTGCCCGGGACGTGCAGTCCTTGAGAGGGGGGCAATGTTATGAATTTTGTATATATCTGTAAATATTCCATTTGTTTAAATTTATTTTATTTTATTATTGTGAAAATTGCAGTATTATTAATGTATTTCCTATTGAGCATCATGTAACTCAATGCTAAAGGCCTCAGATGGTTTGCAAGGAAAACAACCTTACACCCTCATCTTTATAATGGAAGTCTATGGAAAAATCGCCAAGGAATGGGTTTATCGCCAAGTTGGCGATGGTTTTGGCGACTTATTTTTGTCGCCAAATTTGGCGATATATCGCCAAATGTCGCCAAGTTGGCGACGGATTTGGCGACTTTTTGTGCAACCCCCCCCCCTTATACCTGTACATTGGGATCCTTTCTCGCTTAGGTTCTCTATCGAAAGTTAAAGCACTTTCTGGTAATTTCTAGCATCTGAAGGCTCTGGAAAATTCTACAGTTATCTTTAAAGCCTATATAAGGGCCTCCGACCAGTTCAGTTCAGTTAGTTGTCTGTCAACTGCGATTGAATTCATACGAGAGGCTTTGCATTGAGAACTGTGTTACTCAGATTGATTTTGTCGTTGATACGTCGTATTGAACACATTGTTTCTGTGTGAAATTTTGCTGCGCTTTTATTGGATTTGAAGATTACTGAATATCTTGTAATTTTCAGAAGATATTTGTGATCGTATTGCACTGTTTATAGTGAATAAAGCCTTTTGATTGTTCTTATATATTGGCATCAGTCCTTTCGAACCCCGAGCTCACAACAATATATATATATATATATATTTAAAGGGGAAAAAAGAAATATATCCACCACAAATAGATAGTTTTAAAATAATTTTTCTCAAGCCTACACTTTATATTTTTTAACTTTTATACTTTTTTCAAGGAGTTATTGTTACAGAAGTTTGTTTTTTTACCGTCAAAATGTTAAGAAATTTGAAAATATATGTAATAATTCTGGTTATGATAGTATACACATTCTCTTTATAGCGTCCTTAATTTGAAAAAAAAAATCCCTATTAGTTCATAAACTACTACTATGATGCTAACATGCATCACAATAAAAGAAAAGAAGAAAGAAAAAGTCAATAGTGTCTCATTATAATTACTACTAGCTGACAAGCCCGGCGGTGCCCGGGCCCATAATAATAACCTTAAAAATACCGAAAATCAATGTTGAATGATTTTATATTTTTAAATGAAAATCTATCCAAACGAACTGAAAGAGTCGTTATAGTTATTGCCAATTTAATGTCGATTTAATTTCTGACATTTTGATATAAACTTTCAATTCTGACCAAAAGTTCCTGTGGAAACATAAATAATATAAAGCGCTCCCCCCTCCCCCCCCCACCTTTCCTCTTTTAAACTCAAAATAATATACAGTATTGGCCAATTTATTAGTCCCATTCGAAAAAAAATTCCAAAACCTTGTTTCTAAGATGATTATATCAAAATTAAATAAAAATCATGCACTCGTGGCATCATAATTCACTTTTATATTTTAACAGTAAGGCTACTATAATTTGTGACTCGTGCTATAGCTAGTATACGTCAGGACACATGGCCGTTATTATTATCTTTTTACGCGTGAAGATTTCGCTATGGTACTCCATGGTGAAATTTGGTCATTTTCGATATTCCATATTTGAAAAACAGCATAATCATTAGATTTGAAATTTATATCAAGAAAAATACAATTTTTTACCTTTCTAACGCAGTTTGTCTAACAATTTTCTGACAAATACTTTTCGAGCAATTAATTTTTTCAGTAACTTCAAATGTTTCATTTTCCGAGTTTAATCTGTGGCAACGATTATGGAAAATCCCAGTCGTCAGCAATGCATAGCTTTTTATTAAAGAGGATTAAATAGCGGAAATTCATAATTAAAAATTCCTTTTTGTGAATGCGCAGGATATGTTCGAAACCATCCATACTCTTATATCATGCCGGGTTTGTTTCCAAACTACACCAAAAAAGGTGATTTTTTTGCGGAGATTTTGTTCATTATAGACGGCTTATAAATATAATAATTTAGATAAACTTTGGTGGTCTACCATTTGTTTTATATTTATGGTATATCCAAAGGACTTTGTGCTAGAAACTAAAGAAAATGAGAGGACCTAAGTTGTACATTTATTTACCAAGCTGTGAAGTTTTGACGGTACCAGTACAAACTGTTACTTTTTAAAACTAAAGTTAAAAAGTAAAAATAAAATCAATAAATAAAATTAAATGAGTTTTAATTAATCATACCTATTCTGTAAATAAAATTAGGCAATAAGACATTTTTTAATTAATTGTTTGGACATTAAAGCGTAGTGATAAATCCTTTTCCTTCTTTTAAGAAGTTATTGTAACAAATAGTTTTTTAATAAATGTTACCTACTCTGTAAATAAAATTTGTCAATAACGCTTTATTTAACTATTTGTTTAGACATTAAGCATAGTGATAAAACCTTTTTTTAAGAAGTTACTGTTACAATAGTTTTTTAATAAATGTTACCTACTCTGTAAATAAAATTTGTCAATAACGTTCTTCTTAACTATTTGTTTAGACATTAAGCATAGTGATTAACCTTTTTTAAGAAGTTAGTGTTACAATAGTTTTTAATAAATGTTACCTACTCTGTAAATAAAATTTGTCAATAACACTTCTTCCTAATTATTTGTTTGGACATTAAGCATAGTGATAAATCTTTTTTTAAAGAAGTTACAATTACAATAGTTTTTTAATAAATATTACCTTATTCTGTAAATACAATTTTTCAATAACGCTTTTTCTTAATTATTAGTGTGGGTATTAAGCATAATGATACTTAAAAAAAAAAAAAAAAAAAGAAGTTACTGTTACAATAGTTTTCTAATAAATGTTACCTTACTCTGTAAATAACATTTTTCAATAACTCTTTTTCTTAATTATTTGTTTGGATTTTAAACATAGTGATAAACCATTTAAAAAAAAAAAAAAGAAGTTAACGTTACATTAGTATTTTATTAACCATTTTAAAATTATGCTAAAAATTCTGAAAATATCTGTAATAACTTTTGTGATGGCATTTAAATAATTTTCCTTTGTGGTATCATAAAAGAAAACTATTTTTATTATAGTTAATAAAATATTTATATGATGCTAATGCATACAACAATAAATAATAACTCTCATTAAAATCAGTAACGGAGTTTTTTAAGAAAAAAAAATCCTGTCCAGACATTACAATTACAATGTTTAATACGCATTCTAGCATTAATACAGGACATAGACGCTTTTGTAAACATTATCGATCAAGTCGAAGCTACAAGGAGAATATAAAAAAATCACTCAATTCCGTCGTTTTTATAAAGATTTCGACTCTTCAACAAATATTAAAGCGATCGATTTTTACCTCTATGAAAAGACAAAAAAATCTTTGAAAACGTATGGATTATGGAAGCTTTGTTGATAAAGAGCTAATGAGCCTCAGTGTTGGAATTTTTAAATTCATTTATGAAGATGGCTCGTAAATTATACTTGCCTTTTTTTGTTGATGTTGTTGTTTGTTAGTTAATACACGTGACTTGATTTTTCAATCTTTTATTAAGTGCGCTCGTAATTATATAAATACGTAGCATCTATAGACGTCGTCTGGTCCGTCCGTTTGTCTGCATTTAACAGCGCAAAAACTACCCAACCGAATGGTTTGAAATTTAATATATATAATCGTTGCAGAATTTTGTCGAGTCATTTAAAATTTTATGAAAATCGAATCAAAACTTAAAAAGATATTAATAAAAGTTTTTTTCACTCAATTAAATCCTATCATATTTAATTAATTCAATGATATCTCATGATAGGTAATGATTTTAGGTTGCCATGGTGATTACGTCCTATTTAAGATGGAGTCCTATTATCTCCGTATTACTGAATTTAAAAACCGAATTTATGTACTAAAATTTTTTAATTATAGCAAATTTATCATCTACAGACAGTTTTTTGGATAAATGTTTCCGGAGAAATAGATATTAAATGGAAAAATAGTCTAAATATAGATTTGAAGAAACGCAAAACACTGGAAAATATCTTTCTGGAAAAAAATTCAAAAACTTTAGAGGGAATTTACTATAGTGTACTAAGACATTGCAACATGTATTATTTCACGAATGTCAAAAAATCGCCGCGGAACGCGAAAAAACGCTATATATCGCTAAAAATTCAACATAGCGACGGGCAAAATCTACTATATTAGGCTGAAAGTTTGATATAGAATTCCTGTTACGAGCGTCAAAAACCGTCGCGCAAAGCAAAAAAATCGCATTGAAAATTGCATTAAAAATCGCTCAAAATTCAGAAATTGCAGACAACAAATTATTATATTACGCTGAAAGTTTGAAACCGAACTCCTCTTACGAATGTAAAAAAAAAAAAAAAAAATCGGGGCGAAACGCGAAAAAAAGGTAAAAATCAGATTAAAAATCCTTAAAAATTTTTAAATCGAGGACAAAATTTAGTATATTATAGGTTAAATTTTGTTAACCGAATTCCTTTTAACAATGTCAAAAAATCGTTGCGAAACGGGAAAAAACTCTAAAAATCGCATCGGAAAATTAAAAAATCGCTGTATGAATTCCGAATAAACTTTATTGAAAAGTGGACAAAATTTACTACATTGGGCTAAAAGATTAGAACTGGATTCCTTTTAGTAATGCAGAAAAATCGCCGTGAAACGCACAAAAAACCCTCGCTAAATATCACTAAAAACTCAAAAATTGCAGAGGGCCAAATTTGCTTGCACTAAAACATTCTAATGGGAATTCTTTCCCGAATGTCAAAAAGTCGCATTGAAAATCCCGGAAGACAAAATATAATATATTAGGCAATGTTCGAAATCTAATTTATTTTACTATGAAGAATATCAAAAAATCGCCACAGAACTAAAACAAAACCTAAAAATTGCATTGAAATTCGCAAAAACTTCAAAAATCGCAGAGGAAAAAATTCACTATATATTAGGATGAAAGTTCGAAACCGAATTTTTTTTACGAATGTTAAAAAATCGCAGCAGAAAGCGAAAAAAATGCTAAGATAAGCATTGAAAATCGTATTAAGAATCGCTAAATATTCCAAGATCGCGGATCACAAAATTTACCGTATTAGGCTAAAAGTTAAAAACCTTCTTAATTTCTTTTACGAACGGGAAAAAAAAAATCGTCACAAAACACGAAAAAACGTTAAAATTCGCATCAAAATTCAATAAAAATTCAAAAATCGCTGGGCGAAATTTATTATAAGGGACTGTAACATTGTAACCGGAATTATTTTACTGTTAATTATATACAACTCCTTTGATTGCAATTATATGCAGTGTACTCCGTATTTTTATTGTACTAAAAGATCTCTTTTTTCTTAAGTTTCGAGACATATAATGTATTATACGGTCAAAATATGCAAGCCAAATGCCGCCCTTCTAGGGGTGCGCCCTGAGGCGGCTGCCTCATCTGCCTCACCTATGGCGCCGGCCCTGACCGCCACCAGTAACGACAGCATGTTTAAAAAGAAAACGTGTATATGTAAATTTGTGTTCATAAAATTGAAATTCTTAATAGCGCTGAACAAAATGGCAAAATTTTATTGGTGTTTCCCTACCGCCTGACCTGAAATGATTGTAGGTGTTTGCAAATCTCTGTAGTGGCGGAACGAAAAGTCACTGAAAAATTACGTCATTTTTTCATAATGACACAATGTTTTTTTCCGTTTCGTAAATCAGAACGTACAATTATGACGCCATTTTTCACTGGTTAGAAGTATATCCCGAGTTCTGATGAGATTAGTGCCTCACGTACTTTAATCCGGTGGAACGCAAAGTCCCTTGCAAATTATTTTATTTTAAGCAAATAATGTCATAAAATGTACTGTAATGATTTCTTAAAATTTTCAGAAATACTTAAAAGTTACAAGAAATTGTGGTGATGGTAAATTTAATAAATTTTTCTTCATTAGAACATCCCATCACTTCAAAGATAGAGCAACAAAAGTATGGCGCTAATTAACTTTCAAAAGCCTCATTAAAATAAAAAGAATTTTAGATTTTTTTTATCTTGTCAAAAATTATAGTACCCTTTTTCGGCTTTATGAATGAAAATGTACGTTTATGACGTGATTTTTCGCTAGTATAGGCGTTCCACTGTTCTGAGTTTAGCCCCTAGGCCTATCTTTGAAGTGATAGAATGGTCTAATGAAGAAAACATTATTAAATTTACCATCCCTATAATTTCTTGTACTTTTAAGTATTTCTGAATTTTTTTAAGAAATCATTACGGTATATTTTATACCCGACCTTCCCACCACCACAAAATAAAAAAGTCTGATTATTTTTTAATAACTATAATCTTGTTAAAAACTTTTTTGTTCTTCTTAATCTTTATCCTTTCTGTCCATTAAATAAATTGTAATATATTTCTAAAAGAAAAGAATTCCTAAAGAATGTTTTAAATTTTTTCTGGCGGAACGAAACAAAAGTATGGCGCTAATTAACTCCCAAAAGCCTCATTAAAATAAGAACATTTTTAGATTTTTTTTATCTTGTCAAATATTACAACTCTCAATACGCAATTTACCATTAACACATGACATAGATGTCTTTCTAAACATTATTAATCAAACGATAATGACGCCATTTTTACTTACTCATCATACGTAGTATAGGGCAAGTCTTGTAATCGTTTTGAAAATCGAAAAAAAAATTTTGACACATTTATACGTTTCAGAAACTGGAGATTCAGAAAAACATATTTTTAGAAAAAAAAATTTGCCGTCCGTCTGTGTGTCTGTATGTCTGTAAACGCTCTATCTCCCGAAAAAATTGAGATAGAGACTTGAAATTTGGTATGTACTTAGGATGTAATAATGGGAAGAAGCTTATTGAATTTCAGTAACTTCGATTATCCGGAACTATTTTTTTCGGACCCTCGAAATATTCGTTCTGATAAAAGGTAAATAAAATTTTTCGAAATTGTTTATTTTAAGGAGAGAATATAAAAGACAATCAAAAAACATAAATTTTGCATAAAACATGAAGTCGATCGGATAATGAGTTGCCGAGATATTTGTAATCCTATTTTCCACACTCTTCGATTTTTCATGACCCTGTATTTCATCCAAATTTCAATTCAAAGATATATTTTAATTGGAAATGAGACGCTTGATCAGATGCAATAAACCGCTAGTTAATAGGATTATTGTTTTTGGAGTTATAAAGATGTTTCTTTTAAGCAATTCAGTAATCGAGCATTTAAAGTTTATGTCGTCATCAAGCCCCGATTTTATTCGAACTGCAATGCATTTTATAAGTAGTTTACACATTTTTTATTTTAATATTTTACATTATGCATATCCATGATGGGTAAGTATTACAGTGGCCCCCAACGACTAGTTTTCACTGGTAGAAGTATTCTGAGTTTAGCGCTTCACATACGTTAATCTAATTACTAGTATGGAACGAAAAGTCAGTTACAAATAATTTCATTTTAAGCAATTATAAAACCACTTTTCGGTTTTATGAATGAAAATGTACGCTTATGACGTGATTTTTCACTAGTGGAAGCGTTCCACTGTTTTGAGTTTAGGCCCCAGGTCTATCTTTGAAGTGATGGAATGGTCTAATGAAGAAGAAATTATTAAATTTACCATCCCCACAATTTCTTGTACTTTTAAGTATTTCTGAAATTTTTAAGTATATTTTATATCTGACATTTCCACCATCACGAAATGTACTAGTCGTTGGGGGCCACCGTTATACTTACCCATCATGGATACGCCTAATATAAAATATGAAAATAAAACATGTGTAAATTAATTATAAAATGAATTGCAATTCGAATAAAATCGTGGCTTGATGATGTCCTAAACTTTAAATGCTCTATTACTGAATGGCGTAAAAGAAACATCCTTATAACTCCAAAAATGATAATCCTATTAACTAACAGTTTACTGCGTCGGATTAAGCGTCTCATTTCCAATTAAAATATATCTTTGAATTGAAATTTGAATGAAATACAGGGTCATCAAAAATCGAAGAGTGTGGAAAATAAGATTACAAATATCTCGGCAACTAATTATCCGATGGACTTCATTCTCAATGCAAAATTTAAGTTTTTTTATTGTCTTTTATATTCACTTCTTAAAATAAACAATTTCGAAAATTTTTATATACTTTT